>OU342630.1:54676494-57418994 GCA_910589415.1 Malachius bipustulatus
AACCGGTGTGAAGACAGCACGCTGGAGATAGCACGCCAGGATCCGGAGACGGCCGAACGACACGGATCCTACGCGCCGCGTTGCCAAGTGGTGCAGAGATACATTATGATACGTGATATAATAAAATAACAAATAACAGAAGAATTCCAGCTTTCATGAAAATTATTGGCACCTTATACCTAAAATATTATTTATTACATCTTTTCAATTTTAATCACAAGCTATTTAAGTTATTCAAAGGATAACGTAATACAGGAATGATACCCACCTATTTCCTTGCGCTATGCGACTATTGAATATCTGACGTTATATACCTAAGTATGTACCTACCTACTAAAAGGTACTAGATGCTTTTACACACATTTATGTACCTATGTAGGTACATAATTGCATAGCTTCCGATGACAATAAAATTAATGATAATAATAAAAATACTTGATTACCCAAGAAAACGTAGAGAAAATAAATACTTGAATAGGTACCTTTTATTTTTTGGCGAAACGAACGGAAAATGCCTCCTACGGAAAATTTTCATCCGTAATCAAGTAGAGAATTTAAAGTTTTAAACACACCATTATTAACAAATATATTATTATCTAAAATTAAATAATTAATGTCTAACAATAAAATTTTTGATAAATAAATTTGAAAATTTTTCACCGGGTTACGTTTTGAGGTGCCCTAACTCCACCACCTGGAGGTTGTAGCTCTGGAAGCCTTCTACAACACCATGTACCTGGAATCGTTTGTTCCCCCGTAGGGACCACGGTGAAAGCTCCTTTATGTGAAATAACAGCAAAGTCGCTCAAAATAATGATTTTCAAAATTTTTCGCCAGGTTAGCTTTTGAGGTGCCCTAACTCCACCACCTGGAGTTTGTAGCTCTGGAAGCCTTCTACAACACCATGTACCTGAAATCGTTTGTTCCCCCGTAGGGTCCACGGTGAGAGCTACTTTATGTGAAAAAACAGCAAAATCGCTCAAAATAATGATTTTGAAAATTTTTCGCCAGGTTAGCTTTTGAAGTGCCCTAACTCCACCACCTGAAGGTTGTAGCTCTGGAAGCCTTCTACAACACCATGTACCTGGAATCGTTTGTTCCCCCGTAGGGACCACGGTGAGGGCTACTTTATATGAAAAAACAGCAAAATCGCTCAAAATAATGATTTTGAAAATTTTTCACCAGTCTACCTTTTGAGGTGCCCTAACTCCACCACCTGGAGGTTGTAGCTCTGGAAGTCTTCTACAACACCATGTACCTGGAATCGTTTGTTCCCCCGTAGGGACCACGGTGAGGGCTCCTTTATGTGAAGAAACAGCAAAACAGCTCAAAATAATGATTTTGAAAATTTTTCGTCAGGTTACCTTTTGAGGTGCCCTAACTCCACCACCTGGAGGTTGTAGCTCTGGAAGCCTTCTACAACACCATGTACCTGGAATCGTTTGTTCCCCCGTAGGGACCACGGTGAGAGCTCCTTTATGTGAAGAAACAGCAAAACAGCTCAAAATAATGATTTTGAAAATTTTTCGTCAGGTTACCTTTTGAGGTGCCCTAGCTCCACCACCTGGAGGTTGTAGCTCTGGATACCTTCTACATCACCATGTACTTGGAATCGTTTGTTCCCCCGTAGGGACCACGGTGAGAGCTACTTTATGTGAAAAAACAACTAAATCGCTCAAAATAATGATTTTGAAAATTTTTCGCCAGGTTACCTTTTGAGGTGCCCTAACTCCACCACCTGGAGGTTGTAGCTCTGAAAGCCTTCTACATCACCATGTACTTGAAATCGTTTGTTCCCCCGTAGGGACCACGTGAGAGCTCCTTTATGTGAAAAAACAGCAAAACCGCTCAAAATAATGATTTTTAAAATTTTTCACCAGTCTACCTTTTGAGGTGCCCTAACTCCACCACCTGGAGGTTGTAGCTCTGGAAGCCTTCTACAACACCATGTACCTGGAATCGTTTGTTCCCCCGTAGGAACCACGGTGAGAGCTACTTTATGTGAAAAAACAACTAAATCGCTCAAAATAATGATTTTGAAAATTTTTCGCCAGGTTACCTTTTGAGGTGCCCTAACTCCACCACCTGGTGGTTGTAGCTCTGAAAGCCTTCTACATCACCATGTACTTGGAATCGTTTGTACCCCCGTAGGGACCACGGTGAGAGCTCCTTTATGTGAAGAAACATCAAAACTGCTCAAAATAATGAATTTGAAAATTTTTCGTCAGGTTACCTTTTGAGGTACCCTAACTCCACCACCTGGAGGTTGTAGCTCGGGAAGCCTTTTACAACACCATGTACTTGGAATCGTTTGTTCCCCCGTAGGGACCACGGTGAGAGCTACTTTATGTGAAAAAACAACTAAATCGCTCAAAATAATGATTTTGAAAATTTTTCGCCAGGTTACCTTTTGAGGTGCCCTAACTCCACCACCTGGTGGTTGTAGCTCTGGAAGCCTTCTACATCACCATGTACTTGGAATCGTTTGTTCCCCCGTAGGGACCACGGTGAGAGCTCCTTTATGTGAAGAAACAGCAAAACTGCTCAAAATAATGAATTTGAAAATTTTTCGTCAGGTTACCTTTTGAGGTGCCCTAACTCCACCACCTGGAGGTTGTAGCTCTGGAAGCCTTCTACAACACCATCTACTTGGAATCGTTTGTTCTCCCGTAGGGACCACGGCGAGAGCTACTTTATGTGAAAAAACAACTAAATCGCTCAAAATAATGATTTTGAAAATTTTTCGTCAGGTTACCTTTTGAGGTGCCCTAACTCCACCACCTGGTGGTTGTAGCTCTGGAAGCCTTCTACATCACCATGTACCTGGAATCGTTTGTTCCCCCGTAGGGACCACGGTGAGAGCTCCTTTATGTGAAGAAACAGCAAAACAGCTCAAAATAATGATTTTGAAAATTTTTCGTCAGGTTACCTTTTGAGGTGCCCTAACTCCACCACCTGGAGGTTGTAGCTCTGGAAGCCTTCTACAACACCATGTACCTGTAATCGTTTGTTCCCCCGTAGGGACCACGGTGAGAGCTACTTTATGTGAAAAAACAACTAAATCGCTCAAAATAATGATTTTGAAAATTTTTCGCCAGGTTACCTTTTGAGGTGCCCTAACTCCACCACCTGGTGGTTGTAGCTCTGGAAGCCTTCTACATCACCATGTACTTGGAATCGTTTGTTCCCCCGTAGGGACCACGGTGAGAGCTCCTTTATGTGAAGAAACAGCAAAACTGCTCAAAATAATGAATTTGAAAATTTTTCGTCAGGTTACCTTTTGAGGTGCCCTAACTCCACCACCTGGAGGTTGTAGCTCTGGAAGCCTTCTACAACACCATGTACTTGGAATCGTTTGTTCCCCCGTAGGGACCACGGCGAGAGCTACTTTATGTGAAAAAACAACTAAATCGCTCAAAATAATGATTTTGAAAATTTTTCGTCAGGTTACCTTTTGAGGTGCCCTAACTCCACCACCTGGTGGTTGTAGCTCTGGAAGCCTTCTAGATCACCATGTACCTGGAATCGTTTGTTCCCCCGTAGGGACCACGGTGAGAGCTCCTTTATGTGAAGAAACAGCAAAACAGCTCAAAATAATGATTTTGAAAATTTTTCGTCAGGTTACCTTTTGAGGTGCCCTAACTCCACCACCTGGAGGTTGTAGCTCTGGAAGCCTTCTACAACACCATGTACTTGGAATCGTTTGTTCCCCCGTAGGGACCACGGTGAGAGCTACTTTATGTGAAAAAACAACTAAATCGCTCAAAATAATGATTTTGAAAATTTTTCGCCAGGTTACCTTTTGAGGTGCCCTAACTCCACCACCTGGAGGTTGTAGCTCTGAAAGCCTTCTACATCACCATGTACTTGAAATCGTTTGTTCCCCCGTAGGGACCACGTGAGAGCTCCTTTATGTGAAAAAACAGCAAAACCGCTCAAAATAATGATTTTTAAAATTTTTCACCAGTCTACCTTTTGAGGTGCCCTAACTCCACCACCTGGAGGTTGTAGCTCTGGAAGCCTTCTACAACACCATGTACCTGGAATCGTTTGTTCCCCCGTAGGGACCACGGTGAGAGCTACTTTATGTGAAAAAACAGCAAAATCGCTCAAAATAATGATTTTGAAAATTTTTCGTCAGGTTACCTTTTCGAGGTGCCCTAACTCCACCACCTGGAGGTTGTAGCTCTGGAAGCCTTCTACATCACCATGTACTTGGAATCGTTTGTTCCCCCGTAGGGACCACGGTGAGAGCTACTTTATGTGAAAAAACAACTAAATCGCTCAAAATAATGATTTTGAAAATTTTTCGCCAGGTTACCTTTTGAGGTGCCCTAACTCCACCACCTGGAGGTTGTAGCTCTGAAAGCCTTCTACATCACCATGTACTTGAAATCGTTTGTTCCCCCGTAGGGACCACGTGAGAGCTCCTTTATGTGAAAAAACAGCAAAACCGCTCAAAATAATGATTTTTAAAATTTTTCACCAGTCTACCTTTTGAGGTGCCCTAACTCCACCACCTGGAGGTTGTAGCTCTGGAAGCCTTCTACAACACCATGTACCTGGAATCGTTTGTTCCCCCGTAGGGACCACGGTGAGAGCTCCTTTATGTGAAGAAACAGCAAAACTGCTCAAAATAATGAATTTGAAAATTTTTCGTCAGGTTACCTTTTGAGGTGCCCTAACTCCACCACCTGGAGGTTGTAGCTCTGGAAGCCTTCTACAACACCATGTACTTGGAATCGTTTGTTCCTCCGTAGGGACCACGGTGAGAGCTCCTTATTGTGAAGAAACAGCAAAACTGCTCAAAATAATGATTTTGAAAATTTTTCACCAGTCTACCTTTTGAGGTGCCCTAACTTCACCACCTGGAGGTTGTAGCTCTGGAAGCCTTCTACAACACCATGTACTTGGAATCGTTTGTTCCCCCGTAGGGACCACGGTGAGAGCTACTTTATGTGAAAAAACAACTAAATCGCTCAAAATAATGATTTTGAAAATTTTTCGCCAGGTTACCTTTTGAGGTGCCCTAACTCCACCACCTGGAGGTTGTAGCTCTGGAAGCCTTCTACATCACCATGTACTTGGAATCGTTTGTTCCCCCGTAGGGACCACGGTGAGAGCTACTTTATGTGAAAAAACAACTAAATCGCTGAAAATAATGATTTTGAAAATTTTTCGCCAGGTTACCTTTTGAGGTGCCCTAACTCCACCACCTGGAGGTTGTAGCTCTGGAAGCCTTCTACATACGTGAGAGCTCCTTTATGTGAAAAAACAGCAAAACCGCTCAAAAAGATGATTTTTTAAATTTTTCACCAGTCTATAAGATGCACTCCCCGATAAGATGCAGCTCATATAATGAGGCATTTTTCTACCTGTCAACGGGGAAAAAAGGTCAAACTTATAGCCCGTCGCAGAAAAAACTAATTTTTTCCTAAAACTTGTAACACCATGTAGTTCAAAAGTTAAGCCGTAAAGTATACATTATTGTGAATATTTTTTCTTTAAATTACCGCATGAATAAAACTCTAAAATATTGACCTCCAATTATTATGTATCCAATTATCTATCCTGTATGCAGAATATAAATTAATGATAATTAATTATTACTATAATAGGTATGTTTGTATTTTTTGTGGTAGGTATGTATATTTTTAATGTGGTTGTCATCAATATAATCACAGAAACTTCGGAACTCGGAACCACAGAAAATTTTGTCTATGTATTTCTAGGGCCATTTGATACAAAATTTTGCAATTTAGTTTATCTCATTTAAATAGACGTGGCATAAACCAGAATCAAATCTCATAATCACAATATTCATAATCTCATTTAGGGCTGAATTCCCTAAATTGAATAATGTAGGTAGATAGAGAATTATCGTATTAGCTATACACCGTGTTTTATATTAAGTCGGCACTATTGCTAACTTCGTTATTATTTGAGCTAGAAAGTCGGTTAAATTTGCAAACTAGTAGTATTTTTTCTCCTGAATAAAATGGCGAAAACAGAAAAACAATTGAACATCGTGTTTTCGAGATATTTGAAAAAATTTATATTTTTTAATGGAACAACCTGTATATTTTTAGATGGATCCGTTGCAAATTTTTTTTTTAAACAAAAAAGTTTCTATGCACTATGCTCCTAAAATAATAAAATTTTACAACACAAAAAAGTTCTGTTATTTGTTTATTTTAAAATAAATCCTTTTCAAGATAACAACAGTTATTTTTAGTGTATTTTTAAATGAAAAAATACACTATTGAGGACGACCTAATTTTTTTACCTTACATTACGGAGGTACACTAAATTACAATAATTGTCGCAGCCTACTTTGGGAGTAATAAAATGATGAATAATTGATGAATTTATTATTTTAGGATCATAGTGCATAGAGACTTTTTCTTTAAAAAAAAAATTTGCAACCGTTCCATCTGAAAATATACAGGCTGTTCCATTAAAAAATTATACATTTTTTCAAATATCTCGAAAACGCGATGTTCAATTGTTTTTCTGTTTTCGCCATTTTATCAAGGAGAAAAAATACTACTAGTTTGTTAATTTAACCGACCTTCTAGCTCAAATAATAACGAAGTTAGCAATAGTGCCGACTTAATTTAAAACACGGTGTAGAGTATTTTTTTTGTATTGTATTAGGCAAAATAAACCGGCTATGTATTTTATGACTATGGCCTATAATCTGTCAGCTCCGGGGGGATGCTCCGGAGATTTATTTATTGCTCGTCTAGTCAATGAATAAAGAAAAAAATTCTAGTGGCATACCTACACACTTTTTGTGTCTCTTACTCCTATTACATTGTTAATTTATTGTTTGGGATTTCGGTTCTTCGTTGAAATAAATTAGGTATTTAAAGGAATTTTTTTTTCTTGACAAGTTTCTGGACCGATCGGTCCCTTGTTCACTCTTTAATATTATATTTTTATGATTGTATAAAACTATGTAGGTACATAAAATTGAAAATATTTTTTAAAACTATACTAATACAATTAAAATGTTAGTCTTTTTTTTAATCTTCATGTTCCTAGATATTTGACAAAAACAAAATTTTGCGTATTTCTTTATACATACTGAGATAACAGTCTTATTATATTGGGATTAAAGATGATAGTTAAGAAAAATGTTTTCGACGATATTAATAAACAATAAAACAGCGCTATAATTTTTTTTATTTGTCGTGTCATTTTCGAATTATGACATAAGCGTTTTTAAGTGCCAAATCCTTAATAACTTCTTTATTTTCAGTAAACAACACATCGAATTTGTCATAGCCAACTATAACTCACATTAAAGATAACACAAGTTTATTCTCGAAAATTACACGACACATAAAATAAAAATGTAACGCCGTTTTATTGTTTATAAAATCGTCTAAAATGTTTTTTTTTGCAATTTTTCTATAATCCCAAAAATAAGACTGTTATCTCAGTATGTATAAAGAAATTCGCGGAATTTTGTTTTTGTCAAATATCTAGAATAAACTATTGAAGATTTAAAAAAAAACATAAACTGTTTCTGATTAAGCTGATAAAACTGCACTACTTTCCCCATTTAACAGTTCCTCTAACTGCCAGTATAGTTTACGAGATCCCTGTACAAAACATTGAAAAAAACTCACCTGTATATAATTTTAAGTTTTATCAACTCCTATTACATTATTGTAATTTTTATAGATTTAAAACGCGCTGTGAAATTCCATTAGTTTCAGGAATATGTACCTACATGTACCTAGGCAAATACACAAACAAAAAAATACACAGCCTAATTAATTTTGATTGGAATAAAAACATTATTAATTGAGAATTTGTATTTAAAATAACTTAAATAACCTTATTAATAACGGAGCACAAAAATGCAAAATTTTTGAATTTCCTTTTTTTTTCTTAACACCATGTTTTCATCTCGCGTTTCCGCTGTGAATTTCTCATTGTTGCATAACTGAAAAAATCTGTAACAAAAGCTTTCTAAGGGTGTGACAGATTTTTGTAGAAAGTTATATTATGTACCTACTTAGATTTTTTATTTTTGCTAAATGACGTCACATAATAAGATAGGAGATAGTCACAATATATTCTTCTTTCTTTAATCTCAACATCCCAGTGCCATTAACTAGCAAAAGTAACAAGTATTGTCAATAACTAATACTTATAATAATTAGCACATAACTAATTATTATTTGTATTATTATAATTACTATTAAAACTCCGTTTCGGAGGCTAACTTCACGCGGCCTCTGCTTTTCTCAGAAATTAAGTTTTGATGTGATAAGTAGCAATACAAATTGGAGTTTTGGTGTGTATTTTTGGAGTATATTTTTGTGAATAGGTAAGAACCTACGTAGACCTGCGATTTTGTTTTGCCCAATTAAAAAATCTCCAAAAGTGAGTTTTGATAATATAGGTAGTTCTAGGTAGTCTGCGAACAGTTCTATAGAAAATATCTCTTCCACTTTGGCGAGAAATCAATAGTTTAATTATTGTCAATAGTGAAATTATTATAAATTGTAAATCAATGTGATCAAAATAAACATAGCACCCTGGCATTGCATGGATTTCAAAGTCTCTATGAATCTCTATTTTTTTTCACTTTCAGGGCAAGGAATATCTTCGAGATTAACAGTAGCACGATTTTTATTTTGAATTTTGCATTTATTTATTACATTTATATTCCAAAAATCTTAACATCAATCCCTGTGGTCTTTTCACGATATGAAAAAGCGGATATGATACGAGTACGTGACTGTTTACGTTTCGAAGCGCTTGGCATTGTCGTAAGTGGTTACATCCTTAGTTTACATCCGAGACTAGTGGTGTTATTCGGCGCTTGTGTCAGGACCGTACTTTCATTGCAATCTCAAAATCAATTTTTAAAGCTGTTTTGTTGCTTTCCCTTTCATTTGCAAAGCAAATGAATTCCATCCTGGTGTTACTATAGGTATGTTCTCCACCCCTATAAAGGTGCCATAGTGAAACTGTAGGAGCCGCGGATGTATATTATAATGACCCTTTTTTTAATAATGTTGATACGTTTTTCAGATTACGCAACTAAACGTAAAGCTTTTTTGTCTCTTGAGTTTTTTGGTAGTCTTAGTTCGTTTTCATTATGGATATCGATATCGCCAATTTCTTTCGAAGGTCATTCATAACTAACGAACCATCCTGTATAATTTTTTGAAATTTGGTAAAAATTTCGCTACACAAACTTTCGACATAATAGCTGGATGAAAAATCCAGGTTCGGACCTACAAAAAAATTAATAAATGTTAGTGTTCCTAAAACATTACCCTGTAGGTATTCCAGAATTTTCAAAATTCTTTTTGGTATTTTAAATGAGCAGAACATTTTGAATTAAACAATGTACTTTATTGTAGATCCGCATCCGATTCTACGAGTGGCATTTTGATCTCGAAGTTAGATTTTTGCTTAAAATCGTTTCAAAACATTGGAAACGAAAATGTTTATTATTTCAATGAATAAAAAACATAAATTATTGTAGTATATTGAAATTTGTGAATCATGTCTGTATGACATTAAACTCTTAAAAAAGTTTTAATACAGGTCCGTACCAGTACAAAAATATTGAAAATTTCGTTTATTTTTCTAAGAAACTGCGGATGAACAAAATTTGTAATAGTATTATGTGTGTAGAGATATTTTTTTTAATTTTCGCTAAACATGACAACAGGCGAAATTATTAACATTATAACTAGTTCTTGCTGCAATATAATTTTGATCATTTTTCACCATTATTTGATTAATTCCCATTAGTTGTGGATTGTGCCTGTAAATGTACCAGTAAATATACAGGCTGTTGGAAAAATAAACCAAAATTTCAATATTTGTTCCGGAATGGACCTGTATTCAATTTTTAAAAAAGTTTAATGAGACACAGGAGTACTGCCAGGCATCATTAGCAGATTTCAATAGACTAAATTTTATAGTTAGCATAGTTTAGCATAAACTAAAATTTATGTTCTTTATACATTAAAAAAATAATATTTTTGAATGTTATGAACCGGTTTTAAGCGAAAATCTACATTCGAGATCAAAATGCCAGTCGTAGAATCGGATGCGGAACTACAAAAAGTACATTGTTTAACTCAATACTTTCTGCTAATTTAAAATACCGAAACATTTTGAAAATTCTGACATACGTTGTTTTACGAATACTAAAATTTCTTCCGGCTATAATGTCAAACGTTTGTGTAGGAAAATGTAAACTTTTTAACCAAATTTCAAAAAATTATACAGGGTGATTCGTTAGTTATCGTTAGTTAGATATTCACAAAACACCCTGTATTTATTTATGTTACTATAAGGACGTGAGACCTATTAACCATGGATTTTTCAGCACCACCTCGCTGTCCTCTATCCAGAGTTACCGTTTGTCCGTTTACCAATGTGTAATTATTAGCATATGGATTTTCATTACTAAAAAAATGTATTAAAAAAATCAAGGTAACCAAAAATATATCACATTCAAAAAACAGATTTTCAAAATTTTATTCTTGTTTTTTCGAAAAAACAGAAAGTTTTATCACCTAAGGATGCCGTGTGACGTTAAAATATGACGTGACATTGCTTGACTTATGGTTATTTATGACATTCGGTTGAGGAAAGTTTTTTTTTAATTTGAAAAAAGAATAAAACTTTGAAGAAACTTTTTTTTTAATGTGATGAATTTTGGTTTCCTTAATTCTTTTAATACAGAATGACATGAAAATCCAACATGGCGGTCATAAGAAAAACGAAAGTTGAGGTGCGTTGCGGAATAACAAAAGACGATTGAGACCTGTCATACACGCTATCTTATTCGTCTTAAGAAAAAGTGTCCGGAAAGTGTCACATTTTGACAGCTGTCAAATTAACCGTTTCGGATTTACTTGCGAAAAACGAAATCTGCCATTTTCGGTTTTTTGCCGATATTTCCAAAACCAATTGACCGATCGTAAATCTGAAACCGGTTATCGAATGCACAAAGTTTTCCCTAAAACTTTCCCCATTTAACGCTTGCTGTAGGTGTAACAGGAACCGAGATTCCTGTTATAGAGAAGCGAATCTGGGACACACTGTAAAAACAGAGATCAGATGTGTTTGAAATTTTCGAATGAACCAGACCTGTTAATTTTGTTTCTGCTCGCCCGTCCGCCAGATTCGAGATCCATCATGTTTATATTATCGTGTTAGCATTTTTATTGTTTTATTGCCTTTACACCCCTACGTGGTCTTCATCCTCATCAAAGGAAACCACATACCGACAATAATTATTTGGTCTGTTAGCTTCTGCTTTAGTATAAAAATAAGCCAAGGAATTCATAATATGTATAATGTAATAAAATAAAACTCTTGAAAAAATTGCATAAATATTGCATAAAAATATTTTTACGCGACGAGAAAAAAGTCTTACATTGTATCCCCTTTGGCAAGTATAAGAATTCCTCTTTATATGAACTTCTTTTTATCGTGGAAACAAGTAAATTAGCAGGGAAAAATAATGAGTACTTTATTCCCTATATGGCCGCTTACGTATAGCTATATCATCAAATTTATATCCAACATGTAAGAACACTGATAATTGGGATGATTAATTAAATATTCACACTCTAATATAACAACGATTTAATAGTACTCATTAATAATTATCCGTGAGTCGGTATATAAGTATACAGGTGTCCCAGCTCATTCGAAGAGGTCTCTGTGGGCCAAAAGATTGATTAAAAAAAAAATTGAAAATTCAAGTACAGGATCACAATGGCCATTATTTAAAATTATTTTGAACTATCAATCTTGTCCTATATGAGAATGGCATATCAAAGTTATGTTTTTATTAAATGTAATTCTCGTATGTTATTGTATTTTTAGATTGTCTGAGAAGAAGAAATAAGATTGGTTTTTACAGTTGGTGTTTAAATTCAGATTGTTTGTGAGTTATAAACAAGTGAAAATCGTGCAAAGCCCTATACAATGAAAACGGCTCAAGATACAGAAAAACGGCTTACACGTCCCTATTTTACCTTTTATATACTATTCCATGATGTAGATTAAATGTTTATACAGGGCGATATTTTTTTTTCAAAATCTAAAACTTCTCCACGCGTTGCCAAATAAAAAAAACAAAGAAAGTGCAAATGTTGCTTTACCATAGGATAGTGCATAAAACGTTAACAAGGGACATGTAAGCCGTTTTTCTCTATCTTGAGCCGTTTTCGTTGTATGCCGTTAGTTATTTGAACTTGAGAAATCGCGATTTTCACTTGTTTATAACTCACAAACTTCTGAATTTAAACACTAACTGTAAAAACCAATCTTATTTCTTCTTCTCAGACAATCTAAAAATTCACTAACATAGGAGCATTAGGTACATGGTGTTGTAGAAGGCTTCCAGAGCTACAACCTCCAGGTGGTGGAGTTAGGGCACTTTAAAAGCTAACCTGGCGAAAAATTTTCAAAATCATTATTTTGAGCGATTTTGCTGTTTTTTCACATAAAGTAGCTCTCACCGTGGTCCCTACGGGGGAACAAACGATTCCAGGTACATGGTGTTGTAGAAGGCTTCCAGAGCTACAACCTCCAGGTGGTGGAGTTAGGGCACCTCAAAAGGTAACCTGGCGAAAAATTTTCAAAATCATTACTTTGAGCGGTTTTGCTGTTTCTTCACATAAAGGAGCTCTCACCGTGGTCCCTACGGGGGAACAAACGATTCCAAGTACATGGTGATGTAGAAGGCTTCCAGAACTACAACCTCCAGGTGGTGGAGCTAGGGCACCTCAAAGGGTAACGTGACGAAAAATTTTCAAAATCATTATTTTGAGCTGTTTTGCTGTTTCTTCACATAAAGGAGCTCTCACCGTGGTCCCTACGGGGGAACAAACGATTCCAGGTACATGGTGTTGTAGAAGGCTTCCAGAGCTACAACCTCCAGGTGGTGGAGTTAGGGCACCTCAAAAGGTAGACTAGTGAAAAATTTTCAAAATCATTATTTTGAGCGGTTTTGCTGTTTTTTCACATAAAGGAGCTCTCACGTGGTCCCTACGGGGGAACAAACGATTCCAAGTACATGGTGATGTAGAAGGCTTCCAGAACTACAACCTCCAGGTGGTGGAGCTAGGGCACCTCAAAGGGTAACCTGACGAAAAATTTTCAAAATCATTATTTTGAGCTGTTTTGCTGTTTCTTCACATAAAGGAGCTCTCACCGTGGTCCCTACGGGGGAACAAACGATTCCAGGTACATGGTGTTGTAGAAGGCTTCCAGAGCTACAACCTCCAGGTGGTGGAGTTAGGGCACCTCAAAAGGTAGACTAGTGAAAAATTTTCAAAATCATTATTTTGAGCGGTTTTGCTGTTTTTTCACATAAAGGAGCTCTCACGTGGTCCCTACGGGGGAACAAACGATTCCAAGTACATGGTGATGTAGAAGGCTTCCAGAACTACAACCTCCAGGTGGTGGAGCTAGGGCACCTCAAAGGGTAACCTGACGAAAAATTTTCAAAATCATTATTTTGAGCTGTTTTGCTGTTTCTTCACATAAAGGAGCTCTCACCGTGGTCCCTACGGGGGAACAAACGATTCCAGGTACATGGTGTTGTAGAAGGCTTCCAGAGCTACAACCTCCAGGTGGTGGAGTTAGGGCACCTCAAAAGGTAGACTAGTGAAAAATTTTCAAAATCATTATTTTGAGCGGTTTTGCTGTTTTTCACATAAAGGAGCTCTCACGTGGTCCCTACGGGGGAACAAACGATTCCAGGTACATGGTCTTGTAGAAGGCTTCCAGAGCTACAACCTCCAGGTGGTGGAGTTAGGGCACCTCAAAAGGTAGACTGGTGAAAAATTTTCAAAATCATTATTTTGAGCAGTTTTGCTGTTTCTTCACATAAAGGAGCTCTCACCGTGGTCCCTACGGGGGAACAAACGATTCCAAGTACATGGTGATGTAGAAGGCTTCCAGAACTACAACCTCCAGGTGGTGGAGCTAGGGCACCTCAAAGGGTAACGTGACGAAAAATTTTCAAAATCATTATTTTGAGCTGTTTTGCTGTTTCTTCACATAAAGGAGCTCTCACCGTGGTCCCTACGGGGGAACAAACGATTCCAGGTACATGGTGTTGTAGAAGGCTTCCAGAGCTACAACCTCCAGGTGGTGGAGTTAGGGCACCTCAAAAGGTAGACTAGTGAAAAATTTTCAAAATCATTATTTTGAGCGGTTTTGCTGTTTTTTCACATAAAGGAGCTCTCACGTGGTCCCTACGGGGGAACAAACGATTCCAAGTACATGGTGATGTAGAAGGCTTCCAGAACTACAACCTCCAGGTGGTGGAGCTAGGGCACCTCAAAGGGTAACCTGACGAAAAATTTTCAAAATCATTATTTTGAGCTGTTTTGCTGTTTCTTCACATAAAGGAGCTCTCACCGTGGTCCCTACGGGGGAACAAACGATTCCAGGTACATGGTGTTGTAGAAGGCTTCCAGAGCTACAACCTCCAGGTGGTGGAGTTAGGGCACCTCAAAAGGTAACCTGGCGAAAATTTTTCAAAATCATTATTTTGAGCAGTTTTGCTGTTTCTTCACATAAAGGAGCTTTCACCGTGGTCCCTACGGGGGAACAAACGATTCCAGGTACATGGTCTTGTAGAAGGCTTCCAGAGCTACAACCTCCAGGTGGTGGAGTTAGGGCACCTCAAAAGGTAGACTGGTGAAAAATTTTCAAAATCATTATTTTGAGCAGTTTTGCTGTTTCTTCACATAAAGGAGCTCTCACCGTGGTCCCTACGGGGGAACAAACGATTCCAAGTACATGGTGATGTAGAAGGCTTCCAGAGCTACAACCACCAGGTAGTGGAGTTAGGGCACCTCAAAAGGTAACCTGGCGAAAAATTTTCAAAATCATTATTTTGAGCGATTTAGTTGTTTTTTCACATAAAGTAGCTCTCACCGTGGTCCCTACGGGGGAACAAACGATTTCAAGTACATGGTGATGTAGAAGGCTTTCAGAGCTACAACCTCCAGGTGGTGGAGTTAGGGCACCTCAAAAGGTAACCTGGCGAAAAATTTTCAAAATCATTATTTTGAGCGATTTAGTTGTTTTTTCAAATAAAGTAGCTCTCACCGTGGTCCCTACGGGGGAACAAACGATTCCAAGTACATGGTGTTGTAGAAGGCTTCCAGAGCTACAACCTCCAGGTGGTGGAGTTAGGGCACCTCAAAAGGTAGACTAGTGAAAAATTTTCAAAATCATTATTTTGAGCGGTTTTGCTGTTTTTTCACATAAAGGAGCTCTCACGTGGTCCCTACGGGGGAACAAACGATTCCAGGTACATGGTCTTGTAGAAGGCTTCCAGAGCTACAACCTCCAGGTGGTGGAGTTAGGGCACCTCAAAAGGTAGACTGGTGAAAAATTTTCAAAATCATTATTTTGAGCAGTTTTGCTGTTTCTTCACATAAAGGAGCTCTCACCGTGGTCCCTACGGGGGAACAAACGATTCCAAGTACATGGTGATGTAGAAGGCTTCCAGAGCTACAACCACCAGGTAGTGGAGTTAGGGCACCTCAAAAGGTAACCTGGCGAAAAATTTTCAAAATCATTATTTTGAGCGATTTAGTTGTTTTTTCACATAAAGTAGCTCTCACCGTGGTCCCTACGGGGGAACAAACGATTTCAAGTACATGGTGATGTAGAAGGCTTTCAGAGCTACAACCTCCAGGTGGTGGAGTTAGGGCACCTCAAAAGGTAACCTAGCGAAAAATTTTCAAAATCATTATTTTGAGCGATTTAGTTGTTTTTTCACATAAAGTAGCTCTCACCGTGGTCCCTACGGGGGAACAAACGATTCCAAGTACATGTTGATGTAGAAGGCTTCCAGAGCTACAACTTCCAGGTGGTGGAGTTAGGGCACCTCAAAAGGTAACCTGGCGAAAAATTTTCAAAATCATTATTTTGAGCGATTTAGTTGTTTTTTCAAATAAAGTAGCTCTCACCGTTGTCCCTACGGGGAAACAAACGATTCCAAGTACATGGTGTTGTAGAAGGCTTCCAGAGCTACAACCTCCAGGTGGTGGAGTTAGGGCACCTCAAAAGGTAACCTGACGAAAAATTTTCAAAATCATTATTTTGAGCAGTTTTGCTGTTTCTTCACATAAAGGAGCTCTCACCGTGGTCCCTACGGGGGAACAAACGATTACAGGTACATGGTGTTGTAGAAGGCTTCCAGAGCTACAACCTCCAGGTGGTGGAGTTAGGGCACCTCAAAAGGTAGACTGGTGAAAAATTTTCAAAATCATTATTTTGAGCGCTTTTGCTGTTTTTTCACATAAAGGAGCTCTCACGTGGTCCCTACGGGGGAACAAACGATTTCAAGTACATGGTGATGTAGAAGGCTTCCAGAGCTACAACCTCCAGGTGGTGGAGTTAGGGCACCTCAAAAGGTAACCTGGCGAAAAATTTTCAAAATCATTATTTTGAGCGATTTAGTTGTTTTTTCACATAAAGTAGCTCTCACCGTGGTGCCTACGGGGGAACAAACGATTCCAAGTACATGGTGTTGTAGAAGGTTTCCAGAGCTACAACCTCCAGGTGGTGGAGTTAGGGCACCTCAAAAGGTAACCTGGCGAAAATTTTTCAAAATCATTATTTTGAGCAGTTTTGCTGTTTCTTCACATAAAGGAGCTTTCACCGTGGTCCCTACGGGGGAACAAACGATTCTAGGTACATGGTCTTGTAGAAGGCTTCCAGAGCTACAACCTCCAGGTGGTGGAGTTAGGGCACCTCAAAAGGTAGACTAGTGAAAAATTTTCAAAATCATTATTTTGAGCGGTTTTGCTGTTTTTTCACATAAAGGAGCTCTCACGTGGTCCCTACGGGGGAACAAACGATTCCAAGTACATGGTGATGTAGAAGGCTTCCAGAACTACAACCTCCAGGTGGTGGAGCTAGGGCACCTCAAAGGGTAACCTGACGAAAAATTTTCAAAATCATTATTTTGAGCTGTTTTGCTGTTTCTTCACATAAAGGAGCTCTCACCGTGGTCCCTACGGGGGAACAAACGATTCCAGGTACATGGTGTTGTAGAAGGCTTCCAGAGCTACAACCTCCAGGTGGTGGAGTTAGGGCACCTCAAAAGGTAACCTGACGAAAAATTTTCAAAATCATTATTTTGAGCTGTTTTGCTGTTTCTTCACATAAAGGTGCTCTCACCGTGGTCCCTACGGGGGAACAAACGATTCCAGGTACATGGTGTTGTAGAAGACTTCCAGAGCTACAACCTCCAGGTGGTGGAGTTAGGGCACCTCAAAAGGTAACCTGGCGAAAAATTTTCAAAATCATTATTTTGAGCGATTTAGTTGTTTTTTCACATAAAGTAGCTCTCACCGTGGTGCCTACGGGGGAACAAACGATTCCAAGTACATGGTGTTGTAGAAGGTTTCCAGAGCTACAACCTCCAGGTGGTGGAGTTAGGGCACCTCAAAAGGTAACCTGGCGAAAATTTTTCAAAATCATTATTTTGAGCAGTTTTGCTGTTTCTTCACATAAAGGAGCTTTCACCGTGGTCCCTACGGGGGAACAAACGATTCCAGGTACATGGTCTTGTAGAAGGCTTCCAGAGCTACAACCTCCAGGTGGTGGAGTTAGGGCACCTCAAAAGGTAGACTGGTGAAAAATTTTCAAAATCATTATTTTGAGCGGTTTTGCTGTTTTTTCACATAAAGGAGCTCTCACGTGGTCCCTACGGGGGAACAAACGATTCCAAGTACATGGTGATGTAGAAGGCTTCCAGAGCTACAACCTCCAGGTGGTGGAGTTAGGGCACCTCAAAAGGTAACCTGGCGAAAAATTTTCAAAATCATTATTTTGAGCGATTTAGTTGTTTTTTCACATAAAGTAGCTCTCACCGTGGTCCCTACGGGGGAACAAACGATTCCAAGTACATGGTGTTGTAGAAGGCTTCCAGAGCTACAACCTCCAGGTGGTGGAGTTAGGGCACCTCAAAAGGTAACCTGACGAAAAATTTTCAAAATCATTATTTTGAGCTGTTTTGCTGTTTCTTCACATAAAGGAGCTCTCACCGTGGTCCCTACGGGGGAACAAACGATTCCAGGTACATGGTGATGTAGAAGGCTTCCAGAGCTACAACCACCAGGTGGTGGAGTTAGGGCACCTCAAAAGGTAACCTGACGAAAAATTTTCAAAATCATTATTTTGAGCGATTTAGTTGTTTTTTCACATAAAGTAGCTCTCGCCGTGGTCCCTACGGGAGAACAAACGATTCCAAGTACATGGTGTTGTAGAAGGCTTCCAGAGCTACAACCTCTAGGTGGTGGAGTTAGGGCACCTCAAAACGTAACCCGGTGAAAAATTTTCAAATTTATTTATCAAAAATTTTATTGTTAGACATTAATTATTTAATTTTAGATAATAATATATTTGTTAATAATGGTGTGTTTAAAACTTTAAATTCTCTACTTGATTACGGATGAAAATTTTCCGTAGGAGGCATTTTCCGTTCGTTTCGCCAAAAAATAAAAGGTACCTATTCAAGTATTTATTTTCTCTACGTTTTCTTGGGTAATCAAGTATTTTTATTATTATCATTAATTTTATTGTCATCGGAAGCTATGCAATTATGTACCTACATAGGTACATAAATGTGTGTAAAAGCATCTAGTACCTTTTAGTAGGTAGGTACATACTTAGGTATATAACGTCAGATATTCAATAGTCGCATAGCGCAAGGAAATAGGTGGGTATCATTCCTGTATTACGTTATCCTTTGAATAACTTAAATAGCTTGTGATTAAAATTGAAAAGATGTAATAAATAATATTTTAGGTATAAGGTGCCAATAATTTTCATGAAAGCTGGAATTCTTCTGTTATTTGTTATTTTATTATATCACGTATCATAATGTATCTCTGCACCACTTGGCAACGCGGCGCGTAGGATCCGTGTCGTTCGGCCGTCTCCGGATTCTGGCGTGCTATCTCCAGCGTGCTGTCTTCACACCGGTACAGCCTCAGATAATCGGCGAAATCAGAGACGTTCATGCTTCATTTATTATTTTCAGCTCATCAGTCTGACATACCATACCAACACAGTAATGAGAGGAGGGCTATGTATGATCAGACTGATGAGCTGAAAATAATCAATGAAACATCATCATCTCTGACTTCACCGTCATTTTGAGGTTTGTGTTACTTATTATTTTATAATATGTCAATTGTAGGACACACGTTATATATAATTAGCTATTTTTGCTATGATTAAAAATATCTAAAGTCCGCGCGCATGATGTAATGTAATGAATAATTAAAGAAGACATAATTAAAGTATTTTAGAAAAAGGTTCTCTTTATTCCTCATCAGTAGTATTCTGCTTAGCCATGCCAATCATAGTAATCTTCGAACTGTATTAATTATTATTTAGGAGATCACCGCATTAATAATTATAATTATTATTTATGTGTTTTGATAACCCTGGCTTCGATCTAATGGGTTTGTGAAGACGAAACAGATGTCCAGGAAAAACAACACTAAGATTAAATGGTGCCGATAAATTAATCAGCTGTATAAAAGAACGATCACTCAACTGTCATCTCCGTTTCGTTATAGACAAGACGATTACTTTTATGCAAGTGTGTAAATGCTCCGGCTATAATTAGAAATTAGCTAATCCTTATTTTCCCATTAAACTATTCGCGACCGATATCGCATGACCTCTATACTTTTATAAACTTGCTGGAGTAGACTTTGATTTAAGGCGATCTAAGGCGATTTAAGAAGTATCGGGATTGTTTCCGGAAATTTTCTGCGGTGAGAACATTCGCAGCTGCGTTCAGAGAAAACCGCCACGAACGCTGCAGCACGATTGGCGATTTCCCATTATGCGAGAAGTTGTGATGATTTTTTATAGGTATACATATAGGTAACAGTGCAGGCCCGAAACGTCTTGGTTAATGCAGGCGCAGTTCGTGTATCTTCGGGAATAATTTGACCACTTTTTTTGATCCATTTACTATGTAAATAACAGATAAAGACTAAATTTCAAAGCAATCCTAAGATTCCTCCCTCAGAGGTCAGAGCAACGAGAAAATGAGGTAGCCCCATTATGGATGAACCAGAGTTGAGTCAAAAAAATCACGAGCAACGTGTAAAAACATTGTATCCTGCTCCTGTTCGTCACCCACGCGCATAAGTAGATGCCTCCACCATCTACTACTATTTGTTTTACAAACGTTGACGTACAAGGGATGTTTGAGACAATGTTTTACTAATGGTTTTGATTTAATAGGATGAAGGACTAGGGCTTAGCCCAAAGGGAAACAGGAGTAGGTAGATGCACAGTAAATAAAATCGAATAAGTAGTTACACTGACCTTTCGTCTTCTCTCTGCCTCTTGATGTTTGGTGGTAGATCACTTAATTTAATTAATGATTATAAACCGCAGTTGTAACGCAGTTCACGATTAATATTAATTATTACGAATTGTATTAACACGATTTAGGAGGGTATCTGACGACCCGTCACTATAACGAACTGCGAATCTCGGATGCGACAGGACTTCACTCGACGACTTCAATAATTGACCGAGTGTACTCTTCTCTTCTCTTCTCACTTCTCTCTTCCGTGAGCGGATTAAAGGAAGAAAAGGGGGTAAGGGTTGAATGTTTTTCGAACCGCGAACGATGCAACTTTGAATGAAATTAGCATTTCGTTCATCGGGATTAAGATATCAATTTCTAATTACTAAATCAATTACGATGACGGAACTAGGGTGTTCCCTGTTTTTGATGCCACACGTCTCACTTTTTACTCCAGAACTTTTTTATCCGCCCGCCACTGCTTGATTCTTGATTGAATTTTTTATCCAAAAAGGCTTAAGGATTACTAAACTTTTTGCTTTCGGTTGAATCGGCATATTTTTTACTCGGGAATGTGTGGTAGACCGTTGATGGTACCTATTAGCGACTCCCTGTGTAACTAGAGACCCATAAGTCGAATTCCCGTGGTGGATCTTGTATAAATGCTGATGACTTGTACGTACTCCTAGGAAAAGAACGAATCGGAGCTGTAGATCAATACCTCGGATCAATAATGATTTAAGCTGATTGATACTCGTGTAATGATGCTGTGAACCTCGGACTTGAAGCAGCCTGGCTAAAATGACAATACAGCATTTCATTAATTGATGTTGTGCTGGGAGTAGAGGTGGAAATTGTAGACAGGCGTTATCCTACTTGGGACTCATCAATACAATGTATGTATCTACTAACACACAGCACAGTTTTGATCACGCATAATAACCGTGAGTGGATTAATCTAATGAAATCTAATAAATCTCTTGTTTAAGTTTAACCATAGCGCAGTAGTAGGTCTCACCTACTTCTATGCACACGCAGTTCTTGGCATGCATTTTGAATGCCTGGGGTGTATCCTATGGCGCAAGCCCAAGCCACCGAGCATTTTATTTAATTTCACTAGAATTCTTGTCGGGCTTGTTACCTATGTGACACAACAAGACCTGCGTGAAGATAAAGGGAAATTAAAAAAAAAAACGGTTCTTGGATCAGGGTTCTTATTGCGTGGAGCAGAATGCTGCTGACTACTCCGTGAAGACAACACCGAACATCCCTACATATCCCCGAGGTACAGGTAGACCTCAAGCTAATTTGGTGGTCTATTCTTCCCCAAAAGAGGAAGACCGGGAGCTGTCATATGAGGAGGCCGGACCCCAGAAAAACTGTTCAGAAAAAGTCCTCTTTGAAATGAATAATTTAGGGACGCTTCAGGATTTTTGGAGGAAAAATTGCTGTACGTTTTTTTTTGGAAATTTTCTTGGGAAAAGTAACGTTAAAAATAGGGTAGGTAAATGAAAGTTTTTTTAATAAAAATATTTCGTCAGCGTTGCTGTACCTAGGGTTTTTGGTCATGGACATAGAGGGAAAAAATTGGTGGTGAAGGAAGATTATTGATCAGTTACTTCGGGTAGATTTGCAAATACATCAAGGGGTAATTTATGGATTTCTTATCCTTCTTCTTCTGCTACCTTGACCGTTCAACGATCGATGGTTATCATGTTGGCTACCATGTTGACAATTATTGTTTTGTTGACAGCTGCTCGGAATAGTTGAGCTGTAGACTTCCCGTACCACTGTCTCAAATTCTTCAACCACGATGTTCTCCTTCTCCCTGGACAACGTTTGCCGATGATTTTTCCTTCTATGCTTACGCGTCCCTTACTTTTTTTGTCAATTGGCCATTTCTGGGGTTTCTGTAATATTTCAAAAAGGTTTTATTTGGTTGAAGAAGTTAGTTGAAGATTCTGACACCTACCTTATGTGTTAATCAGTCAGAGGATTAGCGAGCTGAACAATATTTTCCGAAAAACCATCCAGATTTTCTTGACATGACTGCTACGAGTGAATACTCACTGAAAAAGAATCTAAGAAAAACTGGTCATGTGATCTGTGATCCAATAACCAAGACACTTGAGCGAAAATTTTCATTTTTCATATTTATCTATAATGATTTTGGTTGCAAAAATTGCACCAGGTAAACAAAAATCTATCAGCTTGACAGCAGCAACTCAAAATAATCGTCTTTTGATAATTTTTCATTAATTCCTATTTATTCTTTTATCAATCTCTTGTGATTTATAAATATTTATAAATTTTTTACCTATATTCAAGAAATACTTAATATGCATATTATTTGTTTACCATTTGTAATTTGAATTATAAATTAGCTATTATAGGTACCTGCAGCGAAAAAATCGAGAGCTATCTAATTTTCGCGAACCCGTTCCCGCGCGAATCACTGAATCGTCTATTTGCTTCGTGTGAAATTGTAAAGCGATTGTTATTTTATCAAATAGCCATTTTGTGAATCATAGTCTAGACGAGTACCCACGTCATTGTTACTTTTGCAATCAAAAACACATTAAAACTGCAAACTGATGTACTCTATCGTTTTTATTATCTTACTTGAAACAAATTTGTTATGAATTAATCGTGGATACTTCTCTATACTATGTCTGGGATATCATTCGGGTGCCCAGCTATTAAAAATAATTTTATCGTCAAAAACTGGCGACAATGTAATGTTTTATTATTAATGTAATACACACTATACACTGACGTCATTAGGTTAAAGTGTCAAATTTAAATAATCAGAGAGATTGTACATTTTTGCAAAATATTGCAGATTTTGAAAACGCTTACCTATTAAGTTCCAATAATTAAATTTAGATAACTTAAAGTAGAAACGATGTTATTAATCATGAAGATGACCTCAGACTTGATATTTTCAGAATAAACTCTTAATGAATCTTTACCAAGTTTATATTTCTAATAACAAGTTTTTCTCAGTATTGTTGAAATGAAATTGGGCTCCCGTTGAAATTGGGTTTTAGTAATGTATTATTTACCTCTTTCCAACTTCAAAGTTATATTAACCATACAGTCCGCAATAAGTAAATTAGGGCCTATATTTACCGTAAGTTTTTACTAAGATAATATGAAAATTGGTTCAATTTGAATTCAAAAATTCAACACCAGATCTAAAGCTTCTAAATAGCTTCTTCCATATTAACACCGAGAAGGAGTCTCCAAATTTATATTTGCCTGGGGCTCTTTGAACTACAAAGCTTAACAATAATAATTATTATTGCTACCTACTGCAATAATTCAGGATTAATCAAGTTTAATTAGCTTTTCGCGCAAGCTAAGCGTTAAGGATAATAATAATAATTATCATTATTGTGGTTGATTTATAATAATTATTAACATTAGCACATCTACGGTTGCCAGAAGGAATGACATTATAAAATCATTAGCCATAGAAGAAATAAATAATTATCTTTTAATTTGCCTTATCTGAATAATCTTTACCCTCATATAGTAGGTTTCACATAATTTGTCCCCGTGTACCTATATCTTATCAACGAGCCTGAAGATGGTACGAAAAAATGTTTCGAATAAATGTTTTGTCAAGTAAATATCCGATCTCAGCATGTTTCGAATTTATTCCTCCTCTTCAGTAAAACATAGCTCAGCTTTGAAGCAAAATGTACCTATATAATGACATTTTGAAACGCCGTTTTCATAAAAAAATTAAAATTCATCCTGTTTGAATTTTTCGAGACTAAAAATGCAATATCTTCAATCAGAAAGCAGTGTTGCCACGTTCTGCAAAGTGTTGAATTTTGTCAAGAACAAATACCTACATCAACGACACTTACAACAAAGTAATACGATAAGTACCTATGTCGTATTATTAATAAATGTGCGCAGAACTTCAGACAATGCTAATTTTTCCAGTGTCGTAGAAATTGGGCACAAAAAAAAATTCAAACAACCCTAAACAAAAATTCAGTTTTATATCTGAAAGGGTTTCTGAGATATCGTAAAAAAAACTGAAAAAGTACATTTTCTTGACACACTATATCTCGAAAATGGTGGGTTTGCGGATTTTTTTTTTCATATTGTTGAACGAGCTATCACATCTTGAAGTCCTGCGCACATATTATGAATCACCCTGTATATAGGTATGAGTCTCCGATCTCATGTTTCGAATTTATTTTTCTTCTTCAGTGAAAATTAGCTGAGCTTTGAAGCAAAATGTACCTATAGAATTACATTTTTAAACGTCATTTTCATAAAAAAAATTTAAATTGGTCTTTTTTCAATTTTTTGAGACTAAAATTGCAAAATCTTCAATCAGAAAGCAGTGTTGCCACGTTCTGCAAAGTGTTGAATTTTGTCAAGAACAAATACATCAAATACACTAATATACCTATGTCGTATATACAGGGTGATTCATAATAAATATGCGCAGGACTTCAGACAATGCCAATTTTCCCGGTGTCATAGAAATTGGGAAAAAAAATTCAAACAACCCTAAACAAAAATTCAGTTTCATATCTGAAAGGGTTTCTAAGATATATCGTAAAAAAACTGAAAAAAGTACATTTTCTTGACACACTGTATCTCGAAAATGGTGGGTTTGCGGATTTTTTTTTTCATATTTTTGAACGAGCTATCACATCCTGAAGTCCTCTGCGCACGTATTATGAATCAGCCTGTATAGGTATATGAGTATATATAAGGTAACAATTTTGGTTTCCTATAGGTAACAGTTTGGTTTCCTAGGTAACAGTTCAAAAACAATTTTTTCAGAGTAGAGAAAACGATTGTATTGTACTGGGTAATAACAAATAAGTAGTGAATTCGGTTTCATAAATTTTCTTATTTATTTTTTTATGAAAACTTAATAACATGTCATCGCCGTATACTTAATATGCTTAGCTATTGCAAATAAACGTAATTTAAACCCATTTCGTGTGTATTATTGTTCATATTACCATATAGGACGATGATTTTCAAAATTGAACATTTTAGACTAATTTTGGAAAATTTTCATTTTGAGTGGGAATAATGTAATAAACGTGACATTAGACAATAAGGGCAATAAACGTAGAAGTTTTTCTGAATAATGTTCACGTTTTCTATGCGTTAATTTTTTTTTATGGTCACTCAATTATCACGATGTTTTTTTAAAATCTATAAAATCGAAGAAAAATGGTCTCTAACTTTTATAATATGCAAAGAACAATTCCAAAATAACCACTGCAGAAATTAGACGTTATTCTGAAACATTTATAGCGTAGAAGTTCATTTATAAAAAAGAAGCTAATTTTTTTTTCTTATCGAATGTAGCCATTTTTAAAAAAATCATAAAATGGCGAATAATTCGAGAACCGTAAACATTCGGACCACCCCTTATGGGATTTTTTTTTGTTCCAAATTACCCCCTCTACCACTGGGTTTCGTTTGATCCATGCCCTCTGGGACACCCTGTATAGGATGATTCATAATAAGTGCGCAGGACTTCAGACAATGCCAATTTTTACAATGTCATAGAAATAAGGGGTAAAATAACCCCAAAATCTCCGCCACTGCCGTATGAAATAAATTTAATAAGAGCTCAAAAAGTAAATAATAAGATAAGATGATACAAAATGATACAAAAATTAAGTTTTAGGTACATCTGAAAAGGTTCCTGAAAAATCGCCAAAAAAAAAACTAAAAAAAAAAAATTCTTGACACCCTGTATACCTACCTGGAAAATTGTGGGTTTGCGGACCCATGTTGATAGGAACTTTTTTCATATTTTTGAACGAGCTATCACATCCTGAAGTCCTGCGCACGTGTTATGAATCACCCTGTATAATACCTAGGTATGAGTGAATAGAATGACATTTTTAAACGCCCTATTCATAAAAAAAAAACAAATTGGTCTTTTTTCAATTTTTTGAGACTAATGCCCGTATTCACAAACGATAATTTCCTAAATAATTACGTAATCAATTATCCCCATCTCATTCTATTGCAAAAAAATGCATATCTCCATCTCACTCATTTAATTAATTACGTAATTATTTAGGAAATTATCGTTTGTGAATACGGGCATAAAAATACAAAATATTCAATCACAAAGCAGTGTTGCCACGTTTTGCAGAGTGTTCAATTGTGTCAAGAAGAAATACACATACCCTGATAATATGTACCTATGTCATATATTATACAGGGTGATTCATAATAAGTGCGCAGGATTTTAGACAATATCAATTTTTGCAGTGTCGTAGAAGGAGCAAACAATTTCAAGCAACACCAAAATCTCCGTCACTGCCGTATGAAATAATTCTAATCAGAGCTCAAAAAGTAGTACTTATTAATGATAAGATGCGTGTAAAAAAATTCAGTTTTACCTAGGTATAGGTATCTGAAAAGGTTTCTGAAAAATCGCCAAAAAAGAAATGAAAAAAATACATTTTCTTGACACCCTGTATACCTCGAAAATGGGTCTCCGATCTCATGTTTCGAATTTATTCCTCCTCTTCAGTGAAAAATAGCTCAGCTTTGAAGCAAAATTTACCTAGGTATAGAATGACATTTTTAAACGCCGTTTTCATAAAAAATTCAAATTAGCCTTGTTTCAATTTTTTGAGACATAAAATGCAAAATCTTCAATCAGAAAGCAGTGTTGCCACGTTTTGAAAAGTGCTGAATTTTTTATTTTCTGAAATGGCAGATACAAATCGTCGGCCATTTTAAAATTAGCACCTACAAAAAAGATCTCAATATCCGAAACAGCATTTATTAGAAAAAATTTACCGTATTGAGATAACGTTTAAGAACTCTAATGGTGATTACGATAAATTTTTTCGGGCCAAGTTATATGAGACATTATAGTACGCAATAATAATTTTGCATTTAATGCGTATTAAGGTCCGTAGGTATTATGTTTCCAAGCATGGTAATAAAAACGAGTAATCGTATCTTCATAAAAAATTAACATAAAAAATATTCCCTGATCCTAACATTTTTTATGCACATATAGAGGACAGTCTAGTAAATCGAGACGATTTTTTTAATTTAATTACTGTAATAAAAGTTTCAATTAACCACACTCATAAGTAAGTAAGCAAAATATTTCTCAATTCCACGAGACAAGCAGTAATCTAATCCCCCAAGTTTCACTGAAATTATTACATTTAAGTCACTTCGTATTATAATATCTTCCTTCCACACACACATCCTCAAGTTGTCACGCCCTCCGACAAGTCGCACTTTCCTTATTGGGTGTCTCAGCGGAGGGTGTCAGTCCCACTTAATTAAATCATTGACCTTGTTGCCGCAGTCAGCAGGATTTCTTCAATTTCCTATTATTGTAGGCTTAAGACTCGAATGTCATTATAGAGTGGCACCCGACCCGAAGACGCGCCACGGCAGAAAAGTTAAATTTGCCGAGCCATGCGGAGCACACCTATTTTTATAATAACGTGGAAACAAACTGAATCATCGTAAATTGTATCTGATAACTGACCATACGCGTTTTCTTTTTCTTGTTTTTCTCTCAACAAGATTAATGATTTTTTTTTATTCAGCAAGGTTAATGAAAAAAAAATTGTATAGGAATAAGTGAAAGGATAACAGTATACCTAAGTATAATAAATTAAATAGCATTGACTAAAATACTAGATTATCAAGTTTTGTATTAAGAATTCATCAAACGTAGATACCTATAGTGAAAAGTTTCAATTAATCAATATGATTTAGAAACGTAGCGTTAAAAAAAAAATTAAAATAAAAACTGAGACATGATTAATTAATGAAACAGTCTTGAATAAAATTGTTATTCAAGTAGATGGGTATTAGGTACCTATTATCAAACAATACATACTTTCAATAAATCTAAATAGGTATTTTCAAAAGGTTTTCCATACCATAGGTAGGTAGGTATAATCGAATTTTTCTTAAGATGTCTCAATATTCCCTATACTTCCTCGTGACTAACAATATCGAGTGAATTAACTACAGCGATAAACATGCCGCGTGTATCGTATTATATGTTTCATTGGTCGATGCCATCATACAAACTGTTTGGTGGTTGCTACAGACGCTATAAAAATCGCTCCAATCATACGTTTTCAAAAAACGAAAGAAAGCCCCCGGGGATCGTGATTAGAAAAAAATCTTAATTTTGCTTTTAAAAAAACCCTTAGATCAGCTCGTGATTATGAAAATCGTTTATCGAGAGGGTTTGTAACTGAACTCTCAAAAAACTTGAAATAACATTCGAAAATCATATTAATATTTTATTCAACATGCACATGTGTAAATAATTAAGTGCAAAAAAATTTGGGGGTGATTGCTTGTTGAAAATAAACAGATTTTTCCAATGAAATAATTAATTCACCCCTGTACTGTTGAAACGATATGCCTCGATAGGGGGAGTCAAGAAAGTAACTTTGTTCGATACTTTTTTCTTACCAGCCTTATCAGTCTCCCTAGACTGAAAACTAGTGAAGGGGTTTCGCGAAATTTAAAAGGACACCTGTACAAACCAACATATTGTTTTGGGAAGCTTGTTTTTTTTTAATCCAGCCTTTCATAGGTTTTACAAGCGTTTCAAAATTATGTGCCCTAATTTTGAAACGTAAAGCTACGTCCACGTTTTTAAAACCGAGAATTCGAAATTTTGGAGTTAAAAATTATTGATCACCTAAAAAAAAAATATAATAAATTTGAAAAGGTTGTAACTACCTATTTGAACGCGGGCTCTATTGGGCATAAGAGCATAGAGCGCGATAAAAGCGCGTAATGGGCATGATTTGGGAAATATTAGATGCGAAATGAATAAAAATCTAAAAAGTTGCGCAAAAATTGCGGTTTTTACGCACAATGATGAATTCACACTTAAACAGCAAATTTTATTTTCTTTTAAATCAATTCCATAATGTTTTCTGTAAATGGCATGGTTTGGGAGATATTAGGTGCGAAATGAACGAAAATCGAAAAATTGCGCCAAAATTGCAATTTTTTGCACTTTGCGCAAAACGCACAATGACGAATTTACACTTAATTACAGCAAATTTTATTTTCTTTCAATCTATTGCATGATTTTTTCTGTAAAGGGCATGGTTTGGTTCGGTGATATTTGATATTAGCTGCGAAATTGGCAAAAATGGTGAAATTTACGCAAAAATTGCGGTTTTTGCACATGACGCAAAACGCACAATGATGACTTTACACTTAAATTACAGACAATTTTGTTTTCATTGAAATCAATTGTAGGGGTTTGGGAGGTATTAGGTGCGAAATGGTCAAAAAACGAAAAATGTGCGCCAAAAATCATTTTTTTTTTGCACATTGCGCTAAACGCATAATGACGAATTCACCACTTTATTACAGCAAATTTTATTTTCTTTGAAGTCAATTGTTATATATAATTGTATGTTTTGGAGATATTAGGCGCGAAATTGACAAAAATGGAAAAATTATTAAATAAATACCAGCCAATGATTTAAAACCCCATGATTGACTTATTTATAATTAGGTGGGGGCACCTCTGTCTATCTTCATTGGGAGAAAAAAAAACGAATGGGGGGTTTTAATGTATTGAACACATGGTTTCGTAAAATCGTGAAGAGCAATTTTCCTTTTTATTAATATCATTTTACACAGTTCAGCTTTATTTTTTAATTGCGGTTTTTGCACATTGCACAAAACGCACAATGATCAATCTACCCTTGAATTACAGCAAATTTTATTTTCTTTGAAATCAATCGCATAATTTTTTGTGTTGAGGGGTGGTTTGGGCGATATTAGGCGCAAAATAGAATAAAAATCTAAAACTTAGCGCAAAAATTGCGTTTTTTTGCACATTGCGCAAAACGCACATGATGAATTGACACTTAAATTAGGTACAGCAAATTTAATTTTCCCAGAACTCAATAACATATTTTTTCTGTAAAGGACATGGTTTGGTCGATATTAAGCGCGAAATGAACAAAAATCGACAAATTTGCGTAAAAAATGCGATTTTTTGCACGTTGCGTAAAACGCACAATGATAAATTGAAACTTAAATTACAGTAAATTTTATTTTCTTTGAAATTAATCGCATAATTTTTTCTGTTAAGGGGTGGTTTGGGCGATATTGGGCGCGAAATATAGAATAAAAATCGAAAAATTTCCGCAAAAAATGCGATTTTTGCACATTGCGTAAAACCCACAATGACGAATTTACACTTGAATTACAGCAAGTTTTATTTTCTTTGAAATCAATCGCATAATTTTTTTCTGTTAAGGCATGGTTTGGGCGATATTGGGCGCGAAAATAGAATAAAAATCTCAAAATTAGCGCAAAAATAGCGTTTTTTTGCACATTGCGCAAAACGCACAATGATGCATTGACACTTACATTACAGCAAATTTAATTTTCCTAGAACTCAATTACATATTTTTTTCTATAAAGGACTAACAGCCGATATTATAAACGCTGGTTAAGTAGAAAGTTAGTTATCTGGCAGATAGCACTAACTCGGAGTTAAGTTTCCGGGTGCGTATTATAAAGCAAGATTTCCCCGAGCATAGCTCGTGGTTAGTTATCGCCGGAAGTCGGCCATATTTAACCGTCCACTCTACCACGAATGTCAACGAAACAGCCAAAACAGCCATATTGACGCTGAAGAAATGACGTGAGTGACACTTGAAATAAATAAGAAATGTCAGTTGGCTTAAATCTGACTGAATTTAATTCGTTTCATTCGTATTCGTATCGTATTATGAACAAGGTTAGGTGGTTAGGTTTTAGAAGATAAACAATCTGCATTTATTTATTACTGTCTACCGTTATGTATTTTATTGTTTGTAATCAATATTAATTCTCAACACACAGCGAGTGATAATAAGTGAAAATTGAATCGTGTGAAAGTTGAATCGTCTGTCTACGACACATAATAAAACCAGTGAGCGTTTTCAAGCCGTGTTTTCCAGTTAAGCTAATCAAATCAATCTACTTAACACTCATCAACGACCAACGGAAGACTGAAGACTGCATAATTATAATAATAATAATTCGTAACTAATGCGAAAGAGACGGCCAGGGCTTTGCCTCTGCCTAATGCGTCCGCCCAACCCAGTCCAGTGCCCCAGCGTGTACACCCGTGTCCCGTGTCCGTCGGCCGTCGGTTTCAGTTTCAGACCAGCGCTATTCCAGGTCAAAAATTATTAAAATGAAGTAGGTAAACCTAACTTGGTTGAAAGCAGTCAATAGTCAGTAGGTACTTACCTGCTACCTAAGTACATATTTATTTACAAAAGTGAATTTTTATTCCACATTATGGGACATATACTGGAAGAATACTTATGTACCTACCTACAACGTTCGGTTCGAGTAATAGTTTTTTGGTCCATATGGAAAGAAGGGTTGGTATATAAAATGTACCTACCTACCTATACCTATTTGTTGATCGTTAATTTGTTATAAACTGAATAAATTTATAGCTTTCAATTTTCTGTTGTTTTATTGTCGAATAGATTGAAGAAGTGTCTAGTCTTTAATTTTCATATCTCAATATCGATTTTTTATGAATCAATCTACCTACCTTATACCTAAGTACCTACCCTTTAGTTAAAGTGATATAATAATAATTGTGAAATAATTGTAACCTCTGGCTTTTTATTAAATAGGGCAGTTGATATGCTCTTTACTAATTCTCTATTTACTTATATTATTATACCTACCTACCAATGAACTGACTGAAATGAATAAAAAAATAAAAAAAAAATTAATTTATATCAGCAGATTGAAATGCATCCATAATAATAATAATAATATTATTATGCACTATTTTCAAGTTAACATAGAAATTATTTCATTATTAGAAAACTCACACTCAAAATTTTATCAATTAGGAAGGATGTAAACCTATAAAAACTAAGATCCAATAAGAATTATCCTGATATTCAACAAAATAATATGCCAGTTTACCACTTTAACCGGCGGAAATCTGACGGTTAACTTTATCGGCCAGATAGGCAAAGTTAACCGGCTACTTTAACCTAACCAAGCTAAAAATAGCTTTATAAAACCGAATAGTAAGGTTATCCATGCAAACTACGAGTTAAAGTTATCTGACAGTTAAAAAGTTAACCTTGAGAGCTGGAAAAAGCTTTATAATACACCTGTTGCTTTTTTAACTGGCAGATAGGGACTAACTCCGAGTTATCTTCCTTAACCAGCGTTTATAATATTGGCTGTTAAGGACATTTAGTGCGAAATGGACGAAAATGGAAAAATATGCGCACAATTTGCCTTTTTTTTGTAACATTCCGCAAAGCGCACAATGATGAATTATAGATATACAGCAACGTTTTGTTTTCTTTGATATCAATTGCATCCTTCTTTCTGTAAAGGGCATGATTTATTAGGTGCGAAATGGACAAAAATCGAAACATTTTCTCACAAAATCGATTTTTGCACATTGCGCAAAACGCACACACTTACCCTTGAATTACAGCAAATTTTATTTTCTTTGAAATCAAATTTCATAATTTTTTCTCTGAAGGCATCGTTTGGGCGATATTGGACGCGAAATGGAAAAGAATAGAAAATTTGCGCAAAAATTGAGGTGTTTTGCACATTGCGCTAAACGCACAATGATAAATTGACACTTAAATTACAGTAAATTTAATTTTCTTTGAAATCCATATTGCATACTTTTTCTATAAAAGACACGGTTTGGGAAATATCTAGGTGCGAAATGGACATAATCGAAAAATTTGCGCAAAAAATGCGATTTTTTGCACATTGCGTAAAACGCACAATGACGAATTTACACTTGAATTACAGCGAATTTTATTTTCTTTGAAGTCAGTTGCACATTTGTGTTTGTTTCTGTAAAGGGCATGGTTTGGTCGATATTACACGCGAAATGGACAAAATTCTACAAATTTTGGGGAAGCGAAATGCGCAAAAAATGTGATTTTTTGCACATGCGCAAAACGCACAACTCTTTCGTTTGTGCAAAATTGGTAGGTATTTTGTTGCCAGCATTGGTCCTGACAACATATCCGACAATCAAAACTTTCTCTGCAAGTAATCATGAACAAATTGACTGGGCTATCATAAAAATGATAAATTTCTGAAAATAACTCATTAGCATTGATTTTTCTTATATTTTACCTGTTGAAATCTTGTAATATCTTGGAAACAGTGCCCACAAAAGTTTAAAAGATTAATTTTCTCCTCTGAACAACACGAGGTATTTATCAAAATAGTCACATTTACATTAAAGTCAGTGGCGTACTGCCAAATAATTAAAAAAAAAAGGTAACAATATGCCCAGATGAACTGAATAATGGTTTGTTGGGAGTATTAAGTCATGTAGGTAGGTATGTACTTCAATTACTCAGTATAGAGTATAGGTAACTGTAAAAAATTTCGAGTGATTCTGTGCAGCCAATTTTTGGTTACCTGCTACTCAAAAAATATTAAATTTTCGAAGAACTTTAACACCCTGTCTGTATCTTTTTGAGACTGTTTTGTTTTGTATTGTTTCCGGAACACACCCTGTATTTACCGAGTTGAAAATATGTAGGTATAAATGAATAATAATTTCAAGATAATGAATATTGTTGTTATTCTTAATATTATGATTATTATACAATGTGAAACTTTAAGGAAATGTTCCTCTTAGGAAGACCTTCGAAATTACCTATATGTAGGTAGCATGAGCACTCATGACCTCGTTTAATTTATTTATTTTTGTATATTTAGTGAAATGAATGCGAATGTATCATAACTAGGGGGTTGTCATAAAAAAAATTCGATAACTTCAGTGACCAAAAAGCTATGACGTCATCATATATCATAAACTGTCGCTACACGTTTACCTATATCGTGGACAGGTTGGTGAATTAGGTTATTTGGTAAACTCTTTTTATCGTGGCCTGAGTCAGGATCGATTGGATATTTTTCATGGTCTGGGGTCTCCCGTCTCCCGAATATCTTTTTATTCATGGTGTATTAAAAAAAAAGGTTAATACATATAAAAATACGCTACCAGGAAATTTTTTATTTATAAAGAAAAATTGGGGCGACGCCGGTGCCACGACAGCCAGACAGACGGGCGCCAAAGTAAGGGTCAAGCCGGTTTAATTTTTGCAAAGATACGGAAGTGAAAGGTTTGCGTGTAAGTAATGTTGAAGTAGCTAAAAGCGTTATTACATTTACATTACAATAGGTCGGTTGTTGTTTATCGTCCGGTAAGTACTAAACACTATTAACTGATACTGTAGCCTGTATAGCCGTTTATTATTGAAGTCTGCTTTTGCCGCCGGCGGCGATAGCAAACGGCAGACGGAGTCGTCGGAGTCGGATTGGCGGCTCTGTTTTCTGTTTTCTCTCCACTCGGAACGGTCGGAACGACGAAACGACGACTAGACCGGTGCACAGCTGGATTGCCATTGCCTTGCCTTGCCTTGCCCTGGTTGCCTTGCCGTGCAGTTTAGTTTTAGTTTCAGTACTTTCAGTCTGAGTAGTTTGTTGTTCGCGGCACGAAGCTCGCCTCGCAGCTCGGGCTTGCAGTTTGCTTGCAGTCTCTCCTCCGCTCAGGCTGAGTCGCCGAGTCGTCGGAGTCAGTTCGGTGTTCAGTATCAGTATCAGTATCGTCATTGGCGTCGTCGAATACGTACGTAGGTGCGGAGTGCCGGTGTGTGTAATAATTATTATTTAATAATAATTCACGTTATTACGTTCGATACTTATTAGAGACAAGTCAGAGGTCGTCAATGACTGTGTGCAAAGTCAAATCCGGGAAGTGTCTTTCTCCTGACAACCTGCTCAAGCGAGCCATTAGAAAGTGCCTCGCTGTCATGAGACAGAAACTGACAGTTAATAAAAAGGTATTTAAACAACTTATACAAATACTCATTAATTCCTCGGACAGTCACTCTAATAGTCAGCTACTTGAAATCCAGACAATTCGATATGTGACCGGGGAATGAATGTTCACCTCTCTCCAGAACGTCATCATTCTGTGTGAATCTGTGATAATAGCAACTAGATTAAAATGTAAGTCTCATCTTTATGTGTAGTGTGCTGATTTTTCCCGAGTCTTTTCTTTTATTATAAGAAAGAGTTCTTGCGCGGGGAGATTTAGGTACATTCCTATAATAGGAATAAATAAATCATCGGGTCTAGGCAAGACGACAACACAACACTATTATTATAATAAGAATACCTAAGCAGCAAGTTCTGGTCGGTGGAAAAACTAGTTTTAGACTAGAGGTCGTGTAAAAAATTATTGCAAAAAACCGTCTACCTTAAAATAGCGTATATGAGGTCGTTAGTAGTAGTTAAAAATCCATGACGACCTTGAAAACTTGTCAGTACTCTCCTCTTGTTGATGTCTGCTTGTTGATCTGTGTTGGTGTTAGTGTTTCTAATAAACTTGGCGCTATCGCTATCACGGTCCGTCTGTCTGTCGATTTTTTTCGAGATGGGCACAATTCACGGAAACATGTTCAGGGGACTTATGTAAATTTGCGCGTTCTGAGAATGCAACTTCAAGATTCAGGTGTGCAGGTGGATTTATGCAGGACTCGGTGGTCAGGGATTTCCCGTTCAAAATCTAATGTTAGTCATCAAAAAAATAAAATTCGAGACGCTAGTTCTAACTTAAGTCAAGCTGAAAACAAAACTTTTCCACCAAAATCCAAGCTTATGTTTAGGGGAAGGTGTGGCAAAGCGGACTGCTTGGTCTTGAGTTCTTGTTGTTTTTTCAAGAATATAAGTTTTTGAGTACCTTTTTGTAACTAGAACTATACCGCTATAATCAAAAACTTTTTTGTTTTTCGCAATTTTTATTTTTTATTGTTTTTCTTATAAAGTACCGAAGTATAATAATGGGAACTGGAAACATGAATAAATTTACAGTATGCAGAAGTGAAAAAAGGAAAACTCAATATCAGTGGAATGTTTATTTTTGCAAATAGGTTTGGTTCAAATTTTCTTTTTTGGAACCCTTTTTTGTTTTAACCACTATTATTATAGATAGGTGTACCTACTGATTGAGATACCTTAAGTGGAATTATAAATGTAAAGAGATGTTATGAATATTTAATCCTCCCACAGTTTTCTAACTATATGATGAAAAGTTCCTTAATATTATTGGAATTTTATTTTTTTTGCTTATCCAATTATTTTTTTAAGTTAGGTGGTACATGTCCTGCGTTATATAAAACGTCTTCTAGTTCTTCATTTTTATCTTCATCTTCAATAGAAAACTGATTAAAAAGTCATCGTTATCAATATTATAGAGTATACTTAATTTTTTACATTTTACCCCTCTCGATGAGTCATAATCCTGCTGCGAGTCCTGCTGACGGGCTGTTTCAAAACATGTGTGACAAAAAATTAAAAAAAGTGATTCCTTGGCGTATTCTGAGATAAAAAGTCCCTATTAACATAGGCCCGCAAAAGCACCGTTTGCCCAATTTTTTTTTTCCATTTTTCTGGAGATAAGTATCTCAGGAACCGTTTAAGATACAGAACTGAGAGTCTTTGTACACATCTTTTCATTAATATTATTCAATTTTTGAGCGATGATTTTTCTAAGTTTCTAAATTACTTTTCATATGGCAGTGGTGGAGATTTTATATTTCCCCCCCTCATTTCTAGACGACGTTGAGAAAATGGGCGTTTTGAAAATACATTTTAAGTCGTTAATATTTTTTATATAAAAAAGGTATTTTTGTTCAAAAGCTCTAGCTGTTTTCGAGAAAACCGCCACTTTATGATGAAATAGATAAAAGTAGCAAATGTGGAGAAAAAAGTTTGTCGAGCTTTCGGTTTTTGATATTCTTTTTTGATAATTTTTGTTTCACAACCAGATGAAAAAAAATATTAGGCGCTGAAAAAGTGATAATAGTATTAACGAAAAGATTTGTGCAGAAGGGGCTCCGAGAAGATGAGCTCTGTATCTTAAACGGTTCCTTAAGATACTTACTTACTTACCGTCAAAAAACAGAATTTTTTTTGATTCACTATAGCGCGCAAACGGTGCTTTTGCGGACCCATATGAATAGGAACTTTTTTTTTCTTAGAATGACGCTCGAATTCATTCTTTTTATTTCCCGACACATGTTTTTGAGCACTCTGTATAGTAGCAGAGTAAATTGGCTAGAAGTAGCCCAGTATTTAGGGAGTAAAAGGACTGCTAGATGAATTTCTAGTTGATAAAAAATTTTTTTTTAAGGTTTTTACAAAGGGAGTGTTCATATGATGAAATAATATTATTGTGCAATTATTTCCACGTATTGTAAATTATTTCCACCATTTCCTCATTATTTCCATGATTCACACATTATTTCCACTGTTTCTATATTTTCTTTGATTATATTTACATCATATTCACCCTATTTCCACTTATTTTAAGTTATTTCTATTCTTAGGGTACAATTATTTTCACGAGTAACGCCCCCAAAGGGAGTTCACTCAATGAAAAATTGTGAAGCTATTTCCACATACCTAGACTAAATTATTTCTATCCTTTATTTCACTATTTCAGTATTATTTATACAATTTCCTCGTAATATCCACTATTTCCTTATTATTTCAATGATTCCCACATTGTTTTCACTATTTACTTTATCGAGCCACACTTTATTAGAAGTTATTTCCAGCTACTGCCATCATAGCGTACAAATATTTTCACGAATAACAGAACCGAGGGAGAGAGTTCACTCGATGAAAAAGTATGTAGTGTTTCACATGCACATTATATGTACTTAATTTTATTTCTACTCTTTTTTTTTTCACAATTTCCAAATTTCCATTACACAATTTCCAAATTTATCCACTTTTTCCTCATTATTTTCAAGATATACCTACACATTATTTCCACTGTTTGTACCTATTTTTTTTTCACTATTTGCACCATATATTTACACTATTTCCACACTATTTCCAATATTCCCTTTACCACATCTTCACTCATTTAATTCCACATTGTTTCTAGCATTTACACTTATTTTAAGTTATTTTCATCAAAGTATGTATACAGGGTGTTAGTTAAGTACGGGGCCAAACTCCAAGGGGTGCTTCCTTGAGTGATTTTAAGAAGAAAAGTTCAAATAAACATGGGTCCGAAAATGCTCGGAATAAAAAGAAATATAATTTTTGTCTATTTTTTATTATCAATTTAAAAAGTATCATATATCAAAAATGTATCAGATATTTTTATCTAACGTCGATTAAAATGGCATTATTATACCTACTCATCAAATTTTTAATTTAGATTAGGATGCAAATTATGCAGACTTAACGTTTGTGCTTGTGAAAAGAATGTCAGTTATACCTACCAGTCTTTGAAAGAGAGGCGGTCTTTATTCACACAATCAGGAAATTAATACACTTATAAATAGGTCTTTGACCTGAACGAAAATTCCGAACCATTTGGAACTTACTTACTTATTAATGCAGCGACGATGGAAAAAGTGTGGACAGTGCATCTTTTAGATAGGTGTAGCGTATGCTGACACCTGGACCTGAGAATTTGCAAAATCAGCTAAATCTGCCTCACCAGGATAAAATGCATACTTTAGCAGTCAGTTGGTCCTTATTCAATTCAAACTAGACACCTGATGCAGAGCAATAATTATAAAAAAAATTATAATAATTGTTTCAATAGTAACGAGAGCTTCTTAATAAATTTAATTATCAGTGAATTATTATAATTCTTAAATAATAATCAGAAGAATTGTTAATTGACGAATTATCATCATAATTGTTATTTGTATAATTTTTGTAAGTAATCATTATTTCATCATTATGGTATAAATTCCCAAATCTCGGCCTGTTAACAATTTTGTTGCTCGAAATTACTCGAAAATATTTATTTTCTTCCCATGTAAGTGTTTGAGATAATCATTATTTTAGTATTTCTATAAAATTCTGGATTGTTTATCATTTTGTTGCCAATTGAACTCTTTTTTTTATTGCTGTCTGTTTATTTTTCATCGTTGATATTGCACTAAGCAGTTCAGTGGTTTTTGTCGCAAATTTTGCAAAAATTTCGCAACAATAACTTCTAGTCATTCGATCAGAGAGGTCGTTTCTAGGGAACTGAAATTCTTTTACGAGGCAGTTGTCTGGAACAAGTGGTCTGGTACTTCATTTGAGCAATATCGGTAGATTCGTTTCAATTCAAAGTAACACCCATGCAAGTGAATTTTCATAAAAATGGGTATTTTTTTAACAAATGCAATATGGAAGAAAAGTTTATATATGTAGTCAAGTTAAGAAGGTATGAACATGAAGAAGTTTTACTGTAGTACCTACAAGAAATGCGTTTTTGTTTTCAGTTAACTAGTGGCGTAGGACGAAAAAGGGCAAAATTGTTAAATTTCTCACATTTTCAAAGGAATCGAACCCAAATTCTACAGGGGACATGGCATTCATACTAATAACTTTGAAAAATTTCAGGAAAGGTATCCACTTATCTGTCACATCTCTTCACTCTGTTCTCCACTGTAACTCTCTTCCTTATTCTTTACTCTATGGCGCTCAAATATAAACTGACTCTCTAGTCTATATTGCCATGGCAGCGCTCTTATATACACGCCGGACGTGGCTGTCGAAATTTCTAGGAACTTCACTGGCGTAACTGTTAGGCACAGCCTGACGATCTAGAATATGCTCAAACCCATTATTTGTATTCGTCCACTTTGTATTAGAATAGAATTGGAAGTAGAATTTTCCTGTCAGCGAATTTTCGTGACGTGAGTCAGCTGACTATCAATTTTTCAGACAATGTAAATAAATAAACATGAATCCAGATCTATTCATACAGCATGTAAATTACGGAGGGTGCGTACCTAATTCTTCGGCTTATTCCATGACCAAAAATCCATATACATAAACGTATACGTCCGCAAACGCTTTTTTACTGATCTACACAGGGTGTTGTAATTTGAAGATTTTTTAGTTTTTAATTTTTTCTTTATGGCGTCTGCGTCAGTTGGGTTAGAGAGGTAGGTACTTTCATCAAACACGATCAAACCCGCTTTAATTTTGAACAGATAACGGTGACTAGAAACGAGAGATTGTCCAAATAAACGAAAATTATAGACAATCTTTAACAGGAGATAACAGTCCAAGAAAACTATAAGAGAATCCACCAGCGGCGCACCACAATGAAGTTAATAAGGAGGAGAAAATAATAAAACGTAACCCCTAAAAAAAAGCTCCCTGTATATTTTTCACAGCTATTTGGCATGTCCAATGATGTAAGTCCTCTACAGCGTAACCTGTATTCCAAATTTGAGCTCAATGCCTGAAAAACTATATGAAGAAAAACTTTTTTATTTTCGGTAACGAAGCGTATTCTGTACAATGTACACATGATATTTAGGGACACCCTGTATACTTGAAAATAATATTTCTGGGCCCTTAAGCTCTAAAGGATTACTATTCGAGTTCATTTTTTGTCCACATCGCTGAACTCGCTCTGAAAGTGAGACACGTCTTGGATAGCGTGGAATATGTTGAGCTGCGAAACTTTGCTGAAGTAACTTTGCGCTGAAATTATCTGGGGAGACAGCATAATTTGAAGCTCCAGCTCCAGCTCCAGAGCCCGGTTACGAGTCACCCAAGGCAATTTCTGTGACTGACTGGAATTTGTATTGGAGTCTTCTTCCATGGAGGTGAAATAAAATTTTTTGCGTTAGAGAGTAAGTAGTCTTGTTAAAAAAGGCGAGGAAAGCTAATGTCGAGGCTAATATTTATTTGTGGCCGAAATAAGAGAACGTAATTTTGTGCTGCCTTGATTAAGAGAAACATCTATTTATATACCTAACCTTTAATAGAGTAGGTAATTTTACCTACACTAATGCCCTTTATGACGCTCTAAAGGTGCCCTTCAATCATTGAAGGACAGTATTTCAAGTAAAGTAGATGAGAAAGAAAAATGTGTGCTGAGTAAACAACCAAGTTTACTAACAAGAGGAAGATGGATGCGGAGAAGTGGAATTTGTTGCATAGTAGACGTGGTGAAAACATGAATTTTGCAGCAATAAAGCAACAGATATAACGTCCCTTCAACAAATCAGGACTAAATTATTACAGAGGGTGAGATGAGAAAAATATTTAAGTTCAGTGGCAATAACAAAAGTCCTCAGGGGCTTTCGAGACTGCTTTCAATAACCAGCAATAAGCTGCATTGTTGAACCGATTTTGTATGTGTATAAGAAGGGCTCTTTGGCTTTTCAAGATAAATCTGTCGAAGTTTCAAGACTAGCGTTCCAATTTGGCAGATTAACATTATTAAAATCGACGATGAAACAAAGCTGGATTGTTGTTGTTTGTGAGGGAAATTTCACGAGCAACTTCTTGACAATGCCTGGGCGAGGCTTCCGGTTTCGTTTTCAATAAGCCGATGTTAAGTCCTTTTCCACACTAAGATAAAATAAATAGACTGAACATATCTGCAGCACAACTTGGCTGATGCGCTCTATAAAGTTCATGAAAATTTCTGATCATGTGTCGTGTGTGGTCGTGGTGGTATTCTGTTTATTTGTCATTGTTGAAAGCATTGGCAGCTTTTTTAAAATTAAGTCAAACTGTATGGTAGATTTTTATCCGAGTTTGCTACGTCTGGGAAGTAAAATAAGCGAGTTAAGGACTGTTGAAGTCAGAATTCTGACGTCACAACAGCCGCGTAAGTTGCTCATGGCAACAGGTGTTGAACGTTTAGACTGCGCATTTAAGCACCTGTCTGGGTGGAATTTTTAAAACTAGCCTCGGAACTAGCTGAATTTCCTCTGAACACTCGAATACTTAAAAAAATGAGCAAATTTTCACTACTTACTTAAATATTCACCGGATTCTCCATTAAGAGAAGGGCATGATTTTTTTATAAATAATATAAAAAGTGGATTCAGAAACTTTTCTAGTGCACACCAGTAAGAACATTTTCATCATGGTAGACATCGTTTTAAACTTACTCCAATTACGATCAAGTTGTTCATATCATAAGTGCGAAAGATGCGAGATAGTGAAGAGATTCGTTCAGTCTCGAGTGTGATTGTTGTAAAATATGTGAACTTTTCCTTCCATACTCGAGATTAAATTAAGTAGGTACTTAATCCATTGGTTTATGTACCTATGCTTTAATGATCTTATCGTTTGTATCTAGAAATATCAGCTTCCATTTTATTAATTCTTATTATTTATAGCGATTATTTGCGTAATCGACGCAGTTTGCCGGATGCGTTGCAATTCGCTCCGAGAGGCCCAAGAGGCAATAAGAAAGCTGAAGTGTGAATGAAGTTATCCACATCAATCCAGACTCTCGATAGTGGATCTACTCAGAATTTATCTTCAGCTTCCGGATTGCCTTGTGGTGGATTGTCGCATCCGGCAAACCGCATCTAAAACCGGAGCGGGAGAAAACAAAAAACCGGACAGATTAGACGCAGTTAGATGAGTTACTGAAAACATAAGTCTTCGTTTTCAATAAAAATTTCCTATTTAAGGCAGACAACGCAACGTCAACGTTGGATTAACCCAGACATACGAAAACAAAACTGTTTACACTTAAATATGGACAATGTGTTAATGGCACCTATTTAAGAAGAATTAGCACGCATGATGTGGAAAGGTAAAAAAGTGGAAAGGTGTAAACTTAACGATTTGAATCGGCAAAAATTTTATGCACAGCGGTTTTATATATTTATTTATATCTCCAGACTTGTTTAGAAGAGTTAATGGTCCGTTAGCTGATTGATCACCTTACGGCTGTTGGTATAATTTTATCCTTTTCAGCATAATTTTTCCCAATCTTTACCCACCTTATAATCGTCATTACCATCAGAATCAGGTAACGTTGATTTCAGTCATTCTAAAGCAAAAAAATAGTTTCAATATTTTATCTAAAATTGACCCTTATCTCGGGGGTGGACATGAGTGGATGGACCACCCTGTATAAATGGTATGAGTGGAGTGTGAGAAACCGGCAACAATGTATCATGACGTCGTTCCTCCAGTCAATTAGTCTAGTTTTTCAAGCTCATTCATAATTTATGACGGCTCTGTCTGCGGTAACGGTATGGATAAGGTAACTTGAAGGGCACAACCTGACCTTCTGTCGCGTAAATGTCACTCCTCTTATAAGGTAAACCTCTAATGATCTGTCTGTTCGACGCGGGGGCATTCACGATCCGACTCTTTCCAGTCGTTGAAAGGTAAACTCTCACCGATGATGCTAATTGCTTCGGTTGGTTGCAGTTTGCAGTCATACCGCTTTTATCGGTAAAGTTTATTACATACCGTCTGACATGTGTGTTTGTTGTCTGTCTGAGCGAGCGGTGAATTGAACCTATCGTCTCGAGGTGTTTGTTGTTTGTTATTTAGTAGTAGGTGCTTACCCGGCGGGTTTTGGTTTTTCTTGAATACACAAATTCATGTTTGAATTCAATTAATTCTAAGGGTCGATACTTATCGAAATCGGAGAAAAGTTGCGCTCGGAGACTGGGTTCGAATCCCAGTCTCGCCATGGATGTTTTTGCCCGCCTATAAAACTATTTATTTAGTAAACATACGACAGGGTAGAATGAGCTAGTTCTCGAAGCCCGCAATTACCTAAATGGGGTTAATTTTAGACATGTCGTTTCTTGACAAATAAAACTATTCAGTGGGAAGCCTGGCCCGATATTTTCCGAAGTCATATGAATTATTGATTCATTTTATGAAAGTGTTTATTAAAGATTTGGCTTAGTTTGAAAAAACTTGCAAATTTTTTCCCCAGATTGAATTATTAAATGCGCGAATCAATTTTCACTTTTGAAGAAGACAGGTAAAATGTTACACTACATCAAGTTTTTCTGGTCTTAAAGTTCGCAATAGATTTGTCATTTTCCCGAATTACTTTCCTAGTTGCTTACTATTCATAAAATACTTTTATAACCGGCTTTCGCTGGCGCTCAGATGAAAAAGTAAACAAATTGCGCAACTTCGAAAACTTCGTCGTCGGGCTTTCTCGAAACTTTAATCATTTTTCATCCGGCCAGGACAGGTATTTTTAAAAGTATTTTATATTGAACAAGGAATTCCGGTCTAGTTAGAATTGTACACCTCGTTCCAAATCGTCTGCGATATAACTTCGACTCGCAAAGGAAAAAAAAAACACCAAAAGCCCCATCGTGAACGAAACATTTGGGTTACTATCCAGTGGCGCTGAGATATGAAGAGAGTGAGGTGCCACTTGATACCTATATTTCTAAATAAACAATAAAATTTTAAATTGGAAAAAACTGATTGTAATTTTCTCTTATGTATTAGATAGATAGATTAGATATAAAAATGAGTACCAATGCTGTAAATTATGAAAAATAATAACAATGGCTACGCATCCCACGGTAACAGAGCAACGTCAATATGACGTCATTTTTTGGTGACGTCGATTAACGAATTCGTAATTTTTTGGTGACATCGATCAACGAATTCATTGATGTAAGAATGACGTCTTAATGACAAAGAAATGTCACATATCAAAGACGTCATTTATTCACGTAGAAATCACGTCAAAAAACGACGTAAAAGCTACCAAATAACACGTAATATTGACCGAAGAAAACGTAATTTTTCATTCTATATAAGTACCAAAGATTGTTTGCTCTAGTTTCAGCCTCAATTAGACTACTCGTAGTTTTCAGTATTAAGAAAATTTTCCCAATTTCGAATCCCATGTCTGTATAAATGAAGTCAAAAACACTTTACGTCGTCGTTCATTTTACGTCTTTTTGACGTAATTCAAGGCTCATTGCTCAAGAATTCTAGTTTTGCCAGATCCGTTCCTACAAGAGCAGGCCAAAGTTCTTTTTGCAAGATACGGTTTGACAGCCTCGAAAAAACTCAAATTTTCGGACTGATAGTAGGTCTCTTTGTCAAACTTTGCAAAACTCCAATTTTTTAGAACAGGATGACAGGACTGACAGGACTTCGTCACATAGGGCATTTTAAAAAAATCGAGATAGAGGACTTTTGTATAAAAAAAAAACGTAAACATTTAGCTGCAATAAGGTCTGGTTATCTCGATTTTTTTGCAAGGTCCGGTTTGACAAAAGTCCGGTTAGTCCGAAAATTCGATCCCTTTTTTCCAGGCTATGAAATCGAACGTTGAAAAAAGAAAGTTCGAGCTGACTGGACTTTTTTTAACCGGACCTTGCAAAAAAAAAAAAAGAAATCGAGCCAACCGGACTTGGCAAATATCTAATTTTCGAGCTGACCGGACTTTGTCGAACCGCACCTCAACAAAAAAATTATTTCGAGTCCATGTCTAAATCGGAGTTGGAAAAAAATTCTAGAAAAATATTTTTTCGACCAATTTTTTTGTAAAAAAAATCGACCTGACCGAACCTTGTTGCCTGTGTAAAGTCTACATTTCTACGAGCCGTTATAACGTATTTTAGACATTTTTTCTTGTACAATCAATGTGGCCATACGTCATATCGAAATTCTGAATGTAAAATTTTGTATTTTGTAGTAAACAGGGTGTCTCGTGCATGGGGAACCCCCCAAATTTACAGTGCATTCAAGGGCATCAAAGAAGTCTAGTTTCTTGTAAACATATTCTAAACAAAATGATTCAGTGTCAGTATCATAAATTGAAGGGCTTGTTAGGCTAAAATATTGAGAAAATTCAATTTTTTTTTTCTTACAAATCACATCAAAAGTGTAAAAAGTGGAACTTGAATTATAGCTATAAAAAAAGCTCGGTTTTAGTTAAAAGCTCTCAAGTTGCATAATAAATAGAAATGATATAAAAATTATGTATTAAGATAAAAGGAATCGATTTTACATATTAATGTATATATATTATTAAAGTGAAAAGACGTCACGTGATTTGGCTAGGTTATTCAGATAAACAATAAAGCTAAGTTGTCATTTATTAAATGTGAAAACAAACCTCTTTTACGTCATAAAATATTCTTAGCATATTATCTGTTACTTAGCTACATAACGAAGTAGACACAACACACTGATAACGTAGTAATTTATTAGGGAAATCGTTTCTCATTTATTCATTTTATCCATTATTACATTATTATGTATGAGATTATTTACTTACTTATAATAATAATTATTTATATCATTCTTATGTTGAAAGGAAAAAAATATTTGTTTCCTCGTTAAGCAATTGCGTGAGTAATCAGCAAAAACTTACATTGTACCTAAGTACCCGTCTACTTCTTCTCTTCAAGGAAATATATATCCTGCAGAAAATAATAAGTCATAATACGCATGTAATTAATTATGCATGTACGAGTTTTTTATTTAAGAATTTTTTTCTAAACTTTTTACCTTCATAATATGATAAGTATCCCCCTAGCCGGTAGAGCTTTTCTATTTTCTTTTCTTGGAAAGGAATTCAGCAGAACGATCGATTATAAAAATATGTACCTATGTAATTACATTCTCACAGGTGCGTGCAGTTATACTTGAATGCCAAAAATGCATCTTTTCGCAGTTACCTACCTAGAATAATTATTAATTTGCAATTCTCACTCTAATAAATTTGATTATTCATTATTAATGTGATGTTGCTAATCCTACCTACTAATGCATAAAAAATATTTGCATGTAGCTACTATTATGTGAATGAATAATATAAATATTCATTATTACGTCGTTTTTTTTTTAAGCGATTTAGAAGAAATCGTTAACTCGTTAATCGGGTTGGTTGGTATAATAAGGGTGTCATTTGGTCAGGGGTCTCAATCAAATCTCATAACTGAATCTTTAATTTTTGAACATTCTGATTGGGAGGGGGGTGAATCCATGGTTGAGTTCGAAGCTCCGAATTTTGCCAAAGTAAGAAAATGGCAAGTTTAAAAAAAAATCATGAAATAAGATGTCAGAAGAAGTTTTAAATGAATTCGTTCATTTTTAAATAATTTAATTTAAATGATTAATTAATTTTAAACGATCATTAATTTATTTGTTCAACTCTTTGATAGGATTTTATATAAATTTTATGAAAGCTGGAGCAATCATGCAGGGATCGAATAGCTGGAACTTTTTATCCTTGGGCGCCGACCCTTTTTATTTACTCCTATACTTCCAAGGAAAGAGATAACGCAATACAAAAAATATTTCTAGAACTATCTTTATATTATTTGAATAAAATGCCTGGCTGGAATAAATTTTGTTCTTGCTCTCTCTATTTTGACATGCATGTCGTTTTGGGACATCATAATTCCTATATTTGACAATTTTTACACTGCGATCGATAGGTTTCGCAGGAATAATCGTTTTGTAAAATCATCATAACATGACTTTAACTTTTTAGAACTATAACGGGCACCGACTCTTTTTTCTTTCTCCTATTTTGGTGGCGAAGGTTAAGGTTTTTCCACTGACTGAATCATCAATAATGGCCATAATGGCTAAAATTACGCGTAACCCTTTTTTCTTTTACTTTTTCTGCGACTATCTCGCTTTTTTTACCCGTTTATTACTAAATATATTCCACAAGTTTACAGCCCCTTGATTGATAAAAATAATAAAATTATGCAACCGTCTTATAGGGTAGTAGAGGGTGTGTTAACATTTCTTCCAAAATTTCTCTCTTTTCATGGAGTGTCAGCTTCTTTCTAGACTCTTTAAGGAGGCAGAAGACAATAAGAGAGCATGAGAAAAAACTTTCACAATTCTGTTTTCTATCCTCAAAGTAAAATTTTCTTTACTTATTAGGGGATGGAATCACATTTTACTTTACTTTTTCTCGGTCTTTATCTGGTGTCTGTCGGCTATTTTTCGGGCTTCAACCAGTGGCGGCTCGTGGATTGCAGTTCATCGTGAAGTTTGGATTCTAAGCCCGGGACGCGGAGGTCCGGTCAACTCGATTTTTTTTTGCAATGTTCGGTTAGATAAAGTCTGGTCAGCTCGAAAATTTGAGTTTTTGAAAAGTTGGGTTTGCTCGATTTTTTTTAGTTGGACAAAGTCCGGTCAGCTCGATTTTTTTTGCAAGGTCCGGTTTGATATTTCAAATTGACCATGCAGAAAATCTGTGATGACTTGACTCACTTCTCTCCTCTTACTCTCTTACGCATCCGCTTTTCCCCTTCGACATATTTTCCCCTCTAACGCTTCGTTTTTTCTGAAATCTCTCGCTGTTCTTTGAAACCCTTTGTCTTGCCGAAATATTTCTTAGCTTTAATAAATATGTGGCAGAAATAATAGTTAACATCGAATTAAAAAAACGAGAATTTTTTTTTGGTGTTAAATAAAAGAAAACCTCGCATTTTAAAATGTGTTTCATATCCGGCTCGAAGGACCATTTAATTGGGCTGTTTTCTCCTCACTCATGGTTATGAATAAACAACACACCTAATTGTACATTTATTCACTTTTTTATTATATTTTTTTATAATTTTTTGACCATTTTTGTCTTATCAGCGTCAAATTTCATCTTTTCTATATTTTATCCGATTTTAAAAACCTTTTGGAATGTGTTCATCAAAATTTACAGGTTTATATGGTATGCAAATTTATTGGCACTTGTTACCAACTCCTGCATAATTCAGTACCTACCGGGTTTTTTTTTCTTTTATTGCAGCGAAATTTGTGAAATGTAAATGTCCCCCGCTAGTGCCACCCCTATCGGAAATGTGCGTTTCCTTCCGCTTTAATATAATACCTTTGCATTCTAGCGCGGCTAAACATTGTATAAAGGTCTAAGCTCTAAGCAGACACAATTGGTAACGGTAATCATGCACCCCACGTCGTTAAAAAAATCTACAGGGTTGTCACATCCTCTTGAAAAGGCGATAGTTTAAAGATTTTATTTAGTGTTTTTTTTCAATTACGTACATAAATTTTTTCTACAACATAGGCTTAATTTCTAAAAATAGATAACCAATTAGGATCATGGAATTTTTGTATGCGTGGAGGAAACCTCAATTACTTTTTTTTTTTTGTAGATCAAGCTTGAACTTATTGAAAACTCTTTAAGTAGAAAAACATTCCATGGTTCCCGGTAGCTATTCTGGAAGAAAATGGTCTCAATTATTCGTCAAATTGTCATTAATTTCCTTAGCTGCATCTACTTTACGTTAAAAATTTTCCTCGTACCTTAAACCATTATTGGTGGTTACGAACAAATATGAGTGTTCCGCCCGTGGGCGCGCAGACTAATCGTTTTAAAGGCCGCGGTGGCTGCGGTAGTAAGTGCATGTGTTTGATTCAAACTCAGTACTTACATGGATGGATGTCTGCGAGCGTCTGAAATGAGTTTAAAGCAATTTATATAATTGTCCGTGGTTAAACGAGCTCGTTCTCGAAACCAAAACTACTATAAAATGGAACGACACCGTCTTATCTATCTGCATAGTTATATGTTCCTTGCAGGAGTGAGTTATAATTCTAGAAGAATTGTTATAGGTAAATGATAATAACGGACCTCGGCAACACCGTCTGCGATAACCAGGGCAGACATAAAGGGTTCCGTCTGGGTCTGATGCACCGCTAGACATACAGAGGCCCTGCGGGGATTTTTAATTCTAGTGAAAGAGGGCTGCCGGTGAACGTGTGTGGTGTTGGTGTGTGTGTCTGCTGGCGTGTCTCCGCTCCGGCCGACAGACACCCAGACAGACAGACGGCTGATACCGCCGGGGACAGACAATGCAACCTCATGTGTTTAATTATCGCATTGCTTACCGCCTGATTGCCTCGCTCTCGCAATTACCCACTATTCAGGTAATTATTACCTTGCTGGAAACTTGTATTTTCATCATCGACGAGCAATGAGCAATTCGGTTTATCTTATCCTCTATTATTAGCGCAGTAACGATCCCACATAGAAAATTCAACTATTGTAATAATTGGATGAGTGATGAGTTCGTCACTGATTTCTGTGGGGCGCTATTCACAGTATTGTATCGGATCAATCTAATATTTATCATCATTATCACGGTGAGCAGGTTTCCCGACAGTCTAGGCAATGTAGCGCCATGCACGGTGCATAATGCACCGATCTCGAATTCTTCTAGTTTTATCGCCAGCCCAATTCTAAGAATTGATTTATTCAACTATTCCGATGAATTTCTATTTATTATCTTCGCTACTATACAGTATTGATATGGTAGATTTCAGCAAGAATTTGCTAACTTGCTTCCATGACTGGGTCGTAGTCTTAGTCATTGATTTATGATGAGTACGATCGTAGGGGTTGTGTGTTCGAATCCTCGATGTTGAGAGGAGGAGGAGGAGGGGGGGAGGATATTTTGCAAGTTCTGGTCACTTCGAATTCTTTTTTTTGCAAAGTGTGGTTTGACAAGGTCTGGTTTGGCAAAGCTCGAATTTGTGAGCTGATTGGGCGTTGTGAAACCGTACCTTATACATTGCAAAAATCACATTTGCGAGCTAACCGGACCTCGTTAACTCATTTGCAAAACCAGATGGGCTGTGGGTTCAAATCCTTCTGAATAAATGGAACGAAAATTTATTTTCGAATTTGTGAGCTAACCGGACTTTGCAGCAAAAAAATTTCTCAAGAAATTGTCCTGGAAAATTTTTTTTGAGGTAACCTCTACGATAATCCACGAGCCGCCACTGGTCTGGGTTCGAATCCTTCTGAAGGCATGGATGTTTAGGGGCGTTCAAAAATCACTAATAATAATTTGGGTCATACTGTGTAGGTATTACAGTGTCCTACATTTTGTATAAAAAATTGTCTTTAAAACAAGGTATTTTCTGTAAGCTGTAGGAAACTTTCACCTTTAAAGAAGTATTATTAAACTCTGAACGATCAAGCTGAAATAATTCTATATCTGCTTCGAATTAAACAGTTCCCCAAACGAACTTCCTCTTTATTACCACCCATCACGCATGGTCTGGCCGGTGTTCTTGTGTTTAGGAATCTGCGCCGCGGGGCTTCTGGCACTCTTGAACAAACTGCATTTCTACGGCTTTCTTCTTCCCGGTTTTGCGGTTGTCTCCCCAGCCAAACGTATTTTGTAATGTTTCCGTCATCGGATATTTCGAGAAAATTGGCAAAAAAAAGTTCAGTGTTAGTGTCAAGGTTGGCAACGTTTGTCAAGGTTGAAGTTGCATCTCAGGAACTCGTCATCATTATAAATGGCTCGACATTGGATGATGCTGGCTGCATTGGGCGGATAATTTCTCGTATATGCATGTAATTACATAATAAATCTTATTATTAGACACCTATTTACGGAATTGCAATCGATATATTTAGCTCATGGGAAAACATCTATCGATCTGCTGCCTACTCTGTTTAGTCTTCCGTTCATTATAGCGAACCGAAAATACCTGCTCATGGAAATAATAACAATCGCGTTGAAATTTTATTAAACAAGGCGTAGGCTTACCGCGGCCATGCATGTAACAATTATTATTGGCACATTGTCAGTAATAATCAATGAACGAACGTCGCTCGGGTTGCCAGTCTTATTCCGGTCAATCGAACGAAATTTCCAGTCCGGTTGTCTGTCCGCTCATCCATCCATCTAGATCCAGACTCTGTCAGTACACATCCCAATTGCGATAATTTATTCTAGCCGGGGCACAATGAAGCACGCAAGATTATTGCATCTGCGTGAACGTGTCACATGGACAGGGACCGCCAGAGCCAGCCGCTTGTTGGATTTGTAAAAAAAAGGCACCCCTTTCGTTTTTCGTTTAAAGGGAAGGGGGACGAGAGCTTTTTTACCCGCATGTAATACGACGGTGTTGTCATGTCCGTTTGATGCCTGGGGTTGTTTGGTTGGGTAATTTTTTTTTGTTCTCCTCTGCATATGAACTGCAGCGTAACGGTTGCGCGTGTAAAAGGGGAAAATTCAAAGAGAGAGGTAAAAATTAAAAAGTCCTGGCAGACCAGTAGTGTCCATTATTCACTATCATGCATTAGGTATGGGGTTGAAAAATTAAAAATTTTCACAGCCAGGCATCCCTTACATTAAAAGGAGGTTCAATTTCAATGATACATCAAAGATGAAAAAAATTGAAATTAAACATCAGCTGGATTTAAAATATTCAAGCAGTCGTTAAAATTCAAGAGGTGCAATAATATCAGCAAATATTGACAACAAGCTATTGTTGATGTTCAAGCTGGAAGGCCCTTTATGGGCATAAACCTAAACAGGTCCGCGTCATTATGATTTTATTGCACCTCTTGAGTTTTATTGACTGCTTAGATGTGGTAAATTATGCACAGAATTTGTTTATATTTCAATTGTTTTTGTAAAAAAAAATTAATCGTGCTATTAATGGTTCTATGGAATTTCCCGTATCCTTTTTTTCAATTAAATTAATCTCCAACATTCCACTAAGTCCATTATTGTGTTATCGGCGCGACGAGGGCGTAACTCATCGTTTCTCGCGTCCTTTCTCTTTCTCCATCTTTCTATTATAGGTTCGAGACTTGAACTAAATCAGGTGCAGAGGCGAGACAATTTCCCCATCCCTGCACGTCTCCTTGTTTTATGCAGTAGTAATAAAATCCCATACCTACTCTTTTTTACACTTTTCCGGCATAATATCCTGCTGCCCTAGTTTTTTGTTTTAATTAAATCTGAATCGTAAATCCCAAGACAAGCACATCAATCCCATTCCCACCCAGACATTTCCCAGTATCTTCGCCGCCTCTACCGCCTTCCTGTTTTTCATCTTATTGTGTTTTTCATTTCTTTTCCCCTCCCCTATGCATTATGGAACACTGTTTCTAAGGTATATCCTCCCCATTATCATTCCGAGATTCTCTCCTTATAATAGTACCTATAGCCTGATGAAATATTTCTTCCATTTTCATTTTACAGTTGCTTTATATTTGAACATTATTATGAATGAAAATTTCCATAGGACATCGATAACCCCTTCCACTCCGCGTCTCTTTTTCCAGTCTGGGGGTAAGTTTGAAGAAAAAAATCCATATCGAGGTACATAATAAGCAAGTACAAGTACATTCACAGTCTGACTGGTGTCTGCGGTTATTAAGTGCTCGCCCTCTTCCCATCCCAACCCCACAGTCTGCGCCCATTGTGGCAACGTGGCAGTGCCGTCGGCGAGACCGCGACTGCCTACGCGGAGCGCGCCCGTCCTTGGCCGGTCGTCTGGCTGCAGTCTGGGCCGGCGGCGCGTCTGGTCCGCGCCCTTGCCGTGCCTCCTCGCTCACGTTATTACTACGATAACCGCTTGACTGGCACTGGCGTTGCACCTGCACGGCGCGCTACAATGTAGTCACCGTCTCGCCCATCACCAATCGCACCGTCGCCGGTCGGTGCTCGGCTCGGCCGCTCGGCTCGCTGCTGCCGGATGCGGCCGGCCGGCTTTTGGCTTGATGTAATTCCACCCCTGCCGGACTAGCTGCCGCCGGGATGCCAGAGCCAGACAGTAGATGGGCAGACACACGGCTTCATTTCATTATTCCATTGGCTTCTTTTCTCTGACGACGGACGGCCTGTGGCTTACTTTCTTTTTTACGTTCTCCGAGATGGTTCCTTTAATAATGCGAGGGAATTTCTTCTTCATGCTGCCCCTGTCACGTCATCGTCGTTATCACAGTAATAATAACAGATAACAGACTCTACTACCTATTTTAATTGGAAATGTAATTTCGTTAAACCTATTATTCAAAATACTTATGTAGCAGGGTAGGTACGTTGGTCATCTCATAAGTATCAAAAACAGCATAACATCCCCTATCTACGTATTATGCAGCAGTTGTGCACTATAATCGAGACTGAGTTATAATGGGACTTCCCCGGATTTAACTTCAGTAAGGAATACGTACCTTTAAATTAAGGGAAATGTTGCTATATTCAATACTGGGTGATCAATAATAAACAAAAAATAAGTAGACAATTGGATTCGCGCACAGAGGGCTATATTGCCGTTTGAAACGAAGCTGTTCCCCAGTTTCAATTTATTAGGAACATAAGCTACAATCCTGGAAAACCTGTTCATACTTGCTGGCAATTGGTCGCCAAAAGTCCAAAACTGGTGAAATCTGCATGCCAAGAACATTTTTCCTATCTACCAAAGCCATTTTCCCAAAGTTAGGGTATTCCCCAAAAATATATCTATAGACACTTCCCGCTTTGCACTACCTACCAAAATTTTGTCTTCTTCTTTTACCTCGGAGATTTCAAGAATTAAAAAAAAATTAATTTCGAAAATAACGAAATTATGGCTTTATTGATAAGGCTGTGAACAACAAAAAATTACTGACAGAAAGACGTTGAACGAGTGAGAAAGAGCGAAACTTCATTATATTCATCTTACGGGCGCCTTTCCAACCGGTAAACGTTGAGCAACAACGACTCGTCTCAATAATGTCTTCCTAATATGACACGTTGTCGCAACAGCTTTATTCCGATATTCTTGGTTCTCAGATAATAATCGGAGCGTTTCTGAAATATTTCTGCCTCGTCAAATCCCCGTTGAGTTTGATTAGCTGTCATTTGGAAATGTCGACCAATTAGAAACGCTCCCTGGTACTTGTTTTCCGATGTAATGTCAGCCTTGATCGCGGTGTTAGATATTATGTCTTGATAAATGTCATTTGACATTTTGCTAATACCGGGTGCCCGGAAATAGCCTTTAAAAATAAGACTTTTTTAACTTACATGCCATGCCCAGACGTACCTAGCATGTTTTACAGTTTTAAAGATACCTCGGGAACCGTTTGAGATTGAGTTTGAGAAGGGTTTTTTTTGAAAAAGTTATTTGTCTCATTCAATTTTACAGGGTTCTTAAAAAAATCATGTAAATACGTAATCCTATACAGGGTGTATCATCATAAATATACCGACAAACTTTTATGGGTAGTAAAAGGCGCCAAAACAAAAAAAATTCTCAATAATTAACATTGTCCAAAAAAGCTTCGAGATACAGGGTGTTTAAGCAATAAACAAATAAAGACCTTTAATTTAGATATTTAAGGTTTTATTGATGTCTTCCAGTGGCGTAGATCAAGATATTCAGAGTTTTTTCATTTTTTTCTCCCTTTTCCCTCCCTATCTTTTACGCCACTGACTTTATTGCATATTCAAAAACGTTTAGAACAAACAAGTATTCTTTAGTTTTCTTCATACAGCGCACTGTTTTTGAGATATCTTAAGTTTTATCTGGTAACGTTGGTCCATTTACATTTAGTGATATTGCCTGAGGAAAATTAAAATATCTCAAAAACGGTGCGTCGTATCAAAAAAATTAAAGAATTATTTTTTGTTCTAAAATGTAGGGGCTTTTGAATGGCGCTTTGGTATTGCAATAAAGTCAGTGGCGTAAAAGATGGCGTGGGAAAAGGGAGATAAAAAAACGAATATCCACGCCACTGGAAAATATCAACAAAACCTTGAAGTAGCCAAATTAAGCTTTGTTCTTTTATTGTTCATGCCGAGTTTGTGAACGAATGAACCTTGTGAAAATTAATGAATTTATTTGGGTTGGTAATTAGACGTAGGTATTACGAAATTTTTGCAAAATGTTGGACGGATGTTTACTTGCTTTTCATTTTTAAATAAAAGTTGTTAGATAATACTCCATCATACTTGCGTATTCTAGAAAAGAGATACCGATAGTTCCATCTTATTTTTATTGATTAGCAGTGAAGCGATGAAGTTAGCAATAGGTGCTTGACCTTTGTATCCATTCATCGATTTTACTAAACGTTAATAATATGATAGTACGCGATGTTATTTTTTGCAGTTTATAAGAAACCGCTTGTGTATAGTTGCAGTTGTTACATTTTATTAATGAGAATAATTATTGTATTGATGTATAGTTTCGGTTCCGTTCAAAATACATAACCCACGTCACGTTTAGGAAAAATCCGCTTCAGCTATTTCCATTCTTTAAGACGGTACCTACTCTTTATTTTTTCACACTTCTTCCTATACTTCCGCTCTCATTCCAATCTTTCAGGTCTTTACAACTCTCTTCTGTTGTTCTTTTCCGGTTATTTCCTTCATCTACTTTTCCCTACCAATACCAACGTCATCCAACCTTCTCATATAGGCATATCAGAACTAATGAAGAAAGTCTCCGGTACTTTCATAGAAATCTTAGCCTCTTCGCGTTTCTTCAATTCGTATTCTATCTCTTCGAGAGGCTTATTACCCCATCCAATAATCTGTTTGGTCGTCGTTTACCAATTCTTCATCTACCTCTCTCTACTAACGTCATCCAACCTTCTCATATAGGCATATCAGAACAAATAAAGAAAGTCTCCGGTACCTTCATAGAAATCTTAGCCTCTTCGTGTTTCTTCAATTCGTATTCTATCTCTTCGAGAGGCGTACCCCATCCATTCATCTGTTTGGTCGTCCTTTTTCGCCCTTCTATTTTATTAACCTTTGCCCACCATCGTCATTAAACCTTCTCAGAGTATGTCAGAAGTAATGTAGATATTCTCCTATACCTTCATTGAAGCCTCTTCGTGTTTCCTCAATTCGTATTCTTCTCTTCGAGAGGCTTACCCCATCCAATAACCTGTTTGGTCGTTTTTTTTTCCATTCTTCATCTACCTTTCCCTACCAACGTCATCCAATCTTCTCATATAGCCATATAGTCTCCGGTACCTTCATAATAGAAAGCTCATCAGTCTCTTCGTGTTTCCTCAATTCATATTCTTCTCTTCGAGAAGCTTACCCCATCCAATAACCTGTTTGGTCGTTTTTTTTTCCATTCTTCATCTACCTTTCCCTACCAACGTCATCCAATCTTCTCATATAGCCATATAGTCTCCGGTACCTTCATAATAGAAAGCTCATCAGTCTCTTCGTGTTTCCTCAATTCATATTCTTCTCTTCGAGAAGCTTACCCCATCCAATAACCTGTTTGGTCGTTTTTTTTTCCATTCTTCATCTACCTTTCCCTACCAACGTCATCCAATCTTCTCATATAGCCATATAGTCTCCGGTACCTTCATAGGTAATAGAAAGCTCATCAGTCTCTTCGTGTTTCCTCAATTCATATTCTATCTCTTCGAGAGGCCCCATCCATTCATCTTTTTCGGCCTTCTTTTTCATTTACCTTTCCTCATCATCGTCATTAAACCTTTTCATAGTATGTCAGAACTAATGTAGTAGAACCTGGTCCCGATCCAATATTTCAAACATGTTTCGGTCACGGGATTTTCCTGCCTTTCTTCTAACTTACTCAGCTCACCTGAACCCATAAGTTTCCTTTCTCGCAAGGCTTCTGGTTTTCTGGGACTTGCGTAATTTGTATCTAAACACCTTCACTGTGGTTCTTTTTCTTCCAATAATCGCCTCTCTTAGACATTGCGTTATAGAGTTTTGTCAGAACTTTGAATGAAGTCCGTCTCTTCCACACATCAGGTCTTCATTACAACAACTGTCATTCGGGTCTTACTTTTTTATTCAATTTTCTCTATTGGTTAGGTACTTACTTCATTTCTTCTGGTTCAATGTTATTTTTGGGTGTTCTGCTTCCTCGATCCTCTTCTTTCCACTTTCACCACCTCAGTTCTAAAGACTTTTCAGCTGCACTGCAACCTTCCGTGAAAAGTATTCTGCAACCTTTTTATTTCTTGGGATGGTGGATTGAATATAATTATTTATATGATCTTTCTGTCACCCAAAGATCGTTATTTACATCCAGAACTGGATGGCGCATATGAAGAAGGACCCCTTCTAAAGGCTTCCAGATCGGTAATTTTTTCATAAAAAAAATTCGTTGCGTAAAGGATCTTGCTGGCTAAAGCGTCTTGGATCTAGAAATCGAGCAGTCTTAACGTCCAATTTCTTATGAACGTTTTGAACTTTTTATTTGTTATCATCAAACAACCACAATACCGCCCATGTTGATTGAGTTGCCTTGGTTCGCCCGTCCCTGATAATTCCCGATCTGACTTATGAAATTAGTGTGCCAATCCAAAGGCCAAATTATTACACAGACAAATATTGATTAAACAAACTGAAATTAGATACGCCAAATATTTGCTCGCGAGGCGAGACAGTTTTATCTATATGAGACATCGAGAGATAACCGAAATTTTCCTTAATTTCCCGCATCCATCCGCATTTAAATATTACGAAACATGAATAATGGAAATCTGTTCAAATAGTGTATCTATGCAAATACAATATCCTCGGTATCTAGATAAGAGTTTGGTAGTGTTCATTTCATTGTTCTATTTGTGAATGTACCCAAAACTAGACACCTAGTATAGAGGTAGTGGTACCTACCTACTCGGGTACCTAATACTTACATTATTATTATTCTAGCGTAGCACGGATTTGAGATATTATTCTCCGTATCTCCTATTAAAATAATAGCCGACCTGACTATTACAAATTACGTTTTTCCGGTTCTTTGTAAATTCTCACAGACAGACAATGACAGCTTGTCGTGTCACGGCAATCCTCCCGGGTAACACCGGGCTATACAGAAAACGGCGAGGAACACCTCTTATTATTTCTACCTATATGGATATGGAAGAGCCGTTGACTGTTGCAGGTGGACTCCGAGGCGCTAGTCGATGGAGGCAGGTGTCAGTTCAACGACCTCGCAGCCGGTGTGGGTGCCCCGTAACCGTTGTGTCTTGTGTGTATCTGTATCTCCCCGGACCCACTGACGCCATATCCAACAACATCATCGTGTATAGAGAGAATAGAGCCAGAGCTAGACATTTAAACTAGCTAGACCAGACAGCACTTATCTCTATGCGCCTCCTCTCCTCCCAGTCTTCGCCTTCGGCTTGACCGGTTTCTCCTAGCTGGCCTAGCCCCAGCCCGGCTCGACTCCGACGACTTGACATGGCGTGTGATGGCGATGGGCGACTGCTTTCACCATCTTGTCACTGCGAATCAGTAACAGTCACCTTCTTGCAGCTCGTTAGAAGAATCGAAAGTCCGCGGATGGATGGATTAATGATTAATTTAATAACGAGAGCTAGAACTAGAACCCCTCAACGTTTCGCTAATTATATATTTTTTCTGCTTATTTTTATATTATTAACGCCATATAAAATGATACTTCCAGTAGGTGGGTACCTCATTACTTTCAAATTTGACAAATAATATGAACGTAATAATTATTATTATCTTCTTCCTGCCATTACTAACTTAATCACCATGTGTGGAGCCACCAAAAATTTACTTGTATAGTAGGCCGTGTCTTGTCTGAACTGTATCCCTGGACAGCTTCGTGAAGTGGTGACCATGGTGACGTCCAGAAAAAAGACATGATTTTTTAAATTTTTCCGTTCCGGGCTAACTTCACAATTCTCTCTGCAAGCTAAACAGTTCATTTTCGGGAGTCCCGTTTGACCATCAAAAATTCCCGGCTAACTTCACAAAATTTCCAAATTGCGTAGTGACGTTTTGTTGCTCATTCGTTTGACCAGCCAATAAATTTGTTCAACCATTTCCAGAAAAAAATTGATTGTTTTTATTTTTTCGTTCCGGCTAACTTCACATCTCTTTAGAATCTAAACGGTTTGTTTCCGATGGTCGAAACAGAATTGTGAAGTTAACCGGAACGGAAAATGAAAAACTCTTCTTTTCTGGACGTAGTCAAACTGGCTGGCAAAACGTGGTCAAACGTGATCAAACGAATGAGCCATAAACCGTCTCTATTACATAATTTTGAAAATTTTGTGAAGTTAGCCTGGAGCTGAGAAAATTCGTTGTTATAATTACTTTCGCTCTAGTTTTTTTGAAGGGGTGGTCATTTCAACGACCTCTGTCATTCGTTTTCGGGGAATGGTTAAACGGCGTGAGCAAGTTTCGACTCCGGAAACTAACCGTTTAGCTTTCAGAGAGATGTAAAGTTAGCCGGAACGGAAAAAATCGTATCTTCTTTTCTGGACGTGGTCAAAAAAATTATTGGATGTTCAAACGTGAGCAAACGAATGAGCCATAAACCGTCGCTGTTATTCTTTTTGGGGGATAGTCAAACGGCGTGAGCAAGTTTCGACCCCGGAAACTAACCTCTAGCTTCCAGAGAGATGTGAAGTTAGCCGGAACAGAAAAAATTGTATCTTCTTCTCTGGACGTGGGCAAAAAAATTATTGGCTGATCAAAGGTGATCAAACGAATGAGCCATAAACCGTCTCGGTTACAGAATTTTGAAAATTTTGTGAAGTTAGCCTGGAACTGAGAGAATTCGTTGTTCCTAAGTACTTTCGCTCTACTTTTGTTTGAGGGGGTGGTCGAACGATTTCAACGATCGGTCATTCATTTTCGGGGGACGGTCAAACGGCGTGAGCAAGTTTCGACCCCGGAAACTAACCCTCCTTCCAGAGGAATGTGAAGTTAGCCGGAACGCAATAATAATAACCAAATAAATCTTTTTGTCTGGACGTGGTGAAACGAATGCGCATTTTATTCCTCTCTATAAGTGTTCTTTTAAGTGCACTAGTGGTTTTTGAACACTTATCAAAACAATTAAATATTATAGGAGTAAATTTTCTTGGATTTGATCAGCCATAAGTTAGAAGAAGTGAAATCTTCAATTATATTATTTTGCGTGTGAAAGTTGTATGTATTTGAAAAAAGATAAATAAATAAGTAATAAGTACCTTATAATAACAAACGATAAACGACATGATTAAAACTTTCATTTACAAAGCAGTAAGTAGATACTTATAACCCGTTAACAATTAAGCTTTGTATAAGAAGAGTTGGACTTCCACGCATGCACACGCATCGACCGTCCACGCGATGTTTTTGCGGTGAAAGTTTCGGTTTGCATAACGGCGTGGGTTGCAGATAATCCGGGCATTTCTAACGTGTAAGTTGATCAAAAGGTTAAAAGCAATCGCTAATAGGGTTATCTGGATAATTCCGCGTTAAACGCCGCTTAATGGAAATCGAAGAGCGCAACGTCGCGTTCTATAATTAACAACGGACGGACCTAAGGAAAAACACGGAGAGGTTCATTAATAATTTTTACGTCTTTTCACAAACATCATTTATTAAATTGGTGCGACATCCCGACTACAAATGAAAACATTTTAAAAATATTCTTACATAAATTAATAAATCAAATTATCTTCACGGTGTATTGTGTCAGAGGAATTTAAAGAATGATGTATGTCACTTCTCGAAATAATTAGTAAGCGACCTCGCCTGGGAATAATTGGAAAGTAAAGTCGGTTTGGTTGATGGGCAGTTTGAAAAATCGTTCGAAAACGAAAGAAATGGCGGAAACCGGCTTATTATGCGTCGTCTATATCGGTCCGGGATTTCAACGCGAGTTGAGATTACCGTTTCCGAAAATAATTCCCCATTACATCATCATCCCGTAATGAGGCTACCACGATCATCAATGGTAGGATAATCTGAACTCGAACTCGATTTTCTTTACTTCTGGACGCGCATTAATTACGAGAATACAAACGGTGATATTACCTATCCCGCTCCTCGTTAGAAAGTAAAATCTCCAAATGCAAAGTCCGCTTATACTTATTAGAATGCAGAGAAAAACGATTACGTTATAATAGTGTTGTTTTGCTGGGTACGGTTCCTAATAATTATTAACTTCTTCTAAATGTCAAATACATTAATTTCGTCCCAGACGTCTTGATTGCTGCTCCTGACGTAATCATTCGTATAATAATCGAACGGTAGGTACTATACTAAGACTAAGAGTAAGACTTAACACTATTATGGTACGGCTCGCAGGACTACCAGGAAATTAATTATTCATAACGAAAATATTTTCAGTGATCCATCGATTGCATAATAGACAACAGCCGGCGAGTCAGACGGGGCAGGCGGCGTTCGAAATGTCTCGTATGGCATAACGTTGTAGCGGAATGACCTTCACGCTTGCACCCACGGTAATGAGTGCACCAAAGCACAGACAACCTTCAGTTCGGTTTGCATGACAGTTTCGAATTACGGCATTAGATTGCCAGCTAATCCGGAACAGACTTTGTCGTTAATCATTATTGGTCTAGTCAATATAAATATTAATACCTATGCGTGTGTACGGTAGTAGTCGGTTGTCCGTGCCACGTACTTATATACCTACTTGTTGCTCCATGTACGTTACGCCGTTACGTTACCTACGTATGGACTTGTGTATGCAAGCGTTATTATTGCCCAGTTACCTTTTAATAACGTTTTTCTAGTTTTTGCCTATGCTAGTGCTATTCGTGGGGCATAAAATTAATGTAAGTTTTATCCGGATATTGCATGTGTGTGGAATGTGCTGATGGCCATGATATGACGGTGATATGTTAATTGGACGTATATGTGAGCTTTTTCTGACAAAGGTATTTATTTGCCTCTGTCATGCTATCTCATACCATAAAAACAAAAACCTTCTCTCTAATCGATCACTAAATTAGAGTACAATTAATAGAAATTAACCATTTTGCCCTCTTTTCTACGCACGCCACTGGCAAAGCAATAATAAAAAAGCTATTTTTTACCCCAAGTAATAGGGTTCGGTATTGCCCCTTTACTTTTCATTGACATAAATTTTCTACAAAGTTGGTTTTTTCGTTATTTTCGTAAGATCTATCACGGTTTTCTATCATTATCTTCTGCAAAATAAATGGGGTAGGTTCTAGGGAAACTCAGATGAAGAAGGAAGAATTGTACATCATTGTAATTAACTTGTAATTAACATTGTAATTTTGAAAATTGTGATCTGACGGACGTGTTGTTTGTTTCAGATGCTGTCGGTGGTGAGCGCCGGCGCCGCGGCGGGGGTGGGCGGCATGGAGCGGCTGCGAGGCGGCAGAACGGGTAGCAGAGAGCTGGCCGGGGCGCGGGACCGGCAGATCAGGCTGCACGCGGTGCGCGCCGATCTCGCTATCGACCTGCCCACGAGCATCCCGATGCCAGACGGAGAGGACCATCCCTACTCCTCCAGGCTACACATCAGGGACTCCGAACAGGTGAGGAACACGTGCGTCCACTTGACGGCGCGGCGATCATAAAAATGTTCAATCGAGTGTCTCCTCAGAATCGCGCGGTGCTACGCTATGCTATTATGACACATGCTTCAGTTTTCAACAGGCAGGTCTTTGGAGCAAAAACCAAACCAGTACCGGGGGACTGTTTGAATGTTATTTATTAGTGCTAGTGCTGTCAAGTTTAGTTGGAACAAGTGTTTGAACTGAAATTTGGAAAATCTGATGATAATTCTGCATGACCATCATTGTTTCATCTCCATCAAATAATTGCGGTACTAAATCAACAGAACCATTCAACCCAGCTCAACATTGTCAGGTTACCCATTATTGGTGCTACGAGTCATCAGTTTAGAACAGAAGAGTCAGTTCCAGTTTTGTCACCTAATTTGTGCCATTAGATCCGTTTAAGTTTTGGCCATTGGAACTTTGTTAGGGGAGCTGAATTCTAGTTTAGTAAATTTAAGTTTTGGAAGAGTTTGTCTGTTAGAGCATTAAGACAGGTTGATTCCGGTTAAGTGTCCAAGTCTTTCAAGACTAACTATAGTTGGTCATTTGGAGCATTACCAGGTTGGTTCAACACTTGTTGAGTTAATGGATGGTTCAGAATTTAAGCTTAAACATTTACTTAACACAAGCCCCTGCAAGTTATCTAAGTATATTAGATCAAGTCAAATCAATCTTTGAATTTCTTCCATATATGGAAGGTATGATGAGTATCAAGATTATCAGTAAAACATGGTCCAACCAGTTTGAAACTGGACACTTTTATCTGATTAACTCATATCTTAGCTTGTCCACAATAACTTATTACAATTATCATGGTCATGTTAATTTGACATTCTCATGTCTTATTGTCTAAAAATTCTCTTATGCAATCACCTCCCCTCCACCAATCAGAATTAATCTCCTAACTTGACAAAAATGCCAAGTAAATAATTATTATTGCTAATATGGGCCTGGCCGGGTTAGGTCAGGTAAGTTCAAATCCTTTCCACTTAGGTCAAATTGAGTGTGAGCCTTTCAAATTAAGTTACTTATTATTAAAGTCAGATGGAGCTGGGTCACATCGGGTCAAGTTGAGTCAGATCAGGTTTAGTTATACATAAACAGACAGTGCTGGAATTGTACAATCAATTGGCCAAGTTACCCAAGTTAAATAAGAATCAATCTATGTGCAATTACCATCATCACCTGTCTCCTGTCTGTACCTTACACTGAAAACTCGTCTGTATGTAACATGCGATACACGACCAAGATCTAATTCGTGCTGTTTCAAGCCCTGAGATCTTCTGTTATGTATAGCTTAGATGAATGGTATCTGTTAGGTAATGGCGGTAATGCAGGTAACAAACTGAGACTGTGTAGTCGGTTCCTACTTTCACGAGATGCGAGATGTTCGTATAAAGATAAGGAAGTTGTAATGGGTATTGGTTGTGAAGGCACGGCATGGTAAAATGAAGCTGCAGCATCCATTTATTACTTTTAGACATTTATTAGTTGTTGCTTGTTGTCCAGTCGACCTAGATCGCGGCAGTTTAATTCGTTAAAGATATAGGACCATTTTTATCAGCTTTTTTATTTTTTTTCGGATGCACCACTTTTTTGATCCCCACCGCTAGAGTTGATGTACATTTGCGTGCATTTTAGCGTATTTGCCATCACTTTTACAGCCATTTCTTCTTCAGTGTTCTCTTTGAGGGCTGCCTCTTGTTCACATAAACTCAAGACTACAAATAACCCCCCCCCTCTCCCCTAAAAAAAGTCCTCCTGAAACCACATTATCTCTAAGCCCATCAATTCATCTATTTTCAGCAACGGAATCTAACTCAACATGTTGACTGATCAATGGTGCTATGGTCGCCAAGTCACAAGGCACCATTTCATTACTTTCCTCTAAGACCACCCTACGTTCCGGTTCCATCAAACAGCAAACAGTCCTCCACACGTTCGAGATGGCGTGCTGATGAGTCCTAAAGGACCCCTGTTATTATTGTTATTATTATTATTTAGTTAAGTAAATGTGTAGTATTGTCTTAATTGGTTTGTTTGCAATTTTCAGGAGTCGGAGATATGTCAGAAGTGTATCAGACCACCACCGAATCGCACGGTGTTGGATTCCGAGTCGCCGCCCCCCTACCGATCGAGTTCGGCGGGCATGCTCGGTTCGAGTAGCAGTTCCAGTAGCAGCGATTGGTCGGGAGGCAACGCGCCGCTGGTAGTTCGTTGCCATTCCATGTCCTCCACATCTAAAAGACCAGAAGCCGGGAGCAGTAGCCAAAAGACTGATTTTTTACAAAGAACTGTTAAAATACTTACTGGAAAGAAGAGTAGTCAGCAGCCCCCGGCACCGGCGTTACCAGTGGTGATTGTGCCTTCGAGTCGCCCTCGTCGGACTGCACCCGCCGCCACCGACCAACAACAACAGAACTCTGCCGGCCGTCCCAAGCCTAGTGTCTGACCATACGTTTGAACTCTAGGCGACACATATTGTGAATTATATAGTCTTAAACTATTCCAATAACGCGACTCGTAATTAATTTAAATTATATATATATTATATATATTATTTACTGAAGTCATCAACGAACGGACGTTTAGTCATTTGAAGAGTATGTAGTGAAATATGGACACTTTTTTAATGTGGTTTACATGTATGATATAAAACTCAAATATCCCTACACCCTTCAACAGTGTAAGAATGTCTCCTGACAGAAATCGGGTATTATTTTTATTTTGTGTACTGTGTACATCTCGTTTTGCCAGAATTGCATTGTTATAAGTATTGAATCGATGCGAGTTATTTATTATTATCGAAAAACGAATAATCAGTTCGTATTATTCGTTTTGTGCGAAGGCTTACAGTGCTAGTGCTAGTGCTACTTTTGAAATAATGCTGTATAAAATAATTATCATAGTGCCAAATCTTGTATGTGTTAATTGTATGTAATCGAATTTTATAACAATAATAGTTACAAGTATACAAAGTATGCGTATTGCATGATGTAGTCCAATATTTTTTAACTAGGATACTGTCTCTTCTTCATTGTTTGTTTACTCCTGCCTGACGATAGCTACTATCATATCGTTTGTAATGTAAAAGTAGGAACAAAACTAAGAAAATCTCTTCTAAAAAAAAACAGTAATTCTAAAATGTTTGCTTCCTCTGAGATAGTTAAAGAAATACCATTTGCGAAAACTGCATTGCTGCATGGTTAAAATCACTTTTTTTGGGTGGTAAAATAATTAATTGCAGCCGTATGTTGTTCTGTAATGTCAGCCTCTTCATCTAGTCTCAGAGACTCGTGGGAAAGGAAGATTTTACTGCCTTTGGTGCATGATTTTTATTTTGTATATTTCTGTCCTAGGCTAATTCAGTGAAACATGAAATAACTTGTAAAAATCTGCAATAATAAGGGTAACTAATTCGTAAAAGTATTTCTTAAACTGGTTCTGAGCTTTAATTCTAATCAGTTCAACTCTTTATTGTAAAAAAACGGAAATGAGAAATTTGCAATCTTGTTCTGAGATGTGAAGACAAGGTCCCAGCAATTTTGGTACTCACGGCAGCGTGTAAAAACAATTTAATTGCAGTTTAGTCTGATCTATTAAGCAAAGTGCAACATCATTTGCTTTGTCGATAAAATAATTGCTCTTCAAGTAACAATCAGTCTGATATGATAGGATGATGAGTCCCTCAGTCTGATTAAGGATATGCATTGTTATTGTTAATAATCCTTTAAGCAAAAAATGATGAAAATATGTAATTTGAGTCAAAATTTCATCATCATAGTCTTATAATGTTTTCTTCTCTCAAGTGTCAAGTTTACAAAAAGATAAGTAATTCCTTGTGTTATAATAATACACTCACATCAATTTTTAAGCTCTGCTCGACTGTCAAATTTGGGTTATTTTCAATCAACAATCTCCATCTCATTCTAATGCATATAAACTTTATATCTCCATCCCATTTATTTAATTTTTCAGAGCTATTATAGCAGAGTTGGAAAATTTTATGAATACGGGCAATAAGTTTGTTAATTTGGTTTAATTTGTTTGTAAATTTCTGTTCATTTTCTGTTCTATTTTTTTCTATTGGCTTATTCGTCAAACATTGAAATGGTGTTAAAATCAGGGTTCCTAAATTATTCCAATTATTCGGAGACCTTCTCTAGAGAGTTCATGCTATTCAGTTATCATTGTCAAGTTCCATAGAATCAGGGATTTCTCATAAATATACCTTTAAATTGGATCCCAATTACTTGGCATGATGTTCATTTTCTTAAATTTTGACCTGATAATCAAAAATTTAACCAGAACAGATTTACCAGTGATTTCCATCATTCATAAATAATAAGTGGGGTATATAAAATAACAAGACACAATTATATCTTTTTTTGTTGCACAATAAAAGAAGTGGCTTTCTTATCTGTAACTAAGACAGTTGTTCCACTCTGAAAAGTCTTGTAGTTTGACCCCGACAATGACTAATTAACCACAAACTTTTATTCAATTTAAATAAATACCACAACAGCGTCTGGTATTCTTGGGTGGTCAGTGGTCACCCATTTGAATACTAAATCTAACCACGTGACGTTGCTTTACCGAAGGTTGCATTAGAACCAACAAGGTTGTAATATAAGACACTATCGGTAGTTTTTCATTGCATAAAAAGAATTCATAAAAAAATTTAAATTTCATCCCAGTTGTTTCCATTACCAAAAGGGGGTGGTTATATTTATATTATATTTCCTTAATTTTTATATTTTAATAAAAAAAAAACATTGAAATGACTCAAAAATTCCATAAAATATAATAAGAAGCAAGATTATTAACAATAACTTTGTATATGTTTTATCTCATATCTCATCTAAGGTCGCCACTACACTGTAGAAGATTTCTTCATCATCTTACACGAAACTTTAAAAAGAAGAGATTAGCATTCTAGTTATAAGTTAACTTTAAATAATTGGTTATTGTACTGAATAGTGCGATTTTCTTTCTCTACTCAAACATCAGACAGCTCTGTAGATTGTAAACACAGAGGGTAAAAAATGATCTAAAGCGTTTGAGAAAAAGTATTTTTATTGGGAGTGCAGTGTTCTTCACAACGACCTCTCTATTTAAAGTAGCGACTACATAATGTTGGTGGTATTATTTTTGTTGCAATTCTTAAGAAATAACATCCCTGGATGATTGTTCATGAACGAATAGAATTACAGTTTTTCTGGAACTCATTTGTCAAAAAATATTTTTATTGTATTTCGATACTTTCATGAATGATTCAAGAAATTCCGGGTACAGGTAAATGTTTATTTATAAATTATATCCCCTTTGTAAGCCTTCCGTATGTAATGGAGTTGTATTTTTTGACAATTATCATTGAAATTCATTACGAATTCCAGCAGTTCTGGCATTAATTTGATATTGAATTTTAATCAAAACTCGTATCTGACATTCTGTCACGACATTCCACTAGTAACTGAATTTAAACTATTGAATTGAAGTAGAACATTGTTCTGTTTTTAAATATTGTTTATTGAAAAAAAGCGATACTATTAGCGGAACATCGGAAGACTTGAATGACCTGAAGCAGGTTTCCTTGAGATATGCTAAAGTACATATTCAACACATAGTCACAGTTGTCACGAAGTAAATACAGAAATACATTAATTAAAAAATGACCACTTCTGCATTTATGATCACAATAAATATTTTTATTTCATTTTATTACCTACTACCTATCGGTTATCAGTAAATAAATAATATTATTATTAAACAGCTTGCCGAGTTTTAGTAAGGGGGTTGATTAATACTTCCGATCCGTTTGTTGAGCTACTAAAATTATTAAACAGCACGCTGCAAGATATCAATCAAATCAAATCAAACGAACCATTTACATATTAAATAATATAATACCTACCCACATAATACATAAATTTCTGTAAGTCTTTATATCCACAATCAATAATAATACTTCAACACAACTCATTTGTACATTAAGCCCTTCATCTCTTACATAGTATTAATTATTATTATTTAAACATACCTACGACAGTGTACATAAATGCAGAATCATTAGTGAAATGTTGAAACTATAATAATTACAATATATTACAAATAATATCGTATATGGTAGCCAACTATTATATATTAGCAAAACATAAGCATTATGTGATTATGGTTCGCTTGGACCCATAAATGCATCTATCGTGTTGGTGTTGATTTTTAAAATTGTGAAATTACGAAATTTTACAAAAGGCTGATTTTTGAATTTTATTTTGTTTATTTGTATATACTGAATTATTGTTGATCAATATTGAGAATGAACACGGTCGTGTTGTTTTGAAAATCCGCGCAAATTACTATTATCCCTGGTTGGTTCTCAAAACGACACCGAATCGATTCATACTGTGCACTCGAAAAATCGGACGATTAAGAGCTGGTTGTTTGAACGGGAATCCGTCACGATTGCTGTTTGAATATTCGACTGACACTGGCACTATCAATCGCTGTTGAATTGAAATGGATTCAAATTTCGCTTAATTGTCCTACTTTTTGAATGCCTTCTTATTTATTTATTTATTTTTTAAAAGACTCAATTTTCTATTTTTGATTATTTATTGTTTAATATTTAATGATAAAATTTGAAATTAAAGGAATAAAAATATCAGTGAATTAAAAATTAAGGTATTTTTGTTCAATTTCACGACAATATGAATAACGTTTTCAAAAATTATAGTCTGGACGGTTGTAGAAACGCTCAAAGGGAGATTGGGGATAAAAGGGAGAGATCGATGTTTGGGAAAGAGCGTTTCTAGAAGCGTAAAAGCAAAATTACCTATTTAGTATTGTTAAATGTAAGTCTGAATTTATTTCTTTCAAAATTTAAACAGGAAAAGCCATATCATATTGTAACAAGTATTTTCTTTATCTTATTAGCATTCGCACAACATATTTTTCCACACTTGAAACTAAAGTATGTACATGGGTACCCTATTATAGGTACCAAATACAGAAAAATGCATGTATGTTGTCCAAGCTTTGAAGTCTTCATAACAACAAGAAATTGTGATTATAATTAATTAAATTTTATTGTAAAGAATAACAAATAATAAAATGTTTTTGTATTAGTGAATTATTAAAACAATTTGAATTGTAAATTTTGTTTCTTCGTTTTCTTCTAAGAAGAATATTTTTGTTCAAAAGGATGAACCTATGTGATTAATTTTTAAAATAAGACCATTTAAATAAAATAAATCACTTCTATTCCATTCGTTTTTCTTTTTAAATACATACATCCCGATTTTTGTTTATCTTATTTGTCCTTTCATTTCTGATCTGGATAATTTTGTTGAAAATTAATGCCTGCTTCACATTGTAACCTTTTCACGTTGCCAAAGAAAGAGAAATTAAGCTTCATGTACAGTTAACTGTCTCTCTGCTGGCACAACAAATAACGTCTTCAATAACTTTATAACACAAACGATTTTGATGAAGTTTTCGACTACTTTGTTATCTTCCTCACTACTTTAGGAAAACAAAACTGTGTTGCATAGCAATAAGGTATGAAAGACAAATCAAGGGAAGATACGGCATCTAATTTGATATAATAATAATAATAATATCCTTTATTGCCCAACAGATTACTCCAATAACAGGACAAATTAAAAGAAAAAACAAAGTCTTCTAAAAATACCTATATAGCATGCATGTACACCCTTAAACTAATAATCATTCAATAATATAAAAATTACCTACCTAACTCAAAAAATTTCTTTCGCGCAGGCTAGAATGCCTGTTACAGAGCTCGCATTTAGATCGCAATATTCGCTAATTTGATTAAAAGTAGTCGACATAACATAAACTGGCGATCTTAAAGCACATTGGACCTGGCAACTTTTGTGTAAAATACATCTAGATTTCTAGAGTTGACGCTTGGTATTCGGTAATTAAACTCTGAAAGCAGCTCAGGGCAGTCTACTTTGTTGTGGAATAGCGAATATAGAAATTTCACTGCCGTCATCTTTCTCCTTTTGTCGAGTGATGCAACTCCAAATCGCTCCAATAACAAGGAGTGATCAATGTCTCTAGGCGGATAAATGTGATACACTCTCACATTCAGGAGCTTAAGGAACTTCCTCTGCACCCTTTCCAGTTCGTCAATGTAACAATGATACTGCGGGGACCAAACTATGCTGCAATATTCTAATTTAGATCTGACGTACGCGTAATATAAGATTTCCAAAGAACTGCATCTGTGAAATGAGTACTATTTCTGGATATAAACCCAAACATTCTCAAGGCATGTTTCGTATTCCACATGTCCAGAAAATGACAGTCGTGAGTCAAAGACAACGCCTAAGTCACGCACAGTATCAGTACGAGTGAAAGGTACATCTCCCAATGAATAATTAAACAGCAGGGGATGTTTCCCTCTATAAAACGAAACTATTCGACACTTATCCATATTAATGATCAGTTTATTGGACTCACACCAACGCTCGATATTATCTATAGTAGCCTGCAACAGATAACAGTCATCCTCGTTTTCCACCACAGAGAATATCTTCAAGTCATCCGCAAACAATAGCACAGGAGTGTAAATGGTGTCTACAATGTCATTCATAAAAATCAAAAACAGTAGCGGCCCCAAATTGGAACCTTGGGGACCGCCCGATGAAGGAGTGAATGATGGTGAATTGTAGCCATCATACTGAAGTCTCTCAAATAATAAACATTTTATTGTTTTGCATGACTTAATATATGCACAAGAAGTTACAAAATATTACTGAAATGGTCTTTCTGGAAAAAAGGCAACAATATGTTAATTTTGGAAGACATTAACACGTTGAGCACGGGTGTAGTGGAAAAAATGGAGGTCCACTAGACGGGGGTTCAATTTGGGCTTTTTCAGATATATATAGTCTGTATGAAGTATACTGTATGCTTTTTGTTTGAAAACAGCATTTTTTTGTCAAAAATTTTGAAAACATTTTTGAGGCATCACGTTGATGCCTCGCCGTCTTTAGCATAAAATTCTGTTCACTAAGACGGCGAGGCATCAACATGATGCCACATTATAAGCTACAGATTAGCTAATCCAAGAGGTTCTTTTCCGTGAATTCTCCGCTATCATTTTTTGTATACACTGTAACTACCAAACATTTGCTCGCAAACACTAAATTGTACGTTATAACACTTATATCTCACACAGACCACCCATGCTGTTCTCTAAAATCAGTAAATCGAGTAGTATAATAAAAATTCAAGGACGGGTTGGCAGAAACTGTTCCTATAGACGGCTATCCTACATATTCCATGCATACAGCATTATAGTGAGACATCAAACTGAGCCACACCGTCCCGAAATCCTTTTCACGTGAGACACTCATAGATGTCTCGCCGGCCCGATGAACAATTCAGTGAGGCATCAATGTGATGCCTCGCCGTGCTCAACGTGTTAAGGGTGGATGCGAGGTTTCAACACAGCGATTCATGTAGAGCTCTCTGATCTTTTTTTTTTACAGTACTTCAGATTTTGGTGGCAATGCCACTGCCATTTTTTCTGTGAGAGTTCATTTCAAAAGAAAAGTTTATAACACGATGCAGGCAGAATTCTAGAGCTGAAAAACTAAATTACACCTACATGATGCAAAAAAACTGGTGTACTAACTCCATGGTACATTATTCAAGAACACCCTTGTATTTAATATCATAAAAATAATGTTAAAAATTTTAGAAAAGAAATCTTTGTTTTTTTAATAATAATGAGAACTTGTTTGTCAGTACTGTTGGCCTGATTTTACTATTATTACTTTTTTAATCACTCAAGAATCGTTAACTCTTCTACACAGCTACAAATAATTAATTGAAGAAAGCAGAAACAGTTTGTTTGCATAAATGATACAATCTTTTAGTCGAGTATGATCATATAATTAAAAACTTTACACTATTACATGTAGGTATATTAATTACACGTATGAAAAAATAAATTAAATAAGTAAGTCAGGTATAATATGCCATTCCATGTGTTTTTAAATTAAGAGTTGTTCAACACCCTATACTGACACTAGTGAGGTAAACTTACGAAGAAATGAAACAATTTTTTTTCGAAATGAAACCATTTAAACAAAATTTTATGCGAAGTCAATTTTCCCTCTTCAAAAATTATATTTTGATCTTATGGCTTTGGCAACAAAGCATATTGTAACAAACCCCCCCCTAGGCCAAATGATCGTCTACAAATGCGGCAAAGAACCCCTGAAAATTGTGTCCGTAACTGTGAGTAACCACACTGAGGTTCTATGAAAAGTGCTTCATTTAAATTTTTCTTTTCTCAATTCCTAAAACTTTCTCTGCATACCTTATCCAAGAACCTCAGTGTGTTTACTCACAGTTACGGACACAATTTTCAGGGGTTCTTTGCCGCATTTGTAGACGATCATTTGGCCTAGGGGAGGGGGGGGGGGGTTGTTACAATATTAAGTCAAATTCGATTAAAAACATAACTAACTTTTAAAAATTTTGCTTGTCAAAGGTAGCCCGAATCTTTCGAACATTCCAAAAGGTACCAACTTAATTCAAATTTTCCATAGCCAACCCTGATATAAGAGCATCTGGAATGGGATATTATGAGGGTGGGCTAAATATGATTATTTGGTAAAATCAATTTTTTAAAAGCAACAAAAAGTACAAACGTCAATAATAATTTTAAAAATCAATTTTTATGTCGCATTCTGAAACCACGATTTTTTCACATTTGAGTTTTGTTGGCACGTGGGGTGCACTGTAGCAAAAGATATTGTTCTTTAACATTTCTATATGTAGGTGTAGCCAAAGTCAGATTTGTTCTGATACTTTTGTATAAAAATTCAGCCTTCTGTGTTCTTGGAGTCAAGTTCTGTACATCGCTAAGCAGGTTTTTTCTCAACGTCGTTTTTCTCAAATCCACATCTTTCGAACCCGCCGGAGCCGGAGACAGAGTCACAGTGGGTATAGTGGCCGAGTTCTCCTCCGGATGGAGTCGTTGAGATCTGCGCAGAGTTTTTCTCCCTGAATCGTTTTCTTTATTTTCAGTTTCGTCACTTTGTGGGTCGACGGCGTCAAGCAATTCAGAAAATTTCGCATGAATCAGGCTTTGGTTTTGTTTGTATGATACCATCCGCTCTTCTATGTCTCTCAATTGCCCGTTGCCGTCTTCAATGAGTTTTCTCAATTCTTTTACTTGATCGCTTAATTTATTTCCTGCGCTGGTTTTCTGAACTGATAAGTTTGTGTTTTCTAGGTCGTAAACCACAAGTGGCGAAGGTAAATGCCCTCTCTTTGGCCTTGGAGTTTGAAACGATTTTTCTAAAGCTACAAATTCGGCACTGTCGTAAGACATGTTGTGTGAGTCTTTGGTCGGTGTTTCCTTTTCGTTTTTTGTTTCAACTTTTTTTACAACTCTGTAACTATTTTTGGGCTTGCTTATTTTTGTGTCCAGGGAGTTCTCTCCTGATGGTGCTCTTAGATTTAGCTAGAAATAAAAGAGTACTTAGAACAATAGATACTAATCCTCATTTGATTACATCAATATCTGTCTAATATTATCACTACGTTGTAGCATCCCCTTTCAGGGACACATACATTTGATTTTTCTGGATTAACTGATTCTTAGGTAGGTTCTTTTGAGGTTGCTTTGCATAAATAAAGGAAGAGTTAATCAATAATACTGCACTATAATACTATATTATTACATAAGAGAACACAATTACAAATTTGTCACCAACAAATTACAACTTAAATTCTAGCATGAAATCAATAAAACTCAAAATAGTTAAACACTCATTTCTTCGAGGGTTGGGGCTCTTGATTGCCACTTTTACTTTAATTATTAAAAGTAACATTCCTCGAACTGATGACTGATGAATACTCGCTGTTTGGTAATTATTAATAATTGTTAAACTGAAGAATACGCTGATTTGTAATTATTTATAACTGAACGACGAATACTGCAGATTAGGCACGATGTATACCTAATTATACTTGCTTAGTACACTTATTAATTATTATGAAAATTAACACTTCTTTTATATTTTATCCCGGCAATCTTTTTAAGTTAACCGGAAATTAACGTCACAGACATACGTAGGAGAGACACCGATCTGCCTGTCTTGCAGGAAAGGGTCTATACACCTTCGTCGAGCACTGCTAGTACCCGACTCCTCTGGGCAATAGTGGAAACTCGCATTTCCTCCTTACACAATCCAGCTTCGTGGTGGTCCGTAGTTTCACACCCCACCTCACTAAAATTCACTTCTTAGTCTATACAAGACAAATAATGTCCAAATCATTGGCCTGCTTCAACGCCTATCTTAAGTAGGTAGGTACCTAGTTCTGTTAAGTTCAATCCAACAATGTCCCTCAAAAAGCACCATTCGGCTAAAACAAGGGTAGTCACTACTGTCTATGTTTAACATGGAAATTAAAATCTTTCATAACAAAGTTCTTGTACATATTCTTGTACATATTCTAAAACATATTCTTGTGGGTTTAACTTTGTTTGTCATTTGATGTTGATTTTTATTTTAGTCTTGGTTTTAGTTGTCTTATTTAATGTTAATTTAGGAATCACATTGTACCAGTCCCACCAACAGGTGATTATGTTCACCTCTGTGGGAGTTGCTGGATTTTACAACTTATAATCCTTGTAAACTTACTGGTTAAATAAATAAATAAAAAAAAAAAAAAAAAAAAAAAAAAGTTTTCAAATGAAAGAGACATTCCAGCTATACTAATTTTGAATTATGGGGGGTAATTCATAGTCCCAATGTCCAAACATACCATAGCTGAGGAACTGAAAAAATCCAATGTACAGCTTGACACACGTAAGGTGGCCAGTGGCGCAGTAGCCTTTGGGGAGTGGCTTAATTTTCAAGTTTGTCAGATTTAACGAATTTTACTATCCATGCAGACAGGTTAAGACTTTATGCAAAGTCAATTGAAATGACAAAAAAAAAACTAAAAAGCACCAGATAATAGTAATTTCGATACTGTCTTATCTTATCAGCATATAAAAAACGTATTGTTTATAAATTCATTAATAGAGGTGTTTTTGAGTCATTAATTCGGTAAGTCAATCAAATAATTTAAATCGCCGTCTTTTCCAATCCGCTTATTTATTAATTAAATAGGTATGTCAGTACTCGTCAAGTCAATGTGGACTAGCGAAGAGAGCGAAGGGAGCGTTCGATAATAATTTTGTTATCTTTTTGGTTTTATTTAAATGTAAAATCGGACCGTACTGTCAACTTTACAATCCAGCATTTCTCTATTCAAATAGTGCAGCGTGGTTCAAAAATATTGAGCTAAACCTCGTGCTCGTGAGTTGAGAATTATGGTGACCGCATCTTCATATATTAAAAATAAAATACTTTTTGGCCAAAGTCGTGATACAAAAGTCGTTACTAAAGTATAAAATTCCGTATTTTAACATTAATTACAGAAAATTCATTTTTAGTCAAGAAGTTTGATACTCAGTGTACCGACCACAGGCATGGTTTGAATATGTCGCTTTCTTTCTAAAAACCTCTCGCTTCCCGATCTGCGCTTCTCAGCGGCCACCTTAGATGTGTCGACCTGTAAGCATAAACCCGTTCCCTCTTTAGGTAATTTTTTTTATGATGATTAAACCAAGAAATCTCTGTATAGACTAAAAACGGTGTATTTAGTGGATTTGTTCAAGAAATTATAGTTTTCAATAAAAAAATAATGCCCAATACTAAATTATACAGAAACTGTATCTAACCTCGTTTCAGCTAAATTAAATCAAAACCTAAAATTGTTCCAAGAAATTACTATACCAGCAGTGCAAAGCAAGGCTCTAGTGCTAGTGCATAATTCGAAGTCATCATTTGGTGGTCCTAGAACAGACCTCTGCAAAATATTCATATTCTAAACTGAGAGTATAGCTGTCTTTAGCAGAGGGTTATGGAATTCTGACAACTGACAATAATTGTAACGAAAAATTGCACATAATGATTTTTTCCACGTCCCAAATCCGTAGTTGCTGGTCATTTTCTTCAATTTGCAACAGTTTTGTCGAAAAGGAACTAAATTAAATCAGGACTAAAAATCCTGAAACTTGTGAGTTCTCTGGTGTCAGAAAATTCTTGGAAACAGGCCCATTTAAAAAAATTACTATTTTAATTATTTTTAGACATACCTTTGATTTATTTGATACTTTTGATGTATTTGGCACTTTGAATAGCTCTTTTCTAACATTATGGTCCAGTTTTCTTATCTTGGGTTCTTTTACGGCCACACCTGAACAAAAAAGCTATTATAGTTTCACTAGGAATGGTTTTCAGAGTAACATTCGGTCTTATAAAAAATTTAACACTGTGTTAAAGTTAACCCCGAAAAAAGATACTTAACACTGAATTCAAAGTTACATAAGACCGTTTGTTAATAATACTCTGCATGGTTCTTACCTCCACTGTTATGGTTCGCTTTCTTGCCAATGCTGCTATGATTTGGTACGGGTAGAGGGTTTTCTCGTCTGCTGGCTACCGGTCGTGGCTCCCTGACTACAAGAAAAAATCATTTTTATCAGTAAAACATGGTATTTGTCAAATATTGTAAGAGCACCAGCACCATCAGTCCAGAACAAATTTTCACTTCTATTCAACAGTTCCTATGCCGGATCAAGAAAAAATCTTCAAGATAAACTCAAGCTTAGCGGATTCGAATTAGAGGGAAGCGGTTCTTTTTTTATGAATTTTTTAAATTTAGTCAGCAAAAAAATCAGTTCTTGACAGTTAATGATAATCTCATAAATAAAGTAAAAAGTGGTTGCTTCTGCCTGGATTCGAGTCCACAATGCATGAGAATTTTTTTACTTGAAGACTTTTTACTCTTATAGTATAGGACTGTAATAATGTAGAGACTGTAGTGTCATAAGAGATAATATAGAACGTAGGTCGCTCTCTTCGAAATATGTAAACAAAAGCAGTATTAGGTACTTACATTCAGCAGGTATCTGCAGCGGCAGCAAGATAATTCTTCCTTCTGAATCATAATCTGAAATAAAGACAGAAATCAGCATTTTTTACAGAATTTGTACTTGGTTTTTTATTTTGGTCCAATAAATAAGGAAAATACATTTTGCGAGATGGTAAGTACCATTTTGTTGCTGAGAAACAATACAAGTTAGTCATTAGTATTCTTAAAGTTTCTATCGTGTGAGCAAAAGAAGCTTTGGTTTGGAAAAAATATCAGGTCTGGTCTGAGATTGAATCTGTTACACTGTAAACAATCAGAAATCTTTCATTTCACAATTTTATAGATTCGATCTCAGATCTCAGACATATTTTTTTTCCAAAGCCTGTCCAAATTACGTTTTTATTTGCTCACACGATAAGTTATTATAAGAACCTCTGACACTTTGAAAGATTGGGAGGAAGCATATTATGTTAGTTTCACCATGAGCATTGAGCGCAGGTTGAAGCTATGACAATCAGTTCAGGTTTTATTTAGGAATTTAGGTCAGCTGGTAAAACCATCCATCCTATCATCAAAACAAAACCCCAATTGACGCTGTGACAATTCAATAATAATTTATTATGATCAAAAAAACGTGAGGGAGGCACCGGATGAAAAAATATTTTAGTTATAATAAAAAGTGACAGTTCCCATTCAAAATTTGGAAGTACCTAACCCCATCTCCTAGCGATGGGGGGTAATTTTTGTGTCCAAAGGATGTTCCTCTCCAAACCAACCATTGTGTGTGATTTTTTTTCTGAAGCGCTGATGGTTAGAAATAAAAGCTGTAGAAGTGTAGTGAGTTTTGAATAGAAAAATATTATGAGAATAACTTGTGAAGAGAAAGGACTCACAAAAAATTTGACAGGAATCGCTAAAACCAAAATGGCGGTCTTTCCACGGGTAGGATCGCATTTTTGAATTTAGACTCACCATCGACCACCCAACACCTTCAATTCTGTTTTCCCGCTTTGATCGCATTTTTTGTCCAAGTTTACCGGACTAATAATTTAGTAGATTCTTGAAATACTCCGGAGGTAACTAACAGCATTAGGTGATGATTGAATTTTGAATTTCATTTGAAAAAAGGAAAATAATCATCAAAAATCCTGCCGTCTCCGATCATCACCGATTCCACGATAAACCGGAGGGTGAGACCTAGAAGATGGTGAAGTCTTTTTTTAATGAAATAGTGTTTGAAATTATAACAAAAAATGAAAATTCAACACATTTTTGAAGCTCTGAGTAAATGATACTGCTACAAAGTCCACTATTAGAAATGAGAAGATGGTACATCTGACAAGATTCTTTTTAAACAAATTGATTAATAGAGGTGTCTAACTGAGCTGAAACTTAACGTGCATATTAGAATGAACTATGCCAGCAAAAAGATCATAATAGCATACATGACCCGCACTCGTTACAGTAGAGCCCACGAGTAAAGTACAGGGTTTAGCTTCCCTTCTGTAAATAACCGTCTCATGAGATCTTCATTTAGGCCAAGTCTGAGTCAGATAAACACATACCACTACCACTGTCTGTGTATGCACCTACCAGAGGGGAAGCTGCCGAGGGTTATTATCCATATAATCTCGAGACCAGAGACTTTCACGTTTACTATTATAACAAGCTGTGTGTAAAATTTAGTATTTTAGATGAGTAGTTTGAAATGTAGGTAGGATTAATGCATGTAAGAAGTGTATTCGATTCATTTCGACCGGTAATACTGTCAAAAAGTGGTGTCAAAGAATGGTCAAAATTCAAGTTTCCCTATAGTTCCTGGTTAGTTTGTACCTATGTTGTTTACATTAACCTGTACAATAATTACACATGGCGTAAGGTAACATACAAGGGGTAATTGATACTGCAATAGGTCATATAGTGTCATAAAAAAACAATTTCGGTTTTAAGAACCTAATCAAGACATTCCACTTTATATGGTAGGTACAGCAAACACTTGCATTTTTCATGACTTAGGACCTATTGAGCGTTTTCAGACCTAACGACACGATACCGACACGACACAGGGAACTATATCGGAGCATGCATAAATGTATTATTGCAATTATTGCAATAATACATTTTTGCATGCTCCGATAGTTGCCTGTGTCGTGTCGGTATCGTGTCGTTTAGGTCTAAAAACGCTCATTGCCGTATCAACAACGATAAGTGATCAAAGCTAACTTATGTCTTTACTTAAAGTTCAAACTGATTCAAGCCACCCTTGCTCGCACCCTTGTAACGAACCTTCCTATTTCAACCCACAAATGTCTTCTTCTAGCGCTATGCTTTGCTGGATTTTAGAATCAACTGATTCTGATAATACAGTCTTTTGCTTTTGGTTTTCCTCTTTTGTCAATTGCTTTTCTTTATTTGTCAAATGAGTTTCTTATTTTTCTATCTATCACCGATTATAGTCATTGATTTATCAATCAATTTCCTTTTATGTCAAATCAGTTCCACTTTGTGTCAATTGCTTTTCCCATTTACGTATTCCCGTATACATTATAATAAACATTGGACAAGCATTTGCTATAAAAGGAATCTCATTTGACAAAAGAGGAATCTCAATTGAAAAATCACGCACTGACCTTTGATAAATGGGAAAATCATTTGACAAATTAGGAAATGACTGAACATTAAATATCTATCTGGTTAAACCTGGAGATATCTTGTCTTATGGAATCGAGACCAGTTATCTGGCTGATAACAAAAGACATGATACAGAATGACAAAAAATTGATAAGAAATACCTAGGGAAAATATTCAAGGAACAGTAATGACTAAACTTGTAAATGGTAAATGACTGAACTTCCTAGGTTTGATCCAACACAGATTCTGAAATCTGAAGCCCCCAGAACTAAAAATGGTCAGTCAATGAAGTCTTCGTCTAATGACAACTCGAAGAGAAAAAGTGAAACTTCATTGGCTGGAGTCCGAGTCTGGCGGGCCGGGCCTTTTTAAGATTTCAATATCAAATATTACAAGAACCCTTCAGAATCCTGTGATGGAGCAAACCATTAAAATACAGTCACAGTATACACTAACCTATGCAGCGAGTTCTCTTTTTTCCACTCATAATGCAAGATAATTCTGTTATTAAGATTAGAACTGGATCTACAACAATCAATTAAAACTTCACAATTTCACTTGGAACGACAGAAACAAATAAATTCAGCAATTCAGTTGCTAAATACAAGAAATCAGGGAACAAGGAACAAGTAACGAATGACGATTAACGAATTCTCTTAAAATTTTTATCAAATCAAAATTTCAAACCTCATAAAGGGAGGGGGAGGGTTGACGTTGACGTTACACATGAGATGAAACTGTCGACTGTACCGCCGTTTTAAGTTGTCACTTGTCAATTGAACTCTTGTTTTATAATTTGTTTGGCCTCGCGTTGCCGGCACTTGGCCTATTGAACATTCAATCTAATAGCAGATTCGCAGATTCCACCGGTGGACTGCCAGATTAGCTACAGGCTACAGTATAGGATATAATAATAGGAGGCTTTAAAAAACAGAACTTTATACTTTCTTATTCAAAGGAAGATATCCGACCAATTTAGAACCTAGAACTTCCCCAGTTAGGTCATAGCCAGGTTTTACATCCCTCCCTTGAAGAAATGCCACCCACATTCATAAACGCTCCGTTCATTCGTAGGTAAAGTCGTACTTTATGTTGAGGTGGCCCCGTTGCTAAGATAGGTAGAACGATGAGCAATAAAGTAGGGTTAGGTTGATTATATCGAAACTATTGACAACATTTTAATGAAATTTTTTGGAAGGTGATACATCTCATGAATTTGTTTTTATTATCCGACTCTCATAGAGGGCGCTGCGGCGCTAGTTAGTTAATTACGTGGTTCGTACCGAGTAGTTTTGAACAAAATAACTTGTTTGAGGTTAGGTTTTCAGATCAAAATTTTATTTAAGTGAACTTAAACATTATTTATTTTACACCAAAAAGGTATTTTTTGTAAAACTGGTGTGAAATTAAATATGTGTAAGTTCACTTAAATAAAATTTGGATAAGAAAACCTCATCTAAAAAAAATTTTTGTTCAAAACTATACTCGGTCGGTACGAACTAGGGAACCTGTATTACCGACACTGGCGCCTACTACGTCAGTGTCGGTAATACAGGTATTTAGTACGAACCGTGTAACTATAGTGCTCTCTATGACAGTGACATAAAAAAATCATCATACAATGTTGTCAGTAGTTTTGATATAACTTAGACAAACGGTATAACAAGCGTGAATTTTTTTTCTGTACTGTAGGTATTATTGCTCTGAAAGCTTTATTTTGGAGATTATCTTTAAAGTTTTATTTTTTTAAGCTTTTATTAAAAAATAGTCTCTTTCGAAAATGTCTTAAGTATCCTTTTCCCAATTTTGTTGAAATTTGGCAGTTTCATTTGCTGTAGCAATTACTTAAGCGGCTAATTTTTAGCCCTAAAATGATTAAAATCCAATGGCGTTTCAGTAAGCACTTGAACAAATTTTATTTTGAAAAAATAACTTTTTTTTCTTGTCAGATTAGGCAATTAGAAGTATTTACAACTTTTTTGTTTATTAAATTTTTTTAGTACCTATAAGAAACATGGGGAAAAATGAAAAATATCGTGTGAGCAAATGAAAACATAATTTTGGTAGGCCCTGGAAAAAAATTTCATGTCTCAGATTAAATCCTACGATAAAATCACTGTCATTAATTTTAAAAATCTTATTTTTCTTATTTTGTGATTTTGAGTGGTCTGGGGTGCGTTCATGAATTACAGTTTTGCATCATACATGAAAAACTCTGGATGCGTTCAGAGTTCACCAGTTCACCAGTTCGCTTGATTGGATAAAAATCTAGCATCGTTCATAAATTGCCGATGACGACGCTTGAAGTGCAATCGCAGAGTTTTGAAGAAACACATGGGTGAATCAATTCTGTGCATAATATTAGTAAATTACAAAAATTAGTATTAAATTTAAAAAAAGCATGAATCTGACAGTTACACATCATCTAATACTTTTGAATTATTATTTCTTTTGCTTTCTCGTTCGAATTACGTTAATAAAATGGAACAATCCGACGATATTCCTGAAAATGTAAGGCATCATTCTGGTTGCTAAACATAAACGTCAGTTTCTGTTCATGAACGCGTTCCACCTTCAGGGCCGTATTTGTGTTTTTTAACACGTTTAGCCCCGCGAGGCGTTGCTTTGATGCCTCACGGCCAGGAAGCACTGGGACCGCGAGGCATCAATGTGATACCACAGCATGCTTTTGCATTCACGACCCTGTGGTATTATATGGGTACACACTACAATGTTAAATCAATGGAGACTCTAATATACCGGTCTGGGAGACAACTGGGAAGTAAGCGGGTTGGTAATATCAATATTCGTAACCTCTATATCCACTATAATAACGAAACTCTTATAATTCATTGAAAACAAAAATTTTTTGCGGTCCTGAAAACTCTAAAAAATGTTTGTATGGCGGGGCTTAACGTGTTAAACCGTACCACCTATCTGGACTTTTTTAGGTAAAGGTGCCCACAGACTAGCATACATGTGTGTCCTACATGTTTGTCGTAAACGCTTGCGCATTCATGTTTGCCAGTGTGTGGGCAAAAACCCTCAAACATGTATGTCATACAAGTTTTCTGGTTTGACCGGAATTCATGCACGTGCAACGTGCAAGCATGAACCTGCATACAGATTGTCGGTGTGTGGCCGTGTTCACTCTTCATTTGCACACATTTTTAGTATCAGTGTCTCGTAATTTTTTGGAATTATTATTTTGTTATTAGAGCTATTATTAATGTGTTTTAGAAACAAAATGTAGTAGGCAGAACAAATTTTATTGTACATAGAAACGAATTATGTAATTGTTAAGTTGTTGATTGCCAAAAAATGAATTTAGATAAATTAATTTAATATTTTTAGATAACTGTTATTAAATTCATAACATTATTACTATTTAGTTTGTTTTCGCCTGCCGGACAATGATGTCTGCTTTTATAAGAAATATGTCGAAAACCTTTTTGACAGAGTTTATTGAGATTTACAAAAGTTATCCTTGTCTATGGAAAACAAAAAGTAGTGATTACAAAAATCGATACAAGATACAAAATTGTGTTCTGTTTTTCTATTATTGGAGACACTAACGTTAATAGCGTTACGTAACTATCTTCATCCATCCTCAGGTAATTTCCCCAATCGTCTGGTTCCAATCGTAGTTCTTCTAGAACTAGAAGATTGATATGCGTATATTGTGAGCGTTTTAAAAGCCAATCTTTGACCCATTTTATTCGAATTTTCGGCTTTTGAATTAATTTATTTCTTTCCTTTTTAACTAGAACAGCGTACGCCGCTGCCAGTAAAATATATTCGTCCTCACTGTTCATCGCGTACTTCGATACTGCTTGCGTGACAAGCTAGTGCGTAGATCTATTATGGCCTGTGGCTGAGAAACGCTCATCGTACATGGACGATGCACATGTATGGCAAACATGTATGACGCACTTGTGTGCTAGTCTGTGGGCACCTTAAGGGTGTGACAAGGCAAGATTCCGTTGGCACAGCTATTTAGGAGAAGCACAGACATACCAACTTTATGGAAATAGTTTCTCGAAAAAAAAATTGGGCGAGCGACTATCCGCCAAAAATTTATAAATATTATTTCCAGAAGAGTTTGCCCTCTTGAAAAATGGCCACCACTAGAGCCACAGATCACAGACCTTACTTTTATCATGAGCATGAGTGCATAGTAGGAAGAAAGTTCCTAATATATGGTGTAAACATCTCTGGATTTATTCCCATTTTCATTGGTTATTTTTTTTTTTTTTTTTTTTTTAAAGGAGGGAGCATCGGTCTTAACTATGTAGGTAAGACAAAGTCGCTCCACTCCCGTAACACGGGATTTCGAGTATCTTACTCATTCACCCAGCCTCAAGTATGCCTTTTATAAATTTAAACGTTCGGTCGCTTGTTGTATTTTTCACATACATTCGAAAATGCATTCGAAAAATAACACGAGCCGGTGAGTCCCGAACTCGCGACCTTAGGCTCGGTAGGCAGCGGACTGAACCACTAGGCTACGCGAGTCTCTTCATTGGTTATGTTACTTTATTCTTGTTTGATTTTATTTTTATATCTTGTGGTGGATTCTTTCTGGTGTGTGTTTATGTTAAACCCTCATCAGGTGCAAATACTTAATAAATTACTTTACTATAATTAATAAGTAGATAGATAATTCGATAAGTAATAGGGCCTTAAACATAAATAAAGTCTGTACACTGAGAGTTGTCTGTTGTGAGAACTAAGGATACATCATCTCGTTATGTTTCTTGCTCCTTCTATTACATTGCATAGTCAATCGAGTTAAAATGGGACGTATTGTCAGAAATACGTTTGAATCGTCAGCAATTCTAAAAAGATGAGCGAGAGTGAGACGGAAGTATCGACTCGCGTCTTGATACGCTTAGATTGATACGATATTACGATAAGATTGTCGTCGTTACTATATCAGTAGTGTCAGTGTCAGCGGTAAATATACTTAAAAATAGGTTTGTCTTGTGATTTGAAACGTTTTTAATACGAAATTAGCAGAATTACCTGTGTCCTGTGATAAACTATGAGTAACTTATTATAATTGCTCGAATGCCTAAAAATCTACTTCCTTGCTTTGCCTAGGAAACGATTGAACTCCCTAGTACGTGGTCTTGTGGTAAAAATTCCAAATATTTTACTTGCAAATAAGAAAACGGAGGTGTTATTCTTTCTTTTAAACGGCAACCAGCAGGTAGGTGACATGATATTTCTATCATGATGATAACAATTATTATTATCATTCTTATTTACTTGCATTATACATATAATATATTTGTTATCAAAAAGTTGCAAGGCTCTACTTCGTCAATAACTTGTCGAAATAATATATTTATAGGATATTCATTATTCCTCAACACACGCCACTGACACGAACTGCGATACCACATCTGGTTCGACTTAGAAATAAGTGTACAATTCAAATCGAATTAAATGAAATTGTTTAGTCAGAATCAGTGTGGCATGACAACGGACAACTCTCAGTGTACAGAGAGACCTACCATTTTACAAAGGGCAAACTGCAGACTAAGGAAAACTATTATTAGATATTAATCCTTTATTGCTTTGGCTTGAAATGACATTTTTACGGGGTTTGCAGTGTCAATAATCCAATAAATTTCACGGTAACTGGAACAATCTCCGAATAATTTATGTCCGCGTTATTCAAGAAATACAAAACTAATTTTAACAACCTGATGCACTTTATTTTAGCAAATGTCAAAATAATTATTATTTGACAATAAAATTGGAAAACAAGAAGAAGGCAATATCAGAATGAGTTTACGATTTTACAAACCAAAATTTTCATTTTACAGTTTTACAGATCCAATCTAAGACATGAAATTTTTTTCCAAGGCCTACCTAAATTATGTTTTCATTTGCTCACACGATATATTTGCAAATTGTAATTTTAATTTTTTGATTATTTTTTCTTAACAATTTCTAACAACAAACGAATATTAAATTAAGTACGTTATTTGTTCGGTTATTTTTTAACATCCAAAACTAACGAATTTTATTTTTAAAATTTTTCTCCATGTTTCTTGGTTGGTTCAGGGTTTTTTGATTGGTTCACACCCTTCATCTCAAAAAGTGAAGCGTTTTTAGAGCAATAGGCACTTTATCGAATCAAAAGACAATAATAATTATCTTTACATGTTCAGCATGTTTTCCCGTTTGTCAGAGTTATGAACAAATAATCTGGAACATATCCTGTTATACAGGTGAGTCATTGATATGGGAAAGCTCGATTACACCTATACCATTAAAGATATCGAAATGAATCAAAAAGTGCTGTAAATGGGAGGGTAAAGTGCAGTTTGTAAAATTATTTTCAGATACACAGGATGGCCCAATATCGCTGTACGCCATAAAACTTTGTAATTTTAAATAGGACACCCTCTATATTATTACATCTTCAGATTATTTGAGAAAAGTCAAAAAGAATGGTTTGTAAAGTTGAAGTTTGTAATGAGCAATTTATGAGTTATAAACAAATCGCGATTTTCCATTTTCAAAGCAGCTTATATTGAAAACGGCTCGAGATATGGAAAAACGGTTTACATGTCCCTATCTTAATTTTTAATTTGGTATCCTATCATGTAGCTGAAATTTTTATACCGGGTGATGAAAATAATTAAATTTTTCACCACTCTGTATAAAAATTTCATCCATCCAATAGGATACCGCTTAAAAAGTTAAGATAGGAACATGTAAACCGTTTTACCATATCTCGAGCCGTTTTCAATATAAGCTGCTTTGAAAATGGAAAATCGCGATTTTCATTTGTTTATAACTACTCATAAATTGCTCATTACAAACTTCAACTCTACAAACCATTCTTTTTGACTTTTCTCAAATAATCTGAAGATGTAATAATATAGAGGATGTCCTATTTAAAATTACAAAGTTGTGTGGCGTACAGCGATATTGGGCCATCCTGTGTATCTGAAAATAATTTTACAAACTGCACTTTACCCTCCCATTTACAGCACTTTTTGATTCATTTCGATATCTTTAATGGTGTAGGTGCAATCGAGCTTTACCATATCAATGACTTACCTGTATGTATATATACAGGGTGTTGATTTTCAAAGCGGGCCATAGGGGTTTAGCATTGCGAAAGTGGTTTTTGAGGATTCCTGCTCGCCGTTTAAACTGACAGAAATGGTTTTGGTATCAAAATGAAGCTAAAATTATTGCGCATAACGCTTGACATCGGAAATTAATTTAATTTCACGTTGTTTTCTAAAATTCTTCAGTAAAAATTCAAGTAAAATTGTTAATGTTTACAAAATAGAATGCCTTGCCTAAACAATAATGACGTTTCTACGTTTCGACAATCCAATAATAAAACTTTATAAGTCAGTAGGTAATAATAAAGTCTGGTTCTATTTAAAAATGGGTTGTACAAACCAAGAAAGAGTCTTTATGGTGAAAACCTACTACAGTGTAGCCAGTTACAGTAGGGTTAAATAGAATCAGACTTTATATTATTACCTACTGACTTATAAAGTTTTATTATTGGATTGTCAAAACGTAGAAACGTCATTATTATTTAGGCAAGGCATGCGATTTTGTGATTAAACATTAACAATTACTTGAATTTTTACTGAAGAATTTTAGAAAACAACGTGAAATTAAATTAATTTCTGATGTCAAGCGTTATGAGAAATAATTTTAGCTTCATTTTGATACCAAAACCATTTCTGTCAGTTTAAACGGCGAGCAGGAATCCTCAAAAACCACTTTCCCAATGCTAATCCCCTATGGCCCGCTTTGAAAATCAACACCCTGTATATTTTTTTTACTACACGTATCTTGATAAAACCGATCCTCTTTTTTTAAACACTCTGTATATGAATAACAAAAGTACATTATCCTGCTGATTTCAGTTTAATAAAGAGATGTTTAGGTACTTACATTCTACATGACGTAAGATAATAGACGTATATACGCATATCTACGCATATAAGTCAATCACATCTCAGCCGGTGAAACATTATAAGAAAAATCACCAGTTAGAGCCAATTACAACTGGACTGATGCAAGAAATCACGGCTTCAAATGCTTTCATAGCACTGGCACGGAAGTTAAATAACTCTTATAAGATGATAATGACATGAACAGCAAACACTCCATTGCGGTCTTGTTTTAACTAAGGTTTAGGTACACTGCCCTGCCAGTTTTTATTTTTCACGGCGTAAGCGCATATCCACACCCCTGCTAATAAGAAGACGACTCTCATTATTATACCTATAGGTAGGTACTATATAGATATAAACTTATCAAAATAAAGTAACATTGTCATTAAATAATTTCTGCGATTCTTTTTTTGTCACACGCACAAAATAATTTTATTCACTATCGTTTATATGGCAGTAGATAATAAAGTATCCATTTGCGTCAGACTTAAGAGGATGAAGATATGTCTTGTTAGCTAATTTTACTTCATGTTTTGATATCATGTAAGATATATAATCTAAAAGCTGTGTTCGAGGGGTTTATGTCATGGTAAATTTATAATTATAAGCTCTTAGCTTGAATCTATTACATAACGCAAAGATATTAAAGATATTACTGGAACATGTAGCTGTGACAATAAATCAGGCAAACTGTAAGCTCCCACTTCAAATTACAGTACTGGCCCGATTTAATATTACTAATGGTGTAAATTATATGACAATTCATCATACAACACATCCGTATATCCTCTGCCATGTTGCTGTCTAAACTTCACGCAAAATAGGTAACTTCTTCTTGTAGCTAGCGCTAGCGGATATCCAGATTTGCTATAGTTCCTTATTAGTTTCGTCAAATCAGTAGGTAGGTAATTTATACCAGCCACATCTTTTAAACATTGTGGTTTTCTACGATCTATGAAGTGCCATCTCATGCAGATATTAAAAAATAATTATTTTGAAATTATATGAAAAACAATTACATACGGATAGTGGCCAATTACAGCTCGACATTTTCAGTCCATATACTACACACTCGTTCTTTAATAGCTTGTTAAGATAATAATCGTTCATATAGGCCGATATAGCTCTCGAAAAATAACGAAATAGGGCGATCGCACTCCCTTTATTCAAGAATTCCTATTAACGATTAATCCAGTGGCGTGCTCAGCAGATTTTTTCTAAAAAAATCGCTAATATGAATTCTTGAAATTTTTATTTGCCTATAAATACGCTGTAAAAGATTTCCATAAAATTTAGATTTGATAAAATTAGGTATAGTACCGTTTTGAGAGAACATCCAGTGACGTGGCCGTAGAATTGCTATAATAATAAATTCTTGAAATTTTACTACCAAACACTGATCTATAATAGTATAGGCCTTAAATTGGTCATTATTTACATCTGCGGCTCCTACAGTTTCACTATGGCACCTATATAGGGGCGGAGAACATACCTATAGTAACACCAGGAAGGTATTCATTTGCTTTGCAAATTTATGGTTAGCCAAAAAAAGAGGCATTTAAGAACCGCTCTAATGAGTCCGGTCCTGGGTAGGCGGCGTATAAATACATAGGAAGCACGCACTCGAAATGATGAATACGCGTCCAAGCCAACCGGATTGTAAGCGGCGGATGCCATGAGCACGACACAGAGAGGGATTCGACCTGATACAAGATTTCTCATTTCGTATCTAGAGTATAGCGAACGATGTCACGATTTTTGGAATGTAAATGCAAAATAAATGCAAAATTCAAAATAAAAACCGTGCTACTGTTAATCTCGAAGATTTTCCTTGCCCTGAAAGTGAAAAAAATAGAAATTCGACCATAGTGTCAAAGAGGCCTTAGTTGTGACCTTAATATTAGTTTGCAATGGCTGATTTTAGCTTCTTACCCACCCAGCACCCCTATTTCGCTCCTCGGTCCCGAAAAAATTGATGAAACTTAGGAGCCGCGGATGTAAACAATTACCCTTAATATTGTAGGAATGAGCAGGCGCTTTTTTCTCATAAAAATGCAGTTCATCAAGAAATTAAGACTATATGCATCCTCTCCTAGGATAATACTGTGATACTTGATTTATGATATTCTGCATATGTCTTTTATACAGTGTGTGTTCTGGAAATTCTAGAGCTTGGTCAGCTCTATTCTAGTTCTAAGAAATGATCCATTCCATAGAGATAAGTTTTCACAAAGTATAATTCACCACTAGGCTTTGGTGTATAATTAAATGCATCTTCATCCTGTCGTAGGCAGGTACGTTGATACGGTTTTAACCACCTAGGAAATAAGTAAATGGTGTGAAGCGAGGTCGGAAGGCACACGACGTCTCGTCTGCAACTTCAAAAACAGATTCACTTGATTTGCAATTTCGTGTACCTAAATTATCTAATTATTATAAACACGGATCTAAAAATAGAACAGTCATGAAGTAATCTTTGAGGTCAATTAATTGAATCTAGAGCATGCATCAAATAACGATTTTACTACAAGGTACCTCTACTATACAATATAACTGGAACATGCGGGTATTTCTGATTCAAACTTCATGAATTGAACGCTCGTATTAACTGATCGTGCTTTATTGGTCGAGTTAACTCTTTTTATTCAACGCAACGAAAAGAAAAACATCCCGTCGTCTTTATGTACTTATATTAATAAAAAAGTGTCATTTTTTCAAAGTGCAGAGGGTATTATTCAAAATGACAGAAATAACCTTGCCAGAAAATCAGGGATGAAAAAACCAAAAACGATCATTTTCCACATGTAACTTTTTTCAGTAGAGTTCTAAAGTAATGGGAGAAGACTATGAGACTTATTGTAACAAAAAAATCAGTTGAACGATGATGGTATCAATAAAAGATAGCGAATGGACAAAGAAGCTATTACCAAAACAATTCTAGTAACAATGAGAGAAATTAACATGCCCGCTTTATTGTCAAGAAAAAAAGCATCAACTTTCTTTATAGAAGCAGAACCATTCTGTGGTTTCAAAGACGCATTCTAAAGTCAGAACTGCGAAAGGAAGAAGAAAAACTGAGAGAAATTCATTGGATGAACCTCTCAGGGTTGAGACAAGCCATGAACAGAACTCCTCGGGAACTTTAACCGCCAACCGAGAGAGGTCGAAATACTCCTCAAACTCAGTTAGAAGGAACGTCTCAGAACGCTGACGGGACATTGTAAGTTTAAAAAGACCACCTGAGGAAGTTAGGCATAGAAAGAGAACGGTTTCTGATTCGAAAATATTTAAGTGGGAGTCCTAAGGGTATAATTTAATAAAGGGCGATGTTCCAAGAAGAGTGGAAAATTTGCGTCCAGTTTTTGGTAGACATTCAGAATGTTCCAAGTGCATCAATTAATTGTGAGAAGATGAAGGGAATAATCAGAAAATCAGAGACGGTCTTAATGATGTCAAACAATATACACGTCATGTTCGTCCAGGGCCCTATTCCACAAAAAAAAACTATGCAACTTTGCATTTTTCACTTTTCAATTTTTTGCAATGCAGGAAATGTGTTTCCCACAATCAGTGAAGTTAATTTGACACTGCTGTACAACATACAGGGTGTCCACGATGAGCGTGCGTTAGCCGTACAGGTACTTACAGGAAACTATGCATGACAGAAATTAAAAATTTGTATACAAAGAATAATTTACACAAAGGTGAATCCATAGAAAATATATTTTTTAAATGGCAGAAAAAATCGAAATCAAGTATAGTTATTTTATTGATGGAGTCTAACTTGAGTAGTTTATGAAATACAAGCAAGTGAAAATCGCATTTTTTTCATTTTTAAAACAGTGTAGGTACATCGGAAACAGCTCAATGAAAATTCTCAGATTTTTCATCAACCTGTATAAAAATTCCAAGTACCTATCCACTGTGCAAAGAACTGTCTCTGTAAAGTTACTGAATCGAAGGCACGATGGCTTGAAACGTTTGGTGGTGTTGTCTCTGCAACAATGCAGAGACGTTTATGAAACGTTAAATGTCAGCCGTTATATTAAGGTTTCAGTTGAAATTATGTTCTATGTGTACTCTTCCAGAAACGTTACATTGAAAACATGTTTCATGAGAAGCCTTTGTGAAAAAATGGTCAAATTTTCTGTTTTGTCTCTGCAACAATGCAGAGACGTTTATGAAACGTTAAATGTCAGCCGCGTTATTAACATTTCAGTTGAAATTATGTTCTATGTGTACTCTTCCAGAAACGTTTCATTGAAAAAGTGTTTCATGAGAAGCCTTACGCCGTGTTCTAGCTGCATCCGGGGACTGCGGTGCGTGCGTTGCGTGCGTGCGTTGCGGTGAACGATTAAAATAAAACACATGAAAAGCAATGGGAGTGTCCACAGTAGACGCGTTGCCCGCAAAAGTCGTACGATAAAACGACACCGCAACGCACGCATTGTTTTAAATTAAAATATTTAGTATTTTCATCTGTCAAAACTTTGCGATTTTTAATTTTTTACTGTGGGCAGGAAGTTTTGATTTCCATCGGGCCAAAGCGAAATATTTTGTGCAATAAGAGAAATCTATTTTACAAGAACAAGAGTCGAGGTACACTGGGAATGTGAAAATGTCTCGAATTTAGGTTTTTAAAGTAAGTATGAGGTCTATTAACTTCTATTGCATGTAGACCTATTTTTATTTAACCTACCTTCTATTTATCTATCTATCAAATCTATACCTATTTCTATAGATTACTTGCGTCTTATTGTTTATTCTTTCTCTTAAGTAACATGTTTCTTTCTGTGATTTTTAAGTCTTTCAAGCTCCAACAACCTACTGGTTTCCAAATTAAAACGTATTTAATCTGAAGCTGCACCAGAAATAGTTGGATTGGAAACCATTTTCTCGCACGAACCGCACGCATCAGTTAGGACACACTCAAAATTTCTCGTGCGATTTTGCGTTGCGTGCGTTCCCCGCATCGCACGCAACGCACTACCCGGATGCAGCTAGGACACGGTGTTAGTGAAAAAACCCAGCAATCACTGTTAAATCCCAGGCATGTGAAATACACATGGCAAAGCTACCTGGCGATATCGTAGAACTTGTGCCAGATTAGCGTCTCTCAAGAAATGTTTCAGATATTATTCACAGCACAGCCGTTTCAAAAAAACGTTTCATTGTTGTTTCAAAAGTAACTTCTGAACTCGACTTCCCTTGATAAATGTTTCGAATATTATCCATAAACGTCCACTTTTGGTTCAAAAGTAACTTCTATGCTCAATTTCCTTTGAACCATCTCTCAAGAAATGTTACAGATAAACGTTTAAAAAAACGAAATAAACATTAAAAAAAAAGGTTTCATTATTATTTCAAAAGTAACTTCCATGTTTGGACTCATACGGGTGATTGCAAAAGAAACGGTACATTATCTATTCCGAGACTATTCTCCTGGGATGTTACAGAAGAAACAGAAACCGTGACAATTGCAACATCTCATTTCGGTTCCGTGCACAGTGGGTCGAAAATGCAATAGTATATTGGGCGTTTTATTTAAAAAACAAAGATGGTAGTCATTTCCGGTTTACCGGAACATTTTGCAAATTGATTCGCCTTTGTGCAAAACCTTTTTATACAAATTTTCAGATTTCTGTCATGCTTAGTTTCCCATATACGGCTAGCGCACGTTCATCTTGTGACACCCTGTATAATAATGATTTTTGCAAAGTTTTTGACAATAGTTTAAGGCAACGCAATACTTGCAATACTGCATAATACTGCAACAAAGAACAGGAAGTTTTCGAAAAATTCAAAGTGAAAAGCGCAAAGTTGCAAAGTTCTTATTGTGGAATAGGCCCTAGGCCTATCGTTCAGTAGATACGACCTGGACGACCACGCGTTTTAAATGTTTTAAATGTATTTTATTTAAAATTTAAATTTTCCACTCTTATGTTATTGTGACATCGTCTTTATATGCACTCTACTAAAGAATCAAGGAAGTGGTTGGTTTGTACAAAAACATAGCAACGAGTGTTAAACTGTTTGGGGACATGGGAAAACTACCTACCAGTTAACCATTTAACCCCTTCCCTCCTGGCGGAAGTTTTTACTAGGTAGGTACCTTTCAAGACACTGTCACCATTTCTCTCTTTTCCCACGCCTCTCACCACGCAGACGGCGCATCTTTGTATCATCTCGGAGGCCGAGGACAAACCTGCCATGTCTTCTGGATCATTTGCTTTGTCTTCAGATCGTCCGTGGGATCCCGCTTTAACTTCTAAACCTGATGGGTGAAGACCCCACAGATACACCTATGTTACTACTCCGAATGTCCATCCCACTATTGCTAATTAATCGATGGAATTACTACATCAAACACGGCGATGAGTCTGAGCCTATAGAGAGAAGTTCGGTCCTAAAATATCCCATTCCTGAAAATTGTTGCCTTTCGTCTCCGCCTATACAGGGTGTCCGTTTTTCGAGCTTAAGCATGGGTATCTCGCTTATCAGTAGAGATACGAGGTCAGTTAAATTGGGGCAAAGCTGCGTATTTTTATGCAGATCTGAAAAAAAATTCAGGATATTTTCAGTCGTTGCTGAAATATCCTGAAAAAACTGAAAAATCTAATTTTCTTATTTTTGCCATATCTTTCTTATTTTTGAAAATTACTAAATATTTTTTTGTAGGCTTATGTAAGCCACTAAGAGCTATCCATCTGACGTTTCAAAAATTTTCAAAGCCGACTAGATCCAAGAGTTTTCACAGTCAACTTTCGTTTTTATTATGGCCGCCATATTGGATTTTCATGTAGTTCTGTATTAAAAAATTAAAGAAACGAAAAATCTATCACATTCAAAGAAAATTTTCAAAATTTTATTTTTCTTTTTTCGAAAAAAATAGGTAACCTTTTTTCAACCGAATGTCATAAATAACCAGAAAAAAAAATTTTTAAATTTTTTTTTAATGTGATCGATTTTTGGTTTCCTTAATTTTTTTAATACAGAACGACATGAAAATCCAATATGGCGGCTATAAGAAAAACAATAGTTCACTGTGAAAACTCTTGGATCTAGTCGGCTTTGAAAATTTTTGAAACGTCAGATGGATAGCTCTTAGTGGCCTACAAAAAATTATTTATTAATTTTCAAAAATAAGAAAGATATGGATAAGAAGATAAAAATAAGAAAATTAGATTTTTCAGTTTTTCCAGGATATTTCAGCAACGACTGTAAATATCCTGAATTTTTTTTCAGATTATTACTTACTCTGAATAAAAATACGCAAATAACTTTTCCCCAATTTGACCGACTTCGTATCTCTTAAGATAACCGAGATCACCATGCTTAAGCTCGAAAAACGGACACCCTGAAATCAAGAAATACTTTTTGATGTCTGATTTAGTTAGACCTCCGTAATTAAAAGGGGAATTTATATGCTAAAATATTCAAACACGCGTCGATCTAAGTGTTGTCATAAATGCGGACTAATTTCTTCAGCAAGGGTCTTCAGTTAAAACATTCGAGACGTTTTTGCCCCTCTCACCATGGACATCGGAAGAATTCTCTTCAATACCAATAACATATATGGCGTCAATCCACCGCAAATTCCAGATCTATCCCCTTCTTATGTACCTACATGAAATAGTTTTTGCTGCAACACCAGATGAGGGTACTTTCCGGTAGAGACTTGGCCGAGAAAACCAAAAATTTTCAAGCCGCATCAAAGAAATTAAGTCTCAAAACTACCCCTGCCAAGAAAGTTTTCACGAAGAAAAACTTTATTGAACTCTGTCGTTCTTTAATTAAACCATTAGCGCCTCTGCCAGAGCCTCCCGTTATGGCAACATCAATAACGATGGAGAGGGGGGGGGGGGAACCCTCGGGATCAGCATTCAGCGGTGCTGGTGCTGCAAAGAGTGCCAAGCCAAGACCAGAGATGGAATAAAAATGCCGACTTTCATCATAGGTATTGAGTACGACCAATTAAACTAAACTAAACCTGAGAGAAAATTTTTACCAATTGCATATGAAACCCCAAATGTGCGTGTTTAAGCAGTGCTTGAGATTTAATGATTTAAAACCAAGAGCTCGGATTGAATTAATTCCACTTGGGGTTTTTTAATTCCTCACACGTATCTCGAGTATCCCAAGCTCGGTCAGGCTTGTAATTTAAACAATCAATAAACAATAATTTAATTATTTCAATAAGTAACCTCTTAAATCACTTTTACAATAACAGCAGAGGAAAGCATAAAGCATACATCCAACGAATAGAATACACACGTCAGTACCATCTGTTTAATTGCAATTTTATGCAACTATATGAGTGGGTTTTTTCCTCGCAGCACGTAGAGGTACGAGCATTACAAAATCCAATAAAATGATAGAACATGACGGATGGATTCAACCGCCCTGTGTTGGGATGGGAGTTAAAAACGTTCACACGTGATCCAAACGCCAACAGGCACGATATGGCACGTTGAATTTGAAGCTGAACGATGAACGTAAAAATGTGTAAAAATACCCCAAAATAAAGAATTCAAGCATTTCTGAGCTTAAGACGGTACACGCTTGCGCCGTGATTTTATTAGTTCCGCGTTTTACGGCTATGGCGCGAGATTGAAGTGAACTACTCCCACACCAAACCGTCCTCAGTCCTCACACTCACACTATTTGATCCTTCGACTCCTACGAACGAACGGAGAGCCGCTCCGTCCGTTCGGACGGCGACGAGTTGAGTTCTTCATAATTTTTATACAGACTGTCAAGTAGCGCGCGGGCACGGGTTTCACGGCCGAATTGACTTTTCAATTCGCAGCGCGCCCCTCATTTAATCCGCAAATTATCACAAATTAGCGCTAATTGACGAACCTATCAGTTTTCATTTAGTTAATTGTGCGAATGTGAATAAGTGACATTATCTCGGAGCGGGCTTCAATCTCTGCTGGAACTTCTCAGGTAGGTTCGCATAATTACGTCTTTTATTTTAATTTTTTGTGTTGCTAAAGTACCTGCATGGGCACTTATATAAATTTAATTAGACGATTTAATTTTACGTATTTTTCTTCAATTAGTGCGTAAAAGTTACGCACAGTACACAAAATTATCCACTTTTGAGGAATTCGAATAAAGTTCAGTCTCATGTCGCATTTATTTCGCATAATAAGTTACCTGTGCTGTATTCAAAGTGAACAGAAGATTTAGGAAAACTGAAACATTTTACGCATTCTACTTACGATTTTCCCGTAAAATTAGTAGGATAGCGATGCGAGGGATTTAGGAAGATGAAAGAGTTTAGGTGAAATTAAAAGTACGAAAAGTGCTCGGAAACGGTAAGATTTCGAGTAACATTGATGATGATAGAGGCGAGGTCGATTAAATTAGATAACAGTTGAGAAGATAAAATATTTCATATTACTTTACTTATCAAGAATCTGAAACAAAGTTTAGGATATCTTCGGGCCTTCGTTAACTGAAAAATTCAGATTTCTTATTTTATTAGAAATGAAATTCTGGAGCAGCGAATATTTTATGGATAAGATAAAATTTCTGGGCTTTAATTAGGATCAAGTTCATTACTGATCTAATGCAAAGACAGGAGAAAAACAATTCTCAAGACATATGGATAGCCACTTCGCTCTTGTTGGAGCTTTGTGAACTGTCTTTTTTTTCCTTTTTTTAAGTAGCTGGCTGATTTTTTATCAAAGACGGGGAATTGCATTTGCTGGTAGGGTATGATATGAGCTCCAACAAGAGTGAAATTGCCATCCATATGTCTTCAGCACTGTTTTTCTCTTGCCTTTGGTATTAGATCAGTAATGAACTTGCCTATTATAACCCAAGAATTTATTTGTCTTATTTTAGTCATATCTTTTTTATTATTGGAAATTTATTAATTTTTTTTTGTTACTTGATAACAATATAAGTAGTCAAAATGACATTTCAAAAATTTTCAAAGCCGACTAGATCCCAGAGTTTCTATTGTATAACTTCTGTTTTTCTGATGTTTTTTAATATCATTCGGTATAAAAAAAGTCGAGAAAAATAAAAATCTTACACATTTTTCCAAATTTTCTTCTTTTTTCCAAAAAAGAATACAATTTTTTCCATCAAATGACGTCAGTGTGTATATGGCTTGCCATTAGAAAAATAAAAGTTGACAATGAAAACACAATAAGTGCTCTTTGATTTGACTATAATGAAACTTTTAAAAAAATAAATGATCCACTTTGGGGTTTCTATACTTAGGTACTTTTGTGTATTATCTTTTTCAACTGAAAAATCATAAAAACTTTACAAAGGGTAGGTACTATTTTTCGATTCGCTAAAATCTTTTTTTTTAACTATCTTTGTCTCGATTTTTGTGCAGCCGTTTTTGCATTTTTTTTTTCTTTCTTAAATTTAACAGAGCATGAAAGTACTCTATAGTACTGAAAAACTCGAGGAAAAATTTAACGCAAAAACGAGTTTTTCGTTTTTTTGCAATTTTTTTGCTTGCGTGAATTTGATGGCATTCAGTCGAATCTACAATCTACAATCTAAGTAGGTACAGTGTAATTTGGAGAATAATTTTGAAAATTTTTTGACCATTTTTGAGAATTGGTGTAAATATTTTTGTCTAATTTAAAAAAAATTTCGCAGCATTCCCTTTGATCTGCATGACCGCCTTTGTTTTCAAAAATTAAGCTGCAGAAGATTTAATTCTTATTTATTTCTAATACTATTACAGAGCACCTAAAGCCCTCTATAGAATTTAGGGGCGAAATTTACTATTTTGAGAATTTTTTGTGCAAATTAATATGACCGTTTTTTTGTAATTTCTTTTGAGCTTTCAGTTCATAGCCCTCGCCTCCCACTCCCCTCTACCTCCACCCCTAAATTCGGAATCGAATAAGACAGAACTTTGCACAAAAACTAAATTCAATAACCTAAATTTTACTACTTTTTGACATAAAGTAAGAATCATCATAATTTTTGCGTAAATAATTAAAACACCTTCAAAAGGAGGTCTCACAAGACCCCCCCATGCCCCTCCAAATTTTGAAATTGACAGGAGCTGCAACGTCGTCTTTGACGTTTGACACATCAGTTCAGTTTTACTTCAAAAAATAATATTATAACTCACGCTTTAACTTAGCTTTTGTATCAAAGTTCTATCTCATTCTATTCAGAATTAAGGGGGGGGGGGGGGGGGAGGAGAAGTGTCTTTAGGTACTGACACACCGTAGGTACAATGATTTTTGTGCGTAATAATATGACCCCCCTCCGTGGCATTTAAAATTTTTGTTTTAAATGTTGATTTTGTTTTAAAAATATGACAGGAACCTCAACGCCATCTTTGATATCTGACAAATGAGTTTTATGTCAAACAGTAGTAAAATTAGCGACTTTTGATTTATTTTTTAACAAACGTTCTATACCTATCACTGGGCTCAGAATTTATAGAGGGTAGGCGGACTATGAACGTCCCTACTGTACCTTTCATTTAGAAAAAAGATACACTTACTGTCAATATTTATCAGTGGATGCCCTTTTATCACCTAAATCTTGAAATGCGATAAATTAAATATATGCGGTATCTCCCGAATGTTGAGAGATACAGGGTTACACCGTTGATTGTTTCAATCAACAGTTACACCTTGGTCAAGATAAATATAAGATATCTGCGTGGCGTGATCATTCCTGAAATATCTTGGAAAAATTGAAAAATCGAGATTTCTTATTTTTGTCATATCTTTTTTATTATTTTAAGTCAATAAATAGTTTTTTGTAGGCTTATATAAGCTGTTAAGAGCTATCCAGCTGATATTTCAAAAATTTTCAAAGCCAACTAGATCCCGGAGTTCTCATAGTCTACTTTTTATTTTTTTATGGCCGCCATATTGTTTTTTCTTGTCATTCTGTATTAAAAGAAATTTAAAAAAAAAACAAGAAACACTCACATTGAAAATTTTTTTTTCAAAATTGCTTGCCTTATGGTTATTAATGACATTCGGTTGAAGAAAGTTTTTTTTTCTAAAAAAGAAAAAAATGACATGAAAAAAAATTATGGCGGCCGTAAGGAAAACAAAAGTTGGCTGTGCGAAAATTCTAGAATATGCTTTGAAAATTTTTGAAACGTCAGATGTTAGATCTTGACAACTTATGCTATAACCTACAAAAAATTATTTAATAATTTCCAATAATAAAAAAATATAAAAAAAAAACTCAATTTTTTAGTTTTTTTCAAGATATTGCAGCTACGGTTGCAGATATCTTGTATATTTTGACGGACTCGAGATGGCCACAAAATAGCGCAACTTCTCTCTAATTTAACCGACCTTTAGAGCTGTGAAATAAGGGACACTGTATATTTTCCAAAAAGTAGTTTGGATATTATTGCGTTTATAAATTTTAAATTTTTCCACCTCTCGCAAGTAAATTGCTTCAAATCATTATTCAATATGAAGAAGAAACAAAATTTCTATAAATAATAAAGTTCTCAAAAATAATTAGGAAACTGCTCGGGAAACTGTTTGAACTAACAAACATCAAAAAGTTCGTAAATAAACGAACTGCTGAAAGGATTGTAAAAGTTGAGGCGGAAAAAATTAACGTAAGCAAAAGCTAGTTTGCAAGACCTGTCTCGGTTTTAAATTTTTTGAGTTAACCATTACCTTCGGGCGATCTAGGAAAGATACGTAATTTTAGAAATTCTTGTTTCTATAGAATTTAAATAGTTCACCTCTTATATAGACTGATTTGTTAGGAACGTAGGTATTTATAAAAAAAAAGTACCTTCATGTACAGGGTGTCAGAAATTAGTAGATCAAGCTCTTGATCACAGTTTATTTGGCCCAAAATATTGACTTTCTTCATGCCATTTTTCGTTTAAGCGCCGATCTTTTAAGATACACGGTCAAAGTTTAATTTTAAAAGAAGTTTTTTTTAATTAATATCTCCATTTCTTTTCGAGATATTCAGTTGAAGTTTTGCACCAATTTTTTCCTCATGACGACATACTTTCTGCTTTCTCGTTTGAAGGTGTTGCACTCTTGTAAAATTTTGATACAAGGCTTGGTTTAAGAGGCATTGCAACTTAGACAACTTGCAACAAGAGACTATTTTTCATTGATGAATTCGATGTTTTAGGCTATGATGCCTAGAACGTGATTATCAAAAAAATTATTGAAAAATTAATAAAATTATAAGTTTGAGTGAGTTAGGTACGAGGTTTATCTTTGTTCCAAGACATCGAATTTATCAATGACTCGTGGTCAAATCAGTTGCAATATCTCGCAAACCAAGCCATGTATCAAAATTTTATGAGGGTGAAAAAAATAATAGAAATGAACGCTTGATCTAAACAACAATACCTTCGAACTAGAGGGGTACATAGGAAAAAGTTGGAGTTTAACGTGTTATCCAACACCCGTTAAGATATTAATAAAAAAAATTAAAAAAATATTTTAAATTTACCTTTGTCATGAAGAAAGTCATCATTTTTGGCCATATGGACTGTGACCAAGGGCTTGACCTAACTAATTTTTGACACCCTGTAGATCAGTTTTTTTGGTGCGTTTTTCAAAATAGAAGAATGCTCGGAAGAATGCATTGCAATTTCTGTGTTTCTCTTCTTAGACAAAAATTAAATTATTAAAATATTAATCTGAAATTGCATTATAGTTCTACTTAGATCAAAGTTTATTACAATAATTATGACTTTGTTATAATGTGCAATTTCTAGAAGTGTGATCTGAAGTTGAAAAACCCGAAACAGGTCAATTTTATAATTTGATTTACTTTTTATTAATGTAAAAAAAATATGCAGGGTGTTCCTTGGCTCAGTAATGACGACTTTTCTTTAATACTAGTAAGTATATTATTACATTCTGAAATTGTCTGAAAAAATCCAGTAAGAATGGTTTTTACAGTAACAGTCTCAAACTCATAAGTTATGAGTTATAAAACATTATTAACTCATGAGTTATAAACAAATGAAAATCGCCATTTTCAAATTTGAAACCAGTGTAGGTACATAGGAAACGGTTCTAAATATCTAAAAGCGGCTTACATGCCCCTATTTTAACTTTCAAGTGTCATCGTACAGTGTAGATACTTGGAATTTTTATACAGGGTGATTAAAATTATCAGATTTTTACAACAATAGAAAGTAAATCAAATTGACCTGTTTCGGGTTTTTCACCTTCAGATCACACTGCTAAAACTTCGAGGGGGGGGCGGCAAGTTTTGAAATGAAAGCACGGATTTTTTTTTATTAGGAAAATTCCCAATTTCAAAAAGTTTAGAATTTTCAAGTCGAGAATAAGTTGAGAGGAGTTGAGGCAACTTTCACAGGGTAACTTTTTTGGGGATGTCATCACTTTATGGGTGAGGTAATTTCAGTTTAATTTTATTGTAAGTCGACTCTTAGACAGTAGTTAATAAGAATTTTCTTTTTGGATTTTACCAGATCAATTTTTGTCATTCTAAATTAATTTGAAACAGTTTTTCCGGTTAGTTTTTATAGTTTCTTAAACATTTATGTTGACGTTTTATCGGTTGATGTTTCCCCAAATCCCATATCTAGGATTATCAGTAACTCGCGCACTCAGAGCATGCTGCGGTAAACTTCACTTTTTAAGAGTGGTAAATTTTCTTACTGCAGTGTTGTAAGTTCTTTTCTTCCAAAAATATGACCATTTTTGTAAAAAAAGGTGGCAACACTACACTGAACATGTGAATAAGTTCGGGTTAGATGGTATTGTTATTATTTTTATTTCCATAGCAACGAAGGCATTTGATTATTTTTTTATATTCTAAGTTGAGTTTAGGCGGTTGCCAAACTTTAAATTTCGTTCAGATTTAGGTATTTCAACAATTTACAACATTCTCAATTCTCCTATTCTCCAACATTCTCCTATGTAAAGAGGTTTTGTGGAAAAAAATTGATGAATTAAATTTTTTTGCAGAATATCATTAATTTTAATGGGCTCTATATCGTCCTGTATTCGGAGTGCACGAGTTACTGATCACCTGTATACAGGGTGTCCCAGACTTAATTGACCAGGCCATATCTCATATACAGGTTGAGATAATCGAGCCGAATAAAAGGCATATTATTATAATTTTTCAAGCTGTATAACATGACAGCATGAAAACAACCCCCACTCCAACATCCCCTAAGTTACAGCCCCCACCCTTAAAAAAATGAATAGCACCCTGTATATATTTTTGTATATTCAAAACCAGTATTCGATTCTCTATTCAGATGATTTTTCAGATTCAAAATTGGTTTAGAAATAACCAAGAAAAAGATCATCAAGGTGGTCATGACTTTTTATCTTAACTTTCTCTGGATGACTTTTGCTGTCAAAATTTATTCATAGTTTTTAACAGGCAGGTGATAGTTATTATTATAATTAAAGTCCAAACAATTTATTTGATAATTCTGATTTGTTGGGAAATTTTAAAAAATAAAACAAGAGATAAAGCACTTTATCATGAACCTTAATGATGACTGTGACCTGCTAATTAAAAACTATGACCAAAATATTGATAAATTTTGGCAGCTAAAGTCATTCAGGTAAAGTTAAGATAAAAAGTCATGACCACCTTGATGAACTTTTTCTTGGTTATTTCTGAACCAATTTTGAATCTGAAAAATCATCTGAATAGAGAATCGAATACTGGTTTTGAATATACAAAAATATATACAGGGTGCTATTCATTTTTTTAAGGGTGGGGGCTGCAACTTAGGGGATGTTGGAGTGGGGGTTGTTTTCATGCTGTCATGTTATACAGCTTGAAAAATTATAATAATATGCCTTTTATTCGGCTCGATTATCTCAACCTGTATATGAGATATGGCCTGGTCAATTAAGTCTGGGACACCCTGTATATAATTTAAATATTATTCATATCTCAAATCCCTTTTTTTAAATTATTAATTAAAGAGTACTTTTATTAAGAATTTTCTACCGAGATAATTATCTTCAACACTTTTTTCAATCAGTTCAGTAGTTGTAATTCTTTAATTTTACTGATCTTTGGTGCAAGTATTCAAAAGGTCAATTACTTAATTAATTAAATCTTTGTAGGGCATATCAGCTTGGGCATCAGCTTCCAGCATCATCTTCTTGAGAATTTTAATTTCAGGGGCGTGTAAGTAGCTATTTACAATTATACCATTATGAGTCATTAATTGACATGAAGTTAGGTCAGGTTGATTGATGCAATTTTCAAGGATTTTCCTTGGCTTTTCCTGGATATACAAAATATCCCATAAGAGCGACTATTATAAAAGTCATTTATTTATAATCTCCCCTCATAAGGTTTTAAGTCTTTCGTTATTATAGAAATTTAACTCGTTGAACAATTTAAACATAAAAAATTGTTTTAGATACGAGTCCAGTAAAGTTTTTATTCGCTTATGCGAATTTTTATGCAGATCTTTTCGTAGGTAAGTAGTAATTATTTTCAATGCAGTTTCCTATCAATTTCTTAAGGGAGTAAGACGCGGAGACAGGCTTCTGTAAAGTCAGGTCGGGTCGTACGAATGCCTATAATTTTTTTAAGACTGGCCCGTATTCACAAAGCGTTTCTGTCATGAAATATCTCGAAAATAAACAAATAAATGGGATGGAGATATGCAGTTTTTATGCGTTAGAGTAAGATGGGTATAATTAATTACGTAATTATTTAGAAAATTATCGTTTGTGAATACGGGCGTCTCTGACTTGATAATTACAGTTCTTAAGACAATCAGACTCACATAACAACAAAAGTCATATTTTTATGTTAATATATTATGAATCAAAATTCAGGACAATCCAACAAAAACGTAACAGGCCGAATAACTTACATGAAACTGAAAATCTGTGCGAAAATCCCGAAACAGGTCAATTTTGTTATCAAGGGGGGCATATTTCTATGATAAATTTAACTACCCGCCTTCATCGTTTGATTATCATCATATAGGACGATTTGATTATCATCATAACAACGATATAACACTTTTTGAGTTTTGCAAAAATATTAGTGACAGTACGAATCGCTAAAACAGGTTTTCTTAACAATTGCTTCATTTTTTTCAGAAATGTCCGGAGAAAACAATTTTTGATCAAATATCGCACTTCACTGGTTACTATCATGGTAGCTACTGTAGTATGACGTTGTTTTAAAAAAACCGTTTGCTTATTTCCAAAAAAAGAAGTAATTATGAATTAGTTAGACCTTTTTTATCGATTCGCCCTGTAACATTCAGGCAAAACCCAAAAAGTGAGATATACAGGGTGTTAACTACCAACTAGTACAAAATATAGGAGGTGATTCTACGACTTATTCTAAGAAAAAAGTTCCTATTAACATGGGTCCGCAAACGCCCCGTTTTCGAGATACCGGGTGTTCAAAATGCGATATCTCAAGAACGATTAGAACTACAAGCTCTAGCTTTTGTACAGATTTTTGCATTAAAAATAGCTACTTTTAAGGCTCCAAACTAATTTTCTAAGATATGCCAGTGGTGGAGATTTTATACGGTTGCGTAAGGGTTTCACCCCCCTAACTTTTACGACAGTAGAAAAATTGTCATTTTGAGAGCAAATTTCAAAGCGCCAATGTTTTTTACACAAAAAAGTACTCCTGGTCAAAAGCTGTAGAAGCCACCGTTATTGAGAAAAGAAGGCATTTTATGATCAAAAACGTACAAAATTCAACATGAACAGAAACAGAAATGTACTTATACCTATATTTATTTTATTTTATTTATTATGTATTTATTCTAGACAAAATTGAAAATATTCTGGCGACAAGCATAAGAAAAATAGGTGCAAATTTGAATTTGTGCCATGTTAGAGTACCTACCTATGGAAAATTTTGAAAATAAATTTTTTGTTCATGTTGAATTCTGTACTTTTTTTATCATAAAATGCCTTTTTTTCTCGAGAACTGTGGCTTCTACGGTTTTTGACCCGGAGTGCTTTTTTGTGTAAAAAACATTGGTGCTTTGAAATTTGCTCTCAAAATGACAATTTTTGAACACCCTGTATCTCGAAAACGGTGCGTTTGCAGACCCATGTGAATAGGAACTTTTTGTCTTACAATAAGTCGTAGAATCACCTCCTTTATTTTGTACTAGTTGGTATTTAACACCCTGTATTTGTAAAGAGTTGCCTTTAAAGAGTAAAACCTTACTCCTGATGTTCCTGATGATGACATTCATGCGAAAGGGTAGCCACCTCTGCCAAGAGGATGAACTTGGGTGTAGTAGTTAAACTTATTATGCCTGTTACGTTTGCCTTGGGTCACCCTGTATGATAAATTGATAACATCCCTTTTTTTCTGATTCCGGATCCCTTTAGTTGTAAGAAAATACAACAACTCGAATGTTACGTTCAATATTTTATTTGAAACTCAAAAATTTCAATGACTGCATGCAGTCTTCGTTGGAGGAGTATGATTTGTCCAGGTTAGGTTGTATCCAGGTTCCATCCAGATTTAAATCAGGTCATTTCGACAGTTTATGCAGTTTATTTACGATCTGTTTGATGTACTTATAGTTCAAACGTTCTCTAGTTATTCTTGAAAACATACTTAGGAATAACTTCTTGTTATAATACAGAGGGTGTTCGGCGAGAAATGGGACAGTAATATCTTCTGGAAATCCCTCAACGAATATTATTTTGAAAAAACCTGTTTTTGAATTTTTTTCTAAGACTAAACAATTACAAGGACAACTTTTTTGTCAATTAATATTTTGCGTATCTAAACATAAACGTATCTAAACGCGTCTAAAAACATTTAAACATTTAAAAAAAATATTTTTTTCATTTTAATTGTTCGCAGCAATTTTTATAACACTTTGCTAGTTTCATAGTTTTTTGTTGTCGAAAAATTTTCAAAAAATGTATTTTTTTCTTTGCCCTAAATTCAATCAAATTAAAACTTTTTGCTGCATTACGTAAATCATGCAGTTTAAAAATTTTTAAGTGATGTGTAACTGTAAGTAGGGGGAAGCCCCCTGAACAGCACTTAAAAACTACCATCGATTTCATGGGCCGCAGGGGATGGGGTGGCTCAAAGATCCCTTTTTTCAGTTGTCGTATATCGAAAATTTATACCTACTGACTCTCCACAATTTAATCCTATTAGATTCTGTACAAAATCGTAGGTATATCAATCAATTCATAGAAAAAATCAAAAATTACCCTAAAACACTAATGAATGTCATAATAATTGGAAAACATATTTTTCCACAAAGTACTACCATCAATACAACGTACTTAATTCACTAACACTCTGCCCAATTTCGATCACTTAATTAGTGAGAGGATTGATGAAAACAAATAAGAAAACGGTGGGTTCGGCTTGCGTCATAGGATACACCCCAGTCAGCTAGAGATTTGTTTATTTCGATTAGCCAAGTCTCCTTATTTATTTCCTATAAATAAGTAATAATTTATCTCCGGATTTTTATACTACGTTTGGGTGTAAAGAATAATTACCCATTGTCGGAGAGGACAATAAATTATTGATAAGCAAAAAAAGAAACAATAACCCTGACGTTTATTATTAGAACAAAATTAGCTTAGCACAATTATTCTTTCTCATAAGTATTCAAGGAAACATGATTTACAAAAAGCGCGAGAAAGGTGAGTAGATCTGTTGTTTTCATGGAAATACATACATACATTATGCGTGATGAAGATCAAGTAATGTTACTGTTTATATGCGCGTATGCGCCATCATTAAAGTTATTAAATAAATCAAGACAAGAGATTTTTAAAATTATTTTTTTATTATTATTTCGGTAAAAACAATTTTAGATATGAAGACAATGATAATCCTTCTTTCGATATGAATTTCCTGTTTCTGCGCTTATCAACAGATTCTCATGAAATCCACAGAAATTTATTATTTATGAGATAAAAGTCGCTTTTATAACTGGCTGATAATTTAAGGTACAGAAGTGACAGGTTTATGGAGTTAATGAAAATAAAACAGAAATAGCTCTAAAATCAATCTTTTGACTTGAAAAGACACCGAAGCAGTAGGTGGTGATCTTACTGTTCCATGCATAATACAGAATGAAACTCCTTTGAAATTGTTTTTTTTTTCGTTGATTTTGTTCAGCAAAAAAAATGATTACCATAACCACTCTTTGTATTGTTTCATTAAAACAGCAAGCTCTGCATATCAATGTCGATGTGAGTAATATCGCTTTTGTATGGCTGTTAGAGAGACAGACTTTATAATATTGTCAACGAAAAAATACCCCGTAAAATCACTTTTACACTCAATTAATTTGTCATATTATATGAGTACTTATAGTGCTTTCGTAAGTACATAATCTATGTACCGGTACAGCCTCAGAAAAATAAATTCTTATTAGGAAAGTGACCTAAAAAATAGTTGGGAAACAGTTTTGAGCTTCTAAAATGACCGCTAACGGACATAACAACAATAATGACCAAATAAAAAATTGTAATTTTCTCATCATTTTTTGAAATTAGGTTATACTCAAAATATCACGGGTATGTAATGCTTAAGTAACGTCGATTTTTCTACCTTGAAGTTTTTTTTATTATCTCCATAAATAAAGTGGTGAGGGAACATCAAAACTTTGTTTATTTAAATGTCGATTGTTCCTGTTAACCTCAAGGGAATTTACCATGATTATAGTATCGTTACAAAGTTATTTCCTTCCTCTGTCGACTGAACTTTACGAATTTTTTATTTTTTTTACCACCGCAACCGCTAGAGGGCGTTATCTGATATGTAGCAAATATTGCGGTTTTTTGAAAAAAAATTATTTATTTGAATGGTGTATTTATTTTTACATAGTGAAAGAGAGAATTAAATTTTTAAGATGTCATTCAAAACCACAGCTGGATGACTTTCTCATATACTATAGATATCTGCCAGGAAACTTGACTTAACGAATTTTCAAATTTTCAGGGTTTGCACCCCCCATGTTTCAAATGGAAGTCATCCCTCGGTTATAATTATTGCTGAAATTCAAATATATTTATAGCAATTAAAAGTCTCCAAGACAAAATTGTCTATTTTAAATTTTTTCTGTTCACCGTTGGTAACTTCGTTATTATTGGAGCTATGAAGTCGGTTCAATTAGCAAAAGTGAAAATTTTTTACCGAGTATTGATGGTGAAAACAGAAAAGCAATTAAAAACTCACGTCATGAGATATTCCTATTTTTATAACCAAAAATTGCTTTTTAGGGAATATCTCATGACGTGAATTTTCGATTTTTTTTTTTGTTTTCACCACCAATACTCGGTAAAAATTCTTCACTTTTGCTAATTGAACGGACATAATAGCTCCAATAATAACGAAGTTACTGAAAATTGAAAATAGCCGACTCTGTATACATATTATTCTCTTCATGCCCATGGAGACTTTTGATATAAGCCCTGAAAATTCATTAAATCAACTTTTCTTGCAGATATCTACAGTTGGGCGAAAGTTATCCAGCTGCAGTTTTCAATCACACTTTTTCACTATGTAAAAATAAATATACAATTCTATTTAATTTATTTTAGAAAAATCACGATATTGACTGGCGTGGTCTGGTATATATGTAGTTAACTCCTCTGGCTGCGGAGCCATAGATCGCGGGTTCGAAACTCAGCTCGGCCCGCATTACTTTTCAGATTCATTTTCGAATGTCTGTGAAATTTTAAATTTTAAATTTTTTAAATTTTATATTTAAAGTGTGTGTGGCTGTATGAGTTCGTCTCGAACCCAAATTACCAGAGTGGAGGGAAAAAAATCGTTATATTTCGTTATACATGTCAACTAACGTCCTCTATCGGTTGCAGTGGTAATGAAATGAAAAATTCTTGAGATGCAATCGACAAAAGAAGGAAAACTATTTTTTTAGGGGCACTTTCCTTAGAAACAAATTTTTGCCTGAGGCTGTAGAACTCTTAGTTTCTGAGATATTCCCGGTGACCATCATAACGGTCGGTACATAATTATTACATAAGTATGTGGGTTTTGTGGGTAGATAAATTTGATGAAATTTTCCTAAATACAGAACGTCCCATAACATGTAGGCAATCTACCCGTATTTGGGTAGATTTTGCAAAAAAAATTAAAAATCCCTACCTATACAAAATTTTGCTACCTACACAAAATTGAAGATATAACTCTTGAAGTTGAGGATTGAAAATCCATTTTTTGGAATAAATTTTTTAGTCCACCGATTTTGATAAATTTGGTCTAATTTTATATTATTTTGAACTGTTTAGAATGTTTTCCTCGGTATTTTCTACTCTTTGGTGGCTCAATCACGAGGTTAAGCAACCCAGCCATTCCCTTGAAAGAAAAAAAAAACAAAAATCGAAATTTCACTCATTTTTAAGGGTATTGTTATTTTTTTTTAATAATTTTTCTATCTTGATTTATTTCGATAAAGTGAAGAACCGTTTCCGAGTTTAATAACGCCCTTTTAGAAATTTTCTAAATTGTTGGTGAATTTCAATAAGAGATCGTTTACAGTTCTTCAAATTTATTTAGAATTAAAAATTCCGTCTGTGTAAAGGACGTTTTGAGTGACACTGGCAGACTTTTGTTCACCAATATCCAGGTATCCATGTAAATCATGGTGTACATATAAAAGTGAGCCATCTTGTCACTAAATATGACGTCACGTGCGGGGAACCAACCCCGTTTTGTACGACGTTTAATTATTACTTGAAATTGAATTGAAATACTCAAGTTTAAATTATTTTATAGTTTCTATTGCTAAAAGCAATCATTATGACGTTCTTGGGTCCTTTTTAATAATATTCGCACCCTGGTAGGTATGAAAAAAAAACTGGAGCATAAACTTCGGAGGAGCAATATAAAGATGAGCAATCTTGTCGCTAAATTTGACGTCACGTGCGGGGGACCAACCCCGTTTTGTAGGAATTATGTTAAATTATTAAGTACCTATACTTGAAATTGAATTGAAATACTCCAAAAAACTATAGGAGCACTCACATCCCCATCAAGTATTTAAAAAAATTCTGGAATGTGAATTAACTAAGATGAAAGAAGATTCTAGACAACTATAACAACATGATGGATTATCGTTCCGTTTTATATTTTAATAAAATATTTGTTGTGATAATGTTACCTTGATTGTCCTCTACCTTGGATTCCTTGGAATGAAAAATACATTATATTATACTTACCAATCGATCCAAACAAGGAATAAATAAATTTATAATTTTCCCTAGCTAAATCGCAAACATGGAGAGACGAGAACTTAGAGTAAAGAAAAGGATATAAAATAATCAATGTGAAACGTGATTTATTAATAAAACCTTATACATATTAATAAAAAAAAGTATCAAAACAATCACCGTTCAATAGTTGCCATGGCAACAGGTGAATATAAGTAAAAGTGTAATGTCAAATTTGTAATTATTTTTCCTATTCAGGAACCTATTCAGAATTGACACTTTGATTATTTCCTCTATTAAATATACAACGTGACCATAAAAACAAATAAGGTTAACATTCGTATTTGTAATAATTGCATTGGTTAGATAAAAAAATCTAAAGAAACTGTTGACACAAAAAAGAAATAAAACACCGAAAGAGTAAATCTCTCTATCCATAAAAACAGTCGCGGCATCGGTTTTTCCTTTTCATCTCTCAGATTGGATAATTTCGTTTCAAAATTTACACTCTGTCTATTTATACTTCGAGCTGTAAATATTGTCATAAACAAATCTGCAAATAATGATTTTTCTTTGTCTAAAAATCTCAAGAGCATATTTGTTATAGCGTGGTGTAATCTTTATACTCTCGTACCTGTGTATATTTACACACATTTTGTAGATACAAAGTACCTACCTACCTACCTGCATCATTATAAATTCTGTTACATATTAATTACATAGATAGGTAGCTAGTAGTTAATTATAAATAATTGAAGATAAGCTGTTACACATATAGCAGCACTTAGGCTCTAATAAACAGCACAGCTGATGTGGAATGAAATTAGTACCTACCTACACGAGAAAGTTCATGTGATATACAGGGTGATCCATTTTATTCCCCCAATTCGTTATTATCTCTAACAATCCCATCACTGTTTAAGAAAAAATTTTTTGTCGGAACATCGTTTGGACACAAAAATCACCCCTCACTCATTTTTTCATACGACGCCTCCCTCGCCCCCCAAAAATGCAAGTATAAATAAATAAACAGCATCAAATTCTCCCCAACTTTTCTCATTTAGTAAAAAAATTTGCCTGTATTGGGGGTTAGAAGGGTGACAGTCAAATTCGAAGTGTCCATGGGGGGGGGGGGTGAATGTGTCATGAGGCTGTCAAATTAGTGAAGTTTCTTGTCGATTTTTATTTTTCTTTCTCTTTATCTTGAAAATTGCCAATTCCCCATAAATAGCACACTTATCACTTACCTACCTGATATTATATCGTTCCAAGTGATTCCCTAAATGTGACTGCATGTTGCAATATGAGACGATTTACATAACGAGAGAGAGAGAGAGAGTATCGTTTCCGCGACGGGAGGTTCTCTAGATCTAGGTTGTGGTTTAATCACTGACTCAATCGTGGAGGTGTGACATTCCTGAAAACGAGACCTTGGTACTTGTTAGAATGTGGCTGTCAAAAAAGCGTCGTTTACAGTATCGACAGGAACAATAAGAGTACACCACTGCCCAAAATAAAAGGAACGCTTTTTGGAGTTCCCTTCGCCGATAAACCAGTTATCCAACTCCCACAGATTTATGTAAGTCTGCATCATGGAATGACGTCACCCTGCACTTGTAATGAACTATGCACCAAAATCGACTTCGCACTGTTTTGAATTGAAATTCTGAGTCTGCGCTTTAATCGCCAGAAGTACAATCACCCTTTAACAAGCTTAAATAATTGATTAAAGCTCCCTGTAGACTCTCCACAATTTTTATGATATCTTCATTCATAGTAGAGACATGCAAAAATGGCCATAATGTTCAAAGAAGGCTGAAGCTTGAGGCAAATCGATTTTTGTCAATACAAAAGAAGTCACCCAATTGTGAATTATTCAAAACATTTCCAAAGTGCTTGAAATAACGTCTTCATCTAGTAGGGGATTGTTCTTACCACAGCTTTTCTGATTATTAAATGTTATTTAAAAACATTTTTACTGGCACATTAGGGTTGATTAAAGCCTCTGGTACCCATCGACTCTATTTTTTGCGGTCTAGTCCTCCTATTAAATCCTCTGCAATCCATTTTTACCTCCTCCTGCAAGAATGGTAAAAAAATAGTTTTTGCATGAAAGCGGGTTAGATTACACTTATAATCTTTGTAAAGCTCTTTGCATACTAGCAAGAATGAACAGTGTAATAGAGCAAAATGAAGCACTACGTATCGTTATTGCTCTGATTAAAAAATAAAAATGGAAGGTCGATCGCAGAAATAGCACGATTACTGAGAAGATCACGTTACGTTTCGTGCAGTTTCAAGGTAGAGAGATCCATTATCAGACAAAGTACTCCGGGTCCTAGTGAGAATTTCTACTGCTGGCACCGAAACGCCACACGAAAGGAAATTTCGCCCATGGCCATTCGGTGAGACTACGGGAGGCGAACCTCAATTTTAGAATAGCAGCCCTGCGAATTCTGCTCACCCGGGAACATCGAAAAGCACAAGCACTTTTTGCAAAGTCGCATCTTCAAGAGAGTCTACAGGGTGAGTCTGCAGGGAGCTTGAATCAGGGATTCAAGCCTGTTAAATGGTCATTGACCGGCTATGACGTTTATAAAGCAGACTCAAAATTTCAATTTCTAATTGTGCGTGGTCGATTTTGGTACATGGGTGCATTCCAAGTGACATCATTCCCTAGTTCAGACAATTCCCTAGTTGGAGAACTTTGACCCTTGAACTTGAACCTTGCTACAATTCGTTAGGATAGGAAATATAAAAATCGTGCTGATCTTTATCAAGATGTCTTTATTTATTTGTGATATTCGCGACAATTTTTAGTTGAAAAATAGAAAAAGTCAAGATTAACGATAGGCGACTTATCATCCTCTCCGCAGATGATAATTTTAGAAGATGCAGACATTGCGAGACGAAAACCAGAACAACGGCTCGGTGATCCTGGCTTCTGGGTAACATAAAATTGGATCTTGATGCCGCTTCTATAACATCAGAAAGGCAGGGGAGTGTGTCAGAAAAATTTTTAGCCTTCAAAACTGCTATACTTGTCACCTATTTTGCAGGAACTAGTTTTGCAGGAAGTTTGACAGAAAACGTTTTCTCTTATAAATCAACCACAAATTGTGATTTTTGTTTCTTTTATAGAAAAATATATGCGCATACGTTTCACAATAGAATGAACATGGTGAAGTGTTAACTGTATTGACGTATCAAGGTTTATTGGTTCTAAAAATACACAATATGTTACTTTCCTAAAATTAACCGTAATAAAAAAGAGCGCTAGACAAATTTAAAATCGGCTAGCTACTCCTACCGAACGTAAATGAAACGCCTGTGTTTCCTTCTGCCTCATTCATTTATTATGAAGTCGCAGCGACTAGAAAATTAAATCTTCCAGGAAAACGATTTTTTATTTCTGACGAGGAAAGTGCCTCTAGCTGCACAAAAAATTAAATCTCGTTAAATTTACGGATCAATAATAGTATCAAGAACATTGCTAAAAAATCAGAAAATAATAAAAAAATATAATGTGCACTTTCTGCTTCTTATCGACATTTCTTGTTGACTAGCCAAATATTATTTTTCCAGGTCCTTTGTAATGCAATGCAAGTTATTCATTTCGCTTGCACGAAAGTAAGCAAACTTCTAAACAGATAACAAAGGTTGCAGTCGAAAGTTATGAAGTTATCGTAATGTTTGACATCCAAACCCAGAACGGTTAGATGTTTATTATCAGTGCAAACACCTTGCATAAACAGTAAACAGTACGCACCTATGTCTAATGAAGATACCGATACAATTCTGCGTAACAAAAATTCCAAGAACACAAGCCTCAGGAGCGGATTTGGTAGATTTTGAACGTATAAGTATCTCAAAGACAGTGTAAGAAACATTTACGATTGTAACATCTACAAAATCAGTTTGAATTTACTTAAAAAAACCACCTAGATGATTCTACTTCACTGTTATAGGGTTTAAATTTGATTTTATAACTAAGAAACGAGTGAATTCTAGTCGTTCAGTCAATGTTTGTTTACAGAATCTTGTAAATTCAACGGTCATATAGAGAGCTGCGGGAAGCCCCTGCGAACTGTTCTGCGAGAGGAGGAGTGGGAGGCTGCGTTGCCATCGAACGCACGGGCTGTTCGGAAGTGAGTTGAGTAACAAACCAGTCAATGTAAGGTGACTAGTTAGTTAGTAATAAGTAGTTATTGAAAATTTAAGGTTGGGTGGTGTTTTTCAAGAACAAAAGAAAGTGATGCTCTGTGTATGTATGTGTACATTTTTTGATATTTCTGCTGATTACCTATGTAGTTGTAACAGTAGTTGTTTGACGACGCAGAAATGCAGTGAACCGTGAGTACCTACCTACCTACCTCTAATTACAATACCTACCTCGGCTAATCGAAGTTGCATCCCAGAAATAGGCAAGTAGAGACTTTGACACGTAAGTTGCATCCCGGGTACAACGAAATTCTATCCCCGAGCAATAATTGATTTGTAAGATAAAATTGAAGTTATTTTCACAGTGTTGCCGCACTTTAAGGATTTACCGTTGATTGAAGGAGTCAGGAAGATACGCAACCTTATGGGAGAAACTGTGCACAGGACGATATACCGACAAATAGATGGCGACAGCGTCGAAATATACCGAAACTCGTGAAAGTGGATATCGTTCCAAGCGCTCACTCGACTTCAGGATATCTGGGTAGTAACTTCGTACGCTTATATGAATATCTATTGAAATCATGCGGCAGTTTAGCGATGGACAGGGAGCTAAGGGTTTATGACGGGGCAATAAAACCATTTAGTTCAGTTTTATGGGCCTGCACTCGTGAATTATAGATTTGAATAGTTGTTTCATTTGGAAAAAAATATGTATACCTACCGACTTTATGTTATAATTAAGGCATTAGATATTTCAAGACCAAGATGATGATTTATATTCCAACAAAAATATTAATTTTCAATAGGTACAATTCGTTGTGAAACAAATAATTCAGCATCATCAACAAATCAGCTACCGTTCTTATTATTCTTAAGAATACTAGCTGATTTAAATATTTTAATAAACTAGGTAGGTATAATATGTTGGATAAAATTTAGTTAAGTCAGCACTCTATTGCTAACTTCGTTATTTTTGGATCTACAAAATCGGTGAAATGAAATTAGCAAACTATAGTAGGTACCTATATAGTATTTTTTCCGCTAAATAAAACAACAATGACAACTGAAAAACAAATGAACATCGCGTTTTCGAGTTATGTCAAAAAAATCTATTTTTTAAAAATGAGACATCCGATATATTTTTGTGTTTTCATATTTCCTGTGGAAATCCAATAAGCATAGTTTTTACAGTTACGATTTAAATTAATTAATTTTTTGAGTTATAAATAGAGCTCGGATTATATGCAAGAAAAATTACAAAAATATGCGCATATCATATATGCAAGGTTTTTCAACCAAATATGCAACAAAATATGCAAACTATGCAAAACATATGCAAAATGTTTATTTAACGGAAAATAGTAAAAATGCAATAAATTATTGTTTTCAATAAGTTTTTTAAGTATAAAGTAGGTACATACATACATATCACTGTATTTTTATTTATATGTATAAAATCATATAAAAGATTTGGTTTACAATTATTATTATTCAATTAATACTAAAAACATTACTATTTACCTTTACAATTAAATGTTTTTTCAAGTTTTCCACTTAAAATGATTGTCTTCTATCTCTATCACTTGCCATGTGTTTATATGCAGAAAAACTGCATTCTACATCATCAACAGATGTAATAGGAGCATATTTTAATAATAAAATTATTAAAGGATCCATTATTGTCAACTCGTTTGAAAAATCTCCATTTAAAACTTTCAAAATCACTGTCAAAGTACTAAACCCACTATTTTTACAATGTTTCACTGAGTTTTTTTTTATTATTGATTGAGCAGTAGGTCCATGTACACTATCTATACTACCAATTTTAAATTCTCTATTAGTTTTACAGATTCTCGTTTAGCGAAGTATACCCTGTTTTTCAAGCTTAGAAATTGTGTTCGCAATTATTTTATATTTAGTTGTTAATAAAACTAAGATGTTAGCCTAGTTTCTTATTGCTTAAAATCTTTTTCGCTTTCCTAATTGCTGAGGAACTATCTTCATCAAATTTCGACATTAATTCCTGAATTTCATTTAAATGGTCGAAATAAAATAAAGCAGCCTCGAGCCAGGTGCCCCATATCGTGTAATTATAGGCCTAGGAGGTAAATAACACTTTCAAAAGGGTACAGTTAAATAAAAAAAAATTGAAAAATCCATCACAACAAGATTCACTTTAAGCTTATTGTTGGTTTTTATATAATATTTTTTCTAGTATATCCGCCAATAATAATTGTCAAAATAAGTATTTTATGTGGCAAAAATAACAAAATATGCAGAAATATGCAAGTTTCCTAAAAAAAATGCATTTCGTGCGAAAAATGGATAAAAAATGCAAAATATGCAAAAATATGCATTTTGCATATAATCAGAGCTCTAGTTATAAACAAATGAAAATCGGAATTTTTCATTTTCAAAACAGCGTAGATCGTAAACGACTCATTATATCGAAAAATTGCTTACGTGGCCCTATTTTAACTTTTTATGTACTGCTATGATGTGGATGAATTTTTTGTTTAGGGTGATGATCTTGAATCGTTTCCGATGTAACCTCTACACTGCTTTCAAAACGAAAACTTGCAATTTTTATTTGTTTATAACTCAAAAACTAACTAATTTATCATTATTGGATTTTATCGGGAAATATGAAAACACAAAAATATACCGGGTGTCTCATTTAAAAAATAGAACTTTTTGACATAACTCGAAAACACGATGTTCAATTGTTTTTCTGTTGTCATTGTTGCTTTATTCAGCGGAAAAAATACTATACATACCTACTAGTTTGCTAATTTAACCAATTTTGTAGATCCAAAAATAATGAAGTCAGCAATAGTGCCGACTTAACTTTGAAGACCCTGTACCTATAGGTACAGGCAGGCTGATCAGTAACTCGCGCACTCCCGAATACAGGGCGATCTAGAGCCCATTAAAATTGAGGATATTCTACAAAAAAACTTGAATCCAACGGTTGATTTTCAAATTAAAGAGTTTCCCTCATCCGAGTTTAAAGGTAATTTTTTCAATTGAAGTCAATATGAAGTCAATTTCCTTCATATTGCTAGCCTTACAGCCAATTTTATAAAGGCTCATTAGGCTAACGGGCAGATTTCTGTGCTCGTTTTTGAAGCTACTATCGACGTCGAATGACTTTCATTAACGTTTTTGTAATTACTTTCATGTCGAGTATAGATAAATTTTAAAAATTTTCACTTAGGCTCGATACCTTCTTCAGAAATGACCACAGAAATCTGCCCGTTAACTTAATGAGCCTTTATAATACCCGCTGTTATTGTTTTTATGGCGTTCGGTTAAAAGATACCTTTTGTTTTCGAAAAAATAACTCATTAGAAGTATTATTAATTAATTATCGAAATTTTCATAAATTCATATCGTTAATTTAGTAAACAGGTACTTAGGTATATCATATACCATAATAGTAAATGCAAGATTTATGGTGATTATTTGTTTGTTGCTGAGAGAAGCTTGAAAATTGAGAATTGAGATGGAGATGAATATGAAATCCAGGAAATAAAAATAATAAGAACCGCTCCGGAGCTCTGACCTACTATAAAAAGTTAAAAGTTAAACCGGTTGGGGCTATAAAAACCCTCTTCCACTATAGTTCTATAATTTCAACACACTCTGCGGGGCTGGCAGCACCTTCAAATGAACCGATATGTGGATAAAGGGGAAAGAGGGTAGCTCGAGCGACCGAGCACACAATTTTACATTAGGTTGCGTATCTTCCCTATTCTTTCAATCAACGGATTTACAATAAATTTGGATAATCCACAAAGAATAGCTTCTCAAAATCTCCCATTTAAGAGCTACTAACCCTGAGGGAGGTAAGAAATAGGACCATATACCTGAGCAGGGAGAACCTTGCTAGTGATTGACGGCTATGCTTTTAAATTTCAAAAAATTTTAGTCCAAGATACAGTGAAACGGTGGCAGCGCGGCAAATGTGCGCTGCCAAGTTAGTCCTTCTAAAAACTCAAAGTACCTACTGATTTGAGGCTGATTAATGATTATTTTACTAAACCAAATTTCGCAAGAAACTCGGCAACCTTCTTTCGATTACACATTCAAAATGACTAACCATGACACAGAGTCTTATACATACAGGAAGCAATAAGGATGCAATTTCGTTGTCGCCTTCTTCGATTCAGGTAACAATATCTTTCTCGGGATGCAATTTGTAGGTTGTAGAATGAAGTTCTTTATTATGGCTGATTGATGCACAAATACATCTTCGAGCCAAACAAACAAATGAATCGAGAACGAATGAAACAGTGTAAGTGCTAAAAATAGGTCAACCGGATGGCCTGGCTCATTGAACGCTCATAGGCAGGTAGGGACTTCCCCGCGGTACCAGCCGGCTGAGGGGGGGAACGTTGCTTGTATTCCGTGCTGGCAGTCTGACCTAGCTCACGCCGGAGGACGGATCATTTTATATTCATATTATATACGATTGTTCACTTTTCCTTTCATATACGGTCTACATTAAAATACGTTCACATTTCCATTTGTGCCTTTTTGTGCCTTTTAATAGAGACTCGCAATCGTATCGGAAAGAGTTATAGTTTAAAGTTGGAGGTCGAAGCGATCGTATCTACCCATCAAAACGAAAAAAATGCAGTGCGATTTTAATACGTGTACGGGGTGTGAGATAAGTGATGGAGCGGGGTATGTTTTGTTTGCGAACGAGCGGGACAGTTTTTCCTTGTCCTAACAAATTGTCAACTGGTGTAACCGGAATATTATTATGGAATTACATCAGGTGAGTGTATAATTAATTTTCGAGTTCTTAATGCGTAAATCTTTCTCGTAATGCACTGTAATCTGTTGCTTGGGAAAGGACAAAACAATGGGAGGGAAAACGAGGTAGGATAGGGGGGGGGGGGACAAGGGGAAGTAGGCTACCATCAAAAGATGTAATATTGTGCAATATTATGCGCAACGGTACGCATTGAAATTTAAACGGCAACAGGGACGGACTGAGGAAGCTATCTGCAAGCGGTGATGCCTCTCTGCTCGGATGACCTTAACGAAGCGTCTCTCTGTTAGAGAAAAGTGACCTTAGTTTTAAAGTGACCTTAATAGAAGTGCTCAAAACTAGCGAAAATAGAATCTAGTGCGTATATTTTACCCACCCAGCACCCCTATTCGCTCCACGGTCCCGTATGTTTGTTGGGAAAACACCGGGAAAAAACACCTTCAAAATGTGAAACTACATAAAAATCGCAACAGAATAATGTAAAAATCGCAAGTCAATGCGAGTGACCGCTCTCCTTAACATTTACCCATCTTCTTCCTTAGTATCATTTCTATTGATGAAACCGTAACCACTTTTAACGTTGAACCATTTGACTGTTCCTACTACTTTGGTGGCTATTACTTCCTTCTGCTTGGCCTGGATTTTTGGTGCTTCGGCCACAGGTTGCTCCGCCGTTTCAGCCATGGTGTTAAAGGGCCGGTGGAAAGATGTTATAACTCCGCGCTATTAGGCCTGTAAGTTGTAGGATAGAACAAGTACATGTTGCAGTGGCGAGATGACAGATTAAAACTTCTTTTTTTCTCAAACTTTACATTCAAAACTTCCTTAAAAGTTTGTATACCAGCACCCTTCATTTATTTTATAACCGCGTAAAAGACAGACAACTTCAATGTTTGCAGAGCAGCACCCTACGTTTATTTATTAAAACCTCGTAAAAACAGCCAACTTTATTGATGTTTTCGCAGTAGCACCCTCCAATTATTTAAAACAGCCTAAGTAACAGCCAACTTTAATGTTTTCGTAGTAGCACCCTCCATTTATTTAAAACAGCGTAAAAAACAGCCAACTTTTATGTTTGTAGAGCAGCACCCTTCATTTATTTATTAAAACCTCGTAAAAACAGCCAACTTTATTAATGTATTCATGGTAGCACCCCCAATTATTTAAAACAGCCCACTTTAATATTTTCGTAGTAGCAGCCTCCATTTATTTTATAACCGCATAAAAGACAGACAACTTTTATGTTTGTAGAGCAGCACCCTTCATTTATTTATTAAAACATCCTTAAAAACAGTCAACTTTATTAATGTTTTCATTGTAGCACCCCCAATTATTTAAAACAGCGTAAAAACAGCCCACTTCAATATTTTCGTAGTAGCACCCTCCATTTATTTTATAACCGCATAAAAGACAGACAACTATATTGATGTTTTCGCAGTAGCACCCTCCAATTATTTAAAACAGCCTAAGTAACAGCCAACTTTAATGTTTTCGTAGTAGCACCCTCCATTTATTTAAAACAGCGTAAAAAACAGCCAACTTTTATGTTTGTAGAGCAGCACCCTTCACTTATTTATTAAAACCTTATAAAAACAGTCAACTTTATTAATGTTTTCATGGTGGCATCCCCAATTATTTAAAACAGCGTAAAAAAACAGCCAACTTTAATGTTTTCGTAGTAGCACCCTCCATTTATTTATTAAAACCTCCTAAAAACAGCCAACTTTCATGTTTTCGTAGTAGTACCCTCCATTTACTTTATAACCGCGTAAAAGACAGACAACTTCAATGTTTGTAGAGCAGCACCCTCCATTTATTTTAAAACGGCGTGAACTACATTTCTCCCTACTCTCTGGACCATTCGCTTTAGATTTGGTCCACGAATATTTATTGTTTGGAGGGGAATAAGCATCTTGGAGGAAGGCGTTGGTAAATTGATAAATAATCGATTTAAATATTATATAGGTAGTGCAAAAGTTTTTTGAAAATTTATTCCGAAAGGATGTAGGTATATACTTGAGTTTTAGATTTAGTCATATTGTAAAAATGTGAGCACTTTTTTATCGCTTCGTTTTGCGAGACAGGAGACGGCTCCCTAGCTGCCAAATGTTCGTGTGTGTTTTGCGAACTCTGTTTATGGTAAATTTTTAACAAAAATAATGATTCGATTTTTTTTTTATGTACCACGCAAAAGAATAAAAGTTTGACGATATTTAAATTTCAGGTCATGTCGTGATCTTTTCGACTTCCTAATAATTAGAACTGCTCGAGAATTAATACCCCCCTCCTCCCCATCCGCTCCTAAATGATCATAAAACTTGATTATTTATTCTGGAAAAGTCAATTTTATTGCGCTCTTTAATTAAGAGAAGCTGTTATGTGCTCGTTAATTTAACGACATCCTGACTGGGTGCTAGCATTTAAGCAACACATCCTGGGCGATAAAAAAGAATTTTCCTTCCCGATGTGTACTTTATTGTGGCATTTCAAGGAAAACGGCAAATCTCTTGCAACAATATTTGCTGGTGTATTATTATGTGTTGTTGTTATCAGCTGTTTTATGTATAGTAATTATGTAATAACAGGGCGTAGAGGCGAAAGTACACAATGACTCATTTACAATCGTTTAATGTCATATCTAAAAGGCATCCTTATTTTGTACGTGCCGCCAGTAGCGTGCTTAGAATTTAAAGATACGGTAACAAGGTAGCTGGTTGGAAAACAACGCGTTTTATCATGAGTTTAATAATTTGAAAAAGCATCCAATTTTTTGCTTGGAAAAATTAAGAACATCTATAAAAACATCTCATTATTATTTATTATCTTCATTTGTGCTCTTTTTCTTGAGAAGTGTAATTAAACGTTGGAGTTTCATGCTTTCATAGGTTTCGGTCTTTGAAAGAGTTGACAATCCGTCACATTCTTTCCACAAGTGCATGGATTTTTTGGATCAAAAGCCACTTCTGACCTTGCTATAGTAGGTACCTCCTGGGAAAGGAGAAAGATTTTGTAGTAGATTTAGGAAAACCTTATTAGCGGACTTCTTCCAAGGTTGACCTCAACGAGAAAGCACCCTCTGGTTTTCTACCCCATGTTTGAAGATGTGGCATCGAGTCCTGTGTTTTTTTGTACAAACGAACAAACATTTTTTTCCGTTTTCGAAGATGGATGATCGTGTCGCCGCCACGAAACCTTCATGGAGAGACAGTAAGTTTTCAGCCGCCTCTTCCCGTTTCAAACTACTCGCATGTATTTACCAGGTTTGCCTCTTCTTGCTATTCCTGTAGAAATTGAAGAAAGGAAAAGAGAAGAAAAGTGGTCATCTTTCCGCCGTTGTAACTCTTTTAATATTAGACTTCCAAAAAATTATTTATACAAAACAATGTTAGCCATTTTCGTCTTCTTTACGCAGACATTTTTGTCTTTGATCAATTTCTGCGGAGTTATTTTGAAAAAAATTCTTTTGTGCTTTTTTCTCTACAAGATGGCAGCTCGAGATGTCCCCGCCAAGGTCGAAAACTTGTATTTTTGTCAAGGTCCAACTCTTAACGACATAATAAAAAATTATTTTTACCATACCTTTTGTAAAATACCTTTTGTAGAGAGGAAATGGAGAAAAAAGAAGAAACGCGTTTTAATCTTTCCGCCGTTGTAACTCTTTAAATATTAGACTTACAAAAAAACCGTTTCTACAAAAAATGTGAGGAATTTTGCCTTCTTTAACTTTCATTTTGGTCTTAGGATCAATTTTTTCAGAGCAATTTTGAATAAAAGGCTGTGTTTATGCCACACCTTTTGTAAGATGAAGGCCTTTACACAATCCTGTTTCGAAATACTCGCGGAATATCTTTCAACGCCTCTGCGTTTCCTGCTTTTCGTATAGGTATACAGGCTGTCCCAGCTTATTCGAAGCGGTCTCTGTAGGCCAAACGATGAATTTTTTCCAAAAAATTTTTACAAATTCAAGTACATAATCACAATGGCCATAACTTAAAATTATTTCGGAGTATACAGAGTGTCCCATATGACAGTGGCATATCATAGTTATGTTTTTTTTAAATGGAATGCTCCTATGTTATTGCATTTTTAGATTTTTGAGAAGAGAAAATAAGATTGGCCTTTACAGTTGGTGTTTAAATTCAGAAGGTTTTGAGTTATAAACAAGTGAAAATCGTCATTTTTCAAGTTCAAAGCCCTGTACAACGAAAACGGCTGAAGATAGAGAAAAACGGCTTGCATGTCCCTATTTTACATTTTCATTTACTATCCTATGATGTAGATAAAAATTTTATACAGGGTGATAAAAATATTGAAAAATTCTGAGATTTCTCCACGGGTCGCCAAATAAAAAAATCAAAGAAAGTAAAAATGTTTCTATACCATAGGATAGTACATAAAAAGTTAAAATAGGGACATGTAAGTCGTTTTTCTCTACTTTGAACCGTTTTCGTTGTACAGGGCCTTGAACTTGAAAAATGACGATTTTCACTTGCTTATAACTCAAAAACTTCTAAATTTAAACTGTAAAAGCCAATCATATTTTCTTTTTTCAGACAATCTAAAAATGCAATAACGTAGGAGCATTCCATTTAAAAAAAAAACATAACTTTGATATGCCACTGTCATATGGGACACTCTTTATACTCCAAAATAATTTTAAATTATGGCCATTGTGATTCTGTACTTGAAATTTCAATTTTTTTTTAAAAGTCCATCGTTTGGCCTGCAGAGACCGCTTCGAATAAGCTGGGACACCCTGTATAGAGAGGGAAGAAAGAAAAAGAGAAGAAAAGCGTTAATTTTTCCGCCTTTGTAACTCTTTAAATATTAGACTTACAAAAAAACCGTTTCTACAAAAAATGTGAGGAATTTTTATCTCCTCTAATTTTATTACAAAGATTTTTGTCTTTGGATCAATTTTTGCAGTTATATTTTGAAAAAGGACTTTCTTGTCAAGGTGGCAGCTAGAACTCTCCCCACCCAAGGTCGAAAACTTATATTTTCGTCAAGGTCCAGATCTTAACGACTTATTAAAAATATATTTCTACCCCACCTTTTGCCAGGAAAAGAACTATTCATTCAAGTGCCGTCAATAAGACGTCCTTTCACTTTTAAACCAAAACTCGCTTCTCTTAATATATGACATAAATTTAAGAAACGTTAACATTAAAATATCTACCGAAGATCGTTACGATTATAAAAAGTTTCACGTCCAAAAATACACTTTGTCATAAAATTAATAAATTTATGGAATACTATTACATGAATCAACTGTGTATCATTCATCTATAATAACATTTAAATCTGACATAGTCGGATCAGTGCCAAAAATGTCATACGCCAAATTTTTGTATACATTACTGTATACATAGAAAAAAATATGAATAAACAGATTATCGAAAAATGTGACATACGTCCAAAGCTCCAGCGCAAGGTAGAGTAGTTCGGCATCATTTTATAGCGGAAAACTATTTGACGGAAAATAAACGATTCAACAAAATAAACCGTGTCTTAACAAATTCTGCTGTAGTAAAACACAACCGGCAGTCATAATTTAAAGAATATATCATGTATTATTTACGAATTTTTCACAGCCACATGTGACACAATAATATACACGTTTCAAAAGTTAGAACCAAGGTTTCGGAATCCGAACGAACACACGCACAGATTTATCGCCACTGGAATTATAAATATTTGCGGAATCGCGGGGATACTTTATTTTTGAGTAAACTTACTATTTATTACGGAGGTTGAAGTCGTGAAGAAGTCACTGTGACTTGTTATGTAAGTAGCTTTAAAAGAATGAGACTCGGGACCTTGTTTCTTATGAGAAGTTTTGCAGTTTATTGTACAGAATGTTGAAATATGAATTGACTTGGTTATAACACAAAAATTAAGAAAGATTCTTAACGCGAGAAAAAATATTATCAACTGTGTCAACCGATAATTTTGGTGAATGCAGGAAAACATCGAGAACCACACCCACGACAAAAAGTTCGTGAAAATTTTCTTTTCACCAGCTCCAGACGTGGACAAAAAAAAACTCTCATTCTTTTCTGCCACCACCGAAGTTACCTTAAACTCTTTGGCACCCACATAGACATGCCGGTTATCTAAAATTTCCAATTTTAGAAAATCGGTCCCTTACCAGAAGTGTAAAACAAATTACAAAGCGTTCGTTTCCTGTTTCCTAGAAAATAAAAAATCCACAAAAGATCGAAACGCCGAGAAACACAGCCAAAAAAAATTTTCTTTAAAAACCCGCTTCGTTAAAAGACAACCAAAACCAAAAAATCTTTTTCATTCTCCCCTTTACGAAAGTGTAACTTTCTGTCTTGATAAGGCAACCGAAAGCGAAAGTAAAACATCCTAGGTAATAGGTTGCTAGGTGGTTGCTAGCTATGAAAAACTTTCGTGGCCTGGACAAAAAAGTAGAAATGTCAGTTTGATTAACGTTTATTTAGATGGAAAATTGAATGTAAAACTACAATAAAAATTCCAGTAAATCTTTCTGGAACATACAAATAATTATTATTGTATGTTCCAGAAAGATTTACTGGAATTTTCAGCTTCTTGAATGAAATTCATTTTGAACTAAACTACGATCAAAGATTCTAAAATTATACCGGTACAGAGTTTTAAACTTGACAGTGTCATAAATTAATAATTTAAAACTATCGTTACTATACATGTATACATGTATATGGTAATGTTAAAAACATGGCACCTTATAATAATTCCATTGTTATCACTGAATCGTATTATTTTACTCATTTCTTCTTAATCCGTGGTTCAATATGGCAAGGGGAGAATGAAAAGTTTAATACATTACACGCTACGAAAGCTCTTTCAGGTGCTCGGATTTTTAAATACCCTCGGCTACGCTACGCTTCGCCTCGGCTATTCAAAAGACCTCGCACCTAAAAGTGAACTTTCGTAGCTTGTAATGTAAATAACTATTCCCTCACACTTCATGCACACTAATTTTCAAAATTTCCCAATTTTAGGAGCTTTGACTATTGACGTATCTGGCTTGTCAGAAATTAAAGAAAATCTCAAGCGCGCAAAACTTCACGAGCTTTACTGTTTCCTATTTCCTGACAAAGACACAATCCACAAAACGTTTTTCTTGCATGTAAAACTTTAAACATTTTTCACGTAGGCATTATTAAATCTCAAAATAGAAAATTTATTTTCGACCAAAACGTAGATTTTTCAAACAAAATTCCCTACCCCTCCCCAAAACGTTTTGGCCCGAGAAAGACCACAAAGTGGAAAAAATCGAGAAACAAGCTCCAAATTGTTCGTAATGGCAACACATTTATTGTCGACATTAAACGTGAACATTAAAAAAGTTCTTTCTATTCTTTCTACATCCTTTTTTCTACCTTTACTGCTCATCTCGCATGCAAAAAAACACCACCAAAGTCGACTTAACTCTTCCCCAGCCACACCTACTTCACCCCAATTTCAAAAATTTCCCACTTTTGAAGCTTTGACGTTTTACCTCTGTCTGAGAGCAAAAGATTACACTTGTCAGAAATCTAAACAAAAAAAAATCTTGAATCTCTTACTTCGCAAAGCTTTAAAGACGGTGTCCTGTTTCCCGAAAACGCCACAAACCACAAAATTGTAAAATTTTAAACATTTTCCTCGTGGACATTTTTAAAACCCAAAGTTAAAATTAATTTTAGACTAAAGCGTAAATTTTTCGGAACAAAGTTCTTTTTGACAAGTTTTTTAGCCCTTTTATACTCCTTTACAAAGCGTTTTTTTGCGAAAACACAAGTTTTTCTTACCTGTTTGTACACCCATCGCGAAAGCTTTGGTCGCGGCGTTCCCTGAAACCTCCAAAATCCACAAACAAAACAACTGGGGAGAAAGAAAGGAACATCGTGATGTGAAGAAAAATGTTCGTGGTATCACTCAGTTTTCAACGTAAAGCGTGGAGATTACAAAAAACTCAAAAAAGTTTTTGGCATCGAAGGTATCGAGCGAGCAGAGCGTTGGCAAGAGCAACGGCTTCATCATCCGGGTCTCTCCGCAACGCAACGTTTCATTCCTCCAGCTACCTGAATGTTCCCAATAAAGCCGAAGTTTTTCAAATTGGACAAGAAAATTGATACCTCAACCAATCTTTCCTCAAATCTCTTATGCCCTCTGTGTCACCCAGCATCCTTCTTCCTATCAATAGAAGAGAACAAGTTAAGCTGAATAGAATGCGACTTGGCCACGCCATATTTACTCATTTTTTTCTTCTCTACATAGAAACATCTCCACACTATCCACCACATCTGCAGCTCATGCTCAACTCTGCATACATCAAGATCCAAACACAGAATCGAACTCTCCAGTGTCATCCTGGCCGACCCAAACCAATTTGATCACATATTTCGTTTCCTAAAAGAAACTGGTTGATGCAGCTTTAAATACCCCACAAAAAAAAAATACAAAAATCGACTTAAGTCTTTCCTAGCGGTCGATGTAGCTTTTATACTCAAAACAAAAACTACCAAAATCGATTAAATTCTTCCCCAGCGGTTGATGCAGCTTTCAATGCCCAAAAAAACTATGCAGGTTGATGCGCTTATAAAAAATACCAAAATCGGCTTAACTCTTCCCCAGCGGTTGATGCAGGTTTCAATGCCTTCCAAAAATAAACTACAAAAAATCGATTTAACTTTCCCCAGCGGTTGATGCAGCTCTCAATGCGCCCCCCCCCCAAAAAAAAACTAGGCACGTTGATGCGCCCAAAAAACTACAAAAATCGACTTTACTCTCCCCAAGCGGTTGATTCAGCTTACAATGCCAAAAAAAACTACCAAAATCGACAAAATTCTTCTCCAGCGGTTGATGCAGGTTTCAATGCCCCCCAAAAAACTACAAAAATCGACTTAACTCTCCCCAAGCGGTTGATTCACCTTTCAATGCCAAAAAAAAAACTACCAAAATCGACAAAATTCTTCTCCAGCGGTTGATGCAGGTTTCAATACTCGAAAAAAATTTCCAAAATCGACAAATTTCTGCCCCAGTGGTGGATGCAGGTTTCAATGCCCCCCAAAAAACTACAAAAATCGACTTAACTCTCCCCAAGCGGTTGATTCAGCTTTCAATGCCAAAAAAAACTACCAAAATCGACAAAATTCTTCTCCAGCGGTTGATGCAGGTTTCAATGCCCCCCAAAAAACTACAAAAATCGACTTAACTCTCCCCAAGCGGTTGATTCACCTTTCAATGCCAAAAAAAAAACTACCAAAATCGACAAAATTCTTCTCCAGCGGTTGATGCAGGTTTCAATACTCGAAAAAAATTTCCAAAATCGACAAATTTCTGCCCCAGTGGTGGATGCAGGTTTCAATGCCCCCCAAAAAACTACAAAAATCGACTTAACTCTCCCCAAGCGGTTGATTCAGCTTTCAATGCCAAAAAAAACTACCAAAATCGACAAAATTCTTCTCCAGCGGTTGATGCAGGTTTCAATGCCCCCCAAAAAACTACAAAAATCGACTTAACTCTCCCCAAGCGGTTGATTCACCTTTCAATGCCAAAAAAAAAAACTACCAAAATCGACAAAATTCTTCTCCAGCGGTTGATGCAGATTTCAATACTCGAAAAATTTTTCCAAAATCGACAAATTTCTGCCCCAGTGGTGGATGCAGGTTTCAATGCCCCCCAAAAAACTACAAAAATCGACTTAACTCTCCCCAAGCGGTTGATTCAGCTTTCAATGCCAAAAAAAACTACCAAAATCGACAAAATTCTTCTCCAGCGGTTGATGCAGATTTCAATACTCGAAAAATTTTTTCCAAAATCGACAAATTTCTGCCCCAGTGGTGGATGCAGGTTTCAATGCCCCCCAAAAAACTAGAAAAATCGACCTAACTTTTTCCAAGTGGTTGCTGCTTTCAATGCAGCTTTCAATGTCCAAAAAAACTACCGAAATCAACTGAATTCTTCCCCAGCGGTTGATTCAGGTTTCAAGCCCCCTCCCCCCCCCAAAAAAAAAAGATCAAAATCGACTTAACTCTTCCCCAACCACGCCACTATAGCTTTTGTCAATTTCCAGAATTATCAAACTTTAGAAGCTTTGACATAATATGGTATCTGTCACTTGTTAGAAATATTTTTCCACTTCACTAAACTCCATAGCGACTTTTCCTGAAAACGCAGAAAACACAAAAAACATTTGAAAATGTCGAAAAACTCACCCCAGAATAGAAAAATGTTCCGTTGTCAAAACGTGTGAGCTAAAATGTAAACATTTTCAAAAAACAGCACAAAATGAGCATTCAGTTCCAAAGCTTCAAACATCCCATTCCAATATAACAAGTGCATAATTTCGTAGAGTTAAATAATTTAGTAACTAATAATAATAAAAAAGTAAATAATAATAAAGAAATAATAAAATAAAATAAAATAACAATTGCATAAAAATCAATTCAAGCAGGAGAGTAAACGGTTTTTTGATCATTTTCCGGAAACATATATCTACTCTCCTATCATATTTCCCAAAAACTCACCCCATGGACCGATTTGTACCTATCAAAAATCTTTCAGTTGCTGAAAGACACTTGAAAATCTAACCGAAAAAAATTAACACGAAAATGGTAAAATGCAGATAAGACGAAGCGAAAATACGAGAAGCTTATCTATTAATTCTAGGGTTGATCACATTTTTTTATTTTTTTTTTTGCAACTAAAATCCACATTTTGCTTTTCTCGCTTTTCTCGTTTTTCGCTTTTCTGATTGATGCTGCTATTTTTTTCATCACCTAATATTGCTTAACTGAAATAAGACCTACATCATTTTTATGAAAAAATGTTATTTTTAATCGGTGAAAAAATTATTATTTTTGCCAAACTGCAATCTGAGAATAACACCCACTTCATCAGCAAGATTATTATCGTACTAGTACTAGAGCACTACTTATTTCTTTTCCGTGGAGGGTTAGGACGAGAACTCACGTGAAGAATCTGAGTAGTTTCCTCTGTAAGGGGTGGAATGACCCTCAGAGGACAACAAGCTACTTCAACCGCATGACGTCCGAGTTAATGAACATTGCAACATTAGCGAGGGAATATACTCAGCGGGACTGTAAATTAGACCTCTTCTTGCGCAGCGGAGGCCAAGTGCTTTCAATGATGCAAGCCGGGGAAATCTCTCTTCGGCTGACATATTTAAGGGTTGTTGTTTGTTACTTGTCATTGATTTTCATCTGCAAACTTTGTTATATTATGTATATTCAGCAAAATATGCCTGGATTAGGGGGTTCATTACCTATAATTAATAATTGATAGGTGACGTTATCTCAAGTCGGTGGTAATATAAAGTATTGGTATAATCGTGTTTGGTGTTGAAGAAATTCAGCTTCGTGTTTAAAAGACGATATTCGTGGCAGATATCATTTTATCAATACATTTGTGTGTTTACAAAGGAAGAAGAATTCTTGGCTCGATCGTCATCATTGATTAAAAAAAAAGAGAAAAAGAAATAGAGTGATGATAGGTGAGCGAATTTTTAAAGAAAAGTTATGTTTTATTCCTGATGCAAAATAAAACTGCCGCATGTTGATCATTATTTAATCAACGATTATAAAGTGAATGTAAGTTATTTCTGTTCTTGGCTTGATTCGAAACCCGCGAAGATGGCGAGCAGCCAAATCCTAATTCGCGAAAATTTGACGGAAATCTTTCAGTTCCTCATGGTTATTACCGCCGATATTAAAATCCTATTCATATACTGCATACCTAACATTGAAAATCACTAAACTGTGATTTTATAACCAACAACTATTGTTGTGCTTTATTGCGCTCCGCTTCGTGGTCCCATTAGCGTTACCGTTCTGGATAAGAGTGTCTTTGATGGTGCAAATTTGTTACACCTTTTCCACTTCGAGCCGGCTATTTCAATTTGTCTTGTATTGCTTTCAACATTGGAAATTTAATGAATCTATATTTCATGTCGCCATGTTTAATTAAGATGAAAATTATATTTATTACGGCCGACTCGGCTGGGGTTTTTGACCTGAAATATTGAACTTAATTAGATACATTAAAGGTGAGACGAAAGTGGTCTTCATTTCATATAGAGAGCGTAAGACAAGTAGGTTAGAAGTATATTAGTTAATAATTTATGGGAGACTTTATTCCGACCGTTTTCATTCATTTGTCTTGACTAATAGTTTATTATAGTTTTATGTTTCAAAATATTTAATTTCGCTGGTTATAAAGTAAGACATTCGCTTGCAGTTTAAATGAAAATGACTCAATTTAAAACAAGAAGAAACTCTTATTTTAATAGCGAAAGTACTAAAAATAATCAGGATGGTCAATAAAACTGTGAGTAATAGAGCAAACCGAATATTTATCATCCTTTGTTGCTATTTGGATTTGGAAGAGGTTTATTATACAGTAATTATTGGAACGACACTATTTCGCAATTATAAAATAAACTCCAATCCAAACTCTTTACTTTCCCTGCTGGTCAGAAAAAAAAAACAAAAAAAAAAGGAAGCAACAAAAAAAAAAGGAAACAAAGGAAGAAAAAAAATTGCGTTTGACCTTCCAAAAGTCTTTGGTTGATGGAGCGAGCGTTCCAATACCAAAATAACACATACATACAAACAAACTCTACTTTAATTTAGAGTGCAAAACATTATGATCTGAATAGAAAATATGTTAAAGTTCCCTATGAATTTTTCTATACAAGCGTTTTCAATTATTATAAACCAAATTTTCAATGACGTTCGATTTTCTATATTCTTCATGCAACAATATTCCTGGATTTTATGCGTAGACCAGGACATTTCAAAAACATTCTTGCGCATATAAAGGTAGTTCCTCTCATAAATATTAAGTTGTCCAAAGAAAATCCAGCTCAAAATGACGTTTCGTTTTAAAAATTCAAGGTGTCAAAGTTTTTAAAAAATAATAGCAAAAAAAAAAATATAACAAAAAAGTTTTTTTTGTTATAACCCGGTCAAAAGATGAGGAGAGAAAAGTGGAAAGAAAAAGGAAAGACCTGAATATCTACGCCACTGGAAGACATTGGCAAAACCTGAAATAGCCAAATCAGAGATCTTAATTAGTTTTGCTTATTGTTTGTGCCACCCTGTATCTTTTAAAGAAACGTCGTTTTGGGCTGAAATTTATTTTTTCAACTTATAGGTATACAGGGTGTTAGTTAAGTACGGGGCCAAACTCCAAGGGGTGCTTCCTTGAGTGATTTTAAGAAGAAAAGTTCAAATAAACATGGGTCTGAAAATGCATATTTTTCAAGATACAGGGTGTCAAACTTAAAAAAAAAAATATAATGTTCGTGAATATCTCTAAACTCTTTCAATCAATTTTGTTGAAATTTGGCAGTTCTGTTTGTAATAACAAGAGGGTAATTTAGCCCTAATTAGATTAAAATTATTAATTCCAGTGGCGTCCCGGAAGACAGTCTAACTAATATTTTTGATTAAAAAATTGGGCGCCACTGACTTTTTTTTAATTTTGTATTTTTTTCGAATTAAGCAACTAGAAATACAACTATTTTATCTCTTGAGTTTTTTTCATATCTTGCTTTGTTTTCGAGAAAAAAAAAAGTTTGACACCCTGTATCGTAAAAACTATGCATTTTCGGACCCATGTTTATTTGAACTTTTCTTCTTAAAATCACTCAAGGAAGCACCCCTTGGAGTTTGGCCCCGTACTTAACTAACACCCTGTATATGAGAGGAACTACCCTTTTAAATTTGGTCCAATATCACTGAACAAGGGTTTTAAATAAAATACCATTTTTTAAATTCAAATGGCCGCCATTTTTAAACGACTTGACCGATTTCGTTCAGATGCAACACCAGACCACTTGCTACAGATTACAACTATTACAAAATGTTCATGCTCCCTAGACTCAAAACTGCGATCTGAATCGTGGTAAAAAGAATGTTTTTTTTTTCGAATTTTGAATTTGACCTTGGAAAATTTTTTAACGAAAATTTTAAGTTTTTCATAAGTTTTACAGAAATTTATGGACTCAAAACCTTACCAGATACACCTAAAACGGCATTTTGAAACCTGAAAACTTGAAATTTGTCTGAGGTATCAGTGTAACGAATATTTTCGCCATTTTGGAAAGTGACTTTCTGAAATTTTTTATATTCGCGTAGTTGTTCTTTGTGAAAATTTCATTTTAATTCCTTTGAAAGAGTACCATATAATGGATATAGAACTTTTGCAATTTTGCACCTTTTCCTAGCCACTATTTAACTTTTTTTAAAAACGCCATTTTTACCTTGAAATTCGAGAAAAGTTCTTCGCTTCCTGTTAATTTAGTTTCAAAGTTGTTTTCTCATCTTCTATAATAATAGATACAATAGGGGTTGAAAAAATACAATGTTTTACGAAACTTCCAATGGCCGCCATTTTGAAACAATTTGACCGATTTCGCTTAGATGCAATATAAGACCACTTGCTGCAGGCTTCAACTATTACAAAAATTCCAGCTTCCTAGACTCAAAACTGCGACCCGAATTGTGGAAAAAAGAATGGGTTTTTGCGAATTTTGAAAGGTAAACCAACAACTTTCAAAATTTTTTTCAACGAAAAAATAAAGTCCTTCATAATAAGCTCTAGAGAATTTTGAAATTTTGTCTAAAAGCCTTCACAGGTAAACCTACAAGAGTATTTTGAAAGCCGAAGTTTTTCTGATAATATAATGAATATTTTCGCCATTTTAGAAAATAGCTTAATGGATATATAAATTTATCAATTTTGCCCCTTTTCCTATACACGCACGCCACTGGCTAACTAATTTATTTAAGAAATGAATATTTTGTTACACTACCTTGAATTTCCAAAAAAGTTCTTCTTTTCCTGTTAATTTAGTATCAAAGTTGTTTTTTTCCATCTTGCATGGATTATTTTTTTGCAACGAAAATTCAAATAGACGTTTTTTTGAAACGCTTCCACCGATTTCGCTCAAATTCAATACCAGACTACTTCTACAAAAATCTCTCACAAAATACTCCCACGAAAATCCCATGAAAATTATCAGAATTTTCATTACCCTGTATAAAAATTTAAACTAAGTACATAGGTACTCAATAATTTTAAATTCGAAATGTAGAGACCATTCTTATTGGATTTTTTGGACAATTTGAAAATTCAAAAATGTATGGAGCATTCCATTTGATAAACAAAGATGGTGATCATTTCCGGTATAACCGAAAGTGCCAGAAGTTTAAAAATATTGAAGAAAGATGGAGAAGAGCCACTTATTCAAGTAACGCTATTTTCAGAAAAATTGTAGGTATCGTTTTCCGCGTAAACTACCAGGAAATAAGCCGGAAAATGTGGAAGGAAAAGTGGTGGAACAGTACCGATTTTAAAAATAGACTTTCAATGACTTTCATCGCCACTAACTCCTGCTTACCTCGAAAAATGAGAAAATTAGGGTAATTTCCCCCTCCCAAAGCACCCCAAATAGTAACAGTTATAAAAAAAGCTATGAAAATTTTCAAAATTTCACCGTAAATCATCTTTCGGGAGTTTTTGGGGTAGCTGATCACGATCAGAGGTCCAGTTGAACACCCAATGCGATGTGCGATATAATTCCGATGAAAATTTTCACATTTTCTATTTTCGGTAGCTGATTGATTTGTAAGCTGAAGAATTTGATTTAAGCTGACTATTTCCGAGGCGGGATAATAATTTTTTCATCACTTCTTTCTCACACTTCTTGTGTGGTTTTGAGGGGTTGGAACCACCCTCACTTGCTTTTGGACCTCGGATTCGAAATAACTGATCAGCGACCCCGAAAACCCCCGTAAGACGGAGGTGAAATTTTGAATTTGTAAATTTTTTCATCGCGGTAACTATTTGGGGTGCTTTGGAAGGGGGGAATTACCCTAATTTTCTCGTTTTTCATGGTAATGCAGGGGTTAGTGACAATTAATGGTCCTGAATGTCTAACGAATTGACGAAATCAGGAAAAAATATATTTACACCTTAGACGTTTATCATCGACTGCAAATCGCCCTATATAGATGAATTTGGGCAGGTGAATTTGGGAAACCTTTTTTTTTGTGATCTGGGCGTCAGTAGTATCGGTGGGCATTTGATGAGTTTGGGTGATTTTGGTAAAGTGGTGTCATCTTTATAAGTAAAAAACTGAAAGGGGTGCAATTCCACCTCTTTCTACAATTCCCACCCTCTAATTTAATAACACTCTACAATTTTTTATTCTTTTATAACCTTTTGAAGGATTCATGCAATAAAAATCCACCCAGTATTTTGATAGTTCCTTATTGTCCTGTTTATTAGGACATAACCAATAGTCTATTAATTATGTATTTTTTATAATAATTCATCAACAACCCCACAAAAAAATCCCAATAATGAGGAGTTAACAGACATCTTCGTCTTTGAGGCAAAAACTAATCGAAATTTGTCTTTTCCGAACTGTTTTTGCAGCACCATTTAGTATAATATGATAAAGGAGCACCTTTTTTCTCAAACTATGAATCCTTCTCTAAATTTTTCCGCAAAAAAAAACATCACTTGGTACCTACCGTTTACTAGTTTGGTAAAACTGCATCTCCTACCTTGTTTTGTAAAAACAATGGTCAAATGATACCGCCCATAAACCACCCCGTGCTCTTTTGGGTTAAAAAAGAGAAGGGCTTATGCAACTTCCAAGCAACTTGGCCTTCAAGGTCCTTGTCGCCAATCCCACTGACCGTAATCGACCGCATATTTACATTTTTAGAAACATTCCGAAATTAATGTCTGGATCAACCCTTAAGCCACGATCTTTGACTCCTTCGGCAGTCTTCACCATAGAACGACGAAGTCACCGACCTTTTGAGATACAAAGACTTCTGGTAAATCTGTTTTGGATGTTTTCATACCAAAAAAATATCATTTTATTTGTCAGCAAATCCATTTAACCTCAACCAGAAATTAGTTTTATCTGAGAACATATTTTCCCCCAAAATTCACCCCTACGATGGCTTCTTCTGTTATGTCCATAAAATCTTTTGTAGATGTAAAGTTAAGTGCGGGAATTATAGATTGTAAGATTAAGTCGTATGGTTGTTGAGATTATCGTTTGTTTCTTCGAAAATCTCCTGACATGCAGGTGAACTTCCGCAAACACTTGCGAAAATAAAAAAATAATTACCGCAAACAAAATTTTTGCACCCATTGTAGCTCTTACATCCTTATCAACCCATCAATGATGGTTACATTATAGAAAATTAGCCCTGAGCTTTTTTTTTCTATGTTTCAAATTATTTCTTTAAAGAGAGCTGAAAAGGTTTCGGATCACGTTTAACGATGACGCTTAAGTTTTTGTATGAGTGGTATTATTGATATGTTGACTGAATTATTCGACCGAGGCAAGTGTCATAAAAATTTTCAGAACACCATAATACAATTAATTCACTCTAATTACATGTTTATGATTGCAATTCTAAAGAAATACGTGCTTTTTCTGCGCGTCGGCCGAAAGCAGGTCATTGTTGAAAACCGACAATTAAATTCATGATATCAAATATCGCATAATTAGCAACGTCCAGACAAAGCTTTGCTTACGTAACTGGTTTGATTAAGTGGGATTTGGTGTATAGTGACCAGTGACCACTGCTCTTTGCTCGCCTCCACGAGAGTATAATGCCATGATGCATGGGAAACGTGAAATGCGAACACATGAATACTTGGGACTGTGCAGATTTTGAATGTGTACCACGTACATACATAACTGCCTCTTATTCCTGGAAGCTGCTCCTAATGTATATGCTGTATGTAATTGCAAACTGCAACGAGAGCACGAACCAGATTCCCTGTGATATAGTCCGATACAAATTTATAATTCATATATAATGGGGGTATTATAAATTCTAGTTAAATTCTTGAAATATGTTAAATCATGATTTACTGTACTAATTACTTCTTCAGCAGCCACAAGGTGGATTTTAGTGTTTTCTTTTATTATTAAATATGGAACTATGTAGATAGAAGTGCTCTCTATAAGGTCTGGAACGGTTGGCACCTGGCATGTCTTCCACTTACACAGTGTCGCTGTAATTCTCTTCATATTTACGTACTTGTGTTTTTTTTTTATACCTAATAACGATACTCGAGTTTAGTTTACCTTCGTTAGTTAGAGTCTTTATTACACGGTGGCACACTTCCATGACAGCACCTTGCGTTAAACGTTTCTGCCATCATATGCCTTTTTCTGATACACCTGCTCTGTCATAAGCTTATCCTGCAAGATCGATCCTGCATCTCCATCTCGGAAACATCCGGCCTAATAAACCATCCAAGATTGGAGTAAGTATAGGTACAACCCAGAAAATTTAAAGTTTAAAAACCAACACAGGTGTTCAAAAAGTAGCAGTTTTTACAACAGTTCAAGTGGCCGCCATTTTGAAATGACTTGACCGGTATTTCTCAAATGCAATATCAGACAACACCCTTCAGACATTTAACTATTACAAAAATTTCAGTCCTTTAGATTGACAACTACGACCTGTAATCGAGTCATAAAAACGGGTACAACCTTTGTTTTAAAGCTTTTTTTAACAAAAAACCACACTCCTCCATAGATTTTACAAGGGCTTAAAATGTGTTTGTCAAAAGTTGGAAAGGTAAAGCCACGGCGGACGTTTTTAAAATGGAAAATTTGAAATTTTTGAGAAATTAACATGACATGAATTTTTTTGATATTACCGCCATTTTTATTATTTGCTCATTGAAAATTTTCAAGGTTCAAGGTGATTAGTATAGCTGTCTATTGTAAAAATTTCAGTTCAATTCCTTTAAAAATGTGCTCATAAACGGTTATAGAAATTTAGACATTTTTATCCTGTTTCTGATCACTTTTTCGGAATCTGAGAGTAATTTCTGGATGATCGGTGGAAATGTTAATCCCTCTTTATATTCATCAGGGATTTATTCTATTCCGTCCATTCTGGTCTATGCCAATGACCGAAAGTGGGCCTTTTTCTCCCCGCAGGAATTTTTTCACCTATCAATTTTGCAGATTCTTACAATCTAGGCACTTTGTGATTTCAGACTTTTGGGTTTCGAAGTTGGACGATATTTTTATTAAACGTCTGATTAATTCAATGTTTTGAGTCAAAGCTGCCAAAGTTCAATAAATCTTACGAAATAACTAAAATTCTGCGAGAAAGGTAAAATACTATACGTCACTAATAACTCTAAAAGTGACTCAGAATCGTTGATACGTTTGCTTCTATGATGTTCATAACTTCTTCTTTGAGTTCCGGCATTTTTCAAATATTTATTCAAAACGTGTAATAGTTCACAATCCATTGTACTTCTTCTCAAGTATCTACGCTCAACGTTCGTAACCTTGGTTCGTCTCCATCTCTCACTCGCTCGACTTCCCACTCGTCGGTACTTCCCGCAGCTCGTGGTCATACTGGGACTTTCCGTGTCATAAAAAATTAATAAAAAAAAGCTAAACACTTGACAGAAAACGTGATATTAGCTTAATGGCATTTGTGTATTTTAAAGTTATGTATTTTTAATTTTTTTGATGCTAAGAGAAACTAAGAAGAAACGATTACTTTCTTCCCTTGTGACACAATAATATACTATTACCGTCTGCGAAGTTATTGAAAATATACCCCATACCTAATATTTCTTGTAATAATTATAAGCTATAAGTAATTTAGAATTTCTGCTTTAAATATACTTATCTTAAGGCAAAACATGTATATGTATTTGAATGGAATTTCTTGTGTAATATTTCATTTAGAGTTAATTGAACCTATTGATTCCTATCAAGCAGCTATGACACAAGCGACAAAAATACTCGTGTTATATTATACAAAACATTATTTATATTTCCCGTTTGACTAATGATAAACCTGACAAACATTGAAGTTTTCGAGTGAAATAATTGGAAAATTCCATTTATAAAATTTACTTTATCACATTTCATATCTTAAAAATTTTTGCTCAAAGAAAACTTTCTCTATGCCAGGGTAAATCAAAAGAAGGGAGTAAAATAAAATCAATTTATTCCTGTTTGCAGCGGTTTCATCAAACAAGGCGGTTTTTCAGTTTTTAATCTCATTTTCGCCAATAACTTAATCTTTTCCAAGTTTCCAAATTTGAGACAAAAAGTTTGTCTTAGTTGCCGGAATAATAAGTGGAGCCACTCTTAATTTGTTCCTAACAATTCCAATTCTGCATGACAAATTTTTCTGTGAATGGAATAGGTTGTTTTATTCCCTTTTTTGACTGATATCTATTTTTGCATGCTATTTCTTGATTTTCTCACGCTCTATGTTTTTTTGGGTAAACGCGAATTTGAAATTTGTTACTAAAAATTTGGCCTGGCACTTTGTTTTTTTTTTGCACTTTTTGCTCAAATTTTATTGCACTTTTTCCAGTTTTTGGTCTAAATCTCAGAAAGGAGAAACGTTTTTTCGACAAGTTCATTACATTCAAAATTAAAGTAGACAAAATTTTCTATTTCTCATATATTATGTTTTTTTAAGACTATAACCGTTCCGCCGGTAGAGGGCGCCAAAAACATATTCTCATTGCGTGGAGTTTTGGAAAGTTTTGCTATAGTTTTGATTTATAGTTTTTATTTTCTCGCCCTTTATGTTTTTTTGGGTCGTTAAACACGAATTTTAAGTTTGCTGGCAAAAATTTGACCCAGAACATTGTATTTTTTTGCACTTTTCCCAAATTTTTGCAGTTTTTCTTTTTTGTCTAAGTCTCAGAAAGGAACATTTTTACGACAAGTTCATTCCATAAAAAAATTAAAGTAGACAAAATTTCAATTTCTCATAAATAACTTTTTTTTCGAAAACTAACCGTTTCACCGGTAAAGCGCCCCAAAAAAACATTCCCATTTCGTGGGGTTTTAGAAAGTTTTGCTATTGTTTTGATTTTCTCACCCTGTTGGTTTTTTGAGTCACTGCAATACGAATAATTTGAAGTTTGCTGTCAAAAATTTGGCCCGGAACTTTGTTTTTTTTTTGCCCTTTTTGCCCAATTTTTTGCACTTTTTTTCAGTTTTTGGACTAAATCTCAGAAAGGAAGCGTATTTCGACAAGTCCATTTGATACAAAATTCGAGAACAAAATTTTTTTTACATTTCTCATAGAAAACGTTTTTTTGGAAGACCAACAGTTTCGCCGGTAGAGCGCGCCAAAAAAACCGTGAAGTTCACTAGATATGTGATTAGTGATTACTGATTATGCTTTTTTGAGTGCTCTAACGGCGGAAAGGTTACGCAGTCTTCCAAAACAACATTTTTAACATGAAATGTATCAAATTTTGTCTACTTTCATTTTGTGTAGAATGGACATCAACAAAAAGCTTCTTAATGAAATTGAGGCCAAAAACTGAAAAAAGTACAAAAATTTTAACAAAAAGCTCAAAAAAAAACAAAAAAAAAGTTCCTGGCCAAATTTTCGCTAGCAAATTCCAAATTTGAACTTCATTCAAACTTCAAAAAAAGGACAAAAAAAACATAGCGGGTGTTTAAATCAAAACTATAGCAAAACTTTCCCCAGAACTAAGGCAATCTCGAGGACTTCTGAAGACAATCGACAATTCTCTCTTCACATTTCGCAAGACTATTATTTGATTGTTTGATCGCTACACTTGTTGTGTCAGGTTCTCCGGGGGGAGGGGGAGGGGGTTAGGTTCTCTATAATAAAATTTACACCAAATTTTAGTGATTTATTGAGTTAAAACTATTTATTTACAGAATGATGAGTTATAATGTAATGTACATTATTTATTATAACATTGTACTGCGTATTAAGTTTATTATATAACTGATGCTCAACCCTCGCACACTTGTAACTGTTTCAACTACTACCGGCGGAGTCGTGTTATAATATGTATTAAATTAGAGTGCTTACCTCGTTGTTCTCTAACACTCGAGACATCGAACGTCATACGAATATCTTAAATAGAAACGAATTTTTAGAAATAACGTTAAAATTGTGTAATTTAATTGGGAATCCCCCTTTGTTGCCTATGTAGGTTGCCCAGTAAATTGCCGATAAACTCTTCAATACGTCATTCGGGGGGAGGGGGGGGGTATATCGAAAAGTCACAGAAAAAATTGTTTTATATAAATACTGTAAACTACTGTCTTACATTTTTTTGCTATAGGTACCTCAGGACCGAAATAACGTGCAGTAACTGACATCACGAAAAAAGCAATTGCGGAGAAACGGCAAGCAGAAATTTACTTTTGGAGGAACATTTTCACTGATGGAGAAGCGGCAAACAGAAATGTTTACACCACCGGGCTTTCTATTTTTTAATAACCCGTGTTTAGAAAAAATGTGGGTAAAACGGAAGCACTCAGTGACGTAGAATCCGGGGCCACAGGACACCATACGTCTCGTAAAAAAAATTCTGAACTGTTTTTTTATTGTTTTTTGCACTTTCCCTTTGCATTTTTCTAAAAATTCCTTTTCCACAGTTCAGTGTAAATTGCATTATTGTTTTCAACTAGGAGCAAAAATTTGCAAAGTCTTTACAATTTTATATTGAAGAGCATTGCTACATTAACTTATGGTTGTGGAACCTAAATTTCCTGCTTTTAAAAAAATTCAAAATTATAAGTTCAAAATGCAAAGTTGAAAAGTTGTTTGTGGAATAGGGCCCTGGTAGCTAGTTGTGGATTTCCCTTTTTTAAAAATGAGAAAATGTGCCAGGTTCGTACCTGTCATTTTTGAAAACTGACGTCCCATTAAACCTTTGTTCTATTCTATAAGAAATTTTGTTCAGTGAATTTTTCGTAGATGTCGATTCATACCCCTCTATGACTCCTGACGTCCTTTTTGGCTGGAAAACTCATGTCAGTGAAAACGTGGGAAGGCTTCAATTATTATCAAACTTCTATTTCGCGTGTGATTGGGCCTATGTACCTATACAAAAAACAACGTAAACGTACTTATTCGAAAAGTAAGTACTTCTGTGCTCTTGGTTTTAATATTTTTTAAAGCAAAATTAGCAGTATGATATGTTTGTTTGTTATGACGGAAAGAGCCAAAGTTAATTACATCGCAGATTTTCACAAACTCCAAATCGTCGTTACCTAGTTTCACCCGCATCTGAAAAAACATTTCCTGGCTAGACAAGACAACAGATTGTATAAAGTGGGGACCTGCCAAGCCAAGGTTGAAAGTCTCGGTTTATTCAGTGAGAGAATAAGACTTGCGATTGAAAAACGAGAAAAAAGGAAATGGTAAATTTATTTTCCGATCCGTCTAGAAGGAGAGGAGTTTTTTCAGCAGATGCGGCGACAAGGCGAGTCGTTAGTCGGTTGTTACATAAAGCGCTAATTGAATCTGAAACACTGAAACTTGAACAAAAGGCCAGTATTTAGATACCAGAAGAGAGTGAATGATTATCTCACTGTTGAATGAAGGATTGTCTGTTACCTACTTTTGTACACATTATTAGTTACCTGCCTAGTGCTAAACGGCGTGAAATGGTGCAATGTTATATTTTTACAGCAATTTTGAAACGAGCAACAATAGGTGGAAACGCTTGGACATATTACACACTTACTGCTGTGACTAAATTACTTCACTGGGTACAAAAGATTACTGTTCAGATTCCGAGTTCTATGCTGCTATTAATTCGATCCGACTGGAAACAATAATTTCTTCTTGTTATTTTGTAGATATACAAAGCAGTGTTTTGAAATGCGAAATTGTTTTCTAGTACAGCTTGAATTGTTAATGGTTAGTGTTAGTAAATATGTTTACTAAACTGTCTTCTCTGTTACGAAAAAACTGGCTGGAAACGATGTTTATGGGTGAATGTACTGAATGTGTCTCAGTTTATTTTAAAAATTACATTTAAGACGATCAGAATTTTTTATATTGAAAGTAAGAACTAAAATAGCGCATGCGGAACAAGTTCGTGATTTTTTTCTCGATAAAACCACAAATAAAAATTGTGAAAAACTATACCTAATACCAAATGATTTTTAGACTAGTCACTTCAACCTAAATACTGCAGACTGAAATACAATACAGAAAATTTTTTGATTTCCTAATTATTTTTGAAAAAAAAATTGTCCTAAGTTTGTGCTTTTCAGAAGATCCGGCATTAAAAATACAGTGGGTGTTGAGATGTCCTGAACTTCTGCAGCTCAACATTACTTAAACGGTTCAACTCCTCACATCACTGTATATGTAGAAGAAAGGCACCTAGAAGAGAGTCTGTAGAAGAAAAGACACCCACAGCAACTCGATGAGCCAGGGAAAGAAACCTTCGTGGTCAGAATGAATCGTTGATAGAGTCCTTTAGATAACTATTGAAGATGGTTCCGTTTCCGAAATATTGCAACATATGTATTCCAGAAACGATTTTATTTCGGATACAGGTTGTATACTTCATAAAACTTCATAGCAGCTGAAGAAATGAAGCAACTTGGTCATGTCAACTCGCTGGTTGTTTTCATCTTCGGCATGTAGGTCCGGCGTATGAGTTAATGGGCGCTCAATGGAAAGGTCAATGCTGGGGATCTCCTTCAAGGACAAAGTAACAAACGAGGAGATAAGAAGAAGAACATGTCTTGTGGATGCAGTGGAGCGAATAGCAGTACTGAAGTGGAACTGGGCTGGTCATATTGCTTTAGAACAACAGATGAACGGTGGTCCAAGAAAATAATCGAATTTAGATCATGAAAAGATGCTTTCAGAAGCAGAGGAAGACCACCAACCAGATGTATAGACGACATTCAGCGCATCCGAGGAAACTGGATACAAACTGCGCAAAATAAAAATGGATGGTAAGATTTGCCGGAGAGCTACGAGTATGTCCCAGCAGTGGACGCAAATGGACGTTTTCTCTTTGAAGGGCCTCCAGACCTTCAACTTGCCTCTTTGTTTTCTCCCGAGGTCTTTGGAATATATCATTTGGAACTTCTCTTGGGAGGCGCTATATGCCATAAGGCAATAATAACAAAAACCAGTGAGAAACAATGTCCAATTTTTGTGCCCACTGAGTGCAGCAATTTTTTTTTCTTCTCTGAGCCAAGACGTTCTTCTTCCACGTGGACCCAATTTTTTCCCGAAGTCTCTCCCTGCACTGCTAGTAACGACATTATTTTTCCAATTATTCTGGTCTGAATACACAACTGTTTGCAAAGATGTCTGTTAAAGGGAACCACTGAAGTTGATTTCTTCCAACTTCCTCCAACTTCTTCCAACTTTCTTAGAATTTTCATTCTGCAATTCCAGTTGCGTAAATGCTGGACCTTGTACAAAAATGACAGCATCGGCGATGTCGTAGTGGAAAAAAAGGTCATGGATAAAGTCATGGAATATGACTCTTCTCTTGCAACCTCCATCCCATTATTATATGGGGTTTAAATGGAGTTTCGCCCCTCCAACTTCCAAAGATAATCGGGATGCATCAGATCTTGGGCGAGAGTCCTGCTTTCCTGTTTCGTCGTCATGGTTATTATCTTCCCCTTTGTTGTCGATGTGGACCTTCTCTTGGCTATTCTGAGAGGGGGGGGAGAGGAAGGGGAAAATGATGTACAATCGATTCGTATGCAGCCAGGGAGGCAGGTATCAGCCTCGCGGGTCCAAACTCCTTTCTTCAGACGTTCCCCTTTTTTACCCAAAAGTTAATTTTCTACTTTCTTCCACTGATGAAAAGTGGGCTCGCTTCTGGGAGACCTTCTGCGTCTCAGAGAGCAGTCTCAGAAGCAGACGAACGGGTTCCCGTTAAATTAAACTGCTCTGTTATTGTTTCTTTCTCCCAGTAAGTTTATTAACTATACCTCAGTCGACCAACAGATATAGTAATAAAACTGCGCACAAACTTTTAAGGTCCAAGTAGTCACATCTGTAGGCAGATAGTGCCTTATTTATTGGTTACCTGGTTCCGGTAAACCAATGAGAAGGGCATTCTAAGGTTTGTGTATATAATTCTTGTTTATAAGGTCTGCCTACCTGGATTGTAAACTTACCGCGCACTTTTATTACTATATCTTTTGGCCGACTGAGGTATAGTCTCATCCACTCTGGTGCTTGATGAAGTGTTTTAATTTAAACCAAAACTAATTTCTTTTGGTAAAGGACACATTCTCATTTTAATGAGGGTGAAAATATTTCTCTCTCGGTGATACCTCCCTCTTCTCCCCCGAATAGATGAAGAGCATATTCGTGGTGTGTGAGTGAGTCTATGGTATTTTCTCTAGCTGCCTAGGCAGTAACAACTACTGTTTTGATGCCACTCATCAGTCACCTAAGTAGCATGGTTACAGTGTCAATTGGCGAAAAATGTAGAGGCATCTGGATAAAAATAATTTTCTAAAAGTGCACCAATTAAGTAGAGGTATAATTTGTAGGTACTAAGTGCATGTCTGATTAGATTACCTACTTCTTTAACGCTGTCATAAAATGTCCTATTTTTGCATTAAAAATAAAGGTTTAGATTATTTCCAGGAAGGGGAAATTTAATCCTCCACTCTGGCATGAGAACGTTCTGACATAGATTGATTTAATTTGATCGCAAACAGAAGTAGTGATCAGATACGGATAATGGCTATAACATAATATAAAGTGTAGTTCTAAATAGATTCAATAATATGCAGCCAGTCTGTCAATGTTTACATTTTCAAGATATGTATTATTGTTAATGAAATCCACATGGTGCAGATTTATCCTCTTTCAAACAGTCTTTACTTGTTATTATTTAGGATCAATAAAATTTGATTGCATCGTGCATTACGATGACGGAAGCCATCAAACGCGAACTTGTGAATTTTGCTTTGAATAACTAACAATAATAATCGGCGGACTAGTTTTGGGGACTTTTTGTCGTGATGGGGTTGTTGCTCAAAACTATTACAAGTATCACTAAAGCTTTCTTTTATTTTTCCCCGCATGATTTTTCTTTTATCAAACGTGTGGAAGTCTTGGAATTCTTGCCAGAATCTTGAAAAAAGTGGCTTAGACCATTTTGTATTTTATGTAGAATAATGTTCTATACTATAACCAAATGTTTTATAGGTAAGTGGTAAGTGGTAAGTGTCCAAACTGTACAAGAAGAATGAAGAATCGTAAAGGAAAAACATCAGGAATGTCTTGAACTTGGGAATTTGTCTTTTTCCGCTTTGCTGCCGGTGTATTTAAGTCGACAGTAAACGGGAAGAGACTCATGCACAAGTCGTTTGCATCAATTGCATCAAATGGAAACCAAATAAAAAACAGTAGTAAAGCTGCTCCAGTTGGTTCCAGGGAATCAGAAATGTGGAGAAGTGGCGACTGGTTTTTCCATCAACGCAACGCTTTCAACCGTCCAAAGTCGTCAATTTTTAGCAAACATTCACTACTCTCCCCCCCCCCCCCTCCCCCTATTCAGCTGACCTAGCTCCTTGTGACTTGTGTTCCTCAAACTCAAAAAACCCTTCGAGGAAAGTATTTTGAAGGGGGCCCATGGAGACATGTAATTTCTAAATAAAGTTAATTTTGTTTTATGACGTCAGTCCGTGTATTATCCGAACAAACCGATCGCTGGTTTAAGAGATACATGGTCTCCTACGCCAAATAACGAGTTGCCATTTTTCAAGTTGATTATGTATCAAAACTCTAAAAATTGGAATAAAATTTCAACTTTGAACACCCTGTATAGCTGTTAAACCAGCCACATTGGTATTATAGGACATGTTGGGCTCGATCGTCAAATTTTGATGTCAAAGTGGTTCAAGGTTGTCCATACTCAAGAAGTGTAGCAGGAGGAAACAAGAAGGCTAACGAAGAAGGCTAAAGAAGTTTTGCTTGGTAAGTAAGGTATACTTTTCTTCAGAAACTGGTAAATTTAAATTTAGATTTCCTATTGTGGCTCACATCTAGTCGTGCTGCAGCTACATCAACCCCATCAGATCAGCCTCTCGAGGAAGCTGACCATCTTGACTTATGGTAATATATCCATGTCCTCCGGTGTGAGAAAGTCTCTCCCGAAGGTTTATAGTGTGGGGAAAACATGAAATACGAAAACACTTTTTCACGTTCAATAATTCGTCTCTGTTACGAACCAACTCAAAACTTGTAGACTGAATTCTGGAGATCGGTGTTAATTTTCTGACGGTGTCACAAAAGGAAAGTTCGGTTTGTTCTTTTATCAAGAGCTTTTGGGGAATCAAAAGAAAACTTTACTTATAGTTGATGTTGCTGTGGAGTTCGTTCTTTTTAGCTACCTTCCTAAATTAAGTCGACCAAAAGAATTAACCTGTAGTTGAAAAGCAATCAGTTGTTTCTCTATTACTTATAGGGAGGTGAAGTGAATGATTGGAGATAGCGTTGCTGGAACGGAGTTGTGCTAGTTTTGTGAAATTTAAAGCGCCACACGACGTTCGATGTTGAGGTCGGTCACTCCCGGAAAATCTAAGTTAATTAAAGATAACGATTTATCTATAATTCCTTTTCAATCCTTTAATTGAAAACAGTGCGATATACTATCAATTTAGATAAAGGGGAAGGTTAACGTTTAGAGCTTGAAGCAGTAGGTATTTTGAAAAATGCTTCGAAATTTATCGCAAAAAGCTGGAATTGCGGATTTTGAAGAAAAAGGGGAAACTACAAATTTTCTTCGTAGATCGGGAAAACGGGACTTTCAGCAGATATATTCGCATGAACTGATCCAATTAACTATTATTATCGGCACCATCTTGAAAATTATAACTTTATCGATTCCTCAAAATGGCTGAACTGTTAAAATCGACTTTTGAGGGATGCACAAATATCTAGCGTTCTGGAGTGGATAATTCGAAACCAAACAAGGGTTGATCGCAGGACTTCGATGTTCGCTGAGCAGAGTTATGACACAAAATGTTTCCAAAAAAATCTATTTTTTACGATTTTTGCACAACATTTTGCAACAAAATTAGATTTTGGACAATTTAATTTTGTTCAACGATCTTGGATTCAATTAAATTGGTACCAGAACGTTATAACAAATTCCTAAAATCAATTGCTTGAGTGAAACTAAATTTTCAAATTATTCAAACCAAGAAAACGGTTATAAAAACCGCAAACAAGAAAAGGTATGAATGTTGAGAAAAGTCAGTTGCGGATTTAAAAAAAAAAGCGAAGCCACGAACTTTTAAAAATTTGGAGAAGTTTTTTTGACGATAATTTGGTTGTAATTTTTTCCTACGACCACTATACAAAACACTACTTTGCGCATCGTTTTTTGTGCGCAAACTAGCAGATTTCTCACGTATCCAAAACTGTGCGACAAAGTGACATAACGCATAGCCAAAAATCGTTTCCGTACAGTTTTAATGTAAACAATAGTGATGGGCGGTAACTGAGAACTCACTGTTACTTATTGTTAATGGAATAACTATTCATTTAAAGCTTCAAGGTAATAAAATAAACACAACTGGGATAAGATAGAACCCGACAAGACTATAAAATATAATAAACTTGTGGCGTAATTATTAAAATTTACGAGTTGATCGCTAATAACAGCATTGGTAGCGTTCAAATCAAATTCACGAACGTGAAAACTCGCACACCTCTAACTTCAATCCACGACTGCGCCTGCGTTGTGTGGAAGTTGCATATCTACCACGTCTCCACGCTCCACGTCACTTTATTTTTAGTTTAGATACAGAGTCTAATAATAAATAATAATAATATTGTCGGTAGAATTCAATGATTTAACAGTATATAATAGTAATATTAAAAAGTCATTGGTAGAATTGAAAATAATACCTACCTAGGTAGTCTGAAAAAATAAACTTTAGTTACCTATCATTATAATGGATTGTGATTCCTCTGAATCTGAAGTAGAAAATACACCACCTGAAGTCAGAAAACAAACAGGTTTGTGTTCTTTGAATTTGCTACCTGTAGTTTCGAGATAAAAATACGAATCTGCTTATAAACATTTCATAAATTGGAGAAAAGGTCATAAAAGCAGAGCATTGTCAGAAAAAATAATTTATGTGTTAAATTTGTTAAATAATTAATCTATTTAATTGTGGTGGTAGGAAAAGTACTGTGTGTAGCACGTGCGGAAAAGAAATTTCACACTCGTGTGAATTGTGACACTCGACTTTGTCTCGTGTCACAATTCTTTCACACTCGTGAGAAATTTTCCCTTTTCCGCAGTTGTTTCACAATATACTATTAATTATCCTTGCGCAATCGTATGGTTATCGTTCATCAGCCAATACCACGAATACGTCATAGACTGATCTCTCTTCGCGTCACTCTGGACACCGTTAATGGGTGGATGAATTGATTTTTAATGAAATGGCAAACGACATGCATTGAAATAATTTTTATGGAGGGGGTTGTTCATCCCTTCCAGTTGGTAGAGGTATAGATTTTCCTTTTGTCTTGCCTATGGTTTGTTAAACGTTAAGTCCAGAGAAGTGGAAAGGAATAAACGCCGAGAACTAATATTTTGAGCACCTTCTGAACAATCTCATATTTTTATTCGCGTTTAAAAATGTAATTAGCAATGTGTTATATAAGGTACTCGTCTTCGCTCTTCTTTTAATCGCACTATAGAAGTTTTCTCAATAAAAAGCTCTGCGAGACATCTTGGGAGTGTAAGAGTAGAAATAAAAAATAAAAAATTAGCGAGAATCTTTTTATTACCCCCATAGGAACAAACCCTCCACTCGAGGATTTAAATGCCGAGCTATAAAGCTTCCGCAATTTTATTTTAGCATTTTTAACGGACCAATTTCTAAATTATGTATCGATTTTTAATAAAAGATCAGACATAAGGCACATTTATAATTTAGACATCTCTCTCGATAGATCCCGAGCGTGGAGGAATTGAAATAAAAATCTTGAATGACTGAGAATTAGGTTACAGTTAACTCGGCGTCAAATGTGTATCGCTTCTGAGCGGAAGTTGCGTGTAAAATGTCGTCTCCATACATCCACGAAGGTAGTTTACCTAATTTCGCACGAGTTTGATCCCGACTTGGACGCCTTCCAATCGCTTAATCAAATCACGAATCTCTTGCAGCTTTCCCGAGAGTTATGATACAGATCCTGCTGGATGTCTATAATTATCGTCCCTCTTTACAATGTATGATTTTCGAGAAATATTCCAGCCTCCCGCTTCTATCTCCAAGTAACGTCTCTATTGACCTTCATCGAGCGAGTATCTCTATTCTAACTGGCAGACAATTAATTGAGATATATTTTGCTTTTGTTAAATAATAATGATCCAAAGTCGGAACTCTGACAAAGCTGAAATATCCTGATTTCGCTAGAGGTGCACCTGTGACGAAACTGTCGATAATTTTGGACTAAAATGCAGGAAACAAAGTTGGAAGCGTCTGATAAACTTGCTATAAAGTTTTTAACTTCGCGAGGACAAAAGGAAATTTTCAAATACCTTTTTAAAAAACTAATAGAGGAAATTGATCGAATTAATCCATTCAATCCTGTCCTTTCTCAAATCCTTCCTGTTGCGAATAGACCACTGTCAAGACGCATCGGATGTCCGTTGGGTTGTTCAAATCACAACAACTTACCTGGATCGGGAGCCCTGAAAGGGCAGAGATAAGGAGAGAATACTGCAGTCTAGTAGGACGCAGTTCATTCAGATTCAAGATGCATGCCCCGCAGCGATGCGTCTAGACTCGGCTTTTCCGTGTCGTGTACCTCACTTTTCATATTCCCATTTTAATCATCCGCAATCCGCAATCATAATTAATCATTTCCGCAATAACATTAAACAATAGTTAATTCACGCATCACATATCCAAGAAGTCTATCATCAATGATTAATGTAAGTACACGCATCCTTTTTTAATAATCCGCATTTCCTAATTTTATTTTACACTATCATTAGTCATCAAGATCGCATTCCACCCGTGGGTTATCCACGTACACCAGTCTTTTTGCCATTTTTCTTTGTGAATTTTTGAGAAAACTAATGACTTTACAATCAAACTGGGTAGTTTTTTCACTTGATGCAGCAGTCCGCCGCTTTTCTCATGCACTTAAAATTTTCTATACTTATCTGTAGACTCTTTCCCTTATATCTTATGTAGACTCTTTATCTTATATCTCTGTAGACTATTTATCTTTAAAACGATTTTTTATCGTTCGATACACTCTTTCGCATTATTTTGCCTTGTCAAGACGTCCTAATAAGTTCTTCAGATTTTTTTTACCGAAGTTTCTGGGAAATTAAATTTATATAAGACTTCAAAAATTCATTCGATAAACCACTGGACATCGAAAATTCCGGACACTAAATGTAAGCTGTAAAGAATAATATTTCAGCCTCCGAAACCATGAACCCAGAATTAATCTTTTTTAAGGTATATTAAAAAAAAAGAAAATTAATTTAATGAATAAATGTCCTAACCTTTATGAGTTAGAAAATAGGAAATAGGTAGATCAATTCCCGAGTAAAATCGTTTTTAGGGTGGACATTTTAAAAGAGCCAGTTTATTCAGAAGAATGGTTTTAAAATTATTTTTTTGACACTTTCATTAGCTTTAGATCTCTTTTGCGTTGATGTTTTCATGTAGGACGTCTAAAGTTATCAAAAAAATGGTGACCATAGCGTATCATGAATGGCAAGTAAGAAAAGTGAGTTTTGGGGAAGCTTTTTATTGGGATTTTGAATCAAAAAAGTTGTGGGGTTCCCCTAGCTGGGTGTCTGCCGATTCGTAGCGGGAAGCACAAGGCCAGTCGTCGAGCATCCCAGCAACTTGAGCTCAGACCGTGAAACACAGCGGACGCGCGGTATAACTGAACTGTAATAAAACAACAATAAATAGGTCAATGAGTATATATTTTTCTCTTCTAAATATAGAAATATCTTGTCGACCGGTTTCCGGTGTTGCCCATCCTCAAGACAATTGTTAGTTTACAAGAATCGCAGTCCATACAAAAAAGGTTTAAAAAACATGTTAAAAATCTAGGCCTAGGCTTAGATGTAAAAAAGTAGAACGACAAGTGGTCATAAGGTTAAAAATTGATAAAGCTTCGAAAATTCTTTCAAAGAACAATCACAAACATATATGTATTCGACTTTAAAACAAATTTTAAAAACCCTTTCCGAGTGGAAGGGTGGCGTTGGTGACTTAGAGGGTTGTAATGGTGAAAATTAAAATTCTTAATTTCAAAGCAAGTGAAGCAAGTGAAACTTTGAAATTAAGAACTTTAATTTTCATTTTTACAACCCTCTAAGTCACTAACGCCACCCTTCCAGATTTTAGACGCCTAGATTTTTAACATGTTTTTTAAACCTTTTGTGTATGGACTGCGATTCTTGTAAACTGACAATTGTCCTGAGGATGGGTCGACCCGAAACCGGTCGACAAGATATTTCTAAAGTTTAGAAGAGAAAAATATATACCCATTGACCTATTTATTGTTGTTTTATTGAATTGTTGAGTATACCATATGGCCAATTTTATGTACTTGAACTGTGTCTCATACCTTCTCTGTATGTCTTCATATTACATACATAAAATTATTTTTTGACAGTTTAGTTAACTTTAGACCTCTTTTGCGTTGATGTTTACATGTTAGGACGTATATAAAAAGTTATCAAAAAAAAAAAAAAAAATAGTGCCCGTAGCGTATCATCATGCAGATTACCATTTTATGGCAAGTACCTAAGACAAATGAGTTTTGGGGAAGCTTTTTATTAAGAGTTTGAAAATAAAAAGTTGGGGGGTTCCCCTAGCTGGTTCCCCTAGTTACTTTTGCTAGCTGTGCTAATTAAATCGGACAAGGCAATCTTGAAGACAGTAGAGGATTTCATGGTGACGGTTTACGCAACATTTTTTGTACCACCGTGTTTTAAAAATTGTTGCAATAATACAAAATTATGCATTTTATTATTTCCAACAAGAAAAATGTAACCATATGAGACCTCTAAACTCTAACACTATGTTTATCTCGAGGTTTATTTGGTCACTTTGATTAGAGCCTGGGCTTCCACTTTAAGGTCCGCGGTTCGAAGCTAGCTTGTCATTTTTTTTGCAAAATTTTAAATGATTATACATTACCACGCATGAAATTCACTTAGCGGTCGTTGTCAAGAGCAACGACCCTTAAAAACCCGATCTGCCTATTATGCCCTTTTCGTTCCTGGACGCTACTTGAAAAAAACAACAACCAAATTAAAGGTTCGGATACTGAGAATAAAAATAGAAACGAAGAATAAAAGAAAAGTAGTTTTTTGTGCGCTTAATTCTAAAGAAGTGGGCTATTGAATCGCCTTACCAGGATACGCTGTCTAAGTGTCTTTTTTCTAAGAATTAGGGTCACAAAAAATTATTTTGACCTTTCTTTTGGCGGGAAAGAATAACGCTTAGGTAAGGACATTCCATTTCATTTTACTCTCATGTTCCCTTTTCGATTTTGTTTTCCCATTTAAGCAGCCCTGTTTTTTTATTTTTCCGCTTTATTGGATGTAAACTAAAAAAAACTGTCAACAAATTTCCTACAAGGTGATATGTGGGGTGCAAAATCACTCCTCGGTTTTCATACCCCCGTTTTCCAAAAACTTTCCCTTTAGGTTTTGTTGGGCAAATTTCGAAGCTTGATATTTCACCCGGAGACGGTTTCCAAATTTTTGATTTAACACCTGTATTCACAATCCAAAATACTGGTATTTTTGAAAAAATCAACTGTTTGCTCTTAAGTGCATAACTTTTTTCCTCATCAACCGATTTTGGAAATTTGAGCCTCAAATTGAAACTAAAACTTCAGGCAAGAAAATGCAAGGAAGAAAATTGACTCTGGGTAAAGATTAAAAACAAACGATTGCATAAAGTGTTAAAACTGGATTTTCTTGTCTGAAGTTTTAGCTTCAATTTGAGGCTCAAATTTCCTAAACCATTTTGGGACATTTTGGGACATTAAAGAACTTCCTCGAATATTCTAGAAGATTTTCTCAACATTGTATAAACATCCCAGAGCATTCCAGAATTTTAAAGAACATTTTAGGATATTGGGAAACACTTTTATACATTCCAGAACTTTATAGAACTTTCTTCACCATTCTGGATTATTCTGGAACATCTGGAAGCCATGAAAGAATATTCCAGAAAATTAATAAACTTACAGAGCTTCAGTCAAGAATATTGTCGAATTGAACATTCCATATACCATGCTAGAGCTCTGAATATGCGGGATTATTCTAGATCTAGAACATTAATTCATGTTCTGCTGGAACAATCTTAAAGTCTTAAACGGCAATCTTCTTAATCTGTGGTGGATGAAGGGCTTCCATATCGTACCATACCGAAATGAAAAACATTGATTATATTGATTATATTGATAGATAGGTACTTAAATACAATAGGCCACCTGTGGCCTAAGTGCAGCGGACTTGTTCTGCCCCCCTAAGAATCCAAAACCCAATAGACAGGTACCCTTAGCTTTTTTCCGAACACCTGTATTTACAATACAAAATACTTGTATTTTTGAAAAAATCGACTGTTTGCTCTTGAAGTGCATAACTTTTTCCTCGTCAACCGATTTTGGAAATTTGAGCCTCAAATTGAAGTTAAAACTTCAGGCAAGAAAATCCAAGGAAGAAAATTGACTCTGGGTAAACATTAAAAACAAAAGATTGCATAAAGAGTTACTCAAATTTATATTTATTCTGAAAACAGGGTTTGGAAGGACAATTGGATGAAGATCAACTTGTCTACGAACAAACCTTCATTTGTGAACACTTTAAGAACCCGAAGCCCGAAGCCTGTTTTCAAGAGAAATTTAAAGTTCGATAGTTTTTTATACAATCTTATTTATTTATTATTTTATCATTTTGTCCTGAGTCAGTTTTTACTAGATTTTCTTTGTCTGAAATCTTTGCTTCAATTTGAGGCTCAAATTTCCGAAATCGGTTGGCGAGGAAAAAATTTATCCACTTCAAGAGTAAACAGTTGATTTTTTAGGAACCACCTGTAAATACAGGTGTTAAATCGAAAATTTGAACATTTTTCTCATCAGAACTTGCGAGAAAATTTTATTTAGGAAAAGATTCACATAATATCACCCTGTAGAAAATTTATTGACAGTTTGTTTGAGTTTAGATTCAGTAAAACTGAAAAATAAAGGGTAGGGGCGACTTCCGAAAACAAAATCGAAATCCCTTGGGAATATCGTATTAAGTGATCCCCAATCAAAATTGGGAAACACTTTCGGGTGCGACACCTTCATTACGGCGTAGTGTAGCCCCATAATATTCTTCGATCGATCTCTTGAACTTCTTGTAAATTTCTAAGTACAAGAAACGACAGTAAGGAACGTAAAGTTGTCATAAAAGTCTTGTAACGATATTAATGTACTATTTTGATAATTTTATGTATCTTCTAACTTAACTTGCCAACTGCAAGAGTTACGCTTATTTCGGTTCCATACAACAATAAACAGGTAATAAAATTATGATTCAGAAGTGATACAGAAATAAATGATTCAGAAATAGAGGGAGAATTAAATCTGAAATCTGGAATTATCTCTTAATGATTATTTATGCGATATGTGACAAATTCTGGGAACTACGTGTTGTTTAGTAAAGCAACCGAAGTGTGATGAGTTGATTTGTAGAATAATAACGCATATAGTCATGTGTTAAACACAATAAAATTTTATTTCATTGAACTAACCACCCAAGTCAAGTTCCGAGTCTCAGTATTAGACCAAGCAAATTGTAACGGTTCCTTCAGCACTTCAGTAACCGTTCCAGTCGTTACCCGATTATTTAATTAATTATTTTTGTAACGATGGTTTCAATCGCACGGTATAGTAATTTTGTCGAACACTCTGTATAGTGCTGCCGGTTTTGCATCGCAATGTACTGCTATCTTTCGACCCCATTCAGTTCGGCTTTTTCGATGATTACGTTTTTGTTATCGGCAAAACCTGGACATCGGCGAGAGCAAAATGGCTGGCGAAATTTTCATTGTTTCGTTAATGCTTGCATTAAATTATTTTACTTTTAAACTGCTTTGTTCTGCTGAGTTCCTTCAATTTATTTTAAAGGAGTTCGCCTCTTTTTCCTGGATGCCGTTTACCCACCAGGATTCTACCTTAAGTGACATGAAGGACCAGTAAACCGGACCCCGAGGCGGTACCATAAATTGCCTGCCCAATTCCATTTAAATGCAGGAAAATAGGTAAAAATTGCGCGCAAACATGAGCGAAAGCGGCTGAGAACGTGAGAGTGGGGAAGGCATAATACAAGCGCTGTTGTACCCCTCAACCGCTGTTCTACCCCGTCCACTATCCCCCTCTTGACCGTTTTCGCTCATGTTTGCGCGATTTTTACCCGTTTTTCAACATTATTGGTACCTTTGAGATTGCCCCAACAGTTTTTCTCTTATAAACAGATAGATAGAGAAAATAAATTAAATGTTATAGCTTTTAATAAAGTTTAGGGTGAATTTGACGAGTTTTGATGGTTTTGGTGTGCAAAAAAACAACTTTTTGGAGGATGAATCCCAAAAGATGGGGAAGTACTTAAGGACACCTGGTGGCAAAACAGTGTTAAATCCGTTGTGTTGAGAAAGAAGAAAGCAATCTAAGGGTTGCAAACTTATAAATTTGCTTTGAATGATAATAAAGAAAGAAGAAAAAAGAAGGTGCTATGGTGGCGGCAGACGAAGCAGATTTTGACATTCTCGACATTGGGAGCAATTTTGTACGTAGCATGCGCATGAATTGCATCTTTTGTTATGTGCAGTGTTGACAGGTGTTATTAAGTTGATGCTCAGCATTCTCCACCATAAAGGATTGCGGACCTAATGGCCGTTTTGGTAAGTTAAGTTTTCACTTAAGCTTCAGGGGTATCTTCTTATTGTCGCAATGATGATTACCACGAAATGCTAAGCAAAAAGTTATGGTTAATGTCAAAGAAATGAGAACCAGCCTGGTTTGTAACTCGTATTTCTTTGACATTATGGCATAATCAGAATCAGGCTGCACTTGCACGTGTCTATCAGATAGGTTTACCAAATAGGAGAGCGCCAAATACTTAAACTTATTTATTTCTGTTTCTCAAAGACTTCTTGAGGGTGGGTGGGAGTGTCGATGTCGCTGAGAAGGAAAGAACTTCACGGATTCTATAAAAATTCAGAGAATAGTTTACGAGAAATCGACCAAGACTTACAAGACACCCAAGAGAGAATCTATACGTAGAGCATCACATGAACAGTTACTATAGGTACATCCATATCATTTTCTTGGGGTATATATAAGTGTCATGGATCTGAGGACTTTCAGCCAATCAAAAGATTGCTTTATGTCGTCGTTGATCCCATGCACAACGTGCTTTAGATCGTATTTGTTTTTAAAGAGTTTTTGTAACAGGTGCAGCCTGTTTTTAACCAACACAATTCTCTCCTTTATGCAGAAGTAAATCCTCACAAATTCTTAATCGATTTGCTGTTTGCATTTTGTCAGGTAGCTTTAGTGCTATTTTAGAACTTAATGGAGAACTTGACAGAAGTTGCTCTTCGATGAATGTCAACCCCAAAGCAGTTGGTAGACTGGTATACGTATTAGGTACACATGCATATTTGGGTAAGACCCATCCAAATGTCCAATAAGTTTCTGGTATGTCAGGAGTGTCAGGTCCCCTGATTTTAGCCCTCTGATGTTTTTGTTTGGGCGCACGTAAAGTGTCTAATCTATGGCGGCATTCACCGAAGAAGAACATTGGCAGCAGATGACTTATGGTGCAGATTCGATTGGAAATGACCCCAATCACAACACTCCTGCTGCAGAGATGAGGCAGAACTGTCTATAGTTCAGTTCGTATCGTAATGGGAAGAGATCTTAACAGATTTTCCGGTTAGAGAGGTGCGGTGGATAAACGTAAGGGGAAAGCAGATGTCAGTGGCGCACGACTTGTCAGTTTGAAAGAGGCTCTTCTTCTGAATATGACTAATGTATTTTATTTGTATCTGAATATGCGAATAACATATGTTTCTTTGTGAATCTGTTTTTAAAATGGGGAATTTCATGTTAATTGCAGTTTTTCATAAGACGTAATAAGTAATAATATGATAGCCCCTATCTTGTGTGTCCTTTTTTGTTATGAAACACTTGCAAGAAAGTGAGCTGACTAAAGAATGAGCAAACAATTTCCAGTCGCCTCTATTATTCATTGTGGAGCAAATAAACAATTTATATGAAGCGAGAGGTATCTAAAAATTTGCAAATTAGTCTAGAATCTAATGTATATGTATTGGTATTTGAGTCATGTTAACGGAAGGGTCATTCACATAAAGGAACAGCACGCGCTAAGTCTGCGATATAAGATTTGAATTTTAATCACCCGCGATAAATATAGTTGGGCGGGAGTATCTTGATGTAATAACATGTTGAATGCAGATAGAATGAGTTAAAATAAATAGGGGTTTATTTTTAGATAGGAAGCAATATGGAAAACGCAAACATAGCCACGAATAACCCTAAGAACCTCTAAAAATGTACACATATCACATATACATACATACATACGGTAATACTGGTTGTCTCACAGGAAGTGGGTTAACGTTTGTGTCTTAATTATAAAAGTGTAGGTGGGTGGCACGGATCACGGATGAGTAAAGAAGTGCAGATTTTCTTGCATATCTCTATTAGAATTTCTAAAAAAAAGTTTTTATAATCTGCCTCGACAAAAGAAAAACACTCTCCACCTAGATAGTTTCGTGTACAATATAAAATATACAGGGTGATTAGTTTTAAGGGACCATATCTCGGGAACTATTGGTCCTAAAGACCCAAAAAAAAATTTGAAGATATGAGTGACCACGAGAAATTGAATGAAAATATTTTCAAGGTGACGGCACTTCCGGAAATTGACACCTACTTCGTTAATTTATCAAAAGCATAATTTCATTTTGAAAACACCTAAAAGCGACCTATTTTACTCCTTGGCAACGCTGTATTCTGAGAAAAGTCAGTATTCTTGCTGATCAAAAAAAAAAGAAGCTTGAGGTGTAATTTGAAAAAAAAAACAAGTAGGGGATGATTACTTGGGGGTTGAAAGGTGTAAATGTGTAATGAGAATTGAAAGCGCAAAGCCTAAGGGGTTTCCCGAATTTCACTTGTTTCTGTTTTGAAATAAGGCGGATATCCCTTGATAGAGAAATCTTGGGACAGCCTGTATTGTATGCAATTCAAAAGAAACTTTTATTTCTGGTTGATGCCTTCGATCGCTCAACAGCTAGTCCGTTAAAGCTAATTTAATGAAAGAAAATGCTTGCGATTGTTGTCTGTTACGAAAGTTCCTCACTGCAGCTCTAAACAGTTTATTGCAATATCTTGTTTTTTTTTTTTAATTCTCTACATTCACTTGCTGAGTGTCTCTCTCGAGCTTCTTCCCTAATGTTTTCTCGTTATTGATCTGTTTATGACTTTTTTGTCAATCTATTCATCTATCCTTGAGCACTATGGAAGACTCTGAAAGCATTTCAGAATATTCTGAACATCCCAGATCATTCCAGAAAGAACATTTTTGAACATTCCCGAACATTCTAGAATAATCTAGAAAAACGTTAAACTTTCTAAAACATTCTGAACCTTTCTAGAACTTTCTTCTAAGTTCACTAATATTTTGGAACATTCTAGAATACTCTGCAACTTTATAAACTATTATGGAATATTCTAGAACATTCTAAAATTTTCTAGCACATCCTAGAACATTCTTTAACTTTTTAGGGTATAAATATTCCTGAATTCTCATTCTCAAACATTCTGGAACATTCCAGAAAAATATGAGACTTTCTATAACATGTTATATGTAGAACATTTTGGGACATTTAGGAACCTCCTAGAATATTCTAGAACATTCTCTCAACATTGTATACACATCCCAGAGCATTCCAGAACTTAAAGAACATTTTAGGATATTGCGAAACATTTTTATACATTCCAGAACTTTATAATACTTACTTTATCATTCTGCATTTCGTATGCAATTCGAGAGAAGCTTTTATTTCAGATTAGTTACCTTCGCTCGAAAGAAAATGCTTGCGATTGTTGTTTGTTACGAGAGTTCCTCAATTGTAGCTCTACACAGTTCATTCCGTAATCTTTTTTTTTTCATTCTCTACATTGACTTGCTGAGTGTCTCTCTCGAGCTTCTTTCCTAATATTTTGTCGTTATTGATCTGCTTATGAAGTTTTCTTGACAATCTATTCATCTATCCTTCAACACTATGGAAGATTCTGAAAGCATTCCAGAACATTCTAAACACCCCAGATCATTCCAGATCATTTTTGAACATTCCCGAACATTCTAAAAATGTGAATACCGCCTAATTCTTTAATTTTAAAAATCTGAAACTTTCTAGAACATTCTGGACCTTTCGAGAACTTTCTTGTAAGTTTACTAATATTTTGAACATTCTAGAATACACTTTATACACTATTATAGAATCTTCTAGAACATTATATAACTTTCTTTAACATCCTGGAACGTTGTGGAACTTTATAGAGTTTGAATATTCCTGAAATTCTATAACATTTTGAAGCGTTCTGAACATGTGAGACTTTCTATAACATTCTGTATGTATTCTAGAACATTCTGGAACATTCTCTCAACATTGTATAAACATCCCAGAATATTCCAGAACTTTAAAAACCATTCTAGGATATATTGCGGAATATTTATATCATTCCCGAACCTTAAAGAACTTTCTTCACCATTCTAGATGATTCAGGAACATCTGGAAACCATTCAAGAACATTCCAGAAAATTAATAAACTTCCCGAGCTTTCTGAAACATTCTTAAACATTCTTGAACATTCTAGAACATTGTTGAATTAAACAGTCCATAACATGCTAGAGCTCTGAACATTCAGGATTATTCTAGAACATTTTTTCATGTCCTGGAACAATCTTCTTGATTGGCAACGATAATTGATTGATGACGGTAATCTTCTTGATCTGTGGGGGAGGAAGAGCTTCCATACCGTACCATACCGAAAAAGCCACCTATGGTCCCAGTGCAGGGGACTTGTTCTGTCTTCCTGAGAATTCAGAATTCAATACTAGATAGGTTACCCTTAGCTCCAATCTGAACCCCGCAGTCCTCATCGGGAACATTATTCTTAGTCTATAGGGGATGAAGGGCTACCTTAAGGGATAACTCACATGTGGCTGCGGGGATTGGTTGTGCAGTTATATATCGGGCCTAAAAAACACAAACTTCACTACTATACGTATACAGGGTGGCCCAACAAAGACGCACCAGGTTTAATAACTTGAAAAATGAAGATGTACGCGAAAAACGCCGAAACAGGTGAATTTTGTTATCAAGGGCGGCACATGGTGACAAATTTAACTACCCAAGCTCATCCCCTGTCAGGGATAGGGCCCTTTGCTTGTCGTCAAAGGAAGCATCATTTGAAAGCTGCTTAAATTCTCTTTACAACGATATCTCATTTTTTTGGTTTCGCTTAAATCCAATACAGGGTGGCCCAATGAAAACGAAACAGTCCTAATAACTTGGAAACTGAAGATGTAGGCGAAAAACGACGAAAAGGCCAATTTTGTTATGGAAAGGGGACATATTAGGGTGACAAATTTTACCCTTCAAATTCACATCTCCCCTTTGCTTATTATCACAGGGAGCAGATATCGAGTGATATATTTTTTTTTGTAGTAAACGGTGTCTCTTTTTTGGGTTTCGCCTGAATATTACAGGGCGAATCGATAAAAAAGGTCTACCTACTAGATAATTATACTTCCTTTTTTTGGAAATAAGCACGCAGAATTTATTTTATATAACGTCGCACTTCACTAGCGTATTACTTCACTTTTCAAATTTACCTGTTTCGGTTTTTGCGCACACATCTTCAGTTTTCAAATTATTAGGTAGGTCTGTTACCTTTCCGATGTCTCACTTGGATTTATTATTTACGATGTATCATTGACAACAAAAATGCAATGTGGTTTGTGCATGGACGACGGTGTACTAGCAGCGCATTTCAATGTGGTTTTTCGTGAATTCTTAACATGCAGTAACATACGGAAATCGCTTGATTGGTCGAGGTTATTTCCTACGCGGAGCCATCAAAAGTCATCAGTCTTTACTTACAACTCGAGTGAATTTTTTATTTTTTTTTTAAGAAATGGGATAATTGCTGGTTGTAACTCAATAAGAATCGACCCTGATGTTTTTGAAACAATCCCCAGTCAATGAGTAGAATATTAGATTCTTGCATCCTGCTGGACGTAGTCATTTCCAACAGTTCTTGCAGATTAAGAAGCTTTACATGCAATTTTTTATAATAAAATGTTGAGATTGTCGAAATAATTTTTCTTCTCGCCCTGTACTTCAAAATAGAGCGGCTTTTCAAAAATCATCAAAAGGCAAAAGAATCTTACAATAGTCCACAGAATAACTAACCCCTTCAATTTTTGCCACACTTTTCCACCTCCTGGATATGTATATGATGGACAGGCACGAAATCCGAAATAGATTTTTTTGCGTATTATCATCTAACCAAAACTGAAAATCCCAAGCAAATCCAAACAAATAATAATCAAATACTTAATGAAACCCACTAAAGAGAATGGATGAAGCACTAATGACCAATTAAAAAACGATTGCATCCCCGCAGTTATGGACAGTTCTTAAAAATGTACAGTGAAATTAAAACGAAATTCATCTCGTCAGCCTCAGGCTCAGGCCTTCTCTAAAACTAATGGATAGGAAAATACGTTGGCATTTTCCCCTTCGTTCAAATGTTTACTCACATTTCAGAGCCTATATTTTATTTCATGCGAAATCCTGAAACGAGACGTTAAAATGATCGATCGATGGATGGATTTCCAAACACATTTTACATCCTCCTGCGGTTATATTTAATAACCTGCACCCATTATTTGGACGGGGCGCTGAGGAGCTGGGGGGAAACATCTGATTGCTTTTCTTCCACTCAAGAGTGATGATGATTTGATAAGGACCAGAAATGAGGATTACTACTTTTATTAAATTTCTATTAGAGATGATCAAACTTATATCGTGATATTACGTAGTTTACTAATTTGTATTCCAGATCTACAGATTTGATTGAGTGATAATAAATCTTTTTTCTGACGACTATATGGGTAGAGGTAGAGGTATATTTTTTGGACGCCCAACAGATTTTGCCTGTCATCAGCTACCATCAGGGGCTTATCAACCATCCAACTTTGTACCAGTCACTAAAACGCTCCTACATTAATATGTTACCTCCTGATTAGGTCATCTACCATATTCCCCTAAGTATGAGGGAGAGCGACTCATCACAAAACAATTCCATCACAATTATTATGATAATGCAAGCTCTTCACATGTTTTAGCAGAAACATATAATAGGTACAGGTTGGTGCTTTTTTCACATTTCTCGTTCAACTTGGATAATTCCTGAGTCCTGCGATGGTGGATGATGATTGCCGAAACCTGTATATAAACACCGTGCATAACATGGCTTATTGTACCGATTACTGAACCTTATATTAAATGTAGTCAAGTTTTACAAATAAAGCGGCGTATATATCTATGTCTTGAAGAACGCGCATAAACTAACACCGCACACTAACTAACAGGAATAAGTGCTCGATAGCGATAACGAAGATAAATGAATAAGTGAGGACGCTATAAAAAAAAACACGCACGAACACAAATCAGCATTACGTGCAACGATCCAACAGTTGTTGGTACTTCAAAACTTCAAAGGCAATATTTTCATAATGTTCATTGGTGACAGGTGATATCAAGCTGTTTTGATTCATTTATGTTTGTAAAGTTTATTTGCGTTCGTTCGACTACTTGCCTGTTCAATCATGCGTGTTTGTTAGACAAGCCTTCGCAAGCCCTTAGCACTTCTCTTCGTGTGATATATTTGAGCAATCAAATAATTTTTGGGCTTTTTTATTGTTTCGCTTCAAGCTTTTGGCATTTATTCGCGATTTTTTACGATAATGTGATAAAAAGTTTAAAAATATATTTGGGTATTTGCACGACAATAATTAGAACGTAAAATATTCCAAATTTAGCTGGCGTAGTTATACATTTTTTGAAATGTTTTTTAAACGAACCCCGATCTGGAAAAAAAAATTATTTTTTCGTGCTTAAAGGCATTGGTAACTTATTTTACGTTTTTTTTATTATTGCTACGGAAACCTCTACTGTATGAGTTTAAGCTAGAGCTAGAATCAAGGAGCATAGGGCTCAACTCGCGAATTCAGGTGTTATAGTAAGTATAGTAGGGGAGTTAAAGGGTGAAATTCAGATTTATAAAATCTGAGAAATAAATCGCGAATCAGGATTAATGGGCTTGGGCGGAAGCTAGTCTATTACCTTAGACAGGCCGTAAAAAGGGGTTTGTAAATAAAAGAGACAAATTGGACTTAGAATTTAGGAGGGCCATTTTATATCCTTAGAGGAATAAATAATAACTCGATTTAAAGTGCATAGGTACAAGTGAAAAACAAGTGCACGAGTGCCTCTTTGAATTAATTGAAACAACCATCAGGAGTATTATTACTTGGAGATTCTATAAAGGGTCAAAACAAGGTTTGAATAGAATAAGATACTAACTCAGAGAAAGAAAGCTGGTGCACAAAAAAATAATAAAATAAAATTTTATTTTATTTTGCAAGGAAGTCGCTTGGTTGAAATACTTAGGTACACCGTGCAGATGACTTACTTCTCCCATTATCAGTGTTGTATTTTGGTCACTCTGTGTACATTTTCAAGATTTCCGTCTTAAATAGTTAAGGAAAATGTTCTGTTTTCATACCTATAATCACACTAAAACAGAAAATCAACTTTGGGGATTAAATTAAGTCTGTTTGGTAAAAATATGCAAAAAGGCTCAAAGTCCTTGCCAGTCATTTTTAAGCCCTAAAAGGGGAGAAAAATAAGTGAAAAGGTGGAATAAGAAAAATTGAGTTAAGGGATGATAAGTAATTTTAAAATAACTCAGAGCTCAGAATAAATAAATGAAAATAAAAACAAAACTACCCTAAGGAAGAATTTATTAGATCAACTAAGGCAATCAAATAAACAAGGTATGTGAGTTTCCTCTTCCAGGTATACCTACCCCAATCTTGGCATTGTCAAAGAAGTCCTCCATTCCTTTTATATGGGCCTGATGTGGACCTTACCCTGCATCTTTCGAGACAAATTAAGTATCTGGCCCAAAAAGCTTGAAAAAAATAAAACCAAAAAATTCAATACCGCCAAATATCCCCCTTGCAACCCCGACGGAACGGAGTTGTGGATGCTCTAGCTCATTATTACAAAAGGACAAAAGTACAAGGCATAGATATAGATAGCAGTCGCAACTGATATGACGTCATAAAATATATTTCGCAGGACTAGGGACATCTTGAGATAGGGAAGCAGATATCCAAGTGCCGTTTTAAATACTGTCTTCAAGAAACTAAAGAGAATTGAGTGAAAATGTTTTTTATATTTTACAAGTAACAGATGCCCTGTATAAATACAATAATAATAATAACAATACTAAATTGCCTCTATTTAGTATACAGGGTGATCGCGAGCGACTATGGATAACACCGCAGCATTGATCGTGGATGAGGAATTCTAAATTCATGTACTTTTTTCTCAAGCCTGGCTCCCTTAAGAAACGTTCAATTATTAAGGTAGCAACTTGAACAGCGATGCCACATTAACAAATTTTATTAGACTCGAGGAACAGGTAGGATTTGAATGTAATTCCGTTACCGATAAAAAAAAACATAGGTACTCAAGCACTACCGTATATACTCTGTACACTGAGTGTTGTCTGTTGTGATAACTAAGGATTATGTTTCTTACTCCTTCTATTGCATTGCATAGTCAATCGAGTTAAATTGGGACGTATTGTCAGAAATACGTTTGAATCGTCAGCAATTCTAAAATAATGAGCGAGAGTGAGACGGAAGTACGACTCGCGTCTTTGATACGCTTAGATTGATACGATAAGATTGTCGTCCAGCTCATCGACTACTGTCAGTTGACAGTGACAGCGTAGTGAGGTTTGTTATTTGAAACGTTTTTAATACGAAATTATCAGAATTACCTGTGATATTGTACGATGTGATAAACTACGAGTAACTTATTAATTGCGTGAATACCTAAAAATCTATTGCCTTGTTTTTCTAACGTTCAAAAAAAACGGACTGGGTATATTCTCTCGCAACGAACTACAAAAAATTACACAAAATGCCTGGGAAACGATTGAACTCCCTAGAACGTGGTATTGTGTGGTTAAATTGCTAGGATATTTTACTGCATAAAAAGAAAACGGAGGTGTTATGCTTTTTTTAAACGCCAACCAGCAGGTAGGTGACATGCTATTTCTAATCATAATATAACAATTCACACGCCACTGACACGAACTGCGATACCACATCTGGTTCGACTTAGAAATAAGTGTATGAATCAAATCGAATTAAATGAACTTGTTTAGCCAGAATAATCATGGCATGATAACGGACAACACTCAGTGGACAGAGCATAATAATGTTGAATTATGTGTTTTTCCAGTAAAAGTTGTTTAAAAATTGACCGTTGAATTAAATTTTAGAAAAAGGACGCACCTTATTTCTCGGTAACGAAGGCGAGGAAACATTTTTTGTTTTAAATTTACAGTAGCCTTTCTGAACATCCTCTCTACAACTCTCTGCATAACTTTTCCACCATTTCGGGATCAATCTGTATTGTAGGTACTTACTACACAATACGTTAGTCTAAACAAAAAAATATTTAGTTGTCATCTAATAAATTGCATAATATCCAATGCTTGACGAGAGACGAGAGATTTGACCTATTATTTTTTTACTTGGAGTCATGTGGGTTGAGATAGTGTCATACTCTACTGGATTTCCAGGATAATAATTATTTTGCAACTGGTCAGAGCACATTACCATAATACCATGGGAATAGGTAAATTAGGTAGGTATGTGACAGGCTTCCAAATCGCCCAAGTCGCCTTTATAGTGACCGATGTCAATCTATGCCACTTACCTACCTTTAATATGTTTCATTTCTTCATTCATAAATAAATACCTCACATCAACCTTTGTTCGCCCTTTTACTATACAGGGTTACTGGTAACTGGATACATTCCTTTGGTGATCTGATAAAACAAGAGGTAAGAAGTAAATTAACCCCAACATGCACTATACAAAACTCAATAGATTTTGAGATATTTCGATTTTCAACTTTTCTTAAAAAAATGGTTTCAAATGTCTTGAAATGTAATTTTCAAAAAATCTACTTTAACTTTTTGATTTTTTTTTTGCTGGAATACTTGTCCGATACTATGCTTCCTTCTGGATTAAAAAATATCCTGAGGTATTTCGATCGTGTGAAAATTTCAAAGAAAAACTTTCACAAACTATTTTTTTTAAATAAGATTTAAAAGTTTTTACAAGTTATTTTCGCAAAATTGTCAAGGCAACTTGCGTGCAAATTGTTTTAAAAACTTCCCTAGTGTAGTAGCTATCTAACAAGGTACGAATCTTGTACAAGAATAACAGAATCTCCCCGTTATGTACCGTTACCGAGGAACAAATCCTTAAGTCGGGACGTTTAAAAAAAAATACGGCCCTGAACGGGGGTCTTAAAATTCTCGGATCCGGCCCATCTTCAACAGGTCGTATTTGGGGGTCCCGAGCTTCGTCCCTACCAAGTTTCGTCCCGATCGGTAAAACTTTCAGACACTAAGAGTGTTTCCTAGGCTATTCCCGAAAAATCCCGAAATTCCCGAAAAAATGACACTTCCCGGGAACGGATCCCGCTCATTTTCAATGGGCATCGTGCCACGGTGCGCCTCTTCAATCAAGCCAAATTTCAACTTTCCCACATGAAAACTGGCGGCTCTAGAGTGTTTCCTAGCAAAGTCACAGAAGTTTCGTAAGTATACGTATTCTTGTGCCCGAAAAATGTCTGTCTGTCGGTCTGTCTGTCTGTGACTTTGCTAGGAAACACTCTAGAGCCGCCAGTTTTCATGTGGGAAAATTGAAATTTGGCTCGATTGAAGAGGCGCACCGTGGCACGATGCCTATTGAAAATGAGCGGGATCCGTTCCCGGGAAGTGTTATTTTTTCGGGAATTTCGGGATTTTTCGGGAATAGCCTAGTAATAGCCACTCTAAGTGTCTGAAAGTTTTACCGATCGGGACGAAACTTGGTAGGAACGAAGCTCGTGACCCCCAAATACGACCTATTGAAAATGGACCGGATCCGAGAATTTTAAGACCCCCGTTCAGGGTCGTATTTTTTTTAAAACGTCCTGACTTAAGGATTTGTTCCTCGGTAACGGTACATAGCGAGGAGATTCTGTTATTCTTGTACAAGATTCGTACCTTGTTAGATAGCTACTACACTAGGGAAGTTTTTAAAACAATTTGTACGCAAGTTGCCTTGACAATTTTGCGAAAATAACTTGTAAAAACTTTTAAATCTTATTTAAAAAAAATAGTTTGTGAAAGTTTTTCTTTGAAATTTTCACACGATCGAAATACCTCAGGATATTTTTTATTCCAGAAGGAAGCATAGTATTGGACAAGTATTCCAGCAAAAAAAAAAAAATCAAAAAGTTAAAGTAGATTTTTTGAAAATTACATTTCAAGATAACTGAAACCATTTTTTTAAGAAAAGTTGAAAATCGAAATATCTCAAAATCTATTGAGTTTTGTATAGTGCATGTTGGGGTTAATTTACTCCTTACCTCTTGTTTTATCAGATCACCAAAGGAATGTATCCAGTTACCAGTAACCCTGTATAAATGTATTAGGTGGGGCAAGAGTGCGGCAACAATTCAATAAATCTTTTAATTTTGAGTTTAAAAAAAAAATGTAAATTTTTGCATTTAATTTAGGTACTTTCTATTAAAGTAATTTTTTTATTCGGGAGGTTCCATGGCTCAGTAATGATGGCATTATCTTGTTTTTTTTATTGGAACGCCTTGTATATATATTATTGCATTTTAATATTCCCTAAGAAATTTCAATAAGACTAGTTTTTACTTATTAGGTACGCAGTTGGAACGTTAAGTTGGAAAGTTAAGACAGGGGTAAGCCGTTTTAGCCCTTTTCAAGGTAAGCTGCTTTAATTAGTAAATTTCGATTTTCACTTGTTTAGAACTTACGCAAACCCGTAATATGAATAATTATTACACCAATAGAAAATAAATAAAATTAAAGAGTGATTAAATTAAAAATTAAACTCTTAAAAACTCAAAATTTAAAATTTTATTGAACCGTTCCGGACTCTTTCTTCACCTCGCATATATATAAAGTTTATTTAAACAACTGACTGGCATACCAGTTTGCCCTAAGACACAGTATACAAAATATTACTTAAAAAATAAAATAAAATTATTAAATGAAAATTATTGCAAAAAAAATTATTGTAATTTCGGTTTAAAACCAAAAAGATGATTTCTTAAAATGTACGTTGAACTTTTCAGAATTTTGATTACAATTTCCATGTCTAAAGATTTATTTAATCCAAAAAATTTCCTAAATTCAATATATTTTTTAACTAAAGTTCCTCTAGAGCCGAAAAACAGTCCAATAACTTCAATATTTTTAACTTGAAATTTGGATTTATAATGTGGTATAGTTGGCTCATAAATTTGACATTTTTCTAAGTGGACGTCCTCTGGTTGATTTTGGTGTTTTTCAAATCTTATTGTAGGGTCAATTATGAATCCTCTATCCAGTTTTCTATCTATTGCCAAAATGTCAATTCTTCTGATGCTGTCTTCAATGGATAATCCAGATATTTCTTGGTGTACTTCAAAACCTTTTTCCAGTAACGCATTCGCATGAATTTTTAAGAATAAATAAAACCGTAAGAATAAAAACCGTAAGAATAAAAAAAATTTAAAAATGTAATTTGATAAATTTGATTATTTCTGTTTGTTCAAGTGAAATGAGTTACAGTGAAATGAATGACCTTATACGCATTTAAATTTTACTAGGCATTTGTTAAATTTTAATTGGAATAATTAAAACTCTATTAAGAAAATCTGGATTTTAGATTTTTTAGGATCAAGGTTGCGCGTATGTATAAAAAATATGTACACAATTATCGAGGGAGTTTCAACAGATACCTAATTAAGAATAAACAAATTAGCACGGAATAAATTTAAAGTATGCCAAACACACATTTCGGCAATGTGCTGTTAATTTTTATTATATTACTATTAAATAAAGGAATTTACATATTATTATGGTTACACACATGACTTATTTTATATTACTCAAACATATGTGAATGTATACAAAGTTAATGTAAACGGTCCTAGAAATAAAATCAAACAGTTTGATCTAAAATTATCTGAAATTCTTGAAAGCTGACTCGGAGAAATTATAGAAGTAATTTTTGGAGTGGTGTCTGCTACATTTTGTACTCGTATATTGAATAATTTTTTTTTTATACTCTGCATATAATAGGAATCTACTCGAAATGCGAAATTGCCTCTTTTATCACAAGTGTTAAAAAAATAATTGCTAAAATAAATGACCACACTACTTTGATCTCGCAAGAGAGAAAAAGTGACAACGTCAAATTTTGTTTTTATGTTATGACAGGAACTGCCACATTTAATGTATTTCCTCATCTGCAAGATCTTCTCATAACTTTTCTATTTCTATAATAAATAAGTATTTGAAAAGGATAGGTAGGTACTCAGTTATTATTATTTTATTTATTTTTTTTACTTTTTAACGAGCTTTTATTTTGCAAAACCACTATACGAATAGGAGAGTACCTACTGTTGAAGGTATCGGAAGTTTCCATAAGTAATTTATAGCCCCCATCAGAAGTTAAAAGACAGAGGCCCGATAGGATAAATAACGGCTGTCCACAAATGGAAAATTTCACGAGAGATGCGCATAATTAAGAGCACAAGGCTCCCCAGTGCCAGTTGATTACTGCGAAATACGTAAGCGTCGAATATCGCTATGGACCGAGCGCCATAGCCATATCAGAATTATATGACTACCCGACACATCTGGGATGACCTCTATGGCGAATTTCCCGTTCGAGAAAAGCCGTTTACGCCCGGATTTTGTTGGTAGTGCCTGCAGATGAAAACTACAGAAAAAACTCAGCTCTCTAGACTGAAAATTGCTAGTGTCCTTTGCAAGAAGGCACCCTGTTACAAATCACGTAACTTTCGTCGATATTTAAATAAAAATTAAAAGTCCTTCATCATAAGTTCCACAGTAGTATTGCGATTTACACGGTTTAATTGAAATAAAATGTAAAATCAAATGTTTTAATTATGGTATCAACTATCAATCATTCCTAGTTTTATTCACAAAATTTATCAATAAAAGGCTAAAGCTAAAAATAATCGATCTTTAGAATTTTCAAAACTTTCATACCTGTGAAACTTTATCCGAACTGCTTCGTTCGCTACCGCTTTTGCAGTCAAAACTGAACAATATACAGGAAAATTTACGAAATAACTACAACATCCTATTATAAAAGCGGAAGATTATAATCGGTGGCACCGCGCTGTTTGCCACCGCTACTGTCTCGTGACATGAAATGTTTGCTGCAACTGTCAGTGCAGCTAACGATGCGCGTTATCCTGAGAGTTATCCTACCTAAGGTTCGGTCGATGTCATAATACTTCAGTTGTCATATCAGTCAGCGATTATGTCAGTGTCAGTTTTTTGCCAAAATTGAAAGCCCAAAATGTTTGTTTGAAACAATTCGAATCTGACAGTTCTTGAAAATTGTAATGTACAATGTTTTGTTTTGTTTATTTATTTCCATTCAATTTCATTTTACGCATAGAGATCAGGCAAGATTAAAAAGTGGAGATTACGTCCGGTGGTGGCTATAATGGCTACGTCTGCTACAACCACTTCCTATAATCAGGAGTATCCAATTACGGCAAACTCGTACCTGTATTTACGAGAGTGGGCCCCAATGACAAAATTGTCGGAAAAACTTCCCCACAAAGTTCACTTGGGCCTCTTACCACATCAAGTGAAACTGACCAGCGTAGACGCAGTTCCCGAATATTTGGCACTGGGCACGAATTTCGGTGTAGTTTATTGGTTCGATAGGAAGACTCAGGATCTGCAAGAGCTTCGGTGTGAGGTGGTAATTATTTATTTAAGCCAATATATAGCTGCAGGCCAGGTAAAATTGCACCTTTTAGAATATTTTAGATGATTAACTCTGAAAGTACATTATTTGGACTCTGAGACATTAACCCTGCCACCGGTCAACTTTTTGTGATAGGAAGGTGAAGTGCTTTATTTCTCCTGGCCTGTTGCTTGGATTGGATAGCATGTTTATTGAAATGTACAGTATGTAAGATGAATACTAATTGAATAATTGTATCCTTTTTGCAGTTTAATTCTTCAGTTACAAAAGTTAAAATTATATCCACAGTAGAATTTATGGTAGCAGCAGGAGGGAAATGCGGGAGCATTAGTATTTTTCAAATCCCTAAATCGCTTCCAGATTCTATACCTGACAGTTTGAAGCCTAAAACGAGTAAAAAAATCGAGAGGTACACAGTTTCGGAATTGCACAAATCGGAGATTAGAGCTTTGGAATGGTCAAAAAATGGAATGAAACTGTTTTCGGGTGATAAGAGTGGCACTGTAGTTTTTACAGAAATAGACTTTTATATGGTACGTATTTACAGAACATAAGTATTATATTGATTTTCACCAGCAAAAGATATGAATTGTTTCTGTTCACTATCATTCAGCAGTTATTTATCAAACAATACCATGCAGCAGGAAGTCAAAGATTACTAGATTACAAATAGATTCTAAGTGGCTTATACATTTTGTATCATTTCTAGCACATTTGTAAATCGATTGAAATATTAAACGAAACCTACGAAGTAGTTCAGTTGTCTTATAATCAGCAGCGATTGTTGGTGTCGACTACTTACAGGAGCATAATCTGTCAGAAATTGGATAAATGGAAGGTTTGCCAAGTGGGGAAAAAAGATAGAAAACTGTAAGTACATACTGTTATATGCAAACCTCACTTAATTTACAAGAAATGTACCCCTGCGATATCAATACTTGAGAGTCTTGAGACTTTTATTTTCTGCTGTAATTGCTTAGCTCATACTAATGGGTAACATGGATGCTATTCCCAAAAGAAAATGATACCCTTCAGATTAAATATCAATCTATTAATGTTTGATTTAAACAAAAAAATGCTGTTGGTTTCAATTACTCAACATAGCAAATAAATCAAAGTTTATATACTTAATTAAATACTTTATATATGCCGTTCACTTATTATAAAAGAATTGGGTTATGGTGTAGGGTGATAGAAATCACTGGGTATAACCGCTGTCAATCACTTGCTGGAGTTGGGTTATGTCTCTTTTTTATGAGGTTGAAGTTTTATGACAACGAACAGGACATAGTTGCAAAATGGATTCTTGATATTTTTGCTATGCTTCTTATTATCTTTACGTCTTTATGGACTTTTTATTTTGGAACCTTTAGTCACGTTATTTTATGATATTGCAATCTTTATCTAGAAAGCAAACTCGTCAAGTCTAATAAGCTTGCCATAAATTATAACATGAGAAAAAAGTTTTATTGTATTTTGATATCTTAAAGGAACTAATTGTAGCGTTGGCCGGAGTAACGTTGTAACTTACATAATTTTTTGGAGTAATTTTTTCGATTCAGCACGTTTAAATGGGCAGAATGCTTCCACAAAGCTTTAATTGTTGCCTAATTTACCTTAAATAATATTTAAACAATATTTCAAGAATCGCTAAATGAAAAAAACATTCCATTTAATAATGTTGCAAGGTACATTTTTTGAGTCTCATGTAAAAATGTAAGTTACAACGTTACTCCGACCAATGCTCCAATTAAAGGAACTCTTAATTATAAAATAGATCAAAAATTAGTAATTACTTATTTATTATTAAAAAATAGAACATTAGGTAGGTACTGAATCGGCCAACCGGCTACGGTCATGGTGATTGACGATCTTATTATTGGTGATGGCTGTTTGGATCCATTCTGGTAGATCCATATTTCGTCCAGGTACACGAACGTTACATTTTCACTCGAATTTTGATATTGTAAGTATTTTCTTAGAAAGGTAATTTTGGATGCAACGACATGCTTTTGTTCACAAAGAATTTTGCGTCCGTTCACATATTCATATTTATAGCTGAGATATTTAAGAATTTTAAATAAACTAGTTCTCCCCTTTTCAAAATCCAAATGTTCCACGTTCGTCTTCCAAAAGTTTTCCTAGAGTAAAATGTTCGTTTTTCAAGTTATATTGCCAAATCAGTCGTTGCGAATCTTTCCGAAACGTAAAATTTTCATGATTATTGTATGGTTTAGGTCGTCTGCCCAAAGGCTTAAACTTCAAATTTATCCTGTTTAATTATTGTTTCAATCGCACTTACTGAATACTATAAAAGAGGAAAATTACGTAACATCATTTTATTAGGTGTACACTTAATAATACTTACACCCCAAATGTGTTTTACTTTCAATATGACTTGTCGTTCACTTAGGTTGTCATTTTCAGATTTAAATAACTTGAATGCCTTTTTTATACGAATTTTTTCTTCAATCGATATTAATTTCGGCATTATGAAATTTATAATGTCAAAAAATTAATATTTATTTGACAGTTCGAGAAAAATTTGTCCGAATAAAAATTATCCTAGATAATCTACTAAAACTTCAATTAGACAACAAGGCTGTTAATCAGCTGAGGCAATTTGATCGATTTGACAAGTGTCGGTGTTTACTTAACCTTCAATACCTCGATCAGCTGATATTGTCAATCAAGATCTAGGGAGCTTTCATTTTTGTAAACCTAAAAACAAAAGTTCATGGCCTACCAATGCTTTTTTAATATGTGAACGGCATATATGTAGTAAGTTGATCCGGTTAAAACTGGTCAAAATCCTACTAAAAACAGATTCCTGGAATTTTTGAAACCAATCAAAAAAACACAAAGTTTGTTGATACCACTGGAGTTACTTCAATTTTTTCTCTTTAGTAAATCCCCAATTTCCTGTTGAATCTTATAACAAAACCTAAATAAATAGTTAATGTTAGAATATCAGCGCTCCTCATTATTTAAGAAGCAGAAAAAACATCGCTGAAGGCGGGGGTGGATAATTCACTCTTTTTAAAGCTCTTCAGCACATTCCATATCAGCTTAGTGTAACTTTCTCCCGCTTGTCGTTAAGCAGAACATTCAACAGAGACATCTCTGTTGGTAACAGTGACCACTACCAACACTATAATAGAGAAGCTATAATAATAATCACGTAAAACTGCCGCTTTTGCCAAAGGATCCATGCTCTATAAAACATGCTTAAACTAATAAGTGGCATAAAATATTTCATTCTTTATAATATAGACAGTAAGATATTCCTTCTATATCCTTATTTTCGCTTCCTTACTTAAAAACGGACATTTTCTTTTCAGTAAAATTGATAAACTAATTAAATTTATGGTACGGAAAAGCGGCAGTTTTACATGAATAATAGTATACTTCTAGAAACTACCCCTCCAGCTATGTTTTTCTGCCTCTGGTATGAGTTTAGTGTTTTTTTCTATGAGTCGATAACTATTTCTAATATGATTTATTTAATATTTTGGCTCGAATATTAAATATTTTAATGGGTGGTTAGGTAACTATTTTGAATAAGCTAAAATTAACGTTCATAATATAATAATAATTGCAGATTAGGACCGTTTGGTGGTTTAATTCTCCAAACGAGTATAAGACCTGACGATCTACAATTGTGCTGCACTAGACCGGGTCTGAGGATTTGGCTTGCCGATGTAGAAGGGAACGTACAAAAGACGTTACTATTTAAGGTGAAATTGAAAAAAAAAAAATGAAACAAATTTAAACTCTCTTTTTCCCTTTAGGACCTCCTTAGTAAGAGCTGTGATGAAGTACTGCTGATCAACCCCGTATCGAAATCTCTGAGAGCGTTGAAACCGCAAAAGGAACCGAATTTCGGACCTCTGCTGAAGTTTCACGAGAAACTTTTGATCACTTACAATGACGAGATCGTTTACATCTTGGACCACGACCAAATGCACATTTTGTATAAAATGAGCCATCTGAGAAGGTACTTATTGTTTCACTTCTAATTCCGGTGTAAGAGAACAAGTTGTGATGTTATTATTTTTCAGTGTCATCGATATAGCGAGTTATAAAGACGAAATATTTATTTTAGAAGAAGATAGGACCGTGGTGAGAATATCTGATCGACCAGAGAATTTAGGTAACTTTTTTTCTCTCTTTAATAATGGAAAATTTCGAGGGTGTCTCGAGTTGTGTAGTCTTGAAGGTGTGAGATAAATGCAGATAGAATTTGGTGGGTATTATTTGATTTGAAGCTATTTCTAGTCAATTTCTTTTTAATTCTACTTACATTACTTATTCTCAAATTATTTCTACTTATTCTGAATTTTCTATTTCTGAATGTTACTTTTTCTGAAATTTACCTTGAAAACCTATAGACTATGCACAACTTTTAAGACATCTCAATAAATAAATAACAGACAAAATAATAACCGGCTGTTAACACTTTTTTTACCATAGATTCTGCAATGACGACGTCATCGACTAGTTCGTCGCCAGCACACTCGATTAAAGCAATTACGGAAAAAATCAACACATCAAACATAATAGCCGCAATTCCGCCCCTGTTCCAGAATCCCTTTGTTCACGAGAGTCAAAATATAAACGAATATAACGATCAATCAGTAGAAAATTATGCCGAAGAAGCCAAGGAATCTCCTATCAGAACTGAACCTGTTCCGGATGAAAGGAAGTCTTTCGACGAAATAGGGAAACTGGATTACAGCGAGACGATAATTTTTAAAAAGTCCAAGCGTAAAAAGCGCGGCATGAGCAGCAGTACGATGAGTATCAGCTCGACCAGTTCCGAGGAGAGGGAAGGAAGTTCCATGAAGTCATCGACGATAAGGCTGTTTCCGGATCTGAGAAAACCCGACGATATTAGGAGCGACATTGAGAATAAAGAGAAAATTTTATCCGATCTGTTGAAATTAGATAAAATCGATATTTCTAACAGTGTGAGCAAATATGAGGAATCGGAGGATAAATCTGTAGGAAGAAAAGAATCTAACGCGTGTTCTGTTGATTGTACGGTACGACAAATTCCTGAATCATCTAAGAAAGTAATCGATAAAAGTTCATCTAGACCGAGTACGGCAAAAGGAAATGAATCATCTAAAAAAATTGATTTTGGTCTTACGATTGATCAAAGCGTTCACAAAAGCGTCAAAGAAAAAGTGAGAACCAGTACAGAGAATGATGTTAATGTTAACCGAACTGCTATTAATAGGAGTATTTACAGAGTTAACGAAGCCGGAAATTTTAACGATAGTCCATTAGACATTAATTCAAGTTTATCCTATAGCACTGTTAATTTTGATGAAGCTCTAAGTTCGAGTTTACTTGCCAATATTAGTGACATTCCAGGTAAGATATTTTTTATTGAATCATGAAACGCATTAATGAAGACTTTTTTCAGCCTGTGTTAGCATTCCAAATGATTGGAAGTTGTCAGAAATTCAGATGAATAAAAAACGGGATACTTCTCTTTCAGACAACTCCCTGAACGACTGGGAAATTGTTTGATTTTCATTTTATTTTTTATTTAATTTTAGATTTGTTATTATGCTAGTCAAGTGGAATTTACTGATAAAGAATAATTGCTCAGCATATATGAAGTATTGTTGATTTTGTTTACTTTATTTTACTCTCTAGATATACATTTATTATTATTTAAGATTTTTGTTATAAATATGCAATATAATAGTATTATTTTTTTATTTGTGCATAAAATAAATATCACCTTCAGAAAATTACTACAGAAAGAACCAAATTTATCCAATCTTTACTTCTTGTAAATTTGTAAAACTTTTCCCTCCTGAAAGAAGTGGCAACCTTGTAATCAAAATTTGTCCTCAGATTTATGTGAGTAGTTGGGTCAATTAGCTCCAAGGTCAACCCTATAATTTTGCAATAATTATGAACTTTATTATTGTAATCCCTAACTTTATAGGTCAGCCTTCTAATAAGTAATAACACAGAACTCCAATTAGAGTTTCTGGAGAATGATTTTTACAAGTGTCTGTTAAAATGTCAAAAATTGGCATTTTATAATTTAATTAGCATAAGGCTTGCACTGTCTTTTAAGACGTAAGTCGAGTTTTCAATGACTGAACTCCAGACAAGAATGGTGCTGTTCCTTCCACTGTAAAACGATCATTAATCACAAAAATTAAAGTAATAAAAAAATGGAGGAATCAGGGTTCAAGGGAACATTAAAAAGTCTGGCTTGATTCAAAATTATAATAGTCAAAGAAAGTCTTAAAATTATTATAGAAAAGCAGATACTGCAAGTTTTACAACTTCTAACAAGCTTAATACAATTTTAATTTTTTGTAGTTTACCAAGTACTGGTGGGTTAAACAATAATTAGATCTGATCACCTTAATTAGAATTTATTACTAATGAAAATGTTTACAGTACAGATTTTATATTGTTAAACCGGCCAACCCTTCTTTTACAGACGTCTTAATATCTACTATTAACAGTAATAATTATTATATTATGATCCTTGAAATAATCCATTATGAAATACTGAAAAAAAACTTGTTAAAAAAATTTAAAATACAAAAATTCAACTTTACCTCTCAATTAAGCTTGCTCTCATCGAAGATGTAATGTTGGAAGGTGTCGCTTCATTCAACCTAAACACTGACTCAACAACCGACAGCTCTGTACCTGTCGTATCCATTCCGGCAAAAGCGCTCCAATCGTTCACCACCATTCCTGCTCCTATAACCTCGCTACCCCTATTTATCGTTCCTGCCTGAAATTAACGACTCATTCAAGGTATTCCAAATTTCTTACAACTGCAACAATCCAGACAAGCTACTTTTACTTACAAGCACAAGAAGTCTTCTATCTTTATTTCAATAAATTTGATCTCTCCAAAGAGGTACAAAATGGCAACAAATCTAATAATAATAGCAAAGACATTACATAATTATTTAATTTATGTAGCTCTAGCTTGTAAATCTTTTTTTTCAATGAAGCTGTTTCAAGATTGGCATGTTGCAAGTTTTTTCTATCAAGTTGTGAGACATTTATGAAACATACCACCAGAGGAATCTGAAGCAACGATGACAGTTCTTCTTGTTCTGTGATGGTGGTGTTTGGATGTACCAAGCCTCCTTGATTACTTAAAACACAGTACGATCCAACCAACACGTTATTGGCAATCGTGTGACGAAACACCTCCACATTTAGTATATCTGTGATTATTTCGATGGTCTCCTGAAAAATAAACCGTAAATATAAATTGCTGTCACAGCTGGCTAACAAGGTTGCTGAAATTTCCCTTTAAATACTACAAAAACTAAAGCAGAAAACAATTCTGTTGCCTGTATTTCAGAATTATTGCCTCAATCAGAATTAAGAATTTAATAAATCAAATCTGATTTCATTGGTAATACAGGTGTCTGCAAAATGTCTACTATAATTTATTGTAGTGAAACCACAGAACATTCTTTTTGGAAGTCAATGTTTCCAGTTATCCCACCCCTTAAAAATAAAAACAAAACAGAGAGAAATGACATTGCAAGCTTCATCTCGCTTTTCTGGTTTCAATTAATGAGATACCAAGATTTTATTAAATATTTGCAGATATGACAATTATACCATTGAGGTGTGTAAACAAAAAGAACTCATGACAAAAATGATGCCAGCCTTGTAATTATTGTATTTTATGAACAAAAATATAAAACCCCAACAGCCAGTATTATAAAGGCTCATTAAGCTAACGAACAGATTTCTGTGAGCGTTTTTGAAGTTAATATCGACGTCAAATGACTTTTATTAACTTTTTTGTAAGCGCTTTCATGCCAAGAATCACTAAATAGCTATATTTTCCATATAGTCGATACCTTCTTCAGAAATCTGCGTGTTAAATTAATGAGCCTTTATCACTGTTAACTAATATTGTAGTTGATAGTAAATACAAACAGGTTATCAGTAAATTATTGCACAACATTAGTTCACCATTTTTTTCTCAAATCTGTCAACTGTAACAATTGCAAAACGTGAATTCCTTACTTGCAATAAGCCAAACGATGACCTTTTTGGAAAAATATCAATAAAAAAACAATTTAAAACCTAAAGCACCAGAGTCAAATTCTTAATAATCGTGCAGTGGAAAACGGCATTTCTAATGATAATTAGTCTGTACCTATAATATTAACGCTCACTACTCAAGAATCTTACATTATCTATGTCAGGGTGTACTAAAGCAACATAATCGTTGCAAGCGATCACATTTCCTAGGGCAGACAATCTCTCCTCGATCCTTTGAACTTTTGTCGCATCAGGCAGTGAATTCCTAATGTGCTGCAATTCCGAGTCGGTGGTGCTGTTTGGGACGAGTAAGCCATTTTTGTTCCCCACACAGAGTCTTCCAATAATTTTGCACTCTGCGATCGAAGCATGAATCACTGGGATATTCTCTGCGAGTTCACCCTCGAATGTACTGGAATTATTTCGGGCATATATTAACAGAAATGAACACTCTATGAATAAAAATAAATTAGGTACCTGTAAAAGTTTTCTGAGCCTCCAATACCCACCAAGCAGTAGGTGTTTGTTAGTTTGGCAAAACATCCGATTTCATTGTTATTTTCAAACTGAACACGTACTGCCATAATTGAAACGATTCTCTTGTCCTTCGAAATTTGCAAAAATAAGAAACAAAACGACTGAAATTGGCTAGAAAAAAATTATTCAAAAATTAATAGATGACTACTTCAGAAAAGCACCACCACGGCGAGTTTTTTAGAAATATCAATTCTAACCTCAAATACCTGAGTATTCTTCTTCTTACTTGTTTAATGGCCCCCGATGCTATAGGAAAAATGGCCTGGTGCCAAACCTCTGTTCTCCTGTAAATTGTACTTAGAAAATTTTTTAATACAAGTTTCTTCGTTTTGAGAATCAAACAATTTAAAGCGAACAAAGAAGAGCATGTAAGGAAAAATAACACTGTAGATTTATTATTAATACCAATACGTGCTTCTTCTATTATTAATATTACATTAAGGATATAGGTATCGGTATATCATTATATTATTGTATTTAAGTACCACCGAAGCGATCTACTGGGGTACCTACTACTGTATTACCGATACCTACTGATCTACTGTATTACCGACATTGACGTTTACTAAAATAGCGCATTTACCCTTGACGTTTACTTGACAAGGAGATGTTTGAACAGCTTGCTCGATGTCATGTTTTTGGCAAGTTTAGTTAGTCACAAGACAAGACTAAGGTATAAAGTGGAAAAATGTAAGGTTTGAAAAATTAAACAAAATATTAATGATAACAATTCAATGGTGTAATAAATAGCTTAACAAAATAACGAAAATAAACACGAAAAGAAATTAAAATTCACCGGTAGGGGGCGCAATTTTTTATTTATTTTTTTCTTATACTGTTTGGTTTGCTTAAGGCTGGCCACCGGCTATATCTCGGAAACTAATAGGTATATAACCTCAAAATAAAAAATTTCCAGACATAAGTGATCACGAGAAATTCAATTAAAATATTTTCAAGATGGCCGCACTTCCGGAAATACCGGATGTACTTCGTTATTTCAACGGGAACACCCGCCTGTAAAACTTTATATTTCTTAAATGTCTGAAGAAATCGAAAACAGGTGGTTTTCACCATTGGAATTTAGATTGAGCGGTTTATGAGTTATAAACAAGTGAAAATCGAAGATTTTCAACTTCAAAGCCGTCTAGAACTAGAACGGCTCAAGATATCTAAAAACGGTTTACATGTCCTTATCTTAACTTTTCATGTTTTATCCTACTATATTATGTGGCTCAAATATTTTAATACAGGGTGATGGCAAATCGGATAATTTTCATCACCCTGTATTAGGGACATGTAAACCGTTTTTAGATATCATGAGCCGTTCTAGTTCTAGACTGCTTTGAAGTAGAAAATTTCCGATTTTCACTTGTTTATAACTCATAAACCGCTCAATCTAAATTCCAATGGTGAAAACCACCTGTATTAGATTTCTTCAGATATTTAAAAAATATAATAATTTACAAGGCGTGCCCGTTAAAATAACGAACTAGGTGTCAACTTCCGGTATTTCCGGAAGTATGGCCATCTTGAAAATATTTTCATTGAATTTCTCGTGATCACTTATTATGTCTGGAAATTTTTCATTTTGAGGTTATAGGTCCATTAGTTTCCGAGATGTAGCCGCTTGCTTACCTATACCTTAATGAAACACCCTATATCCTATATACAGCGTGTCCCAGCTTATTCGAAGCGGTCTCTGTGGGCCAATTAAACGATGGACTTTTTCAAAAATCTTTTCGAAAATTCAAGTACAGAATCACAATGGCCGCATAATTTAAAATTATTTTGGAGTATAAAGAGTGTCCCATATATGACAGTGACATATCAAAGTTATGTTTTTTTAAATGGAAAGCTTCCTATGTTATTGCATTTTTAGATTGTCTGAGAAGAGAAAATAAGATTGGCTTTTACAGTTGGTGTTTAAATTCAGAAGTTTTTGAGTTATAAACAAGTGAAAATCGTCATTTTTGAAGTTCAACGAAAACGGCTAAAGATAGAGAAAAACGGCTTACATGTCCCTATTTTAACTTTTTATGTACTATCCTATGGTATAGATTAAATGTTTATACAGGGTGATAAAAAATTTGAAAAATTCTGAGATTTCTCCACGTGTCGCCAAATAAAAAAATCAAAGAAAGTACAAATGTTTCTATACCATAGGATAGTACATAAAAAGTTAAGGTAATTGTATACATCCGCGGCTCCTAATAAGTTTCATCAATTTTTTCGGGACCGATGAGCGAAATAGGGGTGCTGGGGTGGGTAAGAAAGTAAAAACAGCCATTGCAAACTAATATTAAGGTCACAACTAAGGCCTCTTTGGCACTACGGTCGAATTTCTATTTTTTTTTTCACTTTCAGGGCAAGGAAAATCTTCGAAAATAACAGTACCACGATTTTTATTTTGAATTTTGCATTTATTTTGCATTTATAATTCGAAAATCATTGCATCAATCTCTGTGGACTGGACACGTTATGTGAAAGCGGATATATCGCCCAGTCCGCCTCTGTAAACCTCTAACACAGAATAGAATACTTGGCAATTATTGTGAAGTGAATTTATCCGGGATCGCGGCATCTAATCGGTGCCTCTTGTCAGGACCGCACTCCCTCCGCACTCTCAAAACCGTTTTTTTTACACCGTTTTGTGGCTTTCCCTTTCATTTGCAAAGCAAATGAATACCTTCCTGGTGTTACTATAGGTATGTTCTCCACCCCTATATACTTAGGTTCCATAGTGAAACTGTAGGAGCCGCGGATGTATATAATGACCAAAGTTAAAATAGGGACATGTAAGCCGTTTTTCTCTATCTTGAACCGTTTTCATTGTACAGGGCCTTGAACTTCAAAAATGACGATTTTCACTTGTTTATAACTCAAAAACTTCTGAATTTAAACACCAACTGTAAAAGCCAATCTTATTTTATCTTCTCAGACAATCTAAAAATGCAATAACATATATAGGAGCTTTCCATTTAAAAAAACATAACTTTGATATGTCACTGTCATATGGGACACTCTTTATACTCCAAAATAATTTTAAATTATGGCCATTGTGATTCTGTACTTGAATTTTCAAAAAGTTTTTTGAAAAAGTCCATCGTTTGGCCTACAGAGACCGCTTCGAATAAGCTGGGACACCCTGTATAAACAGGTGAAACCAAGGTCCAAGGTAAAGTTAAATAAAAGTTGGCGCCTTATGCAGGACACTTCGAGGTTCCGTAACCACATAAAATTGGTAATTGAAATCGGACTTACCTATAATTTTATGAAGTTTTCTTTTTTAAATCACCTCATCTTTCACTTTCCATAATTTTATGATGAGCTAATAATAGATCATCTCGTATTTAAATAAAAAATAAGTAATTTTTGAATTTTGACCATTGCTAATATTGCCATATTGCCAATTGCCAACCATAACGAAAAAACAAAGATAGCCAAAAACAAAACATTCAAAGGCCAGTAAATAAACAAAGAAAGAGTATTTTGACAATAGTGTAATAATAACGTCAAACTTCAACGTCTGAAAAACTGTCGAAGTGTCGAATGTCGAAGCTGAAGGTGAAGGTCGTTTTGTTTTCTTTTCTTTCACTTCACTTTTCTTTCATTCAGAGTTGTTTTGTTGTTTTGTCGAGAAACTCGAAAATGAAACGTTACTATCAAATTCCAACATTATTTTAAAAGCTTGCCGGGAAGAATTAAAACTCAAACATGAACAAGGGTAGAATAACTTTTGGCAAAATCAATGCGAATTTTGGACAAAATGCCAAGAGAATCACCCCTACAGGCACCATAGGAACATTTGGTCCTCCCAAAGAAATTGAGGCTCTGGAAGACGATACCGAACATCAAGAGCTTAAAGATGTAATGGGCATCACTACTTTCGGCAAGAAAGCCAAAAGCTTCAATATACAGGTACGTTTTAAACCGGATTCGTATGCTTCTTAGTTCTTAGCCTGTCTGCAATTAAGTTTCTCGTTTACAGGAAATGCTGGAAGAAGTGAAACAAACTGCAAGGACTCTCACCAAAAAACCAGAAGAAGAGAAAGTGAAAGACGAGGAAAGCCCAAGCGACGAAGAAGAAGAGGACGACGATGATGAGGATCTCATAGGTCCCCCTATTCCTCCCGATTTGGGTAATACTAATAAGTTGTCTTTAGGTCCTCTTTAAAATATTTTGAGAAAAAATTGTTTTTTAAATGAGACAAATTACATACCCACCAATTTCTATTTACGGTACTTATTTTTTTATAAAGTTTCAGCTGGCAGTTCATCGATGTCAACAGCAGCAGCACCAGAAAAGGATTCAGATGACGGCAGCACTGACACTGAAGACGAAAGTAACGACGATTCAGACAAATCATTATTCATTCCTTCGTCGCACGAAGTTACCATGACCCACGGTAATAAAGCTGTGACAGCAATAAGTGTCGATTCCAGTGGTGCTCGATTAGCCTCCGGCTCTGTTGATTACGACGTCAGTTTTTGGGACTTTGCCGGCATGGACATCAACATGAGAAGTTTCCGAACGCTACAACCGGCCGATAACCATCCAATAAGAGGATTATTTTACTCCGGAACGGGAGACTTATTACTCGTGATCTCTGGAGCGAGACAGGCTAAAGTGATCGATCGAGATGGCTTTGAAAAATTAGAAACGGTAAAAGGCGACATGTACATAACCGATCAAGCCAGAACTAAAGGCCACACCGCGGGACTGCTGACAGGCTGCTGGAACCCCGTGAAGCGGGAGGAATTCTTTACGACCAGTTCGGACGGTACGGTCCGAACATGGGACTTCTACGCCGGAGGAAAATGTCACAAGTCGGTGATCAAGTGTCGCGCTCAGAACGGCTTGAAGACCTCACCCAGCGCTTGCAGCGTCAACAGAGAAGGTCACGTCGTGGCTTGCGGATGTACGGATGGGTCGGTGCAATTGTGGGATATGAGGAAATGCTCCGTCGCTCCTGCGGCACAAATAAGGAAAGCGCACGCTCCTGCAGATTTTAGCAGCATCTGTTATTCGAATATCGGTGATCATTTGCTGACCAGGAGCTGCGATGATACGATGAAGTTGTGGGATTTACGAAACTTGAAGACCGTGGTTCATGAAGTCGGCGATCTGTATTCCCGGTATGACACTACGGATGCGATTTTCAGTCCCACCGATTCTTTAGTTTGTACAGGAGTTTCTTTAAGGAAAGGTAAGTTTTTTTTTTGAAGTCTGAAACATTGTTTGTCTGATTAAAAATAAAAAGCCTGTATGGTACCAAATTGGATAGATATGGGAAACTTGTCTTGGAAAAAGAGTTTTGTTTGTTGTTTCTGATTTCCTGAAGAAGTCTCTTCAAGTAGTTCATCTTGCATAAACAAGTAAACACTGGCTCAAAAAATACCAAATTTTATAAAAATTCAAATGGCCGCCATTTTGAATCGACTAAATCTATAAAAAATGTCAAGTCAGATCAGGAGATGAAGAATTTTGATAATTATTATTCTCAAACATTACCGGAATATTGCTAGTAACATCCAATGTTTGTCTGGATATTCCTAGCTTTCCTCAGTTATAAGATAAGGACTTTCTCATAAAATCTACACCCTAGTAACTTAACATTGTTTTAATTATAAATGTATTAATACAACATCTATCCTTTCAGGAGAAAAAAATGGTAGCATTCTCTTCTACGACACAAACACTTTCAATCTAACAAAAAAGATCGATGTAACGACCTCGCACACAATCAAACTAATATGGCACCCCAAACTGAACCAGATATTTGTCGGAACAGGCAACGGCTTGATAAAATGTTATTACGACGAGAGGCGAAGTTTACGAGGGGCGACTTTATGTGCGGTGAAGCTGCATCGTAAAGCCCAGCACTCGGAAGTGGTCAGCTCGCAGCAAGTAATCACACCGCACGCCCTCCCGTTGTTCAGACAGGAGAGGAGAAAGACGAGCAGGAAGCAGATGGAGAAGGACAGGCTGGATCCCTTGAAAAGTCGGCGACCGGACTTGCCGATCACATCGGGTCAAGGCGGTAGAGTGGCCTCTACCGGTGGCACTTTGAGCAGTTACGTGATCAGAAATTTGGGACTCAGCAAGAGAGTCGACGATGATCAGGATCCCAGAGAGGCGATTCTTAAATTTGCGAAGGACGCGGAGGAGAATCCGTACTGGATCACCCCCGCTTACGCGAAAACCCAACCGAATGTGGGGAAACAGACTGAAGATGAACCTGAAGCAAAGAAACAGAAGCTTGAAGATAAAAGTTAATTATTTTGTCTATCTATTCTATGAATTACAATATGTGTTAGTATAGAGATTGTTCAAGCCTATAATGTAAGGTAATAAAATTGTTGATCATGTATGTAGTAATTTTATTTTAATGTAATTTATGAAAATATAATTTATTTTTGATTTTTTTCCTTTTATTATGTCCCAGGCCAGGTCCAAAAAAGGCGTATTGTGTGTGACATTTTGGTTTAAAAAAATTAAGGGACGTTTAAATCAAACTGTTGGGAGTTGTTTGAAGAAATCTGAAAATCTGGTTGATCCATTATGGCAGGTTTAACAGCAATTTTCTCTTCAAACAGTTGTAAATAAAAATTGTAGAGCTATTAAAATTCAATAATTGGCTTGTGAAGTTAAAATAAATAGCCTTTAAATCTGAAAAATTATATGACAAAAATATATAGAATGTTTTTTAAGGTGATAAATAAAGCAATCAATGCAGGTCGTATGAGTATAAAGCACATAAAGTGCAATTACTAGCCTGTTAAGTGGGGTTGGATTATTCCTCTATCGCCCCAACATTTGTCATACTGACAGTGCCTGAAACTCAATCAAGAGAGCTTCTATTCAAACAACAACAGAGCCACCAGTGTACCAGAACAAGCACAGACATGTGTTTCTCCTTATTGGGGCTCATCAGCATTTGGACTGGTTTGCATAAGGCCTGGTTTCAGACATTCGACAACATCCTCCGGATACTCCAGACGCAGCACACTGATGAGCCCCAATAGGGAGAAACACATGTCTGTGCTTGTTCTGGTACTCTGGTAGCTCTGTTGTTGTTTGAATGGAAGCTCTCTTGATTGAGTGTCCCCTACAATGTACTGAAGAGTTTATCCGTCATTTTCTTAACACCCTGTAGGTACCTATTGATTCAAATATAGTTGGACCAGAGATATAACGAAACGACTTCTGTCATTTTATCAATTTTTGGATTATTGAAATATTGTTGAAGTCATAAAATATGACAGTTTAACAATTAGATTTTTTCGTTATATCTCTTGGTCGACAATACCGCCATTTTGTTCTCACTGTAAATTAATGAAATTTTGAGAAAATATTCTTCATAATGACACCTCTACAATGATTTACAATGAATGTTGTGACAACTTAATCCTTGTTAAAATCAAGATGGAGGCCGATCCCATCTCAATTTTTTTATGGAATCAAGATGGAGGCGGGAGCCATCTTGATCTTGAGTGAAGTTACTTTAAAATGGAAGGCTAATAAATAATTATTATAGTGCTAAAAAAAATATGTAAATAACGTAATATAGAAAAATTATCCTAATCCTAACACACATGAACGAAGTGGAATTCATTTATTTAGAAAAATCTGAAATGGTATACTAATCGAATTATCAATAATTCAAATCTGAAACAATCGTTCGACAAATAAAACACGATTTATTTTGTAAAATATTATTCTAATTATTTATTTTTGCATCAAGCTGAAGAAACTTATAATAAATAATCTAATCAACATTTTTTAATAATTAATTAATTAATAATAATTACGTTACAAGACAAAATGAACATTTCATTTTGTCTAAAATTCGAGAAAATGTCGCTTTCGACTTCGACTCTTATATAAGTTAAAATTAGTTCCTAATTTCAAATATTAAAGTTATTACTTCCAATGTGTAAAGAAAAATTACTTAAAAAATTAAAACTACAAACAAATTAGAAATAACCGTAAGAAAAACTCTACCTCTGAAAGTTTAAACTTTCCTATTCAGAAGTCTGAATTTATTTGACCTAAAACACGATAAGAAAATATTAATCAATTGCATTTAGAATAAAATTTCCAAGAAATTACAATGAACAATGATCAATATTTATTTGAGAATTATTGTGATGTTACATTTCGCCTCGATTTCAGTCACTGTAAACCCACCAGTCCTTCTCATAACCCTCATAGACGTGATCTAAGAGAGCCTTTCTTCTTCCGTCGCAATATCTGTACTTGTCCTGCACTTTCTGTTTGATATCGATCAGATTCTCTTGAGTGATATCCCTCTCCAAATACTCACTGAGAATCTCTGTAGCCCGTTCGAGATCTTTCTGGTTGTCTTCAAATATCACAGACTGATTATTCTTCTTCAAATAATACGCAAAAACATAGGTGTACATCAATGTTTGTCTACATTGGCATAGAATGTCGACCGCCTTCTTCAAAAACTGCACCTCTATCCAGCTCATGTTGTGTTGCTGCATTTCCTCCATTTTCTCCTTCACAGCTGCATACAGCTTATTCTCGAATTTAAGAGATTGCATGTGATTCATGTAACGGTTACAATAAAACAAGTATCTCTGAAGAGCAGCTCTCGATTGTTCTTGAGCGTCACGAGCCGCTTTAGCTTCATCTTCGTCATATCGATTGCAATTGTACCAAGCACTTCCGTGCGGTTCCCAGGAGCCCAAGCAAACCCAGCAGAAATCAGCCTTGCAGTTTTGATTCTTACAGACCATGTGATTGCAGCCACCATCTTTCTCAATAGTGGCATTGCATTTCGGACACTCTTTAGTGTTGGCGGCTATCCAATTGGACGTTTCAGAATCATCGTCGCACTTCTTGATCCATTTTCTCAAGATGTAACAGCTCACCGGATCGTGCCAGTTTTCCCCGCACGAGAAGCAAAAGACATGACCGCAACGACACGTGACTGGCTTGCAATCGACGTATGTCACTTTTATAGCATAGTTGCAATCAGGGCTTGGGCACCAGCGTAACAGTCGATTACATTCAACGAAACTGTTTGTAATCAAATGCTGGTACTTTACTTTGACCTTGGAATCTCGCAGCAGCCTCATCGTGGTCTGATCGTCGACAATAATGGAACACTTATGGGCCGCGCATGATATGGTCTGTCCCACTCCCTCTTCCATTATCTTAGTCGTGAGGTACTGATTCCAGCAGTTATAGCAAAACCTGTGTCCACATTCTAATCCTGTCATCTGAGTTGGCGATAATATTCCGTAACAAATTTCGCATTCTTCCGTACCTGCAGATTTACGAGGCACTATCGGCTGGACTTCGATTTGTTTAAACGGGTTAACGACGCGAGCTTCTGTGAACAATTCGTCTTGATTGCCGTCGAAGAACCTCTCCATCAACTTCTCCTTGTCCCAGTTGAAGTAGTTGAGTAAAATTCTGGTAGTTGTGATCGGTATTTGCACCACAGTGTTAACGTCCTTGATGCACTCGATCATATGCACAACAATATCATCAGTCGATAACACTTCCCAGTGATAGTCCTCGTCGCTGCTCTGCATTTCTTTCGATGATACATTATCTTCTACCTCGAATTCGACATCGTCGCCACTCGTCTCGTTCCCAGAGTCCTCATAAAGACTGTCTTCATCAATGTTCATTGTCAATTCTGTTGCCTTTATTAAACTAGGGAGTGTTTTGACAAAATGCGTCTTTTTATTGCATTTCTGGTGTTGTTCTTTGACGTCTGCTTATTTTGACGGGCACTAGGCACTGGAGCATCCAATTCGATTTATTATAACTGTTCCTGGGCTAGGATTCTTAATTACACTGAAACTGAAAGTCGAAAGTGAAGTGTGAAATGAGAAAATGGAACCAGACTAGTGAGGTTATGTCAGTTGATAAAAAATTTTATTGTTTTGTTCACTTTGTTTTTATAATTCATTGTTATATTGAGACAAGTGACAAGTGATGACGAACAGACGAAAGATTGGAATTTAGTGGTCGAATTAGCTCCACATGGCTCCACAGAACCATGAGATAACAACAAGCAACAGGCAACAAGCGCAAGTCAAGGTTAAGCGGCCGCCATATTTGAAAATGGCAAAAAGTTATGTTAAATTTTCTATTGACATTGGGAATCAACAAATTTTTAGCTAACATTGTTTACTTCTTGTCTAACTTTGGGTATTTAGAAACTCACACACATTGTGTAGTAAGTTGTATCTTGTATCATGCGCCTGTATGCTATAGCAGAGCTGGCCATGTACTGTACTCGACGAGTACTTTACTCAGTTTACTCGTATTTTTTTATGAGTAGAAAAATTCTCGTAATAATTATGTACTCAAGTACTTTATTCCAACCAAAATACTTATTACTCGTAGGTGTAAAGTACAATTTCAACTACTCGAGGAATATTATTACTCGTGAATTACAGGACAGGTAGTACTAGTCATCAAGGCAAGGAACTGAAAACAAGTTCACCGTTCTGCACTTCTGCGCATTTCCACTGTCACTAATACAGGCTACTGCACCATATATCCTTCTCTATATTGCTATCTCCTGAATACTAAGACACTAAGAGATACAGGGTCGGTTAAATTAGAGAAAAGATGCGCAGTTTTGTGGCCATCTCGAATTCGTCAAGACATGCAAGATATCTGTGACTGCTCCTGAAATATCCTGAAAAAACTGAAAAATCGAGGTTTCTTATTTTTGCCATATCTTTCTTACTATTAAAAATTAATAAATAATTTTTTGTAGGCTTACATAAATCGTCGAGAGCTACCCATCTGTCATTACAAAAATTTTCAAGGCCGACTAGATCCAAGAATTTTCACAGTTAACTTTCGTTTTTCTTATGGCCGCCATATTATTTTTTTATGTCGTTCGATATAAAAAAAAATATTGGAAACCAAAAATTAATAAACTGCAAAATTTTTATTTTTTATTTTTATTCTTCTTTTTTCAAAGAAAAACCTAAAAACAAATCGTCGAAAAACGGCAACATTTGTAAAATACGCCGAAATAGTGCTTGCCTTATGGTTTTTTAATTTATCTATGAAATTCGGTCTAAAAAGTTGTGTTTTTTGTAAAGAAAAAAGAAGAATAAAAAAATGTTTAATTTACTTTTTGAAGTTTAACAATTTTTAGTTTTTATGATTTTTTTATACCGAATATAATTAAAAAAAACAATATGGTGGCCATAAAAAAACGAAAGTTGACTATGAAAATTCTAGGATCTAGTCGGCTTTGAAAATTTTTGAAATGTCAGATGGGTAGCTCTCGACGATTTATGTGAGCCTACAAAAAATTATTTATTAATTTTTAATAGTAAGAAAGATATGGCAAAAAAAATAAGAAATCTTTATTTTTCAGTTTTTTCAGGATATTTCAGGAACGGTCACAGATATTTTGTATGTGTTGACTGATTTGAGATGGCCACAAAATTGCGCTTCTTTGGACTTGTTTAACCGACCCTGTATCTGTTAGCGTTAGGAGATAGCAATATAGAGAAGGATATATATGGTGCATCCTGTAGTATCATATTGTTTCTATTTAACCTGCAATTCAGTTCAGCAAGCATCATTAAGTTGTAAGTAGCATCCAAGAGTGACAAACTAATTAAAATTACTGCAACAAATACAATAAGCATCGAAATAAACCAATAATTAACTTTATTATTTATTACTGCCGTGTCATATGAAACTGTCACAACACAAGCATGACGTCAAAGGCTGTAAAAGTAAATACTTACGTACCGTACGAGTACATTTTCTGAGTATTCGTACTAGGATTGTTTACGACTACGAGTAATCTTCTCAGTACTCGTGCCTCGTGCGCGTGCCCAGTTCTGTGCTATAGTAGGGTACGCTTACGCTTTCTAAGCGACAATGTCGGTAATACAGGTGCCCAATGGTATAGTGATATTTAATGCCATCTAAGCAGTTTAGATGGCGTTGGTGCTAATGTGCGCAAAATGTAGTTTATGTAAAAACTCAGTAGCGTAGGGTGTGTAATTGTGTAGAACTAAATCTAAATGTCATTACACCTATACGTTATGTCACTAATGTCAGATCTTATGAAATGAAAAAGGAAAGGAAAAATGAATATAGTTTGAAGTTTTTTGGGCTACAAGGTTATGGAAGCTGGCCATATTTCCAAAGGGATCAGGCCATTAAACAACTAAGAAGAAGAAGAAGAGAAGTTTTTTGGGATTTGATTGAAGATAAATGTTCTTCTTTTAGTGATAAGTTATCTCACAGTTCAGTGCATGAATTTGTAATAATAATAAAGTCGCCATTGTTTATGCAAATCGAAGCGTCAGTGATAAACATTTTATAAATTCGAATTACAATAAGCAGGGTGAGTCATTAATGTGCAATCACAAATAGCTAGACTTACCAAAAATAGCCACATCAGAGATCAGAGATCGTTTTTTAGTTTTACTAAAAGAATTCAAAGGTAGGTAGGTAGGTACATAATTATAATTACTTAAATGTTACATGCATACCTTGGACCCGTCCACTTTTATTTTAATTATTAGTTGACAGTAAAATCGTACAATTCGCGAACGGTTATTTCCATAATATTTCTTTTCAATTTGAAGGTGTTGAAATTATCCAAAGAAAGCAAAAATGAGTCTGCAGTGGACGTTAATTGCCGGCTTCTTATACCTCGAAATCGTTGTGGTACTTTTATTGGTGTTACCCATTGCCAGTCCCAAGAGATGGAACTCCCTGTTCAAATCCAGGTTCCTGCAAGGCATTCAACGGCAGGCCGGAATATACTTCCTGATATTGCTAGCGATATTGGTCTTATTCTTGCTGGATGCCATAAGAGAGATGAGGAAATATTCAAATTTAGGTAAGACGAATAAGTTTTTCTTATTATGTTAAATAGCTCTTGACCTCAGTCACTCCACTCCTAGTAGTTTCAAGGATTTACGCTTGTAACTATGTGCTGCTACTTAGTAAGTGTGGTTGCATGCTGCATCTATTTATTTCATGCCTTGAACAAAAAATTATTTAAATTATGGGTGAATATCTAGATGAGCGGCATGGGTATAGGGCGAAATGGCTTATACTATCGGATAGCTCGTGTCTCTAGGAGTATCAAGGTACCATTGAATTTTTGCGCCGGCACGTAATAGTCGAGAAATAAGGCCTTAAAGTTTCATCCTTGCCCTAATACGTGTATTCGAACATTATACGCGCGATCACAGGCAGCTCGCTTATCCGACGGTCACACGACGATCGAGCGTTTCCTGTTCGAACGCAATCATATGACGAATACACGTATTAGGGCAAGGATGACACTTTAAGGCCTTATATCTCGACTATTACTTGCCGGCGCAAAAATTCAATGGTACCTTGATACTCCTAGAGACACGAGCTATCCGATAGTATAAGCCATTTTGCCCTATACCCATGCCGCTCATCTAGATATTTACCAAATTATGATTTACTTATCTTAATATCTTATTCATAGTAGGTATTTTTGAGAAAGCTAAATTGTATGAAGTTGCATCATAATGGGTTAGTTACATTTGTTACCAACCTTACAATTTGAAAGTTACCGCGATTTACCATTAAAATTATTCAATGAATGAGCTGTCATGTTGGCAACATTTCACTTGGTTGCCATGTCAATTTAATAAATTGTTTATCAGTTGACTCTCTTAAATTCAAGAGGTGTCTGCTTTTTGTGCAAATTTGAGTATCGAATTGAAGGCCTTGGTGCAATAACAGTCCACGTGCGGTACACATAATTTTGATTATTGTCACCAGAAATTCATGTTTCACAACTGAACTTGCAACACACATGGTGCCATAATGGGCCACATCGACATACATGAACGGTTCTTGCACCAATCGATACAGAATCATTTTTTGACCAAAATCTGACAACACGATTTTGCAAAATTTGGTCTTTGACTGGTTTTTGCACCAAGCCTGTTTTATATTTATGTTAGTTTTATTTATTTCTACACCTTTGAGCTTAATTTATTATTTCTTTCTCAATAAAACTCGTTATTTTATATTAATGTTTTATTAAGCCTTCATCAATCTGCTGGTTCATGAAAGGGAGTGCTCGATTGAATTAGTTCAACCAACTGAATTATGGTTGGTGCCAACCTTACAAACATTCCCCTAACCTATATTACTAAAAACCATTGACATGTTAAACTCCATAGACTGCTCAGACACATTGAAATAATTCATTAACACATTCACTGCCGGGACCGCCCCAGAGGCGGTCACCCGACTTCTCTAAAAACTCCGCGACCGCCCGAGAGGCGTTCATGTATACCTTCAATACAACGTTGGATAATTTCATGAGGACAGTTTGGATCGATTCGTTCTATTAAGAGGAGGTTTTAGTAAAGTCTAAACTACCACATGTTGAGTTTGGTTTCTTGTTACAGGTGTCGGGGCATATTGTAGAGGACTTGTATTGAAAAAAATTGCCCATTATGTATTTTTGTTGTTTATATTATACAATCAATGTTTAACCTGTTTTTAGTTTTAAAATCTTTAGTTTTGAAATACATTTTTGGCTAAAAATATTTCAAAACATTAAAACAAACAAAAATATGATGTTGACCGCCCGAGTGGCGTTGACCGACACATGGCACAGAATGCCTATGCGAGTGCTATAATACAGGTGTGAGACGTCGCGAACGCCTCAGTCCGTATATAGCATACACCGTGCAATATTTAAAAAAATTTATAACAGAAATATCAGGCCGTATAATAAGCAAATTACTTGTCCTGTGCCGGCACCGCCCCTGGGGCGTTCTTACTTTTTTTTGCAAAAAACGCTATATTTCAACTTAGTTTAGTGTCTACTAGCTAAAACAAACATTACATTAGCAGGTTACAAGAAAAAAAAAGGCGGCACATTGTCAATCGTCACCAATATGCTCTGGCAGTGAATGTGTTAAACAATAACATAACAAAGCCCTTCAATTGAAATATGAAATGGATAAAAAAAAGTGAAATATAAGTAGGTACCTACAGTAGAAGCTCAATTATCTGAAATAATGCGACCTCCAGTCTCCTTCATTATTTATTATACATATCAGCTTCAAATTTTGCATTCAAAATTACAAAAACTTCAGCCCAACGTGATGCATTTTTTAAATTGAAATTTGATTGGTTCATTTAATGTCTGAATAAATAAATTAATGAGTTTTTAATGATCAGCTACAAAACCTTGAAACACATTATCACATGTCAAGGAACTGTCACAATGAGTAAGTTCTGGAATACAGAATGTTCCACATGAGCACATCCACGATTTCAGGGGAATGGAAAAAGAACAAGCACTAAAACACATCACAGTGCATAAACACTGGTACATTGTAGGGGAATGTTTAACTAAATTATTAAATTAATTTTTGTACTCGGTCAAAACTGTATAGCTCATAACTAGACTTTTCTGAATTGAGTTTGGTTACATTTGCAGAAAAAGACGAGACAGCACATCATCACCATGGCCTTGATTTGGAAATGCAGGGAAGCATGAGGTTGTTCAGAGCTCAACGTAACTTCTACATTTCTGGATTCTCCCTGTTCTTATCATTGGTGAGTTTTTATCCAGTTAATACAGTCAGCTAAAATAACATCACACAAAGAAATTCTGTTTTGAACGCTTGTTTTATTTCCAGGTTATCAGACGCCTCGTAAGTCTCATTTCGTCCCAGGCTGCCCTGCTCGCTCAGTCGGAGGCTTCTCTGAATCAGGCTCGAAGCGCATCTCTGACGGCGAAAACTCTACTGGCTCAGAAGGGCGAGATCGAACAAAATAACAGCAACGAGGCACAAGATAAAGAGGTGAGAAAGTTTTTGAAATTTGTCCTTTTATGAAAATATTGGTTTTAGTTGTTATTGTTATTAAGTTGTTTTATTTTAGCTTAGGCGAGCTTAGTTTGGTTTCTCTTTTAAAATTTACTTCATAATTTTGAAATTTAGTTCTCAAATGGTAATAGGATCAGGTCAGGTCAGGTCAGGTTAAATGAAATGTAAAATTTATTAAACATTCTTCAAATTATAAAAAAAGTTTTGTGAATTTAGGTGATTCCATAGAATTGTTTGGATTGTTTTAAGGCTTGAATTGTTGTTTATGACAGTCCCGTTCGTGACCAGGTATTTCTTTCGCAGGGTCTATTTTGTAAAGCTCTTTACATACATAATGTGCTCCTTACTCAGTCTAGTATGACTCAGGTATGAAGAAGTTTGTTTTGTTCTCTAATTTCACGTGTGGTTTTTAATTTAAACTAATATTTGTTCACACGAGTTCACTATTTGCTTACTCGAGTATTCAATAAGTCATTAGAGTAGGACAATCATTCCTTTGTTCACAACATTCTTCATATGCTAATTTCATGATTTGTTTATTTAATGATACCAAAATTAAGTTTAAGTGGCAAGAAAATTGGACCTTTTTTCTCGCTTTTTGTACAGGGTGATTCATGATAACTTGTTTCCGTAATTCCAAAGCTGACTTTGGTTGTACATATTTCTGTATACAAAAAACTACTAAATTGAAAGAAAAATTCAATTTTCCAAAATTTGAATGACTAGTAAGCAGTTATTGAAGAGGTATTATCCTCGCAACTATTACTTGTATTACTAAATCAAGTTATAAAATTACAATTCAAACTTCTGACATCAAAACTGTCTCCAGAAGCAAGAGATTTATGATCTAATGACAACATCTAAATGGCTTTGTTGTCAAATCTTTCATTTATAAATATTTTATATTATTTTATGTTTATGACGTTTCTAAGAAGTAATTTCTCAAAAAGTCATCTCGATTTTGAAATTGAGATATGGCTTTAAATACGGGGGCCAAAAATTGCATTTTCGAGCAGAATGTGTACCTGCTAACAGTCCCATGTTTTCCCATAAAATTGCATTCAATCAATAAATCTTAAAATGTTGTACTGTTATTTCTCTTGTACAAAATTATGACAAAATGATTTTTTTTTTTTTCTTTATACCTATCCATTAAAATTGATGACTGCAAGTTATGAATCACTGTATAAAAAGCCTTATAATGTGTAAACCAACAATCATTTTTGAGCCGAGACATCTGTGTAAGGTGCATGTTATTCCGATGCCAAAAGAAGAGCGAATAAGAAATAAGAACAGCAAATACTTTGAAGTTATTTTAAGATTTTTATTTTATTTTGCAGGTAAGTTCTTTGAAGAATAAAATCAAGGAATTGGAAGAGAAACTCGAAAAGGAAGTCAAAGACAAGTCGGCCATGAAGTCGCAGGCCGATAACCTGGCCAAAGAGTACGATCACCTCGCCGAAGAGCACAGCAAATTGCAGAAGAAACTGACAGTTTCCGGAGGCGGAGAGGGAAAGAAAGACGAATAAGCGTACTGTTGTTGTTGAAGTTGCTAAATTATATGTTGAAATAATATTTCCTGTTTGTTGACCTCTTAATTAACGTTTGCTCAGTAATGCAAACAAAATTTGTAGTAATACTCCATAAACGTAAACTAATGGTTGCTTTTCATTCTTCAGATATGTAGGTTTAATTATTATTTAGGTGTTCTCGAGGTACGGTTTGTTTGTGTTGTGTATCACCGCTATTTCCTTCTTCATTTACCGTAATTTGTCCTTAATTTACATTCGCTCTGATCGTTTATAAAATAATCAGATATTCCTTATTTTGCACTTGTTGGTATGTTTTTTAATAATAAAACAATATAATAAACAAGAAATTTTTATTTACGTAGCCTATGTTCTATAGTAAATGTAAAAAAAGACTGCTGTACTGTAAAAAAACAACTACTTCCACCAAAAACTGACTGAGAAACTTTTTTCAAGAGCTGTGACGTGATGCCACCATGTTTTAGGAATGAACAGCATCTGACCCGGTTCTAGCAAGCACTTGAACGGTGTTGCCTTGGCGTACAGAGGGTACAGTTCCAAATTTGCATCGACAGGGTCGACCTTTGCGGTGTTGAAAAGTAACTTGTCATCATGAGGGTACAAATAGTCTGAATCGCTTGGAGCAAACAAGATGATCTGTTTGGTTCCAAAAACCTGGGCGAGTATGTTGTTTTTTGGATCGTAGTGCAAGGGAGAGACGGTTCCTTTTGGTCCGAACCAAGCGTTGATGTCCGGTTCGGGTTCGCTGTCATCATCATCGTCCTCGCAAAGGCAACAGTAATCTGGGATGCAAATGTCGTTTTTCAGTTCTGAGATCTGAAATAAGAGACACAATAAACAGAGAAGTTGACATTTCGGAAGTTGATAAACCACTCACTTGGTCAAAAAGATTATGCTGAGCCAAATATCCTAAATCTGTCGCTTCACCTGTAAAATATTTCATTATAAATTCCCTGACGGTTATCAATCGTTGAGTCCAGTTTTCATCGGCATAATGTGATCCTATCTCTATTGGCACTGTCCTATCACCCACTGTTTTTAGAAAATAATTTACGTCTAACCATTTTGTAACTGCAGGCCAATGATCCATGCATCCTAAAACAACACTAAAATTAACATTCTTTGGATAAAATTAATCAAAAAATTAAACTTTACTTCAATAATTATTATTGCCACAATTTAAATTTTTTGTTAGAGATGTGACATTCTCCATCCAAGGGGAACCCCCTATTTAAACGACCTACTTGAATCATACGTCTTTTGTGCATACAACCTTTCTCAAAAATGTGAAAATATCTCAAAAGTTTTGATTGAGCTGTTGAAAATCGTGTATATGTAAATAATTATTAATCTTTTTGATTTGAATCTTTTGTTCTGAACACAGGTCGTTTTTTGATTGTTGCCATTATAATGCACTTCCACTCCTTTTTACCAAGTTTTTATTAACCCGCTTTCTTGTCTGTTTGCAGTACAAATCTTGCAGTTGGTTTTAAACCAACTTCCCAAAGAGTTAGAGACTTGAAACTTCAAACATAGCTCAGATGTGGATGACAAAACAATACTTGTCCTTCTGTCTGTACAGCAACAGTTTTGTAAAGTTTTGAACGCCAGTGGAAGAGTGCGTAAACGACGCCTCACTTTTCATTATTAACAAAAAAAATTAACATAAAGCGTTTATAATAACAAGGACTTCTTCTTCCTAAAGTGCCGTACCCGGATATCGGGCGTAGGCTACCTCTCGCATATGTCTGTGGTGCGCACGGGATTACTTGTAAAACATTCACTATCGCCATAATGATCTTCTTATGCTGCTATCCATTAATGGATGTTTGCGATCATTTTTCCTTGTCTCTGGTGGTGTGAATTAATTCTTCTGTGGTTCTTATCCCTGTCCAATGTTTGATATTTCGGAGCCATGGCATCTTCTTCCCTCTATTTTTCCTTCTATTAATAGCTGGAGCAGATGATATCTCTCGTTTCGTATCATATGTCCGAGGTATGCAGTTTTCCTGCGTTTTATCCTGCCCAGCAATTCACGCTCCCTTCCTATCATCCTCAGAACTTCCTCGTTGGTTTTCCTTGCTGTCCATGGAACCTTCAAGATTCTTAGGTAGATCCACATTTCAAATGCTTCCAACCTATTCATGGTATCAACTTTTAGTGTCCATCCTTCCATGCCATACAGTAGCACGGACTATACATAACATTTTGTGAATCTTATTCTGAGGTTGAGGTCAAAGTCAGTGTTGATTCTTTTGAACTCGGGATGGAAATATAAATGGACTGTATTTTTTGATAGGCTGGTATTGGCAGTTTCTAATTATTACTATTGTCACTTATAAGATTGATCAATCACTCACCACAAAGTTCACTCGTACTGGCGTAGAATTAAGCAATTCTTCGGTATAATAATTATTGTCTTGTTTTCTGGCACTAGCACCAACAGCGTGTGTCTTCAAGGAAACGATCTAGCCACGTCTCTCGCTACCAACGTACTCTCGTAGGTACTAGGTACTATTCCTGCGCGTCTTGTCCTTTTCTTGCGGGAATTCTTTCACTCATACTGTCCAAGTGTTCACTAATATTTATAAGTTCCGACTGCCAGATTTAAGGACAGGAAGGATATGGAGATTATATGGCGGGAGAACTTTTGATTTGAACTTGAATGAATCTTGATGATCTAACTAATTATTTCCCGAACATTCCCCCTACCAAATACTGTCGAGTGTTTTTTTTTGCGAATGATTTTTTTTTACGAAAATTTTTTTTTAACTTAAATGCTACAAGAAACTAAATCAACAAATTCTTTTGAAGTATTAAATAAATTAGGTTGCATTAATCTGTCGGCAATGGACAGATTTTCACTACAGGACGTTTGTACGTACCTGTGCGAGTTCGTACTGTTACGACCCTGACAATTCCGTCTCGGCCGGCATGTACCATTTCAACTCTACCTAATGACCATTTTAAAGGCGGCAAATTCTCGTCTTTAATAAGAACCAATCTTCCCGGTAAAATAGAATCGGCTGGCTGAGTATGCCATTTTGATCGTTGCTGCAATGAATGTAAATATTCGTGCTGAAAACGCCTCCAAATGTCTTGGACTACGCGCTGAACCAATTGCCATCTGGTAAGTCGATTACTTTGTATTTCCGTCAGACAGGGTTCGGGTGGCGCTGTTAAGGGTTGCAAAGTCAGAAAATGACCTGGCGTTAACGGCAGAAGATCATTTGGATCACTACTAATTGGACCCAAAGGGCGAGAATTTAATAAAGCTTCGACCTGAGTTATAATCGTGTACAATTCTTCGAACGTTAGAATCTGCGTACCGATAGTACGCTTTAAATGGGATTTCACAGACTTGATTCCGGCCTCGAATAGCCCACCCATATGTGGAGCTCCAGGCGGATTAAACTTCCAAGATATCGACTGAGCCTCAGCGGCTCGTTTACAATATTCGTTCAAAATTCTATTTGCCGCTACAAAATTAGTCCCGTTATCACTAATTATTTCGACACAGGTACCTCTTCTGGCGACAAAACGTCGAAGAGCTGCAATAAATGCATCTGCGGTGAGGTCAGAGACCAATTCTAAGTGCACCGCCTTCGTAGCCATACATACGAAGAGACACAAATATGCCTTAAGATGAACCTTGGAGCGATGTTTGGCGCATTTAATAGTAAACGGCCCGCCATAATCAATTCCAACTGAAATGAAAGGTTTCAGCTGTTTACTGACTCTAAATGATGGCAAATCGCTCATTAACGGTTGTACTTCCTTGGGTTTGGTGCGAAAGCATTTTATACAACGAGATATACAAGAATTTATGGCCTTTTTTGGCGAAATGATCCAAAAATTTTGCTGAATCAAAAATTTCAAAGTATTGAATCCTGGATGCAAATACCTGTTATGAGCATCTTCAACTATTAACTCTGTCAATCGATGAGTCTTTGGTAAAATTGCTGGATGTTTCTCATTGAAATCAAGATCGGATTGCGATAACCTACCCCCTACCCTGAGAATACCCATGGGGCATAGAAACGCATTAAGTTTCCTAAAGGGTTTCGAACAAGGTTTACCAACTTTCAGATTTTGAATTTCCTCCGGGAAGGTAACACTCTGAACTGCCTTAACAATAATCAATAAGCTTTCACGATTTTCTTGAGCGGAAATCTGTTGAGAATACGATTTCGTAGACTTCCTTGCATATGATATAAATTTTCTAACATAAGAAACGATGTGAATTACCTTCTGTAGTGAGGAAAATCGATTGAGTAAATTGAAAATAAAATTTTCCTGTTCGACCTTTACCCCCAATGATGTGGCTGATTTTCGACATTCAGCATCAACTACCGAGCTATCTAAGTTTGTTTCTAAATTAACGAACGGCCATTCTGATTCATCTTGTTGAAGCCAATCAGGGCCTTTGAACCACAATTGATTTTGTAAGAATTCTAACGGATACTGACCCCGAGATGGAGCATCCGCTGGATTACTAGCTGACGAAATATAATGCCACGACGACGGCATCGTCAATTCCTGGATAGCCGAAACTCTATTTGAGACGAATGGTTTCCACCTATGTGGCGATGATTTTATCCAAGTAAGAGCACATGTGCTATCTGACCAGCAGTAAATTAAATGTATGTCAAGGACGGATTTGTAAACTCCAACCACAAAATCTACAAGTATGGCAAGCATGTGAGCAGCAATTAGCTCTAATCTAGGAATCGATGATTGTTTGAGAGGAACTACCGTTGTTTTCCCGCAAATCAGGAAAGTCTGCACGATGTTTTTTCGACTAATACGAAAATATACGACTGCGGAGAGGCCATGAGATGAAGCATCTGAGAATCCATGCAGCTGCAGCACCGAGTCAGATTCCAAACGATCAAGAGGTATGCAACGTTGAATTCTCAAATCAGATAAATGTGGAAGTTCCGATTTAAATCGTTGCCAATTTTTTACAATATCTTCGGAAGGTATATCATCCCAACCTAAGCCGTTTAACCACAGTAATTGAATAAACTTTTTTGCTTGAAGGGTCACTGGTGACAGAAATCCTAGAGGATCGAATATACGAGCAATTTCTGACAAGATCTGTCGTTTTGTACAACTTCCATCAACAGTGTTAATTTGATAAAAGAAAGAATCATTTCCAGGCGAGTATCGAAGTCCTAGAATTTTCAAGAAATTGGGTTCGTCTGTGTCAAATGATAAACTCTGATCTTCCTCAGGGATGGATTTCAAAATTTCACTATTATTACTAACCCACTTTCTAAGAATAAAACCTCCCACTTGCAAGAGACCAATCAACTCACTCTGCAAGGACAAAGCTTGCTCTATGGAAGGAGCACCTGAGAGAATGTCATCAACAAAGGTATCTTTCAGAATAACTTGCGCAGCCGCAGGGAACTTTGCCTTTTCGTCCTCTGCTAACTGGTGCAATGTGCGAATGGCTAAGTAAGGACTAGACCTTAAGCCATAAGTAACGGTTTTCAATCGATATTTTTGGATTGGTTCATGTTCATCAAACCTGAACAATATACGCTGAAGATCCTGAAATCTAGTTTGAATTAAAATATTTCGAAACATTTGTTTGATATCCGCAGAAAAGACAATCGAATGTTGTCTGAATCGCAAAAGAATATCTGCGATATCACTTTGCAATTTCGGGCCTACAAATTGTTTGTCATTGAGCGCAACACCAAGATTAGTACGTGCGCTTGCATCGAATACCACACGCAATTTTGTGGTCTTACTATCTTCCTTTATAACATATTGATGAGGAATATAGTATACAAGTTCTGGTTCAGATTTGCTGTCTGGAACAACTTCCATGTGTCCCTGTTCGAGATAGTCTTTCATGAAGTCAAGATACGATTTTTTAACTTCAGGATTTTTAGCTAAACGACGTTCTAAGAACAATAGGCGACGATGAGCTGTCTGGTAAGAATCACCTAACAATTTGGTATCCTTCAACCCGTTGGTACTACGAATCGACCATCATCCTTACGATATGTTTCCGAACGAAAAATATCCTCGCACTTCTCATCCTCAGGCGATACAAAATTCTTTTCTGGAATTTTCTCAGTTTCCCAGAATTGTCTAATCAAATTGTCAAGGCCTACAGTACAGCAAAGAATCTGTGCTGGCGAAGAATTTCCAACTGCTGCCAAGTTTCCGCAAATAACATAGCCAAATACTGTGTTAATCGCGACTGGCAAATTCGAATTGTTAGGCGCTATGATGCCTTCTCTAAAAATATACGGATAAAGTTCCGCCCCAATGAGTAAATCAATTTCTCGTGACTCCATAAACAAGGGATCGGCTAATGTAATATTCTGCAAATGAGACCAATTATCGGAGACTTTGACCGAAAAGTTTGGCATATTAGCACAAATGGGCTGAAGTACTACAGCGTCTAGATTATAGATTGGAGATGGTTTTCCTTTTGGTCTGATTGTGACATTCGTGTGTCCACGTGATTGTGAAGACGCTTGACCAATGCCTTCTATTGGTATAGAAGAGCGTGTCTGTTTTAAACCTAAACGACGTAGACAATGTTGCGAGATAAACGAACATTGGGATGCGTTATCTAACAAAGCTCGAACTGGTCGAAAATTTCCATTAGAATCACACATATCTAAAACTATGGTGCCAAGAAGAACGTCAGGCTTTGCTTTGGGCAATCGATTCACCGTCAGCGAAGAACTGGGTCTATTTTCATGAGCGCTATTGTCATGAGAACGCGAAGGATTTGCTGTAGGGTGCGAAGACGAACTAGTTGTTTGATTATTAGTATCCCTATGCAGCAAAGTATGATGCCGTGCGCTACAAATACTACAAGACATCGTATTTTTACAACCAGATACACTATGATTTGGTTTGAGACAATTCAGACATAATTCTTTCCTTTTGACAACATAAAATCTGTCGAGTGGTGATTTAGACAGAAACGATGGACACCTACAAATGTGATGCGAATCTTTGCATAGCACGCAACTCATCTTAAAAGAATCATTGGTGACTAATGAAGTTCTAGTGATCTCCCTTTTCGAGATAGGTTTGTTATTAATTTGAAGTGGCAATTCCCTATTAGTCGAGATACTATCAAGAGCTACACACTGCTTTAACAAGAATTCCTTTAGTTCCTCAAATTTAGGAATGGAAGATGTGGAGTGTAGTTCAAATCTCCTACGTGTCCCAGCATCAATTTTTTCCAACAAAATATTCTACCAAAATAAAATCCCAGTGATCTGTAGGTAGTCCCAATTTTTTCAAAATGGCAATATTCTCAACAAAACAATCAATTAATTTTCTCAACTCTTTTGGATTATCAGAGCGCAAACCTGGATAACTTTTTATAGCAGTTAAATGAACCGAAGCAAGTAAACGTCTATTAGAATAGCGTTCCATTAATGTTTTATATGCTAATTCATAATTCGATGCAGTAAGAGGTATACCCTTTATCAGATTCAAAGGTTCATCAGAAAGTGAAAGTATCAAATATTGAAACTTGTCGATGTCATTTAGAAGAGAATTGTCATGAATTAGCGAGTTGTAAATGTCTATATAGCTTTCATACGTTTTTATATCTCCACTGAATTTTGGAAGCGTTAATTCTGGCAAACGCGCCTTAAAACACCTAGAATCTACTTGGGTAGGTGGTGCTTTCTGATTGTCAGCGATAGGCTTGACCTCAGTTTCGGGGTATAATTTTTCAAAGACGTCCAAAATATTATAATAATTCGTGTCTATTTCCAAACGTAATTTATCCTGTTCAGGATATTTATCTTCACTAACAGAAGAAACGATATTCAAATGCAATTGTTGGAAATTCCTATAAATTTCCTCCAAAAACTTGTACCTAATTCTAAAAATAGAACGCACAGATGTATCATTGAGAGCGAGTTTTGCGAATTCGTGTAATTCGGTTATTTGGTTCACAAGGATATTTCTTTGAGCGATATCCTGCTTTAATTTCGAAGCCATTTCGATTAATTCTGCCTTTTCCTCAAAAATAGAAAAGGAATTGTATCAAAGAATTATTAAATTTATTAATTATTACGAGCTAGTCGAATCACAATCCAATCCGATTTAAAATGTTTAACAAGAGGAGAGTACCTACCTACTTGAAATTTTCCAATTATTAACCAACCAAGAATAACAGCAAAGAGGAGATGGATAACGATTATTTCACGCTGCAGCTGTGCCGTCTAGAGAATTTTACAAGATATCGATCGGTTTCACGAAAATGCAAGGAGCGTAGTACAGTTTTAACTAAAAACTTTGTTTTTAAAACTTGAAACGAATATTCAAGTGTATGAATTTTACTAATACTACCTAATTTATGTTTTTGATTTTTACTTGAAACGAATATTCAAGCTTACGAATGACTTAACTACAAAAGAATTTGTTGAACTTGAAACAAATATTCAAGTTCTTGATTTGCTGAATTTACGAGTCTTCAAATGTTTACGAGTTTTTTTTTACAAATACAAATTATTGGCCAGGGGAATGAATAATATGGCAAACAATTAATAATAACAAGTACAACAATAAAATTTAACTGACCAAACTATCCGGATCGTTTAAGGACCAAATTTAATGTTGATTCTTTTGAACTCGGGATGGAAATATAAATGGACTGTATTTTTTGATAGGCTGATATTGGCAGTTTCTAATTATTACTATTGTCACTTATTAGATTAATGATCAATCACTCACCACAGAGTTCACTCGTACTGGCGTAGAATTAAGCAATTCTTCGGTATAATAATTATTGTCTTGTTTTCTGGCACTAGCACCAACAGCGTGTCTTCAAGGAAACGATCCAAACACGTCTCTCGCTACCAACGTACTCTCGTAGGTACTAGGTACTATTCCTGCGCGTCTTGTCCTTTTCTTGCAGGAATTCTTTCACTCATACTGTCCAAGTGTTCACTAATATTTTGAAGTTCCGACTGCCAGATTTAAGGACAGGAAGGATATGGAGATTATATGGCGGGAGAACTTTTGATTTGAACTTGAATGAATCTTGATGATCTAACTAATTATTTCCCGAACAGTCAGAGTTCGTAAGGACGCTTTTAAATCTCCTGAATGATCTCCTCGCTTTTCCTATCCGGCACTTGATTTCTGTGTCTGAAGACCATTCCTCACACAACCAAGTAAGATAGTTGAACTTTTTTACCCGTTCTATGTCCTCATTGTTGCATGATAGTTTTGCATTATTGAACTCATCTAATTTGCGGGTGATTATTAGGAATTTTGTCTTTTTTGTGTTGATGTTAATTCCCATAAGCCGGCTTTGTATTCCAACTATGTCCAGGAGCTTTTGGAGGTCATTCATGTTATCGGCCATCAGGACTGTGTCATCCTGTGTACCGTACATTGTTGATCCATGTGCCATTCACTCTGATGCCCAATTGTTGCCCTTCGAGAGCTTCCTGGAAGATGTTTTCAGAGTAAACGTTAAACAGGAGTGGGGAGAGGACACATCCCTGCCTTACACCTCTAAGGATTTTCTGTGCTTTTGTAACTTCGCTGTCCACTCGAACTGCAGCTGATTGGTTCCAGTACAAGTTTTCAATAAGTCGCCTCAATATTTAAATGAGTTTGTGATGTTGCACTCTGTCAAAAGCCTTTTCGTAGTCAATGAAACACATCACTATATCTTTTCTCTGGTCGTAGCAGTTCTGAACTAACACCTGGGTTGCGACCAGTGCCTCTCTCGTACCTAGACCTCTTTTAAATCCTAATTGAGAGGATCCCATAGCACTTTCGCATCTTGTGGAAATTCTGTAGTGAATTACCTTCAGAAATATTTTCAGAGTGTGACTCCTCAAACTAATTAATCTGTGGTCTTCACATCTTGTTGCGTTGTTCTTTTTTGGGAGTGGGATGAAAAAAAGCCTTTGAAGTACCTTAATACCATCGTTGTCTAATAGTTTGAGCAGTTCGACAGGCACTAGATCTGGGCCCAACCGCTTTCTTATCTTTCGAGTTACTTTTATTCCTCTAGTAATTTCTTCTATTGTAACTGATGGTCCAGACAGATCACCTTCCAGGTTATCGTCCAAGTGGGGTCTCTCATCCACAAAGAGGTCGCCAATATATCGCTCCCATATAGCTTTTCTCTGTGCGTTGTCTTGTGTCATTTCCCCTTCTTCATTTTGTATGTTAGAGAAATTCTTCCTTCTATATACTCCCGATGTTTCTTTTATTTTCTTATGTAGGTTTAAACTCATCGTGCTGCTCCTGTACGCGTTTCATTTCTTCGCACAGCCATTTATTCTTTGCCTCTCTTATTGCTCTTCGTATAGTACTCTGCAACACCACATATTTGTCTCGACTGCCTTGGTTCTTGTGTTTTCTTCTCTCCTCAAACATTGCTAGTATTTTGTCTGTCATTCAATCTTTCCTCCTGTTTATTTATTTATTTATTTATTTATAGAGTAAGGTCATCCAACAGATCACAATAATGACCCAATATAGGATGACACAACTTAACAATACAACAATACAAAAAAAATCAGTCTCAAAACAACAGAAACAAAATTACACGCTCAGATTATGTTTGTATATAATAACAAGCAAAAATAAAGTAAGCTAAACTAAACTAAACAAACAATAAACAACAAGGAAGCTTAAAACTAAAAAGAAGAAGCAAGTTCCCTCACGAATTCTCGGTCATGTACAAAGCCTCAAAAAATGTGCGGCCTTTCTTTTAAATGACAGAAATGAAGAAGAAGAAGAAGCAGACCCGGCAGAAGCAAGTTCAACCTCATTGAAATGCCTGACACATCTTATCAAAGGTGAGTTCAAGTAAAAATTTGTACTAAAAGATGTCAGATCAGCATACAGCATGTGTCTCTGACGTAAGGAATATGGAGAACAATTAAAATTTAAAAAGCTTAAGCACTCTTCACAGTCCACCATACAATATATTAATTTATAAATGAAGCAAACGCCACTTAAGGACCGCCTCAAGGACAACGAATCTACTCTGTAAAAAGATAAGTTCTGATCATAGGAAAAGGAGCCTCTGTTTTTATGGTTTATCCCTTGTTTGTATCCTATTTCCTTTCTTGCAGTACCCATCATTATCTCCTCCATGTCTTTCCATGCGTCATCAAGATTCATTTCCTCAGCCGGTTGTGATATGGCTAACGGTGCTAACGCTTTATTTATTCCCTTGCTGACCTCACTTTTGACGCTCTCGTCTCTAAGTCTATCATAATCTATCCTTGGTTCCTGTTTTCTAATATTAGTGATCTTTATCTCTATTTCTGTTGTGAGAAGGCCATGATCCGATGGGACGTCGGCTCCAGGGTATGTACATGTTCTTGTTACTCATGTTCCAAAACGTTCGTTGACCAATTTCTATTTGGTTTCTAATTGTATGTTCGGGACAGTCTGCTGGGGCTCTCCATGTGTAGAGACGCCTGGGTGGCAGTCTAAACCAAGTGTGTTAGTTATTTTCATGTGCTCTTCTTGACAAAACTGGTGCATCCGCCAGCCCCTTTCCTCTCTCCCAATCCATAAGGGCCTATTAGTTCATCTGGTATGCTTTTTCCAATCTTGGAGTTGAAGTCACCTAGTATGAGGTTCATTTCATGTTTTTTAACATTGTTATGAATTAGTTGTTTCAGTTCTTCATAGAATTCTTCAACTTCATCTTCTGATGGGTCTGAGGTAGGGGCATATGCTTGAATGATGTTAAGATTAACCGGACGTGCTTTCAATCTGAGTAATGCCATGCGATCTGAATGTGGGAAAAAGGTGATTGCCGAAGGGGATAGTTTTTCTGGAATTATTATTCCAACCCTTTTCCGATGATTTTTGTCTTGATTTCCTAAATAGAAAAAGGCCTTCCCTTGTGTCACACACACACATTTTCCTGCGTCTGGCCACCCCGAGGATATCTATTTTTAACCCGTCCATTTCCTGTATTAAATTAGCCAACTTCCCAGCTTCATATAGACTTTGTACGTTCCGTGTACCAACTTTCATCTTGTTTCGTAAGTTCACTCTGATTTCCTTATTTCTCATATCATTTAACACTGTTCCCCCCGCAGATCCGATTGGGGAACTATTTTTTCCTCCGGAAAATTTCGAGTTACATGAGGTCATTTTGATTCTCTTGGGACATCTTACAAATCTTTAATACAGAGGTCTCCCGTTGCCTTCTGTATTCTTATGCCGTAGACCAATTTCTTGGTGCCTCCGCCTTTAGGGCCGGTTTCCCAACCCTAGGACAAAAGAGTGCCACTCCATTTACTGACTCCTCCACCCGAGGCTGTTGGCCAGTAAATGGGAGATTGCTTATACCGGCAATCACTCGGTCGTCAGAGCCTTGTCAGTCATCTAACAGTAGAAGGTTTTATGTATTTTTTTTTTAATTAATTCTTAGGGATTTGTTTCTCATTTTAGTAATTTTAGAAGTAACATACTTACGCTACGCCCCTCTATTAGAAACAGTCTGAAACCTCACCTTTTTTTCAAAGAGACCCCACCTGTTTTTTTTTTTTGTATTTATAAAATAAACATCTGGCAGCCGAGAGATGACTGATGAGTCTCATAAAAAATTTCAAAAGGTTTTAAAAATTTTATATTCAACTTTTGCTTAAACTCTCTTACTTTTGGCTTCAGGTTGAAGGATTTAAAAATTTTACTGCCAAGTAATGCTAAAATTAAATAAATTAGTTAAAACCATGTGAAGTTGCCCAGAATTAATGGCCAATCTGATTAACTAATTCAACCATAATTATTATAGTCAGTTTTTTTCCATCATCAACATTTCATCATCAATAATTGAACCCTATGCTGCAACAACGTTGTAAGCGACAATGTGAGCAAATGTTGTCTTTCCATGCAACAACATTCAGTATGAGTTGTTCATACTGAACAGAACAATAATGACATGCTGCTTAATGTATACAGGTGTCTCTGAAAGGTGCGGAAAAAAAGCTACCACAAATTCCTGAGGCCTAAATAAGCCGATCTAACCCAACTTATCTCTGTCCAAAAGTGGATGATTTCGGAGATACAGGGGGTCAAAAGTTCAATTTGGTTTCCGTTTTTCTTAAATAACTTTTTTAATTTTTGGTATATTTTCACAATATTCGGCTGAAGGGGCTTTTGTGGGGTGAAAAATTAAAAACTGCAATCATTTTTATTGTAAAAGTTAGAGGGCGCCACCTGCGGTACCTTGAACACATTCAAAACGGACTATCTTTTTTGGGCCACTCTGTATTTAACTTTTAAATAAAAATTCGTATTCTCCAACGTCTTTTACCAAAAAAGGCATACGTGGTAAGAGTTGATTTGAGCAGCCGTTTCTGAGATATCTGGATTTAAGAAAATCACTACGTGCATGGCCAGGCCTAAGTAAGTAGTTATTAGTAATTGTAATAATTGAACACAATTTGAAGCGAAGGCGTTGAATTAAAATTATTTTACTTAAAGTGCCATACCAGGTTTCAGGTGTGAGCTACCTCTCACATATGCCTGTGGTGCGCGTGATGTTCAAGTTCACTCTTTTGGGGCCACCCTTTTTATCGGAGGAGTCCGAACGGAACTATTTGAGAAGTATTACTAGGCAGAGTACTATGCGTTGCTTTTCCATTGCCTTCCACAAGGTGGATCTCGATTTTGGCTCGAGTAGCACAACAAATACTTTTCGGCTGCTGGTGAGTTTCGAGCCAAGGTTTACCGGCTGGTGGACGAACGCTCTATCCACTACACCACGGAACCCACTTAACGAATTTACATCAACGAAATCACTGTTACTGAAAACCAAGTAAGTAATTGGTGTCAAATCGAATCTAAAAAACAATTCAAGCATACATTTGAATAATTGTCAAACAATTGTCAAATTTACTTTAGTCATGGCCGTACAGTATACTAATGAAGACCGATATGTTATTGGTTTTTGGATATTGCCAAGGAAATGGTTTAGAATCTTGCAGAGTATCAGTGAACGATTTCCGAATCGTCGCATATCAAACCATAAAACATTTGCCGCAATTGAAAGACGTCTTCGTGAAACTGGTAGGTTTACGCCTGTTTCTATTAATTATGGTCGTGCACGTACGATAAGAACTCCAGAGGTTGAGGAACATATTTGAAATAGAATTGAAGAAAATCCTAAACTCAGCAGCAGACGATTGCGCTTAGAGCTAGGGGTATGCAAAGATACTGTTAACAGGGTGACCAGAGAACAATTACTGCACCCATTTCATGTTGAACGGGTATAAGACCTTTTACCCCATGATTATGAACCACGTCTAGCTTTCTGCCGGTTCATTTCCAAGAACGTAGAAATCAGGATAGGAACTTTACACAATGAATTTTATTCACAGATGAAGCCTGTTTCACGCGGAGGGGCATAACTAATTTGTGCAATGAAAATGTCTATGCTGAAGAAAATCCTCATGCGATTAAAGTAAGCTATTACTTATCAAAAGTAAGCCATTATCAGCATGAGTTTAAGATCAATGTGTGGGCAGGAATCATAGACACTTTCATAATTGGTCCTGTCATTTTACCACGTCGACTTAATAGCGAAAATTATTTGGAACATCTGCAAAACGAATTACCACACTTTTTTGATCCCCTGCCCTTGGAACTTCGAAGACAATTACAATTACAAATTTCTTTTTTCTACTTGAATTACAACATTCATTGCTCAGTACAACAGCGTTATTACAGAAATAATAAAAACAAACATAAAGACAAACAGTAAAAATTTAAAACGCACAGCAAGTCAACATAACACCGGGAACAGTGAGGGTCGAGGCGCGCAGAGACACTAAAGACATCAGGTCTCGATCGAGGTATAGTTCCACCTCTACGATAAGGATGGATCAAAGCTTTGAGTTTTAGGTGTTTTAATATCAGACTGCAGGTAGGGATGGGGGGGGGGGGGGTGGAAGGACAACAGTATATCAGAGGTAGTGTAGGGTTCCAACTCCGTGAGGTGTTTCCGGAGATACGCACTGTACGCTGAGAACCCAACAGTTGCAGGATCTATTTTGAAGTGGTTCAGGTATTTGACAGATGCGCACGTGAATGTCCTTTTTGAAGACGAATGTGGTTTATGCATGACGGTGCTCCTCCACATTTTTCGCTAAATGTACGTAATTATTTGAGCGAACAGTATCCAAATAGATGGATAGGTAGAGCCAATGATGCACCCACAGATTGGCCAGCTCGATCCCCTGCTATGGCACGGATAGATTGCTTTTTATGAGGAACTTTGAAAACCCTTGTGTATTCTAGGCCATAGTAGATACAGAAGGTGAATTAAGGAGACGTTTTGAAACCGGAATGGACGTTTTGAAAAATGATCACGAAATGCTCCAAAGAGTTCAATTTAATTTTTTAAAACGTAATAATCTTTGTTTACACGAAAATGGAGGTCATTTTGAACATTTGATAAAAGCATTTTTTTATTAAAAAAACTAAATTTTTGTTGTTGATAAATCTCTTATTGACTGTTTTAACTAAAGTACCTATAAAGTTAAATCCACATTTATGTACCTAGTCGTTTTTTTGTAGCTTTCAGTGACAGTTATTTTAATTCAACGCCTTTGCTTCAAATTGTGTTCAATAATTGAACCCTATGCTGCAACAACGTTGTAAGTGCTAAAAGTAAATTTTGCGGGAAGTCTAAATAAACATTTTTTTGTGAACCAATAGAATATATCAGCTTACAAACATTAATATATTAATGTTAATTAATGTATATAAGTAATTAATATATTATATTAATGTTTGTAAGCTGATATATTATATTGGTTCACAAAAAATGTTTATTTCGACTTCCCGCAAAATTTACTTTTAGCACTTACAACGTTGTTGCAGCATAGGGTTCAATTATTACAATGACTTACTTAGGCCTGGCCATGCACTTAGTGATTTTCTTAAATCCAGATATCTCAGAAACTGCTGCTCAAATCAACTCTTACCACGTATGCCTTTTTTTGGTAAAAGACGTTGCAGAATAAGAATTTTTATCTAAAAGTTAAATACAGAATGGCCCAAAAAAGATAGTTCGTTTTGAATGTGTTCAAGGTACCGCAGGTGGCGCCCTCTAACTTTTACAATAAAAATGATTGCAGTTTTTAATTTTTCACCCCACAAAAGCCCCTTCAGCCGAATATTGTGAAAATATACCAATTATTAAAAAAGTTATTTAGGAAAAACGGAAACCAAATTGAACTTTTGACACCCTGTATCTCCTAAATAATCCACTTTTGGACAGAGGTAAGTTGAGTTAGATTGGCTTATTTAGGCCTCAGGAATTTGTGGTAGCTTTTTTTCCGCACCTTTCAGAGACACCCTGTATATTAATGTTTGTAAGCTGTTATATTATATTGGTTCACAAAAAATGGTTATTTCAATTTCTCGCAAACTTTACTTTTATCACTTACAACGTTGTTGCAGCATAGGGTTCAATTATCAAACTATAACAAGTTGAAGGTTTTTTTATATTGGTAATAATAATTCTTTAGAGAGGTAGTCATACTACTGAAACTGTTGACTGAAGTAAAAAATAAAAATCCCATGTTCATTCTGTTTTTATTAAAGAGAAACAAAATAATACAATGAGTCTACTTACAAAAAATATTTAAAATTAATTAGCTACCAGATAGAAATATTGATAATTAATAACCAACATTTTGTAAATAATTTACAAATATACACAAAATAATAAAAACTTTGGCCAAATTATCAATCTTATGGTCACAGACCTGAATATAGTTTATATAAATACAGTAGAAAGATTTTCAGTTGTTAAGCTCTTAATCAATAAAATAGAAAAACAAGGACAATTAAAAAGAAATACAAATGAACAAACAAACTCACAGATCTTCCAAGAAATCCTACAACATAATAACATGTAAGAATCTTTATTCAATTATGGTAAACATTTTTGAAGAACTTTTACACACGCAAGAGTGAGATATAAACGGAAATATATTAGAGATACCAGCACAAGAATAATCGAGGTTCTACTGCGTCATAAAAGTAGCGTTTGAATAAAATAATTTATCTCTTCATAACTTGTAACATGGCAACTAACATTGGAAGTAACATTCTGAAACTTTATTGCATTTTAACTGTTATTGCATGTTTATTATGCAATTGCAAGTTTTTTCCATTTAAAAATTTTTAATTATCATTGGGTTCAAGAGACATGATAGAATCAGAAAATCTGAACCCTATGGAAGACTGGGTAAACTACTAATGGGAAACATGATCAGGGACAGAGGGGAGGGGATGTGGGCAGCAAAATTAGGCTACTAAACCTAGGAAATTGGGACCGAGGATCAGGAATAGCGAAAAGGGCAGTTCATACCCTGTCCAACTTTTAGCAACACCGATGGAACCAGAATTAGTTACAGGATCATTGAGCTTAGAATTTTTTTAAATAATTTACATAAAAACTAGTTTTTATTATTTAGTTAATATACAGGGTGAAATTTTCAAGATAAAAAACTGAAATTTTGTGAATCTATGTAATTGATATTGAACCATTTAATTTTTTTTATCGTTCGGGCATAGCGATAAAAACTGTAATTTGGTGGTAAGTAAAGTCGAGTTTTCTTCCATACATCGCTGGAAATCAATTAATTAAATCAAAACTGCTGAAAAGAAATATCAAAAACCCAATACAAGGGCTTTAAATTAAAAATCTATTAGAGATATACTGAGTAAACAGTCATAAAAGAACCCCCATTGTTATTCGAGCTCAATGGCACACTCTTTTTATTTAATTATTAACTAACTACATATATCAATTACACGAATCCCCAAAATGTTAATTTCCTTTTTCTGTCTTTAAAATGAAGCTCTATTTCGCAGGTGGATATACGTGATGGACCACGTATATTAAGTGGTATGGTATATTAAGTTAAATTTACAAGCAGCTCCATGAGTGTTACTAACACTACTGACTGGTAACAATTAAAATTAACAAAATAAGATAAACATTTGTTTGTATAATAATACTATCAAGAATGGTCTTTATTAGATCATTTATCACATACCATATATTATAATACTATGCGAAGGTTCAGAGCTAGTAAATGAGCTACCAGCTATAAGACCTAACCTTCAAGGAAACATAAAAAATATATTCTCTAATCTTCACTGATTACTTGAACAAGTTATTTGGGTATACTTAAAACAAGTAATCTAACAATAATTGAGTGGGTTATCATCAAAGAAGATTCTTGGTTAAAGTAACATTCTATACTTTTTCCGTGATTTTGTCCATTAAGAAGAATGAATTATAATAATAGTACCTTTATATCTGATCAAAAGTGGTTAAAAACTCACCAAATTGTGAGTTAAAATAGAGCGCGGACTTGATCATCAAAATACTTTTATAGCGAATCGACCAATCATATCACATTATTTCAAATTACCAATCTGACAACACAATTGTTGTCAGCAACAAAGCACAAGCTGTTGTGCTTATGCTCTAAAAAATCATAAAAAAATACACTCCCTCCTTCCTAGAAAAACATTCCAAGAGCAGTCTTTGATTACGTACTCTGTTATGTAAAGAAATAATATGGCCGTACACTATGGTCTTGTCTAGGAGGCCATTACAAAAATATGAATTTTTATAAATTTCGCTTATCCAATTAGGTTCAAGAAAACCGCGAACCGACTTCAACAATCTTCAAACAACGATTGCTCAGTCTTCAAAATTCACATGAAACTCACGTTTCGGTTCACTTCTTAAAGGTACCTCGGCCTCTTCACAGGGACAAGGCGTGCGGTCCTGGAACGGGTTCAACTTTTCCAAAGAGAACTGATCGACGGCGTTTTTCCTGTACACCGGATTATCGAAATTCATCGATGTCCTATTTTTCCGCTCGTACTGCCGGTATAAATAAACAGCAATTCCCACGAATAGTGCTATCATCAAAAAAACCGAGATAGCTATCGCCGCTATTATTTTGCCATTCCGAATTTCCGACTCCAACGGGTTTTCTGCGATGACCGAATGATTCTCACTGCCTCCTGCCACCGTGGTATAACCGTCAGCAAATGTCGTGGTCTCGGTCTCAAAGTCTGGATCACCGGTCGTCGTAGTAGTCAATTCCTGTATACAAGTAAGCCCGTCGGGCTGCATTTTGAGGTTATCCGGGCAAATGCAGGATATCAACGGTGAATGTTTGTTGATCTGCGGCGCCGGCAGACACAGGTGAGAGCAGTGTCCGTTAACTGACCGACAGTGGTTCATTCCCCGCGGTTGTCGGTACGGATGGTACACGTGGAGCACCATTGGATGCTGGATCATTTCGGTAGCGGTCACTGCCTGTTCATCTTGACCGGTGAATTTGTTGGCTTTATAAATGGCGGCCTTATCCCAATCCGTCCAATAAACCCAATCCTCAAACGTGGTAATCGAGAATGGATGCTTCAGGTTATCAGGAGAATGAAGAACCAGCCTTCTGTTCCTACCGTTATAATCACAAGACGCTATGAGGTTCAACTTGGCATCGATCCAGTACACTCTCCTCTTGACGAGATCCAATGTGAGACCGTTTGGCCACTCGACGTCATAACTCACGATCGTTTGCCTATGAGATCCGTCCATGCCAGCTCTTTCTATCTTCGCGTCGCTTCCCCAATCCGTCCAGAACATCCAACCTTCCGGCGGGTTCAACGCCAACGCTCTGGGCTCTTGCAAGCTGTCTTTAATTAGCACCTTTTTCATCTGCCCGTTGAAATCGGCCAGTTCTATGGTATTCTTCCCGGTATCCGTCCAGTAAATATGCTCGTATATCCAATCAACCGCTAGACCATCCGACGTGGTGATATGACCACCAATTACAATCGTACGTCGGTTACCTTCATCAATGGGTGCCTTGTAGATTGTCCGATCTATAAGATCGCTCCAGAAAATCATCCCTGTATGGAAGACAAAGTCCAAAGCAGCAGCTGAATTCGTATCGTTGACGATGCTGGTCGTTTCGTGGTGGTCGAGAGATATCTTGCGAATGTCCCGTCGTCGAGCGACAAGGAGCGAGACGTGACCTTCGGTCGCTTTGCAACTGGTCACGTCATGGGGATCCCGTATGTACCCTCGCTCGCACTCGCATTTATATCTACCCTTATCATTGATGCAGATCTGGGAGCACATACCCGGAATCTCGCATTCGTTTATATCTTTACAAGTCCTGTTATTATCGACCAGGGCATATCCGGGATCACACTCGCAATAGTATGAAGTCGCAGTATCAATGCATCTCTGATTACATCCGCCGTTATTCACGGCACATTCATCTTTACCACAATCTTCCGGTTCGTCTTCCCCTTGCGGACAATCTTGCTTACCGTCGCAGACTTGCGAAAGGGATAAGCAGCTGCCACTACGGCAAGCAAACGATTTAGGGTCGCACTTCTCATCAATCGGATGATCGCAATTAACTTCATCACTGCCGTCGGAACATTCCGAAAGTCCAGAACAACGCAACCGGATTGAAATGCAATGCCCATCGCTGCACCGGAACTGGTCATCGCGACAAGTGACATTCTTGCACTTCTCCGGCGCTTCATCGCTCCCATCCAGGCAATCTTTCATACCATCGCAGAGCCACTCCCGATGGATGCATGTTAGTCCGTCTGAGCACTCGAAATTCTCCGGACGACACTGGGACGCCGACACCGAAGAACGAGGACAGTCCCGTTCGTCTTTGCCGTCGAGACAGTCGTACTCGTTGTCGCAGCGCCACTTCTCGGCGATGCACTGGCTCTCGCTGCACCTGAACTCGGTATCTAAACAGATGACGGACGGGCAATCGGCTTCATCGGAATTATCGCTGCAATCGTTGTCCGAGTCGCAGACCCATCTCTTCTGGATGCAATTGCCGTTTTTGCAGGTGAACTCGTCAGACCTGCAGGTATCGTTGCATGCCCTTTCGTCGCTCCCGTCCGTGCAATCGGGGTGATCGTCGCACATCCACGTGAGCGGGATGCATTCTCCGGGACCCATTCTGCAGGTGAATTCGTCAATTCCGCACGTCCTCTGATGGCAGGTTTCTTCTACTTCGTCGCTATTATCGCTGCAGTCGATGTCGTTATCGCATTGCCAATGGCTCGGTATACAACCGCCGTTACCGCATCGAAATTGACCGCTACCGCACGTCGAGTTACTTGAGCACTGCAGGGGATCTTCATCGGAATTATCTCCGCAGTCATCTTCACCGTCACAAACATACGATACTGGAATATACTTTTTATTGACACAAGAGAATTGCCTTAAGGAAGATTGTATGACTATTTCATCGCCGTTAAAGCTATTCTTATCCAAGCTACCAAAGAGGGAAGCAGTAGCTAAACACACAATAACCTGTACTAAAATTATGTGATGTATCATTGTGAAATTAATGATTAACAGTTGTTAGTAGACACTATCAACACTAACACAAATCAGTTCCTTCGGATATAACCACCGGTACTGGACCTCAATTAAATAAGGTTAGGTACTGTATCGACTGGTGTAGTGGTGGTGCACTTCATGTGGAAGCTGGGAATACAGGATGAGCCAATAAAGCTGGAGCACAGCGGAGTCGACTTTCACTTACAGTGTAATTTAAGAGACAATGACAGCTACAATAGAAAAAAAAATTACAAATAGCAAATAACGTTGCAAGCTGTGAATTGAAATGATAAAAAATATTTCGGGTATAGGACGTGGGACTACTAACTTTTAGGGCTCCATATTTCGACATTTGTATCATGTCAGGTATTTGCTAGGCTCAGGAGTACCACTTCTTCTTTTATACATAGTCAAATATTGCCAAATATTCCCAAAGGTTTAAAGCAACAACATTCAATACTAACTGTAACAGAATTATGGCATCCTAATTATTGTCCTCAACTGGTTGCCTGCTAATCATTGAAATTACAAGTCACTACAACCACCGGACAACAGTTGAGACTAAATATTAGTTCCAAACTTTCGTACGGTATGTGTAGTGTGTGTGTCTGACTGATATGACATGCTGATGAGTCCATGTAATAAGGACAAAACGGTATCGTCCATGTCTTCAGTCTTCACCTCATTGCTGTGCGAAAGTTTTCTAATTCGTTCTGCAAGGAACTTATAATAGTGACATAAATTAGAACCTAAATACAAAGAAATCTCAAATATTGCATTTATTTTAACAATAGTTTCAAGTGACTTTAAAATTTACTATAATACTTATGACCAACCCATTGTATTATTTTATGAGAAAATTCCAGAGTTTAATAATAAGGGAACTGAGGGCTCTTGTCTCATGTTAGTAGTACCACTAGAAATGAATCTCTGTCGTGAGGCCATATAAATGGAAAAAATCTAAAGGGAGAGCTGCTTGTTCAAATCATTGCACTCATTTTCATGCTCTTATGCTAGACATTATTGTCGCTTTGCTCATTTTGCGTGCGCTACAGTAAAATTTCAGTGATATGTGGTTCTGGTTACATGTAATAAGTCATTTTTAGCACATTTTTTGTGCATGTCAAAAGTAAATTGCATAAAACCTATCAGGTTTGCTAGGGCCTGGTTGTAATTATTATTATGTATTATTTGGTAATTAAACCTTTGTAAGTAAATAGAAATTTATCATTACCACTCACTCATCTGAAATCATCAGTTTTGTCCAGACAGTAGTCTAAAAATATTTAAAGTCTGCTCTTACGGTAAAGAAATAGGTAATTGTAAACAAATAGCTGAACTCCTGGAGCTGAAATTTGTGTACAGAGCTTAAGTGGGCAACATACAAAAAAAATCATGCAGATGTCTTTTGTGGGTTTCTAGTTCTACCACACCTTACTTGGTAAGAAATCAAAGATGACACCATGGGTCTCTTGTGTATTATCCCGGTTTTAGATTACGATTACATTATTAAAAATTTCATAATTCAGGTGCAAAAATAAATGGATCTGACAACATTGCTTGCTAGAACAGAGAACAACTGATTCTAGACGGTTTTGAAGTGATATCTAGAATGACGACTTCAGTTTCTGGAGTTGGTTTTCTAGTCAAGTTTGCAATAATATTGATAAGGTCCTAGTTAGAGCTAAATGTGAAGAAATAATCAGACTTGTTGGAATGAGCTATTGAAGTCCAGTCCAGTGGCGTTTCGTGAAGGGAGTGAAGTAAAGTGAAGCGAATTAAGATATTAAAAGATAAGGAATCTAATTTTATGAAAGATAGAGGGCCGTATGATTTCCCTTCTATTAAAAGTTAGAAACAGTCATTGAAGGCTCAACGACTGTCTTTATTTTTGACCTGTAATTTCCCATTCATTAACAATAATAATAACAATAATAATAATGTTTATTGATTATTGCACTTAGTAACATTACAAAGAAATTTACAAGCTAATCAGAAGAAGCAAAATACAAAGAAATTTTATGATTTCACATATTGTACCACCAAAGAATAACTGGAATTATTGCATAGAATTGCTGAAAGAATTGTTGAGGTAATCATTGACATTATATGGTTCCAGATTACATAATAATTTGATCAGTGGTTTTTTGATCAGCTTGAAATCCTCGCATGTCCTAAATGAAGTAGGCAAATGATTAAACATCTTTATGCAGGAATATAAAGCACCTCTCTCCGAATGAAGATAAGTGGTGCTGTGGAAAATTATAACTACAGATGTTATGTGTGTCATAATTGTGTGTTGGTAAGTGAGCTTGAAAGTGGCATCTATTATTGAATAAAAATTTTATGCTCTCATATACATTATGTAAATGGCAGGTATCGTTAGCATTTCAAGGGACTTGAAATGATTTTTACACGATTCTCTTGGACTTAATTTTTTTATGATACGATGGCTCTTTTTTGAATCAAGAGTACATCCACAGCATCACTACTGCCACCCCATAGGAGTACATATCCCATAGCGTGCTCTGGAATAAAAATTAGCGTAAGAAAACATTTGTGTTATGGACTCGTTGGTGTTTTCAGTTAGTGCTCTCAGTCCGTAGCATACCTGACTCAATTTTCTGCACAAGTCGCTTATGTGCTGGTCAAATTTCAACTTTTCGTCTAAAATGATACCCAAGCATTTGACATGTTCAGAGAATGAGAATCTATTTCTATTTAATGTTATGTAATTTGATGTATCCGGACCCCTGCTTGTCTTAAAAAATACTGCGTTTATTTTATCAGCGTTCAGAACCAATCTAGAATCTGAGAATCACTTCTGAACGCCCAACATCATATTTTCCCCTTTACTAATTAGCTCCGGGAAGTTTTCAGCCGTTAATAGTATTGTACTGTCATCAGCATAGCTTAGAAATCTTAGAATGGATCGAATTGGTTTTGCTAGGAAAAATAGGTCATTAATATTTAATATATGTAGATGTTGAAGATCAGTGGCCCCAGCACGCTTCTTTGTGGAACCCCCAAGGAGATACGTCATCCAGAGCATCAGACTGTAAGTGTTGACCCGTTGTTGGGTCTTATAATTTTAAGGCGTGCTGCCTGTTTCCCATGTAACTCTTGAACCATTTTAATTCAGTACTTCTCACACCATAGTACTCTAATTTTTTAAAAAGAATTTCAAAATTGATGCAGTCAAATGCCCTGGTTACGTCAGAGGCCCTTGAGGCTACTTGAAAACTTCTGACACTTGGGCTTTACCACAGCCATACGATATTTATTCATTTATTTATTTATACCACGGTTTATGTCGTCAAAAGTTAAGTAGTCAAAAAATTAAGTAGTTTAGATAAGTGATAAAATTCAATACACTTTGACAGTTAAAAAACGTCAGAATAAAACTAATCAATTACTTAGATAAAGATGCCTTAGTGAATTTTTTAACGAAAATAAAATCATGTGGATCAGAGTATTTATTTGACTGAAAAATCTAGAAATAAAGGTACCTATTTACCGAGGTATTTACAATAATAAAAAGTTGTTATAATATTTTGGTTTTGACAGATTTTCTATTTAAATTTGAAAAAGGTAATTTTAGTGGCAAAAAAAACAAAATAGTCTAGGGATATTTCAGAATAATATATTTGCACTTTCTCCCCTAGAACTTTGACCTTAAATATAAAAGTTATTGCAGCAGAAAACTCATTACAGTTAGTAGCCCATCATTTTTAGTATTATTATTATTACTTTAATTTTGACAACTTCTTCACTGTCACCACTGCTACCAGGAGAAAAATTATTTTAATTGTACCTTAATCGACCTAAATCAGAAATTTATTTGAAGGCGTGGCTATTATTCTGAATCGTTATTAAATAAACGAACCCTATTTCTGTCTAACAAACTTCAATGTGTATTGATTTTAATTAAAAGCACAAAACACAACACTCGATTGTATAAACCTTGATGCTTTTAAACAAGGTCAAACTAATTAATCTCTGAGATTGTCATGTTCTCAAGTTAGTCTCCATTGAAATTAAAATACACGATTAGTGTTATGAAACTTGATCTGATCATAAATTAAATCAATCATTTAATCAAAGAATGGCGCAGTATCTTGAAAACCCCTCACTGACTGCGACTCTTTCACCTTATTATTGATTACATTCAACTAGGAATGACTAGGTGAGGTTTAGTCAGAGAGAGGTGAATTCTATGACTTTTGACAGGTGAACTCGAGACATTTTATTTAATTTTCCACACCTGAAGACTGCACGTACAGAACTGATGCGCCCCAAATAAGCATCACTAATTAGTATATCGACTATCAATTCTCTCAGTATCCACCTGAACCATGCAAGCACCTGACATAAACATAATATTGCGAAATTATACAATTTTACCAAATTTTGAGTTTATGGTATTTGTATTGGTAAAACAGTTAATACAATCTCAATCATCTCAAAAACAATCTCAAATTATAATACATACCTGATAATTTAACAGGTGTCTGGGGCAGAAAATAACATCTATTAAAATACTCCAATGACGGGCGGTCTTTCTCATCAATCAACACTCCATGTAAGGATTCAAACTTATCGGTTAAGGATGTCTCTAGAGGCCTTTTACATAAAACAATCCCTTCCTGAGATTGGCCTTCACCACCACCGCCACACTTATTAATTTCTTCCGATAATAACTTGGCGCTGTTTGTTAGCAGGGAATGATTCACTTCTAAAGGGGCCCCCAGTAGTATTCCGTTATCTACAATCTTTAAAACTTTTCTCAGCACTCCCGCAATGTCTTCCTCGTGTGTTTGATTGAGAACGATGACACTTTTAATGAAACTTGCAGCAGTGAAAGCCCGGCGAAAGGGCAGAGGAACATCACTCCAATGGCCAGTGTTCAATTCATCTCTGAGGTAGTCGATTATTGAATCGATCTCCAGGAAGGCCCAAGCGTCTGTCTTGTTCACGGGGGTTTCTAAGTAGTTTCTACATAAGCGAGTAAATGTTTGGCGAATAGTATCACATCTAATTTCTTCCAGTGAGTTGCGAATTTCTTCTTTATGCGTCACACAAGCAAGTAACAGTTCTGTGTATTTATTAAAAGACATTTGTTGATGGAATGTATAACATTAGTTTTACATCTCCCTCCTGCTCCTGGACTGGGACTACATTTTTTCAGTTACCCTAGTCTGGTATGTAAGTGATACTGTAATATTTTCCACGAATGATTAAACATTAACTAATCACTAATCAGCAAAAACCGTGAAATTTAACACCAAGACTGAAGTAAACATCCGCTCTATATCTATAATAATAATAATATTCCACTAACATTCTAGCATTTCTAGCACTGTACTGTACCCTGTACCACAGATTCTATTTCATAAATGAAAAATGAAATGAATGAAAATGAAAATGATAATTGTCAAAGTTTAAAGGTTACTTCATAAGTGTGTTCTTATTTCGTTTTCTGGCCTCAACTTTCTGTTTCTTCTTTATATTATTATTGACCTTGAAAGCTGTCCTGCATTTAGCCAGTTATTATTTTCATTTATGTCGTTCCCGATCCCGAATCCCGATTGTCGATGGACGCTGCCTTAGACCATTTCTGTGTAAATGGTCTAAGGACGCTGCTGCTATGCTATCATCATGAAATCAGAAAAATAACCATATTCGGCATATTCCCGCATTCTTTTAATGCGAATTTTTGAATTTAGAATGTAAAAGTCATAAAACATCCCCTATATTTCATACTTCTAAGCACTCGCGAGGCTGGATGTTGGATTGGACAAAGTCCAAAAGAGTGTTGATGAGTTGTTGCTTGAGCTTCGTTTTAGCAACCATGGGGTGCGTTCATAAATAGAAATAGACGTTTGTGTATCTAACAACCAGAGCGATGTCATACATTAGCCGGAGTGTCGTCACTCGTCAGATAAACTAAATATTACATTTACAATATAACAACTCAATAGTATCAGCAATGGTTAACATAGCGTAGCTTTACCCTTTACCTTTCTATTAGGTGCTTTTCAGCTTCATTGGTCCTCCTCATTTCCTCAGATCTGAATGTTATGAACATTGAACTGCAACCTGCTCTTCTCACGAGTCACGATTGATTTACATATTCTTCACTCTCCCATCTTCAGCTCTACCACCGTTCTTTTTCTGCTGGACTTTTGATACAATCAAAACCTGAATTAAATTATAATAATTTCGGGTTTTTGACACGTAACATTTCGCTTACGCTTACGATTGATTTTAGCTTTTGATTGTTTCCTATTTTTGTTCTTTATAGTAATTTAATCCATGCGTAACCATGGATGCCAGGGTTGCCAGGTTAGAGGAGGGCGCTGTACTGTTGCCAGTTTTAGGGAACCTGCATTACCGCTTATACTAGGGTAGCACATTCTCATTCTCACAAGAAGTTGGGAAAAAACATAGACCTAGAATATAATTATATTCTAGGTCTATGGGAAAAAAGCTTGGAATGTCAAATTTAACTTCATAAACGTCAGATTTTCCATTTTATTAAGTCCGCGTATTTTCTAAAAATGGTAAACATTTACTGCGTTAGAGGATGTTCTAACAATGAAAAGAGGGCTTTCTACTTGTTCGCGTTGCTTAAAGGTAACTTTCTTCCTAATATTTTAATGAGCTCATTAAAGTCCTCTATCAATACTTACCTGTTGGCTGTTACTGGCATTTTCTGGACAAAAAATGCACCCAGCCCCATCAGCAAACAGTTATGATTGCAGAAACTATATATGGAGCTCAGAATTTACGTATTCCTGGAAGTTTGTCAGGTAGGTTTTATTAGATCTTGATGAATTTTATTTTTAAGGATCAGTATATGGGTATTAAGATCACACTGCCATTTGTGTGTCTACCAAGACGCTTTTTCTCAGTTACTACGTTAGATATAGAGATAAAAATTATACCGAATAGTAAGCCAACAGCTTCGTAGTTCCTATAAACCCGTAATATGTTTTTAATACCCACTGAAAGAGAATTCCTCGATTTCTATTCGTGTTATTATTTTGTTACATTTTTCAAACTTCGCTTTTTTCCACTTGATACCTACGCCTGTTACCAAATGTGCCAAAAATATTACATCCGGCTGTTCAAACATAACCGTGTTAAGTAAACGTCAACGAGTGAATGCGCTACCCTAGTAAGCGTTAGTGTTGGTAATGCAGGTTCCCTATAGTCAGTTTTTCATTTACAGTAATCCCTCTCTTAGTTCATGCTCCTTGCATCTTATGAACGAGCGTAGTTCGTTAAACGAACTATTATTTGACAGAATTTGATTACGTCCAATCAAAATGTCAGAAACCACAATGCGCATGTCTAGTGATGAATCGCCGCGATGTCTAAAGACTAAAGAATAAAGACCGGCATTTCTTCAACACTCCGAGTAGTCCGAGTACACTCATCCATTCATACATTCATCACTCATACATACACTCTCATACATTGTCATCGCTCATATTCGGCAGTTTATGAACGATCGTCGATTTACGTGTAAAGAACTCATTCCCAACGTTTTACGTAAATAATGCGTAAGAATGTAAACAATACGTAAAGATTGTAAAGATGACGTAAAGAAGACGTAAAGAATATAAATAATGTAAAATAGGGTTATGGTATATTATGATATGTTGTTGTTTTATTTCGATGTTTTGTTACTTGAATAATAATTTTTTTTTCATATTATTAACTGTTTATGGAAATTGGAATTCCACCACCCCAAACGTTATATTATGGTTGGCAGAGGCAGAAGTCAAATACTTTGCTATTTAGAAAGTAAAAACGCGCTCATCATATACATGCACCACGATACACATAAATACACGATACACGGTATGCCGACAGACTGAAACTGCGTAGGCTGCGTTCCGGTCTTCTGACGTCACGGGGTTCGAAGATTACACATGAGATTGCTCAAATCTTTTTTATTATCAGGAATAAATAAATAATTCTTTGTGGGCTTGCATAGGTCGGCAACAGCTATCCATTTAATGTTTAAAAAAATTTTAAGACCAACTAAATCCCAGAGTTTTTATAGTCAACTTATTTTTTCTTATAGCCGTCATATTGTTTTTTTATGTCGTTTGGTACAAAAAAAATCATGAAAATCAAAAATCAATAACATCAAAAAAAATTTGTAAAAATTTAATTCTACTTTTTTTGAAAAAAGATTAAAGATTTTCTATAATAGATATAGCACAAGAAGAAGAAAAACACAAGCAAAAAGGATGGAAGCATGATAATTTTACATTAATTTTATAAGCAACCTCGCCGCGATTAATACTTTAAGTCAAAATAAAACCACATGGCGTCATTGCGCAGTAATAACCAAAATAGTAACAGTAATCGGCATACCGTGTATATGTGTTGTGTATCGTGGTATACACTAGTCACTGCAGCCTGCAGCAGAAATAGAGAACATCAACAGTCAACACTACACTGGCATCTGTCACTTCGTTTTAATCTGTCACCGAATTACGTCATTCTGAAATTTCTTTTTCGTAATTTTTACTTCAGGCAGGTCAGGCTCAGATCAGAAATTTGGTATTGTTGCATAACAAAATTTGGTAAAACGGCCCATTGTTGAATAAATTATCACAAAAATGTTGAAACCAGTGAACGTCAATTCTTTCTTAAGAGCAGCGAACCAGATCGTAAGTAACAACGTTAAACCATTAAATCCCAATGCAGTAGTGTCGGGTACCAAGAAAGTGGTAAACGGTCCTCCCATCGCTCTAACCGGATATTCTCTGAGCAAAACTCTACCAATCGGAAATGTAGCAGTAGTCTGCGGACCGGCCACCGCGACCCAGCTGAGATGGGCCCACACCGACATAAACGTGCCCGACTGGACCAGTTACAGAAAATCTGGTGTCAAGGATCCCAGAGCGAGGAGCTCCGACTCTGAGGATGCCAGGAAGAATTTCACCTATCTTATAGCCGGTGCTGGCACTGTGGCTGCAGCTTATTCAGCGAAATCAGTAGTAACTTACTTCGTTAGCTCTATGAGCGCTTCTCTAGACGTTTTGGCGTTGGCTAAAATCGAAGTCAAATTGTCTGAAATACCGGAGGGACAGTCTGTTACCTTTAAATGGAGAGGTATGGAGTTGACAAGTTTTCACTTTTTATCGTGATATTTAAATTATTCTTCTCCCGCTGTTTAGGTAAACCATTGTTTGTACGTCATCGCACTGCAGAAGAAATCGCCATCGAGCAGGCGGTCCCGGTGTCGTCTTTGCGGGACCCTCAACCCGACAGTGAGAGAGTGAAAACCCCCGAATGGCTGGTAGTGTTGGGTGTATGCACCCATCTGGGTTGTGTACCAATCGCCAATTCGGGCGACTTCGGTGGTTACTATTGCCCTTGCCACGGCTCTCATTATGATGCTTCAGGGCGTATCCGCAAGGGGCCCGCTCCATTGAACTTGGAGGTGCCAGAGTACAGTTTTCCTGAAGATGGATTGCTGGTAGTTGGTTAAATAACGCTAGGAAAATTGTAAATGTAATAGTCCTTGTATTACCTTCACCGTTGGTTTCTTTTAGTATTCTATTATAAGATGAAAGTGTTTTTAATAACATAATTATGTATATAGTAAATAAGAGTAAATTATTTCAGTTGTATATGTTTTAAATTAATAAATCCGCAAAAGTATGAGTGACATGATAGGGCTTTAAATGTTGGAAATACAGGGGAATTACATGAATTTATTTATTTATTCATTTCATTTTAAATGCCTTATTCCTCTAATACATAGTTACCTTGCAACCTTTATACATATAGGAGCGGACCTGCAAAAGGCCGGTCTGAAAAGACAGCTAAAGCTCATTTTGTATACTCATCAAATATGGTAGTAAATAAATCAGGAAGCTTGGTTTCTCTTTATTTCAAATTGGTCCTTACAGTAACCATACCAACACGCTTTACTATTTTTTGACAATGTAAAAATAAAAAATTTAATTTGAAGTAAAAAAAATGTTGAAACTAAACACATTTCACAGCTTTAGAGCTAGAAATATAATAGTAAGCAATACTTTAAAGCCTTCACATGTGAACATAGCAACAAAGAAAGGTAAAAACATTGCAAATGTAGTCCCATTTATGATGTCAAGATCTTCCAATTTGGGTAACAATGTCCGCATTACAACTTCCCTTACCCAGCCAATACGATTCGCGCATACAGACATAAAAGTACCCGACTGGTCTGAATACAGAAGAAACTCCGTAAAATCTCCTAAAGCTCGTACAAACGATTCAGAGGATCAAAGAAAAATTGGCACGTACCTTGTACCATTAATAGGTTTAACGGGAGCCTATTACGGGACAAAATGTCACGCAGCTCATTATATTATGTTCATGGACGCATCCGCTGATGTGCTAGCGGCCGCAAGAAGTGAAGTGAACATCGACCAAATCCCTGAAGGGGTCAGTAGCACTATAAAATGGAGAGGTGACGGTTAATATTATTAAATAATAATGAAATGAATCACAAAAAAATTCAATTATTGCAGGAAAGCCGGTGTTCATAACCCACAGGACACAGGAGGATATAAAGAGAGAACGTGGGGTAGAGGTGTCGAAGCTTCGTGATCCTGAAAGAGACGAGGACCGTGTGCAGAGGCCAGAGTGGCTGGTTGTGATCGGCGTGTGCACTCATCTGGGGTGCATTCCGATTGCGAACATGGGCGATTATAACGGGTACTATTGTCCTTGTCACGGGTCACATTTCGATGGATCTGGTCGGATTAGACGAGGTCCAGCTCCTACCAACCTTGAAGTACCTCAGTACACTTTCGCCGATGATAAAACTATCGTTATTGGGTAACTGAAGTGTTTTAAAGAATTGTATGTTTCGTTTGAATATCTCCTATCTTGGAAAATGTTTTTTGTTGTGAATAAAGGAATAATCTATTGAGATTTTTTTAAGCTCCTACATTTATAGAATAAACAATAACAGTTTTAGTCTGGGGCTCGCAGATAGTGTTTTTTTGCACAGATAGTTGGTTTTTTGATCTCTGAAAGGTATTTGAGCCATGAAGGATTGTAAACCTCTAGGATCTAGTTGTACCAGAGATTCTGTGCAGGTGCATTCAAATATTACTTTTAGTAGTCTCACCCTAGAGAGAAGTATCACTGTAATTTTTTTTAATCAAAGAAAAATAGAAGAAATGATGAATAAATAAATATATCTTCCAGGCTGGGGTTTGCAGAGTGCTCCATATTATGTAATACGTATCAACATTATAATATGAAGAGGCCTAAATAAAATAATGAAATTATTGATTTAACATCGCCTTAGTTACCAGATTCATCAATCATCATCAGTGTCATTCATTCCCATTTAGAATCGATTTCTCTCTCCTGATTTCAAACGAGTTCTTTTCGTATTGCATTAAAATGATTATGTGTCCATTTGTGTCGGTCTAAGCCATGGTAAGCGGTAAAGAATTTCGTTCGTCTCTTCGAAAACCATTGCCGAACGCTTCAAGGCAGAAGTCGTGTCGTGTGGTTCCCGCTTTTACAGTCCAAGCACTGCAAAAGGGGACGTGCGTTTTACCACCACCGAAATGCGATGCCTACAAGGAACAAGTACCACTGACCTCGACCTTTAGACTGAATTATTTAAGAGGAGATCTACCGATATCCTTGGACGCTAAAGGAGGAGCTCGGGTTTCATGGAAGGTAACTTGGCGCCGATTAATTTTATTGTAAATATATTTACTGATGAAGTTATCAAATTAAGTCAAATGTCTCAGTTTCTCAATATTCTAATCAGCTCATACCTAAATGTGCAAAATTTTCTGAAAGCTCATTTTATCTAATTGTTGGGCTTATATGTCACTATTATAGGTCTCTAAACGCCTCAGATATTCTAAGTTTGATCTCAATTTAATTTTTAATTATTGTAACTGGATAACTTAAAATTAACCAGAGATTGCTCCCTTTTGATCAGTGTTTATTTTCAATCGTTAGTTTGTATATATTTTGAAATTGACAGCAGTATTGTTACTAAGAACTGGTGATGAATCCTTTCTCCTTTTCCAGGTGGACATAAACAAGCTGGACTACCACCATTACCTTCCTCTATTTTTCGAAGGATTAATAGAAACCGAAAACCCGTACAAGTTTTTCGCGCAGCAGGGACTTCACGATCTGATTACTCATGGGGGACACAAAATATTCCCATGCATTCCGCAACTGATCATTCCGATTAAAAGTATAAATCCTGGCTTGTCCAATTTCAACAATTCCAAGTAACGTGTGTAATTCTATTCCAGCTGCTTTGAATACGAAAAATAAAGCCATCATGTGCTCGACTTTAAAAGTACTGCAACATCTGGTAAAATCTGGTGACATGATCGGTGAAGCTCTGGTGCCGTATTATAGACAAATTTTACCCCCACTGAACCTGTTTAAAGAAAAGAATGGTGAATTAGTGTTACCGTTTTTTGTATCACTCTTTTACTTTTGTATCTCTAATTTACCATAACTGACTTTATAATTTTCAGTGAACTGTGGAGACGGAATAGATTACAGCCAAATGAGGGGGGAGAATTTAGCTGATATAATAAACGAGACCTTGGAGTCTCTAGAGAAATTTGGAGGAGAGGACGCTTTTATAAATATTAAATATCTAATACCGACATACGAATCTTGTATGCTGAACTGAAGAGAAAATATAGATTTATTTACCATGTCTATTATTTAATAATATAACTTATAAAATTAACATCATTTACATTTCACATTTAAAAAATCAATATAAATAAATAGCAAAGACAGTCGTAACACAAAAAATTGTATCCTGAAAATGAATAACAATAATAATTATTAGATATTATGGAAGTAATAATTGAGCCGACTTACATTTAAAAATATTTCACTGGCATATCCATCGGTTTCAGAGTCCCATATACACCGCACTCCTGATTTCACACCTGCTCCCTTCAGCTCTCCCATTATTACCTGCACAATATGCTTATACCTCTTCATTCGAATATCTTAAAATAAAAGTTTATAATTAATTATTTCCTTTCATTAACAGCAAGATCTTCTCATAGTATTTCATCTTCTCCTTTTACACTACAACTTTAAAATTATTCTAAACTTTAAAAGAGTTTGCAAATCACTGAAATGGGAAATTCTTTCATTTTTTCCAATTGTATTTTTTACCAATTAATAATTATTAGTGAAAACAATTTTGAACTTTGGTTTGCATGGTTCTCAAAAAGTTTTTTATATCTATAAAAAAGAACCCATACAAAATCCTCGAGGATTTTACCTACTACCTTTACCTTGTCTACATGTGGAAATAGAAAATGTAAAAATACGAGTTTTGGTGGGAACTGGGAATTCAAAAAATTAAAAATCCCAAAAAGGCACCAATTCATAAGTACATTTTTTCAATTTCATTACCTCTAACTTTTGCATTGACATCGTTTGCAATTTTCATTGTCCACTTCTTAACATTATTGGACTCGTAAACCTGGCCTCCCAACGTTTCAGTCAAAATCGTTCGTATTATTTCTTTAACTCTTTCACCTTTGAATCTAAAAACCGTAAATGTAATTTAATTGAAAATCGGCCAACCAAATAAGGAAGAACTGACTTATCTGCTAACGATGGTTTGATTTGATAGGAATGTACCGCTGGAATTGACTCGTGACTAGGCAATTTGGAGGGAACACCTTCGGCAAGTTCTTGCTCTGTGTTTTTCGATAAATCGGTCCCAGCCGCTGAAACGGCATCTTCTGCTTCGACGTTGGGGTCTTGTGATTGGACATCCTGTCCCTGTTCCATTTGTAATTTATGGAATATCTCTGCAAAGTAATAAAAATCTAAACACTCTTGACATCAAAAATTGCAAGATATTGTACTGATATTTCCTGAATTCCTGATACTGTATCAAAAGTATCAGTTAAAAAAAAATGGTAATCTATTGTTATGGTCTAAAATGTTTGCATGTTACCTAGCAACTTTGAGAATGGTCCTCCATGTAGATTGCGGCGTTTTGAGAAGGGGGAGAACTTTGAAAATATATCAGAAACTGGCAAATTTGAACATTCCTTGCGGAAAAAAGTTACATAAATTTGTTTGATTTGATTGTATGAAATTAATTGCAGAAAGTTTTATTAAATTCAAATTTCTTTGTATTTTTGTATTTTGTATAAAATAAATGAAATTATTAGAGGTTAATGTAACTGTATCTGTAAGGAAGCTCGACAGCTGACATTAAAAAACTTGACCTTGAAGTATGGCAGCGTCGCCTAGCTGCGCATGACGTGACTGTGGTGATTGTATCCAAACTCTAACTACCAAACTTACTATTTTTAACACCTTGAATGCGTTATTGGTCTCCGGGGACTTATACCGTAGTTCCGTCAGGTGCGGCTTGATCTGCGCATAAACTTCCCACGGTACGGGAGCTATATCTTCGAAATGATAACCTGAATTTTCTCATAAGTATAGCTTTTTGATCTCCGTGATCTACAGATCTTCAACAAACTGATGGCTTCCCATCGGTCCTCTGGAGTCCGATACCGCACTGGATTAATATTTATTACTAACATGCGTTATAGGTCCCCAGAGACCTATATTTAGAACCGAGAAAAAGATCGGAAAAACCGAGAAAATTATAGTTTTCGATCTCTTGAAATCTTTGAATACTTTAGTTGGTCATATGCTTTATGCTGACAACTTCTACTCGTCTTTACCATTAGCCAAGGCTCTTTTTGATCAATAAATGTTGTACTGCGGCTCACTGAGGACTAATAGAAAGGGTATTTCCAAAATATTCAACAAAAAAAATAAGAAAGGCGAAATATTTGGCAGACAGTATGATTGTTCGCAATTTACGCCGAACCATGGATAGCCGTACTGCAAATAAAAAAGTCACCAAAGTGATTAGTTATATTGCAACAATTGTGAAAAAAACCCTTGGAATGTGCCTCAAATGTTTCAATACTTTGCATTACAGAAATTAAGTTTTTTATTATGAATTTATGTATTTGTATTTTTTTTAGAAAAATCATGTTTTGTAATGAGACAAAATCCACTTGAAAATAAAATAATTTGAAAAATAAAATAACTGAATTCTAATAACATATCTTTCTGTGCGGTTACGGTCTCCGCAGAGACCGGTCCTACTCATGTCACGTGTATATATAGGGGGGTATAGTCCGTATAGTAAGCAGAATCCTGTACAGAACATACCGTAGTGTATCATGGTCGCCTTTTACGTCCTGGTCGAGGCACCAAATCTGTAGTGTAACAACCCTAAAATCCTGGTCACTGGAACCAAATCTGTAGTGTAACCTACCTATAAAAATTGGAGATCCTGCGTCATGCTCAGTAAATTCAGTAATGTGGCCCCCTTAAATTGAATGACTGAAAAAGAAGAACCCCTTTGACGTTTGAAAAGTCAACTTGTCTGTCATGAATGACTGTTTGAATTCCCGCTCTGAATGTTTGATTTGAATTTAAAGTTTTCCCGCCCTGAAATTCTTAGATGTATGAATTTAAAGATTAATCCGCCCTGATTTCAAATAAAATGGCCAACATTACTTACTTACGTTTGTGATCGTTGTTTTACCTTGGCTGGTGATTTACCTGGGCTCGTGTTTTACCTGGGCTCGTGTTTTACCTTGGCTCGTGATCTGTCTAGTTTTTCGTCTGGTGGTGGACCTTACGTTTTGTTCGTAGTAACCTCTTACCTTGTTATTGGTTCTTTTATACACAGACATGAAGCAAAAGGTGAGAGATTTGAGATTAGTGAAACAAGAGAATTTTAAAAACACCTACTTTATTCTAAGAACAGCCTCAGTGCCTTTATTACGCTCGCTGGGATTCACGAGTAAAAGAGCGTGGCCGAGAAAACCCCGATTATTATCCCGAAATGAAAAGAATCAACGGTGGTTTGAAAAGTGTAGATCAATCGTCTCGACAACTGTCACCAGAACTAATGAACCCTCTTTCATGACTCATTTGCGCGAATCATTTTAAACAGAAGCATTACCACAGAAATCTAGGTCTTTAAGATAACCATGGGAATGGGTTTTGTTAGTATGACGATGTAACGGGGTCCGGCTAAGGAGGCAACCCGCCTATAGTTGGGAGAGTCCCTTTACAGGGTCCAATGAAGGAGGCAACCTGTTGGCTGTTTAATTGACTCCCTCGTGGCAAGGACGAAAATGTTAGTTTGATTCACATAAGGCCCATACATTCTAGTTCAAAAGTTCGGTGAACAATTATCAATCAAAAATGATCCACCCCCTTGAATTGAGTTTGACGAAGAAACGAGGAGTGACTTTTACGTTGATTGATTTCACAGAAAAATAAGAGAACCTGACTTTACAATTACATAGATCAATTTGAAATCAAGATAAACAATAATCAATTGGACAGTTTTGTTGAATAAATATGTTCGTGAAATATAAATAAATAATCAAAAGAGTATAAGTCAATAAACAGCAATTAAATCAAGAATGTTCAGTAGACAATTTAAATAAGACATTGCTTTAGTAAGCGATCAAATAAACGGCATGAAAAATAAGAATAAGAATAAAGAGCGAACATGTGACATGAGATAAAAGCATGGCAAGACATGATAAGTAGGTACATAATTATAAAGTGTGGATGATAGCAATTGATGGTTAGAAAATGGTTAGAACATATACAGTAAGAATGAAGCCGTCGACTAAACATTATTTCGGGAGATACACAAGGTTGTTCGGTGAATGGTTCGGTTAGTTTACGTTCTCAGTAAATTATCATAAAATAAATGTAGAAGAATTAAATAAACATTTTGACACACACAGGTTAATAAATGCAGGCATGAATGGTAAATAAATAAATAGACATTTGACGTTTCTAAATTTGAAAGCTTGACGACTGACATTTGAATCCATAGAAGATCAGTGAATGGTAGAAACTCTACGTTTTCGATTTTAACATGCGCATTGACATTTGTAAAGGCAATCTGGGTCACTTCAATACTAATATGTGATTCATACATTTTTGTTCAGGTGTCGCTTTATGTCTTCTAGCATATTATTATCGGTCCTTAACGACCGATACCGCACACTAGATAATTTCGATATCGGGCGCAGGAGACCGACACCGCATATGAAATATATAGTTATTTACATTACAAGCTACGAAAGTTCACTTTTAGGTGCGAGGTCTTTTGAATAGCCGAGGCGAAGCGTAGCGTAGCCGAGGGTATTTAAAACTCCGAGCACCTGAAAGAGCTTTCGTAGCGTGTAATGTATTAAACTTTTCATTCTCCCCTTGCCATATTGAACCACGGATTAAGAAGAAATGAGTAAAATAATACGATTCAGTGATAACAATGGAATTATTATAAGGTGCCATGTTTTCAACATTACCATAGTAACGATAGTTTTAAATTATTAATTTATGACACTGTCAAGTTTAAAACTCTGTGCCGCCATAATTTTAGAATCTTTGATCGTAGTTTAGTTCAAAATGAATTTCATTCAAGAAGCTGCAAATTCCAGTAAATCTTTCTGGAACATACAATAATAATTATTTGTATGTTCCAGAAAGATTTACTGGAATTTTTTATTGCAGTTTTACATTTAATTTTCCATCTAAATAAACGTTAATCAAACTGACATTTCTACTTTTTTGTCCAGGCCACGAAAGTTTTTCATAGCTAGCAACCACCTAGCAACCTATCACCTAGGATGTTTTACTTTCGCTTTCGGTTGTCTTATCAAGACAGAAAGTTACACTTTCGTAAAGGGGAGAATGAAAAGTTACGTTTCATTTTAGCTTCCGCAGTCAAGGTGTTCATTTTTTAATAATACTAGGTGGCCTTATTTTCGTCAAGTCGACGCAATGACGTCATCGAACCTCATCAGCGCGGAAATTTGAATTTTTATTGACTTTTTTCATGGAAGAATTCAGCGTTTAAAGGCTTTCTTCAAGTGTTTATTAAATTGTAGGTACCTGGATGCACTCATTTAGCAAGGCATTCAATATTATATGGTTTAAAGGTGACTCTAAGGACACTTTAAGGAGACAGGGCGATAAACTTATAAGGTAATAAATATCAGGCAAATAATTAATTATATTAAATGCGTAATGAATGTGAACTTACTTTTCTTGATTTGTCGACTCTCGTTTAAGGTTTTGTTAACCAAGACTCGAGACAGAACGATTTCGATTTACTAATCCTCGATTCTTTGAAAAGATGCTTAAATCAACTGAGATTTTGGCGATATTTCCAGGTTTAATCTGCCGGCATCTCGCTTCACTATTTATCCTAACAATTCATAAGTTGGAGATTACACGAAGATGAAATGTTTTGAACACGCCATGCTCTGTACTTATGCCCTTGATAACAAACACTGAATCATCACTCGGAAAACAAAAAACCATCATCACATTATCGCGGTGTTCAATACCTACACCACATTGTTCAACAGTTCTTGTGTTTCAAATAAAAAACACAAAATAAAGTAAATAAACTAATTAAAACACCATACTTCCTAAATTCAATGCTTTTCGTACGTTAGGGGTGACGTAAAAAACGTAGAGCGTGGAGGGGTAACCTGCGCAATATCATTTTACATATAAGGAGGAGCGGATTAAAGAATGAAGGAAAAGGCAAGGCAACGCTGAACGTTCATGACGTTTCATATTTCATCTCATCAGCATCAGCGGGTCGGAGGTTGCAGCCAATGATCTATATTTAGAACATGCTGCAACAGTAATTTAAAACAGTCCAATGTCCAATAGTAACATTTAAACAGTAACCAGTAACTGTAACGATAACGAACAGTCGAGAGTTCGAGGTAGTCGATAGCGCACGTGAGTTTGCACTTCATTCACTTTTAGAAGATCATTTGGTTGGTTAAGTTGTCGACCTTGACCTTCAGAGTTCCCACCAAACCGGCGTTAATTGATTTCTTGATTTTGTAAGCTTTTTTCCTAATTTTCAAAATGCCCAATTACCACAAACTTGAAGCTAATACAGTTCAAGAACTGAAGGACATCGCAAACAAAATTCGAATTCATTCTGTGACCTCTACGAGTGCTGCCGGCTCCGGTCACCCCACATCATGTGCCTCCATAGCAGAAATTCTCTCGGTACTCTTCTTCAACACCATGAGATACAAAGTCACAGCACCGAAAGACATTTCTAGTGACAGATTCGTTCTATCCAAGGGCCACGCGGCCCCCGCGTTGTATGCGGCGTGGGCCGAAGCCGGCCTGTTCCCAGTGGCGGACTTGAAGAACCTCAGGAAGATTGATTCGGATCTGGAGGGGCACCCAACGCCCAGATTGAATTTTGTGGACGTGGGAACAGGCTCTCTCGGCCAAGGATTATCTATTGCCGGCGGCATGGCATACGTTGGAAAACACTACGATAAAGCCAATTACAGGGTGTACTGCTTGGTAGGTGATGGCGAAAGCGCGGAAGGTTCCATTTGGGAGTCCATTCACTTTGCCAGCTACTACAAGTTGGACAACCTTTGCGTCATATTCGATGTGAACCGGCTGGGACAGTCCGAACCCACGTCCTTGGGACACGATCTCGACACGTACAGAGTGCGATTGGAGGCTTTCGGTTTCAATGCCATAATAGTCGACGGACACGATGTAGAAGATCTCGTAAAAGCACTCCACGTCGCCGCTAACACCAAAGGTAAGCCGACCGCTCTGATTGCCAAGACCTTCAAAGGGAGGGACTTCCCAAATATCGAAGACTTTGAAAACTGGCACGGAAAACCTCTCGGCGCTAAAACCGAAGAAGTACTGAAACACTTGAACGGTCTCGTAAAGAACAAGGGTGCTCTCCAAATTCACCCTCAGAAACCACTCGTAGATGATTGCTCTCCCGTAGACATAACTAACATCAAACTGTCATCACCTCCGGATTACAAACTTGGAGACCAATTGGCAACTAGAGTGGCGTATGGTAAGGCGTTGGTGAAGTTGGCGCAAACAAATCCCCGTGTCATTGCTCTGGACGGCGACATGAAGAACTCGACATTCTCTGAAAATCTCAAGAAATACGACCCGAACCGTTACATCGAATGTTTCATAGCAGAACAGAGCATGGTTGGTACTGCTATAGGAGCTGCTTGCAGAGATCGCACCGTCCCGTTTGTCTCTACATTTGCAGCTTTTCTAACCAGAGCCTACGATCAAATCCGCATGGGTGCCATATCTCAAAGTAATGTTAATTTTGTGGGCTCTCACTGTGGAGTCAGCATAGGAGAGGATGGAGCTAGTCAGATGGGGCTGGAAGACATCGCCATGTTCAGAGCGATCCCCGGAAGCACCGTGTTCTATCCAGCGGACGCTGTTTCTACTGAGAGAGCTATAGAGTTGGCGGCCAATACTAAAGGGATCACCTACACGCGTGTAAATCGCCCCACTACCGAGGTGATCTATCCCAACGACTTCAAGTTCGAAATCGGCAAAGCAAATGTGATTAAGAAGAGTTCCAGTGACTCATTGCTGATAATTGGAGGTGGAGTCACTTTGCAGGAAGCGACCATCGCGTATGCTGAGCTCGCTAAGAACAAAATGAAGGTTAGAGTTATGGATCTGTTCACGGTGAAGCCCGTCGATAAGAAAGGGATCATTGAAAACGCCAAAGAATGCGGCGGGAAGATCCTTGTTGTGGAAGATCATTATCCCGAAGGAGGTATCGGTGAGGCAGTTTTGTCGGCCATAGCTGATGAACCGGGTATTACCATGAAACACATCGCTGTCAGAGAGGTGCCTCGTTCGGGAACACCTAAAGCTGTACTAGACCACTTTGGACTCAGTGCCAGGCATATCGTGAGCGCCGTTCATGATATTTTAAAGGTGAAGGCCAAGTAGAGTTGGAGTCTCATTTATTATTAATGTACTACTGGATATCAGAGGTGTGCATACTGCATACATTCCTTTTATTCAAAGTGAAAATTACCATTAAGATGAAAAATGTTTTATATTATATTTTTGAAGAATAAAATAAATCATTTGGTTTGGGAAGGAAATGTTAAATATATTTTTGAATTTTAAAATGAAATTTTTAATATTTGTATAATTTAGTGAACTTGAAGCTATATTTACTGTTAAGTTGCTTTAAAGAACAAATTATATTGTATAAAATTTGTAGAATCTTGTTGTATGTTAACACATAACTTGGCTTTTCGCATTAAAAAGAATTTAATGATATAATATATTTTATGTTTTTTTTTATTTTTAAACCTATGAATCTTGTTGCAGATGTTAATGAAAAATATTTTGAGTATAACACCAATCATACAGGGTGTGTCTGGTAAAGAATGATCTTTATTGAAATCGACATTGTAAGAGTCTTATGTCTGGGTATTTACTAGTACATAGTTACTTCGAAAATGATAAATGTCACCCTAGAATTGAAAAGTAAAATATCACACTGGAGTGATGTATGTGTAAGTGTATTAAAGTACCTGTCAATTTAGTTCATACTCCTTAGGTTAGGCAGCCCATAATACACCTACGTATAGGATTTTCGGATCTCTGGAATTTTAAATACTATTACCAACTTTAATTTCAACAATTCTAATGTCCGATTGCACAAACTTAATTAAAAATGTGTCAGATAATTACTGAACTTAAAATGCCTTATACAGGGTGCACCATGTATGTGCACCTTCTCTATATTGCTATCTCCTGAACGCTAAGAGATATAGGGTCGGTTAAATTAGAGAAAAAATGCGCAGTTTTGTGGCCATCTCGAATCCGTCAAGACATACAAGATATCTATGACGGCTCCTGAAATATCCTGAAAAAAAGTGAAAAATTGAGATTTCTTATTTTCCTCATATCTTTTTTATTATTGGAGATTAATAAATAATTTTTTATAGGCTTACATAAGCCGTTAAGAGCTATCCATCTGACATTTCAAAAATTTTCAAGGCCTACTAGATCCAAGAGTTTTCACAGTCAACTTTCGTTTTTCTTATGGCCGCCATATTATTTTTTTATGTCGTTCGATATGAAAAAAATAATGGAAACCAAAAATTAATAAACTTCAAAAAAAAAAATTAAATTTTTATTCTTTTTTCAAAGAAAAACCTAAAAAAAAATCGTCGAAAAACGACGTCAACATTTGTAAAATACGCCGGAATAGTGCTTGCCTTATGGTTTTTTAATTTATCTATGAAATTCGGTCTAAAAAGTTGTCTTTTTTGTAAAGAAAAAAGAAGAATAAACATTTTTTTAAATTTATTTTTTGAAGTTTACCAATTTTTAGTTTTTATGATTTTTTTTATACCGAACAACATAAAAAAACAATATGGTGGCCATAAGAAAAACAAAAGTTGACTGTGAAAATTCTGGGATCTAGTCGGCTTTGAAAATTTTTGAAATGTCAGAAATCTGGATTTTTCAGTTTTTTCAGGATATGTCAGGAAGGGTCACAGATATTTTGTATGTCTTGACTGATTCGATATGGCCACAAAATTGTATCTGTATCTGTTAGTGTTAGGAGATAGCAATATAGAGAAGGATACATGGTGCACCCTGTATGTTATCAAACAAAATATTGGTCTGATGTTGCTGGAAATAAATTCTATTTCCTTTTGGAAGAGTTCGGTACTTAACAATAAAAAATAAAAGATCATTAAAAATATTCGCCCAATTTTCAAAATTTGCTATTTAAAATCAGTAATTATCTGAAAGATTTCTAATTACATTTGTGCAACCGGCCATAAGTAGTTATTTTAAGTTTTTCTAATTCAACCATTACTTTTCTTTCCAAAGTTTTCAAATTAGTTGAAGTTATCCAAAAAAAGTATTAAAAATAAATAATATTTTGAGATTGTGCATTAATCAAGTCGTAGGAAAAATAGTGTACATTACTTGTGTGGAAAGTGTCATTTCACACTCGTAGGATTGCCGCACTCGGCTAGTGCTTCGTCGACAACAATCTCCCACTTGTGCGAAATGGGTCACTTTCCACACACCACACACTAGTAATGTCTAGTAAAACTAGTAATTTTAATTACCCACATAAAACATAAAGTTTGAAACTTAGAGAATATATTAATTGTCTCGGTTTGAAACAATAATACTGAGAAACCTGATCTGGTAAAATTAAAACTAAAAGTAGATGTGAAAAGCATTAAAAAGTCCTATAAAGTTTTTTTTTTGTAAATGTAATAGATAAAACAAACGTGAGGTGTATCCAGCAGCAATAAAACGATTGTCACAGTTTGGCATAAATTTAAAATTCATAACCTACTTGGAAAAATTATCAAAGATATGAATTATTGATTGAATACTAAGTGAAACATGAATAATGTTGCGAGTTTTGCTGTCAGTAGTTGATTAATTTTTGTACTTTCGAAGCAGCACAATGTTGTCAAGTGTTTTCAAAGTCGTAATTTCAAATTTCAATGCTCGTAAACTTTCGTATCTATTGCTGGTTTAAATAAAGGTCGCCCTTTACCAAACACCCTGTAAAGAAACATTGTAAACATTCTATTGTTTAATGTTTGCTGTTTATGTAATAATATTTCAGGGTATTATAAACTAATGACAACTTTTAGACGGGTAACATACCAGGTTTAAAATATCTACTGAAAAGGAATGAAATAGTACAGTTAATAGGGAGAGAAAAAAGAAAGTATGTATTATGAGAGGAAAATTGATGGAAATAAATATAATTCAAAAGATATGTGGAACACATTGAAGAAGATAACAGGTAAAAGTGTAGATGATACTGTTGGAGTGGTGAAAAATGTAGACTGGAAGATTTCAGAATGGTAGAGAAGGAAGAATTAAGAATAATAGTGTTCAATCTATCCAATAAGAGCAGTCCAGATGGAATATCAGTAGCTTTTATTAAAAAGTACTGGGATGAATTGGGGGACCCATTAATTCATATTGTTAATTCTTCAATAGAAGAAAATAAGGTGCCAGAGCGATTGAAGGTATCGATGGTTATACCAATAAGAAAAGTGGGAAAAACAACACTATGTGAGGAATTCAGACCAGTGAACACTCTACCATCAATAGAAAAGATATTGGAAAAAGTTATACACATACAAACAGAACAATATATCAGAGAAAATAGTATATTGTCCAGCTTTCAATCTGGATTTAGAGAAAAGTACAGTTGTGAAACTGCCCTACAGTGTTCGATTGCAGAATGGAAGGAGTGTAGAGACAGAGGGACTTCAGTGGTGGTAGTGTTTTTGGATTTAAAAAGAGTATTCGAGACGGTAAATAGAGGAAGGTTAATTGATAAGCTAATGGCTTATGAAATTAGAAAAAATTGTATAGAGTGGTTTAAGAATTATCTAGAGTGTAGAAAACAGCGAGTGAGATATGGAGGTCAAAAATCGGCAACGAGGGAGGTTAAAATGGGAGTGCCGCAGGGAAGTGTGTTAGAGCCTTTGTTGTTCGCTCTGTATATAAATGATTTAGGAGACAACCTGAAAAAGTGCAAATATCATTGTTTTGCAGATGATACTGCTATATATTTGGAGGGTGACAATGTGGAGGAACTGATAGAAACTGTAAGTGATGAAATGAAGACTGTGAGCGAGTGGTTTGCTGTCAATAAAATGAAACTGAACGTGAACAAAACAAAAGCTATGTGCTTCTGTAGTGAAGGATATTACAGACACATAATAAACAGTCAAATATTCGTCAATATTGAGGGAAAAATGTGCAGTTTGTAGAATTAATAAAGTACCTTGGAGTGATGGTGGATTTTAAACTTAATTTTAAGGAACATGTAAATTATACAGGGTGTACCAGCTCGATTTAGACAACGGTAAGGGCCGTGTAGGTCTCGTCAAGACGGAACGTTTTTTATTTGAAGTTTTGGGATTTGGACCTTCGTTGCGGAAATATGGCCGACTTCCGGTTTTTAGTTTTTTGGCTCCAGTTTCGGCATTTTTAGGTTCTCGCCCAAACTGAAACTAGTTTTGGAAACTCCTTAGCTTCAGTTACAACTTTCATATTGAAGTCAAGGTTCTATCTCTGTTGGATTCAAAATCTTAATTTTTCAATTTGATTCAATTTGAATTGATTCAAAGACTTAAAATTTAAAGTCTTGGGCATGTCGCCATTTTGAATCCAACAGAGATAGAACCTTGACTTCAATATGAAAATTGTAACTGAAGCTAAGGAGTTTCCAAAACTAGTTTCAGTTTGGCCGAGAACCTAAAAATGCCGAAACTGGAGCCAAAAAACTAAAAACCGGAAGTCGGCCATATTTCCGCAACGAAGGTCCAAATCCAAAAACTTCAAATAAAAAAACGTTTCGTCTTGACGAGACCTACACGGCCCTTACCGTTGTCTAAATCGAGCTGGTACACCCCGTATATCTAAGAAGATAGGAAAAAGATTAGGAGTGATATACAGAGTGGGGACAGTGTTGACAAAACTGCTGTTAAGGGAGTGGGTTACAATTCTGTGTTTGTGAAAGGATTTATAAGGTATAATGAACTGGAGGATAGCATTCGTAATGTAAGTGATATAAGGATCTTTAAGATTAAATTGAGGGAGATGCATAATATGTAGAGGTGACAGGAAGTCAGGCAATAATTATAATTAGTTGAATTTGTATTTTCTTTTGAACTTGTTTATTCAATATGAAAATGTAATGGCAAGTTGTATATTGATGTAGCAATATTGATGCTAAATAAAGTTATGTTATTATTATTATCTACGTGGCTAACACTTTTTCTAATATTTTTATATACCTGTTACGTTTATCATTATTTATGGTCAGTTTAGAAAAAGAAGTAATATTGTTTCTTACTACGAACAATTTTTTTAAAATTTTTCTACATACTCTACTGTAACGGTACAGAATGCAGCCCCTATTTTAAAGCAAATAAAACATACACACACAATCCCCTAGGAGTGGAACATATTTAAGAAAGAAGCGATCGTGACAGACGGAAATAATAAAAATACCAGACACGGGATGTGTGTGCCAATGAAAATTCATAAAAAGGAAACTGGCTGTTAATCCCGGGTAATCACGCATTACCGACGTGATTGCTGCGTGAGCAAGGACTTCCCGCAAGAATGGTAGGCCGTAGTAGTAGAAAGTATTCCCAACCAAACCTATCGATCTCGAACCAGAACCAGGTGAAATAGAACTACCATGTAAGTACTGAGAGATGCAAGAGCGTGTCTTATCCTGAAGATAAGGTAGAAAATCGTCTCACTACCTAAGTACCTACATAAAATACCAAACTAGTAAATGACAGCCGAAATGTTTTTTTTTTTTAAATAAGCAGATTTTATGATGTTCTGTCTTTTCTAAAGTCTTTCGCAGTAGGCTTTTTCTTATTTATTTGTCTTTTTTTATAAAAAATATTTTGTACAAAAGTTGCTTCTATTTAAATTGAAAATTTCGGGTTATTTTTTAAATCTGGCCATAAATAATAAAAGACAGTGGGCCGTATGATTTCCCTTCTATTAAAAGTTAGAGACTGTCGTTAAAGGCTTATGTCCGTATTCATCAAACTTCAAAATATAACTCTGTCGTTATATTTTGAATTTTCTGACAGCTGATTGGTCTAATGCTCAAATCCTACGAATTTTAAACTAATGACATGTTCCAAAATATAACCCCAGGGGTTATATTTATATTTATTGATGAATACGAGCCTTAGTGAATTTTTTAACAAAAGGTAGATCATACGGAAAACTGATGTTGCTTTTGAAATAGTAGGTACTTTGGCCCAATATGGTGAGACTTGAAGTATAATTTTTTTTGTTTTTTTTTGTAGCGAGAGTTTGTCAGGTAATTCCCAGACTCAGTTATCTGAGTAAAGTACATACTACATACAGGAATTGAATAGGTGTAAAACTGTATGAATCAACTTTATAAAAGAGCCATAAAGATTTGAAGTAAGGGGTCCAATAGAAAATTCCCTGTTCGATGCTTTTATATTCGCAAACCCCTTTTATACTCACCCTGATGTGAAGGGTTTCATAATTAATTTGCCAATTATTTGGACATTGGTTATAAACCTATAAACATTTTATAAACCTACTACTGGCATGCAGAAGTACTAAAACAGTTTCATTACATTTTATCTAGATACTTTGTTAACTCAGTTGGGGTTAAAATTAATGCATTTCCTTTATCCCTGAAATCAGCGTTCACTATGATTTTTTCTCGGTCTGAACCAAAATTCATGTAAATTTAACAAAAGGTTGATCATCTTGAAAATTGTTAGGAACCACTGAACACTTTCAGAAGAATTGATTCTTTGCACAAATATTTCAAGTGGATAGCGATGCAAATTATGCATTTAGACTCAAAATGTCAAAAATTAAATTTAGTCTTTTTCTCTTGGTTTTCCTCCTTTGTCAGTTGCTTTTCACGGTATATCAAATGATTTTCTTATTTTTCAAAGTAGTATTGATCATTGATCTATCAATCAATTATTTTCCTTTATGTCAAATTGGTTTCACTTGATATCAATTGATTTTCCCACTTACATACAGTGACAGTTTCATAAACATTCGAAATGCATTTGACATAAAGGGAATCTTTTTTTGACATAAGAGGAATTTGATTTCAAAAACAACACTGACATTTGATAAATGGGGAAATCATTTATTTTGACAAATTTGGAAACATAATTTACAAAAGATGAAAACCAAGAGAAAAATACTGAAATTTAACCATCACATTTAGGGGAAATCCCATTTATACAAATTTTTAGGATTCGTGGATTTAAAAAAGCCCCTACGTTATACAGTACAAAAGTTGGAGTTTTCTCGTTTAAAATGAAAATAACCACAACCACAACTAAGCTTCAAGGAATTTTTTTACTGTTTAGAGCTAAAATTATACAATAATTGCATGATTAAGGGATTTATCTGGGTTTATTTGAATTAGCTCCACTCTAGGTCTCATTTACGGTTTGATTTAGAGTTTTACTGCAATTGATACAGCTGACTCAAATCAAAAAATCAAAAAAACCACAAAAAATGGATTTCAGTTTTTGTATGTCAGCTCCACAATTGAGCTGTTGATACTTCAACCCCCTTCATAAAAAAATCTATAAATTTTTTCATGTTATATTTTTAAAATTATCAACAAAGAACAAAGCCCTATAAAAAACTTCTTTCCCATCATAAATTTTCTTCATCAATATTTTATTATTTTCCACTGTCTTCCTTCAATCCAACCGTCTGATTAAACACCAGCTGCAATTAAACAAATTAATAACGAAATTTCTAAATTTAATCGCCTCGTTACCTTTTTATCGCCACTATCAGGATCGACGGAGAAAAATCCCAATCTCTCGAATTGAAAACGTTCATACGCTTTCAGACCTGCCAACGATTTATCGGCTAAACCTTTAACTTTCTTTAGAGAGTCTAAATTGCAGTCGCTTAAAAATCCTCCCGGCACTTCGTTTGCGTCTTCAGGATTTTTATGCTTGAACCTGAAAAGAAGTGCTTGAGCACCAAATTTGAAATACTAATAATAAAAAAATACTCACAAAGGTGAGTACAGACGAACTTCGATTTCTTGAGGATCGCTGACCCAGTGAATGAAAGCTTTCGGCTTCGAACTGACCTCATTCACATCTGTAATTGTACAGCGGAGACAGACGATTTCGTTTTTACCGTTTCTTTCAATTTCGGCGACCTGAAGCACGTATCCAGCGTGTCGGAGCCCGACCGGTTGAGACTTTGTTAACCTTCGATAACCCTTTTCACCTTCCTAAAAGTAGAAATTGTTACTTGTAATCGTTTAACGTTGAATAGAATAATTCGATCTAACTTACCTCCATAAAATCACTCTGCTCGATGTAAATTACCCTGCTGAATGTTACAGTGTGAGACCCACACTCCGTTTTATTCGGGAAGTTTGGTACGGTAACCGACAAGGCACCTTCGATTGGAAAATTGTTTATTACGATTTTCAGAGGTTCCAACACAACCATTCTCCTGCAATATTTTATATAAATTGACTATATATAAATGATTATAAACTGGTTTATAATCATTTACATGCACATTTGTCTAAATATATTGTTGGTCAACAACACGGTTTTGTTAGAGGTAGGTCCACGGTTACCAACCTAACTTTATATTACGACTATATTGTCACCAATCTAAATGATGGTATGGTAGTGGATGCAATTTATACGGACTTATCTAGAGCATTCGATGTTGTCAACACCCAGTTGTTACTTAAGAAACTTTATGCATATGGCATTAACGGTAGTTTGTTGAAATGGCTGGAATCGTATTTGACGGATAGAAAGCAGGTTGTCAGAATAGGAAATTGTTACTCTAATGTTTTTTCAGTTTTTTCTGGTGTTGGACAAGGACTTCATTTGGGACCATTGCTATTTGCTATTTTTATAAATGATTTAGTAGGAAATCTAAAAAATTGCGAGATATTACTCTTTGCTGATGATGCTAAACTCTTCAGAGCTGTTCGTGGATATGATGATATGGATTTGCTTCAAGGTGATTTATTACTCTTTCAAGAGTGGTTCAGGCTGAATGGATTGGTCATCAACATAAAAAAATGCCATCACATCCGCTTTGGTCGACCTAGTAAATTGAGTTTACTCCCGTACTTTTTGGATGATAATGTTGTATCTTTCAGCGAGTCCGTCAGAGATCTTGGAGTCATTTTCGATTCTAAACTTTCTTTTAAACAACATATTAACCATATTCACCTTTCGGTTACTAAAGGGGTCTATTTTATCAGGAGGTTTTCATCTTCTTTTGGGAATATATCTACTTTTAGATCGTTATATTTTTCCTTCATTTTTCCAAAAGTTATGTATGCATCGGTTGTCTGGAGAAGGAATGAAATTGGACTGAAAAGTAAAATTGAATCTCTAAATAGAAGATTTTTGAGGTTTGCAGCTTCCAAAATTGGTATTTTTGTTTCTTTTTTTGACCATGATCTTAGTCGACTCTATCTCAAATTTTCGTTAGCTACTTTCGAATCTGCTATGAACAGAGCCGATATTGTTTTCGTTTACAAATTATTATCAAATTCTCTGGATGTTCCTGAACTTTTAGGTAATCTGAAATTTTATGTTCCGCCAAGAACATTGCGTCATAATAACCAAATATTCCTCGTAGATACAATAAGACCAGGCCAGTATGAGACTATACTGGATAGATTATCGAGAATATGTAATGATAATGCACGGTGGTTTGAGCCAAGTACCAGTTCACTCCACTCTATTAAAAATATGTCAAAAATATTGTTGAAATATAGATGAGTAATTCATGAGGTTGTAATATTTGTACATTTGCTATCTTTCTAATATGTATAATAGTTTATTATTTTTTTATGGGGTTTTACCCTGTTGGCTTGAATAAATAAATAAATAAATAAATAAATAAATAAATAAATTAATAATATGTTTTTAAATAAAACTATAAATAAATAAATACCTCGGGGCGGTGTTATTGAGATAATCACGGACGTAAGCTTCCAACATTGATGGATCGACGGTGCTTTGTGACCCGGTCACTCCAAGCTGAGCGCAGAAGTTGTTGATGGCTTCCGGTGGGAAACCTCTCCGTCTCAGAGCGGTTAAAGTGAACAAACGAGGATCGTCCCAATCTAAATAATAAACTCTGTTAATGTGTAAGAAAATAACCGGTTAAAACTTGCTTTCAGTACATATGACAGGAGGAAGGTTTGTCAGAATATATTTTGACACTCACTCAACCTGTTATATAGAAGTAATATACGAATGAAAGTTAGAAAGAAGAAAACTAGTAAGTAAAAGTGAAGAGTAGTTTGGAATGTGAATGTGATCAGACGGTTTCGTTGGAGAATTGAAAAGCGACTGTGCAAAACGAGTTGTGTAGAACTGCAGAGTGAAGGACTTGAGATAGAAGTGAAAGTAAAGAAAGAAGAAGTGTTATTAGATACTTTTTTGTTATTTAGGCTAAAAAAAATAATAGAATTTTACCAACCTTTCACTATCCCTTCAGTGATCAATTTACCAATTTTTCTCTTTGATACCACCGTGTAATTTATATTTAATCTTCCATACTCCCACTGCACGGGACAATAAATATCCAAAGCGTTACATAGCCAGTAGTAGCTGGATCGCCTGATTAAAAATTTGATTCGTTTATTTCACATCATAAAATTTTACACACAACAATTCATAACAATACAATTACCTCGACTGGAATTCCTTGGTACAGAGAGAATGGGTAATGTTTTCTATGCTGTCACAGAGACAATGGGTGTAATCGTACGTCGGGTAGATACACCACTTGTCTCCAGTGCGATGGTGAGGGATAAAACGAACCCGGTAAGCTACCGGGTCTAATTTCCCTTCTTCCAGCGTAATTTTCATGCGCAGCGTTGCCGCGCCTTCATCGATCTTCCCGTTCTTCATATCCTAGGATCAAACCACCGGTCGGTAAGTAGGGTTTATTAATTAAAAAACTTAATAGTTACTTCGAATAATTGAAGATTTTCTTCAATCGGACGGTCTCGCCACGGCGACGGTTGCGGGTTGAAACCTTTCATTTCGTCGGCCGTTTGATGACACACGTACGCCAATCCCTTCTTTATCAAAACGACCGCCCATTCGTACAATTGATCGAAATAATCAGAAGAATGAGTGATTTTGTAAGGTTTGTATCCTGTGGAAATATTTAAATTTTTTATTAAGTGGAATGGTTCAATTTCAAACAAAACTTACCTAACCAAGAAACCATGTCCTTGATGCCGGTGAAGAACTTCTCTTCCTCTTTTTCCGGATTCGTGTCGTCATATCTCAGGAAACAGATGCCTTTGTTGGCTGCGGCGTAACCGAAATTTATGTTAATCGCTTTGGCATGACCGATATGGAGGATACCGTTTGGTTCTGGGGGAAACCTCGTACGTATCTAAAAATGGGGTTCAACAAAAATAAATATTCGACTATTGATAGTCACCGGGGTTATAATGAAATAAATAAAATGTCACATCAACTTGTCAACTGTCATAACACTCAAAATAATAGAAATAATGAAGTAGTCCATCTGTCATATTTATAATTATTGTTTATGATTATTCAATGTCATAAAAAAATGATAGTAAACTTTGTCGCTTTCAAAAATAATAAATTTAAACCCTCGCTTAAACCACTTAATTTTCATTAAAAAATTCTTCTTCAGCGTTTACGGCCTTCAGCGCTTTTGCCAGTTATTTGTCCAAATAAAAAAAAATACGTGTCAAAAGAGTCAGTAGTCACAGTTGAGTTGAAGTAATTAAAAGAGGCAAACTAATTTAATTATACACAAAAATGTATCTTATATGAGGTGTTTATTCCAGCACACAATTCTGAATGATTCAGAAACACAAAAAGAAACATCAAATCAATGAAGTTTTCATACAATTGCAGTTCATAATCGTGTATTGGACAAACCCACCAGGTCCCTACCTGTCCCCTGGTGACTTTCAAGTGATTCTTCAGTAATTTATGGGTGTTCTCCGTAACGACATAGCCGTCAGTTTTGTAATTTTCTCCCGGTGCGTGAAAATTAACTTTCCTCATCACATCCAGTATCGTTAGACTTTGTTCAACTTGAAACGAAACAATTAATTAGCATACTCCTATAAAAATTGAATAAATAAAACTAAACTCACATTTCACATCTGTTACTTTATCTTTTTCTTTCTTGGGTTCAGACGCATTGCTTTTTGCAGCTTTCTTTGAAGTTTTCACAGGTGGTGCTAGGTCCTCGTCCGTTTTGGGTCCCAGTAATTCCAGACTCTATGAATAATTAACAAACATAACGAGAGTCAGAAATAATTGTTCAAAATGCCAAGAAGTTAATAACTGGCAATACAAAAATTGCAGTACATTTTTTAAAAAGACACTGGTCAGTGATCACCTATAAGAATGTTTTAGAAAGATAAGATAAGATTATATTTTGACCAGAAAGGTCAATTTATTTTTTTTTAAATAAGACAGCATGAACTGGACATCAAGGAATTTGGTATTCTGATATATGAATTGTTAGAATTTCCAAGTCCAAGTGGAGCTAAAGTCAATTTTAGGTCATTTGTAGATCCAAAAAAATGCATTTAACAAAGGTAAATGTCATCATGTCGGTAAAGGTGCTCTATCGCGACGGTTTTACCCCTATGCTGGCCCCCCTCTACTCTCTCTGCTCGCTCCGAGCCGACAGGCTCTCAGCGTTGCCACATGAAATCCGTGTCTCTGTTCTCCTACGCTCGTAGCGACCTGCGGCAGTTCATTCTGCACTCCATGCTCCTGCTACCCCACGAGACCGTAATAGTAGCTACCGGTTTCCAAATGTCCGTAAAAGGAAAAAAAAAAAAAACTACCCTGACCAAAGATCTGACTTACCGAGCGTTATCGTCTCTCGTATTATTATAGTACCTAGCCTGTATGCGAGCGTTCTAACATCCCTGCTGGTAAGGTAGCAGAAGAGGGCGGGAACGCGCAGGATTGTCTGCAGAACGTAGGAGAAGGGCTTGCATATGGCAAAGCTGAGAACGTGTCGGAGCATAGCAAGCAGAGACAGTGGAGGGGGGCCAGCGTAGGGGTAAAACCGTCGCGATACAGCACCTTTACCATCATGTCTTATTCTTTATGAACACAGACAAATAACATCTTTAAACAAGTTCAAATCTCCAATTTTAGGAACGTAACTCTTACCTGTATGTCCACTTCATTTTTGACAGCTTTACCGTCAGCCCAGGGTAACTCATCTCTGACTTTCTGCATAAGGCCACCATAATTATACCGATACCGTTTTTCTAAAATCTCTTTCTTGTTTTCCGAAATTAGCCTTTCAACGACCGTCTCGATCTCTTCGGGAGTTACCACGACACCCACACCGCAGTACTTCTCAAATTCGTCGGTGTCGATTCGATCGATGTGGGATAACACGTAATCGATCGCCTTGTCCACTCGGAGTGTCGTATTGAGTTTATTGGACGCTATGTACTTTACGATCAAAGGAACGTGGTGACTTATTTGGGGTTTAGTCTTTGTGGCCAAGTGGTAGAGGAGAATCCCGTTGCCATCCGGTAAGACGACTCCTCTAACCTAGAAAATAGATTTCAGTTTAATTTTGTTTTTTTGGAGCAGATATTGAATAAAAGTAGAGGCAACTCACTTCGTTTAAAATTCGGAGAAGGGTGGTTGTAACAGCTGCATTCTTCAATGTTTCTTTGGCCTTTTGTTCACTTAAACCAAGTTCTTTAAATTTTGATATTATTTCATCATCACTTTGAGAATTAACCATTGTTTAAAAATGAGTATAACTAGTGAAACTAACTGAGAAAAATGAGACAAATATTTAAAATGAAGCAGGAATTGCTAGAATTTCCGATTCCAACAAATTAAAATAGAAGTAACTATCTCTTCTAAATTTGGTAATCTCCTAAACTTTTAACTTCAGCGCCAAACATCCAACATCCAACTTTGCCAGTGGACAGTCGCCCACCACGACGCGACAACTCGACAAGCGACAATTTCGCAATTTCCACCCACAATCACAATCACTCACAATAATCACTCACATTCACGTTCATATTTTTACATTCCACATCCACGATATTCCACACATGCGCACATGCCACATGAACTATTTTTGTCAACTGAACTAATGTCATTAACGTCTAATGACAGTAGAAAGTAATAATGACAATAATCTAACTGCCAGATTATTTTTTACTCTAATTACAAACAACACTAACAAGCACTTTCACTCTTTAATTATTAAATAGAAATCTTCTAAAAGTCAATTGTCATTTTCTGACAATAATTAACTGGCTGCGTTCATAAACAACGATCGTTGGCCTTAAATGTGCGAAATACTTTTAAAGGAAAGACTCTCGTTGTTCTCGTTTATGCAGGGTTTAGTTAACATGTAAAAAATTAGTTGGAATTTTTAAATATTTCATCACTCACAAACACATTTTACGCATTATAAACCGTTCAATAACAGTACAATAACAATTGTCAATAAAGTAACTTCTGTGAATAGAGTGAATAGGACGACAGTGATATAAAACACTCGATGGCTAGTTTTTTCATGAAATAAAAGAACAAGCCCCAATTTCAATGTTTTATTATGATGCTTTATGACTCGTACAAAACTGTGTAATTTGATATCTTTCCTTGTAAGTCGTAACAGAAAATCGTCTCAGGGGCACATGTTCTTTCAGTAACAAAATTATTATCTCTATCTCATCATCAAAGATGTTCTCTGAAAAATTAACACATAATTATTATTATTATAGTAACAAATGAAGTAAATTCAACATATCGACTTAATCCAGCCGTTATATGAATTACACACGAAGATTAAGGAAATGTTTTGAAATTATGTAAAAAAAAAGAATTCTACTGATGACAAGACAAACTTGATTAGATAGAAATAAGAATATGAATACACAATAACACGGAAATATAAGTTAAAGCACGGTGGCAGTGGTTAAAGTTATTTATTAGTTTTATGAGAAATATTCTGAGAGTTCTGAATAAGTCCACGCAAGTATAGCGCTGCTGTAGGTGGAGATCAAAAATTGTAACGTCAAAAATTGGGAACTTGGATAAAAATTAAGGTAAACCACTTTTATGTAAATAAATCAAGCTCACCAATCCTAGGTAATAATTACTTACTTATAATAAATGTTACTTCCACGTTCGGCGACATTTCAATCAAACAAAACCACTGCTCGATTGCAAACATCTGGTCGAATACTTCATAAACGGCAATTTCCAATGTTCTTAAATTTGAATTTTGGCTGCTTATAATGGCATCAAGAACACCACTAGATAACATATAATAATCCGATTTAACCGTGTCGACATGTCTGAACTGCGTTATACAATTTAAGAATCGCGTCGAAACATTACCGTGATATGGCCTTGAGATATAAAAATCACCTTGGATATCTAAACATTCTAAAGAATCTCTTTGATGTACACATGCTTCAAGTAATTCAACGAGATAAAGATTGGACAAATGTGCATGCATTATTGTTATTTGCTTTAAATTGATTTGGTGTCTGAAAAATTTACTTTATAATATAATCAATATATTAATAATTGCATTAGAAAACGATAATATAGCGTGGGCATCATTAACAAATCGAGTCAAATATCACAAAGGAACCATAATGACATAGGTATATTTGTCTGTGAGCACTAGAAGGATCACTTTCTTAATGTTGCTCAACATAATATTATAGTTGCCTATTTAATACTCAAATATAAATAATCTGCGTTCAAAGTCCCACCTTAGAAAACGACATAAATGGTACATGATTTTCTTGAATCTAAAATTACCATACCAATTGAATAATTTGATGCATGTTATTTGAACAAAACATCGATCTAAAGACAAAATAAATCTGACAACTTTTTTGGTTATTTCACGATGGTAATAGGGTAACCATCTATTCTGTGAGCTAGACCATCCTAATTCTAAACTCTTCAAGTATTTGCAGTAATCTTTTGCCAATTGCACTGTACTGGGCTCTACAAACAAATTAATTTCTGTTGCAACAATACTGAAACTTTAAAGATTCTCATATAAGCAAACCATTTAAGTCTACATCAATTTCCACAACCATATTTTTCCATAAAATAATGCAGTCCAGAGCAGCCTTCCATCTCCTACATACCATTGTAACAGCCAAGCGATCTCTTCTGGGAAGGAGAAGGTATATTTCTTGTAGCAATTCTGTAGGCAAATTCTGCCAATCCATGTTATTTTGGGAATTTGTGTTAGGAAAACAATTTACGCCTTTTGTTATTTGTGAGACTTTCGAGAGTATGATCTTGAGTTTTAACTGAGTCCTTTGATACGATAAATTTTTAAATTACAAAAAAATCTCTTCTGTGCATAATGTGGAAGTCTAACAAAAAAATAACAAAATGTCACATTTTGACGGTTATTCATAAGCTATTATAGTATAATAATAATTATAGATTTTGGTCTTATAGGTGTCTCCTGTCGTATAATAATTTATGAGTCCATGTCAACAAAAATTTGTCAGTGTGAAAGCTGTAGAAAATAAACGAAATTTTAAGAATCTTACAACGTTTAGGGACTCTAAATAAATATAAGTGTTCGACATTGCACATGAGTAATTTTGTTATATTATTTATGATTAAAATAAAGACACACAAATATAACAAATTTATTTTATTTAACGTGTCTGGTGGCTGGTGAGTCTGGTGGTGATCTTGTGAATGGTTTATTAGTAAGTTCGTTTTTGATAAAATAATAATATCGAATTTATTGTTATAGTTGTAATAATATTTCTAGATATCTAGGTAGTTTTTGTTGGAATTACTTTCCATCAGTAAGTACTTATTTCTATTTTAAATATAGGAAATTTTATTCGGGATATGGTGTGTGAGCCATGCTGTGAGCCATCCCTTCTGAGTGTCGCGACTGTTAGTCCTTCTGGAATGTTTTATATTTTAAGGTCATTATTGAGTATATTGACATCTGTCACATATCAAATTTATCAGTGACGCTTTTGACAATTTGTGGAAAGTGGAAGACGTCAGTGGAGTGGAACTTGGAGCACTTGGAGGAAGTCGGCATTTTTTATTTTAGGATTTTTAGGTTGTGCAAAATCAAATCAGTTAAATGTCAATTTCCACCATTTTTCGTGATTTGATAATTTGTTGTTGCAAATAAGTAAATAAAGAATCCCGAGAATCACAATGATAATAACACTGAATCTTACTATGGGACCCATTCTCGATTGTATAAATACAAGAAGGTCCAAGTGAAAATGAGTAAAAAGGAATTTTACTTCACAGCATTGATTCCTGCCTCTGAGGTTAGGACGGATCTTTCCACTTGATATTTTCGGATCTATTATGAAATTCCCTTCAAACTTTTCACCAAGCTCTCTTTAATATCGACAAATTTAGAATGGCGTCTACAATTCATTCGAAATTGTCGCAAGATTATAGGTATGTAAAAATCTTCACAATAATCAGGTACATCAATAATCAATATTCACAAGTTGATAAATTTTAAACCCTTTACTGCGACCCTTTCCTTCCTATGAGATAACAACGTCCTTGACCTCAGATATATTAAACGTTGATAATAAATTTATTGTTTTGGTAGGTTTCTCCCGGACCTGCTAATGCCAATAGTTACAATCAGCGAAGACCAAATAAATAACGATTCAGACGAGAGAATCGACAATTTGAAAATAAAAGAAGAATCTAATAAAGACAGGTGCAAATTTGGAAGTAACGGTGTTCTTTCTGGCAACGCCGCTGCTCAAACCTTGCACCAGGAAAAACTGATAAACCACGCTGTGAACACTAAAGAAACCCTTCTGGTTCCAAAAGTAGAGAAAGATGGGGATAATGTCGAAGGGGTCCCTCCGGACGTGGATGTAAAAATTAAAGAAGAAGTCACGGATAACGAACCCCCCATCGATTGTGTTGTTAATTCGGATTTATTGGCGAGTGTGGCGAAAGTGATAGAGCTCGCTGCTAAAAAACAAAATGAAACTAATAATAGCAACTGCAGCGAAAACACTGAAGAAGAAAACACAGAGGTGAAAACCGAGGTATGTGCTATGTGCTCTAATGCTCTAAATTAGTTTTCTGACTTGGAACTAAATTGTGTTCCTTGTCAGTATCAAAATGTTAAAGTTATGGTACTTTTTGAAAATGACACTTTTGAACCTGACCTGAGGAATATCAATCACCACAAAACAAGAAATCTTCTTACACAGTGACGGCAGAGTTGTCATCCACTTATTTTTGCACATGTCTTACTCAGTGTGGATCGTGGATCTCTATAAAGTAATGTAAAACCAGCACAGCGTGAAAACAGCTACATACTTTGGAAATATTATACGATAGCTACTGAATTGTGTTGTTTATTTAGGGACGAACAACTTTATTTAAAATACCGGCCCCTATAGTTGTTTGTAAGAAATTATACAAGTTAATACCACACACTTGCAGTCTACTGCTTACAATTTTTATAATAACTTTTGAATACATCCCTTAGTCCCTACGATAATTAATATTTAACATTTAGTTGCAGGTTGTAAAACGAAAACGTGGTCGTCCGAGAAAGTATCCACTAGAAGAAAGTAACACTAAAAAGGCGACCCAGAAAAATGGCAAAAAGCCGAGCAAGTCCAAAAAAACCAAAGGAAAAAATAACCATGAAAAGCCACACAAGAAATCGAGGAAGAGTAAAAAATCCGAAAGCGAAACGCTAAGGTTCACCTGTCCTATCTGCAAGGACGAGGTGAAACGAACGGAGAAGGAGCTACGGCTCCATTACAAGAACGATCACGAAGGTCGCAGATTGAGAACCTCGATGCTTTCAAACGAGACGATCCCTTGCGACATTTGCGGAAAGGAGTTCCGTTCGGCCTATCACTTGAAAGAGCACATGGAGACGCATAACAACTACTACAATTGCGAGATGTGTGAGTCTAGTCATAAAAAAATTTTAGATTTCGTAATTCACACTCGAGTGCATTCGGAGAAGGGCTTCTTTAAATGCGTGTTTTGCGAGTACATCACCGAGGACATTGTGCAAATAACGGATCATCTGAACGCGGGCCACGAGCAGTCCTATAAATATTTATGCGGATTGTGCAAGAAAGGCTTCCACATTTTCTCCTGGTTCGAGGAGCACAAAAATTTCCATCAGAATCTGAAGCCGTTCGCCTGCGAACTGTGCGGGAAAAGTTTCATGTACTCTCGTTACTTATCGGCCCACAAGCATTATATGCACAAGGATTTCACCAATCAGAATATACACGAGTGTGTCATCTGCCACAAACAGTACCAGCACCGGAACAGCCTGAAACTGCACATGAACAGCCATACGGGAAATTTCGCAATCTGCGACGTCTGCGGTAAGATCTTGTCCAGTCGCGAGAAGTTGAAGTTTCACATGCGCACGCACACCGGCTACAAACCGTTTGATTGCACGTACTGCGGGAAGTGCTTCACCAAGAAGCCGATCCTGGTGGAGCACATCCGCATCCACACCGGCGAACGGCCTTACGTTTGTGAGTACTGTACGAAAGCCTTCTCTCAGCGTTCTAGTTTAGTCATTCATATTCGAAGTCACACCGGGGAGAGGCCGTTTGTTTGCCATCTCTGCCAGAAGGGCTTCGTGGCCAAAGCGATGCTTAATATACACCTTAAGACGTGCAAGGGGTTCATTTTAATGTAATGTAAGATAAGTTAATAGGTATTGTGTAATGAAAATTAAAATTTAATATTTAATGTGAAGTGTATTGTGATTAAATTAATTTCGGCCAGTCTGACTGTATTTGCCGTGGATGTAAGTAAAGATGGGTTTATTGACGGAGTCCAGAGTGTAAGTAGAACAAGAGGTGGTCCTTTGATCTTTTTTTTTTTTAATTTGGTTGTTACATTTTTTAGTTTTATCAAACTTGAAATCATTATTTTCCTTTATTTGAACCTAATTTTCCATAACAATTCCTACCATTTTCCAAAGGACAAACTTCAGACTGATAATAATAATTATCATTAATATAAGAATAATGGCAACTTCTTACATGCAAAGTGCCCTGTCATAAACCCTAAGGGTTAATGAACGACTATAATGCCATAAATTCCATGGCGACAACTGCTGTCATTTTGAGACCACACTGGATCACCTGTTACCTACCGGTTCTAAGGCCCGTCAGTCCTATCTTCGTTACGTCCACGGCATCTGACATTTCAAACGCTTCGCTATTGCGACATTCCGTGTCATCAGTCGAGTCGTTTGAAATGGACGTGGTATCGAAAGTTCCTCAACAAGCTAGTCAAAATATTTTAATTGCTGGAAAACTTTTCGATTGGCCGATTGTTAAGTGTGAGGCAATGTATTTGTATGATGTAGACTACAAAATGTTTGTGTAACTATAGCAAAACTCGATATAAGGGTGTTATATTAGCTATTAATGAAGTTTGTTGTATTTTTATAAATTCGGCAAGTGTGTTAGTTGATCAATGATCCTCTGTGCTTGTAAAAAGAGATCAACTCAGTTACCTTGAGGTAAAATATTACTTGACACTCATCATCAGTGTTGAGTGTGTAAATGACTCAAGTTTTGCACTCTTCTTGATGTACATTAATGTAAATGCACTCAGCGTTGTTAGTGTTAGAAATATATGAAAAACGCATTAAAAAAAGTTATTAATAGCTAATATGACTTTTATGGATACGACAGTCCCCTCTGTAAGCTTTAAAATAAATGTTGTTTGTTTATTATACAAATCTAATTAATGATATTAATTAAAAAATGTCCCTTTGATAATAATTATTTTTTGTATTATCAAAAAGGACTGTATAGTGTAAGTGTGTAGCTTACCGATCGGACTTGGAAGTGTCAGGATTGTTACAGTAGTAGTCACAGTTTCAGGGAATTATCTAGTGATGTCTTTTAGCACCTTCTTCAGGTAAAATAATTAATTTCACAGAGTAGGATAGATTAAAATGTCATGATATTAGCAAATCTATTATATTTAATGAGCGGTTTAATTGGTTCAAATTAATTATTTAATATATAAAATAATTGATAATTATTATTGAAACATTATGAGCAAGGTGAAAGTTTTAAAGTTAATGTATACTCATCATCTGTTTCATCCTTTTCGATACTCATCTGTACTTGAATTGGGTTAATGCTCGAAATGTATTCATTATCATTGTAGATCTCATGCTAAAATGTAGTCATTTATTTTGTTACGCCATATATTTTTGAATTTTAATTGTTCCATTAGTCGCAGAAAAATATATAAATTATAAAATGTATTATTTTTAATTTTATATTTTTGTTGTTTTGTAATGTTCCTTACCAAGCAGTGTATCCTTACTTTTTACTAGCATTGCTTAGAAAAATAAAAATTGTATAAATTATGTGTATTTTTGTTTAAGTAATCAAAGAATCACCTAATTACTTGGCTACGAAAAATAATTCGGTTATCCTTTCTGGTTGCAATAATGTGGAGAAAGATTAATAATTGTTGTGATTTTGTTCATTTAACAATCTCTTGGCGTTTATCTCTAACCTTCAAAATTTCAAAAACCATTGTTCAATTATTTGTCTACTTTTCTAAAATTTCTGCAACACTTGTGGCTATAGTTGCTCTGCAGCCCATCACCTCTCGGCTTTTCAGTGACTAGGCACCCAAGTGTCATCTCATATCTGGCTAGATCAACGAGGTCTTGCAAGCGTTCCCATACCAACTTTGATCTGATTTTACAGCATGCAAGGGCTTTCAGGTTAGCCCGACTGTCCGAAAGCAATTCTCTACCTTTAGTTCCTTCTAATATTTTCCCAACATCCCAATTGAATCTATTCCACCATGGCAGCAACCCTGAAGAGAAGGTTTTAACGTTAAGGTGCCTCTCCAACTCTCCACCAAAGCAACACACAGGAACATTTTGTTTCCATTTGTTGCTTCTTGTTCCAAATTTTAGGAACTTCGAGAAACAAGTGCAAAATATTGCGTGCAAACAAATTGCAACATACAACAAGCAACAACTTCTACTAGCAACATCACGGAACATTGAGCAACGTACTAGGAACATTCGTAAACATTTCGGAAATTTGGAACAGAAACATAAATGTTCCCCTTTGTTGCTTTGGTGGATACGTGTCTTTAGGTTTACAGAAAAGTCTACCATAATGAAATCAACGAGTTTTTACAGTTTGTAGATCTGATGCTGGTGTTCCAGTTGTATCTGTGGGATTAATCAATTATTTATGTGGCATTAATTAATCGCAGATAGAGGGTGAAATGAAACATCTTCATGCGATTCATTAATTCTCTAAAAGAAAAGCTTCGCTTGGTCAGAGGATTGCCCATCAAAAACCCTGAAACTGCAGATGGTAGTTGTAGTGTGTTCTAGCCTAACAGTAAACCCTCATATCAAGCAACTGTCATAAATTACTTCATCAAGGTTCAAGAGGAGCTTAGAAGTGTCCAAATTTACAAATAATTAGTACTTTTTTTTTTGATTGCTTACAAACAACTGAGGAGGCTTTTAGGCAGAAAAAATTAATCCATTCCTTTGGATGGAATTAACCATTTGCTTGAATTGAAATATCCAAATTAATGCAATTCAGCCTGTTAACTCCTGTCGAAGAGCCAAAATGTTAACAACGCGATTCGATCCTGAAAGGGGCTAAATTAATGCGGCTCGATGCTGCGATGGTAATGACGAAGCGCCACGTGATGACAAGGATCGAAATTTAGGGGAGGATTGAAGGACCAGGCTATAATTGCCAATGATTGACAGGAACACAACTTTCAATTAATTATCAAAATTACTGACCCTGTGTCTTGTCCGACTAGAAGGGGCACTTGTTTTAATTTGCGAGATGTTAAATATTATTATTGTTTCACTTTGCTCCACTATGTAGGTACACACGATTGTTCCACTAATTATTATTAACGATAACGAATGCTCGCTCGCTCCGCGGCTCCTTTTCGAGTAAAAGGACTACGCGTCTCAAAACCAACGTCGATGATGGTACGAACGGCACTCTTGGTCGAGCTCTACTCTCTCTCGATGTTAAACCTCGACTCTTTGTGTGGTCTGTCCGGTCAGGTGTCCTTTTCCTTCTTCCCGATGTGTAAAGGAAGAGGAAGGGGTAGGAAACGGTAGTATCTTAGAGAATACGAAACAAATTATTCGCCAAGGACGAAACACAGCCATAAATTAGAGAGATACCTACTCGATACAATACGAAGAAAGATAAGGAGTCCAAACAGAAGGAAATGGAAGAAAAATGTCGCGAAATAGAACTACTGCAGCGGAATTTTGACGAATTCAACATGCACAAAAAAGTGAGGGAAATAAACTGATAGATAAACACTGAGAGAAAGGTAGGAAAACACGTGGATCAGAGAAGCATCAAAGATAGGTATCTAGAAAAAGTACTTGAAGAACCTGTTTTTTGAAGAGAGAGGAGATCCCCTACCTTTATCAAAGGAAACTGGACCACCAATACTAGTAAATGAGATAGAAACAGCCAAAGTTCCTTGGAACTACTGCATGAAAAAACGCTAAAAATGTTCTGCCAAATATTCAACAATGTATACCACACCGGAATATCCCGAAAGAATGGGCTAATTTAGAAATTTATATTGAGACAAGGGGCAAAGAGATGCGGAAAATACCGATCCATCAACTTTTACTCCAACTTTTCCTCAAAATTATTCATCTATACAAGATGTGACGAAAGTTTTAGACACTCCACAAGAGATGCACTGTTCAATCTACAAGTATTACTCCAACAATGTAGACGTGGATTGCGACATTTATACCTTCTTTGTAGACTACCAAAAGACGTTTGGTGCAATCCAACACCAGAAGATGATACAGGTATTGAAAGACACTGGAATCGACGATAGTTATACTGGAACCAAACAGCCACCTTAGGGGTCAATGGTGGAGATGAAGTAACAAGTAATAGTGTAATGACCATTCTGCGAGGCGTAGGTACCACAAGGATGTATCATCTCTCCATTAATATTCAATCTGTACTCAGAAGAGATATTTAAAAAAGCTCTGGAAACTTGTGAGTGGAATTCTTGTAAACGCTTAAATAATACTCGCTATGTAGATGAAATAGTCATATTTGCGGATAGTACAAATATGAAGGGTCTACAGCAGCTAGCGGACAAAGTGAATGAACGATATGAACTAAAAGTGAATTTTAACAAAACAAAATATATGGTTATAAGTAGTTAAGGAGAAGAAAGAAAACTGCCAACTATTTATTAAAAATACACCAGTAGAGAGAGTATACAACTTTGTGTACTTGGGAACCTTATGTAGTAAACGAACAGAGGGACCATTCAAAGGAAATCAAATGTAGAATAGAAAAAACAAGACACATTCATCAAAATGTCTACTCTTCAAAAGCCAAAGCCTCAAACTGGACATAAAAGTAATACTCCTACATGCTCCATATTGTACTATGGGATGGAATCCTGGACATTGACAGAGACGTGACCAACGGGAGAGAATGGGAAAGGAAAGAGGTGATGAACACGATTAAAAGATGGAAAACACAATATTGCGGACATAATATGTCCGCAATATTGCAATAATTATAACTAGAAATGGCAGCAAACGTAGGCTTTCAAAATCCATCATTCAAGGAAAAGTGTTTGAGAGGAGAGGACCTGAAAGAAAGTATATCTAGGCTCAAAAACCAGAGGACACAAGACACAACCACAAAACTGTTTAGGGCGTTTCAATAAGGTTATCATAGCTAGAATGGTTGCCAAAATTCAAAACGAATAGGATTTCGAAGAAGAGAAGCCACAAACTTCTACAGCTCTTTAGTGAAAAAATTCAAATGAAATCACAACTTTTATCTAAAATTTTATTCAACATTCAATTTAATTAGCTTTATATAATAAGAATGATATAACAATTTATAATACAGTATCAAAATTAACTATCTTATATTAAACCAGGGCACGTTTTAAGATGCACCCCTAACAACCCTTTTGCCACGAATCCCTTATAGCATAAATGACAAACATAGGGCTTCTCTCCCGTATGATATCTTTCATGAATGACCAGAGTGGATCTTTGTGAGAACCCCTTCCCGCAGTAGTTGCAAATATAAGGTTTCTCTCCACTGTGCACCCGTTCGTGTAAAGTCAGATTACACTTTTTGGCAAACGCTTTCCCGCAATAGGAGCAAGCATGCGGCTTGTACCCGGTATGAATACGAATGTGCTGCTTGAGATGTTCGGGGCTCGACAAGCATTTTCCACACATATCACAAAGAACAGAGTTCTCACCCGTGTGACCCCTTACATGCAAAACTAGACTCTTCTTATGGGCGAATCTCTTACGGCAGATCTCGCATTCGTGAGTGATTTGCGTTTCAGAGTAAACTTCGGGGTGCATGCTTTTTCTGTGAGCGACCAGGTATCGAGTGTATGGGAAACTCTTATCGCAGACCTCGCATTCGAAAGGCATTGCACCGGTATGGAAGTTTTTATGTTCCTCGTACCATGTCGCCGAAGTGAAACCTTTGTTGCATATGTCGCACTTGAACTTGACGTCTTCTTCGTGTTCCTGCGATAGATGTTCCCTGGCGACTTTGAGCTGCAAAGTTGTGAACTCGCAGAACGGGCATTTGTATTGATCGCCGTCTGAGTGAGACTTGTAATTGTGGATGCAAAGCTGGTAGCCGTTCTTGAAGAATTTATTGCAATCGTCGCAAGTGAATTGTCTCTCGCCGTGCTGCTGTTCCACGTGTTTCTCGTAGCTCTTGAGGGATGTGAAATCGCTCAAGCAAACGGGGCACATGAAATAGTCACCGCCAGAGTTGAGTCCCTGCAGGCCAATGCTTTCCTCAGTTTCAGTCTTGTGGAATTCATAATGTTCAATCAGGGATTCCTTATCGTCTCGAGATTCGGAGCAAATCATGCAAGTCCATTTGTTGCTCTTCGCATCGGGAACTTTTTTCTTCTTCGGCTTGGCGGTCAGGTTCGAATACACAAACGGGTTTTTGTAGACCGGGATTAGTTTTTTGTTTCTTTTTGCGACGTTCTTCTTTTTTGATTTATCTGCGCCGGTCAATTTACTCTGCTTGGATTTGTCTGTGTCTTCTACAAGTTGTTTGGTCTTTTCTAGCACGTTCTGCAGTATCGCCTCGGTTTTATGGTCGAGGCTCACCCACTCGCTGTTGCTCTCTTCATCTCCATCGCTTACTTCTGTTTTTATTTCTATGTCGGGGCATATTGCAATGGTCGGTTCATTGGTTTCGGAAATCAATTTATTGTTTTGTTTAGATTCCATCTTCTAGCACATTTTATTCATTTTTCTGATTTCTAAAATTCGGCATACTTTTACTGGACCATTTGCAAAAAAGTCACCTCCAGTGTACTATTCTCCTTTTCCTCAACATAAATTATATTAATTTGTATTTACAATTTTTTTTTCACCAATACTTCATGAAAACCTTTGGATATGGGTTGCAAAATATCACATCTACATATTTAAACAAAAATTCTTTCCATCATTTAAAACAGTCTTTACATTACCATGTAATCAGCAAAACCTTTACATTTAGTAGGTAGTTAATTAATTTTTCTCTATTACTCTATTTCTTTTCGCTTCTTTTCTTTTTCTTTGAGTTTAGTTCAGTTTTCCTTTTTTCTCAGTTCAGTTTCAGTCCACTTCCAGTTAGCGTTTTTTATATGATTGAATGAAATGCAATGCAGTCACATTTTTGAGTTTTGACACAAATCATTTTTCTGATTGATATAAACAAGAGTTTTCATGTCACGTCACTTGACGTACGATGTTAATATTCCTGGAATATGAACCTAAAAACAACTTCAACTCATAAAACCTGCTGCCTGGCCTGGGGTGCGTTCGAAAACGTCATTCTAAGGCGAATATCGTTCGATTGGTGGTGGTGGTAAGTTATCCTGAAAGTTGAATCTGGATAACAATCGATGGCCATAGTTTTCGAACACTCGAAAAGGAGGGAGGCGGAGAAAAACGCGTGTTTTTATTTTGTAATTTAAATTTGTAGGCTATGAGTCATAATAAATTACGTTATTTTTTTGTTTTATGTTAGAGTTTTGCTGAATGATTCAATCAAAATTTTCATCAAGGTATTTTTGACCATCATAATTTACAGTGAAAAAATGGATAATCGCACCAAAAAAAATGGCAGGTGTGCAAAGTCTACCTCGAATCGAAGGATATTATGAGCAGACAGTCCTAGGTACAGTCCTTCCCAATTTCAGAGTCTTTTTAGAATGTCACCAGAGGCATTCAATCCCTTGTGCCAGGTGATAATACCTACAGATAATATTTATCTTCTATTTGGATCAAATTATTCAAATTTTTTGTCGATAACATAATTTAATAATACATAATATGTAAGTTTATTATCATGATTTGAAAAAGGCGGTAAAAATACAAGCTAGTCCCCACTGCGCAAGTCGGATAGTTTTTATACCACTCTTCATCACTAGGATGACGAAGAGAACATCGAATGATGTTCTCCGATGTTTTCGAACGGGCACTACAACGTTGCCAAACTTTGCCTACTGATGTTTTCGAACGACATTTCGCATAAGCATAAGTCTTATGCTAGAATGACGTTTTCAAATTTCGAACGCACCCCAGGTGGCCTAAAATATGTCTGCGCATGTTGTTACAGTACTAAATATGTATATTTGACAATAAAATTTTTTCGTCAATGATAGATAAATTTGACATCTATATGTTTGACGGCGCCTATGATTTAAGTTTCATAAAATGTTTCCTATGGCCGCAATAGACGCCGACAGTGATGACGTCAGTGGGCGGGGCCAACGGCCAGGGTTCCATACAAACAAACGTTGTTTACAGGTTTGACGTTTACAGGTTTGCCAGCTCTGATGGAAGTTGTCTCGTCAAACATCAAAGCTCTTAATGAGGTGTCTCATTAGTAGAACTTCAAAAGTGCTGCAAAATGCAAATGTGATGGGGATGGCATTTTATACCCTTATAGGACAACAACTATATATACTTTTCCCAATGAGATAATCATCCTTTAATTCAATCTGTAAATAAAAAAAAACAATTAACCCATTGCCACTACCTGTTGAATTTGCTAGCAGGATACAACGCTATTAGGTTTTGTTTTTCATGCTGGCGGGTACGGTTTCACGAATTATTTGAAGTTCCGCCTCGAACTCCATTCTCTCAACATGGCCAGATTCCACAGCATTTTCACCTTTGGAAAATGATTTGGTTTCTTCTCGTAAAACAAACAGAGGATAAACTTGGAATTTTACGGGAACACCCAAATCAAACCACCCAATCAATAAATAAATACCGACACGCGTTACTATAAACTATATAACTATATGAAGTAACTGAACTGCCTAATTTTAACTAAACTATAATATTCAGTATTCATTCACTATAATGGCATCATTGGCATCACTAATGACTTCAGTAATGGCTTCACTAATCACTTCGATGTCAATGGCGATTGACTACTGGCGGAGGTGGGGGTAAAACATCAGGTCAAACTTCAGGAAAAAACACGACAACTGACAACAATGACCACGTGAAGGGTTTGTTTGTATGGAACCAGAACCGCTTAGCTCCGCCCTGTGACGTCACACTGACGGCGTCTATCTGTAGGCAGTGATGTAGTGCCCACAGGTAGTGCCGTATAATTTACCTCTATTAGTAAAGAATTCACTCTTTACTCTTTACATGGACCTTTTATAAGGTAAAGAACAAGGCGCGCGCATAAAATGCGATGAGTTGGATCTCTTTTTTAAAGATCACCAGGTTTGTTCATTTAGCCAACTTAATTGAGGAAGGTATCCAAAGTTGTCCGTAACAGAGATTTACAAACGAACGTGTAAGAGTTTTATTCCTAATTCAGGTCTTATTTTATTAGCTAAAATGTTTAATAAAAATTTAAATTAGTGGAAAAGTTTGAGTTTTGGTCGACTAAACGGAAACTTATAAAATATCTGTCAATTGAAGTATTATTATTAGTTCTTATCAGAATATCTTGTGGGAGAGAAATTATTAATTATCTTTTCAAAATTTAATACCTTTACCTTTTTCTCTTGACTTGACCCATACATTATGGGCTAGTAGTCAATTTTTTTCTCACCACCCCCACACTTCTCAACTGAACAACAACGACAAGAAATGTTAGCAGTTTCCGTAGCCTACACGCAGGAACCAGAATTGTATGTCCTTCATGGTGTTTTATATTGAAGAGTTATGCAGGGTATATAGGACAAAAAATCTAAAATTTTTATAAGAGTACCACCATTGTTTGTGAAGATACTAAAAAAATATAGGAGAGTGGTATTTTTGCTATCAGACAGTCAGGTACTGAAGTCAAACAAACTTCGAAATAGGCTACTAAATCGCGACTTTACGTCATTACTGCTGCAGCCGAGTCGCATGTAGAAATCACCTTACTGACGTCACAGGCTGCGCGGCGCGCCCTGATATACCTTGCTTATTATTTGTATCATGATTCTGGCAGAGATATTTCTTCTGTGATTCTGTCTGGTAGGGAATTCAATTCAATAGACGCCGACAGTGATGACGTCAGTGGGCGGGGCCAACGGCCAGGGTTCCATACAAACAAACGTTGTTTACAGGTTTGACGTTTACAGGTTTGCCAGTTCTGATGGAACTTTGTCTCGTCAAACATCAAAGCTCTAATGAGGTCTCTCATTAGTAGAACTTCAAAAGTGCTGCAAATGTGATGGCATTTTATACCCTTATAGGCCCTTAGGACAACAACAACTATACTTTTCCCAATGAGATAATCATCCTTCAATTCAATCTGTTAATTAAAAAAAAAAACAATTAGGTATATAACCCATTGCCACGACCTGTTGAATTTGCTAGCAGGATATTCTTACCTCAACACTAACTAGGTTTTGTTTTTCATGCTGGCGGGGCGGGTACTGTTCCACGAATTATTTTAAGTTCCGCCTCGAACTCCATTCTTTCAACATGGTCACATTCTTCAGCATTTTCACCTTTGGAAAATTTTTTGGTTTCTTCGTAAAACAAACTGGGGATAAACTTGGAATTTTACGGGAACACCCAAATCCCAAATCGATGTCAATGGTAAATGGCAATTGACGACTGGCGGAGGCGGGGGTGAAAACATCACGTCAAACTTCAGGAAAAAACACGACAACTGACAACAATGACCACGTGAAGGGTTTGTTTGTATGGAACCAGAACCGCTTAGCCCCGCCCTGTGACGTCACACTGACGGCGTCTATCCGCTTTAACCGCTTTTTCATACAAGAGGCTACAGCATAGACTGTTACGGACGTTCCCGTAATGCGTTTGCGCAAAAGCGGCCGTGACCAATGCGCGGCAATCTCTTGAAATATCAAAATATTCACTGTGATAGGTAGGGGGTAGGGTTGATCAGCCAATAATGATAATAAATCAAACCTTTATGTTAAAAATAATTATTATTGTTTCCAAATCAACATTAATTTATCAGAAAAATTAAAAATTTTATATTGTCATATAGGCGCGCTTATTCAATGAAAAATACGAATTACATAACAGGAAAAATAATAATTCATGGCCAATATGGAAATACTTGGGACTAGAAGTGCATTTCCTTATTAAAAAAATATTATTTACGTACCTACCTATTTGCTTCTATCGAGTTTTTAAAGAACACCAGTTTCTTAAACGAAATTCACTTTATGCCATAATATTATGTATAATATTAAAATGCAAACAAATGGGGATTATATAATGCAATATATTTTTTAGATTAAACCTTATTAGCAATTTTTTATTTTTATTGGCTATTTGATATTGTCATATTTAGATGTATGTAATTTCCATTTCGAACTTTTATGCCCGTATTCACAAACGATAATTTCCTAAATAATTACGTAATTAATTAAATGAGTGAGATGGAGATATGCAGTTTTTTTGCAATAGAATGAGATGGGGATAATTGATTACGTAATTATTTAGGAAATTATCGTTTGTGAATACGGGCATTAGCCTTATATAATATATAATAATAGTGTCATGATGGTGCAATTAAGGAATAACAAATGAATAATTATGAAAAAATAATTTTCTTTTATTTTTTTTTATAAAATTACAGATCTAACAAATTAATAATTATACTAATATGTATATTCTTACAATAAGGTACGTACAATAAATATTATAGGTAATATGTAGTTAATAAATTTTATTCCCTGGCAAAAAGCAGTTAATATAAAGAAGCATTTTTTTTACCTGCCAAAAAGGATCAAATGTCATACTTTTTCCCCGTCGCAGAAAAAATATATTATAATAGTTATTTGTGATACACTAGTTGTGGTAAATATACAGAAGGGGTATCCGAGATGAGGACGATGTAATACGCATATGTTGCTGTAAACCAGCTGATAGCCTTGTGGTGTTGCAAAATTCAGTGGTATTTACCAACAGACCATATAACAGACTATTGCCCGTATTCACAAACGATAATTTCCTAAATAATTACGTAATTATTTAAATGAGTGAGATGGAGATATGCAGTTTTTTTGCAATAGAATGAGATGGGGATAATTGATTACGTAATTATTTAGGAAATTATCGTTTGTGAATACGGGCATTTATATATGATGAATTATTGTATTAGAATTTTTTAATTATTATTTTTCAAAGATCTGTTAAAAATTTAGGATTAACTATATGGACGATAAAAATAAATACATATGTAAATAAATATCGTATGGCTGTGGTAAAGCCCAAGTGTCAGAAGTTTCCAAGTAGCCTCAAGGACCTCTGACGTAACTTTGAAAATTTATACTTACAAAAAGTTAAGTGCTCTCCCAGTTGAACTATTGTCTCCAAGTCATACGGATCATTCATTTCCAAAGATAAATTATATAAATTAGAGAAAACACCAAATTCTTGTCTAAGACTTCATATAAATTTGTGTACCTAGTAGTATTGAGTAAAGACTAGGCGGTTCTGGCTCTGGCTGTCTTATTATTGTTCTCAAGTCGACGCAATGACGAAACTTGAGTTTATTTGCGCGCCAAGTTTATTTGTATCATAAATGTTTCCGTTCCAATGGCCGCTTTTGCGCAAACGCATTACGGGAACGTCCGTAACAGTCTATGCTGTAGCCTCTTGTCTTTTTCATGAACCGCGTTCCGTTCCGTTACGGTCTACCTACGGTTAGTTTTGTGCTCTATACTGTGGTTTTGTTGACATTTAATTTACTACTCATGTTAATTATTTAATTAATTTCATTTCATAGCGATAAGTGATAACGATAATCCCTCCTTCCGCCTGCCTTATTTCTTAATAATTTTCAATTCGCGAGTAACAAGTCGCAAGTGTTTTGATATTCGTAAATTTATATTTTTGATTATTATAATTTGGCGATAAATGGAAAACAACATGAGTGCAGAAGTAAACTGGTGCCCTCGGCCGCAAGACAAAAATAACGGAACTGCAGCAGGGGATGGTAATAATACTTTTGATTCCTTATTACCCTCAGAGAAAAAACGTGAAAATGAACAAATGGATCCGCTCTCCCTCAATTTTGACAATTGCTACGAAGATACTTCCTCACCTGTCTCCATTAAAAGGGAACCAGAAGGGGAAGACTCCAAACATGATCCTCAACTTGAAGCAGAAAATGTTTTGAAAGAAGAAATTGACATGGAAGAGCACAAACCTGGATGGCAGCCAATCAAGGGGACAAGTGGGGCCAGACTGTTTGTTGATGGAATTGAGCAAGAAAATGAGAACGATTTTGTCGAGGAAGGTAACGGTAACTCTCCTGGAAGTAAAAGTGAAGAACAAGACTTAAAGTATAAGTGTGCACATTGTCCGTATAAGACGAACAACAAACATTATTTCAGCAAACATAATCATATTAAACCTACATCGATCATGTCAGTGGTTCAGACTATTAAACAGTTAAAAGACAATGATAGTTTAAATTTCGATAAACGCTCAGAGTTGAAAGCGAATGGTCGTCCACGACCAGAGCTTCAACTTCGACAAACGACCAAAGACAAAAAAAAAGATGTGCATCGTAATTTTCGTGCTGACATGTATGATTTGTGCGATTGGATTTGTGGATGTGAAGTAACAAATGCATTTTACTGTTATGTGTGTTTACTCTTTTCAAACTCAAATGATCCATTGTGGTGTAATAATGGTGTGACAGACTTGAAACATTTAAAAGAAAAAATTAAAAAACATTCGCAATCTGCTGATCATATGAAAAATTCGATGAGTTACGCTACATTAGGACAAGTTGATATTCGATCACAGTTGGACAATGCCTATAGAAAGTCCATAAAAGATTTCAACGAAAACGTAACAAGAAATAGATATTTTTTAAATAAAGTCATAGACTGCGTTAAGTTTTGCGGAGTGTTTGAATTGGCTCTACGAGGACACGATGAGACGCAAACTTCTGAAAGTGCAGGTGTTTTTAGAGGATTGATTGACTTTGTTTCGGAGCTAGACCCTTTATTTAAAGAACATTTAGAGAAGAGTACTGTATTCAAAGGAACTTCTAAGACTGTACAAAACGATTTACTTCAGTCGATGCTGTCGGTTGCTCAAGAAAAAATTAAATCAGAAATTCAGTCAGCAGATTTTATTGCAGTGCAAGTAGATGAAATTACCGACAGTTCAAACAGAACGCAAATGGTATTCATAGTACGTTACATTTTAAATGGCAATGTACATGAAAGGTTTTTAAAATTTATAAATCCCACTGATAACACTGCTAAGATACTAACAGGTGTAATACTTGAAGAATTAGAAAATTTGGAGATACATAAATCACCAGGAAAGTTAATTGCGCAAAGCTACGACGGAGCCTCTACCATGAGTGGAAAATTAGGAGGTGTTCAAACTAAAATTAAAAAACAATATCCTGCAGCCAATTTTATTCATTCTTACGCCCATCAATTAAATTTCATATTACAAAAAGCAGCAAGTCAAGATAAAAACATAAAGATCTTCTTCGCCAATTTACATGGCTTTTCAACATTTTTTAGCCGATCACCAAAACGCACAGCAGTTCTAGATGAATTTGTTAAAGTTCGTTTACCTAAAGCTGCACCAACAACATGGCATTTCAACACTAATTGTATAGAAATTGTGTATTTATACCAGACTGACATTCTAGCTTGTTTAGAAAAAATTATCGAGACTGAAGACGATTCTGAAACACTTAATCAGTCAATAGGATTGAAGCATTTCTTACAAAATGAAGATTTTTTGTATTGGTTAAATTTTTTCCATCTTATAATGCCCCATAGTGAAGTCTTGTTTAGTCAACTTCAGGACCGTTGTAACGATGTTATTTCAGTAAAAAATCACATAGCCTGTTTCAAAACATCTATTGAAAAAATAAGGCATGACATCGGGAACGCAACGTCGTTGGAAATACCATCCGCCCACCGTGCCAAAAGACCCAGAAACGAAGAATCGAAACGGCAAATTTCTCTAAAAGTCTGTGATATAATAATATCTGAAATTAATTGCCGATTTAGCTACAGCGACCATTTGATGATGGCTCAACTATTTTACACTGATAAGTTTGAAGACTATAAATACGCATTCCCGGACCATGTTTTGAAATTAATCAAGAAAGACTTACCTTTTATTAATCATTTAAAACTAAGAACTGAACTGCAGGTGATTTATGGGAGTGATGATTTTCATAATCCTGATGGCAGTACAGGGGCTATAGCAATTCTCCAATTATTTATAAATAATAACCTTTGTGACACATTTTCAGAAAGTGTTACACTATTAAAAATATTGTGCACAATGCCTATGACGACAGTCGAAAGTGAGCGTTGCTTTTCTACGTTAGAGAGGATAAAAACATTCTTGTGCAATACTATGGGACAAGAGAGACTTTCTGCGTTAGCTATGCTGAGTATTGAAAAATCTTTTATTAGGAGTATCGAAAACTTCAATGAACTTGTAATTGAAAATTTTGCAAATTGCAAAGACAGAAGAATAGACCTCAAGTTGAAATCTCTTTAAATTTTTCCCGTCAAAAACAATTGTCTACTAGGACTATGTACCTATTTAATTATGTAAGTAGAATTTATTAAAGATAATATAACTAGTAAATTAATTATGCGGCGCGTTTAGGTAGTTACTTATTTTCTTTTCTTAGGTGGTCGGGATTTTTAAATGACCTGGTGAAAAGTATCAGCAGCCGCCACTGTTATATACAGACAATGTATGGAAGTGTATCGATGTGATGAATGTGCTTATGAAACGACAAATAGAGGCAATTTCACCCGACATAGTAGACAAACAAGCATACAAAAGATGGCGAAGCGTACAAATGTGAGGAGTGTTCTTATGAAAGGAGAAGAAAATGCAACTTCACCCAACACCATAGAAATAAACATTCAAGAGAAGGTAAAGTGTATAAATGTGATTAATGTTCATATGAAAACTTTCAAAAGAAGGGACAGTGTATATAAAATAAATGTGAACAATGTTCAATGAAACAAAATATAAAAGTGTTGATCAGACATTTCACACGCAAACATTCCAAAGAAGCAGAAGTGTATAAATGCGTGGAATGTTCTTATGAAACAAAAGTATGTATGAATGTTAACAAAATGTTCTTTTGAAGGAAATACTATATATGATTTTATCAGACTTTAGAAATGAGGTTACCAGCTCGAAAACGGCCTAAGCCTAAAAAGCTAGTTTTGAATAAATTATGAAATAATATAATTGTTAAAAACGCTATCGTCTGTCTCTTATCTCAAAAAAGTAAAAAAAAAAATTATGTTATGTTTTTAAGTATAGCTATAGCTATAAATTAGCAACAGAAAAACTGCAAAAATATATATTTTTAATTATTCCCTCGTTTTAGTGGACTGTATGTATGTTATTATATGCGGACGGAGTTTCATATCTATTATTAATTGAATGCTTTCCAAAATACAAACATTTATTGAAATTATTACTAAATTTGTATTTGGAAAATTAATTTCTGCTGTCGCTTTCAAAGTTTGACCACAGAATAGATACAATCAGAAGCTAAACTCGCCGGCCGTGCCTTTGATCTTTTAGAGACAAGCCACAGAATAGAACACCTCTAGCGGCCATTGCTTCAGAGTAGAAACGCAGGCCCACCACAGAATATAGGTACAATAATTCTATCCTATGGGCCCGCATTCAAAACTAATGAAAGCTTCATCTCAAATCATGGCGGATCACTATGCGCCGAGTAGATACGCGAACTCGGTATTTTTATTGAAGTTTAAATTCTGATTGTACCTATTCTTTGGTTTGACATGAGACTCTTTTTTATTATTTATTTATTCATATGCACCCTAGATGCTGCAATTTTTAATATTTATAACATAACAATGTTTTCAACACTTTGTATTTTATAACTTTATATTTAAAATTTATTATCAACGGTTCTTTTTTAAAATGTAACCATTTCATTTTGAGCCACTCTACTTTTTCATCATATATGGATTTCTTTCTGTTAGTGATTTGGGCTTGAAGAGGTGCAGTGGAAATAAAATCGTGGCTTGTCATGTTAATCTTGAATGGATTCTTCTTTCTGGCAGATTTTATGACATTAAACCAATGTTCTGGAACGTAAATCTCTTTGTAAATTTTTTTCTGTTTTTATACAAGACCAAAATCCTGGTCACATGGCAAGTAAGAGTGCACTCACTAAAATTTTTTGATCAATTTCTTCAACCATAAAATTTGAGGAACTTACAATATAATTCACAGCAACGCAATTTTTATATTTCTGTTCTGTCCCCCACATTGATCTGAATATAGAACAAGCTTTTTTGAAGTTACATAATTTTTTACAAATTGAAGGAGGCAAGAGCCTATCTCATCTGGACTCCTTGATGCTTTCGATTCATCCCAGGTATACATGACCGCATCATTAGTTGTTAAATTATGGACACCAAAACAGTATGTCTAGAGTTGTCACTTATAATAAGCCACACCTCATTAATGTCTCTATCACTTTTTGCTAACTCCTTGTCCCTTTTCATCCTTCTCTCACAGGCTGTGCTTTCCGGAGGTGTAGCTCTCGTTCAGCAATAATTTGCTCTTTTGCAGCGGGATTTGTAGAGGCTTCAATTTTCATTTTAAACGAATCACATTTTCCACAAGAATCTGTCATAGGTGGATGAAAATGTAAATTAAACTGTCTGTTAAAGATGTTGCAAAAAACAAAATATGAACTGGTTCAGGAGTTTCGTCTTTATATTTTATTGCTTGGGATATGTTTACCGCGCTTGTCTACAGGGGGGGGGGTCATTCCTTGGGCTTTATTCAGTAAAATCCTACTAATTCTACCATCAGAAACTTTTAAAAGAATTCTTTCCATATTTTTTCTATCCTTCCAGTTTCGTTGGTTAAGTAATACAGTCGTGTATTCAAGCATCATAAAGGGTTTTCATCGGTTTTATAACATCGTAATTTGTTCACAACTTCAACTAAGCCAAAAATGTTAGCAGTTTGCAAATCATGGTTTTCAAGTCCATAAAAGCTCTCAAACAGGGCTTTCTGTCATTCAGCATCTACTCTGATATGGCACTGATTGGAACGGGAGCAAACTATGGCTTCAAATAACTTCGGCGGTACTGCCCTACCTTTATAATTTGAATATTCTTCAGCTTTTAGACGTTTTGATTTGTTAATACTTTTTGTCCGAGATTTTTCATTTTTGACGCGTTTTTTGGGTTTACTAGTAGTACGTTTGCCTAGCTCATTCTCACTATCTGAATTACTGTTATTGCTAGGTTCATATTCAGATCCAGAATTTTGAAATGGTTCATCATATGAATCTGAAAAGAATAAACCTAACTTCAAAAAAACTAGTCTGTTTTTACATGCGTTGTAGTCATAATAATACAACTTAAATAAATTACATATTATGAGCCTTAACTATACCGTGTGTTCAAGCACTCATCATGCTAAACTATTCAGACTGAAACAAAATATGTCGTATAATCTGTTAAAGTAAAATTGTGTACAAAAAATGGTTTATCCCAAGAGCTGTGTGTTCGGCCAATTATTAAGCGCATCACATTCTGATAAGATTATTTAATGCAAAACAGTACTAGTGGCGCCATCTCTTAAACCGTTGCAAAAGGTGGCTTGGGCTGTTTTGCATTAGTAACTATGCATTTAGAGAACAAGTTAGGACGGTAATAGTAAAATTGCAAATTTGTAGCTTGGGCCGTTTTGGAGCTGGTAGCCTCAAATATAAACATGCAAAACAATCTAAAATGGCAATGTAAAAATGTCTGTATATTATTATTTAAAATAAATCGGACCTTTGTTCTATTATTTGACTTTTTTTGTATGGATTGAGATGAACGTATCCTCTGAGAAGGACAGTCTTTGTTGTTTTAGTGTATTTGAATTAAAAAACACCCTGTATATTATGCAAAACTAAACATAAATTTTCAATCAAATTAACAGAATAAGCAAACTAACCATCCCAGGTTTATAGACTTCTTGTGGCAAGGTTAATAAATTAAACTAGGTCATTAAGGCGCGCATACGCGCGCCCTTATCTGAAGTGATCCCCGAGTTGAAGTGATCTTCACAACCAACATACAGGGTGTCCCATGTATCCTTCTCTATATTGCTATCTCCTAACGCTAACGGATACAGGGTCGGTTAAACAAGTCCAAAGGAGCGCAATTTTGTGACCATCTCGATTCCGTCGAGACATACAAGATATCTGTGACCGTTCCTGAAATATCCTGAAAAATCGAGATTTCTTATTTTTTCCATATCTTTTTTATTATTGGAGATTAATGAATAATTTTTTTGTTGGCTTACATAAGTCGTCAAGAGCTACCCATCTGACATTTCAAAAATTTTCAAAGCCGACTAGATCCCAGAATTTTCATAGTCAACTTTCGTTTTTCTTATAGCCACCATAGTGTTTTTTTATGTTGTTCGGTATAAAAAAAATCAATAAAAACAAAAAATTGTTAAACTTCAAAAAATAAATTTAAAAAAAATTTATTCTTTTTTCTTTACAAAAAAGACACATTTTTAGACCGAATTTCATAGATAAATTAAAAAAACCATAAGGCAAGCACTATTTCGGCGTATTTTACAAATATTGACGTTTTTCGACGATTTTTTATTAGGTTTTTCTTTGAAAAAATAAGAATAAAAATTAAAAATTTTTTTTTAAAGTTTATTAATTTTTGGTTTCCATTATTTTTTTAAAATAATTTAAAAGAGGATTCAAGCAGTACTTGCAAGCGGCAATGAAATTTGAACTGCTCCTCCAGACTAGACTAGAGGAATCGATTACGGTTTGCTGCTGGAGACATTTGATATGCCAAGCCTGTATGACAGAAGGAGGATTAATTCTAGTCTTTCTTTATAAATTGATCCACAACTGGATCGACTGCCCTGGGCTTCTTAGTGAGATAAATTTTGCTGTTTCCCAGGCCAACTTGAGGGGTAGTAATGTGTTTTATTTGAAGTTGGCTAGAACTAACTTATCAGCCAGATCACCTGTAAGTGTTATGTGTTCAAACTATGTATTTGTCGGCTCTGTGATCTGAACTTCTCAAGTTTGAGTAAAATCAAACAGGTTGCATTGGACAGATCCCATGGCACTTTAACTTGATTGATTACTTTTGCTATTATTACTACCTTTTAATTGTGTGAATTTTTATTACAAGAAACTGTTATGTCTGGATACCATGTTGTGTCTGCTTTTGTATGTAGTCCTGTAAATTGGTGTTCCTGTTGGGCTAATGAAGATTATTATTATTATTACTAGACAACTTTTTCCCATAAATGTCGCATTAGGATAAATTCTGTCAAACCAGTAGCATTATGCTTGCTTTTGTTGTACCTCTTCAAAGCCCTTGATCCCTCAAGAGCGTTATCCAAGCAAACAAAAAATGAACTGTTATTTATTACTAACTTGAATTGATATATGTTATAAAGTAATAATCTTGTGATAAGCGATCATTATACATCAGAAAAATAATTTATTCAATCAATAACAGAATAACAGAAATAATTCAACTATCGAATATATTATGAAACCTTTCAAATAAATCAACATAATAAGTACTAAAGAAAAAACAAATATAAACTATTCAGGTATTATAAACAACGGACCACCACAATTTTTCATATGGGTGTCCATAACCCCCTTGGAAATGAACCCTCGATTGCAAATTTTACACAAATACGGTCGTTCTCCTGTATGGATCCGCTCATGAAGCTTGAGGGGAGACCTCTGAGTGAATCCTTTGCCGCAGAACTTGCACAAATATGGTCGTTCTCCAGTATGAACGCGTTCGTGTTCTTTCAGTTGCTCTTTCTTGGAGAAACTTTTAGAGCAGTGCTGGCAACTGAACGGCTTGAAGCCGGTGTGGGTGCGACGATGGAACTTGAGTTTCTCCAGACTAGACAATTGTTTCCCGCAAATGTCGCATAGAACACACTCTGTCAGACCGGACTCGTTGTGCTTGCTCTTGTTGTGTCTCTTTAAGCCAGCCGAAGAGGTGTAATGTTTATTGCAGATGGTGCAATCGTACTTGACAAGCGGAGTGCCGGTCATTATTTCCCAATGCTGGGTGCGGCGATGCGAGGAGAGAAACTTGGAAAACATGAAGTGCTTCCCGCATATTTCGCACTGGAAGGGCTTCTCGCCGGTGTGGAAATATTTATGCTCAGCGGCGTGCGTGCTCACAGTGAACGCTTTATTGCATATTTCGCACTTGTATTTCGTCGTCCCTTCGTGGGCCTTCACGTGCATCACGATGTGATACTGAGACGAGTTCTTGAAGTCACAAAAGTGGCAAGAATATTTACCGTTGTCATTATGGTTAATGGAATGTAAGGCAAATTTCACATTACTCGGATAGGTTTTATCACAAATTTCACATTGCACTGGTTCCTTTAGACTTTCATTCACATGTTGTGTTATGTTATGTATCGTTCTTTTACCCTTCTTTTGTCTCTTTCCAGACTTCTTATTTGGGTCTCGTTTTCTTCTAGCTTTAATTATCAATTTCTCCAGAGAGGGTAAAATGCGATTTTTGACATCATCGATTACACTGTTATCTAAGGATGTGTCTTCATCATCATCGTCATCGAAGTTTTCTTCTTTTATCTTTATGTCAGGGGGACTCCTACAACAAAAATAATTTCACATACAGTTAGTTGATATGAATAAAAGGAAGACGAAGCTGTTAGTATATTATTATGCATTAATGTTAATAGCTCGAATAATTATTATTATTGAAAGAAATTTTTATTTGCAAACTAGGTAAGTACTGAGATTAAATCTACAATAAGAAAGACTACTTAGTAATTACTTCTCTCCTTTATTTGTGAACTGTTTTTGTATTATAAAAGGTTCTCAATAAAGAGTAGAAGAAAAAATAAATACCTACCACATTTACACCTTTTTTTATCGAGTTATTTTCCCTAATAAATCAGGATGAAAATAATAAAATATTTTTACAGGTCATGTGGCCTGAACTCTGAACTGCGGGACACCCTATTTTTCAGGTGCATGTCTTAGATCAAAATAATCCGACTCCAACCAAAATACATTACAAAAAAGTGGAGCAATCTATTGGGGGAAAGTTCCACAGGAAAGGGTATTTTCACAAAAAGTGCACTGAATTTGGTGTTTTTGGTTTGAAGGTTCCAAAGACAAAAAGCTCTCTTATGTCATGTTTTTCTGCATGTTTTATTTTGCATTGATAACTACTAAAAAATACTTTTTCTAGAACCTTGAAAAAATAACTTTTTTAGATTCGTTCTTTTAATTCTGAAAATTTACAACCTGCTAATGAAAAATTGTGCCACTGACGTGTATAATCCAAAAAATAGGATCCTTGAAGTGAAAGAACTGTGGAAAAATTCCTACTTCTTACTAACTTTTCACTTCTGCAAACAATGTTGTTTGTTTGTTTCTAATTATTTATCTTCATTTGTATTTTTCATTTATAAATATTTCTTTGTTAGGTTTTTAATTGTTTTTACATTCATGCATAAGCTTTTCTCACTTTTGATATGGCCCATTTTCAGTTGGGTAGGATGAATAAATTCGGGTTCTCATTGAGAGTCACCAAGACTCATTCTGTTCAAATCAAAATCTATCTTGTCACACATTGTGGAAAGCATTCTCTCTATTATTTTATCTTTTTTTTTGTTAATAAAAAAAATAAATCAAATTTTCCGGGACATAACAGAATATCTTTGAATTGATAGCTAAGAAATAAAAAAATTAAATGATCCAACCAATGTTTTATTTTATAAACAATCATTACCTATTATACTACAAAAAAAAAACTCTTCACTTGAAAATAAAAGAGAAACTACAAAAAAAGGAAATGAAAATAAACACTTATGGGATGGGATACAATTATTATTATTTGATTCCTGTCTTCACTCAACTCACACACATTATAGAATCCTTGCCTGGAGAGTGTTGCATCCTTTTTGCAAGAATCCGTACAAATTTTTTATCTGCATTGTAACAACTTACCACTACTCTTGCAAAAGAGTCAAAGAGCGTTAGTTTGTTTAGTTTTAGTTTAGAACTAAAAAAGACAGAACTATACATATTCTCATTCATATCTAATTTTACAATTGATAGTTGTCCACTTTTAAAATAATTAGGTAACAAAGTTGCATAAGCAAAATAATTCGTGAACGTCTAGATGTGTGTCAAGAGTTCGTGAAGAACCCCAGCACAACTATAAATACAAACAAAAAAACATAAGGTATCTCTAAAAGAGGAAATAAAAACAACATATATCTCCTAAATAGCATAATTTTAATTTTCTCTTCACTGTAGAATTAGAAAATTAAAATGTTACTCAACCTCTGAAGCACTGAGGTTTTTTACAAGTTTGGACATGGGGACTTGCTTGTGTTTGTTTTTCTCGTGTAAATTCAAAACACTCTTGCTGACAAATCCTTCATTACACATAACACAGACGTATGGGCGTTCTCCCGTGTGGTACCTCAGATGAATGGTAAACTGGCTCCTTTGACTGAAAGACTTATGACACGTTTGACAGGTGTACGGTTTTTCCCCGGTGTGAGTCCTACGATGGATCCTCATTGCAGCCCGAGCAGTGAAAGTTTTCTCGCAGTAATCACAAGAAACAGGTTTGACTCCTTGGTGGCTGTTCAGGTGTCCCTTGAGGCTCTCCTTGGATGACAATTTCTTGCCGCACAGTTCGCATATGTATTGCAGTGGCAAAACGCTCTTGAGATGATGCTTCTTGTAATGTTTTGCGCAGGCATACTTGCAGGTATACTCTTTGATGCAAACCTTGCACTTGTATTTAACTCGTTTCGAATCGTCATCATGAGTTTCCTTGTGTTTTTTCAGGGTGTGCTTATCGTGGCACGTTTTATTGCAAATATCACACAAATGGGTCTTCTTGTGTTTGTATCCTATGTGAATTTTAAGTTCGCTTTTTGTATAAAAGCGCTGGTTGCAGGTATAGCAGGTCACCTTGTAGTCCTTGTAATGTCTCATCACGTGATTAGCGAGAGACGTCTTTGATTTCAGAATTTTGGAACAAACTTCACAGGGGTACTCTCTGACATTGTCGTGAATCCTCATGTGACTTTCCACGCAGTACTTGCTCTTGAATTTCTTGTTGCACACAGTACACGGATGGATTCTCGCTTCGAAGTGTCTCCGGAAATGATGCTTGAAAGCTTGCATCGTGACAAAGTTCTTCCCACAAACCGGACATTTCAGGGCGATCAGTTCGTTTTCTTCGTAGGTCTTCATGTCCAGTTTGTCACACCAAGCCATGAAATCATCAAACCTACAATAAGTTTCAATTAGTAATAGTTCAACTTTGCCCTTTAAAACTTACCAATTAGTTATTATAATAATTATTATAAGTATAACATTTTGTTTGGTGAGGAAAATTGTTAATAAATTACCACAAATGCGATGTATGGTTTATTTGATTATAAAATTAAGCTTTAATGCAGAAACAGATTAATTAACTGACAACCAAGGAGATTAATCTCCTTGCTGACAAAGAGAAATTATACAGTGCTTCCCAAAAGTAACGGATAAATTCGATAAAACGGAGAGGGCTGTTTTTTTGAAAAAATAAAAAAACAGGTCGATTTTGCTTTTGAGTTGTTCAACTTTTGACATAATATTGGGGTATACAGGGTGATGCGCGAAAAAGTGGTGACGTCATCGGCATTTTTTTTAAATGGCAACCCTTATTTTTTATTCCATTTTTTGATACTTCATTTAATTGCCAGTATGGTAATGTAATCAATTTGTAACCTTAAATAAGGAATTTTCTGAGAAAACAGCTTGTGAGTCGACATTGTGCACTTTTTACTGATGTGAAAATCGGAACATTAGCGATAAAAATAAAAAAATATCAAATAAAAATGACTGTTTCCATGGTAATTTTATAAGATCTGTCTATTAAATTAAGTCTATTAAATTAAATCTGTTAAATTAAATTAAATTAAATCTATTAAATCTGTCTATTGAATTGAATGTCTCCAAATTAAGTTATTTTCACAGAAATTTCGTCGTTTAAGGTTACAAAATGATTACATTACCGTATTGGCAATTGAATGAAGTATCAAAAAATGGAATAAAAAATAAGTGTTGCCATTTAAAAAAAATACAGATGACGTCACCACTTTTTCGCGCATCACCCTGTATACCCCAATATTATGTCAAAAGTTGAACAACTTAAAAACAAAATCGACCTGTTTTTTTATTTTTTCAAAAAAACAGCCCTCTCCGTTTTATCGAATTTATCCGTTACTTTTGGGAAGCACTGTATAACAAAAACCTTCCCTGGAAAAAGAGGACCACACAACTTGAAATCGATTGTTTGGCGTAAATGTCACTGCCATATTACTAACTCTGATGTCATAATAATAATTATAAAGCTGAGACTGATTTTTTTATTGTAAAATATGATTACCACTGATGGTTTAACAAAAGCCTGCATTGAAAAAAAAGGATCTCTTTCTCTTGCAGTTAACTCGAAGGAAATTACCTAAAATCTTAAAATTATACAAAAAAAACTGGTTCCAAAATTTTCTAGCAACAACATTTAAGTAATAATGAACAGTTAGGGTAGGCACATTGGGAATAAAATGGGAGTTCAGAGAAAAGTTTTGCTATAGTTTTAATTTTCTCACCCTATATGTTTTTTAAGGTCGCCGAACAGGAATTTTAAGTTTGCTGGCAAAAATTTGGCCCGGAATTTTGTTCTTTTGCATTTTTTGCCCAAATTTCTGCACTTTTTTCTGTTTTTGATCTAAATCTCAAAAAGAAAGCGGTTTTTTTTTGACAAGTCCATTTTATGCAAAATTAAAGTAGACGAAATTTCCTACATTTCTCATAAAAGACGTTTTTTTTTTCAAGGAACCGTCCCACCGGTAGAGCGCGCTTACTTGTGAAAAGTGGTAAAAAGTGCAAAAAAAAAGTTTAGGGCCAAATTTTTGCCAGCAAACTTCAAATTCCTGTTCGGCGATCTAAAAAAACATACAGGGTGAGAAAATCAAAACTAATGCAAAATTTTCAAGACTCCACTCAATGGGAATATGTTTTTTTAGCACGCCTTACCGGCGGAGCAGTTAGTCTTTTTTTATCAGAAATATGTAGGAAATTTTGTAGACTTGTCGAAAAAAACACTTCTTTTCTGAGATTTGGGCCTAAAACTGAAAAAGTGCAAAATTTGGGCAAAAAAAACAAGTGAAAGGTCAAATTTTGGGCAGTAAACTGCAAATTCGTCAAAACTATAGCAAAATTTTAGTTCCTCTGAGAATTCTAATATGCCTTAGCCTAAGTATGAATGAAATGAAGTCATGATCTTTCAATCCACACACATCTTTATTTTATTCTCTAATTTTCTCACTCACTTTATTTGAAGTCGGTAGTATTTATGTATATTTATTTTTGCTAACTCGAAATATATATTTTTTTTGAATAAAAAATCTTGCCAAAAGCAAAAAACAATTAAATAAAGCTGTTTGGTCGTGAATATCTTATCACAATTAATCCCTCCTTCTTACCAGTTTATTTCCTAGGAGAACTTTCACATTAGAGGGTGTAAAATTACACGTTTGAGCTAAATCTGACCGGATTATTTTTGGGGGTAACATCAGTTTAAATTTGAAATCTTGTGCGTGACAATATGGACCTTTCAGTGAGAATTCCTTAAACTTTTTTAGTTCATAAAATTTCCTCCCAGTAAGTTAGAAGTGAGATTACATCAAGAGTTGTCTGAACTGATTATTTTGGGTTAAAAAAATGAAAATTTTGAAGGCGACAGTGAACCTTTTAGTGAGAATTTCTTGAAATTGTAAGTTAAAAATGAGCTTATATCAAGACTTGATGAATAGTTTTCTAAAATGTAGTGAAGGATCTCAATCAAAATTGGTTTAAACACTTGAAACCCTCCCGAGTTGCATTATAACTGGTAGATTTTTTCTGCAATTACTCAGTGGAAATGTGAGGTTTTTCTCCCCCCCCCCATATTTATACCAATAATAATTATACAGGATAAGTCGTGATTGATGCACCAAACTCATGAACTGTTTCTTTCTACACATGAAAAAATTTAAAAACCACAAATTTATTTGTTTTTAAATTCATCTTTGTGCCCTATTTAGTATTTACACCAACTAGAATTTTTACTGTTGGAGAAAAAAACAAACAAACAATTTTCAATAATTTTTTATTTTAGAAACTAATTTTGAAAATATTATTAAACTAACATATTTTCATAATTTGCACCTTGATAAGCGATTTCCAGGATTGGTACAGGACTATTTACAGCCAACATAGGTCTTGCTGAGACCTGGATTCAATGTTTATGAGAGTTCACGAAATTCTGTTTATAGAGGACAGGTCAGGAGTTTTTTCTTTTTTGTCCACCACACATTCAAAAATGTATGGCAAGTCTCAGTGAGAGAGCTCCGCTTAATTTTTTTAAAAACGAAACAGCAATTGATGTGTGCAGGCTTTCATAGCTGGCTTCAATTGAAATCATAGTTGATTCCGGGCTGTTTCGCCTTGGTCCATGGAGATTGCTGCCGTTACGTATGCGCAAGCGATGCTTCCACTCCTCGTGATTGCTACACCCTATTACATCGTGAAACAATTGAAGTTTACAAACATCCAAATAATTTCAACAGGCAGGAGGAAGGAATTAAACTCAAATGAGTCATCGTCTGATTCAGGAATCTATGATATCATCGGAGAGACCGGCCGATGCTACAATGGAAATAAGTGGAGGGGGTATGACGTCAGCAGACCATCACCCTATAAATAGGAGCGCACTTCCAGCCGGGTAATCAGTTATCAGTGAACATGAGGAGTGGAAGTATCGCTTGCACACACGTAACCGCTGAAGATGTGTACGGCAGCTAGCCCGGAATCAACTATGATTTCAATATTGAAACAGCAATTTTTTAAACCATTTTTTTAATATAGTATCCGGTGTATTTCATCTTGTCAACTTAGACATTAATAGCTATTTGTGATCGCAAAGAAATAACAATTTATGAACTCTAGAGCTTCATAAAAAAAACTTGATTTTAATTGTCATTTATGTCACTTTCAAACACTAGTTAGCAAAAGAAGATACTTTTAAGCACTTGCGCGTAAAAGAATGTCATTTCAAAACTTAAATGACAATTAAAATGTCATCTTTATGACACGATGGAACAAAAAAATGTTATCTAAATGTACAATGTGATAAAAACTTAATATGATCAGGTATACTTTCTCAATAGAAACACTAAACACTGTAACTTAATAATTCTATTGCAATGCTAGAATATGAAGCCTGAAATATTTTAATAAAAAATATTTTTTAAAAATCCAATTATTTACACAAAACTTATAATTCCTGGCATAGTGCACTTTTGTATGTATACTAATAACTCAAGGCTTTTTAGGGTTTCCCGTACAAGTTTTAAGATGAGCGTTCATTGCACCCTTCGAAGTGAAACCGACAGAACAAATCAGGCACACATAAGGTCTCTCTCCTGTGTGACTCCTCACGTGGATCCGCAGAGGAGCCCCCTGGCTGAAACACTTCCCACAGTATTCGCACGAATAAGGTTTCTCCCCACTGTGCACCCTCTCGTGCATAATTAAATAGTCTTTCTTCGTAAATCCCTTCTCGCAGTACTTGCACTGATACGGTTTATCGCCGGTATGAACCCGATAATGGATTTGCAGCTTATTTTTCTGGGCAAAACCCTTACCGCACGTATCGCACAGGTGTTTCTTCTCTCTGGGTATTTCTTTTTTGGTATGTCGTGACTGTATGTGACGGGTAACCGAGGCGGGCTTACTGAATATTCTAAAACACATATTGCACTGATTGGGAGCGAATTTGCCCTCGATGCCGACTTGATGGGAGTGAATTTGATGGTTCAGTAAGTACCGTGAAAAAGTGAACTGCTTATCGCAAACGACACACACAAAAGGTTTGATGCCTAAATGTTCGTTGTTGTGTTCTTTGAAGAACACAATGTCGTTGAAGCCTTTACCACAGGTTTCACACACGTAAAAGAACTTCCTAAAATGTTTGTAATTGATGTGCATGTGTAGGTTGGCTCTCCGGGCTGTTTTATATGAACAAAGCACACACGGATATTTCTGATCATCGCTGTGAGTGTACATATGAGTACCGTAGTGATAGGGATTTTCGAATTTTTCACTGCAGAATTCACATTCAAATATTGTCGCGTGTAATTTTACGTGTTTCTGGGCTTCTTCTTTTTCTTGAAATTCGGCAGAGCAAGTGTTACAGATGTATATTTCTTGGACGTCGTCGAATTTGAAGGTGTGAACCTCGGGCTCTTCTGGCTTGGCACAGGCTCTGGAATGGATTTTTTGATGAGCACGCAGTAAAACCGACGTTTGAAAAATCTGAGTGCACTTCTTGCAGGGCCATATTTTTTTTCGTTCTCTTTTCTTTTTAGGACGATTTTCGGTGGAACTTTTCGTTTTTTTGCCACCTCTTCTGTTGGAATTTTCTGGAATGAATTCATCATCGGATGATTCATTAAAATTATCATCAAGAGCTGAATCGTACCTGCAACAATAAAAAGCGTGTTAAAATAAATGAATAAATAAAATTTTATCTAATTAAATACTGACCTGTCTATAAAAGCACATGCTATTTTTGTAATGGTACCTACACAACAAATGCAAGTTTTATTAATCATCAAAAAAGTATTTTCGTTTGCTTTTTTTTTATTTCCCATGCAGAATTTCTACAAACTTGGTATTCAAAATTTAATCAAAAATTTCTATAAAGGTGAGTCAACCATTACCCATATCTCTGCTTGTTGATTATCTCTTTGAAATTTATTCATCTTCACCCTTTTTAGATATCCCAGTGAGAACCAAATATCAAGTTCGTCAGAAATAAACAGAATTATACAGGGTGGCTCACTTTTCATTGTCTAACTCGTAACTGCTCATTGTCTAACTGCTTTAAGGTACAATAGACAACCTTTTTAATTGGGTTTTAAATAATTTTCTCTTTACAATAATGTATTACAAATACAAGTACCATTTTGATGTTAGACAGAACCAAGCGATAAGTAATTGTTAATAAAATTTATTCCCTCTAAATATTTACATACTAAGCTAACTACACAACTAAACTAATTAAATTTTAGTGAAATATTAACATAAGTAGATAATTATGTAATACAATTTATTACTATTACCTGCTATAAACTCTTCAAAATGTACCTACTCCACTAAACTCTAAACCTTTTTGAGCCCGCCTGTCTACGTACGTCCTAGTTTTTTTTTTTGCAGCACTTCATGTGTAATAATTAAGAAACATGCTGCTGGTATTTTACTTTTGAGTTCCTGAAGATTTTGAGAACGACGGTATTTATAAATACAGTTTTTCAAGAAACTTGTACACCGTTATGAGAAGCACCATCATGTTGAAACCACAAGTTTAATCCATTAATGTAAAGAGACAATTACTTCAAATACATAAATCGAATTTCCTTTTAATCTAATTTTGATTAATGCGATTTTTGCAAAGAGAGCAACAATCCCTAAATTGAATTATCTAAAAATGGTGCCCCACATATAATGCAGAGTATACTAGCAGCCATTCATTAATATTCCAGATTGAACCGATAAAAAAATACTCCGGTAACAACTTTACATCATAAAAATAATTTATTCAATTAACAACAGAATAACAGAAATAATTCAATAATTCAACTATCAAATACATTAAACATGGAACCTCTTAAATAAATCAACATAATTAATAACTCCTAAAGATAAAAACAAATATAATTATTCAGGTATTATAAACAATGGACCACCACAACTTTTCATATGAGTGTCCATAACCCCCTTGGAAATGAACCCTCTATTGCACATTTTACACATGTATGGACGTTCGCCAGTGTGGATTCGCTCGTGAAGACGTAATGGCGACCTCTGAGTGAACCCTTTACCGCAGAACTTGCACAAATACGGTCGTTCTCCGGTATGAACTCGTTCGTGTTCTTTCAATTGCTCTTTCTTGGTGAAACTCTTCGAACAATGCTGGCAACTGTATGGTTTGAAGCCGGTGTGGGTGCGACGATGGAACTTGAGTTTCTCCAGACTAGACAATTGTTTCCCACAAATGTCGCATAGAACAGACTCTGTCAAACCGGACTCGTTATGCTTGCTCTTGTTGTGTCTCTTTAAGCCAGCCGAAGAGGTGTAATGTTTGTTGCAGATGGTGCAATCGTACTTAACAAGCGGAGTGCCGGTCATTATTTCCCAATGCTGAGTGCGTCGGTGCGAGGAGAGAAATTTGGAAAACATGAAGTGCTTCCCGCATATTTCGCACTGGAAGGGCTTCTCGCCGGTGTGGAAATATTTATGCTCAGCGGCGTGCGTGCTCACAGTGAACGCTTTATTGCATATTTCGCACTTGTATTTCGTCGTCCCTTCGTGGGCCTTCACGTGCATCACGATGTGATACTGAGACGAGTTCTTGAAGTCACAAAAGTGGCAAGAATATTTACCGTTGTCATTATGGTTTATGGAATGTAAGGCAAATTTCACATTACTCGGATAGGTTTTATCACAAATTTCACAGTGCACCGGTTCCTTTAGACTTTCATTTACATGTTGTGTTATGTTGTTTATCGTTCTGTTACCCTTCTTTTGTCTCTTTCCAGATGTCTTGTTTGAGTCTCGTTTTCTTCTAGTTTTAGTTATCAATTTCTTGAGAGACGGTAAAATACGATTTTTGACATCATCGATTACACTGTCATCTATAGCACCAGTTGTCTCTTCATCAAATTTTTCTTCTTTTATCTTAATGTCAGCAGGAATCCTACAACAAAAGTAATTGTACGTAAAGTTGATGAATATTCAAAACAACACAGATCCATTATAACAAGAACCTACATTTACATTTAAATACATAAACTAATTTATTGATTTGATATCTGAATATGTAAACCATGAAGTTCAAATAGGTAGGTTTAAGAGTAGTTACAAAGTAAATATTTCTCTTTTTTTTTACTTGTGAATTATTTCTATTATTTATAATATAAAAGTGATTAGAGGAAAAATTATTGAACACCTACCACAATAACTGAGTAGATGATACTTACTCATTTCACCAGTTTTAATGACATATTTCACAGTTTTATTGGTGAATCAAGATTAAAACAATATATTTGAATACTTTTATTTTATTAAAATAGATTTTTATACAAAAATCGATAGGTAGGTACAATATATCTAATCTTATATCATTTTATGATAGAAATAAATCTGGAAGAGATACCTTTTGTTACAATTGGTAACACTGACTATACATTTCAATGCATATTTGATGTATCCACAAAAATAGGCAGATGAGAAATCAGAGCTCAATTTCAAATTATTGTACTGGAAAATTAATGTATCTTTTCAAATTTGAAAACAAAGGTTTACCTACACAAAAAATTTACATAAGTGCGAAAAAATGTAGAGCGTAATTCCTTGTTGAAATTGGGCAGGTTTCTGAAATGAAAATAAATGATTCGTCCCTCTCACCTTGAGATATGACCCTTGAAGGTGTCAAAAGGGTGGTTTTTAAATTTTTTCTTAATAAATATGAAATTAAGTAGTCTGCTATTGATAATGCACTCAGCAGATAATTAGACAATTTTCCCCTACTGTTTCAAGAGGTAGAACACAGACCTTAATTTTCCTTTACAGTTGTATTGCTTTTTTCTTATAACTGCTTTAATAAAATGCATTTTGATTGGATAATTCAATTTTTTTTGAAGGCATAGAAAACGATTTAATTTCAAGTACATTTACATAAAGAAATAATTGAAAAAAAAAAAACAATCAAGAATAAAAGTTAAATCAACTCCTTTGAAGCCCCCTTCAACGGGTTATACCTTAACAGGAGAGAGGCGAATGAGATTAATTATCTACGCCACTGGAACACGTCTACAAAACCTGAAATAGCAAAATGAAAGACATTTGTTTGTTCATTGTTCATGCCAAGTTTCATTAAAATTGGTTCAAAATTACACGAGTTAATTTATAACCAAAAACTTTATTTTTGATAAATTTTACCACACTGTATCTTGAACGAAACGTAATTTTGAGCTGAAGTTTATTTTTTCAACTACTCCTTTATCACTGAAACACCCTGTATTAATCGTTTAATTTGAATTCTCTCAAACATATAGGGTGATCCCGAAATGGCGGACACGGATACTACCATAACATTCATTGTGGATTAAGGATTTTAAAGTTATTTATTATTTTCTTCAGCATGGCTTCGTTAAGAAGATATGACCATTTTTGGAGAACAAAAGTCACCTCTGCACTCAATACACTTCTTTGTCAGGCAGAAAAACAGTGTGCAGATCTATTATAATAATAATACCCAGAGTCCAAGAAAGTTTCAAACAATGATCGTTGCAGGGATACATATCCGATAATATTATTCAAAATCTGTTTTAGATTCATTGTTATCTTACAATTTTGGAGAATGATGCCACAAAATAAAACTTTATACCTCGATAATGAAGCCGAGGAAACAATTTTTGTTTTAAATTTACAGTCATTCTGAACATCCTCTACAATACCCTTGTTCACCGGGTCCGCCATTTCGGGATTATCCTGTATACCTTAAAACTATATTCCTAAAATCAATATTATTTTTTTTAACACTGCCTGGTTACTAAGGTACCTACAACAAATATTTTCAGTTTACATAATAGTTGGCTTATGTGCAAATGTTAGACCTCCATATTCAGAGAAAAAAAATAAAAAAATATTATTTACATAAAATTTGCAGTTATGTACCTTTTTCAAGTGTACAATTTGTAAAAAATTTACGAGTCAAAGATGAAAACAAAAATACTTTGGAGATGGACTTATAGGTACTTTAATCAGAAATAATTATCTCGAGTTTCATCAGGAAGAGTTGCTGCTAGATTGACCGAAACTGTTGGTAAAGTGTCAATTTTTTTGTTTGAAGCTTGACTATTAGTCCCGGACGAACCTACTAAACGACAAATCTTGAAAAATGTTTCTATCAGTGAAATAATTATTAATGTATTTAAGCCCCAAAACAAGAAACATGAACATGTAATTACAAAATTTTGAAAAATTTGTCGCCCAAGGTTTTTCATTCAAAATTATTTTTGAAAATGAGCAAACGTTCCTGGATACCAAACTGGAAATAAATCAACAGTTGACTGTAAGTAGCTTTTCATTCCTCTTTATCCAGTTTTTAATTAATTATTCAACCCTTCTGTGGTAATAGCAGGAAACACCCCCTTGCAAAAACACCCTGAATTCATCAATGATTTTGAAAATAAAATTGATTTTCAAACCGGATTGATACTGCTAAGGAATCCTTAAAATTTTCAAAATGACTAATCGATATGCCGGAAACCAGTCATAAATCGACCGATAACAGATAGTGGATTGTTGTAGGGGTCATTTTTAACTAGAAACGGTTGAAAATTACTGAAAATTATATACAGTTCTTGATTTGATGTTTCTTATTTTTTTATTTTTAATGACTTAGGTTGATTAGCACAACAAGTACTCGTGTCGTACACAAACTATTGGAAGATTTCTCTTATCCAGTTGAAACTGAGTAATTCTACGCTTCTGAACAATCAAGATGTCGAGTGAGCGAGTATTCGAGCTAGTGGAGCATGCACAGTTGTGTAATCAAATTTAATTTTAAAAGGAATCTGAACACAGCTTTATAGTGACTCAGTGTTATTACCAGTACTGACTGGTTCATAAAAAAACATAGTAAACGCAAATAATGATATACAAGTTGTTATAAATTTATCACATTGACAGAAATTGTGAAGTATTTGTGATTAAACATTAAAATGTGTTTTCGTCAATACCATACTAGTACCAGTAATAAGTCAGGATTGGTCAATGGTCATTCATCAACCTTTAAATAATCACAAGATATGTGAAAAAATATGATCACACACACATGCAAAGTGGACAAAATTTACAAATAACAAATAAGACCTAATAGCTATAATTAGTTTACATCAGAAAGAAAATTCAACAACAATTTTTAACATTTTAATACAAATTTCTTAAAAATCAACATAATAATAATTCATCAATTTAAAGACAAAGAAAGCAAATACAATAATAATGTCACATGAAGTCATGACAAATCTCTACAAGAACATAACATATAGGTACACAAACTGAAATTATAAAATATGGTGTAACTGTACATTTCTTTCCCCATCTAATTATAATAATTAACAAAAATATACTACATAAATAATTATTCAGGTAATTCAGGTATTAAAAACAACGGACCGGCACAACTTTTCATATGAGTGTCCATAACCCCTTTAGAAATGAACCCTCGATTGCACATTTTACAAAAATGAGGTCGTTCTCCTGTATGGATCCGCTCGTGAAGTTTGAGAGGCGACCTCTGAGTGAATCCCTTGCCACAGAACTTGCACAAATATGGCCGCTCTCCGGTATGAACTCGTTCGTGCTCTTTCAAATTCTCCTTCTTTGTGAAACTTTTTGAACAATACTGGCAACTGTATGGCTTAAACCCGGTGTGGGTGCGACGATGGAACTTGAGCTTTTCCGCACTGGACAACTGTTTCCCGCAAATATCACAAAGGGAGTATTCCGTCAAACCAGTTTCATTGTGCTTGCTCTTGTTGTGCCTCTTTAAACCTGACAGCGAAGTGTAGTGTTTGTTACAAGTATTACAATCGTACTTCACCAAAGGAGTGCCGGTCATTATTTCCCAATGCAGAGTGCGTCTGTGAGCTGAGAGAAACCTGGAAAACATGAAATGTTTCCCGCATATTTCGCACTGAAAGGGCTTCTCGCCGGTGTGGAAATATTTATGCTCAGCGGCGTGCGTGCTCACAGTGAACGCTTTATTGCATATTTCGCACTTGTATTTCGTCGTCCCTTCGTGCGCTTTCACGTGCATCACGATGTGATATTTAGACGTGTTCTTGTAGTCGCAAAACTGGCAAGAATATTTACCGTTGTCGTTATGGTTGATCGAATGCAAGGCAAATTTGACATTGCTAGGGAAGGTTTCATCGCAAATTTCACAGCGCACCGGCTCGTTCAGACTCTGGTCCACGTGTTGCATTATGGTTTGACATGTTCGGGCGCCTTCGTGCACTAACTTCCTGCGAGCCTTCCTCGGAACTTGCTTTTTCCTTTTGTTTTTCGTTAGTAGGGTTTTAAGGGGTGGCAAGACATTGTTTTTGATGTCCTCGATAACAGTCTCGTCATAATCTTCTTCTATCTCTTCACGGTCTTGTTTTTCTTCTTTAATATTCACTTCATCTTTGATTCTACAACAAAAATAATTACACATATTATAGTTGATATGCATGTTCAATAATAGAAAAATCCTTCATTATACCTACGTTTACATCGGAAAACTATTAATTATGTATTGTGACTATTGAAAGTAATTCAGATTGAATGGAAGCTTAAATTAAACTAGTCAGAGAAACGACTTTTTTGTGGAAGCAGATCATAAAGTTCAAATTTTGATTGCCATTTCAGTTTTGAAATTATAGTATTTTAAGCACTAGTGCTTAAAAGTATGTTCTTTTACGCACTATAGTGCTTAAAAGTTATTGCTTTTACGCACTAATGCTTCTTAAAACTGAACAAAATGCCAATTTATAACAAAGCGTGTTAAAAATACTTTTAACACTAGTGCTAAAAACATTTTTAGTCCTTGCAGTTATCAACAAGAAACCCTCTGGTTAAAATATTATCTAATGAGCATTTCCATTTCTACATAACTACAAATTAATAAATTAATTCGTTTCACATCTGATTGAAAGTGACACTTTTAACTCGAGCTTAAACTGATTAAAAATTGAGTTTTCCAACGAAGCGTGTTGAAAATACTCTCAACACTAGTGCTAAAAAAATTTAACCCAAGTATTGAAACAGTCATTAATAAGAAACTCTGTTTAAACTTATATATTTTATTTACATTTTATTTTATACTCATATTTAACTCTATAATTTTCAATGGCAGAACTAGGATCGGGAACCAGTTCCTCACTTTCAGTGGAATCCTCTGCTACATCAGATGATTTCAATCCATATTTGCTAGTCAAGTTGCCGACGATCTTCGATCTTCGGTAACAGTGTCCGGTGAATTCGTTTGGATTTGGTAAATTTAGAAACGCGGCAATTCTTGCAGGCATCTGCCCAAAAGTGTTGACACCGACTGGCTGTACAGTGCATTTATTATTGACATACCTGATGAAGAAACGGGAATGTTCGATGGTGGATGGACGCAAGGCGGCATATTTCTTATAATACCCGATATAATTTTCAGCAATACAAAAACTCCGGTGACTGTGGGTTTTAGTGTCGGGAATATGTACCAATAATGTCGTTTCTGATTCTTCAATATCATCCACTTTTAATTTGCAAAGTTCTTCACGGCTGCACGCTCCAAGCATACCAAAAATCGATGCAACTTTTACCAACAAATATTTATTATCGGGAGCTTCTTTCATAAATTTATCCATCTGTTCCCTGCTTAAAATTCTCAAATCCTTTGGACGGTATCCTACCCTTTTTCGTTTCAGAAATGCAATCAACTTATGATACTTGCTAATGTCCACGCTGTCCTTGACACGTAAATTCGGTTTTATCATTGTATAATTGGCCCATAAGGTGGGTGATTTCCATAGTTTGGATTTTTCTTCGAAATAAGCCAGAAATATATTCTCACTGAACTCGCCTTCAACCTTTTTCATCTTGCACCAATCTATAAATCTTTTGTAAGCAACATCGTATTGGTATCGGGATTTACGTGACAATAAAGCTAAACTTGCTCTCTTTGCAGCTTCCTCAATATAATATGCGGGGACGAGCCGGTGATCTTCTTCTTCAAAATCTTCTTCTTCCATTTTACTTGAAAGTACAAATTAATAAATTAATTGTTTTCTCTCTCATATTTATATACTAAATAATTATTTATGATTGTGTTTTATTTTGGTACCTATCTTAGTAACCGTGGCTATGTAGGTACATACTTAAAAATAACAAATTGGGCATTGTTCGTATACTTTTAGAAGCAGTTGTATGATGGATGTGTTAAAAGTGATTTATTTTGTTCGTGAGGTTGTTCACTCGCGCACAAAATAAAATCTCACTTTTAACACTTACATCGTAAATAATTATTAACCATTTCACTCTCTATGTTTACTTCACTAGGAACGTTTTAATTTTTATTATTGTTTAACGATAACAGTAAAATAAAATAAATAATACAACCTTTTATAAAGTATAATATATTATTACAGGAAAATAATAAAGAAAATACTTACAATTTAAAAATGATTACTTTCTATTATATCTAGAAACATATCTATCAAGAAATAACATAAATATTATTAAATATCACACCAAATTAATCTGTAATAGACTACTACTAACTGGTAACCGCAACTTGATGTGAATTTGATTGTAAGTCAAAAGAAATTCTTTGGCATAAAGGGAAAATTACCAAGTCAAAAAGCAACTTTTGAGGCAGATTTTAAAGTTTGTTGGTGATCATAAAATCGCAATACAACCACAGGTACTTTAAAGACATTTATTTTTTTAGAACTTATTTGAAAAGTCAGTATCATATTTGAGGATATTTTTCATGTTGGCGGCTTGTGGATCGCAAAGTTAGTGAGGTGTCGATTTTAGTGACTACACATACAGTCAATGCGATTTTTTTGCGAGTTGTTGCTAGACAAAGTCGGGTTAGCTTGATTTATTTAATGATCGGTTACATAAAACCCGGTCAGCTCTAAAAATGGATTTTTTCAAAGCCCGGTCAGCTACAGTTTTTTTGCAGTCCGTTTTGACAGGCTCAAAAAAGCTCGAATTTTCGGACTCAACGACCTTGTCAAACCGGATCTTGCAAAAATTTGATTTGACCGTATCTTAAAAAAAAAATCGAGCTGATCGGACCTTGTAATAAAATGAGCTGGCCAAAACTATCAATTGTCACCACAACTGTCAATTTATTATTTACGTGATCCTTGTGTTTTGAAAGTAGATAAAACATTGTACATAATTTTATGTGTCATACTCATAACATTATGCATTGCTTTTTTATGGAACATGGAGAAATTACGTGTAAAATGAAAAATTAATTAAAAGTAAAAAATTCATTCGACTAGTTTATATTTTTTTGAACAACCTTCCTTCCTTATATTTTAAGGAATAGTATTTTACATTACTACAGTGTGGAAAGAAACCCATTTCACACGAGTGGGACATCAGCCGAGTACGACAATCCCACGAGTGTGAAATTACACTTTCCATGCAAGTAATGTACACTATTTTTCCTACGACTACAGATTGATGCAAATTTTAATTTTTTAAATACTTTTATTTGAATACTTTACAAAGAAAACTAATGATTGAAATAGAAAAACTTAAAATAGCAACAATTTAGAATTGTAGATATTAAAAGTAGGCCATTATTATTATTATTATTCTTGTATTGGTTTTTAGGTTCTAAGGCTTACTTTTGCAGTTATTAATAAACAGTTGACGTTTCGGGATTGATTAATCCCTTGATCACATATTTAATTAATATTAAAATAGGTACAAATAAAAATTATTTAGTAAAATTAAAATATAAAAGTATGACATTTACAAGTCAAAATCTAAAAATGGCATATCGTTTGAAACAAATATTCATTTTAGATAATAATTGTTATTTTACTATTATTGTTTTTTTGTTGTTTTGTTTTTGAGTTGGTGTTTGTCTATTTTTTGTTTGTTTGTATGTGTATATTGTTTAAAATAACTGTGAATGATATTGTTTGGGAAGTGAAATTTCATGATATTTATATGAAATTTCATCTATACGATAATTATTATTGGTTCAATATTTACAATTTTCTAATTATTATTATTTTTAGGTAACTAGAATTTTAATTGTATAATATGGAGTTTGCAACAAATAGAGATATTTCTCTTTGTTATTTATCTGTACACTATGTATATTGAGGATAATAATAAGATTGGCACCAATATGAAGGTGTGCTTTATTTGAAATTAATATTTCGAAAACGTCAAATAAACTTTTGAATTTTACTGTTTTGGGTCTACATTATTAAATTTGTCACAAAAAAAAAACGTATAATGGTATTTAAAATTCGATTAGAGATCAAAGTTGCAGAAAGTTGGCGATACCTTATGCATAGCTGTATTGTGGGCTGCCTAAATTAAGGGGTATTAACGAATCATATCACTCTCCTGTGATATTTTACTTTTCAATTCTAGAGCGATATTTATCATTTTCGAAGTACCCAAGTACATAGTGTGTTATTTGTTATTTTCGCAGGTGGTCATCAGAAGAGAAACTTTTTCAGAAAAGCCAAAATAGACTCAATAGACCAAGAATGACTCAATCAAATCAAACAAAACAAGCAAGTTTGACTTTAATTGTTGTATCTTGTTATTTTGACTCAAAATCTAAAAAAAGTTTTTTTAGAAAGTGGTAATGCAGTTCAAAAAGCAGAAACTGAATGAGTCCAATAATTATTTTAAGATAACTTCCTTCTTTTTATGGTATTTAGCTTTTACCAGCTATTTAGCCAAATTATTGTTATTATTCATCTCCATTATTGTTCAATAACAGCAGTAAAGAATAATGACCCTCACAATTATTGAACTCTGAACAATTTGAACAATTATCATTACTTATGGTTTACAAAAAAGTTCAAAATAATAATAATGTTCTACTAGTCTCCTATCAGAGAACAAACCAAATGTCAGTACAATTTTAGCCAAGCAAAGGCATGCATTACATTATAAGTGCAGTGAATAATAAGTAACAACTCGATTAAATAATGACCTCATTATTGAATCGATATGTCAATTTTAAAACTTCACAGTATAAGAGGACTTGTAAATTATGTGGATATATTTATAATTATCTGGAATTCAAAAGAACTACTTCATGTGTAAAATATACTTATATAATATTATATAAAGTGTATTCATAATAAAAGATTCAAGATCAAAAGTTAATATTAAACAGATGATTATAAACATCTACATAACTCCAGCATCAATATAATCAATAAATAACTATTCAGGACCCGTGCAACATTTAATGTGAGTGTCCATAGCCGCTTTAGAAATGAACCCTCTACTGCATATTTTACAAAAGTAAGGTCGTTCTCCGGTGTGTATGCGTTCGTGCAGCTTGAGCGGTGTCCTCTGCGTGAATCCCTTGCCGCAGAATTTGCAGAGGAATGGTCTTTCGCCGGTATGAACACGTTCGTGCTCCTTCAATCGCTCCTTCTTAATGAAACTCTTTGAGCAGAACCGGCAAACGAACGGCTTGACACCCATATGGGTGCGACGGTGGAACTTCAAAGTTTCCGTGTAGGCGAACTGCTTGCCGCATATATCGCAGAGGTACGAATTCGCCGTGCCGTTTTTGTTGTGTTTTCTCGAATTGTGTTTCTTCCAGCTCGGCTTTGAAGGGTAACTTTTGTTGCACGCGACACATTCGTACTTCACTGCGGGAATCCCGTTCAATAGTTCCCGATGCGTCTTACGTTTGTGCTGCGAGAGGGTACTGGAAAACATGAAGTGTTTCCCGCATATTTCGCACTGAAACGGTTTCTCGCCCGTATGGAAATTCTTATGCTCGACAGCGTGAACGCTTTTGGTGAACGATTTGTTGCAAATCTCGCATTTATATTTCGTCGTACCTTCGTGAGTCTTCACGTGCATCACGATGCAATATTGGGAGGTGTTTTTGTAGTCGCAAAACTGGCACGAATATTGGCCACCGTCGTTATGGTTAATAGAGTGTAGGGCAAATTTCACATTATTTGGGAAGGTTTCGTCACAAATTTCACAGCTCACTGGTTCGTTTATGTGTTGAGTTGTGCACGTTCTTACAACACCTTCATGTTGTGACTTGCCACGAGATCTCTTAGGCGTCTGCTTCTGTCTGTTTTTATTTAACGGCGTCATAAGAGGTGGTAACATAATGTTTCCGATATCCTGGATAAAAGGGCCACCACCATCAAGAGCGCCTGATGTCTCTTCCTCGTCAAATATTTCTTCTTTAATCATTATTTCATGTTTGACTCTACAACAAAAATAATTACATATACATATACGAGTATTAGGCATGTGTTGTGTAATAATGATAAAATTGTTTATTATACCCACACTTACTTTGAAAACTATTATTTATTTATACACATAATATATTATGACTTCGTAAATTAATGACATAATTTGTGTTTATATTTTTGTATATCGTTTTGTAATTACTCTCTAAAATATATTTGTTTTATGTTCCGATTCATCTAAATATGCACCTTTAGTATTGTTTCACTAATACTGATTGATTTGTTTTTACCGGGTATCCCAATATGTACTTGTGTCCACCCCAAAAATGAGAGCTAATCACAGAGGTATCAACGTGAAATTCTTAGAAATTATGTATTAACTTATAGAGATTTATCTAACTTACAGTTTTTTTAATGGACAAATAATTGACATCTCTTTAAAACCTGAATCTTCAAAAATCAGTTCAAAATTTTAATTACCAGTTACCGCAAATGAAGATATAAAATTAGCCAATTTCTAGACACAGAATTATTCATGACAGGTAAAGGCATGCAGTCGACAATAGGCAATAATAATAAACTTGTAAGGTAATAAAGTCCAAACCTGGACTCTATTCAAATTGTTGTGCATTTCGTATTTATTTGCAAAAGCCATTATGCCCTATGCAAACACCAAAAGACAGTTTTGTTATTGCTGTTTATGATCGATTTGTGAGATAATTTGATTTTTTTTTTACCTGATCTTGTTTATTTTCATGGCATGTGTCCCAATCGTGAAAAATCTAAAAAATTTCAATAAATTAACGAACACGAAAATTATTAACGGAGTCGTGACGCTAATTAATTACACTTTCAAACCAAAGAAGCTCATCGATTCGTAGCTCTTTAATATGATTCTTGAATTTCCTTAAAATTTCAAATTAAAATCTTTGCATGTAATTAGGCGCCATTTTATGAGTGGACACTAGTGTTGGGACACCCTGCATTTTATCAATCAAGAGGGATAAATAATTCATATAACACATATATTGATAAAAAATAATACAATTAAATTATGTATTACATTCTATTACAGTTACACTAAGCAGTTACACTGTTACAATGAGCAATTTATGAGTTATAAACAAATGAAATTCGCGATTTTCCATTTTCAAAGCAGCTTTTCTTAAAAACAGCTCAAGATAGAGGAAAACGGCTTACATGTTCCTATCTTAATTTTTCATTTGGTATCCTATCATGTAGCTGAAATTTTTAAACCGGGTGATGAAAATAATCAAATTTTTTACCACTCTGTATAAAAATTTCATCCATCCAATAGAGGATACCGCTTGAAAAGTTAAGATAGGGACATTTAAGCCGTTTCCCTCTATCTTGAGCTGTTTTTAAGAAAAGCTGCTTTGAAAATGGAAAATCGCGAATTTCATTTGTTTATAACTCATAAATTGCTCATTACAAACTTCAACTTTACAAACCATTCTTTTTTACTTTTCTCAAGCAATATGCAAATGTAATAATATAGAGGGTGTCCTATTTAAAATAACAAAGCTGTATGGCGTACAGCGATATTGGGCCACCTGTGTATCTGAAAATAATTTTACAAACTGCACTTTACCCTCCCATTTACAGCACTTTTTGGTTCATTTCGATATCTTTAATGGTATAGGTGTAATCGAGCTTTCCATTTTAGAGGACTCACCCTGTATAGCAGGGGAAGAGGAAGGATTCCGGCAAGCCGGCAATGCAATCCCAAAGAATAATAAGAATATACTATTATACGTCCACTGCATAAAATTTTTGTTTCGAGCACTAGATTGAATTTTGTTCATCATTTGATTAGGTAAAAAATACAAAATTAATTATGTATGATCACATTTTCGTAATCAAAATTAACAAATTCAGTTGTTTTCATTAAAAATACCACCCACCATGACTACCCAATAAAAACATCACTAAAGTTTATAAATCAGGTTTAATAGGTTATTGCGACATAAAAAATTCACCATACCAATACAGGTGTCCCAGCACATTCGAAACGGTCTCTGTAGGCCAACAACCGTAGAATTATAAATTTAAAAAATAAAGCCATATTATTTTAAATATAATTATGTAAGTTTTAACGGCTATAGGCAAAAAGTCTTTTCTTAAAGTGTGGTCTTTATTATAAGATCAACGTTTCGACCGAATATATTTATATAATATAAATATAATATATAATAAATATAATATATTTATTTGGCAATTACTTCTATTATAATAATGTAAGTTTTAACTATAACTTCTCTATATCATAATAGCCTTTAACTTTAATCATAATCATCTTTAGCTTTGCAGCTTCTAAATGTCTACAAACATATTAGACTCACAGGGAGATTCCAGATTCCAGAACCTTCGAAAAAATCAACCCTATTTTCAGGATAAGGGAGCCAAGGGACTTCAAGTTACATGTTTCATGTAGGTGCAAGTATCTGATAACTACCTGCTAGGAGTATTGATGTAGATATACTATATTTTTATTTTTTTATTTTATTTACAATTTGTCATTACAACAGGGTTATACCCCAATTACTGTATGACTCTACAACTAAAAAATCACATTTAAGGTGAGCAGAAGCTGTGCAAACATACAAATCAATTTTAACAATAGTAATACAGGTAACCGAACTACCTACCTACTCAAATAAACACACTGAAATGTCCCCAACAGAACAGCAAAAGATGTCCAAGACATCGCAATATGCATTATAAATACCACAGATGTCGTGGAGTGGTGAAAACTTGTGAACATTTGCTCTTGAGGCTGGGAGAGCAAAACAGATATGACTTCGGGCAGTTGGTCTTGGGATTTTGAAATTCAGCATATGCAGAATGTCTGAACAATCCACTTTTGAGTGGAGTATTCCATGTAAGAAAAGCAGTGCAGAAAATTTGTGGCGGTCTGCATAGGATACAAAACTGAATCTCCTAAGCAGGTCAGTCTGTGGAAAACCAATAGCTGGGTAAAGCCCATCTTCTCTAAACGCAAGGTACTTAAGAAATCTCCGAAGAATACTTTCAATACTATTTACATGCACAGAATAGAATGGCCACCAGACAATACCAGCATATGCAACACGTGACGATATGAAGGCATTAAATAAAATTATTATAGTGCGACTTGAAGAAAATTCACGTGCTCGCCGAATAATGTATCCCAATGTTTTGTAACACTTACAAGCAAGATCATTAATGTGATGAGTATGAGAAGATATGTTGGAATGTTGGAATGATATGTTACTCTTTCTGGGTTAGGTGGAAGAGCAGTTGAGGGGGGTCATGTCTTCCCTCAATTGAACCTCGCCATTTGACAAGAATATAATATTATAATGGAATGTAAATGTTTTTTGATAAAAGTCAATAAAGTCATTATTATTATTATTATTATTATTATTATGTAATTATCCCAATATCATCACCAAGCACCGTCCAAAATTTTATCTGTTCATGAATAAAATAAGCAAGAATAAATCTTACACGAGTTCCAGATGTTTCCCCTTAATTTTAATCATTGTCACAGAATGTCCTCCCTCCAACAGAATTAAATCATTTAAAGCAGATACAATAAAAAAATCACTTTTAAGGTGATTTTCTTTGACTTACTTCTTACTTCTTTTAATGAAGTTAAATACTGACTAGTGTATTTTTAAAAACATTCTCATGAAAATGTTGCTATGTTGTATTAAACATTTTTCCTGGTCTTGCCATGATAATAAAAAAGTTAATAATTGTTATTATAATTTTCAGCAATCAATGAACTAAAATAGTGTGAACTGGATAACATAGAAGTATTATTTTATACTGTTCATTTTTTTAATCCTTCCTCAATGCTCTACATGGTAAGAGTACTGAGAGAAATGTAATAATGGCAGCGGTTTGATCAAACTTTAACCACTCAGATATGAGAAAATTGAAAATGTGCTCAAACTATTCCGCATAATCACCAAAAAGTGGTAAAATGATAATATTATTCAACGAAGTGAATGAATTATCAAACAACAATCATTAGCAGTATGCAAAAAAATCAAATAATAATTAATTATAATACCACGACTTCTTTGTGAATAAGGTGATGCGAGTATGGATTAAGTAAGCAGAGTTAAACATTTTTTAATTGAAAATATATTTTTGAATTAAAAATACAACAATAACTATATTTCCTAGATTAAATATATACAATAATAATCACTATAGACTGATAAGTTAAATAAACTTATTTTCAATTCATTATTTCAACTTAAAAATAGTCCCAGTCTATTATAAGTATTACCAGTAGGTACACTGGCAGCAAAAAAATTATCTCTCTCTCTCTTTGCTGAAGCCTTTCACTGCTCCATGCGAATTTCCCAATATGTAATAAGCGATGTTAACAGGTAACTCGAAATTAATTAATCTCTCAAATACAGGGTGATTCAGGTTTTACCTACTTAACTCTAGGGAACGATAGAGAATCGAAAAATAATATGAGTTTGCTTCATGAACTATATTCGTGAAATGCTTCGTTAAGAAAATACAGGGTGTTAAAGTTTTAAGGAAAAATTTGTATTTTTGAAATATAAAAAAATTGGCTGATTGAAATAATTTGAAACTTTGAACAGTAGTTGTGCTAATTGAAGTACATGATGTCATACTTCCGATGAAAAATTCTTCACTCCAGTGGCAGAGCTCTGGGTGTGTTGTTACCTTTTTTATTAAATAATTTCTACGCCACTGACTTTAATGCAAATTGGTTATTTATGGTAGATACCTTATTTTGTTTAGAGGATAAAAGTCATCTTACGTTTTTGTTGTAGGACGCACTGTTTTCAAGATATTCCACAATGTTGGCACTCATGCAAGCTTTTTGTAATACAATACGGTTCAATAACGATCACAAAAATGATTAACTTCTGGAAAAACTCAATAGCATTGATTTTTATGATATTTTACCTCGTATGGGTTCCACATTATGAAGTATCTCGGAAACAGTGCGTCCTAGGACAAAAACGTACGATGACTTTTCTTCTCTAAACAACATGAGGTATCTAACAAAAATAACAAATTTGCATTAAAGTCAGTGGCGTGCAAATTATTTATTAAAAAAGGTAAGAACAAGCCCAGATCTCCGCCATTGGATTGAAGAATTTTTCATCGGGAGTATCAAATCATGTTCTTCAATTAGCACAACTACTGTTCAAAATTTCCAATTATTTCAATCAGCCAATTTTTTTATATTTCAAAAATACGATTTTTTTCTTAAAACACCCTGTATTTTCTTAACGAAGCATTTCACGAATATAGTTCATGAAGCAAACTCATATTATTTTTCGATTCTCTATCGTTCCCTAGAGTTAAGTAGGTAAAACCTGAATCACCCTGTATAAAACTAAACTTGGCAAGTAATTATCAATTTTTTCTCTGAACTTTAAAGAGCCAACCTTTAATAAATTAATCTAATGTGTATGCTGTACATTTCAAAAACTTAATAACTAAAAAAGGGCCTTCCTGTAACATTTTTTTACAATTTTTGGAAATCGGGGCAATGGTAATCAAATACCCTGGTACATCTTTGATTCGGGTATGACACCCTATTACATACATTCCACATACGCATGCGATATCGAAAAAATAAAATGCCTTACCTTTTACGTTCGTTTTTCTTACGTCTAAGCAACGGCATGCTTTCTCATGTGGCTCTTTAAGACGCCCTTACTAACAAACGACTTCTGACATAAATCGCATGTATACGGTCGTTCACCGGTGTGAGATCGCATGTGAACCTTAAGAGGAGACCTCTGCGAAAACCCTCGACCACAATGCGGACACACGCAAGGTTTCTGTCCCGTGTGGGTCCGCTTGTGCAATTTCAGTGTCGTCCTCAAAGTGAAACACTTGCCACATTCCTCGCACGCCAAAGGCTTGGCTCCCGAATGCACCAGCAGGTGGTCCTTTAGGCTGCCCTTCGAGTTCAATTTCTTGCCGCACAAGTCACACACAAAAGTCTGGCCGCCGTCTTTGTGGATCCTAACGATGTGGTGCTTCAAGTAGCGTTCCTGAAGGAAGTTCTTCCCGCAGTGCTCGCACTTGAATTCGTTGCTTTCGTAGTTCTTATCGTGACGCATCATGTGACCCTGCAGGGACGCCTTGTCGTAGCAAGATCTGTTGCAAATTTTACAAACGTGCGAACTGGTGCCGTGCTTGAAACCCATGTGGTTCTGATACTCCAAGTTGGTGACGAATCCGATATCGCATATCTCGCACACCTTCGCGTATTCCTTCAAGTGTCTCTTTCTGTGCACCATGAAAGAGCCTTTGGTTTTCAGCACCTTCGGACACAGGTTACATTGGAAGGCGGCGTCCCTCAAATGGACTCTGGCGTGTACTTTAACTTCGTATTTCCGTTTGAAACCTTTACCGCAGATCTCGCAATTAAACGGTCTTATCTCGCTGTGACTCGTGATGTGTTTCTTCAGCTTGCGAAGGTTGGGAAACGTTTTCGAGCACTGCTCACATTTCAGTGTTTTCTCGGGCTTTTTCTGACCGCTCGATTTGTTTCTGGTGTTTTTATTTTTGTTCTCGACCGTCGGCTTTTTGTGAACCACGTCGGCGTCCATCACTTTTAATTCGTTTTTTACCCTAAAAAATACTGCAATAGTAAATTTAATATTATAATAGAATTAATTAATGTAAAATGATTACCTTTTTCCTATATCAGCAAATTATTTATATTCGTTCTGAATGTGAAAAAAATGTGATGTTTTTCGTGCATACTTTATACTTTCATGTATTATTCTAGAAAAAGATACTAAAAAATTAAAGTACATCTAATTACTTTCACGTAACTCTAATTAGAATATGACAATTGGAAATTTAAAATTGTTATCTTTCTCATAATAAAAAAAAGAACCCAATTACAGCCTCTAGAGAAAAACTTGGAAACAGAGGGTTCCAGGATGTTTTCATCTGGAAATTGTTGATTTTTTCATACTTCTAAATTGTTTATTTATGCCTCTTGCAGTATAAATACCTTATAAGTTAGTGTTTCAATTTTATAAAGAAAATTGGGGCTTTCACAGTAGGTTCTTGGGCTATACTTATAATAAACCTTAAGCTAGGCATAACTGGAATAAGCAGGGCCGAAAAATGATTTTTTCCGCCCATAGGCAATAATAATTATTATTATGTATACAGGGTTGCTCATTAGTGCATCAAAGTAGCTTTACTACTAGAATTTCAAATAATAATAATAAAAAGCAAATTCCGTTAGACCACGTACGACTCGCCCTATTTTATAAAAATATTTTTGTATATACAGGGTGTTTCGTAACACGAGGATGAACCTGACATACATTTTTTTAAATGGGACACCCTATATATTATTGCATTTTCAGATTGTCTAGGAAAATCTGAACAATGGCATGTGTATATATAGTTGCAGTAAAAATTGAGGCTATGAGTTATAAACAAGTGAAAATCGCAATTTTTGAAGTTCAAGGCCCTGTACAACGAAAACGGCTCAAGATACAGAAAAATGGCTTACATGTCCCTATTTTAACTTTTTATGAGGTATCTCATTATGCAGTTGAACTTTATATCTTTATTATCTATATCTTGAAAATGTCCTGGCTAGCCATTTCAATTTTCGTAAAAATTGCCAACTATTTCTTGAGCCCCTCTATTATAAGATGGGAAAAAAATTAAAAGTGTACAAAAATGGCATTAATAAAGAGAAATAAAAAACTGTTTTTAAAAAAAGAAAACAGTTTTCTAGAAAGAAAAAAAATTGAGGGGCTGTTTCTTCCCCTTGGAATTTGAATTTTTCAAAATCCAGAGCACCTACACCCTAAAACGAATCAGTATGGGAAAATTCAGTTTTCTGTGTCAAGCTAACTGGGAACTTGAAGGGTGAGTTTGTCCCCAATTATTTTATATTAGTAGAGATACCTAATAATAGAGAGAATTGGTATGTGAGTTTCAAAATTAAAATTTTATCTTAATAATTCTCTTAAATTCATCAAGTAGTTATCCATAGTTAAGAGGTGGTAAAAGAAAAAATTGGAGTGATTTTATTTAGGTGTTGGCTCAAAGTACCCTACAGGTTTCGGTTTATTGGACCATCTTCAGGTGTAAAAGAATGAAAAGTTGGGGTTATTAAAACATTAAAAAATAAGTTACTTACACATATAGGTTGTAATTTTTATGATAGTTTGCGACCCTTATTTTGTAATTTTTATGGAGGAACTAAGCACCCTTACTTTTTATAACACCCTTCTGAACGTTCAACATCGCTTACTGTGAGTTATTTATTTTTTAATATTTCAAGAAACCCATCTTTTCATTCTTTTACAGTTAAGCCGTCCTTTTACCCCTGAAAATGGTCCAGTAGACCAAAACTGGTAGAGTACTTAAAGCTAATGAGTAAATAAAGTCACACCAAAAATTTTTAATGTTTAATTTTTTTATAAACTAGGCAATCCTAAGAAACAGGATTTAAATAATACTTCCTTGTTGCTTCTACCTGCATTGAAAATTTTCTGTAATTTCTGTTATTGTGGAGTACTTGCCAGTATTCACTTTGTGAAGAGCATTTTCTAGCCTTATAATCTACCGTTTAAAAGCCAATATTCCTTATAAAATGGAAGGACCAACACATTTCGATCTAATCCTTGATATGCTGAAGAAGTTTAATCTTATTTCCTTTGAGGTAAAAGAAACTTGTAGATAAAAATTTTTAATTCATCTACAGAAAAATTTAAAAAAAGCTCTCTATAAAATGTAATTTCGAAATCAAATAGCAGACCCTAAAAGTCACAATTATTGGAATTTAATTATGTAGTTAAAACGTTATTACTGAAAGAATTTAGTCAATATTTTGAATGTTGGCCTTTCTAAAGACTTTCAACACAGCATCTTACATGATGCTGCTATACAACGCTTCATCGGTTAGGTTTTTCTACCTCTCAAGCTTTTTCTGTCTGTGCTTCATGGCACACGACTCTTATGGAATATTTTTATATTTATGTATAAATAAATAAAAACCACATAGAACAAACAAATACTTTATTTTATAAACGTATTACATGATTCACAAGTAAAATCCGGTAACTGAACACTTCCACTAGATAACAAGAAGAAGTGAGAAGTGAGAGGATCATAATTTCCTCTCTATGAAAGAGGAGTTTAATTTTCCCAAGTCTTATAAAAACTAGAACAGAGCAATAAACAGCCTCTAGAATAGGAAACTGCATTGGAACTTTCTCAATTTTCTCATACACTACTAAACAACGGGGCTTGTTTGTGTTTGTTTTTCAAGTGTAAATTCAAAACACTCCTGCTAACGAATGCTTCACTACACATGACACATACATAGGGCCGTTCTCCCGTGTGGTACCTCAGATGAATGGTAAACTGGGTCCTTTGACTGAAAGACTTATGACACGTTTGACAGGTGTACGGCTTTTCCCCGGTGTGAGTCCTACGATGGATCCTCATCGGAGCACGACCGGTGAAAGTTTTCTCGCAATAATCACAAGAAACAGGTTTGACCCCTTGATGGCTGTTCAGGTGTCCCTTGAGGCTCTCCTTGGATGACAATTTCTTGCCGCACAGTTCGCATATGTATTCCAGTGGCACCACGTTCTTCAGATGATGCTTCTTGTAATGTTTTGCACAGGCATACTTGCAGGTGTACTCTTTGATGCAAACCTCGCACTTGTATTTAACTCGTTTCGAATCGTCATCATGAGTTTCCTTGTGTTTTCTGAGGGTGTGCTTATCGTGGCACTTTTTGTTACAAATATCGCATATATGGGTGTTGTTATGTTTATAACCGATATGAACTTTCAGTTCGCTCTTTGTATAATAGCCTTTGTTGCAGATGTGACAGATCACCTTGTATTCCTTGTAATGTCTCATCATGTGACTTGTAAAAGACGTTTTTGATTTCAGAACTTTTGAACAGACTTCGCATTTTCTGTTCTCATCTTGAATCTTCATATTGTGACTCTTTGTTTTCTTTCTATGGCATTTTCTGTCATGTAAATGTTCTTTTAAAGCATGCATTGTGATAAAGTCCCTTTCACAAACAGGACACTTTAATCCAGTCAATTCGTATTCTTTGTACGACTTCATATCCAGTTTGTCAAACCTACAATAATTTTCAATTAATAATAGTTTAACACTGACCTAGAAAACTTACCAAAAACTAAGTACAACATTTCGTTTAGAATGAAACAAGATCAATAATTTAAACCAGATGGAATGCATGTTCATTAATTTTTGTACCATGATTAGAAATGAATCAAAACTGCAATAGCTTTGAGATCTTGACATTTATTTCAATTTTATATAAAAGCTCAATTTATTTTATTTTTGACACTGGTAGTAGTAGGTCATAATTCATTTTTGAGTTGGCAGCACCTGTTGCTATATAGCCTTGCGTTCAAATTGCAAGAAAATTAAAGAGAGAGAACAACATCAAAAAGAAGAAGATTCAAAAACAAAACTTTAAATTTCATTTAAAAATTGATCAAAACCTACTCGAGTTTAAAAATAAAATAAATAGATCATAAAACAACATAACGCTCACAATAATAATTACTACTGAATACTCTGTGAAATATATTCAATATCCACCCCGCCGATATCGTGGGCCCTATAGTGAGTCATCAGGTGGCTCTTCGTGGTGAAATCCTTCCCGCATTCACATTTATAAGGACGCTGACCGGTGTGATATCGGATGTGAGTCGTCAGAGACGTCTTCTGGGTGAATCTTTTCCCGCAAATATCACAAGTGAACGGCTTCTCGCCGGTATGAATCCTGCTGTGCAGCTTCAGATACTCTTCAGACGCAAACAACTTACTGCAAATTCGACAGATGTAATCTTTCACTCCAGTGTGCATTTTGATGTGCGTCTCGAGGATCTTCTTACTGCTCACCGATTTCCCGCATATATTACAGATATAATTGTACATTTTCTTGTGAGTTTTGAAGTGCTGGCGTAAGCTTCTCAAGTTCACGTAATTCTGTCCGCAAATATCGCAGGTGTGCTGTTTTTCCAGACCGTGGTCGGGTTCGTGAGTCAATTTGTGTTCTTTAAGTGACGACAGACTGCTTAGTATCGCACCGCAAAGATCGCACATAACCCGCGGGCCCTTATGGGTACTGTCCACGTGTGAAGTGTACGAGGACTTATTCACAAATCCCTTGTTGCACGGTTCGCAGTAGAAACTGTATTTTTTCAAGTGGAGCTTTTTGTGAACGCCGAGGTGGTTGGAATGTACAAACATCTTTAGACATATGTCACACTGAAACGTGGGCTTGTTGTGGGTTCTTTTGTGAACGTTGAGCTCGTACAGAAACTTAAACTTCTTCCCGCAAACGTCACAGGAATGATTTCGAATGTCGGAATGTCTGATCAGATGCTTTTTGAGGATTTTCTTGGTTTTATACGATTTGTTGCAGATATCGCATCTGAAAGCGTTTTCGGGTGTTTCCTGAGACGACTCAGCGATCCTTTTAGCGCTTTCGTCGGGAATTTTCAGGATCAATTTCTCGATATCGCACGACTGTACGAAGTCTGCATCGTTTCCGATAAAGTTACCAAAGTGATCGTTGGGCGAGATGTTGTTCAAAATGTCGGTGCAATCGGTTTCCGTCACCAGCAGGTTCAGCAGTTCCGCATCGGATTGATTCAGGTGGTCGACGAGGACGTGCGCATCGCTCATTTGTTGCGGCTTCGCATTTTCCTCGTTCGTGAAGTACTTGCACTGAAGATTGAAGTTGTCGGATTGCAAAGCGGTTATGTTGAAATTTGCGTACAAATGATCTTCAAATAAAGAGCTGAAAAAATTAAAACGGCAATGTATTCTATTGCAAGAAAATAGAATAAACTTAGAACAGTACTTACATGCAAACATAATTCTTTTGCGAACAATAATGCCATAGCTACGATTCCTATAGGGACTCCCAAAAATGAGTGCAAGTATTTTTTTTTTTTGTATCACTAGCACCAGCACTAGTAGGTATAGACAATGGGTAAGGTCTTGTTTTTATTATTATTCAATTAGATAAAATATGAAAATAAAAGGTAGAATGATTGATAAATTGTTGCAATAAAAGTGACCAAGAATCTCAAGAGGGTACTTACCTATCACAAAAAATCCTTATGCAGTCTAAGTAAACAGTCAGAAGAATCCCAATTCGAGTTCAATGGCACACTACATTGGGAATTCTCCCGACTGTTTAAGGTAGGTACCTTTTATTTTACTACCATTTATCGATCATTCTACCCGTCAATTCCATTTTTTATCCCATTAAATTCTGGTAATTCGTTTTTTGATATTTCTTTTCAGCAATTTTGATTTTATTAATCGATTTCTACAATCGAAAGTATTTTGGCCACTTTGCCACCAAATTACAGTTTTTTTTTTAATCGCTGGTGGCCGAAATAATAACAAAAAATCATTAATCTGATTACGCCATTCCATGGTCCTAAATTAATTACACGAACCCTCAATTTTCAATTTTTAGGTTTAAAATTAACCTCTTATTGCATATAAGTGATGGACCACCCTAGACAATTGCCACTTAAAATAAAGACTATAATCCCTGTAGAGGTGAAACTGTTCTTTGAGACTGAGTGTCATGTTGTGAATTTTTTTACTATCTATATCTCATCTCTAGATCAAAATTGATGGTAGTAGCTGTGACAGTACTAAGAAAGTCATTTCGGAGAAGCGGCATGCAGAAAATTATCCTCGAAACATAAGTTTCTGCTTGCCGCTTCTCCGAAATGGCTTTATTAGTAATGTCAGTTGCTGCCATCAATTTTAATCTATATAATTGAAGACAATTATGAATTATAACTGTCAATCATTGTCAAACTTATCAGGAATATGAGTAAGATTAAAAAATGTGTCACAAATGTTCTCGTTAGGATTATTATGACGATAGAGGTTATGATGTCTCGTTTTTGTGATAAATCACACAGTAGGTAAATTACACATTAGACAACATCAGAATCAAAACACTAATATTGGCAAAAACATATATTTAGAAGAAATTACTTGGATTATACAAAATAATAAAAATAACAGGATAAAACTAAATTTTTCAAGTCAGTGACTTAAATTACTAATAATAATTAATAAACTCAAGTTACAGCTAGCTAATTAAACGTCCGTCATGTACACAATACATAACAGGAGTTATCAACAGCAGATATAATTTTAAATGTAACTTAATATCTTACGACAAAGTATCATTATACTCTGCATACAGTTTCTGTAGAAATTAGGGATAATTTTCTTTTTTGTTTTCGCAAATTAAACATTAACGCCATTCTACATGCCAAGCATTGATTTAAATTGAATTGAAATTGAATCCCTAAATGATTTAAATCAGCAATTACATCAACAATTCTGTTGTGATTGTTGCAGCAGCTGGTGCCCCAAATTTTCGATACAGGAACCAAAATAAAAACTACCATTTACGCATCTCATGGCAATGATTCAATCACAGACTCCGTTCACTCAGTTTTCCGACTACATTTTGTTAAATGCAACGCCAAATTTGCAACATTTGAACGACAGAAATTGCAAGTGTGATTCTCGTTGTTATGTTTGTACATAAGAGAACAGTTCTCTACGTAAACTTTACACCTAACACAGAAATATAAACTGTGACTATCATGGTAATGGCTCCTGATTATTCCGGCTTTACAGGACTCAAACGAACACTTCTCACATTTATACCTCTTAGCTATGTGCATTCTCAATGATCTAAACTTATTAAAGACCATATTACAATCGTCACACGTCTTGACAGATTGAATTTTTTTCTTTTTCTCCAAGAATTTCGGTTCCATCAGATCACTCAACTTTTTAACGAATATTTTTGGTTTCTCAACAGCCGCTTCGACTTGACCGGCATCGTTATCAACGGTCTGGCCGACGCTCTCGTCAATGACAAGACTAACATCGTCACTGCTATTGCTATCTTCAGTTTCCTTACTCGAAACTATCACAATACTATTTTGAGGATCACTGGCATTATTTGCATCAGTTGTGTTCGTTTGTGGAACATCCACCTGCTGGCTAGTCTGTTTGGTGGTAACTTTAATCACCTTGGAATTAATTTTCTTAGCATGCCCCTCTAAAGTTTTCCAATCAGACTTTGGTAGATTTACAGAATTTGCAGGAATTACTCCTGGCAAGGTGCTAGCGGTAGTGCTAGTGCTACTACTTCCAGGAAACACCTGGTTGCTGTCAGAGGAATAAGGTTTTAACAAAGTAATAATGCCAGTAGAATTAGTGTTCTTGTCATTATAAGAAACTGTACCTACAGACGCTTGTTGATTTTGAGGATACTGCTTTGTCGACACAGCAGTGCTCTGGACATTATTTGAACAAGCCAGATCAGCGGGTATACGATAAGTAGTCGCAGTTACAGTGTTATTGCTTTGATTACTTGATGATGTTGAAACCGAGGGAACGCTGACAAATTTGTTGGTCGTCAACGTAGCTGTGGTAACTGTGGATGTATTAACTGAAGAATTCTGACCGCTGAGTGTGGTATTTGGGACAGCACCATCGAGACAGAAACTGAAACTAGTTGGACCTGTTTTTAAAAGTTTCATATTATTCATGGTATTTTGAGGAGCCTGTAAAAGATTAAGAGAAGCTAACTGGGTACCTGATAGAGCGATCGCCTGATTACTGGCTCTAGGGGCATTCAAGACGATATTAGATGCGGTGCTCACTTTATTCGACCACATCGTAGCGACTGGATTTGAAGTGGTGTTTGTGGTAACTGTTGCAGGGTTGGGTGAATAAATGTAACAAACTGAGTTTGGTGCAGAATTTCTGACAGAAGCAGCGAACTTATTAATTACTAAGGGCTTGAAGACATTTGTTGAAGAGCTGGCCGGGATCTCGTTAGTAGTATTGACATTTTTCGACGATTTAGGTGTGTTAGGTTTAGGTTTTGAAGCTGGAGATTTGAGACTTTTAGAAGTCGAAGGTTGGGGATTCGGTTGCTTACCAATGGAAGTAAAGCGTTGTATTGGAACTTTTAGTAACTTCGTATTTGAATTCGAGGCCGTTTTGAGAATAATATGCGACTTTATTTGCGGGGTTTGCCGATTTTCGGTTGCCTGGGAACTGTCATTATCATCGTCGTTTATAATGATAACTTCCGAAGCAGATTCTTTCGGTGTGGAGCGATTTAATTCCAATTTGTCAGAAATTGCTTGGCTATTTACGGGGGCTTCTAGCTGTTGATGTAAAGAAAGATGTTCTCGAAGTTCTGGTGCGCTCCCAAAGACGTCAAAACATAAATTACATATTATACTTGCAGAAGGATCAGACGCTGCATCTGTAACTGCCACCTCAGGTTCTTCAATAATAATACTTTCTTCAGAGCTAATTTCCTGTACTGCAGACGAACTGTTGGTAATATTGAATGTATCAGCTTTTTCTCGAACGGCTACGGCACTTACATTGTTGTCACTGTACACTTTCTGAAGTTCTTCTTTGTCTAGCCTGTGTTCTAGTTTATAGTGTCTGTGTAACTGAAAACAATCTTCGAAAACTTTATCGCAAAGGTTACAGTTATATTTTCCCTTCACAATTTCTCTTGGCTTTTGGACATTCAAAGCACTCGGAGTTGACTCGTTCGCGTTTTTCGCTTTGCTCTGATTGTTGGAATGCTTCTGTATGTGGTAACAAAAATTGATGCAATAATTAAAAGTTCTGTTGCATAGAGCACAGAAGAACCTGTGCTCGTTGGAACTCTCTTTGGTATGTCTCTTTACATCGTCGATATTTTTTATACTTGCAGAAGAGCACATCAAACACGAGTAAGGAGAATCACTTTCCGATGAGGAAAGCTCAGCTATATCATTTTTATGTACAGTCTTATTCTCGCACGTTTTCCTAGTCGAATACTTCTTCTCCGTAACCGGTAGGTTAAAGTCCTCTCTGTTTTCGTCTTCATGTAGTTGTTTATGAATGAACAGATCTACGTGACTCGAGAATTTTGTCAAGCAGACGTAGCAGACGTACTGTCTGCCCCTGCGGGAGTGATCGCACGAAGCAGCGATTTTAAATTTCATAGTTTCCAGATCCATTTTATGCAGTACCACTCTGCACGGTTTAATGTTAAACTTCTTGATGTAACTCTCCAAGGTGGTTTCGTTATTTTTTACCGAATGTCCATCTATGCTGTGTTTATGAAACCTGAAATTAATTTGTTCTAAATTAGTCCTATTGCATAGTGAATCTCGGAAAATCTAGACTAACATTTCATTAAATCCTAACTAAATAGCAATTAAGACAGCCAGAGGTAGTAAAAACACAGCGATTTCAATCGGCTCGCACTTCAAATTTATAACACGATACACTTTTCAAATGTGCATGTACTACTCTCTTGAAAAGGATTATACAAATAATTACTATGAAAAAATAAATGTAAAGGAAAAACTCGTTTTGTTTTAAAAATTTTTATTATGATTGTGTTATTATTAATGGTTTCAATGCAGTGTCATGTATGAAAACTATTAAAATTGTAACCCAGTAACTAAATAATTACATAAAATAATAAGACCGTCATCAATACTAGCAAACAAACGAAATATTTGTTGTGAAAATCACTACCGCTCAACTCTTAAATGTTTCTCAAAAATTACAAAGTTTGCTATCCACAGTCATGCTGAGAGTACAACTTGACAATGACAAAATTAAAAAAGACCAGTGAAAAGACAATAAAGAAAAATTAGAAACTTAACCACAATAGAATTTACCAAAAAACAATTTATAAAAAAATTAATTTAATCGAATTCAGAAAATTACATCAATTAGGTACACAATAAATTTTATTCGTTAGTCTAAACATGAGAATAAACTTGGATCTTATTAACCACTTCAAGATTTGCAGAGCAGGTTTGAATCTAAGAAAGGCGAATATTAAATAAATTATAGTTACCAAGTCTTATGGTTCCGGTTAAAGTAATCATAATGTCTGTTGGAAAACTAAAAGGTAGCTATTTTTGAATTGCTTGTGGTGTGTCTAAGGAGCCAAACAGGTTATCTCGTTTTATGAAAAGATTGTAAGAAGAAAATCAGATTGGGAAATAATAAAAAAAATCAAATAAATCAATACAGAAAGATAACAATTGAATATCAAGAAACACTTCTCATAAAAATGATTAAATACACATAAATAAAGGAGACTATACAAAAAAAAGAATGTTGCCTTCATGCCAGAAAAAAATATCCAAAATACCAAAAAAAGACAGCAAAAATAGGGATGGCTTGACAGTTCAGAAATAAATACGAAATGTGACCAATGAGAATAATAATTACCTATATAAAATGAAAATTAAAAATTTCAGACCTCAAAATGAAGAAACACAATCAAACTTCAAAAACTTACCTACCTTATTATAATAAAATATAATTCTTTATATTAGTTACAAGACAAGTGTGTATACATATATTATATCATAAACTTTATTACAGTAATCAAAACATGAAAAGAGTATTAGTCTAACAACAAAATATGCCACCAGGTTGCTATTTTTCGATAAAAAATTATAAAAAACCCGGCTCAAATCATTTTTTTTTTGTTCCCTTGAAACTTGATCTATGCAGATAAAAAATATTTCCACATAATTACGTATTTCATAAACATTATTATAATAATAAGCTTTATTGCGTAATAGACTCCTATATTTACAAGGAAAAACAAACAAAATACAATTAAAAAAAAAGTAAAAAAGTGACAAATCAAAAATAGAGACTAGAAAATGTACATACAGGGTGTTGATTTTCAAAGCGGGCCATAGGGGATTAGCATTGCGAAAGTGGTTTTTGAGGATTCCTGCTCGCCGTTTAAACTGACAGAAATGGTTTTGGTATCAAAATGAAGCTAAAATTATTGCGCATAACGCTTGCCATCAGAAATTAATTTAATTTCACGTTGTTTTCTAAAATTCTTCAGTAAAAATTCAAGTAATTGTTAATGTTTAATCACAAAATAGCATGCCTTGCCTAAACAATAATGACGTTTCTACGTTTTGACAATCCAATAATAGAACCAGACTTTATTCTTACCTACTGACTTATAAATTTTTATTATTGGATTGTCGAAACGTAGAAACGTCATTATTGTTTAGGCAAGGCATACTATTTTGTGATTAAACATTAACAATTACTTGAATTTTTACTGAAGAATTTTAGAAAACAACGTGAAATTAAATTAATTTCTGATGGCAAGCGTTATGCGCAATAATTTTAGCTTCATTTTGATACCAAAACCATTTCTGTCAGTTTAAACGGCGAGCAGGAATCCTCAAAAACCACTTTCGCAATGCTAATCCCCTATGGCCCGCTTTGAAAATCAACACCCTGTATAGTATACAGGTGTCCCAGCTTATTCGAAGCGGTCTCTGTAGGCCAAACGATTGATTTCTTTCAAAAAAATTTTGCAAATTCAAGTACAGGATCACAATGGACATAATTTAAAATTATTTTGGAGTATACAGAGTGTCCCATATGACAGTGGCATATCAAAGTTATGTTTTTTTAAATGGAATGCTCCTAGGTTATTGCATTTTTAGATTGTCTGAGAAGAGAAAATAAGATTCACTTTTACAGTTGGTGTTTAAATTCAGAAGTTTTTGAGTTATAAGCAAGTGAAAATCGTCATTTTTCAAGTTCAAGGCCCTGTACAAAGAAAACGGTTCAAGATAGAGAAAAACGGCTTACATGTCCCCATTTTAACTTTTCATGTACTATCCTATGATGTGGATGAAATGTTTATACAGGGTGATGAAAAATTTGAAAAATTCTGAGATTTCTCCACGCGTCGCCAAATAAAAAAATCAAAGAAAGTACAAATGTTTCTATACCATAGGATAGTACATGAAAAGTTAAAATAGGGACATGTAAGCCGTTTTTCTCTATCTTTAGCCGTTTTCGTTGTACAGAGCCTTGAACTTGAAAAATGACGATTTTCACTTGTTTATAACTCAAAAACTTCTGAATTTAAACACCAACTGTAAAAGCCAATCTTTATTTCTCTTCTCAGACAATCTAAAAATGCAATAACATAGGAGCATTCCATTTAAAAAAACATAACTTTGATATGCCACTCTCATATGGGACACTCTGTATACTCCAAAATAATTTTAAATTATGACGATTGTGATTCTGTACTTGAATTTTCAATTTTTTTTTTGAAAAAGTCCATCGTTTGGCCTACAGAGACCGCTTCGAATAAGCTGGGACACCCTGTATATAATTATAAAAAAAAACAAAACAAAAAAAAACAATAAAACTGTGCAAGAGTCGCCACCTCAGGATCTAGCCTAGTGTAATAGGTACTTGTTTTAGTAGGAACATAAAAAATAAATGGGAGAGCTGCCTTCAATATTTGCAGATGTTATTGGCAAATAAGAATTATAATTATGTATTTTTATACATAATTTCTTTTTTCTAAATAAAACTTTTTGATTCTCCCCCTTACGAAATTGTAACTTTCTGTCTTGATAAGACAACCGAAAGCGAAAGTAAAACATCGTAGGTGATAGGTTGCTAGGTGGTTGCTAGCTATGAAAAACTTTCGTGGCCTGGACAAAAAAGTAGAAATGTCAGTTTGATTAACGTTTATTTAGATGGAAAATTAAATGTAAAACTACAATAAAAAATTCCAGTAAATCTTTCTGGAACATACAAATAATTATTATTGTATGTTCCAGAAAGATTTACTGGAATTTGCAGCTTCTTGAATGCAATTCATTTTCCAACTAAACTACGATCAAAGATTCTAACATTACAACGGTACAGAGTTTTAAACTTGACAGTGTCATAAATTAATAATTTAAAACTATCGTTACTATGGTAATGTTAAAAACATGGCACCTTATAATAATTCCATTGTTATCACTGAATCGTATTATTTTACTCATTTCGTCTTAATCCGTGGTTCAATATGGCAAGGGGAGAATGAAAAGTTTTTAAATATCCTCGGCTACGCTACGCTTCGCCTCGGCTATTCAAATACTCCTCACACCTAAAAGTGAACTTTCGTAGCTTGTAATGTAAATAACTATTTCTCATGTAGTTTATATTGCGAGATGAATAAAAAGCAGGCTGCTACAGAGAAGAAATCATCAAAGCCGAGTAGGTAATCGCAAATTCACAGAACCGTACGCATTAACATGACAATGTAAAGTGGTGAATCTTCTATTTAGTCTAGGAATTCGGGGAATATGCAAAATTAGCTGGAATAATGACGAATAATTCGAGAATAACGCTCCAGATAATTCTAACCTCTCCATCAGTAGAGACTGTAGGATATAAGAAGCGGTTGCTTAGGAAGCAAGGCTACTTTTGAATATTGAAGCATTGCCTAGCTACAAGATTAGTGAATATAAATTACCGTGCTATTAAATGTGTTTCGAAAATCACTACTTTGTGTTAAATAAGTATGGGATTACTTAATAGACGAACCTTGTAACGGAAATCCATAACGATGTGTTTAAATTTTATGTAGCAACATTTTGAGCTTTGTTAATTCTCCGGAAGGCTTTTTTGTTGCAGCAGGTGCAACATTGTTGATCATTATTTTTTATATTTACACTTAACAGTATTCATTTTGAAGTTTATAGTAATTTTTTTGATCCCTTTAATCACTAATAAAACCCACAGAAACTTATGAGTGCACGTGAGATTTCTAAATTAGAGCTGACTATGTCATTTTTCACATGCAGTCATTGAATTTACGAATGGTGTGACGTAGTAACCATATAGTTCTTTGTTAGAATTGCTCGACTTTTGTTCAATTTCAGTGCTTTTCTGGGGGGAAAGAAAAGTGAGAGAAAAGTTGCTTACAGTATTTTTTTTCTTGCTTTGATTGATTTTTTTTTTTTGATTGATATTTTTGAATCTGATTGATAGAAAAACCCTTGACAAAAGAGGAAAACCAAGAGAAGACTGTAATTTCAAATGGCCTATGTAAAAACGAAGACCATGTACAACTTCACTGCTTCAATGAAGACCGCACGACAAAAAATCCAAATATTGCTTAATTCAGTTTAATTTAGGGGGTCCCTTGCAATTATGTTTATTCAGCAGATTTCTCGTGATGTACTTCTTCAAACACAAAGAGCATTCGTACGGCCTGGCTCCTGTGTGAGATCGAATGTGAATATCCAAAGTGCTCTTCTGGGTGAATGCTTTATGGCACACCGCACAAACATATCTTCTTTCATTGGTATGAACGACCAGATGACCAGTCAAATATTTCTGCGCGGTAAAGCACTTTCCGCAAACTTCGCACTTGTACGGTTTCTCTCCGGTGTGTTTCCGCAGATGTATCCGAAGATAAGTTGACGTGGACACGGTCTTTCCACAGATCTCACAAACATTCTGATAGCCGTCGTGTATTTTCATGTGATTCCCGTAAGACTGCTTACAAGCCAGCTTCTTCTTACAGACGGGACACTGCAGATCGGATCCGTCGTATTCAGGCCTGTGAGTCTCTAGATGCTTTTTATAATAGTTCTCGTCCTTGTACACTTTCTTGCAATGCTCGCAAACGTAACATATCCCTTTATGTTTTCCTATGTGTCTTTTGTAGAGGGACAAACAAAGGAAGCCCTGGTTGCAGTCTTCGCACTTGTACTTGTAATCTTCATGGTGTCTTTTCAAGTGATTGTTGAACGATTCTTTTATCAAGAACGTCTTACTGCAAATGTCGCAGGTGTACCTCGTGCTGTCCAATTCTTTGTCGTGTTTAATTTTTAGATGGTGTCTCAACTGAGGCTCGGTGGGAAAATTTTCCGGGCACACTTCGCATGCGTACACGTCATGCTGATGAATCAGAGCATGAGCTTCGTTATGGATTTCCAAACGGTTCAACGTCGGAAACACCATATTACAAAAGTGACAGACGAAGGACGTCTCTTCGTGTGGTAAGTATTTAACATCAAACCTGGAAAGAAAAGAGTCCTTCATCAACTTCTCTGTTTGGACGATATCAATCTTTATCACATCAGTGACACTACTAATGACAATGCCACAATATAACCATTAATTTTTCATAGTTATTGATAAACGATTATCTGACATCGAGGAGGATTCGTTTATAAAAATATCTAATTTCGTAAGACACCTTCTGGCTAAATAGCTGGTAAAAGCTAAAGGTCATAAACTCTAAAGAAGAAGCGCATCTGGTACGATTCACTTGCACGATCTAGCAAGGTGTTACTGTCTGCGGTATATTTCAATCAATAGGAATGCGTGATTTAGAAAATCTCATTGAACTCAGAGGTAGAAAACTACCAAAATAGAGATCTGTAATGATGGTAATGATATTACATATGCCTTTCTTTTATTTCTCCTATTCGAGTACTAGAGATAAGTATCTTCAACAAGAGATGGCGCTAGCAGTACATGATATTTGTCAAAGTTTGAGGTAGACTTATAATTATTATCTTTTTAGGACAATATCTGTCTTACACACAGGGTTAATTTTAAAATACTGAATACTTTAATTTTTTGTAACAAAAAAAAAAACTATTAATCTAAAAACTGCCCTAGGCAATACAGTAGAAAGGCCTCTTATAAAGCTACTGAGCAGTAATTTTGAACGTTCACTTCCTTCTGGCTTAGTGTATATTTAATCCAAGGTTGGGGTTGGCAAATAAGAACAATATTAATTTATAATTCAAGATTTAAGGTTCCTATTAGTCGATGGTCCTTTGCAATTATGTTTTTTCAACACACTTTTCGTAATAAACTTCTTCGAACATATAAAACATTCATAGGGTCGTTCTCCAGTATGAGAACGCATGTGGATCAACAAACTGCCGTTCTGCGTGAAAGCCTTTTCACATATCGAACAAACGTATCTTCTTTTTTTCGTGTGAACAACCGAGTGTACGGTCAAATACGTCTGTGCCGTAAAGCACTTTCCACAAGTTTCACACTTGTACGGTTTTTCCCCGGTGTGTTTTCGCATATGTATCCGAAGATTCGTAGTCGTTGAAACTGTCATTCCACAGATATCGCAGAACTGGCAAGTTCGTTCCTGGTGTATTTTTTTGTGATGCTCGTACGACATCTTACTGGCTAATTTCTTTGAACAAATCGGACACTGCAGTTCGGCTTCATCGAACTCGGGCTTATGGATTTCCAGATGCTTTTTATAATACGCTTCGTCTTTGAACACTTTACTGCAGTCATCGCACGAGTAGGTCGTCCCTTCGTGTCGGCTCATGTGCACCTTATAATGGGACATGTACCAAAAGCCTAGATCACACTTCTCGCACTTGAATTTATACTCTTGTCGATGTTTCTTCAGGTGAATGGTCATGAGATAGTTTTTCGTAAACGATTCGCTACAAATCTCACAGGTGAGCTTGGTCTTGGTACTTTCCATTGTTTCGCTGTGATCATTTTTCAAATGACACCTCAACTGATCCTTGTTGGGGTATTTTTCCGGGCACAATCGGCATGCATAAACATCTTGTTGATCAATTAGAGAATGAGCTTCGCTATGAACTTTCAAACGGTTTAATGTACCGAATGACTTGTTACAAAAGTGACAGATGTAGGGCTTCTGCTCTTTGGTAGGATTGATTTTAATTTTGAACCTGGAAATAAAAGAGTAGTTTCATACAATCCGGTAAGCATTTATTTATTATTTATTCTTTTGATTGCACATTTCGTCAATAGCTCATGGAAGATTTCTATGTTATGTAATAAAAATTATTTCCAAACAAAAGAAGCTTGTTGCGTAACAATTTGCTCAGAAACTGAAGAAACACTACAAGCCTCAAGGATTCTTCCAATAGAATTTTGATCGTAGTTATTATAAGTCCCACCAAGCTGTCACATTTTAATCAGGAATAACTGGACCTCTTGTTTAATTTCTGGATCATTTAAAAAACAAAAAGAATTAATGGTCTCCTTATTTGGATTTAATATTTTGGGAGAAGTACTCTGTGTTTCTGTTCTTATTAGTTGGTTCCTTTTATGTAGCTTATAATTATTATTTGTTAGTTTTTCTTTTAAAGTTCACACTTTCACATATTGGGCTCATAAATTTGTGTCCTTGGCGAAAATGTCAAACCTGACACATATTTTTTTATGCTTTTAGTGGTTTATTTATCAAAAGTCTCATTAAAACCGCATGTTATTCCCAAAAGTGATACCTGATTGATACTGGCACTCACTCACTTACCGGATCCCTACCTAGTGTAGCTTAAAAAATCATCTCGGATTCCCACAGAAATTAAAACCCGTATTAAATCTCTTGAAAAAATCAGAAAAATTATAATAATTGAACTTTTTATTGTTTTGATGAGAGGTTACAAACCATTATTATACCTTTACCCTCGCCTTTACCACAATGTCACCCTATTATTATAATAAATTGCAGCTCTGTCAACCATTTAAGGTTTGCAGATTTTTTTTTATTAGATAATTTTGCAATTGGAAGGCAAAAAAAATTAGGGACATTAAGTTCAATAATTATGTTTAAATATCCATTTTCTTTAATTCGATCTAAATCATATAATATTTGAAGTTAATCAACGAGTAGAAAATATAATATAAATTGGATAATAATGAAGTATACTAGGTGCCGGTTACAATTACAAATTTCTTTATTGTACTTGAATTACAACAGTCATTGCTCAGTACAATAGCGTCATTACAGAAATAATAAAAACAAACATAAAGACAAACAGTAAAAATTTAAAACGCACAGCAAGTCAACATAACACCGGGAACAGTGAGGGTCGAGACGCGCAGAGACACCAAAGACATCAGGTCTCGATCGAGGTATAGTTCCATCTCTATGATAAGGATGGATCAAGGCTTTGAGTTTTAGGTGTTTTAATATCAGACTGCAGGTAGGGATGGGGGGTGGAAGGACAGTATATCAGAGGCAGTGTAGGGTTCCAACTCCGTGAGATGTTTCCGGAGATACGCACTGTACGCTGAGAACCCAACAGTTGCAGGATCTATTTTGAAGTGGTTCAGGTATTTGATAGATGCGTACGTGAATGTCCTTTCTCAAGACGACAGATGGTGTGTAGGAGGTTTGAACAAACTGAACCTGGTACTATAGTGATGGGTGAATCGGTAAGGTAAAAGTCTATCCTGATTTTTGTGGATCAGTTTGAGCAGAGAGAAGACATACAAAGCAGGCACGGTAAGAAGTCCAAGCCGCCTGAAATGGCCTCTGCATGACTGCTGCATTGACAAGCCTGCCAGGTTAACTGACATAAAATGATACTTTAAATTTTATTACAAACCAGACCTATAGGGTGATTCTATTTAGTAGCTACTTTTAAATACAAATAATACACCGAAATATAAACAGTTCAATAACGAATCTAATTATTACTGGGTCCCTTACAAATATGCTTGTTCAAAACATTCTTCGTCACAAACCCTTTCTTGCACACAGAACACTTGTAGGGTTTCTCTCCGGTGTGAGATCGCATGTGGATTGTCAAACTGCCATTCTGAGTAAAAGCTTTATTGCACACCGTGCAAACGTATTTCCTTTCATTGGTATGAACAACTGAATGGCCGGTCAAATACGTTTGCGCGGTAAAGCGCTTTCCGCACACCTCACACTTGTACGGTTTCTCTCCTGTATGAGTTCTCAGGTGTATTCGAAGATACGTCGCTTTAGAAACTGTCTTTCCGCAGATCTCACAAACGTTTTGATACCCTTCATGTCTCCTCATGTGCCGTCCGATGGACTGCTTGCATGCGAGCTTCTTCTTACAGATAGGACACTGGAGTGCAGACTCGTCGAACTCCGGTTTGTGCGTTTCCAGGTGCTTCTTGTAATACGCTAAATCTTTGAATATCTTACCGCACTCTTCACACGAGTAGCTCACCCCTTGATGTCCTTCCATGTGCTTTTTATAGTGCGACAAGAAAAGGAAACCTTGATTGCACGTCTCGCACTTGTAACTGAACGCTTCGTGGTGTCGTTTCAAGTGACTTTTGAACGAGTCTTTGATGACGAAAGTCTTGCTGCAGACATCGCAAGTGTACTTCACACTTTCCAATTTCTTATCGTGCTCGGCCCCCATGTGAAATCTCAGCTGGTGCTCGTTGGGGAACTTTTCCGCGCAAATTTCGCACGCAAACACGTTATGCTGATGAATCAGATAGTGAGCTTCGTTGTGAATTTCCAAACGAGTCAACGTACTGAACGACACATTACAATAGTGACAGATAAAGGACATCTCTTCATTTTTAGGTTGAATGTATTTAACTTCAAACCTGGAAAGAAAAGATGATTTTCATACAGTCCAGTCGGCATAAGGTTTCTTGTCATCACTAAGTTTATTCTAACAATTAAGTACAAATCATTTTTACTAAATTATATAAATCAATCAATATTGTTTATAAATATTTCATTGATACTAGGGATTGTCTATTTAACCATCTTTAACCAAATAATTCTGAATTACTATTAACATTAAATAATCAACATGATTATATCTGTTGTAACATCGACTTTATCAATTATAACTGTTTATACAGAAGTGATCTGCATATTCACAAAGAAATCACACCATTTACTGATCCCATCAATTTTATTTCAAGTTACCTCAAGGACTGGCTAAAGTTTGAGGAGCACAACTTGGGGAAATTTTCAAACAAATAATAATAATTGTCATCTACATAAAAGAAAACACTAATATGAACAGAATAAAAAGTTTTAGGACGAAGTTACAGAGTCAATTATTATTGATACCGGTTCTCATATCAATGTTATAACTCAAGAATTCGTTTGCATTGATAATGCCGTGTTACTGAGAAACCTTTCTGGGTTTCACTAAAAAAACTGCTGGCTTTCTTTTCATCATACTTAACAGGCAAAATTTGGCAGTCATTTGCTGCAGAGCGATTTAGATAAAATACAGCTGATGATGGGTGTATCAGACGACCTTACTGCACAGGTTTGACATGAAGCCATGGTTAGAGCTGCAGCAGATTTCCATGATTTAATTTCTTCACAGAGCGATTGATTGTCAAGAATTGGTGGGTGTGCTGCGGTTGCATGTACTTGCAACTTTTTTGCAGATGTAAACTTGTTCACTTGTATTTAGATTTTATAAGGAGAATATCTAGATTTTGATTTATAGTTGTGTAGTTTTTGTTCAGTAAAAAAGGTTTAGGTACCTAGACCTAGAACAGGTTTTTCAAATAGTTTGAGAAATCATCATATTATTTTTAGAGGGAATTTTTGTATCGGTATGACGGGTCACGCTCATGTTTTATGCCACTTTTATGATACCAGTCTCATTAGCTGCTAAGATGCTGTCACTTTTTGTCAAAAACTAATAACTCCGATCTGAAATTATCAGCCTTTCCAAAACTATTGCGCTTTTTTATCGCTGCCTCTTGGACTATTAGAGACACAAACATGTAGGTGAAGTAGGGAAAGCTCGAGATTATTGTGATCTCAATTTAACTGTGCAGATTTTTTGATAAAATTCTTTCAGTTACTTGCAACATGGAAACGTCAATCAATATTCAATGTGTCCTGAAAGATAATGAAAACAGAAAATAAGCGAAACAAGTTACTTATTAAAAAGCTTTATTTAAAAAAAATAGCAGACAGTCTCATATCAATCTAAAAACTAATAATACAAAATTGAACTGATAACTAAAAAACAAGGTCACTCTCTGTTGAAACTTTTCTTTCAATTGGCGAGAATCTAATTACTTTGCTTTAATGTTATCGCATTTGCATTTACTTCAAGTGAACACTTGCTTTAACGATCTCTTAGTAAAAGTTCCAAAATGTTCCAATTGGTAAAAGCTTTAACTGATTGTTCGGAGCTTAAAGCATTAGCTTAAAATTTTTAGAAACACAAAATGATAATACCTCATCTTATCAATTTAAATCAATGTCTTAATTTGGTAGTTAACAAAATATTCAACACTAAAAAAAAAGCAATTATTTTAATCGTGCTGGTTTCCTGATTTGTTCTTACAATAGATAACTTATACGATTCAGTATCCACAAATAAAACAACTCAAGCAGATTGCTTTGGTCCTTTACAGTTGTGGTATTTCATAATGGTACGTGTAACGAATTTTTTCAAACACACGGAACACTCGTACGGTTTTTCTCCGCTGTGAGATCGCATATGAATAGTAAGAGTAGATCTCTGCGTATAAGCTTTCTGACACACTTTGCAGACGTGTTTCCTTTCGCCGGTATGAACTGCTTGATGTAAATTTAAATTGTTCTTAGTATTAAACGATTTTTCGCAATGATTACATTTGTAGGGTTTTTCCCCTTTGTGTATTCGCATGTGTACTTTCAAATATCCCAAAGATTTAAGTCTCTTGCCGCAGACTTCACAAACATATTGATACTCTTGATGAACCTCAATCATGTGCTTTTTGACACCTCGTTCCGTCGCATATTTTTTATGACAGATAGGACAAAATATTAATGATTCATCAAAGTCGGGACTGTGGATTTCGAGGTGCTTTTTATAGTAAGCTTCAGTTTTGAAAACCTTCTGGCAACGCTCGCAAGTGTAGCCTATTTCATGTTCCCTCTCCAGATGCTTCCTGTAATCTCTAATGTGGGGCCAACCACGGTTACAAATCTTACAGTTGTACTTATAATTGCCGGAATGTTCCGACAAATGATCGTTCATTTTTTTCTTGTTCACAAAAGCCGTATCACACATATCGCAAGTATATGTCTGTTCAAATTCTTTGCCGTGTTGGCTTTTCGCATGAAGCCTCAACAGCTGCTTACAGTTGGATCTCTGGGGACACAATTCGCATGCGTATATTTTATGCTGATGCAGCCTGGAGAAAACATGGTTGTGACGTTTCTCATCTGCGAATGTGTTGAACGATAAATCACAGAAGTAACAGAATCTTTGTTTTATAGGCAGTTGACAGTAGTACTCCTCACATTGTGTTTCTGCTTGCTTTATAGCTGGATAGCTACCTTCGAACCTGTAACGAAAAGAGTACTGCTTTCACATAACCGAGATATCTTTTATAGGTCAGTTTTCGATTAGGTAAGAATTAATTTTTTTTATTTTTTATTTATACATTTGGTTCATATATTTGTATTTAAAAAAATCTAAACTTAATACCGATTTATTTTCTATTATTTTTCTATGAATGGGGCCTAACCTGTACCTGAAAATATTATCAGGCCATCACTTTACTCGACTTAAAAATTCTATAAAGGCAACATAAATATGCCTTATCTTAAAGCGATGGAATCTCTCGTCTTTAAATTAATTTTTAATAGAAATGACAGTCACAAAATGAAATTTTTAGAGAAAATCACATTCAAGTATTAAAAATATGAACGAATCGTGGTGATTGCCTAGAAGCTCCGACAATAAATAGCTTATACGATTCAGTATCCACAAAGAAAACAACTCAAGCAGATTGCTTTGGTCCTTTACAGTTGTGGTATTTCATAATGGTATGTGTAACGAATTTTTTCAAACACACGGAACACTCGTACGGTTTTTCTCCGGTGTGAGACCGCATATGGATATTAAGCGAAGACCTCTGTGAATAGGCTTTCTGGCACAATGTGCAGACGTGTTTCCTTTCGCCGGTATGAACTGCTTGATGTACATCAAAATATTTCTTACTACTAAACGATTTTTCGCAATGATTACACTTGAACGGTTTTTCCCCTTTGTGTATTCGCATGTGTACTTTCAAATATCCCGAAGATGTAAGTCCCTTGCCGCAAACTTCACAAACATATTGATTATTTTCGTGAATCCGAGCCATGTGTGCTTTAGCACACTGCGCATTAGTTAATTTTTTATGACAGATAGGACAGAACATCGATGATTCATCAAAGTCGGGACTGTGGATTTCGAGGTGCTTTTTATAATACGATTCAGTTTTGAAAACCTTCTGGCAATGCTCGCAAGTGTACCGTAATCCATGATCGGTTTCCTGATGCTTAATGTAATCGAAAAGGTAGGACCAGCCACGGTTACAAGTCTCACAATTGTACTTATAATTCCCGTAATGTTCCGACAAGTGATCGTTAATTCTGTTCTTCCTCATAAAAGTTTTATCACATTTATCGCAAGTGTATTTCTGTTCAAATTCTTTGTCGTGTTGGCTTTTCGCATGAATCACCCACAGCTTCTTATAGTTGAATCTCTCGGGACACAATTCGCATGCGTAAACTTTATGCTGATGAAGCCTGGAGAATTCAGCGTTGTGACGTTTCCGAACTGCGAATGTCTTGAGCGAACAATCGCAGAAGTCACAAAATCTCTGTAAATGGCTTAGAGGCGGTTGACAGTAGTACTCCTCACATTGTGTTTCTTCTTGCTTTATAGCTGGATAGTATCTACCTTCGAACCTGTAACGAAAAGAGTACTGCTTTCACATAACCGAGATATCTTTTATAGGTCAGTTTTCGATTAGGTAAGAATTAATTTTTGATTTTTTTTATTCATACCATTTGGTTCATATATTTGCATTTAAAAAAAATCTATCATTAAAAGTAACCAATAAAACTGTAAAATTATAATAGAACTTAATACCGAATTATTTTTCCATGAATGGCCTAACCTGTACCTGAAAATATTATCAGGCCATCACTTTACTCGACTTTTAAAAATTCTACAAAGGAAAACACAAACAAAAAGAAATCGTTATAAAATCAAATGGTTCAATTACGTAATTACTTCGTAAGCTTTAATATTGTAAATTGACCTAATTTTTAATAGAAATGACAGTCATAAAATGAAAATTTTAAAGAAAATCGAATTCAAGTAATTTGAACGAATCGTGCTGGTTGCCTAGAAGCTCCGACAATAAATAGCTTATTCAATTCAGTATCCACAACGAAAACAATTCAAGCAGATTGCTTTGGTCCTTTACAGTTGTGGTATTTCATAATGGTATGTGTAACGAATTTTTTCAAACACACGGAACACTCGTACGGTTTTTCTCCGGTGTGAGATCGCATATGGATATTAAGGGAAGACCTCTGTGAATAGGCTTTCTGGCACAATGTGCAGACGTGTTTCCTTTCGCCGGTATGAACTGCTTGATGTACATTAAAATATTTCTTAGTACTGAACGATTTTTCGCAATGAGTACACTTGAACGGTTTTTCCCCGTTGTGTATTCGCATGTGTACTTTCATATATCCCGAAGATTTAAGTCCCTTGCCGCAGACTTCACAAACGTATAGATTATCTGTGTGCGTCCGAGCCATGTGTATTTTAGCACACCGCGCAGTAGCAAATTTTTCATGACAGATAGGACAGAACATCGATGATTCATCAAAGTCGGGACTGTGGATTTTGAGGTGCTCTTTATAATACGATTCATTTTTGAAAACCTTCTCGCAGTGCTCGCAAGTGTACCGTAATCCGTGAACGGTTTCCTGATGCTTAATGTAATCGAAAAGGTGGGGCCAGCCACGGTTACAAGTCTCACAATTGTACTTATAAGTCCCGTAATGTTCCAACAAGTGATAATTCATTCTTTTCTTCCTCATAAAAGTTTTATCACATTTATCGCAAGTGTATTTCTGTTCAAATTCTTTGTCGTGTTGGCTTTTCGCATGAATCACCAACAGCTTCTTATAGTTAAATCTCTCGGGACACAATTCGCATGCGTAAACTTTATGCTGATGAAGCCTGGAGAATTCAGCGTTGTGACGTTTCCGAACTGCGAATGTCTTGAGCGAACAATCGCAGAAGTCACAAAATCTCTGTAAATGGCTTAGAGGCGGTTGACAGTAGTACTCCTCACATTGTGTTTCTTCTTGCTTTATAGCTGGATAGTATCTACCTTCGAACCTGTAACGAAAATAGTTCACATAACGGAGATATCTTTAGGCCAGCTTTGTAAGCTGTTTTCATGATACTTGAAACTTTTTATAATAATTACTATCAATTTTAAATTTATTCACGGCGAGTTTTTTTTTATCCATACATCATAGGAATTTACTTGGTGAGCTGCAGCAAGTGTCCGTTGCTAGGAATTTCATAGAAAAGTTTTTAATTGAAACTACTTTTTGGTCGAATTGTCAACTGAATGTAGATTATTATTATTAATTAAATGAAAAAAATATTCTTCTTAGAGAAATGAAACGACTCTTATGCCGGCTCCACACGTTGGCCCAACTACGGCAAATCAGCGCCAACACGAACGTGTGGACGGTAAGTTCGTCTCGATTGCCCAAACATTCGGCCAACTGAGCGAAGTTTGTCTACGTTCGCCTCGCTGTCGGCAAATGCACGAATTCAAAGAGATTCGGCTATTGTCAAATTCGCTCTATTTGCGCTGCCCACATGTTGGCCCGTTCGAGCTTGTCATTTACGCTCGACTATTCACTGCACAGTGCAGTGTATTTACGGTAATAACTGAAATTAAAATAAATACAACAATGACAACCTGGAATGACGAAAGAGTTTTCCAGTTTCTCGAACTTTACAAAGTGAACCAATGATATGGGACCTGAAAAATAGATTATTTGCCCTACGACATCGTGTTCAGCACCCTCGAAAACAGGGGGGGAGGTAAAATTGTTTCGTTGTGTCTAAAAATTAGGAAATCTCGGGGTTTTTCCGACTCATAGACGCCACTATACAGGGCGTTTCATTAATCAGTGCATAAAATTCAACTGGAGATTCCTTGCTGAATTTTAAGGAGGTTTGTCATAAAAAAATCTTAAAGTCTCCCCTAAGAAGTTACATCCCCTTAAAGTAGGGTAAAAAACTCACATTTATCGACTTTTTTCTGAAATGACTTGAAATAAAAAAAAAGACGGCTAGGTATTCGAACACTACTAGGTACCAGGACAGGAAGCCTCCATAATTACATAGTTTTATGCACCCTTGTTCTCTGCGAGGGTGTGAATCATACTACCCTTAAAAGTTGTTTTTTTCCAGTACTTTTTTCCTAATATATTTTTTTTATCTTTAAACTCACACTTTGGAGGGCCAGTTCAATTGAAAAGAAATTTGTCTCTTAAAAATTTCCCGAAAACTCAATACTTTTCCACTAAAGAAATAAAATAAGGGCATCTCGAAGGGCATGTATCCAAGAAAATGGTGCCCATTTTGAGCACTGTCTTAAACAAAATATTGTTAATTTAGTTAAATATGATTTGTTTATTGTTTATTAGCTTTTTTTGTGTTATTTAATGTTTATTTATTTTTATAAATATTTCACATATTTACATATTTTTATAAACCTGTTGTAGGTATGTAAAATCACAATTTATAATTTATGTAAGTCCGCTTAATTTATTTCTTTAGTGGAAAAGTATTGAATTTCCGTGAAATTTTTAAGAGACAAACTTTTTTCAAGTGAACTGGCCCTCCAAAGTGTGAATTTAAAGATAAAAAAAAATATTTGAAAAAAGTACTGGAAAAAAACTTTTAGGGGTAGTATGATTCACACCCTTGCCGAGAACAAGGGTGGATAAAATTATGTAATTATATATGGAGGCTTCTCCTCCATATAGTAGTGTTAGTAGTAGTGTTCGAGTACCTTGCCGTCTTTTTTTTATTTCAAGTCATTTCAGAAAAAAGTCAATAAATGTGAATTTTTTACCCTACTTTACGGGGCTGTTACTTCTTAGGGGAGGCTTTAAGAAATTTTTTTTTATGACAAATCCCCCGTAAAATTCAGCAAGGACTCTCCAGTTGAAATTTCTGCACTGATTAATGAAGCACCCTGTATAATAACATTCTAATTAAGCTTAAAAATGATAAAAAATCTATCTGTCAAGTATTTTTCCTTGATATTATTCATTTTTTTAACGAAATAATTTTGTAATACTCAGGCTTTTTATTTTTAACCACGGCGTTTGCTACCGTGAGATAGATCAGAGCCGCCACTGTCGTTGTACCTGCAATAATCTCGTTATCTTCCATTATCAATTCGCTATGGTCGTTCGCCTGTAGTTCGACCAAGCCTGAGGCCAACTGCAATCGCAAATGTGTGGACGGCAAGTTTGTACACGAATGATTCGGTGAATGTTTCACCAAATGTTTCGCCAAATAGTTGGGCCAACGTGTGGATGCCCATTTACAAATATAACTTCTATCTTTTAGACTAAGACAGAAATCCAAAAAATAGGCTTGATATAATAATTCTGATAATTGAAAAAAATCTGGAGATAATTCCAGAATTCAGGGTCGCCAATTTCAAGACTGGCCATAGGATAGTACATATTAATACACGAGAAACAAGGAATTTAGGTTGCTACTTCCCATTCTGGCCAAAGGGGTGAAAACGGTATGGGAAAACCACAGAAATGATAAAAGAATTTTGCATATCACACGAGTATTTATTTATTTCATAAGTAATTTTGAATATTTACTGCAAACAGTGTAACTAACTCAAGATCACACCACATCTTCTGGAACTCACCTGGGTCCTGGGTGTAACCAGGAACTGGTTGAAGATGCAACAGAACCATTTAAATGTCATTAGACCAACTTTTCAAGTTCTTTTTCAGGGAAATAAATTAATTCTAATACAGGTTAGATCCATGAAATGGAACTTGGAAAGTTAGTAAAATGGCATTTAAATGCATCTTCAACCATTTTCTAGTTATACCCAGGTGAGTGCCAGAAGACTTAATGTGATCTTAAGTTATTCTCAAAACACTACAGGACATGACTTAATAATAATGGGACTTAATCAACAATAATTTAATAATTTATTAATAATAATTACTCAAGTGACTAATTTTTATTAATCGGTACCAGTACTATTGCATCCATGTTAAATATTTGATTGACTCAATTATTGTAAATGTAAATACTAATCAATATTTCGGTCCTTTGCAGTTATGTTTCTTCAATAATGTACTGGTTATAAATCTACTCAAACAAACAGTACATCCGTAGGGTCTTTCGCCTGTATGATATCGCATATGTATAATTAAAGTAGACTGCGATGTAAACGCCTTAGAGCACACAGTGCAAGTATGGTTTCTTTCATTCGTATGGACCACCGAATGACCAATCAAATACTTTTGGTCAGAAAACGCCTTTCCGCAAATCTCACATGTGAAAGGTTTCTCTCCCGTGTGAATCCGTCGGTGGGTTTTCAAGTACGAAGTTGAAGTAAACACCTTGCCGCAGATCTCACAGACGCTATATTGATGACCTTCGTGTACTCGTAACATGTGCAGTTTTACGTTCGTCGGACTGGGAAATTTCTTCAAACAAATCGTACACTGCAGTGCAGATTCATCGAAATCGGGTTCGTGAACTCTCAGATGTTTCTGGTAATACACTTCTGTTTTGAATTCTTTCAGGCAATGCTTACAAGTGAAGTGTAAACTGTGCTCATTTTCCATATGCTTCTTGTAGTCGAGTGCATGTTGCCAAGTAAGGTTGCAATTCTCGCACTTGTAATTACAATCTCCGTGATGTCCCCTTAAATGGTGATTCGTGAGCATTTTATTTGAAAAAACTGCATCGCATTCATCGCAAGTGAACTTTATTTTCTCTCCAACTTCGATGTCGTGTTCGATTCTTGAATGACTGACTAACTGAATCTTACGGTTGAATCTTTCGGGACAGTTTTCACATGCGTATACTTTATGGTCGTGCAGTTTCGCTAGCGATTCATTGTGATTGTTCAATCTTTTGTATGTGTTTAAAAACATGTCACAAAACTCACAGTATAAACCTGGATCGTTTTTCTTACAGATCGTTTCGTCTCTAAACGGTACATCTAATCTGTCAAACCTGCAAAGAAAAGAGCACTTTCACATATACTAGATATCTGAATGACTTTATTTATTTATTTATTTCTACAATTTTTCACTTTAAAAAGATCTACTAGGTTTATTTATGCATATGGAGCATGCCAGTAGCATATTACTATTATAAAGCATAAAGGGATAAATATAATAGCGAATTCGAGTTACTGCACTTTTCTGCTCCGGGTGCGCACCGAGACGGAATTTCGTGTTCGATTTGTAGGACTCTGTTCCAGTGCTTTTCGTAATCGTATTCGAGTTAAAGTGAACTCTAGCGGTGCATATCGTAATTGTGTTCGAGTTACACTTGCTCTCTGGCAGTGCATAGGAAAATATGTTCGAGTCGTATAGCGAAACTGCCCCGGAGCAAAATAAACTGCACCGTCAAATTTGACGGTGCAACGGTGCACTCCCGTAAATTTAGAGGTTAGAAATAGCGGGAAAATTAACTACTGCTGATTCCTAGTAATTCCTTACACCAAAAATTTGTGGATAAGTACATTATTTACGTATTGTATGAAGTACAACTTATTACAATAATTAGAAGGGATAACGCCTTGTAGTTCCACGACTCTGTTATAATAAGAATAACATCATAACAACAAACAACCGTGATAGGTATAGGATAGGGATAGGTAGAAGGCTATAATGAAAATGCAGACTGGAGGGAAACTGGATTGCACACTGCACTGCACCGGTGCATGGCGGTCTGGCTCTGGCTCTGGTTCTGGTCTGACCTGACACAGTTCGGTTCCATACAGAGTAGAAATGCGAAAGTTCTGCTCCGGACTGGAGCAGAATTCTGGGCAGAACAGATTCAGAGACAGGTCGATCTCGCTCCGAGCAAGTGCAGCCAACTCGAATTCGCTATAAGATAGAATCAATGCTTTATATTGTTACGAGGAATACACTAGACAGAGATAGGTAGGCTCGCTGTTCTTTAAAATGGCTACCTGACTGGTCGAAAAAGAGAGGCGAAGGCTCTGATTGGACGTTCTCTACTTTCTAACGCTCTTATATTCAGAAACTCAAACAGAGAACAGATCTCACAATTTTGAGCAGTTGAGCAGTAATAGAAACCTTTAAGGTGATTTTTGAGCTCACCACATTTCTCTGGGTTGTCTCTAGATGCCACTATTGGTTATGTACAGAAAACCGGCTATATTATAAACTAGTGGTTTTTAAATCAATAAGATTGTGACCTAGCAAGGGAAATAATAAATTCAAAGAATTTTCATTCAATTTTAATAGGATTCTTTAATTATTAAATAGCATTAACATAATTAATTTTACAGGCTTACAGGAAATAGGTTTGGGCCTTAAACAGGTTACAAAGTTGAGCACTTTCAAGCGAACATAAGAAGAAAAAAAATCATTGTTTTCACAATAAAGAGTGAACTTTGAAGATGGTTTTTTCTGTATATTTCTGAAACGAGCAAAAATATTCCTTTTGAACCATTACAATCTTCTCACCTAATCAAGCCGCACTTTCTAGTAAAGAATCAAAATTCATTTTCTATGGGGTAGTAGTTTCACCTATTGAAATTTAATAATAAATTCCAATTTCACTGGAGAATCTTTTCATTGAATTATCGCACGTGGAATCGGATTTTTTTATTATACTTGGAACAATTTCAACACCCAAAAAATTGGGGTGGAATTACCGCCACTCGAGCAAAAAAAACCCTCAGAAAATTAATTTTGATTCTTCAATCTTCAATATAATACTATAGAGGACGGCTTGATTAGATAACAAATTTAGAAGTTTTAAAAGTAATATTTCAAGTTTCGGAAAAATAGATCAAGAGAAGACACCAGACCCTACCTTAATTCAGAAAATCCAATTTTCACCCCCACTGTATACTTTTAGAGTTGGCCAAATTTTCAAAAATTCATAAAAACACATAACTTGAATCCTCAACTATACCTCTTCATATCTAGAAGAATTGTTGAAGGGTATTTTTTTACTATTTTTCTGGGAATCCCAGAGAGATCCCCAATAATATGATAAACAGCTTGCTTGCCATTTTTGGGCAGGTGGCATATTTGAGGAAATGTAAAAAAATATATTCATAAAATGTGGACGCTTCACTACTCATTTTTTTGATCATCTCATTTACAAAAAAATTGAACGATTTAGATATATTTTTCTCGGCATAATAACTACAAAAAGTCGTAAATATTGAAATATCAACATTAAAGCAAAAATTTGAACATTCGAAAAGTAAACTTTCAACATTTTCAAGTCAAGTCACATAAAATCTAGAAACATAAAGATACGTGTTTTAGATTCTTGCACAACTGCTATAAAATATTGTTTTACGTCATTTTCCTTATCAAAAATTATAAAGGCTTCTTTATTTCCAAAAATATTTTCCAAACATTTATTTGGTAAATGACCCGGTCCCGGTATTGAATGATCACTCTTTAGGTCCTCTACAGTTATGATTCTTCATAAGAGTACGCGTTACAAACTCTTTAAGACACACAGAACACCGGTGTGGTTTTATTCCGGTATGAGATCGCATGTGGATAATTAAAGTTGACCTCTGAGTGTAAGCTTTTTGGCAAACAGCGCAAATAAATTTTCTTTCGTTGGTATGGACAACCGAATGAGTGGTTAAACCATTTTTTGAAATAAACGATTTTCCGCAAGTGTCACATTTGAAAGGTTTTTCACCGGTGTGGATTCGCAAGTGAGTTTTCAAATAATAATTAGTAGAAAACCGCTTGCCGCAAATTTCACAAACACTATGAGAAGAATCTTCGTGCACCATTGACATGTGGAGTGCCGCATTTTTCGGAGTCACAAACTTCTTCAGACAAACTTTGCACTGCATCGATGATTCATCAAAATCGGGTTTGTGAATTTTTACATGCGTTCTGTAATATGTTTCGCTATTAAAGTCTTTCTGGCAATGTTCACAAGTGTACCGTAATCCGTGATTGGTTTCCTGATGCCTCTTGTATTCTATCAGCTTTTGCCAACCGAGGTTGCAACTCTCGCACTTGTACTTGTATTCATCATGATGTCCCATTAAATGACTATTCATTTTTCTTCTACTGTTAAGGACTGTATCGCACTCATCGCAAGTGAACCGTTTTTCCTTGTCCATTTCAATGTTATGCGTGTCTTTCAAATGATTTTTGAACTGAGGTTTGTGGTGAAACCGTTCGGGACATTTTTCACAAGCATACACTCTATGCTCGTGCACTCGAGCAGAACACTTATTGTGACTGTCCAATATCTTGTAAGACTTTGCGAATAAGTCACAAAACTTACAATATAAAGGTGGATCGTCTGTCTCATAGAACGTGTCATCTCTATAAGCCGCATATAGTATATCAAACCTGGAAAGAAAAGAGCACTTTCAAATAATTTACTAAATATCTAATAATTGATTTTAGTGTTGTGTAATTTTCCCCCCATACCATCAGAGTAAAATCAAGTGGACTTATTTATCTTTTTTCGGGGAAGGGAAATTTTTTGAATAGCAATGGAGGTATTGTAAGTAGGTGACAGAGGTATTGTAAGTAGGTGACAGAGGTGAAGATTTAATTTATAGTTGGTTGGTCTGAAATAAAGCGAACACCTAGTGCATTAAAATTAAAATGAATTCAACGTACGGTTCAAATTTATATGTCGACCGACAAAAACCATCTCTTGCTGTCACAGGATGCCATAATTTTTAATTAAACTTTAACGAGTTCGAAAAGACCAAAAATAGCACTAGTTATTGGTAAGATAACGATCTGCTAGGGAAATATGCATTTAAAATTCAACGATTCAAAAGAAATTAAGTAATGAGGGTTAAACTTGAGTGACAGCGAGAACCTCTAGCATCGAGAAGGCAAAGCTGAACCAAGCAAAGATGCTTCGTGAACCAAGATATTATAACGGGACACCTTATTCGCGAACAATAATTCTAGATACGTATTTGTTTGTTTACTTCCTCAATTTTTATGATGACTCAGCCATTCATGGAAATGACACTTTCGCAACAATTCAAGTTACATGACAGGAATGACACATTGCCGGCCAGTGTGAGTTATACTAAATACCAGAATGGTTCCGCACTCTACGCATGTTTGAGAGCGTGTCTAAGGACTGGCCAGACATTTCGACGACGCCTCGGGAAACTACATAAGAACCGTCGTGGCTGGAGTCAGTCAGTCATATCCTGAATGTGAAAGCTGAAGTATCACAGAGTAATAGTAGCCAGTAGTATTTAGTGATAGTGAATTGTGAAGTAGAAAACAGAAGTGAAGTATTTGTAGACAAGTGGTGTAATATATGTGTGTGGAAGCAAGAGGACAGCTGATTATTTAGATTTAGAGGTTATAAGTTTATAAGTTGTATTTGTGTTAGAGAATAAAGACATTTGCAGACTTTAAATTCGATTTTATAAGTGTGGGACCCGTAACAATTAAATACAAGTAAGTTAAGCCAGGAGATGGTGAAAGATTCAAGAAATATGAACATCTTTAAAGGAAAATAATACGGGCTTGTTATAAAACACAAAAAGTATTTGAACAAATAAATGATAAATCCTTTCGAGACTAATTAAAAGTTAAATTAGATAAAAATTAATAAAACTATAAGGACCTCGCTACAGAATTTAATGATATTTTCTGAAATCGTATTCAAAATTTGCGAGAAAAAGATTCAAAAGTGATCATTTGGATGAAAAAATCATGTGGATTTGACAACATCCTTTTATCACAAACATGTACATGCAATAATTAAATTACCACCAAATTTTCCCATTATAATAGAGTTAATAGTTTCATCTTCACTTTGAGATGCATTTTTATTCTCAGATAAGCCTCTATTTCAAAAAACATCATAAAATATCCCCGTTGTCCTGAGCTACAACAGGCTTGCTTCAATATTTAATACTCTTGCCTAGCTCTGTATGTTATTTGTACATCTGGCTGCTGAAATTAAGTTCAGGTACATAGTTCTTCTTCTTCCTAATTCTGATAACATACAAGTGTTGGAAATAAGAATCCTGGACGACCCTATCAACATTCGGCTCTTACAAAAGGACACCTTCGATCAGCTAGCAGACACATTTTTCCTCTGGATAATTTGCAGATACCAGTTTTCATAAAAACTGATGCCAATTCAAGCCAAGTCTACATGACTTCTACACTTCCTGTATTTAATCTAGTGAACCATTTGTACCTATACTGATCAAAAATTACGATAAAATCAAGGACAGAGAAAACATAGAAATTCTGATATTAATATTTTATTATTCTCCTATTATTGACGGATTGATGTTACATTAACAATTACAATATAATATTACATTACATCATAACCTGCAGAGATGCACAATAACATCTGTACGCAGTCAATCGACTACAAAGTTGAGCGCAAGACCACTTAAAATAAAAACTAAACACTAAAACTAAAACTAAAAACCAATCTACAGTATTAGAAATGCGGTCCGGTACCCATTATGTGGCATTTTAATTTCTTTTTATTTCTATCACTCAACATTTTCAGCTCATTTGGTAAAGCATTAAAAATCTTTACAGCAGTAAAAGTCTTACTCAAATAAAGTTTTCACTCAATGTAGTTCAAAACTAGTGAAAAATATCAAGCAGCTCATTCTGATAAACTGTCTCCGTGGGCGCATTTTCCGAAGGAAAACAACAACGTTCCTGTCAACAATGAATGTGAATCCCAGGCTCCGTAAACAAAACAATTCACAACAATAGAATCTCCAACTACATTGAATAATTATACTTTTTTATAAATTACTTTGACCAAAATAAGTCAAAAAATACCAAAAACTCTTTGTTCTAAAATGCATTGTTTTCAAGATACAGGGTGTCAAACTTTTATTAATAAATGTTAATTTGTTTTGTATTTGACACATGTTAGGTCGAAATACAGTATGTGAAAGACTCGAGAGACTGAAATGGCCACCAGGGGCGGAGATACAAGGGGATCGCCCTCTCCTATCCTTTATCTTCTACACCTCTGGATATTTTTCTAATTCTGAAACAATTTTCCAATTCTACTTTCATTTTAGAAACAAAAGTTACTTCCGAAAAAATGTAGATGCATGTAAGTTTACTTTTTATTTAATGCCAAGTAGTTGTTTTCCAACCATTCTTTCATTTTTATGAAAATTTCGTTCGATTTAAATTGTAATTACTGATATTACTGATTACTGAATTGGGAAATGTCCGTTATCATTTCGTTCAAGTAGGTATAGTCGTTCTAACTTTTAGTGAATGTTGACTTATCGTCATAAATTCTAGGGGTGTAAAGCACTCGCCAAAAAGTAAACAAGGTATTGTACTTGCATTTGCCACGCTTCTATACTGGAAACCCCAGCTACTTCTTGGGACAGTGAAACAGGTACAGCAACAGGACAGTATTATTTAAATTCTATGCCCAGTTATATTTCCCATTCATTAGTTTGCACTGTTTGCAGATTTATTAAACGGAATTTTGTAATATTTCAAGGTTTATTAAGTCTGATAAACATTTTTTTTTTATTAAAAAATGCACTAAAACAAATATTGACCAGCTTCATTTTCAAAAAAGCTCTGAAAAACTAAGGACTTATACCTACCGAAAAAAATTAAAAATAATTTGCCAAATTTTTATCAGGAATATAATGATTAATAATAATAATAATAATACCTCTGTCAATGATATTGTTATACAGGGTGGGAAAAATAAAAATCTGAAAAAAATTAGGATATTTTCAGCCATTGCTTTTTATATCTGAAACAATTTAAAAATCGAGATTTCTTATTTCGGCCATCTTATCTTTTTATTATTGATAATTATTATTACATATTAATTATTGTATTTTTTCTACGTTTACATACGTCTTTAAGGGCTGTTGCATTGGCATTTTAAAAACTTCCAAAGCCGACCAGAACCAATTACAGTCATCTTTTGTTGATTCTTATGGCTATTATATTTTTTTTTCATGCCATTCGGTATTGAAAATTTCAATTTAATGAAAAATCCAAGAAATTTAAAAAAACATTCAAAAATTTTTCTATTTTTTTTCGAGAACCCGAAGAAAATATTTTAAGAGAACGACGTCATAAGCAAAAACCATTCACCAAAAAAAAAACATAAAGTAAGCAATATGACGTCATATTGATGTCATTCTAAGAACACAATTTCCTTGTTTTCAAAAAAATAAGAATACAATTTACAACTTTTTTATAGAAACCCGTCATGTAGTAGGAATACAACAATTAAAAGAGACAATAAGCGAGGCCGCATCCCCCATGAATCGATACAAAACACGTCTTTTTCATTTGAAATAGTTTTTTAAAGTTTATTGTTACTCGATCCTTCTGTATATTGGTGACAAATAAATTAAAATTAAAAATTATTAAAACTAATACCTACTCACAATCAATAGTAAATTTAAAGTTAATATCCATAATTTAAAGAGAGCATAAAATCAAACATTCCCTTGAAAGGTAATTTATCCCTTCCTTGTATTCAAGTTTTAAGGAGGTAAATTAACTTTAAACGATATATTCTTAGAAGCACATTTTGCGTAATTCAAACTTGCAGATATTTAAGTAGCTCTATTATATAAGTCAATTGTTAGTACACCATATCTAATGTAATATTTTAAGAAGTCCGGACCTGTTTCCCAAATTCTACATCGATAGAGTCTTACAGCTAGACAGGCTGTAAACTTGTCCTTTGTAAATAGAGTCCTTTTATGTAGAATGTATACATCCCGCTGGGTGGTTAAACACCTATAACTTACCATTATAAGTCAACATTCACTAAAAGTTAGAACGACTTTACATAATAAATAATAAGGGTCTCAATATAGTTCCCTGTGGCACACCAGAGATATAATTTCACCAATAACAATTTTTGATTCCCTGTATCGAATGCTAAATCGAGGAAGACTGCTGCCACTGGTTTGCCCTTTAAATGATCAAATTTTTCATTGATTTATAGAATATGTTAACAAGGCATATTTAGTCCATTTACCTTTAGTGAAGCCAAACTGCTATTTTGAGATTAAGTTAAATTTAACAACGAATTTGATGTGAGCGATTATATAGGTCTAAAATTGGTTACATTGTTTTTACATCCACTCTTACGCAAAGGTACAATTTCAGCTATTTTGAAGTGACCTAGGAAGATACCATTAACTAAACTCAAATCGATTACATGAGACGGAGGTTTAACATTTAAATTGGCTATGCATTCAATTACTGAGGTACGAGTGCCATCAACACCACCCAATTTACTTTTTAAATTATTTGTTATCTCTGATAACTCAATAGTAGCGACTACTTTCGTTAACATACTATTGTTTTTAATTTTTACCTTAGCAACCCCAAGTCCCATCATACTATACACCGTTCACATATTAAAAAAGAACTGGGTGGCCATGAACTTTTGTTTTTAGGTTTGCAAAAATGAAAACTCCCTAGATCTCGATTGACAATATCAGCTGATCGAGATATTAAAGGTTAAGTAAACACTGACATTTGTCAAATCACTCAAATTGTCTCAGCTGATTAACAGCCTTGTTGTCTAATTGAAGTTTTAGAAGAAGGGGTATCTAGGATAGGTAATTTTTTACTCTGATCAATTTTTTTCAAACTGACAAATAAAATTATTAAATCTTTGACATTTTAAATTTCGAAAGAGCAAAATGACGAAAATAATATCTTTAGATGGATAAATCCACATTAGGAAAGCATTTCAATGATTAAGATCCAGAAAGTCCAAACTTGAGCAAACATTTAAGTCATTCTCTGAAGGTAAAATATATTTGGGATGTAAGTATTAAGTAAAATATGTGTATCTGCTAAATTGCTAGTAATGCGGTCTCTGATAGTAGTCAGACCGTGCATTAGCAAGTATTATTAGACAGGTCAAATGTGAAATTACACCTTTGGGCAGCCCGCCTAAAACAGGCACTAATTATGAAAATATTGTGTTTCCGAAAGATTTGCAATAATCTATTTCCAATACAACCCAATCGATGACATGGGGGTATTGTAAACTTCATTATACAAGCACGTAAATTAGCAGCTTCCCTCTAAGGATAAAGTAAAGAATGTATGTCTTGAAGAGCTTTCAAAATGTAAGTACACCTGCTATATGACAAAATTAATATAATCATTGTGAAAAACTTATTTCAGAGGACTGGACGAAACAAATGGACATGGTGAAAATCTTATTAAAATCAGAGCGCTGAAGATGATTCTGATTCTAAGCAGGATGCAGTAGCTGTTATTGATAATGGGGGATAATTTTGGGCCAGAAGCGAAAACTGAAAAGTATCTTGTGTAAAACATTCTCAAGTCTAGAATCTTTGGCTGGCTTCTGACACAGTACTACGATACCGAATAACCGACGAATTGACGAAAAATATTTTTCATTTACGTACTTATATTTTAATATTTTAATAAACGCACCGATATATTTTAATTACATGCTATGTATTTATTAAAAGTAAATTAATATAATTGATTCAAGTTTTTTATTTTATATTCAAAAAGTACATTTTTGTGTATTTTCCTAACTTGGCAAAATTACATGATAACCTTTTTCTCAAACTCTTATGAAAAGCTTAAGATTTTAAGATCTTAGATCCAGCGACATTGCGTTCTAGTTAAAGATTGCAATATGTGACTAAATGATTCAAAATAAAAAGTCCGCAAAGATGTAAATAAAAATATAATAAGAAGAATACCAAAAATATCAAAAATCCATCTGGCAACTATGTCCTGTTCCTTGCCATAAAACTTCAACCTCATAAAAAAGAGACATAACCAAACTCCAGCCAATGATTGACAGCGGTTATACCCAGTGATTTCTATCACCCTACACCATAACCCAATTCTTTTATAATAAGTGAACGGTGTATAGATCTTAGATCTTTCAAATACAAGTTAAAATAGTTTGCTTTGTCAATATTTTTTTCAATTTGATTTTTTGTGTTACTATCAATTATTATATTATATTATGTATAGTCATAAACAGCTATTTTCTTATTTCCATCTCTTCCTAGCTCTTTATTCCAATTTTTATTAATTTGTTTCCATGGGTCTTATACTCATGTTTATTCCTAAGAATATCAGGATTTTACCCGTTTTTTATAATATCTTCCCAGCTCTCCTTACTGCACAATCTTTATAATATCTTAAATTTAATAGTATTTTCAATTTTTACATTGATGAGGTTTTTCGTACTCTACAATCAATTTTTAATATCAAAGTCAATTCATTCAAAGAGCGCTTATTTTTGATATTATAAAAGAAATCAAAAACATATTTTTCCTCAAAAAAAAAAAGCTTTTCACATGGGTCCTTTACATTTATGATATTTCATAACAGTACGGGTAATGAATTTTTTCAAACACACCGAACACTCGTAAGGTTTCTCTCCGGTGTGAGATCGCATATGGACATTAAGAGTAGACCGCTGGGTAAATTTTTTCCGACACAAGTTACAGACATGCTTCCTTTCGTGGGTATGGACCACTTCGTGTGTTCGCAGACTTGCCGTCGATGCAAAGGATTTTTCACAAGATGTACATTTGAATGGTTTTTCTCCTGTGTGTGATCGCATGTGAGTTTTCAAGTAAGTTGAAGAAAATGTCTTACCACAGACATCACAGAAGACCCTTATTTCCTTATGATTTTTTTCATGTACTTGTACCATGTGCCGTTTAACATTCTTTATGGTGGCAAATGTTTTCAAACAATCTGGACATTGCAGTTTTGATTTATCGAAATCAGCTTCGTGAGTTACAACGTGCCTTCGATAATAATATTTACATTTAAAAACCTGTTGACAATGTTCGCAAGCGTAACTGTCTAGTGTTCCATGTTCCTCTTTCATATGCTTCTTATATGAAAGAATGGAGTGCCAACCAATATTACAATCCTCACATCTGAACTTATATTCATTGTGATGCCCCATTAAATGACGATTGATCAACGATTTATTTAGAAAAATCATGTCACATTCATCGCACGTATACTTTGGTTTCACATCCATTTCCATGTTGTATTCATTTTTCAAATGCCTCCTGAAGAGACTTATATAGTTAAATCTTTCGGGACAGTTTTCGCATGCGTAAACTTTATGCTGGTGTAGTCGAGTAAATTTTCCTTTATGAATTTTGCAAAGTTCACACGTTACGAATAATATATCGCAAAATTCACAATAGTCTTTGAGTTGAGAGGGCTTTACTGTTTTACAGTACTCCAAATCGTTGAATGTGTTTTTTTGCTTCACACATGGAGAGAAATTAGAATACCACCTGGAAAGATAAGAGTGCTTCAATAAATTCAATATGTAAACTAATAATAGTTATTTATTTATCAAGGGAGTTATGAGGATGTTAATTACAGAGGGCAACATAAGTCCCGAGGGATTGTTAAGTTGCCCGAGGTTATTAACATCCAATAACTCACGTGATAGATAAATAATTTTATTTCATACAAAATGAAACATAAAAACCAAATCTGTTGGTTTTTAAAATTAAACGAATAATAATGCTTTCTGATTATTAAACGAATGTTTTTAATAATTGAGTAAGCATGATTACTATGGATATATCAACTGAAAAGTTTATAGAAAATGACATATGAAATCCAAATATTGTTGGTTACCAGAATTAAACAAATAGTAACAATAGATGGAGTTAAGGAGTAATAACAGCCCAGTATAACTCCCTTGGGAGTAAATAGGAATATGTTTATAGTTATGGTAACCAAGGGTTTATCTAGTTATAATGTATTATATAGTATGAAATAAACATTTTAAACAATCAACTCCTCATGCATAATAATATGATACTACAACAATTTTTCCCTAGTTTATGATCTTGTGATATTATTTAATTATTCAATTGTTAGCATTTTCTACAGCTTTATTTATTTCTTTTATTCGCACAAAAGGGAGGTAAACAGTTATGGCCGCTCGATGACGTCAGCTATCAGTAAACACGACGCACCAACCGTGTTGGCTGACATTTTGTGTTGTTCTAAGGTGCAAACTAGCTAGTTTATTTGGAGAGAGGAGTCCAATGTTCTTTTGCTCTACTAATATTATTATTTATATCGACAAATTTATTCAATATATGAATAATAATCAGACGCCAGTAAAAACGCCAGCCTAAAAATTCCAGAAAAGGCGTTTATTCAGGTCACAAGAAACGAAAAACACCGAAAACTATGGATCAAGGCCTCGAGGCGAGATCTCATTGTATTTTCCAACACAAGAATCGCAAGTTACACTTACCTGTTGGTCTTGATATCAAAAAGTAACTTCCAGCAAAAACACGGCAATCATCGATTGACTTTTGGTAAATTATCCGACTGGACCTTTACAAATCCTCTGTCAGTAATTATTTTACACTTGTTTACACACTACTTATTCACACTTTGTTGTTCCAGAGCTCTTGCACCGAGTTGAAACTGCCGAAAGTGCCAAGATGAGCAGATGTGAAAAAGTAGTCAGTAGCTGACATTATTGCAAAAGCAATTCTGGAGAAGCGGCAAGCAGAAAATAATCCTCGAAATAGAAGTTTCTGCTTGTCACTTCGCCGAAATTACTTTTATGGTAATGCCGGTCCCTGATACTTTTTCGGTTTTTATAGACGGTTTTTGTGGTTACCGATACGTGACTTCAGTTCATCTGGGTAAAAGCTTGAGGGTACATATATATATAATGTAAAGTTAAAAAAAAAACACCCCGAAATATATCCTACAGCCAGTATTATAAAGGCTCATTAATAAGTTAACGAGCAGATTTCTGAGGCTACCATCAAATTACTTTACCTAATTAAGATTTTGTAATCCCTTTCATGCCAAGAATCACTAAATTGCTATATTTTGCACCCAGAGTCGATACCTTTCCTAGAAACGGCCCCAGAAATCTACCCGTTAACTTAATGAACCTTTATAATACCGACTGCTACAGCCAGTATTATAAAGGCTCATTAAGTTAACGGGCAGTTTAACCTGATTATAAAAATGTTAATGAAAATTATTTGACGTCGATATTAGCTTTAAAAATAGTCACAGAAATCTGCCCGTTGACTTAATGGGTTTTTATAACACTGGCTGAGTCTTTTTTTGTCCTGATTGTACAGTCTAGTATGCTGCGGAATAGTTTTTATTATTTGTAATGTCAGTTATGGTCAACAATTTTGATAAAGGCTTATAGTGACAAATAAATTTGTTAAAATTTGTACAAAACGAGAAGGAAATAGTCGAAAGTAAAATGAAAAGACATAAACCCCTGGAGTAGTATTTTTTTTTATTATTAAAAAAACCTGATTGGTGCCACATACCAACTTTCATTGTTGTCAAAATTTTAGAATAATTATAAGAATTGTTTATGGGCCCTTTTCATAATAAAAATAAAGTCGACACACTACACTCCACCAAATTTAGAATCAAATTTTCATACTTGGTTTTGTTACGATTGTTTCTAACAATAGTTCAAAATAACTTTAAGAAGCAAGCTGAAGTGACTTTTTATTATAAAACTGGCCCAAATTTTTTTATTGTCAAATGTACCTATAAACTTGCTTTGTAGTTAAAACACCAGATAAGCAGATACTGTTATCGTTAGCTTCAGAAGTACTCAGGAACTTATTTAGAAAATTGACCATGTCAAATGCGAATGAATTTCACTTACTATTAAACTCTTCATAAGATTGAATTTACTATGCAGCGATTTCTTTTCAAAGCAATATAAAATTGACTTCACAGAGGAAATAAAAATGGCAAGTCTGGCAACTTGTTTCTAATGTTAGAAAGTCAGCAACTGTAAAGAACAACTACTTACAGCAGGTATTATAAAGGCTCATTAAGTTAACGGGCAGATTTCTGTGGCCATTTCTGAAGAAGGTATCGAGATAAAAAGTGGAATTTTTTTAAATTTATCTATTCTTGACACGAAAGTAATTACAAAAATGTTAATAAAAGTGATTGGACATCGATATTAGCTTCAAAAACGAGCACAGAAATCTGCCCGTTAGCCTAATGAGTCTTTATAATATTGGCTGATAATCTTTTTTTTTACTTTTTTATTTTTTATTCTTTGTTGATAACTCAACAATCCGATTCTACTGCTTTTACATGAATCTGGCAACCGTTTGACAGTTACACACTCTATTGTGATTTTAAACATTTCAGAGTGTAAAATTATAACGACAGATATTAGACAACGGACGGACTGGAGAGGAGAAGTGTCAGCTCATTCTCTCACCATTAACTGCTGAATTTTTGCTCTAGAAAGAAAATTAAAATCACCTGTTGAGAAAACATTGTTTATTTACGTTATTTAGGTCCCTTACAGTTATGATTTTTCAGAAGCGTACGCGTTATAAATGATTTCGAACACACAAAACATTGATGAGGACGCTCGCCCGTATGAGATCGCATGTGAATATTCAAGCTCGACTTCTGTGTGTAAGCTTTATGGCACACATTGCAGACATACTTTCTCTCATTTGTGTGAACCACCGTATGGATAAGCAAATGTCTCCGCGCCGAAAAGCATTTCCCACAAGTATTGCATTTGAACGGTTTCTCCCCGGTATGAGTCCGCATGTGTGTTTCCAAGTATGAAACTGAACTTAACTTCTTGCCGCAGATCTCACAAATGATATTACGAATACCTTCGTGTACTGCCGCAAAGTGAATTTTAACACTTTTTGGATGGGCAAATTTCTTCAGACAAACTTTGCACTCCATCAAGGATTCGTCAAAATTGGGTGCGTGATATCTTAAATGCTCTTTGTAATACGCTTCAGTATTAAAGTTTTTCTGGCAATGTTCACACCGTATTTCGTGAACAGTTTCCCGATGAGTGTTGTATTCTGCTACAGTCTGCCAACCGAGGTTGCAACTCTCGCACTTGTACTTGTATTCCTCATGATGTCCCATTAAATGACGATTCATCGACATTTTACCAACAAATTCTGCATTGCACACATCGCAAGTGAATTTTTGTTTCATTTCCATTATGCCATGTTTGTTTTTTAAATGAAATTGGAACTGACACTTGTAGTTAAACCTTTCGGGACAATTTTCGCACGCATAAATTTTATGCTCATGCAATCTAGTAAAAGTTTCTCTATGGTTGTTCAACCTTTTGCAATTTTTGAAAGACATTTCACAAAACTTACAGTAGTATATTCTTGGTTTCTTTTTCTCATAGAACCATCTTGTGCCATCTTTACACGGTTCATCTAATCTGTCAAACCTGTAAAGAAAAGAGCACTTTCATATAAATATACTCGAGAAATCTATTTCGTTCAATTACTCAACTGTGCAGTTATTTTTATAAGAATATTTGCAGTAAAAAGAGTTAAAATATACCCCTCTGCTCGTGAATAATGACTATTATTCACTAGTTGAAGCATATACTATACTTTGTAATAAAAAACCAAGAAATAAAAATATCGGATCAACCATTTATTAATCATTTTTCGAAACATTGATTGCAAAACAGAGAGCCAGTAATTTCCTATTTAGGTCCCTTACAGTTATGATTTTTCAGAAGTGTACGCGTTATAAATGATCTCGAGCACACAAAACATTGATGGGGACGCTCGCCCGTATGAGATCGCATGTGAATATTTAAGCTCGACTTCTGCGTGTAAGCTTTATGGCACACAGTGCAGACATACTTTCTCTCGTTTGTGTGAACCACCGTATGGACAAGCAAATTTTTCTGCGCCGAAAAGCATTTCCCACAAGTCTTGCATTTGAACGGCTTCTCCCCGGCATGAATCCGCATGTGTGTTTCCAAGTATGAAACTGAACTTAACTTCTTGCCGCAGATCTCACAAATGGTATTACGAATACGTTCGTGTACTGCCGCAAAGTGAATTTCGACATTTTTTGGACTGGCGAATTTCTTCAGACATACTTTGCACTGCAACGATGATTCATCAAAATCGGGTTTGTGAATTTTTACATGCGTTCTGTAATACGTTTCACTATTAAAGTCTTTCTGGCAATGTTCACAAGTGTACCGTAACCCGTGAACAGTTTCCCGATGAGTGTTGTATTCTATTAAGGACTGCCAACCGAGCTTGCAACTCTCACACTTGTACTTGTATTCCTCATGATGTCCCATTAAATGACTATTCATTTTTATTTTACTCACAAATATTGCATTACACACATCGCAAGTGAGCTTTTCTTTCATTTCTATTACGCCATGTTTGTATTTCAAATGAAACTGAAACTCAGACTTGTAGTTAAACCTTTCGGGACAACTTTCACACGCATAAATGTTATGCTCATGCAGTCTAGTAAAATCTTCCTTATGTTTGTTCAACCTTTTGTGATTGTGAAAAGCCTTTTCACAGTACTGACAGCATATTCTTGATTTGTTTTTCTTTTTGAACGTGTCATCTTTATATGGTACATTTATTCTGTCAAACCTGCAAACAAAATAGCACGTTCATATATACACTCGAGATATCTATTTCGTTCAATTACTCAACTTAATTGTGCAGTTATTTTTATGAGAATATTTGCAGCAAAGAGTTAAAATATCGCCTTCTACTCGTGAATAATGGCTATTATTCACTTGTTGAAGCATACACTATGCGTTGTAATAAAACACCAAGAAATAAAAATATTGATTAACAATTTATTAATCATTTTTCAAAACATTGATTTCAATACAACCAGTAATTTCCTATTTAGGTCCCTTACAGTTATGATTTTTCAGAAGTGTACGCGTTACAAATGATTTCGAGCATACAGAACATTGATAAGGACGTTCGCCCGTATGAGATCGCATGTGAATATTTAAGCTCGACTTCTGCGTGTAAGCTTTATGGCACACAGTGCAGACATACTTTCTCTCATTTGTGTGAACCACCGTATGGACAAGCAAATTTTTCTGCGCCGAAAAGCATTTCCCACAAGTCTTGCACTTGAAAGGTTTTTCAGCGGTGTGGATTCGCAAGTGAGTTTTCAAATAATAATTAGTAGAAAACCGCTTGCCGCAAATTTCACAAACACTATTAGAAGAATCTTCATGCACTCTTGACATGTGGAGTGCCACATGTTTCGGAGTCGCAAACTTCTTCAGACAAACTTTGCAATGCATCGATGATTGATCAAAATCAGGTTTGTGATATTTCAAATGCTTTGTGTAATACGTTTCGCATTTGAATTCTTTCTGGCAATGTTCACAAGTGTACCGTAATCCGTGATTGGTTTCCTGATGTCTCTTGTATTCTGTCAACTTTTGCCAACCGAGGTTGCAACTCTCGCACTTGTACTTGTATTCTTCATAATGTCCCATTAAATGACGATTCATTACAGTTTTACCAACAAAAACTGCATTGCACACGTCGCAAGTGAACTTTTTTTCCATTTTTATTATGTGATGTTTGTTTTTCAAATGAAATTGAAATAAACACTTGTAGTAAAATTTTTCGGGACAATTTTCACACGCATAAATTTTATGCTCATGCAGTCTAGTAAAAGTTTCTTTATGTTTGTTCAACCTTTTGTAAGTGTTGAAAGACATTTCACAGAACTTACAGCATATTTTTGGTTCTTTTTTCTCATAGAAGGTGTTATCTGTATATGGTATATCTAAGTTGTCAAACCTGCAAAGAAAATAGCACTTTCATATATACACTCGAGATATCTATTCGTTCAACTACTCAATTTAATTGTGGAGTTATTATTATGAGGATATTAAAAAGAGTTAAAATATAGCCTTCTACTCGTGAATAATGGCTATTATTCACTTGTTGAAGAATATACTATACTTTGTAATAAAACACCAAGAAATAAAAATATCGGATCAACCATTTATTAATCATTTTTCGAAACATTGATTGGAAAACAGAGAGCCAGTAATTTCCTATTTAGGTCCCTTACAGTTATGATTTTTCAGAAGTGTACGCGTTACAAACGATTTCGAGCACAGGAAACATTGATAAGGACGCTCGCCCGTATGAGATCGCATATGAATATTCAAGCTCGACTTCTGTGTGTAAGCTTTATGGCACACAGTGCAGACATACTTTCTCTCATTCGTGTGAACCACCGCATGTCCGAGCAAATAACTCTGCGATGAAAAGCATTTCCCACAAGTATTGCATTTGAACGGTTTCTCCCCGGTATGAGTCCGCATGTGTGTTTCCAAGTATGAAACTGAACTTAACTTCTTGCCGCAAATCTCACAAATGGTATTACGAATACCTTCGTGTATTGCCGTAAAGTGAATTTCGACATTTTTCGGATTGGCGAATTTCTTCAGACATACTTTGCACTGCAATGATGATTCATCAAAATCGGGTTTGTGAATTTTTACATGCGCTTTGTAATACGTGTCACTATTAAAGTCTTTCTGGCAATGTTCACAAGTGTACCGTATTTCGTGAACAGTTTCTCGATGAGCGTTGTATTCTATTAAAGTCTGCCAACCGAGTTTGCAACTCTCACACTTGTACTTGTATTCCTCATGATGTCCCATTAAATGACTATTCATTTTTATTTTACTCACAAATATTGCATTACACACATCGCAAGTGAGCTTTTCTTCCATTTCTATTACGTCATGTTTGTATTTCAAATGAAACTGAAACTGAGATTTGTAGTTAAACCTTTCGGGACAACTTTCACAGGCATAAATGTTATGCTCATGCAGTCTAGTAAAATCTTCCTTATGTTTGTTCAACCTTTTGTAATTGTTAAAAGCCTTTTCACAGTACTGGCAGTATATTCTTGATTTGTTTTTCTTTTTGAGCGTGTCATCTTTATATGGTACATCTATTCTGTCAAACCTGCAAAGAAAATAGCACTTTCATATATACACTCGAGATATCTATTTCGTTCAATTACTCAAGTTAATTGTGCAGTTATTTTTATGAGAATATTTGCAGTAAAAAGAGTTAAAATATCGCCTTCTACTAATAGTCATTATTCACTAGTTGAAGAATATATTATACTTTTAATTAAAACACCAAGAAATAAAAATATCCAAGCAACCATTTATTAAGCAATTTTTGAAACATTGACTACAAAACAGAAAGCTAGTAATTTCCTATTTAGGTCCCTTGCAGAGGTCCCTTGCAGTTATGATTTTTCAGAAGTGTACGCGTTATAAATGTTTTCGAGCAAACGGAACATTGATATGGACGCTCGCCAGTATGATATCGCATATGAATATTCAAGCTTGACTTCTGCGTGTACGCTTTATGGCACACAGCGCAGACAAAGTTTCTCTGATTGGTGTGAACAACCATATGGGGGAGCAGATACTTTCGTGCGGAAAAGCATTTCCCACACGTCTTGCACTTAAAAGGTTTCTCCCCAGTATGAATCCGCATGTGAATTTTCATGTACGTACTCGAGGAGACGGTTTTGCCGCATATTTCGCAGACACTATTGTGAACTCCGTGTGCCAGCATGTGCCTTTTACCGCACTTTGGATTCGAAAACATCTTCGGACAGATCTTGCATTTGAACTGGTAATCACCGGAGTGCCCCATCAAATGTCTAAGCATGCTCTCCCTGCACACAAAAGTTTTATCGCACTGATCGCAGGTGAATTTCAAGTCTTTAGACTCCTTGTTGTGTTTGTTTTTCAAGTGACTCTTCAACTGGCTCTTGTAGGAATACTTTTCGGTGCAGTAATCACAAGCGTAAACATTATGCTTGTGCAAGAGTTCGAATGACTTGAAATGACTCTCCTGTTTTTCGGCCGTCTGAAACGTAACAGCGCAAAACTCACAAGCGAACGGCAGCGGTTTTCTCTTCGGGTAGTTTGTAAATGACAGGTTACACATCTTACACTTGTAATTCAAATCGCTATGATGCTTCATTAAATGATTATTGATGTATTTTCTATCCGATAACGACTTGTTACATATATCGCAAGTGAATCTTGTCTTGGCCAGTTCCTTCTTGTGCTTCACCTTCAAGTGCGACATCAAATTGTTCTTGTAAGAGTACTTCGCTGGACACACCTCGCATGCGTAAACGTTATGAAGATGCATTATAGCAAAGTGTTTATTATGGGCTTTCAATCTTTCAAATGTCTGGAATGTTATGGCACAGAACTCGCAGGACTTCGACTTTTGATTTGGTTTAATACTTGCTGTGGCAGCCTGTTGCCAAAATGCGGGGGCAGCTTGCTGGTTGAATAACGGGGTAGCTTGCTGGTTGAATATCGGGGTAGCCTGCTGGTTGAATATCGGGGAAGCTTGATAACTGAATGCTGGGGTAGTTTGCGGCCTGAATAACGGGGCAGCTTGTTGCGACCTGAATACTGGGTTAGCTTGATGTCTGAATACCGGGGTAGTATGCGGCCTGAATGCCAAGGTAGTGTGCGGCCCTAATACCGGGGTAGTTTGCTGCATCAATATTGGGGCAGTTTGGTACCTCGGTTCTTGGGTAAGTTGGGGTATGAGGTATGTTGGATTACACGGGATATACATGTAACTCGCAGACCTGGAAAGAAAATTGCCTTTCACATAAATCTGATGGGGACCTGAATTATTACCAATTTAATTTTTAGTTCATTATTTTTTATCGTTTTTCATTCTTGTTTCAATGATTTAATGCTCTAAAAAGTTATCAATTTTTCCATGATCCCCAATACTTGAACTCATAAATTGGTCAATACTTTAACATGAAGCAGCCCAACTTGACTTGAAAAATTCAAAGCAATAATATACTACAGAAAACGTTCTTGGTAACTTAACATCAATCAAGTATTAAACTCTAAAAAATAAAATCCCGGTCTACGCTAACTTCATTTCAACAATTAAATGGTAGGATCGCCAGATTTATGAAAGCCTGATTGATGGATCTATTTTTAATGAAATTGGGATTGACATTTTAAATTTGACAGAATAACAATGCTCACAGACAATGAAAGTAAAAATGGGAAAACACCAGAATAAAGCTTATGCCTAACGGAGAAGTCTAAATTTAAAAAAAATTACACCCTTCTAATAAAATAATATTTCTGACTGGAAAAGGCTATATAAATTGAAAAATCATTAGAGTAAGTCCCCCCAAATCGGACATCCGGCACATATATCATTTAATATAAAAAATGTCAATGTGTTAGCTTGAACCACCAGATTCGTTCATTTAACATTATTCTCTAAACACTTTCCCGATAAAAAAATTAGATATTCTTTTATTTAAGAAGCTTTCAAGTCTTTTAAATTCGATACCTACTCTTTATGCTTTGTGAGGTTAAAAGATTGATTATTTATTAGTAAGTTACTTGATATTTCTTGTGAACATTTCGATGTTCACTACATCCAAAAATTTATCTGACTGAACAATTAAAGATTTAGAACTCTTTAGATTTCTGCCAGTCAAAACTTGCATTACACTATGTTGTCATACTTTTTCTATTATTTGAGTTGCAGGGAAGTGTTATTTGTTAGTGAATTATAATTATCGAAAGAAGATGCGCTTAATTTAAATTATTAGTAATATTTTCAACAGTAAGTCTAATTCCAATTCCATGTCATGTAATTTTAATGGTAGAATGCATCAAGCATAGGGTTTAATAGGACCTTTTGTTACAATTTCATCTGCCCCATCATTGAGCGAAAGTTTCTCCAGTCATTAGTCTGACAGCAATTATTAAAAGCATGTTTTCACGCTACATCAACTATAATTAGTATCACCTGAATCCCTGCAACTAAACTTCTCTACTTCTTGAACACGTCTAGACAGATCTGCGCGGAAATGTTTCGTGGGGATTGACCTCATCTACGTGAGCGAGAAAACAAAGATGGTGCCCTTATGCCCAAAATGGTGCCCAATCATTTAAAGACACATATCTGGAAGAAACCGCTTCCTATTTATGTATTTCTTTTACGTATCAAGTCAAATTTTGTGAATTCACGTCTTTTTCGAAAGCGTAACTTCAGAAAACTTGAATATTCCAAAGAGTTTACTGCTCAAGCCACTAATAGAATTCAATGATGGGGGAAAATAGAGACTGGTTTATTTAAAGTCCACGGAACAGCTTTCATTGTCAACATTTACCCTGTTATCTTTTGGATATCTGTGTGTGTGTGAGAGGAATTGAAGTCGGAAGTTGTATTTTAAAATAACACAAAGACCTTCTAAACAACAATGATTTTTTGTGAAATTTCTATCTCAATCACCTAAAAATTTTACCTACCAGCTACAGCGGCGGTTTTTGCTACCACGCGCTGACTGCAGAAGATTGATACACTTGAATGAATCACACATGGTTGCCATTTTCGTTGTACAGTGTACCTAACTTTTATTTACCTACGTACAGTAACTATACGACCGGTAAATAAAAGTTCAAGTGGCAACGCTCTGGGAAAAGTTCAATTTCGAAACCCGAGCAAGAGGAGTTGATTTGGAAAAAAGCTAAGGAAACGCAAAGTTAGTGGTGTTTCGGGGAATTCAAAATTTTTCATTTTTATTTTATTAACGTCATCTGTTGAAACTAAATTACTAAGCCAGATCAGGCACCGCCAACGCACTACCCCACCACCAAAATAGGTAACTGGTTAATGAGTCAGATTGTACATAACTAAGATAGCGTTCGTTCAAGTCGATTTGTTATTTTTCTTTTAATTTTTTCATTTGAGATCAGACTTTGAGTTAGATTTTATAATTGGTAGTTAGTAAGTTAGATAGATCATGACATGTTTAAGTTAATTATTCTTTATGCCTCATTAGTGTACAATTTCTAAATTTTCTTCATACTTTTTTTTTGTGTTCATATTTACCACCCTTTACCACCTTAAATATTGATTTACCAACCAAGAGAGCTCTACCCATAGCAGCCCCCGAATCCACGTGTCTCACATCTCTCTGACCACTATCATTGGCAAACCGCTCGGCCCACCCCTTTTGACAGCCAGAAGGAAGGTGAGTCTACAAAAACTGGCGTCAGGAGGGGAGGCGCCGGCGCATTATATTAAAAAAAATGTAATCTAATAATAAATAATACAAATATAAAAAAAAAGATAATTTATTATCAAAGTTTTTCAACTATAAAACTTACAACAATCTAGTGGTTGCTATTATATTCATAATATTACTAATATCCTGCTTTAAAGTAGAATATAATTTTCATCAACTTGGCAACAATAACAGAAAACACAACTAAAGCTCCACAATTTGACTATAAATTTAATTCAAATAATTTGACAGCAATAAACAATTTCAGTGTTAAGTGATCATTAGACATACCTAAAACGGCTACTTTATCAAGAATTTCTCTGAAGGTATAGTAATTTTAGAAAACTCCTTTTTTACAACAGCAACTTTAATTTTATTAGATAAAAGAAAAACTAGTACATCAGCCAGAAGTTAAAGTTATCACATTATCAAAACTACTTTTCAAATAGCGTTTTTATGTCAGTCAACATATACTTTCAAACAAATACAATAATAAATTAAACTCTGCGAAAACTGAAAGATTTCAATATTTCAAGATCAATGAGCAGCTGAATCCCAATCTGGTATCAGAAGACATTAATTTTTTCTGTCAAAAACATATTTCAAAAAATGCTAGCTTTATCCCCTACATATTGGACTCAGCAGAATACAGGTCCAGCTCATAAAATATGTAAACCTAGTGTTTTTATGTTTCAAGAAATCATTTAAAAGCTACAATTATTGAAATTACTGTTACTAGACTTAGATCAAGGTTTCATAATAAATATAGCCCTAACAACTGGTAGGTGAGAGATCTTAGAAGAACAATTCAAAAGAAAAATGATCCAATATAGGAAAATTAAATTATTAAAAAAAGCATCTTGCAAAAAAACTGCCTAGCAATTAAACTTACAACCAATCCAAAGTCAATAAATGTTGAAAAAACTTGTAACAAGCACGACTTTAAAAACAATTCAAACTTTAGGTCCCTTACATTTATGATACTTCTTAAGGGTATGCGTGACAAACTTTTTCTGACACCCGGGACACTCGTAAGGTCTTTCTCCGGTATGAGATCGTGTGTGTACGGTCAAGCTGGACTTCTGAGTGAACGCTTTATGACACACGTCGCAAATGTATTTCCTTTCATTCGTGTGGACCACTTTATGCAGTTCCAGACGGCACTTTACCGGAAATAATTTTCCGCAAGTTTCACATTTAAAAGGCTTTTCTCCGGTGTGAATTCGCATGTGGATTTTCAAGTAATGACTCGCCGAAAACGTCTTCCCGCAAACCTCGCACACGTTACTGGACACTACTTCATGCATCGACATGTGTTTTCTGCCCGTCACCGGATCCGGCAGCACCTTCCCGCAAACTTTACATTCGAAAGTGTAACAGTCGTAATGACTCATCAAATGCCTGAGAATTGTGACTCTCTGCAAGAAAGATTTATCACATTTATCGCAAGTGAACCTAAAATCTTCCGGTATCTCCTTGTTGTGTTCATTTTTCAAATGACTTTTTAATTGGCTCCTGTGAGTGTATTTTTCTGTACACTCACATATACCGCACGCATATATGCTGTGCTTATGAATAAGATCATACTTTTTATTGTGAACATTAAACGATTCCTGACCTAGGAATGTCAGACCGCAAAACTCACAGCTATGAGCGCGTTTCCGTTTCGTGAAGCCAGGAAAGTTTTTAACCGATAGATTACACAATTTACATTCGTAAGTAGGATCTCCGTGGTGTCTCATGATATGACTGTATATGTTTTTCCTTCTCGAAAATGACTTTGTGGTGCCGGTGCATATGTCACAAGTGTACCTTATCATCGTTACTTGATCGCTATGCTTCATTTGCAGGTGATTTTTAAAATCAATCTTGTAAGAGTACTTCACGTTACAGCTTGCGCACGCATAAATATTATGCAGATGCAATATGGCGTTGTCTTTATTATGGACTGTAACTTTTTCCAACGAGTCAAATGACATATCGCAAAATTCACACATGTGATTTCGTTTTGCGGTGAAAGATTGTTGCGTTATCACTGGGCGAGTCAATACTGGTCCTGACTGATAGCTCAATACTTGTGGAGATTGTCGATTGATTATGGGGATCGATCGATACGTCAATACCGGTGTAGATTGCTGACCCAAGACCGGGGTCGATTGGTACCTCAGTACGGGGGTAGGTTGACCCGATACTGAGGGGGGCTCGTACTTCACAACGAGGGTAGTAGATTGTGGCTGCAATGCCAAATTTGGTTGATATTGCAACACTGCGTTAGGTTGAGGTTGATGAGTTATTACCGTGGTAGGTTGGCCTCTCAAAACTGGGACAGTGTTTCGTGCGAAGTACGTTGAATTGCACGGAATCAAGATGTATCCAGCAGACCTGGAAAGAAAATGTCCGTTCACATCAAATCGATTGGGTCAATCAATTTACACTATTACATCTACTCGGAATGTTTTTTTTTTCTTTTCAGATACATTATTTTTCCGGTATTCCCATTTAAGTTTCTATGATGAAATGTAGGGACATAATGATTCAATGTTATCTGGATCATTGACTCCAATTTTACAAATCTAACTCTATTTGAATCAATTGAAACAACTGTTGTTGAAAAAAATTCTACACTGTCCACATTCATGATATTTTGCAAAAACTTGTTTTAGTACTTAACAAAGGAATTTAGAACAGTTCATTCTGAATGCTCCTAAATCTTTTAATCTAGAAGCTGATCAAAAAAAAAAATTGGTTGCTCTTTATCCTGGATAGAAATTTGGGTCTTCTTCACATAAAAATAAAATATAACTTGTTAATTTTTCAAGACAGCTGTTTACCTTGAAGCCTTTTCTTGATACAAAATAGCCTGATACAAAAATAAAATCCAAAATTTGGTTTTCTACCCCAGGTCCCTGACAATACACTACATTCTCTTATTGCATTCAACACATTTCACTCATATTAAGAATAAAATAACTTCTCAGTTTCAAGATTACCTATAGGGTGTTGAATATGAATGGAATAAGGATCTATCTCACATATGGGGGGGGGGGGGCGATTTTATTGAAAATTGCTTGGAAGAGGTATAAAAAAAAGTTGTGGAAACGATAGACACACCTTCGTCAATGCAGGTATTCAGTGTGGGCAAAAACAAGACCTCTCTTAATAGGACACCCTGTATAATATTACTTTTTTTGATTGGGAAATTCAGTAAAATTGGTCTTTATAGTTGAAAGTTTGTGACGAGTAATTTATGTGTTATAAACAAAATGAAAATCTCCCTTTTCCCTTATTGATATCTTGAGCCATTTTCGTTGTAAAATTTTAACAGGATAATGACAATTTTCATTTGTTTATAACTCATAAATTACTCGTCACAAACTTCAACTTTAAAAATCATTCTTGCTGAATTTTCTCAGACAATCAAAAAAGAGGTGTGCCTCGTTTTCATAACATTTTCTTCATTTCCTAGAGCAAAATTTCCAATAAAATCGGTCACCCCGTATATGAGATCAATGCATTATTCAATACGTATTGCACACCCTGTATACTTTCTCATGCTCTTAACGTAAAAAAATTCTCTTTTTTTATGGGCTATATTAACGATTTATAACATCCAAGAGATATTATCAAAATTCCATTATACAGGGTGTATCAACTCGATTTAGAAAACTGTAAAGAAGGCAAAACCTTGTTTCATTAAATTTATTTATGATTTGGACCCTCGTTGCAAAAATATGACCGACTTCTGGTTTTAAGTTTTTTTGGCTTTAGTTCCAGCAATTTCAAATTTTCATCCAAACGAAGTTAGTTTTGAAAACTCCAAATCATCAGTTGCAACTTTCATATTGAAGTCCAGTTTCTACCTCTCTTGAATCCAAAATGGTGGCATGACAACATTTAAACCGGGCACATTTAGATAAACAAAAAATTTAGTGAAAACTTAAAAGTGTTGCAACTAGAGCCAAGAAATGAAAAACGATCACATCTACTAAAAGTGAAACTTTTCAATAACAATGCAATAGGAAAAAAAATCTTTTTCACTGAAATAATTTAAATCAGACTTACCTGCATTTCATATTTCGAACTGGCGCTGAAGGTCATAAAAGGTAGTTTTCTTGACAGTTTCGGTTATATAGCAAATGTCAAGAATATCAAACAAAATCAAGAAAATATAAACCTATTTCCCATGCGTTACGATATGAATCTTAAGCAACGTTTTAGTCACAAACTGTTTTTCGCATATACAACAAGCAAACGGTTTCTCGGCTTCATGATACCGCATATGAACACTGAGCGCACTCTTCTGAGTAAAACTCTTCCCGCAACCGTCACAACAGTAAGGTTTCTCCTTCGTATGAATCCTGGCGTGAACTTGCAACGATTCCATCTTGTTAAACCTCTTCCCGCAGTAATCACAAACAAACGGTTTCTCCCCGGCATGTATCATCATGTGCTGCTTCAGACTGGTCTTCGACACGACAGTCTTCCCGCAAACGTCACAGACGAACTGTCGTTTCTGATGATGCCTCTTCACGTGCACCAAAAAACCGTTTTTCGATTTATACGAGTTGCCGCACTCGCCGCAGGGATGCAACTGCCCGACATACGACTCACTGTGCGTCATCAAGTGACGGCTGTAATACTTCTTATCGGTAAAAGACCTGTCACACTGCGCACAAGAAAACCTAACCCCCAAATGGTGAACGGCGTTGTGGATTTTGTAATCCGACGTCCTGTAGAAACCTTTCCCGCAACACTCGCACTCGATCTTGTAGGTTTTATTGTGACGGGCCTCGTGGTACCGGAGCTGCTGTTTTCTTTTAAATAGTTTCCCGCAAAGGACGCACTGATTACCAGCAACTTCTCGGTCTTTGTTGACGGTGTTCTCTTTTAAGTGTGGCTTTTCTTTTTTAATTGTTCTGTTGCGAGGAGGACATCTGAAAAAGCATGTTAATAAATCATAACATGCTTCTTTTGATAAATTGCTACTAAGCAAAAACCATTTACTTATAGAGGGTGAGTCTTTAATGGCGCATTTCCTCAATGGTACATTATAGGAGGCAATTCGTGCAATACAGTAAAAATAGTAAAAAAAAATTTCTTCTAAATTGATCAAGATATGAAGAGGTAAAGTTGAGAACTCAGCTTCGTTAATACTGACAGTTTTAGAGAAGTTGTTTGCTTAAAATAGAGACTATAACCTCTTCTTTCGAATGTCATAAAAAAAATTGTGCATGAATGAAATTAACACGTTTTTTTTCATTGGTGGAGTACCAGAAAACTGAAGTTAATTTGGTTGCACGTAAATTTAAACCGTGCTTTTGACTTTTTTTAATGACATTTGATAAAAGAGGCCCTATTCTCTATTTTAAGCAAAATTCTCTAAAACTGTCAATATAAAGAAGTTGAGTTCTCAACTTTACCTCTTCATAGTCAGGTCAATTTACAAGAATTTTTTTTTATTATTATTCCTGTGCTGCACGAATTGTCCCTTACAATGTACCGTTAAGGAAACGTGTCATTAAAGACTCACCCTGTATATATATTTTTTTCTATCTATGTACATCTCAACTTTATGCTAATGAAAAAATAGCAATGATGGGTCTTTTACAGGATCTCATTGAAATGGTGAGCATAACACTCACAAAAATAAAAGAAAAAAGTGTTCCATAATCACGACAAAATTTTATGGATACTTTCAAAATCAACAGTCCAATTAGGAAACTACGACGGCGTATTAGTGCCACAGCGCAAAATATATTTTTTAATATTTTGACATTTCAAAACTCAAAATTTTGCGTTTAATCTCACAATTTTGTGTTTTAATCTCAAAATTTTGAGATTTAGTTTTTAAATTTTAACCTCGTTAGTGATGATATTAGAAATTGCAAACAAGAGTGTGTCTACCTTCAAGATCCATGTGACAAGGACGTCTGTGAGCTTTGTAAAATTATAAAGAATGAACTACAGGGTGTTAAGAAAATGACGGATAAACTCTTCAGTACATTGTAGGGGACACTCAGTAAAGTACGGGAAAAATAATTAAAAAAATTCCAGAGCTACATTTTAAAAGATATAAGCAAAATATTGAACAATAAATTTGGCAACGTTTAACACAATAACAGTTGCTATTTGGTAATTTCGTCTAATTTCTAACAATGTAGGTAGTCAAGGTATCAAAACCGTTGTTGCCAAATGCTTTTTTTTTCAGCATCTTAGAAAAGGAAAAAAATCTTATTAAATTTTCAAAGCCAGTAATACATCTTAAGCAATCTTTTTAATTGATAACGATTAAAGTACCCTTTTTTATATCTGTAAAATCATCTAGTTTTTGCAAATACCGAAAAACAAAGATAGTAAAATGTTAACTTTGGCATTTTTTATCTCACCAAATTGAAGACCAGAATTTTTTAAATTATTTTTCCCGTACTCTACTGAGTGTCCCCTACAATGTACTGAAGAGTTTATCCGTCATTTTCTTAACACCCTGTATATGTACAGTTTAGCGACGATCCATACGACTCTGTTGATTTATATTTAATTTTAAGAGAACATTTATTAAATTTACTGTAATTACTGTAATGGAACAATTTAATCAATTTGGAAAGAAATAGGTCACGGTTCTTTTTTATGTTCATCTAAATATAGCCAAATTTTGAAAATTCTCAAAATTTTTAGATTAAAACACAAAATTGTGAGATTAAACTCAAAATTTCGAGATTTGAAATGTCAAAATATTAAAAAAAAATAATTTGCGCTGTGGCAATAGTACGCCGTCATAGGAAACAGTTGCTTCGAACGATTTGCAAATTTTTTTTGTAAAGGAAGCTTAAAAAAAAGTTTTAAAAAATCAGTCTTAACAGTGGGTATTATAAAGGCTCATTAAGTTAACGGGCAGATTTCTGGGGCCGTTTCTGAAGAAGGTATCGACTCTGTGTGGAAAATATTGCGATTTTGTCATTCTTGACATGAAAGGGATTACAAAAATGTCAACAAAAGTCATGTGACGTCAATATTAGCTTCAAAAACGAGCACAGAAATCTGCTCGTTAACTTAGTGAGCCTTTATAATACCCGCTGTTGATGAATTTTACCAGGAAATACGAAAATTAAATAATATACAAGCTGTTCTATTTAAAATAAATAGGACGATTTCGTCATTACTGAGACAAGGCATACACTGTATAAAAAATGGAATGCCAGTAGAAATTAAATTTTAAAATTGACCTTTTTTTAAAAACCTTAAAATTTAAAGACTATGTATTATTATTGTGGCTCTTTTGCCGCTTGCTGTATGAAAATGCTAATTTGTTCCAAGTACAGGGAGGTAAAAACAAAATGGCATACTTTTCTTTTTTCCATTTAGTGATCAGTCTATGTAATAACCGCTTGCATTTCTTAAATAAATACCCAAACAGATAATGAGCGAAATAACAGAGACAAATATTAAATTAGATAAAAACAAAATGCACTGATTATAAAAAAAAGTGCTAACAGAGAATCACAATTATCCATTCTTGGCCTATGATTGTACGCTTTAGCAGAGTTGCCAGTTGAAGTATTTTTCCTCGATCAAATTTACAAAGCACTTCTTCGAAAGCTCAATAATTTTACGAAAAATCAATACAAATTTTATAGTAAAAAATTCAAAACGAGATAACAATGACATTATTTGTCTAACTAAATTATTATTTTGACATCTGTAAAATTGAGAGGGGTCATGTTCAACTGAATTTTGGTCCAATCAGTTATCAGAATATCATATTTGGTGTAATCAGTTTGAAGATTAAAATCCGGTACAAAAATGTTCAGAAGAGAAAATATATGGCAAGATTCAATGTTGTCTTGAAGCGAGGAGGAAAAAGCTCTAATATATTCAATAGAGGGTAACTTTTTGTTAGGTTTCATTTGTTTTTTAATGGTTAATAAAAAATAGCAAATCAGTACATAGCTCGTCGACCTTTTTGATAAAATTAAACAAAAAAAAATCCACACAGCACTTCTGGATATAAATCCTTTCTCTATTAATATTATTGATCATTTTATTTTTTATGTACTTTTATTTAGAATTGAAATGATGTATTCACTTACCTCGCCAATTTGAGAAAATCATTCCACATTTACCATTTCACACACTATAGGTACACACGCACACACAAAAACGCGATTCGATACTTTTTGATGACATTTTTGATTAAAGCTGACCAAAAATGAATTAGAGTAATCAAAATTGATCAAAATAATAATTAAGAATCAATCCAGCATATAATGCATAATATAACAACATAATAAAGTAGAATAGTTCGAATTAAAATTATAAATATATAGGAATATAGAAAGAAAAATAAGATTTCATTGTGAATTTGCACAAAAACATGCATAAACATAAAACATAGAAAGAGCAGAAAAATTAGACTTACCTTGAGAAAACGCACCAACTTCTCTGACAACTTCAACTGATCAATTAACTGCCCGTAACATCAATACAGAAAATGTTAATTCCGATCAACTAATAAATTAATTAGTTAACCAATGTCCGATTGAATTTATAAGCGTTTCACCATCTATTCAATAAAATTACTTAACCGCTTTGTCATCTCAAATTATACACGCATTCAAGTTATTTGTACTCGTATCGCAATTCATGTTTAGAATTAAAAAGTACACAACACACCGCTTAAAAAAATATGGCAACAAATTGCAATAAAAATCATGACATATGGATAAATAGCAACCTTTAGACCTCACCAAAGCATCGATAATAAATCATTTTAAAAAGCGACAACAAAACGCTTTGAAAAAACAAGTACAAGGTCGCTGTAAAACAAAAACTTCAATGACCTGAAATTACAGATACCTACTGCATTTAAAAGCGAACTTCGTACTTGTTTTTTCCAAGCTACAACTAGGTGTGTATGCAAACTTATAAATCCTTCAATTATTACCTTAATTTTATGCACAAAAATCAATAATAAAACCAAGAAAATTATTAAACATTTTCAAACTGAATAACTTTACCTACTGTTGCATTCTTTTTGCTTGATTTAACAAGCAATTTCTGTGTCTGCAAGTGACCAATAAGCACATCAGAATATTCAAATATTTTTCATCAATATTCAACACAAAACTGTATTATTTCAAAGTATAGTAGTCTAGACTCTAGGTACAGTAGAGTCTCGCTAATCCGAATATCCTCATAGTCCGACAGCTTTCCATAATTCTAAAGAATTTAACTATCCTCGAACAGTCGTCCTAAAATCCTTATAATGCGAACAGCTAGCAGGTCGACCAAAATTTCAAGAACTTCCAGGAAATAAAAACGAAAAGTAAAAATGTGGGAAACAGGTGCATTCGATCAAGACAATTATTGCCAGTTATAGAGCTTGTTTCTGTTCAGCCAGTCTTCTTTACTTTTTGGATACTTTTTCAGAATAAATTAATAAAATATAAAAATGTTTACATATTTCATTTTCTATAAAATTTCTTCATGATATTCACTCACTAATCCACACATATTCGGACTAGCGAAATACGGGCCAGTCCGAAAATTCGCTATTCTGAACAACTATGTGCCTGATATGATTCGGATTAACGGGACTCTATTGTACTGTGTAACTAAACAAATTACCTCTCTCTAACTCAAACTTAATACCAATGTGGAATGCATTCTAGATCATTAATTGAACCATATTACTAGCCACCACAAAGGCAATGTATTTACTATCATCGTTAATATTCCTTCATAAAGTGACTCCATTACAGGATTAATATTATTTTCTACAGGGTGTTAGAAATATTGCAAAAAAAATTCTGTTGCGTTTCTCAAAAACAATCTTTTAGATACAATTTACCACTATTTAATAGAACTCAACTTCCATTTGATTTCATTACATAATGGAGACAACGTTTATAAACTGACAATGTTGATATATTGCTAGATGATCTACTAATATTCACTTTTAATCCCTGGCTAAACTGCTTGGATATTGGATAGGTCATTGATAAACTTCCAAGTGACAGATGTGAGATACTAATTTTGACAATCGATGTTACTTTAATAACAGAATTGCAATATTGAAAAAGAATGTGATTATATTCTGTCAACAAAAGTACCATAAAGTGATATAACATGTAACGAAATTCGAGGCTTTCGTTGATAATTATCATTTACTTCGCGATTAGAGACATTTAATTATTAATTGATACAGTTTTTGCGACGACGATAGACGTCTTATCTACACCAGCACCGGCTATATAAAGAACGCCAGCCAAAGGATTGGCAGAGTATGCTAGGAACTGACCGGTAGGTAACTCTCTCTCTGGGTGAATTGAGCCTGGAGATCAGCTGGGGCATGCAGTGAGTGCTCCAGGATAAGCGAGGTTGATGAAGTGAGTTAACCAAGCTATAATCCGACATCAGAAATTGTGGCCAGGGTGCATTGAGCTCTGGCAGGCGATCGATCCGAATATACAGCCAGCCGGCGCTACATTGAGGTGCCGGTACAACAATCCCTTTTCCCTACCCGGCCTGTAGTGAGGGCCGAATAATCCCTGGAGCCGCAGTAACGACGCATTGAGTTGTTAACACGACGGCTCCAACCCAGCCAGTTTGTCATCCGGGTACCGAGGAGAGCGTATTGAGTTCGGTCGGACCCCGTGACCATTAATAGCCGTTCCGACGTCGCACTGAGACGTCGGGTGCGGCTTTTGTTTCAGATAGTGCCAGCTGACGGAGTTCATCGCCCTGACGACTCCACGACGCTTATCTCGGATACGGTCGAGGCCAGTACAGACCGCTCGACAGCGACTGAGCTACTGACAGTGAACGGCGGGTGGTAAGAGCACCAATATCAGTAACATTGAAGGGGCCAATGGTAGCAGTTCAGCACAATATCTGAAGCCAATCCGACCGCGCTCCAGAACGAGGGCCGCCCCGATCTCTCACCCAGAAGACAGGACGAAGCCAGGACTCCGGGATAAATTGTATAAATAGTAATACCATATCCGCGGTATATTGTAAATACGATAAATTGTAAATAAATCATAATTAATTAATTGATTTGTCACGGGTACTACGGGGCAGAAATCCATCCCTGGGAACTTTCCTCAAACAACAGAAAAATCCCGTTACAAACACAATCAATTCATTCAGCGGATCTCAGACACCCTTAGCTGGGTAGAAAAGAAAATACAAAATGAACTTGTCAAATAGCTTTTCAGAAAGGTAAAGACTAAGAAGATTGAAGAAGAAAAAGAAGCTGTGATTACTTTAGTAGTACACTCGCTGGTTAATTAAGAGGGTTCTGGCAAAGTAGCAGGTAACTCTTCAATAATAGTTTCTGACATTTTTATATGAATTTTGAGAATGAGAATCGATGTTTCTAAAGTAATATTTTTCCCACAAGTTCATTTAGTCTGTTGTTTGCCCAGTGCCCATACAGCTATAATAAAAAAATACCGATTTATTTACCAAAAAAATCCATGAAATGTTTTTTTTTTTGTATAAAAATTGCAATTCCTCCATATATTCATCAAGAAACCAAAATATTGTGATGGACCTGTACGATTAGGATGTTAGTAATGAAATCTTAAAGTCCAATAAATGAAATATGTAAAAGTTTAACATGTAAACTTATCTATTTATAAGACAAACAGCAGCTGATACACACAACACTGCAATAGTAAGCAATGAATGTTTTTCAACAAGAGTTTGCCATGACCACAGCATGAAGACGTGTGTATTGTTTAGGTATAAACATACACTAGCATTAGTTGTCACCCTTAACGGATAATACAATATAGTTATAATTATTGTTAATAAAATCAATTGAAACCTAAACTACCTTCAACCAATTCCTGCAAGAGCTTCAACCATCACTTTATGGCGATCCTGACCCAGTAAAGAAACCCGAATAACTGAGATTATTACAAGTTTATTATAATATCATTAGATATAATTTCTGCAATATTCAAACACCCTGCAGAACTGTACGTTCATTTCAGTAACCCTCTGTAGAACTATACTTTCAGGAATATAATTTTTCAAATATAATTTACCTCATTATACTCAAAGAAATTGCCAATTGAAGCGAAAATTCCGTTTATAATAAAATGTATTTTTTATATACTCAAACTTTTCTGATGCACTTACCAACCACCTGTATAATCAAACCCTTAAAAATTTCTTTTTATATTATCTCCCCACATAAACCTACCTGATGCCTATTATTCTTGACAAATCCACCTACCTAATCCTGGAATATTTACACTCTTCAGTAAACTTATCGATTAATAACATTATTTTCAACTACATACTTCCATTAAATTATTACTATTATTATTATTATAAAATAAAATTTTATATTCTAAATGAAATTTTTGTTCTCTTTGTTTCCTTCCTAAATCGTTTTATTGCCTTCTCAACAATAAATCATAAATTATGTCTAGATCAAGCTTATAGGTATCAACCCTTTTCTGTATTCAATCTTCAATCCAAGATGACAAGATCCAACAAATTAAATTGTTAATATTGATACAAACTATCTATCTTCACCAAAATAACTGAAAGCTGACAAATTCACAAATCCGAAAATCCTAACTCCAACAGTAGGTAAAATTCACAAAACCCCGAAGTCGGCATGCACACCTTGTCGTGCAAAACTGGTCAAGTATAGAAAATGTACTCACGGTGTTTCATCGCTGCTTTTGCCGACACCCGACGGTCCCGGTTGATCGTCGGGATTATCGGGGTTCACCTGACCGTCGTCCCCGTAATCGAGGCCTTCGGCTTCGCCGTTAGAATTGCTATCATTAGAATTATCTTCGATCTGTTCTACCTGTAAGGCGGATCATTAATAACAATAATCACCGCACATCTAAATTATAAAGAAACACTTACCTTTGCCTCTATTTCCTCATCCGAATCGTAGGTATGTAAGATTGTATCCGGTTCTGTCACAAATTTAGTTTTCTTTAACGGTGGTTCGTCTGAAACCTAAATCAGAAACGTATTTTTTCAAAATATTCGTCACGGTTTGCCTTTGCACACAAACAGATCAATCATTAAAACGGGATAAATAATTACCTGCGTCTGAAGTATCGACGAAAGTATCGAAGTACTGGGTGCACTTTCGCTATTACTGTAACCGATCCCTTTAAAATCTACTTCTTCTTGCTTCAAAACGGGCATGGGATCGGGTGCCGGTTCCGGCGGCGGCTGCTTTAACCAGTCTTGCAATTGTTTCTCAGATTCAGACGACTGCTTCCAGAACTCGTAGAACGAGTCCAGCTTCCCGGAGCAAACTTCGCAAATCTTTTTTGGTAGCGCATCGCTTTTCGACACCTGCAAAATAAACAACACTCTTTAATATAAAGTTTGTTGATTATCCGAACATTTTTCCATTACATATTACTAAGACGATAATAATTGCAGCAGTCGTTACTATACCTGGCTAAAGAGTATAAAATAGAATAGAAAATAAAATACACTTTTATTTCAGAATCCAGTACAAATACAATGCAAGTACCTACCTAGAATAACCCTGTATAACTTTTGGGTTGGCTATTTTTATTTATTTATTTTTCTAAATCCAATGTTAATAATAGATATAATAAAAGCCACCCCGAGTTTGTGTTAGGTTTCACACCCTACACTCTGTATAAAAAAAGAAATGCATGTCCAACATGACCTACTTGTTTTTTTATTTATTTTAAAGGCACACTGCAGGGAAATCCCTGTGATGCTCTGGGAGCGTTTCTACACTTCAGCAGTCAATGCTACTAAAAATTCGTCTACTGACCCTTTCACTGAAACCATCATTGATGATTTATCCTCACGTTGCGCGAGGAAGAACAACAACAACAACACTGATATAATTAATAACAGAAACAAGAAGTTTTTCGTTTTTCCATTTCTTTAAAATCCAAAATTGCAGTATTGTCGTAACAATCTTGTTGACAAAGCAAAACTCAAGCCGACACAATGATGGTCTGAGATATTTTACTGGAATTACTGATATTGCCCATTTTGCCAAATAAACGAAATTGTCCTAAATGTTTTCCATCAGATGTTCAAAATAAAATAAGAAATAAGTGGAACAAAAAACAAGCCCAGTGATCCCAACTGAAAGCCCTAGTTACACCAAATGACAAGTCTATTTCATGACCTCAAAGTATTCAAATGTGAGATAATAGTTTCTTGTGTTACCCTGTATGAGTAAATAGGAAAACGGAAATAACAATGGAAAGTGGAAATCACAGAAAACAAACAGAATATGCATCAATGATGGTCAACACCAAATTTAAATGGTCAAATAACATAATATGACCCTCTACAGTTTAATAAAAGCAACACTAGACTGGCCATTTTTAAGCATGCTTCAATGGGTGGTGGAAAAAACATTTCGGCAAGGCCCAAAGATAGAGGTACACTCTTCATGGTTCTTCTATTTATTACTGTTTTTGGCAATTTTGGTTTATGTTACTTTATTTTCTTTTAATTTCTTCCAGTCTTTTATTTTAGTTTTTATTGCAGCTTGTTGACAAGTAGAACTCGACTGGCCTACTTTCGTCCAGAAAAATCTTTTGCAGCAGTTATAAACACAAACATAAAAACTGTTTGTGAAATGTTTAAATACAACACGAAAGAAAAATGGCGCACCCTCAGGTGCACCACTGCTAAAAATGCACTGCAAAAAATAAAAAGTCAAGGGTGCCAAGGTCATGTAGGTACTGAAATTTACGCTTTTTGGAAGCACCACTATTGCTGTGGCCGATAATTATTTTTTATGATGGTTGATGGTTGTTAATATATGGGTTGTTATTTTAGGACTACCTAGTCCTAGTACCTACACCCTATGCCATACACCTACCTAATAAAATGTGATTGAAACGAGTTTTTTATTTTATTTTAATTACTTTTTTTTTAAAGGGGGAGCATCGGTCTTCTCTATGTAGTTAAGACAAAATCGCTCCACACCGGTAATATGGGTTTGGAGCCTCTTGCTCATACACCCAGCCTCAAGTATGCCAAACAAATAGTAGAACGGACAACACAGACACCCAGAGCCTTCACCGAGAATCGAACTCAGTCCGCCGGGTCCAGTGATTCAGCAGACCGCCCACTGAACCACTCGGCCACCGGTGTGCTCTATTTTAATTACTTAAAATTTCTCAGGTGCAGCAATTTGTTTTGACAATTGACATCAATGACAGTTCCAGAAGCCACTTTGCTGTCAACTCAGCAGCTGACAGCCTTGAACGCAACCACTATAACGCTGCCTGAAAGGATCAGGTGAAGAGGTGTGAATTTTTAAACGGGATAAGAGTTGTGGTGAGAGAATTCCTTTTAATTGATTTGTCGCCTCTGCACAATTTCCTGTTTTTCAAAGTTATTCCTAAATGAATCTAGAAGGAAAATTACATTGAATATACAAGGTGTTTCAATGATATTAAGCCAATTTAAAAGGGGTAGTTTTTATAAAGTTAAAAAGTAATTTTCCGCTCGAAATGGCGTTTCGTTTAAAAGATACAGGGTGGCAAAGTTTTAAAAAATGTACAAGTTTTTGGTTGTAATCTTGATGATACTTGCTATGAACAATAAACAAAGATATTTAATTTTGCTGTTTCAGGTTCTGTAGAAGTCTTCCAGTGACGTAGACATTCGGGGTTGGTACCCCTTTTTCCCCATATCTTTTACGCCACTGACTGTATTGCTGAGACAAAAACCTCATTCAATAGCCCACACATTTTAGAACAAAAAATTATTATTAATTTTTTTCACACGGCGCGTTTTTTTGAGATATTTCAAGTTTTCTGAGGTAATGTTGGGCCATTTACCATTTACATTACAAAATAATTGATTCCATTGGAGCTTTTCTTAACAATTAGTGACATTGCCTGAGTAAATTTCAAATATGTATCTCAAAAATGGTGAACCATATGAAAAAAAAGGAATATTGTTGTAAATTACGGCTATTCAATAACGTTGTGGTATTTGCAATAGTCAATTGCGTAAAAGATAGGGAGGAAACCTGGAAGACATCTACAAAACCTGAAATAGCGAAATTAAAGATCTATGTTTGTTTATTGTTCATGCCAAGTTTCCTCAAAATCGGTTCAAAATTACACGAGTTACAACCAAAAACTTGTACTTTTTTTTTAAATTTGACACCTGTATTTTTTAAACAAAACGTCATTTTGAGCTGAAATATTTTTTCTACTTATATTTACGAAAGAAACTACTCCTTTAAATTTGGCCCTATATCACTGAAACACCCTGTATTATGACAAAGCCACTGTTGACTTAAAAAGACATCAATTTGTCAGCTCAAGTAGCTCTATTACTCTCTGGGGTACAAGTACACGTTTAGAAACAATAAAATCAAAATCACAAGGACCACTGACCAACCAACAAATAGAAAACTCAAAATTCAAAGGCTCTGTGAAGCTGCACTCTCTAAAAAATTAAAATCCGAAAGTGGATTGGGGAGTGATCGTCAAAGAATTTGAGGGAAATGATTTACCTCCCGTGGATCAAAAAATCTTACAAAACGAGACCTGGATGTTAAGGACTGTTAAGTGGCAATCAACTATACTTTACTTCAGTTCCATATGGGAAGAGACCTTATCAGATTTGAATTAAAATTTCATCTTTATACTGGTGATTCAAAGAAGTGGCATTTAAATGTGTTCGAAACTCACTTAATTTAATAGTTTTATCCCCGGAAAATCCGTCTTCTTATCTGCATCGCTTCATCAGTTTTTTGCTCGAAATTGATCAATAAAACATTTTTTATTACAATTAAATATGAGAAGTGTGATTACACTGTCATAGGCGGGGACAGGCTTGTGTCTTATAGCTTTGAAAATTTCATTACTCGTAAATTGCCTTCTTGCTTCTTTATTTTCATGTTCCAAGTTTTAAATGATGCCGTAGTATTACATAATTTAGTGAATTAGCTGCTGGATATACTTCTCTAAGTATAGGACAATAGTTTCAACCATTTGATTATTCCTTAAAATATAATCTCTACGCTTATTGTGATTAAAAGGAATTCTCAGGAAATTCTAGTGGGTCACCACCAACAACACTAACTAATGTTGCTGTTTGCACAGTCTTCAGAATTATCAATAATTCCGGTATTGAGAAACCAATGAAAGGTGTAACTTCTGGTCGGAAGAGAATCATACTCAATGATGACGTGAAGTAGGTACATATGCTATTCATCGAAAATTTCATACTCCATTTTTTAGAAATGAAATTAATGAAATGAAATAAAAAATGAAGGCGGTCATAAAAATAAATAAATAAATATCTTATGGCTGTGGTAAAGCCCAAGTGTCAGAAGTTTTCAAGTAGCCTCAAGGGCCTCTGACGTAACTTAACGACTGCTGTGAAGCAGCCGGGACCCCCTTTTTAACGTACCTCCCGGAGCACCATTAGGTCATGAAAGAATGAGACAGAAGACGTCTTCTATAAATCGATTGTAATTTTTTTGACAGTAGTTCAAATAAACACCTGAAACTTGAATTAAATTAAGGTTATGGTTATTGGTTGTGTTCTTATCATGTCATGTTATCAGTTTGACATCCGTTAACTTTCTTATTATCATTATTTATTATTAATATAATAATTATTATTGTGACCTGACCTTTATTATGATAAAGGTTTGGTGCCGACGGAATGGTTTGAGTCTGAACGTGGGTAAGTGTCAGGCAATGTCGTTTTCATTGTCTCCCCAGGCGGACCTATTTCCCTATACCATACCATTGATACGTGTGTGTTGGAGAGGCCTGACACGATTCGGGATCTGGGTGTTTGGTTCGACCCATCACTTTCGTTCAAACCCATATCCTGAACCTTAAGAATGACGCAATGAAGGTGTTATCTTTTATCATTAGAAATTCTGCTGACATCGCTGACGTCAATGCCCTGAGGTCATTGTTTTTGTCGTTGGCAAGGTCTAAACTTGATTATGCCTGTGTAGTTTGGGGCCCTAGTTATAAGTACCAAATTGAACTCGTTGAATCCGTGCAAAGGCGGTTCTTGGGCTCAATATCTGCACCGAACTTCTTTCGAGTATAAACTTTCGTGTTCCTGTGGGTAGGTCTGCACGTCATGGTCGGACATTTAGCCTGGATATATCCTGAGCTTCATTTTGATGTAATTTTTATTGTTGCCTTAGACTCCTATACTTTGGATTGATATGCAATTAATTTTATTATATTTTATCTGTAAGGAGTTCTTTCACTAAATAAATAAATAAATCAATAAGGCCCGTATTCATCAATAAATTTAACCCCTGGGGTTATATTTTGGAACATGTCATTGGTTCAAACTTCGTAGCGTTCGTAGGGTTTGAGCATTAAACCAATCAGCTGTCAGAAAATTCAAAATATAACCCCTGAGTTATATTTTGAAGTTTGATGAATACGGACATAAATAAATAAATAAAGTAAGGTTATTATTAAGGTTATTGAGTGAGTCTGTATAAAAAATAGATAAATGGTGCTGGTGCCGGTGTCCAGTGTTTGGGTTTTGTCTATTTGACTGACAACAAGACAAGATCAGAGAAGAGAATCGTTTTAATGACACGAGTATTACAAATTAAACACTCTCACATAATATGCTCGAGTTTTAGTCAATTAAACAATAAATAATGATGAAATCAAACAGTCGTTTTATCTTCTAAGTCAATTTGAATATTCAATGAAAGATTCAAATGCGACAAACAACAACAAAGGCAGCACTGTCACAAGAGTCACGGAGTAAACTTGCAGCTGACCAAGCTGCCAAAAAGCCAGGCCATAAAAAATCACTATACCTCAGTCGACCAACAGATATAGTAATAAAACTGCGCACAAACTTTTAAGGTCCAAGTAGTCACATCTGTAGGCAGATAGTGTCTTATTTATTGGTTACCTGGTTCCGGTAAACCAATGAGAAGGGCATTCTAAGGTTTGTGTATATAATTCTTGTGTATAAGGTCTGCCTACCTGGATTGTAAACTTACCGCGCACTTTTATTACTATATCTTTTGGCCGACTGAGGTATAGTAGTTCAATCCAAGTGACTATTTCAAATCAAATAAATCTGAAATTTAATTTAAGGTTATGTAGTTCTTCTTATGTCATTTGATTTGTTGATTTCGAATTCTTGAAATTAAATTTGATAAATCTCTGGCTTTTATTGCAGTTTTTCCAACATATGGATTAAAATGGCTCTCATTACAATTTACATTTTATTTTTATTTACAAAATCACTCAGATAGGTAGGTACTTTGAGTTCAAATAGTTCAAGGTTGGCTATGAGCTATGACAAAAAGTCATAGCCAACTGTCAATCCTACAATTTGTTGCTCACTCTTTTTGTGAGAGGGAGATTCAATTTTTAATTGTTTCAATAAAACAATGAACGCTTCTCAACAATTCTCAAGCTTGATTTTTAGGGGGGAAAATATTTTGGGGACTTTTTTTAATAACTCAGTAACTTTCCTGCAAGTCCATGAAATTTTTTGAGAACTGATCAGACAAAAATGTAAAAAAGGTGAAAAACTACAATTACGCTTCATAAAAGTCCTATTATTGATATTGAACTAATGAACCATCAAATCATAAAGTTGACATGTCCGTCATGGATACGGGCGGTTGTCCGGACCGTTAAACCGTTATCGTCCTGTTATCACCAACCTGCAGTCTGCGGTCGGTTTATTTAGGTATATAAAATAGAACAAAATACGGACAATAATATGCAACAATAATGATTAACCGTTAAAAATGGCTCCATGTAATTATTTATTATTGACCGGTAGAATTTTCAACATGTTATTAGTGACATGACATGCATTATGAAATGCGTTGTTATTGTAGGTAGGCGCAGGCAGGAACAGCAGGAAGACATGATTCCCTTCCCGGTCCTGGACAATGTTTTATTTCAGTTAACAGTGTCTCAATAATAATAATGATCAAATTGAGACAACTCCATCGTTACAGAAATATCCATCGTGAACGGAGTATAACATTCAGTGCAGGATCAGTTTTAACGCGAATTAATAAATCCAAAAAACGTGTCAAGTAAGGAAAGTAAAATGGCGGAGACGCTTACCTTCACAGGCAGGCAGGACGAAATTTTCACAAAAGTACTTCTGGTCCGAGTTTGTTCCTCGAAAATGAGAACGCTAACTTGTCTTTTTTCCAAACAGAGCCGACATAAATTGGATATTTCTTCCGGGGTAGGCATTTCTTCTATAAATAAATCACAAAAACATTCGATTCACCTAACTCACAAACAACCGACACATTTCGCTTCAACAATAGAGATGTGTAGTTCATGAACGAACGAACTAAAAAGAACTATTCACCTACAGTGAACTGAACGAACTATTCACTGCCATCATAATTCATAGTTCGTTTTGAACTGTGAACTATTAGTTTATTAGTACCGAGTCGGGTAGCGACCGACCGGCGATAGAACTGAAGGAAGAACTATGAACTATGAACTAGTGATGTGTTGTTCTTTTAAAACCTGTTCTTTTAGAACTGTTCTTTCTTAGTCACAGCTCTGAACTGTTCCGTGAGTGAGAAACTACCGGTTCTTTTTCGGAACAGTTCAGTTCACGAATCACGAAAGCGGAGCGGACGAAGATCACTGATGATGATGAATGACTGGATGAGTCGCTCTCGCTTCTCGCTCAATTTTTGTACAGCAAATCGCCTCGCCGCACGCACACTGTTCACTACTGCTTAGTGCAACTGCGATAGATACAGGTTCGTTCTTGCATTGAAATAAGAAGGAAATTATTAGACGTGAGATGAGAAATGAGAATGATGAGTGACCAGCCAGGCCAGACTGACTGGATGGCTTTGACGAGACGCAGGATGTAAGCTCTTTAAATGAATGAATATGTGAAGATTGATAAATTATTTTTATTTTTCTGTAATAAAATGTTAAAACTAGGGTTGAATGAGCACCCAGCATGTTGATGATATCTAGGGAGGTGACATATCTAGGGAGATTATATTTTAGTTTTTAGTGAATATTTTTATTGAACGATCAGAATATTTTTATTGAACGATCACGGACCGTTTATCAGGAAATTAAAACAGAACAGCATATAAATGTCCATATACATATACATATACCTATATAGGAGCATATAAAAGATAGATTTGTATTATAGACAATGGACAAAGCAAAGAACCAGACTCAGGCAGGAGCTAGAACCTAGAACCAGAAACCAGAGTATTCCCAGTCACAGGTCACAGCTCCGCAGTAGGAACAACTGAACAAGACGAGGACGAGGCGGCGGCAGGCAAAATAAATGCGGCCCGAGCGCTGAACTTGCGCAGCGCCGCAGCGGGAACAGTTTTGAGAGTTTAAACGTAAAGTAGATTTAATGAACTGTTCCGTAAAAGAGCTGTTCTTTTACACTGTTCTTTAGCCGGAGTGGGAACAGGTTGCTCCTGTTCAGTAAAATAAACAGGTTTGCCCATCACTACTATGAACTGAACGAACTATTCAACATTCAACTGAATATGTAGTAGGGGTAAGACGCTGAGCTGAAACTGAACTGACCCACGTTCCCAGTATGAGCAACACGTGGTATTGATTTGACTGTTATTATTATTGAATATTGATCACTTTGGGCTGAATAATAAGAATGAGGAACGAACGAACTATATAATTGTTTCTCTTTTTCAAGGAACTTGTCTTTATTCTATAAGTAATCGGACTTTCTCTTCTTTCCTTATTATATTAATGATGTAGGCATTCATTATTTTTTATTGGGAAATAGGAATAAAAAATAAAAATAACGAACCAGTGAATGATTGATAGGGATACCTATTTATAATAGAATTTATACTTACCTATTAATTACAAATAATGAATATAACTTAAAATATTTTGAGGAATAGGCACAAAAATACCACACCACCTTTTAAAAATACAGTGATTTTTATTCTTTTTTCTTATTACAGAGGGGATGCTGCTATAGTTTTTCATTTTATTTATCTAGGTACCTTTTTATTCTGTTAATTTTATTATCATATATACGTATATATACACCGTTCACATATTAAAAAAGAACTAGGTGGCCATGAACTTTTGTTTTTAGGTTTGCAAAAATGAAAACTCCCTAGATCTCGATTGACAATATCAGCTGATCGAGATATTAAAGGTTAAGTATAGACTGACATTTGTCAAATCACTCAAAGTGTCTCAGCTGATTAACAGCCATGTTGTCAAATTAAAGTTTTAGTAGTAGGATCAATGAATAAATAAATTCATTGAGTATTTGGTAGGATATCTATCTAGGATGATTTTTCATTCTGATCAATTTTTCTCAAACTGACAAATAAAATTATTAAATTTTTGACATTTTAAATTTCAAAAGAGCAAAATGACGAAAATAATATCTCTAAGATGAATAAATCCGCATTAAGAAAGCATTTCAGTGATTAATATCCAGAAAGTCCAAACTTGAGCAAACATTTAAGTCATTCCAGAAGGTGAAATATATTTGGAATGTAAGTATTGAGTATGTGTATCTGTATCTGCTAAATTGCTGGTAATTACTGTCTCTTATAGTAGTCAGACCGTGGCGTTAGCAAATATTATTAGACAAGACAAATTTGATATTACACCCTTGGGCAGCCCACATAAAACAGGCACTGATTATGAAATTTTTGTGTTTCCGGAAGATTTGCAATAATCTATTTCCAATACAACCCAATCGAAATGACATGGGGGTATTGTAAACTTCACTATACAAGCACGTAAATTAGCAGCTTCCCTCTAAATAAAGTAAAGAATGTATGTCTTGAAGAGCTTTCAAAATGTAAGTACACCTGACATGTGACCAAATTAATATAATCATTGAGAAAATTTATTTCGGAGGACTGGACGAAACAAATGGACATGGTGAAAATCTTATTAAAATCAGAGCGCTGAAGATGATTCTGATTCTAAGCAGGATGCAGTAGCGGTTATTGATAATGGGGGATAATTTTGGGCCAGAAGCCAGAAGTCCAGAATCTTTGGCTGGTTTCCGACACACTACTACGATACCGAATAACCGACGAATTGACGAAAAATATTTTTCATTTACATATTTTAATAATTTAATAAACGCACCGATATATTTTAATTACCTGCTATGTATTTATTAAAAGTAAATTAATATAATTGATTCAAGTTTTTTATTTTATATTCAAAAAGTACATTTGTGTATTTTCCTAACTTGGCAAAATTACATGATAACCTTTTTCTCAAACTCTTATGAAAAGCTTAAGATTTTAAGATCTTAGATCCAGCGACATTGCGTTCTAGTTAAAGATTGCAATATGTGACTAAATGATTCAAAATAAAAAGCCCCCAAAGATGCAAATATAAATATAATAAGAATACCAAAAATATCAAAAATCCATCTGGCAACTATGTCCTGTTCCTTGCCATAAAACTTCAACCTCATAAAAAAGAGACATAACCAAACTCCAGCCAATGATTGACAGCGGTTATACCCAGTGATTTCTATCACCCTACACCATAACCCAATTCTTTTATAATAAGTGAACGGTGTATACCTACTAATTAATTACCTCTATACCTATTATAATCTTTTTACAGAAGTCCGCTAGATATTTATAATTGGGTATAACCTACCTAACTTATAGAGGTAGGTAGGTACCTAAATTAATTTACTACTTATTGATTAACTTTATTTCTAAAAGAGTTTTTTCTAATCACCGTATCATCAATTTATCAATTTTATAAACAATAATAATAATTTAATAGAATTCTGTTTACAAATAGTGAACTGAAACTGAAACAAAGAGGCAAAAATTAACTGAAAGTAGGTATATAATAAAGGAATAACATCGTTCTAGTTTATAAGTCTTCCCTCACAGTTCCCTAATAGCTAATATAGCTTCCAGCCGAGCCAGCTATTGTTGCATTATTGTAATATGTTACGGGTGTAACAACCATCATTACTCCTACAGTACAATTACTATTAGAAAGTACAATTTACTGTCAGAATGTGTCAGAAGTGTCAGATCGCATGATACATGATGATTATTAACATGATGCTGACAGACAAGGAGACTTATTCATTCCTTTGTCAATCGGTCAGCTGTTGAGACACGCTACGCTACAGTTGTTAATTTAAGACAAGAAACAAATAAAGTTTAATTTATTCCCGTATTATTTTCTTTCAATGATTAATCGATCTCATCCAAAATCTCATTTTTATTAATTAGTGTTTCATTTGATTAGCAAAGTGCTAAATTGGTGACCCCGATAAAACAAACACGCAACCAGGACAAAAACGTGTCTAACCTTCACTCGTGTAAAATTACTTTTTCTTTCTCATCTCATCAATAATAACCAAGAAATACAATGACGAACGAGAACGAAGACACCACCAGCAATGGCCAAAGTCAACTTACCTCAAGTGCAGTAAAGAAAAATGATCCTGACTTGGATGAAGCACATGCAGTCTCGACACCCTTGGCATTACCCCCATTCTGGACACATGATCCAGCACTCTGGTTTCGCAAAATAGAGGCTCAATTTGCTCTTCATTCGGTGAAAAGCACCCACCGGAAATATCACCAAGTAATAGCAGCCCTTGATCCTCCAGTGCTCCAACACGTGAGAGACCTACTTCTTGGAGACGGAACAACATACGAGGTTCTGAAGACCACGTTGATCAAACGTCTGGCAGAGTCTCAAGAATCAAGACTCAGAAGAGCCCTCGCAGGAGTCAGCATAGGTGATAAGCGTCCATCAGCCTACCTACGAGAGCTCAAAGTACTGACAGAAGGCTCCGCAGCCGAACCATTACTGAAGGAAATGTGGCTGCAAGAATTGCCACCCAACGTCCAATCAGTATTACAAATCGTAGAAGGGGACCTAGCAAAACTAGCAGAGATTGCCGACAAGATGTTGGACATCCCAGTACCATTTCCAAAGGTTAGCGCAGTTACGCCTACTTGCGACCCATCAACCAGCCATTCCACGGATCTTGAAGACAGGATTTCAAGGCTAACGATGCAAGTGGAGAATCTGTCTCGTCAACTGAGATCCAGAAGCAGCACGCGAAACCATAGCAGAAACCGCAGTAGTAGCAGATCTCAAAGCCGGCGTCGTTATCCGCAGTATCCTCCCGATAGTGACCTATGTTGGTATCACTTTACCTTCGGCGAAAAGGCTAACAAGTGCAGCAATCCGTGCAAAATGTCGGGAAACGGAATACCCGGTTCGTCAACACGGTCGGTGGCGGACCGGACCTGAAGCAGTCCTATCGACTATTCATTAAAGACTACGTAACGCATCGTACCTACCTGATAGACACTGGTGCGGAAGTTTCAGTTATGCCCGCGCAAAACTTCAGTCGAGTATTTCGAATGCAAACAAGCAAACCTTTATTAGCTGCAAATGGAACTATAATTAGAACTTACGGACATCTTGTGTGCAACGTGTGCTTACGTGAAAAAACGTTCCGTTTTCAATTCATAATAGCAGATGTTCCGCATGCTATTATCGGTGCCGATTTTCTGTCGAATTTTAATATTAGTGTAGACCTCAGAAATAAAAGACTTGTTTATAATAACCATAGGATTTATGGTAGTGTTAGTGCGGTTAATGAAAACATTGCCTCATTACATTCCGCGCCCGATCATGTCTCGCACAGTGAACATTCCATTGTGACGACCGGAAATCCATGTTTCGCGCGCGCTCGTCGGTTACCTCCCCACAAATTACAAGCAGCGAAAGCAGAGTTTGATAAACTAATTAAGCTTGGAATTTGCAGACCCTCAAGCAGCCAGTGGAGCAGTCCCATTCACATGGTGAAGAAAAAAAGTGGAGCATGGCGAATCTGCGGAGACTATCGACAGCTCAACAAGTTAACCGAACCAGATCGCTACCCGTTACCACATCTTCATGATTTCTCGGCTAATTTGGAGGGCTCACGAATATTCAGCGCCATCGATATCGAAAAAGCATACCATAGCATCAGAATGAAGCACGAGGATGTAGGTAAAACTGCTGTCATTACACCGTTTGGTCTATATGAATTTTTAAAAATGCCGTTTGGATTGAAAAATGCCTCACAAACATTTCAAAGATACGTTAACAAAATTTTAAAGCCATTTCCCTTTTGCTTTGCGTACGTAGATGACATTTTAATTTTTTCCAAAGACACCATTGAACACGAACAACATCTTCAGACAATTTTTCAAGTGCTGAAGCAACACAGCTTAAATATTAATGTGAACAAGTGCCAGTTGAGAAAGCATTCGGTAAATTTTTTAGGGCATACAATCGATTCAAATGGTATTAAACCATCAAACGACCGCGTTCAAGCTATCGTAAATTTCCCGAAACCCAAAACCAATGCCCAAATGAAAAGGTTCTTGGGAATGATAAATTTTTACCGCCGCTTTCTTCCAAACGCTGCGGAATTACAAATGTCACTAAATTTGGTCAGTAATAAAAAAAACGACACTACAGAATACAAGTGGACTCAAACAAGCGAGGCAGCTTTTGCAAAATTAAAAAAATTGCTTGCTACTGTGCAATATTTAAGTTTTCCTGACGATACTGCCAAAATTAGTCTGACAACAGACGCTTCTTCTTTTGCAATTGGTGCGGTAATTAATCAGACAAAAAACAATGAAACCAAGCCACTCGCTTTCTATTCGCGTAAACTAACATCAGCTGAACGAAATTATTCCACTTATGACAGAGAACTTTTAGCTATCTATGACTCGATAAAACATTTTAGGTATATATTGGAAGCAAGGCAGTTCAAGATATATACTGATCATAAACCTTTGATTCATGCTTTTAATCAAAAACCAGACAAATGTTCTCCAAGACAAATTCGTCATTTACAATTTATCAGCGAATTCTCAACTGATATTGTTTATATTAAGGGATCAGAAAATGAAGTTGCTGATGCACTTTCCCGTATTGAAACCATGAACACTAGTATTGATTACGATACATTAGAAAAGCAACAACAAACTGACGAGGAATTGCAAACTTATCTGAATAACCCAGATAAATCATCCCTTAATTTAGGATTGTATCATTTTGGAAATTCCAACATATACTGTGATACTACCAGAGCTAATCGTGCTCGACCTTTCGTACCTTTAAACTATAGAAAGGCAATTTTCAATTCATTACATAACATGGCACATCCTGGTGTGAGGGCTACAGTCAAGCTAATATCTGAACGCTTCGTCTGGCCGAAAATGCATAACGACATAGCCAAAATGGTTAAAGAATGCATTGACTGTCAAAGATCAAAAATTCATAGGCATACAAGAACGCCAATCAAATCCTTCGATTTACCTCCAACTAGATTTACACACATTCACATTGACTTGGTAGGACCTTTACCTACAGTAAACGAATACAGGTATCTTTTAACTTGTGTGGATAGATTTACTAGGTGGCCTGAAGCTTTCCCAATCACTGACATCTCGGCAGAGAAAGTTATTGATACGCTGTACAAGGAATATATTTCGCGTTTCGGTGTACCCTCTACGATTACGACCGACCAAGGCCGACAGTTCATGTCCAACAGTTTTAGAGATTTTACGAAAACATTAGGAATCAAACACAATCGAACGACTCCATATCATCCTCAAGCAAATGGTATGGTAGAACGGTTCCATCGAACGATGAAAGCTGCTCTTATGGCAAGCAGCGATAATTGGGTCAACAGCCTTCCAACTGTTCTACTAGGACTACGTTCAGCATACAAGCCGGAACTAGAATGCACATCAGCTGAATTAGTATATGGAACTTCACTCCGACTACCTGGCGAATTTTTCATAGATCCAACATCTGTAATACCACCATCATTGTTTGCCCAAAAACTTAGACTTCAACTAGAGAACATCAAAGCAGTATCACCTAGACTTTCTTCTAATATTCATGTTTTCTTGCCAAAGGATCTAGAAACATGCACTCATGTGTTTCAAAGAAACGACACTGTCTCACCATCGCTCACACCTCCCTATGATGGACCATTTGTTGTTTTAGATCGAAATGACAAAAACATGCTCATCAAAGTCAACAATCAAGATACATGGATTTCAAAAGACAGACTTAAGCCTGCCTTCATGGAAAAAGAAGATCCTGTGATGCACGACCACAACTATGCAACTGCCAAAGAAATTCAAAAACCTATTGGAAGAAAGAAAACAGTCACTTTTTCATGTCCTTGATAATTTTTATTTCAATTTTTCAAATCTAATGTTCAATTTTAATTCAACTTTTCATGTTTAATATAATATATTTATAAACCTTTTAAAGTTTCTAGAGGGGAGTAGTGTAACAACCATCATTACTCCTACAGTACAATTACTATTAGAAAGTACAATTTACTGTCAGAATGTGTCAGAAGTGTCAGATCGCATGATACATGATGATTATTAACATGATGCTGACAGACAAGGAGACTTATTCATTCCTTTGTCAATCGGTCAGCTGTTGAGACACGCTACGCTACAGTTGTTAATTTAAGACAAGAAACAAATAAAGTTTAATTTATTCCCGTATTATTTTCTTTCAATGATTAATCGATCTCATCCAAAATCTCATTTTTATTAATTAGTGTTTCATTTGATTAGCAAAGTGCTAAACGGGTTTCGGTCATCTGGAATGGTATCTGGTGAATAATATCTTAAGAAACGAACTATAGTTCATAATGAACTATGAAAAAGAACTATTCACTTGGGTGAACTAGTTCACTGCGAACTATTCATCAAAGTGAACTAAAATGCCCATCACTATTCAACAATGGCGGACGAGGTTACTTTTCTCCAGTTCTAGCCTTTTATACCAGAAACCATGACAATAATCAGCCAATCAGAGGCTGCGTTGCCGCAGAATTAGTCAACCGCGCCAAGTTTAAATATTCACTTGCGAGGCAATAAATTAGGAAAGAAATAATTGTTCTTGGTTATTAATATGATCGTTATAATTTTGTGTTTTGAGAAATTACAAAAATCATTTTAAAGACTAAAAACTATTAAACTGAATAAATATCACGATTAAATCGTTAAAACTACGCATACGCATTAAATTAAAAGCAGGAAGTGGGCGTTGAGTTGAGAATCGAGCAATGAGCATGCGTGATGGGCACGCAAGCGCAATTAAAAATTGCGTCCTGTTCTATCACCACCGGAGTGATGATCATCCACCGTTGCATCTTCTTCACATACGTCACACGTCCATCTAACCTCTCCTCTATAATTCCCGATTTCTTCGGCAAAAACGCATTTTAATTTTGTATACCTACCTACCTAGATATAATAATAAAAAATGATTACATTTTTATATGATTTGTATACAGTAGTCGTTACTGATTATTTTAATAATTATTTTATACTATTGTTCGGATTCTCAAAGCTTTACGCCATAGGTACCTAACTCAAAAATACCTAATATGGAATGGAGATATGATGTTTTTTTTTACAATTAGTTAGACGGGGATAATGATTGATTAATTTGAAGTGCGGGAGATATTTTACCCACCATCTTGTTTGCAAATGGACATTTTTCCCTTGCCCTGAAACTATTTTTTTTTTCTTCATCAGGTAATCAGGTCATATTCTTTCTTACTTCATCCTAGTAGCTTTGCGCTTTTGTTATAAGTCAGGGACTAGATTCTCATCCCCTCCAGCTCTACTGCGCAAGTACCTTAAACTGAAATCATAAGTGATCCAGGGCTTTTCTGCCCTACCCACGACGTCATAGTCCCTCCACCAGGTCTATGAATTCTCGCAACGGTCGGTCTCTTAGATGATGTCATCGATTGCTTTGAAATACCAGACGTACGGTCTCGTGTTCGTGTTTAAATTTTAAATTTCGTTTCTTTTGCCTAAAAAGGCACTTGAGTATACAATCAATAACGGAAGTACCTTATATATTATTATTGTAGTTGATTTATGATAATGTTGTGCAATGGTCTCACACTTTTCGTAATTATTAGGTAATTTTTGTTATTTATTACCTTTCAAATTGTCCAGGTATCAGAGACACGCGATGACACGTTATTATAACGTCATATTTTGTTAATAATTGGTCGCTGACGTCAGCAACTTATGAGTGACGTCAAAAACACGTCGTTTAAGTACCCGATATCTCACGCTTTAAAGACAACCAATAGGCGACGTCAAAAAAACGTCAACTGACCTCCATTTTATGACGCGGTCGCAAAAATAACGTTTTTAACGGCATATACATGTAAAACTTCATAATACGAAATTCGGAAAATATTTAGGAAAAAAAAAATAGTTTTTTTAAGGTCAATAATGATGTGCTTAATTTGGTAATTTTTACGTCGTTTTTTGACGTGGCTTCTACGTGAATAAATGACGTCTATGATGTGACATTTCTTCGTCATTACTACGTCATCTTACTTTACTAAATTCGTCATTCGACGTCACAGAACACAAAAAATGACGTCATATTGACGTTGTTCCTGCTAACTGAGGACAGATAAATATCAGAAAACTTTATTTTTTATTCCCGATTCAGATTTTTTTGGCTAAAAATACATACCGCACCTCCCTTTGAAAACCGTCGTAACTTAAAATCCGGTAATTCGACAGGGAAAGCAAATAAAGTTTTGAGTTAATACACTTAGTATAAACTATGTATTAAAAGGGTTCAAAGTATTTGTGTTCAAAGGTTCAAAGCAGTATAATACTGTCTTTTCAGACAAAACTTAGTTCTTTTGGAACCCTATTTTTGCTGAAAACCGTATAATTGATATGTTTTGATTTACGACGGTTTTCAAAGGGAGGTGCGATACGTAGAATTTGTTTCAAATTTTTTTCTTGATTCGATTTTTTGCGTTCAATTTCAGTATTGAGACAAATCGAAAAAAATTAGGTAATTTCGTAGAGATCCTGCATTACCGACTAGTAAGCGTTAGTGTCGGTAATACAGGTACTCTATAATTTCGTCCACTACAGCGCCATCTATCATGAATCGAATAAAATATTCCAGACAAATCCTTCGTATTTTTGGTCGTAAAACCCAAATCTGCAATAAAAAACGTGGATTCCCATTTCAGATTTCAAAGTTGCTGCCCCCACCCCTAGAGATGGGGGTACGTTGGCCGGGTTCAGAAAATGTGGTACTGCAAAAGGAAAGTCAAAGGCAGTTCTCTGATAAATTTTCACCAAATATCTAATGAAAACTAAGTAAGGTAATTATTTATTAATTAGCGGCGCTTGAACAAGTTATTAATTTTGGCGTTGCGCATTGACCTCTTTTATGGACGTTGCGCATAACTGAATTAAGTAAAATATTATCTGACTCTGAAATAAATGAGAGACCTCACCTATTTCCTGCCTAAATAAAATAAAAAATTAATCAACAGTAACAAAATTTATTTTAAATGAAAGTACTTACATCATGAAAGTACAATTTTTAATCATTGAAGATAAATAAAAATTACTTATTATTATAGTTAATTAGAAATAAATATCAGGTAAGTTTACATTTAAAAGGAATCAAAAAATTTAAAATAATACTAGGATGGTAACGAATAACGATCGACTGACAATAACCAGCTATTTATTGCGACAGAGTACCTGCGCGCGTTCACATAGTGGTTGCGAAAGTAATACGAAATTTATATGTTTAGACATTTTTATAGGATACAAGGTAAAAATTTTGTATAAATGAAGATAGATACATAATGATATGTGATTGATCACTTAGAAACATTTGCGATGGACGATTCCAGGACCGGACTCGTCGTATTCTTGTTTGGAGATCCACATCTGCTGGAAGGTGGACAGAGAGGCGAGGATGGACCCACCGATCCAGACGGAGTACTTCCTTTCTGGGGGAGCAATGATCTTGATCTTGATTGTCGAGGGAGCAAGGGCTGTGATTTCCTTTTGCATACGATCAGCAATACCTGCAATCAAATTGTATTTCAGTAAAGTCTCATTAAATCATAAAGAGAATGTTTACTCACCAGGGTACATGGTGGTGCCACCAGATAGTACAGTGTTGGCATACAAGTCTTTACGGATGTCTACATCGCACTTCATAATGGAATTGTATACAGTTTCATGGATACCGCAAGATTCCATACCCAAGAAGGAAGGCTGGAAGAGAGCTTCTGGGCAACGGAATCTCTCGTTACCGATGGTGATGACCTGACCATCGGGAAGTTCATAACTCTTCTCCAAGGACGTGGAAGCAGCAGCGGTGGCCATTTCTTGTTCAAAGTCGAGAGCGACATAGCAAAGCTTTTCCTTGATATCACGTACGATTTCTCGCTCAGCGGTGGTTGTGAAAGAGTATCCACGTTCTGTGAGGATTTTCATCAGATAATCGGTCAAGTCACGGCCGGCCAAGTCCAAACGGAGGATGGCATGAGGCAAGGCGTAACCTTCATAAATGGGGACGGTGTGAGAGACACCATCGCCAGAATCCAGCACAATACCGGTGGTACGACCGGAAGCGTATAGGGAGAGCACAGCTTGGATGGCAACGTACATGGCGGGGGTGTTGAAAGTTTCGAACATGATTTGGGTCATCTTTTCGCGGTTGGCCTTGGGGTTAAGCGGAGCTTCTGTTAGCAAGATGGGATGTTCTTCGGGGGCGACACGCAGCTCGTTGTAGAAAGTGTGATGCCAGATCTTTTCCATATCATCCCAGTTGGTGATGATGCCGTGTTCGATGGGGTATTTCAGGGTGAGGATACCTCTTTTGCTCTGGGCCTCGTCACCTACGTAGGAGTCTTTCTGACCCATACCGACCATCACGCCCTGATGTCTGGGGCGACCCACGATGGATGGGAAGACGGCGCGGGGAGCGTCGTCACCGGCGAAACCAGCCTTGCACATGCCGGACCCATTGTCCACGACCAGAGCGGCAACATCATCGTCACACATTTTGTTAATTTGTTGCTGTTACTGTTGCTGTTGCGGCTGGTGTTAATAAAGCTGCAAGCTGTAAAAAGATATAAAATTAATGTTTATTGTCATAATTAGGGAGGATAAAGATGATGCTTCTCTATTTACACGCGAAAGTAAAGAAGGGGCGCGTTTACTTCTTTCAAACTTTAAGGTAGACAGGTATTCTTACGGCGAGTTAAAAAAATATCGTCAGCTTCAAAATGGCTTGGAACTTGGGAGTGGCTAGAAAAACCCCGAATTAGGAAGAAAAATAAAATTCACCTCAAACGGATACCAGGTCCTACTGGAATTGAGGGAAATGAACATGTCCGCTCATTGGCAAGAAAAGGACCAGACCCATTAGAACTATTCTATGGCATCGGAGACACATTCTTTCAGGCAGAACTCCCATAAGAAGAAGAACTGAGAGAAACTCATTGGAGGAACCTCTCATCAGGGTTGAGACAAGCCAAAACTCCTCGGGAATTTCAACAGAGCAGAGAGGTTGAAGATACTCGTCCACCTCAATAAGGAACGTTTCAGAACACTGACGGGATTCCTTATGGGACATTGTAAGCTCATGAAACACCTGATGAAGTTAGATAGATAAGAGAACGGCGTCTGCAGATTTTGCAGAAAGGGAGACGAGACACCTCGTCATCTGCTGCTAAACTGCGAAGAGTTAGAACTCAAAAGAAAAAACGCTCTTGGTCCATACCAGATGGAGGCAGGAGTGTGTACTCGACCTCAATCTTCTCAAAATCCTCAAGTTTCTCAAGGAAAAGGTTATGGCTTCAAGTCCTAGACCAATAATGATTAGGTTCCATCAGTGAAGGAATGAGCTTGAAAAGGAGAGTGCTTCAAACTTCTCAGCATTTATAAAGAGATTTCAAATGTTACCAGAAGGATTGGGTAAAATTTCTAGGAAAAAACTCTAATAAATTTGGAGTAAGTATAACCTAAAGGTGTAACAGCTTTCCTTTCCTCCTCTGTACGGCATAGATCGTATAGGTTTCCCTGTTAAACGAAAATTACAGGAATTAAAGGAACTACTTGGCAACGTAGAGCAAATCTTAGTAGTATGACATCTAATTAATTTAACTAAAAATTATGAATTTTTTCAAATTTCGATGATTTTTTTTTTGTCAAATTTTATAATAATATTATTGTCAACTAAAACAAACCATACAGGGTGTTTCAAAATATGTCAGAAAATAAAGGTATGATTCTTCAGCTCATTCTGAGAAAGAAATTCCTATCAACAGAGGTCCGCAAACACACCGTTTTTTGAGATACAGGCGAGTATACAGGGGGTGTCAAAAAAGTTTTTTTTCTTCTGTTATTTGACTAGATATCTCAGGCAGCTTTTTAGATACAGACTTCAACTTCTTTCGGTACGTAGCGCATCATTTTCAATTACCTTATCTACTTTTGAGCGCTAATTAAATTTTTTTATATGGTAGTGAATCAAATTACCTATCAAAAAAATTATCACAAGAAAATAATAATTTTTTTTTCACCCACAACTATGCATTTCGTCATAAAATGCTGCTTTTCTAGAAAACAGTTCACATTAAATTTTTTGACTAAGAGCATTTTTTTATGTACTTAATATAAAACATTGACAGTTCAAAATGTGCTTTCAAAATTCTAATTTTCCCAGTGTCAATTAGGGACATAAAACCTCGGGCAACTCTAAAATCTACGCGTGTGGCATTTGAAAAACATTGTACAAAAAAGCTGAGTTCTGTATTTGAATCAATTTTTGAGATCTCTTCAAAAAACTAAAAAAAAAATTTTTGGCACCCTGCACCCTATTTTATTGTGAAATCGGTGAGTTTGGGGACTAAAAGGTTTATAAAAACTTTTTTCTTAAGATGAGCCAAGGAAACATTTTCATTTTTCAATATATGTTTTGAGACACACCCTGTATATTTTCCTTTAAAACCGTATAAATCACGAAAAAAAATTGCTGAAAATTATTCTCCTGCCCTAGCCGAAAGCGTGGCTGACTTGAGATATGCAAATGAAATTTGGTGGGTTTTAAGAGAAAATTGTTTATTTTTGGAAATGCAATTAAGAATTTTATGTTCATCAGTGGCGCGCATACAGGTAATGACCTCAATTTTTTAAAAGAAAAAAATGGTAGCCAAGTGAGATTTTTTATAGCAAACAGTCATTATTTTTTCAGGTAGTCACCCCCTGAAGTTTGTCGTACTTCTTATTTGCTAACACGCTGTATAATTTTTTACTCTTATCCCTTTTGATCTAATTTCAAAAATTATTTTAAAAGTAGAGAACTTATTGGAGAGAATAAGGAACTTATTGTGAGACTGTTCGATTTTGTAATTTTCCTAAAATTACATTGACCTCGACAGTGTCTCAAGATTTGAAGGTGCAAATGAGATTTATCCTCTCTTTTAACCGGATTTTTCTTTTGTATAAATAAGAAAAGGTTCCATTTTTCAATAATTAATAATGAGAAATTTTAATATTTTATTAGAAAAACCAAAATTCATAAAAAATCATTTTGCTGGGTTTAAGGTGTACAATTTTAAACTCTGATGATGGTTTCTTGCTAAGATCAGAAACTATTTGATAAAAATTTGTTCCAGAATAGGCAAAAACGAACTCGGGTATTTAAAAAAGAAACCAGAACCAGAAAATGGGACCAGACTTGACGGTTACTTTACTTTAGTGCATGGTGTAAGATAACTATATGTTACTATATCTTAAATATATCTTACTCTTACACCGTGCTTTAGTGGTTAGCGCATAAATATACCTTGACCCTCCAGGCTCTTTTTATTGAAAGGTATTGGCAATATTTTCTAATTAATAATTGGAAATGCAACGATTTTAATACAAAAAGCACCAGAAACCAAATTTGGGAAAAATAGGATAAAAAATAATAATTTTACTAGGATTTGGGTTTAAAAATTTAAGCTCTGATGATGGTTTTTTGCTAAGATCAGAAATAGGTTAAAGTTCTTTGATAAAAAATTTTTCCAGAATAGGCAAAAATGAACTCGGAGATTTAAAAAAAGCAACCATGCAGAACCAAAAAACGGGACCAGAAATGACGGTTACTTTAGCGCATAAATACCTGGAACCTTCAAGCTCTTGACTCAATAAAGATATTGGCAAGATTTTTTCGCATTTAGGTAATCGAATTTTCTATTTAAATAGGACATAGTTCCAATTTCTAATTAATAATGGGAAATACAAAGATTAATAGAAAAAGCACCAGCAACCAAATTTGGGAAAAATAGGATAAGAAATAATAATTTTACTAGGCTTAAAAATTTAGACTCTTGATGATGGTTTCTTGCTGTGATCAGAAATAGGTTCAGAACTGTTTGATAAAAATTTGTTTCAAAAAAGGGAAAAACTAACTCGGAGATTAAAAAAAAAAACAACCAGAACCAGAACATGGGACCAGAAATTACGGTTACTTTAGCGCATAAATACCTCAATACCTCGACCATTCAGGCCTTGAATTGATTTCAAGGAAAGCAAGGTTTTCCTTTTTTTTAGACCAGATTTTTATAGAAACAGCAATAAAATTATTAGAGAAATCTCCAGAAACAAAAAATTGAGAATAACGGAATCGGAAATATACTTTGATACCGACTTGCGAGAGTTTATTTAATTTTTAGCTCTGCTGATGGTTTCTATAATTATTAGAAACAGGTTATCCGTACAAATATAAATTTTTAACAACAAACCGTAGGTAGGTAGGTCTTAATGAGTATAAAACAAATCATATTGATTTGCTTTATACTCATTAAGACCTACCTACCTACGGTTTGTTGTGACTTTTGAGTATACTTCGGCTTTTTAATATATAAATTTTTAATGCAAATTCGTTGTAATGTATGATTATCGACACGAGGATGATTTGAAAAAGGGAATAAGACTGGAATTCCTGATTTTTTTTATGATAGTACCAGAACGAGATATTAAAATTTGGAGCTACTTTTATGGAATTTATTTTTTTATATTTCAGTATTGGTGCAGGTTTTTATTGTATTATCAGGTTTATTGTATAATTAGATTGAGAAATTAGATTCAAAATCTCATTCTTTGCAAGGTCTTCATGGTAAAGCGATTAAATTTTTCGATTCATAAGTTAATTTTGATTGTGTGTGAAGTAATCAAAATCAAGTCAAGCAAACTATTGCAAAATGTAGTAAGAAAATGTTTCTTTTTTTATTGACAATATTTCTGATGGATAAAATCGTATTAATTTTAGTTTATCCTAAAAATGAAATCTGACTAAGGGATTTCTTACAAAGTTCCGTTTCAATCTAATAATTTTACACAAAATGCCTTGACCTTCGGTTTCTCGATTTGAAGGTGATAAAGTTTTATTAAATATTCGATCAACAAATAAAAAAAAGAAACCGGCTACCATTAGTTTATGCGATAAATAATCCAGCTTATAAGTACCTATACCTAATAAAAAAAAATTACTTAGTGAGAAGTACCTATAGTTATTTTCACTGAAAAATTACAATTTTTTTTCATATTAGTATAAAATAAATGCAGCATTCACGAATTTAAATATTCGTTATCCAATTTAAAGAAGAAAAAGTGAGCAAATAAATTTTAAGATAAGGTCTGCGTGATATTACTGAAAAATTTCCTTCTTGGGTAGGAAATTAAAAACGTAAATAAGAATTTTGAAGCGCATATTTCTTGTCTGAAGTTGTTGATTTAAAATAATGAATTAAATAATTTATAATGACTTTAGAAAACTCCTAATGACCTGCTCCTTATATGAACACTATCCAGTAATTTATTTTTAGATCAGTATGTTCAATTACTAGATTTATTTCAGGAACAAAGCGCCTAATTTATTTTTAGACTACATGAGATTACTCCATTTCTTAACAATGTCAAAACTATCACACACAGTAGTTGACTTGATTATATTAATTAAATTTTGATCACAATTAAAATTATGTAAAAAGTTTTAAAAATAAAAAAATTTAGAGTTGAAAAATTTATCAAAAATAGTACCTACTCGCTCAACTATTGATTGTAATCTATAGTTACGATAGGTATCAACTAAATAGTTAAGTAGGTAAGTAAAAAAAAAGTTAAGTAGATATGTAGATAGAGCAAGGTACTTAATGGAACATACACATTAGGTACACACATACCCCATACCCTCAATTCTATCAATGAAAATAGAATGAGTTATATGTTGTATATACGTTGTATGTATGTTGGCATACATTCTAATTTTTCAGGAAACAAGAAAATCATGCAAATAAGTATAAGTATGTGCACTATAAACCAACCGACTAACTACTACGACACCCACGCGTTACGAAAATAACTGGCAAAGCACGCAGAACCGAACGAAAAATTCACATTCGAAATTCAAATTCACGCAAAACAGAAATAGAGAAGCACACGGATATTTCGAAATACGGGAGAGAGAGCGGGATACGAACCTGAAGCGAGCGTTAGAAGGCTGCGAGTGTCCGTTTCGGCGCATCGTGGAGTTTTATAGTTGCGCCGACGCCGTCGCGTGGTCCATGTATGGCGCGACGCGGCGCGACGCAGACGCCCGGCGTCGCCCAAATAAGGCAGCCCGCGCGCCCGCGGGAGGAATCCACGAACGCGGCAACGGGGCCTCCATAATTGTACCTCTTCTGGGACGCCGGGCAGGATTCCCATTTGCGGGTCGGGAGAGGAGAACTGCATCGCGCCGGGGGCTATGAACCCGCCGCTCCATTTGCTTTATTTGTTGATGGGCCCAAGATGATGGAATGTGGAGATTTTCGATGGCGAAATTTGCCTGGAAAAAATAATACTCACTTAAGTAACGTTGGAGGCGCATCCGTAGGTATATACGCTCATAAAAAAAGGAACAAGTAGGTATTGAAATAAAATATTGCTTTCTCCCTATAAAGAGTTTATGTAAATTTGATCATTATGTTAATTCTCCGTTTATTCATTTATGTACCTTAATAATCCGTAATGAAATAATAAGGACGTCTCGATGTTAGCAACCCTTTAATGAGAAAATCAAAGCTCCAGAATAATTTATACAGGTGTTCATGAGTTGCAAGTTTTTTTTTAATAGGACCTATACAAAAATTAGGAAAAAGAAAAAAGTTATACGATTTCAAAAGGCACAAAGTTTATATATTTTTATTATTTTTAATTTAAGCAGGGTACCAAAGTTTTACGCATCGTTTAGTGTAGATAAGTCTCAGCAGAATAGCCACAGTTCTTTTTTTTTTATTTAATTAACGTTCGAAAATAAATATTAAATTTGGTGTAGGGCCAGAGTTCAAAGAAACAAAACCGCGATCTTGACCTTGATAAACTCTAATGAGAGTACTTTGATGCAGAATTTATTTCCCATTCATTTGAATGGGTCTATCAATAATAGTACCACACACTTCCTATCAGGGCCGTCTTAACCATTGAGCTAGAGCCCAGGGGCGCAAGCATTTTAGGGGCGTAAATTAATCTTTTCATTTTCCAAAATTCCTTCATTTAAAACACGCGCACTTGTTGGAAAATAAAGAAAATACATCTACCGAGGAACTTAGTCCAAGGACACTAATGATTGACACCCTTGACTCGAAATTTTGCTTAGTGTTTTGGTTATAAAACGACTTTTTTTAGTTCTGACACTTTTTCTAGCCCTTCTAGTTCTAGCCATCCATAATAATAGCCCTTATGCATGGCGCAAACCGTTTTTGGTGTGGGTAATTTTAATTAAAGAAATCATTTTTTGCGTGATCTTGAACATTGAACAAATTTTCATCTGCGGCGCACCTCCAAATACCCCCACCCCCCTACTTGGGACATTATTAACGTGAAGTTTAAAATGTATATGCACTTCAATAATTTTTGCGATCCACGAGTCGTCATTTCCCGCTCCAGTAAGCCGTCTTTGTGTATTTTCTTATAAGGGGCGCATTATTTTTTGTAGCCCGAGGGCGCCGAATATCTAAAGACGGTCCTGACTCTCTATGTTAATGTTACCTATCTAAAAATAACCATTGCCAAAAAATTTTAAATTATTCTTTTACCTAAGTCAAGCAGAAAAATATTTTTGAACTATGCAACTGATTAACATACTCATTGAAGACAAGAATATCCAACTATACAGGGTGTTTTTTTTGTTTTTAATTTTTGATAATAGAAGTGACAAGTAACGGGGACATTTTTTCATTCAAACTAATTATTATGGAGATTTTTATGCAGCCATTTTTTATGACATCGACAATAAGTCAATAAATAATTAAAAAAGTTATAAAATGGCAGAAGTCGTTTCGTTATGTTTCTAATTATTATTATAATGTAATTATTGTATTTCTTAAATACAATTTTTCTATATTAAAAAAAAATTAAAACCTTCCTATGTTTATGTAAACTTTTTAATTAAAATGTACAGACTATAACGCCCCTCAATATTTACATTCAGTTACGTAACACTCTGTGTGTGATTTAAAATAACAATTCAAAATAACGTGATTCTTCTCGTCAACACCTCAATAATACCTCTCGCATCGATGATGAAGGCATTTCATAAATGTGTCACCGATCACCGATGTAATCAGTTGTTTTTCGTTACTATTATAACTTCCACTGATTCTTACTGTTTTTCTTAAACGATTTTTTTAACGATTAAAAACGATTTTTTAACGAGACTTTTAACGATTATAACGATTTTTTAACGAAGTTATTGTAGAACTTCTCGTTATACTTTTCTTATACAATCTTAAAAATAAATAAACAAAAAATTTCCTTTTAACGTTTGTCAGGAAATGCACCGTTTTTGAGATAAAAAAAAGTTCTTCTTCAGTTATTTGACGATATCTCAGGAACGTTTGAAGTATAGAGCTCAACTTTTATACATATCTTACTATTGTTATTAGCTTAGGTACTTGTTTAATGCCAACTATTTATTCTTTTTCATTTGCCAGTGGCGGAGATTCAAGTTTTATTACTGGTTTGCATGAGGTTTCTTTGTCACTTATATCGACGACAATGAGCAAATTATGAAAATTTAAAAGCACATTTTGAATCGTAAATATTTTCTAAATTTCTACACAAAAAAGGTACCTACTTTTTTTGCACAGAAATCTGCCGGTTAGCCTTAATGAGCCTTTATAATATTGGCTGTTATTGTTTTATTTATCATCCATCAGAATGCAGAGATTCTACAAAGTAAGGGTTGAAAACATAAATTTTATGAATTGACATTAAAAAGTAACTAATATCAATGAAAAAAACATGTACAAAAGCTGAGTTCAGTATCTCAAACAGCTTCTGAGATATCTTCAAAAAACTGATAAAATAATCTTTTTCGACGGTATCTCAAAAACAGTGCATTTCTGGACACAGCTTAATAGGAATTTTTTTGTTCCTAGAAGGGACCAAAGAACTTGCCTTCTTTTAAAATTTTCCTAATATTTAAGATACACCCATTTTTTACCCCTGAAGTATATGAAAAAATCAAAGCAGGATAGATCGGGCGATTTAAGCGGTCAATGAAAAAACTTTGATTTTGCTTTGAAAAAAGCTTCAATTTTCTTAAGTATCTACTGTTATTCTGTCTTATTTCTATAATTCTGTAATATCGCATATATTTGTATCACCAATAAAAAATGACAAAAGTAAGAGTCTGTTGTAAAATTACATTAATGTACCTAATATTATTACATAAGATAAAAAGAATAAGGAACTTAATTGTACATTATATTATATTCATGGGTAATAAAGGATAACGTAGGTACCAGATATTTGTAATTAGGTAAGTTGGTTTCAAAAATAACGGATCGTTTCAGAACAGATTGAAGATTCTTATTTAAGAGAGCAAGCAACAAAAATAACATAAAAATTTATATTTATATTCGTAACGATTTGGCTGTTTGAATATGCGAGCGAGAGTCGTGAGAATTTCTGTATTTTAGTCTGACCCGTTTCTCTTATAAATCTGAATTTTACTCCAGGATCGTTTAAAAATTCTGAAAAAACGACAAGATTTCAATATTGTCATGTCAATTTTCATTGAATTTTTTTAATAAGTTTTCAATTGTCAATTTTCATCATAAGTTTATTGATGGTAGATTTATAAATAAAACTACCCAGACTTCAAATACAGGGTGGGGGAATATTACTTGATCAATTTTAAGAGGGGTTTCAAGTAAAATAAAATCAAGCCTACCACGAGAAAGTTGCCCCTTAAAATGGAGGTAACAAATATTTTCTTCAAAAAACTCTGACAATAAAAAAGTACTTTTTAAATATGACAGTTTTTTACAAGACTTCTTACGTATTTTTTTTTCTTAAACTTTCTCTTGAAAATTTTGCATAGGTAAACTTATTTATTAACAATTTTCCACTAAAAAAATAAAATCAAGAGACTGACATAATAAACAAAAATTAATTAAGTACTTTGTCAGACTTCGCCGGATATCATTCCTATGTCAATTTTAAGATAAAAAGGCCCATCAAACATAATTAGTCACTATGGCCGGAAACAATCTATAATATAGGTACTTATGTGCAATGTACCTACATCTTACCTACCATTAATGCCTTTGATAACTGTTATCGGAACTCAGTAACTATAAAAATGTTAGACAAATAATTGAAAAAGAAGAAGTTTCCATATAAAAGAAAATAGAGAATGTTGCCGCTTGTCGCTTATGTTGAGTGGAAGTAGGTATAATATACCTACTTCCATATGGCAAGCTATTAATCATAGTCGCAACAAAAAAGCAGGAAATCTTCGTAATATTATTTTTAAAAGGTTTATTCACGTTAAATTTGAGAGTTAGCAAAAGGGTTATCTCTGTCACAGGGATAAATAGAGAAAAGAGGGAAAAATATTCCCTCCTAACCGGCCTTTAAGAAGCAACGTAGACTTAAAAAAAAATGAAAAAACTATCTGTATACAAGCATTTGTCCTAAGCCCGTTTGTTTTCGAGTAGGCATATTTTTCGATGTATTTATTACAGATAATTGAACCATATTTTGTGCGAAAAATTTTCTTATAGGCTGTCATAAACATTCACTTTTCCTTCTATTGAAAACTAAAAACCTCCTTTTGGAAAACCGTCTTTCTCGCCAGATATGACTTTTTAATTTGAGTTTTTGAATGTAAGTAGGTATAAATTGATGTTTCTTATTTAAATAAGTATTTTTTCTACTTTTATTGAATAATATTCCAATTATTAGAGCTTTTTGTATGAATTATGAAGTTTATTATTCGTAGGCGGTGTTGAATTATTATAGTTCATAATACCCGGCTCTTGTCCAATCACAGCTACTAGAAATTAATAATACCCGCTTGTGGACCAATCAAAAGCTGTAAAATTAATAAAGAGAGCAAAGCTGTGAATAGGAACGATAACTGACATTTCTCAGAATCCACAGGTGCGCAGTCGTAATTCGGTACTGGAAGTTGTTGAAAAGAGTAGAAAAAGCATAGTATTACATTCGCGATTATGGCCATTATTGACTTGATGACGAATAATGGCCTCATAATCGCTCCATATAATAATAAACTATTAATTTGTGACATTCTTTAATTTCTTAAACTATTATAAATGATAAATATATTTATCTATTTTGTTTAAATATCAAGCCGCGCAAGCAGCCAGTGGCGTAGTTACAATGGTCACTTGCGATTTAATTAATTAAAAAAAAAAATAGTACCTACGCAATATTTTTTTTATATCGAGTGTTTCTCGACTTTTTTCAAATTTGTCAGGGCTTAGCAAAAAAATAAAAAATCTGTTGACCTGAGCTTTATCATCGAGCGCTTCATGTTCGCCATCGAGCTCAGATAAAAAATATTATATATGCACCTACCTAGATTACACTGCCAAAATTACAAAATAAAGTAAATTAAGTAAAATATAAATATATGTATTTAAAATAAATAATTAAATAATTGAAATATTGAACAAAATTCTTGAAAACAAATTTTTTTACAAAGGATTATTATAATGCTTTTCAATTTTTTTCACCCTCTCCAATTATCCCTTTAGCAGTCAGTACCTATCACATAATTATTATGAAACCACTTTCTTTTTTTTTGTTGTTATATATTATGATCTCTTATTCCTGAATGGTTCTTAGTACCTATACTAAAAAATGCTTATTTGACATATTTACAAAAAAAAAAAAATTTCAAAATTATTTTTCTGTCTCTCTTCTTATGAAACAGGTTTCTAAATACATATTCTCTTATTTTTATAAAAATTATTTCATATAGGTATGCTTGAACTCCCCCAAATAAAAAATAACATAGTTATTACATTTAAAATAATTTTAAAAGTCCGCGAAACTCATTATGTTTAAAATGTCAGAGTTGCCAGCATGGTTCGTTATCTAAAGCCCAACAATTCTTTACCATATAAGGAAACTGCATATTAATTCTTATTTTGGCTTCACACGTTCGTGAATAAGTTACATAAATATTTTGGCAATGGTACAACTGAGTCACGCCAAACAAAGCTTGAACTTGGACTCGCAGATGTATTTGCCAAATGTATCACTTGAAATTACATGAGAGGATGTAATATTTGAAAAAGTAAACAAATAGTGCCGCGAAAGCTTGTTCACACCAGCACTCTGAGTCATCGACTGCGCGAAAGCTGTTTCAGGACTTGGAGTTTGACAGATTTTTTTTTAATATGGACATAAAATTTATATCGCTTTATTAAGAATAGGTAGGTAATTTAAAAACGAAGTAAGAAGTGACTGAGAAAATGTTACTGATAATCAGGGAATTGACAATTATATACTTTTTCTGATCTCTTTTGTTCAATAATAATAATAATACAGTGAAAAGTGATAAGGAGCAACATTTTATTGGTTTTTGCTTACTTATATAAATGTTTGAGAACTATCATCAAAAAAGTTTATCTCAATTCGCATAAAAGTTTAATGCTCGGATATTCAGATTCATGACTTAATTGACATTGATTAATGACTGATTTAATTTTTTTGGATATCAATTTTTGTTCCTCCAAAATTGACTTCAATTATTTTTTTAAATTTCTGATGACTACGTTTTCGGAAATTTTAAGAGTAAGCAAAGAGGTTAATAATTACATACCTAAGTCACAGGGAAAAATAGAGAAAAGAGGAAAAACTCCCTCCAATTGCCTATAGGGGTAGCGGGAGTAAAAGGGAAAAATGCTAATAAGTTTGGAACCATGGAATAATTTTCTGACTGATTAAATTTTTTTTTAATTTCTCGTTAAAAAAATGTCTTATCTTATCAAATGTCGTCTAATCGATGCTATTAATGAATAGACCCAAAAAGGTCTAGAAAAATATTTGGAAGCAACAGCAGATTTCAGACAGGACAGACTGTCTGACAGGCTACTATGACTCACTATGGTAATTACAGTGGCGGCGGCAGGGAGGCAGTCCTACAAGAGAGGAATCAATGTATGACTCATCTCATGGAAAGACCTTCTGGCTTTTACAAAAAGGTCGGGAAAGTTTAAGTAGGAGTTCCACCATGGTGCCGGAATTATGAAAAGGGTTACCAAGCTTTTTTCCCGCAAGTCTTTTGGGGCTGGCAATTTTAGCCATTTTTATTGGTGATGCTATATTTTTTTTCGTTTATTTTTTTATGTTCCCGATTTTTAGCAGTTTTCAGTTCTATACTTCATTAGAGAGCGAAAAAGAGAGAACGAGAGAGAGGGAGAGTGAGAGAGAGAGAGAGAGAGAGAGAGAGAGAGAGAGAGAAGAGAGAGAGAGCACAATGCATAATTTTAACAGAAAGCTTGCAACCTTTTAAAAACTGAACTGACTGTTAACACAAAAAATGCCGCCAACCCATTTGAATTTTATCAAAATTTTCAAACCATAATTATTAAAGTCCGCTGAAAAATGTCATCATGCACCGCGTAGACGTAGTAGCTTAGTGGAGATGTTGTATAGGTATGTGTAGATACGATTCCACCCCTGTGATAGGTCACGTGACCCCTGCCTCTTCGATAAAAAAGCCGAATAACAAACATAACATTAAAATAAAGGAGTCATTACCAAAAAAATTCTGAAAAAAATTCGGGCATGTTCTATGGGTAAAAATAAGAATTTTTGTTACTTGTTTTTTCCATATTCCTTCCTTCTCCCGGAAAAAAAATTCATGGACCTTTATTATTTATGTACCTATTTCTTAATTTCGTCTAAAGGAACCGTTTTAGAGAAAACTTCCAAGAATAAAAAATTCGTCATCTTTGTCCAAACATTAAGCCTGCCGATTTTCCGAATTTTTTACTTAAAAATAAGTTTGGTCAATAATTTCTCCGGTTTTTTTTTGTTTTCTTTATAAAAATATAAAAAAGACAAAAATATAACTTTTGTCTCATAGACTTCTTCCTTCTCTAGAAAAAACAAATCCATAGACCTTTATTTTGATGCGATGACAGAGAAGGAAAGTATTTTACAAAAAAATTCCAAGAGACAAAAAATCTAAATGTGCTCAAAAAACAGGTCAGATTTTTTAGGCAATGGTAGCTACACATGACTACATCTCCAACAAAAGCATCTGCGGTGCACAATGCCACTTTTGTCAATGCTTGTACTACTATATGTATACAGATACAGGGTTATGAAAATTTCATGGGGGCCCTATTGAGAAATCGGAAACGGTTAGAGATATTACAGACTTGGTTAATGGGGAAAAAGTTCGCTTTTTAGGAGACACTTATTAGAGATCCCGGGAAAAAATTAAATTTGCAATTTCTTCCATTAACACCTAATTAACTCTGTTATAATAGCTGCAGTTCTAAAATTTTGAATTCATAGTTGAGATGTATTGGCTATGTCAAAAAATTGACAAAAAATTGAAGTAGAAAAAAAAATTGAAAGCAAATTACAGTTGAACATTTTGAGAAAACCAAAACAATTTTTTCCCAATTAAATTTTAAGTTTTTTAAAATTAATTTTAATAAATTTTTATTTAAATTAATTTAAAGGGCTCGAAAACCTAGGAATCACTTTGAGCATTTACAAAGTTGATTTTGTTGCGTTTATGTACATTTAAATTTTTTATTTTTATTTTTTTTTATTTCCCATAAATGTACAAAATGATTTCAAAATACATCAAAAATGAGTGCAATTTTTTCTCTCTACAGAACGTTGTAAAATTCCTTAACACAAAAGTTGACTATCGCTATGCAAAATCTAGACTGCCTTTTTTTGACATAGGTAGTCAATTCAAAATTATATAACTATTTATATTATAGCTGTGAGTGAATTATTAATGCCAGAAAAAAATTGCAAATTTCAGTTTCTTCCAAATATCAAAGTCGTCTATTAAAAAAAAATTAAATATCAAAAAAAGTGAAAAAAAAGGGAAATAAAAATTAAAACACAGAATATTATAAAACTGTTTGGCAAAAATGGAGAGAAACGTTCAAAATCTATAAAGTAGGCAGTTGTTGTTCGTGATGTGCGTCACATCGAGGGGAGATATTTTTAACTTCGATTGTTTACGATAGGTGCGAGTATACCTCCACATGTGTGCCATATAATTATAATTATAACCGATACGATAACCCGCCTATTGTACAAATATGAATATTATGAATCTTCGGATTTTATTTAAATCCCATTTCAATCTCAAAACGTTATATGTTACGTAAAATTCGATTTCCGAGTTCCCATTCTAGTTTTTGAGCAGCAATAAACGTCCTGAACATGTACCTACCTTGACTCAAAAAATAACAGTAGGCAAAGAAAAGCTGAGAGCACCTTTTTTTCTGATACCTACTGATTTTTTTTTATAAAGAAGCAAATCAGCTATTTTGGCTCTTGCAGCTTAAATTTTTTAGATGCGGAATTTTGAAAAAATGGGACAATAGTATTAGATCAATTGAAAAAAATAATAGATATCTTGAAAGATTGAAGAACAAGTTTACAATAAATTACATCCACACACATACACAAAAACAATGTAATTCTGCAGAGAAAAATATAATTTTCTACTGCAGCTATGGTGCATACCCCATACCCGGCTGCCAAGTTAAATTTAAAAATTCGAATAAACATTTTCAACATACCTACATAATTAGAAATGAAAAAAATTGTAAAAAAAATTGAAAAAAATACACTAATAATTTTCTACTGAAGATCTTTTAATGTTTGCACACTAATCAGAGACTATCGATTTTTTTAAATAAAGATAATTATCAAAAAAGGGATCATCACTGGCGTCAATTTATGAAAAAATTAGATTACCAACTCTAAAAGTCAAAAGTTGCTTTTTTGCTTTAAATTGTAATAAATAAATAAAAATAATAGAGTTAGTTAGCCGTCTCTATAATAATAGTGTGTAATAAATAATTGATTTATTTTAATTAAAGCAATTTTTATTTCCCTAATCTAGGGAGTAGGGATGCATCGACAATGTTGCCAAACCACTTGAAAATTCGCTATTACAGATCGATTAAATTTTTTTTCAGTTCCATTTTCAGACATTTAAAATATTGTTAGGACATGATCGTTTTTTGGTCTGTGACGTTATTACCTTTTTTTTAATGGCAACCCCCTACTTGTGAGGTATTATTAAAAAGTAATTTTGAAGAAGGTTGTTTTCAGCTAAATTTTAACGAAAAAAAATTGAAATCTACAACACTTCGAACGTCTTTCTAGGAAAAACATTTCCCAAAGTTTCACAATTCTTATATTCGTATATAAATTAGAAAGAGTTACGGCAATTAAAAATCAAAACATTGTTAAATTTGACAAACATGCTGGTACTTTTTTGAATTTACGAGTATAATAATTGCGAAACTTTTGAGAAATGCTCTGTTTATAGAAAGATCTTGATCTTCATGAGAAGAGGTTGCCATAACTAAAATTATGATGATGTCATATTAGACCAAAAACAGATGATTTAGGTCAAATAAAATGTGAAGATGGCTTTTAGAAACAGAAATTGTTCTCTAGAATTAATGGCCTTCAACTTAGTCAAGCCATTTAACGCGAATTTTTACCCAGTAATTAGAACTTGGTATTATTAGAAGACACTTTATTAAAAGAAACTGATTGATTTATTTCTGCGCTAATTAATCAACGTTGCCAGTTTGTGAATATTTTCTTGTCGCTTATTATTTTTCTTTTTAAATTTAAATCTGTTTAAATTTTCTTTTTCTTTTGTTAAAAAAATAATCTAATAATTAATCACCCATGCTTAAACATGCCGTTAACAAATTAATATTATTATGTTCATATTATCAGGACGGCGAAAGTTCTTCAGCACCTAACATGATGAAAAACTGCACGTCCTATTTTGAGCGATTTTTGAAAACAAATGCCTGGTAATGGATGACTTATTTATAAATGGACACATCTATTTAAATAAATACATAGTAGAAGACGATGAGTGAGCTGAAAGGCCAAATGACGTTACGACACATGAAATAACGATCAAAGTTTAACTTGACAGAGTTATGGAAAATGATCCCCTAAAACCAAAATCAAAAAAAAAAAAAAAAATTGAAACGTAAAGCATATTTTTCGTTCATCAATCAACGCGAGATTCTATACCAAGACAGCTGACAGCTCACTCTTATTCGACAAAGAAAAATATTTAATTCAACACTAACATTTTTTGGAGCTTTGTAAAAATAATCAGGTGATCATGTGATCTGTCTATTTCATTTATCTCGAATTATACAGGGTGAGTTTGTTTCAATATTTAGTACAGAGATCTCGTAAAATACCTACTGCAGTTAGACGAACTGTTAAATAGGGAAAATGGTGCAGATTTATGAGCTAAATTCGAAGCAACTTTTTTTTGAAAACCTTCATGAGTTCCGAAATATTTTATTACATAAACTGATTTTCGAGAATTCCTTGATACTGACATAGCAGCCATAGCACTCTTATTATTGGAATTAGAGAAAAATCGTAAAGGAATACATTTAAGACGATTTTATAACCAATAAAACGGCGTTATAAATTTTTTTATTTGTCGTGTCATTTTTAAGTTTTGACAAAAACCGTCATTAACTTTCTTTATTTTCATTAAAACAATATCGAGTTTTATATCATTGTCTTCAGAAAAAAAGATCTATTAAATGGTATCATGGCCAACTATGACTTACATTAAAAAAAAAAAAACGATATGATAAACAAAAAAAATCATAACGCCGTTTTATGGTTATAAAATCGTCTAAATAAACTTTAAAATTTTTTTTCTAATCCCAATAATGAAAGTGCTATCTCAATATAAATAAATTCGCAAAATTCAGTTTATGTCAAATATCTAGAAACCCCCATAAGATTAAAAAAAAAATTGCGCGAATTTAGCTCATAAAACTGCACTTTCCCCATTTAACCGTTCCTCTAGCTGCAGTAGTTTATATAAAAAAAATTCACCCTGTATAACCTAAGAATAACACCGTGGATATGGAATGCAACGGGTGGTCAGGAGGTCAAATCCCAAAAAAGTTCAAGGTCGTGCAGTTACGTTGCAAATGTGACTCACGATAAATTGTGGCACGTAGATTAGTAAATTGGGTAAAGGACCATTAAAGGAGGTGCATTTTTCTCATTAAAAATTACAAAAAGCTTGTTTCAAAGACGCTGTTGAATAAGAAAATGTCAAATTAACAAAAAATGTCCCATTCATATTTCATATTTAATGATGTCTCCAAGTCCGGTAAGAAAAGTAACCAAGTTCGAACCCGGTTCCCTCACAATTTTTTTCAAATAAAAAAAATACCTGTGTCGCCAAGTTTTTATGATAAAATGGATAAAAAAGTGATAAAACCTTTTTTTTTAAACTTAATTCAGTTATTAGAAGGGTATTGATTAACTTTCGAAGATTATAGGGAAAAATAAATAAAGGATATGAGGAGATTCCCCTGAATTGTATTGGACACTTTTTTGCTGCAAAAAATTATTTTTAAAAAATTCCGAAAAATCCTATCAAATTCTCGCGTTAGGTAACTCAAAAACTATATGAAAACAGCGTTACAATTTTTTCTAATTTGGAAACCTATTTTTTTATTTTTTCTATAATTTTTACAGTGTTGAACTGGATATACCTACGTTACATGAGAACAGGGATTTTTTTCCGGTTTTGTTAAAAATTTGGGCTAAAGCCTGTAAATTGACTGCAAAATAATCAGCAAAATATTATTCTCATTTAAATAACGAACTGTCAATTTGATACATTTTTATAAACGCTACCTTTGATTTTTTTCACTTTTTAAACTTAAATTCACACTATAGACTTAGGTAACAAAAAAAAAGTCTCTTTTCTGCTTGTAAATTATAAAATTTACCGCAATCAAAGATCCGAATACCCCACACGACGACGGTTCGGTTCGGGCAGATGTTCGACGATTGAGAAAAGCTAATGATGTTACCGATTTTTGTTTTACTTATACTGCTTTGCTGAATTAGATAAAGAATTGAAAATGCGCTTAAAAATCTGAAGAAAAGATGCAGATAGTTGAAATTACTGTTTAAATGAAATGGGTAATTTATTGAAAACTACAAAAAAAGTTGATCCAAAAAGATTTTAAAATAATAATTAAAAAATTCAAAAGTTTTGATCCAAATTTATAAAAAAAAATTCAATATTTTTTTATCTTCATCTCCATAAGCAAATTTACATGTCTACATATTTTTATTTAAATCGAACTGATACACCCTGTATAATCACAGATAAATAATTTTTTCATATAGGTACCATGACAACAACTCTGATAAATCTAAATACATATGCAAAAGATCCTCTTGACTTGAAGACAAACCAACACCAACAGAATTATTAACACCCTACATTTGAAGAAAAAAAGAAGACGAGAAGACAGATATAGGTAGTTTATTATGCACCTACAAAAAAGTTATAAAAATGGTTCAAAATGAAATTTTCAAGACTCTTCCTTTTTTGAGCTTTCTGGAAAATGTTATAGGAACTTGTGGAATTAATTAAACGTTTTAGAAAATTATTCCCTGATTTTTTTGCACGTTATTTCCAGAGGTCTCCTGTACTATTTGAACATATTTTTTTAACAAACATTGAATTTAGAAGAAAATGAATGGATTTGACAAAATTAATGCTGCATGGAACACTGCTGATTGATTTATTTATAATTTATTCTTCCAGAAAAATGCTCAATAGTTTATATCAAAGAACGCGAAAATTGCATCGGTAGAAGTAGCTGCTTAACTACACAAGGAAGAAATAGATTAAAAAAAATTTAGGACTCTCTTTTTTTTATCATGTTCTCATATTTCGTTCTTATATGAATGCAAAAAAATAATGTATAAAACTGGATTAACGACTAACCACAGGCTAAGCTCTTCTTCAAAATTATTTCACCACTATCACTACCACTACGCTTTATTAAAGTGAATCCAAATCTGATATTAAGATAAATATGTGATTCCCTTAAATTGCGCTAATTAAGCTTTGACCCCTGAATGTTATAATGGACTTCTTGATCTAGCGAAGTTCTTACACGGTTATCATGAGATGTCTCCAAATTTTTGTACTTAAATAATGTCAAAAGTTTAATTATTTTTTGTAATATCTACTTTGGAGTCTTGACACTTACAACTTCTAGAGGAGAACGAACTGGCACATAAATAATTTCTTGACGACTTTATTCTAATTTTTTTCTTTTTCAACATTATCGTGATATAAGCCACCTGACCTAATTCTAAACGTGTAAATAAAAGTAAATAAGTACCAATCAAAAGAAAAAAAAAACTGGAAATAAAATTTTTGATTTGCCTTTTTGACTTCAATTCTTCTGATATCTACCAGTGAAACACACTGTACGTTTGGAGTATTAAAAAATTTCTCTGAGTAGAGGATACTTTTTGGTCCGATATAATAATGTAATCTTGTGTTATTTGTTATTTGGGCTTTATATTATGCAATAAAAATGAAACAAAATGAAATCTGTTAGAAAATATCATGAGCTATAACTTAATTGAATCAAAATTTGCATTATAAGGCACTTTAGTATTTTTTCTAATCTATAATTCTACGTTCTACATTAATTTAATAAATGCAACATACCCAATGGATCTTGGATAAAAATTACACAAAAACTCTTTCATTTTGATAAAAATTATTAATTTTTATAACAAAATTGAAAAATATTTTACTGAAGCGGATTCGCTCGTATAAGATTTTGAAACGCTTCTATCTCGCAAGACAATTTTCAAAATGATATTTTCAACTATCTACTCGTGCCCATTTCGAGGAACGCGTTTTTTTCTTAAACAATTTTTCTAACAATTACTTACAAGGCGAGGCCCGATGCACCCATGACATGGCAGTTATAATAGTTATGTCAACCTGGTGATTAAACAAATGAAATGAAACTATAGCTGTACCGTTTTTTGGTCGTTCTGAAGAGCGTCGCCGTTTTCGCGTTGGGCGGACGCTTTCCGTCTCTTTTTAGACGCGTCGGTGTGAAAATATCCAGGAGCTGGGGGAAATAGTTGGCCAAGGTTTATTAATTTTACGTAGATCTGGCTGGGGGCACCTATAAAATCACATCTGGACTCTAAAACAGCCACTCGCAGCCCATCGTGCTTAGCAGCTGAGTCTTTTCTGTCGGCAAAGGTTCGTAAGGTATCTATAGTGTTTGTGCTCATGTGTTAGTTAATCCAGTGCATCCTGTATACGATCCTCCTGACCATATTTGGTCCATGTGTCTGTAACTAGTCTCCTGTGGGTGTTTATTCTTGTGCGATTTTGACTTCACTTAGTGTTATAGTAATTATTAATTACACTTACTCCAGTGAATTGGAGTTTTTGATCAAATTTTTTGAAAAAAATAGTTTTTTTTTTTTAATTTGCATTTGGAATATTTGTGAATTGGTGTACCTACCTACGTATTTCGTCATTGCTCAAGTGAATTTTATAGTTTTAAATGTTAATTTTTTCTGAAATTCGATTTTAGTGAATTTTTCAAAAATGTAAATGAAATCGCTCTTTTCTATTTTATTAATAGTGCTGTGAGTTTTTTATTTTTCTAAATTATGTCTAGTTTCAAAAATTGTTTTAGAAATTCAAATTTAATTGAATTTTTCAACCAAATTTGAGATCTATCAACCAAAAATTTGAGATTTTGAAACAAACAATTGATTTGTTCTTAAATTTTTAGTGCTACCTTTAACGTGAATTATTCTGGCATCCAAATGCAAAGTGATTGATCACGAATTTACTCAGCCAAGTTAAAGAGCGGAAAAGTGATTCATTAAGATTTGATTAATTTAACTTCTACCTAATTACAAATTTCAAATTTAATTACTGATACTTTCAAACAAGTTTACAAAGAAGCAATTTCAAAAAAAAAATTGAGAGTACAATACCTACTTAAATAATATTCAAAATTTTGAAAAAATATGTTACAAAATAAAATAAAAATCGCACAAGAACAATAATTTAATATTTCGTAATTTTTCTCAAAATTGAAAATTGGTTTTCAACGTTAAAAATAATATTATTTTCTAAAAACCTTTTTTGATAAGTTAGAAAATGCTATCAAAATTGCAATCAGTTAAAGAATCTTCTAATCCTAATTACTCTAATAACTCTGATGCGGCTTGAAAATTATTAAATAATTGTTAAAAAAAAAGAAAGAGAAATCGCAAAAGATTCAATTCCAGTTAAATTTATTCCAAACGTTTCGTCTAACAGCTGTGCCAGAAATGTTCAGCAAAAATGACTCCCGGAGTCAGCAATTTGTTGCCGATGAATATATCTGTCGCAACTATAGACAAAATGGGTGGAATAAATTTCACTGGACCACGGCTTTACAGCCAGAAATCTCACGGAATTTCTGTCAAAATTCTCATACTGCATATCCGAACATTTTCCAAAATTATAAAATTTTCTTGCTTTAGACAAATTTTGACGATTTCCTCAGGTGATTGATGAAATCGTCAACATTTCCTAAAATTCTAATATCAAGCTAGTCATTATTTTTTGTCCACCCACGAAAACAACCCAAGTCAAATAATTTTCGAGCTACTCAGAAAAATCCCTAAAGTCAATGCGCTATTACCAAACTCATGAAAACCAAAGAAAATCTAAGAAAAACAAATAATTAAATCAATCTCTCAAGTAATTATTTTATCCTTATTTAAGATTGAGGTAACGGCTAAATTTGCGTTCTAAAGTTTCAAATTTTACATTCTTTGAGGCTGTTTTTGGCAAATTGATGCAAGTCTTCATTCAGATAATAATATCAAAAATTTAGATTTTCTCTGGAAGCACAATCCTCGAGCTCATTATTATTTTACCTGAAATCTTATAATCAACCCTTTTTCCAGGAGTAATAAATAAAATCCACAAACATGTGTGACGATGATGTTGCCGCTCTGGTCGTGGACAATGGGTCCGGTATGTGCAAGGCCGGTTTCGCCGGTGATGACGCTCCCCGCGCCGTCTTCCCATCCATCGTTGGTCGCCCCAGGCATCAAGGTGTGATGGTCGGTATGGGTCAGAAAGACTCCTACGTAGGTGATGAAGCCCAGAGCAAAAGAGGTATCCTCACCCTGAAATACCCCATCGAACACGGTATCATCACCAACTGGGATGATATGGAGAAGATCTGGCATCACACCTTCTACAACGAGCTGCGTGTCGCCCCAGAAGAACACCCCGTTTTACTGACAGAAGCTCCCCTCAACCCCAAGGCTAACAGAGAAAAGATGACCCAAATCATGTTTGAGACCTTCAACACCCCCGCCATGTATGTTGCCATCCAAGCTGTGCTCTCCCTGTACGCTTCCGGTCGTACCACCGGTATCGTGTTGGACTCCGGAGATGGTGTCACCCACACCGTCCCCATCTATGAAGGTTACGCTCTCCCCCATGCCATCCTCCGTTTGGACTTGGCTGGCCGTGACTTGACCGACTACTTGATGAAAATCCTGACTGAACGTGGTTATTCATTCACAACCACCGCTGAGCGGGAAATCGTACGTGACATCAAGGAGAAACTTTGCTATGTCGCCCTCGACTTCGAACAGGAAATGGCCACCGCCGCCGCCTCAACCTCCCTCGAGAAGAGCTACGAACTTCCCGACGGTCAGGTCATCACCATCGGTAACGAGAGATTCCGTTGCCCAGAAGCTCTATTCCAGCCTTCCTTCTTGGGTATGGAATCTTGCGGTATCCATGAAACTGTATACAATTCCATCATGAAGTGCGACGTAGACATCCGTAAGGACTTGTACGCCAACAATGTACTCTCCGGTGGCACCACCATGTACCCCGGTGAGTAAAAAATTATTTTTTATTAGGGAATTAAAGAATCGACCACCTGCTTTAAAAGTGACTTGACTGAAATACAATTTGATTACAGGTATTGCCGATCGTATGCAGAAGGAAATCACAGCCCTCGCCCCATCGACAATCAAGATCAAGATCATTGCTCCCCCAGAAAGGAAATACTCCGTATGGATCGGTGGATCCATCCTCGCCTCTCTGTCCACCTTCCAACAGATGTGGATCTCCAAGCAAGAATACGACGAATCCGGCCCTGGAATCGTCCACCGCAAATGTTTCTAAATCGTTTACCACCTTACTCCTTTTTGTTATTTATGTATATCATTTTACATCAACAACGTTACTGTGGTAACTTATGGTTACATTGCCAGACAGAACTTTACATACATGCGACTCGTATCATTTAGGATATTGAGATTACTTTTATGTATTATTTATTATATTTAAATATAATTATTATTATTATAAAATCTTGAAAATAAACATCAATAATAAATAAACTTTTTGTTACCGTTGTTCCCTTTCTTTATTTATAGACTGTCCCGAGAAATCGTTCCTTTTGCGGGCATGTGGTCTGATCTGCTGAACTCTGACTCTTTTACACTCGCAGCATGCCTGCTGATGAGAGGGGTTAAAAATAGTGCTCCATGCTCATAAATGGATTGGAGTATAAATACTCTAATAATAAAAAAATTTGGAGCTAATAATATATTTGATGTTTGTGTCGGTGTATGTACCTAATACCAGAACCAACAGCAGAGTGCTGGTGGATTTATATTTATAAATAATCGACTTTTAAAATATCCCGGACAGATGCAAACTATGAATGAAATTAACAGATTATTTCAATTAAACCTCCAGAATTAATTGACTAATGTAAATCAGCTATAAATTTTCTGATGCTCTCGCTCCCTCTATTTGGAGTCTAAAGAACTTAAGCATACATACAGAGGTACTAAAAGAAACCAAAGATTGATGCTGTCTCATATTTCTACTATCATATTTGTGCGGTAATGTGTTGCAAGAATTTCGAAATACAATTTGGTTTCGATCCAAAATTTAGAAACATGAATTACATAAAAACGAGATATTGAATAACATTTTGGCTCGAGTCTGGTGCTGTCGCCAGTAATTCACTGAAACGTACTAAATAGTGGTTGATCGCTATTATTTACTAAATGCTGCCAAAAAATTACGTAAGAAAATTAGAATGAATTATTATACTTACCTAAAGCATTATTATAGTAAACAATAAAAAGTTTGAGAGTAGAAGATTACCTCAATCAAATTATAAACATTCCCTTAAAAAATTCATCACATTCATATAAGTACCTAATCAGAAATATTTTTAACACAATTGAACTCTATTTGATTGTGCTATGCTCGTTTTCAAGATACAGTATAGATCAATTTTGGAAATATTTTAATCTTATATGAAAAAAAAAGTTCCTATTATAAACATGGGTATAGTTTTCAACACCGTTTTCGAGTTACAGGGTGTCAAAAAATATTTTTTCTTCAGTTTTTAGACGATAATATCTGGTGAACTGTGTGAGATATATATGAAACTGCATTTTTTGTACACATCTTAAGATTAATCTTATACACTCTTTGTGAGTTAATTCAGTCTCTTTCCATATAAGCCAGTGCGGAGACTTTAGGCTTGCTCGAAATTTTTTGCCCCTAATTTCTACCACACTGCGAGAAAATTGGCCTTGTGAAAACACGTTTAAACTGTCAATATTTTTCACATAAAAAGGTGCTCTTGGTCAAAAGCTTTAATGTGAAATGTTTTCGAGAAAAGCAGCATTTTATGATGAAAAACATAAAAATAGAAAATATTGTTTTGATGTGGGAAAAACATCACTTTTTTTTATAATTTGTTTCGCTGCCACATAAAAAATTTTATTAGCCCTCAAAAAGTAGATAATATTAATGATAAAGTGTGTACAAAAATTCAGTTTCATATCTCAAACGGTTCCTAAGATATCGTCAAAAAAATGAAAAAAAATTTTTTTAAGACCTTTATCTTGAAAACGGTGGGACCCGTGTTATTGGGATTTTTTCCTTAGAACGAGGCAAGGAATTTATTTTAATTTTCATTCTCCTCTCATTTTCCTTTCATTTTCCAGCTCCTGAGATATCGACAAAAACTTAAAAACTTTTTTTTTACATAAAAAAATGTATCTCGAAAACGGTACATTTGCGGACCCATGTAAAAAGGAACTTTTTCTTACAACGAGGCAGGGAATCACACCTTTAATTTTCCGCCACATGTTTTGAAACACCCTGTATAGTATAGAAAAAAGCTTGTTTCGGATTTGAGCCCAGTTATCTTTGGATCACGGAACCGCACCTGCTCTAACCGCTAGGCCTTTGATACCTTGGACGTAGGTATGTTGAATATGACCGGGAAATTTGTGCTTAAAAGGCATAACGAACGAATCTAAGATCATTATTATATTACCGTCGTCGCCGCGCTCTTACTGCAAACAATTCTATACAGGGTGGGTCATCGAAGAGGTAACAAGCCTAATAGTTTGGAAAGCGAAGATGTATGAGAAAAACGCCGAAACAGGTCAATTTTGTTTTCGAGGGGGACATCTTTGGGCAACAAATTTAACCATCCAAGTTCATCCCCTTGGCAGGGGTGACTACCCCTTCCCCTTCGTTTATCATCATAGGGACCAGATGTCGAATGATACATCGTTTGAAAGCTACTTGAATTCTCTTTACAACGATATCTCACTTTTTGGGTTTTGCGTAAATTCTACAGGGCGAATAGATAAAAAAGGTACTTCATAATAATTATTACTTATTATACTTAGTCGGAAACGTGCGGACAGAGTAACTTTTAATAAAATATCGTACTTCACTGGTCACTATCATGGTTGCTATGGTTATCATTATGGTTGTCATGGTTATTATTGTGGTTGTCATGGGTACTACGACTGCATCAACTGGACTTGAAAGCCCTTCCAAGAGGATGTCCCCCTCGAAATCAAAATCGACCTGTTTCGGCGTTTTTTTGCATACATCTTCACTTTCCAAATTATTAGGCGTGTTACCTTTTCGATGGCCCAACCTGTATTTCCGATCCTCGCCGATCGGTCCTCACCGGTCATAATACTTAATTAAGTTCATTATCATTATACTATACAGGATGATTACAGGATGTGCGTGTGTGTTGATATATCCTACAATCGGTAACACATGTAAAAATAATTGTTCTTTTTTTTCTAAAAAGTTCTAAAAAAAATCAATTTTATTGAAAATAATTTTCTCAACTTTGGTGTATATATGTATAGAGGGTAAAATTGTTAAGTACCTACAATTAATTTTTCAAACGAAATCAGTGGCATAGTTATGGGAGTTCTATATCATTATAAGCCCAAACTTTCCGCCACTGGAGAAAATCATTTTTTTTTAAACTTATTTTGAAATTTTACATTAAGAGATACTGGTAATAAAAGATTCTAAAAAGCTCAGTTTTTGAGATATTTGATTTAGATATATGTATTATGAAAATAATAATAAATAGACATTTAAAATGAATGCTCAAAAGGATTTCCATTTTTATAATAAAAAGACAACATCGTTTTCTTAAAAAAAATACAAAATGTAAAATTTATAGTGATTTTCATTCTTTGATACGTGCTGCGATGGACGCAACATGGTGATATCTAAATAAGAATAGGTACCTGTTTTTTGAGTTTTGGGAGTTTTATGATGTAATCTCGATTATAAAAAATCAAAATCTCTCAAAAACTAAGCCTCCTATAGACATTTATTAAGAGTATCTTTTTTCGGATAATAATATAAACTTTCAATAAGTTTAAAAAAAATTATTTTCACCAGTGGCGTAGAAGTTCGGGGGGTTAAAATAAAAAAATAACTCCCATACTGGTTTCGTCTGAAAAGTTTATTGTATGTACATACTTCAAAATTTACCCCCCCCCCTAACAATATCAAAAAATTGAAAAAAATATATTCAATAGTTCAGGGGATACCTTATTTGTTGCACCCCTAATTGCAAAACATTTTTTTCGCATTTTTCGAAAATTCATTTTCCTCTTTTCGCGAGTTTCAGGCCAATTTTATGAAGCATAAACGTGGATTCACGGCAACTGAAAAAACTTGAAAATACTCCGCATAAACAATCCAATTCCTCGTTTTTGCATCAAAAAAGGGGAATTTCTTTATAAAAAATATTGTCCCCTGGAAATTATTTTTCTCCAGTTTCTTAGAAAATAATATAACTTCAATTCTTTAAAAGCCCCTTAAAAAATTCGCGCCTATGTATAAAGACTCGATATTCACACGATAACATTATATGGTACTTTAGATCTATAAAAACTTTATTTGTATAAAGAGCAGTATTCTGTATAATGTATACTATAAAATTATTTTCGATGCGAGATGTGGGATCGAGCTCTAAAATAGCGAGATCAACGCAATGTTTCTGGATTGAAATAGATTTCAAACTGGGCGTATCTATACCTATATCTTGAAGTTTCTGCTCTAGTCTAGATTATTAGGTTTTTAGAACATTTTCAGGAAAGTATAAAGCGCAGCGTGATTAGAATCGGGTCGAAAATTTTATAAAAATTTTCTACGATTTTAAACTTTCTTATCTTTTTTCAACTGTTATCAATTTTTAATTCCAAAATGGTAACAATTTTTAAAAAGTAGACGAAAGGACTGAGAAATATCAGAAAATCGCTAGAAATTTGGGTTTTTATGATAATTATCACCAAATCACCATCATCAGTCGCCAATAAGACATAAAAACTACCAGATCCTCTGAGAAATCACCAGATTTGGGGATTTGGCATCGTTCATAGAAGGGGGGTAGCTGAGTTATAATAATGACCTGTGATACTCCAGTGGCGTGGGTAGGAAAAGAGTAAAAATGGTAGAGTTTTTATAACAATTTTAATATTTATGAGCACATTTTTAAAGGAACTGAACTAAATTTTTCACATTACATAGCTATACTGATAACCTTTAACCTCAAAAAATTTCAAGAAGCAAGTAATAAAAATGGGGGAGATATTCGAATTTTTTTAAAATCGATGTTTTATTTTTCTAAAATTTCAAATTTTCGATTTTCAAAACGCCCTTGTAACTTTCTTTAGAATTTATGTTGGTCAGTGGCGTGCATAGGATTTTATGGCCCGTTTTCAAAGGAATTGAACTGAAATTTTCACAGTAAACAACTACGCGAATATGATATTATGACCATGAAAAAATAAAGAAAGTCACTTTAAAAAGCGGTGAAAATATTCACAATAATCCACGCATGCAAATACACTTTATTTCTGCAATTATTGATGCGCAAGAAGGTTTTATTGTACTTTTGTAGCCATATACAGGGTAATTCAAAACTCAGTGCAAAGATTTAAAGGCCTATTTACCAGCCGAAAGTAAGAAGTTTTTTTCATATAATCGTATGTCCTAACTTGCTTAGTTTTCTAGATACAGGGGGTAAAATTTTGAAAAAAAATCGAGTTTATCAATTTCTCAAAAACCTATCAGCCGATTTAAATAAAATTTTATAGGCTTATTTGTTGTCATAAGGGGCTTTCCTTTGATGGGAATAACATGAATTTATTAATTCCAGTGGCGTCTCAGGGGGCTATCTGAATTAAATCAAATGAATCTCAATAATCGATGTGAATTTATTACTTGTTTTAATAGGGCCTGGCACATATTTTGATTTTTTTCTTGGAAACAAAGCTAGATACGTGTAAAGCTCAGGAGGCAAGAAAGTTACATTATTGACCGCTTAATCTAAAAAAAAATATAAATTGTCAAAAGAGCAGTGGCGTACCATAATTTTACCTATAAGTTTCAAGTAGGTAGTCCCTTGAGACGCCACGGGAATTTATGTTATTCCCATCAAAGGAAGTTCCTTATAACGATAAATAAGCCTACCAAATTTTATTTAAATCGGCTGAAAGGTTTTTGAGTAAATTAATAAAAAATCGATTTTTTTTTCAAAATTTTACACCCTGTATCTAGAAAACGAAGCAAATTAGAACATACGATTATATGAAAAAATTTCTTATTTTTGGCTGGTAAATACCCCCTTAAAATCTTTGCACTGAATTTTGAATCACCTTGTATATAATATTGTCTAATAATACTGGAAAGCGTCTGGAAAGAAAATAAATCATCACGGTGCAGACATATTAGATATATATGCGTCTATCTTTCTCTCGTAAGTAGTTACTTCGAGTCCTACACGCATGTCCGAGAATTGAACACGCCTGCAAGCGCGCATCAGATTCGACTGATTCGACCATTTCGAATTTTCGTTCGACCCACCAGATCATGACGCTTGCGCACAATAGCCGGTCGAGTAGTCTAAAAAGGGATACGGATACTTAGAAGTAGAGGTAGTCGTTTTTTGTCTCGCTTAGTCGCTTAGTCCGTGACACTTCCCACTTTCGGGCGATAGCAATATTATAGGAGTATTAGATATAGCAACATTTTAGATCTATTAAAGTTTTCTAGTTTTCGAGAACGGTACTTAAAGCAGGGTACTTTCTTGTCTTAAATTATTTTTGTACTTAAACTTATTACTATTGTAAAAAAAAATTTCGCGCAAGAATGATTTAAGTAAATATTTAATTTTGAAGATTTTACGACTGTTTATTTGAGACATCGGTGCTAATTTAAATTTAGTCAGGTGTTTCTGAACGCTCAACGATTGAGCTGACGTCATTTCGTTTATTATTAAACAACTTTGAATGACATAATAATAACAAAATAACACCATAAGGTTTGTTTGAAATGCATTTCATATCAATTAATTACGTCACGAAATTGCCAGAGTTTTTATATGAGTTTGAAAACATTCTTTGGCGCGTGAAATTTTGATAATTTAATAACAAGCTGCTTATTAATTAATTGCTCATATTTGAAGCATCATATTATTTTCCACACTTACCTACCTTTTATCAATGTTTATAAATATTTTTATACAGTAAAGAAATGTTCAATAGTTCCCTATTGAAAAAAATTAAAAGGCGTTTTATTATCTAAAAAGAGCAAGTTTTTATCTTCTTCTATCATTTTGATGTATTAATATCTCGAAAAACGGCAAATATAAAAATAGGAAAATAAATAGGAGCATTTTTCTCTATTTTTCCATACTCAGAATCGGAAATCAATGAAATTATATTACATTTTGTAAATTTAGACCCCCAAGTAAAGTTAAGGAGGAAGACAAGTATTTATTGATTATGAATAAAACACTAATGTTTTATAAAATTCTACTGTATATTGATCGATGATAGAAACGTTACACGTGTTTCGCTACTTTTCATGTAGCATCTTCAGACGTAAATAAAATTATTGATACAGTAACATAGCAACAGTATTACCTAAGTGATCATGAAACAAGTAACTAGATTTAAATGAATTTTTAAGAGAACTAACTAGATCATAATGTATTTCTTCAGAATCTTCTTAGTTGTTGATATCAAGAAGAAAATCAAGTAGTGGAGAACGATATGTGTCTAGCTGTTCATTTATTACTGTGTATTGTTGATTATGTAAATGTCTGTGGATCTCTAGAGATTCAAGAAAATTTAATTTAAAATAATGATCACAATGATGTAGTAATTCAATTTTGTTGTTTGCTGTTAGAGTGTGATTGTTTTCTATTAAGTGTTTTGCAAAATTTGATCTTTCTGGATGCTTGAGTCTGTAAGAGTTTAGGTGTTCGTTGTATCTAATTTCTAGATTTCTACAAGTCTGTCCTATATAAACTGAATTATTATTATTACTAAATTGATCATTATTTTAAATTAAATTTTCTTGAATCTCTAGAGATCCACAGACATTTACATAATCAACAATACACAGTAATAAATGAACAGCTAGACACATATCGTTCTCCACTACTTGATTTTCTTCTTGATATCAACAACTAAGAAGATTCTGAAGAAATACATTATGATCTAGTTAGTTCTCTTAAAAATTCATTTAAATCTAGTTACTTGTTTCATGATCACTTAGGTAATACTGTTGCTATGTTACTGTATCAATAATTTTATTTACGTCTGAAGATGCTACATGAAAAGTAGCGAAACACGTGTAACGTTTCTATCATCGATCAATATACAGTAGAATTTTATAAAACATTAGTGTTTTATTCATAATCAATAAATATGCAGAGATTCTACGAAGTAAGGGTTGAAAACATAAATTTTATGGAAGACAAGTAATTTTTATACCCTCCCTCCCTCAACTGCAAAATAAATTACGTAATAAAAAATTAAACAGAAAGTAAAAAAAAAACTAATCAAATGTAATAAGAAAATAGGAATAATAAAAAAAGAACTTTCGGTCCTTTGGTACTATAAAAAGATAAAGTCAATACCTAATTATTATAATAGAGTGCACTTGCCAACTAAATAATCAACTACTTGCAGCTGGCTATAATACGCACAATGGTGCCCAAGCCATAATAGAAGAAGAAGAAGAGATTGACGTAAGTCATAGACCTAGAATATAATGGACGAACCCTTGAGACTAAAATTTGTTGCCAACCAAAGTTAGGCAACCATACATACAAGTAAGGGCAAAGAGACGTATTCAATTCAACAATACAAATTCAAACAAAGAATAATCAAAAATTCCGCATTCTTATTGGTGTTTTTTGAGTGATAGAACAATTAATTTTAATATTATTATCTGACATTAGTATAAATAAATAAATATTTATTATTGGCCTTGTATGGAAATTGTAGGTGTATAACAAATAGATCTGATTTTAATATCCATACTGGTTAAAAGCATATTTATATTTACTTTAAATATCTTCTCTGTCGATTTAAAATTTAATATTAATAATGGTCCAGTCTTGTGCAGCTTATAATTGTGTAAATCGTGTATCAAAATTAACAGATATATCTTTTCATAGGTAAGTGAAACATTTTATCTCTGTAATTGTAATAAATAGTTAATCTATTAGAATTACCCTATAAAAACAAATAATAAAGTCGTGTTATTATAATTTTTATGCATTTATTTTCTTATTCTTTAAAAATAACCATGTTCTTCCTATAAAATACCTATGTGTAATAAAAACAAAAAATTTGAATTTCGTATTATTTCTTCATTATATTATTTAGTAGTTTTTGCCCTTACAAGAAATGTTGGTTGCCTACCTTACAGTAAGGTAGGCAACCAACATTTCTTGTAAGGGCAAAAACTACTCTTACACTGGCAACAAACTTAGTACAGTAAAGCATTGACAACTATCAGTCCATTATATTCTAGGTCTATGACGTAAGTTCTAACCTAACCTTACTTTTTGATATATTGAAAATGAAATGGAAACGAAAAGTTTTTAGTGTTTTACTTTTTTTAAATAATTTATTTGCCATTGTAAGTAGTAATAAATGTAGGAATTTTATATAAAAGATGCAACGCAACCATTGAGTGCTATATAAAGTAATTTTTAAACGTGGCAGCTCAAATATTAACGATTTGTTTCATGGTGAAATGTTCAATGTTCAAATATCCAAAAGTAAAAATTTTTAATTAAATAAAATATGACTCTAGAATTCCACGATACAGTAGCCCAATTATGCCTGAAACATTTTGAGGGCTTAAAGAAAACTGGGAAGCCCACATCAAACGAATGGACGGTCCTATCCTGCATAGTCCTCGAAAACTCCAACCACCTTGAAGTTGTCGCTTTGGGAACCGGATCCAAATGTATAGGAAGAAATAAAATGTCAATGAAAGGTGACATCCTCAACGACTCCCATGCTGAAATAATCTGCCGGCGAGCCTTCCTATACTACTTATACGAAGAAATACACAAATGCATCATTAAAGAATCGTCTATATTCACGTTCGATTATGACTTACAGAAATTCCAATTAACCGTGGGCGTAAAATTCCATTTCTTCACCACTCACGTACCTTGCGGCGATTCAGCGATCTTCCCAAAACAGGACCCAGAACAGTTTGGAGAGGAACTGTTTGAAACTTCTTCAAGCCTAAAACGATCTGCTGAAGAAGATCCGAGAGCTTCAAAAAAGATTCGTCTTGAAGACGTCAACCGAACTGGTGCTAAGAGCTTACCTCACGATTCAATTCAGGACCCGAAAGAAAAAAGCGAGTATCATGTTGTCGGTAAAGTGAGGACGAAACCTGGACGGGGCGATCCGACATTATCGGTTTCTTGTAGCGATAAAATTATGAAATGGTGTCATTTAGGAATACAAGGTGCTTTGCTTTCATTACTACTAGCAAGTCCTATATATTTGAACAGTTTTATTATTGCTGGAGGTGTGGAGATTAGTGAAGAATCTTTAAGTAGAGCTTTTTATGATAGAATACCAAATGACAGGAACCGAATGCCAATTGTGCAGTCTAGGTTTGAATTCCAATATAAAAAAGAAGAAGGTAAAAATCCCTGCTCTAGTAGTATCGTATGGGTGAAGAATGGCACCAGAGCTTTCCATCAAGTTACGGTAGAGGGAATTCGTCAAGGAGTAACAAAGAAACAGTTACATAAATCTTCAGCGAGAGTCTTTATCTGTAAATTGGAGTTATTCAAGAAGTTTATTGATATACTGAAAGAGTCAGATGTGAAGGTCAAAGATATTGATAAAGGGAACATCATGTCTTACGAGTACGGTTTCTTTAAAAACATCCCTTCTGGTTATAGAAATGCGAGAGAGGAATTCTTGGGAAGAATAGGAATATGGACAATAAAAGATGCTAGGTTTGAAAATTTTTTACCTAGCACTTCTTGATATTTTTTGCTTTCACAGATATTTTATTAGTTTGATAATTTTAGAAATCGATCGTTAGTGATTGAACTCTTGGAGAATGTGAAGCACTAAGCATTGATTGGCCTAAATAAACGGTGCTTATTGTACTACTGAGCGAAAACACGCTTGAAAAATTAAGTGCAGTAATACATAAAAATGTCATTTACCTTTGAAATTAACATTCTTTTGGTTTAGTAACATACATTTTTTATTGAGGCAACTATTCGTATTTTGCAGTAATCTGTACCTACCATGAAGAAGTAAGTGAAGATACCTTACTGTTAGGGATTGCAATCCGGCCTCATTTTCAATCCGGCCGGATCCAACCGGATTTTCATCAATCCGGCCGGGTCCGGACGGATCCGGCCGGATTGATCAAAACTTTCCTTTTTTGTTGCAAGTTGCAAGTTGCAACATGGGCGTTAATGAAGGGTTGAAAAAAAGATATGTATACGAAATCAACTTTATTATGAATAATTTTAAAAATAAACAAAAATAATAATTACACTCTCAGTGTCAGAACAAATAAAATCACAAATTAAAAGTCAAAACAATTAAAATCTCATATTAACAAAAAAACCAGTGTCTTGAAAACCGTAACTGGTGATTCAGTCTTCTTAGTTAGACTTTAAAGATAAAGCAGAGATCAATATTATCAATCAAAATTATGAAATTAAACATAACACATAACATAATAATAATTAATGGATACAAAAAATAAAAATATGACAGGATTGACAGGACGCAAGTGACCGAATCTGTCTAAAGAATAACACAGCACAGCAGTCACAGCACACACAACAATCACAAAATATTAACTACTTATTCTTTGTTTTTTCAACTCTTTAGTTTTTAAAAATAATCAATCTTTGGTTTGAAAAAAAGATTGCATATGAAAAAAATAAGCACCACGCGTTTAAAGTACCTAACCTAGCCACCTACTCATGTAAAAGCGCGGTTATTTTGACAAAATATGCAAGCACCGGACCCGGTCACCGGACCCGGTCACCGGATCCGGTATGTTGGTATCGGATCCGTCAAGTGTATATTGATGCCGGATCCGCCGGATTACCGGATCCGGTTTTCCGGATTGCAATCCCTACTTACTGTTCTTCAGTTCAGGCGGGCCAATGATCGTGTAATAATAATAATTGAAATCGTCTTAGAGTTTATTTGTCTCTTTAGAGGTCATTTATAATATTTTAATTGACAACACTGTAATTTTTAATAATTATAATAATATATTGATAGCCAAAGACTGGATTAAATGGCCGGTTTTTCTTTTCCTTTCTTTCATAAATTAAACTTTCGAGTATCACCTCGGTACTAATGGGGACAATTCTTTGACTCATTCTATGACTAATAAGTGTCCTAAATTGCTGTTTTTAATATACAGGGCGTTAAAATTGTTAAAAAAATTGGTTTTTCATTCATGTCTCACAATTACTGAATGAAACTTAGCTGGTTTATATGTAGCGGTGAGGGTTCAAATTACATACAGTAGAGTCTTCTTAATCTGACCTAAAGGGTCGTACGGTAGCCCGACAAAAATAAAATTAATATTTCCAAGATAAGTTGGTAAGGTACTAAGTAGAATAGAATTATTTTATTGAGAATTTTTATTTTTTTAGAACCTTCTATAGCACCATCAACATATTATGAATCACCCTGTATACTCCTGATTATGAGTAATAGTAGTTAGTTCTATTTTCAATTTTTTTTAGAAGCCCATCATAGCACTATTAACTACTTTCAGCCAGCAATCCTAGTGACATAAGAGTGCAATTTTTCTTTACTCCTTGCATTCCATATGTATGATGTACATTCTGTCTATTTCTTACTAAAAGGTACTGGTTTTACTAGTATTTAATAAATAAAATCTCCCAAAAAACTCCAATCTTCCAATTTTCCTTTCCCTACTCCCCCATTATAATATCCACTTCTCTCATACCCGTCCAAATCACTCATCATTTTTCCACATTACCACTCCCTTCCCTTTCCCCTATTACCTCCCTTCCAATACCCCTCCCACTGCAATCACCAGACAAAAATAAAATTAATATTTCTAAGATAACATAACTAGGTAAGGTACCTATAGTAATATAAAATTCCTTTATTGGGAATGTGCTGCTTGCATGCAGGTGTCCCAAAACTCAACGTCATCCCTTGAAGAGCTGATAGGCCAACTCATGATTGACCAGAATATCATAAGATGATCTCAGTAAAAATTGTTTATTTTCGAGATAATGGGACTTTTATGAATTTTTTGAAAATCGATACCTCAGATCTGTTTTTCGAGTGTCACAGTTACAAAACTTGAACGGGCAAATAATTGGCCCTTTTATACTTCCTGAAAATTTAAATGGGGAACTTATCAAGATTTCTTAGAAAATGAACTGCCAAATCTTCTGGAAGATGTTCCTTTGATCACAAGCAGGGCAATGTGGCTCCAAAATGACGGTTGTCCAGCTCATCTAGTACGAGTAGTAAGAGATTATTTAAACCAAACTTTTCCACAGAGATGGATCGGCCGTCTGGCTCCCATTTTGTGGCCTCCCCGATCTCCGAATTTAATTAATTTATTTTTTATTTACATATTTATCCACTAGATTTTTATTACTGGGGTTGTCTGAAGGAGAAAGTCTATTCAGTACCAATAAATGATGAAAATCAATTGAGACAGCATATTTTTGAAGCTGAACAACAACAGAATGTCGTTGGAAGTGCAAGACAGAATATAAGATCATTTTTGAAAAGACGCAACGCTTGCATTCGACTTGGTGGCAGGCAATTTGAAAACATCCTTTGAATTTCATTTGTGTTTTGTTTAGTTTTCAAACACTTGTTACTGTAATTTAACACGTGTTTTAATTCAAATACCTAATTAGTGATATAATTTCACAATGCGCTTCTTTTGCAATCAAACAGCAATATCTTTTTTTTCTAAAGTAAAGCATACAAAATATTATACCATTACAGAAACTAGATCAAATGAGCCATTTTTAGGAATAACTTGCCAGATTCACGGGGTAATTATTGTTTTTCATGTATGAGGTGGCAAAAGTTGTGTCATGAAAAAACAAAAATTTTCAATTGGGCAAATAATTTCCCTAAAAGGTACGGCACCAGAATATTTCTTCGGTACTTAATCAATAATGGGACTATTCAGCATTGCGTAACAAAATTAAGAATGTAAGAATATGAAATTTTGTAACTGTGACACTCGAAAAACAGATCTGAGGTATCGATTTTCAAAAAATTCATAAAAGTCCCATTATCTCGAAAATAAACAATTTTTTACTAAGATCATCTTATGATATTCTGGTCAGTCATGAGTTGGCCTATCAGCCCTTCACGGGATGACGTTGAGCTTTGGGACATCCTGTATTAGGGCTGTAGTGTTTAATGGTTTAAAGGTTGTTGCCCGTTTAAGAAATCTACTACAAGTTTAATCGGGTAATGAGAAATTTTCAATTCAGGACCCATTATTAGTTATACTTCGGTAATAAATCAATAATTTGTTAATACAGTGCTTCCCAAAAGTAACGGATAAATTCGATAAAACGGAGAGGGCTGTTTTTTTGAAAAAATAAAAAAACAGGTCGATTTTGTTTTTGAGTTGTTCAACTTTTGACATAATATTTGGGTATACAGGGTGATGCGCGAAAAAGTGGTGACGTCATCGGCATTTTTTTATTTTTTTTTTTAAAGTTATTTTCTCCGAAATTTCCTTTATAAACGTTACAAAATGATTACATTACCGTATTGGCAATTGGATGAAGTATCAAAAAATTTAATAAAAAATAAGAGTTGCCATTTAAAAAAATGCCGATGACGTCACCACTTTTTCGTGCATCACCCTGTATACCCAAATATTATGTCAAAAGTTGAACAACTCAAAAACAAAATCGACCTGTTTTTTTATTTTTTCAAAAAAACAGCCCTCTCCGTTTTATCGAATTTATCCGTTACTTTTGGGAAGCACTGTATAATAATAATAATAATAATAAAAAAATATATTAAATTAAAAACAACCAACCTCAGCTTTCGGAGTTCGAGATAGACGAGTGGCGAATTTTCATTTTGCAGCATTTTATTTTCAGACCAGGCAACCTGAGTGAAGGTCAACAGTCGTTGCATCAAACAAAAAATAATACGATGGATGGATGGGGATGCTTCCATCCAAGCCAAATGTATCCTTCTTTTAAAGGTTTAAACGCGTTTAATAACTACGATTACACATTTAATGAATTTGTAGGAAATATACAGCCCTACCCTGTATATGTATTATATTTTCTGAAATTTTTTCTAGTATCCTTTTTAGTTTAATTTTTCAAAAAATCTAAAAAATTGTCCAATTGATCCAAGACCACCAACCACAACCATTAGATTCATATGATACTATACAGGGTGTCCCGTATCGTTATGTTCAAATTTTGTGAGCATATAGTAGGCTTATTTCTAAGCCTAAAAAACCTAAAAGTGGCAGGTCTATCTGCATTCGTTACGAAGTTACAGGCCTAAGAAAATAATGTCTAGTAAATACCAGATTTAACTTTGAAAACCACATAAAACTTATTTTATTGACCAAATCTTTAGTTTATCATGTGTTAGAAATGTCCTATTCCTTGCTGAATACAAACTTGTGCTCGGAGGCCTATTGCAAAAAGTAACAATTTTCTCGTCTTTTTTCGCGTACCTCTTATCTCATGACCAGCTTGCTGAATACGATCAAATAATAATTTCTCTCTGGTATTTAGTTACAAACACCAATTCCAAAATATGCTGGTGCCGCATCTATTTGCATCCTAATGCCATTTCGTATCAGCAGGGGAACCTACTAATGTTTATTTCGGTGACGTTTACTCATGTGTGGCAATTTGTGTGGCTTACAAAGTTGAATCTTGTTATTTACTAGTAATAATTTTCTTGGGCCTGTAACTTCGTAACGAATAAAGATAGACCTCTCACTTTTGGGTTTTTTGGGCTCAACATTAAGCCTACTATATGCTCAAGAATTTTGAACATAACGATACGGGACAGCCTGTATATAAGCGCATTAATTTCTAAGGGTTAAATTATAAAATAAACTGCAGAAATCTTTGTAAATTTTTATTCAGAATCATATCTATAGACGAGACAGATTGCATAGTTACGATAATTTGTACATTAATGTACATAATATAAACATTTAAAAAAAGCTTTAATACAGTAACATTAAAAATGTAATACATTCATTAGAGTGAGTTAAAATATCTTAATCCTATAAAAATAATTAACATAGAAATGCTACATTAAATCTCTCTAACGAGTGACTAGTTCAATCACAAAACTTAGGATCCTACACTCAGAAATTTTTCATAATATTTATATGTACACGAGTCAAAAATATAGAGCGATAATTGCTTCCAATTAAATTAATTTCCTAGTTAAAATCTTCAGTCTAATGTTAAAATTAATTAATTATTATTATTACTACTAATATTAATCGTAACTTGAAAGAGTATTCAAGTACGTTGTTAGTACGTACGTACCCGTACATACAGTAATAAATGCTGGGAGTAATAATAATTGTACATTTTCATTATTCACGTACATACGTAGGTAGTAGAAAAAACTGGAATGAATATCTAAGAGATAGACAAGTAGTAACGAAACATTTATACCTAATTAACAATAATTAATTGAAATTAATAAATACCCTTCCTAATAATAAGAAAATGATCATGAGATTGATGTAATGTACAAAAAATAAAAAATAAAATACCAGCAAAAATTAATTTAAATAAATAGTAATCGTTTTTAAATCTAATAACAATTTCTGAATAATAATCATTCAATCAGGTACTAAATCAATAACATGAGTCTGAAACGGTGCACCAAGATGACCAAAGAGTTAATACAATATATGGCAAATGAAAACTATAATATGTATAATAATTTTAAGACCACATTCATAAATCGAAATGGTGACTTTTAACATGAGAATCCCGCATATCTTTTAATTACTTGAAATCACTTTATCGAAATGTCTCGTAAAAGAAAGCATTAGTAATTCTGGTTCAAAACTACCTACTTCATAAAAAACACCCTATTTAAATTTCTGACTTATTATACTTAGTTACAATTGCCAGTTTAAATTCCCTGTATAAACTTTAGTAAGTTGATTGGGTGTTTCTCAGGACTCTTTGAACCAGAACCACCGCAACATTTTTCAATCATTACATGACACCTGTGCGCGTAATTTTCAACATCGATACCTAACACACGGTGTGACGAGTATTAGAACAATAAAACATGATATGTCGAAACATCAAACTTTACTTATTTTTCACTGGAATAGCATGGAATATTATTTTCAAACTGCAGATACCTGAGTTTCTTCATCATCTGTGTCAGAAAAAACAAATTATATAGTCATAATGAAAATTTTCAAAGCTTTTCAACTACAAACAACAACACACCTTCTCTAAACAATATGAAAGGACAAACATCAAACAAGTATTGATTACTTGTTCAATTTCGTTTTCATATTCCAAGAAGAAAATTAACATCTACTAATACTATGGAAGAATGAGGGAAAAATTAAGAGAAGTCGTCAAATAGTATGTCGGATTGTTCACTCTTATACCATAATGATAATTGTGTCTTTGTCCATGTCGTACTGTCCCGTCAAGTCAATAAGGTCACCTGAGAAAAAAGAAATAAACGATAAGTAATACGGTCGGTCGGTAATGTCAAAAGGAATCGTCTCGAGTAACCAGAAACAGATTTAATTCTATCTAATGTTAAATGTCGAGCAGTTTATCAGTGTTGAAATATTGAAAGAAAAAATTAATCTAATTAACAGAAATGAGTTAAAAAAAATTATAGAAAGGAATCTCATATTATATAAACTATGGTGCCAACATGATGGGGCTCCTCTTACAGTTATTATGATAATTTACTTAATTTTTTCGTGTTTCATCAGCTGTAAATAGCGCTTGAGAATATTTAAAACGAAGCATAATATGTTTATGTAATTATTTGTATGAATAAAAGGCGAAATATTATAAGTCTGATGCAGTCCCACAGTAAAACCAGAATTCTGTAATTCACAGAGAGATATTTTTAAGCATTTTCCAACTTGAATTTCTCTTGCTTTTTAATTTTTTGCTGTAATTTTCTGATATTAATACTTGATATTACACACTTTCTCTTCTTATTTTGACAAAAACATACGAATTAGATATGACATAAATTTGAAAAATAGAAAGTTTAGTCTTGCTTTTTCTATTCAATAAAAAAAATCGATGAAAATATTCAAAAAAAGGAGAAAACCTTTAAAAAAAACATTTCAGGAGTTTATTGAAAAATATTAAAATCAACTAAATATTTTTAACCACTTGAAGACTGCAAGTTACCTACCATTATAACAGTAAGCAAAGTGCTTGAAGAAACATAATAAGACTTCCTTTTATATTTCAATTTCTGCCTAGAAAAACACACATAACAAAAAAATTAAGTCATCTGGCGAACTTTTGATTAGCAGTCGTTTCAAATGCCAAAATTGTACATTTTGACATCTTTAAACTCCAGAGTTATTTTTTTTTAATAATTCCACAGGTTGATTCGTCTCTTGACAGTAGTCGGAATCACCTAGTGGTGTTCAAAATAGCTGAAATTTCTGAAATTCCAAAAAATTCTAAATAATAATAATTTAGACTATCAATAAATCTGGCAACAAGGTTCAAAATTGCTTTGAACTTGACACTGCAATAAGAAATATTATCCAACATAACTACTGTTAAACTGCTCGAGAGAGAGAGAGAGAAAAAAAAAGAATAATTGATGAAATCATGAAGAGTGAATTTATAGAAATTATTAATAATAATAATTATTATTGAAGTAATACCTTAACACATAAATTAATGTCTTATGTTTGTAGTGTTGTAATTGTTACTTTACAGAATAGATACAATAAATATTTCGATAATTACTTATTGTTCTGTTACAGAATAACCGCAAGTTGAAAATTTTCAATTTTTCTCAGACATTACTTCAATACAGTTCGTATTATTTACTCGACATGCACATTCGCGTGAAATTACTTACACAACTAAAACAAAACACTTCTATTAAGCGATAAATGATTAATTATGTGAACGATCGATCGATCGGCGAATGAACAAGATTATGGTAATGTACACAAACCAGTGAAAAATACTGCAAAAATTCTAAACTCAAAATAACAATTACACTCCATTTTAGAGACGAGGTGTTATCGATTGTGCCAGCACTAATGCTTTTCTCAAAATCATCACTATATCTAGAGATATATCATCATAACTCTTGTAACTGCCAGGATTTTGCTTATTTTCCTCATCACTCAATAATTATACCTGATTACCATGAACAATCGTAATGGAATATATTCAGGTATCAGGTTAAGGTTAAGCCCAAATTTAAAAGTTAACAGAAGGAGACAATAAAAATGATGATTTAATCCTGAAGAAAAACAATCGATACTTATACACGATAACACCTCACCTCTACTCCAACAACGATTTCGTTTATTCAACAACATAACAAAAACAAAATCGTTTACTCGTCTCAAGGTGCATCAAACAAACATAAAACAACAAAAAGCTTTGACACACCTCGGCAACAATATACAAACGTGTACAACAAACTTCATGCATTTGGGATAAAAGGCTACGACACGCACTGATTAGCGATCATCATCATCATCATCATCATCACAGCTGAATAATTAGATTCACGCACGTAGCATTGTAGCGTGAGTGAGCATGCCAGGCCTCGATTATTCTAGTAGTGAGCGATACATACCCTGATCGGTATCAGGATCTGTTTGGTAGTGGTAGCCCTGCGTCACGCCTTCATGGGAATGCGCCCTGCCTAGTCGATGGAGACGCGCCATCTGAGCGGCGACACTGTAAGCGGGAGGCTGTCGTCTCCCCGGACCTAGATGAAGCGTCAAGCCAAGGTCATTATCATGCGTTACTTCTCGCAGTCTCGGAATCGAAATCAAGCGACTAATCAATCGTGACGAGCGACTTTAACTGCTCGATTATTAAAACTAATTTCTTATATTACGCGTTTGCGTTTACAGAAGCAGAGGAAACTATAATAAAGGTACGAGTAGTATGTATTCAAGGCTCTAAAAAAATCAAATAGAGTAAGTTTATCTATCAAGACCTTACGTCCCTGTATAGTGTTTAAGAATCTTCACCAGTGTACAGGGTGATAGAGGAATTCAAGAGACAATTTATAAGAGAGTCAATGTCTCTCAAATACTAATTCTGTTTATAAGTCTCTGTTTAATTAATTGTGGTGCGGTCATCTGTCAATATTTTTTTACCCTGTAACTGTATGCTATTATATCTTCTAGAAAGGAAACTATCAAAACACTAGGCTTTTATTGCATGAATCTTTCAAATTGTCATCAAAGATAGAAAAATCGCAAAGTGCTTTTAATTGAAGATAGGGGTGAAACCGTACCCCTTTCAGTTTTTTTTATTATATCTCGTAAATGAATCAAAATTCAGGTATAGTAAATAGAGAATTTTTTGTAGATATTGCGATTTTATATCGAAATAGTTTATTTAAAAAATTAGAAAAAATTTCTTTTGTCAAAAATTTTCAAAAAGGTAATTTAAGAAAGCAAAAAAGGATATTGTTGCCTATAACTTTTTTCTGAGCAGAGATAGGTATGAGCACTGCTTCATAGAAAAAGAAATTAATTAAATTTACTTTAAAATGGTGGATTAAAAATTATTTTTGGATGAAAATTGACTGAGATGTAGCCAATCAAGCACAGACATTTTTTTTTCGACTTTTATGCATTTTCGAATTTGAGTTTGTATTTTTTGTTTTTTAAAAATTCACCGTTTGGCTCACAAAGATGTGGTGGGAATGAGGTGGGACATCCTGTATCTATACAAATATTTATATATTAGATACCTACGTAATAATAATCTTGATAATAATTAAAAACCATTGGGAGGATTTTTAAATTTTCTGGGATTCCCTGAGAGGTCCACAATATCGTACTGTTATTTCTTGGCCATTCTTAGCGGTTACAACTCTTACAGCGGATATTATAACGGCTCATTAAGTCATCAGGCAGATTTCTGTGGCCGTTTCTGAAGAAGGTATTGACTCTATGTGGACAATTTAGTTATTCTTGGCATGAAAGTGATTACAAAAATGTTAAAAAAGTCATTTAACGTCGATATTAGCTTCAAAAACGAGCACAGAAATCTGTCCGTTAGCTTAATGAGCCTTTATAATACCCACTGTTAGAAGAATTTATACGGAGACACTACTTTTGTTCTAAAACCACAAAAAGTCTATTTTTTAATTTGATGGACATGCCAAATAGCTCTCTAGTTGGTAGCTTGTTTCAAACAGTAATTTTGATGGTCGCCTTTTTTCTCGATCTTAAAAAAATAATAATAACTTGAAGAAAACGATCAATAATAGTTTTTTGAATATTTACAATATTTTGAAAGAAAATTCAAAAGGAAAACAGTCTAGTTTCAAAAGTAAACTATTAAGTAAGAAACTATTGTAGCAGGTAACAAATAGCACCATAACCAACTTAATCAGCTTTTTTTACCAACCGTTTCCCTAAAATTTAGACTTATAAGCCTATCTAAATAAAAAAATCGACTTTATGTCAAAAAAAGTCCAACTTTACAACATCTGACACTGTCAAAAATATTTTTCAACACAGATTGACTTTAACACCCCCATAATTTTTTTAGAGCCTGAATAGACAGTATGGAGAATTGTAGAAGAATTTGAAGCTCGACAGAACTTTACAGAATATGCAAATAATTCCTAATTCTATGTATTGCACTATCGAGGAGTGTTTGAAGTATTTAAGGATCGAAGGATTACTATTCGCAGGATTGCAAGGTTACTATTTGAAAGAACAACGAAAAATCTCCACCATGACTAAGCAGTGACTACCAAACTTATAGAGTAAATTGTCATCACTTTACTACGCCCATTATCAGAGTAAGAAATTTTATTATTAAACTGGCGACAAGCGAGAACCCATGCTTAGCTGGATATATTATTATATCACATCTCTGAGAATTTTTTTCCAGCAAAAATATAAAATACATTTTTTATTAGGTACTTCTTCATCAGGTGTTTGAAAATTCTTTTTTTTAAACTAGAATGACTCGGTTGTTTCTTAAATTAGAGAAGTCAAGGAATCAATTATATCAATGGTGGCAACTGGAAATCTCCAAACTTAAGATGACAAAAATCGCCCGTCGTCTGTCGACAACAAATTTATTTATTCCATCTCATCTGTCATGAACATAGCAAAAGTGACATTTTTTAAATTTTAGATCTTTGTTAGTTAGCAACCGGCAAAGCGATTATAAACAGCAACTAAGCAATAATGAATCAGCGTGAAAGCATCAAAATACACACACGCACATATTTTACAAAAAGTGCATTATCAAATTAATTACTACACAGAAATACTGGAGCCGTTTTTTTCTCATAAAAATATTCTTGAAACATTTGAATTTAAATAATATTTTCTTATCTAGACTGGTTAGATCAAGTATGATAAAGTCAGGTTTTTATTTTATATTTCATACTGGCTGTGATGGTGTTTTTTTGGGTTTTAAAGCCAGACACATAAGAGACTAATGGATCGATTTTTTTTTCTATTTGATCCCCAGCCTTTCTAGAGAATTTTATTGAGCACGACTGTACCAAATTTAATATTTACACTATTTATATTACTAAAATTTAACATTTACAATATTTACATATATTCATACTATTTCGGTTACAAAAATATTTGAGAGGTAAAAAAAAAAACGACTCCAATCGACAAAATTTTATAAAGCATTTATCAGCACACTCTATTGGTCCTCGTGTCTTTCTTAAATCACTACCAACATTTTTCTAAAGTGATAAGCTTTATAAAACCGAGAGTTAAATCATCAATTAATAATCAGTGCTAGAAGTACTTTTCATTTCGATAATGCACCGAAACTTCAAACTTACCATTACACAAAGCATGAGGTAAAGGAGGCAAGACGGCCACAGCATGGGGGCAAGGGGGCATAGCACCAGTTCGGGGATACCAGCCTATCACCAATGACACACATGAATACACAAAAACCACACAATTTAAATAACTTTTTTACAATTATTATTACCAGCTTTCCATAAATGAATTATGTTACAAAAACAATAATCAAACCCTCCAATTGAGAAAAATATTCTCCCTAGCTTCCCAAATGAAATATTAAACAATCAGACCTCTGATATGATAAAATAAAGCACTTTAACCAGAACTTGTATGTCCAAACAGCCCTTAGTAAACATTTTTGACTCGGTCACTTTTAAGAGATGCTCAAATCACGTATCAAATACATTATGTAACAAAAATAACATCATTCTCTTTACCTGGACCTGGACATAATCAGTTAATTTAAAATCTTCATATGTCATTGTTAATTGAAGTCCAATTTACTGATCATACTCTAATAATTATTCAGTAACATAAATGATTTTGAGTACCAATACAAATGCATAAATAACAACATAAGTTACCAAATTTTGATACGTAAAAAGTACCACATTTTCCACACCTGAAAGTTGCTTAAAAAAGTTCTAGGGAGAATCATTTTGTGATTTCTCAGTACTCCATCGGTACTGATGGTCAAGCTCTCGTCAAGGTAAAAATAGAAAGTGGTAACGGACAGACAGGTGAAGGTTGCCATTTTGTAATTTATTTGTGCAAAAGTAATAAATAAAAAAAATTACCTAGTGATTTGAGCAGCGTCCAAGCGACCGGCCTTAAAATAATTACTACAGCTATAAACAAAATGCACAATGTACATTGATTGGAAGGCCATTCCTAACAAACATTTTCATAAAAATGATGCCAAACTAACAAAAAAAAAAACAAACAAACAGTAAACACGCATACTTACAACACACTACAAACGACCAATTGATTATTATTATTAATGAAATCGTGAAACTAATAACGAAACAAATACCACAGAGACGACAATGTAGTCAAGTGTCAAGTTACATACCTGGCAATGGTGGCGGCTGCCTGGGCGGGCTGGGACACCGAGCCTGGTAGGAATGAACAGTGCTGCCCTCACCAGAGCTAGTGGTACACTGACTGATTGTACTGTGACCAGAGTCAGAGGAAGTGACAGAACCTGCGTAAACATGCCACCACTTATCAACATGCTCAAGAAGAGACAAGATGCATCGACAGGTTTAGTAATCATAGTGAGTGTACACAAGACAGAATGTCGAGCATAGTACGCATAGTCAGTATTTTCATTCCGGACGAGAATCTGTCAGCGAGTGCATATTTATTTCTTCTACGGTACGTACTGTACAAGTTACGTTGTTGTCGACTCTACAGACGTTAGACGTTTCATTTTATTTTTTCAAACGGACTCATACAGACAGGTGATTCATTTGCTTAGATAATTTACAATGTGTGATGTGTTAGTCTAGTGCAAACTGTGAACTACTACTGGTGGGAATATTACCTGAAGTCAGTGTCTTCCTGAGAGGCAGATTACTCAGAGAGGTGACGCTGCTGCTTTCGGCCGAGAGGGCGACTGACGGTAAGGGAGTCGGGGTGTCGGAATGGGATCGTTCATGCATCGCCCGACCACCGGTACCCGAGCTGCTCGAACTTTGGGAACAGTAACTGGAATAACTGCCTGTTTGGGAAAGAAAATAATTAATTACAAGGTCAACACCCGGAAGTTTATTTAATTAGTCACCGGAACATCTTCTACCATCCACAAAGCTAGAAATCAGTACTGCCACCTTTACTGTCCGCAGGGATTCTACCCTACTGCTTTCTAGTTTTGTAGGATGGTAGATGTTCCTTCAATAAACCTAGAAAGTCAATAACTAAAAATTGGGAGAAAAATGTTTTTGAGATCTTCCTCAGTTACTGTTCTTAGTTGAAGTTGTATAAAAACTTAAACAATAAAAAAAAAAATACTTCCAAGACAGTAAATACAATAATAATAGAGTTACATACCTGTGGCACTTGGAGCTCTCCGAACAGCGGGACTGGCTTGAGTGATATTAATACCGTGCGGTGGGGGTTGCCTGGGTTGATGAGGCCTGGTCTTGTTCGGCTCTGCCAGAGACAGCAGCTTCTTCACCGCTTGTGGTGATGCTGATCCTTGGAACAATTAAATCAGATAAAGAACGATTCAAAGGCGAAAGCTCGCCGATAACTTACCGAACTTTGCGGTGGGTTTACGTTCGTCGCTCGCGCTGCTCGTACTGCTGGTGGTCGACGGAGCCGGCGAGGAATGTCGTTTGGCCCTCTGACTGCCGGGCGCCGAGCCGGTACCTCCTCCCGTCATGCCCTCGCACTCGAGCGACATTTCGTGGAGCTTCGTCTCGTCCGTCACCACTTGCAGGTTATTCAGGTAGGCTTTCACTCGTCTGACCATCTGAGACTCTTCGAACATCTTCTTGGGGTTGGGAGCCGCGGTCGATTTCTTTCTCCTCTTCACTGTAGCTTGTCCTGAAAATTACGCACAGTTGAACGATCGTTCCGTTCATTTCAGTCGGGAATAGTTACCTTGACACTGCTGGGAAGTGGCGGTCGTCATCTGATTCAGGGCGACCATCGCGTTACTGGCAGGTTGACCGCCCAATTCGAGCATTGTCAGTAAATCGTAGGGACTGCTGCACATGTTGCCGAGCGATCGCACTTCCTTGGCGATCATTCGGAGCTTTTCAAAGTTCACTAGGCCCTCGACTTGGGAATCGTTTCCCAGGTGAATGAAAGTCAGGTCCTTTTTCACGACCGGATAGAAAGGAATCTGAAACAAGTAACGGAATTAATTACAGATCCGGGGCGGTCGAGGGGACACATCTAGATGCTCAAATACTGGAGAAATACAAAGGAACGCATACTAAATACGGAATACGAAAATGTTGAATCGCATTCAATTAAATCGTTTACGAAGGAGTCACAATAAGAGCTCGGGCGGATGGGGTACACAAAACTTACAGAATGATTAATTACCAGAAATGACTAAAAAATAGAAAAAAATGGATTAGTTTGAATTGAATTCATAATAGCTGATTTTGTAAAATATTTTTCCAAATCAAACTAGATGAATTTACTTGAACGAGATACTCAATTATAATAACGCATTTATCTCTGCTATTGGTGATAAATATAAATGTAGTGACCTCTTACTTTCAAACCCTAATAAGGTAGAAATTTTTTATAAAACCTATTTAAAACAGGTGTATGTGATTTCCCTTTTTGGGTGTCTCATGTAGAAAAAAGGGTCCCAGACAAGGAGACTTTAAACTGAACGAATAAAGAGAAAGAAGTCTAATAATTTACTATTATTGTAAAGAGAATAAATCATTTTCGTTGTGTATGGAAGTCATTTTTAGTAGACACAATAGAAAAGGAGGGGTAGGATAAAATTGCCATGAGCAGTGCTCAAAGCTAGATTAATTAAGGGTTGGTACCAGGAACAATCAGCTGGAAAATGAAGAAAAGAGGAAGGAATAGTTATAGAATATACCTACCCACTTATAATGCACTGATATAATTTTCATTTAATAATTCCTAATGCCTTCTTATTGTTGATGTAATCATGCAATGTTAAAGAGAGGGGTCAATACATTTATATTGCAAAATAGCAAGAAGAAAAAGAACCTGACACTCATGACGTGAAGAATGAATCTATCAAATCGCTTTAGATTGCATTTATTCAAAATGTTACTTTTGCTTAAAAATGAAAATGATCAAAGTTTACTAGACTGCATCAAAAATAGCAAAACCAAATAATCACCCAATGACAGATAAATCACTCAAATAATCATCAAGGGTCTGAATTGGAGGTCCAGAAATGCAACAGAATTTTTTTAACGATCTTGACAGTGTAACATATTTTTGATTTTTTCCAGAATTCAAATTTTCATCTTATTTCTTCAAATTTGAGAGCAGTTTAAAGCAAAAAATACTTAATGACACTCATTTTTAAGCATTAAAGACCAGCCAATTATAATGAACCATACTAATCTAAAACGATTCGACTAAAAAAAAAAATATTAACGAAATCATGACTTACTATAGGTGGGTTGCTCTGTCCAGCACAAATGAGCTGACGGTACTTGCTCATATTCCTCGACGGGTCCATCAACTGCTGCAGTTCCCCGAATATCCTCTGATATTTCCCGGGTAACTTATCCCAGCTCTGTCTCAACCTCGAAACGGCACCGTGTCCTAGACCGCTAACGATGGCAAACATCGAATTGAAATTCTTACACTCCTTGCATTGCCCTGTAAAACACGACGATCGAATTCACACTCATTGCTCTTTAACATTATCTCCCGTTACTTACTAGCAACTTTAATAAACTGCTTGATAATCTTCATCCTCCGCACCGGATTAAACTCGCTGCAGACCTCCGTCACAACCCAGAACATTTCCTTATTAACTAAAGCTGCGAACTGATCAAGCATCGGCGTTCCGTACTTGGATTTCAGTTCAAAGAGATCATCTATATATTCGGTAGGCTCGATCTGTCTAAATATACTAAAGTCTTGCAGTGTTAACTGTATGGCAACTTCGACGGCGTTCAGCTGCAGGAAGTGGACAGCTCTCTCGCGGACCAACTCGGGTGCCAGCTCGTCAGGTACTAGGGTCTCTGTGATCCCGTTTGTTTTCAGGTAGTATCGGCTGCCCAATCCTATCCTTTCGGCCAGGTTCTGCAACTGATCCGGCAATCGTCTCTGCTTGATCGTTTGCGTGTCCGTCACGGAAACTTCGCACAAGCTGAAATTGCTGCTCGGATCGGTCATCCCGAACTCTTGCAAGGCCAGCATCACGACTTCGTGCGCCGTCGTCTCTTTATGAACCAACAGGTACTTGTAACTTTGATCGGGTTTGTACACCTGTGAAAGTAAAAATGATTGACAATAAAAAATATAAATTGAATAAAAAATTAACAAACCTTCAAGACGTGTTCAGGATAATCGGGACAGCGCATATCGTCATAACATATCGACATTAAATCGGGATTGCTCTGCGATTGGTACAAGCTGGAGGTCAAGTTTGAGGGTGTATTGAACCCGTCGACTTGATCCGTGCTCATTCCGCTACTGAAAAATAAACGATAATGATACCTAAACCGATTAGGATTCACATCAATTTTGAAACTTACTTGATCATATTTTTAGGCAATATGTTCATCTTCATCAGAGCTTTCTGTAGTCTTTTCTTAGGACCTAGAGTCATGAAACTTTGTTTCTTATTCTCTTTATGGGGACTGTTGATGGAAACGGGTTGGGAGGCGGGCGTATCGGTGCTGAGAATCAGACCTCCATCGACGCTCGATAACCTGGCTCTCGGGTCAGGTTGCAGCTTGGAGATCTCAGACACCTTCCGCGCCCTCGGTCTGGGAGAATTGTCGGGCGTGTTCATCATCTCTTTGAAGTGCAGCAAGTTCGACTTGACGGTTATGCTCAAATGAGTGGTCGCCCTGAGGATGTCCAAAGCTCTCGCGTGACTCACATGCTCGAAGCTCTGTCCGTTCACCTCCAGGATTTGATCGCCCCGTTTCAAACCGACGTCTTCCGCTTTCGACTTTTTGTCCACCTTCGAGATGAATATACCGAAATTTCTCTCAAACCCCCCGAGGATCTGGAAGTTGAGAGGCTCGTCTCGGCTGGGTCGCGCCAGGACCACATTTCGGATGCGCGCCTTAGCGGCACACGCGATGTTCAGGAGCCTCAACTGACCGTCCATCTTTTGCCCTTCCAGGCCCTGCTCGAAGGTTTCCAGGAAATCGATCATCTCGGTATCGGTTTCGAAGTCGGTGAAGTGGTTGTTCACCCACAAGAGCACAACTCGGGTGACTTTTTCTTTCATTCCGGGCTCTTTGAACCATTCGAGTAACTTATTGGCCACTGTCAAGGGACTAGGTATGAAGACACGGTGGGTCAGTAGGAAGTCTTCGACGTAGGTGGGATCGGTGAGGGTGTTCTCTTCGACCAATTGCAGCATGAGTCTTTCTATGGCACCGCGGATGACCACGTGTCCTCTTCGATTGTTTGTCGGTTCCATCGAACCGCGTAATTCCGTAACCATGACAACTTGGCCATCTTCTTCGTGTCTTTTTGTATTTTCTTCACCCTGATGTAAGATTCTGCAAAAAAACGAGTTACATTGCATATAGAGTGTTCACAAGCTTACTGCTGCTTCCACATAAGAGACAAAGGCAACCTTTTTATATATTTATTTATATCTCCTGGTCTAAAACGAGCCTTGGAGGTGATCATAAGATGACTTCCAATCGTGTTCAGACGATTGGATATTTAAAAGTAAAAGCCAAAGGCAGACACAAGTGAAGTGTGGAGGAAGTATGACCGCTGTATATCCTGGAGTGCCCCAAGGAGATATACTAGGCTCTCTACTTTTTTCTTGAAATTTTAGCTCGAACAAACAATGAGATATTAATACAAATAAGTCACCACTTGTCACTACAGTCTTAAATTCTCTACATCGCCCTTACCTATAGTAATCAGATTGCGTAATACAGACAAACTGACAGTCATCGCATTTAGTAACCATAACACCTTTATGATACAGTTTATCCATGGTCGGTAAGATCCCGAAAGCGTCTCCGATGTTCAACTTGTAGCAGTCCTCGCCGGGTATGACGACTTCCACGCAGCCGTTCACCAGCACCGACCAGGAATCCAACTCTTCGCCGTCGTTCATGACGATGGTGCCGGCCTTCTCGACGACCGCAAACACCATCACCGAGCACAGGTCCCTTCTGACCGCCAGAGTCATGTTGGTGAAGGCTTTCAGCTGTTGCGTGAACTCCAGCAAGGTCTCGATATCCTCTTCCGTCCGTTCCGTCGGGTCTTTTTCTAAACATTCTCTAAACCTGTCTTTGACTATCAAGCTCTGCAATGAAAAATTGGGAAAAATCGTAGTAATCAGAGACGGGGTAACAGCGCAATAACGGTAGACTTACATCCATGCTTTCGGCCAAGTCGTCCTCTTCATCGCTGTCCACGATGCTCTCGACTAGTCCGGTGAGATCCATTTCGTCCTGGTCCAGTTCTGAGTGGGTCGAAGCCATCGTGTCTGAGCCGCTGTACGCAGAGCTTGTATCAGAAGAATGAGAACCTCGACTGCATTTCAAGTATAAACTGGGTCTTGATAAATTCTGGCCATACTGTAAATAATTTATCAAATAAGTTACAGTTACTACAGGAATCTTTTGAAGATCAAACTTTAAGACTAGCTTTGCTTCTGGATTCTGGAGTAACGTGAATGACAAAACGGGTGGACTCTTATTTGTGCATCATTGAGCGTCCAGACCAGACCCAACATGTACTGAGCTTGACCAGAGCATTTACAACATTATTAATTTTTTTTATGATCCACTCAAATTTAATTCTACTACACCTTTTCCAGTTGCATCTAATTAAGAAACGGTTAATTGTAATTGAAAATAGGCAAATGTAATTCAGAATGCGTTAATTGTAATTGAGAATGTTTTCACTGTAATTGAGAAAGCATCAAATTTAAGAAAGCGTTAAATGCAATTCGGAAAGTATCAAATAGAGTTCAGAATGATACAATTGAAGTTGAGATAATGCAAAATTCAAAAATTTTACATACAAGTCACAGTATTTTATCAAGAGGTGTCTTTAACTATTGAACAAATGCTTGTTGAAGGATAGTTCTGAGAACTGTTATATAGTTTTCTACGTAATTAGGATTATGTATACAGGGTGTCAATTTGAAAACTTGCCACCCCCGAATTCTTCCTTGGAAATTTTTTGTCAAAGAAATCCCGAAACAGGTCAATTTTTTAATGTAATTTATGTTCTATTGGCGTAAAAAAAATTTATACAGGGTGTTCCTTGACTCAGTGACGACGATATGGTCTATTTTTTTAAATGGGACACCTGTATATTAATACAATTTCAGATTGTCTGAAAAAATCCAATATAAATTGTTTTTACAGTTGCAGTTTAAACTGAGTAGCTTACGACTTACAAACAAATGAAAATCGCAGTTTTTCATTTTCAAAGCAGCTTATTTTGAAAACGGCTACAGATATCGGAAAACGGTTTACATGTTCCTATCTTAACTTTTCAAGCGGTATCCTATTGTGTGGATAAAATTTTCATACAGGGTGACGAAAATTATCAGACTTTTGATCACCCTGTATAAAAATTTCATCTACATCATAGGATACCGCTTGAAAAGTTAAGATAGGGACATGTAACCCCTTTTTCGATATTTAGAGCCGTGTCCGATGTACACTGCTTTCAAAATGGAAAATTGCGATTTTCATTTGTTTATAACTCATAACCTGCTCAATGTAAGCTGCAACTGTAAAAACCATTCCTACTGGATTTTTTCAGACAATCTGAAAATGTAATAATATACAGGTGTCCCATTTAAAAAAATCGACAATGTCGTCATTACTGAGTCAAGGAACACCCTGTATAAAATATTTTTACGTCAAAAGAACATAAATTAAATTTAAAAATTGACCTGTTCCGGGATTTCTTTGAAAAAAAATTTTCAAGGAAGAATTTGGGGGTGGTAAGTTTTCAAATTGACACCCTGTACATACTTTCATTGGCAGTTGATTTATTTTCAGTTACAATTACCGCATTCTGAACGACATTTAACGGTTTCTCAATTACATTTGACTATTCTCAATTACATTTAACGCCTCCTGAATTACATTTGACTTATTCTCAAATACAATTAACGCATTCTGAACTATATTTAACGGTCTCTCAATTACATTTGACTATTCTCAATTACATTTCACGCCTCCTGAATTACAATTAACGCATTCTGAACGACATTTAACGGTTTCTCAATTACATTTGACTATTCTTAATTACATTTAACGCCTCCTGAATTACATTGCCTTTTCTCAATTACATTTAACGCCTCCTGAATTACACTTACTTTTCTCAATTACATTTTTAACGCCTTCTGAATTACAATTAACGCATTCTGAACGACATTTACCGGTTTCTCAATTACCTTTGACTATTCTCAATTACATTTAACACCTCCTGAATTGCATTGACTTTTCTCAATTACATATTTAACGCCTCCTGAATTACATGACTTATTCTCATATACATTTCACGCCTCCTGAATTACAATTAACGCATTCTGAACGACATTTAACGGTTTCTCAATTATATTTGACTATTCTTAATTACATTTAACGCCTCCTGAAATACATTGACTTTTCTCAATTACATTTAACACCTCCTGAATTACAATTAACGCATTCTGAACGACATTTAACGGTTTCTCAATTACATTTGACTATTCTCAATTACATTTAACGCCTCCTGAATTACATTTGACTTATTCTCAAATACATTGAACGCCTCCTGAATTACATTTTACTCATTCTCAATCACAATTAATGCATTCTGAACTACATTTACCAAACGGTTTCTCAATTATATTTAACTATTTTCAGTATTTTCAATTACATTAAAGTCTTTCTGAAATACATCTAATCTAATCGTTTCTCAAATACAACAGGAAAAGGCGTAGTCTTCATTTTTGAAGTGATAACACTTGGCCTGGCATTCATTAACAGAACAAAAGGCAATTTTTCAAAATTGCCCTTTTGACCTATCTCATATTATGACTCATATTTTTTCTGTTCGAAAATGTTTGGCTATAAATCTTGATGGCATATGATTATGGAGAATAAAAAATTCTACAAAAAAATAATTCTATTTTAGCATCGTGATAAAATGAGTGGTTTTCTCTTTTAATTCATTTTTTTTCTTCAACTTTAAAACATTTTCTATCCTTTTTTAGATAAAAAAATGTATTCTATCCTTTTTTAGATAAAAAAATGTATAAGAGGTTATACAAAAATACCATAAACAAATTATGTATATAACATTAAAAAAAAAAGATGTACTGTGCTGTTAACCAAACATACTTCATTGAATTGTCAATTGTCATAAATGTCAAATTTGACAGCTATGTTTGAAATACAAAAATAAACAGAGTGGAAAAAATTATTAAACCTCAAAAGGGACACAGAAGTGACAACATAAAAAACTTAACAGTTCTTAGATACTTACAGCTACTGCATCATCAAACATAATGTTAATTGTACGGTGCTGGCCGTGGTCCATAATTGGTGAATTTTGTATTCTTCTCGTTTGTTCCAAATCGGGATAGTCGATCTGTAACAAAATAAAGTACCTACATTAACACCGTTTTACATAATATTCTTGTCTATTGTCTATTTATTAGAGTCTTTGTACCAAAATTAATCGTGTCAAGTTTTGCCACTTTTCGGCCACACGTTATGCATCCACAGTAGTACACTCCCTCACCATGTACCTACACCAACATATACAGTTTCAAAACGTTTATTTGGAACTTTTTTTACTGAAAAAAAAACAAACTAATGAAGATTAAGATAATTAAACAATTTTGTTCAAATTATATAGGTACATAGACATACACCTTATGTGTGTATTTTCTGTATTTATTCACGCAATAACGTTTTATTCAGTAATTTATTTCACACAAGCGCCAGTTCCTTGGCACTGGGGCGTCGGAGCGGAACACAAAATGAGAAAAACCTGCCGGATCGTATGGACCATTTACCTTAGAATTAGGCCACGAGATGGATTGTACTCGAGCCCGACGTTTCCTTAATTTTATGCTCTCCATCGTATGGTAGGCTGAACTCCCTCGTCGGAAGCTTATAACGGCCACGGAACCCCTTTTCTTCGGCGGCGGTCTCTCTAGATTCATCGTCGTTCTTAACGCGTGTTTCAACATTTTATCGATTCGTCGTTTGTTTTATTAATAATTAAAGCACCTGTTGATGATGAGGATGACCGTTATTAAGGTTTGTCTTTCTATTAGTACGTTATGCCAGTTAGAGATTAGAAGAGATAAGGAAATTTATAATTTATGCTATTATTACTGATCCATCTCGTAAAAAAAACTCTTGTTTATTTTTTTGAGCTACTAAAGACAACACACAGTAATCTTGTTCCATAAGGAAGAGAAATAAGACTTGGTTCGTCTATAAACGACCTCGAGAAATTTGATTTAAGATCTCTAATATAAGCGAAAAATTAAACTGATTAGGTATCTACTACAATCTTATTCAAATATTTATAAGGTTCAAGAATAATTCATAAATTTTAGGAGATAAGAGCGAAGGTGTGCGCTATTATTTAATTTCCTAATTCCTACTCGATTCATAAGCCCGACACGCTTCCTCCTTTCAAATTATTCACGTCTAAAACACGAATTCTGACAATTAGAGGTACCCCACACGAATTCTGGGCGTGAAAGTAAATTAAACGCATACCAAAAGCACTGGCACCAGCACCGTAGAAAATGTATGATGGCTCTTCCCAGTTTAATAACTTAAACAAGAACGTCTTTACTTGGAGAGAATTATTATTATTACATGCATACGTAATTTAATAAAAAGCGTTTCATGTTCTTAATTAATCGCAAAGCGGATGTATGCATATGGGATGCTTCTCGAATGGTAATGTAGTGCATAACGCGAACATGTGACAATCAAGAGAAAATTGAATTGGATAGACCGAAAGCCATCTGGCTCTGTGTGCAGGCACCAGCTAGCTCTAGCACTAGTAGAGCCCAAGTGCATGGTAATTTTATAATATGTAATTAAATCTGAATAGGGATTGTTTTATTACATTGAGAAAAAGTTCTGGAACAAGTAATTTCAACTTCCTTACCGCGTATAAATGAATTTTTACTAAATGCGAGGTAATTAGTGTTAGTGACATTTTTAATTAGGAACTATTATAAAACTATACATGCAATTATGAATGAGGCAAAACGTGGTCAAACGACTCCAGGTTGTTTGAAACTTTTTAGAACAAGCGTATTCAGGAAGAAATTTATTCAGCATAGATTAGTGATGAGCTTAACTAGCGAGACTTTTTGGCTACCGAATTAGGTACCAATTATTTTCTACCAAGAAAATAAAAAATATTTTCCTATCAAAATAACAAATAACTCTGTGACTCGAGCATTTTATGAATAACTGAGGCGTCAAGATTGGTGAATCGGTGGAAGATCCACATGGTTGACCCGGACGAGAAACGTCCGTAACGGCCAGTTTTGGTTACATTGTAGGAGATTTGTGGTAACAGAGGCAAGTCCAAATTATTTATTATGTAGTTTCATGCTTAAATTAAAAATGACTTGAAACGGAGTTTTAAAAATTGGACAAGGTGTCAAACTGTTTCAGATTACTTCGAAAAACCGAGAACTTTGATTAAACATACAAGAACCTGAGAAAACTCTGGCTAGAAATGTCTAATGTCAGTTTTTTTTTTGTAAGATTTTGCTATTTTCGATTAGGTATTATAGCTGGCGATCGAGCATTGAGTGTGAGTCCAAACAAGTAGTCAATATGAGTAAAGCTTTTGACAACACTAAAAAGTCGATGTCTTCAGAATGGGACGTGATTTTGTGTTGGCGCAGTTCACTACAATAACTGATCGGAAGAACAATCACGGATTGGAACAACAATCCGGTTGGGCAACAAATTATTGGCTTTCTCAAAAAGTTAAGCTTCTCACAAAGCTCATAAACAATAAATTTTTTTTTCCAACTTTATTACATTTTGAGAACGAAAAGTTTCAGGATAAAATCAATTATTAAAGTACGGGAATTGCCATGACCGTAAGCATCCGTAAGAGAATTTTCAAAGCCCCATGAAAAAATTTCGATTTTCTACCGCTTGGTCAATAATTATTGTCCTAAAAAGACCGTAAGTGAGTGCCAAAAAAATCTATTTAAAATTTTTGGAGGGAACTTGTACTACGTTGCTTCGTCACTTTTCGAGTCTTATCGCCCTATATGAATGCCTATTAGCTTAACATGTATGAGAACATTCCACTACCTCATGAGGAAATGATCACAGAAATCAGCAACATGAATGTTTTATTCAATAGTCGTAAGGAAATACATTTTGGAGAAATATAGTTTGGTTCGTCTTCGTGGGAGATTTTAAAAGATGCAATACTTCCAAAGAGATTAGTGGCCTTCTACATAATTATTAATTCCTATTAATTGATTTATTGAATGTTGCAAGGCAAGTTTAAATTTGCATCGAAGATTTTAATAGTACACACTTAATAATAATTAATTATTACAGGGTCATATCCTGGAGATAAATTAACAGTGTACATATTTATACGAAATGCATAAAATGAAACAGTTACCAAGGAAGAATAATCGTAATCCTACAACCGAGCCTACAACATTCCAACGATATATCTTTATCAGCTAAAAATGGTTATCTTCAACGGAAGGAAATTTGAAATCAGAACATTACATTATTATTACTATTATTATTAAATTAAGCAAATAAATAAATAAAGCAAGAATGGTAATTTGGTACGCTACAAATAACTGAACAAAACAAGACACTTTATTTTATTATTAAACCTACCTACAGGTTTTTTGGAAATGGTTATCGTTAAACAGTAGGAAAAAAAATTCAAGATAGAGAGGGTTAGAAATTTACAAAACAAAATTTCTGTTTTTTTACCATCGGGAACTTCCCATATTAGGTACCTACACAGAAATTTGTGAAAAATTATTTGAAAAAAGTGGAAAAATTCTTGAATTTTTGATGGTAAGTAAAGTATAACGTTGTTTTTTACTTAGAACTAATTGCTCCAGCGAAATTGAATAATAATAACCCTACCTGTTTCAAAATTACAATTCTGAGCTGAGAATGAATTTTTTTTAATGTAACGGTTAATGCAACGTTAAATTTTTAATGCAAAGAAAAAACTCCAATAATGCAGAAATCAGACTAATTCTAATTTTAATTCTAGTCTAATTCTTAATTAGACTAGTGTACATAATTACCAGAAAAAGACAATCTTTCGAGGACCTGCATTTAATGAACTTTTGTGATGTTATTAAAGGTGTATATTTTTGTGATTGCAATTGCATACAGGTGATCATTTTATCTGGATATTGAAATAAATCAAAAACTACGCATCGAATCAAAAAAGTGGCTAATAAAATTTGTTCGTCTGGAAGGGGGACATCAAATGATACCAAACTCGACCAACCTACCCCCACCCATAGGGATGGGGAACAGGAACTTTGAAATCTTAAATGCGTACCCACTTTTTTATTGCAGATTCGGATTCTAAGGGGAAAGCGACTTCCTACGTGTTTCAGTCGTAAAATACGAATCTTCAACAAAAAACGTGGGTTCTCATTTAAGATCGCAAAGTTGATGCCCCCACCCCTAGAGGGTGGGAGTAGGTTGGTCGAGTTTGGGATCATCGGATGTCGCCTTTACCCCCTTCCAGACGAACAATTTTAATTATCCACTTTATTAATCCGATACATAGTTTTGGATATACGATGTAAAACGAGGGAGCACCCTGTATACCTGCAACAATTATTTTTATGACCTATATTTTTGCAGCATTTTGTGATGCTGATTTTCCAGAGACGGTAGCATTTCTTGAAAGAAAATGGTGAATGTACCAAAATTGATTACTTAATTATTTTGAAAAGCATCGATTGTGAATTTGGATTTATGTAATTTGTCGGCTTTCGTAGTAGTAGTAATTTTATAATTGCAATTTGCAACTTTATCTAGCCTAATAACTTTCAAAGAACTGTTCTGTACCCGAATAAGGCGTGTTTTATCCTCTTTCAAAAATAAAAACAACCACGCTTGCATGCTGGAAATTCCCATGCGTTAGACTTCAACAGAAACATCGGTTATACCGTGGTTTCAACGTGACGGGGAACCTCCTCCTTCACTTTAGTTTAGTTATGACTTTGGTTTAAATTCTCATGACTTCTTCCCTCGGGGTGTCTCTAGAAAACATTTCTGGAATAGATACGAGACTGTTGTATTACTATTACTATTTGGAGAGTCAAATTTACAAAAGTCCTAGATGCTTGCGCATATGGTCGCATTTCTCACGTAGTGGTATAACATCAATTAGAAAATTTTTCGCTAAAAAATGGGAGTGCTAAAAAATGAGTTCGCGTAAAGGTTTTGAGGTTTTTGCTGATGAGAAAAGTGTTTCAACGAGTACAGCACCCAACTATCGACAAGCTTGCTTGTAGGTATTATACCTACATAAATGTCCTTTACGATTTGATTACATACCGAAAAACAACTTTACAAGCAAAAGTTGTGTGGAACCACATCCGCTTTGCTTAATTAATTTCAATTACAGCAGTTTTAAAAACTATAATTACTTATAAGAGCAAAGCAATTATTGTTAGTGATAAGAAAAACTTGTTTTTTGAGAGTAGACTGAAGACGGAAGGCCTAAGGGTCCCATGCTTGGACCTTGACTGTTTATTATACACAATAATTACCCAGCCATCTTACATAAACTCGGCATTCCATCTGTTTGAAAACTGACTAGCATAAACAGCTTTTTATGCACGATTTTTTGATTTTGAAACTTTTAGTCATCAATAGACGGCAAAAATTTTTGGGTGGAGTTAAAACTTTCCTTTTAGGAAGTCTAACAAAATTATTTGGGCTGCAATTATTAGCATGGGTGCTACAAATTCGATTGATTTAGTTTACCGCCAAAAACCGGCCCTTTACGGATGTAATGCGAGAAGCCTTTCCCACACGTGTGTCGATACTCGATATGTTTCCGGGACACCGGAGCATAATTTCATCGAAAAATCTCCCGAAACAATCAAATTTTAAGCTAATTTCAAGCTATGAGATTTAATTTTTAATTATCAATAAGATACAGCTCATCGATTATTTATTGGCGGAGAATTCTTGAAAATTGATAAGCAATAAAATTTTATCGGTATACTCGTGATTCAAAAAAAGTCCTATCTAAATGTATAGAGAACAGAAATAATTTAACACTTTTGCATGGATCTCCCTGAACATTCGATTTTTTGTTCGCTCTTATCTTTGTGATTGTCTCGATAATGAGTGTTTATCATTTAAAACGTTCATCCAATTGCACCTGCCATAGACGGCGTGGTTGATATTGAATACTTGATTGAATATTATCAGGTGAAAATTAACAAGATTTTGTCCATAGTGAGAGTTATAAGCATCATTTTTTGCACGCCACTGCCTGAATCAATATTTTTGCTATCAGTCCAGATTAATTCAGAGAATTCTCCGCCAATAAATAACCGATGAACTGTATGTACCTACACATTTATCATTTTATCACCTTGATTCAATTTTTGGTAAGCATTTTAAAAACCGCTTTTGATAATTTCTTAAGAGCAAAGACCGGCATAACGCACTATTAAAAAATGGTTACATTTAAAACATTATTAAACAAACCAAAAAAACTCCTCTCATAACAATTCCATAATTTTCAGAGAAGAACAAACAAAAAAAACACCACAACAACTTCCTTGTCGACACGAAATTAAATTGAAGCACTTGAATGGAAATGGAACTTGCGAATTTGCATAATAACACTAACACTACGTATATGAACTTCAGGATCGACCGAGCATTTCAAATTACATCGCGACACTATTATATCAGAAACTAGAGCTCGAACTAGAACAAGCCAAGTTCTGGCGGATGTTATTTCTTCCTGTGAGCTCGGAACACAGGCGTCACTCTGGAGTTCCAACAGCTTTATACGGAAGCATTTGGTCGTGATAAGGAGTGAGTGGTATAATATAGTGCTCGTGTATTATGATGAGATGTTTCAGGCTTCTGGTTTCAGCGACACCGACCGACACCACCAAAACCGTGACTAATGATTCCAATGACATATTATTTATTATGATATTTATTTTCAAGGATCAAACGGTTGACATGATCGATATACCGTTTTGATTTGAAATTTCGAATAAAAAATAAACATAGGGACCGATAACTTTTGTAGAAAGTACATTGAAAAAAAAAGAAAAAGAAAAGTGTCATTTAAAATCGCAACACCCAGTATTTTCTATGCATCTTCTTCATTTTGTATAAAGCTAATGACTTTCTTTTCAATATTCTTTCAGTGTTAACTGACTGCACTGTCACGAAGTTACCGCTACCGCGCATAAACCTCAATTTTATTTAATTTAAATCACATACTTAATTGGAATTTCCGTGGACTCTAATTTTATAGTTTATCAATTTAAATATTTAAATATTGACGATCTCGGCCTGTGATTCATTCAAAAGCCTGACCGGAAAAACGAATTTTCTCCTACCCTGATGATCACTTTGATTTGAATAAGTACTCGGATAAAACGATCCCTGAACTGAATTTCCCCACTGCAGCTACCCCGGGGCAGTTTGTCTTGAGAATGGTGTTGGTGTGTGAAGGGCACGTGGAGACTATTGAGACTGCCGAATTCAGTCGAGATGATTCACTCAATAGAGAGGGTATTTGTATTTGTATCTTTGAGAGTGATCAAGTTACTGCGACCTAAAAGATCTATTGTATCCCCTCTACTGTGCTTCGCCTGGTGTGGAATCCCTTTAGTGAAGCACCCTCTCCAGGTCCGTTTCCTCGAGAAACTTCAGGATTTTGAGAGGATCAAGGTCGGGTAAGTTCCCTGCCTCTAGCTGGTGGTGGCCCAGAACATTACTTCTTTTGAGTTCTATCGCATCGTAGTTGAGCAGCAGGTGACGTCTTGAGAATGGTGTTGGTGTATGAAGGGGACGTGGAGACTATTAAGAATGCCAAATTCAGTCGATATGATTCACTCAATAGAGAGAGTAATGTCTCTAGTTTAGGACTCAATTTCTTCATTGTAGACCCTTCGGGAGAAGTCTGTCTTGAGAACAATATGTATTAGAATACAGGAGGTACAGTGAATTGCAATCGCAGGAAGCCTACCCGGTCTCGAGTAAACAGGAAATAAACTGGCGCCCGAGACACAATTATTAAGTTTGAAGTTATTGCGTAATGTAACCGGTAAGATTGCTCCTAGTTTTACCATTAACATTCTGCGTGTAAGACGATTATTAATAAATGTTTGTTCACGAACATGGATGACTGGTAAAATCAAAATTTTGAAGTAACAAAAATTTGAAAAACTGGAAAAATCGAGCTGAGGAATTGAATTTAATGCTTAGATTTTCTTCCCCAATAAGACCAAGAGGCTGAGGTGCTTCCGGCGATCCCGAATCAGACGGTCCTCGAAAGGGGGAAAAATGGAAGACTTCCACTACTGACAGAACCGGATTTTTTTCCAAAGACTTGATGTGAAGAAGATTTAGACCATCACTAATCGTGGAAAAAAATTGACAACCCTGTTCATTTTAAGCGATGCAATGGGAATTCCAAAGAACCCGCAAAATCCATACGGAAATGGACACCCGATCAAATTTGTTCCAATTTTGGGGATCGGTAGCAATGAGGAGTAGATCAGAAGTCTCCATGGGCATAAGCCCATAAATCTCTTAATCTCGAGATATTCACCTCTAAAGATTCTTAAAACATTGGCCTCCCCTAATTGTTTTAAAGATAACCTTTAGAAGGGTCATTTGTTGTATTATCTTGTTGTATAATCACAACACCTGTACCTGAACCGGGATCACGCAAAGGGCAGAAAGAAGGGAGAGATTCTGCGGTCTTAACAAGACGCGTTGACATTCAGATTCGAGACGTCCCGCAAACAAGAAAGAGTCTAGACTCGGCTTTCCGTGTCGCTTAGCGCTGTTGGTTATTCCAGGGATCTTTCGGCTACGTAAAATAAACGAAGGGTTGGTACCAGATGCCAGATATTGTTTGCTGAATTTTTTTTTTTTCATTTTTTTGTTACAATCGATTTTCAGTGATTATCTATTTGTCCTTGTTTAAAACATCCACAACAATTGGTTTTTACGATCGAGGTATTGCTTGGAAATATGTATAAGTAATTGATGTTTTAGGTGAATCATAATCTCTTAATGACTAGCCTTTAGATTAATTAAAACATTAAATGTCACGTAGATAGGGTACTGCATAGCTAAGGTATTCCAGTTTTTTTAAAAATTGGAAATATTCCCATTAACTCGTTCTGGTGGTGACAAAAAAATAACCCACTCGTGTAACTGATATAATAACGCGAAGTATAAAACCTTGGCAGTAAAAGAAAAATAATAACATGCTAACAAGTTTCAGGCAGATTGTTTTATAAAATTTTTAATACATCAGCAAGACGGTGGTGACTTCTCTCGTGTCGTGACTAATATACGTAATGCAAGCCAGAAATTATGATTAATAGTTCACACAACCAAACACAATATAATGAATCACATGATTATAATCTCTTTGCAGTCTTGTATTTATTTACTGTCTCTTCCTCTTTCTTCTATTTCTGATAGCGAGTGGTTTCCCGGCAATGTCAGGAACATTTAAAAAATGCGACAACGATGAATCAGAAAGATCAAATAATAAATAAATAAATATATAAATAAAAAATAAATTATCAAAGTTAAATGTTCAAGGATAATATAATATAACAATTATTATATAATATACAGGATGTCCCCGTTTATGATTCAAAACAATCCGTGTGCGGGTACCTCGTGCCAAAATAATTTAGTTTGTCGCATTAAATTTTTCTCTTAGACGCTTGTTGACTTAAATAATTTATTTCATTTATTATGTATGCCACTGAACACTGGTCAGTTTTTTTTAAGGAGCTATTAGCAGAATGTATTATAGGCCAGGAAAAAATCAAAAGGTTAGATGAAGTTCGCAAAATATATTTTTTATATCAGGATAACTACAGCTGACACTGTCTTCCTACTTTCAGCCTTTCCCTCCATGAGTCGCTATCTTGCCAATCCTCGTCCTGTAGGTGTCTCATCTGCATTGCTTCGTCCACTTCATCTCTCCACGATCTTCTTGGTCACCCTCTTTTTCTTCTCTCAGTGGACTCCACTCGGTTTTTAGGCCGTTTTTTGCATACTCATTTTCCAACTTCCTAATCATGAACCCCAGATCTTCTTCTTGTGCGGATGACTATCACTTGATCGTCTGCGAAGCTCAAGGTACACAGATGGCTGTTTCTGATTGGTACCCCCATTCCTTCACATTTCTCCTTCCACGGCTTCAGTGTTTTCTGCAGGAACATCTTGAATAGTGTGGTAATGTTGAGCATCCTTGGAGCAGCCCTTTGGTTGTTCTAAAGCTGCCCGATTTGGGCAACTGATACAAGCTTTTATCGCTTGATCACTCTGTTCGGTATTTCCATCTCTGCCATGATCTCCCACATTCTCTTTCGAGGGACTGAGTCATATGTCTTTCGATTAGAATATCCACAAATACAAGATGTATGTCTCTGTTCTTTGATATCTTTTTTTCCATAAGTTGTTGTAGTGTGCATGTACAGGGTGATTCATTATAATGTCGCCCCCCTTTAACTTTGTTATTTCATGTGTCTCAAAAAAATTAAAAGTAGGGTTATGTAGGTGCTAAAAAAGACTTTTTTATACGTTTAACAAAAATTTGAAAATAGATCAGTATACAGGGGAAACCAAAAATTTAATTTTTTTTTCAATGGAACACCCTATATAGGAATTTATTTTTAGATTCCTCGTAAAATTCAAAGCATAATTTATATAACATACCGTATGCCTAAATTCAATAGTTTCTGAAATATTCGCATTTGAAACTATTTAAAAAACCGTGTGTATAACTACCAAATTGAAAACCTCGATCATCTAAAAGATTTGATACGGATTAAAATTAATAATTTAAATTAAAATAACCCAGAATTCATAACAGATTCATTGGAGAAAATGCGAACTACCCTTATAAACCCTTACAAACCCTTATAAAATGTGTTGAAAAAAATGGAGGCCCAGTAGAGCATTTCATTGTTAGATTTCTTGATTTGCAACAGGTGTTTTATAAAATATTTGATGATGTTTCAAATGCGAATATTTCAGAAGCCTTTGAATTTAGGTATACGGTATGTTATATAAGTTATGCTTAGAATTTTACGAGGAATCGAAAAATAAATTCATATATAGGGTGATTCATTGAAAAAAAAAATTAAATTTTCTGTTTTCCCTGTATAGTGATCTACTTTCAAATCTTTGTTACACGTATAAAAAAGTCTTTTTTAGCACCTACATAACCCCACTTTTAATTTTTTTGGGACACATGAAATAACAAAGTTAAAGGGGGGCGACATTATAATGAATCACCCTGTATATGTGGTCTATACAAGATCTTCCAGCCGTGAAACCTGCCTGGTCTTCATCTATTTTTCCATTTATCATCCCCTCCTCTAACTTGTGTTTTATGATTTTCCCATATAGTCGACCCATTGATGTTATGACGCTAATTCCCATATAATTTTCACATCTTTTCCTATCTCCTTTCTTGTAAATAGATGTAATATAGGCCGGTCTATGTGTCCTTGTTTAAAACATCCACAACAATTGGTTTTTACGATCAAGGTCTTGCTTGGCAATATGTATTGTATAAGTTAGGTAGGTACTGCATTTCTAAGGTATTCCAGTTTTTTGAAAAATCGGTCCGACCATTCTACCGACGGATCCTCTCCGTTTTTAGAGTTCTGAAGATATTCCGTGTATTATACGAAACAGTTTCTCTGTTCCCTACTTAATCAGCTCTAGTGGTATTCCTCCAGGTCCGTAAGCTTTTCGAATCTTCATTGTTCCAATTGCTTGCTTGACCTCCCGCAGTGTAAGTGTAATATCTCTTCTCCTTCCTCTGATATTGTTTCTTCCTCCTTTATTTTTAACATTATGATATGTGGTTTTTTTCCGGTTTTATCTCTTCTAAGTGTTTTGAGTACTCTCCAAGATTCTGAGCTTCTAGTCCCCCCTATATGCTGGTCTATTCCTTCGCATGTCCTCTCTCATCTTGTGTTCTTCTACAGTTGTAGTTTTCTCTGCACTTCTCTGTTCTTCTCTCTATACTTTTCCCAGTCCTCCGCGTGCCTTGTACTCAGATATTTACTACAACATGTTTTCTTCTCCTCAATATTTTGTCTCGTGTCCCTTGATATATCTTCCTTGTATCTATTACCAGTTTCTTCTTCTCCTATGGCTTCCATAGTATGCCGCAATTCCTTCGTAAGTAAATTCTTCTAACTTTTTGTCCAAGCGTTGTTGGTAACGGTCTCTTATAGATGCCTCCTGTAGTGATTGCACTCGGAATCTTTTTTCGGATTTATTGTTCGATTTTGCTTGTTGGGTCTTTGATATTTTAGTGAAGGGGAAGTACATTTTTGCTACTACTATAGTCTATGGTCTGAACTACATTCCGCTCCTATTTGAACTCTGACATCCTTGATCTTGATGGGTTTTTTGACTATTTTTCTTTATCCTTGCTAAAAACAGAGAAGTGACTTCATGGTTGAAACCTGAAATGCGCAGTCGTTTTCCGCTTCGATGTTAAATTGTACATGCAGTGACTCTAAGCGACAATAGACGGATGCCGTGTAGTACCGATAATTCGATGTAATTTTTTGGCAGAAAGTGGTGAAAATCGACATGTCTTCTCTGTTATGTAACGTCGATAATTTCGATGCACCATGTTAGGTGTAGGAGAAGTTGTAGGCAAGTTTTCTATTGTCAACAGTGTCAACACCCTGCCGAGTAGAGGGTCACTGATTATCAAACCTTGGATACGGGACTAATCTTTCGGTAGATGGCGCATAAACTCTGTAGATCACAGGGATGTGACTTCTATTCTATAATATTGTCAATGTGAAAGATTAATGTTAGAGAGTATTTAATTTTGAAGATTCCTGAAGCTTTTAGATATCACTCTAAGATATAGGTGCGAGTATGCGCGCCTTTATGACCTAGTTGTGTTTACATAATTGTTACATAATTGTGTTTAAACCTCAGAAATAATAATTATCATAGGTAGGGGTACTACTTCTCTTCTTTGACATGTATAGTTACCTACCTAACACAACACACCTGTAATTGCTATTGCGATAGAAAGAAAATCGAAACCAAAACGATTCTTGAAGCTTTATCGGCGCCAATGGTTTGACCTTATCTCCACGGCGAGTCCCGGTAAATAAATAAACCCAATCTACCAGGATGATTGTCGAATTTCGGAACTAATAAAATACAACAATGACGGTCAAAGTTAGCAATTTCGATTTCCATTCCGCAGACAAAGCGGCACTGGAGCTTTTCCTTTTTTTCTTTTAGGTGTTTTTGCTTTAAACAAACTGCCACAATTTCCACATTTCGACTGCCCTTTGCTTATACGTTCCAAACATTCTGGGCAACTCTCCAGTATTCGGTACATTTTCATCGGCGCCGAATTGCTGCCCCTTGACCTATAAATTTAGGCTTTCCCTTTTGTTTCTAATTGAATAAAATGGAACAACTTTTATTGAAACGCTCCTTTCACAATTTACATTTACGTTATTATTGAAGGCCGGCGCTAATTAAAAATCGTTTGTGATTGTATCGGGGAAAAATAATAATAATAATTGGTGATCGGGAAGGAACTTTATTAGTGGTGAAATAAAATCTGAGTGAATAATATACCTAAAGAAACAGGTTTAAAACAAGCAGTGACTATGTTGCCGGTACTCGCAATGATCTACATAATAGATAATTTTACGAGAAAAATAATAATAATTAGATATTATTCAGACTCCAAAAAGTTGCTGTATCATCAAAAGTCAAAAGTGATCAAAATCCAGGCGAATTTGAAAAAAAACTAAACGAAAGATATAGGGGGCTTTTTTAGTAAGTGTTCGAGTCTCTCAAGCAGATCAATAATTTTATAAATTGATAATAATTATTATAAAGGCTAATTAGGTAAGCGTCCTTGGTGCGAAATTAAATGCTCACGAAGTTTTCGAAAAAAAGGCAAATTTGCCCGCTAACAAAAAAAAAATAGCAGAGCGATGTGAGGAAAATAATTTCAATTGTGAAATAAAACAAATAATAAAAACAAAATCCTAAAAAGCCATAATAGAAGGCTTATTAAAGGCTATTCAAGTAAGTTTTTTATTTTAGAATTTTGATATTTTTCGACAATTTAAAACTTTGAGTCTCTTTGATAATGACTAAATTTAAAACAACATTTATTATCAAAGTTGGAAATCAAAAGTGAGAGAGATCAAAATTGAAAGTATCAAAAGATGATTTTTAAAATTAAAAAAAAAAAAACCATTGGGGGTGTTCATTAATTAACACTCCTCAGTGGACCGTGGACCGTGGAACGTATGTCTTAACTTGATTACGATTCGTCGAGAATACGAGATATCTATAATGCGAGTCGATTTCGAGAGAATCGTGATCCGCTGTCACGGTTGCTAACTGTGACTGTTATTTCTTTATAAGCTATTTAAAAGTAACTGTAATTTTACTGCCACTTGTTAGTTTTAAATCATCGGTATTCCGTCCGAAACTCTAAATCCTTCAGTAGATTGGCGTCCAATAGTCGTAAACAGTGTTTCTCGCACATTGGTATCTAAAAGTAACGGGGACATTACATCTGTGCTACTTCTTATTTCAGTTCTCCCATCTCTAGTCCCAGCGCGATGAAATTGATGTAATGTAAATATAAGGCTGCAGTGGAAGAGCACACTGTCCAATTGGAACAGCTGAACTGCTAGCCTCTTTACCCTAATAATGAATTATTGATGTATTTACTTGTGGTAATGTAATGTTAACTGAGATGGGTAAATAAACTTATTATTATTATTATTATTATTATTATAATGACATATTTGACATTTAGCACATCAACATTCAATCCTTAAATAACTCTTTGAATGGTCTGAGTGTCATGATTCTTGATCTGGGATTCCCAGAGCTTATTTGCCTGAATGAACACTTCCTAACATCAGAAAATATACAGAGGATCAAAATCGATAATTACAACCTCTCCTCTTTTTTCTGCAGACAGTCACTGCGGAGCGTGGAGGCTCAGCGGTTTATGTCAGGTGTGATATTGAGAGCCGAATCGTTCAGCGTCTTTGTTCCCTGTCGCAACCTCTTCTCTGTGAGATCTCGGCATGCGAAATTAAATTACAAACACTAAAGGTTTTGATTCTGTCTGTATATCGCTCCCCTACTTGTCCTGTAAAGGATTTCCTTTATCACCTAGACGAATTACTTGAAGCGGCTTCCCGATTCTCAAATAACGTAGTTCTTGCCGCAGACTTCAATATTGATGTTCTCTGTGACAACCCTAGCACCTCTAGTCTGACCGAGATTCTATCTTCACATGGCTTCCAACTATGCTTTAGCAGTCCGACTAGGGTCACTAATACCTCCGCAACTTGCATTGATAATATTGCAATTTCTGGAGTACTAAGACTATTCTGCAGCAACACAATACCTACGTTTATTTCTGACCACCACGCACTTCATGCTACGCTTCGACTTCCGGACTCGGCCGGTGCCCACGGAAGCGGCAGTAATCCCGTGGTGAGATGGAAGAGGGACATAAATGACCCCCTGCTCCTCGCTCAGTTTCAAAACGAGCTGCTAAATGTTGACTGGCAGGATCTTCTGGATGCCCCCGATACCAATTCCAAATACTCCTGCTTCGCTAACACTCTCTCTTATTATTTTGACTGGTATTTTCCTCTCAGAAAATCGCGAATTCGTGATTCTGGGCTTACCAGACCTCGATGGCTTACCCCAGAAATACGTCAACTTTATGACAGAATAAATTTCCTAAATCAACTGAAAAATACATCCAACGAGCAGTTCAAGTGCCAGTTAGCCAGCCTTAAGCGAAAGTTCGGGTATTTGGTGAGACGCGAGACCAGACGTCGCAATGACATATATATCAGCGAATCCGAAAATCCAATTAAATCTGGATGGTCTCTCATAAACAAACATTGTCAGTCGGCAAGCAAGTCTCGGAAGATCGAGGAACTTAATTGTCAAAACTCAGTCAAGACGGATCCTGGAGAAATTGCTGAGATACTCAACAGCGTATTTCTTTCAAACAACTCTCCCACCGTCAGCCACACTCACGGATCCACTGTGCCTGTTGTCGTCTCTTCGTCATCTTTCATGTTGTACCCTACATCACCTGGCGAAATTATAAGGCTAGCATCCAGATTTAAAAACAAAAAGTCGTCAGGTCTAGACGAGATTCCTTCCTTCATTGCGAAGTATTGTATATCTGAACTTGCCCAACCCTTATCGGAAATTTATAACAGCTCCTTTGAGACCGGCGTATTCCCCGATAAACTCAAGACAGCCCTGGTTAAGCCCATTTACAAGAAGGGCGACGTCAAAGACCCAGACAACTACAGACCAATCAGCTTACTATCCGTGTTTGATAAAATTCTCGAATCCCTCGTCTCCTCACGTCTTCTTGACTTCTTAAATAAGACTGAGACTCTTTCCCGCTCCCAACATGGTTTCCTAAGGAACAGATCAACTGAGACGGCTCTAATACAACTTACTGAGTACATCTCTGAGGGCATGGAGGAGGGCATGCGAACGGCTGGATGGCTTCTGGACCTTTCCAAGGCTTTCGATAGTGTGTGCCACGAATGCCTGCTTCGGAAGCTGGAGAGCATTGGTGTTCGCGGATTGCCCCTAAAGTGGTTTACCAGCTACTTACGGGAAAGAACCCAGGCGGTACAGCTCCCTGCGTCTGATGGTCGATTTGTGAGATCCCACTTTGCTCCAATCTTCTCAGGAGTACCTCAGGGTAGCGTACTCGGCCCGCTTCTTTTCCTTATTTTCATTAACGATTTGGGCTCCTCAATTTCTTCCCCCACCTCTCTATGTGTTAATTATGCAGACGATACAACCATCCTCATCAGGTTGAAAACAAACGACCTCACTGAAATAATAAAATCAACTAAACTTCCATTAGAAGCAGCATCTTTATGGCTTAGAGAAAATAAACTAAGACTGAATTTAACAAAAACCGAGTTGATTGACTTCCATTCTTGCCGTTCTCACCTTCCTCCTTTACCGCCCATCCCAACCGTTAGTACTGAGATCTCTCCTACGCGGGTTGTGAAATTCTTGGGCTTTTACATCGATCAAAACTTGAACTGGCTGACTCACACTGACCACTTGTGCCGACGCCTTGCTAGCTCCTGCTTCCTTCTGAAACAACTCCAACACACTGTGTCTCATGACGTTCTTCTCTCCGCATACTAACGGACATTTTTACAGTCACATCTCCTATGGCCTGGCCGTATGGGGCGGATCACAGAGTTCTTTACGCTTTACGCAGAGTTTTTCTTCTGCAGAAGAGAGCTATCAGGATACTGGCAGGCTTGTCCATAGATCAGTCCTGTAGGGGTCACTTCAGGCGTCTCGCTCTCCTCACGTTGCCTGCTGTTTATGTCTTCTCTCTTCTCAAACTGATTTACAAACATCAAGCCAAACTTGATCGTTTCCGATTCACACACCATTATCAGACCAGGCTTAATCTTTTCAAACTACCAACTCACCATCTCACTTCCACCGAAAGGACATTCACGTACACGGCCATAAAATTCCTTAATCACTTCAGGATAGACCCCGCAACCTTTGGATTCTCTCAGTTCAAGGCACATCTCCGAAGTTATCTCACAGACCTGGAACCCTATTCTACCATGGATATTCTGTCTTCCTCCCCCCCCCCCCCCCCCTCCACACCCTTATTGATTCATTAACCTAGCACCTTGTCACTAGGATATGTATAATTGTAAAAGACAATGTAGTGTATACAATGACTAGCATTAGATTCTGGAAATTTTCCTTTATTTGTTCTTCTCAATTTTCTCTGATGCATTTGTGATTGTGATCAATGTGTTATAATGCCAATCGCTTGCGTATGACCTTTTGATTACGCAGGTGAATTTATGTGTACTACTACGGTTTGTTCTTTGTTTGTGAATTATTATCATCGCTTACAACGCTATTGTACTAATCAATGATTGTTGAATTTAATGGTACAATAAAGAGATTTATTATTATTATTATTATAGCTGAACATTATCCTGAAGGCCGTTGAATTTTTTTCAAAAAAAATGTTAATAATCAAGAAGATTAGTTTCTCATTAGACAAAGAAAGTAATTACTGAAGTTTGATTATTTACTTAATTTAAATATGAAAAAGTGAGTTAACGGGCCAAATAGGTAATAAAGAGACGTCGGAAGACAAAGTTTATAAATCGCTCGAAACAAAAAAAAAAAATCCTGATACCTTCACGAGTTCTAGTTCGTCATCAAACTCAGTGCATCGATGGAATGTTTCTGTAGGACCCTGCTTACAACCTTCTTAGGATAGGTGCTCACTATTGTTCTTATCCAGTGATATAGTAGTGAAAGCATCCTTACTTCGAGAAATTCATTCCTGGCAGGTAATTTTTTTTCAATAGTTTTTCCGAAACTTATAGTTTTCAGCAAAAATTTTTGCAGGTGCAGCGTGCTTTCAGATATCGTGTAGGTCAATTCCCAGAGTTACAGAAGAAGGATGAGATTGTTGGGAAACTTCCGACGCTTCCGAAGCACCCGGTTTAGTGGAAGAGATCTGCGATGATCGACTTATCGGCCGTAAACTCGTAATACACCTATACCGTAGCCAGCCAGATTCTGCAAGCTTAAATGTGATTTCTTTCTATGCATTTACATCAAGGACTCGATTTTGTGGCACTGTTAAGGAAGTCAAGTAATAGTTCGTCGAAATAAACGATACACCCAATGAACTGTTACAAAGTACTCGCTCTTATAAGACAGGGTTGCCAGATTTATTTCATTCAGAGAAAATTTTGTCACGGAATATGTACAAATCACTTAATAATTATTGGAGTAAAATAAAAATAAAGAACACGGTGAGTTCGGCTTGCGCCATACGATACACCCCAGGCAGCCAAAATGAACGTTAAAAGCTTGACTTAATTTTTTGATTCACTGTTGTCTCTAGAGTGTTGATTTAATTATTGTCCACTCAAAAAGAGCAATTTTGATGATTCTTGTAATTAATATAGGACCATAGAATGGCACCAATCAGATTAATTATTGATTTTTATTTTTTTCAATGTGTTTTTTTATTTTCTTTTTTGGACACCAGCGATAAAAAAACATAATTAGGTGGTAAAGTGGAAAAAGCTAATTTTTTCTATTCGTTGCTGAAAAGAAATATCAAAAAATTACAAGGCTCCTGACCTGACCTGACCAGACCAATAAATCCATCGTTATCAACGTCACACTTTTTATCTTTTAAATAAACTTAGCCTCTATTTCGCAGGTGGACAGAGACAAAAATTATTAATCATCCTGCACAACAACAAATTATTTCCTCTCAAGTTAATCACCATACTTTGATTAATATTTTCGTTATTATCCCGTTTTTCTTTTGAGTTACCTACTCATATGAAGAAGAAGAAACTGCACTCATTGACCATCCTTATAAAGGCAACGTAGACACCGCTTTCAATTAAAACACGAAACGAAAACCGATACTGCAAAGCAAGGCAAGATAATCCTCGTTCAAATAGAAAGTAAGCAAAGTAAGACTACAATATGCATTTCATAATATAAAATAAAGTGCCCACCATACTCCATACGCATACAACAACAATCAACATAATTAACATACAATAATATCTCTGACCACCGTTTAATTTATATCGCATGTACCGAGAGTTCAATAGTAAGAGCAACAACGAAAGTGAACATTTTTCACATTCGACTAAACCCATTTCAAATCAAATATGCCCATAAGCCCATTATTTGCAGTACGTGCGTATCGAACAACTTTCTTGTTGCGTCCATCGCACTATCGCACCAGCAGTAGGTTTACTTATAGTTATAGTTTATCTAGCGCGGTAGTTCCATTCCAAGACAATAATAAGCGACGATGGAAGGAGCTTTCGCTGACCCTATTAGCAGAACTTGTCAGAAAATAAATACCAGCACCAGCACCAGTTTTAACAGGAAAGCAAACTTGGCTTTCATCTCGCCCGACCTCCGGACGAGAAAACAAACGCGGACCGAGTTTCTTATTCGATTAAAAAGTTCTCATCGAGCCCTGTCTGTCTCTCAAACGGCGTAGGAAATGAAACGTAATACAATAATGAAACTCTGATAACAACGATAATAATAATAGTACCACATCTATTATTAATCGGATATTAAATTAACGGATCAAAAACGAAGCGAGCCAAATTTATCACGATACGTCAGCAGACGACTTCGATGATATCGGACGTCTGATTGTTTCTCTGTGTATTATAAATATACAGTCACGACTTTATCGATTACGAGAAAGTAACGGGATCTGGAAGAAGGATCGTTTTATGTTGTCGGCTCTTGCTGATGGATCTACAAAATGACAAATTGACAAGCTGTAATTAAGTAGTGACATTAGAGAAATTATTGTCAAACAATAGTGGTAACAATTTATACCCAAGTAGACACGTTTCGGCCAGGGAGAAACTTCGATTTCCATTTTTTTATTTTTTATTTACGACTAAAATTGATAATATTTGGTTTATTTTATTTATTAGTAATACATATTATGAAATTTCATCCAATAATAATTATCGTAAACTGAAAATAAAAGTCATTAATGAAACGCCCGAGGAAACGCCACTGTCAGCCACGACTTAATAAACAAACTGAACATTGAACGAATCATTTTTGCTGAAATTTTGCTCAAAAAAGTCCTGAATTTTATAATAATGGTCAAACACGCTTTCGGCCACGGTCTTAATTAAGTGAAAAAAATCATTTCTGTTGGAATTTTGCTGCAAAAGTCCAAAATTTTATAAAATGTTATCGGCGACAGCCTTAAGAAAACTGAAAAAAAATTGTTGAAAATTTGCTGAAAAAATTCAGCCATTTTATAAAAACGGCCATCCACACTTTTGGTCATGGACTTTTGAGAAACTGAAAACATAATTTTTGTTGAAATTTTGTTAAAAAAAATCCGAAATTTTATAATAATGGCCAGCCAGGATCTCGGTCACAGACTTAATTAAGCGAAAAAATCATTTCTGTTGAAATTTAGCTGAAGAAAGTCCGAAATTTTATAATAATGCTTTCGGTGAAGGTCTTTTAAACAGAAAAAAAAAATGGTGAAAATTTGATGAAAAAGGTCCCATACTTTATAACATGACCAGCCACGCTTTTGGTCACGGTCTTTAGAAATTGAAAAAAAAAATCATTTTTGCTGAAATTTTGCCCAAAAACATCCGAAATTATAAAATAATTGCCAGCCAGGCTTTCCGCCACGGACTAAAAAATCATTCCTGTTGAAATTTTGCTGAAAAAAGTCCGAATTTTAAAATAATGGCCAGTCACGCTTTTGGCTATGGACTTAATACCTGAAAAAAACATTTGCAGAAACTGTTATGAAAAAGTCCGAAATTTTAAATTAATTGCCAGCCAGAATTTCGGCCGCGGACTTAATAAACTAAAGAAAATATTTCTGCGGAAATTTTGCTGAATAAAGTCCGAAATTTTAAAATAATAGTCAGTCATGCTTTTGGCCATGGACTCAAATAACTGAAAAACTAATTTCTGTTGAAATTTTGCTGAAAAAAGTCCTAAATTTTCTATTAACGGTTTCAACGACGGCCTTTTAAACTGAAAAAAAAATTGTGAAAATTTGCTGAAAAAGGTCCGACATTTTATAACAACGACCAGCTACGCGCTGAAACTTTGCCCAAAAAGGTCCAAATTTCATAATAATGGCCAGCCAGGCTTTTGGCCATGGACTTTTTAGAAACTGAAAACATTATATTTTTTTTAATTTTGCGAGAAATTTTGTTGAAAAAAAGGCTCTTGGTCACGGACTTAATTAACTGAAAAAAATCATTTCTGTTGAAATTTTGTTGAAAAAAGTCCGAAATTTTATAACAACGACCAGCCACACTTTTGGCAACGGGTTTTAGGAATTGAACAAAATAATTTTTGCTGAAACTTAGCCCAAAAAAGTCCAAAATTTCATAATAATAGCCAGCCACGCTTTCGGTCACGGACTTAATTAACTGAAAAAAAAAAACATTTTTGCAGAAATTTTACTGAAAAATTTCGGAAATTTTAAAATAATCACCAGTCACGCTTTCGGCCGAGGACTTTGGAAACTGGAAAAAATCATTTGTGCTGAAATTTTGCCAAAGAAAGTCCGAAATTTTTAAATAATGGCCAGCCACGCTTTAGGCCACGGACTTAATAAACTAAAAAAATCGTTTCTGCAGATTTTTTCTAAAAAAAGTCCGAAATTTTATAATAACGCTTTCGGCGACGGCCTTTTAATAAACTGAAAAAAAAAAACTGGGAAAATTTGCAGAAATAGGTCCGACATTTTATAATAATGACCAGCCACGCTTTTGGCTATGGACATTGGAAACTTGAAAATCATTTTTTCTGAAATTTTGTTGAAAAAAAAAATCGAAATTTTACAATAATGGCCAGCCACGGACCTTATAACCTGAAAAAATGTTTACTGAACATTTGCTGAAAAAAGCTCGACATTTTGTGACAATGAAGTCAATGAACAGCCACGCTTTTGGCCATGGATATTGGAAATTTAAAAAGTCATTTTTGCTGAAATTTTGTTGAAAAAAAATTTATTGAAAATTTGCTGAAAAACGCCCGACATTTTATAACCATGACCAGCCAGGCTTTTGGCCATGGACTTTGGAAACTGGAAAAAATCATTTGTGCTGAAATTTTGCCAAAAAAAGTCGAAATTTTATAATAACGCTTTCGGCGACGGCCTTTCAATAAACTGAAAAAAAAATTGTTGAACATTTGCTGAAAAATGTCCGACATTTTATAATAATGATCAGCGACGCTTTTGGTCAATAACTTTAGAAATTGAAGAAATCACTTTTGCTGAAATTTTGTTAAAAAAAATCGAAATTTTACAATAAGCCACGCTTTCGGCCACGGATTTAATAAACTGGAAAAAAGCCGAAAATTTGCTCAAAAAGGTTCGAAAGTTCGACAGAGACTAATTTTTAGAAGTGAGATGCACGAGAGAACCATCAGGTATGGTGGCAGTCTGGTGATTCCGAGATATCGTTATGCTGTGTTTCAGAGATGTTTTTCATATACTGCCGCTACTGCATACAACGAAGTTTCAAATTCTTTTAAGAGCAGCACATTGCATTATCTGAGGAGGCGCTATAAGTCACATCTTCTCGATAATAATGGTTAGTTAGTAGCATTGGCTTGTATTATTATGGTGGCTGAATTGCCCCTCGAGGCTGTTATTTAATTATTTAGGTTAATTTTAAGGCTATTATTTATTTAAGGTTAAGTAGAGTAGCTTTAAGCTAGACTTCGCCTTATATGTCATTAAAATAAAGATATTGTAATATTTACAATTTTCAATTAAAGGCAATTTATTATTACATATTATTATTATTATTATAAATGTTTTGCATTCAAGTCATAAATAATGAGAAACATTTTTGCTGTAAACTAATCCAAGTCTCTCTCCCTGGCCGAAATCGTGGTTGGCCGAAATCGTGGCTGGTCGAAATCGTGGTTAGCCGAAATCCTGGCTAGCCGAAGCGTGACTAACTTGACTTGGGTATAACTCATTCTGTTCTACGATGTTAGAAAACACACGATTCCAGTATTCACAAAGACATCTGGTGTCTTTCCAATAATTATTTTAGAACCCCAATTTTAATTTCAAAATTTTTTTGGTGATATTTCCCAAGCGGTATTCTAGTCTGTCTTACTTAATCCTGGAAGGCCTCCCCAGACATTAGCACCCTCTCTACGTTTCCTCTCTTTTCTTATTTTGTAACCCAATTCTTATTAGAAATCGTTCATAAAAACTTTGATCGGATTAAAACTCGATCACTCAAACGACGCTGTTCTTTGACGTTTATTAGGCGTGTTCATTGGAATCGTGGCAGAAGTTTGGCAAGGTAGAAAATATAACTCGTTATTTCTTTGATGTACCGGGACTCGGGAGTCTAATAAATAAGCCTAGACCCTCAAAAGTGACTGAATTTTAGCGTATTATTTTACCCTGTCGACGATGTCTCTAATTGGCAAAAAACTCGCGTCTTTTATCCGGATATAAATAGGAACGATCAAAAGTCACCTCGTAAAATAAGGCGATTCAACGGTAACGGTGGAGGTAATTGGCATGATAACTTTTCCACTAAATTAGTTACATAGGTAGGTACTGAACAAATAACAGATCGATCGATTTACTCGCTAATTTGAATATCTTCATCCATAGTTCGAGCAGGTAATTACGATTACCGCTAATTAAACTGCGAAATCCTTTGAAAATCGATGCTAACGCCTTAATATCTGAATACCTGAACGAAAGCTTCGTTAATAGATGTCGCTGTAAACAACATTTATTTTGATTTATGGAAATCAGCGTTCACAAGAGATGTCACTCCATTCATGGGATTACCAGAGCGCCATTAACTGGGCAAGCAATCAATCATGGAAGTTTTAACAAAAAATCGATTGAAAAATTGTTCTGGAGGCATCAATCGTTATAAAAGACAGTTTAAATTAAGGTAATTATTCATATCCGCCTCCAATGCGGGTTTAGATAAACCACAATCCTAGCCCCACTGGCGAATTTAAAAAAATTAAACAACAATCTAACCTGACCGGGACCTGCCTCTCGTCTCATAGAGATATTTTTGTAAACCCTTCCGTCATTTATAGAGACGGACTCAGTGTTTTCGTTTTTGTGTTTAGTGGAACCTTCATATGACCGCACTGACATGAGGGTACTTTTATATTTCAAACGGTTTCTGCATGAGATACAAACAAAAACTTGAAATTTTTTGGACACCTGTATTTTTTTTTTTGCAGATAACGCCGGAGAATTTACAAACTTTAAATCGAACCATTTTTCACTCGTCATTAAAACAATCATTCGTGTAAACCAACTTCAAAATTACCATCAAGAGCCTATTCTATGACTCACTCGAAAGTGATTAGAAAAGCGTTCCTCCAAGTAACAGTTACAGTGATATAACTAACAGTAACGGTCTCCAAGTGACCAAATCGTAATAGAATAGGAATTAAAATGAAAATGGCGCTTCTAATAACAGAAAATACAGGAAAGAGTAATTTTTTTCATCTGTTGAGACTTATTTGTTGGGTTTACTCTGCATGCTCCTCTGTTGTAAGAACATTTCAATTATTTATCTTAGAACCGAGGCTTCATTTACAAATAATTGGATAGCTGTCAATGTCATATTTTGTTACTGACAGCTGATTGAACTAATTGACAAATATTATTGCACTTCAGGACAATTATTCGATAATTGACGTGTATATCCAGGGAATAACGCACCAATACCGACAACAACTATTGCGGGTGGGTTGTTGAGTCCCTGTCTTCCCACCATAAAATAAAAATGCATCGAATATCGAACACGGAACGAGGGGAAGAATTGCATCGACGACGAGCGGATCGGAATCGTCGTGCCCACACACCACTTCATCCCATCTCTCCCGACAGTGAAATGAACGTATTGTCGCTATCGGGAAGGGATAAAAAGGTCAGAGTTCAGATTTAGTTTAATCAAAACGTTGCCAGGATACCGCCCCAGATCGGAGATGATGTAACTCACCTGCCATGAATATCTCTCTCTCGCACTCTCCTCCTTTCCACCGCAACACGGGAACGCGGCCGCCGACAGACTGAGCGCCGAGCCGATTGTAAGTAATGAGGGAGGATTTGCTCTGATTGAAAACGGAATTGACAATCGAGTTTTAAATGCGAGAGGATGTAGATACGCAGATTCGGGGGATTATTTTCTCTGCTCGTCAATTTTTATCTCAAGAGTTTGTTCGTTATTAATTAATTCATAATAACGTATGCAACCAACAATACGTATGCTCGAGAATCCCACAACTTTTCTTTCCGATTGACCACTTCCGGTGTTGGTGTTGAAATCATCAGTCTTGGCGAAATTAAAATAAGATCCTGCACCAATGTTAAATATGAAAGTCTGTTCCAGGTCCCCCTGACACATTTATATGCATGGGGTAAGATTTATCTCTCCAGGTGCATTCTGCAACCACTCCAGGTTTCGTTGTAGTAACACATGGCCAAAATATGAGCCAGGCAAAAGTGTAAGGAAGGGAAAAGATCAATCAATTTTAGTTTGTTTATCCAGCCAGGATGGCGCTCTTATATTAATTTATCTTTTGCGTTTCGTTATTACTTAAATTAAGCAATCTTGGTGTCTTCAAAGTTGAACAATTACAAACTGAGCCATTAGGGATTGCATTTCGTGATGAATGTCGAAGTTGACCACAATTATTTAAAAATGGAATTATACCACAGCACAAAAACTAGATGCCGAAATAACCACACAATTCGGCATATTATGACCATTCCAATTTAAACACATTCCCAAATGTTGGATTCCATTTTGGTCATATCGAGAAAAACGATTCCCATTACCCTTTTTGCAATAGTTTGGAACAAAACAAAACCCGGGGAAGAATTTGATTCTTTAGCTGAGATAATTGATAGCAAAGCGAATTTCTTATCAATTGAGTGAATCTGATGGACTAAAGTGTTCATCTGAGAAGGCTAATTACTCTAAAATTTCTGGATTTTTTGCAGAGGACAAGACCTGACCTGAATTAGCCATTTTACGAATACCAAAATGTATATTATGGATATTTAAGGACGTACCAAAATTGATATATGCCGGATTCTGGCATTTTTATTCGGAGTTTGTCTCCAACTCATTCTGGCCCGTTGGGCTCCAAATTCACTTGAATTTACTATGAACGTTTCTGCAGTTGGAAGACTTTTACAACTGAGACCCAACAATTGGAAATAAAGAAGAAACAACACTTTGGACCAATTCAAACCCAATAGAGAGGCAGTCGTCTTTACCAGTTCATGCTGCGAAAATGTTTAAGGTTTTAGAAGTCTATAACAGAATACTCTAAACTAACAATGCCAATGGCGGGCCCTGTTTAACTTAATGCATTTTATCGATTTAGGACAGCTGCAGCAGTTACGCCAAGCGTATGTGAGTGACACTAAAAAGTACATTTAGTGGACCATGGCGGGAATTTTAAATATCAAACACCCATTGCCGCATGAGGGCGCTGTAATATTTATCGTTCTAGGGTACCTGTGTTACCAACTTTGGCGGCGCTTACTACGTCAGTGACGGATAATTAGGATAACAAGATTATTAACCATTTCTGTTTTGATTCCAGTTTCTTCAATTGGCATATAAAAATTTATTTTAGCATTAAAAAAGGCGATGTTATGAAAAAAAAAACATACAAACAGGAATAATTAACTACAAAACTAGAATGTATAGAGAAATCTAATGAAGATTTTAATTAGAAAAGAGAACCTTTCCTCTCTTCATTGTTTTTGCCTACCAGTCGTTCCACCTTAGGTACAAATCACAATAACAAAGGAACGAAAGCGTTAACTTTGTGTGTAAATTCAGTACATTTCTCGCAGATTTTAGCGATCGATTCGGAGTTTATTCAACCACGTTTTTTTCATAAATAAATATTAAATGGAATTTCTCAGTTTTTACTTTCAAATCAGACGCGAATAATAAACATGACCGCGTGTGTGTGAAACAAAGCACAAGTACTCTCATTTCAAATTCACATAAAAGCTTATGAATTTTAAAAACTCTTCTTCCATTCGAGTTACTCTTCTAATGGGTCCTCTTATATTCGCGAGCACGGACAAAATGCTGCCTGATTACCGTTAAGAATCGGAGTTTTATTGTAATCTGAATTCGAGAAGATTATACCGCAAAAATGTAAATATGATTGGTCCTTACTTACGCCATGTGCTCACTGATTTTTAGGTTTTCAGACGACTAAACGATTTGATTGCTGGTCTGTGGTTCCCTTTTCATCTCTTTTGAATGTAAAAAAACCGTTTTCGGGCTTTTTTTACACTGAAACACACTGAAAACGCCCAAAATTATATAATTTTTTTCATTTCAAAAATTCCACTTTTTTGTCTTCCCGAAAACCACGATCTACGATTAGAAGCCACAAAAAACAATCATCTAAAAAATTAGGCACATGGTGTACATTTGCCCCCCCCCCCATTCCCTTGACTGTTATTCATCCGTCAAAAAGTTTGCTCTGCTCATACCAGCTGGAGTCGTTTGAGATTCTTCTAAGTGAAGAATTTCAACCAAACAATCATGAGCAAAAAAGTATTAAAAAATTCACAAAATTTCGAGGTCCATACTTAAATCAAAAAATCCTGACAACGATCACGACGATTTTAGGAATAGCAAAATTTTCCCGGAAAAAGCTGCCAACAATGTCGAAAATACGCTAAGACAGCAAAAAATTACTTGAACTCACAAAAAAAACGCCGCGGTCACGTAAAAATTAGGCACAAGGTGTACATTTGATCCTCCAACTCCGCGTTTCCTTGCAAAGTAGTTCATCCGCCTAAAATTTTGCTCTGCTCATACCAGCTGGAGTCGTTTGAGATTCTTCTAAATGAAGAATTTCAACCAAACAATTTGGGCAAAAATGTATTAAAAAATTCACAAAATTTCGATGTCAATACTTCATTCAAAAAATCACACAACTTTATCTTCCCAAAGACTACGATCACGACGATTTTAGGAATCGAGAAATTTCCCGAAAAAACTGTCCACAATGCCGAAAATACGTTAAGACCGCAAAAAATGACTTGGACTCACAAAAAAAAGCCACGGTCACTTAAAAATTAGAACACAAGGCGTACATTTGATCTTCCGCCCTCCTCTCGTTTCTTAATTCATTTTCGGTCAAATGATCTCTAAAGTGCAGCATGACTTTGCCTGGTCAGTACTTGGATGGGTGACCAATTATAGTGGTAAATAAAAAAGTTCCGTGACCGATCGTGCTCCGGGAGGTACGTTAAAAAGGGGGTCCTGGCTGCTTCACAGCAGTCGTTAAGTTACGTCAGAGGCCCTTGAGGCTACTTGAAAACTTCTGATACTTGGGCTTTACCACAGCCATACGATATTTATTTATTTTTTAACTGTTCATTCGCAAAAATTTTTGCTGGTTATATACCAGCAGGAGTCGTTTGTGATTCTTCTAAATGCAGAATTACAACACAAACGTGGGAAATTTCGATAAAATTATTCAAAAATTGACCAAATTTCGAGGTCAGTAACTAAAAAAAAAAAAAAAATTGCAAAAAATATTACATCACGCTTTTGGTAACTTTTCTTTTCTAATAGGTCGCCATAAAGTTTTGCTCTTTTCACACCAATTCGAGTAGTTTGCAAAAAAAATTAATATTTATATCAAAAAAGGCCAATAACGAAAATTCCTGATAATAGAGAATTTCATCTAAAAAACGTCTGAAAATATATAAAAAAAACACTCAAAAAGTGAGCAAACTTTGGCCCCAGTTTGAGAAAACCATTTGCTACGAAAGCGAAAAATCGCCGCAATAACATTAAAACATTTTCCGAAGTAAATATGAACCATTTGGTCTCAAAAAGGTCCAAATTTAATTATAAAATGGTTTAGGTTTAGTGTTTAGTTTAAATAAATTTGGTTATACTATCGTCATTATTAACGTTTTAAGTAGGAAAAAAGATATTTAAATATTCAAATTTACATAATAAGCAAATAGCATGCATACATATACATTACTTAAATAAATAATAATCTAAAGCATACATTAGCTCAAAACAAACAAAATTTAGTACTCACCACAATCATCTCCGATGGTTCCAAAACGAAACATTCATTCTGTCGCCTGGCGCTTCCGCCAGTTCTCTTCCCGAAACTGCAAAAAGGAAACCACAAATTAGACACAAAAGTATAAATAATTGCACTTAATCAAGGAAACTTGAAACAAAAAAAGAACAAAATTATAAAGAACGAACGAATAAGATAACGCGATTCTGCGTTCTTACATTATAATTCGGATCCGCATGTCGTGCCTTCTAAACTTCTAAAACACTCTCTTGACTCAAAAAATACTTTAAAAAAACCGCCAAAACAAGAACAAAAATTTCCACCATTAATTACTGTTGTTTTCAGAGAACGAACACTACTCCAAATGGAATAAGTAGACTGGAACTCAAATAATATACTCCAACGAGAAAAAACGTAAATGCAACATGACACTGGCAAAACACATTGTCGTCATGATAGGGATCGGTTTCACTTCATTCAAGTCTAATAATTCTAATTGACCGACGCATTTAATTCATAAAAACGTCAAAAATAGACCGACCAAGTACACATTTATATTTAATAGTGGAGGACATGCACGTTAATGCGGGGACGAGTACAAAGGTTAGATTTGTGCACACATTTGCAAATAAATCTCGGCGCCGTCTGATTTGTATATTTTGTTATTTCATTTTTTTTATTGCATAAGCAGCAGCCGAAGAATTTTGATGAGAAGATCCTTTAATTATTTTTATTTACAGTCGTTTTATAAACCAAAACATAATTTTTTGAAGAAAGAGCACCTCTAAAATCCTTTGGTTGCAAAATTCAACGACAAAACTATTTTTACGGTGTAAGTTCTATTTATCAAATTTTCGTCAAGTATTCTAGACACCTTCCAGGCCAGGCAAAATTCTATGATGCAATTCGACAATGGTACAATTCAATTTTCTGAAAAAAAGAACACCCCCTGATTCTTTGGTTACACATTCAAGGGCAAAACTATTTTTACGGTTTAAGTTCTATTGATCAAATTTTCGTCAAGTAGGTACTCTAGACACCTTCCAGGGACAGCACAATTCGATGGTGCAATTCGACAATGGTACAATTCAAATTTTTGAAGAAAGAACACCCTTGAAATACTTTGGTTGCACATTCAACCACAAAACTATTTTTACGGTTTCATTTCTATTTATTTTAATTTCGTCAAGGATTCTAGACACCTCCAGGCACAGCACAATTCGATGGTGCAATTCGACAAAGGTACAATTCAATTTTTTGAAGAAAGAACACCATTATTCACCATTATTTGTCATTATTGTTGTTGTCACGTCGTCGCAAAAAGTTTTTCTAATAATGGCATATAAGCGAGAGTTAGATATTCCCATCGATATCAGTTTTTGCAACTTTTTCCATCAGTAGTCATTTTTTCCGCGATGTCTGGCCTCGCGAACTTGGGCATTGCCCCGAGAGCCGCGGTAGTTCCAGCCGTCTGAGTTCGAGTCCCACTCAGTAATATAATTGGCTGGCGCTTAGAACTAGAAAATCGTCAAGATGTACCACTACAAGTTCTGCTATTTGATAAAATGGAAAAAAGAGAAGCCTAACCCGACAAAAACCCGCTGAGGCTGAAGTAAAAAGTCTTTTCAGTTGTTGAGCTTGGTACCTGGACTTTATCTGAAATAACTGACGTTAAAGTCTTTCTAAATGGTGATGACGTCTGCTTGGGCTTCATTCACCACTCTTGAACATCTTCGCACAGGCTTTAATGAAACGAAAAGTATCGCTTAACGATTTTGCAAGATCTCAATTCCCCACGTCTAATTACTTGAAATCGCACCTCTTAAATTAAATTTAGACGCGACCAGAATAAATCTCCGCAAGAGGTCGTGGGCATCTATATTTATCTGTAATGTTCTCGTGGCGAGGGTAAATTAGCCTGAAAAGAAGCAAATTTGATAGTTTATTGGGAAATCAAGTCAGGATAGGGCCCATTATTGTTGAAACGTCGTCCCGAAATAGATCGTTCCTATTTTATTATGTCAGGAATGGGTACGATGTCGTTACTGGTTACTGGCGAATCGATTGATGTTAAAAATAAAAATTTATGATGACGATGACTCAGTGTGGGAGAATTGCAAATTTTAGCTCCCCACTTACAGAATACAATAAATATTAAAACCGACTTTTAGATGGGGGCTTCTTATATTTCAAGTCATTATTTTCTTCCCCTGAGGATGTAAAAATACGAGCAGAGTGATTTATTACTGGGCCCTTTTTATTTAATCATATTTTTCATCTAATCAACGCTACAATATTGCTACGAGGTAGGATTGAATAGATTTATTGTGGTGTACGCAAATCAGCTGTTTTGTCGATCTTCTTCTTCTTCTTCTTATATTAGCATAAATTCTAGGCCTATCAGAATCTACAAGCTGGTCATATTCATATGGAACATTCTGTATTTCGGAAATGCGCAATTGTTCGTGACAGTTCCTTGGCCGGATGATATGACAGCTGCTTGCTACAGTTTCTAGAAAAACTGAGTGTCTCGAGCGCAACAACGTTTCGCGACACTTGACGTTCTGGAACGTCACCTGGTAATATATTAGAACACGCCGTGAAGAGTGCAGTTTGGAATGTTATCAAAATCACCAGATGGAGAGTTAGTACAGTAATGAACGTAAATTAGAGAAGAGTTTCAGCTGTGTTTAGGACTAAGTGTATCTAGATAGATAGAAAGTGACAAAGTGAAGGAATTAGAGAAAAGTAGATTGAGAAGTGGTTATTTAATTTTGAGGTTATTGTAGTGGAAATATTGTAAAATAATTGTTTTAAATAATTATTGTAAAGATAATTACGCGAAATTGCTCCAGTTTTCTTATCGTATAAAATATGGTAGACATTTTCTAAAATTCTAAACATTCGTGTTCAATTGCTGGGAACAGAAAGGCTAAGATCAAACTGAGGATCAATCGGTAGAGGCAATTTTTTTTTTCAACAGGTGACCATAATGTGGTGTATACTTACTTGAAGGATCTCTCTCCCTCCCCCTCCCACCCCTCTCTTTTTCTCTCGCGCGTATTTGTGTCAGACAGTTGGTAGTTCAAAGTAACGTTCCAAGCGAGCGTGTAACGGCGAAAAAACGAATACGGTTGAATGAATGTTCTCTTTCAATAAAAGGAAAGAAAAATAAATTTTTGTAGATTTAGAGAAAAGTAGGTTTAGTCTTTTTCCGAAAAAAGTGAGGAAAAAGTTAGAGAGGAGTTGTAAAGAAAATTAAAAGTAAAAACCTAAAAAAGGGTCTATTTAATCTTGCAACCAATAATTATCTCCGAGCAGCAGCGTTTTCGAAAAAAAATACTTTCCAAAACATGTATAGCCAATATTATAAAGGCTCACTAGGCTAACGGGCAGATTTCTGTACTCGTTTTTGAAGCTAATATCGACGTCAAAGGACTTTTATTGACATTTTTGTAATTACTTTCATGTCAAGAATAGATAAATTTGAAAAATTTCCACTTGGACTCAATACCTTCTTCAGAAATGGCCACAGAAATCTGCCCGTTAACTTAATGAGCCTTTATAATATCCGCTGGTAGTGTTTTTGGTTCTGGGGGGGGGGGGGGTCGATCATCATGGTTTGACGCGGTGAGAAGGGCAGAAACTTCCCCCATACCGCCTAGGGGTCTTGGGGTGTAATTTTTCAAATGGAAACCCCAAGTTTTTATTGTAAAAATCCAACTTTTGTCCGAATTTTTTTCTCCAAGCTCATTTTCGTTAATTTTTTTAGGAAGTTACATTTTTTCATTTCTCTCGAAACATGCGTTCTCACATGCGAAAAACGTCAGATAAAAGTTGTGCGGTTCCTAAAATGAGGGCATCGTTTGGTGGCAGAATTACCCCCAGCATACCTCTCCCCTCCGCGGATTGGGGGTGAGTGTAATTTTTCATAAAATACCTCCAATAAGGGTTGAGAAACGAAACTTACAAAAATTGGATACTTTCTTAAACAGAATCCGGAATCTGCAGCAAAAATATAGGCTTTTTTCCGAAGAGCTACACTACCACCAATCGGCGGGCGGGAAGAGGTGGGATGCAGGGGTGATTCCGCCCCAAACCATGACCTGACCTGGGAACCACACAATTTTTACCTCTCATTTTTCTCGTGAGGAACGCATTGCTCGTTAGAATTTTAGGGTTGAAAAAAATTTCCCTAATTCTAGTTTCATTCTTTGGATTAGTAGAAAACAATCATAAAACAAAAGATAATTTCAAAAGTGAGATAAATATTAAGTCTAAACTCTAAATGCAAAGCTTGAGGGCTTTCAAAAATATTTGTACAAAAGAATATTAATCTAATCGCATTAAGTATACTTAGAGGTCTTATAAAAAAACTTCCGCGCAAAACTTTCCGTCTCCAAGAAGTATATCAAGTTCTATTTCTCTCCCTGACATTTAAACCATGGCATTTAATCGTTAATTGCTTTGCTCTGATTGTACCACGCACGATACGTCAATACTTACATAACTTTCCGTTTCGTGAACGAAAGAAAACACCCTCCGGATATTTCGATTTCACATACAATGAAACAAAGCCCTTCGGCCCTTCCTACGAACTTTCGTTCAGCGGCAAACGAAAAGTTCAAATGTCAACTTCATAAAACTGGAATGAATGTGGGACCCTTTAACTGAAACTCGCAGAAGAATTAGGAAGTGCGTAGGCGAAAAGTAAAATTCGCAGCTCGGGCATGAATATAAAAGTGTTCGGAATAAAGTTTCATCCACGCTCCCGAAGGACCTGGAACGCGTGATGTAAAAGGGACCAACTCGGGAAAACTAACTATAAGTAATAGAAACAAGCAACTTTCGCCTTCTTGCCTAAAAATATTTTCAGAAAACTTTCCGGTCTCAAAGTCGATTACATCTCTTTGGTGTTCTGATAGCCTCGTTAATTAATGAATCCTCCTCCTACATCTTCAACAACAACCAAGAGAGCTGCGCCTAGGGAGTATTACGGTTAATAAGAGTCGCAAAACTGGACGTCCGAACATACAAACCCACAAAACATTCTTACTCGTCTGGCTCTGACGGCTCAAGAGACTCTATTAGGAATAAATTGGACTAATTAACAGAAGACATCCTACTTTCATTTCAATTGTTAACCACGTGAACATAACGGGCTTCATGACGATACTCGTGAATTCTCACGTCATCGTCCCATACAACTCGTTCGCACATATCCGAAGATAGTGTTTCCGGTTTGTGACACTATTTCATTGACGTCACGACGCGCTAATGAATGGCAGTGCGAAAGATACGGAGCGTTTCATTTCATTCAATGCAGTTCAAATTGCTGACGATCACTTTCATCTGGCTAGTCCCTTATCTCTCGAAACAATACGATATTCCCAATCAGCAGCTTACAATGTATGTGTATGTGAATGGGTCGTTAACACACAGGCAGGCTGTATATTGTTTGTTGTTTGTAGCATTAATTGTTTATAACCAGGTTTACGTAATTTTCCGATACTAGAAAGCAGAATTTTGTAACTGTAGGTACCTAAAAATGAGAAACAGTACGTCTAGTCTAGAGGTAGAGTTACACTATTAATTTTAAATTTAGATCTACAGTCTACACGTTAAAAATAAAATAAACAAATGAAATAGAAAATCAGCTGATCAGCTAAGTTCGGAGTAATGTAGAGTCCGGGAGCTCCACCCCCCTTGACACTTAATAGGTACTAATAGCATTCCTTTAAGATTCACAACGTTCATTTAACAAAAATGTTGGCAACATTGTTTGTAAGACAGGAAATTTTTTATTTAGTTTACTTTTTAATTACTGAAAGCTCCCTTTTATTAATTGCTGAGCGTTTCCTTTCAGATCTTTCCCTGTTAAAGGAGAGAACCCCCCCCTTTCTTGTACCAATACTGGCACCCCCTGACGTTTCACGCTCCTTGTCGGTTGACTTACATCGTCACTCTGAAACGTCACTCCCATCCAAAGTAATTTTTGCCACCTCTTCCGTTCTTTTTTTTTCTATACAATCTCACTTTAACGACTTTGATCCTGGTCACGGCACCACTGTTAATAAGAGTTCAGGAGTTCCACTCCCTAGCACACTTAATATCAAGAGCATTCCTTTAAGATTCACAGCATTCTTTTAATTTGTTGGCAACATTGTTTGTAGGACAGAAAATATTTTCTACAATAATGTCCGTATTCGTCAAACTTCAAAATATAATTCTGGGGTTATAGTTTGAATTTTCTGACAGCTGATTGGTTTAACGCTCAAACCCTACGAACGCTACGAATTTTAAACCAATCACATGTTCCAAAACATAACCCCAGGGGTTATATTTATTGATGAATACGGGCTTATGAGGATAAATTCCCAGACCCCCCCCTCACCTTTCTTGAACCATTACAGTACTTAATTTTAATATGCCTGTCCATGCAAAAGCTTCAGATTGGAATAGTCAAGCGAGCAAAATCCAGAGAAACTAATTTCGAATTGAGATCGATATTCAAGAAAGCCCGAACAAAATTATTAAGAAAACTGCATTTGTGTGAGACTTATCACATAGGTTAACTTAGAAATTGGCTTCAATCGCAGTGGTAGAGGACATTACCCGCTGGTAACTTAAAGACGCTTTAATCATGAATCTTGAGACTGGTTAAGGTGAAAGAGCCGCTACCCCGGCACGAGTGTGACTTAGAAAGAGCCTTAGGGTGCCTTATGAGAAGCTCCATTGGCAGGACTGAGATGGTCGCTATTGAGGATGATGGGTGTGACTTAAAAAAATAAGTATTGAGTATTGAGGAGACTTAAAAGAAGTTTTAGGCACTGCAGCAAAAGGCCTCAATTGCGGTAGTGTTTGGCGTGAAAACGGTTGCTGTTGCCGCATGGGGGCGACTCGAAAAGAGTCTTGATTCTTAATTAGCAGGAATTGAGTAGCTGGTTACTATTGCGGCATCGGTGTGACTTGAAAAAAAGAGCCTTAGGTGACTCAAAATAAGGTTTCATCGTGGAACTGTGGCAAAAATCCTCAATAAGAAGCTTCATTGGCAGGAGTGAGACGATAGCTATTGCGGCATTAGTGTGACTTGGAAAAAAAGCATTGTGTGACTTAAAAGAAGATCTAATCGTGGCACTGTGGAAAAAGGCCTCAATTGCGGCAGCGATTGCTGTAAACAGAGCAATTTCGTTGACAGAGGTGAGATGGTCGCTTTTGCGGGTGATGGTCTTCAGGAGGCTTAAAAGAAGGTTTAATCGAGGCATTGCAGCAAAAGACCTCAATTGAGGTAGTGTTTGAAGTGAAAACGGTTGCTATTTCCGCATGGGGGCGACTCGAAAAGAGTCTTGATTCTCAATTAGCGGGAATGAGGCGGTTGCTATTGCGGCATCGGTGTGACTTAAAAAAAGAGCCTTAGCAGGTCACTCAAAATAAGGTTTCATCGTGGTACTGTGGCAAAAAGCATCAATAAGAAGCTTATGAGAAGCTTCATTGGAAGGAGTCAGACGGCCGCCATTGCGGCCTTGATGTGACTTAAAAGGTCTAATCATGGCACTGTGGCAAAAGGCCTCAATTGCGGCAGTGATTACTGTGAAAGGTCATGGGCAACTTATAAAGTGTCTTCCCTTGTCTTCCAACTTACAAAGAGCCTTGGGCGGGTGACATAATATGAGAAGCTTCAAGCTTCATTGGCAGGAATAAGATGGTTGCCATTGTGGCACGGGTGTGACTTGAAAAAAGAGCCTTGAGGTGACTTAATAAAAGTTTAATAGCGGCACTGCGGGAAAAAGCCTCGATTTCGGTAGTTTTTTGTTTCAAAAGGGTCGCTGTTGCCGCAAGGGGGCGACTCGGAAAGAGTCTCGATGCGCCTTAGAAGAGCCTTGAGGTGACTTAAAAAAAGTTTAATCGCGGCATTGTGACAAACGTCACCTTTTTGTCGTGAAAAGAACCGCTATTGCGGTATGGAGACGATTTAAAATCAGTTCCAATCTCGATATTGGATGGACTGAAACGGCGATTCGAGTGACTTACAAAGAGGCTTGGGGTGACTTACCAATATTGGAGTTGGACGGCCTGTTTTTGCAATTTCCATATCTCAAGAGGAAGATATGAAGGGTAAATCATAGGCGCAATGTATTTGTGTGCAGAGAAACTTTCAAGAATAGCAGATGACAAAAACTGAGAATAATTCTGTTTTTGTAAAAAGAATAATTATTATTCTTTTGATTGAAAATGAAAACGGTTGCTTGTAATCGCTTTTAGAGAAAAAAAATCAATAAATTGTTGGAAAAATACATAGATATCGAGTGTAAATCAATAATAAAAGCCTCAGGATTGTTTACTTGAGCCACTTTTGCGGCCGACTCAAATCAAGATGTACAACGTTTCTCTTTGAACGATTTTACGCCGTTTAAGAGGAAATTTTGACTTGATTTTGGCAATTTTGCCTTATGAGACCAAGTTCTCAGATGCTGCGTTGGATAACTTTATAATCCAATAAATATGTAAGAAAAACTAATGTTATACTTACAGGTGTCCCACAAATCAGTAATTATTTTATTTGGCCCTTAAAATCTGCTGGATTGTAACGCCACAGGGCTACAATAATGATACAAATAAAGATGCCGCTGTCTCACACACGAGCTCAACACAGATGTTGATTCATAACGTAGTAACGTACCCACGTTGATATATCACAAACAAACGATTACTAACAAAAATTTATCACAGCATAAAAAGTAGTACTGAGATTAAGCTCGTCGACTATTGTTCGACTTAGATAAACGTGTCTTTATTTTACGATCTAAAAATAAAACTACAAACTACAAACGATTGCGAAAGTTACTCCCGCAGGTTAACAACACATGTCAAGATTTTGGTGTACATTATTATTATATAATTTGCTGCTGTTATGGTCTTTTAATTCCCTAATAGACAGGAACATGTGAACGAGGTCAACTGGAGCGCCAAGTCTGAAGAAGTGGAGAATGTTCAACTTTGAGATAAAACGATAATCAGCTGTTTGATGGAAAACTGCAGTAAGATGTTGTAAAAGACGGCTACTCACTCGACGCGATACTTAACAAGTATGTACTTGTTAATTACGTCAGAAAAGTGTTTGAAGTTTTGAAGGCTTTTCCTCGACTCAGCACTTTACTCTTGTTCACTGGATTTGATAAACGAAGCGAGTCAAAAGTGGAAGAGTAACGTACTCCTAGGTATAGTTCGCCGAGTATTTTTTTGCTATACATAAAGTTTCTGTATAGTTCCCCAATAATATCAACCTCCCCTCTCAGAGCGAGTATTTACAATTTTCTTGTATATTCAAAAGAAAACGTTAGCTTTACTTCACATCTTCCACTTAATTACCGACCTCTTAATGACATCCTCATAGTGCTGATCGGAGCCCCTTCCCCTTCCTACGTATCAGGCGAGCTGAGCCGATAATTCTCGCCTAAGAAAAGGAATCCGTAATATTTCCTTATAACAAAACAAATACATTAAATATTATTTAAATAATTAATATCGATTTCACCGAGGATTTTACTCCACATAAATTATTATTGAACCTGCTCGTAGGCTTACCGAATATTTATTCATCAATTGCTATGCGAAAAAATTATTTGACAAATTCCGATCAGGAAGGATCAGTCACATACAAACCATACATTACACCTCGTCACGTATATCCAGGAAATTCAATTTTCAGGCCGATATTAATTTTCGAGATCGCGGGACTCTATTAATTGGATCAGTATCGCATTCCCTGATTAACATCACGTATGGAAAGACAATAGAACGACGGGATAGGATGGACCTGCCGCTGTGTGACGTCACGATTTAATGTTCCCGTACTCTATTTTCATGCCCGATGAATGTTTGTGACACGAGAGATCCTCTCCTCATAGAAGTCACGTTCGCGGGATTAAAATGGAACAATTGAGGGATTTCAGGAGAGATACACGCCTGCTGGATTTACGGTTTGGTCCAGCGATTCCATTCGTCTGAGAGCCAGTAGTGTAATAACAAACAGAACGTTTCTCGTTTCTCCTGCTGTGGAAGTCTTTCAGTTTCAGTGCCACACTGAAGCCACATGCTTCGTACTGAAGCCGAAACCTTGGGTCGGGAATAAGGGAGATTAACTAACTTTGATGCGTCCTAACTGAATGGGCCTTTCTGCTTATCTCTCAGATCTCCCGGCGTTTATTAAATTACGTACGTACACTTTTCTCGGAATAGTAAACCAGAGAAGTCTTTCAACGGTTTTCTCAGATTGGATCTTTTTTATGGTATATTGAAAGATTAGGGTAATTAACTTACATCTTTGAAATAAATCGAGGATAGAAACGAGCCTCTTTGAAGGAGCCTCTTTGAACGGGACCTCGAACGAGACCGAGAGACGTAATACAGGTTCACATTATTATTTCGTGTTCTGCTTAGAGAGATTTTAGAGTGTTCTAAAGATGTTTGGATAAGCTTTAAAAAGAAGCTTTAGACGCGTAAAAGAATGTTCGGGGATTTACTTTATTAAAAAAGTGGGTTTTGTAAATCGGCTTTGTTGGCGTGGAAGCTTGAAGGGAAGTTCTAGCAAGCGCGGCGCAGGAAGATTTAAATTAATAATACACGTTGTGTACTTTTCGGATCATAATGTAGAAATAATAAAAAAAAGGTACATACGAGTACATGAATGCAAATTTACATTTCTTTGCGATTTTTAAATTCTATTGATACTGAAATTGCTTGTTACAACTCCATGATTGAAATTTACTTAGCTATGATATTTAGAAACAGATTCTTAAAATCATAGCGTAAGATTGAACAATGTCTCTTATTATTCGATAAAAGTGCCAACATATGCGAGACGAATTGAAGCCAACACAAACTATATGTTAAAGGAAAAAAATGAAAGAAATTTCACGATGTAGAAAATACAGGAAGATACAAGTACCTACCGAAGTTTTTTTTTATCAAATCAGTTTTGCCAACGTTCAAGGTAAAAAAACTATACGTTTTTTGTCTCTACACCTCTGTGATTACCTCTGTAATCACAGTATTTTGATATTTTTTTGATAGACCAAAAAAGCTTGTAAAAAATTTCGAAATTATGCAAAAAATGATAGATGAGCGCCAAATTTTTTTACCGCTCACCTAATTTTTTCAACGTCTATGCTTTCCCTAAGCAACTGTGCAAACAGAATCTCCCCGCGATGTACCGTTACCGAGAAAAAATCCTATAAGTGGGACGTTGTAAAAAAAAAGTACGGCCCTGAACCAGGGCCTTAAAATTCTCGGATCCGCCCATTTTCAATAGGTCGTATTTGGAGGTGCCGAGCTATGTCCCTGCCAAATTTCAACCCGATAAGTGCAACTTTCAAACACTTATGCCCGTATTCACAAACGATAATTACTAAATAATTACGTAATCAGTTGTTTCCATCTCATTCTATTATCTTCCAATTTCCTAACTTCCAGGTACAAATTCCGAGTCTGAAATTGTAAAAGTTACAGGATTGCTCGAATTTCGTCAGCTACTCCTCCCAAAACTGGGCAATGTTGCCAGATACGAACGAAATTACCCGATATTTAATGAACCTTAGAACATTAACTGATGAGACTTGCACCTCTTTAATTACTCGTTTCGTCGGGAATCGTCAGATACTCTTCCTGAATCGTGTCGTTACAATTATTGATCACTTTTTAAAAATTTATTAGTTCCTCCCCACCAACATGAAAGGAGAAGGGGGAACTTATTTCAAAGAATATTCAGTCGTAAAATTTGAACCTGCAATAAAAAAGTGGGTTCTCATTTACGACCAAGTTGCTGCACCCAATCCTAGGGGTTGGGGGGGGGGGGTCGAGTTTGGTATCATTGGATGCCCCCTTCAAGATGAACAACTGTTATTACCAGTTTTTTTTGGTCAGTTTAATGTCTTCAGATAAAATGAGCACTCTAAAACGTGACGAAACTGCCGGAAAAGGCTTCGATTCTTAGTCTTGGACAGTTTCTTTACAGAATGCATGACCTGAAGAACGACCACCTCCTTTGGCAACAGTTCCACCGGTTTTCTTCGCCTTCATCCAACGAGCGTTTGAGACGAATGAAACCGTTGAAGCCGAAGACCCTCAAATTTCTAGTAATCCCCTACGGAATGCAAATTCTAAAGGTAAAACAATGAGATTTTTCTCCCCAGCTTATACCTTAAAAGGCAACAACAACAGGTCCAAAGCACAGATACGGATTTACTAAGACAACATGAAAAGACAATACGTTAATGAGTGGGATACGTCCGGGATTCGGTAATGAAAACAGAAGGCGAGGAAAAGTTCGCCGAACTCCGCTCAATTATAGACACTCGGTCGGAGTAGCGCTGACTTTGCATTACCCAACCTTTTGTACACTTTTAGTTTCCAATTAGCCGAAGCGGTGGATTATGTGGCTTAATTTTGCAATGTGGTTCAAATAAACAAACGCTTATTCCTGCAAACGTAGCCACAATGGCTGACTCATGGCCCACGCTATACAAGTATGGGTAAATATTTATTTTACATCCAGGACTCCGTCCATTCGACATGAATTACTTTTATAGGTGGGCAGTTTGGGCTGCCTAATTAGACCGCAAAAGGGTAAATTGATATGGTCAGTTTATTTGTTTTGAGATCCAATGAAATGAAGTTCTCTATTAAAACAGAGATTGCGGAGAATTGAATAATTGAAGTAGATGCCAGCAAGGTAGAAGGTAAATTTACAAGAGTTTATTCATCAAATTTGTAGCCTGAAAGAGAAAAAATTTTACTTGCTAAAAGGGCAAAGAGTGGGCAGTAAAGTAAACGTTCCACAGCTGAACGCTAATTAATCTAACTTGTTTCGTAAATTTCCAGACAAATGGGAAAGGTCGTGACATTAGAAAATAATAACAAAGATAATCACCCATACACCAGACAAAACAACAAACAATGCGAATTATAAAAAAGTAAAAATTCTACTGGCTCATTATTTATGCCAGAGTGTAGTGGAAAAGTGAGTGAAGCGTCTCAAAACCAATACCAGAGTTTTTGGCATGTATAAATAGAAAGATATGTAAACCGAGTATTGATTGACCCATCCGTTTGATATTCGGTGAAACATAATTAATAAAGGGGAGTGGGTATTAATACACCGGGCGTGAAGCTTTTGAAGGAGACAAATGGGGTCAATGTCAAGAGAAGTGATTGAAATGAATATTGAACTCCCGCTTTGATCTCGAACAACGCCCGGATGATTCGAATTCTTGTTTTAAATACTCCAAGGTCTGAATTTTGCTTCCGTTCGACACGAAAATAACTGGAGTCCATGACATCTTAATGGGTCAAGATTACGAGCAAATACAAATATGTAGTTTCAAATAAAGAGCTCCAAATTATCAAACCGCTTGTTAAAACTGGATTTAAAAATCTTGTTACAACTGGTATCAGAAGTGGGATTGTCAACCATACAGTTCCACCAGAATTAGACGAATGCAGACCTGAACGCGACGGAACAATTGAAAGAAGACGAAGCTAGAATACAAGACACACACGCAGAATGAGAGTTACTAAAAGATGCAACTTTGAAGTCAACGGAACCTGATAGCGACCGAGCTCAAGGAAATCGAAGAGATTGAAGATGAGGACGAAGGAAATTAAGACCAAAGCCTAGAGGCAATCTTCATTGGAACCTGGTACCAGGCACCACACGTCGATTAGACTTTTATATCTCTAATAAGTTTGACGCACCGATTGTAGGTGAAGGTTGAAGGTTCTATGTAGCTCAAGTGATATGTCTGTCTTCTCATCAAGGAGGATCGACATGTGACATATTACAAGTTGAGGCATCGTTAAAGATTTCAAAGACCTCAATAAAAAAAAATTAAAAATGCTTGAACGATTAGGAGTAAAAAATTAGGGTCCCATTGGATACCGCATCTGTTGACCGAAGACTATTAAAAAGCTGGGGTGAATTGGTGTCAAAAAATTGTAGACCACTTTTCAACGCAGAAACTCTAAAAGCGTGAACAATATCATCAGCGGATTTACTGACAAGAACCCCAAAATAAAGGCCAGTCCTCAGAGTTTGGGTACTCAGAGGTGAAGAAAAATCAACAAAAGTCATCCGTGCTCAAAGTGTGACCAAAAATATGGTGGCCCTCTGTCTCAAAAGCGGATCATGTAGCAACAATTCCTCTGCAGGATCAAACAAGTGTTAGTGCCGATTGGTACTCAACCCATTTTTGCAGGAAGTCATCGCTGATCACACAGTTCGCAAGACAATCATCCGTAGAGTACAGATTTCTACACCTTTCCTAAAATCAAGAACGAACTGCGTGGTCAAGGGCTTCAGTCGCTGGAAGAAGCAATCGACTCTCCAAAAACGTCATTTTTACAGCACCAGCAAACGAGTGGCATAATTGCTTCTAGAATTGGTTCGAGCGCATGCAAAAGTGCATTGATCTTCATGGAGACTATTTTGACAAGCAATAAAGCTTTTAAAAGCCGTCTATTGTTTTATTCCAACTCTATACGCTAAATTCAAAAGACATTGTTCAGAACTCATGTACCTGAAAAGTTGGTTGCATACAACAAGCCTAATCTATGCGTAAAATTCAAACCAACCAAGCAAGCAGGTGCATTTACCATTCTTCCTTCTTCTGCGACCCTCATCCCCGTTTTCACGAAGAAAATGGTATAGTCGTCGGGCAACTCTGGTCGAGACAGACATCAACCTTAAATCACTCTAATTAAATTAAATCTCTTAACTCATTAACCGGTAATTAAAGTGACTAGCGCCTAATCGGTTGTTACATCAGCATTCAGAGAATTCCAGCGACTGGCACCCTCTCTCCAAGGTGAGTGCACTATTATTATTTTTTTATTGCCTTGCTTTTGGTCTTAAACATCAAATCACAACTAACAGCCCTCGTATTGTGATTAGAAAACTAAAGCCAGAAGCTGTTTACCAAAAAGTCTAGAAACTCCAAAGAGTTCTGTTCCTTTGCCGGTCGAATTACTTCCTCTAGAACTCTCCCTTGTTTTGAATCTTTAATTCGCTTGTTCGTCTACGTCACAATTCACAATGAAAGAGAGTTGCCCAGTCTATGATCAAAGAAAGTCTTTCTGCGCAGTTAATGGAAATGAGAGACTGTTGCGTCAGTTTATTTAGTTTAGTCCTAGACGGTGTCTCAACACCTGTACGGCCACCTGCGCAGAAGGAGTCGTCTCCCATTGTCGAGAGATAATCTTAATCGCGTATTAAGATTCTTCCCGTCAATTTTCGAGGGAACGGATCTCCGCATCCGCGCATATAATTAGTAATTCGCGTTTCCCGTAGTGGCTGCAAGACAATTATCGCGCAACACGCGGTCTGCATAACTTATCAATCATATTGATCGTCTCACTACTCACTAGATCGGCAGGAATGCAATAGCCCCCCCCCCTCCCCCAAATGCAACTAGGACAGAAATTTGGTCCCATTGTACCTCCTACAATATAAAACTAAATTCATAGAATTGGAGACGGGTTTCTGAGATTCAGCCAATGGCCATTAAGAATTAATAAACGTTGTAAAGAAGATTTGGGAGAAAGCATTATACTTGAGGTCTTATTCTTAATAATAAATCATGAACGTCCAATTTAGTCCAATTGTAAACTAACCAAGAATCAATTAATTATATGGACTCGATCAATGTTAAAAGCGGAGGCAATTATTGAACTTGACCTTTGCCGACATTCGAATCAAGTTCAAATTTTTTGAAATCTCAAAACAAATAGCGACAGAAATCGTCTACGCGATTGTTTGTAAACATGCAAGAAATATCACGTACCTGATCAAGAAGTAAAACTAAACAACACTGGCACTGGCACCTACCTACACTATTAGTACAATGCAGTCACGTTCCAACGACACAACTACGAAGACAACCTTCCTTGTGAATTAATGATAATCAAACAATAATAATCAACGATCGTACAACAAACAAAATGGAATCAGCTCCATGGAACACTTAAGATTCTATCGGTTACATACTACACAAACTGTAATATAAATGACAAATAACAAGACACGCTCAGTTGCACCTGAAGACTCGTACTGCTGCACATCCGACTCAATGAGAAGAATGAGACTCAATAATAAGGAAATCTAGGTACCTACCTAACAGAACTCTAATAATGCAATATCTGTTCCGCGAAGGTAATAACCAATAACACGACTGTCTATTCCGAGTAAACACGCGACATCCGCAGATGACTTATTGCCCGGCGTCGCTAATACTGTCAAAGGAACGGAAGTACGGCTGGCGCAAGCCAATAATGCGGCATTTCTGGATATCCTCTAAAAATAAACTAGTGCACCCACTTACTCTCACGCTTATGATAACAGAACGCTATAACGCTAGTGCTAGTTACTCAATGGAAACTGAAGTGGATAGTGGAAGATAGCGGCCTTCGTTCCGGTTGAAGTATGGGGACGTTAAATTGGAGTGGAAGAATGAAAACGGAAGGGGAACGAACGATTCACCCTGTATCTAATCGGGCCGCACCCAAGGAATAACGGATTTAATCCGACATCGCAATGGGAAATCGAACTGGGCAATGGGAACTTATCACTCCAATAAATGACAGTGGAGGCTATTAGGGAGCAGTTTAATTTTATGAAATGCTCGGCAGAAAATGGGAAATCTAGATCTCCACTTGATTTACATCTATGATACCTTTTACCTAAATTGGAGTGCCTTTATTGAGTTGGTTTATATATCGGTTTAATAACGATAACGGTTGGAAAAAACCATCTGTTCCGGTTAAGAAGTATGGGGTGACATATTTATAAATAATTATAATAAGGAAATCTTCCTGGAAAATTATAGCTCCATCTATTGTTCTGGCATGACAGTGAAACTTTGATTTCGCCGATAACTCGCGGAATTTCGTCCTTTAACTCGAGCAGGATGTTTCAAGGTTCATTTATTGACTTAAACCAATTCATAAAAAGAAAAAATGCACGGGGTTAGGTCACATGACCTTGGTGGCCACAACTGATGGTCACCCCAAAGCGAGGTGAGCCGATCCGGGAATTTCTCGTGAAGCAACAAAACCGTTTCATCGGAAGTGCGGCAACTGGCATAGTAATGAATTGAATATCCTTCTAATCAGAATGAGGTCACAAAAAATCTCTTATCGATCTCCATTAACAAACTGATGTCATCATAGTGGCTCGTATTAAAAAAAAAGAGCCGATGATACCACACCCGCCCAAAATCAACCCTAAACCGTCGCTCGTTTTGGATGGGTTTCCTTGCCATGAATCCAGGAGGTAAGATTTTCTGATCCACAGATAAGGCGATTTTGTTTATTGATAAATGCGTCCAAGTGGAAGTAAGGCATGGATCATCCAGTCTTCCTGTTGTCTCTCAAAACTCAGCCAACAAAATAATTCCTCTTCTGGTAATCGGGCACTTTCAGTTCTGAATTTTACAGGAGTGAAGAATGGGTTTCCTTGGGCTACCATTCAAACTTTCACGAACCAACAAGGCAAGGTTTTGAACATATTGAGGACCAAATTCAACTTAAAAAAAAACTGTAGAATTTTTGCCTTTGATGAATGCATGATTAGTGCAGACCAGGCAGAAACGATCAAAATCCTGGTCAAAATGAAGATATTGAAGGTAGATAGAGCTTCATAGGGGGTGGTAATAGAGATCAAACACGAAAGAATTCACCGCAGTGAAGAATAATAATTGATGCCCAAATTATTGGGAATGGTGGAGAATGGATTTCTTTTGACTACCATTCGAACTTTAATGAACCAACAACGCAAGGTTTTGAACAGATCGAGGGCCAATTATGAGGAACAAATTCAACTTACCCCCCCCCCCCCCCAAAAAAAAAACTGAAGCATTTTTGACTTTGGTGAATGATTAGTGCAGACCAGAAAGGAAGATATGCTTTTTAACGACCAAAATCCTGATCAAAATGAAGATATTGCACGTTATAGGGGTGCTAAAAGAGTAGTTCATGCTGGAGGGAGATCTTGCACGCGAACAGATCATGCCCAATAAACAGATTCAGAACCAAATTCAACTTTTTTCAAAAAACAAAACAAAAACTGAAGAATTTCTTGACTTTGGTTTGGTCATTAGTGCAGACCAGAAAAGAAGGCGAGTCTTAACGATCAAAATCCTGCATACGTCAAATAAATAGACTCCTGAAAAATTTAGTTGAAAACAGACGATGAAGTTTTGAAGAACATCATTCTGAGCAGACTGAAAATTACACGTCGTGTACCATAAAAATAGTCAAGCCTAGGATCAAGCTTCTCCCTGCAGCTTCAATTATTCTTCCTCAACAATCAACTAACACACCTAAAAAAGATAATAGATACCAAGAATTGATGAAATTAAAACTTTTATCGTCCTTGATTAATTCTAATACTATACCAGAACCAGATCATCTCTCATAATATTTTATGAAGCAACACGATTTGTTCGACATCAGTTTAATAGTTCTTGACCAACTTCTAGAAAGAACTCGCCGCGACAAGGTGAGCTTTCGATATTTTGTCACTTCGTCATCGATTTTAATGAAAATGCATTTTTGCTCCTTTTTGTTCCCGAGACATGCTTCTCGTTCTCGCTCGTTCATGCAGCCTTGTCGTCGACTGGTTATTAATTTCTTTGAGAAAGGAATGTAACGGATTTTTTTACTACACCGATACACCCAGTTTAGTTGCAATCACTATTATCTAGCGTAATTATGGTTATATCTTACATACGCCTGTTATTATTTTCTTGTGCAGAGGTAACAGGTTTAAGATTCCATGCAAATTACTAACGTCGTATACGTTCCGGCTGGACATATTATATCGGAATAGACAAATATCAACGCTTCACGAGGCTTCATTGTTCCTTGAAAACTATTTAATTCTTTTTTAATAAAATGTACGGCAACACTTTTCGAATCTTACTTTTAATTGCGACCCTTGGGCTCCCAGGTTACAACTATACACTGTGCCCAAGATAAGAATGAACAGCATGGGGATCTCGGAAACCGTGGGAGATAAAGGGTCAAGTTTAATAAGACCACAGATCCCATTAAGATGAAATTAAATTGATGATGTCAACACACCGTTTGTCCGAAACACGTTTGAACCAGGTCCGTATTTAAAAAATCGAAGTTCAGTCCGGCCCTGCAATTATGAATCGCCAGATTAAAAAAGTCTGCAAAAAAACTGGTGGCAATGAAAATGTGGTTTCAGTAATAACGTCAATAAATAAGAAAAAATAAAATTGAAAATTTTGGTTGTTCCAAAATAATTGAAAAATCAAAAATAATTTTTGAAATCTCTCTCTGTCATTATCTTGTCCTTCTGGTTGTCCAACTTTTTCTTATCTTGGACCCTGTGTATAGGCACTTGGTTACACCCTCCTACTTCTGATCTCCAATTTGTCAGGGAATCTTCGATTTTATCTTGTCGTGAGTTGAAAGCTGCTGAATTAAGTGTTTTACTGTGGTACCCATTTTATATACTTTTTTCAATACAACAAACTGACAGATCCTTTTAGTAATCCAGTTTCAAAAGCAAAACTTGTCAATTTGGCTAAAAGTAGGTAGAAACCTCTACTCTACTATTTTCCCATTTCATCACGCTGATGTACGAGTATAAAAGAACACATTATTGTTTGTTGCGCGTCCTATAATATTACAAGATGGAAAAACACCGACATGACAAAATAAATTTACATCGAAACTTTGTGGTGTGAATTAAATTTGCATCGAAACTTCGTGGGTGTGAAGGAAGTGATTCAATATTTCACCTATCCAGACTGATTCCGTCGAAACCGTCTTCTGCTGCTGAATCATGTAACTGTTCCCTCCTAAAACCTCAAGTTATCTAACCAGGTCTATTTCCAGCCTGCTTTAATAATCATAATCGATACGGTTTTCCTTAAATGTCATTCGTGGTTATGTGAACTATTATTACAATAAACTGAGCTAATATTACTCAGACATACAAAAAAGACTCATCCCTGTTATTCTAGTCGGTACGTTGACTTGCACTTAGGAGTTTCTATATTTTTATCCATCTTCAACTGAAGCGATTTTTTTCCCGCAGCCTACTGCCATCCCAATCAACGGTAGACATCTTATTTTTAATTAAAAAAATTGAGGATATTCCTAAATATCTAGTACATACGCAAGAGGGTAAAAAAAAAACTACAAGAGACCAATAAGTTTCTAAATAAAACAGAAAATTCATATTGTATTTTAGAATGTACCAGCGGTGCATCGCAGAAATCAACCGGGGAGGAGGGGGAGGGGGGGTTGTTAAAAGCGCTACGACCCTTGAAAAAAATTCTCACAACTATTTGGCATGTCCAATGATTTAAGCTCTACAGCGTAACGTGCGTATTCTCAATTTGAGCTATCCTATCTCAAAAACCAAAAACTGCAGGAGTTATACAGAAACAAAAAAAAAAAGAATAGAAGAAATCTCCGAATTTTAACATCCTGTAGTCATGAAGCAAGTGAAAGAATTACCCTCGGAATTACCACCCCCTTGCGCTCCTTGCTTATGTACAATACATGATCTTTAGGAAAAGCCTGTAAACTCGCTTACCTCGACGCCAGTTTTTACAAATCATTTCCTTATACATATACAGGTGGTCGTTTTATCTGGAAACATTGAAAAATATAAAAAACTACGCATTGGGTCAAAAACAGTGGTTATGATATGAAAACTTTGAAATCCTAAATCAGAACCTACTTATTTTTGCAGATTCGGATTTTATGGCTGAACATACGTAGAAAATTGCGGCCCTTTCACCAAGGTGGGCGGGGGGTAAATAAAAAATTGCTCAACCAATATTTCTAATTCAATCCCCGCCTCAGTTACATGGTGAGGAAAGGGGGTTACAATTTCGCAATTTCCTATTCATTTTCAGCCGCAAAATCCCAATATGCAATAAAAAAATTATCTTTTAAGTTACCCCTCCCACCACTAAAGAGTGGGGGTGGGGGTCAAGTCTGTTATAGTTAAGATGCCCCTTCCAGAAGAAATACTTTTTTTGTTCCGATGGACTTTCTTGATCCTATGCGTAGTTTTTAGGTGATCGCTGATAAATGTTCTAAATAACTTAACCTCGGTTTTAGTCCTCCATATTCTACGCGCAAGACTTTTGCAGTATTTGCGGAAATAGTTCAATTTCGTCAGGTCTTAACGTGTGTTTCTGATGTGCTTCCGATGAGCAAAATGAAAAGTGAAGTGTCTCTGTTTTATTGTCAAAGACACCTAATAATTATGCATTACGCCGTTGTCAGATCGAGACGTCCATGATAGATATCAAGATGCCGTGAGAATTATTGCATAACGTGATTTTCAAGCGATAGAAAAATCGTAGGAAAAGGTCATGTTCTTTTTCAGACACGTCAATTAGTTATTCGTAATTCGTATCACCACTAATAGCAACAAGCCAGAAATATCGACGCCTCCAACACACCATGAAGTATATCCAGAACGCTCCCACGTTCGGATCTATCTATGTCTCTGTGCAATCCATAAGGCTTAGTAGGGATATTAATACTTATCCGGATGAACGTACCGAGTTGATCATCGCCTTCCCGAACTACTCCCAAATGTATTGAAAATTTCAAAATAATCAATAATCATATCACGTACTGATTGTTCGAGGTTTTTCTTACCGCTTCTTCTCTAGATCTCCCAAGGGAGTGGTTAAACATACGATAAGGGATAAGTGACATAGAACAACTTTGACCTAAGTTGACAGGCGTGGAAGAAGAAGAAGAAGCACGAGGAGGAGAAGGAGGAAGAGGGGGAGGGGCAGGGTGTCAAAACAAAATTACGGTCGATGTTGGGGTCAAGGAGGTACCCCACTCGCGGTACCCCATAAACACGCAACGACTTTCAGTGTGCCTCTGAGTAGGTAAGGACGGGTAAGAGCTCAGAGAAGTTGGCACCCTAAGTGTGTATTTAAAAAAAAATTCAAAAGTCTTTCATTTGTCCATAGTTTGTCCCCGTTTGTCTGCCCTTCGAAAACAATAAGTTACGGCAAAATTTCAAAAATCGAAACTTTTGGTTGGGCAAAACGTGGGCAAACGAACGTCGTTTGAATGTTATAAAAATTCGGTATTAAATGTGCGCGCAACGTCCTGTATGGCGGGAGTCTAGGATGGGGTCCTAGGGGAGGTCTCTTCTTTTGATGATTATAATTTATTCCATTTATGAATTCCGAATTTGTAAATAATAATAATTGTGAGTTTCATAGCATTCCATCAAACACGTATCTACTGACGCCCCGCTCTCAGAATATGTATCAGAACAGAATATAAGGAGCGCATTCGTTAGTTCACCCAGGTTCATTAGCAACTGTCGACAAGCGACACACGATTCTTAAAAAACTCTATAAAAAATTAACCAGTGGTAAAAAATTATCGCATTCTTACATTTTTAGCATGCATTTTAGTGAAATAGCGCTTTTATCTCCAAATTTCACTCTAGGGCTGGCAACTGAAACTCCACACTAGACTTTGGTGGAATGAAAGCTTCCCAACTTCCCAACATGAGCAGTTTTGTCATGCTCATGCTGCAGTAAATTGTATTAGTGTAAATATGCACAAGATCGAGCAGCATGTGCATGGTGCATTGAAGTGCACATGTGAAAATCAACTTAATAAAATATTGGCACGACAAGTGCAAGAGAAGGCCACGATACCAAAATCTCAGTTGCCTCTAAGAGACATTTTGCCAATTTAAGAGTTCAACACGTTTAAGCAAGCTTGACAGAACTTTCAACCAAGCAGATCACAAAAAATGCATACCAGATTCAATTCTTTGTGATGTGAATATGAGGGTACATGTGTCGGGAATAAGGATTAATGGCGTTTTTATGTATACTTATTAAAGAGCGATACTTATTTTTTTGCTCCATTTCAAGAGATAATTATTATTATTGCATGCCTCGATCAGCCTTGATCAGGACTGAGATAAGAACAGCAAGTAGTGTGCAGCACGGAACTGCCTGGAAATGTTTAGGATGACTTATTTTATTTTAAATACGTAATATTATAAAGTGAACAAAACAGTCTTGAATCCTTGAGTGTATTAATTAATTATCTTGCAATGCAGGTATAATTATATCCTATCTTGATTACATCTGCATATATTATATTTTACATTCACATACACATATATACCTACAGGTAGCCTACCATTTTACAGTAATATCAATCAAACCAATATCCCTCTTCTCTCTCCAATGAAGCAATTTAAGCGATTTACGGTCTTTAAGCTCGACAGTTTTAATAATTCAAAATTTCAGAATGAGCTTCACCGATCATGTTGACCCGCTTGTTCCGTGGAGAATAAAAAGATCAAACATTTAGCAGTATCATGACGGGCTTTTAAACGGTTGATTGGCTTCACAAATATTTATTCAAGCAGACAATACCGTTTAGCATCATTTTCACTTCATGCCCATGGAACTCGACCGGGAGACTTACTGAAAAGCAACAAACTGCAACGAATAAATTTCATAGATTAGCTTTGTGGCGAAGCTCAAACAAATCGGTACCATCGGCAGTGCCGGATTACAGCTTTTCAGCGCCCTAGGCTAATTAAATGACAGCGCCCCTTTTTAGTTGAATTTTAGTAATTACTGCCCCTTCTCCCCTCTTAAGGAAAAATGTCAATCTAAGGGATGTCAAAAAGCAATTTCTTGTAGATAAAATTAGATATTTATAGAAATCTGTATTTATTAGATAAGATAAATTTTGCTGCGCTTTTAAGTGAATTATGTCAAAGATAAGTTAGCATTAGAGTCCAACCGGGGGGTCTGGGGGGTACGGAATATCCCCCAGGAACGAGGGGGGTTCGGGGGTTCCCCCGCGAGAAAATTTTGGAAAAAACAATTGCGAAAATGTTAATCACACTATAAGGAATTACTGAATTTTATACTGCTAGGTATACATTTTCGCATTACGTTCAAGCATTGTAAAGGTCCGCCGGATAATAATATATTATAGAGTTGAATGGAAGTTAGGTTAGAGCCACAATCTGGTTTTAATATGGCCAAAGCCTTCGTTGTTCGATAATGTCAATTCAAGAACCAAGACATGCATATGTATCACGAATTTTTCAAGAAAAGGAAATTGGTATAGGACCTACTTTTATTACAGAACAACATGAATCATGTTCGGGGTTCCGCGGGTAATCTGTACAGGCCAGAGCCGTACTAATATATTTGGGGCCTATGGGCCACTGAAAGTAATGCGCCCATTTCTCAGATGAAATGCGTATAGGATAGCTAACGCTGGGAATAAGCCAATGACGACTGATGGATTACAAAGTTAGTGCAGTATGGATTCTAAATAATTTAACACTAGTTATATGTATGTCCGGCTCCAAAGAAAATGGACAGCAAGCGAAATTATTTTCAATGTTAAAAGTCACGCAATTTCCCACTACTTAGTTAAACTTGTACTGAGATGTGAAAACTATAATAACTAAATGACTAATAATAAATAACAACAACAAAAATTACTTCAATATAAACATCCGTCCCCAAAAAGCTTGCGCCCCTTGCCTACAGCCCTATTAATTCTGTGGTTAGGAAGGCCCTGATTATGTAATATTGTGTAAAGTTGTCCCGGATCCTGCACGCGCCCCCCGCCTCCTTGGCTATACTACCCAAGTACCCAGTAATTAATTTTATCATGATATTTTGATAATTTTTGTTATTGTTTATTTGTTTGTATTTTTTTATTTGTTGTTTTTATTTGTAATTTATTTGTTTGTATTGTTGTATTTTTGTTATTTTTAGTATCTAAGTATTTACGCATTTACACATTTACAAATTTTAAGGGCGCCTCCGGCGCCCCACCAAGCTTTGCGCCCCTAGGCTACAGCCTAGGTAGCCTTGTGGGTAATCCGGCGCTGACCATCGGCACCATCAAACCAGCACCCACCGAAGTCACATATCGGAGGTCAAGAAACGCTCGATTTGGCTCACCGTCACATCACAATCACCATCACAAGTTTATTTTCTACAACAATAAATCCAACTGGATACTCGGATACTTCTTACAAGTCGGGCACTTGGAGGGAAAGAAAAGCGCTTTCTCATCAATTAAAATCGTTTATGTATTTTTCCTTAAATACTTCCTCAGTGTTTATTATCACAAATCTTTTGATAGCCACGCCGAGCACCAGCAACAGCACTTGCTTAGCACTAGAGCACTAGCACTGGTACCAAGCACCGGCTATTCCTATTTTTGTTGTTGAGATCACCGAATGAAAGATTCGAGTGTAACAACTCGAACAAAAGAATTCCCTTCATGAACATCACGTGACCGTTAATTAGAATAATTGCTAGAATCCGGAGTTATTAGATGTTATATAATATAATGGCGGTCTTGTGTCGTTCTCACAGCAATTATTATTCTGGCCTATGGTATTAGTAATTAGGGCATGATTTGGATGTTATTAGGACAGCGGTTTGTTTGGAGGAAGGATCGCGGGGATGCTTTAAATAGTTCATGTGGAGCTGGAGACAACCCACAAGGCCGTATTAATTAAGCGATAGTTATCCATTACCGGTCTGGAGAAGCGTGTGCAAGGTCATAGAGGTGTGTTTCCTCCTCTGGCCCTGTTCGAAGATTATTACACATTGAGATCGCTCAGTTGAGGAATTTCGTAATACAAAATAATACAAAGTTACCATCAATTTTCTTCCTCATAATCTTCTAAATTACTTATACCTTCTAATTTTGAATTCCCTTGAGCACAGCGATGGACATTTTTTTACAATCCATATCAATACGATCCGAATTTTAAGGGCCGCTAATCGAATGTAAAAAATCGAGGGAGTGGTCATAATAATTATTGTACATACCGACTATGATGGACTGGAAATAGTTGAAATAATGTGGAAATAGTGCCACCAATAACATGAAAATAGTGGATAATCAGGTGGCTGAAGATACCTCTGCACAAGGCAATGTCCTATGTACAGAGGTATGATGAGGTCCTATGATGGTCAGCCACCCGGTATATTATATTCACTTAAGACGCATGCGCCAGCGTTTGAAATAATCGGTAGCGTGTGGCGTGACTCCGCTCCTCTCAAGGGAGATCAATCAATCAATTAGTTTGGATAAAAATTTTAGAAGAAGATTTGAAAGAGTTCTGTAAAGTTGCCCGTCCCCAAACGCAAATTTCACTATTTTTTGTATCGCATTCTTTTGTTCATCGTAGGAGAATTATTGCCCCTCAATAATTTTTTTGGTCCAGGGACCGCTTAAAAAATAAAAACAATTTTTTGCTAGGTTTTTCGACCAATACCGCCCAAATTGCAAAAAAAATAGCCACATAGATGGGTGGTCCATGTTTGTTTTCACTTGGCCATTCACAGATTTTTTATGATTTTTTGGAAAATGTGATGTTGGCACCCCCAACTGCAAATTTTACCATTTTTTCACGCATTCGTTTGACCATCGTAGAAGTTTTTTCTATCCAGGCAACATTAAAAAGATGGTAGTTCAACGCTGATTACTGATTAATAAGGTTTTGTATGTCCATGAGCGTAGAGGTTGTTGGGCGAAAAAGGAAACATGTACCTTGCATCTACGCCACTGATGATTTTATTTTGCAACTCCTTTTGTCAGCTCTAAATTATAATAACTATCATCTTGATTTAAAATTAGAATATTAAAAAAGCCCAAAATATGTAGGTACCGAAAACGGGTGGTCAGAAATACACAAAACTTGGGATCAGCAGTTTTAGGAATTTAGGATATGAAAATTTCAGGTTTGATATGTGCAATGTTGCCAGTTTTACCGTTTTCTGATATTATGTATTATTTATTAATCACTGTGTTTTTTTAAATGTAATAACACCCTGTACATTTTTCCATTATTTGAATTTGACGGGTTTAACCATAATATGTAAGAATAATGTAATTAACCAAATGTACAGGGTGTTAATACATCATTTAAGAAACCACAGTGACCAATAATATCAGAAAAATGGTAAATCTGGCAGCATTGCATATTTCAAACTTGAAATCTTCATATGCCAATACAACTGATCCCATCAAGTTCTGTATATTTCTGACATCCAGTTTTGACAGAAAAATTAGGCGTTTCCAGTGTTTCCACACTTTTCTTCCACTTTTTGAAAAAAAAAATCCCCTTTTTCTATTTGATTCTTGTATGATACAATTTCTCACCCTGTTTTTTTAATTTCCTAAATCTCCAGCATAATTTTCCTCCAACACCCTAGGAATCCCTGGTTTCGGCACCAGTGGAACATTCTTTTTCTTTTTTTTTTGTCAATTATTCTGTTTTTATTTCGAGAACAAATTCTAAATAAAAGGCTGCACCAGATTTTTGGAGTGACCGAAGCAGCTGCTCCGTATAAGGAACTAGACAGGACATGTGGGAGGACAAACGGATGAAGGTGGAGACCGTGGAGAAGAGAAAATAGATCACACCAGGACGCTTTCAGAAACAGAGGACGCCCACAAGGTGAACCGAGGATACAAAAATAATTGAAAACAATTGGATGAGCGAGGCAAAAAATCGCAGAAATGGGCTATTTTAAGAAAGGCCATGTCTAGTTAGTAGTGGACGCAGACAGACACAGACTGATTGGTGATGAAGAAATTTCAATGCAAGTAAATCCGTCTGTTCTAAAATTAATTATTAATTCTGTTTTAAATTTAAAAAAACGGAGAGAAAAAAATTGGCGGTACTTTTTACTTCGTCTTTCATTGCTTGCTAGTATTGTTGTTGTCCTCTTTCAGTGTGCGATTGAACTCTTTATCAACAATTCAAAAAAGTCAGTTAATGGGAAAACTGGAAGTCATAAAATATGACAGCAATCACATTTGGGAATAAAAAAGTCGGAACAAACATGAGGATTGTTGTAAAAAAAACATAGAAAATGTAAAGTAATAATTATGTATATTAAAAACAAATTTTGCTGAACATTATTAGAGAATAATGGATAGAAAGACCAAAATAGAATAAATATTGAATTAGATTTTTTACCATTGGAAATACACAAGCATTTGAACAATCAACAATACACTCTCATGAACGAACAACATGATTTATACCTACTCGTAACTCATCATTTCTTCACGTTCTTCTTGAAACCATATGAACATTAGTTATGATCTAGTTATTTATAGGGGTGTCCCAGAATAAAGGGGACAAACTTCGACCGTAGAAATTTTTTAATTATAAGATAAACAATCATAATGAACCCGCATTCTCATAAATGGGTATTAGAATGTGTACAATGTTCTAAAAACAATTAATTACATTTTCTTGTATAACTTCAAAACGGCTTATTTTAATATTTTATTATGAAAATTTTTGTGTCGGTTTTCTCCGAGTTTTTCTCTTAATTAGTCTAATATTCCAGCGATAATTACATGTGAAATTTGAACCAGGGAAGTCGGTAGACTTCCAATTTTTTACCCCCCCCCCCCCCCCATTTTTACGCCACTGGAAAAAATTCTGCTGTTTTGATATTTTTTTCAAAAAAATACACATTTTAGGTAAAAAAATGCATAAGGTTTGTTATGTAAATTCTCAACACTATTTGAGTTTTACAAGGTATACAAGGTATCACAAGGTAAAAAAAATTAAGATATTCGAGAAGGGCAAAAAGTTATAGGCGTCTTTCGTCAATTTTTTCAACTTTTGGAAAAATTGTAAGATTTTGACGTTAGATTCCTTCTTCCCCAGACCCCCTGGTCACGAAAAATCCAGGCTACGTCTTTTGGTGCTATAAGCTCAGCTTTGGGAGTTTTTCCATACGATAGCTTCGCCAGCTAATGACTTATGCACTAACCTTATGCACTATTTGTAATAGAAATTTCTAGTTGTGGGAAAAATATATAAAAACAAAAATTTATCCAAGGGCGTAAAAATGGGGGGGGGGGGGATTTAAAAAAATTGGACACACTGCTACCGTATGTTCCTGGTTCAAATTACACATGCGTAATTATCGCTGTTATATTAGACTAATTAATAGACTTTTCATAAAAAATATCAAGCCGTTTTGGAGTTATAGTGTATAGGTAGTGTAGTTTTGGTCCATCACTTATGTCCACCCCTGAAATAGTGGTTAGTTTTAAAGATTAAAAACTGTAATTTAGTAATAAAGTGGCGACAAAAATCTAAGTTTTCTTCCATACATCGGTAAAAATGGATTAATAAAATCAAAATCCCGGAAAAGGAATATCAAAAAACTAATTACTAGGTCTTAATTAAATAAAGTGATCAATATAATCTGAAAAGGGTAAGTACCATAAATTCTTGAGTAAACTATATTTTACCTGATTTCAATGATCGAGTTATTCTTGGAAATAACGGTTGATATTGATAACGTCACTTTTTTAGAACAATTTATTGAAATCGAAGAGTAAAAATAAAAGACTACGATCAAAAAACGTAGGCGGTTCGTGTAGTATCCCATTTTTAGCAAAACTGTTAAAAGGTACAATAGGTACCTAATTGGTATAAAAGTGAAAAATATTTTTTTTTTTAAGATTTAATTTAATTTATCTGTTTATGAAATACGATTGAACGATTTTTGCAGTTCAAACAATAGCTACAGGGAAAAGAAAAATTATGAAGATCTCGAAAATGAAAAGTTTGGCCTGGTTCATCTCTCTTTCTACCAGATAAACCTATAGAAAGCAGGGCACTTAATTGTTATGCTGGATAGTGGGAAATTCTAAACAGAAAAAGCAATGAAAATTTTAATTCAAGAGGAGTGACTCAGATTGAGTCGTATTGATTACCTTTACCGATACAGCCAAGCTATACAGAGAAAGTAGGTTGATACTGGAATTGTAATTTTATTTGTATTTATCGAAATCATACATTTCCACGAAGCGATATTTCCAGATTTCTAAAACATCAATGAATTCTCCTCTTTAATACACTGCAGTCATAGAATCAAACTAATGATTCAGACTCAGAGTTAGTTAGTAGTGAGTGTTGTTTGATTCTTGATCGTTGTTGCTCGCTCGTATTTGCTGCATTCTGCATTCTTAGTGGGTCATGCACTTTCATTTCCATAACAATTTATAATCAACCTCTGAACCTGACAAGTTGATTAGATCCAATATTATTATGTATATCGTAATGTAAACAACTCAACCATTTCTCATGTTTAATAAAAAATTATACATAGACACTCCCTCTAGGAATATTAGCGAAATAGAAAACTCTGCTATAAAAGCAGATTCCACGACCTTGTTCTCAAATTCTGTATTCTCATTCTCATCTTAAGTTAAACATTAAATAATAATAATAATAATTGATGATTTAGTCAGTAAATATTAGCTCTCTTTATTTAGTATTATTGTTACTAAATGTCATTATTATGTACATATTCATGTTAATCTCGCTCTTGTCTCATTATAAATACTTTTGTCTACAAACACAACCAACGAAATTAGGTGTACAATAATATATGATAGGCACGGACAATGGTGGTGTCTTTCGGAATTTACTGCAAAAATAAAAATATATCATGACATATTTATTTATGTACTGATAATACGTAACCGATATCTCAGTTACTAGGTGCAAAATAACGATCCTTATAGTTATAAAACAAACAAATACCATAATAGAATATCACGTTTGTTTACATTGATATTAACAAAATGAACAATATAAAGAAAATTTCCAAGTTACTAATAAATTAAACATAAATTTGCCGTTTTAGCTTGCCATCACTATAGCAGAACAAATTAGAAGTCTTTCAAACAGAATGTGAAGCGAGAACTGAAGTTCTTGTAATGGACTCATCAGCATGTCATATGAGACAGGTACACACAACAAATACCATATGAAATATTGAAGTAAAACTCCTTATGGTAACAAGTCATGCGTGATGTTAGTGACTTTTAACCTCAAATGAACTATTAATTGATGGGTATGTACAGAAATAAATGTTTTCTCGATATTTGTCTTGTGTGTAGAGACCCCGCGGATTTGTACGTTTGACAATACAACACAGAAGTTTACAAAGCCACACTCTGATTTTCAAATACATACAATTATGTAGCCACATTTTAATCTTTTAAAGGAATTAGGTAATTATTAAAACTGCTACAGTTTTTCCATTATTAATATTTTCAAAAACTGCCATATACCTGTCGCATTACAAAATATTTATAACCTAAAATTTGCTATTTAGAAAATTGAGTATTAACGAAAAACCACTGTAATGAAATCGTTTTTTTACCGAGTAAGATTTTTTTAGATCTTAACTTCATCTGACTTCCATTTTCCATTTCTCCATTGAGCCACCTTGGGACAAACGTACGATACCAAGCACCAGATATGTGACTCAGGTACAATTGGCGAAAGTTTACGAGATCATTTTTAAATCCTCAATAAAACCCTGTCATCGGCGAAATCCGTCAGTGAAATTATGGCAGAAACTACGTTAAATTGGATTGAAATCAGGACTTCTTATTGGCCATGCTGTAGTCTTCTTCTCTTCTTATTCCTCTTCGGCCTGTGTCCATTCATTGTCAAATACAAGGTGTCCCGGTATGAGTGTAAGAGCTACACGTGGCGACCTTCCTTGGACTATTTTGAGTAAAAAATCTTAATACAATAATGCTCTAAACGGGTCCTTAAGGTCCACTCACAACTGGTTAAAGCCTAGGCGATTCCAGTCATGTGGTGGACAAGCCAACCTTACGTCCAAGATCGTGGGGACCGGGCAACGTGGTGCCACTTGTGAGTACCACGGCTAACAAGGCTCTGACAAAACATGGCACAGACCGTAAACCGCTAGGTGGCACAACGACCCCCGAGGTATATCACTGTCGTGACCTGCCTCGGGGTAGTGACGCCAGGGGCACGGGGGCTTGGCTTAACCGCCTGTCTGCGTGGATGAGGACCACTATAAAAACCTCCCCAAATCCACGGTATTGTGCGCGCCAAGGGATGCATGGTCGAGGGGGAGCTCGGCAACTAGCGACAAACCTCGGGGAACCTGGCGCACCCCGTTGTATGTAGCCTGCTGCGTCATGGGGGTTATGGCGCAGTACCTTTATTTCCCCCAGTTCTCGTGGGACCAAAATGGAAACCAAAGAAAAAACAAAACAAACAACTGAGGGACCTCCACAAGAAGGAACCTCAGAACTTAGCATGGATGCACAGGATGTGGCAGGCCCCCAGAGCCATGCCACCCTGGAACCTATGCAAGTTGAAACACACAGCTGTGCGGACTCGCAGGGAAGTAGCAGTGCTACAAGACCAGCGAGTACGACAGCTGAACAAAAAACGGCCTCAGGGGCCCTAATACAAACCCCGAGACCTAAGCTGTCGGGTGCACAGCGTAGAAAGCTGGCAGTTGAATTCGCGAAAGCCGCTGGGGTACCAATCAAACCCAGAAGGCCGCGGACAAACCGCCAGCGGAAAAACCCTGATGGAGAGGCGGGACCCAGCAGAGCGTCAAACTCTGCATCACAGGGAACTGCCACCCCATCTGTAAAAAGGCCAAGGTCAGTGGTAAGTACTCCATCCCCAGCGATGAGTGCAACCAAAGTCCTGGCCAAAAAGCCAAAGCACGAAGGGGAGACTGTGACCTCCGAGCCTGGCGCATCCTCGCAGGGTGCTACTGGCTCCGGAGTAAGCTACAGTCAAGCCCTGACGGCTTTCAAAATGGCGGTGGTAATGGAAAGTTACCCCGAAGAGCGGCTGGATCAACACCAGGCAAAACTGGTCCAGCAATCCATCATGGAGCAGGTGATGGGGGGCGTGCCTGGACTGGGGCCACAATTCAAGAGCACCAGGTTTGAGAAGGGCGTGGTCTTCATCACCTGCGCCAATGAAAAATCTAAGAGGTGGCTGGTGGACTTGGTACCGAAGCTACGACCTTGGGATGGGGCCGCACTACGTGTGGGCCCGTCCAGAGAAGTGGTGAAAGCCACTAAGGTCGTGGTCTTCATTCCTGCAGACACACCAGGCCTCGAGGAACCAACAAAAGCCTTTCGTCTGTTGGAAAACCAGAATCTGGGCATTAAAACAGACGAATGGTCTATCATCAAACAGCACAGGGAGAGGGACGGTAAGGGTACCACACTTGTGCTGTGGATTGATGAAGAGTCTCTGAAGGCTCTCGCCGGAAGGGGGTACAAAGCGTACCTCGGTTTCGGTGAGGTAACCTTCAGAGTGATGGGAGGAAAGAACACACCCTGCAATGCTGCGGGCTCTCCAGATCAACCTGCAGCATAGCAAAGCTGCCTCCGCATCTCTGTGCAGACTTCTAGCTGCCGGAGATGTAGACGTAGCCCTAATTCAAGAACCTTGGCTGGTAGCCGGCCGCGTAGCAGGTTTAGGAGCAGCCAGAGGTAAGATCATTTACAATAGGGCCTACGGTAACAGCAGAACATGCATTTACGTGAAAAACGAACTAAAAGTCCTGGTTATAACACAATTATGTTTCAGGGACTTGACCACAGTAATACTGAAATATCATATGGATGGGGCAGCCAAGGAGCTTGTAGTAGCTTCATTATACCTACCATATGACTCCACCAGTCCTCCTCCGTCACAGGAAATGGAACTACTGGTTAAGTACTGCGAGGACCATAACCTCCAGGTCATCATTGGTGTCGATGCAAACTCCCATCACGCAGTGTGGGGCAGCAGCGACACAAACAACAGAGGTGAGTCACTGTTACAGTTTATGGTATCCAGGAAACTGGAACTTCTGAATAGGGGCAGGGAACCCACCTTTGTAACATCGAGACGGAAAGAAATAATTGACATCACCTTAGCTTCCCCTCGTATCGGCGCCCGGGTAGTCAAGTGGCGTGTATCTGATGAACCGTCTCACTCAGATCACAGATACATTCAGCTGGAAATCAACTCCGTTGATAAGACAGCAGAGCTGTATCGCAATCCACGAAAGACTGACTGGGCGAGGTACAGGGCGGAGCTGAGGGCAAATCTAACCAATGTCAAAAGCAACATTGCATGCATATACGATATCGAGGTAGCTACAGAACAACTCCAAGTAGCCATTACAACCTCATATCACAACAACTGTGCTCAGACACCCCGTCGGAAAGGTGGGGATGTCAGTTGGTGGAACCCCAAACTGGCGGAAATGAGACAGAAAACACGTAAGCTTTTTAACAAAGCTAAGAAAACAGGAAAGTGGGACGAATATAAGACCACCATTACTGAATACAACAAGGAGATCAGATTTGCAAGAAGAGCTGCGTGGAGGAAGCTCTGTCAGGATGTGGAAACGACATCCGAAGGAGCAAGACTCTACAAACTCATGGCAAAAGATCCCCTGAACCCCATTGGTACCTTAAAAAGTAGCAATGGTAATTACACAGAAACCGGGAGGGAAACTCTTAAGGTACTCCTCAGAGCACACTTTCCGGACTGCAATGTAATTGAAGTGGAAGATGGCCTACACAACACTCTGGAAAACCTGAACCACAGGGTTACCAGGGAGGACTGGAGGACATCAAGACACATAATTACATATGAAAAAGTTAAATGGGCCATAAGCTCATTTGAGCCTTACAAGTCACCTGGCCCGGACGGGATCTATCCTGCCCTTTTGGAGCAGGCGAGTGAAGATCTCACGCCGGTGCTTTGCAGGATATTCAGAGCCAGTTTGGCACTTGGTTACATTCCGCTGGCCTGGAGAGAAATAGAAAGAGGTTTTTATACCGAAACCTGGACGTAATGACTACGACGAGGCCAAGGCATATAGACCGATTAGTTTGACATCCTTTTTACTAAAAGCGATGGAAAAACTGGTTGAGAAGCATCTCAGGCAAACCTTTCTTACAGAGAGGCCATTAAGCCAGAGGCAACATGCTTTTCAACCAGGTAAATCATGCGAATCAGCTTTGCACCAGCTAGTGATGAGAATTGAAAAATCACTAGACAACAAAGAAATTGCCCTCGGGGCTTTTCTAGACATAGAGGGGGCGTTTGACAACACCTCCTTTAGCTGCATGGTATCGGCTGCTAGAAGACATGGCGTCGACGACACCACAACTAGGTGGCTGAGCGCTATGTTGGAAGGCAGAAGAGTCCAAGCAACTCTGTTTGGCGAGACGATGCGGGTCACCGTCACCAAAGGATGCCCACAGGGCGGAGTCCTATCTCCGTTGCTGTGGGACATGGTGGTGGATGACCTGCTTATCAAGCTAAATAACAAAGGTTATTATACCCAAGGCTATGCGGATGACATAGTCATACTGGTCATGGGGAAATACACTAAAACCATCTCAGAGCTCATGCAAGGGGCTCTGAATATCGTGGAGCAATGGTGCCTCGGGGCGAAGCTTCGCGTAAACCCTGTCAAAACGGCACTGGTCCCCTTCACCAAAAGAAGCAAGATGGAGGAATTAACCCCACCCATCTTCTTCAATGAACGGCTGCAGGTGAACGACCGGGTCAAATATCTGGGAATAACCCTGGATGCAAAACTGACCTGGAATCTTCACCTGCAGAAAGCGATAAATAAAAGTAAAATGGCACTGATGGCTTGTAGAAGGTCATTCAGTAAAACATGGGGACTGAAACCACGCATGGTACATTGGCTGTATATTGCCGTGGTCAGGCCCATACTAACATATGGCTGTCTAGTCTGGTGGCCAAAAATCGACCAGAAACAAGCCATTATGAAAATTCAAAGTGTTCAAAGGCTTGCATGCTTAGGCATCACGGGAGCCATGAACACTACATCAACAACAGCACTGGAGGCCATACTTGACCTGCCTCCTCTTGACATTCATATTAAGAGCGAGGCACGATTGGGCGCCTACAGGCTGAAACAAAACAAAAACTGGGACAAACCTGGGAAAACCGGGCATTCCAGAATAACTGATATCATCGCAGATCCTATCCTGGAAATGCAATCCGATGGTATGAGTACTACGATATCATTTGTAAAACCATTCAAAGTTCTAATGGACTGGAAAGAATGGCAACAAATGGAACACCTGTGCCTGAAAAAAGGGCTGGTCTGGTACACTGACGGTTCAAAGACAGGGACAGGTACCGGAGCTGGAGTGCATGGGGTGGTCCCCGGATGCAATATTTACGTGCCACTGGGGACTCATGCCAGCATCTTCCAGGCCGAAATAAATGCAATTAGGCTATGCGTTGGAGAGAATACCAGAAGGAACTATCGAGGTAGGGAAATCTACATCCTCTCCGACAGTCAGGCTAGCCTGAAAGCCCTTGCAGCTTATGAAATCAGATCAAAACTGGTCTGGGAATGCCTGCAAGACCTCATTGACTTAGCCAGGTGTAACGTGGTGACACTAGTTTGGGTTCCGGGTCACCGTGGGACGCCTGGTAATGAGGCTGCAGATCAACTAGCCAAGAAAGGCGCTGGGATAAACTACACTGGGCCCGAACCAGTGTTTGGCATCCCAAAGAACACTGTACGCGGGGCGGTGGCTCAGTGGATAAGAACACAACATAGAGCACACTGGAACCGTACAACAGGAAACAAACATGGTAAGGTGATGATCAAGGAGCCCTCTCAAAACCTTGCCAGACAGATACTGCAACTAAATAGAATGCAGATCAGAACGGTGGTGGGTCTTCTCACAGGACACTGCCACCTAAGAGTACACCTACATAAACTGGGGATATACAGAGAAGACCCAATTTGTAGACTCTGCAATGAAGAAGACGAGACAGCTTCTCATGTGATATTCGAGTGTCCAGCACTCGCACGAACACGCTATGCGGTCCTGGGACCAATCAGTCCCGGGAGCCATCTAGCGGTAAAAACCTTGGTTAGCGGGCTGCTAAACCTTGTCAAAGGAACGGAGCTCTTCTAATCAAGGAGAATCTAAATGTGAGAAATACAATAAGCCCGCTGGCTTCAGTGTTTGGGACCTAATAAACCATCTCTCACATTTAGTTAAAATACCAAAATACCAAAAAAAAAATGCTCTAAACGTCTTCACGGTGCCACAGGAGGTCATCAAAGTTAGAAATTCTGGGTCACAAATATGCATATTATTGAACTTCTATTTCTTTTTGCAGTTACGGTTAACATTTTCAAAGACTTTTGCAAAGTCTTATTTCATTTAATTTTCGTAACAGTGCAATTATTAACTTTTTTAACATTTCCTAATTTTTTTTTTTAGAAATGTTAAAAAAGTTAATATGTAATTTGCACTGTTACGAAAATTAAATGAAATAAGACTTCGCAAAAGTCTTTAAAAATGTTAACCGTAACTGCAAAAGGAAATAGAAGTTCAATAATATGCATATTGTGACCCAGAATTTCTAACTTTGATGATCTCCTGTGGCACCGTGAAGACGTTTAGAGCATTATTATATTAAGATTTTTTACTCAAAATAGTCCAAGGAAGGTCGCCACGTGTAGCTCTTATACTCATACCTGGACACCCTGTATAAGCCTCTTCCAGTTTTCTTCATCATGTTATGCGGTTTCTTGCTAATCTCATCCATTGTCCCCCTGCCACTACTCCAACGTCATTTATCCACCGCTTTATTCTTGCCTGTACTTCTTGTTGTCCCTCTTGGCCCCCAGAGCCACTTTCTGGGTCCGTCTGGCTGGATTCGGTCTTGCCACGTGTCCGATCTATTGCCACTTCAGGTTTGCCACCCTATTTACAACATCCACTGCCGTGAGGCTGCCATCGACTAGGTTCATATCCCAGTCTCTCCCTGGTTGTTTGTGTTTGTCTATTTAACCATTTATAAAATTCTAATAAAGCTAGTTCTCGAGGCCAAGATTTCCAGAGCGGAGGGACCACCTCTTATCTTCATGGTTAAGACCGATGTTCCTTTGAACGAAGCGTTACCTTGGATTAGGACGAAATCTTGACCGATCTAGAGCGCAGAGGGCAAAACATGCTGCTCCAGAATGTTCTCTCGGTAATTGTGGGTGATTGTCATTGTCAGTGTCTAGCGACAGTACACAGCGACAAAAATTTTACTTGCCGAGAATGTCTCAGAGTGGGGATACTTTCACTACTATCACTCCATAATAAGGATAAAAGTTTCTTCTTAAGAAGCTTGTAAGCGGGTTCTTGTACATTAATTAACATCAATTCACTAATTTCCACAAGATTTAAACTTTGTCTTCGGGACACCTCTTTGGCCATTTTCATTTAACTGACTAATTTTCATTTTTCTGTTAGTCGAAGATTTGCAACATGTCGTTTAACGGTTTCTCTAAAATTCCAGGAACCGCATCACCACAACTTCTGGATAAATGGAGTTATTTAGGTATCTGATTACAAAATCCAAATTGAATCAAGTTTAATCTAAATGCGAAAATAACTTTCAACTATAATTTTTGTTTATCCAAATGGCCCAAATGTAAACCAAACCGTTCGATTTTATATTATATTATTGAAATGAAAATGATGAAAACGTCACTTTGCCTACAATCGTCCGGAACTAGAGATAGGCAAAGTGAGCAACGAAGCAGCGAATAAAAGGGATGAAATTTATACAGAGTGTCCCTTGTTTCAGAGCTCACTATGGGTATCTCCTAAACGCTGAAAGATACAGGGTCGGTTAAATTAGAGAAGATCGAGACCGAAAAAACTTAAAAACTCAAATTTTTTTATCATCTCTTTAGCTTTATTATTGTAAGTTTCGATTTGAAAGTTGATTTATTGACATTATTATTTGACATTCTGCATTTATTGGTGTCATTTAATTGTTTCTACGCCTACTAGTTTCGAAAATATGATGGTAAACTGCTGATTTTTAGTATGGACGCCATATTGGATATTTAAAAGTACAGACAATTTTTCTATACAGGAATTGTGTTCATGCAACGGTGCACCTAATTCTCATATACCTAATGTTTTTCAACAGTTTTAGGAGTCAAAATGTCAGATACAAGTGACAGTTTACATTTCAACTAGCATTTCAATGTGGAAGCAAGGCACCCAATTTTGTATTTATTTAAATATGGTGACGTCACATCCATTTGGAAAAAATATAATTAGGTGTAGCGTTGTATACTTACAGAGCAACAATTTTTCAAAGAAAAATCCAATATGGCGTCCAGCGTCCATAAGGAAAACAAAACAAAGCAAAAACGTCATAAAAACAAGAAGAGAAAATCGCCATTTTCATTATTATAATGGTACTTATTTCTATAATAGTATTTAATCAAAATTATCCGCGTGAGCAAATAAGTACTCGCACCTGACAATAATTGTTTTGTTTTTAATTACGATAAAAGCGTCGTGCAGGAATTTCGACAATTTATTATTGCGCTCTTGAAAACACCACCTGTTGTTGGTTGCTGGTTATTTTCCTTGGGTGCATGTAAAACTTTCAAATAATTACGACTTATGACAAGTACCTACATACTACTTACAATACCTACATGAACGCAAACAAACAATGGAACGCTCCCAACTCTATTAGATAAATAACCAAAGAGCGGAGAGACTTTCCCCTCCCGTGTGTCGGTCGGTTCGCTTAGCCGCTAATAATAAACAGTCTGAAAACTCAATTGTCTTACTCCTAATTATGAAATACTCGTAGAAATTAACAGTTATACGTTCTATCTGAATACAGATTTCAGATTTCGCGTTCAACGTCCATGGAACAATTTCAGCAACGCAGGAGTTCTCACAGAACAGAAGTGGAGCCGGCAATGGGCGCTCAGGTGGAACCGCAACGGTGCCGAACATTGCAATTCGTCCTTGAGTGCGCTAATAAAACCGGCCAAAATTATGACGTGTGTCGAATTAAATGTGGATCTCTGGATCGTTGAACTGAGATTGCGCTTCCTATCTGACATGAACTAGAAACTGAAGACGATTTTAGGGTAACAAAAAGAAACTCATTTTAATTACTTATTACAAAATGAAAGAAAAATAATACACTCCGTTACGCATCCTGGTAGTCCTACGAGTGTATGGGAATGGGAAGAGGCATGATAACGAAGAGTAGGATAATCTCGACAATTAGTTAAATTAGTTCATAATAAGAAAACGTGGATTTCTGCAACAAGTTTAGGAATATGGAATATCGCATAATAAAATGGAATATCGCATAATAATATGGAATATCCCATAATAATAAATAAATGGAATATGATTGAACCTTTTGTGAAGAAAAATAAATTACTGAGTAAAAAAATAAAAAAAGGACATTTCACTCAACAGTTTTATCAAGTTTTCAACATTTGTAAGACATTTCTTTCAGTCAAAGTCGCATTTTCTAGGTCTTCTGTGACGAAAGCGGTTCAAGAAACCGCAATTGTGCGTGGTACTTTCCCACCAACATCGATAAGATTACGATTACAATTACGACTTGCATGATGGCATTTGGCATTGCTGCATCCACGACGAATGTCCAAGTAATTTGTTTTCAATTGAACTGAAATGTTAACAAAACTGTTTGTTATCGATAAATTTTAGTACTCTAATGAAATGTGTTTTGTATTATTTTATTATAGATGGAATTCTTAGTCGTATCGCAACGAATTAATTTCTGAAGCGTTTAATTAAACGTTCTCCAAATTTTTCAAAATTGTCACCTTATTAGAAGACTTGGAAAAAGACTGGAAAATTCATATGGAAATATAATTTGGAAAAAATGACCGTAATTCTAGTTCATATTCTCTTATGGCAACAAATCAAAATTAAAACAACATATAATCGAATTTAACAAATTTATCGAACCCAGTCTTTTGCAGCCATAAGCCGCCACTGTTTTTTTTTTTTACAACTACCTTGCGCCACCTTATATTATAGAGACGAGAAGTTGCTTCTAGAGATACAAACAGGAGAGATAGATAATTGATTGACTGACATTTTAGACATTTCAACAAATGCTAAACAATTATTAATGAATTGTTAATGCTCGGTAAATGACAGTGACAGAACAATTACTAAATGCTTGACAAATCAATTAGTTACGTTCATTAGTTAGAAAAGGTCAGAACTTCTTCTTCAGCACCACAATGATTCAGTTGCGCGTTGCGCATAGAAAGACGAATAAAGTTGAAGGCTCAACATGTTCTTTAATTTAACGATAACTACTGCCTATTGATGACGTCACTGCTGAAGCTGTCAATTTCATTATAACTTGATAGTGTTAAAAAAAATTCCATGAGAGAAGACGAGTAGCTAAGCTAAATTAAAATATTACCGTTTTCAACGACCTCAGGATGTATGGTGTCTCGAGACTTTACTGTCCCCTCTTGCAGGAAAAAATAGTACAAATTATTTTTCTTCTTCTTATTGTTATTTGATTAATGGCCTGATCGTATGGGGAAAATGGTTCCATAACTATGATTCCTCTATGAAATCGATTTTTTGTTTTGTAGAACAATGGATTATTCTTCTTCCTCTTTTTTTCCTTTTTTGTTTCCCTCAGAACAAAGACGTCACAGAGTCACATACCAAGATAAGCCCAGGATCAGGAAGGCGTCTCTTTTTAAATTTTGACGAAGGATCTGGACCTCAACTGGTCATCTCTGCCAAACCAATGTTTTCCGAACTGCGCATGAGTGACTTATCTCAATGCACTGATTGATAAATCCAAGAAACAAAAAAAATGCAGACGCACTATCGTGTTGCGGTCAAGACTTCTCCAAAATTTGCATGTATAGGAGATAGATCCAATGTTTTCAGAACTGCTTATCGGTGTCTTATCTCAATATACCGATTCAGTGGGGGCTCGTAAGTTTTAAAAGTCGTAAATCAGCTCCATTTTTTGTCAGAGTCCAATCAGCTCGAAAATTAGTATTTTGGAAAGTCTGGTCAGCACAATTTTTTTCCAAGTTCCGGTCATCTCGTGAATTCGCTTTTGGAAGCTCCGATCAATCTGAAATAACGAGTTTTCTTTGAGCCTGTCAAACCGGAACTTGAAAAAATTTCGAGCTGACAGGACTTTGCAAAAATTGAATTTTGGAGCTCACTGAACCTTGCCAAGCCGCGGACGTTGAAAAAATCTAATTTGAAAACAGTGAGCAGACCAGACCTTGCGTGATCGAATTTTCGAGCTGACCGGACTTGTCAAATTGAATCTTGCAAAAAAAAATTATCTGGCCGGATCTGATGGTCAAACCGAACTTTGCAAAAAAAAACCGAGCTGACTAAACCTTTTCAAAGCATACCTTGCAGCAAATTTATTTTTTTAACTAACCGTTAATTGTCAAACCTGACGCTAAATTATAACAAGATCGTTGCAATTTAAAATCTATTTTGAAGTGGCACTTGACTCACTTTATATAAAAAGCTGCCATTGAGAAAACCGGAAACAATCAGAATCTTTCATTTTACCGTTTTACAGAGATGCAATCTCAGACATGATTTTTTTTCCAAAGCCTGCCTAAATTACGTCATTTGCTCATGAATGTCACTCCACCCAAAAGAATAAAAAAAAATCGCCTTCTCTGAGTTCTTTCACTGGAAATGGTTTAAAAATTAAAATAATTTCCTTGTTTCTTGCATGAAATTATGCCCGAGCATAATTTGGCATCACCGCTTCACCTTACCTGCCTTTTTTCCTTCACCCGACAAGAGAACGAGTTTGAGATATCGAATAGGCAATCTTGGACAAAATCAGTTTCTCTAGGCTCGTATTCACTATTCACTATTCGGACACCGATGGAATTTCGACTATTTACATGCCAAGGTGAGCTTCCATCCAACATTCAACCAACGAGCGAACGCGCCCGCGAGTAAAATAAAATAAGACACGCTTTTATGCTAATGTCCATTTAAACTTAAGCCCGCTTCTTACTAAATAGATACTACAACGAACATTATTTGTCAACTAGCAATCCAGTCAATGATTCTTGGACACTTAACGATTATTCACTCTCGTGGATTCACTTAATTAGAATTATTAGACAGTTTCTCTCTCTTCAGCTTCCACACTCCACACCTTGTTGGTCTCAATTAAAAACTAAACAGAGACGGCAGAAAACACCTTGCGCCTGAAGCTTTTTCAAACGTGCAAGAGAGCAAGAAGCTAAAGCTGCCCGACATTTATTTATTATTATTATAAATGCGATGAGGACTGGATTAGATTAGATTTAGAATCCTCCTCGTCCTGTGTCCTCACGTCTATTCAAAGTTCCAGACAAAGGGCCACACCTGTTTGACAACTATGTTCAACGTGATCGAATCACTCCGAAAGGAAATACTCTGAAACTGTGATGGGAACAATATGCAGGAGGGAGTTTATATTAAATAGATTTTCACACGATACGTTCAAAGAATACTGCCGAGCTGAATGCAAAAAGTTTCATAAAGGGGGATATATTCACGTTGCAGCCTTGTTTTAACGTGGTATGAGAAATTCAGTAATTTCTATGGTTTCCTTGTCTATCAAAACTGTATTAGAATTAGTCACGACATGCGTCATTCTCTGAGAGAATCAAAGCTCCCGACTAATTGGTATATTCCAAGGCGTAGAGGGGCCTCAGCAGTGTTTTTCGGTGAGTACTTGGACAAAAAATTCAAGGAAATATGTGCGAATTCGAAGAGAAAGAGCCAATTCGAAGAAAAAAAGGAAGAATTCGAAGAAAAAAAGGAAGAATTCGAAGAAAACAAGGACGAATTCGAAGAAAAAAACTCGAATTTTAACAAAAAGTTCGAATTCAAAGAAATATGTGCGAATTCGAATAAAAAGTGCGAATTAGAAGAAAAAAGGACGAATTCGAAGAAAGAAAAAGGGTGAATTCGAAGAAAAAAGTTCGAATTCGAAGAAAAAACGACGAATTGGAAGAAAAAAGGACGAATTAGAAGAAGAAAAAAGGGTGAATTCGAAGAAAAAGTGCAAACTAGAATAAAAAAAACAAGAATTCTAAAAAGGAAAAGGGAGAATTCAAACAGTTTGAATTCAAAGAAATATGTGCGAATTCTAAGAAAAAGTGCAAATTAGAAGGAAAAAGTACTAATTGGAAAAAGGAAAATGGGGAATTCGAGGGCGAATTCGAGGAAAAAAGTTAGAATTCAAAGAAATATATGCGAATTCGAAGAAAAAGTGCGAATTCGAAGAAAAAGTGCGAATTCGAAGAAAAAAGTGCGAATTCGAAGAAATATGCGCGAATTACAAAAAAACCGTGCGAATTAGAAGGAAAAAGTGCGAATTCGAAAATAGAAAAGGGGGAATTCGAAGGATAAAAGGGCGATTTAGAAGAAGGAAAACGGAGAATTCTAAGAAAAAATTCGAATTCGAGAAAAAAGTACGAATTCAAAGAAATATGTGCGAATTCGAATAAAAAGTGCGAATTAGAAGAAAAAAAAGTAAGAATTCAAATAAATATGTGCGAATTCTAAAAAACGTGCCAATTAGAAGGAAAAAGTGCGAATTCGAAAAAGGAAAAGGGGGAATTCGAAGGATAAAAGGACAAATTCGAAGAAAAGATTCGAATTTGAGAAAAAAAAGTTCGAATTCAAAGAAATATGTGCGAATTCTAAGAAAAAGTGGGAATTAGAAGGAAAAAGTGCGAATTCGAAAAAGAAAAATGGGGAATTCGAAGGAAAAACCTGCGAATTCGGGGAAAAAAGTTCGAATTCAAAGAAACATGTGCGCGAATTCTAAGGAAAAGTGAGAATTCGAAGGAAAATAGGGCGAATTCGAGGGAAAAAGTTCGAATTCACAGAAATATGTACGAATTCTAAGAAAAAGTGCGAATTAGAAGAAAAAAGTGCGAATTCGAAAAAGTAAACAGGGGAATTCGAAGACAAAAGAGGCGAATTCTTATACGAAGACGAATATTTGTATTTGCTTCTACAACATACCTAATACCTATACTTCACGACAGAAATAACGTGCAGTAACTGACATTACCAAAAAAACAATTTCGGAGAAACGGCAAGCAGAAACTTACGTATGGAGGAAAATTTCCTGCTTGCCGCTTCTCCATCAGTGAAAATGTTCCTCCAAACTAAGTTTCTCCGAAATTGGTTTTTTAGTAATGTCAGTTACTGCACGTTATTTCGGCCCTGAGGTATAGTTGCATAATTTGATGCTGCTCTACCTACGCACATTGAAACGTCAGCTTTCCAGGCCACGTCGTCCAAGGGGTTCCAGTACTGGAATGCTTTCGACAAAAATATTTATCCCTTCACGGTATTCAGTGGCGTAGTTAGTTAGTTACAATAAAAAACCTCCCGGGAATAAAATTTCGATATATCGATAAACCGAGTTCTTAATCTGCCGATGGTTTGGACTGAACTATTCGTATTTTTTTAAACTCTACATGTTGTTGCTCTACAAGTTCATCAATCTGACGTGTTCTTTTTTTTTGCTTCAATAATATGACATTAAAAAAAAACGACATGCAACAAAGATTTATTTTTCTGGTACCTACTAATAAAAAAAAAGTTGAATGATTATTAAGAGTTAATAACATGACAATCGCCCCCTCATTGTTCAAAAAAAATTTTTAAGGACACCTTGAACACCGCCAGTCTCATCCTTGACCTTGACTCGGGACGAAACATTTCGGCATTCCGTCCCCGTATAATATTTACATAAATTTCCCCGTAAACAGTCGGTTAATAGCGTTTCGGCGTGTGTATCTCTGCTAGGAGGGAGCTCCCCTAGTAGTTGGTAATAATTTTAGAGTTCCTACATATGTTCGGGGACCCGATTTCGTAACAGGCGTTCAATCATTGTTTGTTTACCGTCGACAGATGCGCCCCACTGTTCCGACTCCGCAACAAGAGCGCACGCTCTCCTCTGAAATAAACGAGCTCAGCGAGTCGCTAAATTTCTAAACGGAAATCATGAACTGTTCATAAATAATTGCCCCTATAAAATCGCACTAGAAGGGTAATCATGATTGAAAACCCCAGCGGGGTCCGCAGCATGTCGATTTAACCGGGGATTTAACCACCGAGAGTCGGCCTCTTTAATTACCCATTGATTGAATATAATTGGATTATTTTGTGATCAATTTTTCAAGCGGAGTCCTTGAAAGGGTGCAATTTTACTACCACTTTTACAGAAATGAATGTGTTATTATACCCTCTTCTGTAAATATTTGTATACAGGGTGTATGCGTGATAATTAGGGGAGGAAAAATAACCTCGAAGTATCTTAAAACTCGATTTAGTGATTGCATTTCCCACATGACATGAAATTTCCCTTTTCAGTTTTGTTAACTTAGGAACCCCGAATCTTCTGGAAAATAGAGTTCCAGGCCAAAAAGCTTGCAGGTGCCTCCTCTACTTACACACTGCAACTCGGAACGGATCTAATAAGCTATCAAGATTGCAAGGGTGTCGCCATCTTGAAAACGTCCTAGCTAACCGAAGAAGGACTTTCTGGCTCGATGACACGAACTTTTTTGTTTGCTGAAATTACTGAAAGACCGCGAGTTGCGCGTCATATAATTAAAATCTTTCTTTTTCTTCTTCTTTAGTGTTTATGGCCTTTAGCTTTCATCAGTTATTTGGCCAGCACATTTTGGTGTTACCTATGTCTTTTTTCAGAGAAATCATACAGTAGTAATTTTATTTAATTATTGAGAGTGAGAGTACTAATGTACTCTCATATCAAAGATCAGTCCTCAAACAAACCCTGAAGCTTCTCGATTCTCTAAAAAAAAGATAATCACATGGCGAGGCTTCTCTTTAAAAAAAAACACTTATACGTGGTAAAAGCTCACCATTCTCGTTTGGCGGGCGATCTTGCTCTTTCTTACCGAATACCAAACCATCAAACAAACGGCATTATTCATTCCATAGTTGTAGTTAATTATTTAGATAATAAAAAATTCATCCAAGCGATTAATTTATTAATTAAAACGTTTCTGCCTCATTTAGTTCCCATTTTATTTCTCCTCGTTTCGGGTTCATTCCATAAACTACGCGAATTAAGGAACACACTATTATGAAATTGTGAATCATAGAAATTACTTCTAATTTCAAGGCCCGGCTATCGCTGAACAAGATACACGCATTACACACACGGAATCGTAACGAAAGAGAGAAAAACAGGGCGTTGACTCCATCCATATCGTGACCAAGTGAAGTTATTGATTACGGTGTACCGGTCCCTAAGTTTTGGTTTAATGTCCGTCGAACCCCGGATCTCATTAGCTTATTGAAAGAACAAATCACGACGACACGAAAAAACGAAAAACCACTAACACTACCCGGTTATTAGAGCACAGGTTCTCAAGCCTACCTCCAGAAATCGTGAATAATGTCGATGAAGCTTTGTGGAGTCATGAAATAACAGATTTGCTTCTGGGCCTTTTAGCCTGGGTATGTCATAAAGATGAGCGGTTTTGAATAATTCTTTAAAAAACAAGAAACATTTTAATCTTTTTTTTTATACACCCGAAAGCAAACATTTGAAATTTGACAAACTTAAAATAAAGGAAAATTAATTACTGGTTCTCCGCTCAGAGCTCATTACACTCTGGGCGAGAGTTATGCGATTAGGATAGGCCGACTCAATGCATCGGCCTTTCCCCCTCGGTGCGCTCAGTACACGCACGTCGGTTGCCCGGTCCTCACTACACCCACCAGAGAAATGAAACGCGCGCTGTGTACCTGACCCGACCTGACCCAGCTCGCGTCTCGCTGCCTGTTTACCCGGTCGCTGGACTCAGTACATCCATCGCAGGGTGCTGGCTCCTACAGGCTCAGTACACCTGGCAGGAGTTGAATGCTTGATGGTCAGTACCCAAACAAGCACTGTCCGTTCTTCGGATGTCCTCTGCTTTTATAGCCGGCGGCGGTGTAATAAGGCCGCTATCGCCGCCGCAAAAACCTTGTTTTCCTGCTTCGAACTGATTAAATGAAATAAACTAACTAGAATAATTATAAACAAAAGCCTCGGATTTCGTTACAAACTCATCCGCAGAAAGAGAAAACTATCTGCTTCTTCCGTGCCCTGATGGTTTTTCTATGGTAACGATACAAAGTAGGAAACTAGCTTCTCTATGAATTTGAAACCTATGGACCTTTGCCTGGACCTTACTCCAAACAGAATGCCAACAATCATATAGACCGAAAAGTATGAAGAATCGTAATTAGAGCGTTTTAGAATTTTGGTTTATTTTGCCATTGGGGTTGATATAGTATTGTGGTTGGTCAAGGGCATATGAAAGAACTGGGCAGAAAATAATAAGAAACTCATCCGCAGAAAGAGAAAACTATCTGCTACTTCCGTGCCCTGGTGGTTTTTCTGTGGTAACGATACAAGTAGGAAATTTGTTTCTCTATGAATTTGAAATCTGTGGACCCTCGCCTGGACCTTACCCCAAACTTCCTTTTTCCTCACCGACAAACTCCAAATATGGACCATCGATGATGATAAATGTGTTGGTGTTTCCAGTTTGATCCTCACTCTACCTTATTTTATTGATGCGAGAAAGATGACTGGAATCCCACTCCTGATTTAAGGGTAAGGGTTTTTAGAATCAAGTCATTTATATTTATTGCAATTATTACTGTTTGTTTGATCTAGAAGCCGTGGGTCTTTAAACGGCTTGTAACTTGTAAGGCCGGAAAGCTCGTTCAAAATCTAGCTAGACGAAGGACCAGGGTACAGGATACACCGGGATATAATAGCCAGGATTATTAATTATTATGATTTTTAATTATTTTACTCACTGTTTAATTTCATACACGATAATGACGAATTTGACGAATGCGGAAGACACGGCAGATTTTGAAAGATTCGCGTTCTCACCAACCGCGTTACGCGCATGAATATCTTCTCTTGCAGCGAAAATCATAATCTCAAGGATGTGCAACAAGGGTTATGCAAGTAAAAGATAAATTGCTTACGAGATGAAATTGAAAATGTGGGCATCGAGATGACCGAACAATAATAATTATATTTTAGATTGGGTTACTAGTCCTATTATAGTTGATACTAATGTTCGGTCAGTGAAGATAAATTGTTAATGTTTAAACGTATCAAGAGACGTGGATTCATCTGCATAAATGCATAATGTAATAAATAAACAGTGACATACCTCCATTGATTAGAATTAACCAGTTCTTGGGTAACTCTGACGCTCAAATTATACAAACAAGTCTCGAAAGTTAGTAGAGAAGATCGTTCACTAGGAAGTTTTTACATAACGCCCCGTATGCATATAGGTACGAAAAGTCGACCGTGCAATAAACAATCAAGATAGAGTCGCTCGAAGAAACGTTGAGGTTGCATCAGATTTGCAAATAGAAGAAAGAAAGAAATTTAAAAGTCATATAGGTTCGGGTGTTTTTTATTAATTTGCACGGTTCGAGCTGCTCGACAGGTAATTAGAATACAATTAATGGAATTAATTAGGAAGATGATATGGTTCTCATCGTGGTGGGGATAGGTTGAATTTACGGTTAATTTATCTGTTCCCACGGCGCAAAAAAAAGTTGAATCATAGCTCATAATAGGATACGTGGGTAATTTATGAACGCGTTAAAATTATTCTTCACCATTAAATTGAATTTGCCTGCGTTTCTTCTATTCTTTATGGTCTTCTTTTAATAAGGTTTCAGCGATTCCTTCCATTTTCAATGATCAAACTGTTATGCATACTTGCTGATGTGTCTTTCAAAATTGTGTCTTCTGCTAATTCTAACCTTTACCTCGTGGAAAATTATAAGTGTTAAACAACAGGAAGTGCATTTATTAGCTTATCTATTTATTTATCAACTACTGAAGTGGAGCGCGTAAAACAAAGAAGTACAAAGTGGTTCTCAAGAATTTCTGCTGTAGATTGTTTATGATAGGAAGAAGTTGATAAGGATGTTTTCCTAGTTTCATTGAAAATTTTTTATCTTAGATTTGATCTCATACCTAGTAACTGTCCAATTAATTAAACAAGCGTGTATTAATCATTTTTATTAACTGGGAAACTGGCTCATTCTTATTCAAAAACGCGAAAAAGATTTTTGTACCGTACGCGAACTGCCTCCTTTATAGACGCAATATCGGCTGCAACTCTTCTTTCGCGACCTTAATAACCTGGGACAGCGGCCGCCAATGAGTTAGTTTTACCGCCCGTCCACAATCAAGTCAGTCGTTTAAGAAATAAAGTGGTAAAACTGAATTACGCTGTTGTGGGTACGTTCTTCAAGGAGAATTTTTCGGGGGTCGGTAATTTTTTTTCGTTCTAGTGGTCCCGCCAATCCGCAGAGGCTTACGTCATCTTGCCTGGAATCTATTTGTTAATATTTTCACGCCATTGGATACCGGCGAGGACACTTCCACATCTAAAGTCGTGCCTTCGAGCCTCGCTTCGAGCTAGCTAAGGTCTGTGAATTTACACACGATATTTTTGGTAAAAAGGTCGTCGAGACTTTAATAATGCCTGTCATAGAATCGCTTTCAGAAGAGATTCAGGTATAATAATTTTACTTTCAGTAAATTATTAAAAAAAAGCTCGAGCGAGTCTTTTGTTACCCGATACAGACACTAATAATGGAGTAACTGTGAAGTCTGGAGATCTCTTCGATGTAATGTAATAAATCGCATCAGAAAAAGTAGCGAAGCCACATATGAGCTCATCTACTCGTACCAGCAGCAGGAAGTAGTTTCTGCATTCTGCTCCGATCGTGCCCCGTTAGAAGGCCGTATTAGAATCGCAGGAATTCAATAGAGTGTGATGTCTCGTGCCAATTATTTCTATAACATGTCCGCAACGGCACGAAAGTCCCTATACTTTTGCCGTAATCTAGGTAACTGTCGCAATAACGCAGTAATAATTATGAAAATCCAGTAGTTAAAGCGAACCAAGTCTTGCGTTCGTTCGCATTAGATTAGAAAACACGCCATAAATACCATATTAAGCAAACTCTAATAATAATTCCACGCGGTTAATAATAATAATTATCAATATTGACTTGCGTGGACCTGGTTATGTAATTGAGAGGTACTTAAATTTTAATTTACTCGCATGTGTATGTAAGTACCTGACCGTACCTGCCCGTGAAGGTAGAAGGTATACACATCTATCTACCTATACTACACGCTCACTAGCTTTTTATTATTGCGGTGTACTTACAGGCCTGTAAAATTTATGCAAAATGTTGTTTGTGTATTACAAAACAGGTTCTGAAATTACTTAAAGTTAAAACAATGCCTAAAATTAACCATAATCATAATTATTATATTTACTTTAAAGATAAGAGTTGCTTTTACATGCATACCTAAACTCAAGTATGCATGAAAAGAATATTTGAAACTGACAGCTGAGAATTACACGGATAAAGATTTTCTTTTATAATTTTACAAATCTTGATCTGGAAGATGTTTCCATAGACGAAATGAAGTTACATGTATTGTAATGAGACAATCAGGATGTTCCTAATTCCTAAACATTTTCAAATGAATAATAATCAACAGCTACCAAATCTGTAGATGATGAAAGGGTGGTAAGTTACATGACAGGAATGATATATTGCCGGCAAGTGACAGTTCTACTAAATACCAGAAAGATTCCGCATTCTACGCATGTTCGAGATGTCGTGGATTATCTTACATTTTTAGACTCCATGGCCAATGAGTATAAGAAGAGCTGTCGGCACTCTAATCGAGTCAGTCGTTTCCTGAATGTGAATGATAGCTGAAGTATCATAGAGTGAGTAAGAGTAGCCAGTGAAAGTGAATTGCGAGAAGTAAAGTAGAAAACAGAGTGAAGTATAAGTGTGAAAGATCCCTGGTTGTGTATGTGTGGAAATAAGAGGACAGCTGATTATTTAGATTTAGAGGACATTCAGTTTCTGGCAACTTTGTATTGGAATAAGTTTTTTGTCTCCAGAGAGAGGTGTAAGATGCCGTCGATCAGGTCAAAGAAAAGAGAGCAAACCTCGGAACAAACTAGTAGAGCTTTTTGGTCCCTCCCTACTCCCTAGCAAAGGTAGAAATCGAATTTTTACAAATATGCTAACAGGACCATTCTGATCACAACGCTAATGTGCTGCAAAAATTTAACTCTGGACAAGACAATATCCTCCCTCCTACACTCCTACCTCATGTTGGAACTTGTATGAGGGACATAAAAAGTAGGCAAAAAAAAATCAGACGATCAGACGAATGCTATCATTTGTAGACACCAACAAGGCAGCCATCAGGACCCGTCAGAAAACGTTCCAGCAATTGTCCCGCCCCACAGACAGAACTGCCACCTAAACATTTTTTGCTATTTAATATGTTTGGTGTTTTCCGTCAATCTTGGAAGATCCATATATGTAGGAAAAATTAATTAGATAGTAACTGGTAGTAGGTATTGGTTTCAATGTTCAACAATTATTAACAAAGTTTATTAAATGAAAGTATTAAGACACTATTAAATGAGAAATAACTAATAATTGAGTGGTAACTTCTTTGGGAACACCTTGGCCCCTTGGCACGATCGAACCCCGTCTGAAATAATTCGTCTTAATTAAATAGGTTGACCGGACCACGTCTTATTCGCGTCTTACCGCTTCGGTGTTTTCTCTTCCACTATCCTATCCAGGCGTACCCTGTTCCCTTGGGCTTCTCCCGCAGTCAGTGGTGGGGGGATGGTAAAGAGACTGATCTCCACTAACCCATCCTACAACTCGGCCATCCTTCTCTGTATTCGCCTCGAATGGATCTTCTTCGGCTTCTTCTTCGTAGTCTTGTTCTGGAAACCCCCATGGTTTCATTAGGTCGGCGCTGGCCTGCGTCTTCCTTGGACCCACTTGGTTACCAATTTTTCTCACTTCATATCGGTCGTTTCCAATAACTTTCGTCACTTGGTAAGGACCCATAAATTTCGGAAGTAACTTCGAACAAGCGGCGTACTGGGTTTTTTGAATGGCTACCAAATCTTCTATTTTGTATTTTCTGGACTCTTTTCTCTTCTTATTGTAGGTTTTAATATTCTCCTTCTGAATCTTTCCGATCTGTTCTCTGGCATCTTTTCTAAGTTCTTCTCTATTTTCTATAAAACACTTCATAAATTCTTCTTCTATAACTTCTTGTAATTTTATGTCTTCCGGCCTTCTCATCTTCACACCAAAAATAACTTCAAAGGGCGTAATACCTATGCTTCGTTGATAGGTGCTGTTCAGAGCTGATTGCAACTTCGACACGTGCTTGTACCAACTTTCCGGATTTTCAATTGACAGCTTCGTGAGAACGGGAATGATAATACGATTAACTCTCTCAATTTGTCCGTTTCCTCTAGGTACTCCTGTGGTAATCTTGATATGCTTGATTTTATTGCTTTCACAGTATTCATCGAAGGCGGCTGAACGAAAGGAAGATCCACGATCAGAAATAAGAACTTGTGGGTTTCCAAATACACTTTGTTGAATTGCCAGACGATTTACAACTTCATTAGTCTTCGTGGTTTTTGTTGGGTAGATCCATACAAACTTGGAGAATGCATCAATAACAGTGAAAAGATAATTATAACCTTTCTTAGTCTGAGTCATTGGTCCTAGATGATCAACGTGGTACACTTGGAGAGGTTGATTCCCCTTTTCGATAGGATACAAAAATCCTTCCTTTTTTCCTTGCTTTCTTTCTGCTAGAAGGCAGGTAACACAATTAGCAAGTACTTTGCTAATTTTCTCATCCAATTTGGAGAACCAATATTCCTTGACAATCATATCTTTGGTCTTCTTTAAGGCGAAATGCCCATTCTCATGTGCATTCTTAATTATTTCGTTTTGCATTTTTGAAGGAATCACTAAGAGTCTGCCATCTTGTACTTCTTTATACAATAAATTCATGTCCATAACATAATCTTCGTAGGGTTGAGTCTTGAGAACGTCGCAGATAATCTTCAAATGTTCATCAGCTTGCTGTGCGCTGCGCAATCTTTCCAGAAACTCACTTTTAATCTGCATTACAATCGGGTTTCTACTTAGAGCATCACAATGCTTCATTCTAACACCAGGTCGATGTTCCATTGAATAATCGACTTCTTGAAGAAGAAGTGCCCATCTTGCAACTCTCGTGTTTAGATCTTTCTTCGCCATGGTTTGCGTGAATGCACAACAGTCAGTGACAATTTTGAACTTCAGTCCAAGAAGATAAACTCTAAATTTTTTCAACGCCTCGATCACTGCCAACACTTCCAATGTGTAGCTGTCATACTTCTTCTCAGCATCCGTAGTCTTCTTACTCATATAATAAACAGGGTGCATTTTTCCATCAACGTCATCTCTTTGCAATAATACAGCTCCATAACCTTCTTTACTGGCATCCGTGTGGACTTCTGTCTCCCTCTCATAATGAAATATTTTCAACACTGGTTCTTCACATAATTTTTTCTTCAACAGTTTGCTGCGGTCGGGCTAATTAGATTAGGCTCTGGGCCAATTAAAATGATTCTTGGCCAATTAAAATTCGATCGTTGTTGAAATAATTGCCGACTTACCTTCGTTGGGCCGAAGTATTAATTGATGCACTAAAATCTCACCCAGATTTCGTGCGACTGTGGTAACATCAGCAGCATAAAGCGGTACGGTTTAATTACCCCTAAGATATAAGGTACTGGGATGCCAGATGACCTTTTAATTTTGAATAATAGATCTAAAGTAACCTGAACTATAAAGGCATCAAAATTCACTCAGGTTATGAGATGTTAATAATTTCCAACTACTGTAGTATCTACCTACTGAATAATAAAGTTGATCTTTTAATGTAAAGTATATTTATGAATTCTGTTTACAAAATAACTTATTGAAATTCTATGGTTATGAAATTACTAATTAATTGATCATGAAGTTAATTGCAAAATATCTCATTTAACAGTTTAACTGGTAGAGAAAATAATAGATATCTATGTTTCCTTCACATAATAATTGACAAATTCATTTCAAGTATTACTTGAATAATAATGGTAATGATTGTATATCAGGTATTTCATAGTTATTATTAATATAAGTTTTAATTAATAAAACATCAATCTCACGACGAGATAAGGCAATAGAACGACACAAAAATCCTAACAGATTTCTCTGATATCACTCTGAGCAATAAAAGGTTATGTCACACTTTGCTTACTGATACGACATTTTGCCTTCCTTGGAATGTCGTGCCGAGACTGGAGAGCGGGGCCCTGGACGAAATCTCAGGATAAGAGACCGTGGTCTCCCTCTGGGGTGGCAGAAAGACTGGTGGATGGGGTCGTGTCCCGTGGGAACACGTGCCTGACACTGGTAGCGTGGTCGTCCTTCGAGGTTAGATGAAACTCGAAAATATGGGGCTCCGAATGTTGAGATCCAGTATTTAGGGGCAGGTAGCAGCAAAACCTTCAGATAATGTAAAAGATTCCTTCCATAAAAGCGGATATTCGGATGCAGTAAATATTGAAAATCAATATGGCGTCCGTGAAGACAGGTGGGGTTCCACTTCGTAGATAGATTTTCCGATGAGATAAGATAGTGCCCCGATTGATAGGGTAGGTAGAAAAGAACTATAACAATATATAAACTCTATTAGAGAAAGTTTCAGATAGTTTGAACAATTTACTTACCCGATATAATAATCGGTCCTTAGATAAAGAGAAAAGGTAGGGGTGCGACTGGTCGCTTCAAGCACCGAGATTGGAAGATGGCCGAGCCTGTTCCAGACTCGCGAAAAGGACGAATCCTTTTGCGCAACTCAAAAGGGTGTTAGTTCATCTTCCTAAACTACATCACAGCGACATCTGTGTTTCTAGTTAATCGAAAAGGAAGATTGTAAGAGAAAGAAGTTACAGATTGTACTACAAGGTAGGGATCTTGAACTTGCCTAGTTTAGTTAGTTTTACCACTCGGCAACAGGTGGCGATGTTGGATCAAAATTCATATTTTAATCAAATAAGGTGGCTAGGTGGATACCTTTATAGTAGGGATTTAGACAATGATATCTTATTTAATAATATTAAATGGAGCTAATTAAAGAATAAAACCTTTAACGACGTTACACACCTCTCTTTACCGGGGTAAGGAAAGGATTAAAGATAAACCAACTGGAAAAAGCACAGGCGTGTTTCAAGTTGTTACTATACCCGAAGAAGGGTATGTTTGCGGGACAACTAGGTGACGATAAGCTTAGAGAATATTATTCAGAAATCACGTTCATAAATAACATGAACCTTTCGAGGAAATAAGATAACAACTCTGAACGAACAAATTGTCAACGACATCGTTGATCTGTTTCATTGAATGAATAAAATTTCTCTTGTATATGCTTACTAAGGTAACATGCAACTTTCAAAAGGGAATAGCGTTAAGTTTACTAAAATTACATGCAACTTAAATATTAAGCACTAGGTAATAATTATTCATAAGGTATAAAAATAAAATATTCATGCTTCATTGCAAAGGCAACAAAATAAAAGATATGCTAGTAACGGTAGTAATAAGATAATTAAGACAACTTTCTTAAACGGTAATTGTTCTTGCCGAACAATGTCGATAAACAAAGGAATAATTTCTAGATAACTAGATATGAAGATACGATAAGATATGATTAGATAATATAAGATAAGATAGATACAATAAGATAAGATACATACTAAGATAAAATTAGATCTCCTGAGGTGGGCACGGTTTCCTCCCTTACCGTTAGATGGTGTTTCCTTGACCAATGACAACCCTGCATTCTGATTTGGAGCATGCACCGCCACTGAAACAGTGGGGGCGCGGAAAAATCTAGAATGAGACTGTCGCGGTCAAGTAGCAAGTCTAACAAAGGAAAAGTGAAACACGATCCTCAAGGGGGTTGATGCTGTCCAAACTTGGGCATCAAAACATCTTTGTACAGGGAAAGATAAGTTTTAGAGTCCACAAGGGTAATCCATGAGTAAGATTTTTCATCTTTGAATCAGTCAAAATTTGACTATGTCGTCGTCTATGCGACTCCATAATAAATGGTTAAGAGAAAGGAAGTTTGCAGACAGTCATTGCGTAGCTTATCAAATAGCGTAATCGCAATAGTCATATCGATAAAACATCCAATAATCGCACAGATAAACATTCGATAATCGCACAGAGAAAACATCAATAATCGCCTGGATTATTAGATAAACATTGAGGTAGCAGTAAGATAATTTATCTCACTCGGTAAGATAAGAAAAATGGAACAACCATTTTCATCGCTAAGGTAGGGGACATTCAATATCCGTGTTCAAATTCATTTATGTTAACACCGAATATCTCAAGTCATCTTTGCAAATTCAACACTAGAATTCACATAGATTTTTATTTTCCATTTTGGAAAATATTCGCAGAGAAGATAATTATTAGCTACCATTCTATTATGGTACTAATAGCTATAGATAAGGTAAGATAGGATAATTCCTTTTCTTGAAAAGAAATTAAAGATAAGAAAGGCACGAAGCTTTGACTAAAGCCTACGCCTGTCATTTTTCAAGAAGAAAATTGCAAATTCAATTTTCGTTTCCTTGAACGGTAGATAAGATAAGGTAGAGATATTCTGTTGTCTTCCGTTGAGGCAACAGAGGGATTTTTCACTTTAGCCATGCAGGGCGGAAAATCTTAAAGCACCCAAAACTTGGAAAGATGGTGGGTAAGATAAAGATAAAAGAGATCTGCTGTCTTTGATTTGACAAGCAGAGCAGTTTTCACTTTAGCACATAGCAGGGCGGAAACTGTCGGGAAAGCACCCGTCTTTAAAAGATGGTGGGTAAGATAAAGATAAAAGAGATCTGCTGTCATCTGTTTGGACAAACAGGGCAGTTTTCTCTTTAGCACGTAGCAGGGCGGAAACTGTCGGGAAAGCACCCGTTTTTGAAAGAGATGGTAAGATAAGATAAAAGGTAAAAGATAAGATAAGGTAGATACAACGGCAAGATAGCATTTTCTTTAGTTCTTTGAACATAAGAAAATTTAAAAGATAACATTAGACCTGTAAACGTGGTCAGACAAGATAGGCGAATAGTTACTTTTCAAGGTAATGATTTCAGATAACCAGAAAGATATGGGTTCTCAAAATATGGGCGATAAAATAGAGTGAGAGCCTGAGGATAGCAGATACCGATCCCAAAATTAGCAACATTTACACTTGGTACCACATTCACACAGCTAGTTTCGAGATCCTTGAGAAATACTTTGAAAGATACGGTTTTCATTCTGCATACATTCTTCATTCATTCTAAGATACGACAAGAAACGGAGCTTTCTCAATTCTCGTATTGCTAGACCTCATTTTCTAAACGGATTTTTGTCAAATACAAAAAGAGAGATAAAGATAGGTAGGGAAATAAAACTAAAGAGAAGATATTACAAGGAACTATTCGTCGCTTTTCGGCGGGTCTTCGCCTCGATACGCCTTCAAATCTTTAGAATGCCAGCGACCTAGGGGATTGCCTTCTTGGTCTTGTAATTCGTACACTAATTTAGACACTACTTTAGATATCCGGCATAGTACGAATTTTGGGGCCAATTTAGCAGCAAAATTCTTTGCGGCATTCGAAAGTGGGTAGGTATGTTTCCAGACGAGGTCACCCTCGGTGAAAACATCGGGGCGCTTGCGTAAGTCGTAATGTTTCTTACTTACTTCGTAAGCTTTCTTGAGTCTATCACGTATATCGCTGAAGATAGGAGGTAATTTAGATATGTCTTGTTCTCGATGAACATAAGACAGATCATCAGGTAATTCTAGATAATTATCTGAGACTGGACCGTAAAAGGTTCCGTCTACAGGGACATTTCTAGCGAAAAGTAGGAAAGCTGGAGCGTGTTTAGTAACTTCGCTCACCGATAAGTTAATTGCTTGTGCAATTTTATAAACATTTTTATCCCAATCTTTATGATTGTCACGGATGTAAGATGAGATGGCTGTAAGGATGGTACGATTCGTTCTCTCGGTCGGATTCACCTGAGATAAATGCCTGGCGCTATACCACAAGTTAACTTCGTAGTTTTTCAGCAAATTAGTAAATAGACTGCTTTTAAAGATTTGAGCGTTGTCACAAAGCAGAATTTGAGGCACACCGAAAATTAAGAACACTTGGTTCTCAAGAAATTTGGTAACGGCAGCTGCTGTAGCATTAGGCATTGGTTTAACCAAAACGAATTTCGAAAACCAATCAGTGACGACTAAAAGTTGGGTGTTTCTAGCCTTGGATCGAGGGAAAGGTCCCATGAAGTCAATAGAGAGAAATTGGAAGGGAAAATTGATTTTCTTATAATTACCCATGAGTCCTACGCGAGCAGTGTTTGGGGCTTTGTGTGCTCCACAAACCTGGCAGTTTCTCACGTACTTTTTGACTGAGACAACCATTTTGGGCCAATAATAAACTTCAGAAATCCTCGCCAAAGTTTTGCTTACTCCAAAATGTGCAGAAGTTGGAGGGTCATGGAATTGAGCAATTATTTCCTCCCGGTTAGGAGTAGGGACAACAATTTTCCAATCAGATAGGTTAGACACGACTTCCACTCGAGGCTTAACATGTTTATAAAGAATATTGTCTTTGATGGTAAAGTCAGGGTATTTCTCAGGAAACTCGGTAACTTTGGAGACCATGTCTTTATACCAATCATCAGGTACAAAGTTTTGAAGAGAGATAGAAGAAATAGAACGGGAAAGATAGTCTGCAGGGACATTGCAAGTGCCTTTTCGATGTTTAATGTCGAAATCAAACTGGCTGAGGCGTAAACACCATCTAGCTACGCGACCCATAGGATCTTTTAACGTGCGAAGCCAGAGAAGAGAGGCATGATCGGTGTAAACTGTAAAATTTGCACCTTCGACATAAGGGCGAAAATATTCTATACCAAAGAGGACACCTAAACATTCTCTTTCGGTAACGGTGTATTTCTTCTCGGCTTTCGAGAGCATTCGACTAGCAAAAGCAATGGGATGTTCAAAATCTCCCTCAAGTTGAAAGAGCACCGCACCTAACCCGAAATCACTTGCATCCGTCTGTATGCAAAAGGGCTTCGAGAAATCTGGGCTAGCTAGAACGGGAGCTGTAGTTAGTCGTTCTTTGAGAAGTTTGAAAGCTTGATCAGCTTCTGAGTTCCAAGTTATTGACTGTCCCTTTTTTCGGTTATGCAGCAAAGCTGAGATAGGAGCACTGATTGTAGAAAAATCCTTTATGAAACGCCTATAATATTGTAAGATACCTAGGACGTGTCTTACTCCAGTGGTGTTATGAGGAACAGGGGACTCAATAATCGATTTAACTTTCTCTTCACTAACTCGCAATCCGTTTCTATCGATAATAAAACCCAAAAAGGAGAGAGAATCTCGACAGAAGTGACATTTGTCGAAGTTGACAGTAAGATTAGCGTCTTTTAAACGCTCGTATACTTCCCTTAAAATTTCTAGATGTTTCTCGAAACTATTCGTGGCGATAATTATATCGTCAAGATAAACGAAAACAAATGGCTCCAAAGCTGGACCTAAAATTGTGTCCATAAGTCGTTGCTGGGTTTGAGCACTGTTTCTCAGTCCGAAAGGCATTCGTCGGAATTGGAATAAACCTCTCCCGGGGACTACAAAAGCGGTCTTTGGGCGGGATTCTTCGTCCAAAGGAACTTGAAAGAAAGCCTGCTTTAAATCGATGGAGGTAAGATAATTAGCGTCTTTGAGCTTGCTCAAGATAGTATCAATTCTAGGCAGGGGATATGAGTCATGTGTGGTGATCTCGTTTAGTTTCCGACCATCGAAACACATACGGTATGTTTTGTCTTTCTTGCGGACCAAAAGAACAGGGGACACCCAAGGAGAATTACTTTTTTCGACAATTTCCAACTTAAGTAATTTATCTACCTCTTCATTTAGATATTGTTGAAGGGTTGGAGATAATGGATATTGTCTCTGTCTAAAAGGCTTAGCGTCTTTTGTTTCTATGGAATGGCATAGCACATTGGTTTCAGGGAGTATATCAACACGGGCCAAACTTTTGAATTTGTCTATCGTCGATTCAAGTCTAGACAGGTCGGTAGGAGGTAAACAAGAGATATCCTGAATCTTATTGATAGCGCAAACCGTAAGTTCATTAGGTAAGATAGGAGATAATGAAGACGAAGGATCACCGGGATGAACTTCGAAAGATTCATTTACGAAATTAATCATCATGTTGAAAATACGAGCTACGTCTATTCCCAAGATAATTTGTGGTGAAATGGAAGATACTACATGGAATTGGACTTTCTTTGTGACGTCATCTATGGTCAGGTCAAGTTCAATTATGTCGATAACAGATAGAGGGGAACCATCGGCATTTTTTAGAGAACACAATAAATCTGAATTTTTGGAAGGGATGGGTAGTTCGCCCAAAACTTCCTGCATGGTTTCCAAATCACAAACAGAGATATTGGCGCCGGTGTCAAAGAGGGCTGTATAAGGTACGTCACACATTTTGACAGCTATAAATGGTCTATTGTCAACAGGGTTAGATAATAAGATTGGAGCTATAACAGGTATTAAAGAGTCAGCACTTGGTTTAGGTATGTCCTTTTTAGGAGGTATTCGAAAAGATTCGAAAAAGTTTGCAACTTTTTGCAACCATGATTTCCACTGTTCCTTTTGGATAGTGAAATCAACAAGATAACTGGAAGATACTAGTGCTGGTCTTTTGGAGAGGGAGGAGACTGATCGTCCTTTGACTTCAAGCTCTTTTCTACAAGGGCTTGCTTTGGGCGGCTTGTCTCTTGTTGTCGCACTGCACCCTGTTGTGCAACTTCGTCGTTTTTTGAACGAGAAGTGACTTTGAGAGAGTTCAGGAAATCTGCCGAACATGAGGGGCATTTAGACTTATAGACATTTTTATGACCACAGCCATAACAAAAAACTTTTCTAGGGAGATTACACCTTACATAGGTATGACCTTTGTTGGAACAATTCCAACAGGTGACTGCAGAAAGGTTAGTAACAGGGATCTTGGTGTTACTAGGTGTAGGTGCACCTTTAGTTGGTGTGCCTCTGGCTTTACGAGAAGAGAAAGAAGCTGGTTCTCCAGAACATGCTAGGTCTGAATTTAAGAGACTTTGAACCTTCTTAGAGGGAGGGGGACGATATTGTTGGATAATAGTCCTATTATCTTCTAACTTCTTTCCAATTGAAATTATGTCCTGAATGTTGTTTACCTCAACAAGGGCAAGATGGTTTTGGAAGTAGGGATGAAGATTTTTCTTGATTATTTTAAATTGCTCCACTTCTGATGGAGGAGTAGACAATCTCTTAAATAAGCCTTGCATCGAGGCAACATAGATAGCAACTAACTCAAATTCACCATGAGTTCTTTGTTTGATTTCCTCTAATAGGTCATCATCGTAAGAGAGGGGGAGAAAAGTAATTTTCAATTTATTCTTGAGATCTTCCCAAGAAATAATTGAGCTGGCAACACTGCGAAACCAAATCAGAGCCTTGTCTTCAAAAAGATCCATTGCCGAATCAAAAAGATCGCGGTCTGAGACATTTCTCGACCTTTGAAGTTCTTTGACCTTTTCTAGAAATTGGATCAAATTATCCTTAGAAGAGCCAGAAAATTTAATATTCCATTTATAAACTGGAACACTAGGTCTAGAATGAGTGGAGACAGTAGAGCTTGATGCACTCTGAGAATTGGGTGAGTTATCAGTTTGGTCTAGGGACTGGTCGTTTTTCAGAAGCCATTGACCTTCTAATTCTAAAGCCTCAGAAAATAAATCGTCAGCTAAAGCTTTTGCTTCAGGATCTTGATCAAGTTTGAATCTATTGATTCTAGAGATCACATGATTCAGACGACATTGAATTCTTTGACAGATAGGGTCATTAAGAGACAAGGGAGCGTCCTGTATTTTGATTTTCAAATCTGCAAGAGTCTTTTTCACCTCTGCAGAATCTTTGTCAAAAGGGTAGACAGATTCGGAAATAGAAAGAGAATTTTCTTCCCTATTTAACAGGGCACGAAATTGAATTCGTCTTTTCTCCTGTGTATTAAATGGGACTTGTTTTCTAATTGCTATTTCGTAAGCGAGTTCTTCACTTAATAAAGCTAGAACGGGATTCATGATTGAAATCTACTAGAGTCGGTAAGGTAGGGATCGAAAAAGCTATGTGACGCTATGGTGTATCTTTACACGTAAAGAATTCGTTTTCTACGTTTGACGTAAAGAATGCTAGGGATACGTCGCAACACTGCTCGTAGCTTTAGCGCTTGTCGGCACTATCATCAACAGCTGACTGGAGAGTCAAAGATTAATGGAAACCTAACCTAACTTAATGAGAAAATGGTAAGGTAATTTTCAGGGAAAGATTTTTGGATACAGTTTTCAAAGACAGCTTAACTACAGAGCTCTCGTATCGAGTATCCTCTCCGTACGGAATTAAGCTTCTCTAAAACTTGCTCGAGACATCGCGACGGTATAATCGACCACTCCGTAAAGCTCCCTGACGGGTTACCCTTTAGCGGCAGTGTAGCGGTAAGAAAAAGTAGGTATTTTCGCGGCACGGCACTTTGCACAAAGATAATTAGGTAGGTACACATATATTAGGGAACAATAATGCTTAAAACTAAGTCATGCAAAAGCTTTCAATAAAAAATTCATGCAGTAAGCAACAAGAGAAATTTATATAAATATCAAGTGATATCGCAGACAAATCGTAAAGTTCAAATAATTATGAGATTTATTTCATGAAAATCCTAGATACATAAAAGCCAAAAAAGATAAAGATAAATTGGATTTCTAATCCAAAGAAGTAATCGTTCCCCGCCGGGGAGTGCCAATTGCTGCGGTCGGGCTAATTAGATTAGGCTCTGGGCCAATTAAAATGATTCTTGGCCAATTAAAATTCGATCGTTGTTGAAATAATTGCCGACTTACCTTCGTTGGGCCGAAGTATTAATTGATGCACTAAAATCTCACCCAGATTTCGTGCGACTGTGGTAACATCAGCAGCATAAAGCGGTACGGTTTAATTACCCCTAAGATATAAGGTACTGGGATGCCAGATGACCTTTTAATTTTGAATAATAGATCTAAAGTAACCTGAACTATAAAGGCATCAAAATTCACTCAGGTTATGAGATGTTAATAATTTCCAACTACTGTAGTATCTACCTACTGAATAATAAAGTTGATCTTTTAATGTAAAGTATATTTATGAATTCTGTTTACAAAATAACTTATTGAAATTCTATGGTTATGAAATTACTAATTAATTGATCATGAAGTTAATTGCAAAATATCTCATTTAACAGTTTAACTGGTAGAGAAAATAATAGATATCTATGTTTCCTTCACATAATAATTGACAAATTCATTTCAAGTATTACTTGAATAATAATGGTAATGATTGTATATCAGGTATTTCATAGTTATTATTAATATAAGTTTTAATTAATAAAACATCAATCTCACGACGAGATAAGGCAATAGAACGACACAAAAATCCTAACAGATTTCTCTGATATCACTCTGAGCAATAAAAGGTTATGTCACACTTTGCTTACTGATACGACATTTTGCCTTCCTTGGAATGTCGTGCCGAGACTGGAGAGCGGGGCCCTGGACGAAATCTCAGGATAAGAGACCGTGGTCTCCCTCTGGGGTGGCAGAAAGACTGGTGGATGGGGTCGTGTCCCGTGGGAACACGTGCCTGACACTGGTAGCGTGGTCGTCCTTCGAGGTTAGATGAAACTCGAAAATATGGGGCTCCGAATGTTGAGATCCAGTATTTAGGGGCAGGTAGCAGCAAAACCTTCAGATAATGTAAAAGATTCCTTCCATAAAAGCGGATATTCGGATGCAGTAAATATTGAAAATCAATATGGCGTCCGTGAAGACAGGTGGGGTTCCACTTCGTAGATAGATTTTCCGATGAGATAAGATAGTGCCCCGATTGATAGGGTAGGTAGAAAAGAACTATAACAATATATAAACTCTATTAGAGAAAGTTTCAGATAGTTTGAACAATTTACTTACCCGATATAATAATCGGTCCTTAGATAAAGAGAAAAGGTAGGGGTGCGACTGGTCGCTTCAAGCACCGAGATTGGAAGATGGCCGAGCCTGTTCCAGACTCGCGAAAAGGACGAATCCTTTTGCGCAACTCAAAAGGGTGTTAGTTCATCTTCCTAAACTACATCACAGCGACATCTGTGTTTCTAGTTAATCGAAAAGGAAGATTGTAAGAGAAAGAAGTTACAGATTGTACTACAAGGTAGGGATCTTGAACTTGCCTAGTTTAGTTAGTTTTACCACTCGGCAACAGGTGGCGATGTTGGATCAAAATTCATATTTTAATCAAATAAGGTGGCTAGGTGGATACCTTTATAGTAGGGATTTAGACAATGATATCTTATTTAATAATATTAAATGGAGCTAATTAAAGAATAAAACCTTTAACGACGTTACAAGTTCAAATGATAATTCTTCTTCTTTTTCAAATTTAAACTTTCTGTCCTTTTTCAATAAATCACTCAGAGGTCGGGCGATGGTCGAATAATTTGGCACAAACTTCCTAAAGTATCCAGTAAGTCCAAGATAACTCTGAATTTGCTTCGTGGTCGTGGGTTTGGGAAACTTCATTACAGCAGCTATTTTTCTCGTTGATGGTCTTACGGATCCGTTTTCTATTTCGTGGCCTAGATATTCAACTCCAGTCTTCATAAATTGGCATTTTTTCCAATTTATTTGTAGTCCATACTCTTCAGCTCTTATCAAAACAGTTTTCAATCTTTCAAGTGCTTCGCTTTCTTCTACGGCTGGGATTACTATGTCATCCATGTAAGTCAAAACAATTCCCTTCTGGATCAAGTCCTTGAATACGTCGTTAATAAATCTTTGAAATACTGCAGGTGAATTACATAACCCGAAAGGAGCTTTGAGAAATTCAAACTGGCCTCCAGGTGTCACGAATGAAGTATATTTTCGACTATCCGGCTCAATCGGAACATGAAAGAATCCATTTTTAAGATCCAGAGTGGTAAATAATTTTGCTTTCGTCAGCTTATCAATTTGGTCTTCAATCACAGGGAGTGGATAGCGATCCTTAATAATTTTCCTATTCAGTTTTACATAATCAATACAAATCCTCTTCTCACCTGTCTTCTTTTTTACTATTACAATTGGACTTGCATAATCAGATGTACTTGGCACAATTATACCCTCTTTTATCCACTCCTGCATTTGTCTTTCAACTTCAGCTTGTTCAGAAATCGGTAATCTTCTTGGGTGTTGATACACAGGGTTTTCATCCGTCAATAAAATTTTCATTGAAATATTTGATTTGTGTTCATCTTTCGGTTTGTAATTTTTAATCATATCTCTCACTTCTTTTTCATACCTGGTATCACCAACATCAAGATCCTCGTCGGAAGGTTCAATGGTCAACATGGAATATTCGGAAATCATTTCGCTACTGGATTCGTTTCTTTCTTCTGCACACGTCATAACTATTTCAGTATCTCTTTCAGTTGACACAATCTCAATTTTGTCAGAATTTGCCACCAGCGTTACTTTCTTCAAAATTGGTTTACCCAAAATAACCGTCATATTTAGAGGCATTTTCTCATCTGGTATCACATGTACTATCGTCTTAAATTTTATTCCGTCAACTTGCAGATTAGCTTCGAATTGCCCCAACGTTTTTACCAATCCATTTCCAAAACCCGTCAAAGTATTGAGTTTTCTTTCTAATTTTAGAACTGGCAAATCCAAAAAAGTTGATAGTGCTATCAGATTAAAATCACTACCTGTATCAATAAAAGCACTAGTTTTCATATCGTCTATTTCAATTACTTTATTCATTCCATGATCATCTGCTTCTGAATTTCGAATCTTCAATGTTCTTTTACGATGCTCGTCTGTTTCTCCTTGTTTATTCATCGCTTTATTTGGACAACCAGTGGCAATGTGGCCAAATTCATTACAAGAGAAACACTTTGTGCCCTTTGTTCTATCTCTGCAATTATTTGATTTGTGGCCCACCCTGCCACAATTAAAACATCTGTCTTTAGTTGTAGCTGCTTCTTGTTGCCTTGATCTCGTCTCAGCTTTTGATTTAAAATCATTTCTTCTTCTCTCTTGACTAGTCTTAAATTTAGAATAAATCTTAAGTTTGTCCTTTAATTCTTCTAAACTTTTGGCGCCATATAAAATTGCTTTATTTATTTCTTCGTCAGGAACTCCTTGTATTATATAATCTATTAAGGCGGCTTCTTCTATGTTTCCTTGACCACCAATCTCTTTCATGCAAAGCAGATACTGTTGCAATGTCTCATCAGCTTTCTTCTTTCTCATATTCAACTTTTTATGAATAGCAGCACTATTAACTGTTTCTCGAAATTCTACTAAAAGCCTCTTCTTTAGAATTTGCCATGATATAATTCCTCTTTCTGACCTAAGAAACAATCGTGCAGTACCAGAAAGTGATTTCTTACCATACAAAAGTTTTTCCATCGGGGACCACTGAAATACGTGTGCCATTTCTTCAAAATCTTCGATCCACCTCGTAATTGTGAAGTCATCATCTCCACTAAACTTTTGTAATGCCTCGTCTACATCTCTTGAACTCATATTAAATCTTGGTGCGAATGTGGGACTTTGAGCAGTTGTTCTCACAGAAAGCGCTTCACTCTCAGCCTCAGATTCACTGTCTCGAGTATCTTGACTTCTTACAGATTCTCCCTTTCTCGAAACATTTTTACTTGTGACTTTCTTCTTTTTTTCTTTCGTCTTTTCTTCTTTTTCTTCGTCTTTCGTCTTTTCTTCTCTTTCTTCTGGTTCAGCGTTGTCTTCACTTTTGTCTAAATCGCCATCTTTCTTCTTCTTGCCTAATTCGTCATTCTTAAAGTCGTCATCGTCTTCGTCGGAATCGATTTCAGCTATTAAAGTATTTAAATCACACAATGCAGATAATATTCTGTACTTTAATTCCTCTTTTGAACCATCATAATCTAAACATAATATGTTAGCGATTGAAATCAAATCACTTAATGAGAAATTTGCGTCAATAAATGAAAGTTTAGCTTCGTATTCATCTGCGTCATCTTTGAAAGAAAATCCTGCAAACTCTCGCAAGCGTTGTCGATTTTTTCTGTCACCGTCTTCTTCGAAAATTAATGCATGCAATACTTTAATCGGTTGCGTTCTTGAAGAATTTATATTTCCCAAAATAGAGGGTATTCCTCCTAGCGTTGCCATTATTATAACTTTATCTTGCTCTGAGGTATACAGGTGTCTTATTAACAGCTGATCGTCCTGACTGTGGGATGGGAAAAATCAATATTTCCACGAAATGCAAGTAACAAACGAGCAACTGCACGTCAAATACGCGACCGGAGACAGCGAACCGACCACCGTGATCGCTGTTGTTCCAATCCTGCGAGCTGCGAGCCCTGAAACGACGAATTTACACTAGACGCGGACCGCGCGGATTTCAACACAACAACACCTGAACTATTGCAACTTCTTACACTTCAATTTTAAATGTAGACACAGAACTCACTTCAGTCCACGCTTTGGTTAATATTATTAACATTAAAACACACTGATTAAACGCAATATACCGCGTATAGAACCGTTTAATGTCCTTTAATTACCTATCTACCTATATATCCATCCCGGACGAGCCCCCAAAGTTGTAGGAAAAATTAATTAGATAGTAACTGGTAGTAGGTATTGGTTTCAATGTTCAACAATTATTAACAAAGTTTATTAAATGAAAGTATTAAGACACTATTAAATGAGAAATAACTAATAATTGAGTGGTAACTTCTTTGGGAACACCTTGGCCCCTTGGCACGATCGAACCCCGTCTGAAATAATTCGTCTTAATTAAATAGGTTGACCGGACCACGTCTTATTCGCGTCTTACCGCTTCGGTGTTTTCTCTTCCACTATCCTATCCAGGCGTACCCTGTTCCCTTGGGCTTCTCCCGCAGTCAGTGGTGGGGGGATGGTAAAGAGACTGATCTCCACTAACCCATCCTACATATATACAACCCGTCCCAAAAAAGGGGGAAAAAACTCTGCCGGGAAATTTTTGTAGCATTGTTTTACTTTCTTCAAATTCCCAATCCCCAAGGTAAGGAGGTCATAAATTCGGATATGATTTCCCAGCTGTGACGAGTTGACGACAGGATGATGGGACATTTACAAACGTGGTGTTTGTTTGATTGTTTTTTGGAGCTAAATAAAGAAGACGGTTTCGTGATCCCTGATGTTGCAATCATATAAACTATTTGCATCCTGTTCTTGGCAAGTGGTTGTGGCAAACAGTAAAATGCGTTTTACAAAGAAGTCTGTTAGACAAACAATTTCTTGCCAGCAGGTCTCTGGGGCTGGTTTGCCTCATGACTGCATGGAGGGTGAGTCATTCAAAAATTACATGGAAAGCTGTCTCGTCTTCCCCATTGCAAAGTCTGCATAGTGGTTCTTATCTGTAGAAGTCTCCATTGCGGTTTTTCTCTGTAGACGCCCATCTTAAGCAGATGTTGTCTAAGATGGCGATGCCATGTGAGAAGTCCCACTTAGTCCACGGTCCTGATCTGTGTGCTGCAGGAGCAGTATTTCATTTGGCAAGGCTTGGAGATGTCTCTTTCAACATATTAACTTGAAATTGTTTTTACCTGGTGCATTGTTCCAATAGAATTTGTATTGGTGTCAATATGGTGTAACCTGAAGTTATGTTGCCAGTTGCCACCGTCCTTGAGTGTTGCTGAAAACAAAATAGAAACCATACAACTATAGTTTGGGAGGCGTCCGATGGACATTGTGTGTTATCTAAAAAATCCTCTCAACTTGGTGCGCCACTAACCTTGGTAGACGCTCACCAAAAACGTATCTCTGTAATAGAGGCGATTCCAGTCCGTTTTAAGGTAACTATGATAATACCAAGGACTGACAACAACCCTCCCAACCTCGGTACGCTACGAAACTTGGCACTTGGCACAAGTTCTCCTGGTGGTATCTCTATGGAATACAGGCGATTTCCGACCTACGGTTTCAGAAAATCAGAAAAGATGTCGCCACTAAACTTCTCCTCTAGTCTAGGCAGTACGTCCTCAAATTTCCGTTTCTGACTAGACCGAGGCCTAGACAATTATTGTTCAGTTGCACAGTGGACAAAAAAAAAACGAATTCAGTGTTGCGATTGCTTTATTCGTTACCTTCTTGGCATGTTATATTATCGTTCACGCGTGTACCCCATGCAATAGACATAAACGCAAACTCTGTGCATACTGTTTACACTACCTACCTACCTTTTTATTATTGTGCCGCGTACCGGCGCCAAGTTTTTTCCCTTATCTCCTCTGACGCACATGTAGTTTGTTTAGTTTTAAAATAATAAACGGTAATTAAGGTACCGTTAAAGCTACGTCATCGTATAACAGTTCTTAAGTTATTGTATCGTGTCATCCACTATTTTTTTTTTCATTTTTGAGAGAGATGGCTATTGAAGTCATGTCTGAACTCATTTTACAAAAATAATTGTAAATAACTTAAAATAGTAGTCCAAATTCTCATGTGTGTCATATGCTTGTATGTCATATAAAATTTCAATTCCTGTTAGTTTCAATAAAATATTAAAGATGCGAAATAATTTGTGACTATAATTTGAGAACCTGGATGAAATTACTGGTGTATTACCAAGTGCCTGCCTTAATTGGCACTTTTTTTATGATTCATGCCATTTTTGACCACCATTCTTCATAGTTTCTGTTATTGTTTGTGCTTTGGAAGTGAAATTATAAAAAGGTAAATAATAATTGGATCACTGAAAAACTCAAACTAGAACGGAAACGTCAAATTGAAATATTTTATCCTCATTCAGAAAGACAGAATATTCTAAGTTTCTGAGATTAGTTGTTCTTTGTGGAAGTTGGCTGTTTTTACAACAAATTGGGACTTAGGGTACCTGTATTACCGACAGTAAAGCTAGGAAGCGTCAGTGTCGGTAATACAAGTACCCTACAACGATTCACGCTAGAGTACCACCCCTCGCGGGTGGCAAAATCCGTAACCTCCACACTAATTCGATGGGCAAAACTAATTGTTACCTTATTGTTCATCCTTCTTCAAATACCTACAACCAATGCCAAATGGAAATTGGTAATAACCTCAGCACCGCACGTACTCAGCAGATGTCGTTTAACAGATAACTGTTCCTGGTTAGTTTCTTTTCTTTACTCTAATAAAGTTCATTATGCAAGTAGTAATGCTTTTATTTATTGTTCTATGATTTGTAGATCACTGATTTGAGTAGTTCAATTACACGCCTTCCAATTGTTTGTATTTTTTTCTGGCAGACATGCTTCATTTTATTAAAGGCAATAGTTGATGAAAAATTTTGTGGATCACACGTTATTTATATTATGGCGTCTGATGCCAAACGTCAAACAAGCTTTTTGGAGGTCCTGGACGACAAGTTTGCAATAAAACTAATTTTACGTTGAGGGGATATTCCATGACCTTCCCGGAGTCCCGGCTACAACAACAGGGCGACATTTCAGCAAGATGGTGCCCTACGCGACACGTCTAAAACAATGTACTTTGCACTTTGCAGTAAAACTCGTTTTACATAGAGAGGCCATTCCATGGCTTACTAGGAGTCTTCACTAGACTCCTGACTTATATTTCTAGAGGGGGTATAGTTACATAGTCGCTGGTAAAATTGTTGTCATCTGCTCGGATGATGCCACTGATGAAGTTAGTCACAACAAGATCAAACCTTGAGTTTGTTGAAGGTCGACAGAAGTACGGTTCCAGTTTCCGATTCATTATTCATAATAAAAAAAAAAAACTAACAACATAACGCTATTTAATAAAGCAACTTTTTATGTGATTTTTTCCTCAGGCACCAGCACCAATAACAATAATGTACCTAACTAACTTTTCCTGAAGCAATATTTGAACTCTTCTTCATTCGCCCAGAAGTTGCTATAATTGCTAAAAACTAGAACCATTAAATTTCTATTTTTACGTTGTCTTTATACGTTTTCCCGTGCATTTAATCTGGCTACCCATCTAGGTATTTTTAGCTTTAAGTACAATTAAAAATTGTCTAGTTTCTCATCGAAATTTTGAGCCACGTCATTGGACCGGAAACTTGTTTCCTGATGTAGCCCATTTATTATGCAGACTGTTTTTTAAAAGTTGGCATGCCAAGGTTATTAATAAATTATTGTGATTATTTACACACCGCTCATTACGTACCCACCTGCATGCCTAATTGCACTGATTTCAGAATTTCCTGATTTATTTTGTATTTTGCCATACACACTCGCAAGATTCAAAGGAACAGATTACGTTCGCAACTGAAGCGCGCGCGGGATGCGACTTTGAATTTGAAAATTAATTAATTTACTAACTAGATTGGTAGGTAATTGGGCATGGTTTTGATGTGATAATATGCAATGTTGGCATTAATAATTCAAGAGTATGCTACTCGTACCTACGTCATAATTCGTTCTTTTGACTGAATAAATACACCTATAACAACATCAAGGCGTGCTCGGGTAATTTCACCCTATTTGATTCTCTTCATATAAAATCAACGGTGTGTATCAAAATAAATAGAGCTCTAATAATGCGATGTTACATTTAAATTATTCACTGTACATTTATTTATTTGCGAAATTCCCTAGAGAAAAGATTCAAATAAGAAACCTAGAAACAGCGGTCTTTTTTCTTCAATATGATCATTTAACTGGGCCTCGTCTAGTCTAGATATTATATTATAACGAAAACGAAAGAAGGTTTGTTTATTGTCACGGGGTGACGTGACAGATCATTCTGCCTGCGTCTGGAGTCGTCAGTGAAACGACCAAAAATCTCTGGAATCCACGGCCGTCGTATATATTATATACGGACAATCGGGACATTAGCTGGAGTTTAGTTGTAGCCTGGAAGTTGAAGGCTGAAGTACCATAGAGAAATAATGTTTAAGGAATATAGTTCAGTTTAGATTGGAGCGCCATAGAGTAAAGAATGAGGAAGAGAGTTAGTTGACGATTGGAAGACATAGAGTAGAGACCAGAGTGAAGCGATTGTGACTAGTGAAGTGAAATCAGTGTTCAAATCATAGTTGTTGTGTTAGTGTTAAGTTTGTGCTTTTAAATTGTTTTAATCGTTTTAAATTGTTAAATTTAAGCTTTTCAAATTGAAGGGTCCAATGCAATAACCAGTCAAGTCCATTTTTAAGGCCAAAATTAGTTAGCAGTGGATTCTTACATAGTATAAAATTCTCTTTCGTCCTGTGTAATAACCAGCTCTTGATCATAGAAAATAAGGAAATTAAAAATTAAAATTAGAGTTGATGATATTGAAATTCTTATTATTTTCTATGATCAAGAGCTGGTTATTACACAGGACGAAAGAGAATTTTATACTATGTAAGAATCGACTGCAAACTAATTTTGGCCTTAAAAATGGACTTGACTGGTTATTGCATTGGACCCCTCAATTACTCATGGTCCTACGCTGTGGTTATTGTTGCACCAACATTTATCTCTTATGTGTTGACGTCTCCGAGGTAATACAAGTACAGAAAACTGAAAATTGGCAGAAAAATGAATGCCTGACGTTTTCAACTAAACTTGACAGTTTCCGAGATTTACGGCAAAAACTGAGAAAAGGGACCAATGAGAAGGAGCCTGAAATCAAATATCTTAAACTATAATACAGGAAACTCTCACTGAAATACATGCATTTGGTCGACGACTAGGGTAGGGTACCTGTATTACCGACCAGTGTCGGTAATTCAGGTCTTTATCGACGACCCTTCGACAGCGACATCTATTGGTCCGGGGTGGACCTAGCACCAAAATTAGTATGCGAAATTGGTTGATTTCTTCGATAATTAACACAACCCCGCTGAAGTAATTTTGACAGTAGTTCCATTTTATTATGTAGAGTGAAGTGAACGAAAGTAATTGTTTAAATCGTCGTTAGGTCCGACCCGAAATGCTAGATGGAACTTAATTTTGTCGCAGCTATTTGAGCTGACATCTACGAGACTTCTTCTTTCTCTCCTTTGGAGTTTATGGCCTTTTTACCTACCAAGCTATTTAGCATGACAGCATTATTTATCAGCTGTTGTTCAGGGGACTACCCATTCCTGAAACTTTTGGAACTACATTTTTTGGTCCAATTTGACTGATACCGTGATACCTAACATCCACTGTTACAAACACCATAGAAAAATCACATAATGGTGCTCGCGTAATTTAATTAAAGAAAAGAGATAAAGAGACTGATCCTCGCTCTGATCATTGAAACGCAAACGCAACCCCGTTACGGGAATGGGCATGCTAATAGACTATAGGCTGTGTAACTCCCCATCCGTCAACTTCCCAGTACTGCTCTGAAGATGAAGGCTACAAGATTGATTCATCGAAACAGGGATAAAGTATACTGATGCACTTTCCCCTTATTTCAAAGTCTGCTTTAATGAGAAAGGAGTCTGAAAAAAAACTATAGTAACGCTATGACAGGTGACAAGTATCAGTTTTTATCGCTGTAAAAGTAAAAGGCGAAGAAACATGAAAAAGTTCACAAAACATATTACCTACAACAAATCCAGAGATTTTTCTTATGTGGCGGTGATGTAGCATGATTGTTTGGAGAGGACGACTTCCCTGTTAGCTGTTAGCCAGTCGGTGAGTGAAATTTCTGTGTTTCTGACATCTGACAACTACAAACGTATAAACATGAACCTGCTGGAAACAAAACGGATGATGAAGTCTGGGAAGTGGGAACCGTCAGTGTTGCCACGATATTCTTACATTTCCTAGTTGTTAGATTGCATTAAAAAAATAGTTTTAAGGAAAATATCGCTAAAATTCTGGTTTCCTTTAATTATTTTGAGGTAAACCTGAACAGGCATCAACACTAGATGCATGAAAAAGCTGGACTGCATAATATCTCTGTAAACTCCAGTATCAGTTCTAAATTGGGCACCAATTCAAGCACAAACAAAATCCAGTTTTTCAAAAAATATAAACCAAGTTATCTGCTGAAGCATCCAAACTTATCTGGCAGCCTTGGAAACTGTTAATTTAAATCTTCTTTCCAGCTCCAGGTTTTCGTTTTGTATCATAAACCCTATTCCCCGTCTCTCCTCTTTTTCCGCCGCTTCACGAGATTCCTCCCACCCACTCCCAAAACATCAATTTCAAGCTCCCGTCGCTGTGTATATACCTACCTAACTACCTATAGTAGCAGCAGCTTGTGATAGATCGAGTGGAAATTCAATTGCCTTCCAATCATATACGTAGATGACCTTGCGAGTGTCTTTAATTATTTAAATTCGAATACCCATACAGTCGTCATTGGCAAACGATATTACAATAATAACTTCATATAAAATTCCTCGTCATGGCGGCAGGAAGATAACTGACGAAACTCAAGCAGTTTATTCATTGGTGCGCCGACAATCGGATGGCTAATAATTAATGCAACACTAACACTATGTATGACCAGCATTGTGTAAGTGGCTCGATTTATCTTTTATAATAATAAGTCATGATCAATCAAGACTACTTGTGGTTATTCTCAGTCTCACAGAGACATCCAAAGCGTCGGATCAGAAGCACAAGAAGTAACCATTCATGGTTGATTAAGAACCTAATAAATTATGTTTCCCATAAAATGGGTGAATAAAATTCAATAACCTCTCCCGGTTATTGTTCATACAGATTTATTTTCAAAGTTACCAGAAAAAATTTATCGGATTTAGTATACCTAGATCTTGAACTTAGTAACGGTCATTATAATGTAATCATAACGAGAGTAACAACCAGTAACGGAACCATTGATGATATTGATAACAGCCAAAAAAACAACAAATTGTATTATGCAGATTTTTCCATTTACCTACAGGTAAGCACTTTCTGACAATAAAACTTTTATTGCTAGACATTTAAATTTATAATACCTACCTACAACAAGTGAGAGAACATTGTTTTTCTCGAGACTATAAAAGGGGTTTATTCTGGAAACGTCCCTGCCATATCCTTCTTCATTACAAGACTCGAAGCTTTTACGTATAACGACAGCCGTTTTATTTGGAACTGAATAATTCAAAGTGTAGGCGTCATTTGCGATGCATTCGGGTCGATACGAGAGACGTCTACAAAGAAGAACAAAACGGAAATAGTGTACCTATAATACCGCTCGGCCAGTGGCGGCTTTTCATATTGTGAAGTAAGTGCCACTTCAACCATTTCTAATCAAATATTATAACGAGACCGCTCTTGAAAAATTCAATTTCACATTCATTTGTTTGTTTACATTTTTTTATTCAAGGAAATGAAATGACACTTTCGCGACAATAATTACAGTCACATGCCAGGAATGACCAATTGACGGACAGTGTGCGTTCTATCAAATACCAGCATGACATTTCTAGAATCCACGGCCAGGGATATAAAGGCGAGCTGTCGGCGCTCTAGCAGGCAGTAGTAACTTGGATGTTGGAAGTGAAGTCTGAAATATACAGAATAGCCAGTGGTGTTATAATGGATTGTGAAGTATAGACAAGTGGTGTAATATCTGTGAGTGGAGACAAGAGGACAGCTTTGATTATTTACATTTAGAGGTTATAAGTAGGTACTTGTGTTGGAGAATAAAGACATTTGCAGACTTTTGCGGTGATTTTATAAGTGCTAAGATCCGTAACAATATTGTATTATTGTTTTTCCTAATTTCAGCTTAATTTTTTTTTGCAAGCTACGATTAGCTACAAGAGTTTTTTGCCAGGTCAGGTCAGCTCGGTTTTTTTGCAAGGTGAAGTTTGAAAGACCCTGCAGCTCGATTTTTTTTTATAAGATCAGGTCAGCTCAAAAATTCCAGCTTTTTTCGAGCATTGTCAAACGCACCTAAAAAATTATTTCTTTCAAGGTTTGTTTGATAAGTCCGGTCAGCTCGAAAATTATAAATTCGAACCTTGTCAAGCCGGGCATTTCAAGAAAAAAATCGAGCTGACCGGACTTTGCAAAATTAGAATTTTTGAGCTGACCGTGCTTTGTCTAGCCGGACAGTGCCAAAACCTGTGTAGGAATCTACATTTCACTAACAATCCACGAGCCGCCACTGCGCCCGGCTGAAAGATTTTGAACAAATGTATACATTCGTACATTCTTTTATTCTTCTTATTTATTAATTCTTCACTGAATTTATTAGGGGAGAGGATAGAGGATTCGCGATTTTAATTGGTATGGTGTATAGCATTACAGTTTCTTTTACGTTTATTCAACTGCAGGAAACATTAAAACGCGCAATTAGAACGCGCATTTAGAACAACTTGAAGTAAAAGTAAAATGAATCGATTTCTAAATTAAGCCAAACTGGCGTTATCATAATTGCAGTTCAACTTTTGACATGAGTTCTAAGAGGGGTGGCAGCAATGGTTTTCAAACCCAAAAATAATTTTTTCAACAAAAAAGGGGTGCTAACTTTGCGCTAAGAAGACCCGTGGTGTAAGGTTGGCACCCCAAAATCAAGCAACCATACTTTTGACATCAGTTCTGAGGGGTGCAGCAATAGTTTTCCAAGCCCAAAAATAATGTTTTTAACAAAAAAGGGGTGCTAACTTTGCGCTAAGAAGTCCCGTGATGTAAAGTTGACAACCCAAAATCAAACACCCCTACTTTTGACATGAGTTCTGAAAGGGGCGCGGCAATAGTTTTCCAAACCAAATATTTTTTTTAAACAAAAAAGAGGTGCTAACTTTGCGCCGAAACTCAAATTGATGCTCAACAGTTCGCGAGTGCTCTTTCTGTTCTAGAAGAATGGCTTAAGAGTTCCTGATACTAATTTTAAATTTCTGCAAAAATTCAACAATTAATTTCCAGGATTCAAGTCACTTCTGCAATATCGTCCGCTACCCTGGCGGCCTTTTTTTACTCATTTTTTACGTCATTTTTACTCGAGACATGTACGTCCGTACCTACTCGCGGTAGCCTCGGCGCTACTGCATTAAAACTGTTTTGTGGCTTCATTTATGCAGAACCATGTAAAATTTGTATCAGGAACTCTAAAACTATTCGTCTAGAACAGACAGAGCACCCGGGAACTGTTGCACTCTCAATTTGGGGGCGGCGGGAAGTTGGCACCCCCTTTTTGTTTAAAAAAAGTAATTAATATTTGGGCTTGAAAGGGAATTATTCCCTCTCTGAACTATAAAACTATTAAACTAGAAAACCATAGAACTCGTGTTAAAATTTGGGGTGCTTGATTTTGGGTGGCAACTTTACACGGGTGAAAAGAAGTGACGCAGTTGGCAACAAACAGAGACTTCAATCTCTAAAATTTGAAAAAAAAATCATTAAACACACTCCAAATAATTGTCAAATCTTCAGTTTATTATTGTTTTTTCTTTTCTTAAGTGAACACTTTCTTGTCGAAATTCTAAAAATATCGTGACCAGACGAATAAGTTGGACTGGAAGTAGGTACGCTACCTCAACCTCAACCTCCAACTACATAACTACCTACCTAAATGGCTAACCTAATCGACCAAAAATTATCAAACTTCAAGTTCAAATAAATAGAAAAATAAAAAGTTTTGAAGGACCTAAAAAAAAGATATAAAACAAAGACAAAGAAAGACAAAAAAAACCGATTCGATTGTCATCACTTTTCTTTCAATTATTCTGGCTCGAGTTCTGGCTAAATGCACAAGTGTGCGAAGGCCATTAAAGAAACGAAAAAGACTGTCAATAATATAAAAGGGTCTTCTTCTTCATTTCGGACATAGGTATAAGAAGAAATCCCAAATGGTTTATTTGGTTTATAATTTTAATTCAAACGTGTCCTTTGTCAAGCTTAGTGAAGTTGGCACCCCTAAGTGTGAATTTTTATAAAATTTAAATTTAGACGGTTTTCGTCACTTTTCGTTTGTCCAACCAAAATTTTGGTTTGTCCATGCACGCTTCAAAAAAAGTTATGACCAAATTAAACAAATTTGGACCAAATGCGAAAAACGGCATTTTTTGTTAACGCGTTGTAGGTACACGTTTGTCCACATTCAAAAAAAGTTACAGATTTTTTTTACATCAGCATGAACAGTATTGAACAGATTTCATTAATTTTTTTAACAAACGGTAAGTATTCGGTTGTCCCGAGGGTTGTTCACGATTTTTACACATAATTTGTCCAACCAACGTTTTCGCCACTTGTCCCCCCCCCCCCCTTCAAAATCCCGTTTGAATTTTACAAAAATTCGCATTTTTTGGTGCTGCTGTCAATTTGTATTGTGAGGTGGACAATACAAAACAATCGTATCCGATATGAAAAATAATAACAATTACATACAAAATATTCACCTGGGGGAGGAGGGGGGTGTGTTAAACTTTTTTTTTATTTGACCGCAACTTTTTTTGGAGAGAGGACAAACGAAAATTTTGGTTGGGCACACGTAAGCAAATCGTGGACAAACAAATGCCCATTGTATTTTTAAAAAATTGGCACTTAGGGGTGCCAACTTCACTCAGCTGCTTTGTCATGGCTGTTCAGATTATGGTCAATATAAATTCCATGGCTTGCTTACTTAGGTAGATTACATATTTTTTGAAAATTGAAAACTGCCATTTTAAATACATAATATCCTATTTGACAGTTTCAGTTTTAAGTATAACAAAAACAAAACTACAAAAAAATACAAAATTCAATGGCTTACTTACAGACTATTTTATTTTACTTTTATGAACACTTACCCATCTCAAAAAAAAGTCAAAACCAAACAGAACTTTCAGCAAAACGTAAATAACTCGAATCCAACAAAAGAAGGAAACACTGAATCACAAGAACCAAGAACGATCACAAAGAAAGAAATCCCATTCAAATATCGCACGAATGGAATTCGGATAAAGTAGGTTCGTAAGTGTGGTTACGTTACGTTCTCTGGTAAGGCAGCGAAAGTATGTTTTCTGACACACTCAAGATTTGAAAGGTTCGAACGGGACTGTTGTTCGCCACACGCAAAACTCGCGACGATCGTTCATTAACGAATTACTACACTTTATTTATTTACTCAACTTACACAACTCACGACGATCGATTTCCAGATAATAACATAAACAAAACGATAATTTATCGAGCAAAACACGATCAGCCTGTGGTGGACTTCCGTTCTACGATGAGTCGAATAACATAACAACTCGCGCTCGCTCGCAGCCGCAGCCGACTCGACTACTATCTGGTCTGGAGGTCGGAGTCGAACCCTCGAACCTCGCCTCTGCCTGCTTCTGTCTGCCTCCACTCGACTTCATTTCATTCCGGTCGTCGCTTTGCTTTGGCAGTATCGTTTGATCTCAGTGCGCCGGATAGGTAGACAACCAGTAATCACTCTCAGGCTGTCGCTCTCGTTCAGCCTCGGAACAACTCGTGGGATGCCGATATGCGGGGGGGGCATTGTTTATTTACACCTGAATTGCAGCAGGCTCATCCATTGAGCTAGTTCGATGAGGGAGGGATTATAGACTACAGTAGACTCTCGATTATCCGGAATGGTATGGAAATTGAGTTTTCTGTTCTCGGTTTTTTATAACTTAGATGCGCAAAAATTGACCATTTTCTCCAATCTGAGCCTTTATACGTTGTGTGTAGTTTTTTATTTGCTACCCGTTTCAGTTTTTTAGAAATAAAATCGAAAATTATTCATTTTTCGCAAAAAAACTGATCTCTTTCGAAATCAAATCTCTACTACATGTAAATTGATGTGTTTAAAAAGCTTAAAACCTAAAAAGTAGGCTTTGTTTATAACAATACTTGAGTCATTTGTCATTAGACCTAATTTCTGCTTATTGTTCTGCTTAATACAAGTTTTGTGCTATCCTGCTGGTGTTCATTATCGTGTATCGTGTGTCATACTAACACTAAATAATAAAAGAGATTTTCTAATAAGACTTCTAGCAGACTTATGTATATTATCATTTTCATGCAAAACAGTTGTTGTTTCATTTAATTTATTGAATTTTATTATTTCCAATCTGTTGTTACTGCAAACATTATAGTTATTCATATTAATTTAAATAATTTATGCCACCAATTTGAAATTTAAATTTAAATGCAAAACTCGTCTTAAAATATATGCTGATCAAAATAAGAGGCGCATAATTAATTTTCATTATCATACAACAGAGGCGTAATTTGATCACAAACCCACAATGCCATTTTGCTATTAATGAGAAATGAGAATCATATTTCATAAATTAGGACCAATCAGGTATCATTTTTAAAGTATCCGCCAATTAAATCTTGATTTTACGCTATAATGGTGATCGCAGTGGTGATTTGTGTTTTTAGAACATTGAGATGAATAATAAGAACCATAAAAAATTGTTCTTTATGTCAGAAAAAGCATCATTTTACTTCATCGTCGTTTACCAAGTTCGTCAAAAAAATTATAGCTCTTGGGTTAGTCACAAAAAAGCTTTACCGTGCAAAAACTACCGAAAGACATTTTATTGTTCTAACCTTTGGGGGGTGGGGGGGGGCTTGGTAGTTTAAATTCAAAATCGTGAAGTCCGGCAAATTCCAGCCCGGCGTTAGCCGCCATCTTGAATTCAACGAGGAATAGTTTTTTCTCAATATTTCATTTCATTTCTATAAAGTATCCGCCAATTAATCTTAATGTTAATCTTGATTTTACGCTATATTGGTGATCGCAGTGGTGATTTGTGTTTTTAGAACATTGAGATGAATGATAAGAACCATAAAAAAATTGTTCTTTATGTCAGAAAAAGCATCATTTTACTTCATCGTCGTTTACTAAGTTCGTCAAAAAAATTATAGCCCTTTGGTTAGTCACAAAAAAGCTTTACCGTGCAAAAACTACCGAAAGACATTTTATTGTTCTAACCTTTAGGAGGGGGGGGGGGCTTGGTAGTTTAAATTCAAAATCGTGAAGATATTCCAGCCCGGCGTTAGCCGCCATCTTGAATTCGACGAGGAATCGTTTTTGCTCAATATCTCGGCCATTTTCAACTTTTCAACAAATGTAGTAAAGACTTAAGTTGTTGCAAATTTGATTCTCTAAAACTTTGATCATTACAATTTTTATCGCACGGTAAATATTTTTTTAATTAAACGAGAAAAAAGTGGTAAAAGTATAATCATCGAATTATCTCGTTTATTATTCACTTTAGGATATAAATGCATAAGAATCAAGTTGGATAGAATTGTATTTCCTACAATTTTGATCTCCATAATTTGTTCTCTAGAACCAATATTTAAGGTCATATGATTACGATAAAGGCACACGGCAACTTAGGATTGCCATAGACGTAGAACCCTTAATATTGGTTCTAAGAAAAAAGTCGTGGAAATCAAAATTATAGGAAATGTAATTCTGTACAACTTTATTTATTTACAGTTATGTCCTTATATTAATAATAAACGAGATTAATGATAAACGGTCTACACTTCCCTGACGAAAGTACATGTGAAAAACCCTGCATAAGCCCCGCTTAAGTTCTTCAAATATATGAAAGTGTTTAAAAAGCACCATGAGGTACCTATATGAGTAGTACCTACTTACTGTGAGTACCATGTCAGCATGACCATGTCAGCAAGAAATGTAGATAGCATTTCGTAAATTAACTACCTAATTATTATTATGTTGTCAATGTTTATTATAAAAGAATTTACATTTTCATTTTCACTTTCACGCGCTAGTCCGTGAAAATAATATCACTTTTATGCAGTAGTGCTTAAAAGTATATCATATACCAAAGTACCTAAACAATAAAAAAAAACTTTATGGGTGCGGTTTAGCAAAAAAAAAGTTATTTCTAGAAATGTATGATTTGAAATAATGAATACATGATCGGTTCTGCTGCAAATGAGTTGAAGAATAACAGAATCTGAATTCTCGGATAAGTGGTAGAATTTCGCCCATTAAGGTTATAAAGAAGATAAATTATAGTCCTCAAGCTCTCCTATATGGTCTGCTAATGTGTTGTTGTAGTTGCAACTAAACAGGTTTGGGATTACATAATCTTGAATCAATATATTTTGAGATATTAGCGCATTTTTTGCTATTATACGGTATAGCTAAAGCTAACATTTCGAATATAATAATGTATATCCTTTTATTCTTAATTAAAAATAATAATAATACCAAATTTTAGGTTATTGCATTGATTAGTGCTGCCAGCAATTATTTTTAAACATGGCCTATTACTATTATCATTATTATTAAAACACTCGGTATTTGATATTGGTTGTCGATATCAGTGATTGAATTTAAATTCAAATATATGCGCATGCGGGTATAAACAGACAGAGTGGTATTTATCATCCCCGACATAAAAATCGACAGATGCTCTTATGCACCTGAGTTGCAGCATGAAATGTTCATAGAGCTAATAAAAGGCGTAAACATATTCAAATTACTAAATATAACTGCTATTTTGGGCTGTTGAATAATGGCTTGATTAGTTAATATTGATTAGCTGGTGCTAATCAAAATAATAAGGACTAAGTTATAAATTTAAAAAAGAGTATAATTATTATTATCGAAGTAATAAAAGAAGATTATCTATTTATTACCGAAGAAACCCATAGAGGTAATAAGTCTTCTAAAAAATTAAATGAGTATAGTTATAGGTAGAATAATTCTTCTAGAAAGTTATTAGAAATGAAGCAACATTTACAAACGGAGGGATAGGTTAGAAAAACTGTTTTATAAAACATTGATTTGAAATGGAAAGATCCTTGAATATTTTACGTTCTATACAATGAAAGAGGCAGGGGCCAGCCTGTATTTTACACGCGATTAACAAGATTAGCAGAATTAACACGAACCACGAACATAATAAGCCGATGAACAAATGAAGGTTTCTAGGAATGTTAATATACTGACATGCACCATGTAGGTGTGTATTTATTGTGTACTCACCAGAAAATTGCGGTCAGGTTCACTCTTTAAAACAATGATGGGTATTGACATATTTTGCATTTGTAATAATAACAAAGGTAATAACATATTATAAGAGTGTGGTTGAATTGTGGTCTAAATAACAATGCTAGTCTGGGTTAGTCTGGGAATATGGCAGCATCCTTTATAAAAAAATAAATGTCGCTCGAGGATAACTCTGCCCATGAAATTAATCCCATATCAGCTTCTACCAATATTTAATAAAAACCGTTAATTCAAATTTTTATTGTTTTTGTTATGAAAGTAAAAAATAGCGTATGCAATTCGTTTTATAAACTTCCCAAAACTAGAGGAGGCATAAATAATTCACTTTTTTGAGTGTTTTGTAGGTCATATTTATTCAAATCTATTTTTTTTTTCTTAAAAAATAATAAAACAGCCAATAAAGGCTCACGGAAATCTGCCCGTTAACTTAATGAGCCTTTATAATACCCGCAGTTTAACAATTTTAACGTTGATTGTTTTAATATCAAAACAAACACCTGTCAATTCTGGCAATTTATTTCAACATTGAGCAAAAACCAACCTATAGTTACCAACAAAAAAATATTAGAGGAATTTTTTTTAATAACAATTTTTGTTAAAACTACGCTTAAGTAAGCAATTTTGTAGCTTTGGTATCAAGGTGCAAGCTATAGAAATTAATTGGTATCTGAACAATAGAAAATTAGGCTTCGTATACGTGGTAAAGTGATAGAGATAGTAAAAGATATATCTTCCTTCAATTAATTAAATGCCATCCTCTAGTATAGTATATTATATTGTAATATACATATAAATTACTTACAAAGTGAGAGGAAAGTGATTTATAAGTACCATTACCTATACTGGTGTGTTATTAAAATCAATAGGGTATACCTACCTACTTCTAGAAGCCTTTTAAAGAGAAAGCTAAAATAAGAGCGTGAGAACTTGACAGTTCTTTATACCCGCACCTTGCTTAAAGGAAATATTTTGTACTTACGTAGATTTTATTATTTTCTTAATTATTACCAAGATCATTAACATTCTTGAGAATATTAATAATTACTGCTAAAATTTGTTATATACAACAATATACAATAATTATGTATATAATGAAGATACGAAAATGTGAGGAATCCCAAAACAAAAAAATTCGATAAGAGATAAAAATGCAATTTTTCCTCCAAGAACCTGCGGTTGTGGGGGCGGGGGAATCCCAACTACAAATGCCTGCAACATCTAGACCGCGCGATGGCGTCTGCGATGCTAGATGCTATATTTTTTTACTCTAATAATAATTGTGTAAGCACCAACTTAAATAATATACAAAGATTTTAATTAGCTTACCTTGATCTTGGTAAAAACATGGATCCATCGATGAAGACGGATCCTGACAATAAAATGTACCAGCATGTTGACAGTTCTCCCGTACTGAAACGAATAATTATTAAATATTATAGATTCTTCATGACATCATGTTTGATACTATCTTTATACTTAAACAATTTCTTGCTACAACGACACAGCTTATATAGCACCATTTTCCCCCCATTCAACAGGTTTTTTGTGATTATAGCTTCCATATTTTTTTAATCCTCTACGCCCTATTTTCCCCCGAATATTTCGTAAACATTGAGAATGGAAACAACGTGAGAAGGCAAGCCTCAGCGCGACGACAATGTGCAGACTAGAAATTTTTGGTGGCTTGGACGAATCCTTAAATAGCAGAAAAAAATCTAGAGTGTCATTATAAAGGCTTAAGTGTCCGTTTTCGTTTTTGAAAAGAAATAATGAAGACAGTTGACGTGTATTTTTTTTTGTGGGGGGAGGAGCGGGGGTGGTAATACCTACAGGTAAAAAGCTCGGTAGAAAGTGTGTAAATTTGAAAAGTTGCATATTATGGTTATCTCTGAGCCCGAAAAAGTTTCGACATTTTTCAATGACGACGTTAGAGGAAACTATAATTTAAAAAAATACAATCCAGTAATAATTTGTCGTTGACGAGACTAATAATAGTCCAGTACACAGCGGTCAAAAACGGCGAAACCTGGAAAAACTTCAGAACACCTCCGACCTAAACTTGAAAGTCTCCCCAACGCCGTTGGTTGCTTATTATTTTTAAGGGTGAAAACTACCATTACCCCTATTAGCGAAAAAATATAATACAATAAAATTATACAGGGTGATCCCGAAATGGCGGACACGGTATACAGGATGTTGTAGAGGATGTTCAGAGAGACTGTAAATTTAAAACAAAAATGGTTTCTTCGGCTTCGTTACCGAGATATAGGGTGTCCTTTTTCTAAAATTTAAATCAAAATGGCAGTCAAATTTAAACAACCTCCACAAGCAAGGCACATGATTTGACATAACTATTGCGATACTGTTTGCTTTTTATTTTTTTATTATCCATGGTAACATCTATCTAGGTATTGTAGACCTACACATTATTTTTCTCCCTGAAGAAGGGTATCCAGTGCAGTGTTGTGACTTTATTTTCCACAAAAGTGGTCATATTATATCTTCTTAAGGAAGCCATACTGGAGAAAAAAGTATGGCTCAACTTAGAATCTTTAATCCACAATGGATGCTGTGGTGCTGTCCGTGTCCGCCATTTCGGGATCACCCTGTATATGAACGTGTTTAGTAAAGGTCACTCGATGTAATTATGTAAGTGTAAAAACGCCAGTAACTATATATTTTTAGGGGTGAAAACCACCCCCGATAGCGAAAAAATAATAAAAAATTACGTTAAAGCATTAAAATGTTTGGATTTTGTTTAAATAACAGTTAAGTAAAGATTATTTTATGTTACCTATTTAATGCTATTTCGTTTATTATTGAATATTTTCAGGGGTAAAAACTACCCCCTGCTACGATAAAAATATTATAAACAAGCAGACTCAAACTTTTAATTGCTTCAAATTTTTTTGTAATAATTTCAGTGAAGATAACTTGATTTTATTTAATATTTTTCGTGAGCTAGAACCTCCACCAACCCTTACCATAACCAACCCTATTAGATGTTAAAATAAGCATTTAAATTTTAGAACTATAAATCAGCCCTAATTGAACCATCAAAATAAGAAATTTTCGAAAACTGCAAAAAAACAGTTCAATGTTTTTTTGACTATTATAACTTCCTCAATTTCGATGTTGGAAAAATTTTCCAAAAAGCATTTTAAAGGTAAATGCAAGGCCTACAAACTCATGTAGGATTGATATTTTTTCCACCTTTATTCTGGAAAGTGGCAATAAGGGTTAAAGGATTCGAAAATGGTACTAGTCAACCACTAGCTACAACTTTTGAGAGCTATATCTCCCTCAATTTTACACGTACGAAAAAAAAACCTTAAATGAAAAATTTTCTGTGACAAAAAAACAAACCTTTTGGTATCTTGTAATTTTTACATATCAGCCTTATTTTTTACTTATATTGAAAAAACGAACTTTTTTATAGAAAAAATTCTGACTTCAAATTGTTATCTTTTCAAAATTAAGGCTTGTTCATCGTTCAAACTCACAGAATTTATACTAATGGTATATTAAGGAAGTGGATTTGTAGAAGGGCTAATAAATATTTCAATTGGGGTGGTTTTGCTTGCAGGGGTTGTTTTGACCGTTTTTTCTACGAAAAAACTCGGCGTCTATCTTATTTTCGTCATAACTCGGTCAGTTTTTATACTAGGACCTTTCATAAAAAATAAAAATGAAGGTCTTTTCAAGCACTATCAAAAACTTTCCTTCAGTTTTTATCAAAAAATCCATAATTTTTTTATAATTTGAGATTGAAAGTTTCGATTTTTACTCCAAAAGCAAAAGTTGGCTTTTAATAAGCCATTACTCAGTTAATAATAGGTTTGGAGCAACCATAAACAAAACCGTTCTATTTGTTTTTTTATTAGCTACAACTTTGTTTATTATGGTCTTAGCGATAAAGCTCAAACTTTTTGAGATATTCATGAAAAACCGTTCAAAAACGTGGTAAAAAAATCGAAATTTCAATGGCAAATAACTCAAAAAGTATTGGCTGTAGGAAAAAAGTTTACGGAAGAAAAATGACTTACAATTACATTAGTAGATACTGATTTCTACAGTAATTTTTATAACAACCAATTTTTCACCCCCGAGAAGGGATGGTTTTCACCCCGTCGGTAAAAGCAAACCAACTTCATTGGGGAGACTTTGACTTTGAACTTTGAAGTAGAAGGGTATGGTCTACCTAAATTTAAATTTTTATAATTTTAGGAAGTGTTCTATAGAATTTCTAGCCAAAACGGGGCTGTTATACTGGACTATAAAATTATCGACGAGACTACAAATTAAAGTGTATTTTTTCACAGAAAAATAACCAAATAAACCTAAAAAAAAAAACGTATAGGAAAGGCCACCACCATTGCGATAACATTTCAATCGACAAAACGATTAATAATAATAATAATAATTGTAAGAAGAATGTTTCGATTTTAATGTCACACAATGTTTGCCACATTGATGAAAAATTCTTCAAACGCAAAGGTACCTATAGGTGCATCCTGTTGTCTAATACCAGCAAAAAAGCCGGTCCACTTATTTTAAACTACAAAGAATTAATTTAACAACTACTCCGATGCAGCCTGACCAGGACCTGTATCACACCTGGTTCAGCCCTAAACAATTTATATAACAATAACAATAATAATATTGACATGAGACGTGATGAGAATTTGCATTTCTCAGAACAGAATCAAAATTAAAAAAAAAAAAAGTCAAAATTCGAATTCTCTCATTATTAACAGAGCGTAACACTTTTTCTAAAGATTCAAGAGAAATTTCATTATTGTTTCCTATGCGCCCAGGAAACTCACTTGGTACATATTTATGTGAATGTTGACGCTCGCAATTGTATTACTGGTTGCATACCGTTGAATACGGTGAAAGAATAGGCGGAAGGATTAAAACTATTCTTCAGCTTATTCAGGTCCAAGTTCTTGGTTCTTTTTCGTCCTCTTTTATTTTAATTAAATGTATAGCATACTTTAAATTGACATTGCAGCCAAGTAGAATAATTCAACTAAATTTACAGGGTTAGAACTATTTAAAGGGCCACTACAGGGATATCCTTACCTAAACCATTGAAGATACGCGGTCGGTTAAATTAGACAACAGTTGAGCTATTTTGTGGCCATCTCGAATCCGCCAAAACATGTAAGATATCTGTGACCGTTCCTGAAATATCCTGAAAACACTGAAAATCGATAAATCCTATTTTTGCCATATATTTCTTCTAATTGAAAATTAATAAATAATTTTTCGTAGGCTTACATAAGCCGTTATATAAGCTATTCATCTGACGTTTCAAAAATTTTCAAAGCCCACTAGATCCCACAGTTTTCATAGTCAACTTTCGTTTTTCTTATGGCCGCCATATTATTTTCTTATGTCGTTCGATAAGAAGAAAATAATGGAAACCAAAAATTAATAAACTTCGAAAAATAATTTTAAAAAATTTTTGTTCTTTAATTTTTTAGACGGAATATCATAGACAAATTAAAAAAACTATAAGGCAAGCAGTATGACTTCATATTGACCTATTTCAGCGAAAAATTTTCTGTTAAAGAAGAAAAATTTTCAATTTTTTTTTTCTGAAGTTTATTAATTTTTGGTTTCCATTAATTTTTTCTTATCGAACGACATAAAAAAATAATATGGCGGCCATAAGAAAAACAAAAGTTGACTATGAAAACTCTGGGATCTAGTGGGCTTTGAAATTTTTTTGAAATATATGAATAGCTCATAATGGCTTATGTAAGCGTACGAAAAATTATTTATTAATTTCCAATTATAAGAAAGATATGGGAAAAATAAGATTTCTAGATTTTTCAGTTTTTTCAGGATATTTCAGGAACGGTCGCAGATATCTTGCATGTTTTGACGGATTCGAGATGGCCACAAAATAGCGCAGCTTTTCTCTAATTTAACCGACCTCGTATCTTCAAGGGTTTAGGATATCCCTGTAGTGGCCCTTTAAATAGTTCTAACCCTGTATACAGGTATTTCCTTAAAAAAGGTACATAATATTACGAAAAAAATGAAAAGTAGATTCTTTGATCAAAAATAAACAAAAAATTTCCATGTAGGTATGTCCGAAAATGTGCCGCTTTATTGAGATACAGGGTGCCAAAAAAATATTGTTTTTACAGTTTTTTTTAAAGATATAACGGGAACCGTTTGAGATGATACAGCATAACTCGCAGCTTTTGTACATATTATGATAGCTTATCATTGATAACTACCTTTTTATTATTCTAATTTGTAATTCTTTTTTTCATTTGCCATTGGCGGAGATTTTAGGATTGAGAAAAGTTTTTCTGGTCTTCCTTTTCCCGACGCATATGTTTTTTTGAAACATCCCCATGCAAAGCGAGTTTTTCATCGTAAATGCCCGTTTTTATCGAAAACGGTTCACTTTAGCAGTTATGAGAAAGAGTACTTTTTTTGTGTAAAAAAACATTGGCGGTCTAAAACGCGCTTTTCTCAGCTCTAAAATCTCCATGCACTGGCATATGAAAAAAAAATTAGACAGTATTAGAAAAGTAGCTAAAATCAATGATAAGATCTGTACAAAAGCTGAATTCTGTATCTTACGGTTCCCCAGATACTTATCTTCAAAAAACTGGAAAAATAATATTTTTTGACACTCTCTGTATCTCAAAAACGATGCATTTCCGGACATTTAATGGGAAATTTTTTGTTCATTTTTGATCAAAGAATCTGCCTTAAAATTTTTTCGTATAATACTCGTATTAAAGAAATACGCTGTATATTATCAATTTTTATTTTAACGAACTATACGCTACAAAAAAATAAAAAAAACCGATAAATGCTTTTTCCTAATAGTAATATATGTAGTAATATAGTAATTTTGATACTCACTAGTACAATACATCATTGGCTTGATGTTTCTCATATCTTGCAATTTTGCATAACGCGCGCAAAGAAGAATCCCTCAGCGTTTGCAGCGTCTCCAAGCCGCTGAGTCCGTAATAAATAACTTGTAAATCCTGCAGTGATCTGCAATGCGGAGGTCTTGCTAGCGACCTAACGAACATTTGCTCCCAGTCCGTCATCCCGTCAAGAGATGGCGCCACCGCCGAATCATCGCCCGGATTATCTGAAACACGTACTATACATCGCGCGCCAACAAAACAATCAAACAATCGCACTACACCTCTTCGCCACTAATCTCGTCCGTCGCGGCTTCGCAAATCGCAACAAAACTCTTTATTTTCCTCAAAAAGGAAACGCATCACTTCTTTTTTCTTTTCTCTTCACTTCACTCCTCACTGATTCCAAAGATTGTCATGAATTATTCTCGTAATCACTGGGTGATGAAATGTCGTTATGTGTTTCTGTTTTAAGACACAGTAATTGAACCTTTGTCTCTTCTTTATGGTAATTTACCGCTTCTTTACCTTCATGGATATTCGGCGCACCTTTGTTTCGAAGTCACCGGTAGTTTCATCTCGGGGCTCAAGGTTGTGGACAACCTGAAAAAAACGATACAATTAGATATAATAATGAATGAATCAGACACTTACTTAGATAAAACATGGCGAATTTAAAAATAGATTTTTCTTAGAATTAAAATAACAAAGTAAAGGTACATTGCCGTACACCTGTAGATACCTATGTGTTGCTAAAAATGTTTGGACAAAGGCTTTTTTAAGTTGCTTGTAAAATGTTTTATTCCCAATTTAAAGTTAATAAGATAATCTGACAAGGAATTATAGGCAATATAAGGGAAATTAAGGAATAACCTCCTGGGTTTCAAACAAACCTCGCGGGACCAAGTAGTCCTGTGATTCCCCCAAATATTATTATACGAATTCTGCAGTTTTTCGTTACTTCAAAACGTCTCTATGACAGAAAGAGAAAAACTATAAAATGATTTTCTTTGGATCAAGTTATAATAAATTTGACACTCTTGACAGTGTTTAATGTTTCAACGAACAAGTTGTTTTCTAAATTGCGAATGAAAGCCCAAAATCTCTTCTAATTCTTTTGATGCACAAGCTACGAACCATCGCGAACAAAATAGGCCGCACTTCTGGAATTGGGGTTTCAAATAAACCTCGCGGGACCAAGTTCTGGGGTTCCCCCAGATATTATAGGATATCTACAGTTTCTCACCACTTCAAAAGTAATTTAAACGCATATGACAGAAAGAGAAAAATTACAAAATGATTTGCTTTGGATCAAGTTACAATAAACTTGACACTCTTGACAGTGCATGTTAATGTTTCAAAGAACAAGTTGTTTTTTTTTTTAAATTGAGCGAGTGAAAGCTCAAAATCAATTCTCTTGATGCACAATCTACGAGTATTACCATCGCGAACAAATAGGCCGCACCTGGAATTGGGGTTTCAAACAAACCTAGCGGCACAAAGTTCTGTGATTCCCCTAAATATTATTATAAGGATTCTGAAGTTTTTCATTACTTCAAAAGTCTCTTAAACGTCTATGACAGAAAGAGAAAAACTATAAAATGATTTGGTTTGGATCAAGTTACAATCAGAGCTGGGCACGAGTACTGAAAAGAGTACTCGTAAATAATTCGAGTACGAGTACTTGGAAAATGTACTCGTAAGTATTTACTCGTAAGTATTTTGGCACAAACAGGTGGACGAGTACGAGTAATACTCGTGAAAACACGAGTAACGAGTACGAGTAGTTTTATTCGTGTCGTGCACATGATCCATCATGATACCAATAAATACCAAGGCGCAACCAGCCTATGACGTCAGGCTTGTGATAGCTAAATACGAGTGAGAGCATAGGTATATCCGTTCCGTAGATCGTATCATATTCTAATCTAAGCAGTGCCGGCTCCTGTGATAATGACGCCCTGTTCGAGAGTGCTTCATGACGCCCGATGCACGGATGCACCCACTGGCGATGTTAGGCTTTCATTTAGGGGGGGGGGAGCGGGGAGGTAAGGGAAAAAGCAATATTTAATCTTCAACATAAATTCAAATGCTTTGAATTTGAAAGAATTTTTTCAATGAAAGAAATTTTATTGTAAAGAAATTAATAACTTCTTACATAGCGCATATTTGATATGTTATATAAAAATATGTAATATAAAATGCGGCATTACTAGTGACAGTGACAGTGCAATTGCGCAGGACGGTGAACTCGTTTTTATCGGTTCCCTGCTGACGGCATGACGTCATTACTATCCGTAAAAATATCCGTATTTCACGAGTAAAATTTCTCGAGTAGTTGTAATTGTACTTATCCGTACGAGTAGTAAGTATTTTGGATGGAAAGTACTTGTGAGTAAAAAATTACGAGTAGTTTTTTTACTCGTAACAAAAATACGAGTAAAGTACTCGAGTACATGGCCAGCTCTGGTTACAATAAACTTGACACTCTTGACAGTGTTAATGTTTCAACGAACAAGTTTTTTTTTTTTAATTGAGCGAATGAAAGCTCAAAATCAATTCTCTTGATGCACGAGCTACGAGTATTACTATCGCGAACAAATAGGCCGCATCTGGAATTAATTGGGGTTTCAAACAAACCTAGCGGGACAAAGTTCTGTGATTCCCCCAAATATTATTATAAGAATTCTGAAGTTTGTCATTACTTCAAAAGTCTCTTAAACATCTATGACAGAAGGGGAAAAACTATAAAATGATTTGCTTTGGATCAAGTTACAATAATAAACTTGACACTCTTGACAGTGTTAATGTTTCAACGAACAAGTTGCTTTTTTTTAAATTGAGCGAATGAAAGCTCAAAATCAATTCTCTTGATGCACAAGCTACGGTATTACTATCGTGAACAAATAGGCCGCACCTGGAATTAGGGTTTCAAACAAACCGCGCGGGACCAAGTTCTGTGATTCCCCCAAATATTATTTTACGAAATCTGCAGTTTTTCATTACTTCAAATGATTTGGTTTCAGTCAAGTTATAAACTTCACATTCTTTTTATGTTAAATTTAAGATGGTTGACATTTCACACTATTAGACTGCACCTTCAATCTAGTTTTCAAACGCATTTTTTGGACCAAGTCCTCTGTAATTACCCTAAACTTACACAAAATACATGGTTTTCAACCGGGATTTCCGGGATTGAGTACATGATAGCAGTATATCGGGAGTATTATCGAGAAGTAAGTATAATTTGTTAAAGGGTAATGAATTCTATTAAAATTAAAGTATCGTTAGCAGTTAATTAACTTCTCATGGTGGTTTCTAAATGTCACTTCTGGGATTCAATTTCAGTATCTGCGTATATACCTACCTCCAAGAAATTAAGCATAAAAACAAATTTATATTAACATTAGAAGACATAATCTACTGCTTACGTGTTTTAGTTGTATGTATTTTGTATTTGCTTTCATTAGCGTTTTATAATGTTACAACACAATTAGAAATACAAGCAGTTTTCAACCCACAGCCTGGTCGTAGGATTGTCAACGTTCTTGTTACAATAACAAGTTTCCATAGCCAAGGAACGTATCTCTTATTTCCTAACATATACGATTTTAGCTTTTTTAATTAGAAGCGAGTCGGGTTTGAATAAATTATTTAATCCCGTGATTCTGATTTCGGTTTTTGGAATGCGTTGTTGATTCACTTGATTCCTCTTGGTTTATTGACACTCCTGCCACGATAAACAAGCCCGTGTAAACATTTTCTTTCCTTAACCGAGAAAGAAACTTTTCTGTAGTTTGTATTATGTATTATGTATTTATTTTATAAAAATACCTACCTACGGACTACACACTTAGGCCAGCCATGCTTCTACGCCAGACGTCAGTTCCAAATCGGAAGAGACCTTATCAAATTTGAAATAAAATTTCATCTTTATACTGGTGATTCAAAGAAATCGTATTTAAATGTGTGCGAAACTAACTTAAATTTACAGTTTTTTCCGAATTAGCCGGAAAATCCGTCTTCTTATCTGCTTCGCGCTTATCTTTATGAATTTTTTGCTCCAAAATCGACCGTTTTATTAAATATTGGCACCAAAAAATGAGAAGTAATGTGCTATCATAGAACACTTCTAAAAAAACACTTGCTATTTTTATAGGATGATGTATAGGATAATAGTTTCAACAAATAGCTTATACCGTAATATAGATGTATTTTTCTCGCTTTTTATTAAAAATGTAATTCCGAGGAAATTTTCCCCAAACGAAAAGTCACCAGCGATGTAATGGTAAAAAATGTGAACACGGGTCTTAATATTCAAGTCCCTTTGTCTGCCCGAAAACATGGGTGTAATCAATAATAATGATTTCTTCTATTTATACGATGATTTTTTTATTAGGTAAAATTTGAGAATTACAAAAAATGTATCTAACCTAGAAGAGTAATTAATAGAAGCGTTTGGCTATTGTATTTAAAAAGAAATAGCTTTTATTGAAATAATTAAGCACCTATGAAAGATTCTTCTGAAACTCCATTATGTCAGCAGGAAAAGAAAACTGCGGATAAAGAAATGCCATTATCCCAGCTAGCAGGGCAATGTCGATATGACGTCAATTTTTTGTGTTATTCGAGGTCGAATAATGAATTGAGTGACGTGAGAACAACGTCGAAATGACCAACAAACGTCACAGAATAAAGACGTCATTTATTCCCGTAAAAATCACCTCAAAAAATAATGATAAAAAATCAAATTGAAGATTTATATTGACCAGAAAACGTTTAATTTGAGACGTGGCAAACACACGTCCTTTAGACCGTCAAAATGACGATAATTATAATTATAAGTATACGTACACCTGTAATTTCCACACTTGTAAGGCTTTCGGGAAACAATATACATATTAAGTATAGCCTTCATATTATTCATTTTAAAAATTTATTTCTTTACAAAGTGATAAAAATAAAATGTCAAACTCTCAAAATAGGACAACAAATTCCAATAACTCAGGACTCACCCTACTGCGGTGGATGTTGAAAAACTGCAATGTGCGCAGAAGCATTTACGCTCTAATTAATTATTGTCGATTTGCGAATAAAATTTTTAACAAATGCAATACTTGGAAGAAGAATTAGCTCTGGTTTCAACATTTCGAGTTTCAACTTGTTTGAAAATTAAAAAAGTACGAAAAGTTTCACGTATATAACACGTTAAAAACACGTTACTTACGGAACCACGTCGTAAAATAGAGGCCAATTTACGTCTTTTAGACGTCCATCCTGTTAGTTAAACTAAACGACGTATTTCCGACGCCAGTTATACGTTGCTGAAGTCGAAATATTGGTAAATTTTTGGGGTTCTTTGACTCGAATGACATATTTAAGACGTGAGCATAAGGTCGTAATGATGAAGAATTATCACAGAACAAAGTTTTAATTTATTCACGTAAAAATCACGTCAAAAAACGACATAAAAACTAGCAAATTGAAGACGTCATATTGACATAAAAAACACGTCATTTGAATAATAAATGTGGTCTCAGTTTCTCAATTTGATTTGTTCAAGCATTAAAAATAAAAATTATTGCATGAATTTCGTACCTGTACCAAGTTTCACGTGTATATGCCGTTAAAAACACGTTTACGTCTTTGTATTGAAATATTTTCGTCAAGCATTCGTGAACCTATTACATTTATAAGTCGAAAAATCACGCGGGCGATAGCGCGGGGTTTAGGTCGCTGACTCTCAAACCGTTGACGCTGTCACCGTCTAGGTTCGAATCCCAGCTCGGCATGGTTGTTTGTATTCATTTCTAAAAGTATTTATTTCTTTAAAATATTTCTGTGGCTATATGAGCTCGATCTGGAAGCCAAAATTACCAAAGTGGAGTGACTATGTCTTCTCTACACAGTTAAGACCGATGTTTTATAAGAAAAAGTAGAAAAATCTATAACCAGATTTTTTAAAGACTACTTAGAGTCAAATTGAAACGTCTAATAATAGGTACCAATACTTATAATAGTTTAAGCTACCTAAGAGTGCGAAATTAAACGCGACTCTAAGTATTGTTCGTTTCCTTTACTGTCTGCGTGCATGCACCGAAGTAGGAAGCTTAACCGATCGAATTTTAATTGGAATTGAATTGAACTGCTTCCTTTGCAATAATCGAAACGGTGCCGGTGCCGTGCTGGTGGGTGGTTACTGGTTTACTGGTTATACTGGTAATGTCAATCACCGGACGAGGATCGAAGCATCCATGTTCCGTTTCCATAGGGGGTTGATTGTCATCCACCTTGATGGGTTCGGAATCAATAGCCCGTCCATTCGACCGGTGGAAACCTTGCAGTAATTACATGCTTCCCATCCCAAAGGGGATTGGGTATCGTATGTTGTTGACACCTGCAGTAGTCGAGAGCGAGAGTATTAGTACTAGTAGGTACATACATACATGCCACATAAAATACCTGGTGTGGGTAAACAAGCAGTCATTTTAGCCGTTATAATGAATCAGACTATTAAAAGTCGATGTCCTTCGAGTGTAATTAATGGTCTGACGTCTTCAAATGGAGTTTTTCAGGAAGAATACCATATGAGACACTTACAATAAACTGTATACCTACCTACATCTACACGGTCAATAGCAAGCTGCATGCGATCTTATGTAAAGAGTAGGTACTCTTCTACCTACTTACTTAAAAAACAACAATTTTCACCGAGTTCAATAAACACTTCGTAATTTTTCAGTGGAGTTGGAGCTTTTAGATAGAGCAGGCTTGAGGCTTCACATTGCTGAAAATTATCAGTTTATATGGGTCGTTTCAGCTAAACTGACCATGACGTCATTGATAATAAATACTGCAAAGTTGCCAGGTTTCAAGACAGGAATTGCTAAAAATCATAAGTTTACATGGGTCGTTTCAGCTAAACTGACCATGACGTTATCGATAAGTAAAACTGCAAGGTTGTAGGTTTCAAGACAGGAATTGCTAAAAATCATAAGTTTACATGGGTCGTTTCAGCTAAACTGACCATGACGTCATTGATAATAAATACTGCAAGGTTGCCAGGTTTCAAGACAGTAATTGCTGAAAATAATCAGTTAACATGGGACGTTTCAGCTTAACTGACCATGACGTCATCGATAACGAAACTGCAAGGTTGCCACGTTTCAAGACAGGAATTGCTGAAAATTGTCAGTTTACAGGGGTCGTTTCAGCTAAACTGACCATGACGTCATTGATAATAAATACTGCAAAGTTGCCAGGTTTCAATACAGGAATTGCTGAAAAATTTCAGTTTACATGGGTCGTTTCAGCTAAACTGACCAATTATGATCATTGAGAATAAAACTGAAAAGTTGCCAGGTTTCAAGACAGGAATTGCTAAAAATCATAAGTTTACATGGGTCGTTTCAGCTAAACTGACCATGACGTTATCGATAAGTAAAACTGCAAGGTTGCCAGGTTTCAAGACAGGAATTGCTAAAAATCATAAGTTTACATGGGTCGTTTCAGCTAAACTGACCATCACGTCATTGATAATAAATACTGCAAGGTTGCCAGGTTTCAAGACAGGAATTGCTGAAAATTGTCAGTTTACATGGGTCGTTTCAGCTAAACTGACCATGACGTCATTGATAATAAATACTGCAAGGTTGCCAGGTTTCAAGACAGGAATCGCTGAAAATTATTAGTTTACATGGGTCGTTTCAGCTAAACTTACTATGACGTCATTGAGAATAAAACTGCAAGGTTGCCAGGTTGAAAGACAGGAATTGCTGAAAATTATTAGTGTACATGGGTCGTTTCAGAACCATGGGCCAGATTCCAAATCTGTACAGAGAAAAAAAATTAACGCGAACCCTCGAGCAGTAAGCACGCGAGAACCGTAAGCACGCGATCTCGAAACTAGAGATGTATCTGGTCAATTCGCAAATCTTCTTATGACTTCGAATTCTTGGCATAAGTACATATAATTGAATGTTCGAGATCAGGCAGTTTACAGTGGAATCTCAGTGGCATTACAAGCGATAATTTAAAGTCATTCCATTATTTATTGAATAAAGAGAATCGTAACTATAATGCATACCGAGTAGTTCTACTAAAACTTGGTTTAACTGCACCTTTTACCAATAAAAGCTTGAGAATAGGTAGCTTTGAGGTCAAATCCAGATTACGATTCCTCCATAATAGTGACACCAAAACCAGAAATGCGTTTTTATCCGATACCTATGCAGTTGCATACCAAGTATCATTAACGAAACAAGAATCTGAACTATCTCTATGCGAGCCAAGGAGAACTACCATGGCTTAATCATCGTTTCTTATAGACCTGAACGGCATAATAATGAAGACGGAGAAATAATGGCTAATATGCCGGGGACCAGGGTAGTGTAAACTACTCTCCGTTTCTCCAGCACTAGCACTCAGAAATCGCATGTATGTGTCTTCCGTCTAGGTCCGGTGGCCACCGACTAACACAACACCTGTCGGCATATGGTTGATGTGGGATTGGATATGCATCTAAGTACAGGTAGGTACAGAAAAACCTGCGTGTAATAAAACCGCAAACGCGAGTTAATTTAGAAGTAGGTTCTTAATCACAGAACACCTTTCTAATACTGCTCTTTGGTCTTAGCTCTGGGACCATAAATTAACAAATTTCTGGAAGTTATTCTGATTCTGAAGGGCCTTCCTGGGAAGATGTGGAGGTGAACTGATGGCGAAATAGAATGAGGCTGCGGCTTTGAATACTTCTCTCTACCATCTTGAGCTTTTTAGAATTAGTCTTAAATACCTATATCCTATATCCGTTATTTATTCACGAGATAATAAAGCAGATAGACATTAATAATAATTAATTTCTTTTGGTAACTTCAGCAGGCCTTATTGGAAAGTCTTGTTGTAATTTAGGTCTTAAGGTTATTCTCGTTATATTCGAATTTACAATGAGCTAGTCTTTTGATACGATGCACGATGCGTAATTTTGATCTTGAATAGTGATGCGTAGTCACTAGTCACGGTTACTGACTATTACTATTATTGATTTACTACTAGTAATTTGAAAATATATTTTCCTGCGAGTTGTAGGCAATAAGTCTGCATGAATCAATATATTACTCCTCAGTCTAAATGTTTCATTAGATACGCGAGACAGTACTTTTCGCATAGAGATTTAACCGTTCCTTGAAAATCACTGCCTGATTACCCAAGTAAAATTTTATTATTAATTTCATTTTGTTCAACTTTATATAAGAAATGTTACTTGTTAGTTACTTGTTGCATTAATTGTTTTATTGGAATCAAAAAATGGTGGTTGCCTCCCTTGAACTTCAAAATCCATTCATCCACTTCTAAAAAAATTAAAAAATAATTATTATTATCTTGAATATTTTGACAACTCTTATAGCTCTAACCTAACAAAAACAAGAACTGTCAACTGTCAAAGTTGAACAAGTGGATCAAAAACACCCCTTACTAAACATAATTCAAAATGTCCATATCAAGACTCATTTAAAAACATTCTGGGCTTCTAATAATGACATATTCTACGTAGGAGCAGGCAATTAAAAGATCAATCTAAAAAAATAGAGCAAATAATTACTTAATAGATCTTTTTACATGATTTACAACTTAAAGGTCACCACTTATAGATCACCTGTACGGTCATGTGAATGTTTATTTAAATGCCTCGATACAGGAATGTCGTAGTAACGGGTAACGGAATAGGACGACTATGTGCACTTTGGTGGAGATGAAGCCTCTAAAAGTAGGTTGATAAGTGTGTCAATGATTCCTGCGAGTTTTATCGACGCTTCTTGCGAAAATCATCTACAGTGTGATCCGGTTAATTGTGAAGACTGCTCACACTTACCTATCACCTACCTATGTCAGTTGTTAAAGATCTTAAAATATGTCTTGGGTGTTTTTTGGGTGGGAGGGGTATCAGTGAAAAATTGGAGATGAAATTTAGTTTTTCTCAATTAAGCAAGTGGGGGTGACCTGAATGGTTTTAGAGTAAGGATGCCAAAAATGTTTTGAAGATATATTTAGCAAAATGGTCTTGGGTCAAAAAATTTGAGAATATTCACAATTGACAGCTGGCAATAATTTCATTTACGATGGAGACGGTGAGGAACCTTCGAAGGGCTATTTCGACTCATAGTTTTAGACGAGTGTGTTTAGGGAACGAGCTTGGAAGTGGATGTCTGATTGGTTAGACATATTGGCGGACAGAAAGTTGACAATCATTTTTATTTTATTTATCTGTCCGAAGTATTCCTTTATTCGTAGTTCTGTTTCTTTGTCTGAAAAACTTTCTTTGCTGTTGTGAACTCAAACCGTGTAAGTTCGCTTGTGCTGATTAATCCATTCTCGAGCGGTGGTGCTGGTGATGTGGTAAAAAGCATAACAGCAGGAAGCAGTATTGAGTTGCCGAGGTGATATCGAAAAGAGGCAGAGGGGCCTATGACTGTTCTAAACAATGGCGTCTCCTGCGAATTCTAGACAGCCCAATTAATACTGATTAATTGGACTTGATGCATGGTAGATTCTATCGTCCTTTGTGACCAGATTAACAGTTTATTTACCTCAAAATAAGGTACAATGATCGGTTATTTTAACAAACGAAAGTGTTTTCTAATGTTCAAGGTAGCACCAGCACCATATTTATTTAACTTAACATTAATTAATTTAATTTAATTAACATTTAAATCATAATTTTCGAACTTTTACCGGGTCTTAAAGTTTTGGGAATATTGCGATGAAACTAACTTAATGTTAAAACAAACTATTCGCTACTGGGATCCTGCAGTCTCTCTTTACCGCACTTCAAAAATGAAAGCTTTCACTTGAATCAAAACTTAAGTGTTGGAACGTTCATGGCCATTCTCCGCGAGAAGAAGTCGCTATTTCCTCTACGATTTTATGAGAAAATCATCATACAGCTTTAAAAAAATTAACATTTAATAACACATGGAGTGCGTTCGTAATACTTCGGTTGCTGTTCGAAGGTGTTCGAACTTTTCAATTTGTGGTCTTATTTCCGTAATAGCTGAGAGGGGACTTAGAGCAGAATCTATCAAATAAATGTTCAAAGACGTATGACGTTACATTAACGTCGCGACGTCATAATATGAGGAAAATATTATTTTCACCAAATTCAGAAAGAAATCATTTAGAAATTATTAAATTATTAAAATATTAAAATCCACATAAAGAAATCGACAACAAGAGAAAGGACGTTTTTTATGTTCGTATCAGTTGTTGTTTACATCAAGTGCCTCTATGAAGGAACAGAAAACAAGACGCAATTCAGCGAGAATTATTAAAATAAAATAATTAAAAAAGAATTTTTTGTTGTTTACGTCCTGTACCTATATAAAGGAACGGATATTTAATGAAAGGTAGCAGATGCAGCTGGCCTTCCTGGTGGGGAACTGACCTAGGATAGCCGGTCCGCCATCTAAAGCTCAACCCCCTTTCCAGGAGGTCCCGAGTACTGATCGGGACTTCTCCTCGAGCGAAGAAGAAGAATTGACTCTTCCAAGCTCACCTCTTAGCCTCCCCAACGCGAAGCACGGGTAATTGACCAGGATTCAAGTTGGACTAACGTAAAAAAGTGGAATTGACACTCTTTCGCCGCCCCCTTTTTGCTAAAAGCTAGTCAGATTCGAACGAGGACCCCGATGATGCGAAGGATTGATTCGTATCCCTGATCCAATTATTCTGATTAAGCATAGCATCCCCGGTGACCTCCTAATGCGCTAGAGGTATTGACTCGGCGAATTAGTTGGGCACATAAAAGGCCAGCCTTCGATTGCGAACGGGAATTGATCGTTACGTAGTAGAAGACGAGCCTATTCAGTCATTTAATAGGAAAATTCGCGGTCATTTCATGCAACTAGAATTTTCCCCTCGATCTAGTTTATTAAATAAATTGATCATGTAAATAAAATGGGAATTCTTTATACAGTCAGATCGTCATAAATTTCATTTAATCAAAAAAGCTACAAGAACTCGCTCTGCCGTGACCTTGACCTAGTGACTACCAACGGCAGTAAAGGTAAAAAAAAACCTGGAACTTATCGTTTAGCGGTAGACGAGCGCTTTTTGCCGGATGCTGGAGCTAGGAAGCGTCCATCTACATACAGTGTGTGTCACAGGCATGGTACACCCCTTTTTTTTTCTTTTTTTTCTGAGATAATTTTTTGAAATTTGGTACGTCGCATATTCTCGATAGAGCGCCCTTTTTAGCAGAAAATTGAATTTTTTCCCACATCCGGTTTTTCCGGAAATGTTACCAACTTTTTATTTTTAAATGGGACACCCTATATATTATTATATTTTTGGATTCTATACATTTGTACGAATCCAACAATACCACATAAGTACCATTTTAAATGTCAAATTTGTTTTTATTTAATTTTTTATTTCTCAATTATAGTGTGCCATGACTTCAGTTGTGTTCGTCACAGATGCAAAATGGGTCCACCAAAATGTCCCTTATTAAGAGTACTAGTAGATGGTACCTCGGTACCAATATGGTACAATTTGAAAAAAATGAATCCAGCTTAAAAAATCATTCCGGTGCTCATAATTTATTCATAAATCACTTAATTTAGTACTTTGAACAAAAATTCGATTTTTCTAGCATTAAATGATCTTATTGGAGTAAAAAGAAACAGTCATGGCACACTATAATTGAGAAATAAAAAATTAAATAAAAACAAATTTGACATTTAAAATGGTACTTATGTGGTATTTTTGGATTCGTACAAATGTATAGAATCCAAAAATATAATAATACATAGGGTGTCCCATTTAAAAATAAAAAGTTGGTAACATTTCCGGAAAAACCGGATGTGGGAAAAAATTCAATTTTCTGCTAAAAAGGGCGCTCTATCGAGAATATGCGACGTACCAAATTTCAAAAAATTATCTCAGAAAAAAAAGAAAAAAAAAGGGGTGTACCATGCCTGTGACACACACTGTATACTGCATTCACGAATTTAAATATTCCGAGCAAAGTAAAATTATTGATTTCAATTATGTTATTTTATGGAGACAATAAATTTAATTAGCAAAAATAATTAACACGTCCTCTCAAAAAAGGAGAGACGCTACAAAGACTCAACATCAAAAGCTTCTGTTAAAAAAAAAAAACTCAAACGTGGTTTAAGGTCAATCATAGCGTATACTTTTTAAATAAAAAATTGATGGACCTTATACCGTACCTAAATTATGCGGAATCGTGTAAATCGAAGATTTAAAAAACAGATAGAAACAGAAGATTTAATATTAAACTACACTACCTTAATAATTAATAAGAAGTTTATGACGTATTAATAAATTAATAGACATACACTAGACATGTTCAGCTGAAAGCAGCATTCTTAATTAAGTAGTTAACTAAAATTCCACAGAATTTATTGCTCGTATGTTATCTTAATTAAGAATAATTCTGATGGGATTCTATAAAATGACGGGTGACAACTGAACTGATGACAACATTATTAATTCTAAAATAATCAGTTACCAACCCTCCTCACCCCTCACCTATGTCTAATTGCTCATTAAGATACCAATCTCTGTACCAGGAATTTATTTTTATGCGGTTAACAATTTAAGTAATGATAAAATTTGGGAATAAAGCAGAGGATTACAAGCCATTAAATTAACGTGATATAACATTAGAGGTATGCTACCCTACTCTTACACAAATTAGGTAAGTAATCCACACGCTACCTTGTAATTTAATGAATTTTTATAGCCCTACCTCACCCATGGTGAATCATTATTTTTTTAATATTAACTAAGTATCCTGGAAAGCACCTTATATACGTAGAAATAATAATTCGAAGTTGTTCCAAATACTTACCGCTCCTTAGGGTAATCTTTTGACAACAAGCTATACTGGCAATTTTCGAGGGTGCCAGTCCAAATGGTTCACCTTCGAAATAACAAAAAACCACCCTTAAAGTAACTTTCCCCCTCACTCCATTTTTCTAGCTAATTGTCACTCCCTCGAGTATAAGTCAAGTTCATCGAGAGATATTACCCTAAACATCACGACCCCTTGATTCCACCACTACCACCACTGTAGGGCGGGGTAGAAAATTTTAGTGTCTACATAAATTATCTTATATAAATTGGGAATTTATTTGCATGGTTATTTACAATATCCATATGACTCTCTTATCAAGATACCTACAAGGGACTTTTTTCTTGAAACTCTCAGACCACGAATCGTAACATTTCCATGCTCGAGTGAATGTTTTGTATAAAAACTCCGGTAGCCCTGCATGCAGATACGACTTCATGGGAGTAACTTCATGCATGCCTAAGCAGCTCCGTTCACCTGACGTTCGATTCAAGTGTAGATTTTCAACTCGATATGTGCTGTCTCGGCAAACTTCATAATAAAATAATGAGCTTCCAACGTATTTTCTCGAGAGCAATCAAATTAAAAATGTCTTTGCTTCGGTTATTTCTGCAAGCTCGGCTGAAACGGACGTTGGACGTTCCGCTTAGGTGCCCCGTTTAAATGTCTTCTACTTGGGGAGTATAACGATAAATAGATTCTCTGTCGGTCTGATGATCGAGTTAATAAATACGAGTATTGTGCATAGATTAGAGGTAAAAGATATAATAAATAATGAATAATGTAAATATGATGCCTGAGAAGATTCCATTTACTTCTTTAGAGAATTTTACACCTTTTTATTAAAGTTATCCTTGGGAAGGATCGAGGAAACGGTTCGAATAAATCGCAGACGGTGGTGAAACTGTGAGAGTTTCTTTAAAGCTTAGATTACTTACTTTAGAGCAATAAAAAGTTTTTCGATTTAGACCACGGCTTTCTGCAATGCTGCAGGATTCGTGCAATGCACCAAAAGTTGTAACAGTCTTCTGAAAATTTTTCTAATCGAGAGCTTATCGAGATATGAAATAAATTTTGTTCGAATTAGGAGAAAACGACACTCTTCTCGACGAAACGGGGAAAAAATTGCTTTTAGGGAGTCCGGAAAATGAATTTTCGGATGACGGAAAAGTGTGTTTTGCAAACCTTCTCGGGAATCCCCGCCACGGCCGCAGCGTTCGACGTATCACTTTCCGCCGCAAACGGTTTCGTAGTTCAAAGACCGTATGTTACGACGCCGGTAAGTTTTTCGGTGTGAGTGGTAAAAACGGAAATAGAGGATGGGCCAAAATCGACAAATCGTTAAAAAAATATTGCGTATATAACAGGGTGTCCCAATATTCCATGGACATGGAGCAACCACAGATTACTGAGGTAAAAAGAAGTCGCTCGGACCAAACTTATCTCTATACCAAAGTGCTTCGTTTGTCCGTTAGAGGGCTTCAAAGTCTTTTGAAAATTTTAGTTTTTTTGAAATAGCTCAAAGTCGGCTGATTCAAATTCGATGAAATTTGGTAGGTAAATGTCTTATTGAAAGTACTAATTTCTGATGTACATGATAATTTGACGGAAACCCGGGAAGGGGTGAAACTACCCCTACCCTCCATTAAAATCGATCGTAATTGGTGATAGGGTAGCAGGGACGCTGTTCATGTTTTTTTGTTTGAAAGATACATCGTTTTAGCCCATTTTTGGTCTCCTACAAAAATCTGTATCTCTCCGAGGTGCCATGTGATAAAATAAATTAGTCGATGATAACTAAATTTTTATTTCATTCTTTTAATTTGAAATCAAATTTTCAATTGTCAGGTGATTATTTTATCTAATCTCATAATAGATGCTCGATGTGGGCGCCGGTTTGGACCCTAGAAAGTTCCATCCTGCGCAAAAAAATGATTTTAACTTTTCTTGGAACCTCGTCGTTTTGAAAACTGTTTACTGCGTTTGAAAAAAACCGTTTGCAAACACCTGAAAAAAAACCGAACCATACTAAACATCTTTTATGAGATTAGATCAAATAATCACCTGACAATCTGAAAATTTGATTTCAAATTAAAAAAATGAAATAAAATTTTGGTTAGGTACATCGACTAATTTAATTTATCACATAGCACCTCGAAAAGATACAGATTTTTGTAGGAGACCAAAAATGGGCTAAAACGATGTATCTATCAAACAAAAAAACATGAACAGCGTTCCTGCTACCCTATCACCAATTACGATCGATTTTAATGGAGGGTAGGGGTAGTTTCACCCCTTCCCGGGTTTCCGTCAAATTATCATGTACATCAGAAATTAGTACTTTCAATAAGACATTTACCTACCAAATTTCATCGAATTTGAATCAGCCGACTTTGAGCTATTTCAAAAAAACTAAAATTTTCAAAAGACTTTGAAGCCCTCTAGCGGACAAACGAAGCATTTTGGTATAGAGATAAGTTTGGTCCGAGCGACTTTTTTTTACCTCAGTAATCTGTGGTTGCTCCATGTCCATGGAATATTGGGACACCCTGTATAACTACGGAACTTCATGAAAAAATTGAAATGTTTTCCGTTTTTAAGGCAAGTATAAGATATTAATTTTGCTTGATCAATCTTACTCTCGATTTCTCGAATCAGCACAAGATCAAAGATAACCTAATTAGATTTTATGGTTACATTCCTATAGGTACCTTAATTTTATAGCTTTTGAGCAGACCCATCATAGACATGTCTAGACTAGAAAGAAAAATAATTGAAACTCTCCTCATAACATTCTAGTGGAAAAAATCGCTTTTATTTGAAAATTGAAAGAAACAGATTGCCGTCTAGTTTTTTTTTTCTTTCAAACTCATCAAGCAATCTTAACGAAATCTAATGGTTATTTTTCTCGAAGAGTAGTCGACTATATTTTATTAGAGCCGCAGGTGTATATTCGAACATTCAGACCATGATATAATAATTAATTTTGAATAACAGTATTTCCTCTCTTCATCTTCGCGGATTGAGGTCGTTAATATTACGGTTTATAATATTTTCACACGTGGCGGAGATGCGTCTGGGAGCCAACGAATCGGAAAATAATATCAACTCTAATAAAGAAGAGATTTCTGCACTTTGTATTTGTGGATGGTTCCGATTTGAGAGAGACTCCAAAAAATTATAAATAATGTAAAAATAATTATTTTTGTCCAATCAATTAGACGAGTAGCTTGTTTCGTGGAACTTATTCGCGTGTTGTCATTTTCTCATCATACTTAGTTATGTATTATCTTGTGAGCACAAAAAATAATGTTCTATTTCTGCCAGGGTGACGCTCTTCGTGACGTCTAAATGACTCTTCGTGGTTGAAGCTACTTTTAATATAAAATTATGGGAGCTTTATTATTGCAATCCTTTTAGTTAAACGTTGCGGCATTAATTTATATAAAAAAATGGCGTCATCGGTAAACTCTGCAGATGTTCCAGTTTATAACAGAACTATATAGATATAGAAACATACCTGGACCGACCATTTAAAATTGAAAATAAATGGAGAAATAAAAGTGTTTCTTTATTCAACAATAATTTATTAATCGAAGATCCTTCGTCAGTAGTCAACGGTTTTGAAATAAGAAAGAAAATCTAATAAGGGTTACGCTTAAGAACAGGACACGGTAGATTTAATTTAATATTTAATGTTACATCAATGGAATTTGTCCAAGCGCTTCCTGTGTTTGTGGATATCCTGAAAAATTCATCAATCATATTGTCAATGAATGTCCTTTAACCAAATTTGCTGGAGGTTTTAAATGAATTCATGAATTTTTTCCAATTGCATGAATTCAAAACTCTTGTAAACAAAATTTACATTCACTGCCACTTCAACTGTTTCTAAATAAAAAAATGTTTTCCTTAAATTCAGCATGATTTTTTTTGCAAGGTACGATTTACTCCAATTTTTATTTTTTGCAAAGTACGGTAAGGTCCCATTTTTTTACGTCCGATTTTTTTCCCAGATCAGGTCAGATCGATTTTGTTTTTGCCAAGGTTCAGTCTAACAAGGTCCTGTCAACTAGATTTTTTTAAGGCCATGCCAGCTAGAAAATTCGTGTTTTTTCGAGCATTTTCACCTACAAATATATTTTTTCTAGGTCGGTTTGACAAGGTCCAGTCAGTTAGGATTTTTTTGTTTTTGGGAAGGCCAAACCGGATTTTGCAAATACAAAATTTTGAGCTGACCGAACTTTGTAAGAAAAAAAGAGCTGACCGGATCTTGCAAGAATCAAGTTTTGAGCTGACCGGACCTTGCCCTGTGTAGAATCCACATTTCGTTATCAAGGTCCAGTCTAACAAGGTCCTGTCAACTAGAATTTTTTTAAAGGCGATGCCAGCTCGAAAACTCGAGTTTTTTTCGAGCATTTTCAAACCGAACCTACAAATATATTTTTTTCAAGGTTGTTTGACAAAGTCCAGTCAGTCCGTATATTTTTTTTTGTTTTTGGGAAAGTCAAAGCGGATCTTGTAAATAAAAAATTATGAGCTGACCCGACTTTGTCAAAACAAAAACAAAAAAACGGAGCTCACCAGATTTTGCAAAAATCGATTTTTCGAACTGACCGGACCTTGTCCTGTTAACAATCCGCATTTCGTTAGCAAGGTCCAGTTTAACAAGGTCCTGTCAACTCCTTTTGTTTAAGTTACGTCATCTCAAAAATTCGAGTTTTTTTAAGAATTTTTAAAGCGTACCTAATTTTTTTTCTATGTCGGTTTAAGAAGTCCATTTAGTCCGTATATTTTTTTGTTTTTGGGAAGGTCAAACCTTGAATCTTGCAAAAAAAATTATCACCTGACCTGACTTGTCAAAAAAAAACGAACTGACCAGATTTTGCAAAAATCGATTTTTCGAACTGACCGGACCTTGTCCCTTATAGAATCTACACTTCACTAACGTTGCACTTGCAATCCATGAGAGGTCACTGCATTTTGGCTGTCGTTAGATGTACCTAAATTTCATTAGGTGAAATAGATGAATAACTTGCAAGGAAACTGGTTGGTTCTTTCTCATTTAGGAAAATTGATGAAAGTTCTTGAAGGTAAACTACCTCGAATTTTACATAACTTTGTGTTAGTCTCTATCACTGATTACCATTTGAAGTAATTCTTGGAGGAAATCACGGCAGACATAAGATGATAAAAATAACTTCAAGAGTCTTTATAAAAATGAACGCACGACGTTAAATTTTGATGGTAGCAGGAAGTTCAATATTGTTCTTTGATTCCCGTAAACGGAAAAGACATTTATGAATTCAGTATTCATGCACTCGTCCGATATAATCAGAATGTTGAAGATATACAACGTGGTGATAAAGTTTCGAACAATATTCATAATAATAATAATAATAATAATTTTATAATAATAACAATGATAATAATGATTATATTTTTCACTTTTCCAAGTTATTGCGTAAACTTTTTTATTATGACGTCATCTATTTGTCAAATATGACGTCATTGCTTTTTTATTGCAATTTTTTTTCACGTTTTCCAAGAGATCTCCTTACCGTTCAAATCATGACATAAAAAACTAGTACCTTACATAACGATTTTTTTGAGAATTTTCACGTGTTGAAAGCAAAGATTAGTACCTACACGATAAGTGTCTGATAACACAAAAATTGATAAAAATGACACCAAATGTCCACAAGTTGAGATAGAACTTTTTAGTTCCATTCAATTTTTCATTTTGTAACATATAGCAACGTACCAAAACAATAAAAATGATCTTATTTTATCACAGTGCATTTTTTGAAAAATCTGCCTTATGTAAGGTAGGTACTTACCAGTTTTTTTATGTCATGATTTGAACGGTAAGGAGATCTCTTGGAATACGTGAAAAAAATGCAGTTGTTACTTAAAAAAAAAAGCGATGACGTCATATTTGACAAATAGATGACATCATAATAAAAAAGTTTACGTCATAACTTGGCAAAGTGGAAGATATAATCATTATTATCATTGTTATTATTATAAAATTAATATTATTATTATTATGAATATTGTTCCAAACTTTATCACCACGTTGTATATTTAGGTACGCATATCAAAACGCAGTTTCGGCGTAATGAATCGAGATTAAAAAAAAAATTTTTTTGGCGGGAAACAACTTACTAACTTCAAAACATGAAGTCAGACACCGAAAGAAAGTATTTTAGATAAGGTAGATACTACAGGTAAGCTTTACTCTTGCCCTTTTCGTTGCCAACGCCCATCTGAAAATTCGGCACCGGATTCCTGGCTGTCTCGTTCTATACATATTTATTCATTCAAGACCAGTCAATAAAAAACCGTTGACCATCATTGGCATAACCTAATAAGGAGTTCTACCCTACTATCGTAGGTGCCACTTCAGGTTTATCACCTTCGGCCAATAATAATTCAAATTTTCTCTATATTGCGATTAATTCCCTCTCGTCGGATGCCCTAATATTATCACGTGACTTCTCTCGAGAGTTACGATTTAGAAACCGTCCCTATAGAACAAGGTCATTGAAGTTAAACAGGATATTTTTACTAAAAAGGTCGCAGAGATTTATTTCTGTTTTTATCTCGAGATAATAATTTCCGTTTCACCTTTTTGATGATTTAAACTAATCATAAGAAACTTTAACATATTTTTTTAGCGCTTAAGAACCCTTTCTCAAATAAGCAACAACATGTCATTTAACAAAGTTATTTTTTAAGTTTTACCGCTGTGGACATCCTGCTACTATAAACTGGGAAACAATCTTTGGACTCCAGTTAATTACGAGCCATTCTTTCTCGACGACTAATAAAGCGTGTACCTATGTCAGGTATGTCCGCATGTCTGTCTATGTCATTTAATAGAAACGTAAACGTGTCACGCTTAAGTAAGTGCGCCATCATAAGGCAGGAATAATTTAAATATTCAGTTCATTTTCGTTTGGCTGAAATACAACAAAATCAGGTACCGTTAAATTGTAACAATACTCTATTGTTAAATTCAGTGAAAGTTTCTTGGATTTGAGTTAGGTACATTCCATATGATACACCTGATACCTGCTACTGCTAACTGTAGTTGTTATCTATGCATATTACTTAATTTATCGTATTGGATTTTGTTGTTATTTTTTTCCATTCAGGCGGAAATAAATAATGAAACATATACTCGTACCATTGTTCATTCTATACACTCTGCATTATCGTAGCGTTTTAGACGTGCATCAAGAGACTATCAAGGGGGCACTATATCGGCTCTGAGTCACCGCAAAATTCGTGGAATAGTAGGAGATAACATGGCAATATAAAGTGGTGACTCATTAATCTGTTCTAAGAATTCTACGAATAAATTAATACACCGTAATAAGAATCACATTATTCTAGAGTGACGTCTAGAATATTTCTACCACCTCGGTTTGAATGTATAAATCAACTGCGCAAGGAAGAGTCTTCGGTGTATATACTTAAGTGAAGTGGTGTACAAAAAAAAAAATGGGTTGTTGTAATTTTTCAAGGTAATTTCTGTTGTTGTTTACTCAAAAAATGTCAGTTCAATTCCTTTAAAAATGAGCTCGTGGCAGAAAAAGGCTATTTAAAATTAGCAATTAATACCCTTTCCTGCCCACGCCACTGACGTATTACCAAATGGCCGCCATGTTGAAACTGCTCGACCGAATTCGCTCAAATGCAATACCAAACCACTCCTTATGGATATCTGACTCACATCAAAATTTCAGATCTTAGATTGGATACTGAGACCTGAAATGATACCACAAGAGCGGGTTTTTTCGAATTTTGAAGGGACACTGTTTGGGGCAATGTTTTACATTAGTATAATTGAAGTAATAGGATGAAGGACCAGGGCTTAGCCCAAAGGTAAACAGGAGTGGGTAGATGCACAGTAAATAAAATCGAATAAGTAGTTATTGACCTTCCGTTTGCTCTCTGTCTCTTGATGTTTGGTTGTAGATCACTTAATTTAAGTAACGATTATAAACCGCGGTTGTAAGGCGCGGTTAATTTAAGTTCACGATACGATTAATTATTACGAATTGTATTAAAACGATTTAGGAGGGTACCTGACGACCCGTTACTAATACGAATTGCGAATCTCGGATGCGACTGGACTTCGCTCGACGACTTCGATTCACCGAGTGTTTCGACGGACCGATCTGGACTCTTTTCTTCCTTTTCTTTTCTCCTTTTTCATGTGCGAGTAGAGGGAATGAAGGGATGGGTGTTGTGTTCTTCGAAAGTTCGAAACACGAACTTTGCGATGACGAACGATTGTTGCTGAATGAAATTAGCATATCGTTCATAGGGACGGAACAGACACCATGTAGAACTAGATGTAGAGGTAACGCGACTTTTAGGATTTTTTTAACAAAAATCCAAAGTCGTCCAGAAGTTCTCAAAGATTGCAAAGCTTCGTTCACTAATCTTCAAATATGAAGCTACAGGAGCGTTTTGAAAATCTAAAATTCGCGATTTTGGAGGAATATGTAAAAAGTGATTCTTTTCATCAAAAATAATCAGTAAAATCAAAATCAATAAATAAGTACTAGAAATTAAATGTGCTATTAAATGCTAAATATTATACAAATAAACACTATACTACTAGGTATACGTTAAATAAATCAATAGTGTAAATATAAGCGTAAATAAATAATTAGTCTGTATTCTGTGAAAATAATTCTATAATTCTATGCAATAATTAAATAAATAATAATTGACTGAGTGAGTCTGAGATGAGATTAATTTATTGACGAACTTTTCAACGTAAATCCGTTACAATATAGTACATAATCTGAAGAGCGGGGCACTAAGAACTGAATAAATAAATTAATAAATTATATAAAATACTAAAAACTGGTGGAATGCAAGATATGCTTCTGGTTTAGGGTAAATCTGTCAGATGATGTGTTGAGCCGGCAAACGGATTATTACCCTCTCTGTCGGCAAGCTGATCTGACTGAGACTGCTATTATCCCCATTTCTTGTTGACAGTAGTAGTGGGTCTAGGATATTACCTATCATCAGTTACTCGATAAAAAATGTTTGGGCTTGTTGACCTCCTCGAGTCTCTAACGCTGGCCGAAGTATTGCCTGTAATTCCGATACCTACTCGTGCTGAGCCAAAAAACAGGATACCCCCTCCCCAGGTGGAGTGCTGATCCCCTGGAATTCTTTTCCGCAAACCCATCCATGCAGATCAAGGAATGTGATAAGAATGTTTGATTGATACACCTGAAGACGAAGAAAAGGTTATCCGATGATTTGTAAGTATGGAAAAAGTCATACCCCCAGTTTTATTGAAGTTGGACGTAATACTACTTAATCCATTTATAGCTAAAACACGGTCTGAATTTATATTAGATCGGGTTTCGTGTTTCAAAATGTCTTCCGTTTTGTATCTAGCTATTCTAGCCATCCTAGTTTTTTTATTGTTTTTTGAAAAAGGCGAATTGTTGCCTATTAAACTATTGGACAATCTACAATTTTAATCGGGCTAGAAAGTGTGTAAAAAAACTTCTTAAAGCTAAAAAAAAACAATTTCAACTTTCTACTGAGAACTTTCAAAGATTTTTTGCTTTTTAGGTTTTCTGCTTAAGGTAAATTCATTACATCAACACATTTTGTAATTTTTTTTTGATCTCTATCTTCATATTTCTGGCTCTAATGAAGTTGAAAGAGTTTTGATAGAAGCCAAATTCCAAACGCAGTAGAATTCTTTACTGCCGTCCTGAATGATCATTTTCCCTTTCTTATACAGAAATAGCCCCCTTTCCAATTTAAAGTGATCAATCCCCGTTCTGGTTCTATAAGATACGGTAGACGGAGCAGATTTTTCAACATCAACAATAGCCGGAAGACCTTCAGACCCTGAAGCTTTATTGCTGTCAAGATCCGACAAGACAACAAGAGTCGCTCAATTGTTCGTTGTCTGAAAGTAATTTCAGGAATGCGATTCCATACTTAATGACTCCAGCATTGTTTGATTTTAAGGATTGAATTAGAAGAAAATATGAGGCGAAATTATTTCCTCTTTACTGGACTGATTTTGTTTCAAGCCTTTATCTGTTTCAAATCAGAGTTTCCGCAGTCTTGTCGCCAGACGGAATGTACCCAAGTCAAGTTAGCCACGCTTCGGCCAGCCACGCTTTCGCCCACTTTCGAAAAAATCATATTTACTGAAATTTTGTTAAAAAAATCCGACATTTTATAGTAATGACCAACCACGCTTTCAGCTATGGACTTGAGAAACTGAAAAATTTCTTTTTGCTGAAATTTGGCTCAAAAAATTCAAAAAATTCATAATAACGGCCAGCCACGCTTTACGTAACAAACTGAAAAAAATATTTTTACTGTAATTTTTCTCAAAAAAATCATAATAATGGCCAGCCAAGTTTTTGGCCATGAACTAAATAAACTGAAAAAATTATTTTTGCTGAAATTTGACTCAAAAAAGTCAAAAAATTCTTCATAATGTTCAGCCACGGACTTAATATTCTAAAAAAATCATTTAAGCTGAAATTTTGTCAAAAAAGTACGACATTTTATATTAATGGCCAGTCACACACTTTCGGCCACGACTAAAGAAACTGAAAAATGTAAGTTTTGCTGTAATTTTGCTCCAAAAGTAAAAAAAAAATCATAACAATGGCCAGTCACGCTTTCGGTCATGGACTTACGAAACTGAAAAAAATTCTGGTAGAAATCTTGCCGAAAAAGCCCGAAATCTTCACATAATGGCCAACCTCGCTTGCGGCCCCTAATTCATAAACTGAAAAATGTCATTTATGCTGTAATTTCTTTCGATACTAATAGTAATTCCTTTCGATCACTGACTATGAAGCTAAAAAAAAATTCTGGCAGAAATCTTACTGAAAAAGCCCAAAATTTTATAATAATGGCCAGCCATACGCTTTCGGTCACGGACTTTATAAATTGAAAAAACAAACTTTTTTATTGAAAATTTGCTGGAAAAGGTCCGAAATGTTATAATAATATTTATTATTATCAACAAAAAACAAATATTTTCCATCCAGGCCGTCAGTAACGAAAAAAAAATTTGCTAAGACATTAATCGAAGTTCCTCTCCCTGGCCGAAAGCGTAGCTGGCCGAGATACATCATCGTTAAACAGATAGCAAGTTTCTTACCAGTTTCCTTGTAAAGTTAACTATTGGGAGTTGGGACATTCTTTATAAGCGATATCGATAAAAATTTACACTTTCATTATTAAACAACAGGAAAGAGGTTTCGATTTTCAAATGAACTATTATTATAAAATCTGTAACAACCAGAAAATTTCCAATTTAGCATGTAATAGGGAAAAGCGAATACTGCAAGCAATTATTTGTACCGTATAATAATTTTTATTGTTTAGTAATGAATTGCTTATCAAAATAAACAAGTCATTCAACCGAGAATGAAGAAGCCCATATTAAACTAGTATGCGCGTAATAATTATAATACTGATGACTCCAGCAAGCCTTGCAGGAGACCATGTATTCTAACAGGTGTTGCTACTTCAAGACAGGTCTTCAACGTCAGGTGCATTCACAGAGATAGAGAAGAACCTATTCAGGAACAGTAATTATTCCTAGTCTTATTCTTCTTCTTTGATTACCAGACTTGCATAATTATAAAGCAAAATTTATTTGTTATAATTATTTCAAAATAGACTTAGTTCCCAGAGTTTCCAGCTCCACCCGCTGGGACTCTTCTATGTCGAGTAACTACCTATACGACAAAAGACCACCAGCACCAGCACATATTTGAAATTTTTTCGTCCATTCAGCACCTCTAACTCACTAAAATGCCATCAATTAGAAACTTCCATTTTGTAATAACAATTATGAAAATTAGCTATGTCGTTCTCTCCAAAAGAATTTACTACATCAATTAGGTATAGTGCGTTCCTACTTACTACTTGGTAAACAATTGTTCCTTATCTCGATGGTATGCTATCTTTTCATCTAAATCTAATGCAGGTTACAGGTCGTAGTAGGCACTGTAGTAGTAATACAAAGGAAATGATTTCTTGTGCATTTAAAAGTCGTAAGTCCATTACAAGGTGAGGTGATCGAAATGAGACAAAATTTACAGTTCCGGTCGTAGTTCTTCAGAAAACGGCGTAAAAAGAAAGTTACGTCTTTTCGTAATTTTATTGTTTACTGTTCTAAACAATGGACGAAATTAAAGGTGCGGTGGTTCTTCGTTTACCGGGAGAGGTGCCGCGGAAATAAATAATTCACGCCCAGAAATTATATTGTAATATTATATTATGCTAAGTAGATAGGTATAATTGTCAATCTTGTTCAGCCTACCACATGAATTTTAAGTGGGGATCTGTTAAAAAATAATTTTTTAGTGTTTCACGTGAAAGATTTTAATATTTTTCACACAAAAAAGTCTAAAAGTAGTAGAAATAGAGAGGATTAGTCACACGAAAAAATAAATTAATATGGAATAACAAATAGGTTTTTCCATTTTTAATTTTTTTTTTGAATAATAAATGTCAAGCTATGACTCTCAGATCACGAAATTGTGTTTTCCCAAAATTCACTTGCCCACACGATATACCGGGTGGCTGACCATACCTCTATATCTACAGTTGGGCGAATATCTAAAGCTGTGTTCCTGAGACATGGTTGGCATCCATTCTTAGTTGCCCACCCGGTACATAGTACATTGTCTATAATAACTCTGTAACGAAAGAACGCTGATGAATTTTTCTGGATGCATTCTCTGATAATTAAGTCAGCTGTTCGCAAAAATTCTAGCAGAAATGACAGGAATGTAAACTCTAATCCAGAATGATGTTAGAATGGATTTTGACGTGGCAGAACATTCTGCGTCTAGAGCCACCAGCGAAGCTTCTAGAACTATCGAGAATCCAAAACCGGCGTGTATATAAGAGTGACGTAGCAGTAGCTACAGTTTAGTTTAGATTGTAGTACCACAGAGTAAAAAACAGTGGTGAAGGATAAGAAAGGTTGATTATGAGTTGTGTCAGAATAAGTGGATATAAATAAGAAGAACTGATTAGTTGGACTTTGAAGGTTATTGTAATATTATAGTTGTGTTGTGACTGATTTTTAAATAAAAACTAATTATAAACAATAATTAATGTAAGACCTTTAGTTTTAAACAATAAAGTTGAAGAACGCGTTTCAATACAAATAATATTTATACCTAACAATTCGTCAAAATACTTTGACAATATGTATAGGCAACAATTAATTTAGTTAATATCGTTGAACTCACCCGGTACAATATTTATTTATTTATTTATTTATTTATGTATTTATACAATTATACAGGGTGTCAATTTGAAAACTTACCACCCGCGAATTCTTTATTGAAATTTTTTTTTCAAAGAAATCCCGAAACAGGTCAAATTTTTAATGTAATTTATGTTCTATTGACGTAAAAAAAATGTATACAGGGTGTTCCTTGACTCAGTAACGACGATATGGTCTATTTTTTTGAGTGGGACACCCTGTATATTAATACAATTTTAGATTGTGTGAGAAAATCCAATAAAAATTGTTTTTACAGTTGCATTTTAAACTTACGAGTTATAAACAAATGAAAATCGCAGTTTTTCATTTTCAAAGCAGCTTGTTTTGAAAACGGCTACAGATATCGGAAAACGGCTTACATGTTCCTATCTTAACTTTTCAAGCGATATCCTATTGTGTGGGTGAAATTTTCATACAGGATGACGAAAATCTCGACGAAAATTATCAGACTTTTGATCACCCTGTATAAAAATTTCATCTATATCATCATAGGATACCGTTTCAAAAGTTAAGATAGGGATCTGTAAGCCGTTTTTCGATATTTTTAGAGCCGCGTCCGATGTATACTGCTTTGAAAATGAAAAATTGCGATTTTCATTTGTTTATAACTCATAACCTACTCAATGTAAGCTGCAACTGTAAAAACCATTCCTACTGGATTTTCTCAGACAATCTGAAAATGTAATAATATACAGGGTGTCACATTTAAAAAAATAGACAATGTCGTCATTACTGAGTCAAGGAACACCCTGTATAAAATATTTTTACGTCAATAGAAGATAAATTAAATTTAAAAATTGACCTGTTTCGGGATTTCTTTGAAAAAAAATTTTCAAGGAAGAATTTGGTGGTGGCAAGTTTTCAAATTGACACCCTGTATACATATTTCTCCCAAAGTGCGATTTTTAGATTTTAAAAATGAGCTGTAGCTTCATCTTTTAAGATTATAGTGAACCAAATTTTTGCACTCTTGTAGAACTTACGAAAGATTTTGCCTCAAAACTCAAAAAAACCGTTCTTGTGGCCACATTTCAGGTCGCAGCTTTCAATCTGGGGGACTGAAATTTTTGCAGAAGCGAGATATTTATAAGGAGTGGTCTGGTATTGCGTTTGAGCAAAATCGGACTAGCCGTTTCAAAATGGCGGCCCTTCAATAAACTGCTTTATAAGCAAAATGGGAAAAAACTTTGATACTCAATTACATAACAGGATTGATAGAAAATTTTACGAAATTTATGTTAGTGGGAAAAAATGCATTTTTTTCTATTATTAAGCCAGTGGTGTGGGTAGTAGAAAAGGAAAAATTGACCCAAAATTCTCCTGTAGGTTCATCTTTCAAGATTTCTGAGAAAATTCTTGCATTCTTGTAGAACGTTGAATTTTTGTAAAATAAATTTCGTAAACATGCGTTACTTCTACAGGTGTCCTTTCAAAATTCGGAAAAATTTTTTTTGCCCCCCCTCCCTTTTCAGGTCGTTGTTTTTCTTCTATAGGGCACTGAAATATTTGTGTGAGATGTTACATAAAGAGTGGTCTGGTATTGCATTTGAGCAAAACCGGGCTAGCCGTTTCAAAATGGCGGCCCTTTCAATTTTCGTAAATGTGGCTGTTGTTCAAACCCCTCTATAAGCAAAATGGGGAAAAACTTCGAAACTCAATTACATAACAGGATTGAAAGAAAATTTTACGAAATTTACGTTAGTTGGAAAAATGCATTTTTTCTATTAATACGCCGGTGGTGTGGGTAGTAGAAGGGGAAAAATTGCCTCAAAATGCTTCTGTATAGGTTCATCTTTCAAGATTTGTGAGAAAAAGCTTGCATTCTTGTAGAACTTTGAATTTTTGTAAAATAAATTTCGTAAACATGCGTTACTTCATCCTTTCAAAATTAAAAAAAAAATGTTTTTGCCCCCGTTTCAGGTCGTAGTTTTTCTTCTGTAGGGGACTGAAATATTTGTGTGAGTAAGATGTCCATAAGGAGTGGAGTCTGGTATTGCATTTGAGCAAAATCGGTCCAGGCGTTCCAAAATGGAGCCATTTTAATTTACTAAAACAATTGTAATTTTTAAACCCCTGCAGGTATATGCAAGATGGAAAAACTTTGAAATTAACTTCACACAGGATGGGAAGAACTTTTTTCCAATTTCAAAGTATGTAGTGTAAAAAATAGTATTTTTTAAGTAAAGTTAGCCAGTGGCGTGCATAGGAAAAGGGACAAAATTGCCAAATGTCTATATCCATTTTATGGTATGTTTTCACTAGTATATTTTCCTTTAGAGGTCAAATTATATCGAATTCATGAATATTTTTAAAATTGTAATTTACTTAAAAAAAATATTTGTGAGCGAGAAAAACTTCAGGAAATAATTTGACTTCGAGTATTTGGGAAGAAAATTTCACAACAAAATTATTATTTAAAAACAGAAAGGTTGATTGTAAACACATGACATATTATTATTATGTCAAAAAATTTCCACCATTAATATCCTTCAGCTTTCTCCAGCAGGCAAAAAAAAATTTCCGAAAAAATACACAGGTTGTCATGACAAAATTACGAAAAACCTACTTGATTGGTTGAATATAGATGGCGTGAAATTTTCACAGTAAATATGATAAGGTCATGAAAAAATTCATAAAGCATCAAGTTTCAAAAATAGCGAAAATATTAATTATATTTTAATTTACTCAGACAAAAAGTTTTCGGCTTTCAAAATGCTCTTGCTGGTTTAGTTGTAAGGTTTTTTACACGGAATTTTGTATTTTTGTAGAAATTCTGGAGGACTTCAAATTTTCATTAAAAATTTTCCAAAGATCACGTATATGGTTTGTATGTACATATTTACATCTCAAATTTCTCAAAAAAAAATTTATGACGAATCGGGTCGCAATTTCCTCAGTTTATCACCATGGTAACAGAGTCTCTTATCAGCTTATCACCATGGTATTAAAAAAAGTCGATCTCATCGCACAGGGAGCACTGATGACGTCAGGAATGATCACAGCTGAGTCAGATGCTGACAGATGCTCAACCGAAGAAAAAAATTATTTGTCCAGTTTTTTACCTCCAAAATTTATATTTAAACATTAAACTTTCTTCTAAGTAAATTTTTTTATATAAACTTAGTATTTTTTTCAAGTTGTTCTTAAATAGTATATACTTAAACGGAATATACAGGTGTCCCTGAAATGACTTACAGCTCACTACCAAATGTTCCTCGGGTAAAACTAAGACGATTTAAGTCAACTTATCTTAGTCCTAAGTTGCTAGAGATGTCAAAATGTCATTCCTGAAATTGTTTTTTGGTTATAAAAGCTAAGACACTGGAGCGATTTTGATGAAGTTTGGTATGACGTTATGGTTTGATGGGACAAAAAGCGCAATACTAAAATTACTCATGACTTTAATTCATTGGCGATAGATCCATAGATGATGGGTATTTTAGGTTTCATACCCTTTGAACTTCTACGCCAATGGAATTAAACATTTTTTAATAACGAGGGTTGATTAGTCGACTCATTTTATACAAAAAAGTAAAAATAGTACCTTTTTTGTATAAAGTAAGTCGACTAATCTACTCTCGGTATTGAAAAACTTTTAATTCCATTGGTGTAGGAGTTCAAAGGTATGAAACCTAAAAAACCCATCATCTACGCCAATGAATTAATGCCATCATAACTTATTTTAGTATTGCGCTTTTTGTCCCATAAAACCTAGCGGCGAAACCAAGCAACTTTGGACTATAAGATAAGTTGTCTTAAATCGACTTAGTTTCACTCGAGGTAGTGAACTGTAAAGTCATTTCAGGGACACCTGTATTATAAGTGTAGGGAGTTAGTTAAAGGAATGTACTAAATTTAAAAGGGCATTTTCTTGTACCAATTTTAAGTAGAAAAGTTCATATAAACAGGTGTCCTAAAATGGTGTGTAAGATACAGGGTGTTACGTTTTTTTTTAATCGTTTATTTCAAACATTATTTTGGCGGTATTGTTGAAAATTTCCAGTGTCATTTGTAGTAATCTTTTCTTTTAACCGTAAGTAGATTAAAATTTAATTAAATCAGAGTTGATTCCGGGATGTTTTGCAATGGTCCATGGAGATTTGCTCCGAACGTTTTGTCTACAGCTGCGGTAGATATCATCAAAGGTTCGCTGATAATTGACTCTAAAATTGTTAAGTCCAGAAGCGTCCAGAGGGGCATTCTCACCAATATTATTGCAAATAAAAAGGCATATGCCACTAACTTTTTTAATTTTGATATAAATTTTCAGATTAAATGACTGTAACTTCTCAAGGAGTTGAAAAAATACCAAGTCTATAGAAACCTTTTTACTCAGAAGAAAATTTACTATCTAATTATTATAAATTTTCCTGGGAAAAAACTGAAAAAATATGCTTATCTTACATTTTTTTTTAACAATAATAATTATTCATTGAAATAACAGCTTTGCCTCTTCTAATAAGCTAATAAGTGGCTCTTCCAAACAGTCACCATCGCGGGAGTAGAGGGTAAATATGACGTCACATGTGCACATGTGCTCATGTGTATGTGTCACGTAGGTATTATATCGCAATATCACAAGAGCAGGGCAACTAATTGAAAAATAGTTCCCTTACATTTTTTGTTCTCTCTACTGTCAGCACGGAATTCCTCTATTCGTTAACCGTATCTAATTACAGGGCTCCAACGGCAGTAAAAATGAAAAATTATGAAATAGAGAGTCCTAAATCATACAAGGAGTTTGGAAAGCTTTTCACTGTACGGTCATAAAAGGTAGGATTTTTATGACCGTAAAAATGATAAGGTGCTTAAAGTACCCTATCGAAAGGCGCATTAATCTGTCATTAAAATTAGAACTTAGTGTGCGCGTTGTATTTATTTAGGACAAAATAATCACTTTTATGTGTAGAGATTTCCATTTCAGTTTTCACCCCTTTCTAAAATTTTATCTTCGGACTCGCTAATGGTAAGTACCTACTTAGGTAGTGACAGTGAAAGCCATAAAATAAATCCCACATTTTACGATCTCGACTTGCCATACCTACTCGTATTCATATCTACAATCTGTTGATTTATGTAATATTATTATTATTATTATTATTATTATTATTAATATATCTACCTAAAACCATAACCATTTGTTACGCTATAAAATACTTACGTCTTATGTCTGCATAAAAAATTATGTGCCTGATGGTGTACTTATATTAGGTATAGAAAGTGCACTTAAGAAGTAAGAACATTTCTCTAGTTTATTTGTTTATATTTTTTTGGTTTTAATAGCTTCCAGTCTTCCGCAGCGTCTGAGAAAGCGATTTTCACCCTTCATTACTTTAATCTTGTAATGGGCTTTATATTTTGTAAATGTCAACGCTTGGAAGCTATAAAACGAAAGAAGCACTTAAATAAAAGTTAAAACAATCATTGAATGAGCTGAATGCATAATAATTAAAATTGTTGGAAATAGAAGAGATGCATTTTTAGTAGGTCTGGAGCAGTGCCAGGTTTTGTTTATTTAAAAAATAATTTCAGAATTTTTTAGTTGATAATATTTTCCTATCGAATGACTCATCATGAACCAAAGACATTAATAGCGTATGTAGACCAAGAAAATAGAAAAGTAACGGAATATCACCGATGCCACCACACGCGGAATCACTACTCGAATTTACCATTTTCTTTTTTTTTTGTTGATCAGTTAATGCAAAGAATTTTTTTTTGTATTTTTGCTTATAAAAGGAAAACTGATAGGGCAATCTAAATGGTCCCAATGGACGAATTGTAGAGAATTAAAATACGAAGAAAATGTGACCTGAAACAATCCGATCGGTTCATTATTAAGGAAAAATTGCGTTTTTTCAAAAATTCGTAACGTTGCCATTTTTTGAGTTGTAGTGCAGGCTCTTTTCTAGATAATTTTTTTTTCGCGTTCATTATTAAGAGAGAAAATCCCAAAAACCTGAAAAATAGCGTTTTTTGAAAATTCGTAACGTCAAGTTGTAGTGGGAGATAGTGGGGGGTGGCGAAAGAGAAAAAAACTATAGCCCAAATTGTATGGGTAGTGAGAAAAAGTTAGAAGCCACTTCAAAAAAAAAGAAAAGGGAAATTATGGGATGCCAGTTGACTTTTTAATTTTGAATACATTTTGATTTAGTTCATGAAAGTAATAGTCGAAGATCTAAAAAGCAACAAAAACGAACAAACTCAAGTCTTGTAGACTGGATAGTGGAGATTGGCATTAATTTGCTTGTGGTGTCTCAAAAGGAATGTTCAATTCACCCTTTTTATCAAGAACTCTTCGAGAATCAAAAAGGAAACTTTACTTACAGTGGAGGTGTCACAATGGCCCACTCAAAAGAAAATCTACAGTGGAGGTCGCCGGAGTTATTATATCAAGGTACTTTCCTGGATTAATCTGATCAAATGAATGAAACTGTAGTTGAGCAGCAATCAGTTGTTTCTATTTTACTTAGTAGAAGATAAGGTGATAAGGTGAATTGTAGATAATGTTGTTAGAATGGTGATGTCCGCAGAAATATTCGCATTAATTCTATGGCAGTCTTTTAAAATTTAAATCGCCAAGTGGCGTTCAATGTTGGGTCGGTGACTATCAGAAATTAGGTTGATTAGAGATATTATTTATTGCGAAACGTTCGTATTTTTGCGCGCTAACATGAGCGAAAAAGGTTTAGCACGTACCTATCAATATGGACTATCTCGCAAAGAGCCTGCACTACAAATTAAAAATGGCGACATTACGAATATTTTGAAAAAACGTTTTTTTTTTTTTTTGGTTTTCTCCCTTAATAGTAAACCGATCTGGTTGTTTCAGCTCTCATTTTCTTCGTATTTCAATTCTCTACAATTCGTCCATTGTTACCATTTACATTGCTCTCGAAGTTTATCTTTTATAAGCAAAAATAAAAAAAAACGAGTTTTTTAGCATTAACTGGCGAATAAAATAAAAAAATGGTAAACGAGTACAAAACTGTGCAGTTTGTTAGAATATGGGGGTTATTCTATGTGTAAAGGCACTGGCGGATTTCATTACTATTTTTGTCAGAATCTGGTAATTTTAGAGTTCTGTTCCTTGGCGTAAATGATCAAACAGCAAATTCACTGGTTTGAGTTTATCATGTACCATACTTTTGAAACTAGCAACAACTTGCGCCTGCGCATAGAATTTTACAATTTATACGAATTTTCCTAAAATTGAATTTTCTTCTGACTTATCCCTTTTTCGAAGTTTCTATTGGACTTTATATTGAAAGACTACTCAAAAAAAATTAAGTTCAAAAATAGTCTTTGTATTAAAAAAACACCCAATTATAGCTTTTGAAAGTTAACAGATTAAATTTTGGGTAAATTTTGATGACTAATAATGAGACAAAGTGCCTTTTGGATCAATTTCTATAATAATAATGCCCAGGAAAACTTCCCAAATTTGTTCGAAGAAGAATTTTGCAATAATTGAACCTAATAAAAGTGCCTTGTTTCAACAGAATCCGATTATCTCTCCGCCACGCCAAAAAATATAATAAAATAAAAAAAGGCAGTACCTATTTTAGATATGGCAAAGGCTACAAGGCAAAAGCCCCCAAAATCAAAGAACAATCGGAAGAAGCAAAATTTTCTTAAAAGAAGGAAATATAGGAAAACTGGTGTTGTGGCTACTTTCACAAACTGGAGCTTTGAATGGAAAATAGCGAAAATATTAATATCTTCCTCTAAAAACTGACCTTAACTGACCCTAATCAAACAATTAGACATTTTTGAGGCAAGTGCTTAGGATCATCATGGCATGGCAGAATCGATTCAATCGTTTTCATAACTTTGTGTGACAAAATAGCCCATCATAAATAACGCTTCGTCAAAACATCGCACGACATAATATCGCGTGGACCAAATAAAGTGTGACAAAATCAAAACATCGCGCGACACAATCTCGCATGGACAAAATAAAGCCCAACATGTTCTTTTCCTGTTCTAGAACTGAACATCTAGAACATATAACAATATCCATAACGTCTAGAAAACGTCATAAAATACCCCCATTGATAGGTAAAAAATAACCTCATCCTGATATCTTTTAAGGGAAAGGTTTCGACTTAAAATGTGCGCATATGTTCCAATTTATCCCCTCCAAATTTTTACCCTTTCTCATGTTCTGGTGCGTTGAGCCGACTAGACTCCCAGCTCGACTCCCAGGTATCTTTCAAGGGATAGGATTCGGCTTAAAATGTGCGCATTTGTTCCAATTTATCCCCTCCAAACACTCCCTTTCTCTTGGTCTGGTACGTTGAGCCGACTAGACTCCCAGGTATCGTTCAAGGGATAGGATTCGGCTTAAAATGTGCGCATTTTTTCCAATCTATCCCCTCCAAACACCTCCCTTTCTCCTTGTTTGGTGCGTTGAGCCGACTAGACTCCCGCAGGTATCTTTCAAGGAAAAGGTTTCTTCTTAAAATGTGCGTATATTTGTACCGATTTATCCCCTCCAAACACCTCCCTTTCTTCTGGTCTGGTCGTCTGGTGCGTTGAGACGACTAGATTTCCGGACCTCTTCGCTTGATGTATTGAGTAGTCATAACAGCTACCCCTGGTGTAATGTAAGAATGTACAATTTTCCAGTCTTTTACTTAGATGATCGTTTACATATTCTCATATTAATATATCCGAGCAAAAAGGATAATTCCGGGGCCTTTTTGAATTGTTTTTTTGATTTTTTTTACTTGTAAGTTGTAGCTTATTAATAAAGAACGTGATTTAATTATTTATTCCAATAATAGTCCAAGATATGCATTTTTATGAGATTAAATATTCAAACTTGCAGTCTACCATACAATAAACAATGAGCCCATTTATTGCAGAATTGCAAAGATATAAACTAATAATACCCCGCACATATGATGATGATGTAAATCTACGATTAATTGGCCTGGGTCTGCAAGGATCAAGGATAAGCCGTCTTTTATATGAGCACGTACTACGTATTACAGTTCAAAAAACTTTTATATTCACATTCCGAACGCGGGTGATAATGTGAATCTGAGATAAAGCTTTTACCTTTATCTAACTACGCTATTACATCCTCTCTTCTAGCCTCAAGTCACTTTGGTAACAACGAGCAGTTATAAAAACCTCATAGCATTAACTTATGATAGAGTGCTTTAGATAAACATAGAACGAGAGTAGTTTTTACAATGTCAGGTCTCAGGTGTTGTATTTCGAGACGTCTCATATACATATACATCCCTCCACTAATCACTTTGTTTCTTGTTGCTTGTTTAAACAACGTGGGTACACTACACGTGCTTTTATTTTTTATTTATTTTATTCTGGCACCTCTACTATGAAGATGAACCGATTTTACTTAAGGAAACTATGAAGCAGGTAAAAGGGTTATTAATTAATTAAATGAACATTTATGAAATCCCGTTTTTAATTACTGAAGGGATAAGTGCAAGAAAATAACAGGAAATTTACAGAAAATCGATTTTTCCAAGAAAATACTTGCAAAATAAGTTTTGATTCGGCGAGATTCGAAACCACTGAAAACTGGGGCGTGAACCGTTTAGAATTGGTGTTGAAATTGGAACAAAATTTATAAAACTAATAAATTTTTCGATTAAATTTAATGTTCTCTGCATGCAATCCTCCACGCCCAATGACCCTTGTTTTTTTGTAAGCAGGAATCCTATTATTAGATATCCTACTACTATTCCTTTGCAGAAACACGAAACCTACAAAATATAATTTTTCATAAAATTAACTTTCAATTTGAAAAGTAAAATTTCTTTCTAAATATGGACATTATTCCTTCAGAATGCTATTCTGTTGACTTTAATCTCAACACTTCTATTCCAGATTATGAAAATCGCCACCCACAGATTTGTTTCTTTATTTTTCAGTTTTTAGCAAAGGTTTTTCTTCGTCTTCACTCTCGAATAAACCATCGTGATTTATGCAGTAATTATTTCGGCCTTTTTTGGGTAATTTTTGTTATGAATAAATGAGCATTAAAAAAATCGAGAAGAAAACTGACCCCTCCCCTGCTTTATAAAATCGTTCCATAATTAATCCATAGTCCATACCAAAACATGGCGCAACAAAAAAAAGCATAGACAAAATATCGCGCGACAAAAAAGAGTGCGACAGAAAGCTCATCTGTAAACAAATGCACACTAATAAAAAAATTCGTCATCTTACATTCTCCTATACTCGGTTCGGCGGATGTTTTTTTTTATTTTTTATTTTTTTAAGAGGAAGCATCGGTCTTAACTGTGTAGGTAAGAGATAGTACTGAGTAGGTAAGAGATAGTCGCTCTACACAATCATTCAAAAATAATAATTTCATAGAAGAAATTTTAAAATCTAATAATTCTATAATATCTGATAAAGTAGAAATTGCAAATATATTTAATAATTATTTTGTTAACTTATTTCCAAATAATAGTTTAACGAATTTTGAAACAGAAAATATAAGATTGGCTTTAATAAAATTCAAATCACCCAATCCAAGTAGTTTTTATTTATCTGAAATTACAAATAATGAAATATTAACTGCTTGTAGAAGTTTGAAACCAAAAATGTCTAGTGGTTATGATTTAATCCCATGCACAAAACATTTTCAAACAAATTTTGAATAATTTTCCAAATATTTTCTTTGATTTAATAAATGAATCTTTTAAAAAAGGAATATTTCCAAATGTTTTGAAAAGATCTAATATAATTCCAATTTATAAATCTGGAAATAGATCATTAATTTCTAACTACAGACCAATTTCCCTAATTCCATCATTATCTAAACTAATTGAAAAAAAATTTTTCTGAAAAATTATTAGATTTCTTAAATAAAAAATTTTTATTTTATCCACAACAATTTGGCTTTTTAAAAAACAAAAACACGAACCTAGCAATTCATTATTTAACAAATGAATTATATTCAAAATTAGATGATAATTATACAATAGTTGGAATCTCTTGTGACTTTCATAAAGCTTTTGACAGTGTAAATTTGGAAATTCTTTTATTAAAACTAGAACATATGGGTATTAGAGGTACAGCATTAAATTGGTTGGAATCATATTTGATTAACAGAGAGCAAAGAATAATAATAAATGATTTTGAAAACAACAAGACATTTTCTGATTGGAAAAAAATTAAATGTGGTTTCCTCAAGGTTCCATCTTAGGACCACTCTTATTCTTATGTTATATTAATGATTTACCTGCTTTTTTAAATATTCCAACTTTACTTTATGCTGATGATACTTTTCTTGTAATTTCAATTAAATCTAACGATAATAATATTGATATTAATTTTAAAGTAAATGAAATCTTGGAAAAATTATTTACTTGGTGTGAGTTGAATAGGATTAAAGTTAATTTTCAAAAGACAAAATTAATTCATTTTTCAAATAATAATAGAAATAAAAATACAATTCAATTAAATAATAAATTCAATATTGAAAACGTAGAATCTTTAAAATTATTAGGTTTCAATTTAGATAGAACTCTTAATTGGAAATTACATATTAATACAATATCAAAAAAACTGTGCAAAGTTTGCTTCCAACTTCGATTTTTAAAGAATAAAGGATTAAAATTAGGAATTTTAAAAACAGTGTATTATTCAAATTTTTATTCTATTTTAAAATACGGAATAATACATTGGGGGAATTCTTTTGATTGGTTAATTATTTTCAAAATTCAAAAAAATTGCATAAGAATACTAGGCAATGTTAATCGCATGACATCTTGTAAAAAATTATTTAAAAATTTAAAAATTTTATCATTTCCAAGTCTATTTATATACGAATGTCTCTGTTTTGTACATAAAAATAAAAATTTGTTTACTTTTTTCAATTCTAATACCAGAAATTCTAATACAATTATTTTAAATAAACATAATACCACTCATTATGAATTATCTTCTGAATACATATGTGCCAAAATTTATAATCATTTACCAAATAATTACAAAAAATATAATTTAAAAAAATTTTCAAAAGAAATTAAAAATATTTTATTACAAAAATGCTACTATAGCTTAAATGAATATTTGAACAATTCTTTGGATTTATAATTTCATAACTTTATTTCATAATTTCATAATTTTATAACTTTATTGCCCGTATTCACAAACGATAATTTCCTAAATAATTACGTAATTATTTAAATGAGTGAGATGGAGATATGCAGTTTTTTTGCAATAGAATGAGATGGGGATAATTGATTACGTAATTATTTAGGAAATTATCGTTTGTGAATACGGGCGTATAACTAATTTTACAATTTATTATTTTCCACAAAAAATACAATAATATGTATTTATAATACGGAAATAAATGTTATTATTATTATTATTATTATTATTATTCAAAAAAGAATCTGGAAAGTAATGCAGGCCGAGCTGAGTTTCGAACCCGCGATCTATGGCTCCGTAGCCAGCGGAGTTAACTTCGGCGGAGGTTTAAATTAAACACACTGGACTTTTTTCACTGGGGGAATCCGGAAAACTCAGTGCATACACAGATTGGCCTAAAAATTTAGAACTAGAGCTCTCCTTGTAAAAATTTCCTCCCATGATTAAGGACCAAATACTCTCCAAATGATATGCATAAGACAGTTTTATGACTAAAAAAATCGTGGAGGTTCAAAATGTACCATTTTTTAAGTAAGATCTTGATAGAAGGAATGTGTTAATCAGAATTAACCATTTCAAAAAGCGGTAAACTTAATTCCCTCGGTAGATATTTAATTATCCATGAATAATTCAAAAACACCAAGTAACCGCACCGATTTTACAGACCAATTAAAAAATTATTTTCTCGTTTCATTCTTGAATGAAGTGCTAATTACCCAGAATGTTGTAATTATTGTTGTTTTACCGTTTACTGGTTATTGTCGGGAAAAATAAATGATCGTTATTATTACTTGATGAATGCAACCTGTCGCTGTTATAATAGTCTTCCGGGCAAGCTAAAAATTGCTCCCGTAATTTTAAAACGGAGTTTACGAGCGTATCGTCTCCCATTTATTTCGGAAGCTGCTTCCTCGTCACAGAAGCGAAGATTACAGGATGCATGACGTATGAAAATGAAAATTTTTTGGTTACAATGACATAAGCAGACGCGTAACCAGAAGTAAATATTATGTAACGGAAACTAGTCGATTAATATTATTACCTCAGAGTCTATTCATAATTATTTAATTTTATTTGGAGATACGTTAAGTCAATAATAATAATAATACTTAAATCGTAAATTTAATACGGACCAAATTCACTGAATCGTTGGCTAGTGAATTTTAGGCTTGAATAGTATACAACCAAGCTTACACAAATAGTGCAAGAAAAGAAACAGTGTAAAAGAAAAATACTGTCAATGTAAACAATGTAGACTCCGTGAACCAACAAAAAAAAAACACTGAAAAACTTTAAAGCTCAAAATTGATGGAATTTTGTGAATTTTCACAAGTCTGCAAATATTAAACAAAACAGAGAGAATTTCTTTCCAAGGTTTGAACTCTGTGTTGCATTTTTGCCAAAAGGTTGTCAATGAAATCTTGAGACAAATTCAGCCAAATGACACATAGCACCTTTGATGGCTGTTCTTGAGGTACTGAGGGTTTAACCGACGACACATCTCATCATTTTCCATTCAGGTCTGGGGATTATGGAGGCTACTCCATTCTGGTGGTACCATGAGCCTTTATGCCTCTGTATACGATTCGAGCCCTGTCCAGACCGGCGTTATCGTCATCAAAACGAAATTTGGTCCAATAGTAACTGCAAAAAATGGAAAATCGGTTCAAGCAAATGAAAAATTCGTTCAATAACTAAGCCCGAAATCATTGGGCTTTCATTCATAGTCTAATTCCTGAGTATGAGTAACTCGGTGCAGTCATTGAAAAAAATGCCACCCGAACAGCAATTTGAGCCTCCACCAAAAGCAACCATGAAATGTTTGGTCCCATAACGCTTTTCTCTACATGTCAAAATTTGACTATCTGACATGTTGAGACGGAACTCATCTGTAAAGAAACCGTTGAGCCCAATCATCGAGAGCTCACGCTAGATGATTATTAGTCCAAACTCTTCGAGCTACACGGCGATACCTCCCTAGTTAAGGGGGATTGGTGGCATGTCTTCGGGCATTTAAATTTTTATCATGGAACGATTTGTAATGATTATATCTGATATCTTAGAGCATTCAAAACAATACCTAAATGGAACATCGGCAGGGATTGTTGTTCTTTCTAGACATCCACCATGCTGAAAATCAACTGAACCAGATCCTCTAAATCATTTTTTGTTGGTTCAAATTATCAATTTCGATACAACGGATCACTTGGTCTTGGTCCAAAGGTGCTGGCACCTTATGTATTCGAGCCATGTAGCCATCATGTCCCTTGTCGCAAGTTTTTTTTATACCATAATCGAATTAGTGGAAGTAGAATGACACTCCATCACAGATAATTTATTTTTTAATTGGCACCTTTTCATAAACTGATGACATTAAAGAAAATGTGTAAAATTAATTACAATTAGAGATTTTCAATCCTCGAAGGAAGTACTACAGCTACAGGGCACGACACGTCTCCACAGAGTTGAATTAGAAGCCAACAGGTGCTATGAGAGAAACTTCACAGAAATTGAGTCTAACTAACATTTTCGTCCTTGCCATGGATGTCAATTAATCAGCCAACGGGTAGTATCCTAATCGGACCTCGGACCTGGGGCCTCCCCAACTTATGGGCGGGTAGCAATCTCACGAGACCTCCTTACCTTCAGTACAAACGGCTAAACTAACAAGATTCATTCCCACGGTTATCTTGAAGACTTAGATTTCAGTGGTAATGCTTCAGTTTAAAATGATTCGAGTGAAAGAGAGTTCATTAGATTTGGTGACAGTTGTCGAAACGATTGATCTACGCTTTTCAGAAATGACCGTTGATTTTTTCCAAATTTGGCACTGAGAACGAGTTTTTCTCAGTCGTGTTCTTTTCTCGGGAGTTCCAGATTAGTTCCAGAGCGCGACACGGTTAGGGCTTCAAGTAACATAAAAATAAAGCAGGTGTATTAAAATTCATTTGTTTCATTCATCTCAAATCTCCCGCCTTTTGCTTCATGTCTGTGTATAAAAGAACCAATAACAAAACACAAGGTAGAGTCCCAGAGGTTCCTAACACTAGACAATCACAACCACAAAGGGTAAGTAAAGTCGGCCATTTTGTTTGAAATATTTGAAATATAAATAATAAATAAGGGATTTGAAGCGGGAAAACCTCAAATTGAAACATCCAAAACATAAGAGCGAGATAACCTCAAAATTCTAAGCTAGAATTCCTTAGCGGGAATTCAACAAGACGTTCATGAGAGACTACTTCTTCTTCTTCTTTAGGTTTTTGGCTTTAAGATTGTTTATAAGCTATTTAGTCAGCTCATTACTTTTATTCTTATGCTGTGTAGCCATCAGGCTACTCAGTAAAGAGTGTCTGAGATTACTCATTCCCTGAGTGGACTGACTTTCTTCTATTTTGGTTATTGATGGTGTGAATTGTTGAACTATGGTGGGGGTAGTTAGTTGGGACAGATAGCACAAACAAAGGAGAAGACTTTTCACGCTTGAGGGCAAATATGAGAGAGAGACTAGTCGTTGACATCTTAAACGTCAAAGGGGTTCTTATTTTTAAATCATTCCGTTAGATCTTCGATTTGGGACATTTAGCCACATTACAGATGAATTGTATAGAGAGACAATAAAAAATGGAATTAGCACCTCTGAATAATAATTGTTTATGAGAAAATCCATAATCTTACCCAGATTGATTACTGGTTTTCGAGGAAGGGAAGATATTTTCACGTGTAAAAACCTCTTACTTTCAAGATAAAAGATAAAATGATTCATGAAACATAGACCAAATAGAGGTCTATGTTTCTCTGGACAAATCGTCTCTGCGCATGTTCCACGATTCACTATCATAAAGGTTTTATCTGCAGTGTAGATTCTTTTGGACGAATCAAAATGCGAGATTCAGACTCTTTCACATAGTAACGTCTACTGTAAAATTAAGATATTTAAGAGGTAGAACACTACCAAAATAGGAATCTGTAATATCGATAATGTTTCAGATTTTGAAGAAGTCATTTTATCGTTTCCTTAATTCGAATACCTAGAGAGGCAAAAAAACGTGAACATTGATGAGGAATAATGCTGTTTTGTAAAATAAGCGGAACATTATTAGAGCTAGTTTTAATGCAGACAACCCAGCAAGAGAGAATTTATTCCTGATTGAGATCCCTACAGAGATTATGGAGAATTTCGGCTCGTAGTATCTTTTAATAATAGGGCCCGCTGTAATTAAGACATGCAATACTTCAATAAAACGTTAATTAAGAAACAAATTACTCGCCTATTATTGACGCCATTGAATTGAAAGTAAAATGGCGCATAAAACGAAATAAGCAATAAAAAAGTCTAACTGTCAAAAAATTCAATGACATAATAATTAAAAATTACAGCTAATAAGAAAAAATGCCTTGTCCCTTCTTGAATAAACTAAGCCCAAATTATGTCCGAAATAACGCATCAACCTTACTTACGTTATACGGTGGTTACTGCCCGATTATTTCAAGCTCAAAGTGCACCTTCACTGGTAAAATCAACCCAGAATCAGAACATCTCCAGGCCAATATAGGATGCCCTTTTCTTGAAAAGATGAAAAATAAAGTGGTCAAAGAGGTGAAGAGCGATGATTTAATCGAAATAAAAGACCGTAACATTGCGACCAAGGAAGATGTGTTCGATTATGATAACTTCTTCCATGAACAAATAACAAAAAAGAAGAATGAACATTCTTATAGAATTTTTAAAAAGGTGAATCGATTAGCTGACGATTTTCCCAGTGCCTTGGAGTATAGTAGTAGTAGTGGCAGAGAGAAACTGGTAACCGTTTGGTGCTCTAATGATTATCTAGGAATGTCTTGTCATCCTCGAGTTAAGAAAGCTGTGCAAGATGCTTTGCATAAATACGGCGCAGGCGCAGGTGGTACAAGAAACATATCAGGAAATTCAACTCTCCATGAAAAACTTGAACAATCAATAGCTAAATTGCATGGAAAAGAAAAAAGCTTGCTATTTACCTCTTGCTTTGTTGCTAACGATTCTACATTATTCACATTATCCAAAGCATTACCAGGCTGTGTTATATTTTCTGACGCAAGCAACCACGCATCAATGATTCATGGAATAAGTAACAGTAGAGCACCTAAATTCATATTCCGTCACAACGATCCCAAACATTTAGAGGAGCTACTCAAGACTGTTGATAAGAGACTCCCTAAAATTGTTGCCTTCGAAACGGTTCATTCCATGTCCGGGAGTGTTTGCCCACTAGAAGACTTGTGTGACATCTCCCACAATTATGGAGCCCTAACTTTTGTGGACGAAGTTCACGCGGTCGGTCTATACGGTGACCGTGGTGCTGGAATAGGGGAAAGAGATGGAGTTCTCCATAAGATGGATATTATATCTGGTACCCTTGGAAAAGCTTTCGGAAATGTTGGAGGGTACATTGCTTCATCCTCCCTTCTAATAGACATGATCCGCTCGTACGCTGCAGGTTTCATATTCACCACCTCCCTTCCCCCTACGGTATTATCCGGAGCGATAACTGCAATGGAAATCCTCTCCTCCAAAGAAGGCCAAAAACTGCGAGAGCACCATCAGGAGAACGTCAAGTACCTCCGTAACAACCTGCTTGATAATGGTTTCCCGGTTGAGAATACACATAGCCATATTATTCCCATTAAAATAGGGGATCCGTTAAAATGTTCCCGAATAAGTGACTCCTTGCTGAGGGAGAAAGGCCATTATATTCAGGCGATTAACTATCCAACGGTAGCTAGAGGAGACGAGAAGCTACGATTGGCTCCTACACCTTATCATACGAAAGAATTGATGGATCAATTGGTGATCGATCTTAAAGAAGTGTGGAGGGAGTTGGGGATGATCAGATTTAACTGTTATACAAATCCAGGTCACATAAAATTATTGTCCTCTTGAGGTCTTATTGTCCTCAATTAGTTTTATAAGTTCGTAATGTAAACCTTTGTTACTTCAATAAGTACCTATCTTATCTACAATGCAGATATACTCATTAAAACTGCGTTAAATGTTCAATATGTACGAGTATAATTGTTACGACACAATTGAGGGAGAATATCTGACGATTCCCGACAGAACGATGAAAAATTAACGAGGTGCAAGTCTCATTAGTTATTGTAAGGTTCAAGTTAACTAATACCGGCTAATTTCGTGTCTGCATGACGACGATGCCGGTTTTTTTTTTCGGGGGAGGGACGAGTATTTGACGTCTCCGATCACGAATGGATGAACAATTTGAGCGGTATTGCTATGTCTAAGGTACGACAGGCACTGTCAGTTGTCAGTGGTCGAAGGCTCTCGTCCTTTATTCTCCCCGCGTTGTAGTGTACCAGATAGTAATATAAATGATGATCACTCAAAAAAATGAAGATGGCATTTACGATGTTTACGACATTTATATAAGTTAAAAAAATTAATAATCTTACGCAAAATTTTTTTACTGGTTTTCGAGGAAGGGAAGGTAATTCCGCGCTTCTTGAGCGCACACTTCTCAGGGGAAAAATGAATAAAGAATACATAGAACCTAGAAAATGGTTTCCAGACATCTCATTATGATTTACTCGCACAAGTAATTAAAGTTTTACCACAATTTAGATATAAATTACAAGCAATCAGAAAACTGGAGAATATAAGGTTCCATCTAATAAGGCTCATAATCAGGTTTAAAGGTTAGAACGCTACCAAAATAGGGATCTGTAATGTCGATAATATCACAGAAATAATGGAAATTACTCAGGACGCTAGAGATATTAGAAATTTGAAATTCACTGCTTAACAATAAAATGGTCATTTAAAATTTAATTAAAAAAGAATGACTAAATTTATTATAACAGTATTCGTAGGAACGTAAATCCGTTAATATGGTAACGCATGCAGTTTATGATAATGATAATGAAATTCTTGTTTTATTTGATCTTTGGAGAAAAGAATGGATTTCATAGCTCAGGTTTCAAACCATTAATTTTCATGGCTGTTGTTATTCTATATGACGAACAGGTGTTTTTAGGACCTTCATCTGCTGGGGCCCCTTTGAAAAAATCTCCTATATGCGATGCTTTATGGAGTTGTTATATCAACCTGCAGGTTAAAAGATGCTGATGGTTGATAATCCTTTTTCATCTCTCTGCTACGACGGCGGTTTAAAATATCTGAAGACTAAATCTCTTTCAGGTGTTAGAACTCATTAATTTAACATGGGAACAGTGGCGTAGCTATCACTAATACCTTATTACACACATTTTGAAAGTATCATTTTCTCTATAGGGACCTTGAAAAGGGATAACTAGTAACTAGAAGAAAATGAAGAATGCAAATACCTTTTACTAAAAATATTTTTTTCTAAGAATCATTTTGAGACAGTTTGACCGGTATAGCTTAAGTGCAACACCAGACCACTCCCTCACACCTGAACAATGATCCTGTAAATAGAGCAAAAATATAATTTACCTTTGATTTGAACCGAGGTTTACTATTAAATTGGTACATAAGTCATTGTAGCGCATCCTGGAAGGTTACCATGTTGTCAAATATAATACATCAAACCGAATTACTTGAACCATAGTTTTGTCAAGTATCTGAGCTTTTATGCTACTGATTAGGTTCTAATAAACAGGACAGGACAATAAGGAACTATTGAAAGAGTGGATTTTTATTGCATGAATTCTTCAAATGGTCATTTAGGATTAAAAAACCGCGGAGTGCTAGTTCTATTAAATTAGAGGATGGAAAATGAAGACATGGGTGAAACTGTACCCCTTTCAGCTTTTTAATTATATCTCGAAAACGAAGCAAAATTTCGGTATAGTTAATAGGGATGTTTTGTAGATAATGCGATTTTACATCGAAATAATTTTCGAAATAATAATCGAGTGGCCTCTTCCTGGCTACTCGAACATAGTAACTTTTCCATCCCATGTTAGAAAAGTTGGGACGTTCTTGTTACACGTCTCGGTCAACCAGGGGAAAGGGAGTAGAGTAAGGGAAGGCGGCGGTTTAAAATGAATAGGAAACATTGAAAAGGACAAAAAATCTAATATTTTTTTCTATTTCGTTCTTTTTGCGTATAACTTTTTTCGGGCTGAAGATAGGTATAGGCGTTTGTTCACAGAAAAACAAGTAGATTAAATTGTCTTCAAAATGATGGAATAAGAATAATTTTTTGATAAAATCTGACTGAGATGAAGTCGCTCAAACTTCGACATTTTTTGTCAAATTTTAGGTATGAAAAATAACTAAAAATTGAAAAAAAGTCTAAGTTTGAGCGGCTTTATCTCAGTCAGTTTTTCTCCAAAAATAATTTTTTCATACGACCACTATACAAAACACTACTTTGCGCATCGTTTTTTGTACGCAAACTAGCAGATTTCTCACGTATCCAAAACTGTGCGACAAAGTGACATAACGCATAGCCAAAAATCGTTTCCGTACAGTTTTAATGTAAACAATAGTGATGGGCGGTAACTGAGAACTCAACTGTTACTTGTTAATAGATACATTAAAAATAAACACAAATGGGATAACATAGAACCCGACAAGACTATAAAATATAATATACTTATTATTCTCTTGTGGCAGTAATTATTAAAATTTACGAGTTGATCGCTAATAACAGCATTGGTAGCGTTAAAATCAAATTCACGAACGTGAAAATAACTCGCACACCTCTACTAACTTCAATCGACGACGCACAGCGCCTGCGTTGTGTGGAAGTTGCATATCTACCACGTCTCCACGCTCACGTTACTTATTTTTAGTTTATACGGAGTCTAAAAATAAATAATAATAATATTGTCGGTAGAATTCAATGATTTAACAGTATATAATAGTAATATTAAAAAGTCATTGGTAGAATTGAAAATAATACCTACCTAGGTAGTCTGAAAAAATAAACTTTAGTTACCTATCATATTATGATGGATTGTGATTCCTCTGAATCTGAAGCAGAAAATACACCACCTGAAGTAAGAAAACAAGCAGGTTTGTGTTCTTTGAATTTGCTACCTATAGTTTCGAGAGAAAAATACGAATCTGCTTATAAACATTTCATGAATTGGAGAAAAGGTCATAAAAGCAGAGCATTGTCAGAAAAAATAATTTATGTGTTAAATTTGTTAAATAATTAATCTGTTAAATTGTGGTCGTAGGAAAAGTACTGTGTATCACGTGCGGAAAAGAAATTTCACACTCGTGTGAATTGTGACACTCGACTTCGTCTTGTGTCACAATTCTTTCACACTCGTGAGAAATTTCCTCTTTTCCGCAAATTTCCTCTTTTCCGCACTTGTTTCACAATATACTATTAGCCCACCACTTTGAAGACAATTTAATCTACTGATTTTTCTGTGAAGCAATGCCTATACCTATCTCCACTAAAAAAAAAGTTATACGCAAAAAGATTGAAAAAAGAAACAATTATTGTTGATTTTTTGCCTTTTTTCAAGTTACCTTTTTGAATTATTTTGACACAAGAATTTTTTTATAAATTTTTTCAATAAATTATTTCGATATAAAATCGCATCATCTACAAAAAATTTCCTATTAACTATATCGGAATTTTGATTCGTTTTCGAGATATAATTAAAAAGTTGAAAGGGAAGCAGTTTCACCCCTATCTCCATTTTCTACCTTCTAATTTAACTCATGATTTTTTAATACTTATTGACCATTTGAAGGTTTCATGCAATAAAAACGTACTTTTTTGATAGTTCCTTTTTATAATGAACACTCAATAGCCAATTTAGCGAAATTAATATAAATTGAAATCGTAATTAAGTCGGAGCAAATCTCCATAGACCACGGCACAACAGCCCGGAATCTATTACGATTTCAATAGCAGCCGAACGTGAAAGCCTACACCCATCAATTAATATAAAGTTAATGAAAAATTCAGTTATTAGATTACAGTGATTAAATTACCAAATTGACATAAGTTTACTGAATTCTCAAAAAAAAAAAGAAAACTCAATTTTTTTCATGAAAACTATAATATTCCTTTCTATTTTTAATATTTATTAGAGTGTTTCGTATAAAAAGCACAGCAAATCATTCACATACGTTTTTTATACATTACTAAACATATACAGTGTGAATCTCACTTATGGAATAAAATTCATTATTCGATAAAAAATGTTTTTTGTGGAAATCGCTGAGACACGTAAAGTTTATAAATTAAGGACTATATTTTAATCATAGTTAAAAAAATCAGCTACCACCCTTTTACCCCCACCACTTTACGTGTGTCTCAGAGTTTTCCACAAAAGCATTTTTTATTGAATAATGAATTTTATCACATAAGTGAGATTCACACTGTATAAAAGTTTCCAGTATTGTATTATTCAGTCTACGTAGCTCAGTTGTGTTGAAGTATAACGAAATATTCAGGATTCAGGTATCGATTTTACCTTTGACTTTAGGACGAAATGAATATTTAATCACGTAGGTACATAATGTACGAGTCTGAACTGAAACTAAAAATAATATTAAAATGGATAAGCTCGTTCCTGATATTAATAAATAAGCTCAGCTCCATCGGTTATAACGGAAAATAAATAAAAATTAAAGTTTACTCCCGATATCAATTATTTATATCGCCGGGAGATCCTACCCACTTACGAGTACCTATATCAATCAAAATTTTTCTTAATTAAAATAAATTGAATTATTTATCCGATTAGAATTATAATCAAAATTGTAATTAAAAAGGAAAGTGAAGATTATTCACGTGTAAAATTACTCGTGTATGAGAAAATTGAATTTTCCTAGACGCACATGTATAAAATCGAATCTGTTTTAGAGAAGGGCGACGACGGGTTGAAGCCCGTAGGCCTCGAGAAAAATTGCTCCCTCAACCAAATTTATTTTACAGATTGATTTTTTTATTAAATGTTTTATTATGTTACTTTACACAGAATTTACATAAGATTGACTTTTATTTTTTTCATATAATGGCGTAAATGGCGGCAAAATTCTGATCTAACAGATTCCAATTTATTTATTTATTAACGACTAAACTTCAGTCCTAACCGTATTGTAACAAATTTATGTTAAAAGGTAATCCCTATAAAGTAATCTCAGACTCAATTATTTATTCTATAAATACTTAAAGTTATTTTCACACGCTATAAACTAATTATTTACTTCCAGTACTTGTATATTTTGTATATCGCTTCACTTATATTTCAAGACATAAGACTCTTCCTAAGCCAGTTGATTTATATATGCAACCCGAGATGGTAGAAATATTGAGACCCTCAGACTAGAATTATGATGTGATATCATTATTAGGTGAATTTATTATTCTAAGAATTTTTTAGAACATTGCGTCATCAGAGTATTTAAAGTATTAGCAGGATGACGTCATCATGTTTATATTTTAATTTTTTCATCTAGGGTCGATCTAGGGCCGAATTAAACGCCTTAAGGTGGACTCAAAGTCCACCCAATCGACAAGTGACAACTGACGGCATTAAATTCGGCATTGGAGAAACCCCTAAGAATTTTCTCCTTAGCTGCACCCGATTCCTCGACGATTTCAGGAATCGGCTTATCCAACTATATCAATCAATAACAATAACAAATGACAATGACAATGACCATAACAAAATTGACCCCAAATCACATCGACGATGTTCTTCCCGTTAGTGTTAGGGAGCCTCGAGACCGATCCCCATCGGCTTCCCTCCCTTCATCTTCTCTTGCAGAGAATAGGGTTAGAATAGGAATAATTGACCTCGCGATTGGACAGCACTACACTTGAGAAAAACAAAATTGGCCAACCGATTGATTGGTGCTGCAAGAGATCTTAGTTCACATTAATGCCGATCGTCGTATGGTCCATATGGCACTTTTTGATTATCGCATCAAGAACATAGTTAGAACTCGAGACATATAAAAATGGGAATGAGGCAGGATGCGCAGCAACGAGTTTTCGCTGGCCCCACCGTCTAGTCAGTAGAGTCAAGTGAGTGATGTCAGGAACCTCAATAAGTGAAATGATTTTTGATATCGGCATAATGTAGAATCAGGGTCCCTTTATTCGCCTTATTACATTACCTTTTGAAATTTACCCTTTCATTTGTTAGCATTTCAGCAACCCCTCAAGTTGGTCCGAAAAAAATTCGGGCTGGGTGGTAGAACGTCATAATCGATTGTCTAATGTAGGAAACCACCAACTATTTTCGTTTTACCACTTTTAGATTTTTTGGGGATTTTTTTACTTTCGGGTCAACTTCACAAGCCCGAAAAAAACGCGGGCCAGGTGGTAAAACTTAATATTTTTGATTGCCCTTAGACCATGTTTTACCATCAACTCATTTTGTTTTACCATACCTATGGCAAAAAAGTTATGGAAAAATAATTTTTACCATAGTCGCGATACTTATGTGGTAACTGGGGCCAAGTTCACGTAGGAGGTAAAACCAAAACCTGTAGTGATGGTTAAAAACGTTTTATCTCTTTATACCAACCCGAGAAAAGGTTTTACCACTCCCTAGTTTCAATTTACCACCCCCAGAATCACCACCCAGGCCGTTATGTGATTTATGAAATTCGGACCAACTTTTTCATCTTGGAAGGGTTTTTCCCAAGAGATTGAAAACGTTTTACCACTTTGTACCAACCCGAGAAAAAGTTTTACTGCTCCTTAGTTTTAATTTACCACCCCCAGAATCACCACCCGGGCTGTTTGATGCTTTATGAAATTCGGGCCAACTTTTTCACCTTGGAAGGGTTTTTCCCAGAACTTGAAAAAGTTTTACCACTTTGTACCAACCCGAGAAAAGCTTTTACCACTCCTAAGTTTTAATTTTCCACCCTTGCGAAGTTAGCCCGAATTTCATAAAGCACATAATATCCAAATGCGAGGATTCTGGGAGTGGTAAATTGGTAAATCAAAATTAAGAAACTGTGGATGGTCTCCACAAACGGCAAATCAGTTTCAAGGAAAGAACGAATGAGCTCCCAGGGAAAAGCCATAAAATCACGGCTCAATCACAGAATGTTCATAGTGAATCAACAGCAGCGAATCGGTTTCTGCACGGGTATTTTAAAGTGCAACTTGACATAATATTAATAAAAATGAATATGTAAAGACACGTGCGTGCAGATCCGAGCGAAAATAATTTATGCGGCAATTATTAAATTGATCGAAAAATCTAGTAATTAATGTCAAAATTTAAATAGGAATTAAAAGGGGACATGGTATAATGTAAGAAAATTGTTTTAAAATAATTTCAGCAATCAATTGCGGGCTGTTTGGTCACAGGTTAAAGAGAAAGAAGTTAATTTACAACTAACGCAGTCGAAAAATCCGCGAACGTCAAAGGTTTTGACGGAGTTGGGAGATGACAGAAATTATGGTACGTTGATCCTAAAAGCAGCTCACTCTTGGAAAGTAGCCCATATAATGTTGAATGGAGATGAAATAATTAATAACAGGGAAATTGAATTGAGTGTCTGAATAAAAAGGACATAAATAATAATATGTAAACCCCTAATAAGTAACAGTGAATGGTTGCAGTATAAATATCGATTATCAGATCGTAATGGTAATTTTTTATCGATTTACCGAAATCTGAATCACGTTGTATGTTCTTGCTTGCAAATCAAAACCAAGGTTTACGACTTGCAAACGCATCCATCTATCAAGCAGCGTGTATCCACATTCACGTTAGTACGTTAGCGTTAACAGGAAGCAATAAAAAGTTTTTTGGTTATTTAATTAGCAAATGGTATAAAAATGGTAGGCACCTCCTATCTTTAAATGTATTCAAACATACATGGTAAGGTAACTTATGAAACTGTAAGATGTTCGATATTATTATGTGGGTTCATTGCCAATTAAAAAAAATGTATATTTGTTTTGTTATATTTAATTATGTAATTAGGTAAGAATTTCGAGTAGGTACAAAACGCTATCATATCGCACTGTATTGTATTCATGTATGTATACATAGTGAGTCAGTGAGCTTGTTATATTAAATATATTTTTGCATAGATATCAGTCTCGTATCAAAATAAATATTTACCAAGCATCATAATTTATTAGCAACTATAGAACATTGTTCATAAATTTGTGTAACCTAATTAAATTATTGTTTCCCGCTTCTTATCGGAACCATTGATGAGTGTTCAAAAAGGTAATTAGATATTTTTTATAGATCAATGAATATGAGGTAGTATTCTTCCCTGCAAACAAACTACCCACATCATCCAATTATTGGCTTGCTGCTCTTCAGCGAAAGTTAATGAAATAAAAGAGTTCTGCCAAAGAATAAAAGAGTTTATCTGAAGAATCAGCTTAAAGGACAATAATTCAAATAAACACCTACCTACAAGGTGAATCATAATAACAGGTAGGTAGTCGATATTATTCTACCTGCGGATAGAGGGGATTACATACTTTGAGTCGAAAAGACCTATGAAGAAATGTCCCCATTGTCATCATGGAGAAACTACATGAGGCTGAAGTGAACCAATTTTTTGTCCCTGAATGTATTAATGAAAAATAACAGTTCGGTGGCCACTTTCATTGAGGTAAAAAAATTGAGATTTCATGACGTTTGCCACTTCCCAGGTTGCAGGGTAGCGTCATTAGGACGTCATTTTTTGGTGTTCGGTGACCTTGAATGACGAATTTAGTGACGTGGAAATGACGTCGTAAAGTAAAACCCCGTTATTTGGGACGTGGAAAACACGTATTTTAGATCACCAAAATAATGATAATTAATCAACAAAAGTTTTAGTTACTTTGTTTAAAATTTAATACTTATCGATTTTGAAAATAAAAATAATAGAAAGGCCGATTTGGCGTCTTCTTTTGGTTGTCTTTAGTTAGCTGAGACATCAGGTACTTAAACGACCTGTTTTCGACGTCACTTATAGGTTGCTGACGTCAGCGACCAATTTATCACTAATAAATGACGTTATCATCACGTATCTCTGCTGCCTGGGATTCATAATTTTTAATTATCAGCTGCTGGTTACATTGTCAGAAAATTTGAAATTTTCCTATGAAATTATGACGGCAATGGTGACACTGTCTCACTGTCACCATTCAGGTCAGCAATTTTTTGCCCCAGAATGAACTGATGAGAAATAACAGTTGCGGTTACAATTTCCAAATCGCAACTTCAAAATAATAAATAAGTTATTGAGGGCATGGGGATAAACTGTTGACATTACATGACGTTTGTCACTTCCCAGGTTGAAGAGCAACGTCATTATGACGTCATTTTTTGGTTGCGTCAAATGATGAATTCAGTGACGTGGGAATGACGTCGTAACGACGACGAAAAAGACGTTATAACTACCAAATTAAACAAGTAGTATTGATCTAAAAACCCCGTTATTTGGGACGTGGAAACTACGTATTTTAGGCCGCCAAAATACGATTATTAATCCAAATTTTTTTATGTTGCTTTTTTTAAATCCAAGTCTTGTAGATTTTGAAAATAAAAATTCCATGAATTCAACATGTAGATGACGTTTACAAAACGTTACTTACGGCTGGGTGTTAAAATAGGGCCAATTTACGTCTTTTTGACGTCTTCTATTGGTTGTTTTTAGTTACGTGAGACATCAGGTACTTAAACGTCATTTTTTTTTGTTTATTATAAACTAACTTTTTGTGCGTGCGACGCACGTATCCTGTCTGTGCTTTCTGGTACGGTCAAAAGTCTGTGAATTTACACGCGATACTTTTAGGAAAAAGATCGCTAAGAATTTTAGCTCGAGAAAATAATTTTATAATTGATGTTAGGTACGCGTAAATAAACTTTAACGCCGTAAATGCGTTACATTACAACGTTTATAATTTTAAATGGTGTAAGCATTTGTATTGAAAATTATTTTTTACTTTTTGGTCTGTGCGAAAACAACGAGAGATTACATCAGAAATATTTACAATGCAGTAGATTTCGTTTAAACTGCCAAATATGGCGAACTTATGACAATAAACATCAACAAAAAGAAAAGAAAGACTTAAGTTCAAGCAACACAATCCAACTCAGTTTTTAGATGAAACAGGTCATCTTTCATCGTTCTTGAACTGAAACGCGCAATACAACTCGCAATCAAATCACCATAACAAGAAAGGTAGGTGATTGGATGAAATCGAGGATGAAATGTATCCAGAATTTTTGAAATATTTCGCTTCAGGGATAATCACGGGATGATAATATTGAACTAGTTTTTCACGAGGTGTTATCCTAACTGAAAAGCGAATGCTTCACGAAATAATGCCAGGCCATATCCATATAGGGGATATTTTGACATTATATTATATTTATATCCACACGCATGAATGGAAATGGTACACAGTAAAAAATTGCGCCCGTGTAAATTTTCTAGTGTTCCGGTAAAAATTGTAGTGTTAATTTAGAGTTAATTTTTAGTGTTAAATTACACTCAATTTTTACACTGATTTTTAGTAGTGTACAAAAACTCTAGACCAGTAAAATATACCGAAGCAAAAGCTTTGCGATGTGAAGAAAACTCTCCCAGTGTTTTTTCTTACTACTTGAGTGACAAACAACACTAGCGGCTATGGAAAAAACACAGGTAGTGTAAAAGTTCCAAAAGAACATGCGCGTTACATGATCGTGTCATCTACGTAATGCAGTTTCATCATCTTTTCATTCTTTTCCACGGTCGGCGTAGTGTAGGGTAAGTAAAGCGTGCGTCTAATTTAGTGAGCTGCAGCAATAGTTTAAAGTAATCAGGTAAGTTGGTTTTGTTTCCCAAACTATTATTTATCATACTAATTCTTTAACTACCATAGGTACCTATCAGTTCTTCAACAGTTGCATTCATACACATCAGAACATGGAAATAAGGGTTATTCTTATTTAAAATTTCAAAGCTACCACACCTGAAAGAAGGAGGAAAGGAAGGGGATTAATTTGAGCACTAACTTGTCAGCTTATCACCCATCTCAAAATGTTTTAATCCATGACATTTTTTACGTATAGTGCTTATTACTGGAATTTCAGAGTTACAATAAGTTACAAAACTGATTCTGTATACCTGAGAACCTGTGTTACGTTAGAAGGTGTTTTATGTTTTTGTTTATTAATAAATAATTTAAGCAATGTTGATTTTTCTGTATACATTTTTTTATTTTTAATAAATTTTTTAAGCTATATAGGTATTTTGCTTTTTTTTTTAATATGCCGCGTTACCTGATAACACTTCTAGTGAATAATAAAACAGTAATAGTGTAATTGAGCACTGTAAGTGAACTTTAATTTTGAAATTTTTACACTAAGGCCTAGTGGAAATTACACTGTACAGTTACGTAATTACACTTGCAGTGAATAAGATAACCCGAGTAGTGTAACTATGACCTTGAATTAAACACTGTGGGTGACTCTATTTTTGGTATTTTTACACTAATACCTAGTGAAAATTACACTGCGATGAATATATTTTCACTACACAGTGTAAATTTTGGGCCGCAATTTAACACTACCCTAGTGTATTCATATGACACTAACATTTACACTATTTGTAGTGTTAAAATATTTACACTTCTAGAGAGACCTATATAAACTCGGAGTAGTGTTCTTCTAGTGTTGGAAATTTTTTGCTGTGTATTTTGATTTGTAAATCATCGATCTTAGTATTATGAGTCACTTCTGTATTTCGTATTTGTAACACATTCATACCAAATATAAAATAATTGAAGTAAATAAGTAATAAACCATGTTTTTTGCAATACCTATTAGTACCTATTTGAAAATAATAGGTAGGTATAGGTATAATAAATAGGTAAAATAAAAACTTATTACTTGTAATAAGTTGTAACGTCATTGCTCATACGAGACAGTTATACTTGAGGGTACTTGAGTATATAATAATATCTGCAATTTATGTCCAGCAATTGACAAAAATTCCTCGACTTTTGCATTCAAAATTAACATTTTTTACTTAGCAGTATTTCTATATTGTTGATATAAAATAATTATGTATGCCTATTCTACTTTTGAGAAAAATTACTCTAAAAAATGAAATTTATGTTTTCAACCCCTACTTTGTAGAATCTCTGCATAAAATATTCATCACTAAACGTAGGTACTTTGAAAACATTCAACAGAAATATCAAAGATAATTTCTAACACAACTACATTTAATATTTCATTCAAATTTTTTATGAGCAATGGTTCTATATGGCTGAATGCAAAATAAAAGTTACCTACATTACAAAAACCTGGAATTTATCGATTAAACTGCTCTCGTTGTAATTCAGTTTATGTAGGACAACCTTGTAGAAACCCAGAAATTAGATACAGTGAACACCTAAACTCTTACAGACTCAAACATCCAGGAAGATCAAATTTTGCAAAACACTTAATAGAAAACAATCATACTCCAACAGCAAACAACAAAATTGAATTACTTCATCCTTTGATCATTATTTTAAATAAAATTTTCTTGAATCTCTAGAAATCCACCGACATTTACATAATCCTCATTCTCACACAGTAATAAATGAAAAGCTAGACACATATCGTTCTCCACTACTTGATTTTCTTCTCGAGTTACTTATTTTATGATCACTTAGGTTACCATACTGTTGTGTTGTTACTACATCAATAATTTTATTTACATACTTCTGAAGATGCTACTTTAAAAGCAGCGAAACACGTGTAACGTTTATATTATCCATCAATATACAGTAGAATTTTTTTTAAGCATTAGTGCTCTAAAAAATGTAAAAGAACTGAAAGTAAAAAGTTTATTTAATCAAATAGATGAGTAAAATGTTCAGTTAAACATACATGAAACATATATGTATATAATATATCCCATTTGTTAGCTAAAATTTGATTTTATATCTTCCAGGCAATCACGTTGCATGATGGAAATTTTCATATCCATTTTCCTGCCAGGGGTAATAGATCCAGAGCACATGATGGGCATGACAGGCATGCAAATGCATGGGGTGGACGGACAGGATGTGATTAGATTGAACTTCATAATCTATAACTTCGTCTGCAGAACAGGAACGAATTTGAATTTATATAGAGACCTCATTGCATTGGAGAAATTTTACGTAGCTCAAAAAATATATTTATTTATTATCGAAGCATTTTATTTATAAATATTTATTTATTTCAGATACCTTACTGGTAAGTAAAACTTGGTAAGAACTATGATGAAAATAATGAAAACTCCAACAATTCAATGGGAAATTTAAAATGTTTTTCTAAGAAATAAAAATAAACTTTCCGATCAAGACATTTGTCAATAATTTCAAATCGACTTTAGGTATAGTTAGTTACTAGTCGATTATATTATCGATCATGCAAAACAAAAAATTTACAATTCTTTGCTTGTCATTGTAATCAATTCAGCTTTATTTCAGAACGTACAAACGTGAACTTATGGCCTATTCTATGTATACTGAAAAGCAATTAAAGTTGTTGAAATATACTTTTTCTTTTATTATTCAGGGAAAAAATTAAGCCAGCAATACGTGAAATGATTAATAAATGTATTTGCAATTACAGGTTCCGTTAGTAATAAAAAAACTTGAAGTACCTACCTACCTACTTAGTTCGCCAAGTTCGGAATGAAGCAGTTGTGAAGTTGAGGTCACTTATTGCAGTTTTGGGTCATTTACATGAACCGAGACATGAACAGTTGCATGGAGCTCGATTCGATCGGTCCATATAAAAGTTCTCAAGAAGTACTTAATTCGTTTTCACAATTTTAGAGGGTCATAATTCCTTTCATTTCAACAAAAGAAGCTCATTCTAAGAATTGAAAGATCTTCAATTTTATACGAATATCATGCACATTCATTAATAAATTATTATCATCAGACCAAATCTGGGTGTATCATAAACATACCGACAAACATTTAGGGGTAGTAGGGGACGTCAAAACAAACATTTTTCTCATAAACATTTGTCCCAAAAACGTTTCCTTTTCGAGATATTAAATATTCGGCTCGAAGGAACAAAATGTTGAAGTATGCGGGTCGAAGGACCAAAATGTCTTTGGATTGATTGAGGACGAACTTAAAATCTGACCGAAGGACCATATGCGTTGCGTTTGATTTGTTTCAATTGGGCTCTAAACTCGCGTTGGGCACCACTTTACGTAATCGCTAACTTAAGCGTACAATTGATTTTTTGATTTACATAAGATATTGTATATTGTTGCTGTAATAAGTACACTGGAAATTCACCAATACATAACAGGGTGTATCTAAATAACACCGAAAAAAATTAAGGGATGATTCTTTGGTAAAAAATAAACCAAAAATTTCCTATTAACGTGTGTCTGGAAATGCACCCTTTTTGAGATACAGGGTGTCAAAATATATTATTTTTCCAGTTTTTTGAAGATATCTTGTGAACCGTATAAAATAAAGAATTCAGCTTTTGTACAGATGTGCCAATGGCGGAGATTTTTAGGGTTGAGGGGGATTTTTTCTCCCTAATATCTCTACGACACTGGGTCCATTGATATTTTAAAAACGCACTTTTAACCGCCAGTCTTTTGTACACAAAAGAGGAACTCTTGGCTCTTGGTCATAACCTCGGTCATAACTGTTAACGTGAGCCGTTTTTGAGAAAAAAAGTCATCTACGATGAAAAACTCGCTTTGGATGTTTCAAAAAACCTATGGGAAAATATAGGACAAAACTTATTCCCTCGATCCTCCTTAGCCATTTTCTTTGCACAGAGCTGCAATCCAGGGGTACCCCCCCGGTCCTGATTAACTGGATTGCTACAGCGATCGAAAGCAGGCAGGTGTCGTCGGGTGCGGGAGAAGTTCGAGTGGGCATTGCGGTGAGTGGTGGATGCCCCCAAGGCAGCTGCCTATCACCTCACCTGTGGTGCCTGATCATGGACGGCCTCCTAAAGCGCCTGACAGATGACGGACTGTATGCACAGGCATACGCTGACGATGGGCTGGTTCTAGTAACCGGCCAATTCCTAAGCGTGGTCTGCGATCGCATGCAGAGTGCATGTAAGATAATTGAAAAATGGTGTGAAGAGGCGGGGCTGACCATCAACCCCGGAAAGACCGACATGGTCCTCTTCACAAGGAAAAGGGAAAAAAGAGGATTCAAACCACCCAGGCTGTTTGGCAAACTCCTAACTCTTAGTGGGGAGGCCAAATACCTTGGAATGGTACTAGACGAAAAGCTGACCTGGAAGCCACAGATTGACAGAATAGTCACAAAAACTGTGCCATCTCTATGGCAGCTAAGAGGGACAATAGGCAAGGTGTGGGGGCTAAAACCGAAGATAATGCACTGGTTATACACGGCCATCATCAGACCGAGAATCAGTTATGGTTCGGTGGTCTGGTGGAAAACAACCACAAGCAATACCGTTGCAAACAGGCTAGCTAAACTCCAACGGCTCGCCAGTTTGTTAATAACAAGTGCAATGAGAACCACCCCGTCAGCAGCCCTGAATGTCATTCTGGAGCTGCCACCGCTTCCCATTTGGATAAAAGGGGAGGCCATGGCGGCCCACCTAAGAATGCGTGATTCGGGACTATGGAAAGGCGGAGGTTACAAAGGACACACAGAGATAGCCAAGGTTGCCGAGATGGAGATACCAATCTCAAACCTTATGTCTACCTCAAAAACAAGAAACAACAGAGAAAACAAGAAATTTACCCTGCAAATTCCTGAAAAGGAAAAGTGGGAAAAAAGGGAGGTAGCCTTCGAACCAGGAGGACTAGTCTGTTTCACAGACGGCTCCAGGAACAAAAATGGCCACGTAGGAGCGGGGCTCTACCTGGCTGGACGGAAACTGGGAAGATCCTACCCTCTTGGGTCCACCGCAACCGTCTTCCAGGCGGAGATTTATGCTATCCTGCAAGCAGCTAGACTGGAGCAGATAATAGAAGCCGGGGAACGGACGATATACATATGCACGGATAGTCAGGCCGCCGCGAAAGCGCTGGGCACACACGGAACCAGCTCCCCACTGGTCCAGGAGTGTGTCGAGGCGCTGAACAGACTGGCGGACAGAAAATCGGTGCATATCGTGTGGGTTCCCGCACACTCAGGTGTACCAGGTAATGAGCTAGCAGATCAATACGCGAAGCTCGGGACCAGGGAAACCTTTTGTGGGTCGGAGCCCGTCCTGGGTCTGACCAAAAATCTTCTCAAAGAATCTATAAAAGAATGGACTCGCAAGGGTTTAGAGAACCACTGGGAAACAGCACCAGGCTGCAGACAGGCCAGGCTGTTTCTGGCTGGTCCGATCGGAAACAGATGGACCAGCATGTCCAGAATGAACCGGAAGGAACTCAGACTACTAGTCGGGGTTCTCACCGGTCACAGCAGTCTGAACAGACACCTGCAAGTGATGGGGGTCACTCGGGACCCGGTCTGCCCTAAATGCGGAATGGATGACGAGGACTCCCACCATTATGTGGGCGTATGCGAGGTATACAGTAACCTCAGGCTCAACATCTTTGGGTCTGAGGAGCTACAAGAGGAAGAAATGAAACTCCTCTCATATAACAACCTTCTGGCCTTTATTAAAAGGTCGGGGAGGTTCGAGTAGGAGTTTCACCATGGTTCGGGTAAGGCGAAAAGGGCCCTCGGTGGCCTAGTCGCTTGGGGTGTACCACCCCAACCCACCATACTACTACTACTACTACTATTCCCTCGATCCTAAGATCTCCGCAAATGGCACATGAAAAAAACTGAATTGATATTAAAAAGGTCGAGAAAAAGGTATAACTAATATCAATGAAGAAAACATGTATAAAAGCTGATTTCCGTATCTATCTCAAACGGTTCCCCAGGTATCTTCAAAAAAACTGGAATAATATTTTTTTTACACCCTGTATCTCAAAAACGGTGCATTTTCGGGAACACGTTAATGGAAATTTTTGTTTATTTTTGACCAAAGAATCAACCCTTAAATTTTTTCGGTGTTATTTTAGATACACCCTGTACATTTAATAATAGGTACAGGGTACAGGTTATCCTAAATAAAGTGCGAAAAATTTTAGGGGTAGATTCCTTGGCTCATTCTCAGGTAAAAAATCCCTATTAATTTGGGTCCGCTAATGCATCGTTTTTGAGATCTTTCAAAATCAAAGAAAAATTTTTTCTTCAGTTTTTTGACGATATCTCAGGAACCGTTTGGATTTGAGCCAGCGTTTGAGATACAGACTCGGCTACAGAGCTCAACTTTTCCTACATGTCTTACCATTGATATTAGCAACTCTTTTAATGCTAACTGTAGTTTTTTTTTATATTTATGTCAGTGACGGAGATTTTAGGGTTCCGTGGGGTTTTTTCTCCCTAATATCTACGACACTGATGAGCAAATTGTCATTTCAAAAGCGCATATTTTACTCGGTGGTCATGCTTAACGTGAACCGTTTTTGAGAAAAATCCCTATATGAGAAGTACCTACCTACACAAGCTGAGTTCTGTATCTTATACGGTTCCCGAGATATTATACAGGGTGAGTTTTTTTCAATGTTTAGTACATGATCTCTTAACTTAAACTACTGAAGTTAGAGGAACGGTTAAATGGGGAAAGTAGTGCAGTTTTATGAGCTTAATTCGGAAGAGCTTTTGTTTTTTGTTTTTTTTTTATTTCCATGGGATCCTAAATATTTAATATAATAATAATAATAATAATAATAATAATAATAATAATAATAACATGTCTTTATTCCACAAAATTCCACATACAAAATAGATATCCATGCAAAAGAAAAAAAAATCAAATTAGTGGATAAGGCGAAGGCCAGATAGCATATCAAGAATTGATATGCCCCTGCTCTCCTTGACCTTGATTCAAATGCCAATTTATATTGTAAATCATTAAACAGCGTTTCTATCAAAAGTAAATAAATGTAAGAAGGACTCCAACGTTTTCATATATTCTATCAAATATTATTCTAAGCAAAAAGAAAAACAAAATATTCATCCTGTACGTATACAATACACCAAATATTACAGATAATACAAGTAAAAAGCAAAAACACAACTATGTGTAACAAAAGTGCCATCCAAAAGTGCGAGCGCCCACCCAAAATGAGGCTGCAAATATTCAAGCAAATAGGTACTACTTATGTAAGTAGTACCTATTAAAGTAAATTCCGGGAATTTCTTCACACTGAGATAGCAGTCTTATTATTGTCATTAGAGAAAGGCCGTAAAGGAAATCATTTTAGACTGTTACAACACAAACACAAACGAAAACAAAAAATGTTTTCGACGATTTTATAACCAATAAAACGGCGCTATAATTTTTTTTATTTCTCGTGTCATTTTCTAGTTGTGACATAAACATGTGTTAAGTGTAAAAACCGTCTTAATTTTTTTATTTTCAGAAAAAACGATATCGAGTTTTATATTGTTGTATTAAAAAAAAGACGTATTGAATTATGTCATAGCCAACTATACTATGACTTACATTTAAAAAACACAAGTTTATGTCATAGCTCGAAAATGACAGGACAAATAAAAATAAAACAAACTGTAACGCCCTTTTATTGTTTATAAAATCGTCTAAAATGTTTTCCTTTACGGCTTTTCTCTAATCACATTAATAAGACTGCTATCTCAGTATAAAGAAATTCCCGGAATTTAGTTTCTGTTAAATATCTAGGAGCTCATGGAAATTTTCAGAAAAACAAAAGCTATGTTCCTCTCACTGCAGTAGTTTACGAGATCCCTGTAATAAACATTGAAAAAAACTCACCCCTGTATTAAAAAAATTTAAAAAAACAAATTTTTACACCTCAAAAAGGGTGCATTTCCGGACATACGTTATTAGGAAATTTTTTAGAATGAGTCAAGGAATCACCCCCTAAAATTTTCGCGCTTATTTTCGAATTTATCAGGTCTCTTCAGCAAACAATAGCTCAACTTTGAAGCACCATGTATAGATAACTATGTATTTGAGATTTTTGAACCCCGTTTTCACCATAAAATTTTAAAATTAGTCTTCTTCAACATTTTGAGACTAAAAATGTAAAAATGTGTAATGCAGTGTTGCAACGTTTCTCAAAGTGCTGATTTTCTTCATTTTTTCAAATCAATTTGTGTTTTTTTTTTGTAAAAATTATTAAAAATTGATTCATCATATCTACTCGTAATCAATCATAGTTTCCAAGACAATGAAATAAGCGAGGAAATAAGTGGCATAAAGGCTCAACAAGTAAAACTGTCAAAATATATTTTTTATGAAGATGAGCTGTCATTGTAATACAAATCATTGGTTGTTTATAACAAATACGTCAGAATACATGGTTATTTCTATACAGATTTTTTCCAAAAGAAAAAATACGAATTTAATTAAAACAAAGTGAATTGAATCCTACGTTGTGACATGTCATTGGATTCGTCTTTTAAAGTACTTTCAGATGAGCCCAATTAATATGGGGCCTGGCCTGCTATTTGAAAAAATTAGGAAAATCAGCACTTTGCAAAACGTTGATGGCAATTTTACTTCGTGATTACACAGTTTACCTTTTTAATTCCAAAAAATCGAAGAATAATGTTGAAATCTTTTGGTGAAAACGGCATTCAAAAATCGCGAGTTAGCCATCCATACATGGTGCTTCAAAGTTTAGCTGAAGAGGTCTAATAAATTCGAAACAAGAGGTCGGAGACCCATGTGACAATTCAGGATATTTTTAGTCGGTGCTGAAATATCCTGAAAAAACTGAAAAATCGAGATTTCTTATTTTTGCCATATCTTTCTTATTTTTTGGAAATTATTTAATAGTTTTTTGTAGGCTTACATGCGTCGTTAAGAGCTATCGATCTGACATTTCAAAAACTTTCAAAGCCAACTAGATCCCAGAATATTCATAGTAAACTTTTGTCTCTTCCTCGGTTTTTTCATTCTATGTATATTAAAAAAATTAAAGGAAATCAAAAATCTATCTCATTAAAAAAATTCTTAAACATTTTCTTCTTCTTTTTTCGAAAAAAAAAATCATTCTTCAACCGAATGTCATAAATAACTATAAATAAAGCGATGTCACGTCATATTGCGACGTCGCCTGACGTCATTCGGTGATAAAATTTTGAAAAGAAAATTTTGAAGAATTTTTTTTGTGACAGATTTTTGGTTTCCTTAATTTTTTAATACAGAATGACATGAAAATCTAATATGGCGGCCATAAGAAAAACAAAAGTTGACTATGAAGACTCTGGGATCTAGTAGGCTTTGAGAATTTTTGAAATGTCAGATGGATAGCTCTTAACGGCTTATGTAAGCCTACGAAAAATCATTTATTAATTTCCAAAAATAAGAAAGATATGGCAAAAACCGAGGCAAAAACAAATCTCAATTTTTCAGTTTTTTTCAGGATATTTCAGCAACGACTGCAAATATCAATTTTTTTCAGATTAGGTATTACTCGGCATAAAAATACGCAATTTTGCCCCAATTTGATTTACCTCGTAATAAGGGAGATACAAACGGTTAGTCTTGAAAAACGGACATAATAGGATATAATAGGCCTCATATTTAAAAATAAGTAACTTTGCGTCATAACCCTGCTGTATATAAAACGACAACCATTTTGAAATTATATATTATAAAAAAAGATCTCATTATCCCAAATGACATTTGAAATTTTTTTTTGTATCGCCTACAGGCTCCCTAATAAGTTATAGGGACCAGATATAGAAGACACCTGTACATAAAGGTCGTTGATTTGTTAATGATTAATAATTAGTCACCGTCAATGGCCTACTCGATAATAATGTATACATTTTTGTAAACAAGTTTATGAATTAATTTTGTTATAAAGTAGGTACCTACCTACAGTTATACCTATTTCTTCAATCAAACAAGTTTATTAAGGGATAGTTATTAAGGGACTTGGAAGGATGTTAATTGTTAATGGAAGCTATACCTACTTTAATTAGGTACTACCGAACTTGAGCTTCCCGAATTTAAATTTGTCACCGCTGCTTACTTAAGTAAATAAGTTTAAAGTGATGGAAAGGAAGTTGAAACAGAGGGATGAGCGAATAAAGAGGGCGGGAATTAGAAATTTACTTGCCCTATCGTTAAAAATTAATTCCTTATTGATTTCTATGTTGACCCCGACAATTTTAGATTTACAATAACGTGGATCACCTCATTTAGTAGGTAAAACTAAATCGATTCCATTTGAATTTTTAATTAATGCTACTAATTGGTCTCGCATTTACCTATTACTACCTATTATACCTACACCTAATCCTGGTAGAATAGAATTGATGACTTTGAACTTTAAAATGAAATAAAACGTTTTTAATAAACAGCAAGTTTATTTTTGCACAAATTTAACATAAAATAATAATTTACATGTAACCATAATCATCGTTATATCACTAAAACTAATCTAAATAATCCTCCAATCAGGATGTTTTGAATTTGAACTTTTAAACCTGCTTCTTGCCTCGCCAAACCGATCAAACAGGTATATTAGGTATATATATGCCATCGGCATTAACACTACCTGTCACTTCCACATCAAAATCATCAAATCTAAACCAAGAAGAGTAAATTGATGAATGAAAACTTACCCGAAAATTGATAACACGTCCGATAGAGTAATCCAGAAGCGAGGGAAAAGCCCGAAAAGCACAAACACTTTGATAATTCCGGTCAAGTCCGGAAGAAAACAAAGCTCAAGCAACGGCCACTCCACTCCGCGCCACGCTTACCTGTTGTACGTACCTGCGCCAGGTAAAGGTAAGTAATAATAGCGGAGAGTCGGACAAGCTTCGGCAACGACGTCAACGTCACGCTCGCACTGGCACTGGCACTGTGTACGACCGGCGCTGTTCCCTGTTCAAGGTAAACTAAGCTTAGAGTCGTGGTGGAATTAACTAACCGTCGTTACCTTACGTTATTACGTTAGCCGGTTTTATTTTACGTTGACGGTGGGTACGAACTATTGTACAAGTAAACGTAATCCGTAATCCTTCCATTGGCTCCCGCGGGGTGGTTTTTATGTAGTTCGTTCCGTAGGTAGGTAGTTTGCACTTTGCGTTTTATTATTTTCAATGCGCTCGACATGGCCTCATTAAAAACCTTTATTAAAGATAGCGGCGGTGGTTGTGCTGGTGGTGGTGGTACTGGTGGTGAGGTGATTACACCTTGCGGCGCTCATCTTCTCTTTTTATCCTTGATAATGATTGAGGATTATTATCTTGCATTTGCATAATAGAACATAGGTAGCATAGACCGACAATGTTATCTCATTACAGAATAAATCAGGATGCGAGGGAGTGTATGCCTAATGATATAGGTACCTACTTAAATGATTCTTATCTCAATTTACACATTCCAAAAAATTTAGATATCATAATATTTACTCATTCAACATACCTACCTAATAATTATAATGAATAAAGAACTAAAGCGGAACCAATAAAAGTACCTACCATTTATTCGCGTGTTGCGTATAATTTTGAGCTGAGTATTTTGCGAAAAACAAACCATAAATAGCTTCATTAGTTCCTGAAATATAATTACGAAGAGCCATAATGTAGGTACCTTCTCAAGGATGTAGTCTGAGGACCGGTTTCGAGCTCATGACTAAGGTTCCGTAGTAGAAAAAAGAGATATTCACCAAAGAGAGATGCTTCACAAAGGCTCTCTGTTTCATTTTTTTTCAATTTAAAGGTCATTGTTTGGAGCGATGTTTTTATACTCATGGTAATTTTGATATTATATGGGATGAAGGACCAGGGCTTAGCCCAAGGACCCAGGCTCTCTGTCTCTTGATGTTTGGTTGTATATCACTTAATTTAATTAACGATTATAAACCGCGGTTGTAAGACGCGTTATTATAAAATAAATAAATAAATTATGAATCGTATCAACACGATTTAGGAGGGTATCTGACGACCAGTCACTAATAACGAACGATACGAATTGCGAATCTCGAATGCGACAGGAATTCTATTCTAGTTTTTTCATGTGCGGATAAAGGGAAGGAAGTAAATAAACGAACTTGCGTTGACGAATGAATTGTTGCTGAATAAAATTAGTATATCGTTTATCGGGATTACGCTGTCAATTTCTAACGGCTAAATAAATTGATGACGGAAGAGTTATAATTCATAAAACTTTTTAACTTGCAATTCAGGACACAGTTGGGTCGCTTTAAATTTGACTCCCTTTTCAAGGATTTAAAACTTTGTCTTAATAGTTTTCCAGGAACCTCCAATTTCAAATATTTGTTAATATGAGAGAATTTCACTTTAAAAGTGCGCAAGTCCAGTCAATCAAGTTTCTCGAATTTCAATTAATTAATTAAAAAATTAGTATACAGGGTGGTTAACCATTCGATGCTCACCATTGGGATCTCGGAAACGGTAAAAGATACAGGGTCGGTTAAATTGTATGTAAATTCGAGAAAACTTACCTACATAAAATTGTGATTATTAAGAATCTGATGAAGCCGAATTTGGGACAACTTCAGTCGTTGCTGAAATATCGCTAATCAATTCATTATTTTTGTAGGTTTACATAAGTCGTCAACAGCTATCCATTTTATATTTCCAAAAATTTAAAAGCGTACTAGATTCCAGGGTTTTCGTAGCTGACTTTTGTTTTTCTTATATTGTTTTTTCATGTCATTCGGTGTACAAAGATATATTTGCTAATGCTGTTTTGACTAATGAAACCACGGGACTGTAAACGCGGTTGAGATTATGTAATAATATTAGGATTAAAACCAAGCCATATAATTTCAAATTGAAGGACTGGAACGGCACCTACCTTGTCGGTATCTGCATCAGGTTTGTGGGGCCCCAGGAAGTCTTCTTTCTCTCATTCACAAACAGGAACAATCACCAATAATAACTTAAATGTTCAAAATAGGAGCAAAGAAATTGTAACTAACGAAATCTATTCCATTTTCCACCGAACCGCCGTCACTTGCGTTCACGCCGGCTTCTTTTCGAAAAGGCTTTTTTTGATTGAGTGGGGGAAACTAGACGGAGAGCGAGCGCTGTCCTTCCTCTTCTCGGCGGTACCATTCCATTAGAAATCATATGACAGGTAGTCGATAAACGAACAAAGAATTTTTCTTATTTTTGTTGTAGAACAAAAAATTGTCATTCGGTATTAAAAAAATGAAGGAAACCAAAAATCTATCACATTCGAAAAATTCTACAAAATTGTTTTACTTTATTTTTTTTTTCTTCACGGAATGTCATAAAAAATCATAAGGCAAGCAATGTCACCTCGCAATGTCATAGGTATCAACGTCATTCGCGGTGAAATATTTTTCTTTTTTTTCGAAAAAAGGAGAAGTTAATTTTGAATGATATTTTTGGTTTTCTTGGTTTTTTAAATAAGTACCGAATTACATGGAAAAACAATATGACGACAAAAAGAAAAGCAAAAGTCGACTATGAAAACTCAGGGATCTAGTTGGCTTTTACCTGTTGATGACTAATGTAAGCCTACCAAAAATTCTTTATTAATTTTAAATAATAAAAAAAATATGACGATTTTACAGTTTTTTCGGAATATATCTGCAACGACTGAATTTTCCACAAATTTTGTTTCAGATTCGTAATAGAATAAGCATAAAATTGGCGCGGGTATAGTAGCGCAGCGGTTTAGGTCACTGACTGAAGCGATTGACGCTGCCACCGTATGATGTTCGAATTCCAGCTCGGCATGGTTGTTTGAGTTCGTTAAATTAATTATTTATATACTTAAAACTTGTGTCTGCCTAAATGAGCTCGATCTCGAAGCCAAATTACCAGAGTAGAGCGACTGTGTCTTACGTACTGACACAGTTAAGACCGAAGCTCACTCTTTTTAGTATAAAAATTACGAGTTAAGAGCTCGAAACAGTTGACCTTTATTTTTGGGTTTTGTTCCTGAAATATCCTGAAGAAACTGAAAAATCGTTTTTTTTTTGCGATGACATTCCAGAACTTTAAGTTATAGTTATTTATGTATCTATTGCGCGAATTTGAACTTTGGCGCTTGAGAATGAGAGCTTTTTTTGTCGAGACGAAAGCCGAGACAAAAACTCATTCGAAAGCACCAAAATTTCGCGCTCGAGATGCATACAACATTTTTTTTAAGAGAGCGAAAAAATCGAAATAGCAATCATAAAAATGACGCAATGAAATTTTTAATTTAGTTCAAAGTAGATTGTTGCTTTGTTGGTAGGGAAACAAAACAATATAATATTGTATGAGTGCACGAAATAGTTGTCGCTCTAGGTCGCGACAATATTGACCTGCCATTTTGCATTCGCATATTCAGTAAACATATTCAATAAATATTATTCGATGGCTCTCTATAAAAAATAATTTGATTTTCAAAAAATGTCGTTTAGTTTAGTATTCTTTAATATTACTATGGTGGTATGTACTTTGAGAAGCGTCAAAGGTTTGTTTGCTGTCAATTCAATCGCATGGGCCTAATCTACCGAAAAATTTTGCAACTTTGCACTTTTTACAAAGCAAGAAATTTGTGTCCCACGCTCATTCTTGTTGATTTAGCACTGCTGTACGTGCTACATAAAATTGCAAATACTTACAACTTTTTTTTAATAATAATCTAAGACAATGCAATTTAATGCAACAGGAAGTTTTTGAAAAATGCAAAATGAAAAGTGCAAAAGTGCAAAAGTTGCAAAATTTTTATTGCGGAATAGGTCCCAGGTTAATACATTCTGTAAATACATACAGGTGTCCCAAGATTTCTTTATCAAGGAATATCCGCGTTATTTAAAAAAATAAACAAATGAAATTCGGGAAATTTCAACCATACCCCTAAGGCTTTGCAGCTGCACCCTCAATGCCCCTTTACGCCTTTCCACCCCTAAGTAATCATCCCCTACTTTTTTTTTCAAATGACACCCCCATATTTTTTTTGCTCGGCAGGATTGTTCACTTCTTTCTGAATACAATGTCATACGATTTTTTCAAATCTAGACATATCTAGCACGCCGAAAACAATCTAATATCATAACAAACGAGGGTTACGATGAATATCAGAGGAGTATTACGCCTGGAATCTGGTAGCAACCTGGTGCCCAAAAATGTCCTGGAAAGTCAACATAAGGGTAGTCGTACTACTGCAGTTATAGCCTATCACTGAGGAGTAGGTTGGTATTGGAGCAAATTCGGGATGAAGAGTATAGGTATAAAGGAGGGGTAGTATGATAGTGTTACCAAATTTAGATAATTTTGAAAATTTTCACTTTAATCATTTTGTTTAAAAGAAAGGTTTGTATAAAAAATTGTTCGTAATCAAATTGGCTGGTAAACAGAAATGATTCTTCAACGAGAGTAGAATAATTCACAAGGACGAAAATTGAAATCACTCTAGTAAATAAACGACATTCACCGTAAGTGGAAGACGGTATTTTCTCTACGACTATATGAAGAATCATCTAACAGATTTTAAAAAAAATTAAATAGCCCAGTAGAAATAGGCAGCAAAGAATTGTTTAAAAAAATCTCAAGACTATGGTTTTAGATTATTTTCACCTGTTAATTACTTATAGGTGAATATTTCGAAGACGAGAATATTTTACTAGGTAGTAGAGGAGATCTACAAAATATATTATAAATTAGTCACTATGACCATATTTACTTTACGGTCATTTTTTACAGTTAAAGTTTTGGAGAGAAAGTAGAATTGGTGAAATTTTGAGAACTTTAATAGTAAAGAAACTTATGGACCGGTTTCTATATATAAATTAAATTTTTGTTGTTTTCGACGCGGATGTCTCTTTATCACCCACACAGATTGACTGGATTTTAAACATCTGTCCCAATCTCGGTTAATTAGAATATAAATTTGGTTGAGAGGAATTTCACTCTCTACAAAAGTATCTACCTACAAAAAAGAAAAAGAAAATTTGATTATTGATCTTTTCCTGTTGGAACATTGAACATTGGAGATGTATATTAATAATTATAAGACTTTTTTATTTCAATACTTTCAGGGTGTTTCAGAGATATAGGGCCAAATTTAAAGTTATACAATTATTGTCAGTTTTGATACTACCGAAAAAATGTTCTTTCCAGAAAGGAAGGGCTTGGTAGAACACGTAAGCTCGTTCCAGGCGGAAGTCGATCGAACAACTTGTTCGCGAAATATAGCGAATTTCCGGTGCGAAATAAAAAGTTAAAATGGTTTGTTCTTGGGCGGTAGTGCATGTAGGAGGCTCAGCTAATATTTTTTAGATGGGTATTTTGATGTTTTTTAAGGGCACGTTGGGAGGGGGTGGTGGTACAATTTGGAGGGGAGGGAGAGCGAAAGTTCAAAATTTCTTAAAACCCCGATAACTCGACTCCCAAGAGACGTAGCGCAAAAAATCAAACGGCGTTTTGTTCGTTTTTTTTGCCCGTTCACGGAAAATCCGCCGCTGGCACGCGAAAGCGAAATCACCATTTTTTTCTAAATGTTTTTTTGGCATGAAGGGAAGGAGTGGGGGAGAAGCGTCTTGTCATTTTCCTCCTTCTCGAAGTTCAGCGGTTAACAGGAAGAAATTTTCCAAATGAGTTAAACATTGATCGAGATACGAGCAAAAAATTGATGAGCAAAAATTGACGAGGCAGCGAGCATTCAAAAAATTTTCCCCCTTCCCGCTCACAGCCGCGTCGGCTGACTCACACGTCCGTTCAGGAACGTTTTAGCTCGTGCGGACGGGAGAAATATGGACTGAATGGAATAATTTTATTTTAATAAAAACCCTGATGTTTCAGCTCCATTTTTAGTCTTTCAAGAACCCCTTACTCCTCTCCGTTTCCGCGTTACAGAGTCGGAAGGTAGAACCCCCATATCTCCCTTGAAAATTATCGCAGCGGGATTTTTCAAAGCGAAAATTAAAGCTGAAAGACAATAAAAATTGTCTACCCTACCCCTTCTCTTCATGTCAAAAAAACATTTGGAAAAAATGTTGATTTTTGTTTCGCGTGCCAACGGCGGATTTTCCGCGAATGTTGCTTCGGAAAAAGTTTTCGGGCCAAAAAAAAACGAAAAAAACGCCGTTTAATTTTTTGCGCTACGCCCCTTAGGAATCGAGTTAGGTATCGGGGTTTTTAAGAAATTTTGAACTTTCGCTCTCCTTCCCCTCAAAATTGTGACGCTGTTCTTGAAATTGCATTTTTTTTAATCCATTGTTTGGCCCACAGAAAGCGACTCGAATGAGCATGGGACACCCTATATAGGGTGCTCTAGATTTATTCTACGAAAATAAAAATAGCGACTCCTCTAGTAAAATGAGGTAGGAAACGATAAAAAATCGTTCTTACTTCTCAGAGCATCAATTTTATAGATACAGGGTTAAACTATATTGAATTTTGGGAATTAATTGGGGTGATAAGGGTTAATAAGGTTAATAGAAAACATTCCTTGTCATTTTCTATGACACAGACTCGAGAAATTTTATTAATGGTTTTTTATTATTGAATCAAAAATCTTTGCATAATTTTTGATGAAACGTGGAATATTCGTTGGTTTTATTAAGAGGCTCCTTTTGATTTTTGAATAATAATTAAAAAATCTATTTTTTAATAAAACTTTGACACCCTGTATCTCGAAAGTTATGGAAGTAACGACACATGTTTTAGGTAGGTATATGAACATTTTTCCTTGGAAAAATGACAAGGAAATACCTCTTTAGGTACCTACACCCTGTATATTATTATATTATTTTAGTATATAAATTATAGTGAAAAAACGAAGAATTTTTCCAAGTATTTTTATTATAAAAATACACAGCCTTAGCCTTACAATACATAAAAAAAATAAATATAATTTACATAATTATAATATGGTACCTTTAATAACTAATTACGTACTTAATCAATGAAAGTTATAATCTAAATTATTTAATACGGTTTTGAATTTATTAGAAATTATTGATCTTAAAGTCAAAAACCATGAAACTATAAAATTTTTATTGTTATTAACAATATTAATTTCCCTTTGTTAATACCTAATTTAAGTTTGATGTGTTCATTTTATAATTATTATATTTTACTATTCCGCCATTTTAATGTATAATGATGGGTGTTTCCATTTTTTTTATTGTCAAAAAATTAAATAGATTTGTAACACAAGTTTTTCAGGTCACAAATTCTTTTAAATGTTAGCTTCTAATCGTTATTTCTATTCTTTTTCTCAGAAAATTTGTATATCGACTACTGAAAATAGTGTTGATTTAATAGAAAATTGATCAAGAACCTATAAATCCTATTTTTGAGTTTTTGCAAAAAATTCACATGGATTTGTGGTTGTGGCATTAAACCTTCGAGTAGAATTATTAGAATCCATGCACGATCATTTCCTGACACTCTGCATAACCAGTTACTTATGGGAAACAACAATTACTATTACTTACATAATTTACGATATCTTAAATAATAGTTTAAAAATCTTTAATTAGCAAAAATTGTCATTTTTTATAGAAAAAACACACATTTTTAAAAAAATTATAAAAATATTGAAATTTATAACATAAATAATAAGATATATATCACAGAACAATTATTATTAGTGAAGATTTGTCAACCAATCAATTAATCAATCAAATCAATTAAATAATTAATTAGATAAAATGGAAGCTTTTGTATCAAATTATTCGAAATTTTCAATTACAAATTAATTCTTTGATCTTATTCTTATTAATAATAATTCATCATTACAAACAAATCTGTCCTAATTACACTAATAAAGCATTAGTAGATATATGAGTTTTGATTAAAAAAATCACATATCATTTTGCATTATGGTAAGAAACTTAAAATATGTAATAATAATTAATTATAATAAAGGTAGTCTTCATTCGTCATCATAAATAAAAAAAAAAGTTTTTTAACCTAATCCTAAGACATATTTTGGTATTTGTATTGTAAACCTGGGAATGGACCATAGCATGGACATTCTGAAACAAACAAAACTAAATTAAGTATGAGCACATAATATTATACCAGGTGTTGCGTGTTGTTTTACTCTTACATCGGCAGACCGTTCATTTAAGAGCAATTGTATCAGACTTTTTTGATGGCCCTTGTATTGTAGACTCACGTGCAAGATATTGAAAAACGTTTTCTAAAATTTGTAAAATATAAATACTGTCATGATACTACTGTCCTCAATTAAACCACTAGCAAATGTCAAATTATTCATTTTGTCAAATCGATCTTTGGCAAAAATATTCTACACAATAAAGGAAGAAAAAGTAAACATGATTAAATAGGATTACATAAGAAGCTGTTGTGTAGAACATTTTTGCCAATAGAATCGATTTGAAAAAAATTAATAAATAATTTGACTATGCTAGTGGTTTATAATTGAGGACAGTAGTATCAGAACAGCATTTTTATTTTACAAATGTTAGAATACGTTTTTCAAAATATGTTTTAATTCGCTGTGTTCCGTCATCTCGATGCCCGCATTTTTAATTTCATCTTTCCTTACGCAATTTATCCTTTACTTGCATGACCCTTGTTGCCTATCCCTAGAATTAAGGTTTTCAAGGCAAGAGGACACATTCATGCGCGTAATAGTGGTGAAAAACGAATCTTCCAACATTCACCAATCACCACCAACACCAGTTACCAGTTAAAAACATATAATCAGAGTCTAAATCAGAGCAGCAGTGAGAGCAGAGTCAAAGACGAGCAAGCCACCAAGCACCCTTCGTCAGATGCTGTGGAAATCGTCGCGGCTCCCGCATTCGTAACTTCGTCATTATCGTGTCCGATTAAAAAGACGGTACACGCAGTAGGTACCCTGCCCCCATTCGCAAAACAGCATTTATCTGAAGACTTCCGCATCGCCAGTGGGTCACAGTGGTTCACCTAGCGGTACGAGAGTAAACAGTGAGTACAATAATAATAATTAAAAATCATAATAATTATTAATCCTGTATATTATATCACGGTGTATTCAGCACCCTGGTCCTTCGTCTAGATTTCGAACAAGCTTTTCGGTCTTACAAGCCCTCCTATTAAAAATTCCCCATTAAAATCAAACATCCGATTGGTTCTCCATAATTAATTTTGGCCATTCTAACCGGATTGGTTTCCCATTAAGAGAACCATTCACGCTGAATGAAATTTATTCGCATTTTGCATCTGAGTTGATCATGCAAGGTCCTTCAAAAAAGTTTGGTACAATTTTGCTCTAAAATTAATTGGGGAGAAAATTAGGAGGTATTTACCTAAACCAAGTTAATGTGTTATCTGTTATTTGTGAAAAAATTAAAGAAAATTACATGGGTTCGCAAATTCACCTATAAATATCTACAAAAAAGAGTCAAGAGTTAATTTTTTTCCAGTTTTTTGACGATACCTCAGGAAGCGTTTGATATAAAGCACTAGGCTTTTGTAACACATCTTATCATCAATATTATTTACTATTTGAGAGCGAATTAAATTATTTCATATACCTATATCAGTATGGCAAATATTTGGGGTTGTATCAGGTTTCTAATTGCCTCTAATTTCTACAACGCTGGTAAAATTGATATTTTGAACCATTTTCGAGATGGTATTTTATGATGAATATATAAAAGTAGCAACATATTTTGCTGTAAAAAGTTTTTTTTCTTTTTTTTTCTTATAGTTTATAAATTTGTGCCAAATTTGGCTAAAAAAGAAGCTAAGATAAGACATTCATCACAAAAGGTGAGTTCTGTATCTCAAACGGTTCAAGATATCGTTAGAAAACTGAAAAAAAGATTCCTTGATCCCCTGCACCGCGAAAACGGTGTGTTCGCGGTATGTTTACTTTTGGAAACCTATGGAACTTTTTTTCTTTTAAACTGGGCCAAGGAATCACATCTATAATTTCCCAGTATATGTTTTGAAACGTATATTATTTATCCTACATTACTTTACTTCTTACACTTTGAAATTTTGAACTATCTTACAAATTGTAGCAAATTGACTACGATCCCTGTAATTGCGCCAACGCCTTATATAAATGATACCGTGCCTGTTACAATATTGGGTGTAAGCAACCGAACGTCAGATTTGCATTAAATGACGTTCTGTTAGCTGAAATTTAAAGACCGAGTTGCATTTTTTCATTTTATCCCAGAAACTTCAGGAAGTCTTTTTTAATTCTTCCGTCAAAAGGAATTGTGAAAAGCGCTTTAAACCTCGATCCCAGATGAGTTGGGATTTTTTGGTAGAAAAAAGTCTTATTCTCGCTAAATTTGAGACTTTATTTTTCTTTTCATTTGGTTACATGTTTCGGCACATCGGCCATCATCAGACCATAAAAATAATATTACTAATCGTTTTCCTTGATTTTCTTGATTTTCCTTTTTCATATTATAAGAAGGTTTTAGTTACAGAATAATTATGATAAGCTATGATATCGTTGTGCATATTTTGATACGAACAAGTCCTTTTTTGGAAGGATATTTTAGTCATTACAAAAAGTAATTATTACAGTATACCAATATTTTTACTTAAAATTATTATTTGGGTATTATATAGATCAGCGGCCAGTCATACTCAGGCATAACATATTGTAACAACCTGACACCTACCCCGACCACGAATTTATATTTTTTCGATTTTTCTCGAGCTGTTTTTTTTTCAATTCTCAGACAGCAATTTTTCTTTCCGTAATATTTATTTCTACAAATCCATGAAAAAGTCGGCGTTTCAAAAGCATTTGTTATTCTAAAGGCTCAATAAAATGTCTTTTGTTAAAAGATTCTAAATTTAAAAACTATATTTACGTGGTCAACATCGTAAAACCTAATCGTGTGAAAAGGAGTTGGAATAAAAGGACCAAGCGAAAATATCACTTCCAGATGTTTAAGATGTCATCGATGCATATGCCTTCCCAGGATAATATAGCTATAGGTAAAATTTTTGGTAAGGTTTTCAGGAAGGACAACGGAGATTTCCACCGGGTTTGTACAAGACCCCAGTAATTTAGGTATGTTAAAGTTTTTGGTGCCGAAACCAGAGATAAGGCGATGGAAGTGATTAAAATCAGGGAGAGAAATTGAAATACAAGGATTTTTTTGTTTATTAGACAACAAGTTGAGAAAACCAAAAGAATAGGGGGAGATATGATACACAAAGATTTAGTCTAATTTTGACATAAGTCAAACATTACCCCAAGATTAAATGTTCGGTACACGTCTGTCTAAAGAATTTTGAGGAGGATGTATTCAAATTATTGTTCTGTAATCCTTCCTAAACGAATAATTATTGTTAAATTAAATACACCCAGAAAGGATTCTACCAGTACAGGATTCTGATTGTTATTTTTTTTACAGGGACCTAATTGTATAGTATGAGATACTAAATGAACCAGGTTTGTTAACGAAATGATAATATCCCCTGTACTGGTCAGACTATGTACTATTTATAAATAAACAGGATGAAAAATGATTTTCTCTTCTTATTTATCCAGCATATATTCTCCCATAAAAAATTTCTCTCGCCGTAAAGAACCAGGGCACATAGGTAATAATTCCAGGGAAATCAGAAGCTGTTGTCACAATCTGTAGACCTAGGTGGGAAACGTCTCAATATACACTACGAGGTACAATATTATAGGTCTCTAGGAGTTATCATGGTACCAGTTATAATCTGTGGAAATTGGTAAGAAGAGAAATATTTACTTTGCTATAACTGTAATCACCATCGAAATGGCCCTTTTTATTATTTGATTATTTGACTATTTTTGGAAATTTTTCTTTGCCCTTTCTCGAATGACCCATTCGTTTGGGATGGTCTCAATAAGAGCCCGTGATAGGAAGCAATTATTCGCTGGTGCGTGTTTTACCCCCTCCTCCTCCCAGCACTATTAAAATTAAGTGTAACAGTGCGTAAAAATTATACTAAAGTGTGGCTGATCTACATAATTACCAATTATTTTACTTTCCAGTGTCCTTCTTCTTCTTGGTAACTCAAAAACTTAAATTATTGAAACCTTTAATCCCTGATAGTAGATAGGCTATGACAGTTCTGGCACGGCTCTATGTCTATGGGAAAATAGATGGTAAAATGGTAAGGTCAAAAAATTCCGAAAATTACCCCATGCTGTGTGCTAGAACTGTCATAGCCTACCTATTCCTGAAAAAACTAATTATACTAAAAACAGTGCTAATATTTACAAAAATATACAAATATAAAACCATCTCTACTTACTTTTCTTATTCATCCTCTATGTGCATAAGATTATTCCCTTACACCATGCTACAAAAATATAAAACTTAATTAATCAAAGCTTTTATACAGGCATTTTAAAGGAGGTGCCAAAAAATTAGCTCTATTATAAGCCTTTCATCGTATGACTTTATTAAAAGAAATATACATATACAAAACCCAAAAAAAAAAATAAATGTGGAATATAGCAGGGAGTGATAATATTTAATAATTATTTATTATAATACTCAAGGGGAGCTGTGAACGTTGGACATCGTTTCTCGTTTCACTTTTTCTGGTGTGGTGTCTAAATGCGCGGAAATTACATGATGCATTACTTTTTCATTTAGAGTAGGTATATCCTTAATGAGAGAGCAGTGTTGTCAATTGAATTTTTTTTATGTGTTTCCAAAAACACTGCAATGAAATTGTGATTTTTTTATTTTAAGTAATAGGTTTTTTATCAGACCTTTTGAGGATCATATTTTTTTTTATTCCCAGATAAACATTTCTTATTATTCAATGAAAATCAGCCTTCGGTTAAAATTGCTGAAATTCAAATAAATTATTCAACTGTTTATAGCGATCAAAAGTCCCGTGGGTTTAAAGCAAAAAATCTGCTGTTTTACGTTTTTTTTCCTGTTCGTCATGGCTAATTTCGTTATTTATGGAACTACGAAGATGGTTAAATTACCTAACAAATGAGAAAAATTTTTGTCGCATATTACAGTCGTGAAAACAGAGAAACAATTGAAAGTCCACGTCATGCAAGATACTTATTCCAAAAATGTAATTTTTAAAATGGGAAACCGTTATTATTATTACCAAATTATCTGTAGAAAATCGAAATAAAATGGTTTATACAGGGTGCTAGGTAACCTGACAACTAAAATAAAAGGTTCTAAAATCGTATTTTGAGCATAAAAGAGAGAATAACTTTTTTCAAGATGAGGCGTCGTTTAGAAAATATTTTCAAAATTGTTGTTCAGTTACTGAATGGACAATTTTTTTATTATTTAGGCTTAGATTTACATTTTTTGAGTTCTTTCCTAGACGAGGCCTGATCTTGAAAAAAGTTATTCTCTCTTTTATGCTTAAAATGCGATTTTATACATGACATTCGATTTTTACTGTGCAGTTATCAGACACCCAATCTTTTGACTTTCAAAGTCACTTGCAACAAAAATTGCTCAAGATATTTGAAAAGAAAATGGCCTTTATAGTCGGAAAAACGATTTTAACTTGTTTTTATACTCGTTTAACTTGTTATAATAAAGTGAGCTATACTCACTTTAAGCTTAAAACCGTTTAGGCCATTTTAATTCGATTTTCTCCAGTGAATATGAAAATGTAATAATACACCGGGTTTTCCCATTTTAAATTTTTTTTTTATTTTACTTTTTTTGAAATATCTCATGAAGACGACTTTCAATTGTTTTTCTGTTTTCACCACTGCAAAACGCGGCAAAAATTGTTGAAGTAAAGATGAGCTGACCAGGAGAAAATTCCTCATCGTACGTTCTTTGACTTCTTTGAGTAGTATCTTATAGCAGATACCACTTCTTTATGTTGCTTCCATCCCACCATAGTGTCGATCGCATAGAGCAATCGTTCTTCCTATTTGCTATAGTTGGTCATGTCCTTCTGAGACTTATTTTTTAATTTTCAGAATCTTTTCTTCTTTTCTTCTTCTAGAAATTTCTTTTAATTTTTAAGAGGTTTTGATGGAGCCAATATTGAAAAGTTAAATAAGTTATTGATTCCACTCTGTTGCGTTTAATTAAGAAAATGCAGTAGTGAGAATATGGGTCTGACGACCACTAAATAATTAGATAAATTAGGAAATGCGGAGTAATAAAGGGAAGCGTTTAACTGCGATTAAATTGCGGATATTAGAAATGAGTAGGTATATACCTAGGTAAAATTGCGGAGACGCGAAAAAGCCACGTAAAATGTAGACACTCCCGGTATGATCCGGACGGAGTCAAAACTGTGCGTTCTCTACGAAGGACAAAATGCGAATCTTGTCTGCGTTGATCCTGTCTTTCTTCCTGCGAAAGACGAAAGGTCCTACCACTGTCCTTGTTGTGGGTTGTTTAATCCAATTTTGCAGTTGTGGGTAGATTACCAGTAAAACACCCGATCCATTGCAAAAGTTCACACAAGGAAGGGCATGGAAAAGGGCAGGATTAAAATGAAAGTAAAAAATGAAAAGCGGGACGCAACACACTCTGACCCGAGGTGATGTTTTCTTATACTTAACGTAATGCAGACCATTTTTACACCAAAACAAGTACCTAACCTATTTTTATTATTATTTTGAAACGGATAGTATTTAAGGGTACCCAAAATACCCCGCCGAACGACCCGAATAGTGGTAATATAGGTTATTGTTCTTAAGGGCGCTCTTCCCGAAGATAGGGTTTTTTCGTTCATTAGTGCGGCCAAGTGGCCCAAAGATGAAATTTTGCGAAATATTTCGAAAACCGCTGCGGTTTGAAAGCGGATCAGAAAACTCTTCCTTTGATCACCAGTATACCAACATATCTACCATAGTTTTTTGCTAGAGATGAGGGCCTTAATTTTTTATGTATATTTGGCTATTTTAAGGTGTAGTTCTGCGGGGGAGAGGAGGGGGTGAAATTACACAATTTTTTTTTATTATCGGGCAACTGGTGTAATAATTATGAGCAAGTAACATCTATTTTTTAATATACCATTTTTTGACGAAATGTTACCAGTCTTTGTGGTAGAATTCTAGTTTGCATGCGTTCTATTATAAGGGTGAAAAATGAGAGGAGACAGGAATTAAATTTCCTGTTTTATTACACCAAAACTATGAGAGATAGATGGGTGGTCGAGGGAACCTTTTGTTATATATATTTTTGGCTACAATGCTTTTTTAGATGCCACAAACCGCATTCCTAAATTCGCAACAGTTTTCGAGATATTTCGCAAATAACAATTCTTGGACCACTTGGCCGCAATTGTGACTGAAAAGCAGGAGAAAACCCCCAATTTTTGGAAACAGTGCCCTTAAAAACATAATTATACTCCTCCTATTTGGTTTTTTTGGCTATTATTTTTACACACGAACAGCATTTCTTAGATCACAGCCTATAGGTTCGCTTTCGTGGAAGTTCGAAAAATTATAAAAAATCGATTGGCAGCCAAAACCAACACTACACCTTATAGCACAAGTTATTATTACTATTATTATGAAATCCAAATTTCGACAATGTTTTTTTGAGCTGAATATTCTTATTGATAAATTAGTTTGACTAATTACCGAACCACCACCACATTAAAAACAAACACCGAAAATTCTAAATAAAACTTGCCCATTAATATATCCTTCGATCTATGTACAAATTCATCAGAAAATAATATTCTTGACTCCCTGGAAAGCTTTCTTAGCCTTGAGTGCTCTAAAAATTGATTCACCATGTTAATAAATTACCTTTCTTACAAAATTAGTTAGATGAATCGAATTAAAAGGCTGCTTGAATAACTGATTCAAAAAAGTACAATTGAGGCCCTTGGAAACCGAGACTCCTGAAAATTTGATCTTTCTCTAATATTTTACCATAAAAATTGTACTCTTTGCCAAACTGTATCTGAGTTTAAATCCCCTTTTAAAATTGGAGCCCTGAAGATGGTTTTCGTTTAATATCACCAAAACCAAAACTGTTGGGAGGTAAAAAATGAATTTTTGCACACTTTTTTACCGCAAAATAATAGACCACAAAGACTTCATAAGAGTATTCTACACTAGAGGATGGCGCGAAAAATATTATCATCCCTGCACAAAATTTCATATTTTTACCTAGAACAACAATTTTCGAGAGATTGAATTAATAAGAACCAAGGCCCCTTTAAGGCCTACTACAGCTCAGTCAAAAAGAATGTTGTCTTCCTAAAATCACCTGAAATCTTTCGCGATCACTCTGTTACTACCAGCCTTCATTTCATAGGTACCGATTTCTATAATGACACTCTTCTACATTACCTGTCACTATGTTTTAGTTTCTTGAGGCCCCAATTGTACCAAAATGAGGAAAATGTGATAATGTATCATTTTATCACACTACCTAGTCTTCTAAATAAACACTTACGATACTGAAATGGTGTGATAGATCCATTCCCTCCAACTGTTGTTTGACGTGGCGTCAATCCTTGACTCCATCGTTTGACACAAGTGCTTACGGTCGTGTGATCTCCCAGAACGTAGATCACAAAGAACTCTTTTCTTGCATGCCATGTCGCATGTGGGTCTCACCGGGCTCGCTTTGTAGTAGTATCTGAGAGGTACCAATATAATTATAATAACATTTCAATAGGATTTTCTGGATTTGGCTTACTTATAAAATAATTCGAACAACTTAGGATCTAATGTCATTTTTTCGATGAGCTGATCCCAGTCTTCTGGTCTCAGGGCGTCCATTCCGAAAGCTTGACGAGCCGAGTACAATTTGAACCAGATGGGGTATCCGTAGAGATTCGCTTCACGTAAATTCATCGTCCAGGATTCATGGTCTAATACTGCCTGAAAATGAATGAAAATATAGGTTTTTTTTAACATTGAAAATGTACATGCACTGCAGGGAAATCCCTATGACGCTCTGGGAGCGGTGCATGAGCGGAGATATCGATTCACGTTGGCCTTGAATCTCTGTAGGTTGTATACTTCGGGAAACACGCCCTTTGGAATACTATTCCAAAGTGATGCGGTTCTATACATAAAAGAAGTCTGAAATAGGGTGGTACGAGGTGTAACGAGCTGAACCTGATACGGATGAGCGTCTGCGGCTCGGCGTGTATTTCTGCCCGGTCTTGATCTTGGTGGGATCAAGCGGGACACGTCTTTTGAACACTTTCCATTAAAATATCTGTAAAACAGACTCAGGTCAGCTACTCTTCTTCGATGTTCGAGAGTGTCTAAATTTTTTGTCAAATCTGGGTCCCCAATCAAGCGGATGGCTCTTTTCTGAATAGAGTCGAGTAGTCTCAGCGTATGTTTAGGAGCTGAGCTCCAAATATGTGAGCAGTACTCCAAGGATGGTCGGATTTGAGCCTTGTATAAGAGGAGAAGCTGTTGTGGTGTATAAAATTTCTTCGTGCGGAAGAGTGTTCCAAGTTTTTGTGAAGCACTCTTCGCCAGACCTGCAACATGATCATGCCAAGACATGTTCGCTCCAAGACTCACTCCAAGTAAACGAAGAGATGACGCTGGGGAAGAGAGTGTCCCGCCATCATTATATCTGGCTCCAAAACGTTGGTCTTTTTGGAGAAGATGACTGCTTGGGTTTTTCCAGCATTGAATTGGACTTGGTTTCTATCGCCCCAAGTTAGAATGTCTTGCAAGTCATTGTTAAGTATGGCAACTTCTTGTCCCTGCGAGTCTGTGCGTCGATGGCAGATGTTCGCGCATCTAACGTATAAGAAGATATGAGGGTACTGTCGTCGGCAAAACTGTATATTGGATTTTTTGTTGTTTCAAGCAAGTCGTTTATAAATATTAGAAAGAGAGTCGGAGATAAATTGGATCCATGAGGCACACCGGCATTGATGGAAAAGGTCTCAGAAAGAACTCCATCGACTGCCACCTGCAATGAACGATCTCCGAGATAACTCGCAAGCCACAAGCAGAATTTCTCGGGCATGCCATAGGCCTGCAGTTTTGCCAACAGTCCATCATGCTAGACACGGTCGAAAGCTCTAGAAATATCAAGCGCAACCCCTCGAGACTCCCCATGGTGCTCGATTGCGCCGTTCCACAGCTCGGTGACGTAAGTGAGGAGGTCACCAGTTGACCTCTGTTTGCAGAATCCGTATTGGCGGTCGCTGATTATATTAGCTGCTTCCAAGTATTTTAAAAGATGTTGGTTAATAGCTTTCTCCATAATCTTGGATATTACTGAAAGCAGTGTCACTTGTCGATAGTTACTTGGTATAGTCTTTTTGCCTTTCTTGGGAATAGGTTGGATTCGTGCACATTTCCAGCAAGAAGGAAATATTCCCTTTTTATACGACAAGTTGAAAAGTCGGCAGAAAACAGATGACAGCTCAGTGGCGCATTTTTTTAGTTCGATAACAGGTACGTCATCGGGCCCAGAAGCTTTGTTTGGGTCTACGGCTAACATAATGCTCTTTATGACACGCTGTCGGAAAACAATGTCTGACATTTTGGACTTCACAGAAGGGATCATTGGTGGATTATTTTTTTTATTCAGTGAAGTCTACTAAAACGGTTCCTTTTTGCGTCTTAAGACGTATGATCAAATTTGAAAAAATCGGCCAGGAACAGTCTGAAAGTGGAGATCATCTATCACGTAAATCATCCAAACCATCTTAACTCTTAGCTCCACTCTAACATTTTTAGTCACAGGAGGTGTCTTAGAAATTCAATGGAATTTTAATTACGAATTTTTACTTGACTTGTACTCTCCTCAGCTGGAGCAGCTGGAGCATATCTTCGTCAAAATACATTCCAGAACTTCTAGAACATTTTTGATAATTCTAGGACAATCTGAAACTTTATAGAACATTCTGGAACATTCTAGACCATTTTGGAACATTTTGGAACATTTAAATTAAATTTAAATTTAATTTTCTAAAATTTCCCGAACATTCTGGAACATTCTAGAATAATCTTAAGCTTTCTAGGATATTATGAACCTTTCTAGAACTTTCTTCACCATTCACAAATATTCTGGTATATTCTAGAACATTCTGTAACTTTCTAAGGCATTCTGGAGCCTTCTAGAAGATTCGAAAACTTTATAGAACATGTTTGAACATTCTAGGACAATTTTAAACTTTATAGAACATTTCAGAACATTTTGGAACATTCTAGGAAAATCTTATATCTTCTAGACATTCTAGACCTTTCTAAAACTTTCTTTATTGTTCATGAACATTCTGGAATGCTCTAGAACATTCTGGCATATTTAAGAAAATTCTAGAAGTTTCTAGAGCATTTAGAAACATTTTAGAGCTTTCTAGAATAATTACATCCCTGAATTTTCTATTCTATTCTACTACTGAATTTTCCTCTATTCAGCCAGGGAGTGGAACTTGCTACTTATTAATTACATTCTTATCTTTCCCGGTTAACTGAATTCGAAAAGTCAACTTTTGGACGATTTTTCGCTATGATAAAAAAGAAGAAAAGGAGGTTGTTCACAATAGCCTCTTCGGTTTTTCCGCTTGTACAAAGATCGTCAGCCAAAACCATTATGGCTCATCTTGCGTATAGTTTTCAGCCACTTTTTTTAGATATTTACGGTTTAAATGAAAAAAAATCGTAATTATTGAAACGCCACGGCCAGCCACGGGCTTTCGGCCATGACCACTTAATAAACTGAGAAAATATTCTTTCCTGAAAATTTACTAAAAAAAGGCCGAAATTTCATAATAATGTCACAATAATGAAAGCCAGCCAAGCTTTCGGTCATTAACTTAATAAACTGAAAAAATAATTTTTGTTTAAATTTTGCTCAAAAAGTTCGAAATTTCAAAATAGTGACCAGCCATACTTTCGGCCACGAACTTAATAGACTGAAAAAATCATTTTTGCTGAAAGTTTGCACAAAAAAGGCCGTTATATAAATATAAATATAAATATAAATGCCAGCGCATGCTTTCGGCCATGAACTTAATAAACTGAAAAAATCATTTTTGTTAAAATTTTACTCAGAAAAGGCCAAAATTTCATAATATTGGCCAGCCACACTTTTGGTCATGGAAATAATAAACTGAGAAAATCATTTTTGTTGAAATTTTACTCAGAAAAGGCCGAAATTTCAAAATAGTGACCAGCCACGCTTCCGGCCACGGAAATTAATGAACTGAAAAAATCATTTTTTGCTGAAGATTTGATCAAAAAAGGCAAATATTTCAGAATAATGGCCAGCCACACGGTTTCGGCCATGAACTTAATGAAAATAAACTCAAAAAATAGTTTTGGTTGAAATTTTGTTGAAAAAAGTCGGAAATTTTAGAATCATGGCCAGACGCGCTTTCAGCCACGAAATTAATAATCTGAAAAAAAATTTTGCTGAAATTTTGATGAAAAAAGTCCGAAATTTTAAATTAAATAGCCACGCTTTCGGCCACGAACTTAATAAGCAAAAAAAAATCATTTTACTGAAAATTTCTGAAAACGACCCGGAATGTTACAATAACATTTTCATCAACAAAAACAAACCAAATATTTTCCATTCAAGCTTTAAATATCGAAAAAACAACATTCCAGGAAATTAATCGAAGTCCCCTCTCCCTGGCCGAAAGCGTGGCTGGCCGAAGCTGGCTAACTTGTCTAAGGTAAACTTACACAAGGTAAAAAACCCCATTTTCAAACTGTTGTGAAACTGTTCTGCAGCCGACTTAAAAAAATATTTAAAAAAAAGTTATACAGGGTGCATTGTTTCAATTAATTGTAATATTTACCCTGGTTGATTTGTCGTGGTCCCCGTCCACATAATAGATCCTATATCCTGGATTAAGATCGTAATAAGGTGACACTGAGGGGCCCACATAAGCAATGCTAGTGGCTCTTTCTAAAAATGAAGAAAGTAAACTCCACCAAAGTAAACTCAAATAAAACGAAATAGCTTACTTAGATCTTTATTATCGAAGAAAACTTCAAACTCATCATAGTGAGTGTGTCCGAAGAATTGTGATGTAATGGTACTCTCGTATCTGTTGATGATTGCATAATAATTTCTACTCCATACTTTTAAGCAGTCAGAATGTCCTGGTGGAATATGTCCTGGGACAAAACAAGAAAAAAATATGATAAATCAATAATAATTACGAAGAGTGGACAGTTTACCTATAATATGGACCTTTTCTCCATTGAATTCGGCCGATTGTAACTCATAGATGAGCCACTGAAGTTCGGTTGTAGGATCAGTGCTGTTCAAGAGAAGCCACCTGAAGAAAGAAGAAAGAGCAGATTATTTCCGGTTGTTGCTTGTTTTATAAATCGTACCAATTCTTGTTGTTGCAGTTGTTCATATTCAGGGAGATCAATCTAAAACCGGGCCTGACTAAGACAGAATAGAATGCTCCTCTCCTCACCGTATTGCTAACAGAACTGGGCAACCATTTCCTCCATTGGGCGTCTAACTCGTCATATAACCATTTAATTGAAATGTCTGGATTGTCCACGTAGGAGGGAGGGAAACTGAAAATAAAATTAATCAAATTGGTAGGTGCTACGATTGCCTTATTTTTTTAGGTGAGTATTAGTGTATACCTATTTACAGGTGCAGATTCGTGATTTCCCAAAGCCGGAAATATCGGAATATTTGGGAACACGTCGGACATCTGCTTAACAGTTTCCTTGATAATTTTAAGGTTTTCTTCCCTGGTCTGATTCCAGATGTCATGGGGTGGTAAGTCTCCCGTCCAAAGAATGTAATCGATGTCCTACAATAATGAAACAAAAAATTAATCAGATGATAATAAACTTTCCTCTTCAATTATTACCGGATGTGTTTCTTGAATATGCTGCAGCATGTTGTCTACTGTTATTTTCGGTGTGTCGCATTTACGATAATCTCCCCATCTGCAAAGTAATAAAAGATTACGAACTGCCTCACCAAATCAATCAGGCACTTACTTTCCTGCAGCTTGTTCTTTGGATTCAGCTAGACCGTTGGTGAGTCTGCAGCAAAGCGGCTCGGAACAATCAGCATTGCTGCCTTCTAAATAGTATGGATCGTAGTGGGTGTCTGATAGGTGCAGCACCTTAAATGTTGGACTGTTGGCCTATGAAAATTGAAAAAATCTTCCTTAATTTATTTCATCAATTTTCTAGATCAGAATACGCATGTCACTCTCCAGTATCTCTCCAGAAATGGAGAGATAATAGGAAAAGGTGTACAATCTACAAGGTGATAAGGTACAAGGTCAGTAGTAGTTTCTGTGTTAGTTTCCGTAAAAATCTTACTAGAACCTTCCGGGTATGATTTTTGAGCGTCGTCCTTCATAACACCTTTCATAAGAGAATTAGAATTTTTTACATGCAACGGTACTTGCATTTAACAGAAACAAAGGAGCACGTTTTTAGTCGATATAGCTGCTAGATAGTATCAAGTTCTTGCATATAAAATAGGAAGTATTGTCACATTGCATATAAATTATCAACTTATATGAAATTGTAGGTAGTGTAGTGTTTTTACGCAATATATTGACACAACGTAGGATTTTTTAGAATTATTACAGAACACCGTAAGAAAATAGCAATAATTGGAATAAGTAATATAAAAGTACCATTGTGGTTTATTTTTCAACAGTGATTCATGTTTTTATTTTTTCACATTTTATGTGGAAATGTTTTTGCTTCGAGACAGTGACTATAACAAAAATTACCCAGATCAAGAATATTCATGTTTTCATGTTTAGTCTCCGTCAAAAAAAGTAAAAAAAAAAAAAAACAAAGGCGATGGAAAGTACAGTAAACACGACCGCGTAACCCTAGCTTTCCCTCATTACGCAATTACCACCTGGCTATGCCTGTTTCCGAGGTGGTAACCGCGTGGCGGAAGGAGACCTGGTGAAGCGTTTCTGTCACTTTGAGATTACACTTCCCTATTTTTCTCTCTTGTCTTGACTCGCTGTTATTTTTACTTTGTTAATGTATTTTTTCTCTTCGAGTGGGTTACCATTGCTTTGCCTTCATCGTGTTGGCGCCACATTTGGTGTTCGTGGCTTTGGATTATTTTTACGAGTTTCGGGATCTATCTGTCGATTGAATCATTTTTCCTTTCAACTGAAGCACTCTCGCTGCATTTATTCGTTGATCTAGTTGTTGGACAAGAATGCGAATTGAATGTCATTCTAGCGGCCTTAACTAAGTCGTGCCTGCTTGTGTTGCAATGGGCCCCATAATCGTTTTGATGGTCTTCATTTTATTTTAGCTTCTCTGTCTCATCAGTCGGACACCCCATGGTTTTCGTCTACTTTTTTTCATTTTCCACTGCCGTAACCATTTCGGTAGCTCTTCTGGGCCGGTTTGGAGAGCTTTTCTCAGTCTTGCCTTTGCTCAGTTGGTTCAATAGATCCCCGACACATCTTCGGTATAATATTGTTAAAGTGGAGGGACGCTAGCTCCACCAGATTGTGGAATGGCGACTCCGCATCTCCAACCAACCAAGGCCCGACCTTCTGCTCTCTCGTGTTCATCTGCTACCTCGCAACGTTTGCGTCAGAAAATTTCGGTCATGAAAAGGAATGTTCGAAAACTAGCTTTCACGACTGATCTATCAGAGTTTCTAGGAGCAGCTCCTGACTGGAATGTCCCAGAAGTGGAACATTCGGACTTTGGAGGGACATTCGGGAGTTGGTTTAGGCATTCCAGAAAAACACCAGGGGTGTATATAAGCAGAGTGGACGAACGGTGCTAGCCAGTTCAGTGTAGACTGCGAATAAGGAAGCGGTATAAGAAGGCGGCAGTAGTGTACCTAATAGAGAGCGAGTGATTTACGGAACGAGTAATTGTAGTGAAATTATAATTGAGCTTGTAAATTAGTATAAGCAGTAATCCAGTAATAATTCAGTTTTCCAAGTTATCGTCGTACTTAATTTTGGCAGGCTTTCGAAAAAATCATATCTGAGATTAAATCGTAAAACTGCAAAACGGCAGAATTCTGATAGTTTACAGTTTTAGACATAATTTTTTTCCATAGCCTACACAAATTATGTTTTCATTTACCCCCTCGATATAATATTTGAAAAAAAAGTCTTTTCAAATCAGTTAAACAACGACATCAATTATTACTAAATATGTTTAGGTACTTACGGCTGGGATATTTTGCCTGACAACTGCAGGTTTGGGCACCGGAGGGAACATGACCTCCCATTCGTGAAGAGGATTATACACATCTCCGCAAGCATCTCCGATGACAAAGCTGCAAATCTCATCTGGACCTAAACATAAAATCAATCCAATAAGTACCAGAAACAGATCTGAGAGATAAGATATAAAAAATTATATGAAGTCGGTACTATAAGAAAACAAGAAGAAACAAGAAAAATGCTTCGTGAGCCATATTTTTTTCCGAAAACACGATAATGGTAGCAGAAGAAGGTAATCTAATAGTCTTTTTAACAAATTTTTAATTATGTTGTAGCGAATTATGCAGAGAGTAGTGACCATGCATGAGGCTCAGCTTGCTTATTATCTTCCTATCACTGCCACTTTAAAAGTAAATTTAAAGAAGATATAGAAAGTTTTCGAGATTGTTGTTCGAAACTCCAAGATTGTTCGAGAATGGATAAGTTCTGAAAACAGAAACAGTAACAGCAAGCAATCTGGAACTATAGCAGCGTAAATTAAATAATAAATATTAATATTATCATAAACGTAACAAGATAGGCAAACTAAAAAAAAATAAAAAAATAAAAATAAAAATAACATAAAAATAGAATACCTATAGTCACTTTTCCTAAGACATAAATCACTTCTCCAGCGAACAATTGGGTGATCCCCTCACACACCCTGGGAGACTGAATTTTCAAATTCACGCAAAACTGGTAGATTGTGTTCTTTATTTCTTTCTCCGACTTTCCAGTTTTGATGTAATGTTGCAGTAAACCGGCACCTAAAAAATTTAAAAAAATTGATAAAAAATAAATATCTTCTGCCTTAAAAAAAAAAACTACTCACCAGCTTTACAGGCAGTGCAGGATACTTTTGACATCACCGAATTCTCAATTTCGAAAGCGACCTGTTTCAGGTTTAAAATTCGAAGGGCTTTATCAAATAACGGCGGCAAGTTTGATTTTTCCTGGTCCAATTCCCATAGTAAACGGCCCTAGAATAATGAAACGTTATAAATTTTTGAGAGGTCAGGATGAGAGTTAAATAATCTTCATCCCACCGTACAGTACTTTTTAGCGCGTATCGTCTTAAAAGCATTTAAGTGTTACAATGGAGTCGAACTAGCAAAACGACAATTTATGTTTAGTGTAGAAATGAAAATATTCTGGACAATTGCTCCGTGAGCTAAAATGGTGAGCGGAAGTGTACTGGAATGAATCTGTCCACCCGTTAACAAAGTGCGCAGCCGCAGTCGGGTCGAGTCGTGATCTTCTGAGATTCGGTACCCAAGTTCAATTCACGTCCGTTGTTAATTACAGACGTCAAGCGATTGTAACGACCGAATTGTCGTTGAATCATCATGAACGACCGAGATGTACCTACTCGCAAAAGGTTGGATTAATTAAATATTAATGTTTTATTTTTAGTTTGTTTCCCAATGATTTTGAAAAATATTTTTCTCATTTTTTTTAATGCAAAGTGTGAAAATTTTCCTTCTGTCATTTTGACAGCTAAAAGTTCTACTAAAATCCTGATCAAAAATATAGGTTATTTAACAAAAAAGATCATGTCGTCATTATTGGGCCAAGAAATACCTTATAAAAAACGTTACGTTAATGAAAGTTAAATTTAAACATTGACCTGTTTTTAGGAATTTTACAAAACTCAAAATTGAAAGATTTATACAGGGTTTTTGGTAACTGGGCACTCAAAATCATATACGTTTTTGTACATCATGTACAAAATCGTATCGATTTTGGCTGTCCAGTTCCTAAAAATTGTACATTTTTGGGCTGCCTTAGTTTTACATTTTTTTAGTGTATTTTTTAATAAAAAAAAACCTTCTTGCGCATCAATCGCAGAAATAGTGTATTTTTATGCGATTCAATAATAAATATTTTCTTCCTATTTTTTTTTATAATGAATTTAATGAAAAATAATCCGATTTTTTTTGGGAAAACTCCACCTACCTACAAAAAAAAAAGAATGATCCTCTCGTGGATGCGAACCCGCTCCAACAGTTAGCTAGTCAAGGATGTAACAAACTGAGCCACACGGTGCGTTTCGAATTTGTAGTGATGATAGGGTAGATATATGTAGTACGTCAGGTACCTACATCTACTCATTTTATTTTTTAAACTGGTCATATCTTAGTTATTAAAAAACCAATTTGAATACTTTTTTCACCTGCATGTAGGTGATTTAATTGTCGTTGCGATTGCTCTTCTAATTTTCAGAACCATTCATAATTGAATGTGAAAAAAAATAAAAAAGAAATTGCGAACCATTTCATCGATTTAATAATTTTATATAAGTGTAAGCTAATTTTGCACAAGCGAAAAACTTTTTTATCTTTCGTTTAAAGTGCTACATTAATCGAGGCGAATTGAAGCTAAGACATCAAATTATATGTTAAAGCAAAAAAAAATGGAAAATTTCGGTTCAACTTCTTCAAAAATGGACTCATAAACGGTTATAGAATTGACACATTTTCACCCTTTTTCCTACCCACGACACTGGCTTATTAATGGAAAATATGCTAATTTTATTGCATTAACTCAAATTTCCAATAATTTTCTTCAAATCCTGTTAATTTGATTTCAAAGTTTTTTTGCCATCTTGCTCATACAATGGTTCAAAAAATTGTCAATTTTCCGTTAATGTTCAAAAAATTCAAATGGCCGCCATTTTGAAACGGCTCGGCCGATTTTGCTCAAGTGCAATACCAGACCACTCCTTGTGGACATCTTACTCTCACAAAAATTTCAGCCCCCTAGATTGAAAACTGCGGCCAGAAACCGTGCCTCAAGGACCGGATTTGGGGAACTTTGAAAGGACACCCTGTAGAAGTAACGTGACTTTTGGATTTTTTTTCAACGAAAATCTAAAGTCATTCCCAAGCTTTACAAGAATCCAAAATTTCGTTCACTAATCTTGAAAGATAAAGCTACAGGAGCGTTTTTAAAATCGAAAAATCGTGATTTTGGAGAAATAAATAAATATATATATAAATATATATATATATATATATATATAGACATATTAAGAGCCCATACGAAGCCTAAAATGCTATGTTCAGTTGAGTATTCGAAGCCTGGACCTCCCATGTGAAGCCCGACTTCGGGCTTCGAAAATTTTAACGTGTATAAACGTCGTACAGCATGGCCATCTATCGGTGGAACCATTGGACAAATTTTGCCCAGGGCATCACTTTGACACCTGGGTACCCTAAAACATACGCGACATAGTTCAACGAAACGTTCTACAGAGGGAGCGGCGCACGTTAGTATATAATTGTGTATATGTCGAGCATTTTTCGAAGCCTGTAGACGCACAGCCGATTATTCGAGTCCCGGTAAAATTGGCAACGGTGCATTGAGTGATGATATGTTTACATCAATTCATAAGCATCACGAGCTCTTCAATCTCCTCTCCAGTAAAATAATTTAACCCGAGAGCAACTGTGTTTACAGTCGCCAGCGCAAGCATTACGAGCTGCGTTTCGTATAATAACCGCATAATAGCCAATCAACCATTCTTGGATCACCTCATAAATTCTTGGTATTTTAACAATTTTAGCACAGAACTTTTAAACTAAAATTCCTACGTATGCATAAGCCAACATTATTTTCAGCTATAGGTATAGGTACAGGTGTCCCATTTTTACCCGGTTAATTTTTTGAAATAGAACAACGTATTTTTTTACATTATCGTGTTCAGATTTTCTGACTGTATTTTTGCATTATAGCAATTTATTTAAAAGAAATATACCTTGCGACCTTGCTTTTTAAAACTAAAAGATGAAACTTGCGATGGTGGTAGTCAATCAAAGATCATCTTAATGTTTGAAAGTTGCGATTTTATGTTCACAAAAAAAAACTTGGTAACTTTTAAAGTAGAGTTTATACAAAGTCAATTGAAACGACAAAAAACTAAGAAGCGCGGCTGATAATTCATAGTTCATTGATGAAACATATGCGGCGGTAAAACAAATTTAATAGCTATTTATGATATTAATGTTAGAAGTGAAGTTTTATTTTGTTAGTGAAAAGGTTTGTGAAATGAGCGAAGCGTAGCGGAGCGAATTTTACAAATTCACGAACAAAATAAAATCACTTTTAAGACGAATATCATACAATGGTTTTTGTAAAACTGCTCTATTTTGATAATAAAATTGATGAATTTACAATGACACTCAACTTCAAATTGCATTTTAAAATATTACAGACAAGTAAGTACAAGTAGTGTACTATGCAATAGCAACCGTTGCTGACGCTATGGTTACTAACAAATGCGTGCATACAAATAAAAGAGATGTCATAATAATTATTATTATTTGCAATTTCTGAACAATTATTATTGTCTTGAATTCTTGACTAGCTACTTATTTTTTATTAATATGTTTGCCAGTAATAAAAAGAATATGAAAAAATCTTATTACTTACCTATAATTTTGTCTGATTTCGTGATGAGAAAATGTAGTTTAAAAAGAGAATGTAAGTAAGTACAGATAAAGTAGATAGAATTACTTTTAACACGAGTGTTGTAATGTATTTTTAACACTGTTACAAATTTTTTTAACCCGCTTCCATGGGCTTCAATGGCACAAAAAAATGTTTTTGTGCAACTGCCATTAAAAGACACATACATCACTTTTAACGACAGCTGACAGTGTTAAAAGTGATTGTTTAAATGGAAGCGTGTTAAAAGTACTTTTAACACTAGTGTTAAAAGTACATTACAACACTCGTGTTAAAAGTAATTCTATCTACTTTTTCTGTACTTACATTCTCTTTTTAAACTACATTTTCTCATGATGAAATCAGACAAAATTATAGGTAGTAAGATTTTTTCATATTCTTTTTATTACTGGCAAACATATTAATAAAAAAATAAGTACCTAGTCAAGAATTCAAGACAATAATAATTGTTCAGAAATTGCAATCAATAATAATTATTATTATGGCATCTCTTTTATTTGTATGCACGCATTTATTTGTTAGTAACCATAGCGTCGGCAACGGTTTCTATGCATAGTACACTACTTGTACTGATATGTAATATTTTAAAATGCAATTTGAAGTTGTGTCATTCTAAATTCATCAATTTTATTATCAAAATAGAGCAGTTTTACAAAAACCATTGTATGATATTCGTTTTAAAAGTGATTTTATTATATGTTCGTGAATTTGTAAAATTCGCTCCGCTACGCTTCGCTCATTTCACAAACCTTTTCACTCACAAAATAAAACTTCACTTTTAACACCAATATCATAAATAGCTATTTTAATAAATTTCCTAGCTGATATTAAAGTTTATTGGGAAATAACGCGCCAAACGAAAAATTTCAATTCGTGGTCACTTTTTTATTATCCATTTTTGGAAAAAAAGTTATTCTCCATAAAAAGTTGTGCTTGGTCTGAAACCTAAAATGGAATAGTCTGACATAAAATTTTTGCAATCGTATACGAGCTTTGTCCTAAAACACGAATAGTACCAAAGAGTAAAATAGTTATTTTATTATTTATTTATATTTATTGTTATAAGTAAAATTATTTATTTTCGACAATATCAAAAATTGTTACTTAAAAATGTTGATCAGCACTGCAAATGACATTCAAATAAACAAAAACATGCAGTTGCGTGACTAACAAAAAACAACATACAAACTATACAGTGCATTTTTTTAAGTGTTGCCATAGGGAATAGCATGTAAAAATATGCACCCTATGTTAACTTAATGTCTTGTACCTACTTTGGAAGTCGTTTTTAATTTTCAATAATAGTACATGTCATCTACTTTACAATACGACCTTTCAGAAAAGCCGGTCGTCGTTTAATTTAATTATACTTGTCCCATTGAGGAAAAAAAAAAACTGCATGAAACTGTAAGAGATACGAAGTCGGTTACATTACAAAAAAGTTGCGCAGTATTTGGCAATTTTTTTTTTCTCAATATTCCCAGAATTTCCTGAAATATCCTGAAAAAAACTTGAAACATGCAGATTTATTATTTTAGTCATATCTTCTTTATTATTGAAAAAAAAAATTTTATGTAGGTTTACATAAGCCTTAATGAGCCACACATTTGACGTTTCAAAAATTTACAAAGCCGACTAGATCTTGGGATTTTCAAAGTCAACTTTTGTTTTTCTTATGGCCGCCATATTGTTTTTCATGCCATTCGCTATAGAAAAAATCCCGGAACCCAAAAATTGATCACATTGCAAATAAATTCGAAAAAATGTAATCTTCTTTATTAAAAATAACGTAATAAAATTTTACCGAATGTCAAAAAGTGCATTTTTTAAGTATTTCCATAGGTAATAATATGTAAAACATTACACCCTATATTAACTTATGTTGTACCTACCCATTGTAACTTAGAAGTCGTTTTAAATTTTCAATACCTACATGCATGTCATGTACTTTACGATACAACATGTCAAAAAAACGGTCGTCTTTAAATTTTAATATTTCGTTCTCATTTGAATTAATAAACTTTAATAAAGGAGTCAGAATAAACAAAGTGTGTTAAAATTTTTAAATTTTTTTGTTTATTAATTTGTGGTTTCTTACTTTGTGCATGGTACCTTATTAAAAAGATTTAGCTGAAATAAGATCTCGATTTTTGTTTTTTTATCACGATATTTCAGCAGCATCCTATTATTATCCTATTTTTTTTTTCAGATTCTCAATACTTCTCAATATTTAAAATTGTCCACATTTTTTGAAATTTAACAGACCCTGTTTTTTTTACTATTTCCGATGTCCACGTAGCGAGTCACGAATACCCAGTTAATGAACCTCGTATAATTAAATTGAATAAAGTCCGGTTTTTCCAACTAGTGGAGCGAAATGGGAAAGAAAATGTGTTGTTTTATTTTTGCGTAAAACCAGCTACCACTTATATGTATCATGTTTAGACTACTCCTAACATGAAATGTACATTTACGACTTTTTTTGCAGGACAGGACTTTTAGAATTACAAAAAATTCAAAAATTGATGATTCAGAAAAATTGCATTTTAAAAGTTTTGTGTGTGTGTATGTCGAATGTTTTGGCTACGGAAACTACGTCCATCCGCCTATTTCCCAATAATTTATGATACTTTTAATTTGAGACAGTATTCTACACCACTTTAATTGTATACCAATTTCTTTCTATGGTTTACTTTCTACTTATATGCTTAAATGTCCAGATTGCTGTTTTTTATATGTCTGACCAGTCTTTTTAATTCATCTGCGTTGGGGGTTCTTAGAATTTGTGTGAGGTTGAAAGGTAGGGTAATAGTGTTATTGTCATTGTAATATATGTCTTTCGTGTATCCATCTGTTTTGTTAGAGTTCAGACTGCAGTTAAGAATCATATGTTCCGCGTCCCCAATTTCTCCACAACGGCAATTTGGGGAGTCTGACAATCCTATTTTGTTTAAGTGTTGGGGTACCCGTCCATGGTTACATCTCAGTCTAGTTACCGTAGTTATTTCTGTTCTGTTCAAATTCATATTTTTGAACCAGAGATTTCTGAGAGGAGTTTCTTGTATATTTTTAATATAGAATAATCCTTTTGTGCTGTTGGTGTATTCTGTCGTACTTACCCTATCTTTCATGCGAACCATTATGTCTTGCCAAGGGTATTTATACTCTGCTAGCGTTCCTTTTCGTATGGATTCTTTTGCCATTTTGTCTACTATTTCGTTGTTTTTTACTCCACAGTGCGCTTTGACCCACACCAAGGATTTAAAAGTTTTAAATATTTCAAACTACTCAACTAGTTCGACGAAATCGACAAAATTTTTCATTTAAATTAAAGCGCTTCTGTTGGCGGTAAACTTGTTTAGGATTTTTATATTTGATTGTGAAATCGAAAGGTAATTGAAAATTTCCACAAAATTGTATCGATATTTTTTGAGTAAGTTAAAAAAAATAAAAGTTCAGCCCTGTGAAAAATCAATCCAACTAAACTGATTTCAATCAACAATCAGAGAAAAACAGTTCCAATACAAAAGGTTACCTAGGAAACAAAATCAAAATAACAGGAAATAAACGAAAATAACTCAAGTAATGTTTAGGTAGGTACTCGTAAGTTAAATCAAAAAACAAAGTTACAAAATACAGTTACTATTAAATAGGTGCATGCAGTATAGTTGGACCAGAGATATAACGAAACGACTTCTGTCATTTTATCAATTTTTGGATTATTGAAATATTGTTGAAGTCATAAAATATGACAGTTTAACAATTAGATCATTTCGTTATATCTCTTGGTCGACTATACCATACCTACCTTACTGACTGCAGTCTTTAAACGATCACAAATTAATAATAATTATAATTTGGTGATAACCAGTTAGGCGATGTACCTATATTTTCATTGATCGTGATTTTAAAACTTATAATATTGTAGTTAGGTACTACTGTGATTTATAAGTTTGGTGGGTGGGTAGGTGAATATAAAAAAACCTATGAAACTTTCAAAATTTTTAAAAATACATGATAAAATTCTATAATATTATGCACAAACCCTTTCTAAACTATTTATGTACCTATTGTTTTTATAAGTTACTTTTCTAAGCGCGCTATAAACCTAGACGAACAAATTTAGCTCCAAAATGAAATTAGATTTTTTTGGTCTGATATTTCAGATAATTTATACTTTTGATTACATACTCGTATTAAGTATTATTACTTCTGATTACAGATATTCATTGATTTTAATTGATTTTAGATGAAGAAAAAACATTTGTAAAAAATTTAATAAACTTTTCTTTTATAAGAAAATGTATAAATGATTTAATGATGGCATTTCAATAGCACTAAATAATAATCGTGCTACTGTTAATTTCGAAGATATTCCTTGCCCTGAAAGTGAAGAAAAAAATAGCAATGCGACCGTCGTGCCACAATGCCTTAGTTAGTGACCTTAATATTAGATTGCAATAACTGTTTTTAGCTTCTTACCCACCCAGCACCCCTATTTAATAATAATAATAATAATAATAAATGTGCTTTATTGACCATACGTAAGTATAATTTTACAACAAAATCATTATAATCCTGCATGATCAATCTCAAGGTGAGGTTCAGCTTGGGATATATATCCTTTACTGCTCTGCCACCTAAACCTTGTGATCCTAACAACTCAATAGATATAAAGTTTTCACCTAATACTAACCTAACCTACCTAGCCTAATCTGCAATCAGTAAAATCAGTAAGATAACAATAAGATAAAGACAAAATATAAAGTGAGTACAATTTCATTTCCGCTCTGACTCCTCTCCCCCCGCCACAAGCATCCGTCCTCCTATCCCCGACCCTGATTCCCATGACCCTACGAGTTTCCTATTGCTTACAGTATAGGTATTCACGGACTGTTTCTTTAAACTTGCGAAGATTAAGTTGTTTTTTCGCTCCTTGATCCAGAAAAAATTGATGGAACTTAGGATACGTGGATGTAAATATTTACAAAAGTTTTTTTTCGAAAAAAGAATATAATTAAAAATAAGGTCATTATATACATCCGCGGCTCATACAGTTTCACTATGGAACTTATATAGGGGTGGAGAACATACCTATAGTAACACCAGGAAGGTATTCATTTGCTTTGCAAATGAAAGGGAAAGCCACAAAACGGTGTAAAAAAACAGTTTTGAGAGTGCGGAGGGAGTGCGGACCTGACAAGAGGCACCGATTAGATGCCGCGATCCCGGATAAAACCACTTCATCATAATTGCCAAGTATTCTATTCTGTGTTAGAGGCTCACAGAGGCGGACTGGGCGATATATCCGCTTTCATTACGTGTCCAGTCCGCACAGGGATTGATGCAATGATTTTCGGATTATAAATTCAAAATAAATGCAAAATTCAAAATAAAAATCGTGGTACTGTTATTTTAGAAGATTTTCCTTGCCCTGAAAGTGAAAAAAAAAAATAGAAATTCGACCGTAGTGCCAAAGAGGCCTTAGTTGTGACCTTAATATTAGTTTGCAATGACTGTTTTTACTTTCTTACCCACCCAGCACCCCTATTTAGCTCCTCGGTCCCGAAAAAATTGATGAAACTTAGGAGCCGCGGATGTATACAATTACCAAAAATAATAATAATTATAAATATAAAAAATTTTTTGAATGTTATTAATTTTTGTTTCCTTGATTTTTATCTTATACCGAACGACATGAAAAAATCAATATGGCGGCCATAAGAAAAACAAAAGTAGGCTATGAAAACTCTGGAATTTAGTCGGCTTTGAAAATTTTTATAATGTGAAAGGGATAGCTTTTGACGACTAATGTAAGTCTACAAAAAATAATTAATTAATTTCCAATAATAAAAAAGATATGGCTAAAAAAAGAAATTTTGATTGTTCAGGTTTTTCAGGATATTTCAGCAACGACTGGAAATATTCAAAGAAAAAATTCAGATTCTTATTAAGCATTAAATTGTGCAGCTTTTCTCTAATTTAACCGACCCTGTATCTCTTGCCGTTTCCAAGATCCCCATGTAGTACTGCCACTTACAACTGGACACATTATTGTATAGGTTTAGGTAGGTCCTATAATAGGTAACATGCTAACATGCAATGATCAAAATATAGGTAAGTACTTTTAATGGCTTGAATTTTATTTTGATTAGAGCATAATAACGTACGTTGATTGTTTAAATTTTGTGTTTTTACAATAATTTCATAACACGGAATAAGTACCTACCGCGGGCTGCTTGCTATATTGACATTTTTTGCCCTCTTAGACCAGCATGCCAGCTGGTTAGTTCTCCAGCAGACCAACAGTTTTGTGATACTAGTAAAAGAATACACATACTTTACCTACCACCTAGAAATTGAAGAGTGAACTGGAAGACTGGAACTGACTGATTCTTTTGTTTGCTACTTACTCGTTTGTTCCTAAATTATGATTTCTGAACATAAATCCCTATCTGGTCGGCAGTAAAATAAACGCAAGTAAAACCGTTGCTGAATAAAATCTTATGTCTTCACACCCGTCTCATTTTATGGTACTTAACCACTGAATCATCTTGTTTTATAATATATTAAAATCTTTTCGTGAAATACACAATATGTAGTCCAGTCAGTAAAGTAAAAAATGAACCAAAATTTCATGAAAAATTAAAAAATCTTATTATATGAGATTTTTCTCCAATAAAATAAATATATAAATAAATATCGTATGGCTGTGGTAAAGCCCAAGTGTTGTTAGTGAATTAAATTGGGTAAATATTTACATCTACGTATCCTAAGTTCCATCAATTTTTTCGGGACCGAGGAGCGAAATAGGGGTGCTGGGTGGGTAAGAGCTAAAAACAGCCATTGCAAACTAATATTAAGGTCACAACTATGGCCTCTTTGACACTACGGTCGCATTGCTATTTTTTTCTTCATTTCATTTTTCTTCAATAGTAGTACGATTATTATTTTGAATTTAATTTATTTTGCATTTTCATTCCAAAAAGCGTAACATCAGTCCCTATAATCTGGATACGATATGAGAAAGCTTATATCCGGCTTGACGTATTCATCACCTCTCTGGTCTGGTGCATGTTTATATGTGTTTATACGCCGGCTAACCAGGACCGGACTCCCTACTGCGATTTTTAGTGCCATTTTTTTGCTAATCATGAATCTGCAAAGCAAATGAATACCTTCCTAGTGTTACTATAGGTATAGATACGTCCTCTACCCCTATATGTATAGGGTGCACCATAAATTCTTCTCTACAGGGTGCACCATGTATCCTTCTCTATATTGCTATCTCCTAACGCTAACAGATACAGGGTCGGTTAAACAAGTCCAAAGGAGCGCAATTTTGTGGCCATCTCGATTCCGTCGAGACATACAAGATATCTGTAACCGTTCCTGAAATATCATGAAAAAACTGAAAAATCGAGGTTTCTTATTTTTTCCATATCTTTTTTATTATTGGAGATTAATGAATAATTTTTTGTGGGCTTACATAAGTCGGCAAGAGCTACCCATCTGACATTTAAAAAATTTTCAAAGTCGACTAGATCTCAGAATTTTTAAAGTCTTCATAGAATTTTTTTTTTATGTTTATTAATTTGTTGTTTCCATTATTTTTTTATATCGAATGACATAAAAAAATAATATGGCGGCCATAAGAAAAACGAAAGTTGACTGTGAAAACTCTTGGATCTAGTCGGCCTTGCACATTTTTATACTGACAGATGGGTATAGCTCTTGACGACTTCTGTAAGCCTACAAAAAATTATTTAGTAATTTCCAATTATCAGAAAGATATGGCAAATAATATAAGAAATCTCGATTTTTCAGTTTTTTTCAGGATATTTCAGGAGCAGTCACAGATATTTTGTATGTCTTGACGGATTCGAGATGGCCACAAAATTGCGCATCTTTTCTCTAATTTAACCGACGCTATATGCTATATCTCTTAGCGTTCAGGAGATAGCAATATAGAGAATAGGATATATGGTGCACCCTGTATTATAGGTGCCATAGTGAAACTGTAAGATACCCAGATGTAAATATTGACCGATTTTTTCATAATTAATTTATTAAAGGTCATTATTTATTTTATTATTTTGTTATTTTTTTAATATTATTTTACTATTATGTATTTATAAAATGATAAATGATATATAGGTAGGTACTTAGGTACGCGGTGTCTCTAGGCAAGTGCCAATCAGTTGTTATTTTTTTTTAATAATAAAAAAAATCATTAATTTAAGTAATTTTAAAATGAGGGATGACTTCACTTTAGTAATTAGCACATTATTTGTGTCTTACATTTATACACAAATTGTAGATTTTCATTATCAAAATATGTATGAAATATCCACTGTTAATGTCGCCATTCTGTAGAAATTCTCGATTAAGCAGTAAGTAGCTGGTAGTCTATTTTTGCCGTACACCGAAGCGACATAATAATTGCTGTTTAAAGTTCCGATGATGGTATTAGCAATGCTTTTCGGAAACAGTTTTGATGTTTTTCTAACTTAACTATCACAGATACCATTTTGAAAAATTGGAACAACAAAGTTTCATTTATAAACTATCACATTTTGCAAAAAAATTGACAATTTTGAATAGTGCCTTTTTGCACAGGACGATTTTTTGACGAGAATTAGGTATTTAGCCCATTCCTGAAAATTTCAGCCATGTACCTACTCTAAAGGCCCACAGGGGGACAACTTATTGCTAGATTGGCACTCTAACTATAGAATACCCTGTAGGTATATGTAATTAATATAGAATAGATATCTTACTACCGGTTAACCGTTTTAGGTATAGTCCTCTCCTCTATCTATTTTCTAACTTAAAAAAAAATCGGCAGACTGCTGGTATAATAATCTTAAACGCGTATAAAATCCAATGAAAGGTTCCCGCAGTCGGATAGTCTGAACACTGGATGCAATCTTTAGACCCCTGAACTGAAATTTTGAGAAGTGGAAGTAGAAAAGGGTAGAAGATGGATGATTCTACTTTCAGAAAAAGAGGAAAAAAGAGAGAAATACAAGAGACACTAATCGCTCGCCCGGGATGTTGTGAGGAACCTTCACAGAGTAATGGATCATAAATCAGATAATGCAGCTTTTTATTGACTGCAAAAAATAATAATTGGGATTGTAAGGGATAATAAGGGATTGCTTAAAATTCAAATATGTGTACAGTATATACCTAAGTAGGTATCTTAATATTACAAGACTCACTGTCTGGTATATTTATTTACACTTCAGAGAGGAATTTGAAACATTTTCTCAATAATTTCTTCACTTTTTGACGGTGGCCATCAGATCAGATGCGGTCGTCGGATTATTTTTTCCGGTTTGTTTGAGTTTGAATGAAGTACCTACTTCCTTAGTTTTTGTTTTTATTATTTAGAAAACAGGTTTCTGGAAGCTGTTTATGACTTTTTGTAGCGTAATGTGAGTAATGTGACATCATCCTGCTCCTGCATGTTGCATATCAATAAATCTTGATTTATAAGGCAGATTATGATAGGGCACTTATTCTGGTTCCTTTCATTTTAATGAATTGCTTTAGTTTTATTTTTATAATACAAAGTATTTGTTATTTAGTTAAAATTAGCAAACAGTTGAACTTGAACATAATTACTTCAAATATGTTTGTTAATTTGGCATTAGAAGTAGGTACATAATTTTGTGCTAATTTTAATTGAATAAAATAATTTTATCTATTAAATTTTTATTACCGATAGCTTTTTATTTTTTACTGATGAAGAGGATAACCAGTTAATCGTCGGTTAACCGGTTAGTAATATTTCATAAAACTAAAACACACATGCAGCCCGAAAATAAGTAACGAGAAATAAAAAATCTTTATCTTTATATAGTTTAAGGGCTAGTTGCACGAAAGTTAATTAAAGATTTGTCAGATAATTACTGATTTTAAATTGCCAATTTTGAAAGTATGGGTGAATATTTTGAATGATCTTTTATTGTTATTTACCCGTGATTTAACTCTTCTAAAGGGGAGTAGAATTTATTTCCTGACCTGACCAACATTTTGATAATACAGGTTTTTTTTATTTAAAATATGCATTTTAAAATCAGTAATTATCTGGCAGATCTTTAACGTTTGTGCAACCGGACCTAAGATTATTAGACTTATGAAAGTAAATAGAACTTACACTTACGTTTAACAGTAGTAATAACCCAAGGACATTGATAATTTAGGCGTCGGTCTGTTGCCAAGCAACAAGCTTGAGAAAGTTGTTATAAAATTTTTGAGCATTTATCAAAGTTCGAGGGTTATCGGATACAAATTTTTTTGCTAATTATAATATGAAAAAATCAGAGCAAAAACAATTATTTATTTAAAGGTGCAATTAACTTTTGTGGCCATAAGAAAAACAAAAGTTGACTTCGAAAATCCCAAGATCTAGTCGGCTTTGGAAATTTTTGAAACGTCAAATGAGTAGCTCATTATTTGAGTAGCTCATCATACAAAAAATAATAAATCTTTTTTCAATAATAAAAAAGATATGGCTAAAATAATAAATCTGCATGCTTCAAGTTTGATCAGGATATTTCAGGAAATTCTGGGATTATTGGGAAACAAAAATTGCCAAATACTCGTCTCAAAACTTTTTTATAATTATTTAACCGACTGCATGAAAAAAACTGAAAAAACCGAAAAAAAACTGCATCAAAAGGTAAGAGATATGACTCTTACCGTTTCATTCAGTTTTTTACCTCAGCCTGTATCATAAAATAAAACAACGACCGACTTGTCTGAAAGGTCGTATTGTATTTATGGCTTATACAATTTATGGTAGTTATCTTATTAGCCTATTAAATAAAAATTTAATATTTAACTATTAAAAAAGTTAAAAACGCTACATTTGAATTTTTATCGAAAAATCCTATCGAAATTGTATAAGTAGGTACCTATATATGTCTTTTTTGCAGTACAATTTACAATGGCATACCGAAAATGTAATAAAAATAGTTTACCTTGTTGTACGAGACAAAAGATGTCATGTGACCCGGACTCTGGGTGCAACTTTTTTTAAGTAAAAGCTTAATGAACGGAAATAAAATGAAATTAATGAATGTAATATACCTTTAATACTATTCAAACATTAATAGTTTCTACAATGGTTTTTTTTTTAGTAGTAAGTAAGTATCCATTAGCGTAAGGATGATAATAATTGCGCTAGGACGAACCAGCCTGTACAAAGAGACAATTCGTCTATCCGGATCCGGGAACACTTAGATGTTCTGTACTGTATATCCACAGAATAGACATATTCTGTGCTAATACTGCTTATCCGAGGCCCTGAGAAGTGGCAACAAAGCAGGGTTTCCGGTAATCGGATGGGTATATACTTTTAGTGCAGTGGGCTATGTATTGACATAAGAACGTTCAGGGATTCTAAAATTCTTAAGGATATAACCAGATTTGTATGTTGTGAAATGTTTACCCCTCGCAGGTTGCTTCGATTAATATGATGTTTCTCTTCACTTTCAGTTATAATACACACCATCAAGTCTATTATTAAGGGCGGGACTCCGGTTACCTGTGCAACGTACCGGGCTTCGTGAAATAAGCTTAATGTGTAAATATATATATATATCGTGGGCAGGTGAATTTTGGAAAACCACTTTTTCGTGATCTGGGGGTCATGATCGGTGGACATTTGATGAGTTTGGGTGATTTTCGAAAAGTGATGTCGTCCTCAATAGTGTATTAGTGTATTTTTTAACAAAAAAATACACTATTGAGGACGACATCACTTTTCGAAAATCACCCAAACTCATCAAATGTCCACCGATCATGACCCCCAGATCACGAAAAAGTGGTTTTCCAAAATTCACCTGCCCACGATATATATATATATATATTTATATATATATTTATATATATATTTATTTATTTCTCCAAAATCACGATTTTTCGATTTTAAAAACGCTCCTGTAGCTTTATCTTTCAAGATTAGTGAACGAAATTTTGGATTCTTGTAAAGCTTGGGAATGACTTTAGATTTTCGTTGAAAAAAAATCCAAAAGTCACGTTACTTCTACAGGGTGTCCTTTCAAAGTTCCCCAAATCCGGTCCTTGAGGCACGGTTTCTGGCCGCAGTTTTCAATCTAGGGGGCTGAAATTTTTGTGAGAGTAAGATGTCCACAAGGAGTGGTCTGGTATTGCACTTGAGCAAAATCGACCGAGCCGTTTCAAAATGGCGGCCATTTGAATTTTTTGAACATTAACGGAAAATTGACAATTTTTTGAACCATTGTATGAGCAAGATGGCAAAAAAACTTTGAAATCAAATTAACAGGATTTGAAGAAAATTATTGGAAATTTGAGTTAATGCAATAAAATTAGCATATTTTCCATTAATAAGCCAGTGTCGTGGGTAGGAAAAAGGGTGAAAATGTGTCAATTCTATAACCGTTTATGAGTCCATTTTTGAAGAAGTTGAACCGAAATTTTCCATTTTTTTTTGCTTTAACATATAATTTGATGTCTTAGCTTCAATTCGCCTCGATTAATGTAGCACTTTAAACGAAAGATAAAAAAGTTTTTCGCTTGTGCAAAATTAGCTTACACTTATATAAAATTATTAAATCGATGAAATGGTTCGCAATTTCTTTTTTATTTTTTTTCACATTCAATTATGAATGGTTCTGAAAATTAGAAGAGCAATCGCAACGACAATTAAATCACCTACATGCAGGTGAAAAAAGTATTCAAATTGGTTTTTTAATAACTAAGATATGACCAGTTTAAAAAATAAAATGAGTAGATGTAGGTACCTGACGTACTACATATATCTACCCTATCATCACTACAAATTCGAAACGCACCGTGTGGCTCAGTTTGTTACATCCTTGACTAGCTAACTGTTGGAGCGGGTTCGCATCCACGAGAGGATCATTCTTTTTTTTTTGTAGGTAGGTGGAGTTTTCCCAAAAAAAATCGGATTATTTTTCATTAAATTCATTATAAAAAAAAATAGGAAGAAAATATTTATTATTGAATCGCATAAAAATACACTATTTCTGCGATTGATGCGCAAGAAGGTTTTTTTTTTGTTAAAAAATACACTAATATGTATATTTCTCCAAAATCACGATTTTTCGAGTTTCAAAACGCTCCTGTAGCTTTATCTTTCAAGATTAGTCAACGAAATTTTAAATTCTTGTAAAGCTGAGGAATGACTTTAGATTTTCGTTGAAAAAATTTCCAAAAGTCACGTTACTTCTACAGGGTGTCCTTTCAAAGTTCCAAGAATCCGGTCCTTGAGGCACGGTTTCTGGCCGCAGTTTTCAATCTAGGGGGCTGAAATTTTTGTGAGAGTAAGATGTCCACAAGGACTGGTCTGGTATTGCACTTGAGCAAAATCGGCCGAGCCATTTCAAAATGGCGGCTATTTGAATTTGCGGAAAATTTACTATTTTTTGAATCCCTGTATGAGCAAGATGGCAAAAAAACTTTCACATCAAGTTAACAGGATTGAAAGAAAATTAATTGAAATTTGACTTAATGCAAAAAAATTTGAATTTTTTCCATTAATAAGCCAGTGGCGTGGGTAGGAAAAGAGTGAAAATGGCTTAATTTCTATAACAGTTTTTGAGCACATTTTTGAAGGAATTGAACTAAAATTTTTACAGTAGACAACTATACTAATACTCTTTAATCTTCAAAAATTTCAAGGATCAAATAAAAAAAATGGCGGAGATATTTAAATTTATTTTACATGATGTAAATTTCTCTAAAATTTTAAAAACGCTCTAGTAGCTTCATCTTTCAAGATTAGTGGAAGAAATTTTTTACTCTTGTGAAACTTTGGGATGACGTTAAATTTTCGTTGAAAAATTTTTCAAAAGTCGCGTTACTTCTACAGGTGTCCTTTAAAATTTCGAAACATCCGGTCCTGTGGCACGGTTTTCTGGTAGCAGTTTTCAATCTAGGAGGCTGAAATTTTTATGGGAGGAAGATATTATCCACAAGTAGTGGTCTGGTATTGCATTTTTGAGCAAAATCGATCGAGCCGTTTCAAAATGGCGGCTTTTTGAATTTTAGGGAAAAAGGCTATTTTTTAGTCCCTGTATAAGCAATATAGAAAGAAAACTCTTCACAACAAAATAATGAGGATAACAATTAAAGGCTTGTTTAATAACTTAACGATTGAATGTAATATTCAGACCCGGGACTGCTTGATTTAAAACCAGCACCAGCACCAGACCAGCGCACCGTTTTCATCGCGCTCGGCTCGGGCGGGACCACCCATGCAGATATGACTGCTCCTGCCAACCCCAATTGCAGAAAATAAAAACTCCTACAAACCTGTATTAACAAGATTGGATTAAAATGATTTGAAATTTGAATTAATGCAATAAAATTTTTATTATTTTCATTAGTAAGCTAGTGGCGTGGATAAGAAAATGGTAAAAATGGCTAAATTTCTTTAATTGATTATGAGCACATTTTTGAGGGAATTTACCTGAAATTTTCGGAGTAGACAACTACACTAATAGCTTGTAACTCTCCAAAATTTAAAGAAGCAAATAAGAGAAATGGCGGAATTTTTTTACATGATTTTTATTTCTCTAAAATTTCAAATGTTCGGTTTTCAGAACTCGCCTGTAACTTTTTAAAGTTAGTCAGTGGCGGGTATATAGGACAAGAGACGAAATAGTTAAATTTTGCCAATTTTTTTTTGGTTTATTATATGTAAAAATCTATTTTATGGCACGCTTTCAAACGAAATGAAATGAAATTTTCACAGTAAACCACTACGTAAATTCGACCTGACTATTGAAAAATTCAGAAAGCCAATTTAAAAGGCGGCAAAAATTTTCATAGTTGAATCGCATAAAAATACACTTTTTCTGCGATTGATGCGCAAGAAGGTTTTTTTTATATTTTCTAAACATCTCGAAAAAAGCTATTCTCTCTTTTATGCTTAAAATACGATTTTGTACATGGCGTTTGATTTTGACTGGCCAGTTACTGAAAAAATATTTTTTAGCCCTCTTTAATGCTTAAAATACGACTTTATACATGACGTTCGATTTTGACCATCCACTTACTAAAAAAATTATATTTTTTTAGCAGCCTTAGTTTTACATTCTTTGAAATATTTCCTAAACGAGGCCTCATCTTGAAAAAAATTATTCTGCCTTTTATGTTTAAAATACAATTTTGTTCCTGTCGTTCGATTTTGACCGTCCAGTTACTAAAAAAATTATATTTTTTTAGCAGCCTTAGTTTTACATTCTTGGAAATATTTCATTTAGTTTTAATTTAGTTTTGATTTAGTTTTACATTTTTGGAAATATTTCCTAAACGAGGCCTTATCTTGAAAAAAGTTATTCCCTCTTTAATGCTTAAAATACGACTTTATACATGACGTTCGATTTTGACCGTCCAGTTACTAAAAAAATTATATTTTTTTTAGCAGCCTTAGTTTTACATTCTTGGAAATATTTCCTAAACGAGGCCTGATCTTGAAAAAAGTTGTTCTCTCTTTGATGTTTAAAATATGATTTTATATCTGTCTTTAAATTTTAACTGCCCAGTTACTGAAAAATATATTTTTAACAGCCCTAGTTTTACATTTTTGGAGATATTTTCTAATCGAGGCCTGATCTTGAAAAAAGTTATTCTCTCTTTTATGCCTAAAATACCATTCTATACATGGTGTTTGATTTTTAAAGGCCAGTGACTAAAAATATTTTTTTAGCAGCTTTAGTTTTACATTTCTGGGGATACTTCCTAAACGAGGCCTCATCTTGAAAAAAGATATCCCCTTTTTTATCCTTAGATGATGATTTTTAAACATTACGTTCGATTTTTTACAGTTTTTTTATACAATTTTTTATACAATCTTTTTACCTGTTACCATGCAAACACCCTGTATACAATAACAAACACGAATATATATGAATTGACAAAAAATTAATTTCCTTTTAATAAGATAAAAAAATTTCCAGCTAAGGAGCTCTATTAAATTTGATTCGATAGGAAAATTTTCTATTGGCTGAAAACATAAAATTACTTAAAAATTGTTAAATAAATTCCATCAGGTGACACGTGAGTTGCACTATTAATTAGTAACTTTCACAATTCGCACAATAATAATAATAATAATAATTTAGTTGCGCTATAATATCCAAGAGACAAGTTAATATGGGTATTATTATTTTTTTATTATCAAGCGCTACACTTAAGTACCTACCTACTGCATATCAGTTTTGTTATAAAGCATATTACTAGATAGATTATGGTACCTACTTACAGTGCCATTGGTCGTCGGTGGCAAAGTATGATTTTTAATCAACGTTAAAATGGGAACATTGTTTCTTTCCTGTTCGTAAATCCAGTTATCTCTGTACGGATCCGTCTCTTCTGGGACAGTTATAACAACAGGCATTCCTGAAAAAGTAATTAAGAATAACAATTTTGCCCTGAAGCGGTACGCCGGTGCAAAAACAATGTTTATTAAGCAGGACATGAAGACAATCAAAACCTCCGGCGATTATTTCTGAACGTCCATTTCTTGTGAAGATATCGTACCAGCACCAGCACCATTACCTACGATTAAAAACCAAGCAGGTCACGTTATTATGTAGTACGTTACGAAAGCATTGTCAACTTTGTGATTGGAAAATTAAAAAAAATACATGAACTAATGCTGATTGCTGATATAACTACCAAAAATAATTAAAAATGTCTATTTTTTTAATTCAAAAATTTGAAATAATAAGAGTATGCTCAAGAATTATTATAAGTCTATATAACTAGTAGCTGCGGCTTTTTTATTAACTAAAAAGGAAACCGCGGTCTTAATTGCATAGATAAGAAGCGCTCGTTTCATTCTAGTAATTTTGGTTCTTGAGAATTCCCATTGCTAATGATGAATTGTTTAAATAAACTCACAGAAAATTTCCATAGCCAGGAATGAAATGGATATATTCGGATCCACATAACACGGTCTAATAACAGGTGTCTCCCTAACCCCCCGGCTCCCCGAAACAACCTATACAGCCTATTGGGGACAAATTTAATTCTTATTTAAATTCGACTTGACCGACGATCAAAAAAACGTACATCTCCTAATGTTTTTTGGACTTGGTGCCGAAAAGAATACGGTAAGAGTCAGAGTGACTAATTGTGAATGTATCTGTCAAGCATTCTGATATTTTTGACAGTATTTGTTTTATTTGTCTTCAGTTACCATCCCGAGAAGGCGAAACAATATTTGCTACTGCATGAAGTGAGAGATCTGCTGCACAAGTAGGTATTCGGGAACTTCGTGGCAGTTGAACATATTTGTCATATTCGCCTAACGAAGGGGAATCCCCTCGAATTTGGTACGTAGCAGATCATCCAAGAGTTAAGGCAAAGTTTTGCTCCACATACCTTATTGACCGTGACAACATGACAACATTAAGTTTACATTAAGTGAACACTTAAAATCGTACCATCAGTTTAAAGATACTTTACATTAACGACATCCACTTGCAGTGTTAAGCCAAAAGGTCAGCGGAAACAGTGATAAATATTGACAATCAAGAAAATCTTTCACCTGACTTTTATCATAAAAAATCCAAACTGTTCAATCAATCACAAATCTCCATTACACAACTACAGTTTCGTAGAAGGATAGGTAATCTTTCCCAAAATCAAAACCTTGTCTAAAGGACTTATCTAAGGACTGACGTCGTCCATTTGAAATTATGTAAAAGGAAGTCTCTGAACTTCGCGCGTTTCATGGTATGGTGTGGCATCGAAAACTGCAGCGTGCCTTGCACGCTACGTTTTCTTTTTCAAAATTTTGATTCTCGATTTAGAATATTTTTATAAAGTTCAGAAGAGTTATGATTGACTGTACATTTTTGCTGGTGTAAGAGGCTGTATTAGGCAAAGATCACGAACGAACATCTGGCAGCTATTAAGAAATTCCTGCTTTTGTTATTTGAGTAAGACGTAGAAAACATGTCTGGTCGATTTTCTGTCCCGGTTCTAGGTTTTCAGAGTTTGAAAAGTATATCATCTTATGCGAATTAATTTTCCGCGTCTAACGAGACCACTCTCATCTTGCTACTCTAGATTTCCGATTAGTTATCCAGATAAAACCTAAAATATTATTTCTTTGGGTGTGGGTTAAAAAACAGGAAAAGATAGTTGAGAAGACCCATAAAGAAACATATAAAAAAACTTGCATTTCGTTCTGAGACACGACAGGCCTCGAGTATATGCGGATTCACGATTGTGAAATTTAAGTTTGGATAGAGGGAGAACGGGAGAGGTTGGTCGTACTGCCGAAAGTGTACCAAAGTATATGAGAATCGATCCGACACCGTCGCATGCGAGTTTTAAGTGTTGCATACCATCAATGATAAGGTTTGAATTTGAAAGTAGGTCACCAAGTTCGGTTAGACAGTGGTTAGGGCGCATGCGATAGCGTCATCCCAAAAAATTATAAATGGAGGTAAAGAACGCTTCAGGTTCATTTTCCGGTCTAAATTCGACAGTTCATGTAGTTTGTCTTCAATTAGTGAATTAATATTAGTCCCTTGTGTAAGCACACAATAGATATGGTGAAGTTATTTCTGTGAAAGATGCAGTCTTACGTAAGTAATCTTCTGAATTTAATTTTGGTCATTATAACTAATATTCGCTTTCTTGTCTTTACAGACAAGGGACTTACTTACTACTAGATTTAATTTTGGGCTTCTTATTTCTGACTTACTTAGGGACTTACTTATTATTGGATTTAGTTTTAAACTTATTTTGGAGTTTCAAGTTCTAGAATGTTAGGTCCCGACTTCCAGTTTTGATTTTTAACTACTAATTTCCGATTTCCAGTTTTTGATTTCGATCTTTGAATTTCTAAGTTTTAACTTTTGATTCCTGAATTTTAATTTCGAACTTCTAGTTCTGAGTTTTGAGTTCCAATTTTCAAACTTCTGATTTACACGAAAGTTTACATAAAGATTCGATCATGTGGAGGCTTATGTAGGTACCTACCTAGGTAGGTACACTAGCCTGTGTGAAAGGTGATATTTGTAGAAGCTTGGAAAAATAAAGAAGAGTGGTGGAGTTTAGTTTGGAGACATGGAAGGTTTCATCAGGCAGAGGTCCTAGCACTTTGATATTTGGTCGTCACAAGGTAGCAGGGAGAGCAGTCCAGCTCATCCGGCACCTGGAGCACCAACCAAGGGGTGCTAACACCAGCACAAAGGCAGTTCCAGTAACCATGCCGGCCTATGCTTTGATCATCGCGCTTAATTAGGTTAGAGGAACCTTAGTTCGTCAGTTTTGAGATGGAGTTTTGAATAATAAGGTATGTCTTTATGAGTGAATAAACTTTTGCTATTTTCCGATAATCAAGAAAATTAAATAAATTCAAGTACAGTGTTTAATTGATTTCATCACCTATGACTTTCTAAGTGAATTTGATTTTTGATAATATGTTATGAACTTTTATTGTGGTCAACAAGTGACTAATGTAATGGTTATGTGTAAAAATAATTTATTAAATTTATCGTATGTGTTTAGGATTTCGAGTTGGAGATGATCATTTTCTAAATTAAATTTTGAATTTCAGATTTTGTAGGTAGATACCTGTTTTTATATAGAAACTTTTGCTTAAGATAAATTTAAATTTTTGAGAAATAACTTCTGATTTAACTCGGAGTTCTATCCAGAATCATACCTATGTGTTATAGTTTAGAAATTGTTTAATAGAATTTGAACTTTAGAAGTTTTTATCTGAACTATTTTGAATTTTAGTCATGTAAGTTTGATATCTTTGGTAATAAGGTAGTATTTATGTTTGAAGGTTTGAATCAGGATTACTGATTTTGATTATTAGATTTATTGTTTAGGTATAAGATCTATTGGTGATTACCAGCCTAGTCTATTGTACTGATGAAATTGATTTTAATAAATCTTTGTATTAAAATTCAACAATTTTAGAGTATTGAGAATCAACCCTCCTCATGTTCTTTTAAATTATTTATTCAATCAGTAGAGTAACATCAAGAATAGGGCGATATATCCTGGTATATTTTGGTGAGGTTTATTAATTTTTGGTTATTGTTTTTAAAATTGTTAGGAGTTACTACGGGTCCAGTCTGGTTCGGTGAATGCTGGATTTTCCAGAGGAAGGCCACATTTATCTGTTCCGGGCTGGATAATCACAACGAACCTTTTGGTGAAGTTTGGTTTTGGTTTGATACTTTGGAAATTTTAGACGATCACTTTTCAAAATTTAAAATTTATTTTTCTTCCGACATTTAGAATATTTGGGTGGGGCATTCGAAATTTGATATGTCCTACTCGACAGGCCAATGTGGCTAATGTTACAAATTTGCCTAGTCACATTGAGATCTGTCAATAGCCACCTCCTTTTTGGGGTTAAGGTAAGTGAATTATTTTTTATTATTCAACTTTTTGAGTGGGAGTAAGCGAGGGGGAGGAAGGCTCCAAGCGGTGCGTGACCAGGATAAATCAATCTCCTTATTCTTTTTTCGAAAACTTTCTCAAACTTTGAGAAGAATTAATGAACATGAGGTGTTGGTGTTTTCATAATTTTTGAAAAAAAAAAGGGACTTTTTCAAAATTTAGACAAGTAAAGACAAATACCTTTCTTAGTTGCGTAAAGTTTACAGATGGACTAAAACCAAAAGGTAAGGTTTGAAATTTTCAACGAAGGACTTCGAGGGAATTCAGACCTGTGGTATTTGAGTCCGTGTTGTTTTCTTTTTGACGTTTCAGCTTTTTAGGTTCCAGCCCAGACGGTGTGGTAAACCTGAAGATGTGGTTTTCGAGTTCGATAATTTTTTAATTTTTCAGCTTAGGTGGAGTTACAGATAGAATCAGCAACAATCTGATTTTTGAAATTTTGGTTTTGGATAATTCTGTTAGGTCAGGTCAAGTCAACTAAGAAAAGGAACGACAATTTTCGTTTTCTTTGTTTCAGGTAAAGTTGGTTGAAAAGTCTTGTTTGAGAATTTTGAGGATTCGCGTGCTGGCCACTGTAACGACAACACGCCGAAATTTTGATAAATAAATAGTTTCGAGAATATTTAATAGTGCGATAAAATATTGGTGATTACTAACACTTCCTATTGTTGTTGACCTTCCTTCCATCATCGTCGGTAAGTGCAACAAAGTTTGCTTTCATATAATATTTTTGGAATTAGATAAATCCACAAAATGAATGAGGGCAAGGAAGTATTAGAAGATCATGCTAAAAAAAAAGCAATACTCAAATACAGTTCAACCAGCTTATCTCCATTCGAGGTATTCATGGAAACAAAAAATGAAGATAAGACGAAAAATATCGGAAATTATAGTCATCTCTCCATAGCAAGAGATCTTTATAAATTAAATATCAAAGATAGTACTAAAATCGAATCTAAAGGCTCTAACAGAATAAGTGTTAAATTTAATAATTACCAAGCTGCAAATATGTTTGTAGAAAGTAGGGAACTTAGGAAGCTGGGCTATGAATTATACATTCCATATCACAGAGTTTCTTGTAAAGGAGTTGCTACTAGGATAGACTTAGATATAGATATAGAAGAACTAAAAAGCTGCACCCAATCCCCATTTAAAATACTAGATATCAAAAGACTTAACAGACGAACTGAAACTTTAGATGAAAACGGGAAAAAAACAACCCAGTACATCCCATCTAGCTCGATTCTAATTACCTTTGAGGGAACCATCCTGCCACGATTTATAAATATGTACAACCTACCTGTCCGTATAAATCCATACATTTCCCCTGTTACTCAGTGCTTCTCTTGCCTGCTCTATGGACATACCAAAAATAATTGCCGCAGCAAAAAAAAATGTTACAGCTGCGCTTCTTCTCACGAAGAAAAGCAGCCATGCACCACGATAAAATGCCACTTCTGCAAAAGTGACAAACACAAAAGCACCAGCAAAACTTGTCCAGAATTTAAAAGACAAAGAGAAATAAAAAAAACGATGGCCTATGAAAACCTTTCGTATTTCGAGGCATCTCAGAAAATTCCTAAAACTTACCTTCCACCCCCGCCATTCAGATTACATCCATCAGATTTCCCAGTCTTACCTGCAACCCAAAAACAAACCCCCACTACATACATCCCAACAAGCTCTATGATCAAAAGCAAAAGATCAAGACCATTATCCCCACCAATAGAAAAACAAATAAATTTATCGGGATATGACAAAACATCTCACCGGCTTTGTCTGAATTACCCTAACGGACGGAACACAGATTCTATCCAAACTAAACCAATCTCTTCCCAAACTCTTCAACCTGAAATAGAATTTATTTCACCTTTAACTTTAGACGAATCCCTAAATCACCCCCCCAAAGAAAACGTTAATGACACAGACATAAATCTCTCACTCGAAAACAACGAATTAACCGACTCCCACTACCTACCACGTTCCGATTCTCAACAAAGCTATTAATGGGAATAACAATAATACAGTGGAACATACGCAGCATCAATTCAAACAAACATAACCTAATATCACTAGTGAGGGATTATCACCCAGATGTAGTTATTTTAAATGAAACATGGCTAAAGCCAAACCATTCCTTCCAATTACATAACTATGAAATAGTCAGACAAGACAGAGATGACGGCTATGGCGGAACTGCCATTTTAATAAAATCTAACATTAAATTTAATATCATTGACTCTGACTCTTTCCCCGTAAACAACAAAATTCAAAGAGTAATAATTAAAATAGACAAGCTAAACATAATAGGGGCATACTGTCCGCCACAAGAAAAAATTCACATCAAATACTTTGAAAACATATTAAACAAATTATCAGGCAATATTGTTATCATGGGCGACTTTAATGCTCATCACAGCACCTGGGGAAGTGTGAGAGACAATGCTAACGGTAAAACAATTGTAGAACTAATGTCAGAAAACAATTTGGTAGTATTGAATGAAAATTGCTCAACCTTGTTTCAAAACCCTGAGAATAACTGTAGTCCGTTAGACCTATCAATAATATCCTCCAACTTGGCCCTGCTAACAAACTGGGAACTATTAGGAGACTGTGGATTCAGTAACCACTATCCAACAATGCTAACTATCAACAAACCCAATAATCATACATACCTGAATTACTCAAACAAACGACAATTTCACAAAGCTAATTGGACAGAATATAATTGCCAAATAAATTCAGATATCTCACAAATAAAAAATAATCTAAATTATGAGTCCTTCTTTGCAATTATTAATACTGCTGCAGAAAACCACATACCACGATCCAAACCCAATAATAATACTCAATGCAATAGAGCCCCATGGTGGGACGATTCATGTCAGAAGGCAATAGAAGAAAGGAAAAAATTCCTAGCAATATTCAAAAATAACTCATCATTAGAAAACTACCTGAGTGCAAAAAAACAAATAGCTCAAACAAGAAAATTCCTTAAGAAAAAGAAAAAACAAAAATTCCATGAATTCTGTAATACTTTAAACCGAGAATCAAACATATCTAAGGTTTGGAAATCTATCAAAAAATTTTCTAACAAAAATCAATCCTCCTACAAAAGTAGGTTACCAGATGAAACTACAACGGAAAAAATTTTAGACAAGCTATGTAGCTGTAACATAAACCCAGACTTCTCATTAACTACAACCACAGAACAGTTTCCCCCAATTCAAGTAAATGAACTAAAAATGTGCATTAGGAAAAAAAAAGATTCTGCCACGGGACTAGATGAGACATCATATTCAATGATTAAAAATTTACCACCAAACGCACTGATTCACTTATGTAATATTTATAATGAATGTTTGAGAACACAAACAATTCCTGAACAGTGGAGAAATTACTTGGTAATAGCTCTACTGAAACCCAATAAACAACCACAAAATCCAGATCACTATAGACCAATAGTATTAGCCCCATGTATACTAAAGACTTTCGAACTTATAATTAAAAACAGAATAGAATGGCACATTGAAAATTCAAAAATATTCACCAGCCATCAAATAGGCTTTCGTAAGGGAATGGGCATTAACGAAAATATAACTCTTCTTACCTCATCTATTCAACTTGCATTTTCTAGAAATCAAACAGTCTTAGCATGCTTCCTAGACATTAAGTCAGCATATGACAATGTAAATATCTCCAAATTACACGAATACCTTTCCAAGATCAAAATACCACAAAACTATTCCAACATTATTTATAATATTCTAGCGACTAGGAACATATATATCAAAGATAAATATAACAATATACATGGCCCACAATCTGCAAACAAGGGAATAGCACAGGGCTCACCCCTAAGCCCACTTTTATTCAACATATATACCCACACAATATTCAAAGTAATCCCAAAAGATGTAGTCCTTCTATCATACGCCGATGACTTGTTACTCATGACTCAGGGTTCTGACATCAACTCCATGTCATTACTCTTAAACAAATCACTAAATTCACTGCAGAGGTGGCTCAATAACCACCAACTTAGCATCTCCCCGGAAAAATCAGAATATGTGTGGTTCAGAAAACGGAAATCAAAAAGTATAATCCCACCAATACGAATAGGTCCTACTGAAATACCCAGAAAATCCAATGTTAAATATCTAGGGGTAGTATTCAATGAATTTTTGAATTGGAAAAGTCATGTAGATAATGGAATAAATAAAGCAAATCAAGGTATCAATATAATTAGAGCTATCTCGGGAGTTTGGTGGGGCTCAGACCCAAAAATATCTTTACTCATATACTATAGCATGGTGAGATCTCATTTGGACTTTGGAGGGATTATAATAAATCCAATGCAGAAAACCTTAGAAAACAAAATTAATTCTACCCACTTTAAAGCTCTCAGAGCCATTACAGGCCTACTGAAGACAACTCCCACAAATGTCCTCCTAGCCGAATGCGGAGAAATGTCTCTTGAGAATAGAAGGAAATGGCTTGCCATAAAATTTTACTTGAAAATAATAAGATACGACAAACATCCATTAATTCCCATTATAAGATCACTGCATCAGGAGTACCATTCAAATAATAAATATTGGAAAAACAAAAAACCCCCAAATCTAATTGCGGTCTTGCCAGAGCTATCAAAATATCAAAATATAATACGAAGAGATAAAGTGCTTCCATGTTTTGAAATTGAATATGAACATCAGTATGCAGACATCAATGTACTTGACTTGAATATTATGAAATCAGACACTCAAATTGAACAAAAATTCTTGCAGAATGTAGAAAAATATAAACACCAAAAATACAGCCTAATTTACACAGATGCCTCAAAAATTAACAAATCATCAGGAATAGGAATCCATAGCCCAGAACTAAACATATCCTTTTCATCAAAACTACCAGACTTTCTGCAAATATGTACAGCAGAAACAATAGCCATCAGCAAAGGAGTAGATTTAGCAATCTCAAAAAATTCTAAAAAAAATTTAATATTGACTGATTCTCTTAGTGCATTAGAAAGGTTAAAAAATTGTAACTTCAATTCGAGAGATGATTATATTTCCCTAAACACCAGAAGAACGATATCACAGGCAGCTAAAGAGGGTTATATATTCAAGCTATGCTGGATTCCGGGCCACTCTAATATAATGGGAAATGAAAAATCAGATACCCTGGCAAACATAGGAAGACGTTTGAATGTACCCTTAAACCTCAAACCAGATGTACGTGACATAGAACCTGAACTGAAAAGTACATTATTCGAAAATTGGTCTACCGAATGGAAGCAACAATTCCAGTTAAAAGGCAAATGGTATAACGCTATACAAGAAAATTTCCCTAAAAAACCATGGCTCGTAACAAATAAAATAAATAATAAGAGACATCTGACGATGATAATCAGATTAAGATCAGGTCACTGCCTAAGTCAAGCTCATCTCCACAGAATAGGAATAACAGAAAATCCTTACTGCGAATGTGGTGGTTACGGCAACATATCACACGAAATCCTTGAATGCCCGATTAACAAAATTCAAAACTACGACCTATACTTTGATTTAGCAAATAATGGAATTCAACTACCAGCTAGCCTACAAACAATACTAAGAGAAATGAATGCAAAATCACAAAAAATCTTAATAAAATTCATAGATTATAACAAGATAAAAATATAATCCAGCAATATCTCCAACAACATATATAACTCCCTCAGTGATATATCTCGAGGCATAAAGAAATAATTTACAAAGATATTTAATTACAATTATTTTTTACAGATCCTTCTATTCTACTCTCTCCTGGGTTCTTGTTTCCGAGGCAACTTTTCGGTTTTGTGAAAGTCGCTTGGCCGTTGCCCTCAAGCGTGAAAAGTCTTATCCTTTGTGTGTGCTATTTGTCCCTACTAACTACCCACACCAAGTTCCAACTCATCACCAAGTTACAAGAACTTCCTAAAGAATAAAACCACAGTCCAACCAGGGGATGGGACATCTCAGACACTCTTCAATGAGTACCCTGGTGGCTTCAGCATAACAAAGAAGAATAATGTGCTGGCCAAATAGCTGGTAAAAGCTAAAGGCCATAAACCCTAAAGAAGAAGAAGAAAAGAAGAAGAGAATTTTGAGGCAAAAATTTTTTTTGAGATAAATAGTGAAAATGGATTTCATTGAGGAAAATACTACAGTCGGTTTTGAGGTCGTTGATCTCAAGGTAGATGAGATTAAGTATGAAATTTTATTAAGAGGAGAAGTTCCACATTGGAACGGAAATTATAGGCGTACACAATTAAGTCAACTTTTGAGAATAAATGGAGGAGTCACTGTGACTATCTCTCCTTTTGATTTTAATGAGGATTTGAGTCAAGTTTTGGATTCTATTTTGGATATGACTGAAATATTGCACGATGAGGTAATTATTTCCCCTCAGTCTAATGTAGCTAGGAGATTTTCTTCGAGGTTAGCTCATTTGTTAGGAAGAATAGACAGGATGAAGGTCACTTCCGATGTTCAGACTGCTAGTCGAGATCAGGTTAGAGCAGATGCTCTACGATTGCGAGGCGATTTTAAGAAAAAAATTGTCGGTGAGGTAGTCAGTTCAAGAACAGTAATCCCACAAAGATCGCAGGCCTCTCTTTTAGATCAAGCATTTGATAGGTTATCTTGTCATAATGCTTCAACTACTCATGAAGATAATCTTCATACGGTTTCGAGAGTCCCTTCGAATCTTCCAGAAGATCTATCGTTAAGAAGGTTAGGCTTGAGAAGCCATAACACCAATCCGTTTTTAGATTGTGATCAGGTACCCTTTGACTATGATAATCAGGCACATTCGAGCAGTTTTGTACCCCCAGTGAGAAATCCATCACCCACTTTCTCACAGTTTAGTCTCAATTCTCAAGTCCCATCCATCCAGTTAGTGGCGCCTATAGATAAGGTCATCCCGGTGTATAAATGGGGATTATGTTTTACTGGTAAAGAAAAGGGAATTGAAGTTATAAAATTTTTAGAAAGAGTTCGTGAACTTAGTCAAGCTAGGGGAGTCCCCCTTGATACAGTTTTTAATAGTGCAGTCGATTTATTTAAGGAACCAGCTCTCTCATGGTTCCGAAGTATTAAGTATCAGTTGAGGTCTTGGCGAGACTTGGAGGCAAGAATTGGTAATACTTTCATCCCTCCAAATTACGATGAAGAACTCCTAGAGGAGATTCGCTCCTTTAGGCAAAGGAATAATGAAAATGTCGTTACGTTTATTGCAAATTTAAGGATGAAGTTTTCACACCTTTTAAATCCAATTTCTATTCCGGAACAGTTGAAGATAGTTAGGAGAAACCTCCTACCCGATTTGAATTCGAAGTTATGTTTGATTGATCTGGTTTCCTATGAGCAGTTAGAATGTCTATGCAGGCAGATCGCGAAGAATTCGGTGATAATGAGTGGAGTAGAGGGTAAGGTCCGTGTAGGTAGACCCCAAGCAGCACCTGTGGGAACGACAGCTAGGGAAGCGAAGGAAATCCCAAAGGTTAAAGTAGAGACCCCTCGTCCACCTTTTCCTCCCCGAAGATTTGCGAATGCTCCAAATCAGTCGATGAATAAGTCAGACCGACCCCCAGTCAGCTCTTTTTCCTGTTGGAATTGTGACCAGGCGGGTCATTCATTTAATTTTTGTCCACATCCACTTGAGAAATTTTGTTTTTCGTGCGGTTTGAAAGGAGCAATAGCGCCTTCTTGTCCCCGATGTCATCATTCAGGGAAAGATAACCAGGAAGCAGTTGAGTCCAAAGACGTTAAGAAGGTGGTGGATTGTCCAGAAACTCGGGAGTCGAATTTAGGTAAAGAAAGTTCTAAGGCAGATTCAAAAAACGAGTCGGCGAGAGAAGATTTTGGCGCGACTTCCCTCGAGTTTCGAAGACGCCAACCAGGTCCAGAATCAGGTGCGATTCCGAAGAGACGTTAGAATCGAGACAGGTGAACTCGAACCTTTCTAAGCAGATCAGTCCAGTTTTTGAGAGTAAAGATGCAGATAATAGACCGTATATCTCTATTGAGTTGGAGGGTTTTGAGATTCTAGCTCTAGTTGACACTGGGGCAAATATTTCCATCTTAGGTGCAGGAACTGAGTCGATTTGGGAACTATTGGAGTCCAATCGAGTTGTTAAAGATAAATTACCACGAGTGACCGTAGCAAACGGACAGCCACAAACAGTTCTAGGTACTGTAATTTTGCCTATTTGTTTTGAGGATAGGTTGATTGAGTTAGAATTTACAATTATCCCTACTATATCCCACGCTGTTATTTTAGGTTCTGATTTTTGCAAGCAGGTTGAGTTGGCTATCGATTTTAAAAATCAAGTTTTCGACATTAATGAGATTACAGGAGAGACTCCAAATTTAGGTACTTATCTTGAGGAGTTGTCAGAGGAACAACAGTTGGTTTTAGATAAAGTGATAAAGCAGTACGAATTACTTGCTTCGAAAGCTCCCGGTCGTACGAGTGAAATTACACATTTCATAGATACAGGTTCAGCTAGACCCGTGAAGCAGAGGCAGTACCCTCTGTCTCCTGCTATCACCAAATTTTTACATCAAGAAGTAGATTCAATGTTAAGAGATGGAGTTATAGAGGAAAGTAATTCAGCTTGGTCAAGTCCTGTTTTGATGGTTCCAAAAAGTGACGGTACCTACCGTATGTGTTTTGATGGTCGTAAGATCAATGAGTTGACTGTTAAGGATTCCTACCCACTACCGTTAGTAGATAGTATTTTGAGTAAAGTAGCTGGGTCTACTTATCTATCTTCGATTGATTTAACAAAGGCGTTTTGGAATATTCCCTTGGAGGAAACCTCCAAGCCCAAAACGGCGTTTCAAGTTCATGGTCGAGGTCTTTTTCAGTTTAAGGTTATGCCTTTTGGGTTGTGTAATGCCGCACAGACACAACAACGGTTAATGGACCACCTATTTAGGGGTACTAAGTTTGAAGATCGAGTTTTTACTTATTTGGATGACATTATTTGTGTGTCCAATTCGTTCGAGGAACACATTGCTCTTCTTGCTGAAGTGTTGGAGATTCTCACTAAAGCCGGGTTGAAAATCAACCTGGATAAGTGTAAGTTCTGTAGAGATTCGTTATCGTTTTTGGGTTATGTGGTAGATAGGAAAGGTCTAAGGACCGATCCAGGAAAAGTTCAGGCTATTGTTGATATGCCATCACCTAAAACTACCACCGAAGTTAGAAGAGTAATTGGAATCCTCCAATGGTATCGAAAGTTCATCCCTAATTTTTCCACCGTGTCTGAGCCAATTACATCGCTTATTAAGGGTCGTAAGAAACACACTCCAGTTATTTGGACGGAAGAAGCCGAAGAGGCTTTCCAAAACCTTAAGGAATTGTTGGTTTCAGCTCCCATTTTAGTCAAACCGGATCCCAACCTACCTTTCTTCATTCAGACGGATGCAAGTGACGTAGGGGTGGGGGCCATTTTATATCAAGTTAAGGATGATTTTGAGCACCCTATAGCTTATGCTTCTAGAAAGCTTCTCAAGACTGAGAAGAAAAATTACACGGTTACAGAGAAGGAGTGTCTTGGAGTTATTTTTGGTATTGAAAAATTTAGGTGTTATGTCGAGGGCACAGAATTTACAGTTGTTACTGACCATGCCAGCCTACAATGGCTGTATAAAATTAAAGATCCAGTCGGCAGAATTGCTAGGTGGACAGTCAGGTTGAGTGGATTTAAGTTCAAGGTTGTCCATCGTCCCGGTAAGAATTTGGTAATGGCTGATTTTCTGTCCAGACATATTTCTTTGATTAATGTTAAATCTTTTACACCAGACACCTGGTATGTTGAGATGATTAATAAAGTCCGCTGTAACCCAGCGAAATTTCCAGATTTTGACGTTAAGGATAATATTTTGTATAAACATATTAGGCCAAAACACGACATCCAGTCCAATTTTTCAGACTGGAAAATAGTAGTTCCAACTGAGAATAGGAAAGAGGTTTTTGTTGAGTGTCATGATCATCCGACTTCAGCTCATTTAGGTATTTCAAAGACGTTGGCAAGAATTTTGGAAAATTATTATTGGCCAGGAGTAAAGGAGTCAGTGAGACGTTATGTTAGATCATGTGAGACTTGTGGTGCCCACAAATCCACAAATCAATCTCCAGCTGGTTTAGGAGGAAATCAGCGTAAAGTTGACTTTCCGTTTCAGTCTATTTCTTTAGATTTTATGGGACCTTTCCCAAGATCTAAATCAGGAAATACCCAATTGTTAGTTATTACCGATTCTTTCACCCGATTTGTTATAGTAAAACCCCTTCCTAAGGCCACTTCGGCCAAGGTCGTGAAAATTTTGGAGAGAGAAATCTTTTTGGTTTATGGAACTCCAGAAGTCGTGTGTTGTGATAATGGTAGTCAGTTCAGGTCTAGAGAATTCAAAGAATTAATGAAGAAATATCAGGTTCCTAAGATCTGGTATAATCCCAGTTACCACCCCCAGGTTAATCCAACCGAAAGGGTGAATAAAGTTTTGGGGAGTGCTATAGCGTCATATATTAAAGATGACGATCATCGAACATGGGACGAACATATTTTCGAGATTGCTCAGGCAATTAATACCTCGGTACATGAGTCCACAGGGTACTCACCCTCTTTTTTGGTTTTTGGACGTTACACACCAGTGAATGGTAGTTTTTATAAGGATGTTGATTATAGTTCTTTTGACCCAGTCGATTTTTCCAATCGACTTAAATGGCAGTCCGAGGTGAGCAAAGTTCCTAAACTTTATCCACAAATCCAGGAGAAAATTAGAAAATCTTTTGAGAAAAATATTAAGAGATATAACCTTCGTAGGCGAGAAGTTAATTATCAGGAAGGTGATAAAGTGTGGAAGAAAAACTTCGTTCTTTCCAAAGCGGTTGATAAGTTTTCTAAGAAATTAGCTCCGAAGTATGTCCCGGCTATGATAAAGAAAATTAAAGGTACTGGTAAGGTTGTTGTTCTTTCAGATCTGTCAGGAAAAATCCTGGGAGATTTTCACGTAAGTGATATTAAACCATTTGTTGAGATCCAGAATAGCCAGTGTTAGTGTAGAGCGCGCTTTAGGGGTGACCTAGTTGTGTTGTATTCAAGTTGGCGCCCCTAGTGTAAAGCTCCGTTCACACGCAAAGGCGAAATACATCCTATTTGTTTTTAGTTTGAGAATTTAGAAAGAATTCGTTTAGTGTGTCAATAGTAAGTTTTTCAGTAAATTTAGTTACGGTTTTGGAGAAAAAGTAAAGGTTGTTTAGAGTCAGGAGTCTTTGTAGAGGTTGAGTCGAGTTTAGAGAAAATCCTTTTATAGGTACTTAGGTTAAAATAATTTGAGACTGATAACGTTAGCGTACAAATTAAATAAATTTAGCTAACCTACCAGTAATTGTTGTTGAGGTAGAGGTTGAGTTACACTTTAGTCATGGCCAGACTAATTTGTAAAATATTTTTAAACGGTCGCGTTAGAGCCCCATGCAAATAAGTGAGCTACGTGACTAGGCGTTGGGTTGAGTTGATTTAGGTGAGTTCTTAATTGAAAATTTCGAGTTCTGTTAGAGTTGATAATTGGCATAATCTAAATATAAATCTGAGCTGTTATCATCCTAACAGTAACTTTCAGGAACGATCCGTTGAGTAGAGTTGAGAATTGAGGTAGTTATAAAACTTTTAGGTTGAGATCTTGAAAAAAAAAAAGCTCCTGATGATAAAAATCTTTTCCATTCCTTTGATTAAGGTTAAGTCGAGGCAATATTTTTAGCTAGAGTTTGAGATTCAATAAGTACAGTTAGTTGAGATTTAAGAATTCTTTCAGTTGACACATTATCTCGAATATCTTTGATGGTGTTTAATTTTGGCGGAACAACATTAACCGGGTGGTTAATGAGTTATGATTGGAAATTAACTATACAGATTTTGACAAGAAATTTTGAGTTTTAAAAGTCTCTTCATTTGTAAGAACTTTTCAAGTTTGCTCTTTTGAGAACATTTGAGTAGTGTGACAGTTAAAAGTAAAAATCTTTCTCTTTGAAAATTTTTATTTCCTTAATAATTGAGATAGAGTTCGTTGGTAAGTAAAACCACATATAGGTCCAACGTTTGAGATTTGATTTTCTTTTTGAAAATCTTTATTCTTTAATAATTGAGATAGAGTTCGTTGGTAAGTAAAACCACATATAGGTCCAACGTTTGAGATTTGATTTTCTTTTCGAAAATTTTTATTCTTTAATAATTGAAATAGAGTTCGTTGGTAAGTAAAACCACATATAGGTCCAACGGTTGAGATTTGATTTTCTTTTTGAAAATTTTATTCTTTGAGATAGAGTTCATTGGTAAGTAAAACCACTTCATAGGTCCAATGATTGAGATTTGGTTTCTCGTTTGAGAATTTTCTTTAGACAATGACAACATCTTTGGGGTTATTTTTGGTACTTTCCACCCTGGTGTTACCTAAAGAGAAAGTATCCAGCCATTTTTGAAAATAGGTCCAGTGGCTGATTTCTTGTATATATTTCTATGCGCTTCTTTCCTTTCTTTTTTCGCTGTTTACGGCACACATATAAGTTCGTCTTTAATCTTTTTCTATCTCTTTCAAACTAAATTTATAATAACTCATATCTTCATAGCGGGTGAACGAACCACTTTGCACCATATACCATTTCGACATTTAATCTCTTTAGCCCTTTTTAAAGTAAAATATGCATAATCCGTTTGAGGAGAACCTTAAATAAATGAAAGGAATACTCCTATATACCATCCCTTTTGGGCAATAATTTATAATATTCATTCCAGTTATGAATGACAGTTATCCTGTCACCAGATCCATCCCGGCAAAACTTTTCGATTTGTTGGTCAAACCTCAACATCTATAAACGGTGTAACCTGCTATACAGGCTGTTTAATCAATATCGAATTTTTAAAAGATAATACAGGGTGTTAAGATAATAAAGGGTGTTTTCCAGCCTGTCATACAGGCGCCCAGCATTGCTGATAACGGCTGCTCTTTAAAGCAAAATATGCATAATCTGTTTGAGGAGAACCTGATACATGGAAGGCATTCTCCCATATGCAACCCACCTTTTTGTTAGGTGTCCCCATAAATTATGTCTTAAAAATAATATTTCATCATAATAAGCTTATAACCATTTTTAATTGGAAAATCATTTCCGATTTCTTTTAAGTAAAGTAGGGACTTTACTCCCTATATTTTGACGTCGAGTTCCACCTTGATCAACATAATAGTATAATTCTGAAGGTCTAACACATTTGTGTAAGTTTTAGAGTAATAATTTGGATTTGAGATAGTTTTGAGTCTTTGAGTTTAGGTGTCTGGGTAAGTCTCGACGGGTTCTTGAGTAAGAATGGCCGCACAGTTCCAGTACCACTTTGAGTCATTCAGTAGAGAAATTTAGTGACGTAGGTCTCAGTAGAGGAAAATCTTGGAAAATTAAATCTGTCTTACTACTGATACTTAGCGTTCGCGTTAATTAATTTTGAGAAATAAAATCCGAGTTGGAGTTTCAGAATTTCATCTATTCTTGTGCTTTTGATAACCACTTGACTGAATCTTGTTGAATAATTTGGACGTTTTTGGAAAACAATTTTGACATTTTTGAGTATAGATCATTTAGATATCCCGATTTTGACATTTTTGAGTATAGATAATTTAGATATCCCGATTTTGACATTTTTTGAGTATAAATATCTTCGATATTTCGGTTTTGACATTTTGAGGTATGAATAATTTTGACTTGGAGGTATCCAGATCAAAATACTTTGAGTATGAACAATTTTGACATTTAACCCGATTTAGACGTCTTGGAGTTTGAGGTGTAAGTAGAACTCTTAGATTTGAAATTTCTTTAGGCTTTTCTAGGTAGAAATTTAGTTTTGGCTTTTTTAGATTTCTCTATGATTTCCTTTGTTAGGAATCATATTTCACTCCAAAGTCGTTAGGACGTTATTCTTAACTAACTAACAATCAAGGAAACCTTTTAGCTTTTGACGTTAAATCTCTAGTCGCAGGGAAACGCACTAGAGGGGTGTATTTTGGCATTTCCGGCCTCATAAGCGGAGAATTGCCCTGTCGTCTAGTCAGCTGCTTAGCCCCCAGCTGATGAAGTAGGTGGTATTGTCTGGCGACATACCGACCATAGGGGCCGAATCTTTATGTCTTCGTCATCCTGGCAGTATTGCCAACTCACGAGTTTCGGTCACTGAATTTCCTTGAGGTGTTCAGGCAGACCCAACTCCTTGATTTTTTTTTGTGTGTAGGACGAAGTCGGTAATCGATTGACGACAGCCGGAGTTTCTCTAATGGAGAACTCTGTTTCACATAATTTTAGTTTTATTTTAGGATGAGTATGGTGGTGGAGGTTATTGGTTCTGGTATAGTCTGTTCAACCAGAGGTTAGGGAAAATATTTAGCTTTCTTTTGAAAAATCTTTAGTTACAAGGTAGTGTACTAGAGGGGTGCATTATGTCATTTCCAGCCTTATAAATGGAAAGGGCCTGCCGTTTAGTCAGTTGTGGAGCCCCGACTGATGAAGTAGGAGGTATAGTCACGTGACATGCCAACCACAGGGGCCAATTATTTGAGCTTCGCTACATAGGCAAATATTGCCACCATAAGAGTTTTGTCCTTTTGAGTCCCTTTGTGTTCTCATAAGACTCAACTTATTTTGATAAGTTATGTGTAGAGCGGAGTTAGTTTCCGAATAACGGCAGTCAGGTTTTCCTTTTGGGAGCCTGTTTAACCTAGTTTTAGTAACCAGAGTCCTACTGGCGGTTTCCGAGGTCAGGGCTCGCCCATATTGCTTTGTGTTTGAAACATGGAGTGTTTAAAACTTGTTCTTTCTGTCTTTTCTTTCGGTTTGTTGGGATTTGTTGATTGTTGATTCGAGAGGAGTTCTCTCGGAAAAGTTTCTTGTGGAGACTTTTCCTTCCTTTTTACAAGGGGGGGTGTGAAGCGTGCCTTGCACGCTACGTTTTCTTTTTCAAAATTTTGATTCTCGATTTAGAATATTTTTATAAAGTTCAGAAGAGTTATGATTGACTGTACATTTTTGCTGGTGTAAGAGGCTGTATTAGGCAAAGATCACGAACGAACATCTGGCAGCTATTAAGAAATTCCTGCTTTTGTTATTTGAGTAAGACGTAGAAAACATGTCTGGTCGATTTTCTGTCCCGGTTCTAGGTTTTCAGAGTTTGAAAAGTATATCATCTTATGCGAATTAATTTTCCGCGTCTAACGAGACCACTCTCATCTTGCTACTCTAGATTTCCGATTAGTTATCCAGATAAAACCTAAAATATTATTTCTTTGGGTGTGGGTTAAAAAACAGGAAAAGATAGTTGAGAAGACCCATAAAGAAACATATAAAAAAACTTGCATTTCGTTCTGAGACACGACAGGCCTCGAGTATATGCGGATTCACGATTGTGAAATTTAAGTTTGGATAGAGGGAGAACGGGAGAGGTTGGTCGTACTGCCGAAAGTGTACCAAAGTATATGAGAATCGATCCGACACCGTCGCATGCGAGTTTTAAGTGTTGCATACCATCAATGATAAGGTTTGAATTTGAAAGTAGGTCACCAAGTTCGGTTAGACAGTGGTTAGGGCGCATGCGATAGCGTCATCCCAAAAAATTATAAATGGAGGTAAAGAACGCTTCAGGTTCATTTTCCGGTCTAAATTCGACAGTTCATGTAGTTTGTCTTCAATTAGTGAATTAATATTAGTCCCTTGTGTAAGCACACAATAGATATGGTGAAGTTATTTCTGTGAAAGATGCAGTCTTACGTAAGTAATCTTCTGAATTTAATTTTGGTCATTATAACTAATATTCGCTTTCTTGTCTTTACAGACAAGGGACTTACTTACTACTAGATTTAATTTTGGGCTTCTTATTTCTGACTTACTTAGGGACTTACTTATTATTGGATTTAGTTTTAAACTTATTTTGGAGTTTCAAGTTCTAGAATGTTAGGTCCCGACTTCCAGTTTTGATTTTTAACTACTAATTTCCGATTTCCAGTTTTTGATTTCGATCTTTGAATTTCTAAGTTTTAACTTTTGATTCCTGAATTTTAATTTCGAACTTCTAGTTCTGAGTTTTGAGTTCCAATTTTCAAACTTCTGATTTACACGAAAGTTTACATAAAGATTCGATCATGTGGAGGCTTATGTAGGTACCTACCTAGGTAGGTACACTAGCCTGTGTGAAAGGTGATATTTGTAGAAGCTTGGAAAAATAAAGAAGAGTGGTGGAGTTTAGTTTGGAGACATGGAAGGTTTCATCAGGCAGAGGTCCTAGCACTTTGATATTTGGTCGTCACAAGGTAGCAGGGAGAGCAGTCCAGCTCATCCGGCACCTGGAGCACCAACCAAGGGGTGCTAACACCAGCACAAAGGCAGTTCCAGTAACCATGCCGGCCTATGCTTTGATCATCGCGCTTAATTAGGTTAGAGGAACCTTAGTTCGTCAGTTTTGAGATGGAGTTTTGAATAATAAGGTATGTCTTTATGAGTGAATAAACTTTTGCTATTTTCCGATAATCAAGAAAATTAAATAAATTCAAGTACAGTGTTTAATTGATTTCATCACCTATGACTTTCTAAGTGAATTTGATTTTTGATAATATGTTATGAACTTTTATTGTGGTCAACAAGTGACTAATGTAATGGTTATGTGTAAAAATAATTTATTAAATTTATCGTATGTGTTTAGGATTTCGAGTTGGAGATGATCATTTTCTAAATTAAATTTTGAATTTCAGATTTTGTAGGTAGATACCTGTTTTTATATAGAAACTTTTGCTTAAGATAAATTTAAATTTTTGAGAAATAACTTCTGATTTAACTCGGAGTTCTATCCAGAATCATACCTATGTGTTATAGTTTAGAAATTGTTTAATAGAATTTGAACTTTAGAAGTTTTTATCTGAACTATTTTGAATTTTAGTCATGTAAGTTTGATATCTTTGGTAATAAGGTAGTATTTATGTTTGAAGGTTTGAATCAGGATTACTGATTTTGATTATTAGATTTATTGTTTAGGTATAAGATCTATTGGTGATTACCAGCCTAGTCTATTGTACTGATGAAATTGATTTTAATAAATCTTTGTATTAAAATTCAACAATTTTAGAGTATTGAGAATCAACCCTCCTCATGTTCTTTTAAATTATTTATTCAATCAGTAGAGTAACATCAAGAATAGGGCGATATATCCTGGTATATTTTGGTGAGGTTTATTAATTTTTGGTTATTGTTTTTAAAATTGTTAGGAGTTACTACGGGTCCAGTCTGGTTCGGTGAATGCTGGATTTTCCAGAGGAAGGCCACATTTATCTGTTCCGGGCTGGATAATCACAACGAACCTTTTGGTGAAGTTTGGTTTTGGTTTGATACTTTGGAAATTTTAGACGATCACTTTTCAAAATTTAAAATTTATTTTTCTTCCGACATTTAGAATATTTGGGTGGGGCATTCGAAATTTGATATGTCCTACTCGACAGGCCAATGTGGCTAATGTTACAAATTTGCCTAGTCACATTGAGATCTGTCAATAGCCACCTCCTTTTTGGGGTTAAGGTAAGTGAATTATTTTTTATTATTCAACTTTTTGAGTGGGAGTAAGCGAGGGGGAGGAAGGCTCCAAAACTGGTCCATGTCAGTGGTGTGCCAAGTAGTTATTTCCACATACTATAGTCCCGGTTGTTAAAAGTTTCGAGATAGGTTCCAAATGACGGTTCCGAAATAACGAGAGATACCAAGAGAATGCAGAGGCTCGATTTTTTGCACGGTTCATGGAAATATTTGTTTAGAATGATTCTTATGCTGAAATACAGCATCTTAAGCGACATCTGTTAATCATTGCTGATCCTTTTGGAATTAAAATAGAATCTTACTTACTGATGTCCGCAACAATCGGAACAGAGTGTTCCACAAGCGGAATAGTTCCAATCTGACCGTTACGTTATTTTTGTCACACCAGCACACCACTGCGTGCATGGTTCTTTGAAGACTATAAACAGCAATCGCCTTTTGACAATTCTGCAAGAATTCTTCATACAATCCTTCAGTCACGAAGGCATAAGGCATAGCATCAATATTAGTATACTGGTAGGCTTAGAGCTACCATACCTTTTTGTAGAAATAATATCTCGAAATTATGACATTGTTTGACTGTCGCGGTCCAGTTTTCGGTTCTGATATCAGCAGACTTCTTTCTATGCGGGATAGGCAAAGAAAGAGGTTTTCCAGAACCGCTTATTCAACATTTTAGAATTGAAGAATCGCATCGAAACTGTTGTCACTAACATTTTGACAGAGTTTGTAGAGACGTATCCCACAGAAAGGAGTTTACCATGGAGGCATCGTATTTATACACTAAATGAAGAATCGTCTTGTATCTTTGGGTATCTTATATCACAAATGTACTTACCCTGTACATTTGAGATCTTTGTAGTTCCAAGTGTTAGAAGGAGACATAGTTTTATCACAGTATTCATCTGAAACAAACAAAATAAATATTAATATTCAAAAATGCATATGGAGTCATAAAACTGATAGAAATCGTTGTTCAAAAAAACCGTCAACTTGAAGTAGTATAGGTATATTAATACTCGAGGTGAAAAAAAAACTCAGAGTTTTGCTCTGGCTACTCTACAGAAGAATAATGTTGCCTTGTTTGGGACATCTGTTGCCATATTCCAAAAATTAACACCAAACTAAAGGGACTAAAAACTGATACGATTTCATCAATGCACCTGCTGTTATGTCAAATATAACACCAACTGGACTCAGAAGAGAACAAACAAAGAAAAAAGCTAGGGATGAACACCTACCATTCCCAATTTAATTATCTCCCTATGTCTAGCCTGGGAACTCCTCGAGACTCAAATCCCATAAACCATGCAATCTGGTCAGAAGACTATCGTTTCAGACGTTTCTAGTAAAATACATATATATAACTGGTAGGTAATTTCTTTGGCGTATAAAAAGTTTTATTGTTCAATTACAATTTAATTTCGGATCAAGTAAAAGAATCACCAGGACCTGACATACCTACCTCGGAAAACTTGGGTACAACTGGATCGCCCATACGAACAGATCACAGCAGCTGATGAAAACTGCAAAAATGGAATGCCATCAAAACAATTCGCCACATAGTTGAACGTTTTCCAATCAACACATTTTCAGGCGCTTTTGCAGCTTGCTGTTTGAGAGTTTTCTATCGCGCATCGATGTACATCAAGCTGACCAGAACGTCGTCAACTGGATTTCGAAACGTCGTCAACTGAATTTCGAAACAGAAACCACTCTTGCCGAATTCAGTGTGATTCTGTCTAAGCAGAGCTTTTTCTGCGTTTGCTATTTCAACCTTGTATACCAATCAACCTTTAAATCTTTACTTCAATTACAAATACCATAAAACCACCATAACACCACGACATCTATATGCAAAGACTGCCATGAAATGATTCTGACCAAACTAATTGTGATTCTGACATGGCAGAGCTTTTATGGAAGACTTTCTGCGTTTCTGAAGTTTACCATTCAACCTTGAAACCTTTACTCTTCATGTGAACACCATAAAATCCCCTCATCTTTGCAAAGACTACCATGAAATGATCCTGACCAAACTAATTGTGATTCTGACATGGCAGTTTTATGGAAGATTTTCTGCGTTTCTGAAGTTTACCATTCAACCTTGAAACCTTTACTCTTCATGTGAACACCATAAAATCCCCTCATCTTTGCAAAGACTACCATGAAATGATCCTGACCAAACTAATTGTGATTCTGAAATGGCAGAGCTTTTATGGAAGATTTTCTGCGTTTCTGAAGTTTACCATTCAACCTTGAAACCTTTACTCTTCATGTGAACACCATAAAATCCCCTCATCTTTACAAAGACTACCATGAAATGATCCTGACCAAACTAATTGTGATTCTGACATGGCAGAGCTTTCATGGAAGACTTTCTGCGTTTCTGAAGTTTACCATTCAGCCTTGAAACCTTTACTCTGCATGTGAACACTACAAAATCCCCTCATCTTTGCAAAGACTACCATGAAATGATCCTGACCAAACTAATTGTGATTCTGACATGGCAGAGCTTTTATGGAAGATTTTCTGCATTCTGAAGTTTACCATTCAACCTTGAAACCTTTACTCTTCATGTGAACACCATAAAATCCCCTCATCTTTGCAAAGACTACCATGAAATGATCCTGACCAAACTAATTGTGATTCTGACATGGCAGAGCTTTTATGGAAGACTTTCTGCGTTTCTGAAGTTTACCATTCAACCTTGAAACCTTCATGTGAACACCACAAAATCCCCTCATCTTTGCAAAGACTACCATGAAATGATCCTGACCAAACTAATTGTGATTCTGACATGGCAGAGCTTTTATGGAAGACTTTCTGCGTTTCTGAAGTTTACCATTCAACCTTGAAACCTTCATGTGAACACCATAAAATCCTCTCATCTTTGCAAAGACTACCATGAAATGATCCTGACCAAACTAATTGTGATTCTGACATGGCAGAGCTTTTATGGAAGACTTTCTGCGTTTCTGAAGTTTACCATTCAACCTTGAAACCTTCATGTGAACACCACAAAATCCCCTCATCTTTGCAAAGACTACCATGAAATGATCCTGACCAAACTAATTGTGATTCTGACATGGCAGAGCTTTTATGGAAGATTTTCTGCGTTTCTGAAGTTTACCATTCAACCTTGAAACCTTTACTCTTCATGTGAACACCATAAAATCCCCTCATCTTTGCAAAGACTACCATGAAATGATCCTTACCAAACTAATTGTGATTCTGACATGGCAGAGCTTTTATGGAAGATTTTCTGCGTTTCTGAAGTTTACCATTCAACCTTGATACCTTTACTCTTCATGTGAACACCATAAAATCCCCTCATCTTTGCAAAGACTACCATGAAATGATCCTGACCAAACTAATTGTGATTCTGACATGGAAGAGCTTTTATGGAAGTTTTTCTGCATTCTGAAGTTTACCATTCAACCTTGAAACCTTTACTCTTCATGTGAACACCATAAAATCCCCTCATCTTTGCAAAGACTACCATGAAATGATCCTTACCAAACTAATTGTGATTCTGACATGGCAGAGCTTTTATGGAAGATTTTCTGCGTTTCTGAAGTTTACCATTCAACCTTGAAACCTTTACTCTTCATGTGAACACCATAAAATCCCCTCATCTTTGCAAAGACTACCATGAAATGATCCTGACCAAACTAATTGTGATTCTGACATGGCAGAGCTTTTATATATAGAAGTTTTTCTGCATTCTGAAGTTTACCATATTTAACTCTGAGATTTTTACTCTTAATGTAAATGTCATAAAACCACCACATTTATTCAAAAACTACAATGAAATTATTCTGACCAAACTCAGTGTGATTCTGGCTAAGCAGAGCTTTTATCGAAGTTTTTTTGTGTTTCTGAACTTCATTCAAATTTAATTTTCATTCATTGGAGCATTCAAATTTGGAATGTTTACCATTAAATTTAATTTAAACACCATCAAAATACCATTCATCTATAGACTATAGTTTAATTTGATTAGGAAACTGTGCATTTTTCATGGGAGTGTGTTTATAAAAATAAACAAAATTAATTTTGGAAATTAATTTTTCTATTAGATTTCGAAAAAAGTTCGATGTTTTCAACCTTTATTTTGTATAATTCAACCTTTTATTGTAGTAATTAGTAAGTCTTAAACTTTTTTGGCCAACAAGCGACTTATTTAACAATGTTGAAAATTATTCAATAACAGAGCTTCGAACACCATTTTCATAGTGTCATACTCTGCACAGAAGTCGTTAAAAATGGCGCCCAACGTGTAGCACCATTCGAAAAAAATACAAATCAATAATGCGTAATTTTGTAATTATTATTTAATAACTGAACTCGAACACAATTTTGAAAGTGTCACAATCAACAGAAGAATCAACATTACAATAATGAATTGTTGGGTAAATGATTGTTACAAACTTATTTAATATTAAAATGCAATGCTCAGAACTCCATAAATTTCGCAGGGCGATAAATAAAAAAATACTACTCTAACGGAAATTTGTAGCTAATTAGTCGCTAATTAGTTGCGATGAAACTGTTTTTGTCGTTGTTTTTGTTTTTTTTATGCTAGGGTGCCCAGCCAACTTGATATACAGTTAACATGGTAATTATAATAAAAACATTTTATTCATAAACATGCAGTCTAAAAGTAGGTAGGTATATGTACGTGTAATTTTTTCATCGAAGGAATAATATTTTCAATGCTTTTTTTATAATATCCTGCTAAGTTCATATAAATTTAGCAGGGATAAAAATGTTAAATGGATAATGTTGGGGGTAACTAAGCCTGTCACTCGATGGGAGGGTTAATAATGGTAATGCATTGACGCACGAATTTTTTTATAATGAATACCGAATTAAAAGATGCCCAGTCACAAATTCTGTTTGATTCGACATAACAAAAATTTTACTCTATACCACCAAAATATACATCATTTATAGAGAAAAATAGACAAAAATTACACATAATTTTTTTATAAGTAGATTTCTGGAATTTCTCCTGTTCCTTTAGACATTTCACCAACCACAAGTATAGTTTATAAAGTTATTAAAAACTCTACAATGAACTTTCCCATCTTTATTATGCAAAATTTCTTCAAGCAAATTTTTTGCATAATATTTAATATTTATATATAATTTAAAATAAAGCAGTTCCGCGTGAAACAATGACGTATCTAATTTGACTTTTCCTTCCGCCTGTGTGTAAGAACCATTACAAAGAAAATCATACGTGAAGATAACATCTTATTATTAAGGTCTTGAGATTTTAAATTAGACTTTATGCAATTATAAGATGATTTGCAACTTTATTAATTACTTTTTCAATATATTTTCTGTTTAATAATTCCAAAAACCATTAAAAAAATTAACAATAAAGTTATCAAAAGGTTATATCAACAATTAACAATTATTATTATTTAAATTACTTACTATTAATGGAATCGCAAGAAGTATGAGTCCTAAACATCAGTGTCTACTGCAACTCCAGTAGTTTAAGCGATCAGATTATTTTACTATAGCAAACAATTAAACTAAATATTATTAATTATAATCAAAGAATCCCTCTCTTTGTGCAATCTGAGATTAGGATACAAAATAGAAATGCATTTCCAAATATTTTGACCACCCTGCCTGACCTCAGGTTCAATACTACTTACAAGATAAAATTTAAACAACCTCATTACAACATGATGAGAAAGTGATGAATTAAAAACTACACAATTACATTATTTATATAGTTTCGATTTCTTTATTTCTCGCAACTTCCATTAATCAGTTCAACAGCATCTTACTCATTCAACAAAATCGTTAATTACCACCAAATAGAGACCTTCGCATCTGTATTTCTTAATTTAATTGCCGCACTTTGTTTATAAACTGAGAAATAAAATAACGATCTTTTAACCTTCTATAGCAATAAATTTGTAATTAAAATTTTTGCCATAATAATCAGCAGCGAATTGTCTGTAAAAATATAATCGTATGATCATTAGGTGGACTGTGCCTTCATGGTGAAGCTGAACAAAGCAAATGAAACAGATTAAAACAAATTAAATCGTTACAAATAATTAAAATAATTCAAACACCAGACAAAACAAAATGACAATAAAAAAATTATCAGATGTTCCTTATAACTATTAAATTGGATTAAATAATAAAAAATGGAATTAGGACCTTTGAATTATTTGTAAGAATATTAATACCCTTACCCAGAATTAATTAACTGGTTTTCGAGGAAGGGAAGTGTCTTGGACGCTCTTATTGTCTTCAAGGTACAATGAATCAAAAATACATAGCATAGAACGTAACAAAAAATGGTCTCCGCGAAATTCCGCGAAATTGATTTTCTAATTTTTTGTCAGGGTTGTTTTTAATTATTGTTTTTTTATTGTAGGTATGAAACTGAATAATAATTATTTGTGGAATTACCTGAAAGCAAAAATTATGCTCGTTTATACTAATCTAACGAAGTTTGACGATGCGAGCTTTATAAAAGAGATAAAGAGCGGTTAATTTGAAAACGTCAATTCAATTGCTGCTCTTCCTGTAATTTGGGACACAAAAGAAAAGTTAACAAAAGAATTAATTCCATAAATGGGATCAGCTTATTATTCTTTTATTTTAATGGAAATTTTCCTTTTGTAAATTAAAAAACTATCCATCAAAAATGATCAGGAAATACCGAGTGATTAGACGTAACACAAAAACAAGAATATGATCCAATCGTAGATAATTGGAGCGATCAAAGGTAATCCTATAAATAAATAGTTCAATAATGCTTGTGAACGTTTTACCCAAGCAGGTGCAGGTGCAAGAAGCTCAATGACAATGAGCACTGTTTCTATGGGAACAAAGGTACAGAAATTTTAGTATTCTGCTGCTTTATTTATGCATATTATTATATTCTCATCTCGTTAATTTATTCTTTTAACCTAGAATACTGGTATTGTTGTGATTAAATGTGGGTTTTCATTTCATTGCTCTGCCGAAAATGGCAGGAAATAGGTAAATCTACTTAGCTCCATTCTTCAATGGCAACTGATATCCTCAAGCTTTTTAGAAAGCTTTCGGACTGGGCTAAAGAGGTATTAAGAGTTTTTTTTTCTAGAAAATAGTCGAAAATACCCCAAGCGACAAAGCCATCAGAGGTTTATGTCGCCATTTCTCAGTAGCCCAAGTAACGCCTGAACTGACTGACCAATTTTTTTATCGTTTTAATTGAGTCCAGATTTGTTCATGAAAGAAGCTCCGAACTTCTTCAACGAGACAAGAAATGAATGACCTATTAGGGGTGGACCTATTAGAGTTAGGGGTGGAAATTGTAGACACGTGTTTCGTCCTAATTGGGACTCTTCAGTACAATGTATCTTACTAACGCACAGTACAGTGAACCCTTAGTGAGAGGATTGAAAAAAAGTAAAACAAAAATACACGGTGGGTTCGACTTGCGCCATAAGATGCACCCCAGGCAACCAAAACGCATGCGAGCAACTGAATGTGGAATAGCTCTGAATATTATGAATAAAAAAAAATGTTTCTATATAAATGGAGGGGAAATCAATTGGTGGTGTCAGTAGTTTTCTAAATTGTCTCCCAAACTCCAAAACTTTAATTTGTAACCCCCATCAAGAGGTAGGTACCTCAATAATTTAAAGGCCTTTGTAAACTGTGTATAAAAAATATTTGTGATGAAACTTTTTATTTTTTTGATGTCCACAAAAATTAACGTTTGGGCTGGTATTTCAGGAAATAAAACAAACTATAACTTTTCAAAAAATAAAATGTTTCATTTCGAATACTTTCTTTGTAAGCATTGAACAAATACCTTTAATTTGAGGTACCGTACCACATGCAACATGATAGGGGTAGCAATTTGAAATTTTGAAGTTAGAGTAGCTGCAACGCTAGGAGACAATTTAGAAAGCTGCTGTCACGACCAAACTGCTTCTTACTCCATTCTGCCAAGACTGTTGAAAAATTCAAAACTCAGAGCAATGGTCAATCGAAAATTTTTAAATTTACACACTTGTAGTTCTGATTATCTAAGCTCCAAAATTTGCATTTTTAAAAGGTTATTAAAGTTCAACAACCCAAGACTACCAACGCAATTGAGATTTTTCGTAGCCAGAATTCCATATCGCAGAATTTTGACTTATTTGCTCAAACTGAATGGTGTTCATCTTGGTAGAAGATAGTCCAACCTGGTTTTTTATGTTCATTGATGGTCCATCTTCCATCTTGGTGGAAGAAAAATTTTTCAGCAAGATGCATCAAGGCGTCCTCTATCTTTGTGGCAGAAGAAAATAATTTGTAATTGGCCAGTTTTCGCCAAATTTATTTGGCCAAATGGACTCTATCCATTTTTGGCCAAATGGAGTCACTAAAACAGGTCAATCTCGAAGGTGATCAGGGAAGAACCATCGTGCTTTTTATGAAGAGGGTCATTTTGGAAGACCGGATGTCTGGAACCCGCAACTCTACATATACAGGGTGATTCATGAGTGACCTTACATAGACCAATGGTGATAAGCGGACTTCAAGGCGGGTCGAAAACCACAAAAGAAATTTTTTTTGTGTGATTGGTTAAGAAGTTACAGGGTGTTTTATGTCTCAGGTACAAAACTTTGATAGGCGATATTTCTGAAACGGCTGGAGATATTTTTTTGAAATTTACTAGGAATGGTGCATTCCGGAAACTCATCAAAACTCCATTCTGAGTTAATTAAAAATCCAGGACCGGACTTGAAAATTTTTGCCCCCATGGTCTTTGTTGAAAAAGTTTATTTTCTGACCGTGCTACTGAAAAACTGTCATCGAATTTGAAAAGATAAGAAAAAACTCTATAGAAATCATTCCTCAATTTGAACGGCACACCCAAACCGTCTCGAAAAAAAAATGTCAAAGTAAAACTTCTCAGTAAATTATCGTTTTCGAGCAGACATATTTTACTTAATGTTCGTCTGAATTCCTTCAAATTTATTTTTTGACTTGTTTCTGTGGGAAAAATGTCAGTGTAAATTAAATGTTATCAATATTAATGTTATAAACGGTTCTCAAAATGTCCTTTACCAACTTCAATACATTTCCTGCAGCGTTTCCATAAATTTTGGTTTGCTTTTTGAATTATTTGCCTGTTGTTTCTAATTTCATCAGCAACTACCAGTATTCGCGTCCTGAGCTCCTCTCTGGTACTTACTTCCGTTTTTTAGACTTCCTGCTTCATATGGCCCCATGGGTAATAGTCTAAAACAGTGAGGTTGGGGGACCTAGGTGGTCAGGAATGAGGGCCGCCGCGCCCGAACCAACGATTGGGGTACTCATTGTGGAGATGCTCTCTGACTTGTCGAGAAAAATGCGGTGGTGCCCCATCTTGCTGGAAGGAAAGAGCACGCCTGTTCACGTTCGCCTCTGCAAGCAAGCCGGGCAAAAAGACTTGTAGGAAAAGTAAATAAATTTCCCCTGTGAGCCGCCCAGCAAAAAATGGGGTCCTATTAGGGTATCATTTGCAATGCCACACTGCACATTTATAGAAAATCTGTTGCGAGTTCTTCTGAACAACAGAGCGCGGATTTTCATATGCCCATAGGTGGGAGTTTTTTTTATTCGTTACACCATCCCGCGTGAACTGAGCTTCGATCAGTACACAAAATTCTACGCAGTCTATTCAATGGAACTTCATTGAATGGTTGAAGCCTCTGTACGCTTTGTACGTGACAGGGATGGCATCCGCTCTTCTTTTTTTCAAAGTTCGCCATACTCTTGATTGAGAAATGCTCAGTGCTTGCCCAATTCTTCGCGTACTTGTACTTGGATTTACTGCCACCATCTCCACGATGTTTTGATGGCTCAGATTTTCCAATTGAGGTTCAGCATTCCTTTGAACTCAGGGAAATATGCCGTGGTTTCGAGAAAATTGGAAAACAGACGCGAAACGTTACATGGGCCGGTGTTCTTCGATTGTGATCTTCTATGGTATTCTCTCGCAGCTGCTCTTGAATTTCCATTGCAAAAACCATACACAAACATAATGTCTGGTATTCGTTATTAGTGAAATGATTTGTGATTATTAGTGAAATCTGAGAATTTTGTAGTTGACACCTGATTTCCCAGTAATAAAGCTTGGCCTTCTGTCCAACATTTTTCCCACGGAAACAAGTCAAAAAATAAATTTGAAGGAATTCAGATGAACATTAAGTAAAATATGTCTGCTCGGAAATGATAATTTACTGAGAAGTTTTACTTTGACTTTTCTTTTTCGAGACGGTTTGGGTGTGCCGTTCAAATTGAGGAATGATTTCTATAGAGTTTTTTCTTATCTTTTCAAATTCCATGACAGTTTTTCAGTAGCACGGTCAGAAAATAAACTTTTTCAACAAAGACCATGGGGGCAAAAATTTTCAAGTCCGGTCCTGGATTTTTAATTAACTCAGAATGGGGTTTTGATGAGTTTCCGGAATGCACCATTCCTAGTAAATTTCTACAAAATATCTCCAGCCGTTTCAGAAATATCGCATATCAAAGTTTTGTACCTGAGACATAAAACACCCTGTAACTTCTTAACCAATCACACAAAAAAAATTTCTTTTGTGGTTTTCGACCCGCCTTGAAGTCCGCTTATCACCATTGGTCTATGTAAGGTCACTCATGAATCACCCTGTATAAGTGCTTATGGACACACCTTATTGCAAGCCAAAAATTAAGATAAAAAAATTTGAGCAAGCCATTCACACAAGTTGGTTGGTATCTACCCTTATCTATCGCTTATTTAGACAACTATCATGCAACATTCATACGCCTCGTTCGATCAGGAACTTCCCGATGCCCTATTTTACTGACAGGCTTTTTTATTAATATTATTGTCAATTATTTAACAGAGGAATTCGTCAAGGAGGCTCTCTCTCACCCAAATTATTTAACTTTATGCTCGAAGAAGCTTTCAGACATATATCCAATGGAAATGGGGAGATAAAGGCCTAATGATTAATGGAAGAATACTTGTGATTTGCCGCTGACGTGCTAAAAAAAGACAAAACTCGTGTGCAAAAACGACCCCCAAATAATCATCAAAGATCAACTAATAGAAAATATTACATAGCTACATATATCTCGGCCACCAATTGAAACTTGTAAAAGAAAACCAGATCGATGAGATATATCGAAGGAAAAGATTGACCTGGTCGGCATTCGTAAAACTCACATACATCCTAAAAAAAACAATACATCCCCTGAAGTCTGCGCTTAAGACTTCAAATTAATGGATTTGAGACTACTCAGTGATGACGTACGGATGTCAGATATGGACGCTAACAAAACAATCAATAACTAAATAGCCGCAACTCAAAGATCAATGGAAAGATAGATGCTCCAGGAATAATCCTCGAGAAAAAGAAAAACCAACGAATGGATTTGTAATATGTACTACCAAAGTCCGAGATGTAGTCGAGACTATCATCGCCCAAAAATGGAATTATGCTAGACATAGGGCCAGATGCACATAGGATGTCCTAACCACTAGTGTCCACCCCAAAAATGACATCTAATTACATGAAAAGATTTTCATTTGAAATTTTATTGCAAATCATACAAATCGATGAGATTCTTTGGGTTGTAAGTGTAATTAATTAGTAATTAATTAATTACATAGGACACATGGCTTTTTCAAATAAAAAATGCACAACAATGAAGTTCAAGGTTGAACTAAGGGTTGAACTATATTACCGTACAAGTTTATTATTATTGCCTATTGTTGACTGCAGCTCTGTCATACCTACCTGTCGTACTAATCATTCTAAACTAATACCTAATTAAATTTTTTTATTGATTTTTGAAGATTCACTTTTTAAACAGGTCAATCAATTATTTCCCAACAAAATTAAACCTATAAGTTGGGTAAATTTATAAGTTAAAGCATCGCGACGCCAAACCGTCCAATTTATTGATTTTTTCATTAATATGTAACCCTGCACCAGATACATAATTTATGAGAATTCCAAATTGATATCTTTGAAATTAGCCTTAATTTTTGGGGTTTTGGGACACCCTGGCCAGACGATAGATGGAATAGCATATTACTACACTGAAGGCCATACCCAGGAAAAAAGAAATAATAAACAAAAAAATATCTTAAATTTTGATTTTTCAGGTTTTGCAGACGTTTTCCAGTGGCGTAGATATTCAGGTCTGGCTTCCGTTTTCCCTTCCCTATCTTTTAAGCCACTTACTTTATTATTGCAAATATGAGAACGTTATTCAATAGCCCATGCAATTTAAAACAAAAAAGTATTCGTTAATTTTTTCACACGGCACACCATTTTTGAGAAATTTGGGGTATTGTAGGCCATTTTCGTTGCAAATATCTTGAGAGAACTTCAAATGTCTCAAAAACGGTGCACCGTGTAAAAAAAATTAAACAATTATTTTTGTTCTAGAATGCATGGCATGTTGAATAAGGATTTTTCAATTGCAAAAATTTGGAAAATCAGTGGCGTAAAAGATAGAGAGAGAAAAGTGGATTATATCCTGAATATCTACGCCACTGGGAGACGTCTACAAAACCTGAAATAGCGAAAATAGAACGCTTTGTTTGTTTATTTTTAATGGCAAGTTTCATCACAATCAGTTTAAAGACTTTAAATTCACTATAGACTAAATAAGTAACGAGGGAAGGGTTTGTTGTATCGTGGGATGTAAATCGCGTGAGTTACGAAATCCCGAATTAAGTTTTTACGGCTTTCCGACTAAATCGTAGGAAATAGAACGACGGCAAAAGTGGATTGTTGCGGTACGTCGAATCACGAGTATATGCTTAATGTACGCATTTATTACTCCCGAATCCTTCTTTAGATAGCAAATTAAAGTTAAAAAAAATAATTGAAGACATTTAACTAATACTAATAAACAATATTACTGCTATACATTAAAATTTTTTCGAGCTGTTTTTAGGCGAAGGGTTCCAAATCATGGTCAATAAATCAATTTCTGAGCAGCGGAATGTTTACAGTAACATTTCTCAGCTTTACAGCTGCAAAATATGTCCAAAACTTTTCTACTTACTACATAAGCTGAATAAAAAACCAGAAAACATGAATAAATCATGAGGAAATGTGAACTTATTATGTTGATAAGAAAGGTGATATTTTTTAATGGGACAATTATATCACCTGAACAATGGGACAATAATAAGGTATTTTCATTTTTACGAGTGCTTTGTGCACCAGGACTCTCTAAAAGAACGGTTCCTTAGAGAAAAGTTTCATGAAAACGTATTCTCTAACATCGCTCATTCATGAGATTTTGCCCTTTTCCTCAACGATTTAGAACGAAAGCAGTCGACGAGACTGACTGTTTGGAAATGATTTTTAAAAATTGTAGTCATAATTAATTCCAAAATCTAGAAATACACTGGCCAATAATAATTTCCAAAAAGGTTTTATTTTATCGAAACGATCTGTCAAGGATTAGGAAGCCGCACCGAATTGCGGAAAAATCCACCAGGAGGCACGCGCTCTTTTAAACGAAACGTCATTTTGGACTGAAATTTTGTCAATTTATATTTATGAGAGGTAAAATTTACCCCTATAGCCTTGAAATACCCTGTATACCATGAAGAGCAGGAACCGAAACTATATAGACAAGAAAATTGTAGCGTTAAAAAAAATCATCAAATAATCACAAAAATTTTTGTAACAAGAAAAATAATAAAATAAACGCATGAAAATAAAACAAAGAAAAAAAGATTAACTACACTTTTACCTGGATATTGAAAATAGGCAACTTATCGGTAAATAAAAAAAAATGTAACACCCAGTAATTTTATTTAAACAATTTTTTAAGACGCTAATTTGTTTTGAAATATTTTGAACCTTTCAATATCTATAGCGAATTTAGGTTTAGGTCTTGTAATTAAGAATTAAAACCCAAAATAAAGCTAAAAAGTTATGTGAAAAATAAAGATACATACGTGTAGAATGAAGAAGAAGAAACTGGTCATCTAGACAGACAATTACCAGAGAACTAACTCCTCTTAGATTTAACACAGAAGTCGTCGAAAAGAAAGATTTATTATTATAACCCAATTATTGAAATATGTTATTATAAATTATAAAAATAACAGACACTACTATCTCGTCTTAATTGGAGCATTACGTACGTGTTATATTTGAAACTAGCGAAAACAAGAAAAAAATCCAAAATATTTATTTCGGCTTGCATGCATCTTATAAATATGTGCGTTAATTTAAATTCTAAATAGACAACAAATACTTTTTGAAATAACCGTATCATAACAATAATTATTATTATTGAGAAACTCAGATAAATAAATACGTAATTAGAAATTATTGTTTTCAAACACGATTAAACAAAAATTTCAAAATATTGCAATCTAACAGCACTAACTCACCTAAATGCATTATTTCGTCTTATATACGACTTGTTTATTTTCTCTTCCGTTATTATTATACATATACAGCTACAGATAATAAATAACTGTTTAGTTATGTTTAATGTTTGTGGTAGTTACGTACATAACATAGTATGTATCTACATTATTATAATGCTGAACATTTGAGGGTTTCAATCCCCTAACTTCTACGCCACTGGAATTAATGCAATTTTGAGAAGCCCTTTAGAACCACCCATGTTTTCTATACCAAAAAGGTACTCTTGGTTAATAGCTCTAAAGTGAACCGTTTCCGATAAAAACGGCCATTTATATACGATGAAAAACTCGCTTTGGATGTTTCAAAACATGTAGGTATCGGAAACTGAAGAAGAAACCTCGCTCAACGAGAAAATCTCGGGCAATGGCACATGGAAAAAAATAGAAAAGTAGCTAATACCAATGATAGGACACTGTACAAAAGCTCACCTAGTTCTGTATCTCAAACGGTTCCTGAGATATCTTCAAAAAACTGGAAGAATTAGTTTTTACACTCAGCAAGTATTTTCTGTATTATGGTGATACTATAGCAACAGTTACCCTATTAGTTGCGCAATCCTCCAAAATTCCTTCCTTTGCATCCCAAATAATGGTCCCCTCGTCAAACCATTGTCCGGCGAACACAAACGAAGGTATCGTCAAAAAATTCTAATGACACAGCGGGAACGCCACCTGTTAAAGACATCAAAAGTAGTGACTTTCAAGTTCGTGAAGGTTTGCTATATCAGCCCCATTCATTGGACCTCTGGAATTCAAAAGATCATCCCTACTCTCCAAGCTGTGCCAGACTACAAAAAATAAAAAATGAGCATGCGGAGTTCAACTACCTGTTAAATCAGATACCTCAGGAGCTATGTTATCTGCTCGGAAAGCTCCATTCAACAGTTCTTTTGGTCCACCTGTTGTCTGTTCTTCTAGCCACAAGGCCTGCCTAATTTCACGTCAAGAAGGCTATTCTCTCCACCGCATTCGTCATTCCTGTCATCCTACGTAATGTTGCATTTGGTATTTTGTCTCTCAATTACTAGCATCGTTCTCTCCATTCTTTTCTGCGTTACCAGCATTTTGTTTACGATAATCTTTGTCAAGGTTAGGGTGTCGACGCCATAACGCGGGTGTAAGGAACGATGGTAGGATCATTGGCGTTCAATATATACCAGTGCAAACGTCAACTCACCGGCTCGAGTGGTGGTAACCATTACCATCCGGCACCCAGGTAGATAACAGACTCTGGCGAAAGAGCTACGGAGGGATAACGCTTCCACCGACTGTTAAGGAAATGTAATACTCAAAAGAACACAACCCTGCCAACCCGCACTGGCAAGCATGGCAGAGGGCAACTGCCATCAACAGCCTAAATATCTGAGAATCCTCAAGGAATCTCAGATGACCAGATAACGATACCAAAGTACCCATAACATCTAGAACCTGGAGAAACTGACAACTTTGAAGAGGGTAGCCTGTCCAGAAGCTACTAGAGAGTTGAAATACAGGAAGACCCAAAGGACAATAGAACTCCTGAAAGATAATTAGTCGCAGGAAGCGGCAGCAATCTTACAAGAAGCAAAGGGATGCAGACAACCAGACATCAATTTTCTGTCAGGAAAAACTGGCCCTTTCGGGGCTTCCTTCGCCTGGAAGTAATACTACACCAACGACCGAAGAACTCCCAGACGTGCAGCTGAAATGACCTAGATAGCCAGGCAACGTCTGAACGCACAGAAAACTTGCAGAAGAAGAAATGTTCGATTACTAAGCTACGAAAAATGATCTGGCAGTGAACTGTAACCGGACTTCAATTCCTGTGTAAAAGGATAAGCTTGCGCCTCCAGAGCAGTGATTCTGTTAGTTCTCTGGGCGTTTAGGCTTCATTTAATCATCTCAATTTTCTTGTATCTCAGCTGGGTACCTGGTAGCCTTGTATCTCAGCTGGGTGTCTGGTAGTCGTTGGTAATAATTATGCTACTTCATGGGTACAGAAAAATTTAATCGTTAATTGCCGGAAACCGCTGTTGCTCGTCTTGCATAAGTTAGTTTATATCTACATCTCCGTCTTGCTCATCAAGATCTCGGATATTTGATATTCGACGGCACTGTCACGGCTCCAAAGTTATTGCTTCTTCCAGGTTCTCTGCACGTTAGGCTTAATCTATTCATTTCAATCTTCTTGTATCTCAGCTGGGTGTCTGGTAGCGGTTGGTTATATATGCTACTTCGTGGGTAGAGGGAAGCTCTGGTGGCGCGAATTCACTGGTAACTTGGTAATCGGACATTTCCGAAGTCATTCTGCAAGTTCTATGGGCGGCGTTTAGGCATCATTTAGTCATCTCAATCTTCTTTTATCTCACCTGGGTATCTGATAGCCTTTTATCTCAGCTGGGTAGCCCTTGGTTATGCTACTTCATGGGTGGAGGGAAGCTCGGGTGGCGCCAGTTCACTGGTAATTTGGTAATCGAACATTCTCTACCCGTGAAGTAGCATATAACCAACGACTAGCAGACACCCAGTTGAAATCCAAGGCTACTAGTTACCCAGCGGAGATACAAGAAGATTAAGATGACTAAATGAAGCCTAAATGCCCAGAGAACTAACAGAATTACTTCGGAAATGTTAGATTACCAAGTTACCAGTGAACTGGCACCACCAGAGCTTCCCTCCACCCATGAAGTAGCAGAACCCACTGCTACCCAGCTGAGATAAAAGAAGATTGGGATGACTAAATGATGTCTAAACGCCCAGAGAATTTGCAGAAGGACTTCGGAAATGATTACCAAGTTACCAGTAAACTGGCGCCACAAGAGCTTCCCTCCACCTGTGAAGTAGCATACAACCAACGGCTACCAGACACCCAGCTGAGATACAAAAAGATTGAGACGATTAGATTAAGCCCAACTCTCAGAGAACCTGGAAGAAGCAATAGCTTTGGAGCAGTCCACCGTTCATGATAGATATGAACCAACTTATGCAAGATTCTTATGAGCAAACCGCGGCATTCCCGCAAATAATGATCAACTCATTCTGCACCATGAAAGTTAGTCCGCACGAGCCTTGCTTGATCACCTGCAGATCGATCACCTGAAGATGAATCGAAAACAGCTATGGTGATGCAGGTCATCACGTGATCCTGTGGGGTGTTTCCAGTAACTGGGAAGCTATAGTTCGGTACAACTATACCCCGATCTTCCTCAGAGTTCATTTCTTAGAAGTCTATGCCTATTTCGGATGAGCCGATACACTAGGGGCGGGTAGTTTAAATGAAGAAACAAGCACTTGGCCATAATTTGTGATTATTGAGTTTTCTTATAATTAACTTTTATTGTAGGTAGGCAAGTAGGTAAGTAATCTAAAGAAACATCAAGTCAAGCTTGAAAAATGTCGAGCACTTTATGATGAAATGGCAGATTTGCAATGTTGCCAAGTGGCGTATGGTTAACTATAGCTAACTATATATCACAGATTATCTTTGCGGCCGAACAACCGGCCCTAGGACTAGGGATCGATGTTCCCGCTCGTGGTCACCAACGTGCTTAACTAATAATACTAATATAACTAATAAGCTTAGTCTTTATTTTAGGAAACTTGGTTTCCAAGAATCCTTACAATCTCCAACTCACTGGATGCTTGTGCAATATTCTCCAGCTTCCTTCATTTAAAATATCCTTAAATATTTAAATCCTTCCGCGGTAACTTGCGGTGACTCCTCAGAGGTGCCAATTTGTTGCTTATCAAATATAGATACCTGCATCACTTCCGTTAGTCAGGAAAGGCGGGCTTCGCTCAGACGCTATTAAAAATTGCATTCATATACAGAGCGCCCGCCAAAAAGTTTGCACCATCATATGGGAGAATTTTATATTTTCCATCTTTTTTGAAAAAAAATTCAATTCTCCCATTTGGTGGTGCAAACTTTTTGGCGGGTACAAGACAAGATTAGATGGACCATTTTTAATGAATTTTTTTTTATATTTACGTAACTCTAAAATAAATGTAATTCTGAGTAAAATAACGCAGATATAGAGAAAGCTAAATTAAATTACAAAGCCTCCACCTATTAAGAAGGAAATTCGTGATAGAAATTTCCAGAATTAACTCTAATGGGGCGTTCTTATTGAATGCACTTATTATTGTAGATGCGACTGTGAGTAATAATTTAGAGAAAGTATACCAAAAACGTAATTATAATCACACCATATAGTTTTTTACCGCTTTTTCTGATAATCAGCCGGATTTGGATCGCCGTTCCACGAATCCTCAGTCCAAATCCCGTCCGTTCTGCGTGCGTAAATATAATTATTCGGTCAACAAATGCGTTAATAATTAGGTCCTAATTTATTTAACATACCTCGATCCCAGCGGCCTTGCAATCAGACTTTCCAAATTCCTCTTTTTGTCTCTTCTCTGTTAGATCATCACTTTCTTGATGCCCGAGAGGCGATCCGTCGAGTCATCTTGCAGGATAATGGAGAGGATCTAATAATTAGAAAAGAAAAGTGAAAATTTACTGACCCATTTCATGCTCAACTCATACAATTTTATAACTAAATTATACCTGTAGGTATACCTTCATAATTATTATTATGTAACAAAAATTTTCACGGTTGTTGTTCGAACGAATATCATTATGATAAGCTGATAGTAAAAAAATACTTAATTGCATAATTTTCATGTAGGTAAGTAGAGACAATTTTAAGTACTAAGGCGAACATAAAAAATTATCACAATTGCAATAAACTTCAACCTAAAGGAAAAAATTTGTGATATTTTGAAATATGGTCACTAAGGCTATTCATATGCTAAAATTAATACATAATATGACAGTCAAAGAGCTCTCTGCGCAGATGCAGGAAAAGATGCACTGTCAACACAGTTCAGTAAAGATAATTTCAGACAGCCAAGCGGCTCTAAAAGCCCTTAGCTCCAGCCACTGCAAGTCAAAGTTGGTCTGGAACTGCTAACTTAGCAAGGAGCAACAAAGTAACTCTGCATGATTTGGATTCCGGGTCATACTAGATATGGAGAAAATGAACTTGCCATCTCCTTTCTGGGCAGGAAAGGTGCCGAATTCGAATTCATTAGGGCCAGAACCAGCGTTTGCACAACATCAGCTGGGGCAGCAAGTATACCAACAAAAGAGGTCAGCAACTGCTTGAATTTTTACTTGAATCCAATTTAGATGTACTGAATGTGGGGAACACACCCACTTTTGTAACTAAAAGGAGTCAAGATGTAATAGACATAACGATCGGTAGTCCGAGCATATGTCAACTGATCAGAGACTGGAGGGTATCTAACGAACCCTCACTCTCTGATCACAGAATAATAGAATTCAACATGAGGGGACTCTGGCAAGAGAACACCCTCATTAGAAATCCAAGAAACACCGACTGGGACACATTTCACACCAGCCTAAGAGAAAATATAAAACAAACAAATTCTAGAGTCAAAAACCATCTAGAATAATTAGAAGCAACATTAGAATCTCTCAACGGAGCGCTGATATATTCATACGAATCCAGCTGCCCCATTAGAGAGAAAAGAAATTGTAGGAAAACTCCGTGGTGGAACGAACACCTATCCAAGCTCCGGGCAGAAGTTCGAAGGCTTTTCAATAAAGCCAAGCGCGATGGAGACTGGCAGGGCTACACCGCGGAACTGACAACCTACAATAAGGAAATCAGGAAAGCTAAAAGGAAGAGCTTCAGGGACTTCTGCAGGGATATCACCTCAACACCTGAAGCATCCAGACTTCACAAAGCTTTAGCGAAAGGCATTGTCCAGGGAACAATGTCGCTCAGAAAACCTGATGGGAACTACACAGAAAATGAAGAGCAAAGAGCTCTACTTCTGCTAGAAACTCACTTTCCAGGCAATGCACTGAAAGTAGGGAACGAGGATTCGTTCGAATCTGGTAAACCCACGAAAGAAGATTGGGAGGTCGCGAAAACCATCTGCACCTCCGAAAGACTGAAATGGGCAATTGGCACCTTTCAACCATTCAAATCACCCGGGGTGGATGGCATATTCCCCGCTCTTCTGCAAAGAGGACTGGAGGATCTCATGCCACACCTGGTAAGAATATTCAGAAGCAGCCTGGCTATGGGATATATACCACAAGCCTGGAGGAAGGCGCAAGTTATCTTTATTCCTAAGGCAGGAAGAAAGGACACCTCTCTCCCGAAGTCATTTAGACCCATCTGTCTTACCTCCTTCTTACTACGATGGAGAAAAAAAACGATGGACTTCTTAAGACGATGGAGAAAATCATTGATAATTACATCAGAACGGAAACACTGAACAGGGGACCACTACACCCAAGCCAGCATGCATACAGAGCGGGCAGATCGACAGAGACCGCCCTGTATGAGCTGACAGAAAAGATTCAGAACACTCTGGAGTACAAGGAAACGGCCATTTGCGCCTTTCTGGACATAGAAGGAGCATTCGACAACACCTCTTGCGATGCTATCAAGAAAGCCCTAACTAAAAAAGGCATAAACAGCACAACATCCCATTGGATTCAACAAATGCTGTCCACAAGAATAATTGGAACCAAAGTGGGCGATGACACCATCCAGGTGAAAACAACAAAAGGATGCCCACAAGGAGGGGTGTTATCCCACCTCCTATGGAGCCTGGTAGTAGACGAGCTCCTCGGGTTACTCACCGAGAACGGCATTACCTGCATCGGGTATGCCGATGACATCGTCATCATGGCCAGAGGAAAATTTGAAGGAACACTCTGCGACATAGTACAGAGGGGGTTAAAGATAACCTTGAAATGGTGCCAGGAAATAGGACTCAACATCAATCCTACAAAAACTACACTGATACCATTCACAAGAAAAAACAAGCTTCCAAACCTCAAAACCATCGACTTGAATGGAGTCGAGTTAGAATGGAAGGAAGAAGTAAAATATCTGGGAATAACACTGGATAAGAAGCTAATGTGGAACAAGCACTTAAGTGCAACAGTAAGTAAGGCCACATCCGTACTCATGGTGTGCAGGAGAATGGCGGGGAATGCATGGGGTTGTAACCCATCCATTTTACGCTGGATGTACACCATGCTAGTGAGACCCATCATCACATACGGAGCGGTCGTCTGGTACAAGAGGACCAAGCTAATAACAGCGAGGAAAACACTCGAGAAGATCCAGAGACTTGCATGCCTCTGCATCACAGGAGCAATGAGAACATGCCCAACAGCAGCGTTGGAAGTAATTCTAGATCTCACACCACTGCACTTAGTGATTGAGAGAAGTGCCGCAGAGGCTCAACTCAGAATGTCAAGAATGGGGATCAGGGGGGGACTACGGACCGAGGGGAATCAACCCCTGAACATCTGTAAAAACCTCCTGATAATGCCAAAAGACAAAACTGTCAAGAAATTCAGCTTCAAGAGAAACTTCATCATGGAACTGTCTACGAAAGAAGAATGGAGCAACACATCCATTCACACTTTCAAAGAAGGTACAATAAGATGGTACACAGACGGCTCAAAGGCCACCGAGGGAACTGGGGCAGGAGTATATGGGCCAGGCACCAACTACTCCGAGCCGATGGAAACATCCCCAAGCATACTTCAAGCGGAACTGTACGCAATAGAAGTATGCGCCCAAATAAACCTCGACAGAAACTATAAAAATAGGGAAATAGGAATACTGACAGACAGTCAAGCAGCCATAAAGACGCTGAGCTCTCCTATCATCAGCTCAAAAATGGCATGGAACTGCCTACAAAAACTCAATAAACTAGGCAGAGAACAAAATTTACCTCAAATGGATACCAGGTTATTAAGAACTAAAAGCCTTAATAGGCCTATACTGTGACTGCAAGCTGAATCATCATCTGCACAGGATGGGTTTAAAGATCAGCGGTGAATGCCGCCTATGCTTGGAGGTTGACGAAACAGCAAAACACATCCTATGAGAGTGTCCCGGTTTGGGAAGAACCAGATTACAAACCTTCGGGAGAGACTTTCTGATACCGGAGGACATGGACGCGTTACAAATAGTCAATATGGTCAGCTACCGCAAAGACGCTGACCTGAGGGGGTTAAAGTAGCACTAGCACGACTAGATGTGAGCCACAACAGACTTTCAATCGCAGGGAGGTGTCCCTAAAAAAATTTAACTTTTTTTTTCTTCTTGACAGATATAATTTCACGCGATGCAACTATAAGAGGACCTATTTTGATATTTTTGATTTTTTTTTCAAAATACGGTACCTATATCAAAATTTGAACACGTTTGAACAAAACAAATTTTCTCAGAGGAAATTTAGGATTTTCGATCGTACTAAAGATGACAAGTCTTTTCCCGCTGGTTGGTAAAGAGGAATTTTCTTTGTTTCACTGCATGGCACACGACCAGGAGATGTATTGGGGTTTCCTTCCCCTCCACGCAGAATTTACAATTTTAGTCACTTTGTTAGACCAACCAATCTTGCTAAGGTTGCTCCAAGTCTACAATGCCCCGCAAGAAAACCTACTAGCATTCTCAAACCGTTTTTCTCGAGTTTGATGCAGGCTTCTGCAAAATCTTCTTTGGTTGTAATTCCCAAGCATCAATTTGGCATGTCTTAATCCTGGGAGATCTTTTCAGAGGTTGTCTCTTTTGTTTTTGTTTTTTTTTCTTTATTTTGGCTTTGAGAACGTTTTCTTTCTTCTTCTTCAATCATCTTCTTTCTTATTCCACAAAAAGGTTCTGGTCTTATGAACGGCGCTCTTTCTCTTCGCTTTGCTAGGTTGTCGGCTTCTTCGTAAAGGTACAAAGGGTCCAAGTGATACGTTGGTGCCTGTGAGCAATCGCCCGCTATTCCACAATCGAGATTCACAATCCAAGATAGCGATCATGAGAGATGATGGGAGTGGATTAAAAATATGAATCGTTAGAACGTAGATGTAACTTTAATGAGTTTTCCTTTCTGATTGGAAGATCTTGGTTTTACTTCACAAGAAACAGGACATTGATAGAAAAAGGTAATTTGTGGTCTGATAAGATATTGACATCTACTCTTTCTACTATAAAAGCTATTCGGGTCAAATGAAACTTTACTTACAGTCGGAGTTGATGGGAGTACGTTCTTTAGGTACCTTCCTTAATTAAGTCAACCAAGAGAATGAGGCTGTAGTTGCTTGGACAGTACTCGGTTGTTTCTATTTTACTTGTGGGAGATAAAGTGAATGAATTGAGGTAGCGTTGCTGGAACGGAGATATACGGGTCTTGAGAAATTTAAATCGGACACCGCGTTCGGTATTGCGGTAGTCTTGGAGAGAAACACAAATGGCCATGCAGTTAAATGCCGTTCTGTTAAAACGTAGTTTCTTGAAAATGACCCGAAACACTCGTTGGTTTTGGATTCAAAAATCTAATTTCGTTAAGAAGCAGTTGTACTTCTTTCTCTAAAAAGATTCAGGCTCGGGAAAAGATAAAGGGCCGGTGGTTCAAACGTAAATTAAAAATTTTCAGATAATTACTGATTTTAAATTGCAAATTTTGAAAATACGTCCAATATATTTAATGATGTTTCATTTTTAATCACTAATTAACTCTTCTTAAAGGGAGCAGAGTTTATTTTCAGCAATATCAGACCAATAGTTTGATAATACAGGGCGTTTTAAAATCACTAATTATCTGAAAATTTTTAATTAACGTTTGAACAACAACAACCGGGCAAAAGAGAATTTAGATAAGGTAAATTTACAGGTGTGGTTTTTACCTCGTAGATACCACACGTCCGCTCGCCTTCACGCCACAAGCCTGTCTCTTTTCATCGAAGCTTTCATCCAGGTGCGCGTCATTGGTCACGAGTCCTCCTGTACAAATCCTGAGGGCTTGTGGTCGATATCGCCAAATAAGGAGTTCCACACGTCAACCTCTGGGTTCCACGAAGACGTGCACGCGGTGCACCCCTTTGGTGATGTTTTCTACACTGATCAAAGGGTCCGTGAATTTACACGCGATATTTTTAAGAAAAAGGTACGCGTGAGGCGTGAATAAACTTTACCGCCATAAATGCGTTACATTCACTTGGAGTCGAATTATACTTGACTAACTTTACGATTTAGAACTAGAAAGTTCTTAAATAAATTTTATAAAACTATACCAGAATAGGGTACTTTGGTACATCGAATTGACAGAGAAAGTCGTCATTCTTGTTCGATTTCAGAAAAATTATATTAATCAGCAATCACAATACACGTGCGAGTAGACAAGAAGGTATAAAAAATGATGTAAGTCATTATATAAAATAATTTTCACGTAACGTCCCCTGCGGCAGTGAAACTAATGCCAATAGCACTTACTAGCACTGCTTTGTGTATAATAATAGTACTTGCTTTGAACTAGGTACTATGATTGAAAGAGCTGAAGTAGATGTTTACTTCCACCGTTGATTGAAAGACTAACGAACCATTTCACCTGATCCACCTCAACCCCTACACTCACGTTTCTATCTTTTTGTATGTCCTATAATCTTTCCCTTCTCCCACATTTATGTTCCTTGCCGCTGTGGGGTACATTCTCATGGTCGTTGTCCTGTCATGCATACCCATGCAAATCCCTGCAATTTTTTCAAGGATACTCCTCGCTGTCTTCTTCGTTGTTCGGTCTGCCCAAGCCGCAGCTGCCTATGCGATTATAGGTCTCATTTTAATGGTTAATAACCATCGCAGGGTGCTTGGGTTCTGGGTGAAGATTACAACTCCAGGTCTTTCCCGATATGTTCTTACATCCGGATATGTGAAAGAGAGAGAGATTAATTTTTCTGGTAAATGCTCTATGACAGTGGTTTTTGTTGGATTTATGTACCTACTGACATGCACCAACTTTTTATGGTATTGGTTCTCTTGGTATTGTGCCATAGAGAGTTGCTTCGAACTCTTCCTGCACATTATGACTTACATGAAAGTTCATCGACAACTACTAGCCAACACATGGTAGTTGATAATGGTACTCCTTGTGGGTGCTGATTTGAATGATCTCATATCTCATCTGTGTGTTTCTGTTGTTCTTGTTCTTAACATCTCCATCTGGTTGTATCTTTTGTTTTGTTTGTTCTCCTTCAAATTAAAGAGCGTTTGACTACCCGGTGACTAACATTACCAAAAGCTACTTGTCAATATCAAAAAAAAAAAAAAATTACTGTTACATAATCTAATAATTGAGATGGAAATATCTCTATCCCCTCCAGTATAGCGAAATCTCGTGCAAGAACGGAGCGCAAAATAAAAACAAAATAATGACCTGGCTTCATTAATACCGAACCGGAAACCGCATGTTGCGAACTTTTTAGTGTATTTTATCGTTAAATTACCATACATCAGTTATCAGATGTCGCGGATATAAAAATGACAAGATTAAACTTTCTACAACAGTTGGCAATGTCTTGTTTCTCGTCTCGTGAAAGATGATTGGTTTGCATATAGACAGACACCATCAGGCATCGGCACCACTATGGAAAGTGTTTCTATTCTTATTATTCTTACCTTAGGTAGGTAGGTACAACTCGAAACTGGCTAAACCAGAAATATCGGATTGGCTCTAAAAAATAAATAAATAAACAAATGGGGATGTTATTTTCTGAGATCGTTTTCATGAGCTTATGCGAGAAGCGTGATGGTATGATCAGCATTGGAAAAAAAAAGAGAGCACAAAAGGAGAGAAGACAAGTCGACCGACATCGACATCACAGCGATCACCTGAAGAAGGTGCCGTTACTGTTAAAATATTCTACAAGCAAAAGTGCACGTGAATCGTGAGCGCTTCTTAGAGACCTGTGAAGTTGACAGCAGCACCAACTATAGCAACAGTTGTATCATACGGTGTACGGTACCCAGTTCTTCGTACTTCTATTACAAATTCAACTCATGTAAGTACTTGAAGAAAAATGACGCTACCATTATGACGGTACCATCAAAGTTATAGTCACTGATGTGAGTTCAACAAAACCAAAATTCAAAATATAAGGCAGTGCAGGAACAAATCCTAGTAATATTTTCTGTGAGCACAAAGGATATGGTACCATTTTCGAAACCAATCAGTCCAAAAGCGGTGCTAAATTTCCATTACAACAATAAATAATATCGTAAAGCGAAAAATAGGAGTTTTATTCATTATTACTTAAAAGCAAAAAAAAAAATAAGGACAATCATGGTACCATTTTTAAAGCTAATAGGTACTAAATGTGGCTGCCTAGGTACATACTCCAAAAAAGTATGGTAATCTAGCCGCTCTTTTGGACTTAAATATTACGGAAACACCAATTTGAAAAGTAGTAGATAAAATTGGTACCAAAATATATGAAAATAGTCAGTCATAGCTTTTTGGAAATATGGCCCTAAAACTATAGGTACCATGTAAACGGATCGTGGTATCATTCTAAAAATGAACCCCAAAAACCATACCAAATTTTCACTGTAAAGGAAAACATGTAAGTAATCACACTTGGAAGTGAAAAGTATGATAAGTAAAGTAAATTAAAAATTAAATAAACACAGGTGGTACCAATTTGAGAAGTATGTCATTAGTACGGTTACCCATGAGAAACTGTTAAATAAAATAAAAAAATTCTCAACATTAGTATCTGTGAAAAGAAATAGGGTCCGAAAACTGTGACTTGGTACCTTGAGAATTGATTGTGGTACTAAACATATTATATTGTATACCAATTGAAAAAAAATCATTTATAGAGCTTATAAGAAGTATAAAAACAGTGAGTAGTGAGTGATGATTTTGGGAAAAAATTCGGGCTGAAATATTAAAATTGATGCGTGGATAACGTTTCATAATACGGTACCAGTTTTGAAATAAACACCAATAGTTGTGCCAGATGCCTTTATAGAGAAATTAAGAATAAAGGAATCATTGTACGTAGGTAATGCATGGTACCAATTGGAAAATTAATTTGCAGGGTGAAACTGGTACAGAAACTGGTACCAATCTACCACCAATAGAATGAAAATACTCGGTCCTAATTTTGGGTATAACGGTCACAGCAATTTGAAAAACGGTGCCAAAGGCATGAAACTACTATCGAAATAAGTCCAAAAAATAGCGGTACCTACATTTTAATAATTATAATAAAGTCACACCTTCGAGTACCAAAAAATTTGCAGGGATGCAGGGTATTCCTATATATATATATTTGTTGTGAAATTATAATTGCGGAAACAAATAGGTACCAATTTGACTAATAGTGACTAATTAATGACTAATGAAAATACCTAATGATAAGTAAACTGGTTACCACCATAATGAAAATACTATTTCGTCGTAATTTTGGAGAAAAAGTGGTACCAACGGAACAAGTTTTCGAAATCAGAAGGTACCATAAGAAATTGTAGTAAAGGTGCAACGTTAGAAAAACTAATAATGCTATAAGTACCAAAAGTTAATAAAATTTTGCAGGCTGGATAAATTGCTATCACCATAATGAAAATACTACTTCGTAATTTTGGGGAAGCCAGTGGTGCCAACGGAACGAACTTTCGAAATTAGAAGGTACTATAAAAACTGTATTAAAGGTACAACGTTATAAAAACTCATCATGCTATAAGTGCCAAAAGTTCAGGAAATATCGCAGGGTGAAACTGCTACCACCGTAATAAAAATACTACTTCTAATTTTTAGGGAAACTAGTGGTACCAACGGAACGAACTTTCGAAATTAGAAGGTACTATAAGAAACTATATTAAAAGGTACAATTAACGTTAGAAAAACCCATCATCCTATAAGTACCAAAAGTTCAGGAACAATCGCAGGATGAAACTGCTACCATCGTAATGAAAATACTATTTCGTAATTTTGGGAAAAAAGTGGTAACCAGGGTGAAACTGCTACCAAAACAATGAGTCATAAATATAATTTTGGGGTAAAATTAGCCAAAATCTGAAAATTTCAGAAGCAAAACTAACAAATGACAAAAACTAGTCATGATACCAGTTTCGAAATCGGTACCAAAAATGGTGCTTTGGTTTTATTTATAAATAAGATAAGCGAATAATTTGCATTGAAAATCGGCACCAAGGGAATAAATCGTGGTACCACTTATTGGTGGTACTCTGATGCTAATTTTATATTATAAAAGTAGGTACCTAATATAATATTATTAGAATCTGAATCAAAAAAAGTAATTGGCCTCATTTGAAAACAAACACCATTCTGAGATAAATTAAGCCTTGAATTTGAAAATCGATTGTATAATAAAGGGACAGTACCTATGCAAGTCATCCCAGACGCGGTACCATTTTTGAAATTAAGACTGAATAAAGGTAGTTAATAATAATAATTTATGAAAAAATGTAAAAGAAATTGTCACCAAAAGTAAAATAATTAAAAGGAATTGCTTTTTTTACATCAATAGTTCATGGTGCCAAGTTCACATGTCATCAGCTATAGTGAGTAGCTTGCTCAAGCTCGTATCGTGCGTGTGTACACATTCACTAATTTAGTTATATGGCTGACGCTTGTCGACCTCAAAACATAAAATTTGTTCATCGCATTCAATTATCCACTTTCAGGAGTTCCACGAACTATTTTTTCTTTCAATTTTGTACGGCAGCGAGCTGGTACCCACCGGTACTATTAGTGATGGTGAATCACTTATCATTGTTGGGCTTCTTTGGTTATTGGTTCTGGTCTAGGTCTGGGTTGGATACCCAAGGGTACCTTGAGTTAGAGCCAAGATCAAGATCATTACCAAGGGTCGCTGATTTTCTAAGCTCTTTTATTGGGGCATCCCTTTTTCCCCGGGTTTGATGTTTTTATAAAAGAGGTACCTACTTTAAAATAGAAGAAATATAGAAATTATACACTTGAAGATATATGAAGATGCAGCTCTAGTTCGATAAGAAGTGAAGAGAATATTTATAACATATTTTTAGAATTTAAATTCCCCGCATTTATTTTCATGGACTTTTTAATTTTGATTAATTAAAAGTAATTTATTAATCTCTGTTCAAGATCCAGTAGTTGTACTAATTATCCAAGTAGAAATTGATGCAGCAAGAATTTTTTCTCTTGATTACTTAATTATCAATAATTAATAAGAAAGCTCGTTTGCTGGAGCTTCAATAAATATTTTGAACGCTGTAGTGAATGATCCCCAAGTTCCTTAGCAATAAAACAATTATTTTGTTATTAAATTGGTTTTTCCTTGAATTTTTTTCGCAAAAATATAAAATAAAAATAATAAAACTATAAAAAAATAAAATCAGCACTGACTTTAATATTAATTGAAATAATAAAATTAAATAAAAGAAAAATAAGTAAATTATTATTATCTTACCACAAACAGGTAGGTAATCCAAAATAAAAAGCTTCAAAGGATATAAAAACAATAAAATTAATCAAACAGTTTTTAGTCCACAAGAGAGAATCTTCAACCAAGAGTGCACGCACATCACCAACTGGCCAAACGCGAGATCGGAATGGTATCAGTTCAGTATCAGGTAGGTATCAACAATTTCAATTCAAACTGGAGCCGTCACCTGACGCTGACCAGACAACGACGCACCATCGAGAGAACCTCCGCAAGAAGTGCACCAGGCCCGGCCCGAGCCCCGAGCTGCCCGAATGCCTGCCCGCTCGGGCTTTTCAGTTCAATTAACTAATGCTCACCTCACACGAACGGTTTTAACGACACCCAGCTCCAAGCTAATCGCTTTCGTTTTTTTTTTATTGAAAATGCACATGCACTGCAGGGAAATCCCTATGACGCTCTGGGAGCGGTGCATGAGCGGAGATGTCGATTCACGTTGGCCTTGAATCGCTGAAGGTTGTATACTTCGGGAAACACGCCCTTTGGAATGCTATTCCAAAGTGATGCGGTTCTATACATAAAGGAAGTCTGAAATAGGGTGGTACGAGGTGTAACGAGCTAAACCTGATACGGATAAGCGTCTGCGGCTCGACGTGTATTTCTGCCCGGTCTTGATCTTGGTGGGATCAAGCGGGTCAGTCTTTTGAACACTTTCCATAAAAATATCTGTAAAACAGCCTCAGGTCAGCTACTCTTCTCCGATGTTCGAGAGTGTCTAAATTTTTTGTCAAATCTGGGTCCCCAATCAAGTGTATGGCTCTTTTCTGGATAGAGTCGAGTAGTCTCAGCGTACGTTAAGGAGCTGAGCTCCAAACATGTGAGTAGTACTCCAAGGATGGTCGGATTTGAGCCTTGTATAAGAGGAGAAGCTGTGTTGTGGTGTATAAAATTTCTTCGTGCGGAAGAGTGTTCCAAGTTTTTGAGAAGCACTCTTTGCCAGACCTACAACATGATCATGCCAAGACATGTTCGCTCCGAGGCTCACTCCAAGTAAACAAAGAGATGACGCTGGAGTAAGAGAGTGTCCCGCCGTCACCATATCTGGCTCCAAAACGTTGGCCTTTTTGGAGAAGATGACTGCTTGGGTTTTTCCAGCATTAAATTGAACTTGGTTTCTATCGCCCCAAGCTATATAGAATGTCTTGCAAGTCATTGTTAAGTATGGCAACTTCTTGCTCCCTGCGAGTCTGTGTGCGTCGATGGCAGATGTTCGCGCATCTAAGGTATAAGAAGATATGAGTGTACTGTCGTCGGCAAAACTGTGTATTGGATTTTTTGTTGTTTCAAGCAAGTCGTTTATAAATATTAGAAAGAGAGTCGGAGATAAAATGGATCCCTGAGGCACCCGGCATTGATGGAAAAGGTCTCAGATAGAACTCCATCGACTGCCACCTGTAATGAACGATCTGAGATAACTCGCAAGCCACAAGCAGAATTTCTCGGGCATGCCATAAGCCTGCAGTTTTGCCAACAGTCCATGCATCATGCCAGACACGGTAGAAAGCTCTAGAAATATCAAGCGCAACCCCTCGAGACTCCCCATAGTGCTCGATTGCGTTGTTCCACACCTCTGTGACGTAGGTGAGGAGGTCACCAGTTGACCTCTGTTTGCGGTATCCGTATTGGCGGTCGCTGATTAGTTATTGTTGCAACAATAACTGTGAATCTGGAAGCTATACAAGCTACAATCTGCAAGATGTTCTGGATGAGGTACCAGTTACCACCATACTACCACCCGTATGATTGCTCGAACAGAAATTTGGCGATATTTTGGGCAGGATGATATAGTTAACTATAGGCAGTGATGTTTATACCAATGCCAAACGTTCAACCGATACCATTTCATCTCAATAAATTCCTGTTTTTTCCGTCTAGACATCTTATTCAATGTCCTCAATAACATTCCCGCGCTAACGGGGCCCTTCATATGAAATATATAACAAAGCAGTTCTGAAGGAATCAAACTTGCTAAAATGCGAGATAGACAAAGAATTTATTGTTTTTTTTTTTAACACAATAGGGTTGTGTAAAAGAGAGGCAGGCTGGTGAAAACAAAGCATGATCCCATCTTGGGATTCTCGCCTGCAGTGTGAAAAGGGTGCGATCGAGGAATCCGTCATGCAAGCAGAAAAAATGCAGAAGACAGAAGACGTCTGGAATCACGAATAAGATGGAATAATCGCGGTAGTGGTGGTATGGTGGGAAGTTTGCAAATGTAGAAGTAGAGATTTACAGTCTTCACATTGACTAATAAGGCTTTAGCTTGATCTGCACCTTAGCTCGAGTGAAGATGATGGCCAGGTTACTGGTAGACTGAAGACTGAACACGGGATGCTTACTCCTTTACTCCGGGGGGTGATGATCCAAATCTTGGATCATCAGGGTCGTCATTTAATCATACCTGCTGGAACCATTCGTCATAGCCTTTCTCAGGTGGGTCAATTTTCAACCCCCCCCCCCCCCCCTTTTAACGAATAGAAAATTTTGACAATTCAAAATAAGAGGGATTTTTATGGGCTAATTTATTAGTTATACCAAAATTGTTAATAACTGCATTCAGCCTCAACATTTCTTCATGGAGGTGACTTATCCCCCCTAGGTCACCTCTTTTTTCAATTTAACAAAATGTGTCATTATCGCCAAAATATTCGCCGCTTGGCGGCCTTTTTACCCCACACAAAAGGGTCTTCAATTTTTGTCTTGACAATACATTCGAGAATTGGAGGTTGCAACTCGACCCGCACCTGACTTCATATCCCCTTGGTGATCATAATATTATGGTATTGACCTTGGAACAACCCATCGCGTATGAATGTTATTGTTCAATCGTAGGTACCTATACGCTCCAAAGCAAAAACAAACTGTACAATTCTGATGAAGAAATGGAATTGTGATTGCCCCGGTGATTGCCAAGAAGAGTGAAATAACATATTATTCTTTGAGAGTTCAACTTTCAAAGCTGGTCGCAGAGTTTTTGTCAACATAAGATGCTCTTCATCACCAGGATTATAAAGTACTTCATTTTTCAACTTCGCTCAGTTATTGGCAATCATAAAGTCATATTATTTATAGGGTTTTTCGAGATCCAGGTATGGTACGATAAAGTCTAAAAAGTCATAATGTGACGTATAGTAACCATCCTAATTAAGATTTTTAATTTCACCAAAAAATGTCAAACAGTTAAATGTCAATAAGTTGTGAACGAGCGTAAATTATTGAAGAAATCATTCAAACAATTAATTGAACGGTTTATGTCAGTTTGAGAGCCACTGACAACTACATAAAATTTATTCACGTAATGACATTTTACATTTTATCTTTTGTGCTGTCCATTTAATTCTCATTCAAAACCAATGTTGACGTATACTTATTTATGCGGGATGGAGTGTTTCGACAAACTTGACGGTTTCAATGAGAACCACGTAAATGAAACAAAATAAATCGAACTATCAGAAGGATGAGTATTCCTAATCGATACAATGACTTTTCAAACTTAATCGGACTATACATCCTTCGATTTAACGTTTTTTGCTCAAAACTAAATTTTTGTAGTTTTGGGGCGGCCCTCTATCTTTTCGGGAACGAGCTACGGAGAGTTCGGCATGGCCTATGGCAAAAAATTGTTGGGAATTTCGAGCTCTGCATTTTTGTACTTCCCATAAAGTAGCGGATTTCCGATTAGGCTATAGCCTACGGCGGCAAATTTTTGTAGGTGACAAATTTTCGCAGATCAAAAATACTTTCGAGTGATAGGAAATTGCGTGACCTTGGATATTGAAAAAATTTTTGCCTGCGGCGCTTTATCGAAAGGGGACAACCGTTCCGAACCCTTTCGAAACCCAGCTTCGCCTTTGAATCCATATTCTTTTTGAAGCCCTATAGAACACGGCCTGATTTACCCATAGCCCATAGGCAAATCAGGCTAGAGCCTATAGAGCGCAAGGAGTGAGGGGGATCCGCCTCTGTATCTCTCATATATTAACCAATAGAATCGACATAAATCAATTCCGAAAAATTCAAAAATGGATGAGGATTTTCAAATGCAGGTTTAATAGGCCAATTTGGAATTTTACCTTTTGGATTCAGCACCAGGGGTTCTAAAAACTACAAAAAGCGTGCCAGTTTCAGATCTATAAGTAAAAAAAAATAAATAAATAAATATCTTATGGCTGTGGTAAAGCCCAAGTGTCAGAAGTTTTCAAGTAGCCTCAAGGGCCTCTGACAATATACGTAAAAAAGTGGCACTAGGACCAGGACGCAATCAAGGTGTTTATATTATTATTGAAGACAATCTGAATCTCGCCGAGTCCAGTTAAATTAATGCACTCGATGACTACCTATCACCTCTAAAGAAAATTTAAACTGATCTCTTGAATTTTGGCCAAAAATCGATTTTCACAAGCTGGAAAATTTCACTATGATGGAACACAGCCGAATTTTCGGGAGATCCTTTGAACATCTTATAGGATAGTTGGGCACACTTTTTGAGAATTTTCTGGTTTTGCCGCCCAATAATAATAATTAAACTATAGGGTTATCGAGATAACACTGTGGAAATATTGGCTTTCCACCAATCAAATACTTCCATTCTAAGCTGTGACAACACTAATTACACCCATAACCGCAGGTTACAAAAAAAATTTAAGTTTTTTTTGCTCTCCCTGTAAAGTTTGCCTCTTCACATACATATAAGAGGTGTGTATTGATTTTAAGCAGTCGAAACGATGTTACTGAACATGTTAAAATTTTTAGAGGACTTTTTTAACGCCCTTTTTAGGTAAACTAAAGAATAATCACTTTTAGAAGTCATTCCTAAGAACTGATTTCCCAAGTTTATCAAAATAGGTAAGTAAGTACATACCTACCTAGAATTCATTAAGTCAAACAACTTTTCCTAATTAGGTAAATCAAAAATAAAAGAGCTAAAGCCCTTGATAGTTACAAAAAATCTTAATACGCCCTTTTGGTAAATTATGTTTTAAGTAATTTGTACCAAAAAAATTCGTTTTGCTTGGTGACGTCCGGTTGAAAATGGGCCAAAAATTTACACATTTCTGGATCCATTTTTGAGAAAATTTTCAAAGACATTATTGAACTGAAACTTTCACATTTAGACAACTATGTACCTATATTAATAATATTGGACCTTAAAAAATTGAGAAAGCACATTTATCAAATGGCGGAAATATTCAAAATTGCGCCAACACTTCACAAAAAATACACTCATATAAGGCAGAGGCGAACTGTTTTTTTTACCTCAAGGTGGAGGATCGGTTTTCATGGAGTGTCACCTCTCAGACCTTGGACTTATTTAAGCTTTCTCTAACATTTTGTTTCTATTCAAAAAAAATATTACAACTTTTTTTTTGACCTGTAAAAGAATTTTCTAGATGTTTACTGGATGTGATGTCTTCATGCCCCCCAAGCTGTTGGGGCCCCTGGGTCTATATTCCCTGAAGGATAATTCGGCTCTGGAGTTTTGTATTATTAATAAAGTATAAAATGGTTTTCAAGGCGTTGATATTATTAAGTGTAATTTGGTTAATTTTGTGACCTTTATTTCAACTTGCCTACATTATTTATTTTAGTTTATTGCCTGTTATGTTAAGCCTTGTCCACACCGAAAGCAACACATAGGAACATTCTGTTTATGTTGCTTGTTCCTGAATGTTGCCAAAAGTTTATCTAAAGCCTTGTCCACACCGAAAGCAACACATAGGAACATTCTGTTTATGTTGCTTGTTCCTGGAACTTGTTTCTGAATGTTGCCAAAAGTTTATTTAAGTTCCTCATTGTTTATGGTTGCAGCAACAAAAGTTCCTATAAGTTGCTTGTTTCCATATTTAGCGGCAAAGATCAAAGAAAATATAGAAACATTGGTAAACATTTTTTGTTTCTCAACGGTATTTTCATCAGTGTGGACACGTTGTTGCTTGTTCCCAAAGCTCGAAACTTGCGTCGTGAAGCCGTCGGGTAGTTGCCGACGAACTTGACTTCGTTCAGTATATTATAATAATAAAAAAACATTAATTAATAATAAAAATAATGCCGTTTAAATGGACGACAGAAAATATAATGTGACGTATGACACCATGTGTCTTTCTGTCTAAAAGACTTGCGGTGGAGTGCTAGAACGTTAATTACAGATCTGCCAGATAATTACTGATTTTAAAATGCCCTGTATTATCAAACTATTGGTTTGATATTGCGGGAAATAAACTCTACTCCCTTTTAGAAGAGTTAATTACTGATAAAAAATAAAAGACCATTCAAAATATTCACCCTATTTTCAAAATTTGCAATTTAAAATCAATAATTATCTGACAAATCTTTAATTAGCGTTCTAGCACTCCACCCTTGGTCTAGTCCAACATTTACGGACTCGTTTTTTGTGTTTTTGTAAAATAATTACAATTGCAGCTGCTGCTGCCTGTAAATCTTCTTCGTCGTACCACATTGTTTAGAAACATACACTGCACTGGTGTAGACACAACGTTTCCTGTTGCGGCAACACAACGAAACATTCGCAAAACTGAATTAGGTACCTTGGTGTGGACAGAATGTTTACGGAACTTTTGCTGTTGTTTCTGTTTCCATAAACAGGTTGCGGCAACCAGCAACAAAATGTTCCTCTGTGTTTCTTTGGTGTGGACAAAGCTTAAGTTCCTCATTGTTTATGGTTGCAGCAACAAAAGTTCCTATAAGTTGCTTGTTTCCATATTTAGAGGCAAAGATCAAAGAAAATATAGAAACATTGGTAAACATTTTTTTGTTTCTCAACGGTATTTTTATCAGTGTGACTGTGGACACGTTGTTGCTTGTTCCCAAAGCTCGAAACTTGCGTCGTGAAGCCGTCGCGTAGTTGCCGAAAACATCAGCTTTTAACTTGACTTAGTTCAGTAATCGTCGTTTAAATGGACGACAGAAAATATAATGTGACGTATGACACCATGTGACTTTCTGTCTAAAAAAAATGTTGGTCTAGTCCAACATTTACGGACTCGTTTTTTGTGTTTTTCTAAGATAATTACAATTGCAGATGCAGCCTGTGAATCTTCTTCGTCGTACCACATTGTTTAGAAACATACACTGCACTGATGTAGACACAACGTTTCCTGTTGCAGCAACACAAGGAAACATTCACAAAACTGAATTACCTTGGTGTGGACAGAATGTTTACGGAACTTTTGCTGTTGTTTCTGTTTCCAGCAACAGGTTGCGGCAACCGCAGCGACAAAATGATCCTGTTTCTTTGGTGTGGACAAGGCTTTTGGCTTGTTTCCTTGATAAGTGTCTGTTGTGCAACTTTCGTTTTGTTTGAAATTAGTTTAGTGAAGTCTGTATCTCTTATTTTTTTCCAAAAATGGTTGGTAGGCTATCCTCTACTTCCAGGCACACCATGGGGGGGGGGGGGGGTCATTACACTCAGTTGTTGCCATTTTTGGCTGCCTGGGGTGTATCCTATGGCGCAAGCCTAACACACGGGGACATCTTAATCTGTTTTTTTATCTTTTACTTTTGACTGAATCGAAAAAATTTTTTGCTTTAATGAATTCTACAGGCTGTTAAAAGGAATGAATCAACTTAAAAATCATCAACTTGCAATCATTTTTAGAATTTTTATAAGATGTAAGTGCTTTTAAATTTTTTTGTAAAAAAGTGCGAGTCGGACGAAGAAATGCAGTTGAAGAAATTGGAATTTATTGTTTTGATTACATAGGGGTGATGAAAAGAGACTAACTGGGTTAATTAGACAAGTTGAGTGAACAAATTAGTATACTTTGATCAACCAAGTATTAAAAAGAAGTACAGAAAAAAATGAGCCATATCATTTTACTATTTCCTATAAAAAGAATTGGATTTCTTTCTTTCAGACTTAACGTTCAGGTGTGCCATTTCGTCAAAAATTAATATCAAAATATTAAAAATTGTTAATAATAAAATAAAACAAATTTAATACATCATTGCAGTTGTTTATTTGAGATAAAATATAAAGACAAGATTTAGGTTTGTATAACTTTCTAGAGACAGGAGTGCTCATCAATGAGTGGCATTTTATAGAACACAATAAAATAAATACTAAGTCGACAAATCACAAAATTCCTTATTGTTTTCTACAGACAAGCCAAGGAAGAAGTCGTCACAATTACCAACATCTTCCTTCACCTTGTTTCGTAGGTAATTTACTTTCGTTAGCTACACAAATTTAATTCAACGATGTTGAAAATATTTTAAGCAACGCAAAATTAATGTATCTTGTACAACCAATAAATAAAACTAAAACCTAATAGTCGCACACGCAAGTCATTCATTGAGCACCGCTACCATACAAGATACAACCGATTGCACTGTAATTTTTGTGATCTCTCGACAATTGCATAATAATTAATAAAAAAAAATTTAGAGCATAATAATGTCAGCCATAAGTAACTTAAGACTACGGTACTACAACTAAAAAAATTTATTGATATGCAGAATAACTTGTAGCAAATAGTTTCTTTTAAATAATAATAAGCAAAATATACATATAGATAACATCAACAATAATTATTGGATCATGGCTTACTTCTAAAATATTTCGTAAACGTAATTACATGGAATGAAAGGACTTTCACAACTTTTTGATCCTTTAAAATAGAACATTCGTAGAGCAGCTGCTATGTCACTCTTATTAGGTAAAACGGGTAGATCTCAGCCACTAGGAAACCTGTCATTTCGGCACGGCTCTCTTATTTTAAGTTATCTCTAAATTTCTGACAGACTCCAAGTGACTTACTCTTACTTCCAACATTGATTTGCTTACACTTTACTTATTATCGAGTACATTCATTTTTCATCGATTATTATCATAGGGATACTTCTTAGAAACACAGGAATGGCCAATAAAAACTTTAAAACTAACTCAAAGGCTTACAATTTTTCTGGTTGTCGAATATCGTGACTAGAATTTCGAGTTTCAGTGTGCACTGCATTTTTTCAAATCACCATCGCTAAATATAGCGATTCGTGATTAGTTTTGTAGACTAATAGATCAGAAATTTATTGTTGTTTCTTAAATTGTTTAATAAAACTATTACAATTATTAACATTTCAAAAATAGCAGAATTGGTTTTAAGGCTTGGCTTACCCTTTTTAGCAGATTATTTATCTTAAACCTATTTAAACCCCTTATGATAAGACAGTTTTTACTGGCACAACCTGTACACATGTTGAAAGCAAAGGAGTATTCAAGTTAAGCTCTAAGTTCTAAATGTTCACTCACAATAATGAAAGTGATCATTAAAAAAAAAAATTGGGATCATTATTACATCGTTTAATTTGAGGCATCAAATTTGTATTTTTATTCAAGAAATAACAATAAAAAACCCTGCATGCAATAATAATATAAAAAAAATATTAATAATTACTCAATAAATGAAGACTAGAATGATAGGAGTGAGGATTCTGCCTGCGATTCACGCTCGATTACATTGACTATAGTATTTGTGCGATTATGAAAAAATTCTAATAAAAATATCATTCACTACTACATAGGTACTATTTACCTACTTAATAACAGTTACTCCTTCAAGTGAAAATACTAAGGTTGTATGTGCACATTTAAATTAGTCACAAATCATAAAATTAATAAAATAACATAATAATAATAAAACTAAAAAAATTGGCAAACGTGTGATTGTCATAAAATAATTTGGCTCTTGATAAAACTGAAGTAACATTTCCCTACATTCAGTGTTTTTTTTTGTTGATCTGCTTCATGTACTATACATAAATACTTACATCTAACGCTTAATATGTTAAGTCCCCAGTTACTTCCCGGCCTATGATTCTTTAAATTACTTAAAATCTATTACTATATATACTAATTTTTATCGTCTCATCGGTTCATTTCTTTAAATCTATTACTATGCATCGTTTTTTTTTTCTTCGGCATCCCTTCATTTTTGTAAATCTATTACTGTGTATTGGTTTTTTATGCAACATCGGTTTTTTTTTAAAAGCTAACGATTATACTCTTATAATGATCTAGTTTTGTGCTCCTTTTAAAAATACTAGTCTTCCCGGACTCCCACAATCATAAAAATCTATTTATGGTGTGACTACCACCTTGAAAAATATTCAGTTGAATACAATCATTATTCTTAACCCTAATTTACTTTGTTATAATTATTCACAGTAAATGAACAACATCACCCCCATTTTAGTCGCTGTTGGTGGTTTAGAGATAGGTAGTAAGAGTAGGTAAAGGTACTAGTACTAGACTAGAGTGCAAGTGTAAGAGTTCAATAGATAAAATACTAAGACTTGACAATAATTATTAATAATACATCTGTTTATAAATACGACGACCGGTAACTTAGATCACGGACCAAGTGAATTGAAAAATTTCAACAATAGTGAAAGATTTATCGGTATACTCTTTAATCTCTATAATTTCACCTATTTGTTAGTTCGCCTAAGTTCGCCTAAGTTAATTTGTGAATCACATACCTATTAATATACAACACATAAATATCGAAAATACAGATTTTACATCGAATGACACAGTGTTTAATTAGGTACTTCCATAATATGGAGTTGCTGCGAATGACTTTTATGATCTAATGACACTAAGAGTGATGAACAATAGCATTAATAACGACCTGGGTTACTACACGTAAGGTACATTTTCTGAGTTGTATATTTAATCCAAGCAGTTTGTTTCTTCCTGGTTAAAACTAACGAAAAAAAAGCAGGAGCACCACAAGATTCATAAAATGGTGTCACAAAATTCTGGTCGTTCTGGTAATTTTTATGGCATATAATTTAAAGGAAACTTTTTGGGCGACAATTTTTATTTACACATATCTGTATTGACACTTACAAGTAGTGTATGTTTTTTTTAAACACAATTATTAAACATTTTAATGTGGTAACAGATCAGAGAGTATTTACTGCTGTTTTATAATTTTCAATAAAATATTTAATCGATTCTGACTTACAAGTGCCAATACTGAACTTCACGTTACTTAACTTAGCGACTACGTTATATCTAATTGATTAGTGTTCCGTACAACATGTAAAGTGTTAAAACAATTAGAATTCGACAGATTATTGTCATTTATATGACAATTTATTATCAACCGCTCATAAACATCGCATTCGAAATAATGAAGCAACAAGAAGAAAAGAAATCGTCAAGAATAGCGTGCAATTAAAATTAAAATAGACTAGCACTAGCACTAGCACTAATCTTATAAAATTTCAACGCTATTAAACTTAACAGGAAAAAATTGACAGGGTAAAATATAGCACACTTTGAAACGTCAAAGGTGTTCACTGAAAGTTTAACTACGCGTTAAAAGCTTATAAGAATTGGTGGTATATGATAATTAACTAATATAACATTATTGTCCATAAACGTCAGAATTGATAATATTATGAAGTCTCCAGTTGTTAAATAAACTGATGAAAAAAAAGATAAGTTATTTCGATAACCAACAGTTAAAATTTACTGAAACAATCCACTTATTTAAAGTTACGAGGTTAGTTAAGTACTAGCTCTTTTAGATAACACAAATTAAGAACTCATACCTGGATCAAAATTCAACAATCAACACCTAGATCTTTCAAACTATTATTTCAGTAGCTACTATAAAGTATTTTATCAGATATAAGGGCCAAAGTATCTTCTTAACACCTAGATCATTCAAACTATCTGTTATTTCAGTAACTAGAAGGTAATTTCGTGAGATATATGGGCCAAAGTATCTTCTTAACACCTAGATCTTTCAAATTATCTATTATTTCAGTAACAGTAAGGTAATTTCCTCAGATATAAGGGCCAAGTATCTTCTTATAATAATAGGTACACTCAATTAGGTAAATTTTTCGGTTTGTTAAAGTAAAGAGATTATTAAAAAATGGATACGTTTGTGATGGCTATCTACAAGTGACAAGATACACACAATATTAGATCAACTGGAACTGGAATATACTTATAATAACGAAACTATTATTTAACAACAACACCTCGTAAAACCTTGGCGCTAACTAATACAATAATAACAACTAAACAGGGGAAACCCAAACATTTAAGCAAGATATGCCAAGCGCTTTACGTGCCAGACTATTACTGTTCACAAGAGAGTGCGGTATCTAAAATTTAAGAGTTATGAGGACTAGAAAGGAATGTGTAGAGTGAAAAGAGAACATTACTTGGATGATAGAAATGTAGACTTTCCTCTGTGTATTTTTTAGCAGTAATTAAAAATTTTAAATAATAAAAAATACACACGAGAACTGATTAAGATTAATAAAATAAAATACAAATTATAACTTTACAGGGATTAATAATAATTAGAAAAGATAAAAATGTAAACATTTACAAGTGATTTCCTGTATATTATACCCATACCCAACCTATTTATTTAATTAGTTTCGAGCTATAACCCAGTTGTATAGTTTTAGAAATATGGACCTTACACAATGTTTAAAAACTGACAAACCCTCAAAACGTTGGCAGTTAGTAGTTGAGTCGTTCGAGCAGTTATTTGCCCTCTTAAATATTAATTAACTAGACATGGGTTTAATTATTTAATACGACACCATTATTAAATAGTGGGTGCTAGCTTTATTCAACATTCTGTTCATAGTATGTCATAATGCGAAGAAACTGTGACAAGTTGTTCCATTTAATTTGTGATTATCCAACAAGTTGTCAGTTCTTGAACATTCGTAAAAAATATTTACATTTTCATCTATTAATTAAAACCTATTTATTGTCATGCAAGTTTTCTTACCGGATATCCCTGAATTGAACTTCTTAAAGATACAGCTATTATTGCCTGTAAAACTTCAGTTTCTTGCAAACAATCAAATATTATTGGTAATTTTTTGTAAAACAAACAATTTCTTCATCTTACAGATGATTGTTGTGGTTATAAACCTGAAGCTGTTTTTAGCGATGTACCGAATTTAAAACTGACCTGCATCCCTAAAAACCGCCTCCGGATTATTCAAACACACTGTATGTATAATAAATTAAACAATAAATAATTAGTACAACAGTACAAATAAAATACACAAAATATACTCTATTATTGAACGGATGTGTAGGTAAATTTCCAAATTCATGTTTTTTGACTAGAGATCATCGATAACTTGCTAGGACTCTTTACTTATTATGACACTCAATTTGAAAATATATATTTCTATATCTTTCCCGAGAATTTCAACTTAACCTATTACGAGAGAATTACTGATAATATAATTATTTTTAAAACTAAATTAGAAATATTCGCATAGTGTATATAAATATAAAGGAAATTAAAATGAGATGTATATATTATGTCAATGATAATTATGAGAAGTTGATTGATATGGAAAGGTTGATAAGATGGGTGATTAGATGTGAATGTTTCATCGCTTCCGAAAAATTGCAACTTTGGAAATAAAATTCTACCACTTATTTAATAGGAGCGCAAAAACAGGAACAGGCAGTGAATGTGAAAGGTAATAATAGTGTGTCATTAATGAACTGTCATATAATCATTGATGAACTGTAATATATTAAAATATATCTCGTTCTCCTGTTTTCACACTTCTAAACTTAAAAACTAGCTACATTGGAACGGCTAATTGTACACGATAACGCTAATTTTTGGACCAAAAAAATATTCCTGTCCGAAAAATATTAAAAAAGATAATATGCCCATGGCTGTAATAGAAAAAGCCGAATCCTAATCACAAAATGGTTGGTGGGGACGTACAGTAGGGTCTCGCTAATCCAAATTATATGAGGCACGTGGCTGTTCAGAGTAGCGAATATTTGGACTAATCCGAATATGTACAGCCGAATATGAAATGAATATCATTAGTCCGAGTGTGTGGAGATTGCATTCGATCGTTTTTATTTCCTGCATATCAGGCTGCTAAAACATTTACATTATTCTCAAACACGCTATGTAAAGGTAGACTTTTCAGATTATAAGGATATTTTTGTATGACTGTTCGGACTACGAGGATATTCGGATTAGCGGGACTCTACCGTAGTTACAAAGAAATAAAATGTGGGATGCTGCCAAATATCAAGCGGCAAGTTAAAACTCACAATCTGCGACCTTAAATAAATAAAATACAATTGGTGCCAACCTAATTGGCATGATAATACTTCATGATATACACATACATACAGAGCTCATAAGTAATTGCTGGGTGGGTACAAACGCCTGACACAATAATTATAAAAAGATAATAATTAACATGATTTGGTTCCGAATGTTAAGTTAAAAGAGCTTCCAATAGGCGATCTGTACCCCCTTTTTCGACTTATCTTACTACCCTTCATTTGGCGAATCTGATCATCATTTTTGGTGCTAAAATTGTACTTTTTGGCATCAAACACATTACGCGAAATACATTACTTTCTTAGTGTCAGCGTGAACTGTGATGGCTCTGGCCATGGCGCCCGGCGTTCTGTCTTCCGACGAACCCGACTGGTGGGAACCCTCTCCGCTGAAAAAATTAACAATTAAATTAAATTTAAAAAAAAAAGAGAGAAACATTTAAAATTCTTTTCTAACATTCAACACTTTCTAATTTACAATTAACCAAGTCAGAATTACATTCAACACTTTCTAATTTACTTTAAATAAATTAAAGATTATTCTTTTTTAGATTGTATGACCTTTAGCTTCTAATGAACTATTTAGCCGGAATATTATTCTTCTATATTATACTCAAGACCAGTGGCGGATTTCCGATTAGGCTAGGTAGGCTATAGCCTACGGCGGCAAATTTTTGTAGGCGGCAAATTTCCGGAGACCAAAAATATTTTCGAGTGCTGGGAACTTACGTGACCTTGGATATTGGAAGAAAAAAAATTTGCCTGCGGCGCTTTTTCGAGAGGGGGCCCTAGGCTTGCATTTACAAGCAGCATCACTTGTTACAGAATAAACATTTTGGCATTTTTAGATCTTTTCATCACTTTTTTAGCAAAAAATTAAAAAATTTCGCGGGAAAAGACCCCGGATCCTATACGACCGGGATTAAATAATACAATAATAGGCGGCGATTTGATTCAGCCTATAGGCGGCACATTTGTAAATCCACCTCTGCTGAAGACTCAAGCCACCAGACCAGGGTACTCATTGAAGAGTGTCTCAGATATCTCATCCCCTGTTTGGACTGCACTTTTATTCTTTGGGACCTTAATCAAAGATTCAAATGCCAAGATTCTTCCAGTTTTTCTCTCAGTTCTGCCACTTGGTAACTCACTGGATAGTGATTTTTTTCAACTGGCCAGACTGTTGGGAATTTGGCCAACTCGCCTTCAGTCAATTTTTTGTTGTGCATTATCAAGGACATTATGAGGAAATAAAAAAGAGGAAATCGACTTTATTACCTCAAATGCAACAAAGTAACAAAAACAAAAACAAGATTCTTCATTATGGTTTTTTTATAATGTTCACTACTAGGGCAGTCACTGGCTTTAGCACACCACTGCGACACTGTTTCTTCGGAGAACCTAACTGTTTTCTTCAATCAATCTACAAAATGTAACTTAAATGATAACAAAATTCTGATTCTTAGATCCTATACGATTATTGATGAATAACTCAATCAAAACAATGATTTACAAAATGATAATATAAGAAGCAAAAAAAAAACAATTCTTATAAAAATTGCTTGAATAATCATTATATAAATAAAAATGCACTACATATAATATAAATAATAAATTATAAATAATACAATTATAAATACAATAATACTATAATGTACTATTTATAATATAAAATATACAAAAAAAAAAGAATATTCCGACAGTTACGCTTATTTTATGATGAAAGGCCTTCATAGTGCTTCATAGCTAACTTGACTGATGTTTTAAACTTGGTTAAATTCTCTCTTCCGAGCTCACATGATCACAAACATCTCTCAGACAAAGTGCTGATTTCAACCTGACTTGACTTGTCCATTGGGTCTGATGATTTCTTGCTAGTTTGCTATTCCCATTTTTCTTTTTTTTCATAATTGAAGGTTCATTCACTCTGTTGGAAGAATAACATAACACAGAGTGAGTATAAATTTTAAAAAATCTGATCCGCTTATTCTGAAAATTTCTGTCCTTATGAAGTCAAATTGAAGATCAAGGAAAAAGAACTACGACACAAAAGCAGATTTTATGAATACTACTATACTTGCAAGGAGAGATTATTTTCAACAAAAAAATCCCATTTATGGTTTTCTATTTTTTTTCTAATATCTTTTTCCCTAATGCCTAGTTCCCTTATCACTTAGTTTGATTATTGAACTATTACTAGTGAAACACTGTACGTTTAGCTTTCTTTTCTTAATTAAACAACTCCTGTTTTTGATGATTTTTTTTAATTGGATCAAAGATAGCATAACTGAAAATCATCTAAAATATAAAATATTAATCCAATCAAAAAAAAAGAAAAACTACGACAAAATGCCAGTCTTGGAATAGAATAAACTCCAAGAATGAGGAATAAATAATTTATGACAGTGGCTCGGCAACCCTAATTGATCATGTAGGTCTAGATACCTATCATGCTCTTCAACTACTTTCCATATTTTCATTTTCCCCTCCAGGGGGACACGCCAAGAAAATAAAACCTTGAAAATCATAAACGGATACACTTACCTGTCGTGTTCTTTCTCGACCAGGTGATACCGGGCTCGGAACGCGACCAAATGAGCATAATAAGCGGGAGCAGGAATGGAGACCGATCTGGTGCATCGGACGTAAGTGTGGCACAGCTGGTATGTGAGGCATTGCAATTCGTCCGAGTCGAGGTGAGAGTCGTCCCAGAGGACGTGATAGTGGGACGGCCTAGAAGTGCCCTGAAACGGAACAACGAAAATTGTTAATTTATATCCTTCTTGGATTAACTGCCAAAACAATGATAGAGTAAAGCTTTGCTAGTTAATTTTATTCAATCTTCGACAGAATATTGACTAACCTGAATGCCCTGATGACTGCACAGATAAAAATCGAACTCTGTGGGATGGGTGATCCCGACATCGACGGTCGTCCCGGCTGGTATGTTGCCGCTCTTCCCGCTCTGCTCCTTCTTGTCAGAACAGAAGAGCCGTGTGTGATGTCTCTTCTGGACCACTATGAAAGTAATGCCCGGCTTGTAGTCAGCCTCCAGCTTGATGCAGGCCTCCCGTATGGCGGTCAGCTCGTGCTGGAGCAGCTGAAGGAACTGACCTTCAGAAACACCGTCTCTGTATAAAATTATCCGATGTGGCTTGAAACCACCGGTCGATTTGTAAAACATTATGAGCAGTTCCCTGAAAAGTAAAAATAATATCACCTTCCTAATAATGTCTTGAATTTATCATCAAGTCAATATTCTAAGAGGTAAAAATAAGTAACACCCCGTACCTGACCATGGAACTGAGCTCCTGGATGATTTCTTGTCGGTGCTGTTGCACCCTTACGGTTGCAGCGTACCTGGAAGGATGGGCGTCCATCGACCCGACGACGGCCGCGATTGAAGGTTTCTTATTATCGCCGGCGGGCGGATGGGTTACATCTGCACCCAGGAATATAACTGGTTCATTAAATATCTAAAACATAATTCGTGACAACTGACAAGTGTTATGAATGAAAAAACAAGACATGCATCTTTGAAAACAAACAAACCTTTGGTCTGATCGATGGCACGAGGATACTGTTGATACCACCTAATTTCACATTGATTTTGAGGCATAAATTGGACAGTGTTTGTGGCGAAGTCTTATTAACGTTTTTTGCTTGAACACATTGGGTGGCCATTCCTAGTAATGTGTCACCTACTCTCTTAACCTCCGCTGGAACAAATTCAAAAATGAAACATCGATCCTTAAACCGGATAATAAAACTCACCGTAGACGGGTGTCTTTCCTGGTAAAACGACGACGACCAACTGCAAAGACTGAAACGTCGACTTCAGATAGCGGAACATCGGTTCGACTTGATCGGGCCCCGTGGCGTATTTACAGAAGCACGGCTGTCCGATTATGGGCATGCCCGCGTCGTTCGAGATCTTCTGAAGCTGCTGGGTGAAATTTCTGCAACACATTTATGTTCAGTGGACTTCATTTTTACGTAACAAGTCAACTGGTTACCTCAACGCGTCCTCCCTGACGGTCCTCTGCGGTGCGAAACAAGCGATCGCCCACACCCTGATCTCGACGCCGGTGAAAAATTGCTTGCCCCGCATGTCCCACACGCCCTGGTTCGGCATAGCCTGCTGCTTGCTCTGAAACGATAAAATGAGAACACTCACTGATGCAAACACACTGTAGAAAGCCATGCACGAAGCTATTATATCGGGCGATTTAAAGAAAAATCATCAAAGCTGGTCATGAAGTCAGTCTTCCATGGCATACTTGTGATGTTTTTTAATTGCCCGATATATGCAGCACACACTCAAATTATTGTTTCAATTCAAAATTCAGCGACGGAGGAATTAAAAAATTAAATGGTAGATACAACAAGTAATAAAAGGAAAACAGGACAAATCAAAACTTTCTTGAATAATTTAATTAACAAATCATCAAATCAAAATAAAAACAGACACCTACTCAAAAGGTAACTTTAGAATTTTATTTGATTGAGTAGGAATAAGACACAGATATCTTATAGCTCCCTTTGGTTTCCGATTTTCTGTTCAAACGTGCACATACAGGGTGTTGATTTTCAAAGCGGGCCATAGGGGATTAGCATTGCGAAAGTGGTTTTTGAGGATTCCTGCTCGCCGTTTAAACTGACAGAAATGGTTTTGGTATCAAAATGAAGCTAAAATTATTGCGCATAACGCTGGACATCAGAAACTAATTTAATTTCACGTTGTTTTCTAAATTCTTCAGTAAAAATTCAAGTAATTGTTAATGTTTAATCACAAAATAGCATGCCTTGCCTAAATAATAATGACGTTTCTACGTTTTGACAATCCAATAATAAAACATTGGTCTATTAAAAAAATTCACGGCAAATAACTGTAACTGGCTACACTGTAGTATAGGTTTTCATTAAAGACTCTTTCTTGGTTTGTATTACCCATTTTTAAATAGAACCAGACTTTATTATTACCTACTGACTTATAAAGTTTTATTATTGGATTGTCGAAACGTAGAAACGTCATTATTGTTTAGGCAAGGCATGCTATTTTGTGATTAAACATTAACAATTACTTGAATTTTTACTGAAGAATTTTAGAAAACAACGTGAAATCAAATAAATTTCTGATGTCAAGCGTTATGCGCAATAGTTTTAGCTTCATTTTGATACCAAAACCATTTCTGTCAGTTTAAACGGTGAGCAGGAATCCTCAAAAACCACTTTCTCAATGCTAATCCCCTATGGCCCGCTTTGAAAATCAACACCCTGTATAACTTTGCTTTAGCACCGTTAATAAGTAAATAAATGAAAATCGGAAACACTTTTGCAGCACTCTTTCCAACAAGCATCCCACACACACACAGATCTTAAAGCAGGCAGCTCTATGAACTAATAAAAAGTAATACAACAGGAAACTAACGTGCCAGCCCACCTGTCCGCTGAGGGAAGCCACTCTACCCCCGTACTGGAGCTTCGGGGGCGGCAAGACCCGACCCCGGACCTCCATCATATTGTTGCTGATGGTCAGGCCGAATTCCTGGACGTAAGCGTCGTTATTGAAATCGGCCCGTTTCACCAGGTTGTTGATCTCACGTTCTCGATCCGGAGCCGATCTGGATTATCAATAATAATAATCATAATAATCAAATCACAGGCTAGTTCATAAATTGTTAAATTTCAAGACTGTCTTACCTTGCTGTCGCTTTGATCATTGTCGACGTTTGCATGTCTGTCAGTTTCTTTATACATCTCTGTCCCGCTACTATGTTACATACCTCTAATGGTAAATATGTGTGTTTGTGTTCTTGCCCAACCTGCAAATATATTTTTTCTTATTTGATCTGGAGCCTGGAGCGAAGTGGATAGATTAGGATATGGATTTAGATTTATTGTGACACCTCCACTGCGACCCAAGGTCTATTGTGGAAAACTCGTGGAGAAAACTCAAACTTACCTGTAAACAAGGTAAATGAGGATAACGTAATTTCATTTTGTATTTATCTAGAAAATATTTCGCTACAGTACATTCGACGGTTTGTCCATTGTCCAGTTGGAGGGGAAAACTGAAAAAAAGTATGCCGTACTTGGTACCGTTTTACTCTAGAATAAAAAATAATGGCAGCCCTAATGGTACGAATAAAACAAAGTGTAACATACTTTTTCATAAATATCTCATTAGCGAAAGGGTTAAATAAAATAAACCATTTGAAGCATAAACACTTTGTCTCATTCGTAACAAACAAGATTCAACACTCACGATTGCATCTGGGCGGGCCTCCTGGTGACGTTGCACACCCGATACTTTCGCCTCATCGCGCCGCAATGCGTGATCTCTATCTTGAGTCCCTTGATCTCCTTGGTGAACTTTACCCTCTGGCTGTCTGTCAACGGTTTTCTCTGCTCTGTGATGTCCCGTATGTCGAGGACCTCGCACATGAACTCTATCACCGGCTGCGCTTTGTAGAAAGCAGTCGCCGACACTGGAGGAATTCGTCAGAAATTAATCGAGAGATGTCGGAAATCGAAAGAAACCCAGCTTACTTACCGTCAATATTCAACATCATCTTCCATTGACTCGGCCTGACGGACTGATGAAAACCGAACCACACTTCACGACCTCCACCTAAGAACACGACAAAAAAAATCAGAAATATGCACCGATCCTAGCAGCGGTAGTGAAAAAAAAACATACCCAGAGGATGATAATATCCCTCCGGACTGCTGAAGAAGCTCCGGCCGACGGGTGTGTAACTCATAGACGGTAGATGCCTCATTACGACGTCCAGGGCAAGTATGGCTTCGTAAGGTATCTGCCTGGTGCGTCCTTCCAGGGCCTCCTCCAGGCCGTACAAAGAAACCTGGGCCATCCACTTTATCGTCACCCTGAATATCCTGTCCTTGCCCTCGCCGGGCAACGTCACCTCCAGTTCCTCTTTGGAGTTGCCGATCGGGAGCGGGTCCCTTGTGTACAGGTTATTCCTTCCGTCAAACACCGGTTTCAGGTTGCCGAATATTTTACCGTAAGCGTGGACCATCGTTTCTATGATCTCCCGATTGACCTGCAAACATTTTCAACAAATTTTTGTTTTAATAAAACTTCAAGCCGGGACAATATCATGAAAAAGGGGAAGACCCCGGTGGAGAATGAGTAGGTACGTGTTGAGAAGTATTTTTCCGAGACGTACTTTTCTGGGACACTTGTCAGGCTGGATGCTGACATCGTAATGATGCACGAATCCCCTCGGCATCGATATCTGGAAGTGGTTGGCTTTGAGGACGATGGGTCGGCCCTCTCGGCCGAGATTCGGTCGACGCGGACATTGGAAGACCGGGGTTTCTGTTGGTGGCACGGTGGCAAGAGCTGCGCCCGGAGCCCCCGGCAAGGCGACCGCCATCGAAGTGCTGCCCAGAGCCGCCGAGGACGTGCCTGCTGTGGATAAAAACAACAATCAAAAATTTTTTTATGATAAAAATCATAGCCGTAAAACAATAATTAAAACAGATACATTCTTTTTCCAGTTCGCTAATTTTTCATTATTATTCTTCAAATAGCCTACTTCTAACTTTAAGTAAGTACTCAGTAAAATGCTAAAAATCAACAAAAACTTCAGGGTACATTTATTTTATTTTACACTGAGTCAATTTAGCAGTCTTATTATTCTAAGTTTCTACATAGTTAGTTCGTAATTTAGTCTAAAAATCGTTTCAAAATTCAAAACAACAGTAAGCCAACTTCAGGTTCTATGAAAGAATCTAAAATTTCAAATTTTAGCTCTTTTACTCTGCTTACAGGAAAATTTTTCAGTCAACTGCTTGTGAAGGTATAATTAAACTATCATTAAGCGTAATGCATGTATGTAAATAAATTCAGTACTTCTGTAGTAGATAGAGGTAGAAAATCTTGTTTTTATAAAAACTATGGACACAATGACGCTCTCTTATGCCACAATTTTTTAGTGGACAATTTCAACAAGTAATTTTAGGACTTTTAAGAATGGAATATACTTTTTCCTTGAAAAAAAACTGAGTGTTAAAATTAATAAATAAAAAATATGCATTCAAGAAAGTAAAAAATAGACAAAAACATTATAGGGTAATGTATCTGGAAATTGAATAATTCTCTTTCCACCTGACAAAAATTTATTGAAAGCATTTGCTGCAATTACTACTACTTAAAAAAAATTAACACTACCCGCCCCCTCCCTGAGTAAAACTGCTCTCACAGTAGTAACTCTTCAAAGAATGGATAAAAAATTTCAACAAATGTACACTTAAATCATTAAAAGTGAACTTTCTGAAAGTATTCTACCTTCTATCATAGAATAAAACCATAAAAAACACTTACATAATATTATGAGCGAGCTCATACCTAACTAAACAAAGACTGAAGTGGGTAGTTATTTATCTAATAATTATTAATTGATTTGATTGATAATAGGACAAAATTAGATCATTAAAAAGCAAATAAATCACTCTTGTACATATACCTTGGCAAATTTCTTGTATTTCTGAAAGGAATTCATCAAAATTGTCCGACTCCATATCTACTGAGCTGCTTGCTAATTATTACTCAACTACGGGGTCAAACATAATTCTTGAAAGACCTTCAGAAGACACTGATAATAACAGAACTCCAGCACACACCCATAAATCAATGAGCAGCATTTTTCACTCTGATAATGCACTTCCCCCAATTATTAACAATAAATAATCTAATCAATATCAACTACTTACTGATTAAATTTATTATTGATGTCTAATTATTATATTAATTACTATAATATTATACAGTTTAAGCTTTCAGCAATCACAATGTATTGCATTGGGTATTTATAAATGCATCAACAATCTTGATACAGCTAGAGAAAAATTTCATTCCATTTCAATAATAACTGTAGCAATATTATTGTAGTTTTGGACACAATTTTATTTGGTATTAGTTGAAGAATATTATATCTAATTTTTTTAGTGCCCATTTCTGTGTTATTTATTTTAAAGAGATCCAGAAGTAAGTAAATTTTAAATTTCTATTTTTCTCATTCATTTTTCAAGAATACTAATCTCATTAAAATCACCATATTTTGACCTCAAGAAATTAAAAAAAAAAGGAACTGGTATGCAAACAGCAAACATGTGCATTATGGATAATCAAATAATATTTAATTGAACAAAGAATTCTTGTTAAAAAAATTATACTTTTGCTGACAAAGCAGCGTTTTACTCATACCTACAAAAGTTTTCACGGTAGGAGGTACAAGATAAACCTTTCATAATTGACTTCCATTTTGCAATGAAAATTAATTGGCGAATTGGTATAATATTTAATTCAAAGTCATGGAACACGATGGATAATAACTTTTTTCTCCACACAAACTCACTTCAATTCAATCAAACAATAAAAACAGTGTTTGAAAAGTTAAAGTATGTATACAAAAAGTAGGTCAACCTTTTCTATTGGCATATTAATACATGGGATTAATATGACATTGGGAGTGAAATTTTGTGAAATGACATTGGGATATGACATGGGATAAGACATGGGAGTGAAATTATTTTGCCATTTATTGTTTTCAAAGTTGGAGCCTTGAGTATCTAGGATTCAAACAATTAACAGAAATAAACCAAAAATGATATTTGCGATATTTTTTGTTTTTATCTCTATCTCTGGCTCTGGCCATGTCTAAAAACTCGATTTTCAAAAAAAGTGAAAATTGAAACTGTTGTTAAACAGCTGAGTGTGTTGTTCCAGCAGAAACAGCCACCTTTTGGCATTTTTGCATAAAAAAACTGTTTTTTCAACAGGATGGTGTTGCGTTTCCTTATGTACAAAAAAAAAATCGAAAATATGCAACCATTTTCATTTCTCTTTAAGCTCTCTTTATACTTTATGGTAATTTTACAATTGAATATTGCCAAATTTCGCATGAGAAAGTCAAACCAGATAAACTACTTTCCTAATTTCTATAATGTTTTTTCTTCACAGCAGTAGTACTGCCCTTGAATCAACACTTTCAAACTAAATTACTCAAAACTTCCAAACATTTAAGATTTGATTTTTCTTTTCATTGGTATCAACTTGAAAAACTATATAAAAACAACACTACCACAGTTCAAATTAATGAACTACAAACAACTAAATGCTATTTGTTCTATTGTTCATATCTACTATAGCTCGGATCCAAAATAGTAGTCACTAACTGACATTACTAAAAAAACTATTTCGGATAAGCGGCAAGCAGATAATTTCCCTCTAAACATCAGTTTCTGCTTGCCGCTTCTCTGAAATTGCTTTTTCAGTAATGACAGTTAGTGACTACTATTTTGGATCTGAGCTTTACTACAATAATTACAGAGTTTCCTTAATTAAAAAATAATACATTATTATACGCCCAAACATCGAAAACGCTCACTGAGCGAAAAAAAAAACGGTCGCAACGCGTTGCGGACGGTGCCAAACGACCAAATACCGAAATGACATAAATTTTCGCGTTGTGTCCGTTCTTGTTGACCACGACGCGTCGTGGACAATGCTCAAACGGCCACGATGCGTTCTGGATGATTTAGAGAGCTCATAAATCGATCTTTCTTGTCTAGGCATGTCAGTGTGTTTACGCCTGCCATTGAGTGAAGTTATGTCTATGTTTATTGTTTATGTTATATGTCTATGTTATATGTCTATCTCTATGTTATTGAGCGAAGTCGCTACTATTGTAGAGAAAAACGATAATACGAGAGAGGAGATAATATTGTTGATAACAGCAATGATCGGAGTGATTATTTTAGGAACGAACGGTATGAAGAGAAGTGAAAGAAGCGAGCCGCTTGAAAGATAGCAAAATCCCTTGACGTCTAAACAAAATAGGAGACTAAAGAGGTATGATATCATAACGATTGGGGAATATGAAAAGTTAATTGAAAAGCACAAAGGAACACAGGATTGAAATTTTCGATATTACTGTCAAACGGTTGGTAGTGTGGATGCTTGACAATATATCAAACAATGGTCAGAGGGATTACGGTTTATTCAGGGCAAAACAAATCGTGCCTTGCACGCAGGGATTAGAAAAAGTCCTTACGAGGACATGTTTGGTAACAAGCAAAGAATCGGACTGGCAGAATCGTCCCTGTAAAAAAAAAACATATGAATCTTTGGAAAAGGAAGACGGTTTGGAGAAAATCTTGGAAGGGATGACAGTCGAAAAATACCAGGAAGGGGAAGAAAATGTAATCAATGTAATCAATGCAGTATCCACTGTGGCAGCATGTTCCATTTGAGGAGATTTTGGAGTTACCCAACCATGTAAAACATGCAACTTAAAAGTGCACATGAAGTGTGGGATTAAAATTGAAGGAGAAGTCATATGCAACCTTTGCTGCCGACATAATGCAATCAGAGAGCAACGCGAGAACTGCTAGAGCCGGAATGGAAAAGCAAGCTGGAAAAATGCTGGCGCTGTCCCGTAAAAAACTACCTCCGGATGAGATCGGTCAAAATGTCATAGTCAAAATTCCAGATGTCGACAGAGGGTGGCTTGTCCCTAAGAGTGTTCATGCTTAGAGTGCTGGAAAGACTTTATAGTCGTAATGACTATAAAAACTTTGCTGATTCAATTTTTTTTATAAACGCATTGGATGTTCCAAGTCTGTTAAATTTGAGAAAAGCTTCAGATCTTTCGTCTGGATCAAAGCAGGGATTTGTAATGTGCCATTGTAATACAAAAAGTGCAACTGCAGGGCCAATGAAGTGCTATGCAATTCTAAATGCCACTATTATAATAGTTCCTGCAAAAACAAGTAAATAGCTTTATCTAACTGTGAACAGTTACCTATTATTAAAGTCTCATGCAGAAATAAGCCTACAATAAAGATTTTGAAATTTTCAGTTATTTCTGTAAATTTATTGACACGAATCATATTAAAAGTATGGTCGGTTTATGAGCTTTCTAAATCATTCAGAATGCGTCGTGACCGTTTGAGCATTGTCCACGACGCGTTGTGGTCAACAAGAACGGACACAACGCGAAAATTTATGTCATTTCGGTATTTGGTCGTTCGGCATCGTCCGCAACGCGTTGCGGTCTTTTTTCTCTCTCAATGAGCGTTTTCGATGTTTGAGCGTAACATATACATAACATAACTGGGAAAAAGTTTACCTGCACGAGTGTCTGGGAATGTAGTTTGTGTCGTTGGACTGGCAGTCTGTCGTGGCGGACTGGTCTGCCATGGTTCTAAAGGAAAAAAAAACACAAATGTTTTAATAAAAAATGAAAAATAATCTTTCAAAATCTTTTTTTAACATATCAAGAAAGTTTTCAAAGACAGTAGAAGCTCGATTATCCGGAATCCGCTTTATCCGGAACAAAATGATTTTCAAATATGTACCTATGTACTTATGTACTTCATACATAGATATAGGTATGCATTTCCCCGGGAATAATAAATATTTTTCATTGACGAGGTTTTAGAATTTCACAGAACTTGCCCAATAAAAAACTGGTTTGTTTCCTGACTCCTTCACTTCGAATAAGAATTACAGCTCCACTTCAGTTAGGTACTGTTCCTTTTACGATTTTCATTTTCAGTTTCAAGTAGGCAATCCTCTTTAGGCAAGTAAACATGCCGCCCATCAATTTGAAAAAGTGTAAAAAGATGGTCGTAACCATGAATGATAAGTGGCAGGACCCTATGACATCTCTAGAGGAGAATGTTATCCGATTACTCCTCTCTGAGAATTTTGGTTCATGGTAACTTATTCTTATATGTATTTGTTTAAAACTCCGTATTATCCAAACTTCCACTTATCCAAAATGGGTCCGGTCCACATTACTTCGGATAATCGAGCTTCTACTGTTAAGTTTACTTATTATTAAAGAACAATTTTTTTTATTTTATGAATACCCGAATCTTTCCTCAGAGCTAAGGAGAGTTTTAGATCCCGACTCAGACAAGAATTCTTGCCAAACCGAGTTTTTGAAATTTGGAATCGACTACCTCCGGAAGTTGTCGGCGCTCCAAGCGTCGGTGCCTTTAAGCGTCGCTTGGACGGCTTTGGCCTGTCATCTGGATAGGAGCTGTTTAGAACCATAGAGCTGTTTAGCTGATAGAACCACGCAACCACGCACATGTTGCGTGGTTGGCTGCCTTCGGTTAGATTGGGTAATTCATGTTCAACTTGACTCTTTCCCTCTTTTTTGCTCTGTATATTTTTGTGCATTTTACTTGTGTGAAAAAACATTGTTAGGTATATGTGGTATTTTCTTTTGTTTTTCATTGTGTCACATAGAATTGCTTCTTGACTCTTTTCAAATTGTAATAATAATAATAATAATAACTCCCAATTGGTCCCCAATATACCTAGCTAATATCTTATCAACCTATTGTGGGCGTTCAAGCAAAAATCACTAACAGCGGGTATAGAATAGAATTTTTTTAGAATAGAATAGAATTTTATTACGCTTACAATTATTATTACACAGCCAAGTCATACAGAATACAATATAAAAAAAAAAAAAAACACAGTGTGCAAGTAAGTGCAACATGTCAACATCTACAATAAAATATCTACAAAACAGTACAATACACAACACAACCTTTATGGCTGTTTCAATCCACCATTGTGCAGCACTTGTCTTGAATCAAGATATTCTTGTACACTATAAATGGTCTTTTCCAACAGTAGAGTTCTAACAGCCTTGCGGAACCCAGATACAGAGTATGAACAAAAGCAATCTGGTAGTTTGTTGTAAAACTTGATGCACCAGTAGTCCACTGTATGTTGTGTCATTGTTAAGCGGTGAAAGGGAATGGTGAATGTGTCACAGCCTGTGGTGTTGTAGTGATGGATTTGGCCGTTTTTCTCAAACTTGTCCTTATTTATATGCACATACATCACGCGCACATTATGTACGCAGATGGTACAGTAAGAATGTGCAGCCTCTTGAAAAGCTCCCGGCAACTGTTTCTGTAGCCCGCTGATGCCAGGAGACGAACTGCCCTCTTCTGCATCAGCAATACTTCCCGAATCTTTGTCGAACTGCCCCAAATCAAAATCCCATAGGTCACTACACTATGAAAGTGTGCATAATATGCCGTCAAGGCAGCTTATGTGTAAGATGTCTTCAACACTGGCCTCTCTGAGGTAAAAAGAGGTCATGTTGTCAGTCCTTGCGTTTCGGAGATATGTCAAGGCCGTTGAGAAGTCCAAATTTGTTCCTTCTTTGCATGAATGTGCAAAATAGCTGTTCAATGTTTCTGGATTCAATGGACAATCCTTATATTTTTTTCAGGTTTACTAGAATTAATTACCTTCCAAGTAGCCTGTTGTGTGTTATCTGATGCACGTATTATGTATTTGGTATTCTTGGCTTTTTTGGTCTCTGAAATTCTCCTTTTGTAGTAGCATCTGTATGAATTGTATGCATTCCTGCTCTCTGTGTCGTCCTTCACCTTAAATATTGTGTAAAGGCTCATTAGGTTAACGGGCAGATTTCTGTGCTCATTTTTGAAGCTTATATCAACGTCAAATGACTTTTGTTGACATTTTTGTAATCCCTTTCATGCAAAGAATGACAAAATTGCAATATTTGCCACACAGAGTCGATACCTTCTTCTGAAACGGCCACAGAAATCTGCCCGTTAATGAACCTTTATATTTATAATACCCGCTGTAAGTCCGTTTACCATTTACTTAAAGTCACTAAGAAAATGGCATTAATAAAAAGGCCTCTCAATCAATCAACAATGGAATAATTGTGTAAAATAAACGAAAATGCGTCATCCGCATGCGCAGTATTCTCAGTTTTTGGCGATTTAGCAACAGCGTGATAAAAAACAAACCCTACTGCTATCGCAGTTACTGACGTGGAGCTAATTCGCCCACTAAAATCCATGACCGTATGGGCATTATTATGTTTTCGTAGCTTTCGTACACAATTCACATGAAATTCGGATCAATTAAAATTGAACCCGATTCTCTCTCCCCTGAAATTTCAAAAATTGAAATGGCCGTCGATTTAGTGGCCGAATTAACTCCATCCACGATACATGTGGGTCGACATTATACAATGGGAATAAGCGACGAGTTTTTACTGCTGCCGAACTAAAAAGGTTAACCGGTTAAAACAGATTCGGTTAACCGGTTATCAAAATTTAATAAAAAGCACAGCCCTAGTTTCTTAATTAGGATTTTTGAATAACTGCTAACAAATTTCAGTGTTTGCTTTTTTCAGAATGTTGTTTTCTTATTTTGTTCAAAAGAAAATAAATTTTAACAATTTGCTATTTGCTGGTTAGAAAAAGAGTTATTTGGGTCTCCTGTAACCTGTAAAGTTGACTTTTTTGGCTTATCTCCTTTTACCTTTTACCCACAGAGAAGATAAGCATTTCTTGACTTGAATTTGTATTTTTTGGGGTTCAGTCCTGCTAAAGCTTCAAAGACCAACTTCTAGCATAATTTTACTTTTGAAAAATGAAGTATGCCTTGGAAATGTAAAAAAAAAATATGTGGAGTGGTTTCTTTTCTGTAGCAAATACGACAAAAAATTAATTCAAAAAGTTGTTTATTTAGAATCAACATTTAGGCCTCTGTACCTACTAAATTTCAAAACCATTGACCAATCATGATTTTTCATTTCACTTTATTATTTTTTTCTAAAACCCAAGAATTTTATTTTAAAATTATTAAAAATTATAAATATTTGACATAGAGGCCTAAATATTGATTCTAAACAACTTTTTTAAATAACTTTTCGTCGAATTTCCACATAAATGGCACTTTAATCCACATAAAAAGAATTTTTTGAAAATTTCCAAGGCAGAGATTTTTCAAAATTGATTTTATGACAGTCAACCAAGCAGGGTTGGACCCCGACATATTTTAATTCAGATGGAGGATTTTTGTTTTATAAGAGTCCTTTCACCCTATCCGGGGACACCTGTATATTTTCAGAAATAAAAAGATGAACTAAGATTTTCACTGACCCCCCTTCCCTTTAAATTTGGCTCCCATTCATTCAGAACCAAAAGTCAAATAAGATCATATCACTCTTACAAAATGTCAAAATTGTCATTAAAATGTCAGCACGACCTTCCTGACATTTTACCTTCCCAGGTAATCATTTTATATAAACAGAAACGTCAATAAGAGCTAATGTCAACAATGTCTTAATAAATCTCATTTTTCAATTCATTCAAAAATGAAATGAGTAAACAGTGGTTATGACATTTTAAACTGAATGAAACAGGAGCGCTGCTATTTCCGGTTTGAACATGAATCAAAAGATTCAACAATGAACAGCCAGACAGTTCTTGCAAAAAGAACAAAAATTAAAATTCGGATCAATAGTTGCGCTAACCAACTAGACGAGAGGTCATTGAACCAGGTTATAATACACTCGCCAATTAATGAAGATTTTATTTTACGGTGAAGAAAATCGGAATAAATATTTGAATCAATATTTCCACCGTTTTTCTGTTAAAATTGATTCAGGAAGAACGAACTGACACATCTGTCATTGTTACTGGTGACAGTGGTGTGGTGACCCGAGACCTCGTTATTTAAAAGGACATGCGAGAAATAGGAAAAAACAACGCGGATAACGGATGAAAACCTAGAAGGAAGGTGATACCCACTACTGAAGGCAAAAAATAGAAAAATCTAATGCCAAGAATTAATCAAAAGCGCTAGTACTGAGACCACTAATTGTGCGAAAATTCATTAGAAAACTCGGAATTTGTTCGTGTTGGCATACAATAATAATGTATAGGTTTAGATTTGATTGAACTAACCCAAATCAATAATTTAATAAAGCACAAACCACCCGGTAATAAATACCCGTAAATTAATAATAATTATTGCGTTTTATTATTAGCTAATCAACGACCTATTTAAATTTGAGAGCGTAGTCCGAAAAGGACAGAAAAGACGCATACAAATTATTAAAGGTCGCTATGGGTTTTAATTTAACAGGTTAAGAAACGGGACACCAAGCAAACAATTATTACTAGCGACATTTCCACCGTCGAGCGGACAGAAAAATTTACTCGCTCGAGCGAGGCGTCCGTAAAGTTCACCCAAAGAGCCCCACGGAGCTCTCCAATTCGTAAAACTAGATCAGATTCAGTCAGCTACCCACTCTAGGCACAAAACACATAAAGACATTTCCTTGGATTTCCCCGCGTGCACACTCAAGAATTGGAAAAACTTACGGCCAGAAGGTCCGGGATACATTATCTGAAGTAAAAAATTAAACTACACAAACACACAATACACACCACGAGTTGAAAATTATTCTAACTCTACAAACTAGAAAGGCAGGCGGACATTTGCAATTTTATAGAAGCGGGCGCCGTTGCCAGCGCGTCTCTGACTGGACTGGACTGAACGACTCGTCAAGTCATGTGCAGGAAATTTGAATTAATTAATCAAGCGCGGGACTGCAAACTGCAAGATAATTCCGATTTCTTTAAAATTGCGAAATTATTAAAATTAATTATAAATGCAACTTACTAGGTAATAGAGCTAAAATCGTTTCAAAGCATATTATTGAATCATTAATAATTTCATTTCTGACAGCATCTAAGGTGGAAAGGAGCAGGTTGGCAACCCTGGAAGCTAGGCGCGGATGAAACTCGAGCAATAGAATCTATAGACGTTGTCAGATTTCTTTTAAAGATTTACTTCTCTGATGAACGCGGTCTATTCAATAACGTGAAATCACGTCTCTGGATTATCATTTGAATTTTGAAGCAGAATTGCGTGAACTAGGAAAAGAAAAAAATCGATTCACCAAAAAATTAAAATCGATTCAGAAAAAATCGAGTGTAAAATGTCTTCTTCTTCTTCTATTTCTATGGCTTGGGCACCATTGTGCATACAGCCAGCTTCAAGTGTTTCTATGATTTGGCCAGATTTTGATATCTTAGCGATTTCCAGTGCTTGTAATTAACTTAAAGAGAGTTTAGTATTTGGACAAAACACAACAAAGGAAATAACTCTTCTCTCTCTGGAGCAACAGCAGAGCATTAACACACCACACCCGAAAGTTGCCTCTGGATAGATCCCAAGATAGAGGAGGGAGAGTGTAAAATGAATCGATTCACTGATCATCGATTTTCATTTCTAACCTTACTAATGAATGATATGTTTGTCTGTCATATGTGACAGATGTGACAACACAAGTGATAGATTGCAGAAATGCAGGGTCCAGCTAGAAACACACCATTATTGTCTTTGTCAAATCATCATTTTTAAGTATTACATAGCCTGTGTATTATTACACAAAGACTGAGCAACATAAAATACACTGGCAGTAGGCCATGTAAGAGTGGGATAGAAAATAAAGTATGCCTTCTACAAATTATTAGTTACAATTCAATTGACAGTTCGGATAAAGATCTGAAATATAAAGTAAGGTTATGGTTGTGTTCCTGTCAGTTAACAAGCGTCTCGCAACAGTAGGTAACTAATTTGAAGATAAAAAACTGCACTTGTAGCACTAATGATGCAAGTAGGTAACAGTAACCGTATGGTCTAAATTTTGAAAGGAGTCATACGCAACCTTGTAAAAACACCACAAATACGTGACAATTTTTTTTAGCTTAAAATGAGCCCTTTCGAAAGACACTTTTTAGTTCAGATAGTTCAGTTTGTGAAGTGAATACGCAGTTCTAAGTTCCAATGTTATAGGCATTTGTATATCAACATACGTCATGGCCTATCGTCAGTCTTTTTTTTGTTGCTCACGCTCTCACGCTTACACACAATTCAACAAGTCACAAATCTCAATTTTATTAAAAATACTGTAAATAATAGAAAAATGTACACCGGGCAAAGAGGAGACATTGATATAATAAAAAAAAGGAAACCATTTTCAGTTCATTACTAACACTCCTAATTGTTATAGTACTTAATTGTTAGTATGAAAGTTTGACATAAACATGCAGCAGTAATCTTTGAAAGTAACAAGCATATCCAAATTTCGCTCAATCTAGCAACACCGCCGCAACAGTACACCTTTATTATGACGTCATACATTTTAAGCTACGACGTCACCACTAGTGACGGGATATAACGTTAAAATTCAGTAACGTTACTTCTCGTTCCGTTCCAATGAAATAACGTTCCAAAATAACGTTATTTTGTAACGTTACTTTGTTATGAACGAACAATAATGACAATGGTCTGGGAAGTGGGAACTTGGATAAGTAAACGACTGAAATTAAAGAATGAAAGATGAAACGACAGCGAGTGAGTAACCAAACGTCCATGGCAAGCGTAGCAAAATAACGTCGATGTTCATAATAAATAAAAATTAAATAATAATTATCATTTCCGCAAACCGAAGTTACAGGCCTTAAAAACTATGAGGAATACGAGGTTATAAAATAAACGAGAGGATTTACCTACAAATATTTTTTTCTTTTTATGTTTTAAACTCAATTTTGAAACAATAGGTCCTACCTACCAATAGAAGAAAATTAAATGAAAAAAATGCTCACCCATCAAAATAAATAACTTTCATTATTATAAAAATTCTTCTATGAAAAAAATAAGTAGGTACCTATCTAATTAAAATTAAATTTGATTATTTTTATTGAACCTTGCTTCTTATTAGTTGTTAAATGTTCTTCGTCTTTATTTGGGTTTTAGGTTCGATATTAAAATATTATTTTTCAAAAATATTTTTATAAAATTGAAACGTTTCGAGATCGATTGGTCTCTTGTTCACTCATAAATAATTGTAAAAAATATGTAAAAACTTAAAAATACTTTAAAAAATCATAATTATTATATTAAAATGTCGTAAATGGTGTGTTTTTAAATTTTAGAAAAAATATAAGTAAATTAATTTTGATCTTGATTTCAAGATTAATTTAATTAATTAATTTAATAATTAATTTCAAGATCAAAATTAATTTACTTATATTTTTTCTAAAATTTAAAAACACATCATTTACGACATTTTAATATAATAATTATGATTTTTTAAAGTATTTTTAAGTTTTTACATATTTTTTACAATTATTTATGAGTGAACAAGAGACCAATCGATCTCGAAACGTTTCAATTTTATAAAAATATTTTTGAAAAATAATATTTTAATATCGAACCTAAAACCCAAATAAAAGACGAAGAACATTTAACAATTAAAATTAAAATTTAGAGTTAATAAAAAATATGCTACATTAATATAACTCCTTTGCTTTGATTTTTTTAAGGTATATAAAGTAGGTCAGTTATTACTAAATTATAAGTTTTATATAAATACCTATTACCTATAGGTACCTATACCTACACATTTTTATGTGTGAATGAGAATGTGATATGCAACGTAATGTAACGCAACGAAGAATGAAGACGAAAGTTATCTGATCTGCAGAAGTTAAATAATGTAATGGAACGAATGATGGAACGGAACGAAAGGAATAACTTATTAACTTATAACTTATAATGTGATATGCAACGTAATGTAACGCAACGGAGAATGAAGACGAAAGTTATCTGATCTGCAGAAGTTAAATAATGTAATGGAACGAATGACGGAACGGAACTAAGACTAAGGGAAGAAATAACTTATCTAAAGTTATAACTTATAAAATAACTTATCGACAAGGAACGGGTAGGTAACGCGTCAGCGCATTAGGTATCCAGCTGAATTCTATAAGTTATACAAATAACGAATAACTTATCGTACAGGGAACGGAACGTAACGTTACAAAAAAATAACGTTCCAAAATAACGTTACTGGTATAACGTCTCGTCACTAGTCACCACAAACGGGGCCTCGTTTTGTTTTCAATGGTTTCATGTTTATTGTTTAGGAATATTTTCTTTTCTTTGTTTCCGCAGCACGAGATAGCGCCTCAATGGACAGAAATTAGAACAAAAAAGAACAATAGAGCTCGAATTACCAATTGTTATTATGAATAAATCTCTAATTAAATCTCTCTAATTATTGTTAAAATTGAAATTTACTATTATACCTACGTAAATTGAATAATTGAAATTGAAATACGTAAAGGAAGAATAAAATACTGGACTGAATAATAAATTATGTCAAGGCTCAACTAGATGTATACAGGGAGAGGCGCGAGAACCTTAGGGCATTTTTATAAGGAGAAGTCCTGGGAGTAGAAGTCTAAAAATTTGTACGTGTATGATTTCGGTTTTGCCGAGCTGAACTAAAATATTCACAACCCCTCACCATTTCCGGTTATACCGGAAGTTGCCATCAATTTTCTTATTTTAAATGGGACAGCCTGTATATTATTATATTTTCAGATTGTCTGAAAAAATGCAATAAAAATGGGGTTCACAGTTCAAAATTGTACCGAGTGGTTTATGAGTTATAAACAAATGAAAATCGCATTTTTCATTTTCAAAGCAGCTTAGGTCGAAAACGGGTCAAGATATCGGAAAACGGCTTACATGTCCCTATCTTAACTTTTCACGTAGTATCCTATGGTGCTGATGAAATTTGTATACAAAGTGATGAAAAATCAGCGATTTTCAAAAAAAAAATTAATAAAAATATTTTTTTTTGTAGGTACTCTAGCGTAGTATACAAAAAGTTAGGATAGGGACATGTAAGCCGTTTTCCGATATCTTGACCCGTTTTCAAGCTAAGCTGCTTTGAAAATGGAAAATTGCAATTTTCATTTGTTTATAACTCATAAATTGGTCGTTACAAATTTGAACTGTAAACATTATTTTTATTACTTTTTTTCAGGCAATCTGAAAATGTAATAATATACAGGGTGTACCATTTAAAAAAAGAAAAATATGGCAACTTCCAATATAACCGGAAGTGGTGTGGGGTTGTGAATATTTTAGTTCAGCTCGTCAAAACCGAAATTATACACGCACAAATTTTAAGACTTCTACTCCCAGGACTTTTCCATATAAAAATGCCCTAAGGTTCTCGCGCCTCACCCTGTACAATATTATTGGGGATTCACAGGATGTTGCCGCGTCTCTTCCCTTCCTGTCGAACTCCCGTAGTGTTGTAGAGGCACAGGGAAGCACCATATTTCTACAGCCACTCTGCCTTCACTCGCGTTGCACACCCGCTCCGACTTCGTTCGATGTCTCCCCTCCACGGCTGCTTGCAGACAGTCGGTGGTTCCCCGTGGTGGAATCGTTGAATCTCACCGATAGACCACCGCAGTCCGCACTGGCGCCGGAGGATCCAGCAAAGGACAGCTACCTTAGAGGCGGTCCCACAGTAGCCAATCATTTAATTATTCGTACATGACAGAATTCATAATCTATGTATTAGCAACATTGGTACCTACACGTCATCACTCATCAGTCATCAATATTCGTAGGTCATGACTATTACCTGGGAAGTACCGACGGTCGTACATTGTGCATTGTGGTTGTACCAACTGAATAGACGCCGTCAGTGTGACGTCACTGGGCGGAGCTAAGTATAAATGGTCCCAAATATTTTGAGACCATTCACCACCATTCAAACCGTTCACGTTGCCATTGTTGTCAGTTGTCGGGATTTTAAGTTCACGTGGTGAATGTGGTCCTGAAGTTTGACCTATTGATGTAATTTTTAGGCATCGACCTGCGATCGCCATCAATTAATTGAATTGAACTAAATCATATTTTAAGTTTCTGTGGAGCTCGAGCCGTCTTACGGTAATTTTATTTTTATCACAAAAATATTCGCTTTTACTGTAATCGAAAGTTTACAGTGAAACTGACAACTCTGCAATGTCAAATGCTTGTTTATTTGGATTGGAACCCTAGCCGTTTGCCCCGCCCACTAACGGCGTCCATTGATAGTGCATAATGGATGTAGGCCAACTAACTCTTGGGGTTTCCAAGGGGAACCACCGACCAATTTGGAAGTCTCCATGGAGGGGAGACGTCGAACGAGTACCGCGATGGAGTGAATAATAGAAAGTAGGCAGTGCGAGCGAGGGAGGCGTGATGAAGAAAATGGAACAGGTGTGGGCTTAATAGCCAAATTATATTATGGATTGTTTCTGGTCGTGAAATTTAACAAAATACTTTTGGAAATGTGTTTCCTTGTATACCTACTAAGTAATAATAAGTAACACATCTGTGGGACCACCTCTACGGTAGCTGTCCTTGGCTGCTTCCGCCGCCGGCAGTACGGTGGTCTGACGGTGAGTTTCGACGGGGAACCACCGACCGTCTGCAAGCAGTCGCAGTGTGGAGACGTCGAACGAGGACAGAGAGAGTTCAACGCGAACAATATCAGTGAGGGAATGGAAACGCTCCGGGTTGCTACTCAATATATTCTTATACAGGGTGTCCCAGCTTATTCGAAGCGGTCTCTGTAGGCCAAACGATGGATTTTTTCCAAAAAAATTTTGCACATTCGGTAATTGTTTACATCCGCGGCTCCTAAGTTTCATCAATTTTTTCGGGACCGAGGAGCGAAATAGGGGTGCTGGGTGGGTAAGAAAGTAAAAACAGCCATGGCAAACTAATATTAAGGTCACAACTAAGGCCTCTTTGGCACTACGGTCGAATTTCTATTTTTTTTTTCACTTTCAGGGCAAGGAAAATCTTCGAAAATAACAGTACCACGATTTTTATTTTGAATTTTGCATTTATTTTGAATTTATAATCCGAAAATCATTGCATCAATCCCTGTGCGGACTGAACACGTGATGAAAGCGGATATATCGCTCAGTCCGCCTCTGTGAACCTCTAACACAGAATAGAATGCTTGGCAATTATGGTGAAGTGGTTTTATCCGGAATCGCGGCATCTAATCGGTGCCTCTTGTCAGGACCGCACTCCCTCCGCACTCTCAAAACCATTTTTTTACACCGTTTTGTGGCTTTCCCTTTCATTTGCCCAGCAAATGAATACCTTCCTGGTGTTACTATAGGTATGTTCTCCACCCCTATATAAGTTCCATAGTGAAACTGTAGGAGCCGCAGATGTAAATAATGACCGCACATTCAAGTACAGGATCACAATGGCCATAATTTAAAATTATTTTTGGGTATACAGAGTGTCCCATATGACAGTGGCATATCAAAGTTATGTTTTTTTAAATGGAATGCTCCTAGGTTATTTCATTTTTAGATTGTCTGAAAAGAGAAAATAAGATTAGCTTTTACAGTTGGTGTTTAAATTCAGAAGTTTTTGAGTTATAAACAAGTGAAAATCGTCATTTTTCAAGTTCAAGGCCCTGTGCAACGAAAACGGTTCAAGATAGAGAAAAACGGCTTACATGTCCCTATTTTAACTTTTCATGTACTATCCTATGATGTGGATGAAATGTTTATACAGGGTGATAAAAAATTTGAATAATTCTGAGATTTCTCCACGCGTCGCTAAATAAAAAAATCAAAGAAAGTACAAATGTTTCTATACCATAGGATAGTACATGAAAAGTTAAAATAGGGACATGTAAGCCGTTTTTCTCTATCTTTAGCCGTTTTCGTTGTACAGGGCCTTGAACTTGAAAAATGACGATTTTCACTTGTTTATAACTCAAAAACTTCTAAATTTAAACACCAACTGTAAAACCCAATCTTTATTTCTCTTCTAAGACAATCTAAAAATGCAATAACATAGGAGCAATCCATTTAAAAAAACATAACTTTGATATGCCACTCTCATATGGGACACTCTGTATACTCCAAAATAATTTTAAATTATGGCGATTGTGATTCTGTACTTGAATTTTCAAAAATTTTTTTGAAAAAGTCCATCGTTTGGCCTACAGAGACCGCTTCGAATAAGCTGGGACACCCTGTATATTCTAATAATAATCAATTACGAAGTGTTACGAGATTAGAGTTGAATAAAAATAGTTGTAGAAATACGGTGTTTCCCTGTGCCTCTACAAATTAGTCTACAACACATCCAAAGTAAAGTTTTGGGGAACTACCCCTGAATGCAAAAAACTACCCTTTTGTCGCTTTTTAGTAGATAGACGTGAGAATGTGTGATGTGTTAGATTAATATTGGGTTTTTTGAGGTGTAATGGTGGAATTATTTACGTCATTAAGTTGAACTATTCGACAACCGCGGGTTGAAACAATTCATAGGTAAGCCGCTGCTTGTGTTCAAGTATCCCAAGAAATTTATAAAATGGTTCCTCTGTTTTTCCAGTGAGAGGTACCCCGTAAAACCACCCAGTCTATACTCTTGGTTTTCGAAACCGGGAGAACGCATAGGACAAATCGAAAAACAAGGTATGGTTAGTTTTTCGCATTTAGGGATAGTCTGCATGGCATGAGTTATATGAAGCACGAACAAGTGGTCCGCGCCAAAAAAAAAGCTGAGGGTATTTTTTTTTATTTTGGGGTTTTTTGGTCATCAGGGAAGGTGTAGTTTGTTCTCCAAAACTCCTTGGAGTTGAACGAAAAGTTGAAACAGATCGACGGCCTTTTTACAAAAAAAAAACTCACCATTTTGTTGCATTGTCTGTGTATGGTGCACCAAATGAGGGTTCAAGTCGCGATTAAGGTTCTGATGCCTGTGTCCGATCAAACTGAGCGCAGTTATGTCGGGTAAGAGCTGAGGGATGCCTGGCTGGATGTTGCCAAGCTCCGTTTCTGTTGACATATTTGCTTATCCTGGAACAATTTAAAAAAATCATTGAAGTGATTTAGTGATACTTCACCAGGTTTACACCCGTATTCACAAACGATAATTTCCTAAATAATTACGTAATCAATTATCCCCATCTCATTCTATTGCAAAAAAATTGCATATCTCCATCTCACTCATTTAAATAATTACGTAATTATTTAGGAAATTATCGTTTGTGAATACGGGCAATAATCTCAAACATTTTGAAATAGTATTTCAAATCATTTGAACAATAATTGAACTTAGAATTAGATTTTAAAAATCTCTTCTCCCAAGCCATTATAGGTTTGGCATTTAACAGATATATTTTATGGCTTATATTTCCACTCCACTACACTTTGATTATACGTTTAAAATACCTAATAATATGTACATATCTTATATACCTACATAAAGTGTACTCAAAGAGTAGGTAATAGTTACTATAACTGACAGGTGTGTGTATATCCATCCATTACTTACCACTTACCAGGCTGTTTGAAGAAATTTCTCCCTTTTGTTATAATGGATTTTGCCTATCTTATCTTTTTGGTAATATTAATAGCAAACTAATGACATTGTAAGTACTTTTTCATTAGGTACAGATACCCACTCAAACTATGATGCATATCATTAGTGCGTTTATCCTATGAATTAGGTACTTAATTATTTCTCCTTTAATAAATAACTACCTGCTATATCTTTTATTCAACACGAGTGTCCACCCAAAAATGACCCAAGTCATGAAACAAAAGAAATTAAATTTTAATGAAATTTGCAAACCAACTACAAAATCAAAAGCCACAAATTGATAAGCTTTATTGGTTTAAAAGTGCATTCAATTAGCGCCACGACGTCGTTAATCATTGTCGCGTTCGCTATAAGCTATTGAATTTTTTTGAGTGATCCACACAACATGTACCTCAGGAACTCCCGTTATTAAGTTGGGCCCGTTCAATTTTCTGAAAGCAGTCAATTTTTTATACGTCTGGCTCAGGAACGTGTGACATCATTGAAGAGACCGGCCGTTGCTACAGTGGCTCCAGTAGAGAGATAAAAGACCAGACCATCAGCCTTTAAATAGGAGCGCTCTTCCAGCCGCGCGCGACTGGAAGAGCGCTCCTATTTTTTCATCGAATTTTTCATCGTCTACCGCAGTTGTGGATGAAATGTTCGGAACAAATCTCCATGGACCACAGCAAAACCAGACAGCCCGGAATTAATTATGATTTCAATTCAAGCCTACACACATCAATTAGAACTAGAGTATACCTAGTTCAGGAGTTCTACCGTGTCCCCGGATAGGTGAAACGACTCTTATAAAAGACACAAATTTTTTGATTTTAAATTTAATTTTTTGGGGTTCAGCCCTGCTTGGCTAAAGAGTAATTTCTAACAAACTTTTAGTTTTGAAAAATCAAGCATGCCTTGGAAATTTCCAAGAAACCGGTTTTTCTGTTGAGTAAAGTGCCTTTTATGTGGCAAATACGACAAAATGTTATTTGAAAAAGTTGTTCAGAATATATATTATAATATCATTCTTTATTACAAATAAAATTCTTTGATTTGTGAAATAAACATAAAAGAAATGTAGAAGATCAAAGTTGGCCTATGATTTTGAAATTTGGTATACGGACCTAAATGTTGATTTTTAACAACTTTTTCAAATAAAATTTTTTCGTATTTGCCACATAAAAGGCACTTTACTCCACAGAAAAAATGTTTTTTTTTTAATTTCCAAGGCATGCTTGCTTTTTCAAAACTAAAATTTTGTTAGAAATTACTCTTTAACCAAGCAGAGCTGAACCCCAAAAAAATGAAAATTAAAATCAAAAATATTTTTTTGTCTTTTATAAGAGTCGTTTCACCTATCCGGGGACACACGGTATATATAAAATTTTAAAGAATTTCGCGGAACAAAGCACTTTTTTAAAGTAAGAACTCCCATTTCTGCGGGCAACTTTAGGCGCCCCAATTTATCTCAGAAAACTAATTCTGAAGCGATACATAGCAGCGAAGAGTTGAGTTTTGGAGTTTCTGAATTTTTCCAAAATTGTTCCAATTGTTACAAAAAAATATAAATAAATCTCCGGAAATTAGTTATTGTTATCAGAGTTCTGAGTATAGCCGCTGAAGAGTTCTATAGGAAAATTCTCTCCCACTCAGCCGAGAACTCAATGGTTTAATAAAACAAAACTGTTGTCTTAATTATTATTGCAGCATTGATTGTCAAAAATTGGCCGCCGTAAATGAGTTCTTCTCATGATACAATAAACTTGCCCAAGTTCCCCCTCTACACGTTACATTTTATGACGTCACCGGATGCCAAACTGTCACTTTCCATTTCGGTCTATATGAATAGCGCTTTGAATTTAGGAAGTATGGTGTTTTAATAAGTTTTGATTTTGCGTTATTCTTTGAAAAGCAAGAACTGTTGAACAATGCGGTTTACTGTCTACAATTATTATTATTATGTAATAACGATAGCAGAACAAAATATAACATCGATTATGTGATGTTTTTGTTTTCCGAATGATCCAGTATTATCAAAGACAAAATAAATACGGCAAATAATGCCAGAGTGAGTTCAAAACATTTTAAAGCAAGTTAATATAATAATATATTCGTAATCTTATGAACTGTTGGTATGGAGTGAAAAGACGCCGGCAGATTAAATCTGGAAAAATTCCAATGGAACATCTCCAAAATCTCAGTTGACTTCAGAAGTATCTATTTCAAAGAAAGGGAATCGAGGATTAATAAATCGATTTCTTTTGGTTAACAAAATCTTAACTAGCCGACAAAATCAATAAATCAATAAAGGTAACTTCACATTCTTTATATAATCTAATTATTTGCCTGATATTTATTTTATTATTTTTTTAATCCTGTCCTGATACCTACAAGGTACCTATGGTACGATTAAATTTGAAAAATCATATGTGACGTCGACGACCGACGTCATACAAACCGTAAACCGTCCGAATTAAGATTTTTCATTTCACCAGAAAATGTCAAACAGTTAATTGTCAAGTTGTGAACGAGCGTAAATTATTAAAGGAACATTCAAACAATGAATTGAACGGTTAAAGTCAGTTTGACAGCCACTGACAACTACATAAAATTTATTTACGTGATGACATTCTATCCTCTGTGTTGTGCATTTAATTCTCATTCAAAACCAATGTTGACGTATATTTATTTATGCGGGATGGAGTGTTTAGACAAACTTGACGGTTTCTATGAGAACCACGTAAATGAAACAAAATAAATCGAACTATCAGAAAGACGTGTATGTATTCTTAATCGATACATATATGACTTTTTAAACTTAATCGTACTATAATTAAAGTATTTAATATAATCTTGAAAGTGATAATACATACTTCATACAAACTGCCCTTCTAAATAAGCACACATAGGTATAATTTAATAAACACTTGAAGAAAGCTTCCAAAATTTGAATTCTTCAATGCACAAGTCAATATAAATTCAAATTTCCCGCGCCGATGAGACCCGGTGACGTCATTGCGCCGACTTGACGAAAATAAGGCCCAATAGAGCGTGTTCTTTTATTCGCCTCGGTTGCAAACGGTGTCACACAAGATATTGTTACGGGTCTCACATTTATTAAAATCAATCTTAAAGTTTTACATTTTACAAAAGTCTTTTATTCTCCAACAAACTATAACTTACAGCAGTAACTTCTAAATCTAAAATAATCAGCTGTTTCTCTTATTTCCACACACAGATATTACACTTACACCACTCTCACTAAATTATACTTCACTTTTGTTTTCTACTTCACACTTCAATATCACTTCACTAAACAATACTACTCACTACTGGCTACTCTTACTCTGTGATACTTCAGGTCGCATTATTTACATCTAAGATAGGTATTACTGACCAACTCTCAAGTGCCGACATCAGTTCCTCTTTTTATATCCGCTGGCCGTGGACGTGGAGTCTAGAAATGTCAGATAGTTCACGGGGAACCATACAAAATCTCGAACATGCGTAGAATGCAGAATATTTCTGGTATTTAGTAGAACTGTCACACTGGCCGGTAATGTGTCATTCCTGTCGTGTAACTGGAACTGTCGCGAAGGTGACATTTCCTAGAATTTTTCGCGAGTGCTCTCGTTTTATTTTATTTTGGAATATAAATGATAAATGAAACTTTTCGTTAATTTAAATTTGACTACTTAATGACACATCACATTGTTTCATCAGCGATGACCAAATAATAACCCATGATCCAATCACTGATTGATTCCATCAGGTTTTACTGATGAATTTAAGAAGACGCTCAATCATACACATATATGTATATCTCCTTTCTTTACCTATGTCATTGTATATGAGTTCTTCTGAGTATAGCCTATGAATAAGTTTTTCAGATAAGTGATAAGTCATCTGTCACTTTGCCGAGACATAACTCTAATCAATCAGAACTCATTTTTTTTAATACTAATATCATTAATTTATTCATTGATTGATAATCGATTTCGTCATTAACAATTTAATTAAACTATCGAGTTCTCGGCCAAGTGAAAGATGGCGTTTCTATAATAGAACTCTTCAGGGGGTTCCCCAGAACTCTAATCACTTTCAGTAATTTTTGTTTGATTACTTTTAACTGTTCATTTGTTGGCAAGACAATCATCAATGTTGCAATTAACAATATCAAACTATTGACTTGACATTGAGTTCTAGTGGGCGAGACTTTCTATTGAACTCTTATTAGTGGGGGATACTATCAGAACTCAGAAAACTCATTTACCTACGCGGGGATTTCTAAAATATTATTGAATTTTGCAAAATAAAATTCGCCGCGACGCTGACCTGACTGACACAAAATAATTATTACCTTTTGCATTGTAGCCCTGTAGATATCGCTTTAGATATAAATATATCGCTTTGACGCTCTGGCACGTTATAGGGGTAGGTACTTCCCCAGATTTTTATTTTTATTCTTAGGCTATTTTTGGTCTGCACAGCCTATTGTAGAATTTATATATAGAGGTATTGTATTATTTTGAAAAAATGCAGACGTGCGCGATATATGGATTCCTTTAAATATGAATAAGCTGTAGGTAGATTAATTTAGGGACTTACAAAGTAGGTACCTACCTAAATATAATACTTATTAATGCAACTTGTTGCAGTTTGTTATTGACTTTCATTTTCACTCACGGTCACGAGTAGTAGGTAGGTAGAGGTACTCAACTCGCTCGGCAAACCAAACATCGCACATCACGTAACTACACCGCGACTCGCGTCGTGGCAAGGCCCTTGTTTTTTATTTTTCATTATCATCATGGGCGGCCAATCGCTAGGCGAGCAAGCACACTAGATACATTTCAAATAAAAGGACAATAAGGAGTGAGTACAAGGACGTCTGATTTTTTAAAAATTATAAGAATAAACAAGCAAATAAGACATCAGTGACTTTCTTATTGTTTTAAATTACATCGCAGATAATTTCAATTTATTTAAATTAGACGCAGGTACCTATGCTACTCATTGACAACACAATAATAATATGAAATGAAATAATGTCAAGATACCGATAATATAATAATGGAACATAGTTAATGGGAATAGGTAACCACGGCCCTGTCAGTCCGAAAGTAGTTGATAAATTTAATTATTATGCAATTGCATGTAAAAGAACGCATGCCACAGCCGTGAAGAGTAAAAACAAGTCAAAATATTGCTCATAGTTTTGGTGGGGTAAATTTAGGCCTAGGACAACAAATCCACGAAACAATTCAAGGCTACGCCGCCGGGTGAAATATCCACCGAACAAGATTCTACGTACCTTGGTAAATCACTTCAATGCCCAGCTGACATACGTTGTAACATCCCGGAACGAGTTCGGAATAGATTGCACGACCCGTGTCACGACAGGACATATCAGATTGGTGTTTTTCAAAGCCGAAAATCCGCAATCTTTGTTATGATTTCGCTTGTTTTGTATACCTGACCTGACGTGCTGTTCGTACTTCGAGACGCGTATGGCTCGGACCGCGCACGCCCGCATCAGGCTTCGTCATCGGCCAGATAGAAGTAGAGCTAGGCGCCACCAGTGACGTAGGTACGTTGTTCTTGCCCGCTCTAATCAGCGGTCTAATCTATGAATTCGCTTTCCTAATAATAACGATCAAACAACATTAGGAAATTGGAAATCGATTTTTTTTAATTTACCGCACTAAAAAAAGTGCGTTTTCTGTGATTTTTTCCTCATCGTCTTTAAAAAAATAAATTTAAAAAAGTTGCACACTAAACCATTTTGAATCGTGAATCTGGGTTCCGAGCTGCTGGAGCTGGAGCTGGGAAAAGAATGCATGAGTGCAATAATAAATTCATTGATTTTTGTCCCCCAGTCTTATGCCTATGATGCCTATTCCAACCTAAGTGTCGCTATGGTTGTATAGGGTGCTCGAAAATGATTAATAATGGTATTAAAAGAAGAAAAAAAAACTACATGCGCTTAAATAAAACCAATGTAGGTACCTATTTAATTAATTTTTTTTGTCATTATATACATCCGCGGCTCCTACAGTTTCACTATGGCACTTATACAGGGTGCACCATGTATCCTTCTCTATATTGCTATCTCCTGAACGCTAATAGATACAGGGTCGGTTAAATTAGAGAAAAGATGCGCAATTTTATGGTCATCTCGAATTCGTCAAAACATGCAAGATGACCGTTCCTGAAATATCCTGAAAAAACTGAAAAATCGAGATTTCTTATTTTCGTCATATCTTTTTTATTATTGGAAATTAATAAATAATTTTTTGTAGGCTTGCATAAGCCGTTAAGAGCTATCCATGTATCCATCTGACATTTCAAAAATTTTCAAGGCCTACTAGATCAAAGAGTTTTCACAGTCAACTTTCGTTTTCCTTATGGCCGCCATATTATTTTTGCCGCCATATTATTTTTTTATATCGTTCGATTTGAAAAAAATAATGGAAACCAAAAATTAATAAACTTCAAAAAAAAAATTCTAATTTTTATTTTTCTTTTTTCAAAGAAAAACCTAAAAAAATCGTCGAAAAACGTCAACATTTGTAAAATACGCCGAAATAGTGCTTGCCTTATGGTGTTTTATTTATCTATGAAATTCGGTCTAAAAAAGTGTTTATTGTAAAGAAAAAAGAAGAATAAAATTTTTTTTTAATTATTTTTTGAAGTTTAACAATTTTTAGTTTTTATGATTTTTTTTATACCGAAGAACATAAAAAAACAATATGGTGGCCATAAGAAAAACGAAAGTTGACTATGAAAATTCTGGGATCTAGTCGGCTTTGAAAATTTTTGAAATGTCAGATGGGTAGCTCTTGCCGACTTATGTAAGCCCACAAAAAATTATTTATTAATCTCCAATAATAAAAAATATATGGCAAAAATAAGAAATCTCGATTTTTCAGTTTTTTCAGGATATTTCAGGAACGGTCACAGTATGTCTCGACGGATTCGAGATGGCCACAAAACTGCGCTCCTTTGGACTTGTTTAACCGACTCTGTATCTGTTAGCGTTAGGAGGTAGCAATATAGAGAAGGATACATGGTGCACCCTGTATAGGGGTAGAGAACGCCGCGTACCTATAAGTAACACCAGGAAGGTAGGTATTCATTTGCTTTGCAAATGCAAGGGAAAGCAACAAAACGGCATTAAAAACCGATTTTGAAGGTGCAATGAAAGTATGGACCTGGCAGATGCGATGATTATAAATACCTCCATGGTCTGGGATGTAACCACTTGAGGAAAATGCCAAGCGCTTCGAAACGTATACAGTCACGTACTCGCATTATATCCGCTTTTTCATATCGTGAAAAGACCACAGGGGTTGATGTTACGATTTTTGGAATATAAATGCAAAATAAATGCAAATTTCAAAATAAAAACTGTGCTACTGTTAATCTCGAAGATTTTCCTTGTCCTAAAAGTGAAGAAAAAAATAGAAATTCGACCGTAATGTCAAAGAGGCCTTAGTTGTCACGTTAATATTAGTTTTCAATGGCTGTTTAAACTTCTTACCCACCCAGCACCCCTATTTCACTCCTCATCGGTCCCGAAAAAATTGATGAAACGTAGGAGCCGCGGATGTATATAATTACCTTTTTTTTTAACTTGGCATAATTTTACTTGATTTAGAATCCTCCTATTCACTTCAATTTTTTTACAGGAATTCTCAGTTATGGCATAGAGAGTATACATACCTACTTAACTAATTCTGCAGAAAAATTCTCTCAATTTTCAGCATTATTTTGAATTGCCGCCATATTTTTCATCTCATATTTTATCTGGCAACCCCTTGTATTGTCGGGGGTAATACCACGGCTTAGATTTCGCCAGATATTTTTATGCAGTTGGTCTCGAATACTTACTTACATTGGAAATTTAACGACAGCTTTTGAAAAAATCACTCGAGCTCTGCGCGCTCTCTGCAGATGGAGTTAAATTACCTACATGCAAGTAAGTATGAGAAAACAATTGCATATAAAAATATCCGGCTACATCTAAGGTCGAGTTGTATTTGTTGAGACAATTCCATCGAATAATAAGGTACTAAACGTTATTTATCAGTTAACAATACCAAAAATACCTTTTAAAAGGACAAATATTATTGTTAAAAATACAATTTTTGTATTTTATGTTGATATATTTCTTATAAAAATCAAATGGCAAACGGTAGGTAGCTATATCAGCACTTCTGGCATTCGTTTATAGCAGGCGTCTGTGTTCAATAAGTGGATAAGCTCCCTGACTGTCGTTCGAAGGTACCCGGGTTCAAACCCCGTTAAGGCAATGAAACTTTTTTTATCACATAGGTATAAATTTTTTTTTCCAAATAATAAAATTAATTGTGACTTTTAGTAATTGAGTGCCAAGGAATCGAGCCATTGCCATAGCAACATATGAACAAGCAGAATTATCGATAAATTTATCCACTTGCATTCTCTCTTCCTTCCTTGATACAAAAGATCCGATAGCAATTTCCATGCAAATGTCAATTGCAGTAAACATTGGCTCCCCTAATTATTTTACGGTAAAATGTAAATGTAACACTTGTTGGGGGAAAAAATTTTTGAGAAAATGAAAAAGGTTCCAATTTGTGACATTATGTTTATTATTGCATTGACTCCAACAATTAAAATTGCCATCAAATTACCAAAATGACGTCACAACGAAATAAAAACAATGAAAATGACGTCACAAAAATTGAAACCTTTTCCACGATTTTCTCGAAAATGGCGAAAAAAATGAGCCAACCCTAAAACCCAGTTGATGCATCGGACAGAATCGGCTTTTTTCCTCAACAAAAGTGTTGCATTTTAAAATTTTGCTAGAAAATAATTGTGGGAGCCACTTATTTTTTCAGCAACGGAATTCCCTATGTTCGTAAAAAAATTCCATAGTGCTATATTTGCGTATCTGTAGCTCTAAAATCACCCGATTCTGACAAAAATACTTACAGAATACCGCCGGTGTCATCATAGGCGAAATAGCCCCCAGATCCTAACTGGCTTTTCTACTCGAGTTTATCATTTTTCTTTCAACAATTCAGTGAAAAAAATCGCATTTTTTGGCTCTAACAAGAAAAAAAAACTAATGAAGTGATATGAATGATCCCCAATGGATGAATTGAAGAGAATTAAAATACGAACAAAATGACAGCTGAAACAACCAGATCGGTTCATTTTGGGAGACAAAAAAAAAACGAAAAAATGGCGTTTTTAAAAAAATTTGTAACGTCACTATTTTTTTTTGTTGTATGAGTGCAGGCTCTGTGCGAGATAATCGCTGTGTGCAAAGTCCAGACGCTGTCGAATAATTAGTTTTCGCGTCATTATAACCAAGAAGTTCTTATTCATACCATTTTTTGCATCGAGTTCGAGGCTCTGGATGCTTTGGCGGTCGTCCAATTCGAATTAATCAAACGAATTTGGAAAGTAGAAGTGTTCCTTAAGTTATAAAACGTCAATCTTCGTTTTCCATGAAAAATGGGTAAAAATTGCGCTCAGGCGTGAGCGAAAACGGCCGAGCGCTCCTATATAACATCTGCTGTTCTACCTCCACTTCACGATCTCTCGCGCGCTCGTCCGTTTTCGCTCACGCCTGAGTGCAAATTTTATCTATTTTCCAGCATTTAAATGGAAAAAGAAAATTCACGTTTTATAGCTGAACACTTCTCCTTTCCAAATCCGTTTGATAAATTCGAATCGACGAATCGGACGACCTCCAGAGCATCCAGCCTCGCTACAAAATATGGTATAAAGAGCTTATGATTTCAATTACGCGAAAACTTTTACGCACAGGAAGTATCTCTCAATATCGACTATCTCGGAAAGAGTAGCACAATTACGAATTTTAAAAATGCAATTTTTTTCGGTTTTGGGCGTTTTCTTCCTTAATAATGAACCGATAGGGTTGTTTCAGTCCTCATTTTTTTCGTAATTTAATTCTCTATCATTCGTCCATTGGGATCATTTTTACATTGCTCCATCGTTTTTCATTTATAAGAAAAATAAAAACAAAAAAGCGATTTTTTGCACTTAATTGTTAATAAAAAAAAAGTAAACTCGAGTAAAAAACTGTGCAGTTAAGATCTGCGGAACTATTCCGAGTGTGATGTCACCAGGGATATTCCGTTACTATTTTCATCAAGAAAAATGTTTGTAAGAAACGGAAATTTAAATTAATTTATTCTATTTTCTCACTGTAGTAAAGTAATTATCATTGAAATAAAAAATAAATATCACCAATGAATCATTCTCGCACTTGTTTTTTGCTGGCAATTCAAAATATTTTTCATCTTAAAATTTCTTACTCCACGAGAAGGGAATTCTTATAGAGGAGAATTCATTGTAGGCTACACTGTGTAGCAAAAGAGAACTGTTACAGGTACTATCAAAAGGCTCGTCCTTTTAAAAGGAAACTTTCAACTCTGTCATTGAAGGACACACTAAATAAGCTCACAGAAAAGCCCACCCCCCCCCCCCTTACTAGAGAATCGACCCCAGACTTTTTCGCATTTTTATTCAGAAACCCCCATGTATAATAACACTGATTCAGCCTCATTCATTGAAATTGAAGAGCAAGAAAACAGCTTGATGAGATTCTTGTATGGTAGCCTGCAGGCCAAAGAACATCTTCAGACTACCATTGGAATTGTTGAAGCACCCAAGTGTATCCCAAGCAGATGAAATTATACAAAGCGAGTGGATATTCTGTGAATTATTTTAATTGGTGAACTTCAAAAGTGACAGTGAGGGCATTTCTTCATAGGTACTTTTCCCCTCAAAACGAGTACCGCAAGATCATGTATAAATGGCACTGAGGCTTCAAAATAGTGATCTACTATGTAAATACGTTAAATTAAATTCTATTTTCTATATCAAATATAAGTTTATTAAATTATTATTATTATTACTCTTAACTCTAAAAATGAAGATGATTCTTCGTTCAGCTTTGGGATCACATCTGGACACAGCTCTTCATCTGGCATCAAAGACTACCACTGTGTTACTGTTAAGGATTGCATTCAACAACAAAAATGGAAACAATACCATGATATTCATAAATCTACAGAATAGTTAATGAAAAACCATATTTTTTTTATTATATCGTCCCTAATTGTCTAGATTAAATAGGCTATTCATATAAATTCGTTAGATTTCTTGATCTTTAAATTTAAATAACAAAATAACAACCGATAAAGAAAGGTGGATTGAACTTATTTATCAGAGCTCCATACAACAGAAGCAGACAGAATCAGACGATCTGAAGACGTGGATGTTTTAGCCTCTAAGGCTCATCAGCACACTATCTCAGACAACAGTGAGACTTGTCTGCTGCTTGCTAGGAATGAACCTAAAACCCAACGATTTATTTATATTATCGGTACAAATGGTTCAATATTTAAAAACACTCATTTACATAATGGACTGGGACCAGTAAAAGGTGTGACGAGTGATACGTACTCTAGGTAGGTACCAGGAAAATTGTTATTGATAAACTTTAAAAAAACAACCTAACCTGCATAGTTGAATGTATCAGCAAGACACTGTCAACAATAAAATTGAAAAAACCCCGAGTTAAAAATCGAAAAAGTGCACTAGTCAAATCGGTTAAACAATCAAAAAGGATACATCTCTTCGTTCGTTTCTTGTACATTATTCTGTACCCACATTCTCGACATCTGATGGGGTCCTTGGGTCGTATTTCCGTTTCATTGTGGCATTCTAAAAATATTGATAAAAATAAAAAGTCACCAAAGTAACTGAGAGACAGGTGGTTTTCTTGAGATCCTGAGATCTACCTACTTACCACCACAAATGTAAACCATGGGGGTTTTCGATGTGGAGTCTTTCGAAGAGGAAGGCTCAGACATTGTATTTTATTTATTTAATATTTTTGGGAAATTTATTATTGATTTTCCAAGAAAACTATCAGCACACTTTTTTAACGATTAATTAACTCGATTTGATAATAAAATATAAAAATCAAAAAACTGAAGCAAGAAAGCATCAAGAAGTAACGACGAACGCTTTTTGAGGTTAATAAATAAGTATCTTCTTCTTCTTCATCTTCCTTCTAGGAAAGACGTTTGGCCTCACCCTATCGTTAATAAGTTGATTACGCTAATCTTGTTACTATACTCGTCGTAGCTTTAGCGCAACAGCATCGATACGCTAAACGACAACTTCGCATGCGCAAAAACTTTTTTGTGGAATTTTCAAATTTGGGAGTTGATTGATGGTAAATCTAAATTTAAAAATTAATGTTTTCACATGCATAGGACCAGAAACTGATTAGAACCTGGTCATGGTGGACAGATCATTGTTTATTGTTTTTTTTGTCTACTAAAGTTTCGAGAAAATGACACGAACATGGATTTATTATTACTAAATAGAAATACTATTATATTAATTATTATACAGGGTGTTAGTTAAGTACGGGGCCAAATTCCAATAAGGGGTGCTTCCTTGAGTGATTTTAAGAAGAAAAGTTCAAATAAACATGAGTCCGAAAATGCATATTTTTCAAGATACAGGGTGTCAAACTTAAAAAAAAATTCGAATGTTCGTGAATATCTCTAAACTCTTTCAATCAATTTTGTTGAAATTTGGCAGTTCTGTTTGTAATAACAAGAGGGTAATTTAGCCCCAATTAGATTAAAATTATTAATTCCAGTGGCGTCCCGGAAGACAGTCTAACTAATATTTTTGATTGAAAAATTGGGCGCCACTGACTTTTTTTTAAATTTTGTATTTTTTTCGAATTAAGCAACTAGAAATACAACTATTTTATCTCTTGAGTTTTTTTCATATCTTGCTTTGTTTTCGAGAAAGAAAAATAAAAGTTTGACACTCTGTATCTTGAAAAATACCTATGCATTTTCGGACCCATGCTTATTTGAACTTTTCTTCTTAAAATCACTCAAGGAAGCACCCCTTGGAGTTTGGCCCCGTACTTAACTAACACTCTGTATAATAAAATTATCGGCGCTATTATAGCACCGTCATTTAGCCGTAATAGATATGGTTAGTTTTTGAATTTTTTTATACTTCAACTTGGGTTCAATTATACGAAGAAACTGCTAATTCACCTTATTATTACTGGCGCTTTTTGTACAGGGTGTATCTAAAATGGACCGAGAAAATTCAAGGAGTTATTGATGAGATCATTTTAAGAAAAAAAGTAAGTATAAACGTATGTCCTAAGAGGCTCAACTTTTTAACTACAGGGTGATGAAGTTTCAAGAAAAAAATCGATTTTTAATAATAACTTTGATAGCAATCAAGATATTTTCGTGAAAATTTGTGTACACCTTCCATGTTCGCATGCATCAAGAGGCATTTCCCAACGTATAACTTTTAGTTATTGTGACAGTGGCGATCGTGAAAGTCGCTTACACTTAATATTTTTGAAAAATAAAAAATTGTACGCCACTGCTTTTTTATGAAAATAAAATTATTTTTTAAATACTCTTTCATTTCTGAGTAAATATGATCTCTTGAGTTTTTGCAACCAATGCAAGGTTTTCTGATAAAAAAATAAACATCATAATTATGTTTAGACACCTGTGTTTGAGTAGAGGGTTGGATTTTACAAATGGAAATAAATTCACAAATTCGATAGTTTCGCTTTTATTTACGTTAAACGCTTACACCAGAGACAACAATTATCTTTCTCTATGGCTTACACTATCCACAGGCCATTTTTTAAGAATCAGATATTATGAGAACACGTTTTTTTTCTATTGGAGTACAAATTGAATCGAACTTCTGCAGTTCTGTAGCAGTTTCAGAAAGAGGCAACCTAAAAAATGTATTCTGTTTTTTTTTATCAGAAAATCTTGCATCGGTTGAAAAAAGTCAAACGATCATATTTTCTCAGAAATTAAAGAGGATTTGAAAAATAATTTTATTTTCATGAAAAAGCAGTGGCGTACCTACTATTTTTTTTTTCAAAAATATTAAGTGTAACGCGACTTGCACGAACGCCACTGCTACAATAACTAAAATTTTTTCCGTTGGTAAATGCCTCATCTTGATGCATGGAACTACACAAATTTTTACGAAAATATCTTGATTCTGATCAAAGTTATTATTAAAAAACGATTTTTTTCTTAAAAAAAAAAAACGGTAGTTAAAAAGTTGAGCCTCTTATTATTTATTATTTTTATTATTCAGTTTCTTAAAATTAAAATCGCGCCGTGACCACAGGTACGCAATAGTATCGCAAATTTCCACATTAGTGGCACGCTTATACGTCATCAAACATAAACATTAAACGTACTTCACAAATATGCTTAAAAAACATTGGCAACATCAGTTTATTAATATTTCTAATAATAAGTCTATGATTGCAAAACGAAGCAAGGTTACATATTATTGTATACAATACTAGTGTGAGTATTACAGTGTGCTATGTGTATCAAAATTTTTGTATTAAGATTTTTTGTATAATTTTTGTTTCCGTCACTATTTTCAAGCAATTAAATTAGTGGTGCTGGTGCCCTTTTCAATTTCTACTGCGCAAACGTCATGAGTGAGTAGCGAGATGACATCCCATACTGCAATCTGTATAATAGACTATTATGAGCAGGTTGAATCGGGAAAGAATTTCGTATGTCAAGAATCTGTCTAACGCCTGACGTCACAGGCATGCGCTGTTCAGCTGTACCTTTTGTGTCATGCTGTTCATCTATCTATGGTTGTTGACGCTGCCTAAATGTAAAAGATCACCTTGCTAAAGAAATTGAAAAAGAACATTGGACTGTCTTTCATATTTTAAACTTCAAATTCAAAGATTTTCGATTTTGATATTTTGAAAATGAAACCTCCAACTCACGACTTCACGAGCCTACCCATCTAGGCAGTCCAGCAGGATAACTGATAACTGGGAACTTGTAGAGGCAGAATAATTCTGAAATCGTAAACGATTTCTGATCCTTGATAAAATTATTATCGGTATTGATTGAATAACTCCAAAATGTTTCCTCAATCCTGTAAATCTGAGTTTAGCCATTATCAGCAGCAGCAACAGCAAGTGATTAACACATTCGACCAAACTGAAGAGCAAGAGCCCCTGGAACAGGACGATTTAAGTAGCTCAGCTCCATTAGAATCGAATGCGAATCCAAGTGGATCGACCGAACAAGACTGTTACAGTCTGAGCGAAGAGGACATCAAACAGATTCTTCATTACATCTTGAACATCAAGAAACGTGATATCTGGAAGCAACCGGAAGTGAGCCAGTGCAATTTCAAATATTAGCATTAGATCGAGGAAGTTTGAAATGACGTCGATATCAGAGGCAGGACCTCATTCTCGAAGTTTCATTTCAAGGAAGCAACACCAACCAACACTAACACTAACACCACACTCCGATCTAATGCAATAATAATTGTTGCCGGCATGCCAAATTTTGTGATAAGATGTTAAGTACGTACAATAGGGTGTTTCAGTGATATGGGGCCAAATTTAGAGGAATAGTTCCTCTCGTAAATATAAGCTAATAAAAATAAATTTCAGCTTAAAATGACGTAATGATGTTTATCTTAAAAGACACAGGTGTCAGGTTTAAAAAAGTGTAACAGTTTTTGGTTATAACTCGTGTAAATTTAAACTGATTTTAATGAGACAATAGCCCAGGCATTTTAATACAAAAAAGCCCTCTTTAATTTTTTTCATACGACACACCGTTTTTTAGATATTTGAATTTTTCTCATGGTAATGTTGGGCTTTTTACATTTGCAATGACATTTTTGTATTGCAATAAAGTCCGTGGCATAAAAGATCAGGAGGGAAAAGGGGCACCAACCTCGAATATCTACACCACTGGAACAGGTCCACAAAACCTGAAATAGCCAAATTAAAGAACTTCGTTTGTTTATTGTTCATGCCAAGTTTCATCAAAATCAGTTCAAATTTACACGAGTTATAACTAAAAACTGATATTTTTTAAACTTTTAAATGAAACGTCATTTTGAGCTGAAATTTCTTTATTCAACTTTTATTTTTTATGAGAGGAAACCGGAACTATAATATACCCCTCTAAGTTTGGCCCATATATCACTGAAACACCCTGTCCTGTAACTATAATAGTGTTTATAATTTTTATCAATCATAATTTTGATGAAGGATTGAGAGTAAGTAAAGGGTTTGATACCAAGGGTATACTATAAGGGTTGTTATAAATATAAATGCACCATTGAATGGTGAAATTTTTTTATTATGCAAATTGTCACTTGGACAGCACGTTGTAAAAGTTATTTATGTTTGGGAATTTTATGGGTTTGATTTTGATTGCTGTTCTCCTATCTGTCTTGTCATTTATTGTTGTCTGATATGTTGGAATAAGTATCTAATAAAGGGAATTTTATTTTAAGAAAAATGATTCAATCAACTGGTAGTTTAGATGCCCGATTTCTGTGTGTAGTCCAGTCATTTAAGCTTAAATTATGTAAGAATCTCGGAATTCGAGATACCCAGCTGTAAGTCTGTAAATACTTGTATATTGACACCCTAAAAGTTGTCTCAAAATCTACATATTATGGTAGGGTGTACGGAACTATTAAATTTCAAGGTCAAAGATCACAAAAATCGGTTTTTTGGCGCTTTTTTTGTAAATATCTCATTTCCTATGGGTTTTTTGCTATTGGTAATTATTAGCAATATTGTAGAATACAAAATTCTCTACAAATTTTGTTTAAAAAAATTTTTCATACTATGAACCGTTTTCGAGATAGAGGGCTGAGAGCGCGCGGTCACAGCATCACTTCAGGTCAACCGATGCCTCCGGTCGAAAACGCGCCATATATAGTTGATGAACTATCGATAAATCAATGATTATAAATATTTGTCAATTTTTATTAACTATTATATTATGTTCAATTGTATTGTAGTTATGACCGTCTTCTCTTTATTTCAGTTTGAATCGTATCTTGGTAACTACGGACGTACAATTTTAAGAACTATGGCTGATTTGTGTTTTCTATGTAATAAGTCAGATTCGGGAGGTCAAACATCGGTTGACCTGAAGTGATGCTGTGACCGCGCGCTCTCAGCCCTCTATCTCGAAAACGGTTCATAGTATGAAAAATTTTTTTAAACAAAATTTGTAGAGAATTTTGTATTCTACAATATTGATAATAAAACAAATTGCAAAAAACCCATAGGAAATGAGATATTTACAAAAAAGCGCTAAAAACAATTTTTGTCACCTTTGACCTTGAAGTTTAATAGTTGCGTACATCCTACCATATGTAGGTTCTGAGACAACTTTTATGGTGTCAATATACAAGTATTTACAGACTTACAGCTGGGTATCTCGAATTCCAAGGTGAACTTACTATAATGACTGGACTAGTGGTGGAGAGTGATTTGTTTCACCTCCTAGCCTCTATATTAGGTAGGCTTGATTTTTGCCTCGAGAGATTTTTGTCTTGACGTTTGAGTCAAAACTACTTGCCTGGTTTTCTGGTTTTGGTGTTCAAATGTCATCCAATTATACGTTTTTTGGTTCAGAATAAGCTTCAGTGGTTCACAGAAATGTGGCATCTAACTTCTGGTTTACCCTCTGTTTTCCTTATTTTCACCATTAATGTTGATTCCATTAATTGGATTTCACATAATTGGAAAAGCATTTTTTAACTATTTAGGCGTAACAAGAAACACTATAGGTATACAGGGTGTTGAAAATCTGGAAACAAAATGAACAAATTCTAATTTCCCGTCCACAAATCAAAATTATTACTAAATTCAAATATAAAACAATATTTTAAGACAAATGGTACAGAAGTTATGTATTAAAATGGTTTCAAAACACGTAAAAAATAGAGGTAAGAAAAAATTACAACTGGCAACATTGGCATAAAGTTGATTTTAAAAATAGTTTTGCAATTATTTCTTCATTCTCCCCTTTACGAAAGTGTAACTTTCTGTCTTGATAAGGCAACCGAAAGCGAAAGTAAAACATCCTAGGTGATAGGTTGCTAGGTGGTTGCTAGCTATGAAAAACTTTCGTGGCCTGGACAAAAAAGTAGAAATGTCAGTTTGATTAACGTTTATTTAGATGGAAAATTGAATGTTAAACTACAAACAATAAAAAATTCAAGTAAATCATTCTGGAACATACAAATAATTATTATTGTATGTTCCAGAAAGATTTACTGGAATTTGCAGCTTCTTGAATGAAATTCATTTTGAACTAAACTACGATCAAAGATTCTAAAATTATAGCGGTACAGAGTTTTAGACTTGACAGTGTCATAAATTAATAATTTAAAACTATCGTTACTATGGTAATGTTAAAAACATGGCACCTTATAATAATTCCATTGTTATCACTGAATCGTATTATTTTACTAATTTCTTCTTAATCCGTGGTTCAATATGGCAAGGGGAGAATGAAAAGTTTAATACATTACACGCTACGAAAGCTCTTTCAGGTGCTCGGAGTTTTTAAATACCCTCGGCTACGCTACGCTTCGCCTCGGGTATTTAAATACACCTCACACCTAAAAGTGAACTTTCGTAGCTTGTAATGTAAATAACTATGTACTCTCATTGTTTTTGGTTTTTGTAATGACAGTTCTAATATTGCACCTATAATTAATTTGGCTCATTTATTATTCTTCAGACAAATAATAATAATTGCAACTGCCCAAAGCAGGTTATTGTATTTCTCGTTACAAACAATAAACATAGTTTCAAATTTGAAAAGTTTGATAGGTTTAAATATACAAGACATTACAGGTAAGTTTACTCAGAAAAAATGATTTCCAAATTTTTTTGCCAAATTAGACATTTCATAATGACATCAATTTCAAATTGTCATGGCAACTAAATTTTGACAAATTGACAAATAGGTATCACTGCAAACTGCAACCATAGAAAAGCTAATTTAAAAAACAGATTGCAGACTGTATTCCCTTACCTGAAAATTTAAAGCAATGTTGCCATGCTTTAAAAAGAAATCATTGTGATATCTCGGGAAAAAATGAAGATGGAATTTTTTTGTTTGATTTTTGAAACCCCTCAACATCCCATCATAGTGTGTTGTTGATTTTTTCCACTAGTTTTTCAATACCGTGTATATTTATGTTATGATGAAATAAAGATCTTTTTTTTATCTCTCAACTCTAAAGGTGCGTTTTCACCAAAAAATCATTGTTAGCAAACGTTCGCAAATGTTTGCGAATGTTTCCAAATGTTTGCAATTAAAGTGTCTCCACTGAATATTCACAGACACCTGGTACGTTATTAGCAATCATTTGTTCATGTTCCGAGCAAAAATGGCTCCGAAAAGAAAACGTATTGTTAGTGCCGCATCTTTCACAATTATGACTGTTTTAATTGAAAAAGAGAATATAATAAAAAGAGAACTCGTAGATTTTGGACATCCCATTTTTTGGTTATAGTTATAGTTAATTTGGTAGACACGTCGCAGTTGCTGGAAAACAACAAACAACACTGCTCTGATTCCCTGAGATTCCTGCGAACACTCCCTGCCCGTCTACACTGAAAATACTTCGCGCACGCACAAGCAACAAATCCCTTTGATGTACCGACAACGCTCGGAACACGGACAAATGATTGCAAATGTTGGCGAATGCGCGTCATTTTCGTCTCCACCAAACAAATATTGTGATTGCAAACATTTGCTAACAATTGCAAACGTTTTGCGCGCTTGGTGAAAACGCACCTTTAGATGTTGAGAACTAGCAGAGATACATGGTCGATTAAATTACAAAAAGTTGCATAATTTTATACTTATTAAGAATCTGAAACAAAATTTAGAATAACTCAATGTCGAAAAAAACAAAATCCATATTTCCAGTTTAGGCCATATCTTTTTTATTCTTGAAAATTAATTAAAATGATGACGACAAAAGTCGTCAGGTGCTCATTTTCATAGCCAGTTTTTGTTTTTATTTTCTCATGTTTTTTCATGTTGGTCTAAAAAAAAACATTGACACCAAAAATGTGTGGCATTTAAGAAAATAATTAGCCCTCAATTATTATTTATATATTTTATTAAAATAATGTAATATCATCACATAATTAAATCAAAATATAATATATTTATGAGTATAATATACCACATTTTATTCACTATTAGCCATAAATAAACAAGATTATGGTAATAAAATAATATAGATGATCCAAGTAAACAATTTGTTGGTGCACTTCATACTTCTTAAAAGGGTCTTATACAGTACCCACTTACACCAAAAAATATTATAATCAGTCATTAACATCATTTAGTTCAAAAATTTTAGTAGCTTGAGTCAGGTTTTAGGTTCCAGAGTAGATCAAAAAAATTATGGAATGTTAGTAGAATTATTTTATTCATAATTAGAATTATGATGTTAGTAGTAAGACGAGACATGTAATTACAGGACCTTGAAACCAACCAAATAAACAACGAATAATTTGAAATGACAGGGGCACTGCCAAAAAGTTTGCTTAGATCATCCCAAGAAAAAGGCACTAAATTGATTTCATTTTATTGATCCCCGATTATTTTGCACCAAATTAAGGTTTCATGTAGGGTGTACTTGTGACGTAGATCCCTTCTTCTTGAATTGTGCAACTTTCATGTTTAGCTAAGATACGTAACAGAGGACGAAGACTCAGCCACCATTGTTCTGTCGGTAATCGTAACCTAAAAATGAGATCAATGTTAAAATACTTGAGTAAACTGGTCACTTGTCACAACTTTCTTTCATCTGAAAAGATCCAGTTAGATAGAACTTGCGTTTGAATAGTAAATAAAAAACCAGTTTCTCAAAATACTTTCACAAACTTAATAAAAATTCGGGTCAGAAGGAGACAGCTGAACTGAAAGTTCTTTTATCGTATTTCATTTCACTTACTCGAAATTAGTTTTCGGTATAAGATCCTTCACGGGTGTGAACATGTAGTTCTGTTTCAGAAGTCCGAGCAGACAGGCCGAGTCGGGTCCATCGTGCACTTTCGACTGTTCCAGTTTGTCCACGATCCATCGATACGCTTTGCTTCCCAGTTTTGTTCCCAAATTTCGGTCGTACGCCGTAGGAGAGCCACCTTGCTGCATGTGTCCTGGGGAAAAAATTACATAAAGATATTGAATCACCGCCGGCGTTGCCAATATTGTTTGCAACACACTCACCGAGCACGTTCATTCTGGCACTGAACACGTTTTTGCCCTCTTCGGCGTACAAACGGTACAGAAAATCGCTAGAATAATTAGGATTGGCTTTTTCGTTGTTCAAGATGAGACCTCGCTGCACTCCACCTTCTTGCATCTTCGTCGCTACGTCCAGCACGTCTTGGTAGATGTCTTTCACTCCGAACGGTTCCTCGTAGATATAAGCAGCGTCTGCTCCGCCCGCGATTCCTGATTACAAGTTGAAAGATCAATAAAAATGGGCCCATTTACGCTCAAATTTCCTAACGTTAAAACTGCTGGTGTTTTATTCATCATAAGTATGCAGAGACAGTACTACCAAGTTAGGGTTGAGAACATAAATTAAAAAAAAAGTAGCACCAGTTGCATCAACACACAAGAGTTTAAATAAAATGATTCAAAGGAAGAAATAGACTCAAAACATGATGACGCACTGAGACAAACATGCTCCAACAATAAAAAACTCACCTGCTAAGGTGGCAAGGTAACCGCAATACCCGCCCATGGTCTCGATAATGAAAACGCGTCTCTTGGTACCCTGCGCGGACTGACGGATTCTGTCGCAGATTTCCGTGATATCGTTGAGGGCCGTATCACATCCCAGAGAGAACTCAGTGCCGGGCACGTTGTTACTGATCGTGCTTGGTATGACCACCAGCGGGATCCTCAGTTCCGGATAGCTGGACCTCGCCTCGGACATGTGGATCACGGCCTGGTAAGCCTCGAAACCTCCGATGATGACCAACGCCTGCAGTCCGTACTCCTTTATCTTCGCGGTGATCGCCTTGAATTTGCCGCAGGGGAGCGTGCGTTTGGTCCCGAGGTTGGCCCCGCCGACGGCCACCCAACCGGACACGTCATGCCACTCTGAGAAGCGATAGCAAATTATTATTAGCTCAGAAATTGTGCTACGTACAAGCGCATTATTTGATCGAGTGGTACTTACTCATTTTTTCGATATTTCCGGCTATGAGTCCTTCGATTCCGTCGTGGATGCCATAAACGGTGTCGCCACGGAAAATGGCGTTACGAACAAACGAACGCACGGCTGCGTTCATTCCACAAGCGGGTGCTCCGATGTGCATTATACCTAATGTGAACGTCTCCTAAAAAGTAAAAAAAAATTTAGTCCTTTCAAATTGGTCAAAAAATCGCTGATTTAGGAAAATTTTCCTACTATGCGACTAATACTGTAGAAAGGAGTGTTTGGGACTATGTGGACATGTTTTTATAATAATAATAACAATCTTTATTTCTGCTGCATGCCTACAAAACAATGTGCTACTCGCACAACATTGCCTCACATAATACATACAAAAGAAATAGCGTTATGAGTCTACATACAGATATACACAAAATTTTTACATGTTATTGTGATCCAGGTATTCTCTCACACTACATGGTCCCAATTGAATCAGCATAGTCTTAATGCCTTTTTTGAAATTTTTGGCTGTCAAGATTTCTTTATATTCTGTGGGTAGTTTATTGTATAGTTTTATGCAATTATAGTCATGGACCGCCTCCGCACCCTCGAAAATATTCCTATTTCTGAAGAAGAACATTAGGCACTCATAGATATACAGCACAAACACTGTCATGATTGTGTTCTGTCTGAAAACACCCCTGCATGACTCCCTGAAACCCATGTTGAACATTACCCGAACAATTCTTTTCTGTGAAACAAATACTCTCTGCATTTCGATTGCACTCCCCCATGTGGTTATTCCATATCTTACAGCTCCTTCGAAATTGGCAAAGTATAGCACTCTGAGGCTTTGATGGTTCAGGTACTTTTTCAGAACCCTTGCGCTATACCATATTTTATCGAGTTTTTGGTTGATATGGCACTCCCAGCTAAGGTGTTCATTATTTATATAGATGCCAAGAAATTTTGTGTTTTTAACTAAGTTTTGGGTGTCATTTCCCATTTTTATGGTATCAGGTGTCTCCAATTGTAATTGTTTTGTCCTGAATAGCATTAGACCAGTTTTTTCAGTATTTAAGAATAGCAAGTTTTTCGTGTACCATTTCCGTGCATTTTCATATAAGTTATTCGCTTTATTTATTAACTCTGGATATGTTTTTGCCCCAACTAGGACGCTATTGTCGTCTGCATATGTTGTTATACATTGATCGCCTTCGGTTATGATTTCATCCAGGTCGTTACAGAAAATATGGGACCAACAATACTTCCTTGTGGTACACCTACATTGCTGTACAACACTTCAGATTTCACTGTTTCGTTATTTATGGTTGCCTTTACCCTCTGTGGTTTTTTATCCATTTTAGTATACTTCCCCGAATACCATACCGCTCCAACTTCATCAATAATATCTCATGGTCCACGGAGTCATAGGCTTTCGACAGGTCCAAGAGTATTCCCATTGCAAGCTTTTTGTCCTCGACATAGTTGATGATGTTTTGAACAAACTGGAACAGTGCAGTTTGAGTTGATCTTCCTTTTAAAAATCCATGTTGAAAGGGGCTAAAACAGTTACCTTCATGTAAGAAACCGAACATTTGGTCACATAGCGCTTTCTCAAATATGAAAACTAGGGAGCAAACTGATGGGTCTATAGCTTTGGAATTGTTCGTGACTGCCTTTCTTATGTATAGGAATGATCAGTGCCGATTTTAGTTGTTTCGGGAATGTACCATGTTTGAATGAGTTGTTAATTATATGACACAATACCTCCTTTATCGCATCTACACTGTGCTTCACGATGCTCGTGGGTATATCATCATCTTCCACTACTGTTTTTTTTTTAAGTCCTTGGCTATTTTTAAGATGTCATCGGGTACCAGTATTCTGATGTGCATTGTTCTATTGTTTCTCATTATGTTACTGCCATCGGTCTTTTGTGTGTTCAATTCACAAGGTTCAATAAATACTTATTGTAATCATTTACTGTTTGCTTTGGATCAGCCTGTATACTCATTTTATTTTATTTTTTCTTCTTACCTGTCAGTTTATTGTGGATAGTCCACATACTTTTACTTTTATTGTCAGACTTTTCCAGAATGCTTTCATATGTCTCCTGTTTAGCTTTGCACAGCAGCGCCTCATACTCGTTTTTTGTGACATTGTATAAATCTTTTTTAATTTTTTATAAATTTGCCATCATTTTTTCACAAGGCGCACTTCAAAAAATTGGTAATTTTTGTTATTTTTTAGATTTCAAGCCAAAACTATGCATTCTGGAGAATAATACCGAGAAAAATAGGGAATTTTCCATCAAAATACAGTTTTTTATCAAAACAAAAAACCAGTAAACAAGAAAAGAAATCACTCTGTATAATATATCTATTTCTCAGAATACTGCCTTTTTTTAGTGCCCCTTGTGAAAAACATGTTTACACTTTACACAGTCAGTCTCTTCCCTCCTATATTATAGGTCGCATATTGCTCTAAGAAAAATTTCTTCATTTTCCCTAATTTGAAGGGAGCTAATTCAGCAATTTGTTTACCTTTGTTCCCTGTAAATCTGGTGGAGGAAGCAAACGCGTCAGCATTTTATAAGTATCCAGATTTCTAGCAAAGGACCTTCCTCGAAGTTCTACTGCATACTCCCATTTCCTTTCTGCCATAGCCTGAAACACATCAAAATATTCCACGAATTGTAGCAGTTAGTAACGGTGAGTTTACTTAATGCTAGCTTTCCACCAACAAACACTTACTTTAGCAACCGCTTTAGTTTTCTCGACGCACTCCATCAAAGGAAGTCTGACAGCTTCGTTACCGACCAGACCGATGACGCACGGCTCGGTGTTGTCGTCTTGCTCCATCAGAGCTAAAACCGCTTCCGAACCCATCCTGCAACCCTGGATGTTTAAATAAAAAACACTGCTTGAAAAATGTGCTAAATTTTCCTGGTTTAAAAAAAATCCTACCAGGATTCGGTCGAAAGCTGACGGGTTTCCACCCCTCTGGACGTGTCCCAGGACCGTTATTCTCGTGTCCTGGTGGAGTCTCTCCACGATGACGTCTTTGATCATTTCGGCGGTTACTGGAGCATTGTTGACATCCACGGCGCCCTCGGACACGATTATAATGTTGAGCCGCTGGCCGCTGCTTCTTTCCTGTGTATCACAGTAACAGTTTAGACTTTTTATATAAAATTTAGGACTTTAAGATGTGACAGTTACAAACGGGTGAAAGGTGATTCTGCACAAATTAATACTAAAAGAAAACTTGATCTTAGTCAACAAACAGAATGTTCCATAATCTTCCAGAAAATAGAAAATGTCCATAAAGATAATTAATATTATCCTGCGTGAAACCCAAAGCACACAATAATAATTATGCAGTTAAAAAAAAGTTATATGTAGGTACTTACTGAGTATGGCAAAGTATCAGTGACAAGACAAGCATCTCCGATATAATTTCTTACTCACTGTTTATGTCTGCTGTTATTATAATTATTGTATTTTTCATAAAAGTACAATAATTATATTAAAAATTATTATAGGAGAACAGAAATTAAAATATAAGAAGCTGCAGCTAAGCACTAACGATTTTATATATAAAAATGAGACATGCACTTACATTTTTCCCCGTGGATTTAAATGAAAAAGCGATGAAAGTAAAATAGTCTTTTTTTCTTATAAAAAAGTTCAAAAGACTCAATCTCACCAGTTATTATTTATGCATGTCACAAAGAAGCTTTGTTTTACTTACAGGAATTTTTCAGTTAATTTTGAATTAAATAATTAACAAGTAGTGATCTAAAACCAAAAATCACCTTTTTAGTACCTTTTTTCCAGCTTCAACAGTTTGGTGAAAAAAATCAAGAAGATAAAATGCAGGTAACCGTCACATTGCACTTATTTAATAAACAGTCATCTAAAAAAAGATAAGTAACCGAATTTAAAAGCACTTAAGTGTTTGATATCAAATGTAAAGAATTAACAATTTTTCTACCCAACCCATTTGGGTCTTCCTCGCCTCTATGGTAAATTTAAAAAATAAGATCATTTTTTGGTTCGTATGTTCTTTCTCTTTGATCTGACTCCCATGAAGAAACATGCCCATTTAGATTTATTTTATTATGAGTGAGTAAGCCAGATAGAATATTTTCTTCACTAATTTTAATTTTAATAAAATAACCCACCACCCTCAAATTTTCAAGTGGTAATACGACCATGAAGAAGGCGAGTGTAGCATCAAGCTTGAAGGTGGGACATGCCTTTTACTGTATAAAAAAAGAAACGGTACCTGTTCCAAGTGCTTGCAGAGATCTTCCTGCCAGCCAAGCTTTGCCGGACATTCCGGAACAAACACATGATCGACCTCGCCAGCCAGAGCCGCTATCACAGCTAAATAACTGTAGAAAAGTTAAACCTTTTTTGGATAATGACACTCCAATACTTATCTAATTTGCAGCTGTTTTATTTGTGTTGATTTCTTCCTGCTCTCTATTTGATTGGATAGAATTAATCAAGATAAATGTGTTTTATTCGAAATTATTTTGCAAGGATGATTTCTTAAAATTGAAAAATTGGAGTTTAAGCAACAAAATACAATCAGTCTTTATCAGAAATGGATTGTTTTCTGGGTACCTCGAAGGGTTTCCTGTAATGTAAGGTGACTGAAGGACATTGTAATAATGAAATCTTCAAAAAACATCCCATGGACCAATTCTGAATCATTTTAATTGTATCTTTTATACTTTAATTTAGGAGCTATGGTCATGTGCCCTTTTTTCCATTTGCTAAATGCTAAATTCAAAATCAATAGAGCTAATCTTTTGTTTTTAACAATGAATAGATTTTTTAAGATCTCTGAATTTCAATAATATCACCTGAAGTCTGAACAAAACAGGATAGAGATAAATTTATCTAAATTGACTTATTTTGGTCATGGACACTCTCTACATTATTACCATAAAATTTTTATCATACCAATTTTTACATAAGAAGCTTCTCAATTAAGATCCCGTTAGAAATGTGATCAGACAAAACAAAAATGATCAATGATGTGTGATGACTAAAAATGGAAACTTTTTCCCGCTTTCTACCAACAGTTTACATTCAATCCCATAACTACATACTACAGAAAACTGAACAGATCTAAAATAAAATCAGTTTCTTGATGGTTAGTTTGATAAATGCCCCATTAGTTTTCCTCAACACTCATCAAAATACCTGCAACAATTTCTCACAGAGATGGTCGCGCCAGTTCTCAGAAGGGGGATTTTCAGGAATAAAAACATAATCGGCCTCGGATGCAAGAGCAGCCACGTTAGCTAAATACCTACAACATTCAACGAGAACTAATCTATCTGCAATAATAAATTAACGACTATCGAATTTAATTTCAATCTAATCAAACCGAACCGAACCAAATCTGGTAAGAAATAAAACAAATCAATACCTTACCCACAATTTCTGCCCATCACTTCCATGATAAAAGTTCGCTTATGGGAAGAGGCGGTGCAGACGATGGCATCAACTGCTTCGATTATCCTGAAATGAAAACAATCTTTTAGCTTCCTGTAACTCTTCTGAAAAATCTGTGAAATTCAAGATGCCTAAATTAACCTTATTCAATCAATTAAAATGGATTACCTATGCAGAGCACTGTCAGTCCCGATTGTCATATCCGTGCCACAGAAGTCATTATCGATGGACCCAACTAGGCCGGCTATTTTCAAGACGGAGTAGTCGTTTCTTTGCTTTTCTGTTATTTTTCCTATAAGAAAAAAATAGTTATAAAAACCTTCTAACCAGCAACTTCTGAGTGGCAAATTTACCCTGAGACACCAATTCATCTAATAACGAGCTCCACTCCTTCCTGAAGAGGTCAGCACCTGTAAGACTACCATCTCCTCCAATCACAACCAGATTAGTTATTCCGTGATCGACTAAATTCTTTGCTGCTTTGAGACGACCTTCTCGTTCCCTGTGGATTGTAAAACAAAAACCCAAGTCACATGAAGTGTTAAGTCTTCCCATTATTAGTGTTCTAGTTCATTAAATTAACCAACTAGTCCTGCCTTAAAATTGATTGGGTAATCCTGTTGTTTAGTCTTCCAAAACACCCCTCACATGCCCATTCCACTTTTTCCACTCCCGTCGCTCACAGCGTTGCTGCATTAAATCAGGTCTTTGGTCAGGGTAGGTTTTTTTTTATTTTAGGGACATTTAAAGGAAAAAAAAAAACTTACCCTGACCAAAGACCTGATTTAATGCAGCAACGCTGTGAGCGACGCGAGTGGAACAAGTGGAATTGGCATGTGAGGGCGTGTTTTGGAAGACTAAACAACAGGATTACCATTGATTGGTTCTAAGTTTGAATAAGTTTAGGATATTAATTATTTTAATACCGCAGACACAGGTTAAATTAGTAAATTACAAGTTAATTGATTTCTGTAAACCGTGGCGCTTAAAATTGAGAATCGGACCTGAATTCTTGACATCTGGCGGAACCGATGATCGTCCCTCCTTTATGAATAATGGAACTGACTGCAGACCAGCTTGCTTTTACAATGTTCTCACCTCCGTCTACTAGGCCTGAAATGTACGAAAATAGGATAATCGAAGTATACTTATTACTGGTTAAAGGGATTAATCCTACCTTGATATCCTTCGTGGATGAAATAAACGTCACATCCCATGAACAGAGCGGTCCTTACTACGGCTCTAACTGCACCATTCATGCCCTAAAAATTAAATTAAAAAAGGTTTTCAAAAATAAAAAGTCAATAACCTTACCTGGGCATCTCCACCACTTGTGAATACGGCGAGACCTTTTCCTTTATAAAAGTTCCTTTTGATGAACTGTTTGCCTTTCATTTCACTCATCGTTATCAATGGGTTATTTTAATAATTTGACTGAAGGCCCTGTATCAAGTGTACCAGTCAGTATTGATTAAAATTTTCTTAAAATCTTTTTGAACAGGTAGGTACTTTAATTTACTTTAGTAGGTGTTATTTACTTATTTGTGAAACATGAATTATTTAAGAGCTGTGTAATGGTAATTATATAATTTAATAATACATTCTTCTGTTGTGAAATGAGACTTTATCATTCACATTCACAATAACAATTTATCACTAATTAAATTAATAATTACAAAAATATCCAGACAAGACAAGAAGTTGGAATTTGAATTTCACCAAGGTGACCCCATTTTTCTCCTCAACTATACGTCAGCTGTCAGAAAGTCAGAAGTCACAGACATTTAAATGAGCTGTCTGTCATTATTTCATGTCAAGTGATTTTTCGATAAAAATTTTTTAGTATAAAACATCAGGAAGATTTAAGTCCAAACCTTAGACCATTTATACATATCATAGACACGCCCTGCCCGTCTCAGTCCGCACCACTCAGTGAAGCCAACATCTGCCAGCTCTGGCGGCGAGTGCGTGACGTCAGAGTGGGGCATTTCCTTGGAATTTCGCACGCTTTTCACGTGCGTGTTTTCACCAAACAGCTATAAACATTTTGAGATTATAGTGTTAACAGCAATAAATAAATAAATATGGTTTGTTCCTGTTGTGCTTATATAACTGTACTGAGCGATATAAAAAGGATATGACACATTCAAAGATTTTTTTTTCAAAGATTCAAAATTTTTCATTCGGATATTGATGAAAAAATTTAATTATTTTTTACGGTTTACTAAAAACGATTTTTAGAAGATAATATTTATAGACACGAATCTAACAGAAGTTTCACTTTACATTATAACAATTTACCTAATAATATTTATCTATTTGATTAATGTTGTGTCGAAGATGTAAACATTTTTGTCTACAATAAATAGCTTGATCAGTAAATTATGTGTTTAAATTAACTGAAATGAAACATAAGTTATAGAACGCCACTGCGCGCTCTTTGCAGACGATGCCACACTCTGACGTCGCAGCACACGTACATGGTACATGTTTGCTTCAGCTCGGAGAGTTAGCGTGTCTATCTGTGTAAATGGTCTAAGGTCCAAACAATCACGCTCTGGTCCGCGAGAAAGGGTTTATCTTTGAGTAAAAAACCGTTAAAAAAAATTTAATGAATTTTATTTTTGGATTCTATACATTTGTACGAATCCAACAATACCATATAATAAGTACCATTTTAAATGTCAAATTTGTTTTTAATTAATTTTTTATTTCTCAATTATAGTGTGCCATGACTTCAGTCGTGTTCGTCACAGATGCAAAATGGGTACACCAAAATGTCCCTTACTGGAAGTACTAGTAGATGGTACCTCGGTACCAATATGGTACCATTTGAAAAAAATGAATTCAGCTCAAAAAATCATTCCGGTGCGCATTATTTATCCATAAATCACTTAAAAAAAAATTAAAAATAATTTAGTACTTTGAACAAAAATTCGATTTTTATAGCATTAGATGATCCAATTGGAGTAAAACGAAAATAACGAAATAGTCATGGCACACTATAATTGAGAAATAAAAAATTAATTAAAAGCAAATTTGACATTTAAAATGGTACTTATGTGGTATTGTTGGATTTATACAAATGTATAGAATACAAAAATATAATAATATATAGGGTGTCCCATTTAAAAATAAAAAGTTGGGAACATTTTGGAAAAACCAGATGTGGGAAAAAATTCTATTTTCTGCTAAAAAGTGCGCTCTATCGATAATATGCGACGTACCAAATTTCAAAAAACTATCTCCAAAAATAAAGAAAAAAAATTGGGTGTACCATGCCTGTGCTGTGCTGTGACACACACTGTATGTATCGTAGTTGGTGACAACGCATCTATATCTATTCGTTCAAATAGCCATTGAATGTGAATTGTGAATCTACATAACCTCTCGGAAGTCAATTTTATCAGTAGTTTCATTTTATTATTTAGAGTGAAATAATAAACGAAAGTAGGTTTTTTGAGCCAATAAGTTTTCCGTGTTATAGTTTAAGGTACGTATTTTTTTAATCGAATAAATTATCAAATAATATGAATTAGACGGTCACATTTTACTAATGTCCACTTGTTGTTCCCCTTTCATTGTTAAAGTGCCAAATATTGGGGCTTCCAAATGGAGGTTTCGTCGCGCTCAGCAGCAACATAATGAATTGGAATGTCTTTCCTGATGTTCTTAATTCTGTGCATGTACAGTTGTTCTGGATGTTCTTTAGTCTAAGGTCAGACGATTACCGTCTGTCTACTTGTATTGACTATTGGCTTATGCAAGAGAATTTTCACATTTTCAGGCCATAAAATAAAAATAAATAAGAGTGACTATTGTTTTTATTTTTCAATCATTTTCATTTTCCAATATTCCAATTTTTACAATACTTACATACCGACTTATTACAGACAGATAAAGCGGGAAAACTGAAATTACCGAAAATGGTTCAGTGTCATATTTGCCACAAGAACATTTCCAAACAATCAAATTTGAACAAGCATCTCCGAAATGTGCACAATTTTGAAGTGAAACCAGTACCTTATGACAAATCCGTCTGGAACTACAAATGTTTGGAATTAAACTGCAACATCTCATACCCGCAGAACTCAAGTCTGATAAAGCATCTAAAAGAAGTTCACAACATGAGTTTCGAAGATGTTGAAGAGATCAATTTCAAAAATGAAAGCGGTAAGTAGTTGTCTGAGAGGCGGTAAGTCACCTGAGGCTCAAGAGGGAGAACTAATAATTCAGCAAGCAAATTATGCTCTATAGATAAGGGGCCACTAGTGTTAGACAGCATGGGTCCTGAGAGTAACAGCAGGGTACTACTGAACGTCTGTACAAATTGGCAACAAGGGAGGTATTTGCTTCCCTATAACTGTAATTACCATTTACTGGCCCATTAACTATATGACGACTTTTGGAAATTTTCCCTTGCCCTTCTTGAATAACCCATTACTGCCTTGTAGTGGTTCTAGGGACCTGACAACGCTACTGCCGTCTCTCTAGCGTAAGCGGGGACGGTACATATGACGTTCGATTATTCTAATATTAGTGGTGTTGTCTGACGATTTTAACGAAAGTGAATTCTGTAATATACCTACCGCTAATTCATTTCAAGAACCAAAACCCGTGAGATAAATTCAATAAATGAGTCTCAGAATGGTTGTAAAGTGCAACCTTACAGCCTTTAATGAGGATATGTGATAAAAAAAAATCCTTCTGAACAGTTTTACCTTAACATTTGCATCTTTTTTTGCTGATTTTAGAATTTGAATATTGGAAGACTGCATTTGAGATCAAGAACAAATGTAATTATATTATAGTAAGACGATGGTCCAGTCCTAGTGGAGAAGTGACTTACTATTACTGTAACAGAACGAAAGCAGGTATCGTATCGTATTCATTTATTTTAATTTTAAATCATTTGAAGCGTCACTTATATAAAATTAATTTGAGCAGGAAATCAGTGTTACGTCAGTGATGAGCAGAGACGTCGTCGTTTGAAAAGCCAGGGAAGATGTAAGCTGGATTTTGCTTGCACCAGTCAGATACGAGTTATGAAAGACGGGAATAAAATTGCAGTGCAAGTACAGAAGACACACTACGGCCACAGCTTCGATTTACAACACTTGCGGATTCCTAAAGAAGAGCGGGGATTGTTGGCTTCGAAATTAATCAGCGGAGCCACTAAAACCGAGTAAGATCGCTACATTTCATTTACCTTTCTATCAATTAAATTATAACGTTTTGATGTTGCAGGATAATCGACTCCATACATGACAAAATCGATGAGTCCTTCAAACGTACTGATTTGTTAACCGCGAAAGACCTGGACAACATCAAACGCAGCTACAAGATCTACAATTACATAAAAGACGGAAAGCGAAAAAGGCCCGATTGCGACATTACCTACGTTGATCACTGGGTGCAGGAGTGTGAAGCTATGCCCCCGGAAGAAAATCCCGTATTGTTTTATAAGAGAGCGGAAGAAACTTCTAGTTTGGACGATTCAGATTTTTGTTTGGCTGTGATGAATAAATTTCAAGAGAGAATGTTACAGAAATTCGGCAAGAATGTAGTGATAATCGACACAACTCAACATGAATTAGACAGCTATAGCTCGGAATTAACCACTGTGTCAGTAATAGACGAATTCGAGCAATTATTCCCTGTCGCTTTTATGTTCTCCACCATAGAAGACTTTGAGGTTTATAGCCAATTTTTCAGATCGATTCAAGAGAAAGTGGGAACGATTAACGCCAGAACCTTCATGTCGGACATCACGGATTCCGTTTATAACGCGTGGGTTCAAGTAATGGGACCCGTCTCTTATCGCCTGTTTAATTCCTGGCACGTCGATTTGGATTGGCAATTGAATTTATTAAAAATTCCTATCGAAGAGAAACGTACAGAAATATATACGGTTTTGAAAGAGCTGCAGGAAGAGGTGAGCGAATCAAAGTTCAGAAACAATCTCATACTTCGGTTAAACCAGCTGCTAACAGACGAAGATACCAAAGATTTCGCTCATTACTTCCAAAAAGGCTACATGGACAATTATAATAAGTGGGCACACTGTTTCAGAAAATGCGCCGGTCTCGGTGCCAATATAAAACTTGAACCGATCTACGAGACAATTAAATTTAAGAAACAAGTCAACGGGTTGCACACCGTTTTGAAATACATTAGAGATAAAAGTGTAGAAAGGGTCTTGAAATTGGTAAAAGGGAAGAATGTTGTAACTTATCACGAAGAGGTTCTAAAAAGGCATCAGTCAGCTGTGACTGGTGATTTGGAAATCGAAGCGAGAGACAACACTAGCTGGGAAGTAAGGAAAAGTAAAACTTCTGAAAAATATACGGTCGAAAAACTCCTCGATGGAAGCTGCTGTAGCTTGATTTGTCATATTTGTAAAATATGCTTACATGAATTCTCATGTACTTGTAGTGATTTTATTTATGAATGTAAAATTTGTGAACACATCCACCGCACTGTAATGTTCCAAGATATCAGCTCGAATATACACAGAAATGATTGGCCACCTAACAAAAACTCTACAAGAAAGGAAGCTTGTGCTGACCCGCTCCGGGATGTCAAACTAGAAGTACCCGTGCCGGAGAGTTCAGCGAGTAATTCGTTAAAATTTACCAGCACCAGCAACATGATAACCAACGTCGTATGTAAAATAGAGCCAGAAGTAAAGTACATCAATGAAAGTGATCCCGGCCCGGATCAAAATCAAGCTGAACAATCATACGACGATTCACTATTTGAAGGTGAAGGTGAACTGATTCAATTTGAAATTGTCAAGTCTGACACTGAAGAGGACGTCGATCAAGACCAGTCGATCGAGAAACCCACGAGTAGTATTAGTTTGAGAAACGAAATAAACGAAACGTTCGTTAAACTAACGAAATCTCAGTTGAGTAAGTTGAATGACTCGAATATTTTGAAAAAGATCAGTTTGCACTTGAACGCTTTAAACAATTTGATCGATGTACCGGATTCCAGCAGTGATTTGCCTGGTGGTAGTGATGAGGAGGAACAAATTCGTCCATCACGGAAGAAAAGGAAATTGAAAAGTAGGAGTGATGTGATTAAAAAAGATGAAAATGTGACATTGTTTTATGAAATTTAACGTACCAAGAGGTTTTATTGAAATGAAGCTAGATAGTAAGGATGTTCGATATATTCCTCTATTTCCTATATTCGTTTTCATCAAAATTAATGAATTTTAGGCTAAACCATAGATCTCATCATTTTAGGGTTGGTATTAGTATTAAAAATAACCAAATTATATGTACCAACCAATCTTCATTACTATCTTGTTTCTTGTTTTATGAAAATACTGTTACCCTGCTAAGAAAGAGAAGAAAAATCTTCTCTTTGAAATGTTTTAAAGTAATTGCTTTTTAGCTGTTTTCTGCACACCTTTATAAAAATTTTATTTATAATTTTTTTAAGGAATTCTAATTTTATAAAATAAAATACGATTTTAAAATGTAGCAGTTGTTAACACTTGCCCTCTCCTGCTCTTCATGCAAGTGTCCAGATTATTAAAAAATTATTTTTGGCAGTAATTGACACAACAAACCTGATACATTGGTAGGTACCTGATGATGGGCAGCAAAATGATACTTTTGCCACCTAGGCAGCAAAATAGATACCTAACCAAAAAAATCAAACAGCCAGACTTCAGTAACTAAACTATTATCCAGGAGTATTACCTTCATGACAGGTAATTGATGCAACATTGCTACTAAGGAGTACATCGCTGAAAATGTAAATTAGATCAAGCAACCAACAAGTATCAAGATCCCCCCCAACAATGAGAAAATAAAATGATAAAAAGTCAATTAAAGACTAGGTTAAATACAAAGAAATATAAGCAATGGCGTACCTACATTTAACCGGCAGGGTTCATAAACCCGTGATGGCATGCCAAGAGAAAGCAGAAATTCCTGATCTTTTTTTTTGCACCAAGACTGTGAGTATTGATCAGGTTCCTTAACTTTGTCGTGGGTTTCAAGATGAGGGGACTCCTGGCCGTGTAGGCTATTCCTGATCTTTTTCCTTCGACTAAAACTGTGAGTATTGATCAGGTTCCTCAACTTTGTCGTGGGTTTCAAGATGAAGAGACTCCTGACCATGCAGGCCTCATAGGTTCGGATACATTGAAAACAAAAATATTTCAAGTACTCTAATATACAGGGTAAGTCATTGATATGGTAAAGCTCGATTGCACCTACACCATTAAAGATATCGAAATGAACCAAAAAGTGCTGTAAATGGGAGGGTAAAGTGCAGTTTGTAAAATTATTTTCAGATACACAGGATGGCCCAATATCGCTGTACGCCATACAACTTTGTTATTTTAAATAGGACACCCTCTATATTATTACATCTTCAGATTATTTGAGAAAAGTAAAAAAGAATGGTTTGTAAAGTTGAAGTTTGTAATGAGCGATTTATGAGTTATAAACAAATGAAAATCGCGATTTTCCATTTTCAAAGCAGCTTATATTGAAAACGGCTCGATATATGGAAAAACGGTTTACATGTCCCTATCTTAACTTTTCAAGCGGTATCCTATTGGATGGATGAAATTTTTATACAGAGTGGTAAAAAATTTGATTATTTTCATCACCCGGTATAAAAATTTCAGCTACATGATAGGATACCAAATTAAAAATTAAGATAGGGACATGTAAACCGTTTTTCCATATCTCGAGCCGTTTTCAATATAAGCTGCTTTGAAAATGAAAAATCGCGATTTTCATTTGTTTATAACTCATAAATCGCTCATTACAAACTTCAACTTTACAAACCATTCTTTTTGACTTTCATCAAACAATATGAAAATGTAATAATATAGAGGGTGTCCTATTTAAAATTACAAAGTTGTATGGCGTACAGCGATATTGGGCCATCCTGTGTATCTGAAAATAATTTTACAAACTGCACTTTACCCTCCCATTTACAGCACTTTTTGGTTCATTTCGATATCTTTAATGGTGTAGGTGCAATCGAGCTTTACCATATCAATGACTTACCCTGTATAATAATAAAGTCTGAATGGTATAATAAATTATATAAGTGTATAGTGTTTATAGTTCTTGAGCATCTCGGACCTAACAAAAGTCTGTCTCACTGATTAAAAAAAATCTTCAGAAAATTATTCTTCCTGCCACATAACAGAGCACAAGTGGAATTAGTTACTTTTTATAAATTAATAATAAGAATGATCTTTATTTACACTATCTACAACAAAATCGTCACCATCTGTTTTCCCTCTTTTACTACTGCAATTGTTAGTATCACCACTATCACTAACACTATCACTGCTATGACTTAACTTCCTCTTTTTGTCTTTGGAATCAAATGCCGATAGAGTACTACTTTCACCCAGAAATTTCTTCTTACTAATCTCAATTTTTTTAGGAACACTGACAGAACTTTCTGAACCGGACGACTGGACGACATTTCTCAACGATTTCAGGTACATGCTTATCACTGAGGCGGTCGTTTTGTCCAAATCGCTCACATTACACTTGTGCAATTTTATGAACGTTTCATTTATATTCGTCAATAAACTGCTGCCGGGTTCCTCAATTTTTACCTTGACAGCGTCCTCAGTGTCGGAGCGTGTCTTACTGCCGTCAAGCGAGACTTCTGAGACTTCATCTGAATGATCTTGAGATTGAGCTGCCTCTTCATCTGAAATTACTCCCGGTTCATCTTCATTAACATGTATGTTTTCTTCAGAGTCGAACTCATCTTTGACTATCTGAAATTCGAGTAATTCCACTTGGACTTCATCTGAATTCGTATCGAATTCGTCAAAGTTCTCATCAATTTCATTGGAGTTTTCACAAGGTTCACTGCTAAAGTTTTCGACTTCTTCGCTTTCATCCTGGATCTCTTCGCCCTCTGATTGCGCTTTCCGTATTGCGACTAAATGAATATGCTTGCAAATTTTAAAATTGCAAGTAAAATCATTGCAAGTGCACGAATACATATGCAGGCATACCTTGCATTTATTGCATGTCAAACAACAACAGCTCGTATCGAGGTGTTTGTCAACTATAAATCTACTGACTTCCCAGCAATTCTCTTCTTTTTCTTCTACTTTTAAATTACTGTTTTGTGCGCTTTTGTGTCTTTTTGCGATTTCTTCTCGATAAAAGGCATTTTTACCTTTCGCCAACTTCATGACCCTGTCCATGCTCATTTCTCTAACTAATTTCAAGACGGTGAGCAACCCGTTTTCTTTTTTCCTGAACTTGATCAACTTATGGATGGTCTCAAGGTTACCGGTAACTATACCGGCCGATTTTCTGAAGCACGATGCCCACGATTCGCAATTATTCACGAAACTCTCTTGGAAGTAGCGCGCGAAGTCTTGAGTGTCTTCGTCTTCGAACATCCAGCTTATGGTCGCCACAAGCTTGTTTTCAAACTGTGATTCATCCAGTTCTTCCTGGATTTCTTGCAATGCAAAGTACGCGTTCTCTGATTTTTCCACGTCTTCAATTAAATACAAATTTTCTTGCCAATGTGCCACGATATGTCTTCGGCTGAACAGATGGTAAGTGACGGGACCCATGATTTTCACCCAGGCGTGATACGAATTGTCACCGATCTCGGAGATAAAAGCTGTCGGACTGATTGTTCCCACTTTTTCTTTGATTTTTTCGAACAACACTTCGTAGAGCTGTGCGTCTGCGCTGTAACAAAACATGAAAGCGACAGGAAAGCCTTGCTCGAATTCGTCCTTTACAAGAATTGTGACCAATTCGAAGAAGCAACCGTCGATTTCATGCTGCGTCGTATCTACGAATATTATTGAGCTACCGAATTTCCGAAGCATCTTTTCTTGGAATTTGTTCATTATGATTAAACAGAACTGCGATTCATCCAGAAGATCGGAAGCTTCGTCCTGCTTTTTACAGAATATCACTGATTTTTCTTCCGAGTGCATGGCTTCGCACTCCTTCACCCAAAGATCGAAAGACATGATATTGTCCAGTCTTTTTTTCTTGGTGTCTCTCACGTAGCTGTATATGTGGTAACTACGTCTGATATTATCAACATCTTTTGATGTCAACAAATCGATTCGTTTCAAGGAGTCATCTATTTTATCTCGCGTTGAATCTATAATCCTGAAATATACAGAACAGAAGAGTAAATTATATCGTAAAGTACAGTTGTGGCAAACTTACTCGGTCCTGCTTGTTCCGCTGAGTAATTTCGATGCGATAGCTTCTCTCTGTTTTTTATGAATTCTCAAATGCTGCAACTCGAGGCTGTGGCCGTAGTGCGTTTTCTGAAAATAGACGATAAACCGCTTCCCGTTGTTGATTAGTTTTATTTGACTCGTGCAAGCGAAATCCAATTTGCAGCTGCCTTGTATCTTGGAACGACGCTTTCTCTGCTCGCAGTTGTACTTCTTCCCTGTTTCAATTCAAGTAAAATGTTATTGTGATGAAGATAATGATGACGATAAGGGTCAGAATTGTGTAAGAGAATACCTGTTTTCGTTCTGTTACAATTGAAATAAATGGTGATTCCCTGGGCGCTTTTGGTTTTTCTTGCCACAACGTAACTGCAATTATTCTCAAGTTCATATAATGTTTTCCACTTCTCAAAATCTATAAAATAAATTAAATGGTTGGATTAATCATCATTACATTTCAAACATGGATGATAATATGATGATGAGAAAGGTAGGAGCAATGGGAAAGGGCTTTGCTCCATCAGACATACAAATCCAATTTGCCAATCCAAAAAAAGGTAGATAATTATTCAGTTCAGTGGCAAGTCGCACTTCACTACAATTTTTACATTATTACATTTCATTTTCCTAGTAATAGTTCATTGTTTGTGGTCACTGGTCCTTATTGAGGCCTCAAACTAATGGGCCATTATAGAAGGAGAAGGGCAAGGCAAAATTTCCCAAAATCGTCAAATAATCAACAGGTCATCTCAATAATAATTACATCGTTATAGTCAAGCAAATATCTCCCTTATTACCAATTTCCATTCCACACACTTTCACTAGTACCATCATGATACTCCTAGAGACCCATACCTAGTGTAGATATATGGTATGGTATGTCTGAGTACGACTGGCTACTGCTCTGATTAATGATAAAAAAAAGGTACAGGTGCTCTATCGCGACAATTTTACCCCTACGCTGGCTCCCCTCCACTTTCACTGCTTGCTCCGAGCCGACAGGCTCTCAGCGTTGCCACATTAAGTCCGTGTCTCCGTTCTTCTACGGCCTTTAAGTGTCATTTTTGGTTACAAATAATATTAAAACACTTATTTGCTGCAGTAAGTCAGGTCTTTGGTCAGGGTAGGTTTTTTTTCCCTTCAAATGTTCGTAAAATAAAAAAAAAACCTACCCTGACCAAAGACCTGACGGAAACCGGTAGCTACTATTACGGTCTCGTGCGGAAGCGGGCAGGAAGCGAGCAGGATTGTCTGCAGAACGTAGGAGAAGGGCTTGCATATGGCAACGCTGAGAACGTGTCGGAGCGTAGCAAGAAGAGACAGTGGAGGGAGGCCGTCGCGATACAGCCTCTTTACCAAAAAAAATACTCACCACTTCTATTGGAAAATCGCATTTCTTCTTCTTCATCGAAAGGAATCTTGTGAGCCTCCCTCAGGTGACTAATGAGGCTATAATTTTGAGGATAGGCCATATTGCAATCTGCCTCCAAACATTTGTAATTGCAGGCTCGGCTCGACTTTAACTGTAGATTATGCTTCACTTTCAGGTGCCTGTTTAAATTGAACTTTCTGGAAATATGCTTCTTGCAAACAAAACACTCCACTGGATTCGACATCTTCACAACAATAGGGACTGTCAGGCAGGACTAATTATTTACCCAATTTATTATTATTGAACAGGGGGTGCTAAGAGGTAGGTAAGTAGTTGATCTTATAATAATACATTATAGAAACCAGAACCAACGATTTCCTTCGCTGCGTATCCTCTATCCTCTATTCTATACTTGCAAAACTGAACTGATTACTGATTTGATTTAGTGATTTGGATTTGTGCTTGTGCAAAATGCAAAATGCAAATAAATTACGAAAACAAGAGCAAAGTAGGAAAGACGAAAGAGGAAAGAGGAAAGACAAAGAGCAAAGCAAAGCAAAGATAAAAAAAACCGAACTGCTAGTCGAATCGAGTAATCGATCAATAGATACTCGAACCTCGATGGCAATGCTGATCCTAAAGTGCGCTCTTAATAAAGTAATAAACGCCGACAGTGTGACGTCACTAGGCTAAGTGTAAACGGTTCCAGACCGTTCACGTGGCAATTGCTGTCAGTTGTCGTGATTTAGTTGAAGTTTTATAAGTACACGTAGTCCTGACGTTTGACTTATTGAGGTTGTTTTCAGGCATTGACCTGCGATCGTCATCAATTGAATTCTAAATTTCTAAATTCTAGGTTTCTGTGGAGCTGGAGCCGTCTGTCGGTAGTTTAATTTTTATCATAAAAAATTCCGCATTTACTGTAATCAAAAGTTTACAGTGAAATGGGAAACTCTGCAACTGTCAAATGCTTTGGCCGGTTTCTCCGACCACTGACGAGGTCTATTATACTGTGTATATTACACTGTGTAATTCTAAAGGTGGATCCACATGAATACAAATTTTCGTTGCGCGTTGTTTTTGACACAAATTTGCTCGTGTGCGGCGGAATATTCATATATGTGGACTGTGCGCCGCAAATAAATTCACGCAAACATTTTTGCAACGAACGACGCACACGATCCGATGAGCTGTCGGTTTTCAACCAACTTCAAAGAGATCTGCTCCGCAAAGTGATATTAATGTGGACGTGAATCAGTACTTGTGTAATTTTTTTACTAGATATTTTGACTACTTTGTTAATTTTACAGTCTTTTGCTTTTGATTTTCCTCTTTTGTCAATTGCTTTTCCTAATTTGTCAAATGCTTTTCCCATTTATCAAACATCAGTGCGTGATTTTTTAATTGAAATTCCTCTTCTGTCAAATAAGATTCCTTTTTTATCGAATTAATTATGCTTTTCCAATATTTATTATACTGTCACACTGCACGTGAATAGGAAAAGCAATTGACATAAAGTGAAACTGATTTGACATAAAAGGAAATTGATTGATGAATCCATGACTACAATCGTTGATATACAGGGTGTATTGTAACGTCCGCATAATATTAGCACCACGCGATTCTACATCAAAAACAGAACAAAAAAGTCCTCAACAGTTTTTTCTTGATGTACACAGATTTTAAGATATGGACAATTTAACGTTCTTAAATTTTGCAACACTGGCGCTGGTATAAAAATTAAGATAACTTATTAGACGTGAAGTCACCTCACTGGTATAGTGTGCCGTTGCTATGTAATCGAAAAAAGGTGCAACAAGACAAATGTCATGCTGCGACGTGTCAATGTTGCAATTTTTTTAAAGATTTTTTATTTTTTCAATTTTTTATTCAACAATTAAAACGCGCAGCTGCAATATTGATCCTAAGTATTGGAACTCAGGAAATCAAATAATTTCTAGTTTTGAAATGTTTAAAACCATTTTTACCAAAAAAAAATCTAAAATTTTGGATAATTTGGCTATTTTACTTCTTACTTAAGAATTTTTTAATAATATTAAGCAATATTTTTGAGTATTAAAAAACTTCAAATTTAAACTACAATGGTCGATAACTTCGTTATATTTGAGGTCTAAGAGCTAAACGGTATAAAAACTTTATGTTCTGTTTTTGATGTAGAATCACGTGGTGCTAATATTATGCGGACGTTACAATACACCCTGTATAGAAAAATAAGAAAATCATTAGCGAATGTTATTATTTCAAATATCGACGATCCGCATCCCACAAGTGGATTCGCGCGCACAACGAACAAGATATAAAAATTACGTGGTAAAATATTTCATCAGATTTAAATTTATGGCGCAAATTTTTCGCTGAATTTCAAACACACAACGCACAACGAAAATTTGTATTGATGTGGATCCACCTTAATAAATATTATTCTGGCTGGAGGCGCAACCAGTTTGTTCGATGTCGATGTGTGAAATCTAGCCTAGCATCCTCCATAAATTAAAATCCTGATGACGACGCTCGGAGCGTTCAAGAAACGCCTCTCTCCCAGTTATCGACGATTCAAAACTCGATATAGATTAATAAGAAACCCATTGCGGTTTCTGACGTTTTAGATTCGATGTAATTCAAATTCTGTCATATCATATCATATCACATGATCATGATATTAAAAAACAGGCTGTTCTCAAGAAATTAAAGGGTATTAAAAATGTTGGTGCCCATCACGTTCATTATGTTATCATTCTTTACAATCTTTACCTTAAAAAAGGTTCATGTAAAGAATGAATCCTTTACCGGTAAATAATCGCGTAAAGAATAGAGGTAAATTGTACGGCACGTCATTTATCCCAATAATTTAAGTCCTTGCTACAACGTATTACAAATTAGAGCCAAATATCTCAAAAACCATGGCAGCTATAAAGAAAAAACTATATATTTTTTAAATTTCAACACGAAGCTGTTGCGGGCCTGTGTTTATCTCTGTTTCTTACATCTATGTCACGCCTCTACTTAGGTCATGTTAGCCCCAAAAGTTAGCCCCAAAATATTTCCACGTGCGCTTTGAATTAAAACACTTGTGGTACAGTCAAAACTTGAGAGAATGCCTTCTTGATGCTACGGAACTTCAGAATAAACTTCATTTAGACTTTTAAGTTTTTAGACAAAGAGCCGAAAGCCCTGTGGAACTTTTAAAAGGAGGATAAATCAATGTGACTCATATTGGTAAAATACATAAAAAATTCTTGGGACGCCTACGAACCCGGACAACGGGCTTTATCGTCACGGATGCATAGGACAGATCCCTCGGGACAACCAACTCAAATGACAGTGACAGTGGCGTCCCGGAGAGTTTTTTACAGAGGTAGCAACAAACTGACGAATACAGGTGAAAACATAAAAAATTCTTGGGACGCCCATGAACCCGGACAACAAGCTTTATCGCCACGGATGCATAGGACAGATCCCTCGGGACAACCAGCTCGGATGACAGTGACAGTGGCGTCCCGGAGAGTTTTTTACGGAGGTAGCAACAAACTGACGAATATAGGTGAAAACACAAAAAATTCTTGGCACTCCCATGAACCCGGACAACGGGCTTTATCGCCACGGATACATAGGACAGATCCCTCGGGACAACCAACTCGAATTACAGTGATAGTGGCGTCCCATATAGTTTTTTACAGAGGTAGCAACAAACTGACGAATATAGGTGAAATACACAAAAAATTCTTGGCACGCCCATGAACCCAGACAACGAGCTTTATGGCCACGGATGCATAGGACAGATCCCTCGGGACAACCAGCTCGGATGACAGTGACAGTGGCGTTCCGGAGAGTTTTTTACAGAGGTAGCAACAAACTGACGAATATAGGTGAAATACATAAAAAATTCTTGGGACGCCCATGAACCCGGACAACGAGCTTTATCGCCACCGATGCATAGGACAGATCCCTCGGGACAACCAACTCGGATGACAGTGACAGTGGCGTCCCGGAGAGTTTTTTACAGAGGTAGCAACAAACTGACGAATATAGGTGAAAACATAAAAAATTCTTGGGACGCCCATGAAACTGGACAACGGGCTTTATCGCCACGGATGCATGGGACAGATCTCTCGGGACAACCAGCTTGGATGACAGTGACAGTGGCGTTCCTGAGGGATTTTTTAGAAAGGTAGCAACAAACTGACGAATATAGGTGAAAACATAAAAAATTCTTGGGACGCCCATGAACCCGGACAACGAGCTTTATCGCCACGGATGCATAGGAAAGATCCCTCGGGACGATCATCTCGGATGACAGTGACAGTGGCGTCCCGGAGAGTTTTTTACAGAGGTAGCAACAAACTGACGAATATAGGTGAAAACATAAAAAATTCTTGGGACGCCCATGAAACCGGACAACGGGCTTTATCGCCACGGATGCATGGGACAGATCCCTCGGGACAACCAGCTCGGATGACAGTGACAGTGGAGTCCCGGAGAGTTTTTTACAGAGGTAACAACAAACTGACGAATATAGGTGAAATACATAAAAAATTCTTGGGACGCCCATGAACCCGGACAACGAGCTTTATCACCACCGATGCATAGGACAGATCCCTCGGGACGATCATCTCGGATGACAGTGACAGTGGCGTCCCGGAGAGTTTTTTACAGAGGTAGCAACAAACTGACGAATATAGGTGAAAACATAAAAAATTCTTGGGACGCCCATGAAACCGGACAACGGGCTTTATCGCCACGGATGCATGGGACAGATCCCTCGGGACAACCAGCTCGGATGACAGTGACAGTGGAGTCCCGGAGAGTTTTTTACAGAGGTAACAACAAACTGACGAATATAGGTGAAATACATAAAAAATTCTTGGGACGCCCATGAACCCGGACAACGAGCTTTATCACCACCGATGCATAGGACAGATCCCTCGGGGCAACCAACTCGGATGACAGTGACAGTGGCGTCCCGGAGAGTTTTTTACAGAGGTAGCAACAAACTGACGAATATAGGTGAAAACATAAAAAATTCTTGGGACGCCCATGAACCCGGACAACGAGCTTTATCGCCACGGATGCATAGGACAGATCCCTCGGGACAACCAGCTCGGATGACAGTGACAGTGGCGTCCCGGAGAGTTTTTTACGGAGGTAGCAACAAACTGACGAATATAGGTGAAAACACAAAAAATTCTTGGCACTCCCATGAACCTGAACAACGGACTTTATCGTCAAAGATGCATAGGACAGATCCCTCGAGACAACCAGCTCGGATGACATTGACAGTGGCGTTCCTGGGGAATTTTTTAGAAAGGTAGCAATAAACGGACAAATATAGGTGAAATACACAAAAAATTCTTGGCACGCCCATGAACCCGGACAACGGGCTTTATCGCCACGGATACATAGGACAGATCCCTCGAGACAACCAACTCGAATGACAGTGATAGTGGCGTCCCATATAGTTTTTTACAGAGGTAGCAACAAACTGACGAATATAGGTGAAATACACAAAAAATTCTTGGCACGCCCATGAACCCGGACAACGGGCTTTATCGTCACGGATGCATAGGACAGATCCCTCGGGACAATCATCTCGGATGACAGTGACAGTGGCGTCCCGGAGAGTTTTTTACAGAGGTAGCAACAAACTGACGAATATAGGTGAAAACATAAAAAATTCTTGGGACGCCCATGAAACCGGACAACGGGCTTTATCGCCACGGATACATAGGACAGATCCCTCGGGACAACCAACTCGAATGACAGTGACAGTGGCGTCCCATATAGTTTTTTACAGAGGTAGCAACAAACTGACGAATATAGGTGAAATACATAAAAAATTCTTGGCACGCCCATGAACCCGGACAACGGGCTTTATCGCCACGGATACATAGGACAGACCCCTTGGGACAACCAACTTGATGACTGTGACAGTGGCATCCCTGAGAGTTTTTTACAGAGGTAGCTACAAACTGACGAATATAGGTGAAAACATAAAAAATTCTTGGGACGCCTACGGACCCGGACAACGGGCTTCTTCGTCACGGAAAAGAAGCAAGTAAACCTCGTGTAGTCTGGCACTATAGATCTGCTAAATGGGAAGAACTCAGGGAATATTATCGAGATTTTCCATGGAGGAGTGTTTGTTTCGGCTCCAATGATCCATCTGTTTGTGCTAGGGAAGTTGCTCAAGTCATCCTAACAGGCATGGAAGCCTACGTTCCCTTTTCAAACAGCCCTCAACCAGCAAACCTTGGTTCAACAAAAGATGTAAGGAAACTGTCGCCTCCAAACAACTGGCTTTTCGCCAATGGCGAAGAGAACCCCGACGGCATAAACCACCACAATTTTATCCTTGCTCGAAACAGATGCAAAGAAATAATAAATCAAACCAAGGAAACTCACAAACAAAGAATTAGGAATAAACTTCTCTCCTGCCCTAACGGTTCGAAATCTTTTTGGTCTGTAACTACGGCAGTCAGCCAGAACTTCACCAGATCCACTATTCCACCACTTACACGGACAGATGGGACTATCGCATCCACGGCTACTGAGAAGGCGAACTTGTTGGCGGGAATCTTTTTTTCATACTCTTCCGTCGACTTTCATGGAAGAACTCCGCCAATAATCCCTTCCGTGGAGACCAAAATGTCAGACATTGTTTTCCGACAGCGTGTCATAAAGAGCATTATGTTAGCCTTAGACCCAAACAAAGCTTCTGGGCCCGATGACGTACCTGTTATCGTACTAAAAAAATGCGCCACCGAGCTGTCATCTGTTTTTTGCCGACTTTTCAATTTGTCGTATAAAAAGGGAATATTTCCTTCTTGCTGGAAATGTGCACGGATCCAACCTATTCCCAAGAAAGGCAAAAAGACTATACCAAGTAACTATCGACCAGCGGCACTGCTTTCAGTAATATCCAAGATTATGGAGAAAGCTATTAACCAACATCTTTTAAAGTACTTGGAAGTAGCTAATATGATCAGCGACCGCCAATACGGATTCCGCAAACAGAGGTCAACTGGTGACCTTCTCACCTACGTTACCGAGCTGTGGAACAGCGCAATCGAGCACCATGGGGAGTCTCGAGGGCTTGCGCTTGATATTTCTAGAGCTTTCGACCGTGTTTGGCATGATGGACTCTTGGCAAAACTGCAGGCCTATGGCATGCCCGAGAAATTCTGCTTGTGGCTTGCGAGTTATCTCGGAGATCGTTCATTGCAGGTGGCAGTCGATGGAGTTCTTTCTGAGACCTTTTCCATCAATGCCGGTGTGCCTCAGGGATCCATTTTATCTCCGACTCTCTTTCTAATATTTATAAACGACTTGCTTGAAACAACAAAAAATCCAATATACAGTTTTGCCGATGACAGTACCCTCATATCTTCTTATACGTTAGATGCGCGAACATCTGCCATCGACGCACAGACTCGCAGGGAGCAAGAAGTTGCCATACTTAACAATGACTTGCAAGACATTCTAACTTGGGGCGATAGAAACCAAGTCCAATTTAATGCTGGAAAAACCCAAGCAGTCATCTTCTCTAAAAAGACCAACGTTTTGGAGCCAGATATGATGATGGCGGGACACTCTCTTACCCCAGCGTCATCTCTCCGTTTACTTGGAGTGAGCCTTGGAGCGAACATGTCTTGGCATGATCATGTTGCAGGTCTGGCGAAGAGTGCTTCTCAAAAACTTGGAACACTCTTCCGCACGAAGAAATTTTATACACCACAACGGCTTCTCCTCTTATACAAGGCTCAAATCCGACCATCCTTGGAGTACTGCTCACATATTTGGAGCTCAGCTCCTAAACATACCCTGAGACTACTCGATTCTATTCAGAAAAGAGCCATCCGCTTGATTGGGGACCCAGATTTGACAAAAAATTTAGACACTCTCGAACATCGAAGAAGAGTAGCTGACCTGAGTCTGTTTTACAGATATTTTAATGGAAAGTGTTCAAAAGACGTGTCCCGCTTGATCCCACCAAGATCAAGACCAGGCAGAAATACACGCCGAGCCGCAGACGCTCATCCGTATCAGGTTCAGCTCGCTACACCTCGTACCACCCTATTTCAGACTTCCTTTATGTATAGAACCGCATCACTTTGGAATAGCATTCCAAAGGGCGTGTTTCCCGAAGTATAAGGTATAAAAACGAAGTATAAAAAAGGTAGCAAAGGTTGATTTTGTTCATTTGCGGCGTTGCTCTTTCTTCTGATAAACTTTTTTTGTGCTAAATACTCTGAATAAAATATCTGTCGAAATTTTGCAATCTTGTTAAATCCGATCCGTTTCAAAATAGCGGCCGCATTTGAATTTTCGGAAAAACATCTATTTTTGGAACCCTTGCACAAGCACGATAGAAAATATTTTGAAACCAAATTAACAGGGGTGGAAGAATTATTTTTTAAATTAACGATAATGAAAAAAAAATTTATTATTAAACAAGTGGCGTGGGTAGGAAAATAGTAAAAATGGCTAATTTCTAAAATCACTTATGAGCTCATTTTTGAAGAAATTGGACTGAGTTTTTCGCAGTAGGTAGCTGTACTAATATTCGTTATTATATTTCTTATTATTTCTCTAAAATTTCAAAGTTTCCGGTTTTCAAAACGCTCTTGTAGTTTTTGTCATTTCAAGGTATTAGGAAATGGAGCGAAAATTGACTCATTTCTATATCTACTTACAGCCCGTTTTCGAGGAAATTGAAGTGAAATTTTCACGATAAGCAACTACGCTAGTTATGACCTACTGAATGAAAAATTTCAGTTGGCCAAATTCATAAAATTACAGTATTCATGCGATTGAAAATCTAATTGTGATTTCTGAGGTTTCTCGCGAAGCAGAGTTTTTTTTATAAAGAATGACTTTTTCTCGTAAAATCGATATTAAGATAGTATTTCCTCTTCATAACTTCATCCGTAGACACATTGTGGGCCGGTTGCACAAACGTAAATCAAGAATTTTCAAATAATTTGAAATGGATCGCACCTAGGTAGCATGATAAGGAAAATATTTCCATCTCCCTCGTTAAATCAGCCCAAACCGAAAAAGCAAATAGTGCAAGCATTAGGTACGTAAATACCTAATTGTTAGGAAATAAAAGCGCAGCCACCCGACGTTACATCAAGTAAACGATCCCGTCAGCTCATTAAATATTCAGAAAAATAGAATCGCTCTAGCTGGTCACATTTCAGTCCTTCGAGAAAGCGGCAACGGCGAGGGCAAATCAACTGCCAGATGACTCTCTGAATACACCCCGCGCCGATTGAAAGGTTGAGCTGACCTAGATACAGACCGGGTGAAAGAATGTGAAATCAGAAACAAACAATAACCCCTTGCAAAGACAATAGTAACTCGTTAGGTATTAAACCTACGAAAATAAAAATAACACCAATCGATAAAGCGAATTAATAAAGGACAACAGCCGAAAGTTCATCATCATCCCTAGATGGCAAGCAGGTGAAAACCCGAGATGAAAGTTAAGCCGGCGTAATTATAATAGATAGGAACAATGGAAACGTAGAGAATGCGTTGGCCGATTTGAAGGAAAATTTAGGTAGTTGAAGTTCAGGACAATTCAGAAAGGTAGCCGCGAGGTCAACTCGCTAAGTCTCTTGATTAAGCAGATATGATAAGGGACAGACACAAGAAACCAACGGTGCCAATAAGATGCATTGTTGCTTGTCGTGCTTGGAAGGCACGACAAGGCTGCTTCTATAAAAGCAGACGTCTCACAGCAGGTCGCTCTCAGATAAATTTTGACTTCCTAACCCTTTGGACGTGTCTGGAGATGACGATAAGTAGACTCTAGATCGCCCAATCCTAATCTTAACCTAATTGGCTCGGAGATGACGATTGAGTGGACTCTTGAGTTAATTTCCCTCATCTACCTAATTAAAATTCCAAATAAAAACCTTGCGAGGGTAAATCTCGTTCAAGCGAGCTTCAGCACACCATTCTAAATTTCCTTAACCTAATTGGCTCGGAGATGACAATAAGTGGACTCTGAGTTAATTTCCCTCATCTACCTAATTAAAATTCCAAATAAAAACCCTGCTAGGGTAAATCTCGTTCAAGCAAACTTCAACCCACCATTCTAAATTTCCTTAACCTCATTTGCCCGGAGATGACGATAAGTGGACTCTGGGTGAATTTCCTTCATAAATCCAAGGAAAACTCCAGTTGCGATACAATAAATTCGAATCTCGTCTTAACCAGACTCAATACTCACAATAGGCAAAGCTTCTTCGAACCAATTCACTAGTAGATGGCAAAACGCCTGTCTTGAAGGAATTTCCTTCACAAATTAGGGAAAATCCATTGAGAAATTAGTTAGAGAAGATCTCTCTTCAAATCAACATCCAAATAAATAATTAAACAGATTAGCCAAACCCACGAGCGCAGGTCCCATTTTAAATCAGGCACAATAATCAACTAGGTATTAGGCGGCACCACAGTAGGTACTGTTATGGTTCGTAGGGCCTGTGCTTTCTCTATTCTTTTTTGAAAATTTTTTGCTACCTGTAAAAAACTCTCCGGGACGCCACTGCCACTGTCATTCGAGTTGATTGTGCCGAGAGATCTGTCATATGCACCTGTGAAGAAAAAGTCCGTTGTCCAGGTTCATGGGCGTCCCAAGAATTTTTTGTGTATTTCACCTATATTCGTCAGTTTGTTGCTACCTCTGTAAAAAAACTCCCAGGGATGCCACTGTCACAGTCATTCAAGTTGGTTGTCCCAAGGGATCTGTCCTATGCATCCGTGGCGATAAAGCTCGTTGTCCGGGCTCATGGGCGTCCCAAGAATTTTTTATGTTTTCATCTATATTCGTCAGTTTGTAGCTACTTCTGTAAAAAACTCTCCGGGACGCCAATGTCACTGTCATCCGAGCTGGTTGTCCCGAGGGATCTGTCCTATGCATCCGTGACGATAAAGCCCGTTGTCCGGGTTCATGGGCGTCCCAAGAATTTTTTATGTTTTCACCTATATTCGTCAGTTTGTTGCTACCTTTGTAAAAAAACTCTCAGGGATGCCACTGTCACAGTCATCAAGTTGGTTGTCCCAAGGGATCTGTCCTATGTATCCGTGGCGATAAAGCCCGTTGTCCGGGTTCATGGGCGTGCCAAGAATTTTTTATGTATTTCACCTATATTCGTCAGTTTGTTGCTACCTCTGTAAAAAACTCTCCGGGACGCTACTGTCACTGTCATCCGAGCTGGTTGTCCCGAGGGATCTGTCCTATGCGTCCGTGGTGATAAAGCTCGTTGTCCGGTTTCATGGGTGTCCTAAGAATTTTTTGTGTTTTCACTTATATTCGTCAGTTTGTTGCTACCTCTGTAAAAAACTCTCCGGGACGCCACTGCCACTGTCATTCGAGTTGATTGTGCCGAGAGATCTGTCATATGTACCTGTGAAGAAAAAGTCCGTTGTCCGGGTTCATGGGCGTCCCAAGAATTTTTTGTGTATTTCACCTATATTCGTCAGTTTGTTGCTACCTCTGTAAAAAAACTCTCAGGGATGCCACTGTCACAGTCATTCAAGTTGGTTGTCCCAAGAGATCTGTCCTATGCATCCGTGGCGATAAAGCTCGTTGTCCGGGCTCATGGGCGTCCCAAGAATTTTTTATGTTTTCATCTATATTCGTCTGTTTGTTGCTACTTCTGTAAAAAACTCTCCGGGACGCCACTGTCACTGTCATCCGAGCTGGTTGTCCCGAGGGATCTGTCCTATGCATCCGTGGCGATAAAGCCAGTTGTCCGGTTTCATGGGCGTCCCAAGAATTTTTTATGTTTTCACATATATTCGTCAGTTTGTTGCTACCTCTGTAAAAAACTCTCCGTGACGCCACTGTCACTGTCATCCGAGCTGGTTGTCCCGAGGGATCTGTACTATGCATCCGTGGCAATAAAGCTCGTTGTCCGGGTTCATGGGCGTCCCAAGAATTTTTTATGTTTTCACCTATATTCGTCAGTTTGTTGCTACCTCTGTAAAAAACTCTCCGGGACGCCACTGTCACTGTCATCCGAGTTGGTTGTCCCGAGGGATCTGTCCTATGCATCCGTGATGATAAAGCCCGTTGTCCGGGTTCATGGGTGTCCCAAGAATTTTTTGTGTATTTCTCCTATATTTGTCTTTTTATTGCTAACTTTCTAAAAAATTCCTCAGGAACGCCACTGTCACTGTTATCCGAGCTGGTTGTCCCGAGGGATCTGTCCTATGCATCCGTGGCGATAAAGCCCGTTGTCCGGGTTCATGGGCGTCCCAAGAATTTTTGGTGTATTTCACCTATATTCGTCAGTTTGTTGCTACCTCTGTAAAAAACTCTCCGGGACGCCACTGTCACTGTCATCCGAGCTGGTTGTCCCGAGGGATCTGTCCTATGCATCCGTGGCCATAAAGCCCGTTGTCCGGTTTCATGGGCGTCCCAAGAATTTTTTATGTTTTCACCTATATTTGTCAGTTTGTTGCTACCTCTGTAAAAAAACTCTCCGTGACGCCACGGTCACTGTCATCCGAGCTGGTTGTCCCGAGAGATCTGTCCTATGCATCCGTGGCCATAAAGCTTGTTGTCCGGGTTCATGGGCGTGCCAAGAATTTTTTATGTTTCCACCTATATTCGTCAGTTTGTTGCTACCTCTGTAAAAAACTCTCCGGGACGCCACTGTCACTGTCATCCGAGCTGGTTGTCCCGAGGGATCTGTACTATGCATCCGTGGCAATAAAGCTCGTTGTCCGGGTTCATGGGCGTGCCAAGAATTTTTTATGTATTTCACCTATATTCGTCAGTTTGTTGCTACCTCTGTAAAAAACTCTCCGGGACGCTACTGTCACTGTCATCCGAGCTGGTTGTCCCGAGGGATCTGTCCTATGCGTCCGTGGTGATAAAGCTCGTTGTCCGGTTTCATGGGTGTCCTAAGAATTTTTTGTGTTTTCACTTATATTCGTCAGTTTGTTGCTACCTCTGTAAAAAACTCTCCGGGACGCCACTGCCACTGTCATTCGAGTTGATTGTGCCGAGAGATCTGTCATATGTACCTGTGAAGAAAAAGTCCGTTGTCCGGGTTCATGGGCGTCCCAAGAATTTTTTGTGTATTTCACCTATATTCGTCAGTTTGTTGCTACCTCTGTAAGAAAACTCTCAGGGATGCCACTGTCACAGTCATTCAAGTTGGTTGTCCCAAGGGATCTGTCCTATGCATCCGTGGCGATAAAGCTCGTTGTCCGGGCTCATGGGCGTCCCAAGAATTTTTTATGTTTTCATCTATATTCGTCTGTTTGTTGCTACTTCTGTAAAAAACTCTCCGGGACGCCACTGTCACTGTCATCCGAGCTGGTTGTCCCGAGGGATCTGTCCTATGCATCCGTGGCGATAAAGCCAGTTGTCCGGTTTCATGGGCGTCCCAAGAATTTTTTATGTTTTCACATATATTCGTCAGTTTGTTGCTACCTCTGTAAAAAACTCTCCGTGACGCCACTGTCACTGTCATCCGAGCTGGTTGTCCCGAGGGATCTGTACTATGCATCCGTGGCAATAAAGCTCGTTGTCCGGGTTCATGGGCGTCCCAAGAATTTTTTATGTTTTCACCTATATTCGTCAGTTTGTTGCTACCTCTGTAAAAAACTCTCAGGGACGCCACTGTCACTGTCATCCGAGTTGGTTGTCCCGAGGGATCTGTCCTATGCATCCGTGATGATAAAGCCCGTTGTCCGGGTTCATGGGTGTCCCAAGAATTTTTTGTGTATTTCTCCTATATTTGTCTTTTTATTGCTAACTTTCTAAAAAATTCCTCAGGAACGCCACTGTCACTGTTATCCGAGCTGGTTGTCCCGAGGGATCTGTCCTATGCATCCGTGGCGATAAAGCCCGTTGTCCGGGTTCATGGGCGTCCCAAGAATTTTTTGTGTATTTCACCTATATTCGTCAGTTTGTTGCTACCTCTGTAAAAAACTCTCCGGGACGCCACTGTCACTGTCATCCGAGCTGGTTGTCTCGAGGGATCTGTCCTATGCATCCGTGGCCATAAAGCCCGTTGTCCGGTTTCATGGGCGTCCCAAGAATTTTTTATGTTTTCACCTATATTTGTCAGTTTGTTGCTACCTCTGTAAAAAAACTCTCCGTGACGCCACGGTCACTGTCATCCGAGCTGGTTGTCCCGAGAGATCTGTCCTATGCATCCGTGGCCATAAAGCTCGTTGTCCGGGTTCATGGGCGTGCCAAGAATTTTTTATGTATTTAACCTTATTCGTCAGTTTGTTGCTACCTCTGTAAAAAACTATATGGGACGCCACTGTCACTGTCATCCGAGTTGGTTGTCCCGAGGGATCTGTTCTATGCATCCGTGACGATAAAGCCCGTTGTCCGGGTTCATGGGCGTGCCAAGAATTTTTTGTGTATTTTACCAATATGAGTCACATTGATTTATCCTCCTTTTAAAAGGTCCACAGGGCTTTCGGCTCTTTGTCTAAAAACTTAAAAGTCTAAATGAAGTTTATTCTGAAGTTCCGTAGCATCAAGAAGGCATTCTTTCAAGTTTTGACTGTACCACAAGTGTTTTAATTCAAAGCGCACGTGGAAATATTTTGGGACTAACTTTTGGGGCTAACATGACCTAAGTCACGCCTCTGGCGCTGTAAACTATGCTGGTAGTTTGTTTTACTGTGCAGCAAAATATTATGACTATTCATCCCAAGAGTTTACTTTACCTAAGGCAAAAGGGAACTAATTTATATTCTTTGAATATAAATTTTAATTTTTTGTTAGTTGTGATGTGTTTCTATACCTCAGTCGCCCAAAAGATATAGTAATAAAAGTGCGCGGTAAGTTTACAATCCAGGTAGGCAGACCTTATACACAAGAATTATATACACAAACCTTAGAATGCCCTTCTCATTGGTTTACCGGAACCAGCAGGTAACCAATAAATAAGTCACTATCTGCAGAGGCGGATTTACAAATGTGCCGCCTATAGGCTGAATCAAATCGCCGCCTATGGTATTAATTAATCCTCGTTGCATAGGATCCGGGGGTTCTTTCCCGGGAAATTTTGAGAATTATTTGTTAAAAAAGTTATGAAAATATCGCAAAAATGACAGAATTTTTAGCGCCTAGGCTCTAGCCTGATTTTAGTGGGTAAACAGGCTCTGTTTTTGTGGGCTTCAAAAAGAATATGAATTCAAAGGCGGAGGGGGGTACGAAGCGGTTTTCCCCTCTCGATAAAGCGCCGCAGGCAATTTTTTTTTAATATCCAAGGTCACGCAATTTCCCAACAGTCGAAAATATTTTTGTTCTTCGAAAATTTGCCGCCTACAAAAATTTGCCGCCGTAGGCTATAGCCTACCTAGCCTAATCGGAAATCCGCCACTGACTATCTGCCTACAGATGTGACTACTTGGACCTTAAATGTTTGTGCGCAGTTTCATTACTATATCTGTTGGTCGACTGAGATATAGGCGTTTAATTCTAAAACAGGATAACTTTATTATAAATAAAAGTGGGCTGTCCGTGTAACTCGGGCTGCAAAAATACACGGTTTAAAAGTTTATTTCTATCAATTATTGGTTTGAATACCAGAAAGTCGTGTCACCGCCATATTCAAACCGTTATTGACGTTCATAGCTGCTTATCATGTATAGTCTTTCCGCATGATTTTTATTCTAAGGTGATTAAGATCGTGATTTGGCTGTATGCACAAGGGTGCCCAAGCCATAGAATAGAAATAGAAGAAGAAGTAAGATCGTGAATTGATTGATTTTTCTTTCGACTTTTCGTTAACCTAACGTTTGAGGTTGAGGTAATTCAAATTTTCAAACGTATAAATATAAAAGCAGTTACGTTAACTTTACATATTATTACATTCCTTTCTTTTTGCTTTTTCCTTTGAGTAAGTGAAAATGGAACGCGAGCGCGGAGACAAGTTGCATAAATGGTTGAAAGGTTTAGGATATAATGGAAAGAATCCCCAGTCAATTAGAAACATTTATAATCCATCCACTTACTTTGTTTGGGACCAGCTGATGGAAAAAGTACAATCCAAACAAGAAGTGGAATTCTGTCATAAAAATGTTATAATAAACAGATTGAAAAGTAAATCTTTGAAACAACAACACGATTACCATTATCCCATCAAAGAAATATCTCTCTACCAGAAGAAAATTAACCTAGAAGCAGAAATCCAACATTTTACAGCGGAAGGCATCAAATCCCAGCACGAGGTTTCCAGATCATCAAATGAAAACAACACCAATTACATGGTAAAAGAAAATCTCAAGCAAAGAATCAAAGAATGCAGAGAACGCACATACATATTGAATCAGAAATGCAAGCAGTTGAATTCCGACATAAAGAAATCAGAAGAAGTTCTACAATCGGTGAAAAATCAGACACCCGTAGAACTCAATGAAGACAACGATCCGCAAGTCATCGTAGAAACGCTGACAAAATGCTCTGAGAAACTCGAGAAGCTTATTTCTGAAAATAATTCTTCCCGACAGAACTTTTCAGTTAAGAAGAGAGCATTTTGGTCGTCTGTAAAAGAAAACAACACCCGTTCTGCAAGGAAAGGTGGCCTTTCCTCTATAGCACGAGAATTGTCTTACGGTGGCAGTGATGAACAGGACTCTTTCCTCAAACCAAGGAAAGATTATATTCGTCCAGTAATAACCGTGAAACCAATTGAAGAAGGTGTCTCAGTAGCAGATACAACAATAAATAAAAAGGATCGGGATTCTTTAGGCTTGTTGCCTTTATCTTGTATAGAAAATACTTCAAGTAATAACTTTTTAAATGTCCCACTTACATTCAACACACCGGTTAATACACCGATTAGGATTAATCAAAAAACGGTTTGTCAAACAGTTGAGAAAAGCTCAGGTGTAGGTGTATTAAAAAGTGGAACGAGCGTGCCTAAAATAGGGTATCAAAACTTGTACCAAGATAAGTTTATATTGGAAAATGTGAGGAATTTATTGCACAATCTAAATCGACCGTATATTTGGAAGTTCATCCAGAATGCTCTGAGTAAAATTATGTCAGAAACGCAAAGTATGGTACTGGAATATAAAACGTGCTCAGATCGTTTGAAAGTTGATGAAAAAGATATAGCGAAACTTCAGTGGCTCCACATTAAGACTGAACTTGAAGTTCTCAAATATAAGACTTATAATAATAATTTACACCATAAAATTGAACCGATGAAAATGAGAATTTTGAGAACCATCCTAGGTCCGTTACATCAATTACGGAAACAGTCTGAAATGGGTAAATTGTTTGACTTACAAATCCAAGAGCGAGGGCTTGATGCAAAGATTTCTTTACTCAAGAAGGAAATCGGTACTTCATATAAAAAAATGTCTTCCTCTTATGATCTTCAGGTGACTACGAATAAAATCAGCCATACCAAAGAAGAGATAATTTATAAACTGGCAATCATCGAAGCGTGCATCACGGAAATATCTAAATCGTTTGATCATCTCAATTTGACGAAAGACAGTACGGCTTGCGGTGTTCGAAAATTGAACGTATTTATTTCAGATCTCCAGTGGGCCGTACCGTTACTAGATTCCATGTTTTCAAACGAAATCGAAAGATTTTACAACTTTCCCATCGAATACAACCGACGATTCGTCAATACCAAATCGAACGTCTACTACCACGACTTACAGTTGCAGACTTACATGAACACCGAAATTGATCACGAAACACTCTCGATGATATCGATGTTATTAGGAAGTCCGTTCAGTTTACCTCAACGTATTCAAGAAAACATTCACAATTATAAAAGCAAACTTGATGTGATGAAATGTTTAGAGAGACCTGTACCTGTTCCGGGTGTTTGTAAATATTCTGCAGAAGAGTTGATTCAGATAGAAAGTTACATCGGTTCTGCATTGAACGACTTGAGTACGTACGCTTTTACAAGTAAACGTGTCAAAGAATTTGTCAGAAAAATGAGGCAGATGATCGATGTATGGCAAGAAATGCCTTTTAATGATTTTGTATCTCCTGCAAGACTTATTGATGGTCAATCCATTACCTATTATAAGCAAAAGTTTGATAATTTGTATGCGCATTTATAATTTTAATTAGTTGGACATTGTTATTGAACACATTTTTATAAAGATATTTTCTTAATAGCACTTATAATCAAAAACAAAAGTGTTTTATTTTATTAATAATACTGGAATAAAAAAATGAAAATAAATAATTAACCTGTAAAAAATCTCTATAGAACATGAAACATTGTAACATTTAACTCTTTTTTTAATACTTCTGATTCTGAAGAGTTTTTTGATTTAATTTATTAAGTTTATGAAACATAAAAATTAATTTTCTATCGGACCACATTTTGGAGCTGCTCAATATTTTTTTTTTATAATAGCAACCCTTCCTTTTTTGTCAGAAATCGATTCTCTTTTTCATGAATTGGATACAATACCACACATTAGTGGTTGATGTCTCCCTTCCAGACGAACAACTTCATTACCCACTTTTTTTGATCCAATGCATAGTTTTTTTTATATACAGGAGTGCCTGGAAATGGCATGTACCCAGAAACGGAAGTGATTAAAAAAAAAAAATGCCCAGACATATTACTGTTTTAAAGATACAGTTGATTTTTTTTTTCAGTTTTTTGCCAACATCTCGATAACCATATAAGATGCATCAATGTTCAGCTCTTATGCACACTTTGTTCTCCTCGTTTTCACTGTAAAATAAAGATTAAAAAAAATTGAGTGGCGCAGATTTTTGGTACTTTGAAAGTTTCAACTCTCTAACTAACTTCTAAGCCACTGGAACAAATGCGATTTTAAGAAGTGCCTTAGAACAGCCAATGTTTTCTACACAAAAAAGGTACTTTTAGTTAACAGCTCCTAAGTTAACCATTTCCGAGAAAAAATTGCTTTTTTGAGAGAAATAATTAATTTAATTTTTTTTAAAATTGATCTGTGTAGATTTTGGGTACTTTGAGGATTTACACCCCCTAACTTCTACGCCACTGGAATAAACGCGATTTTAAGCAGCGCTTTAGAACCGGCAATGTTTTCTACAGCAAAAGGTACTCTTTGGTGACAGCTCTAAAAATAACCGTTTCCGAGAAAAATTGCTTTTTATGAGAGAAAACATTAATTTTAAAAGTATTGAAGTTTGGTGGCGTCGATTATTGGGTACTTTGAAAGTTTCAGCCCCGTAACTTCTACGCCACTGGAACAAATGCGATTTTAAGAAGTATTTTAGGACCGCAAATGTTTTCTACACAAAAAAGGTACTCTTGGTTAATAGCTACTAAATTAACCGTTTCCGAGAAAAAATTGCCTTTTTTAGAGAAATAATTAATTTAAAAAAATTTGAAATTGAGCTGTGTAGATTTTGGGTACTTTGAGGATTTACACCCCCTAACTTCTACGTCACTGGAATATACGCGATTTTAATGAGCGCTTTAGAACCGGCAATGTTTTCTTCGCCAAAAAGGTACTCGGTGACAGCTCCAAAAACAATAGTTTCCGAAATAAATAATTGCATTTTATGAGAGAAAACATTAATTTCAGTGACTTGCGTAGCCAAGTGGTTCTCCGCTGGCCCACGAAGCCATAGATCGCGGGTTCGAAACTCACCTCGGCCCGCTTTACTTTTCAGATTCATTTTCGAATGTCTGTGAAAAGTAAAACAAGCGATCGAACGTTTAAAAGGCAAATATAATTTAAAGTGTGTGTGGCTAAAGAGTTCGTGCTCAAAGCCAATTTACCAGAGTGGAGCGACTATGTCTTACCTACACAGTTAAGACCGATGCTCCCTCTTAAAAAAAAAAAAAAACATTAATTTCAAGAATAATAAAAAAAAGTATTAAAATTAGTGTCTTCTCTCATAAAATGCCATTTTTCTCGGAAACGGTTATTTTTAGAGCTGTCACCAAGGATACCTTTTTGGCATATAAAACATTGGGGGTTCTAAAGAGCTCCTTAAAATCGAATTTATTCCAGTGGCGTAGAAGTTGAAGCCCACAAATCATCGTACCCAAACTCTACGCCGGACAATTTTTTTTAAACCAGTAACATTTTACAATGAAAACAAGGGGTTAAATGAGCACAAAGTGTGCATAGGAGCTGAACATTTTATCTCAAACGGTTTTCAAGATGTTTGCAAAAAACTGAAGAAAAATTCAACTTTCACCATCTGTATTTTGAAAACAATACGTACGGGAATATAAGTTTATAAGAAAAGTCTATTTTTTTTATGTCCTTCTTTAGGTACATGCTATTTCCAGGCAGCCTGTATTCAAAAAGATAAACTGAAAACCCTGTGTATTGTTTGGAAAATTGGGTTGTGTTGTCAGGAAAATCTAGACAAAAAAAATACAAGGAGAATGTTTATAGATAGCAACAAAATTTAGGAGATAAGAATTAGCAAGAGAATTGGAGAAAATTGAGAAAGGTGGAAAGACGTTTGCAGTGGTGGTGGAAGAGAAAGCCATAAAATTGTACGTTCTTTTTCCAATTATTTTTTTGTTAATTCAGGTTGAATTTTCAGGTATTGAAACTTAAAAATAGATACATAATATTTTCATCTGAACTCGTGCAGCTGAGACAGAGAGAGAGAGAGAGTGTTCTCACTGTTCTCTATAAAATAAGATACAGTTTTTTTTGTTGTTTAGTGTATAAATTTTTTAATTCAAATGAGTCACTAGAGCAGGCGGTGGCCTCGCGGTTTAGCGTGCAGACTGCTGAACTGTTGGACCACCACGGACTGAGTTCGATTCTCAGTGTTGCTCTGGGTGTCTGTGCCATCTATTCTACTATTTCATTGGTAAACTTGTGTCTGGGTAGAATGAGCTAGTTCTCGAATCCCATAAATAACTGGAGTGGAGCGACTTTGTCTTACCTACATAGTTAAGACCAATGCTCCCTTCTTTTTTTAATAAAAAAAATTAGTTATTATAAGAAAAATTAAAATCAATTGCAAGAGGATACCATAACAATTAATACACACTACACACTAAACGATCACATCATCAAATCGAACAGAACAAAAAAACACATTAGTCTTATTCACTTCCTTACATGTTTCCCTATAAATTATACCTTAATCGATTAAAAATACAGTGAAAAAGGCAGGAAATAGGACCTTTGTATAGAGTATTGTTTACAAGAATTACATTAAACCAGCGCGGGTGGTAGCGCGATGGTTTAGGTCACTGACTGAATACCGTCTGAGGTTATGATCCCAGCTCAGCATGATTGTTTGTGATCGTTAAATTACCTATTTTAAAATTTAAAATTTGTGTCTGGCTAAATGAGTTCGATCTTGAAGCCAAATTACCAGAGAGAAACGACTCTGTCTTACCTACACAGTTAAGACCAGCAACCTTTAAAAAAAAGAATTAAACTATGAAATCGTTATGCAAATCACCAAGATTCTATTTTAATAGTTGACAAATCTATACAAAAAAAATCACCAAAATTGGTCAAGAATTACGACCTCGATAAGTGTTCCTGGAGAGTTGAGGCTTACACATTACTCATTACTCCATAATAAAATGAAAAATGAACACTCGGGGTTTAGGAGCACAACTATAATATAAATGTTTAGGTATGTATTTATTTATTTATTTTCAGTTTCATATTTTTCTTCTTTTACTTAGTCTGTTATCATCAACATGTTGTCTTTTAACTTCCTTCTCAGTCGACTCGACTTTCAATTTAGGTATAACGACGTACTTCTGTTCGAGTTGATCGTCTCTGGCGTTCGCCAGACTAACCAAATTCTTCAAAGCTTCTAAATGCATGAGAATTTCCGACGCGGTCGTTGAATCACTGAACTTATTCAAATCAGATTTATTTAACTTCACAAACGTTTTGTTAATTTCATTTGTTAAATCGTTCGATAAACTTCCATCTGATCCACCGTCAATGTTTGTCTCAATAATGCTCTGGTCCGAGTCGGAACAATCGTATTCTTCTTCAGGGTCTATTTCGATGGTGCTGTCATTGACAGACAACTGATCTTCATCCTGATGAACTGGTTCCTTATTTTCCAATCTCTTCGCATCTTGTTCCGAGTCACTTCCTTCGACTATTTCAACTTGGAATACTTCGAACTTAGATTCATCCGAGAGTTCTAACTCGTCTTCATCCTGGTAGGTTGTATCTGACTGACGGATCAACATTACCAGGTAATGAATATGCTTGCAGATTTTGAAATTGAAGGTGTAATCGTTGCAGGTGCAAGAATACATGTGCAAGCATACATTACAATCAGGACACGTTAAACAACAACAGCTTGCATCGAGATGTTTTTTAATCATGAGATCCTCGGATTCGTCCCAAAGTTTCCAGCCGTCATTTCTCACGTCTACTACGAAATCACCGTCCATTCCGGAGTGGTGCCTTTTATGGATCTCTTCGTGGTACCGGTTCGTACTATCTTTTCCTTTAACCAATTTGATCACCCTGTCCACACTCTTTTCTCTTATAAACTTCAAAATGTTCTGCAACCAATTGCCCGTCTTTTTAAACTTAATAACTTCCTGTGTTAATTCAAGATTCACGTTGATATTGAGAAGCAATTTCCTGGCATACAAGGCCCATTGTTCACAGTTGTCCGTATAGAAGACCTCAAAGTATTGACAAAAATCTCTAACCGATCTATCGCTATCTTCCGACATGAAATTTATGGTACACTTTAGCCTGTGTTCGAAATCTGATTGATTCGATTCCTCCTGCAGCTCTTTCAACGCGTTGAAAATTTCCATTCGTTTTACTTCATCATCGATATGTGCTAGATTTGTTTGCCAGTCCATCTTGACGTGCCATAAGCTAAATAAGCGATTTGCTGCAGGACCCATCACTTCAATCCATGCGTTATAAGCAGAATCAGTGACATCTGAGAGAAAGATCCTTGGATTAATTGTACCTTTGCCCACCTTCTGCTGAATCGTTTCAAAAAATTGTTTATACAGCCGCGTGTCTTCTTTATTGGAGAACATGAAAGCCACAGGGAATCCTTGCTCGAATTCATCAAGCACTTGAATCGATGTCAATTCCATGTAATTACTGACGTCCAGCCGAGTCCTGTCTACTGATATCACATTGTTCCCGAATTTCTTGAGCATCGTCTCTTGGAACTTGTTCATAATGACTAGACAAAAATCCGCTTCGCCCATCGTATCAGAAGGATCATCCGGTCTCTTGTAGAACAATACGGGATTTTCATCGGGTGGCATCGATTCATACTCCTGGATCCAGAAATCAAAAGATACAGCACCGTCGTCTTTCTTGGGTCTCCTCCTTTTTCCGTCTTTTATATACCTGTTGATGTTGTAGCTGCGTTTGATGTTATCAATGTCTTTCGGCGTCAGTAAGTCTATCCGTTTCAGGGAGTCTTCGATCTGATCCCTCGTAGAGTTGATAATCCTGAAACGTATCGACATCACTTATGAAGTTAACGGAGTGTCTAATGAATGAACTTACTCGCTTCCAGGTACCCCGCTGATTAACTTCGAGGCTATCAGAGCTTTTTCTTGCTTGGAAAGTCTCAGATGCTGTAAATCGAGACTATGACCGTAATGAGTTTTTTGTAAGTAGACCATTAACTCATCTCCGTTGTTGCACAGTTTCATGTAACTGGTGCAACCGAAACCCAATTTACAGCTACCTTGGCTCTTCGTACGTCGCTGTCGTTCAGAACCAACTTTTCCTGTTTAAATTTCCAATATGAGTAATTACTACGATTAAAAGATTTATATTTGGTTTTATAAAGTCAGATAACATTGTGTTAGTTAACCATATCAGCTGCAGCACTAACAACGTGTTATTTTGTTTTATAAAACTTAATACAATACCTGTCGTTTTTGTTCTATTACTTCTGTTACAGTTATAGTAAATTACTCGTCCTTTGGTATGTCTACATGCTCTTACTATAGCGTAATTGCATTTATTGTTTCTTTCAAAATTTGTTTTCCAGCTTTCGAATTCTGGAAATGGAAAAAAATACAAATTTTGTCTCTATGCGTTACCACTCTTCAACTTAATATGCCAGTTGAACGGAAAAAAACTTACCACTTCTAGTTTTAAAGGCGATCACTTCAACGTCCTCGAAATTCATGTTGTGAGAGTCCTTGAGATGGTTTACCAGGCCCGAGTTCCTCGGGAAGGAGATATCGCAGTTTTCCTCCAAACATTTGTAATTCCAAACCGACTTGGCTCTCGAGGACGGATTTGCCTCTAAATGCACCTTCCGAAGGTGTCTGTACAAATTTGACTGTCTGGTAAATTTTCTGTCGCAAACATGACATGTAATGGAGTCCATTTTTAAGGTTTCAGTTCGTTCGACGTCCAACCAAGGGGGCTCCTTCCGTGCAACTTACCAACATAGGTAGGTATGTTATTTCGGAATAATATACAGAACACTGGCTTTGGTAATAAATCCAAACAATAATATTATTATGGTAACACTAACAAACTTTCATAATAAAATAATCATAAATTGTAATAATGGTCGCAATGCAATCAATCAAATCAATCAATGTTTATAAATTATAACCCTAAAAAATATGATGAAACACTCTGTCATTTGTCATCTGTCAATAAGTTATTATTATTATTATCCGTCACTCCCTGTTTTGTGCAGCAAAATTATTCTGAGTAAATGTTCTGTTTGTCTGTGTTTCTGTCTTCTCATAATTTTTTGTTTTAGTTGTTCTGCAATTCTGTTCTGCTGCTATGCCAATCACCTTGGTTCCTTTCTTCTTGCTTGAATGCTTGTTCCTTGTGATGATGAGTGTTGTGATTGTGAATTGTGTGATTAGGTTCTCCTTGCTAGGGACCTGCATTACCGACACTAACGCTTACTAGGGTAGCGCATTCACTCGTTGATGTTTACTTAACACGGTTATGTTTGAACAGCTGAATGTAATATTTTTGGCACATTTGGTCACAGGCATAGGCATCAAATGGAAAAAAGTGAATTTTGAAAAATGAAACAAAATAATAACACGAATAGAAATCGAGGAATCCTCTTTGAGTGGGTATTAAAAACATATTACGGGTTTATAGGATCTACGAAGCTTAAGAATTTATTAGGTATTGGATATAATTTTTAAATAGATATCTAACATAGTTACTGAGAAAAAAGCGTCTTATTGGTAGACATAATAACGGCAGTGTAATAAGACCCTCCCAACACTGATCCTTAAAAATAAGATTCATCAATAAGATGTAATAAAACCTCCCTGACAAACATTCCAGGTATATGGAAATTCTGAGTCCCGTATATTTTCTGCAATCATATTATAACTGTCTGCTGATGGAGTTGGGTGTTTTTTTTTGTCCATAAAATCCCAGTAACAGGTAAGTATTGATAGAGGACTATAAAGAATTTAAAATATTAAGAAAGTTACCTTTAGGCAACGCGAACAAGTAGTAGAAAGCCCTCTTTTTATTGGTAAAACATCCTCTAACGCCTCAAAAGTTTATCATTTTTTTTAATACGACGCAAACTTAATAAAAAATTATGCGAATTTTTACACAGTTGTACGTTCATGGATAATCTGACATTTTTTAAGTTAAATTTAACATTCCCAACTTTTTTCCCAACTTTTTGTGAGAATGAGAAGGCGCTACCCTAGTAAGCGTCAGTGTCGGTAATACAGGTTCCCTAAATAATAATAATAATAATACGTAAAGAGCGCCATCTGTTGCCTTGAACTGTAAACTACACAAAACCGGATATGAATTTAATAAAATCACGGACATTATGCAGGGTTATTCACGGTATACGCCACGGAAATTTATGGCCGTGTCTCTGGATTTTTGGATCTTTTTATTTTTGGAGTGGATACAGACCCGGCAGAGGTACGTTTTAAAATTATATTCATAATGTACAGGGTGTCCCAAAAGCATTAAACATATCAAAGTTATGTTTTTTTTTAATAGAATGCTCCTATGTTATTGCATTTTTAGAATGTCTGAGAACAGAAAATAAGATTGGCTTTTACAGTTGGTGTTTAAATTCAGAAGTTTTTGAGTTATAAACAAGTGAAAATCGTCATTTTTCAAGTTCAAGGCCCTGTACAAGGAAAACGGCTTAAGATAGAGAAAAACGGCTTACATGTCCCTATTTTAACTTTTCATGTACTATCCAATGATGTAGATGAAATGTTCATACAGGGTGATAAAAAATTTGAAAAATTCTGAGACTTCTCCACGCGTCGACAAATAAAAAAATCAAAGAAAGTACAAATGTTTCTCTACCATAGGATAGTACATGAAAAGTTAAAATAGGGACATGTAAGCCGTTTTTCTCTATCTTAAGCCGTTTTCCTTGTACAGAGCCTTGAACTTGAAAAATGACGATTTTCACTTGTTTATAACTCAAAAACTTCTGAATTTAAACACCAACTGTAAAAACCAATCTTATTTTCTCTTCTCAGACAATCTAAAAATGCAATAACATAGGAGCATTCCATTTAAAAAAACATAACTTTGATATGTTTCATGCTTTTGGGACACCCTGTACATTATGAATATAATTTTAAAACGTACCTCTGCCGGGTCTCTATCCACTCCAAAAATAAAAAGATCCTAAAATCCAGAGACACAGCCATAATCTTCCGTGGCGTATACCGTGAATAACCCTGTATAATATAATGCAAATCGTCGCCTTAATCAGAAAAACCCGTAAGTCCACATTTTATCAAAATCGACCTTTTTACGCCATCTATGAAATAATAAATAAACCTACAGTTGAAGAAAATATCGTATCTCCAAGATTTTTCTGTAATTTATTATTCCTAGAAAAGAATTTCCCATAACGCCGCGTCCTAGCTGCATCCGGGGACTGCGTTGCGTGCGTTGCGTGCGTGCGTTGCGGGGAACGATTAAAATAAAACACATGCAAAGCAATGGGAGTGTACGAAGGCGTGGAAGGGCCATGTAAAGTTTTATTTTTATAATAGACACTTGCTCTGTCTACTAGACAGATGATCTGTCTATTAGACAGATGATCTGTCTACGAGACATATTATCTGTCTACTAGACAGATGATCTGTCTATTAGACAGTTTATCTGTCTACGAGACAAATCATCTGTCTAAGAGACACATCATGTGTCTAATAGACAGATCATCTGTCTAGTAGACACATCATTTGTCGACTAGAAAGCTTGTAGCTGTAATCATACATTTAATACAACAATTAAGACTAGGTCGAGTAGAAAAATTGGTGTGCTACAAAGGATTTAACACCGAAGAACTTTGATATTATAACAAACAACAATTCAACAAACTTCTTCCTTCATTTTATTTCTATTGATTATCATTAAAAAAAAAGATTAACAGCCAATATTATAAAGGGTCATTAGGCTAACGGCAGATTTCTGTGCTCGTTATTGAAGCTAATATTGACATCAAATTACTTTTATTGGCGTTTTTGTAATTACTTATTTCGTGTCAAGAATAGATAAATTTGAAAAAATTCCACTTAGACTCGATACCTTCTTCAGAAATGGCCACAGAAATCTGCCCGTTAACTTAATGGGCCCTTATAATACCCACTGTATATAAAATCTTTTATTTTCACATAAAGTACGCAAAATAACAGAGTCGATATAAAATCCTTTTTGCTCGTCCAATTTTTTCGCTTTACCATTTATGGCTCAAAATTTTGTGTATGCTGTAATTGAGGCTGTAGTCAAGTGCACTATAATTAGATCTTTTTTAGCCCATAAAATTGTAATTTGATATAAAAGTAAAGTATTTCTTAGTATTACGTACGTCACCTAGCTCAGTTAGAGGTATAGATAAATAATAATATGTGGAATAAAAAATGTTCTATTATTTAATATTTATTATAATAAGTCATTTAACTTTTATATATGTATGTACAGGGTGATTCATTATAATGTCGCCCCCCTTTAACTTTGTTATTTCATGTGTCTCAAAAAAACTAAAAGTAGGGTTATGTAAGTGCTAAAAAATACTTTTTTATACGTATAACAAAAATTTGAAAATAGATCAGTATACAGGGAAAACCAAAAATTTAATTTTTTTTTCAATGGAACGCCCTATATATGAATTTATTTTTCGATTCCTCGTAAAATTCTAAGCATAATTTATATAACATACCGTATACCTAAATTCAATAGTTTCTGAAATATTCGCATTTGAAACTATTTAAAAAACCGCCTAAACAGCACAAAGTAGTCCCATGGACGTCCAATGGACATCCCTCTATGTACCAACGGACGTCCATAGGACGTCCGTTTTTGTCCTATGGACGTCCATGGGACGTCCACTCAGTGTCCATTTGTCACAACTTTGGACATCCGCAGGATGTCCGTTACCGGACGTCCATAGGATGTCCGTTATCGGACGTCCATAGGGAGTCCGTTATCGGATGTCCATAGAGAGTCCGTTATCGGATCTCCACAAAGCATTTGCTGATAAATATCTTAGTGAGGAACAAAAGACAGAAAATATTCGATAAGTCTTGTAATTTAGAGTTTTGAAAAATCCAATAAATGTAGTGATAGGTATATAGGGTATATACGGTAATTTTCTGTTTTGAAAACAACGTTGATAACGGCTAAAGATACAGGAAAACGACTAGGTATACTTACCTACTTACGTGTTTCTATCATTAAGTTTTACGTAAAATCTGGTAATTTTCATTGAAAAGTTGTTAATTATATTAGTTTATCATAATATTGATAAACTTAATGGAAATATTCGTTTTTGGATTTTTCACAAACTCTCAAAATTAAAGATTCATCGAATTTATTTCTTTTGTTCACTGTATAATGCAGATGTCTTCATCTTCACGCTAGCAGTCTTGAGTTTGATGGGAATGGCGGAAGTCTTTCCTTGGGACGAATTAATGTATAATAATGTATAGGAATGTGGATTGTATAACAGTGGAAGAATGGAAGATGGGGTGCTTAGCGAGTGCGTGCGCACTTGTGCTGCTATTCTCTTCCTCTCTGCGACAGCACGTCATGCGTTATAGTCAAAAATAACTCGATGGACGTCCAATGGACGTACTTTTGTGGACGTACATAAGAAGTCCGTGCGGAGAAGTCCGTAGGACGTCCATTTATTGTCCATGGACCAATGGACGTATAATGGATACTCAACGGACGTCCATAGGACACTCGGTGCTATCTGGGCGTATGTATAACTACCAAATTGAAAACCTCGATCATCTAAAAGATTTGATACGGATTAAAATTAATAATTTAAATTAAAATAACCCAGAATTCATAACAGATTCATTGGAGAAAATGCAAACAACCCTTATAAACCCTTATAAAATGTGTTGAAAAAAATGGAGGCCCAGTAGAGCATTTTATTGTTAGATTTTTTGATTTGCAACAGGTGTTTTATAAAATATTTGATGATGTTTCAAATGGGAATATTTCAGAAGCCTTTGAATTTAGGTATACGGTATGTTATATAAGTTATGCTTAGAATTTTACGAGGAATCGAAAAATAAATTCATATATAGGGTGATCCATTGAAAAAAAAATTAAATTTTTGGTTTTCCCTGTATACTGATCTATTTTCAAATTTTTGTTATACGTATAAAAAAGTATTTTTTAGCACCTACATAACCCTACTTTTAATTTTTTTGAGACACATGAAATAACAAAGTTAAAGGGGGGCGACATTATAATGAATCACCCTGTACTTTATTATAACTTTATAAATTGCTTCAGCGGGTATTAGGTAATTGTAAATACGTTTTGGTTCCGTATACTTCTGGCAAGTAGAACATATCAAATGCGGCCTTCCGGTAAGGGGAAATGCTATTCCTTGACCTATGTGGTAAATCTAAATGTCCCATAAAGCAAGTGTGTCCAATTCTTCCTAAAAACATTATTTTTTTTTACAAGTTTATTATAGTCTTGTTAAGTCTTATTACGCAAGTATAGCAAAATTTATTTTTAAAAATTAATCGGAATGGGCTTTTAAATAAATCTCTCGACTTATGAATATTGAATCTCTCGATTTCTGGAAAAAGAATGAAGTTTACTATAAAAGTACTACCTTTATTATTATATATATTTTTTATACAATGTTAGTTTTAATTCTTGGGTGGCCTGAAGCCAGGTTACCCAAATTATCCGAACTAATTTGAATTTCAAAATAATTAAGAATTTTAAAAAACACTAATAGACAGATGATGTGTCTAATAGACACTTGTTGTGTCTAGTAGACAGATGATGTGTCTACTAGACAGATGATGTGTCTACTAGACAGATGATCTGTCTAATAGACACTTGTTGTGTCTAGTAGACAATTGATGTGTCTACTAGACAGATGATCTGTCTAATAGACACATGATGTGTCTAGTAGACAGAGCAAGTGTCTATTATAAAAATAAAACTTTACATGGCCCTTCCACGCCTTCGTAGGAGTGTCCTCAGTAGACGCGTTTGCCCGCAAAGTCGTACGATAAAACGACACCGCAACGCACGCATTGTTTTAAATTGAAATATTTAGTTTTTTCATCTGTCAAAATCTTGCGATTTTTGCGGCGGGCAGGAATTTTTTTTAATTTCGATTGCCTTCGTGCCAAAGCGAAACATTTTGTGCAATAAGAGAAATCTATTTTACAAGAACAAGAGTCAAGGTACACTGGGAATGTGAAAATGTCTCGAATTTAGGCTTTTAAAGTAAGTATGAGGTCTATTAACTTCTATTGTAGATCTTTTTATATTTAACCTACCTGCTATTTATCTATCTATCAAATCTATACCTATTTCTATAGATTACTTGCGTCTTATTGTTTCTTTCTCTTAAGTAACATGTTTCTTTCTGTGATTTTTAAGTCTTTCAAGCTCCAACAACCTACTGGTTTCCAAATTAAAACGTATTTCATCTGAAGCTGCACCAGAAATAGTTGAACTGGAAACCATTTTCTCGCCCGCACCGCACGCATTCAGTTAGGACACACTCAAAATTTCTCGTGCGAGTTTGCGTTGCGTGCGTTCCCCGCATCGCACGCAACGCATTACCCGGATGCAGCTAGGACACGGCGTAAGTCCTCACTGGTGTCAAATATAAACGTAAAGCCCGTATGTCCACAATAAAACCGCCATTTGAATGTAAACAATAGAGACGTGTGGTGACTTGCTCTGTGTTTACCTCCCGATACTGTGCGATTTTGCGAGTTAGATTTGATGAAAGTGTATAAATATGGACCGTAAGTGATTGCAAACATGTTTAACACAATTATTTACTAGAAATTAATGGTTTTACACCCTCAATTTACATTTTGTCTTGGACTTACGGGTTTTTCTAAAATACTAAATTTGCTCAGACATCATGATGCTAAGGAGATACGGGAATTTCTCGTTTTATTTTATAAACTCTTTTTTTGGCCTCTTGAATAATTTTCATTTTGTGACTTACGGGTTTTTCTGATTAAGGCGACGAAATGTAATAGACATATAATATTATCTAGAATTTTTTGTATATCAGGTAATAATAATAATCTGTTTACATAAATTTAGATTTAAGCATAAGAATTTACTTCACGTAGATTTAATTTTCACGCAATTCTAATTACAATTTATTTTGCAGATGACAAGTCAACGACAGATTAACGTTTATTTCATTTAATTGACAATTTAATTTAAATCAATGCTAGTTTACAGTACCAGCCGTTTGGGTGGTAGTAATTGGCATTGATTCGGTCGGCTTCGCGCATGTCGTCACATTAGAGGAGCCGTTCTGACATTTTACTCGATAATTCTTTATTGACACTCATCTTTCATATTATAATAATTATAGAGCACATTTTTCATAAAACTATTTTCTCTTTCAATCAGTTTCAATAAGAAAATCGGGTCTCATGATTTTAAATTTGATAAAACTTGAATGCGAATTACATTGAGTAAATGTACAGCCTCCTCGGATTTGACGTCATACATGCGCAATTGATTACCGTTTCCGTGTAAATTATAATTGTTCTGGCCATATTTACCATGGCTTCAGGCCATTACATAAATAAGAAGAAGAAGTATAATTAATAATAAATAATAATAATAATTATTTCTTGTTTGCTTGTTTGTTAAAGAAAGTTTCTCCTGAAGTCCTGATGGTGTTGAATTAAATAAAGTTTAGGCAGAACGTAAACAGTTATAACACTAAATAGTAGTTTAAGCTACAAAATATATATAACAGAGTTCAGTGTGTAACATAAAAAGGTATGGGGTATTATTAAATCTTTACTTTTATAACTTCAAATTTGCAAAAGTTAACAAGAGGCATTTTACAGTTTTAAGCAATGACCAGACACGCAAGAAATTGTACAGCCGGTGCGGTCTATACTTACCACGAGAAAAAGAAAGACGCCCAAGCTTCGGGCTATGGGACCAACGCACAGAGACTCGGCAAAGATTCAGTGAAAGACTTCGATTGTTGCTCGCTATCCTTACAACCATGTCGATATCCTGTCATTACGTGAGTACCTATTCCTTTCCTTATTAAAATTCTAAACAGACTGAGCATGTATCCTAGCCTAACATAAAACTGCCTTAGATCTTACCTAGTTGCTATGAATAGACTTTCTATTCAACTCTATTTTCCTGCTGAAATAAGGTGCTTGGGTTGCTTGTTACTTCGTATCATAAAAGAGTTCTGTGTTAAAGATTGGCTGTTTTCAGTAAAGACGGATACTTATTTGACAAAGAGGTAATCCTGCAGTACATCATAACCAAAAAGAACGAGTACAGTCGCAAACTGAAGGAATACGAGAGGCTCAAGAAAAGGGAAGCCGAACAGAAGACTCAGGACAGTCTCCTGGAGAAGGATAATAAATTGAAGGAGTTCTTGAAAATAGAAAACAACATTGTTAGTAAACCAAGCGAGGGATCAATGAGAAGTAAGTGTGAGAAATTTTTTTATCCATTGAAATGAACAGAAGAACTGGAAAGCGCTTTCTCCTACATGATGGTCGGTGGGGGCAGTCTATGTTTGTTTTACTCTGATCCGACAATGCAACATGTGCTTGACTGAAACGGCATGCCACTTTCTGACAGCCGATTTAAGCTCCAAAGCTCTAAGTTAAGACTTCCCAACATAGCGTGAGCTTTCCAGTTCTCTTATTCATTTTTATGGTTTTATCTAATACTTCTACAACAAATTTTATAGAAAAGATAACATAGGGAATAGGTAAAAAAAAAAAACTATAATTTCTGGAGTTCTGACTGATGATTCCTTTTTTCTTTGTAACTGTTACAACAATGTTAAACGTGGAAAACATCAAACATTCTGTTTAGAGCATTTTTTGCTGTTGGTCTTTCAATAGATTCGATTCGAACTTCGAAGTGTTGAACCGAAGTTTCGGTTCGGTTCGAAATTTTGAAGCTTCGCACACCCCTATAGGATATTGTACAGTTTCCTAGGAAACTATCAGCTTTTAAACCAGAATGGATTGAATCCTTGTTAATATTCACTGTAGCGTTTCCCCTATGTCTCCCTTTTCTATGCTACACAGTGTTATAATGCTTTTTATTTGCGCAGATGAAGCTGGTACTTCATCATCCTCATCGTCGTCGATATCCAATATGGCAAATGGAAGAGACAAAGAGCTGCCCAGTTTCTGGGTACCTTGCAAAACTCCGAATGTTCAGAGAGACAAACTAGAAAAACCTGTAAGTATTAATATAATGACAATTTATTTTATTAAACAGGGTGTGGAAAAAATCAACAACACACTGATGCCCGTATTCACAAACGATAATTTCCTAAATAATTACGTAATCAATTATCCCCATCTCCTTCTATTGCAAAAAAACTGCATATCTCCATCTCACTCATTTAATTAATTACGTAATTATTTAGGAAATTATCGTTTGTGAATACGGGCATATATATAATGCAGTGTTGTGGAATTTAAAAAATTAAAACACAAAAATTCTATCCTCATTTGTTTCCGCCAGATATAGCAATAATTTTTTTCAAGTATGGCAACATTGCTTTGAATTTACAGGTAGAGGGAATAAGTTTGCAATCTCTTTTTGATGTTTACTATTCCGAGGTTGCAGTTTGTAGTTATACCATGCCATATATCATATATCTAATACTCCTATATTGCTAGTAGGGGGATCTGGAGAAAATCGTTTGCTGCCCCACTTACTCCGTGAGACTTCCACTTACGGACACTAGCAATATAGGAGTATTAGATATATGGAGAGAAAATAGTCTGCAATCTGTTTTTGATGTTAGTTATTCTGTGGTTGGAGTTTGCAGTCATACCTATTTTTCTAAATTCAACAGTCTTGTTATAATAACGCCATCAGAATGAAATTAATTTACTGCATGGCAAACTAATAACTTAAATTGTGGTGCCAATATTAGAACTGTCATTCAAAAACCAAAACCCACAGACAGAGTGCAAAAACATAGAAAGCCTATTGCTAAATTCAACTTTCTCAACTTGTTGGTGCCTATGTTGCCAGTTGTAAATTTTTCCTCACCTCTATTTTTTGATTTTCGAAAATGGATTTAACTGTATTTAACCACCACTTTATCTTAACACAGCTTCTGTACCATTTGTCTTAATGTCGTTTTACATTTAAATTTCATAATAATTTTGCTTTGTGCACGGTAAATTAGAAGTTGTCTTAGGGAAATTTTTATCTAGGAAACTAGAGTAGCTAGAATAAACTGAAACTGAAGCAGTTTGTTGTATTCTTCTTTTTCAATCCTGAGTAACGTGTCATTAATTTTTTCCACGAGTTTTTCAACACCCTGTATACATGACATAATATTTGCTGTTTGAGTGTGATGTTATTTGACTGCAACTCGAACTAAATCTTTTATAGAAAAAGATCACCATATTGAACTTTTGTTGCTTGTTTTCTTGCAGAGTAGCACTATTTACTGTCCGGTATCAGGGCAACCGTTGAAGGTTAAAGATTTAATAGATGTGAAATTCACTCCCGTGAATGATCCGGATGACAAGAAGGCTCTGATTGCGAAAGAGAACCGTTACATGTGTGCAGTGACACATGACGTGTTGAACAATTCTGTTCCTTGCGCAGTTCTCAGACCTACGTAAGTATTTTTCTTTATTTCTCCTTATTCCGAAGTAGTAGAGTAACTATGCCGATTCTAGCTAATTGCTTTTGTTCAAAATTTGACCAAACTAATGACATTTTCTAATCGCACTTTAATTCGATCTCAAGAAGACAACGAACTACAAATTTACCTTATTTGTGTACAGTTTTGTCACTGCCATAATGAATACAACACTCTCTCAATATAAATATTTGCTTACAGGCTTTTTTTTAGCAGTTCTTGTTTTTGTTACAGAGGTGACGTGGTGACTTTGGAGTGTGTTGAAAAAGTCATCAAAAAGGACATGATCCATCCTTTGACGAGTCAAAAATTGCAGGAGAAAGACATCATTATCATGCAAAGGGTAAGTCAGTTTTTTGAAATTACGTGACACAATACCTACCATAGTACAATTTTTCAGGGCGGTACCGGTTATGCTCAGACCAACACGACTCTTGCAGCAAAGCACGAAAGGCCTGCACTTCAAGCTTAAAATATTCTATGTTAAATCGAGTTTGGGTTTTTTTGTAACAACTTGTCATGAAATAGCTCCTGCTACTTCATGTATAATGTTGTAAATGTTTATGTGTACCTACGCAGAAGATTTTATTATTATTATAAATAAAATAACAACGATATGTAATAGAGTTTATGATAAATAAAACGATTATGATTATTACATAAAAGATGTATATTATCAATTGTAGTGCCGAACCTGGGCGAATCACCAAATCTAAACAAAAATAGGGTTCATCCAAGAAAACTGTAATTTTCTCTTTCACATTCAGTCTTTTGCATGAATTTACTACAATAATGATGGGGTACAGTCTTAGGACAAACATAATCTTATTCACTCTGTCGAAACCTTACTTCACTACTTTGCATATGCATGCAGATAAGATGCTTAGTCACATCCTACATCGAGTATGTATGTATGTATAAATATAAATAGCAGAAAATAGTACATTTTTACAAAATAGTAAATTATTACAATTACATAAAACTGTTATAAAATATTTATATACAATATAGAAATGATGAACAAGTCAAGTCCTTTTATTTAACGAGATCTCCAAAGCTCCATGTAACACCACATTTTATTATGTCTTACACACTTAGATCACCACTATATATACATAATAATATTATGATTATAATAGTAATAATTAAATTCAAGTCATTGCCACTCTTAATATTGTTTCCTAAAATCAATTAAAAATAATATAATAGATGAACAATGATGATGATGATGATGATAATAATAAATTCATCACATAATATATTTTTTATAAAAAACATTACTTTAGCAACCTTATTTACTTTGTACATTATTTTAAATATTACGACAATGGTGAGTATGAGGTATGTAGGATATTACTGAGGACAGGTTTTGGTTTTTACACTAAACATCTATTGACTTTTATTTTTTGTAAATTGGCGTGTTAATATAGCTAAAAATTGTTTTCTTTAATAATTATTAACCATTGTTACTTCTCCAATATCTTGACGTCGTGAGCAAATTTTTACAAGCAAATTGTCTTTTATAAAATAGATACAGTTGTTGTACGAGTGTACATTTAGTTCAGTAGTACCATTCTAAGGCCCATATTCACAAATGATAATTTCCTAAATAATTCCATTCTAAGGCCAATATTCACAAATGATAATTTCCTAAATAATTCCGTAATCAGATATCTCCATCCCATTTATTAAATTATTTTCGAGATATTACAGGGCAAGAACGCTTTGTGAAAACGGTCATATAATTATCATCGACACTCCTCTTTTATCTCTACATTTTAAATGACCATAAGTCAAATAATATTTTAATACAAAGCATTTCTGCTACAAACAATATTATGTCAAATCAATATTATGAACATAAAACTTCTGCATTATTTGATGAAAACCGTTTTTTGCCAACTATAGAAAGGTAATTAGTATAGGTGGGGGAAAAATTGTTTTGATTATAAATAAAACCTGATGTTTTAAATTTCACTCTATCTATTGAAACCCACAGACATTTACATAATCAACAATCCATAATCATAATGTATCGTACTCAGAACTATCAAAAACTTAGGTTACCATACTGCTGTATGTTACTACATCAATAATTTTAATATCAACCTACATGTCTGAAGATGCTACTATGAATTTGGCGAAACAAGTGTAACATTACTAATCCATTAATATGCAAGATTCTACCAAGTTGAGAACAGAAATTTTAACCTTGTATTGCTTCAATAGGTAGTCTTCCCTATGGAACTTAGTTGATACCAGAGTTTTATGTTCCCTTTCCAGTCAAAATAAATTTCCTTACTGCTTAGTGGTAAAGAAATTACCAATTGTCAAGGTTTGTTCTTTCATCAATGGTTAGCAGTAATGAACCTTTTTTTTCATAGTGTTCAATTATCATAAAATGCAGCATAAACTTGGTGGAGAAGAATTATTGTTCTCCATGTTACATAAAGAGTCCATTAACTACCACAAGTAACAATAATTATTACTGTCAACTTAATAACATTGAAAAATTGATGACACAATTGACAGTATAGAAAAATATGACAATTGAGGAGTGTCGCTGATTTTTTCAACAAATGGTGTGTCGAAGAAGAAAACTCCACTAATAATCAACCAAACTGAAATGGTACATCGATTTGGAAAGCTTTGGTGTTGCTCTATAAACAAGCCACAACAAGCAATTAGCAAAATATCAAAACCACAAATTACATGTTTATACAATCGAATAATCTGAATACATTTAGACTAGTCTATAGGCTGGGAAAAATCAAGACTTTCATACGATATGTAACGCGAGATCTGAAAAATTTAGGAAGCGCTCTTGTCTCTCTTTGAAGTCATGAACTCATCATCGGCGGTATATCTTTATCAGCAGATTAAACCTGTTCACAATACATACGGTATGAAAGATTTGGATATGCTTATGAAGAGTAAAATGATCAATTTATTGTTGGACACGGATACAAATCTGCATGTTTCTATCTAGAGGAACCCCCAAATCGGTGTTATAAGTACAAAGTAGTACTAGTCATACAATAATTACCTATATTGAACACAGGACAAAATATTAAACAATAAACAGAAGTAATTCGAATATCATTTCTAGAGGTATTTTGAAGACTGAATCTAATGTCAATTTTTTGATTATATTCGGACTACTTTTGCATATCTTCGTACTTACTACTTATTTATCAATAATTAGTATTTACATTAGTTGCTTTACACTGTTTGGATTGCTCAAACCCACAGTTTTCAAACTGTAACCTTGAACCCCACCAACTTAATATTCCCCAAAGTTAAAGGAGAATCCTTCGCCTCGCTGCACTCAAAAATGAGACCTTTTTTAAATTGTTGCTCAGATTTCCTTCTGGAGTGTAACCTGTAACATGGCCCTAGGATAGAGTTTGAAAACCCTGGTTGAAGACATGAGAATTATGGTAACTGATCTTTTTCCATTTAAACCAATAGCCAATCAAATTATTGAGAGTTTATCTAGACCAAACAGTTTACTGATTTGAAGACGATGTACCTCTGAAACTAGATAAAATCTCGATTTGAGATGATCTTGCTATGAATTGACAAGATGAAAATTTCATAGCATTAACCCTTTAAATTGCAGGAGTTATGTTCTCGAATTATAAATCTCCCACTGAAACCCATCAGGTAAATAAGAACATGTGTGTTTAATTAAATGACCTGAAAGTGGTGTCAATCAATAGCTACAGATGGCAGCAGTAGGAGTTATGTGGCACTGTCGCTATATGCGATAAACCCAGTGAAAGGGTTAAATGACAGCATTAAGACTGTTACTGTTCAGGTGAAGTGTCTTATTTTACACCTTGAACTAATAATAGTATGTCAGAATGAGTATCTCGTAAACATTTTATAATTCTGAGCGTTACATGTTCCCAAGGATATGTACGCTTATTTGACTTTATGGCCATCTGTTGAATAAAAGAGCTACTTTCGAATTATTCTTACATATGGCAGCTTCTTGATAAGAATTTAGGAATTTACCAAAGGCAAAAACCTCACATATCCAGGGAGGGGGAGATATTTATTCTATTCCTATTCTACCCTTTGCAACTTTGACTTTTTTACATAGCGAGATTTTCCGCAATCAGTTTATTTGATTTAGTACTGCAGTGCTGCATAAAATTGAAAATACTATGCAAATGATTCAAGACAATGCAATTTACATTGTCTCATAGCAGGAAACTTTCTTAAAATGCATAGTGAAAAGTGCAAAAGTTGCAAATCGATTGTGGAACAGGCTCCTGACTATTCGGTAAATGAAGAATCCAAATAGAATCCAAGAATATGAACATTTTTGCTAGTCTTTTTTTGCAGAACTTTTTATTGTAACTTCCAACATTAGAAGGAAAGATGAAAAGAAATTATTTTACAGTATCACTTCTCCAGTTCTTGGCAGAAGGGCCATTTAGAATTTTTTTTCTCAAATGACATGGCATTTCTGAAATGCATTTCCAAGATGCACTGTTGCCAGATAAATTAAGAAAGTCTTTCAAATAACATTTTTAGGGTCAATATACAAATTTATATTCGTTTTTTCCTCTGTTCAACTCATTTTCAACAGTTGGATATTAATAAAGTGCAAATGTATAATAATATACACAAAAATGCAGAGATTACGCAGAAGTTTTTTAGGATGACAATGACAAATCACAAAGGACAGATGAGCTGAAATACGACAGAACAACCCCGAAAAACTTTTTGTCGCTATTATTCATCACTTCTGTGGTGTATATAACATTTATACAAAGTTTACATTTATACAAATGAGGTCTAGAAAGATTTTTTTCTCTTAATTTATTTGGCCGGATCTCAAGTTGGTCTCGAAAAATACTCCCCATCGACAGACTGCTAAGATAAATCGAAAAAATCAAATTCTAGCCCCATATCTTATGATGTTTCCATAGTTTTTTTGCCTATTAGGGCCCTAAATGGACTGGTAATGGTAACATAATTAAAATCAGTTGCTAGTCCTGATTCTTATAAACCTTATACTTTCCACAATAATAAGTTCTTTGAAGAACGAATTAGAAAATTTTCACACAGCATGACATGGACGGTACAATTTTATTTTGTTTGTCCTTATTATGGACTCATCAGCATGGCATATCAGTCAGACACATACTACACAAAAGTTGGAACTAATATTTTATCCCAACTTCAGTGGTTGTAGTGATTTATGATTTCAATGATCAGCAGGCAACCAGAGAAGGCTTTCTAATTCATTCTTGATATAATTATTCGAACTTGATTGAGCGGGTTGCTTCTAAGAACGTTTAAATCAGAAAATACAATGAACCAGTTTCACTAGTTGGGATTGAAAAAATTATTTGTTGCTTAACGAAATGAAAACTTACAAGTGTTTGATGCCAGTCAACTCTCAATTGATTTGATTACCCTTTTACAAATACAAAAAATATTTGTGTGATGAAAAACAACGAATATGAATATATAATGTAACATATTATGAAATAATATAAAGAACGATTTTTTGTACTTCTTATATAAAACATTCTTACTTAAACATTAAATTTATATTCAATCACAGAATGTGTATATTTTGTAGATTAACATGAGAATTGAGAAGGTCTCATAAATCCAACTTTACCTTTGCCCGTCTCCCTTCTTATCTTAGTCTTTCTGTCTCGAACCGGAACAGTTGAGTCACTTCACTGAGCCGTCCGTTCATCCATTAAGTATAGAGCGATTCAGTCTTCTAATTCAGTATTTTGCCTTTTTTTTTTGTATTTTAATGTTCAAAACACTGCTGTTTGTGCTTGTAAGGGTTAACCAGTTTTACCTGAAAGAACAAAACTACAATTAAAAGAAAAAATTTCTCAAAAATCAGAATATACACCCAACAGAACAACTAAAAACAGTGCAGCAACATTCAAATTTCTAATGAATAGTAGATAGTAAAGATATGATAAGAAGAGTAATCAGTAGCTGCAACTGACACTACAATAACAGGGAAAATAATAAGAATTTTCGTACCTTACAAATTTCATCGATTATCGCAGGTCGTTTTGGTGATAACACAGAGACGGGCGAGAACTGAGGCGAGAACTGCGGTGAGAACTTGGGTCGCTTGTTGATGAGAGACTCGGGATCGGCACTGGGGGGCCGCTTGGAGGCCATCTTGGCTACGCGATTCAGCTTCACCTGTGAGCTGTCGCTGGAATTTGAACAGTCTTGACTCTCGTTGTGTTGCTCCTGGCTGCAAGAGCTGCCGACCCTCCGGGGTTCCAGTCTGGGCAAGGCTGCCAGATGGCTGGGCACCGGCAGGTTGGTGATGAGGTGTTTCATGGCGGCCTCCACCTCTTCTGGGTCTTCCACCGTCTCGTCAACAGCGTCGTTCTCTAAATTCTGGATGAACTGCAATGAAAATTTTCTTTCAAGCATTTTAATGAAAAAGATTAAAAAAATATATATAAAAATACTAGCTCAAAAAATTTGGTATTGATAAAAATAGGTAAATGTTATAATAAGTACAAGATTCGACTTACAGGAAAAGACTGCGACTTGATCAATGGTGAATATTTCCTCTTCATTTCCCTGATAAGCTTCTCGCCTTCTGCCTTATCAATTAGTCTGTTGACGCAAACAAAGCTTTCAACAGTACCTGAGGTGTCTATTTCCAGATATCCGTGCGTCCTCAAATAGATAAATTCACCATTCCTTGCAAGGAGTCTATAACATGACGAACCTCTGCTTTCTCTCTTGTCGTACACTGAAAGACAGATAAACTTATGTCAAAAAAAGTCAAATTAGAAGAGGTGAGGAACTATATCATGGTTCACAACCCTTTGATTTCACCATGAAGAGGCTTGAGGGATGTTAAGATTAGAGGACAAATCAGGAAAATAGTATTAGATGAAATAAACGGGAATGGACGAGGAGGCCAAAAATAAAAGTTTAGATGGAAGAGGACAGGTGAAAGAGAAAGCTGCTAGAAAAACAGTGGAGTTAAATTGAAGGGGGATCCACCTCGATGAACCCACATAAAACAGGACAAAATACAATTAATATGTAAGTACTTCCCCCAATTTAAAAAAAAGTGCTATTACACAAATCAGACAGTTCAACTGTTTCTAATGACAAACATTGAAGGCATAAGAAATGTGAACGAGGAAAAAAGGAAAGATCGAGTTAAGATGGATGAACTAACAAGAAAATTAAGCAGGAAAAGCGGAAAGAACAACCTGAGCCTGAAGAACAAGAACCTATGAAGACGAAAAATACATGTTGCTAGTGTCTCACTCATTGACAAAACATTGAACTGATGGGAGGATATTGAAGCAGGGAAAAAGAAAAGATCAAGACAAGATGGAAGACATAATTGAAAACAGTTTCTTAAAGTCAAATGAATTTTGCCAATTTTGTAATAGTTCTTATCTCATTACAGACTCCATAACTTACTTTGGCGTAATGCCACCATGACCCAACGAACTTCCTGTTTGTGCATGAACATGAAGGCCGGTACTCCAGACACTTCCTCAGTCATGTAACCCGCGATGAGCGAAATCCTGTAATCACAGTTGATGATGCGTCCGTCCAGCAAATGCCGGGTTACGTACTCTTCTGTTGTAAATTGAAGCAGTTTGTCTTGTATTGTATCGGGACGGTCAAGTTTCACAAGAAATAGCAATACCTGTAACAAGTAAACACAGATTTGTTTTAATATATTCTTAAAATAATAATTATAAAAGAAAAACTATAGACTGGCTCTAAGAAAATAGGTAGGTACAGTCGCAGCCACCCAAATGTGATTTTGTACAGTAGCGTCAATAAATAAATATATTTGACATCTATCTTTGATGGCGCTAATGATTGAAAGCCCAAATTACACAATTAAATGTCGCCGTTCACATTTGGATGGCCGCAATTGTACCTACATAAAAGATTAACAAGAAAACTGTACTTACATCACTGTTGGACGCATTCCCTGTTTGAAATTGTGACAGATCATTAGTGCTGTTGGTGATGTTGAAATTCTGATTCCTGTTTCTGGTATTAGTACACGAAAGGAGTTTTAGGTGTTTGCCGGTGATATTGACACGCTGATATACGGGGCTCTCTGTGCGAGGCCCTGCTCGCTTGAACTTTGTTGTGAAATCTCTTTCTATGAAATGAGCAGGGTCGAAGTACACCCTCATTTTCGCGTGGTCCTCCAGCGGTGTCAGGTCAAATATCGAGAGGCCAAATAAGTCAACCTGGTGAAAATAAAAAAAACAGCTGGTAATGCAATAAACAATTTGTAAAGAATTGCAGTTTGTATGGGATTAATTTCTGTTTGACCCACATTCCGGATGAATACTCCAACAAAACAAAGTATTGATAAGTTTTACAGGCAGTTTTTTCTCATGCCATTTCTTTGTTGATTTTACACGGAATTTGTTTGAATTATTTACAGGAGAATTTTTTTCTGGCATAGTTTTTTTACTGATGATTTCTTCAAAACAATTTTTCGAAATGCTCCTGAACATTACAGAGTCATTTTGCGTTATTTATTGTGCCAGGATGGCGAAAGCTCTTCATTAACCATGCTCAGAAAATTATATTGTTTATGACAGAGATCGACCAAGTGCCTAAGATGTGATAAAGAAATGAAAAAAATGAGAAATGTAAATCTTGGAATTAATAAAGCTTGAAAAAAGTAGATGAATGTAAGTATCAGAATATGTAAATTCGGAAATAAAACCAGTTTTAACATGTACCTAACTTTCCCTTCTCAAAGCTTAAAAATTGGCAAAATTATGATTTTTTAAATCTTCAAAATTTTTTCTAAATTTTTCTTATAAAATGACTTGCTCCCACATAATTCCATAATGAAAATTTTTCACGACCAAGAAGTGGTTTAAATTTTCGAAGAAATCGGGGTTTCCCTAGTTTTCGAAACACCCGAGAATTTCATAAAATAAGAAAAATTTAAAAATCACAAAGTTCCTATACACTACAATATATTGCACAATCTGGCTTCTATGTTGTCACTGCTTGTTTTGTTCTTGTCAGGATTGGAAGAAAATAAATTCTCAATAAAATAAATGCTCACCTAAAAAAACTCAGGTATCATTATTTTTTTCACCCCCACTGACCTAAAATTTTACCGAAATACCGGGGAGACGAGATATATTAAAAGCACAAATAAGAAGCTCTTTATAAATCAAATTATAGTCTGGTCAGAATAATTAGTTTCTAAGCTTTCATTGGTGGAATATGATATCTTGTCATGACATAATAATAGAGACAAAGACATTTATTTTAAACCAAATTGAATACAAGTAATTGCAGTAATATAATATAAAGTTTTACCTGTAAATGGCCCAAGTATTTCTCGACAGCCTTTGAAACGAACACTATTTTCCCACTTGAAGTCAATACCATCAAGAAACCCCCGAGGTGGTCGCACATTATCTCTTCCAATCTATCGATTTCCACACTTTTTGGTATTTTATTTGCTGGGGAGCATCTGTAGTGCTCCACCACTGGAAATAAAAATAAAAAATTAATAAGACTCTGATAAAGTCTTCAAGCATAAAATACTTCTAGTAACTGACGAATTATTTTTATAAAACAAAACAACCATAGCATGTATATAGGAAGAAGCAATTTTTACCATGGTGAGGTATTTACTGGTAACTCTCATAATTGCAGTCGTCTACATCTCGCGAAGCATTCACCTATGAAAAAAAATCACTTAAGAACTTTAACTCCGGGTTTTATAAAGCAAAATTACGAAAACAAAAAACTAAGATCATGTCTTGTTCAAAATATTCTCTTTGAAAGAGTCTATCTCGACTTTTTTGAGAAAGTTGGAGGAGGGGGGGACGTACTCGCATTATTAACAATCAGTTATTCTACAGGGTGATCAGTAACTCGCGCACTCGGAGCATGCTGCGGTAAACTTCACTTTTTAAGAGTGGTAAATTTTCTTACTGCAGTGTTGTAAGTTCTTTTCTTCCAAAGATATGACCATTTTTGTAAAAATTAAAGTGACAACATTGCACTGAACATGTGAATAAGTTCGGGTTAGATGGTATTGTTATTATTTTTATTTCCATAGCAACGAAGGCATTTGAATATTTTATATAGGTTGAGTTTAGGCGGTTGCCAAACTTCAAATTTCGTTCAGATTTATAGTATGGTACCGAAATATAAGGTGTGACTAAGACTTAATATCGGTTCACGTTGTCTATGGAGCGGCAATAGGGATATATATGAGAAATCACTCCAACATAAGCAAACTGACCTCGCCTCGTCACATGCGACAAGGATCTTACTATAAAGCGGCTTGTTAAGATTGTAAACATCGACAAACAACGAAGTACACGGTACCGTTTGTACGGAAATACCCGATGTTTGTCCGGAAATACCCGATGCGATCTTCTCTAGACTTCTGCGATACCTGTGACCACCTGATGCATCTTTAACTGAGTTCATAAGCTTTCATGAGCGTATCATAGTGAAAAACTAAAAGTGAAGTATTTAATACTTATAATTTAAAAGGTTTTATATAGTTTTACGTATGTATTTGTATAAACACCTAATTAATACTAATGTAAAAACTAAATTGCTTTTAAAATAGGGGCTAAAACTACTGCAAAATTCAACTTGTATAAATACAGCATTATGTCACCCGGAGTACAATTCTTGTGTTCAATTGCACGGCTCTAAACGGCTCAGAGAGTCGACAGGTCATAAATCAGGTATAATTATTTGGGTATTTCCAGTTATTATTTTCCCTAATGACGGTACGCAGTCACATGTCATATTTTAATGACAGTTTCAAAGAAATACAAAACGCGTTAATTTACTAAAGCTGGGTTTATACAAGTTGAATTTTGCAGTAGTTTTAGCCCCAATTTTAAAAGCAATTTAGTTTTTACATTAGCATTAATTAGGTGTTTATACAAATACATACGTATTAAGGTTTATACAGCATGTTCTTAACTGACAAGTTGACATTTTTCCGTATCATTTATGAAAAATAATAATTATTTATATAACAAATTTTGGTAGGTAGGTATTATGTTTGATTCTTTTGAACATTTATTTTGAATAATTTAGCTATTATTACTTTAATTTAATTATTTACACATCATAATAATTGTCTCTCATAGGTCCGTATTCATCAATAAATATAACCCCTGGGGTTATATTTTGAAGCATGTCATATTAGTTTAGAATTCGTAGCGTTCGTAGGGTTTTGGTATTAGACCAATCAGCTGTCAGAAAATTCGAAATATAACCCCAGAGTTATATTTTGAAGTTTGATGAATACGGACAATAATGACAAATATAATAATTATGACGTATGAACATCGGTTTAAGTCTAAAATTACGCCTACCTACATACGTCTGTAGGTAGGTACCTATTTACAGTAAACTCTGTTGTTGAGGGATTAACTGTGGTCAATTGATGAAAGCCATTATTATTTAGGAGTTTCCTATCTTGAAAAATACTTCTATTTATTAAAACTGAATTATAAAAGTAATATTTATCATTATTTTCCTATGAAGATTAAATAAATTTTATAAATTACAGAAAATCATGTAATTTCTTTAAAAATATTCTACGCCTATGGAATTGCCATACCCGCTCGTTTCGTTTCCCGCAACGCTCCATCGGTTGTCGATGCGTCACAACTCACACCTTATTCATACGTACCGTAGTATATATCCCATTTCAGACGTTTTTGAATTCAGAGTTGGCTATGGAAAATTCGAATTATGTTGGTACCTTTCCAAAAGCTGAGTTTTGAACTACCTTTGACAAGCTAAATTTTTTAAGGTTATGGATGTTTCTAATCAAATTTGACTTTGTTTTAAATTTCACCTACGCTGCGTTGCCAAAACAGGAATTATATTATCTAAAGTAGGTACTTATACTAATATTCGGGGAAATATTTATTTTTGTGTAAAATCAGACAAGGAGGATTTATTTCTTGATCGATTTTTTTCAACTGTGAAATTATTAACGATTCCTTTAAATATGTTTTCTGTATTTCAAAACTTTAATTTTTATCCAAAAAAATACGAAATATAAAAATTATCATAATTTATTGTTTGTTTTAAGTTTAGTAATAAAAGATAAAAATACAAGTTATGTTCATTGTCATTAAAATTTCTTGTTTAACGGTTAAAATAAGATTCATATATTATAAGGTAAGCTATATTTCTACACTTCTACAGTTCTACACTTCTACAATGCTTTTATAGTTATTGAACAAGAAATATTCAACTAGAAAATTAAGAAATGTTATCCAGAGAAGTAATTTAAAGGCTAGAGGTTACAACATTATTTATAAAAATCTACATAATATTATTTCGGATTTTTTTGCTCGCGATACTTCTTGATTTTACTCTCAAATTTTATTGAGTCGGTTTAGATTCGAAGATAAAGATTATTCCCTGGAAATTTATAAAAGGCTATTTCAACAAATTTTTTCGGTCATTATTTACATCTGCGGCTCCTACAGTTTCACTATGGCACCTATATAGGGGTGGAGAACATACCTATAGTAACACCAGGAAGGTATTCATTTGCTGGGCAAATGAAAGATAAGCGAACAAAACGGCATCAAAAGAAGGTCTTCCTGAGTGCGGGCCTGTTTAGAACAGTGAATATCATAATAAACATGCAAGGTCAGAGTGTCGAGAGGACGGCAGAAACTCGTAAACAACACCAGAGCCGGTCTGGTAACAGACGCAACATACGCGGCATGCAAACGTAGTCGGAATATAATAGCGAGCGATGTCGCGTATTTTTGGAGTATAAATGCAAAATAAATGCAAATTTGAAAATAAAAAGCGTGCTACCGTTATTCTCGAAGATATTCCTTGCCCTGAAAGTGAAAAAAAAAATAGAAATTCGACCGTAGTGCCAAAGAGGCCTTAGTGGTTAGGTGAGCCGACTGCCGTCTTATAAGCAGGCCTCTCGCTGTCCTCAAACCTGTAACAGCTCACGTGCGAGAGAGAACGCGCAGAACGGCCCAGATCTCCCAGTCTAGTGCACTGTGCTGAATATGCTGAACGTTACTCTTCGTTGCATTTTGATGATTTTTTATAGTTTTCTGTTTTATTTCGTGATCTGTTGTTCGTGATATTTCAACATGGGATGGAAATGCTGTGTTCCTAATTGTAATTCGGGTTATAAAAGCTGCAAAGAATATCCATAATCCATAAATAGCAATCGTTCTAACTGTTATTGCTATTTAATTGTTTTTATTTAATTAAAGCCTTCTGATTAGTTTTTTGATATTTCTTTTAAACGATTTTGATTTTATTAATCTCGATGCATTGAAAAAAAAGTCGAATTTTTTCGGCCATTTTAGCACCATATTACAGTTTTTTATCGCTGGCGCCCGAACTAATTTTTATTTATGAAACTGATTATACCATTCCGTGGTATAATAGAATATCAATTACACAAATCCTCAAAGTTTCAATTTTTTATCTTTAAAATTAACCTCTATTTCGGGGGTGGACACGAGTGATGGACCAGCCTGTAGAGATGATGTCATATACCTAGGCATGCAACTTTTTATTTCATAAAATTGTTATTAGATTAATACATAAATATTATACCTATACAATAGATGGGTAGATAGGTATTTATTATAATTATTGCCAATAAACGATTATTATGTAGACTAATTAGGTAACGAGTTTCTTTAAAAAACACCTTCAAAGAATTCCCTATCGACGGACGCGCTGCTATAGTTTATGCGTTCATTTTCTCTGGCATATTTGGCATGTATTTATTTAATAGAGAAAAAATATCTTACAAGTATCATATCTAGAATTATTATAATGAAGAATGACATAGTTCCTTTCCATAAAAAAACTCGTGAACATTAAGGCTGAAAATTGTCAAAAATAATCAAAATACAATACAGCATTCCATTGCAGCTGTAGGTAGATACAGTGCGCTAGACTGAACCGATCGGCCGCTTGACGCTTTCTCTGTCGCACAGTAGCGTTGCACGTTCGAGGACAATTTCACAGCAGCGTTGGAGTACCTGTGTATCTTTTACCGTGGTGGTGACCTTGATATTAGTTTGCCCTGGCTGTTTTTAGCTTCTTACCCACCCAGCACCCCTATTTCGCTCCTCGGTCCCGAAAAAATTGATGAAACTTAGGAGCCGCGGATGTAAACAATTACCATTTTTTCAACTGACTTCAATTTTCCAATATCAAAGTTTTTTTTTAATTGGTCTTAACCGTGTAGATAAGACCTAGTCATTCCAATCTAGTAATTTGGCTCTCAGAACTAGCTAATTTGGCCAGACACAAATTTTAAATTTATAAATACATAGTTAAATTACCGAGAAATAACCATGCCGAGCTGGGATTTGAACCCAGACGGTGGCAGCGTGTCAACGGCTCAATAATTATAGTCAGTGACCTAAACCGCCGCGCTCAAAATAAAAGTTATTTAATAATAATATAATAAAAAACTCAATCACATTTACATTTATGATCTTTGATTTGTTCTCTATTGTCTTAAATAACTTAAAGTGCTGGACTTCTCTCTCTCGCGTCATGTGGTGAAATTCAGGAACATATATCATATGTCATGTCGCCGACTCTTGAAAGGCCTAATTTTCACGAGAACATTTGAAGAATAGTAGGGTAGTCTTTATTCCTTTATCAACTAATTTAATTCAAATTTTGAAGAAAGTAGATGGAATGAGCCTCATGATCTTTGTAGGTTGCCAATAAGTTCTTCTTCATTTTCAATTTATTGTAGGGAGTTGGAGGATTTTTTTGCTAGTTGAGGAAAGTCTTGCTACTTCGGTTGAGGATGAGTTATGACAAATTCTTATCTCGTTATTGTCGTTTGATACTGAGGCGAGGCGTGAGGCTGCCTAAAATATATGAATAAAAATTATATTTGGGTAGAAGTATAAATTTTCTGAATCCAATCGGTTTAATTTAGGTATGGTTATTGGTTACTCCACCTTTATATTTTCTGGATTTCAATTTGTTATAAAACAGGTATATGCATGGATTATACTAGTGTGACGTAGTAGACAAAATTTTCGTCTTTTCGTAGCACACGGCGTGGTCATCCTGAAGCAAAGCATTCATGCATGGTGTAGAGCTCATCTTCTTCGAGGTAGGACTGAGTCTCACAAATTCGGGAAGCACGATTCACCGGGGTTTGTATTACAGAGCTCGTTTTTGGGCTGGGTGTTGATTGGAGTTCTTGTGTAAATAACGATATCTTTGTGTTGGTTTTCGGTAGACACTGTGCCACACATTTCAATTACTTTTGACATTATAATATAATAATGTAGTATTCAAAGGAGATTTAAGTTCTTTTCAATTTTAAAAGGATTGAAATAAGATGCTAAAAATCTGACAGAACTTTTTGAATGAAGTTAATGAACGTTGAACGTCTAATAATTAAATATTTCTTACTAAAAAATAACAACAATCGTATATTATTGAATTATTGTTTTCATACGTCAAACATATTTTTATTAGGTAAGAAATTAATCCTAATGGCATATGAGTAAAGTGGGAAGTCATTTGAACTTTTTTAGTTCAAATCGACTGTCCAGGGTATCCAACTTGAAGAAAAAATATCACAGCCAACTTGAATCCAAAAACGTCTGAAATGGGATATAGGTATGGTATCAATTTCCAACATTCTCAATTCCTCTGTAAAGAGGTTTTGTAGAAAAAAAATTGATGAATTTTAAGGTATCCGTTCTAGACATTACAGTAACCTGAATTTTTCAATAATTTTTATCACGGTTATTGAAAAAATTACCTTTAAACTCGGATGAGGGAAACTCTCTAACTTGAAAACCAACCGTTGGATTCAATTTTTTTTTTGCAGAATATTCTTAATTTTAATGCGCTCTATATCGCCCTTTATTCGGAGTGCGCGAGTTACTGATCACCCTGTATGCACGTGAAATTTAATGAGAATCGGTGGCAGGGATATAAGGCTGTGTGTGACATTATGGCCATGGACATGGCGAACTTATAAGGGTTCAGTTATTTCTATGGAGCAATGAAATTCTTCCAATGGAAAAGGAATTAATTAGAGCAGATCTTAAGAAATTGGTGGTAAGGAGAACTTTGATACAAAAAAAAATTCCAACCATTAAACAATCAGGAAAATATGGAGAAGACTAACCGTTCCACCGGTATAGCGGGCCATAAAAAAAACATATTCCGATTGCTTGGGGTTTTGGAATAAAGCTTCGCTATAGTTTTGATTTTGTCACCCTGGGTGTGATCCCACGAAATTGACGTTTGCTCAGAACTTTTTTTTTAACTTTTTGCCCAAATTTTTGCACTGTTTTGTCTACATCTCAGAAAGGAAGCGTTTTTCAATTATTCCATTTTATAAAAAAATAAAGTAGACAAAATTTCCTATATTTCTCATGAAAGTAGTTTTTTATTTGGAAGACTAATTCCACCAATAATAAAGTGAGTAAAAAAAATTCCCATTGTGTGGGATTTGGGAGTTTTGCTATAATTTTGATTTGTTTTCTCACCCTCTATGTTTTTTGGGTGCCAACCTGAATACGAATTAGAAGTTTGCTAGCAAAAATTTTGCCCCGAACTTTGCTTTTTTTCCCTCCTTTTGTCAAAATTTTTGCACTTTTTCTAGTTTTTGGTCTAAATCTCAGAACGGTGGCATTTTTTCGACAAGTCCTTTCTATACAAAATTAAAGTACACAATTTCCTAGATTTCTCGTAAATAAATTTTTTTTTTGGAAGACTTACCGTTCCGTCGGTACAGCGGTTAAAACTTAAAACGGTTAGATAGATCGGTTAGAGCAAAAAAAAACAACATATTCCCATTTATAATGAAAGTGCAAAAAAAAAGTTCGGGCCAAATTTTGCCATTAAACTTCAAATTCGTGTTCAGCGACCCAAAAAAAATAAAGGGTGAAAAAATCAAAACTATCTATAGCAAAACTTTCCTCTGAAAATTATCATTGGAAGCTTACAGAGTATGGTCATAATAAAACATCATTCTAGATTAAGTAATTCCAAAACCTCTGGGTGAAAAGAAAAGCCTATGCTTGAGGAAATGTTGAGACTCGAAGACTTTAACGTTTTTTTTACCAGTGTCCATGAAAATTCTGCTGTATAGGAAGAAAATTTTCCCGCAAATTCCGTTGGAAGGATAGCTTGTTGCCAAACTTGCAGATTTCGACAATAAATTATTGGACAATAAACCATTCGATTCAACAATAAATAAAAGCTTCGAGAGAGCAAACCGTGATGGTTCTAAATAACTTATTCCAAAATCCAGGAAAACAAGGCGGCGGTTTATACAGCGTGAGTCTATAAAGTGGAATAAATTCAGAAAAATTATACAGGGCGGTCCCAGTTTGAGGTATGATGACGTCATCCAATATTTTTTTAAATAGCAACCCTGTTCTCTTATTGCCTATTTTAAAAGGACATATAATGGATTACACATAAATTTCTCAAAGTTTCAAAATATTATTCCTGGTCATTTATCAAAAAATAAATTAAAAAATTAAATAAATATCACAAATATGAAAATAATGTGCAGAGAAAAAACGTTTTTGAAAAAAGCTCACACACCTCAACTTCAAAATTTTATTCGGCATCTTTTAAGCCTCAATTTGAATTTTTACCCCCCCCCCCATTGTGGTCATATTTTTTTTTTTAAAGGGCACCCTGTATATTTTTGTATTTTCATATTTCCTGAGAAAATACAGTAAGAATAGTTTTAACAGTTGCAGTTTAAATTGAGTAGTTTATGAGTTATAAACAAATGAAAATAGCAATTTATCATTTGAAAGCATGTACCTACCATATAGGAAACGGCTGAAAATATCTTTTTTTCATGTATTTACAGCGTACGTACTTGAAATTTTTATACTGGGTGATTAAAAATCTGATAATTTATTTCACCCTGTATTAAAATTTAAAGCACATATTAGTAGGATACCATGTGAAGGGTTAAGATAGGGACATGTAAACCGTTTTGAGATATTTGGAGCTGTTTTTATTCTTAACTGCTTTGAAGACTTAAAATGGCGATTTTCATTTGTTTATACCTCATAACCTACTCAATTTAAACTGCAACTGTAAAAACCATTCTTACTGGATTTTCTGAGACAATCTGAAAATGTAATAATATACAGGGCGTTCAATTTAAAAAAAAAATTACCACAATGGTGGGGGTGAAAGCGGTGGGGGTAAAAATTCACATTGAGGCTTAAAAAATGCCTGATAAAAATTTGGGTCATTATTTTCATCCGCGGCTCCTAAAGTTTCACTATGGCACCTATACAGGGTGTCTGCTTAAGGCTGGCCACCGGCCATATCTCGGAAACTAATGGGACTATAACCTTAAAATAAAAAATTTCCAGACATAAGTGATTACGAGAAATTCAATGAAAATATTTTCAAGATGGCCGCACTTCCGGAAATACCGGAAGTTGACACCTACTTCGTTATTTTAACGGAAACACCCTGTAAAATATTATATTTTTTAAATGTCTGAAGAAATTTAATACAGGTGGTTTTCACCATTGTAATTTAGATTGAGCGGTTTATGAGTTATAAACAAGTGAAAATCGAAAATTTTCAACTTCAAAGCAGTGTAGAACTAGAACGGCTCAAGATATCTAAAAACGGTTTACATGTCCCTATCTTAACTTTTCACATAGTATCCTACTATGTGGTTTAAATTTTAATACAGGGTGATGAAAAATCGGATAATTTTCATCACCCTGTATTAAAATTTACTCCACATATGTCCGTATTCATCAAACTTCAAAATATAACTCTGGGGTTATATTTTGAATTTTCTGACAGCTGATTGGTCTAAAGCTCAAACCCTACGAACGCTACGAATTTTCAACCAATGACATGATGCAAAATATAACCCCAGGGGTTATATTTATTGATGAATACGGGCCTCAGTGGGATAAAACATGAAAGGTTAGGATAGGGACATGTAAACCGTTTTTAGATATCTTGAGCCGTTCTAGTTCTAGACTGCTTTGAAGTTGAAAATTTTCGATTTTCACTTGTTTATAACTCATAAACCGCTCAATCTAAATTCCAATGGTGAAAACTACCTGAATTCGATTTCTTCAGAAATTTAAAAAATATAATATTTTACAGGGTGTTTCCGTTAAAATAACGAAGTAGGTGTCAACTTCCGGTATTTCCGGAAGTGCGGCCATCTTGAAAATATGTTCATTGAATTTCTCGTAATCACTTATGTCTGGAATTTTTTATTTTGAGGTTATAGCCCCATTAGTTTCCGAGATATGGCCGGTGGCCAACCTTAGCAAGACACCCTGTATAGGGGTGGAGAACATTATCTATAATACTAACACCAGGAAATTATTCATTTGCTTTGCAAATGAAAGTGAAAGCCACAAAACGACCTAAAAAAAAACGGTTTTGAGAGTGCGGAGAGAGTGCGGTCCTGACAAGAGGCGGCGAGTAGATACCGCGAATTACGGAAGTACCCACTTCAAGCGCTTCGAAGCGTGCAGTACCGGACCGACACTATATCCGCTTTCACATATCGTGTCCAGTCCACAGAGATTGATGCAATGATTTTTGGAATATAAATGCAAAATTCAAAATAAAAACCGTGCTACTGTTAATCTCGAAGATTTTCCTTGCCATGAAAGTGAAGAAAAAAAATGGAAATTCGACCGTAGTGCCAAAGAGGCCTTAGTTGTGACCTTAATATTAGTTTGCAATGGCTGTTTTTAGCTTCTTACCCACCCAGCACCCCTATTTCGCTCCTCGGTCCCGAAAAAATTGATGAAACTTAGGAGTCGCGGATGTAAATACATAATTAAAATTTGAAGTTGAGATAGCTGAGCTTTTTTTCAAAAACGTTTTTTCTCTGAATAGTGATTTTTATTCCTTAAGTGCGTTCCACATTGTATGTAACCCACTATGTCCTTTTAAAATAGGCAATAGGAAAAGGGTTACCATTAAAAAAAATGTATGACGTCATACCTAAACTGTGGCAGCTCTGCATAATTTTTTTCCTTTACATTATAAAAGTCCACAACTTAAAATAAGTGTCCACAACGTGTCCCAGGATTTTCCCGAAAAATAAATAGCATTTGATTAACTGAATTTATTCCACTTCACAGACTCACACTGTTTGTACCAACACGCTAACTGGAAAAGGGAGAGATTATAATATAAATACTACGAGGACTGTCTAAAAAGATAAATGCTATAGCTGTGCCAGGTTACACAACATCGTTGGTATGTAGTGCTACTATGATATCTATCGCCGTCTCTTTTGTGATTACCATGATTGTGTTCCAATCTTTTATCCCTCTCCACTCGATGAATCCTATACCTAATATCATTTATTAGTCAATTAACATCGTATAAATTTAACGCATGGATTTGATGCTCTTACGTTAAATTTCGGAGGTGTAAATGTCACAGATATCAGAAACTATGATAAGTAAATAATAATAATAATTAAATTATGTAATACTAATAATTACTGCAACAAGTTGTCGTAATAAAATAATCGGTGTTTCGGTGACTGTCTGATATTATAGTATAGATAGATATAGGATATGGTAATTTAATAAGCGATATAAAAGGTCAAGGTTGCGCTCTTTCCATCCTAGAACTAACACTACTACCAGTACGAGTACTAACTCTCCTAAGCCGATCCTGCGTGTGTTCAGCAGGACCTATTGAGTAATCCTTTAACGCGTATCGAAAGTGGAAGGCAAGGACGAGTGCGGATATATGGAACATCGACAGTCGAATGTATATTGCGGTAGGTTTCAAAGCGTACTAATGAAATAATTACTGTAACATCCAAGGAATGGAATAACAAATAAATACACACACACCTAGGTGTATAACTTGCTTGTTAACTAGGTCTAGATTACCCATCATATTATAATAGGATACAGAGAAGTAATTTATACGTTCATAACATTTATATGTTCACAACAACAAAGTAACAAACTTGTGGTTGTTTTGTCGAGAGGTAGGTAGAGGTATAAGTGGTGTAAATTAATTGCCATATTCATCGTTATTGTGATAACATTACATATTTAAGGAAATTATTTACACGCATATTTCAAAAATATAATTGAAGGTCAGTTGGAAATGCAATTTATAGATATAGTTAAGGCTTCGCAGGTAATATTATCGCATCATTATTATTATACTGGTACTAATGATGATATACTAATCTATAGTGTGAGCAAATGAAAACGGGATTTAGACAGGTCCTGTAAAGCAATTCTTGTCATAAACGCTTGTACGTGTGTATTGTTGGTCGCGTAATAGATGGGTAACATTGAATGAAATATATTTTAAACTGTTAGTGTTCGGTCTTTATTTCTCTCACTGTCTTATCATCATCGGATGACTGAGTCTCGATTGACATACGTTCACACCTTTTAAGCGTTTGCGCGTAAGCATGAAAAGACTGAACTGCATTTTTGTTTGTGGTAGCAGCACATTGTTAAACAACGGCGTGTAGAAATTACGTTCAACCTTTTCCAGGCACATGCCAGCTTAGAATGCTCGCCAACATACGGGAAAATCAAATTCCACTGCCACTACAATTACCACCATTTTTTTTTCGACGATTTTTCATGTTGCAATTGCCAGACATAGACATGTCTTTTTTATGGACGTTTCCAGATCAATTGTGACTCAGCGACATTAACCGAGCTCCAGCTTAGAATTTGGTTTATCCAGTTTAATTTGGTTAATTCCCATAGAAACACGAAAGTCGAGTAAATCCACACGCAGACCTGTTTCAGTTTGGCCCGCGATGAATATTCAACACGTTCAAGCTGCATTTTTCGAACGATTTACGGTCAGCAAGATGTTTGAATTTCCGTTACCAGTTTGCGGACAAATAAACCGCAATAAACGCTTCTACCAGGACAAATTCAGCTCCTACTAGATCTAACCAAGTAGTATTAACAATGTTTTTTAAAAAAGTCTTTTTATCAACATTTCCTTCAACGTTTAAAATGATTTAATGTCGGAGGAGACTTGCTTCTCTGTAGGAATACGACAATAAATATTATTTCTATTTTTGGTCCCAAGAAAATCCTAAAGCAACCCACACTGCCTACACAGTCTAAAAGTGACACCGTAGTGAAAACCGTATTATTCGTGCTAGTAATACTTATCTACTTTTTGAACTTTGAACTTTCGAAGATAAAAAAAATCGCTATGTCGTGCACATGTCACAAAACATTGTTGCAAACAGAAATGAGCTGTTTTCTTCCTAAAAGAGGTCAAGAAAAAAGGTCTCGGAAAAATGGGACTTTTGAGGGTAACTGTTACTACATCGCGTACACTTCATCGCTATAAAATACTCAACTCTTGCAACGTTGAAGAAAGAAGTCCGGAAAGAAATGGAATATACTTCCAAATTCCGGAAGTATTCTTGGACACCGCTCAAGAAGCAACGATCGCGTTACCATATTTATACAGGTGTGTCCGAAAAATAGGACCAAATTTAAAGGGTCAAAAATATAAGTTGAAAAAATAAATTTCAGCTGGAAATGACGTTTCGTTCAAGATACAGGGTGACAAAGTTTAATAATATATAAAAAGTTTTTGGTTATATTATAAGTCATGTAAATTTGAACCGATTTTGATGAAACTCGTCATGAACAATATACAAACAAAGCTCTATAGTTTGGCTACTTCAGGTTTTGTTGATAAGTGGCGTGGATATTCGTTTTTTCCTCCCTTTTCTCTCCCCATCTTTACATCACTGACTTTATTACAATTACAAAAACGTTATTCAATTGCCGAATTCTGTACATTTTAGAACAAAAAGTATTTTTTCATACGGCGCACCGTTTTTGAGATATTTTAAGTTTTCTCAGGCAACGCCGCTAATCTAATAAGGTGGATTGGCGCCCACTTTCTCTCCCTATCCTTTACGTCATTGACTTTATTGCAAATACACAAACGTTATTCAATAGCCCATGGATTTTAAAACAAAAAAGTATTCCTTAATTTTATTCACATGGGCACCGTTTTTTAGATATTTGGAGTTTCCTCAGGCAATGTCATAAGTCATAAGTTTCATTAAAATCAGTTTAAATTTACACGAGTTAGAATCCAAAACTACTGTTATACATATTTTTTATACTTGGACACCCTGTACCTTAACAACTAAACATCGTTTGAAATTGATTTTTCAACTTATACAGGGTGATCGATTGATTGAGACATTAGAAATATATGGAGAACGAAGGAAGGAATCGATTTGAAATTTTGGTTATGATCATAAGGACACATGCATGATCCTTTGAACGAAAATATTTTCAAGATGGCTGCACTTCCGACTGTACTGGAAATGGATACCACCTTTGTTTCTTTAAATGGAATGACCCATATTATTGCATTTTCGAATTGCCTAAAAAAATCCAATGGGATTTGTTTTTACGGTTGCAGTTTAAATTGAGTAGATTAGAAATTGAGTTATAAACAAGTGAAAATTGCAATTTTCCAATTTCAAAGCAGTGTACAACCAGAACGCTTCTAGATAAAGGCAATGCAAATTATGCAGTTTAAATTTCTATATACAGGGTGTCCTGTAAGTACCTCCTAATCTCTCGGGAGCATACAGGGGAGGTCAAAATAAACCTAGTCTGTCATAAAAATAACATTCCTAAAGTGTCCCTAAACGGAGATACAGAGCCCCAAAATGGTACCCTAAGATTTACTTTTTTGGCTCTAACTTTTGAACCGACCTGTATAATTTGATGAAATTTTAATTTTTTATAGAGGCCATAAAGACTCATTAAGTCATACCAGAGTGGATGTTTGACGTCCTAAAGGAAGTGAGGAACGGACTTACCACCACACTCATTGTGTCAAAGTTTTGACAGGTGTCATTTTACAAAGCTGAGAACTTATTTTTTAAATACGCTGTCATTCATCTTCACAAAAGGTACTCTTAATTTATTTCGATAAAACTAGCGGTTCTCAAGATAAATCGACTTTTATGCGAATTTTGACCAAGTTCCGTCAATAGCAATCCATTATGTAGGTAGGTTTATCAATAGAACCTGATTTTTACCTGTTTGTGTTTAGCATTAGTAACTTTTGAGTGTTTCGCATACCTAAAAACCGATTTATCTCGAAAACCGTCAGTTTTACCGAAATAAATTAAGAGCACCTTTTTTAAAGATGAAGTATTAGACTATTTAAAAAAATAGTTTGTAGCTGTGTAAAGTGACACCTGTCAAAATTTTGACTCAACGAGTATGATGGTAAGTCCGTTCCTGACTTCCCTGACGACGTCAAACATCGACTTTAATATGGCCTGATGGCTCTTTGTGGCCTCTATAAAGTATTTAAATTTCATCCAATTATACAGGTCGGTTCTAAAGTTAGAGCCAAAAAAGTAAATTGCGGGGTACCCTTTTAGGGCTCCATATCTCCGTTTGGGGACACTTTAGGAAATTTTTTTTATGATAGACTAGGTTTTTTTTGACCTCCCCTGTATGCTCTCGAGAGATTAGGAGGTACTTACCGGACACCCTGTATAGGGTGATGAAAAATTATCAGATATATGTAGGTATATGTATATCACCCTGTATAAAAATTTAAAGTGCACAATAGGTCACAGATCTAGAACCGTTCTCGTTTTGTACACTGCTTTGAAGTTAAAAAATGGCGATTTTCACTTGTTTATAACAAACTCATAACCTACTCAATTTAAACTGCAACCGTGAAAACAATTCTTATTGGATTTTTTAGGCAATTCGAAAATACAATAATAAGGGTCATTCCATATAAGAACTATAGACGACAAAAAAGTTGTATTTTTACGTTTAGTTGCGTTTAGTTGTTTAATTTGAAAAAAATTTAAAATGAAAAAAAGTCATTGGCGTACAGTTTTCTTTGTAAGAACTTTTAGTTATGAGGGAACCAGACAGAAAAAGACCCGTTAAACCATTTAAATGGGAAAGTAGCAATACCAAACTCTACGAAGGCGTAGAAGCGCCACACGAGTTTTATTTTTAAAATTCCGAGTTTAAACTCGGAATTGGGGCCGGGCCTAGCAGGTGTGCTATGATTGGCCCGCACGCAGGCGGCAAGTTCATAGGGGCGGCGGGCGGAAGTAAAAATCCGATCATAAATCATAACAATAACAAAAAATATCAAAATATCATGATAGACTTAGTTATTATAGTGTAGCACAAACATTACCTTTATAGTATTAAGTTCTGAATCCATACTGCACTAAATTTTTAATCCATCAATAGTCACTGGCTTGTGCCCGGCATTAGCCATCCTATGTATTTTCTTATGAAAAAGGGCGGATAATTTTCAGTCGCCCTTGGACGCCGAATATCTTAGGATGGCTCTGGCCGCGGAACGCCGAACCCGATTCAGCTTGTTTTATAATAAAAGTTTATAGGTAACGAAGGCTTTGACCATATTGAGACCAGATGTTGGCTCTAACGTAACTCCATTTAACTCTACAGGGTGTTTCATCACCAGCAGAGCGACATATAGCATAGGTAGGTATTATAAGTTTTTCAAGGCGATTCAGGATCTGGTATTGAAATTATTCTGAGACCCTTCGATGGGATGGAATTTAATGAAATTTGGTAGATATGCTCTGCTAATGACACTTAATACCTCGCATTTTTCTTCGATTCGCAAACTGCAGCACCGTACTTAATTTTTCAGGGTTCTGTCGGTTTTCTTAAAAAGTTCACCCTGTATTATGCATTTTCTTCAAAGTTTAGTACCATTTTCTAAAAGTACATGAAAAATGCTACCTACAATTGCAGTAAAAAATTACTTTGCACCATTAAACTGAATTGAGAAGAAAATGAAATTTTTTTAGTTTTTTCAGAATTTCAATTTATGGTTGTTACTAATTTTCGAAAACCCAAATGTGATTTTTTTAAACTTATGTATTTTGTAGCTATTTCGAATAAATTTGCTTGATCTACAGATTTAGCCAAGATTAGGAACCACTCTAGACTTTTTCGAGCTAAAAGTAAGTTTTAACAAGAAAAACAACTCAAGTTTTAATAAGAAAAACAGCTAAAAGAAGAAATGGTAATTTTGATGATATAACCTATAACAACACATAAGCGTATAAAAAATACAATTTTAGCACATAAACAAATAAGTACATAAGCGAAACAGAAAGAAAAATATCAAAAAAGTATGGTGGCCTGTTTGAACATTATATCTGCACAGAATTGCAGTTTTTCTTCCCAAAATTTGTGTTAATATTTTTCTTTCTGTTTCGCTTATGTACTTACTTATACGCTTATGTGTTTGTTTGTCATTAAAATTACCATATCTTCGTTCAGTTGGTGTTCTTATTAACGCTTGAGTTTTTTCTTGTTAAAACTTATTTTTAGCTCTAAAAAAATCTATAACTTTCACTAATCTTGGCTAAATCTGCAGATCAAGCAAGTTTATTTGAAATAACTACAAAATATGCAAGTTTTAAGAAATAATATTTGATTTTTCGAAAATGCATTAACAAACATGCATTGAAATCCTGAAAAATGGAAAGTTTTTATTTTGTTTTCGATTCAGTGTAATGGTGCCAAGTAATTATTTTTATCGCAATTGTAGCATTTTTAATGTAGTTTTAGAAAATGGTTTAAACTAAACTTTGAAAAAATACATACAGGGTGAACTTTTTGACAAAACCGATAGAGACCTAAAAAATTAACTACGGCCCTGCAGTTTTCGAATCGTCGAAAAATGCGAGGTATTAAGTATCATTAGCAGAGCATATCTACCAAATTTCCACAAATTCTATCAATTCGTTCAAAAGATACTGCTCATCAAAAATTTCGGCAAAATGCATGAATCACCCTGTAACATCGAAACGAAGGGCCTCAGAAAAATTTCAAAACCAGATCCCGAATCATCTTGAAAACCTACACCACCCTTAAGCTATGTCGGTCTGCTGGTGAAACACCCTATACATATATTGTGCGGTAACGCTTAAATGTACCAGTATGAATGCAGCTATTGCTTAGTGTGATTAACATTTTCGTACTTGTTTTTTCAAAAAAAAATTTCTCGAACCCCCCTGATTTTCGGGGGATATATTTCGCTCCACTAAGCCTCGCGGTGCAGCAGAACTTACCTAATCTAAAATAACGTTTCTATTGGTGTTTAATTTTTACCTACAAAAAATTGGTTTTTGCTCTCCCATTGGTAGACATTTCTTCTTAAGAGGGGGGCGAGGGGCGGCAATTTGTGTATCGCCACGCAGACGGCAAATAGGCTAGGCTCCGCCCCGAATTCCGAGTTTAAACTCGGAATTCCGAGTTTAATCTCGGAATTCCGACTTTAAACTCGGAATTTTAAAAATAAAACTCGTGTGGCGCTTCTACGCCTTCGTAAAACTCTCATTTTTTTGAGAATAAAATTAAAAATATTTCTCGAAATTTAGAAAGAGTTTTCATATTTGCAGAATTCGTTTCTTCACATATCCTAAAATCCTTGCCGTTGTGTCTGGTGGGCCTAATTCTTTAGAAAATTGATTATTCGTATTTTTCATTAAAATAATAATAAAAAAAACTCTTCACAATTATGTACCTACGCAAATAATGGAACAGTTTCATTGAAAACCGGAAGCGTTTTTTCCATTAACGCAGGAGACAGTTCAAGTTACAGCTGCCAGTAATATTAAGACCCTTTGTACATATCTGAAGTTAAAAGGATGATCTAATTACATATTAATATTTGCAAAATCAAATAATGCAATGCCAATAATAGAAACGATCACAACCTGATTAATGTAATAATTGAAATCTTCAAGATAGTCTTGTAAATATTATCAAGTAGTTCTTCAATCCGAAGGGAATTTTACTGTCAAGATTAAACAATGTAAAATTTTCCTAGTCGAAATCGAGTTACTTATTTAGAATAGATACTCCTAAGTGATCATGGAAATAATCGAAAAAACAAAAAACACAAACCACAGTGAGTATACAATAATTATTATTATTACATACTAGGACTAGGTACATAGTACATAATACATGGGAAGTGGTATTTAGTAAATACTTACTTATACATTGATAACATAAAGGGTAAATATTGATGAAATCGTTACGTAGGTACCTACTCGTACAATAACCAGTAAGACACAACAACAAACAAAATAAGTACGCATAATTTAATGCGCCAATAAAAAATTCATCATCTATTGTATGAAGATCAATTCTAGGTACCTATCTACCTACAAAATGTAATTAAAAAAGTAAGTGCCTATAGTGCTTCTATTTGAAGAGTAAATTACGTAAAAAAAAAGAAAAATTACGTTGCCGATTTTTCTTTAAAAATGTGGGGGGAGGTCACTGGTAACTTATATAAAATTAAAATAGTTTATAAAATGGATCCTAATTGTTGGGGGATAGATCCACAGATATTCCGAACTCGGTAGCGGCTCAGTTGCTCTGTCACCATCTCCCACAACAAAAATCGCAGGGTATTAAATTTTAGATCAAGGGAGTCAGGGGATCATGTTGAAGTCTTCTCATTATTTTTTTTTGTGTGCAATTGCGACCATCCAGGAAGCCACGAACAAATAATACTATAATGCCAGGTAAAGTTGAAATAATTCACCACCTGGAGTTTTTTCATTCACCGTAACGAAAGTTCCTCAGTTACATAGGCTGCAACATTGAAGGTAGTTTTCGGAATTGATCAAAAAGGTGTGGGCGGTGTCGTGAGAGATAAATTACTTTCAGGCCCAACTAGTGGGCCAAGAGAAAAAGAAGATAAAGGCAGCAAATTTTGAAATTTGGCAAATGATGGCCGCGCAGTTAAAGGTAGATTCTTGTTCAGAATCTACTATCTAATTTCTATTTAGAAAGATAACAGGCACGGGAAAGATAAAAAAGATAGATTTTTAGTCTGTCTTCCCTCGGAGCTTTCTTTCCAGGTGCGCGTCGCAGGTCACGCATTCTCCTTGACCAATCCCGAAAGCTTATCCCGATATTGCCAAATAGGAACTTCAGGGTTCCACGTAGACGTTTTTAGTGCGCGCTTTACACCTCTCAGGTGATGTTTTCTACACCGATCAAAGGGTACGTGAATTTACACGAGATACTTTTCACAAAAAGGTCGCCGGGAATTTTTGCCCGAGAAAACAATTCTATTTTTGATGTAAAGTACACGTCAATGAACTTTAAAGCCATAAATGCGTTACAAAGGTAAGGGCCAATGACACAAACAGGGGCATATCAGATATGAATTTTGCGAGCCACGTCCATGGTCAAACAACTAGCCGGGGGTTCGGTCCAATAAAAGATGAAACCGATTGTGTGATAAGTGACTACCTGATGGAAACCACCATAGTCAGTCAATGCAGGTTGACTGCTGACTGTGGCGGTTTTCAGGGACGCCATTCCATTCAATGTTCTGACAACTTGGATGTGCTTTTTTGGGCATCCCAAGATATTTCTTAAATATTCTTCAGAAAGTTGTAACATGACATCAATCTGGTGGAGAAACGAACGTGAATAAAGTTGAGAAGAGTTTGGAGCGGTGTATTGCATTAATAAGAACCTCCTTCCAGCGGAATCGTCAATAGGGAGCTGTATAGGTACACGTCTGAATTGAGTAAATGCTCAAGAGATTAATCCAAAGTGTTCTGTTGAAGATTCCTCTCTTTATGTCCATATTGTTACTTAGGAACACTGGCTAATTATGTTTGTGTACATTTTCTGAAATGATTTTAGTCAGCTGATCACGAAAATTCTAGCTGCTATTGACAGGAATATTCTACTTTTCATTCTATTCTAATAGAAAGTGCCGGAATGGTTCCGCGCATGTTCGAGGAAGTCCCAAAGCTGCGATTACAGCTACGCTAAGCGTCCAGAAATGTTCGAGAATCACGTCTGAGATTGTAAGATCACCGAGAAAGGATAAGAGTGAAGTGATTGTGACAAGTGAAGGAAATCAGAGAGTAGAGCGTAGTAGTGTTTAGTAGTGTTGGACTTTGCAGGGTATAATTAATTTGGTAGTTCTTTTAATTTGAAACAATTAAATCAATATTGAAGATTTTCATGTTAAAAGGTAAGCGTACCTCGGACAAAGGATTGAGCATAATCTTTCTGATGTTGATGATTGCTGAAGGAAGACTCGAATGACGTCAATATTTTGTGAATTTGTATGGACTTGTTTATCTTAACGAACAAAATTAATGCCCACCCGTTTCGGCTATAGGAATTCCTCTCATCTACCTCCTATCTACTTCCATCAGGTTCAGAAAACTGCACTACTTCTCCAGTCTCCTATTTAACCGTTTTTCTTCATTATCTCTTATTTACCGTCCACAAGACCACTTTAGTCAATATTAACAAAAAACTCATCCTACCTGGTACAATTTGGCGAAATTTTCTTTTGTAATTATAAAGAAATTGCTTATAAAAGACAGGAAATTGTAAATTTGAAAACTGTCACAAAGCTTTTGAATCAAAATGAGTCTTCAAAGAGAGAGGAAATTTCGCCCTAAATAGATCTGAAACTGTAAGTTGTATTCCATGGATAAAATTTAATCAGAGTTTAATAATTATTGTTGTTAAAAGTTTTGGCTTTTGGCGACAATAGGTACACCATCGCTGATTGAACTGTTCAAAGTTCAAAGTACTATTTCAATATTATTATTAATTATATTACTCTTGTAAACTAAGCTGATCAGGAAGAAGGTAACTTGATTTAATACTGTAAAATGCAAGGCTTGCAAGAATCTAAAAGCAATAAAACACTGCGAAACTTCTTAATCGTCAACAATTCGATGTTAATAATAACGAAACTGGAAAATATGTATGGAGTTCCTGATTTATTAGGTACAGTTACAGTCAGTTACTCAGAACTGACAATTTTTAACTTTCTTCGTTGATAGCAAGCGACATTTCACTGATGCGTAGAATTTATTTTTGAAAAACAGCATCGATAATAAGAGACAAGACAAGGTACTTACTGTTGTATATCCGAAGGACTGTCGCCGTTAGTCGCAAGATACTTGTCTTATCCAATTTCTTCCCAGTCTGAATTTGCTTGGACACAGACCTGGACAAATCCCCAATGAAGTTATTCATTTTGTCTCTCCTCATTTTCTCGGCTCGATTCCTCAACTCCCGACTATTACTGAAAATAAAATTCACACGTTAAAATGGTTGGTCGAGCAGATATTATGTGAAACAATTTTTTGAAATAGAAGCTTAATAATTATCAATGAAGACATTTATGACTTAATTTTTATTTATTTATACTTCATGAACATATTTACTTGACATAACTTGTAAATGTAAAATGTAATTTCAGGTTATCTTATAATTATTATGTTTTTCTGTGAATTAGATCAACGTAATGACATTTCAATTCAAGAGGGTGGATCATTTTGATTGATAGTTGTTTGCCGATCTATTGAACTACGTATGAAAGGACCTTATATGAATCATTAAGTAACATTTTCGTCCTTGCCACGGAGTTCAATTAAACAACCAACGGGTTGGCATCCTAATCGGACCTCGGACAGGGGCCTCCCCAACTCATAGGCAGGTAGCTTCCTAACAGGACCCCGTTATCTTTCGGGCAAACGGATAAACAAACAAGACTCATTCCCACGGTTATCTTAAAGACCTAGATCTCGGTGGTAAATGCTTCAGTTTAAAATGATTCGCGCGAATGTCTCAGTGTGAAAGAGAGTTCATTAGATTTGGAGACGATTGATCAACTCGACGTCGCCAACCTCGATCAGGGAAGACCGTTCATACAGGAAACGTGACCAGATGCCCAGGGAAAAGGAGTATTACGGCTCCTATCCCAAACATATGGAGTAGCGGTTTCTCATCGTATCGAAACCTGTCGGGAAATAATGACGTGAGAGACAGGGAAAAAATCTAGCGCTTCTTGACAACAAAGGCAAAGACGGTTTTCAGCAAGATCATATTCGCACCTCCACGAGGAATTCAATACTCTGGGTACTGGTACCAGGGAAGGAGTGTTACCCCCAGCATCAGGGGTTGCCGAAAAACGACGAATTTCTTGTCTAAGTCAGACCTCCTGCCAAAAGTACGGTCTACCGTAAAAGCCGCCAGGACTTTCACTAATTCTATCAACATGTAAGAATCCGCATCAGTAGATAGATATCTGATATTATTATTGACGTATCGTTTTGGTAAGTCAAGCTTACTGAAACAATCACGAAAAACTTCCCCAAATTTTCCAAACAATACAAGCCAATACATAATTGCTAAGTGAGGTAGGTAATACGTACTCCCCTACCGAGAATATTGATTTATCTGAACGGTGTAATTACAAGACGGTTGCCATAGGTTGCCAAGGACGCGGCAAGTTAGAAAATATGATGTTTTTAAGCCCATATTTATGCTTCTTCGTCGAGCAAGGAACAGGAGTCGATATTTTATTATCATTCCAAGGATACTGTAAGTAATTTCAAAACAACAAGGCCGAGACGGGGATGAAGAGAATCCCCAACAGTTAATCGCGGAATCAACTTCCATCCCACTCCGAGATCATGCCTTATTGCCGTCCCTTTAGAAATTACCCCTCGCGGGACTTTTTGAAAAGCCAGACTTTTTACATCCTTGAACACCCACCCGCCTACCTTACCTAGTCAATTTGTATTCTATACATCCAGTCGATCGACGTAAATTGCTCTTCAAAGTTAATCGTCAATTATTTCTGCTCCAATTTTCTTTTTCGAGGATATTTAATATGCCCATGTCTTGTCCGCTTTCGTCGTTTAGGAATTACTGCTATTATTACATTATTTGATCTATTCGTTTGAGGAGCTCAAGTTTTCAAAGTTTTCCAAAAAAGTATGTTCACGAGAAACAAATTTCAGGGCTCCAGAGCAAAACACCGAATAAAAGAAAACTTCTTACGTAGGTATACAATACTATTATTACTTATGCACAGTGGCTCGAGAATAATCGTTCAGCTCCAACAGCCAACAATTTTATTCGCAGTCGTCCTGTTCCTGTCTGTTCTGTCAATGCAATCTGATTTCGATGTATGTAAAACTAGATCTTCGTTGAAGTAACTCAAAAGTGAAAAGAACCCTTAACATGATGAGCTACCTCCACAAGGGCTTCTTAAAGACTATGGCAGTTAAGTTCTCTGGTCCATTGCCAAAGAAGTTTGACAGAACACGATAACTATAAATAATCGATGATGAGTATATGTATAACGTCTGCAGAAAAGTCTATTCAACTTGTTTCCAATTATTCTAGAAACTAAATTCAGAGCTTAAAATAGGAAAAATTAATAACTTCGGTAAATTTCCCAATCCGATTTATCAAAAAATTGGTTCTTGAGGGATTATGGAGCTTGGTCTTGGTCCTTCTGTTTTTGTATACAAACACAAACTAGGAATGTGCTTTTTATGAAATATTGCTAACCGGTTAAGCGACGCTGTTAACTGGTTAACCTTTTTTCAGCAGTAAACGATCCAAAAAAGCCATTGCTACATACTGTGGAGTTAATTCGATATCTAAATCCATGGCCATTTAATTTTCTTGAAATTTCAGGAGAGAGAGAGACCTAGAACATTTTAAAAGTGATTACGTTCGTAATCTCCAACTTATGAACTGTTAGGATACGGAGTAGAGAGATGCCGACAGATTAATTCTGGAACAATTCCAAGCTCATTAAAATACAAAATGATGATTCAAATAAACATTGAATAGGTAAACCAGACAAATACTCCCGAGATAGTCCGGGTAATTTGTAACCAAAGTGGGTTGTTTTCTTTAATTAATTGAAGCTGATGCTTGAAATGAAATCAAAGAAATTAGGTAAATTAAATAAAAGGAATGAAATAAAAAGATAGCACAGAGGTATAATAGGGTGGTGTCCGAGTTGGCTAACAGTGTGAAATATGAATGAAACGTATTCACTCTCGCCCTTAACTTTTTATTCTCTATGCAAACATTTCCACTCTCGCCCTTCACTTCTTTATTCTCATGCAAATTTAACTAATCTCGCCCTTCACTTTATTCTCTCTGAAAAGAAACCAACAACTAACAACAAGTGTCAGATATTTACCCCGCTTATCCGTAAGAAATTCAAATCAGCCGAGACAAAAAGAAAATCCAGGTTACAATAAGATACAGCAGTTTCCTTTACACTTTCCGTTTCGATCATCTTAATCCTGGCATACCTCAATAAAAGATCAGGGATGACTACGGTAAACAACGAGTAAAACACAACGGTCCTATTAGGGGAAACTTAGGGAAAAGACGATCACCGTTGCTTTTCGAAAGAAAGCAACCGGCCCGAGGGAAAAAGTTACACTATCTATAACAAAATAACAATAATTATTACCGACCTCATGTTGCAAATGATTCTACAGTCTCATGTTATTCGAATGAAATTTTGGTTTCATTAAATTAATTCTCCAACGTACCTAATAATAATTTTTCCGTTGGAGAAAATAAACGGTTAACAAAAATTCCGTTGGAGAAATTATCAAAAGCGAAATCTGGTTGGATTGTTTCCTATAAGAGATGAATGACATGTTGTAAAACAAAATACCATTCACTGATGTTTTGCTGTAAGTAGAGGTGGAATTTGTAGACACGTGTTTCGTCCTGTTTGAGACTCATCAGTACAATGTATCTTACATCTACCAACAAACAGCAGAGTTTTGATCACATAATCCTGTGAGTGGATCAATCTAGAGAAATCAAAATAAAGAGCACGGTGGATTCCCAGTGTCCTCAAAAAGTTTTTGTTGAATGCGAGGTTTTCAAAAGCTTTTACGAAATGTTGCAATACGGCATTTCATTCCGCATATCTAAAAATAATCACTTGCAGCCCTGAGTGGACTTATATTTATTTATGCTTCCGTCAGTATTTATAATTCCAAGTATGGATACATAAAACTGTAAGTGATAGTGAGCTTTTTTTCTACTTTTATCTTTCGAGATATCTAAATAAATATGACCTATATATTAAAATAGCGCAAACGAGTAGGCTATAATGAAAACAACGTTACAATCATTGTCTATGTGTTAAGTGTTTATAGTTACAGTCATAAAAACACCAAGTTGATATAGATAAGTTATCAGTTTGGCGATGAAAAATACGTTTTCCTTTCCAGAAAAATGCACACTAATCGTTAACTCTCACATCAATGGTTCGGAGATGCTTATCGGTTTTGTTCGATGCAAAACTCTTTCATATTAAAAGTTTCTGTAAACTTCCGAGAACCGTCAACTTTATAGCAAAAATATTATACAACTTTTACAGAAAACGAATCATAAGTTGCAATCGACGTTGCCGGATGGTTTTGATACTTTCTTCTATATTGAGCCATTTACATCATACTTATGCCTTTTAATTCCCAGTTTTTTCTCGCAAATGCCCTGGAATAAATAACTGGTACGACCAAATATGCAACAAAACCAGAAGGAAACCGAAAAGTAGTAGCGCAATGTCTTAGCCTTATTAGCCACTTAAAACAGCTATTATTTAAATAACAAAAATGATATAAATACATTAGATTAGTGTTGTTTACATCTAATGCAATAATACGTCACGTTATTCGCTTCTATAGGGCTATTATCAAATTCTCTGACTAATAAAGGGAAGTGGAGTATACTATGCACTATGTACTCACTCATGAATAAAATAGGCGTCGTAGTAAGAATGTGATAAATAGGATAATATAAAGGATGTTGGAAACTCTGCGTTGGCGATTTGTATACCTCCTGTAAAAAAAGATGTACAGGGCGATTCTTATAACTCTGTAACGCATTTACGGACTAAAAGTTTATTTAGGCTTACAGCAATTAAAAAAAAAAATATTTTCTCCCGCTAAGATTCTTAGCGACCTTTTTCTTAAAAGTATCGCGTGTAAATTCACGGACACTTTGACCCTGACAGAAAGGATCACCTGAAAGGTGCGTCGCACGCATGAAAAGCGTCTACGTTGAAGTAAAAGAGGATGACGTCGAGGTGGCGTGACCTGTGACGCGATCTGCAAGAGGAAAGCGTCGTCAGAATGGACTGCAGGCCCGGGAGCGAGACCGATAAGACGAGAAGAGCTCACCTGTAAATTTACCTTACCTAAATTCTATATTTTTTTATATTTTCCCGTCCCTGTATCTTTTTAAAAAAGCACTACAACAGCTTCTAGCCGTTTATCTCAACAAAATTTGAGTTTGAAACCAAAAACCAAACAGTGTTTAGGTTCATTCGACAAACTACATTTACTCGATATAACTGCATATCGATAACATTGCGATTCTTTTCACGGACAGTGAATAATTTTCCTCAGCATCAAGCTAAGATCCAAGCGTGCTACCCGATTAAACGAGAGCGTTTCCGGCAAATAATTATCCTTAGTTACCTTATTGGACTTTCCGGCAGTGACCGACCTCAACATCGAACGTTGCTGGACGCTTTAAATTTCAAAAGACTCGCATTACTCCGTTCCAGCAACGCTATCTCCAATCATCACCTCATCTTCAAATAAGTAGGTAAGAGAGAAAGCTGTTCGACTACAGGTTCGTTCATTTGGTCGACTTAATTTAGGAAGGTACCTAAAAAGAACGAACTCCAGCAACATCAACTGTAAGTAAAGTTTCCTTTTGAGTTGTTGTGATGAGTAGATTTGAGATGAGTAGTTTGAGAGATGAGTTAAGTTTCTGCCTTAATATAAACATTCTGCCTCGGAATAAAATGGTAATGGAAATAAATAATTTAAAGAAAAATAATACCAGTCTAGATATATGCAAGACAAGAAGAACCAAACAACGAAGCATGCAAGCGTCCCATTTACAAGTGGGTTTAATTGACACAATTCATATCTCCTTGTACGTAATAACAATGTTATTATGTTTAATTACGAACCACAATAATAATAATAATAATAATACAGGAGATGGAGTCTCTCCGGTCTCCCGCAATGAAGTTATTTGTTTATTGCTTTCTAATAAGAATCATTACAAGATCGTATTTGGAGCCGGAGAGCAAAGAAACGTGAGCCGCTCTACCTACCTACAATGACTCGTTAATTTCTCTCTAAATTAGCAATTTGCAGCAATTCACGAAAATCCTATTTGCTCGAGGAATTTCAAGGTTATTTTCGAAGAGCTCTTCTAGATGCCAAATTAAATAACGCTCTTGATATTCGGATCGGAACAAATATAGACTGTACTTGTGTTTAGGTGGTGTTCGTGTTTATAATGTTAAGCAGCCCACGCAATACTTATTTCTGTAACGAAATAAGGGAGGCAGATTGTAATTATTATTTTAATCAAAATTGAAAAGCCGTACGAAATGAGATGATTCAAACTGCTAGAAAAAAGTAATAAGCTTTATACGGACATTTCATTCCAAATTGAGTCACGATAAAAAACGTTTGAGGCTGAAAAAGTGTGTGGGAAAGTGACAAAAAAAATTCGCAAAAAAGTCATTACGGTACAATTTTGAAGTTATGACGTTGACGTATAAAAATTAGCGATCAATAGTCCAAACCACAGAGTGAGCACTATGTAAAATAGACAACAATAGTGATGCATCCATCATTTACCATTTATTTGTATTTTACCTTTTAAATTTCCAACTGGTCTTCAACCTTTTAGACAATAAGTTATTCCAGTTCGTTTTAGAAATTGCCTTCTTAATCTATCTTAAGTCTTAACATACGAGAGCACTACACTTCCCTCTTTTCAACATCGCCGTTGAACCTTCACCGTTCTTTCTTTTTCATTCCGGCCTTCAATCGAGAAACAAGACATTTTTCGGCATTTTTCTCAAAATATAACTGCGTATACGATCCGGTAAGTGATTTTATTGTATTTAGGTGCTTTGCTTGCGTAATTAATTCAGGTATTGATTGTTATTTCTATTGTAGTAATTTGATAATGCGTTGAATTTGGCAAACATCGACTTGTAACGTTCTTTATGGCCACACCATTTTCTGAGCTTTTAATAATAATTATTAATTATTGATTGTCCTAATGGTATACTCGTATTATACTTATAGCTATGAAATTTTCAGCTTTTTGGAAGTCTTGCTCGTTTTGGATCAGAGTACGTTTTTTGGAGCTTGGATTTTTCCCTCGCACATCGCCGATATTTTAATGACGTTTTAAATACTGTTGTCGACTAGACTTACGCCTCAGGGAATGGTGGCATTTGTAATATTTGCATTATCAACCCAGATGCCAGTTCCGCCAACACCATCATCCCTGCTCTGCGAGGACCAGGGTGTTTCAAAGTTCCATCATTTTGGCAACAGAGATAACCTCAAGATGGCGTCATCGCGTGAAACTTTCAGCTTTTTGGACTTTTTGTTTCTTGCTCGTTTTGGCTTTTAGTTTTTTGGAGCTAGGATTTTTCCCTCGCACATCGCCGATATTTTAATGGCGTTTCTTCTGGTAGGAGTAGCGGGTCATGCTCTCGGTAAGCCTGCAGGGACGAGGACAGAGGGAACACTGTGTGGACTGTGGACGGGAGATCTACCTTACCGGTAGTGCGTTCGCTTATCTAATATTTTTCAAAAATAAAATGTACAAGTCGTTTCACTGGTTTTATTGAAACTAGAATTATTTCTATAACAATACATTCATAGGTCTGCCGATCTGCGAATAAACTATGACGTTTCTTGCGCCGTCATGGTCAATTATTTCTTTTGAATGCGATTTCGTGATTGGACTATTCAAATCAGTCGGTATATTTCAGGTCATGACTAGCGTGAAATGCATTTAATAATGAACCGCTACGACACTTTATTTCACTCGTTTTTACTTTATGCACTCTTCATGATAATCATACATTTTATGAACTAAGAAACATGCAAAAAAGTGAATTTTATAGATCATTCGTAGATAAATAAAATTAAAAAAAAGTACGCTATAGTTAGCGTTACATCTTATTACGGTCGTAATTAATTTTGATCACTGTGCAGTAAGATGAGTTTTCCCATAAATTAGTTCAAAAAAGTTGCAGTAACCACGGAACCAGTCCGATTATTTTCTGATGTATCATTCTAATAGGCAGGTAGGTAATGCAGTAAAAGCAAATAGTACTTAATTTGATTCAGGCCACTCTTTATAACTGTAACGTCGAAGAAATGGTTGCCGCGATCAGTTATGATGCTATTTTCGGAACAATCTTGTATCAAGAGCAACAATAAATCTCTACTCGAACGGTGCATTGATGAAGAATGAAGGCATTTATTCAAAGTAGATGTCAATCAATAAAAATAATTAACGATTATTAATAGGTCCTATATATATAAAGAAAAGCATACAAGTTAAAATGATGACGGAAGGAATAAATATTGGTTATTTTTTTATTATTCCCAGTCCTTCGATCGAGTTTTTCAGGTAAATTCGACTCGTTAGAGCTTATTCCTGGATCGTCTGTCTGGAATCCCCGCGGCAAATACAGACAGTGACGGTGAAGGAAAAAAAAGCAGACGTCGAAGAGGAAACGAATAACTTGTTATCTAACAGGAAAAAAATTTCCCGATTTTCCTAGTCAAAATAATATCGTATCAAAACAGGTATCTAATCGACATTGACACGAGTCAGCAGAAATGTGGTTCTGTTTTTATCTCGAATCGTCCTTGCTGATACGTGACGTCCCGAGATATAACCAGATCCTCATATTACTGAAGATAATAAACTTGTTTACAGCCATCAGAATTTATTTTCGTCAATTCACTGTTTGTCCCGTTGTAAACAATTTGGCCACTTTTTTTCCGTTAATTACTAGAGTGCATGGCGAAAACAATCGATCAGGTATAGGTATTTGAATTACACGAGAGCACCTGAAATTAAATCTCTGGGGGACTTAATTTCCGTTAATTTAATTTCGTTAAAAGAAATTCAATTCATTCATTCAATTTATTGGATTTTCTTCTAAAAGCTTTTAGGCTAAAGTTTTCGAAAATCTATTTTCCAATTCTATTAATTCAATTTGAAATTTTTTCCATTTTGCATTATACACAGGGGTTAAAAAAATCGCTATTCTTATGAAAATTCATATAGCCGCAATTTTGTGGATATCTCACTTCCACAAAAATTTCAGTTCCCTAGATTGAAAATGGTGACCTGAAATATAGGGACAAAACTGGTTGTTTCGAATTTTGAAGGGACATTCTGTAGAATTAATTCGATTTTAGCAAAACTTTTAGGTGACCTCTGAAATAGAGGGACAGGAACTGGTTATTGCGAATTTTGAAGGGACACTCTGTTGAATTAATACGACTTTAGGAAAAATTTTAACAAAGATTCAGTCTCCATAAGTTTGTGAGTGCAAAATTTCGTGCACTAATCTTGAAAGATAAGAGCTACAGGGGCTGGTTGAAAATCAAAAGTATGAAGTTTTAGAGAAATAAACATCACTTAGGTACACACATAATTCTAATATCTCCGCCATTTTGATTATATTCTCCTTGAAATTTTTTAAGGTTAAAGGCTACTAGTATAGTTATCTACTGTAAAAATTTTGTAAAAAAAAAATTTCAACTGTAAAAATTTTGTAAAAATTTCAGTTTAGTTCCCTCAAAAATGCGCTCATAAACGGTTATAGAAATTTAGCCATTTTTACCTACCCTTTTCCTACCCACGCCACTGTCCTATTAATAGAAATAATGCATTTTTTTACACTATTCATGAATGGACCTTGCAAAACTCGAATTCTCGAGCCTCGAGCTGACCGGACTTTGCAAAAATCGGATTTCTGTGCTGAGCTCGCGAAAAAAAAATTATTCGAGCTGACTGGATCTTATCAAACTGGACAATCTGCCATTCTAATTAGCCGCCATCGCTGGTCAAAGTTGCTCAAACATCGAAAACTTTCTTGCACGCCTCGTCGCCGCGTTCGGTTGATAAAAGTGTATTTGTGAGTGCGTTAGTCCGTCAGTGTGGCTGAAAATCAGCCCCCCCCCCACCGCAAGACCTACATTATGGAGAATTTTAGGTCGAGATTTGGCTTTCCAACTTTATAAGATTCAGTTAATATAGGAATTAAGGGGGCATTACATGATGCTATAATAATAACTCACAAGAGTGACTAAAACCGAGTACTACTGGAGTCTGGAGATTAGTACCAAACTCTTTTCGCGAAGACGAATTATCTTATATTCCAGTAATACTCGACCCAGTCGACCGGTTTTCTACTCATTGGTATTTAGTAAGGGGTGTTCGAAAACTAATACGTTTTCAGGATTCTCCTGGACACATTTTAATACACGGTTTCTCACTCCACCAAAGCCACTCTGTAACAGTTCGCCTCCTGTATCGATGTATTATGACAGATAAATCGATCATCATAGATCTTTTTCACTAAATCGGATGGATGCTTCAGAAATGTTCAAACCTTGTTCTGTAACTATGGGAACTGATCTACATGATATTCTAAACCACGCTAAATCTGCAAAAAAGTCTTTGTGAAAACTGTAAATTTCTGGAAAACTATTGACAAAAATTTTACCTGCCAGGAATGTCTCAGAGTAAGATACTTTCACTACTCGATAGGACAAAAGTGAGCATATTTTCCTAAGAAGCTTTTAAGCAGGTTTCTACAGAAACATTACATCCAAGCACTGAGCTTGATGAGGAATTCTAAGTAATTCTTGGATTCCACCACATGATAATTATTCCATACAAATTTAAAGAGAACATCCAAATTACATCAAGTTTACTCCCATTGCGAAAATAAATTTCAACTAGAACAGTTTTTTACTTATATGTGAGGGTGTTTAATTAATTTGAACTATTTAATAAATAACCAAACATCAGTAATTATTTTCTCCGTTTAATGAAAATTAATCTTTTTATTATTTATTAACCTTTCCTTTGAAAAAAAAACGACTTTCAGTAAATAAATAATGCTAAAATGTCAGACACGTTCATATTACATCCATTTCATTGAGCTTGGACTAGAGATGGGAGAACTGAATTAGGGAGTAGCGACCGATCTAAAGTAACCTGTTACTTTCAGATACCCATGGCGAGAAACACTGTTTACGACTATCTACTGAATGATTTAGAGTTACGGATGAAATACCGATGAATTGAGACTGACAACTGGCAGTAAAATTACAGTTATTTTGAAACAAGTCAGAACGACTAACAGTTACAGTTAGTAACCGTGACAAGGGATCACAATCATAGAAAGTCGAATAGACTAGTCTACTATTCAATATCAATAGACAATCAAGTCATGACATACGTTCCCAGCTCCATATGGTCCACTTAGGACGTGTTAATTAATGAACACCCGATATTTTATTTACCCCACAGTTTTTTTAAACAATGTGGTAAAAAGAGGAATTAGTACAGTAAAAATTAATTACAAAAGAACTTTTATCATAGAAACGAAAAATTATTAAAAAAAAAGAAACAGGAATGGGAACAAGTTAGTGTAGGTACAAGTTTTTCACATTTTACATAACTCTCACCATTAAAACAATTTTTTATGTTAGCCAGTATGATTACGATAAGCTTTACGATATCGTTTAGCGACCGTAATTAGCTTTGTAACAAATCCAAAAATCGCCCCTTCCCTCTTTAACCAACGGGAACGAACAATAATTTAATTCCTACCTCGAACTTTATCCCAGACGCAAAATGTAGGAAATCTTGGATGCAACTCTTATAATAATAATAATTAACCACTACTCGTCTTATTTATCGTTGGCAAAACCCGTTCGGTAATAAATAGAAGCGTCCCATAAAGTCTAGATTATTATAATACACAAACAATACACAAATAGCAATTATTTACTTTGGCATTAAGTGCAGTAAAAATTATTTATTTCTTAATCGCTCAACTATTTTCACGGTAGCTCGTTGCAAACTCTACATATGACCTCCATTTCCTGTTTCACATAACATATACGAGGATTGTTCAGAAAAAAAACCGACCCATGTTTTTAAACTCTTACGGACTTGATCCTTCTCCCTTTCAAAGTACTCACTCCCCTGCGATATTCACACACTTTTCCCGACGGTGTTTCCATTTCGGGAAACAGTAAGCAGTCCTGGATAGCTTCATTTGAGATGACCTTTATTAAGGTCTTTAATTATTATTTTTGACGTGACACAATACTTTGAAAACTGGCCCTTAGAGCACCAACTTCAATTTCGGAAATAGTGGGTGAGAGACTGCCGGAGAGGACAGTCATCTAATTTTTGGCATAAAACTGACGAATTCGCATAACGATTGCGCAAAACGCCTTAATACTACACAATGGTTCACTGTTGTGAGGCGAGAATTCAAAATGCACAATTATTCCATGAAGTCGAAAATAACAGTGAGCGTCACAAATTTTTTTCCTAAAAATCGCGACCCTCCTTCATCAAAAGTCGAAAAAATCCGTTTTTGTCCCCTTATTTCAGGTCGCAGTTATTATCAATCTAGGGGACTGAATTTTTTGTGCATGCGAGTAAGGTAGGTACAAGCAGTAGTCAGGGATTTACAAGTAGTCAGGGATTGCATCGAGGCGTTTAAAAAAAATGCGAATTTTTGTCAAAATTTTTGACTGTGTATGAAAGATGGAAAACTTTTCAATTAAACTAACGCAGAATTGGAAGAACGTTTTTCGAACTTTATACGTTAGCGAAAAAAGTGCAATATTTTATTAATAAGCTAGTGGCGCGGATAGGAAAAGGATAAAAATTATGCTGATTTCTCTAAAATTTCAAACTTATTTTTTTTCAAACGGCACCTGTAGCTTTTATCTTTCAAGAATGGTGAACGAAATTTTACAATCTTGTAGAACTTTTGAAGGACTTTTTGTTAAAAAAGTGATTTACATTTAAAAAATACCTAAAGTCGCGTTACTTCTACATGTGTCCCTTCAAAATTCGAAAAAAAGTTCTTGTCCCCCCATTTCAAGTCGCAGTTTTCAATCTAGACAACTAAAAATTTTGTGGGAGTAAGATATCCGTAAGAAGTGGCCTGGGATTGCGTTTCAGCCTATTCGGTCGAGGCGTTTCAAAATGGCCTCCATTTTAATTTTCGTAAAAATTGATATTTTTTTAACCAAGATGGATATGCAAGATGTATGCAAGATGGAAAAAAACTTTGACTTTGAAACTAAATTAACAGATGAAAGAAACTTGTTTCGAATTTCAAGGTCCATAAAAATATTTGCATTTTTTTAATTACATAGTTAACCAGTGTATAGTTTGTTATTGGCGTGTATAGGAAAAGGAACAAAATTGATTGATTTTTCTATTCATTTTATGGCAAGTTTTTAAAGGAAACTGTAACTGTAATTTTCCGGTCAGCAACTACGCTAGTATGACATGACCATGAAAAATTTTTAGAAAGCCTGTTTCCAAAATGACAAAAATATTCATTATTTCGTTACTTCAGGACAAATTTAAAATTTTAGGCTTTCAAAATCCCTTGTAGGTTTATCTGTATTTTTTTTTTAGTTTTTTACACGAACTGAGGCACTTGAAATTTTTGTTAGTATCGAAATATCGACACACGGAATAGCCCCCAGGTTTTCTACTCGAGTTTATCATTTCCTATTTTTTTTAATGACGATTTAGTGCAAAAAATAGATTTTTTTTGTTTTTTTTTATTATAAAAGAAAAATTGATGGAGCAATGTAAGTGATCCCAAATAGGCGAATTGTAGAGAATGACAATACGAAGAAAATGAGAGCTGAAGCAATCCAATCGGTTCATTGTCAAAAGAGAAAACTAGAAAAAAAAAATTGTTTTTTTTCAAAATTTCGTAAAGCTGCCATTTTTTGAGTTAAAGTGTGCAGGTTCTTTACGAGAAAGTCTATAATGATAGGGGTACTTCCTGTGTGTAAAACCCTGACGCTGGAGCATAATTAGTTTTCGCGTAATTGCAATCAGAAATTCTTCATAGCATATACTTCAGCGAAGCTGGATGCTTTGGAAGTAGTCTGATTATTAAACGGATTTAAAGAGTTTTCAGCTATAAAACGTCATCAATTTTCGTTTTCCATTTAAATGCTGAAAATTGTGTAAACATTGTGCGCAAACATGAGCGAAAACGGCCAATCGCGTGAGGGTGGGGTAGAACAGCAGATGAGGGGTACAACAGCGCCTGTATTATGTCTTCCCCCAACTGCTGTTCTACCCCGACTCTCGCGCCCTCGGTCGTTTCGCTCATTTTTGCGCGCAATTTTTTACCTGGTTTTGTAGCTGAAACTTCTACTTTCCAAATCCGTTTGATAAATTCGAATCGGACGACCTCCAGACCTCCAGGCTCGATGCAAAATATGGTATTAAGAACTTCTGATCGCAATTACGCGAAAACTGATTATCCGACAACGTCTGCGTTTTGTACTCAGGAAGTACCTTTCAATTTCGACCATCTCTTACTATTTTTGAAAAAAAAACACTGTTTTTTAGTTTTTTTGTTTTTTTTTTCTTAAAAATGTCCCTCATTTTTTCGTTTTTTACAATTCGTCCATCGGGACTATTTACGGTTTTCGGGACTTCATCAGTTTTTCTTTTATAAGCAAAAAGAGAAAATACGATTTTATGTATTAAAGTGTTAATAAAAAAAAAAAGAAAATGGTAGGTAAACTCGGTAGAAAACAGTTAGGATTTGAGGGCTATTCCACGTGTGATGGCACCGGCGGTATTCCGTTACTATTTTTGTCAGAATCTGTGATTAACTATTTATGCGGTTGATGCGCAATGTCATTTTTCGTTACTACTCTACTCTTAATTATTCTTTGTCTGCATTATCAAAGCTACGTAATAACGGCAAAATTAAATAAAAGGGATGGAGATATACAGTTTGTATCCAATACGCACCAAATTTGAAAAGAGATAACCGCAAGTACGTAAATAATTTGAAAAAAAATCGTTATCATACTTTTAGGTATATTGTTCCTATCTTAATGTGCATTTGTCATTTTTCTATATTTTAGTATTCTCTCTCAATTTGAACGAGTTGATGATAAAAGTTTGTAAACAATAATTATCATCTCCGACCTGTAATAATTGAGTTTCTAAGCGATCGTAATTATTATAAAAGATCAATTGTGTGTAAAAATGCTTGCAAGAAACAATAAATATCCGGGATGCCGGATATTTTCCTGCCAAAAAGTGATTCTTCGCATTGAATAAGATTCCCTCTCGGTTAATTTTAGCTCACCCGGATAAATTTCAAGGTTAATTATAAACGAGGCAGATTAAATTTTCCCCCAGAATGCCTCTTTTCTCGAACAGCCGCCCCTTATTAAGTAAGCGATTTGGGCGCTGCAGCTGAAGTAATTTAAAATTTTCACTTCCAGGTGCGAGCATCAGGAAGATGATAATACTCACGCGACCTCAAATACGGTAGTAAAACACAATCAAACACATTGGATAGGACATGTTGTATTAATAAAATCTAGTATTACAAAAATAGATTTTGGCAGCACGCTATAAAATCCTAGCTCGAATTATAATGACCAAGGCTTCGCAAAATAGTTAGCGCGCTTGAACTTTATACGTGTTGTAGGTAGGTAGGTAGGTACATAGTAAGCAAATTGGTTTGTAGTAAAAATAGAAAATTGCATATTTACTTTGTATATTATTATACTCGTACTAGACCGCCGACAATGGGTAATAAGTAGGCAGGTACAAATAAAAATGACGCATAAGTGATGAGACCGCTCTGTCTGGCTATTTTGATTTTCGGATTGTTTTTCAACTTTCAAGCGTTTTACTTCATTGTGGTATTCAAAACAATCCTTGAAACTATCGCTCAAAACTTTTTCAATTTTTGAAAAACTACTTGCAACAGCGCAACTTTATCACATAAACAGCATGTTTAGTAATTATAGTGGAGCCAAATTAGCTTAAAAATGTCTTTTTTTCAGAATAATCAGCGGATGGATGAATTTTTGAAAAAACTTTTGAAATCACTTGTAAAAAGTTATGATCTCATAGTTTGCCGCTTATTATTTTTTTTAAATAGAAAGGAGATTTTATTTAAATACTTGAAATAGGTAAATCAATAAATTTCAACACAACCGAACTCAAATTGACATATTAGGGGTTTTGGAGAAGAGCGCAATGTAAAAAAAATAATTTCAAAATGGCGGATCCAATATGGCCGTCTCTTTTTGCAAATCTTAAAAAATAAAAACAATAACACAGGTGTTTTTGAGATAGCTGATCGAAAATAGAATTTCAGAGTGACTGAATGTTCAGAAATTTCAAATATGGCCGACCTTTTTTATGCAGTTTATTAAATAACACAAAAAAAACTCAATTTTACAATATATCGACATAAAATTCTCCCTCCCCTATTATTACTTTTGGTTACGTATCCCAGGCACAGTCCAGATGAGCGCTTTACTTGCCGTATGGGTATTCTCCTCGGTATTCTCATACGCTCTATCTCTCTCTAACATTCAAATTTTTTTTTCATTCGGGAATATAAACTGCACCACCAATACCAATGATAAGTAAGTATTGGTATTATGATAATATTCATAATTTCAACATGAAAAATTTATTTAAGAAATAACATCTTCCGTAGATTTACCAAAAAAATTTCACTGAAAGTACTTTTTCTAGGTTCAATTATAAAAATATATTCGTTAGGTAAAGCAAAAAAAAAAAAATAAATTCAAAGTTACTAGAGTTTAACAATGAATTTCACGTGCTTAATTTCCACTAAAAGAAATTTTATTTTTGTAAAAAAAATACAATACAGGGGTGTTTCAATAAATGAAAGATGTGATTCCCTGCCTAGTTATAAGAAAAAGTTCTACTCGTATTAATATGGGTCTCCAAACGTATCGTTTTTGAGTCAAAAATTTTTTCTTTCCAGTTTTTTGACGATATCTCAGGAACTGTTTGAGATACAGAACTCAGCTTTCGTACACATCTTGTCATTAAAATTATGTACTTTAAGAAGGTAAATTAATTATTTAATGTGGCAGTGAAACAAATCATTTAAAAAACTATCAAACAACAGTGATGTGTTTTTTTGTCCATAGCAAAAAGCATGTTGCTACTTTTTTGTCTTTCAATCTTAAATGCTGTTTTTCTCGAAAACAGTTCACCTCAAAGCTTTTGGTCAAGAGTAAGTACCTTTTTTGGATAGAAAATATTGACGCTTTTAAAATGCCAATTTTTCCAGTGTCGTAGAAATAAAGGGCAAAAAATTCGAACAACCCCAAAATCTCCCCCACTGCATATGGAAAGTTATTTATAAGTAGCGCTCAAAAAGTAAATAATATTAATGATAAAGTAAAATTCAGTTTTATATCTCAAACGGTCCTGAGATATCGTCAAAAAAGTGATTTTTTTATTTTTATCGGACACCCTGTAACTTGAAAATGGTTGGTGCGTTTGCGGACGCATGTTAATAGGAACTTTTTTTACAGAACGCGCCAAGGAATCACACCTTTCATTTTCCGACTCATGTAGTGACTTTTGACACACCCAGTGAACTGTCAAAGTTTCAGATGTTTATTGTAAGAATAAAAAAATGGCAGATATCTAATTAAATTTGTTAAAAATTCTACTTTGTATAATTCCCATTCTTGTAAATATTTTTTTATTAATAAGTAGATCAAATAGTAGGTACCTACCTAAGTATGAATCTCAATATAAAAAGAATCGGAAGTTACAAGTCAAGCATGATAAAGTTTCTACATAATTTTGTTGAAACCTGTTCTGTAGGGTGATCTTCAACAGTTTTGAGTGGGGGAGGAGGCAAAATGGATCTATAAAAAAAATGGCGGCCATCCCCCCCCTCCGTCAATAAAAACCATTTTTTATTGAATATCTCTTCCGCCAATTTTTCCAATAAAGTAGAAATAGAAATCTAACTTCACTCCACTAAATTCTACGATACGAGTTCACTGATTTATGAAGTTGCTGATTTGACTTACGAATACATAGGTAATAAAGTGAGTTTTATACCTTGGTTTGCAGTCGTACCTGTAACAAAAAAATTTCATTGTAATAACAATCAATAAGTAATTGAAATATTATTTATCTACGAGTGATTCATAAAATGCACTTTTTTAGACGTTTCTTAGTTCATAAAATGTATGATTATCTTGAAGAGGGAAATAAAGTAGTTCGGGTGAAATAAAGTGCCGTAGCGGTTCATTATTTAACGCTAAATCTGACACGTTAATGCACGCTTGCCGAGTGGAAGTTCTAGTGAACGCTAGCGGCTCGGCTCAGTTGGCTCGATCGGGGCGTTCGCACTGCAATACGAGACGCTGAACGCTGAATTACATAGTATCCCGATGCCAACCGCTCCAAATGCTTGTTGACATCAACCTATACTAGAGAAACGTCGCAGTTTATTAGCAGTGCGCCAGATCTATGTACCTACAATTAATATTTTGTGTTTTGCGTCGTTTAGTTATCTAAAATGGATACCATTGTAGATGATTCAATGAATGAAATATCTTCTACCCCAGAAGAAATTATTTTTCAGTCAAATGTGGCTATATAATTGACATATTTTATGTTTACATTTAATCATAAATGAAATATCTTCCGCACTAGAAGAAATTACATTTAATCATAAATGAAATATCTTCCGCACTAGAAGAAATATAATTCAATCAAATATGGCTGCACAAAATCTGTTAGGTACCTACCTCAAAAATCTAAAGAAGCAATATGTCACCTTTATGAACTGACGTGATGAAAAAAGCCTTAATAGCTTCAAAGAAACACTTACATAAGATATGAATGCATTGGAAAGATTTTATTTTATAATAATAACTTTTAGTTCTAATTTAAGTCACTCGTAGATAAAATTTTGTATGCAACATATGCATAAAGTGCCTTTTTTTCACTTCTGGGATTGCCGCATTCGCCTGCGGCTCATGCGGTCAAACTTCCCAGTCGTGAAAAAAAGTACCACTTTATGCACTTGTTGCATAAATAACTATTTTGTAACTATACGAATTTAAATTTAAATAAAATTTGTATATCTATTTTATAAAAACTAGAAGAAAAATAACAAAAACAAATACACAACTTTATTATTGGCAAGAATATTATATTACGTAATGATTTATTTCTTATTTTAAAGAACGAGGTTTAATTATAAAGTAATTAGTTATGATAAAAATAGTGATGCTAAAATCTTATAGCTGACCGACGTCCTTCGTATTTTAAGCAATTATTTACTTGCATTTGACAAGAATTTTGTTTGATTGCGTAAAAATGACGATTTCTCGTAAACAGATTTACTGATGAGTGATTTATAAATCAGGAAAGAAAAATTTAATGGAAATTATTGAAAATTAAAAGTGACCTTCATATAGAAATTTCAATATGCTTGCTTGACGCCATTTTAAGAAAAAAAATGAACGTTACCTGGGTCCTCTCCTAAACGTTCTCACTTAGGCATAGAACAAATATTGTTTTAAACGTTAGTACTTATCAAAAGGGATTTCATGTTTTCATCACAGTAAATAAATACTGGTAAAGTCCGAGGTAAATATGTTATCTTGAACTCAAGTCGAATTTATTCCGTTTTCCACTCTTGAAAACCACACCAGAACGGCGTAAATTTGGAAATGACAGCAACTTAAGTAAGAAAGCTGCCGCAAATTTTTATTTATGACCGAATTTGCTCAAAGTTAGTAGGTATAAGTATAGGCCTTTTGGTAAACACTAGATTTTTGAAATATAATCTTGCCTTAAATTGATAAAACACTAGAATTATTCGAATTCTCTTATGAAGCTTGACGTCGAAGCTAACCTGGCGATTTTAAAATAAGTATATGATGTTGGCACAGGTGTTCCTATAAATACCGAACCAGTTCAATATATAGACAATATCGGATGTCTAGGTAATCACTAACTACTATAATGCCCTACTATAATATGTTGGCTGTTAAACCAAACAACTACAACCACGGGAACGTACTCTCAAATCGCTCATAAAACTCTTAAAACTATAACAAACCGTAGATTTCCACTTAACGAAAGACTAGCGCCAGACTAGAAAACAAGTTCAATTTCCATGTCCGAGATTTGATGTCAAAAAACTCCCTACAACCCCCTCCCCTCCTCTGGTCCATAGAAACAACACTCATCAATCTCAAAAATTGGAAAACTCCAAAAGTCAACTATAATCAGAAACGCATTCAAAATTTTCTGTACAAAATACACATCATAAGTACAAAGTTATCTACAAAAAATATGACAGAAATTTTATTAAATTCAAAAATTTCGCTCCTGCCATTAGCTGCCATTAGGTACTCATGTTGATTTTTTCTAATTATTATAAGCTTAAATAATATTGCAGTAAAAATATTCAAAATTCATAATTGCACTCAGAAAAATAAGCACAAAGTTGAAATTTCAAAAAGAACCACTTTTTGGCCACCTGTATAAACAAATTTGTCCCTCTATAAAAAAATATAATGAATTTTGTCCCAATTTCCCGCAAAACTGTTTCAGTTTTAGAAATACTCGTACCTAACATGTTTTTTTTGCAAATTTGAAGTTCAGAAAAACCCCATTTTCTCTGGAACAAGAATTTACCCAATGGATTTAGTTATGCTCAATTTTAATCTTTTAAAAAGGACAAACTCATGACATGACAAAACCTTATTTTTTTCAAAATAAGATAGAAAACAAAAACTTTTCTCATATAGTGCGAACTTTTTGGCGGACACTGTATGTTACAGGCCTAACTACTTTTTTTGACAAACTAGTTTATCCTAGGACAAACTAGTTTATTCTAAGTGAGGTCGGATAAACTAATTTTTCCCCTAACGTACTTAGGATGAACTAGTTTTGCCGGATTTGAATATTTTATTATGTCAGGTCAAGCTAGTTTGGCACAGGATAAACTGATTTAAAAGGAGTGGGTGGGTAGGTAGGTCGGTGGGTAGGTATGATCATTTAAAATCAGTTTATCCTGGGCCAAGCTAAGCTAGTTTGTCCTAGGAGAAACTAGCTTGGCCTGAAATAATAAATATTCAAATCCGACAAAACTAGTTCATCCTAAGTGCGTTAGGATAAACTAGTTTATCCTAGAGTTTATCCTAAGTGAGTTCGGATAAACTAGTTTATCCTAAGTGAGTTTCGATAAAGTAGTTTTTCCTAGGCCAAACCGGTTTGCCCTAACGTACTTAGGATGAACTAGTTTTGCCGGATTTGAATACTTGTTTATTTTTTCAGGCCAAACTACTTTATCCTAGGAAAAACTAGCTTGGCTCAGGATAAGCTGGTTTCAAAGGAGTAAGTGGGTAGCTAGGTAGGTAGGTGGGTAGGTAGGATCCTATAAAATCAGTTTATCCTGGACCAAGCTAATTTGTCCTGAAAAAATTAATATTCAAATCCGACAAAACTCGTTCATCCTAAGTGCGTTCAGATAAACTTGTTTTTCATAAGCCAAACTAGTTTGATAAACTAGTTTTTCATAAGCCAAATTAGTTTGTCCTAACGCACTTAGCATTTGTGCGTTAGTTTTTCCGGACTTGAAGATTTATTTCTACAGGCCAAACTACTTTATCCTAGGAAAAACTAGTTTGGCCCATGATAAGCTCATTTTAAAGGAGTGGGTGGGTAGGTAGGTAGGTCGGTGGGTAGATATAGGATCCTTTAAAATCAGTTATCCTTGGCCAAGCTAGTTTGTCCTAAAAAATAAATATTCAAATCCGACAAAACTAGTTGATCCCAAGTGCGTTAGGACAAATTAATAGTTTATCCTAAGTGCGTTCGGATAAACTAGTTTTTCCTAAGCCAAAAAATTTGTGCGTTAGTTTTGCCGGATTTGAATATTTATTTTTTCAGGCTAAACTAGTTTATCCTAGGACCAACTACCGTAGCCCAGGATGAACTGATTTCAAACAAATAAGAGATTTTTGATCCGAATGACATAGAACATTGTAAAAAAAAAAACTAAATCAAATGTCATGAATTTTACTTCCTTTTGACGTAAAACTGAATTGTCAAATGTCAAAGATGACGCAGCCAACTTCAATTTTTTAAATGTTATATGGGGGGGGGGTCGTGTGAGACCTCATTTTGAAGGTATTTCAATTATTTACACAAAAATTATATTAGTTTTTTTACAGTTAATTTTGACAGTCTTTGTGTCAGTTTAAACCTTAATAAACTTCTGAATTTTCCACCAAATCGAAAAAATTAACTAGTGATTACGAGGTTGCGAATAGGGCACACCAGATACATACAAGGATGAAAACGATAGGAAAACCCACCACATGAAGTTACCACCCCAAAATGGGGATTTTTATAACATAAAAACGGCATTCGTTTGTCCACCTTTTGTCCACGTTCGTCCAGCCTAGATTTTCATTTGTTTTTCAAAAAAATATACGACAAAGGTAAACAATTCAAACCAGTAAAAGTTAAAATAAAAATACCCATGAACATATTTTTCCATTAATTTCACCTGAAATGTTTAATACCGCTCCTCCGCTTTCAAAGACAAAAAAAAGTTATGATCAAATTGTTTAAAAAATTCGCACCTAAAGCGAATTTTTATAAAATTCAAACGGCTTATTTTTTGAGTCTTTGTAACTTTATATTTAGGGGTAAACAAAAGAAAAATTTCCAGTAAACAAGAAACAAACGTGGACAAATTAGTATCCTGTAAGAAAATTAATGAAGAATACAAATATTCATGGGGGTGGTAATGTAATTTTTTTGAAAATTTGGTTGCAACTTTTTTTCTTGAGAGTGAAGAAACGAAAATTTTGGTTGGGCATACCTACGTGGACAAACGAATGCCGTTCGAATGGTATAAAAATTATGTGCTGCTGTAATTTTTTTTAAATTTGGTCAAAACTTTTCTTTAGAGAGAAGGCGAACTGAAGTTTATGCGTGGACAAACGTGTTTCGTTTGAAAATTAACAAAATATGTTCACTGGCTCATGCAAATTTTGTAAATTATGCTGTAACTTTTTCTTGAAGGATGCATCGATAAACGAATTAGGGGTGCTAACTTCACCATCACCACTGAGCTCCATAATGTAACCGCTGCTACCGCCAGCTAACAGTTGAATATATTAATATTAGAAAGCACAGAACACTCATATGGAATGCAGATAACACAATCAAGAACGAAAACAACATAAAATCCCAAACCAATTGGCCAATACCCTAGTCCCTAGGAGCATCACTACCTATTTATCTTACACCGTGCTACCAAGAATACTAATACTGAAATATCTCAAAAGTCTCCAATTATTGTAATTCTCAACAGGATATAATAGCACGGAAACAAAACATCTTTATGAAAACCGCAACTAGGTTGAAGGTCCCATGAATGGAGGAAATAAAAATTATAAATTTATAGATTGATCATAAAATAACAAGTGGATTACAATCTTACTCCCGGAATTTTGAAAGTGCATCAATCTATCCCGTATCATTCATTATTGTTAAGCTGATGCGACATTTGAACTCTGTCGAAATACAAAATCACACTTTACATTATTTTACGATATACTTCTTATCGTCGAATATAATTTTAGCAAACATGTGGTGTACACAAGTACAACAACAGTGATCCGAAAATAATGAGCCTTACGAAAACATTGCGCACTCTTATCCTTATGGCTCAGCTAAACTTCGCTCTTATCGTTCCGCTAATTATTTCGCTGCTTTTAAGGACCTCATCACGCGCAGATTTTTAGGGATCTTCGTAAACCGGAGATAAAGAGGATTCAGTAACAGTGCATTAATTGTAATCGACCAAGGTTATGGCTAGTTTGATATTCAAATGACTTCCGCGATTTGCAATCTTTTGACTCTAGATAAAAAGGTGGTCGCTTTTATTTTATCGTCCATTTCAAGTTAAAAAAAGAATCCATGAATTATTTAACAAGGTTTCTGGACGCGCTGTTTGTAAAGATCACTTAAAAAATGATAGAAATCGATGAAAATAGACGAACAACTTCTTTTTAAAACCAAACTACATCATCTACCTACTAGTTACTTAAATAAAATCGATAAGGAATTTCCAGTCGCGGAAGGAAAATGTTCGGGGAAAGACATCAATAATAAACCAGTTAGGTAAAATTAGATCATGTTAAACGAGTATTCAAAATCCCTCTATCAGGATGGATCGCGGAAATATTCTTAATGCCGTTGTTTGCAATGATTGTTAACATGTTACTTCCAAGGAAAATGTTGAGAGTGGATAGAGCGACAAAATAATTAGGTATGCAAAGACCAATACACTTTTACGATTATGACTTCTGCTGTTATCTTGCGTTGCGAGTCGCCGCTTCTAGAAGATGATGAACTCTTGTGAATAATGTCAACTTGACGATATAAAATTTAAATTTGAACAGCTTTACCTACTGGTTACAGGTAGGTAATAGGTATACACATATAAAAACACATTCGTAATTTTTTATTGCATAATTCTGACTCTTAGTCCAGTCATTTGGTAGTTTTACCTGGAAAGTTTTCCGGGAGTTTTGAAAATTGATGATTTTATAGATTTCGACGTGCTCTTTTCGAATTTCTACTTTGCCACCTCGTATCTTTGCCGCTCGCGCCGCCATATTGAAAAAATGGCGTCCAAAAACAGTTTTTTAACAATATCTTCTTTCCGACTCATTTTACGATGAAAATATTTATGTAATAAATTAAACTAGAGAAAATTTCCTACAATTTATGTAGGAACCTTTATTTTTGTAGAATCAATAGTTTTTGCGTACGAGCGCCGCAAAGTCCACTCAAACATGCGTTTTGGCTAAATAAATTATTTAGACACCACCATGAGTAATTGGCGCGTTTTAATAGACCTTTCTCCCACGACAGCCGCAATGGGATCATCAGCTTCGTTGTAATTCTTTTGTTTCTCGATTTCGTCATATGTTTGCTCGAAAATAGTCTCTGTTTCTTCTTCTTCATCGCTATCTTCCAGTGTAATTTTCGAATTATCACACGTACCATTGCAATTCGTGCATATAACGGAGCACTTTAATCCAGCCTTTCTGCATCCACGCAGGCTCCCCGACATACTTTTTTCCATTTCCATAGCCCTGCATTTTTTTCAACTCCATCCCACTGCAGCTGAACCTGGTGATAGGCTCGGAACTAATGTTGTCGTGCTGCTGCTTCTGTAGGTGGCAGCGATGTAATATTAAATTTATTTTTTATGCTGATTTTGTGAAGCATGTATATCTACAGTTGTTTAACGACATACTTTTTATGCCACTGTTACCTCGACTGTTACCATACAAGGCAAGGAGGAAGCGTACCCCAGCTTCAGCAATGATCTCTGGATCGGCATTTTGGTTTTTGAATACCTAGACAAGCTCGTTTAAATCTCGTTTTTTCGGAGTACATTAGCACATTTTATTTTTCCTTGATTAAAGTGTGCTGATGCTGTATCACAGCCACTCAAAGCGTGCACAAAAAATATGTCATTTGCGACTATTTTATTTATGACACTTTTTGTTGAATCTATTTGTTGCGAAATTTTTCCTTTTTTTTTGGTTTGAAATATATATGTATGTTTGAACGCGTAGATAGAGCCAAGAGAATAAGAAGATCTACATCTTCGCCGACAACTATTACGGAATCAACTGTAGATGAAATGTTGATTGTCGTATTGACTATTAGAGTATCCGCATCTTCCTTGGCTTTCTTGACCATGAAGTTCGCAGCTTCAAATTTTGTCTTCAACATTTCAATGAGGCGTTTCTTGTTTGCATCGTTGCCTAGGATTTATCTTGTGACACAGTTTTTCACATTTTTCGTTAAATATACGAAAAACACGTGTTGGTGTAGATGTATCTTGATTTGTGGCTCTCGTACGCTGAAACTATTGATTTTACGAAAAAAAGATTATTACATAAATTGTAGGAAATTTTCTCTAGTTTAATTTATTACATAAATATTTTCATCGTAAAATGAGTCGGAAAGAAGATATTGTTAAAAAACTGTTTTTGGACGCCATTTTTTCAATATGGCGGCGCGAGCGGCAAAGATACGAGGTGGCAAAGTAAAAATTCGGAAAGAGCATGTCAAAATCTATAAAATCACCAATTTTCAAAACTCCCGGAAAACTTTCCAGGTAACCCTCTTTTTGAACACCAAATGACTGTACTATCTGTAATACGGAAAATTCTAAGTAAAAGACACACAAGCCACTTTAAACTGACTACATACTTCCAAACAGTTACTTTTTTGATATTTAAATGAAAATTTAATAGTTTTCACGTTCCATAGGTACATAAACATTATTAGGGAAGCGTTATCTGGAAATTTAATTCAATTTATCATTGCTCATTTTACTTATCCGCGGGTGATAAATACAAAAAGCACCACCTGGTTTCTTGTAGAGTCCACCTAGCGACACAGTAGCGCCGTCATCTGCTCCAGTACTTTTTTAGAGACTGTTTCCTAATGTTTCTAAAAAATATAATATGCGATCGATTGTGGGGTGGTGGTGGCCAGTGGGACTAGCCACCTAGATCTTCTGGAGCTTCCATAATGCTTGCTTGTATATTCTTCAGATTCTTCTTAGCATTATAATAAGCTAAGCCAGTTGAACAAACGAACCAAGATATAAGTGAGTAAGACGGCTTGATGCGCTAATAAACGATACAGTGGCCCCTGATGCGAGTTATTTATTAAGAGAGGATATGGGCTAGACGCTAGATAGTGACGAAAGAGTTCTTTTAGACGGTAGTAGTCAAGAAGATTATCAGTAAGAGTAATCAACAGGTAAAAGAAAAAGTTGCACATGGAAGTGAATGTTTAGCCAGGCTAGAAGCGTCAGGTCAGCTCAGGTAAACCTGTCTCAGAATGAAGAGTTAACAGTTACTCGAATCTAATTAACTTCTGCATAGATACACTTCTCTGGATAGGATTCTCAAAAGATAGCTTGATGGAATCGAGATAACCAAATCGCTTTTATACTCCCGGGATCAAAATAAAGAGAATAGCGCTAGAAAGTTGTTAATGCTCTGCGAAGGCGTAATGCATGGTTTTGGCCTTCGGCTTATGACCGGGAATTTATTTTTGATAGTGTAATTTAATCGATGTGAAAAAAATACTGTAAAAAATGTGAAAAATGTCAGAGTTTACGCATAAGCACTGGCACTTTCACGCACTTTTTGCCGCCGTGGTCAAAGAACACCTGTTTTACAAAAAATACTTCTTCACCACATTGTTTTCAAATTACCCAATTACATACGAAAAAATTCCAATTATCTTAGCAAGAATAAATGTGCTGACATAATTGAACACTTGACACAGGGGTTTATACAAATTGCCCCCCGCCCACCTTCTCCCCCACCATGAACTCTTTGCGCCACTTTTTCGTGTAAATGTTTTCAGTTTCTTGTTGGCTTGTTGATTTTTGCATTTTACCCTGCGTTTGTGACGTATGCCCGACAGTGCCAGTTTATGAGAAAAAGAACCAAACGGAACCTTGACGTCAAATATTAAGCGCTTTTCTGTGGGTGTGTGTTGGTTGACTAGGTTGCTGGCTTTTGGAATTTTCCGGTAACCACAGAGTTTTACATTTTATCCTGCGTTTATGACGTATGCCCGACAGTGTCAGTTTATGAGAGAAAAAGAACCAAAACAGAACCTTGACGTAAAGTTTGATGCGCTTTTGTGTGGGTGTATGTGCTTATTGACTAGGTTGCTGGCTTTTGGAATTTTCCTGTAGCAACAGAGTTTTACATTTTACCCTGCGTTTATGACGTATGCCCGACAGTGTCAGTTTATGAGGGAAAAAGAACGAAACGGAAGCAACTGAACGCATGTGAAGAAAATGTGATGGAAGAACATTGAAGTCAAACGTAACGCGCTTTTGTGTATATACTTTTTCAAAAAGAATCTAAATGATCCTTTCCATTTATTCTCATTTTTCTTGTCGATGATTCAAAGATATACAGGGTGTCCCATAATATGTGGGCAATCTCCCGGATTTGGGTAAATTTCGTAAAAATAAATGAAAAAATAGCTATAAAATTAATTCCTCAGAGACACCCCAACAAAGATATTAGCTGTTGAAGTTAAGGGTTGAAAATCAATTTTTTGCAATAACTTTTTTATTTCTTGACCAATTTTGATAATTTTTGGTTTTATTTTGTATTATTTTGGACTGTTTAGAATAGTGTTTCATAATCTTTGGTAGCACATACATAGACCTCGGGATGGAATAACCCCCTCATTCACTTGAAAGAAAACAATAAAAATAATAATTTTACAGTTTTTTAAGGTTAATTTTCTTTTTATTCGATATTTTTTACATAAAAAATGTATCTTTATTTATTTCGATAGAGCGAACCGTTATCGAGATAAACGTCCTTCTAATAGATGATGCGTCGCAGGAACTTTCTAAATTTCAAGTAAATTTTAACAAGATGGCTGACCTTTGACAGTAAATTGAGCAGGAAACAAAACAAAAACTTAATTACATACACGCCAGTGTCAAAGATTTCATTTCATGCAGATTCAATTCTAACTGATTTTCTGCATATTCAGCGTTTGTGTAGCTCATTTTAAAATCAGTTAGAATTGAATCTGCATGAAATAAAATCTTTGACACTATTTGACGTGTATTTAATTAAGTTATTGTTTTGTTTCCTGCTCAAGTTACTGTCATAGGTCAGCCATCTTGTTAAAATTTACTTGAAATTTAGAAAGTTCCTGCGACGCATCATCTATTAGAAGGACGTTTATCTCGATAACGGTTCGCTCTATCGAAATAAATAAAGATACATTTTTTATGTAAAAAATATCGAATAAAAAGAAAATTAACCTTAAAAAACTGTAAAATTATTATTTTTATTGTTTTCTTTCAAGTGAATGAGGGGGTTATGCCATCCCGAGGTCTATGTATGTACTACCAAAGATTATGAAACACTATTCTAAACAGTCCAAGATAATACAAAATAAAACCAAAAATTATCAATATCGGTCAAGAAATAAAAAAGTTATTGCAAAAAATTGATTTTCAACCCTCAACTTCAACAGCTAATATCTTTGTAGGGGTGTCTCTGAGGAAATAATTTTATAGCTATTTTTTAATTTATTTTTACGAAATTTACCCAAATCCGGGAGATTGCCCACATATTATGGGACACCCTGTATAGGATATAGGTATAATTGAAGGTTATATGTACGTACATACATACATGTATATTATGTACCTACTTCCATATGTTAAAAATTTACATCTTTCATACGCCCGGAGGAAACAGTTTCGTTTGAAGAGAATCCTTTGAAATTCACGTGCTGATATCAGGAACAGGATCTATCCAGCTTTTCCAAGGTGAAGCTTATTTATCTCGTCCGGAGAACGTAACCATGGAAACCATGTTTACTCTGCCACTGCCGATTAGGGGGCTGATGTTCTGATCCCTTCCAAGTTTACTTTCGATAATAAATAATAACTGATTTCCCATCATAGAATAATTTTTTATCGGTAAACTTTTATATAAATCGACAAGAGTTTTTCTTATATCGAATTATGAAGAAAGACAAGGGTTTTTTCAGCAATCAAAAAAAAAAAAAATAAATTAGTTAAAAATAGATTAAAATTTTCCAATTTCTTGACTTCAGTTATTTGATATATTTTCTTGTTTTCGATAAAATGTCTCTGGAAATAATCAGAGTGGGCAACGCTTTATTTATTTATCGTATGCTGAAACGTGCAGATTGAAATATTATTTTCTCCATATTGCGAATCATGCGAAATGCACTTGGAACATGGTCACTGCAATGACATCACGTGGGTGCAGTGTGTTCTCTTGACGTGTGTTTCAACATGGAACGATCAACGGATGAAAAAATAAAACACAGTAAGTAATTGGCAGCTGTTACATGCATGAAAAAGTGCATTTAAAAGCGTAATAAAATCTACAAATTATATAAAGTGTTGTATGTAAATTTGCTAAATATATTTTTAAGTGGTTAATATTAATAATTGTTGAGTAGTTTTAATAGAACTGGCTTGTTGCGGAATAGTTAATTTTATGTCCAATAAAACTTGACAATTTCAATTTGCTGAACATGATAATTTGGCAGGTTTTTCTGAGAAGATATAAAAGAAAATTGCGGTATGAAAAGCAATTCTATAAAAAAGCCTGTAGTAATATCATAATAGCAATTAGTTGGGTTTGATTTTGTTCAAAATATGAGACCATATACATTCCGAATTCATTTAAGAAAAAAAAAAAAAAATTGACGTGGGATTTCATAGTCAAGGGGATTTGACCAGCGTTTAAAAATCCTCCACATAGAGTTATTGTCATCTTAAGTACATACTAGAGGTGGAAGGCAAAGCAGAGTAGCAGATGATCAGTGTCGCTGAAGTAAACAGGGACCGACCGTAAGTACTAGAGAATTTTCTCACATCATTTTGTTAACACCGCTCTAAAATGAAAGATTTGTGATTTACTTAGTTTTACAGAATTAACCTCAGACATTTTTCCCCAATGTTTACCGAAATCACGTTTTCCTTTTTTTAGAAAGCATTAGAAAGCTCATTCTAATTGATTGGACATTTGAAAGTGAATAAAAATGTTTATAATTTAAGTTCCAGTAAAAAAAATGCGTGCTCCCGGTCTTCCTGTGCACAACGAAAAGGCTTGCATAAAAATTAGACAGAACTCAAAGAGCCCATGAACGAATTACATTAGGCATTAAGCTCTCGGACCATAAGAGAAATACTTGGATTAGAGAACAGACCAAATTAACAGATGTCATCCAAATACCAACCGAACTGATGTGGAAATGGAAGACAATAAACATCTTTTAATTTATACACTGGCTTCAATGCTCAACAATTTTGGGTGCCCAAAAAAAATCTCTCTCAGTTGGGCGGCCTTAGGCAAATTCAAACAAGCTTTCTTAGCAAACCTACCAAACAGTCTAAAAATAAAGATTCTATGACCACTGCGTTCCTCCGGTCTTCACGTCTGCAACTAAAAGGCTTGCACAAAAATTGAACAGAGCTCAAAGAGCCCATGAACGAATTACATTAGGCATTAAGCTCTCGGACCATAAGAGAAATACTTGGATTAGAGAACAGATCAAATCAACAGATGCCATCCAAAGACCAGCTGACCAGACAAACTGAAGTGGAAATGGAAGAAAATAAACATCTTCTAATTTTTACACTGGCTTCAATTTCCAACAATTTTTGGTGCCCAAAGAAAAATATCTTGGTTGGGCGGCCTTCGGAAAACTCAAGCAAGCTTTCATATCAAACCTATACCAGACAGTCTAAAAAGAAAGGCTCTATGACCAGTGCGTGCTCCCGGTAGTCACGTGCCTAACGAAAAGGCTTGCATAAAAATTAGACAAAACTCAAAGAGCCCATGAACGAATTACATTAGGAATTAAGCTCACAGACCATAAAAGAAATACTTGGATTAGAGAACAGACCAAATAAATTAACAGATGCAGTTGAACAAAACGGAGTCCGAGAGAGAACCTGAGACGTGCTGACAGGCCGAACACCAGTTGGAGAGACGACATAAAAAAGTCAGTAGGAATTTTCCGCATGAGGGAAGCCAGCAACCGGGAAATATGGAAAGAGAAAGGGAAAGCCTACATCCAGCAGTGGATCGAAATAGGCAGATCGTGATCGTGAAAGAAGAACACTAATATTTTATGGCAAATATTCCAAATCCACCCCTGATGTTATCTTTAGTTACTTGCGGTCAACGCAGCTTGGCTCTGGAAATCGGGGAACACCCCCGATTGGACGAGGCCACGGATTGGACGTGTAAATACATTTTCACTGTTATTTTAAAAAAATTCAAAGAAAAGTTTTTTTCTAACCCGTCTTACCTTTTAGGAACAACACTACTTGTACCAACCGAGAAAGTGAGATTTCTACCGGTTGGTCGGTTACAGGGGGTAAATACTGAAGTACAGAGCCCTCTGGCGTCAAATTGTACAGAGTCCGAAAACGACCTCTTTGAGAGCGTAGCGCGAGTGGTTGCAGAGAAATCACCACCAAAACGGGGAAAGAGAGTGGAAATGATTGATTTTTCAAAGATTGCGGTAGAGATAGCGCGGGTTTTCACATCAGACTCCGGAAACGACCACACACCTCACACGGTTTATCGTATAACGTCTTGCAATTAAAATAATAATATTGTTGATTTAACGCAAATAAACAATCATATGGGTAATTAATAATGCACAGATAGATAGGTATAAAATACTGGTATTCATTAGAATATCCCAGTCATACGCAACAAATTAATTTTTTATTTCAAAGCAGCGAAAAATCTGAAAAAACGCACAAAAACGTAGTTTTCAAGCTGGATCTCACGCAATTAAGAACTAATTTAACGCCAAGGAATAACCAATACGGAAATAATTGTATTTAATTATTGTAACGCATCAGTATTTTATTATCGCACCTTGTGTATTATTCATAGGAACGACCTATGTCTTCATGAGTAATAATAAATAAAGAAGAGCCTTTAAAAACAAACTCCGGACTTTCCGAGAAATAAGAAATTAATTGAATTAGGTAAACACCTTGGAAATATTTCTGTTTACACCTATTAATGCGGAATTAAATTTATAAACAACATCCACATAAAAAATATGCGATGTTGGAGCGAAATTGCACAACTAGAAACTGTGTATTATACACCCATCCAATAAATCCTACGCTCTTGAGAGGAATTTCCGTGTTTTTTTTTCAATATACCTAATGTAGAAATTTTTGGGGACCCAACTATTTCTATAAATTAATTATGCTATGGCGATATTGCAACAAATATACAAAATATGTTGGAAAAATTCCACTGTGAACGATCACAAATTTCTGGTTTAAAGTATGCAAGTCATAGAATTAGTTTTTATATTAATCACCTCAGCTGCGAAAGGAGGTTCTTATCTTAAGCATGATGTTGAAGAAGTTACAAGTACATACTTACCAAAAGTTACACTTATACAGGATGTCCTAGTTTATAGTAGCGTAACTTTTTCAAGGAAGAAACTTTTATACAACATGCATCGAAAAGTTCTTACTTCTCGAGATACAGAGAGGGTGTTGAGATTTCTGGAAGAAAATTAATATTTTTGAATATCTCAAAATTGACTCAATATTTTTCTCAAAATTTTTCACAGTAGCTGCGTTAATTGAATAATGTATGTACATGATTTGATGATCCCGAAGAAACATTATTCAATCTATTAGTGGCATAGATCTGGGTGCATTGTTACCTTGTTTCATTAAATGATTTCTACGCCACTGACTTTAATGTAAATTTGATTATTATGGTAGATACTTCATCTTGTTAAGAGGAGAAAAGTTAACCTACTTTCTTGTCGTAGGACGCACTATTTCCGAGGTACTCGACAATGTACGAACCCGTGCAAGGTAATAAAACATCATGGTATCTCCCAAAAATGTTTTCATTAAAGTCAGTGGCGTGGAAATTATTTAATAAAAAAGGTAACAACACACCCAGGTCTCCGCCACTGGATCGAATGTTTTATTTTAATTTAAATCATGTACTTTAATTAACGCAGACTGTGACAAATTTTGAGAAATTCCATCATCGAGCACTAAGAACTTTTCGATGCATGTTGTATTAAACTTTCTTCCTTAAAATGGCCTTTCCTATCGAAGGTTGAAGTTACGCTACTATAAACTGGGACACCTGTATAATAATTTATGCTTAAATGATTTCTTGCGTGGATCTAAGAAATAGGTATAGGTACCTACATTATTAAAAAGTACAACTATTCGGCTAGGCATATTAGGAATTCCGAGGAAATTTTTGCTATTGTTTTGAATTTCTCACCCTCTGTCTTTAGGTAGCTGAACACGAATTTGAAGATTGCTGGCAAAAATTTGGCCGAAGAAATTGAGTTGGCCCAAATTTTTGCAATTTTTGGTCCCAATCTCAGAAAGGAAGTTTTTTTTTAAGTCCATCAATTACAAAATTGAAGGAGACAAAATTTCCTAGATTTCTCATAAAAAACGGTTTCTTTTTTGGAAGACTAACGGTTCCACCAGTACAGCGCGCAAAAAACATTTCCATTGCATGGAGTTTTGGAAAGTCTTGCTATACACGTTGATTAATTTCTAGATAGTCTGCCAAGGTCATATTTGTTTACGCTGCGTTAAAACGTCGAACATTATGACACTAAAAATGACAGTTAGAATTTGAAGGTTATTAAAGGGATCAAATGAAAATGTTTGACATTAGGAAGATGCAAAAACAATAAATTTAATAATCGATCACAACATCGCCCTGGCTTTGTTGTCAACTTTTCTATCCAAAATAATAAACTGATTTTGTTCTGTTTACGTCTGTCAGTTTTAAGAGTTAATTTTTAATTTTATAAAATAAATTAAAAATTATTAGAATTCTCCAAAAAGTGATAGATTATCTTTAAAAGTAAGCAAAATGCCAAAACATACAAGTAAAGAAGCGCAACAGCAGATGGTGGCAAATTTATTGGAATACTTTGGAAGCGAATCAATGAATGGGGTCCATTATACCCCTAACATCAGTGAGCAAGGTATAAAAATTATTTTATAGGTTCAAATACTATACTGACATCAAGTAATAAATATTATGATTTAGAGGGTAGCTGAAGCTCTGAAATTGTCGCTTTGGTACCGTCTCTACATACTCTACATACCGTCCTCAAAGACAAGTATATATTTGAGTGCAGCAAATCTTCTCTTTTGTGCGTCTTAAAGAAAATTGGATTTAAATGGAAAAAAGACAATCTACGTCGAGGTCTCCTGGAATTAGGTCACATTATTGTTAAAATAGTGAAGTTCCTACGCGCATATGTAGATTACAAAAGAGAAGGCATCTTACTAATAATTTGTGTGTATAGACGAAACATGGATCTCTCAAAACGGCACAATGGGAAGGTCTTGGCAGGATCAAAACCCACGCAGTGTCAAGAAACTAAACAGAAGACAGAAGGCAAAAGGTGTTTTAAATACTTATAAATTTATTTCCATTATTTAGGTACATAGTTTTGCATGCAGGTAAGATAAATGGTTTTGTTGATGGGGCAGAATTGATTTTCTCTTCATCAACAAAAGATCCAGATTATCATGGAGAGATGAATCATGAAAAGTTTACCAATAAGTGGTTCGAAAACCAGTTAAAACCAAGTTACCTTCTGTGATTATTATTGACAATGCGCCTTACCACAGTGCAGTTGAAAATTAACCACCAATTTCTTCTTCAAATAAACAACAAATTCACGAATGCGCTGCGCGCAGGAAGAACATTGGTTTCGAGCCTTTTTCGCTGAAAGCTCAGCTCCTAGACATTGTGAATAAGTATATTTTGTATTGACTTTATGATTTTTATATAACTAAAATGCTTATTGGTTTCACAACAGGAACAAAAGAAACCAAAGCAGTATATAGTGGATTCCTTAGCTAGCTGAACAGTATGGACACAAAATTCTTCGACTTCCACTATACCATTGCATTTTTAATCCAATCGAACATGTGTGGGGTATAGCAAAGCCGAACTTCAATCGTCCTTTAAGCGATGAGAGTACCGACGTTATTTCTCTTTGGCGAAATAGGTACACATCATACTGGTGTTTACGGCAGAAATGTGGAATGTTTTAATTAGGTATTAATTTAAGAAACTGATTATATGACTCTGAATATTAAATTATCAATCGTCAAGTTTTGCATTAATTTATATTATTTGTAATTTGTGTATAACTTTCCAATAAAATGTTCTTTACAAATAGGTGCTTGTTATTTTTTCATTATAAATACCTTTTATGAATTAACATCATCGTTATATTCAAAAACAAACCTTAAATTCTTTTTATTTTCAAATAAATAAAAATTGTTGATGATGTAATAAATTATGTCTATTTATTCTGTGATTCCTCATCCTCATTGCACCTACAAAATTCGAGATCTGACATCACCGCTGAATTTTCATGTGACCTTGGTAGAGTATCTAGAAATTAATCAACGTGTAGTTCTGATTTTCTCACCCTCCATGTTTCTTGGGTCGCTGAATAAGAATTTTAAGGTTGCTGGTTTAAATTTGGCCCTTTTTGTCTTTTTCTACTTTTTGCCTAAAATTTTGTGCCTTTTTCAGTTTTTGGCTTAAATCTCAGAAATGAAGCGTTTTTCGACAAGTCCTTTGTATAGAAAATTGAAGCTGGCAAAATTTCCTACAATTCTCATAAATATTTTTTTTGTAGGATCAACCGTTCCACCGGTAGAGCTCGTCAAAAAAGAACATTTTCCCATGGTTATCTATTGAAAAGTGGCAAAAAGTGCAAAAAAGATCTATCCCAAATTTTTGCCAGCAAACTTAAAATTCGTGTTCAGTGACAAAAAATATTGATGGTGAGAACATCAAAACCATAGCACTGAGAATTATTCTAAAATGTCTACCCTATACAGATAAGTAAGATGCAAAGAGTCAATTGAAATAATTGAAATGTTCAGATTAATAATTATAGAATTGCTTCATCATTAAACAAACAAAAGGAGCGCCAAAGATCGAAGTAATAACAGGTAGAAATTCTCAGCAAGTAGAAGACGCTATCTTCTCTACGACTATACGAAAAAATCATCTCAAACTGCATTGAATTTTTCTTAAGTAGGCTAGAACATCTTTGTCGTATTCTCAAAAATATGTATTTTCTCACTCACTTTATTACATTTCAACACTGAACACGGTAATCTCGGTATTTTTCATGTGACCTAATAAAAATTAAAAATCTAATAAGCTTTTTAGCTCATTCTGGGTTGGTTACACCACGCTTGCAAGGACATTCAGTGATTGTACCCTGCTTGTATAGCTTTCGCCCGTTTTGCTTATTCAACCTCATTGTCTCTTCGCCAATCTCACTGACTTTGCCTGCTAGCTGATACTTTTTCCGGAGACAAGTATTATTCTCATGCATGGAAGCTGTTTCGCTGTCACTAAGCTCGACACGTTAATTTTATACCATCAGCAGTCAGTACCTGTCAATTTTTATACACATACAATAATTGTACATGCAAAGCCAAGTTGTTTTCTTGTAGTTATTCATTTCAACTGTATTTCCATAATCTATAAAATCGTATGTTTTTTATATCATTGTTTCATTTTGTTCCGTGTCTGTGTAACCAGTAGCCACGCCACTACCCTCGAGATTAATAATAATTATTGTAATTATTGCTCTCAATAGCCGCGGCGAAAATTACTTACATTATCAAGTTTTCAAGAAGATTCAGACCTTCATTTTGACCAATAATTGCATTTCATCATAAGTGTTATAAACAAAAACTGTATAAATAACAATTTTCTAATGAAAATAAAATAATGCATAATCCACAAATAATACGAGATAACGGGAAATTGGCGTATCTCATAGCATAAAATATGATTTGCAATACGAAAAACATCCTCCTCATTTCGAAATGACGAAATAATAATTACTTGCACAAAAATTCTGCACCCATCATTCAAACCAAACTTACACTGCTGACCTTTCTAGCAATTTACTTTCCAAGCTGACCTTGCTTATCAAAAATTACTTAAGTAGGAGCGATTTTTTATAAACCTATAATACGTTATTAGGTATAATGAAACTTGAAAATGTGAAAAAATATTAATAATAAAATTCCCAAATTTACTGAAGATAGAGGCGGTTTTAACAAAAAAAAAAAAAAAAAAAAACCATAACCTACTAGTACTACTACACATATACATTGTGTAATGTGGTCATTATTCACCACATAAAACAAACAGATTCAAAACATCCATTGTGGTTTGATTTTCCGACAATAACAATAAACACTGAGCATTTTTTTTTCATAAAATTAAATTGCAGCTTATAATACAGTCAAACAATCTCAGAAACTTCATTATTCCTATTCCTAATAATTTGAACGATTTTATTGATGCATAATATTTTGTTTATAAAACTTATCACTGTTTACTTCAAACTTCAATGTCACGCTCATTATACACGATTCTCATAGATGTATTATTAGAATTATTCTCCAAGCATTGGGTGAAATTGTTATGTAACACACAAAGTGATCATTTGCAAGACCAGTTTTTTCTCTATAATTATTTATTCTACATATATAATCTTAACCTATAATAATCGGTAATTTATTGAGAAGGAAGTTTGTGGGACTGTTAGTTTACAAAAAACATGGACAGAATAATCCCGAAGGTTAAAAAAATTACAATACAGTTTGCATCTATTATCCGACCATTTAAAGTAAGCACCGATAATTTTAATTGATCTCGAGATTTTCTCGTCCAAAAAGAAACGAAAGAAAATCAAAATCTGGTTATTTGAAATCTGAGCTATAATAGCGAAGCTATGGTGGCTAGGGGTATTTTGTTTCTGCTTCTGACAGGTTAATTTAATTTGACCTTTTATTACAAATTTTCCATTAAAAACTTTTAGAACTAGCAGATAAATGAATAGCAGCAACATTTGCAACTGCGTGTACCGAATAAATAAAAAATCAATGAAATAGCCAAAGATCAACATAAAAAAACGATAATTTTCCTAGATGCGCATGGACCACTTTTCTCCGAAACTAGTAAATCATTAAATCCAAAAAATTGTCATCATTAGATCTGCACCTTCAGCTTTCTAGAAAACTTGTAACGCATTTACGGCGTCACATCAATTTTAAAATTGCCTAACATTCTTGGCGACCTTTTTCCTGAAAGTATCGCGTATAAGTTCACAGACCTAGACCAGTGAAATGGGCACAATTTGATAAGTGCGTACCGCGCAGGTTGAAATGATGGTGTTGGAAGTCAGAAAGAGGACGTATGGGACAAGCGACGCGTAAAAAGTAGCATAGGAGAGGTCGAATATGACATAAGAGGGATTTGAGACCTGCAAAAAAAAAGGGAAAGAAGACGTCCTTATTAGGCGATGTTGGTAAAAACGTCTTCTGATTGGCCAAAAGGGCCAGGACGAGAGACGAGAAAAAACGGGATCGGGTGGACGACCATTAGAAAAAGAGGAGAAGCCGGAGCAACAACATAGTGAGACCTGTAATCACTTACATAGCTGTTGATGGCTTGGGTAGGCCGAACTATGAAGATGGTTGCGAGGAATATCCTTGCAAAAATACAGAGACTCGCGTACGTATGCATACAGGAGCAATGAGAACATACGGAAATTAAGGTAGTTCTAAACCTCAGTACTCCACCTTAGTGGTGCAAATTGCCGCGAAAAGAGCTAATCATAGAAAGGCTAGAGAAGAACCTAACGAGAAAACACATTACTAGCGCTCCTAGGGACTCAATCAATAGGAAATACGTACAGCTTTGAGAAGAACTTTGTAACACAGTTCAATAACAAAGAGAAATAGACAAATTAGTCCAACAAGTACCTATACAATCTCAAACAGCATGCCATAAAATGGTACACAGACGGATCAAAAACCATCGAAGGAACAGTTGCAGGACTCTTTGGACCTGGTACAAAATATTTTGAGCTCATGGAACACTTGTTTAATTAACGGATAGCCAAGCTGTCATTAAAGCACTTAGCTCATAAGTCATCAGTTCATAAATGGTGTGAGAATGCCTATAATGAAGCTAAATCAATTGAGCAAAAGGAAACAAAGTAGCTCTCCTTCTGGTGCCAGGACACATTAGAAAGCAATGTGGTACCAGGTAGAAGGCAACGAAGAAGCTGACAAAGCGTGCATCAAGAACGTCGCTCATAGGGCCCGAAGCTTTTCAAGAAAATATTCTCAAATAAAAAAAAAAAAGAAAGAAGAATAAAACACTAGTGTTTTATTCATAATCAATAAATATGCAGAGATTCTACGAAGTAAGGGTTGAAAACATAAATTTTAAAGAAAGAAGAGAAAACACAAAGAGAAACCTCTGGAAAGACCCCACAGGATTAAGACGGGTCAAATTAATGCTTGGGAAATACAACCAACAACGATTCGAAGCCTGCATCAAACCGAACAAAAATGGTTTGAGAAATTTAACAGGTTTTCTCACGTGACCTTGTAAACTCGGAGCACACACCAGCAAAATTGGTCTACAAAATGACGAAACCTGTAGATTCTGCATGGAGGGAGACGAAACCCCCAAACATCTCCTGGTCGAGTGGAGTATCATACAGTAGAGCAAAGAAAATTCCGCTGTCCAGGTCTTTACCAAAGCGCAAAAAGAAACATGGCAACAGTTTCAAGAAAAAGTTCTTTCAACAAACCATCCTAAAAATTGTTAAAATCGAAAGGCAAAAGAAACAATTGCAAGTTGTTTTCTTCCAACAAAATGTTTCCAATAATATGTATATATGCGACAGATTTAAATTGTACCTAAAAATTAGAGACATTTGAAACGCAAACTATTCCTATAGATTTTCAGACAAAGCTACGGCCTCAGGTTCTTGAACTAGAATATATCTTTTTATTTAAAATATTTTTAGATAAATCCTGGCACACCTGTAAACACTAAACATCCATCTATTTTAGTTAATTTACAATGCGAACACTGACAAAACATAAATTTAAAAACTCACAATTTATCCAAAAAATAATGTTCAACAAGATCTATGAAAATTGGACAATGTCTTAGCTTCCTAATTTCAAGTTATGGTATCTACTCTTCTTATTCTAATAAGGCCATAACTTAGCCTACACAGTATAGGTACAACTACAACATCTCTCCGTTTATTTCAATCCTTAAAAACTTTGTTTAATCCCCCCCCCCCACTAAACGGTATTCCATTGTCTGATACAATTTCCTCCGGTAAACCAAACAGAAAAAATATTTTACGAAATAATTCCTTTACTACTAGAGTATTGAATGCATTAGTAGTTCACTGTATGGTCGACTATCAAATCAATGTTAAACATTTAAGCCCAGTTCTTAGTCACATACGTCATACGTCTAAAGTGGGTAGAAGCTGCTTTATAACGAGTAGAAAGTGACGAGATCTGACATTTCAATGGGGATGTAACAATTATTCTAACAACGACACTTAACAAGCGCATTTTGTGACAGCTAAAATGTTTTAGATAACGATCACGATGGAAAAAAATAAAATTCCGTAACCTTCAGCGGGTAAATCAATGTCAACCGTCGTGACATGGTTGAACAGCATTGCAGAATAATGCACCAGCGTTACTGTTTACATGAATTCAAATCATTTACGTTAATGACATTTATCAAATCGGCATTTGATTTGCATATAATTCATGCTGGATGGAGAACGTTGCACTTAACAACGAGCGAGTATCAAGTTTATATACAGAGTGCTCTGCCATATCCACTCTACAAGACAAGAGGGTCTTTGAAACAAATTGCATAGTAAACAACAACAGTTATACTACAATATGTAACAACAGAATGGTTGCGCCTTTGTGACCTCGATTTCTTATTAATTTCTTATTACAGTGAACTGTGGCAGTGCATTTTCAAAGAATTTTTCTTAATATTAATTTTTCCTATTTACAGCGAGAAAAAGTAACGCAAAAACTTCTTAAATTTATTTTGTGTTTGGGTAGATACACAAACAATATTTATTTATAAAGTTATTTTGTAAGGTAGGAATTTTATTAATTCATGAATTATGACGTCATCAATTTTTCCAACTACCATCATTTTTTTATTGGAATTTTACAGCTTTTCAAAGCGCCAAATGATGCCAGAGAAAGTTAATATGAGTAATAACACTTTTCCAGATTTTTTAAATAAAGAAATTTAAACAAAAGGTCAGTTGTGTGTTGTGTAATCAACAGATAATACACATTAACAGAATTAATATTTTCTCAGATTAAACACTGACTGGTAAGTACATTATTATGTTGAAACGTTACAAAAATTCAATCTCGCAAGTAACAAGACGAATGCGTTTTTTAGATTTCCAAATTTTTTGTCCATTAAAGTAAGCCCACACAAAAAGTCCACAAACGCCAGGTCAGGTGACCGATGAAGCCACCATTTTGTCAAAAGTGTTGTTTAGAAATGGTAAAATTTATCCTTTATAATGGGGCTCTTATAATATTGTTGGAACAGTACCTATTTGCCGAGGTAGATCCGATTTATTTTCATTTTTTTAACCGTGTTTGTGTTAATTAAGAAAAAACACCATGAACATGTTTTGTTGGGTGCCAGTATTCATCTTTTTCTCTTGTCCTGTAATTGGCTACAGGTATTTAGCTACATTCAGGTCTTAAAGTGAATAGTTTTTATGAATAAGATTTTTCTAAAATATAGGTAAATGTATGTACGTGTGTAGGTATTTATTTATTACACTGATTACTACTGATTACATAGAGTATTTATCAAGAAAAGAAGTGAATAACATGTACCCTAACTGTTCTTCATTCCAAGATTTGTCATAAGTAGAATTATCAACACTCACCACTCCAATAGTGATAAGTAGGTATACGTACCTACTTATTACGTTACAATAATTGATGGAAATGAACTATGTAATGATTCATTCACTAATAATGGGTGTCGCTGGTATCTTGAGCTTGTCGAAGAAGAGTAATTAACAAACAAATGGGCTACCATTTAAGATAAAAATATTCCGCTAACATTATCGTGTACCTGTACAAAGTAGGTACGTAAGTACTCATTGCCCATTAAAAAACCATTGTACTCAACTATATGAAGATACTAATCCGGATTTTCATTTTTATTTTTTTCGTTTCGGTGATCCTATCACAACTTCAACTTACTCAGACAAAATTTCCAATAATTATTGTGATTTGCAGTAAGCATCGTCAAATATAATATTTGCCTAGTGCATTTAACTTTCTTAAACTATAGGTTTAGTCAACAACAAATGAATTGAGCCGATTTCTTGCGTTTTTCATGGCCCCAACTGCATATCAGCAGGTAGCACCACCTACCGGTCGGCAATTTCTGCCCGAATGTTGGCCTTCAGATCTTATAGGGTCCTTGGACGGTTGACTTAAACGCTGGATAAAAAAAAATCGCAAGAGCCCAGATCGGTGAGGGGGGGGGGGGGGCACTCAAAATAGCCCTTCATCGAGATAAGGCGCTCAGGGAAGTGTTCCCTCAACACAGCCACCGATGCCTTTGAAGTGTGAGCCGTTGCTCCCTCCGTTGGAACCAAACGTCCCCAAAGTTCAATTCATCAAGTCGTGGAATAAAAATTCAGTCACGTGGCCTCACCATTGTCTTCAAAAAACGAAGAACCTGCAATCCCAGCTGAGGAAATTGCACACCACTCATGAGTTTAGGTGAATGCAAATGGCTTTGGTGCAATTCTCCGGGATTGGCGCATGTTCTGCTTGTTGATGCATCTTCTCAGGTGAAAATGGGCTTCATCACTTAAAAAAACCAGACACCGCTGGAACGTTTTCATCAAGCGCTTCACATGCGTTTCCTCCAAGAGTTGCAGTCGCGTTCGAAGAGTTCCTGCACGATCACCAAGTCGCGTGAATGGTAATGCAGGTCATCGTGAAGAATTCGCCTTACTTACCAATCGTAAAGTCTAAAACTTCTAAAAGTCTAACGTTCGCAAGACTGAAGTTTTACTGCTTCAATGTTATCGGGTGGTCTGAGGGGCCGAGGGACTCATGTCTGAACGTAGTCTTCTTCTCGTGGTTTGTCTGAACCACGGTGTAAGATATATTTTTTATACCGTGGTGTGAACGTAGTGCCCCATATCACGATTGATTTCCGGTTCGGGACAGTACCCAACGGGTAAAGTGATTTCGGAAGGCTTGATGGGTTGCGATCACAGAACCTCCGTTACTGATCTCACTGACCTCTACAGTTTTTTTTTTTTTAAGGAAATTATGCTGCCGCTCCTTGTACTAAACTGTTACCTGGCTGATTCTGGACTCGGCCTACTTGCAAACGGTGAAAGAGAAGAGCGAAAAAATAACTTAATCCTAAACCATAATAAAAATCGACTCGGCATTAATGACAACAAGTATTTACAATAAAAAATCTGATTTGAATCATTTTTAACAACAAAAATTTCGTAATTACAGTAAAATCGACTAATCTGACGTCCAATGTGACAGTCTAAAGCCGGATCAAAACAAATGTGTTCTGGCATTACTAAAAAAAATACTGTACGAGTAATTGAATTGAATATTATTTAACTGACCCTAAATCGATTTTCAATTAATCAACCGTTCACAACTTGTGGAAATAAGTTTCATTTTATTATAATCCGTTCCAGAAAAAGAAGCCTTTTCTGAAGAAGCTTCTTAAAATAAATGATCTCTTCCGATACCTAAAAGTAGTCTGACTATTTGTCTGATAATTGGACCAGTAAATTTATACAAATACAGCGAAAATGAATTTTTAAATACAATTGAGCTGATTAATACTGTAATAACGTTTAATAACGTTGGCCCACTTTGGCCGCTCTAATTCCATCAACGCGAGATATTATTGTATTATTGAAGGACAATATTGAAGATAATCTCTAATTTAAAATTTTGTCTTTTTATACACTAGTCTGTTGCAGCTTGCAGGACCTCAAATGTATCTATTCTGCCTTTTGATGCTTTTTCCAGCATCCTATTTTTATTATTGACTTAACCTGCACATCTAAATGAGTCGGGGCACATCTGTAGTATAAATAATAGCAGAAGATTTATCATTTGATTCCTATTAAACAAAATCCTGGATTAGTATAACTTTGTAACACGGCAGCAGTAGTTAGCGCCCCTATTTCGAAAACAGGGATCGATGTAGGTCAAAATTTCGCCCAAGAAATTTATTCTTATTAAACAAAATCCTGGATTAGAATAACTTTGTAACACGACAGTAGTTAGCGCCCCTATTTCGAAAACAGGGATCGATGTAGATCAAAATTTCGCCCAAAATTTTTTTCTGAAATTTTGACGAAGAAAGTTAAAATAAATCGATTGATATTTTTCAGAAAATTTTCAATCGTTTGTTGATGCATTTTGAATAATAAATGGTCACCAACAGAGCTGATTCAGCTGAGTCAGAAAATAGTGGAAACACGAGCTCTGATGAACGAAAATATATAAAAAAAATGGGTCGAAACATTTTCCATTTTCTTCAATATTAAAACTACACTTTACCTATTGTGTTTTTTTTTTTCACTGGAAAGTTGAAAAAAGTTGGCTGTTTTATATTTTCGGGGGACTGATTTTACAAACCATAACTTCTCGAAGAGGTTCGGAAAGAATGCAAAAAAATGCTCGAAAATGCCTTTTTTTTGTTTTTCAGATACTTAATAGGCTCTTTAATTATACACTATACCTACCTACATGATCATTTTCTTCTCATAAAGCCATTGCTTCAATCATTTCACTAATAATAAATATTACCTGGCGTGGGTCCATGGCAAGGGAATCATAAGCACGAGCATTTCCCAAACTCGCTTTCATTTTACTATACCGTTCACGTAATAAATAATCTCACCTTATTGAATAGCTTCCCATGTGGTGTTGCACGTTTGCAGTAATAATAATTTGCACCTTAAGATATTATTTGGAAATTTGTACAAAATCAGGAATAAGAATTACCTAAAGCATGATTTATAGTAGTCGTAGAGTCCACTTCCTGATAAAAGTTGTTTAGAAATGAAACGATTTTCGTTTGCACTAAAATTTTAAAAGCTGAAATAAATGGTAGCAATGGTAAATAATCCCCCACCGTAAAAAGTACCAAAACCCCGAAGGCGTCAAAATTAGTCCTGTACGGGAGGGGAGGATATAAAAACTACCCCAAAATTATTTTGTAACATTTTAAACTTAATTAATGAAAAGCCCGCATTTCGGTATACAGTGTGTGTCACAGGCATGGTACACCCCATTTTTTTTCTTTATTTTCTGAGATAATTTTTTGAAATTTGGTACGTCGCATATTCTCGATAGAGCGCACTTTTTAGCAGAAAATTGAATTTTTTCCCACATCCGGTTTTTCCGGAAATGTTACCAACTTTTTATTTTTAAATGGGACACCCTATATATATTATTATATTTTTGGATTCTATACATTTGTACGAATCCAGCAATACCACATGAGTGCCATTTTAAATGTCAAATTTGTTTTTATTTAATTTTTTATTTCTCAATTATAGTGTGCCATGACTATTTCGTTTTACTCCAATTGGATCATCTAATGCTAGAAAAATCGAATTTTTGTTCAAAGTACTAAATAAAGTGCGATCTATGGATAAATTATGCGCACCGGAATGCTTTTTTGAGCTGGATTCATTTTTTTCAAATGGTACCATATTGGTACCGAGGTACCATCTACTAGTACTCTTAATAAGGGACATTTTGGTGTACCCATTTTGCATCTGTGATGAACACAACTGAAGTCATGGCACACTATAATTGAGAATAAAAAAAAATAAATAAAAACAAATTTGACATTTAAAATGGTACTTATGTGGTATTGTTGGATTTGTACAAATGTATAGAATCCAAAAGTGTAATAATATATAGGGTGTCCTATTTAAAAATAAAAAGTTGGTAACATTTCCGGAAAAACCGGATGTGGGAAAAAATTCAATTTTCTGCTAAAAGGTGCGCTCTATCGAGAATATGCGACGTACCAAATTTAAAAAAATTATCTCAAAAAATAAAGAAAAAAAAGGGGGTGTACCATGCCTGTGACACACACTGTATGTATGTACGAGCTGCTTCAGGTTAATAGAATTATGTCTTTTCTTATTATTGAAAATTCCTTAAAGCACGTAGTTAAATGGGAGACCTACACTAAAAAGTGTGCTCCTGAAAAGTGACTTAATATTTTAGACACGCGGTACATCTCACCTACTGTGACTTTTTTGTATAAGATCTAATCAAAACCAATTTTCTGAAAATCTTATAGACCTTAGTGACCCGATCATGGAGCGTATTTCATTTTTTGGTAGAAGAATTTGTTATTTTTTTATGGGTTTTTATGCAAGACGGTGCTCGAAGGCGAATAATGAATAAAGATCGTTGGCCCAGATCTAACCCCGCTGTCATGAAAAGCACAAATTTAAAAGCAAAAAAATGCCTCTCAAAAACTTCTCAATGAGGACAAAATTATCTTGAAAAAAAGGTTTCACATTCAATATGCAGAAGCTTTTCAGTACGAATTGACGCCTTTACCCTTAGGCATTGGCTCCGATTGGAATACTGAAAAACCTTCTTGCCCATCAATCGCCCAGTGTATTTTTATGCGGTTCGATTATGAATATTTTCACGATTTTTATATTAGTCAGAAATATATCAGAAAGTTAATAAATTAACTTGTGACTTAACGTGTGAAGCAGTTCAATTCCTTAGAAAACGGGCTATACAGAAGTATACAAAAGTAAAGGAATTTAGCAAATTTGCCCCGTTTTATATGCACGCCACTGGTCACCAATTTTTTACACTACGTTGAAATTCGAAAAAAATTACAGAAGCGTGTTGAAAATCGTAAATTTGAAATAATAGAGAAATAAACATCATGTAAAAAAATCTAAAATCTTCGTCATTTCTATTATTTAATTCTTTAAATTTTTTAAGGTGAAAGGTTATTGGTATAGTTGTGTACTGTGAAAATTTAAGTTCAATTCCTTTAAAAATGTGCTCTTAAACGATTATAGAAATTTAGACATTTTTACCATTTTCCTATACCGAAGCCACTGGTTGGTTTATTATTGTAAAAATTGCAATTACAGTAAAGTCAAATTCGAACAATGCCTTTTAACCCTGTTAATCTGGTTTCAAAGTTTTTCCCATCTTGCTTATCCAGGTGTTCAAAAAATTACCATTTTCCCGAAAATTCAAAAGGCCGTCATTTTGAAACCAGAAACCGTGCCTATAAACGTTTATTTGGATTTTTTTTTTTTTGGAAACGTTTTTATCCGAACTTTTACACACAAATTTCATCGGGAAGTTGGTCTTTGAAGTGAGCAAGTAATACAAGAACGTCCGTACTTTTGCAATCAATGACACACCTTGAATATCGTGCCCTTTTTGCTTCCAGGATGTGTTAAAGAATTCCGGTATCAACTTCTTCGTGTGTAGTTATTATGAAGTAAATCTACAGGGTGATCAGTAACTCAAGCACTCCGAATACAAGGCGATATAGAGCCCATTAAAATTAAGGATATTCTGTAAAAAAATTGAAGCCAACGGTTGGTTTTCAAGTTACAGAGTTTCCCTCATCCGAGTTTAACGCTAATTTTTTCAATAACCGTGATAAAAATTAATGAAAAACTCAGTTTACTGTAATGTCTGGAACGGATACCATATGTATAATTCATAAATTTTTTTTCCACCACACATAGCATACCTAAATCTGAACGAAATTTCAAGTTTGGCCACCGCCTAAACTCAACTTAGAACATCAAAATATTCAAATGCCTTCGTTGCTATGGAAATAAAAATAATAACAATACTACTATCTAACCCGAACTTATTCACATGTTCAGTGTAGTAAATCCACCTTTTTTTTGCAAAAATGGTCATATTTTTGGAAGAAAAGAACTTACAACACTGCAGCAAGAAAATTTACCACTCTTAAAAAGTGAAGTTTACCGCAGCATGCTCTGAGTGCGCGAGTTACTGATCACGCTGTATATTAGGTGGATAATTGATAATTAGTTTTATAAACCTTTTTATGTTTTCACGAGGTCAGACCTTGGTCTGGAACTCAGGAAGCGGATGGTCAGATGTTACGTCTTCTCTGTCTTACTCTATGGTTGCGAAAGCTGGACAATTGACCCACAGACAGAAAAAAGGATAGAGGCCTTCGAAATGTATGTCTACAGGCGGATGCTGCGAATTTCATGGGTGCAGAGGATCACCCATGATCCCCATGATCGAACGTCGAAGTACTCCAACGAATGAATAAAGAAAAAGAGTTACTGAACACTTTCAAAGAGAGAAAAATGCAATACTTGGGTCACGTACTGAGAGGAGAAAGATACGAGCTACTCCGACTCATAATAGAGGGTAAAGTGCAGGGCAAGAGATCAGTGGGAAGACGCCAGAACTCATGGCTGAAGGACCTGAGAAGGTGGTTTGACCGCTCATCTGCAGAAATATTTCGTGGTGCAGTTTCCAAAACTACAGTTGCCATTTGGATCGCCAACTTTCGACGGGAGACGGCGCAAAGAGAAGAAGATGTTAGGTAGGGCCTCCCATTTAAACTAAGTGCATTACGGAATTTTCAATAATAAAAAAAAATACCTCTATTAACAGTATTAACCCGAAGTAGCTAAAATATGCTAAAATGTGGGGCTTTTCTTGTAGTTTAAAATGCTACAAAATCATTTTTGGGGTAGTTTTTACATTTTATGCCCCGCACAGCCCCGCCGTACAGGACTACTTTTGACGCCTTCGGGATTTCGGCAGTTGCTCTGGATAGGGGATTTCAGCGATATCTCCTGATGGTTTTCCTTTCCCGGTACAGAATTTTCCTGTCTTGGTCAAGACAGCGGTTAATAATAAAAGTTGCCGAAATTGAAAACGTATTTGACTCTCGAGTATGTAATTAACATAATGATCTGATTTTTTATGTACTTATTTATAAAACACTAAAAATATTGTCATTATAGTTATTATTTATAATAGGACACATTTCGCCTTCAAGCAAAACTAGACAGGGACGACCTCTGAATTCCACAACTAAAAAGTGTAATTTATATTTCAATGTTACCAAACTGTAAATTTGTCGATAGCGTCTAAAAATAGAATCGGTTCTGCCGAAAATTCCTAATTGAAAAACCGCTGAATTGCCAATAATCATTCCAGTTGCAGTATCTCAAGTTCGTTAAACCGTGACACCGATTCTCGCTACATTTAGTTTATTTCACGAAATATAAATTCGATGCAATTATTTCATGAATATAATAAATATTATTACTGATTGTGCAAAATGATAGGTTTGTGGTGCTTCTAGAGTTTAAAAATAACCCGTGGACTGTTTTTATGACTAATCGGGTAAAGGTTACGCTTGAGAATTTATTTTATTTTTTTAAGTTAATCTGCGGGGTGCAAGACACTGACACTGACCATTAATGTGTACAACGCTGCCAAACATTGCCAAATATTTCCAAATATGTAAATATTTCCAAAAATTGCCAAACAACTCTAAATATTGCCATGATATACCAGGTACATGCGAAAGAGGGTAGTTCTGTGGCTTATTTCATGCCTAAGAGTTCATATAAACACTAAGCTCATTACTGATCTACAGGGTGTTGAAATTTCAAACTAAATTTAGTTTTTTATTTATAGTTTCTGCAGTTTTTCAGATATTTAGCTCAAATTTGAGATACAAGTTACGCTGTAGGACTTACATCATTGGGCGTGAGAAATGGTTGTGAGAATCTACAGGGATATTTTTTCTTTGAATTTCTCCCACTTTGCCCCCATTTCTCCCATTTTGTCCCCATTTCTCCCCCTGAAATTTTTTGCAATGCGCCGCTGGTAGATTCTAAAATAGGAATTGCGTTTTTCTTTTTATTAAGAAACTTATAGTTTTGTTGCATCTGCAATACAGCCATCAAGATAAAAAAAAAACAATTTCCTCTAATTCGTTAGGCAAAAATTACAAATTTTTAAAATGGTAAAACAGGCTCTGGCTTTTTTTTTTTGATAATTTCTCTTTTCAATTAATTTTCTCAGTTCAGTCGACAATGTCGGTTAAAAATTAAAACTGGAATGCACCTTGTGCGTGCCTAACTGTCTGACCAACCTCAAAAACTATAAAGAAAAATTTTTTTTTTCCCTTCAAATTTCAACCCTTTACTCTGTAGATCGGTAACGAAGCGGTTTCGGACCTATTCTTATATGAACTTCTAGACATAAAATAAGCCAAAGAATTACCTCCTTTCCTATGGTCATGGTATTTAGGAACACCCTATATATTAGAAGAGAAACGAGTATCTCCTAGCTAAACGCTAAGGCATACATAGGTACAAGCAGTTTTTTTTTTATTCTATAAATGTAATAGGCTGGATGGATGTGACAGTGTTTTACAAACAAGTAGGTACCTATGTGACACATTACACATTACACGTAGGTACCCTTGAAATTATCTTAATTTTATTTTTTCTAGAAGTACTCGTAATAAATTTGCAAAATTATCTCGACATGGATTGTTTATTAGGTTGAATTATACATACGTTCTTTACCAATCGTTTGACCTGTCGATTTATGTATTTTTAGATAAAAAATAAAAAGTTTTAATTTGAAATGAATTGGCAAATTACAAGAAAATTTTATTTTGTTTCAAAACATCCGATTTATTACAAAATAATTTCCTTTTTTGTTAAAATTGTGACTCCTTGATTTTTCCCCACCTGATCGTCCTTTGAAAAAAAAATTATGTTAATTTTGGTTTTTAAGGGGCACATTTTTGTCAGTTTCAACTTTCGATAGGAGATTTCAGGAGATTGTCACAGCTCTGTAGACTACCAACTCCCCAATGGCATTAACTCTACAATACAAGTGGATTGGAAACGCGTGCTGCTGGTTTTCCAAAATTTAAAAAATCTCCAAAAAGGCCATACCAATAACGGAAAATTAAATTTTCCGCGATACTGGATTTTTTAAAGTATTTTTTCCGAATTCCTCGACCTCGAATTAGTGCGAATATGGAAATTTTCAAGCTTCTAAGAAGACATTTCGATTTCCAAGATATTCAACGGTTCATATATTGTGTTCAGAACCGGCGATTTTGGGGAGAGTCAAAATTAAAGATTATCGGCGACATCTTGCGATCCATCATTTCTTATAGATTTTGAGTCGCTGATCACGATGGTGAAAACCGTTTGTCGTCGATAGGAGATTTCAATCTTAAAAACCTCAAATGGCAATTCTGCTCCCTATTCTAAGATATGTTATAGGTACTTACACTGTGTCCAAGTTTAAGAATGAACAGCACGGGGATCTCGGAAACCGTGGGAGTAAAGGGTCGGTTAAATGGGAAAAAAGTTAGACCACCAGAAAGACCATGCAACGACAGAAAAAAAAATTCCAAATTATTTATTTATTATCTTTGATTTTCGAATTATTTTCAACCAAAATTTTCAATTTTCATTTTTCTGATTTATTGACGTTATTATTGAAGATTGGGAAAACTAAAACCGGACTTTCATTGAAGTTATTACGCAGCTTTATTTTTGTAATGTCAGTTTTTTTTATCTGACGATTCACATTTACAGCAGGGCCGACCGGACTGAATTTTGATTTTTTAAATACGAACCTGGTTTTTTTATTGCAATATAAGAAAGATATTGTAATTATGGTGGTTTAAACGTGTTTCGGACTATTATAGCTATTATTGGCATCACTAGTTTAATTTCACCTTAATCCGGATCTGTGACAAAGATTTACAATACATAGTTTTCATGGTCTATATTCGTGCATTTTGAAAATTAATAGTTATATTTTAAAAAATCGCATACAGGGTCAAGCCGGTCCTGGAATTTCCAAGTTTGGAGAACGCCAATTCACAAAAATTCACAAGTCACCCTATATATTAACAGAGAAGGGGAGTTGACACTTTTTAAGTTTCGAAGTTAATTTTTTCCCCAATTTTCACTTCCTATACAAACCTAGAAGATTTTACTGTGGGTTGCTCGAGTAAAGGACCATTAGTTGACTCTGTAAATATGGGGCTTGTTTGATTTAGCCTTAGGTTCGATTGGTGGTTTATCTTATATTTATCTTCGGGGATGGGATTTGGTTTGGATGGAGTCGTGTGTAGAGTTCTTGGTTGGTGTTGGACTCAGCGCATTTAATGTAATGTAAATTGTAATAAATAAAAAAATCTAATAAAAAAATATAATAGTTAGGTAATTGCTTTATAGATTCTATTAATTCAATCTTATTAATAATGTAAAATCACATAAAATGCGATCTTTGATTGAACGAATAAAGTTAAAACAGAAATTACTGCAATTTCCGCATTTTAATCCTCTAAAACACCAGCTGCAATAATTATTATTATTGTTATTATTATTGTATTACAGTCATAAAAAAAGGTGCATAATTTCATGATTCATGGCAATAATCACGATTAACACGATTAACGATTTTACAAATCAGGTCAGTATTTTGCTAACCGTTCCATTTTTCCGCATCCTAGAAATCGCATAAGAGGCGTAACGTAATACTGGAACAATTTATATTGTTATTAAACACGATCCCTTGATTTCCTCGTGTTAACGAGGAACGTGCCGGTTCACTTAGTCAACAATTCTAACAATTTTTGTCGAATAAGTGGTTCAATTAACTGACTATCGAACGTGACGCTTAATGTGTCATAAAATATCGACTTCAGGTGCGATAAGTAATGTGAATGCCCTCTTATATCAAATAAATGATAGAGAAATCATAATAATAGACACTCGAGGCGTCATTATGTTTGGGAATTTTAGGACGCACAAATCTCCATGATAAGTAAAGAACCGAAACGATGTCGATCTTAATTCTGTCTTCATTTCGTCTGGATAATAATAATTATTTAATAGTCAAAATGCCTATTCGTGAATTAACTAACGAATGATCACCGAATTATGTATCAATTCCAGTGGAAAATATTCTCAGAAAACTTCGATAAAATATCAAACTAAGCGACCCCCAGTACGGCTTCCGAAAACACAGATCAACAGGAGACCTCCTCCCGCATCTTAGAAGCGCAAACATCTGTCATCGACGGACATTCTCACAGAGAGCAAAAAGCTTCAATACTTAATAACAAAGATCTAAAGAGTTTCTAGCTTACGGTAATAGAAAACTGGGAAAACTATTTAGATATAGGTAGTCTTAAACATGACTGATTCACAAAACTGGTTTATACAGGGTGTTTACTGTAATAAGCTTGGCGAAACTTCACGGGGTGATTCCGAGGGTGCATGCATGATTCTTTGAGTAATGATAAGACGAAAAGTTAATAATACAAACCATATTATAGGTCCGGAAATGTATATTTAGCAAGATAAAAGGTACGCTTTTATTGAAAAATCCTCTTTTTCAAAATTTACCTTAAATACGTTTTACTTATATTGTTGAAATTTGACAGGTTCGTTTGCTTCAATTCTGTCAGTTTTCGCAAATAAATATTTAGTTTGTAATCAAATGCCAGCTATTACTCTACTACTCATGTAATGGAAGCTATTACTGTACTAGAAGGTACTGTAAAGTTCAACTTTCTTGACGAGCTCAGATAAAAACTTTCTGATGAAGATGAAATTTTTAGAAGCAACTTTAGATAATCGTTCCAGTTCTTACAAAGCATAGAGATTAAAAATTGCCAAATTTTGAGGTTAAATTTGGAAAAAATCTCTCATAAAAGATACTAAAAAATAAATCCATATATTATTTTGATTTTGATATGACCAAAATCTTATTTTTCCTCGAATTTCTCACAAAATACGTTCAGTCCAGTAAACTCAGACGAATCAAGTGTGCAATAAAAACGAGAAAAATGGGAATTTTGTGCTGGCGTTGGGTGGCTGATAGTCTAAATTCAAAAATTCGACCTCCTACACCTCTTGTGGAAAACCCCGCTATTTTGGTTTTAGGAATGATTTTTTTCTGCATTTTACGTCAACCTTATATCGCAAAAAGTGTGATACATTACTTTACTATAAGAAAAAAATTCTCTACAAATTAGAATCTATTCATTTTTTCATATTTGAAATAGCTAATTAACAACAGGTAATTAATTGAGGAAAGTCCTCTATTATAAAGGACCCCGCAAAATCCTTATGGAAATTGGCTCCCGGTTAAATTTGTTGTTACTTTGGGGATCAGTAGTATTCGATGAGTGGATCAGAAATCTCCGTGGGCACAACTAAAACTCGCCTCTGAAGATGGGTTTTTTACTCATGACACTGTCCGACTTTTTGAGATAAATTGGATCATTTGTCAATTTTTTTTTTATTAAAAAGATTTAATTTTATGTTGTAATTTTCGTAATTAATTTTTGTAAGAAAGGACTTCTAACAATTAAAAATTGCAAAAAACAAAAATCAAAAATTAGAAAAACATCCAATTTTAAAGTCACATCCAAGGCTACCACAAATAAGTGAAAACACACATTGAAAACATTTTTACAAAAATGAAAAAATGGCATACCTAGATGACAGTTTGGACAGAATTTTTTTCTCCGTAAAGTAAGTTAGCCCAAGTCAAGCTTCGACCAGCCACGCTTTCGGCCAGTGAGAGGGATCAATTTCCAGCAAATTTTTTTTTCGTTATTTACGACGGGAATGGAAAATATTTACTTTGTTTTTGTTGATAATAATAATATTATAAGAGTTCAGACCTTTTTTTTGCAAAATTTCAGTTTTTTGGCAATAATTATAAGACTTTGACATTTTTCAGTTAATTTTCAGCAGAAATGATATTTTCAGTTTCTTAAGTCCGCACCTGAAACCTTTTCTGGCCATTATTATAAAATTTTTTGAGCGACGATGACTTTTTTGAGCGAAATTTCAGCAAAAATATGATTTTTTCTTCACTTTATTAGGTTCGTGGCCGAAAGTGTGTGCTGGCCATTTATTATAGAATTCCCGACTTTTTTCAGCAAATTTTCAGCAAAAATGGTATTTTCAGTTTCTTAAGTCGATAGCCGAAATTGTGCTGGCCATTATTATGAAAGTTCAGACTTTCTTCAATTAATTTTCAGCAACAATGATTTTTTTTTTCAGTTTTCTAAGTCCGTTAGCTTAGCTGAAAGCGTGGCTTGCCATTATTATAAAATTTCTCAATTTTTTGAGCAAAATTTCACCGATAATGATTTTTTCAGTTTATAAAGTTTTCATGGTGGAAAGTATGGCTGGCCATTATTAAAAAATTCAGACTTTTTTTGGTTAATTTTCAGCAGATATGATTTTTTCAGCTTCTTAAGTCCGCGCAGCTGAAGGCGTGGCTGGCCATTGTTACTTTTAGACTTCAAACCTTCATCAGTTAATTTTCGGCACAAAAGATTTTTCAAGTTTATTAAGTCCGTATAGCAGAAAGCGTTGCTGGACATTATTATAAAATATCGGAACTTTTCCAGCAAATTTTCATCAAAAATGATTTTTCAGTTTATGAAGTAGTGACCCAAAGCGTGGCTGGCCGTGGCCTTTCAATAATTACGATTTTTTTCAGTTTACGATGATTTTTATTGGGTGAAATTCCATAATATTATTATCAAAACAAAAATAAATTGAATGTTTTGCATTTTTAAGCCGCAAATAACGAAAAAAAACTGCTCAAAATTATTCGAAAGTCCCTCTCCCTGGCCGAAAGTGTGGTTAACTTGACTTAGGTAGTAAGTTATAAGACTTTTTTCGATAAAAAGTTACCTAATTAACGTCGTAAAAAAAAACAAATTCATCCCTAAAACCAAAATTACGGCTTTCAGATTTCAACAAGGGGAGGAGGTCGCATTTTGGATTTTAACTCACCATCCATCGACCATACCCAATACAAAGTTCTGTTTTTTCCCTTTGATTGCATAATCAAATCCGAATTTTACTGTATAATAACGCTTCACGGCCGAAATAACGTGCAGTGACTGCTATTAATACTTAAAAAAGCAATTTTAGAGAAGCGGCAAACAAAAATGTTCCTCTTGACGTATAAGCTTCATCTTGCCGCTTCTCCGAAATTGATGTTTTAGTAATGTTAGTTACTGCATGTTGTTTCGGTCGTGAGGGTTACCTACTTATCAAAATTCGTTTTTTTTTTTTTTAATTTTAGACACTTCGTAGATATTACTACTAAGACTAAGGCGCAATTCCTTTCTTTATTCTTCAGTTTATTCAAACTCCCTTTCCGGTATATTTTGATGCAACAAAAAGTTCTTATTTTGAAAAACCTTATAAAGGTATCCATACACGATAGATGTGGACCTTCATCTGTACGTATTCTTTCAACCTGGGAAATATTGAGATTACACACTTGTCAAGAATAAAATATAGTAGATGATTGATAAACTAATATTCATCCCTCCCACGATAATAATATAATCTTAATGAGGAAATGTAAAAGGTTCAAGAATAAATTTTACGAAAGATAAAACATCTATTAATTATTATTATAAGTAACAGTAATTATTTTATCAATCAATAATAAAATACAATATTAGTTCAATCAATTCATAATACATTAGGTAAACACCAAACAGTTTTACAGATAATAAATAATAAATAAACTATGTACTGCTGTACCTACTTTCAGTTTCTCTAAGGAATTTAAAAAATCAAATAAAGTAATTTAATCAATTCAATGATCTTGATCTTACATTGTCATTATTGTATGGTATGTAACATTTTCCAAAACACTTGATCATAATAGTCAATCATAGTTCTCATAAATAACAATTTGATATAAACATCACTGAAATTAAGTATTTTTCGATATAAAAGTAAGAAAATATTTGAATAAATAAAGAATTCCCATTGAAAATTATTTATTTTCTTATGTTACGAAAAATATGTAAGCCTGGCAACGTTTCGCGAATTGTAGCTCTGGAATCCCGAAATTGTTCCCTCAATGCCATACCTATAATAATATAATAGCCACAATAAATAATCAACCAAACAAATCGTGGCACGTCCAACCTGTATTCTTACATCGTGACTATATACCTACCTATGTGGAAGATAACCGTTCACAAAATGTCGTAACTGTTTTCGAAAAAAGTGCTTACTCCCACTGAATAATTAACTAATGGGTATTTCGATAGATTTATCACTCTACTTACAGCAATAATGCGAAAAAAATATTTCGCGAGTCAGAGTTCAAATCGATTTACATATTTATTTATCGCAGTCAGTAATAAAGTTTTGCTTCATTTATATGTACCATCGAAGGAATCGCATTGTGATGATCAAACAATTATTATTTTGAAGGATGTTTCGATTTAGCAAATTATTTTTGTAGATTGATACTTCAAATGAGCGACCTCAGATAAACTGATTGAGAAAAGAAAACTATAAAACTATTATGGAATTTGATTGCTTTTCTTGGATTGGCTGCTTGTTGGGGTTTTCTTTTATTATTTAGGCGAAAATTATATGTTACAATTATTGGAAAATTGGCGTTTAGAAAATATTACTATTGCCATCTATTTCTTCTCATCAATCTATTTTGAAACTAATAAATTTTAATGATTTCTCCATTACTGATTTTACTGCCATTCATAATGCCAACATAATAGGTACTACTACCGACATTCACTTCCTAGCAGATTTAGAAATTATTGCACTTTCTACCCTTTGTACTTTTAGCTCTGGGATCGATTTCTTGATCTTTAATAAAAGCAACAATAATTTTGAACATCTCTCTCATAGGCGCCTTTTTTCTAAAATATGGTCAGTAACTGGCGCATTCTGAATACGCAGGGATACAGGTGCTTCACTTTTTGGTAGCAGGACTTCACCAGTTTTATATAGAAGATCTTTATTAATAAATATAAGTTCCCATAAACCTCGCCATAAACATAATGTCCGGTAACGCTTAGAAAAAATACAATGGGTGTTGAATAATAAAATTTTCCGTTTTCACGCAGTACTTCGACATTTATCAATATTTTAATTTTATACCAAGAGGTTATTGATTATAATTTAGAGCACACAAAACGAAGAAAAACACGGGAAAATAATTAATCAGTGGCGTAGATATACAGGGTATATGACCCTTTTTTCGCTCAACAGCTTCTACGCCCATAGACTTGGAAAACCTAACTATCGACGATGAATTCCTCGGAGATTTCCTACAAAAAAAAGGTATATGTACTGTTATGGTATTCCTTTCCCCCTTATCTCAATTTATTATTATGAATTCTATTTAAAAAAAATTAATACCATAAACAACAAAATTTTTAATAAAGTTATTCTCTGAGGACACTCTCTTTCTCAGGTGGGTTCAGATAAATTTTTCAATATATTTTCTAAGTTTGAATCAAAATAAAATATAAAAAAAATTAATTTGAAATTATTATTATTATTATTTATAACTTGTAACTTACAAAATTTTAAATAAAGGAAAATCTAACCTACCTCGAGCTCTCTGAATTTGAAAATTTCTTATACTGTAAAAATTTTAATTAACTACAATTCCAAATCTTACAATTTCCTTCTTCTTTATAAACCTTTCTCTAGTCCTCTGCTTCTCTTCTTTTTTAACTCTTTCTCTTACCGCACTTTTCAAAAATTCTCAAACTGCTCTCCGACACCGTCTCTTATTATCCCTTGTCTTTTCCAAATAAAGCTTCTATCTTGTTCTCGTAGTCTTTCTCTTTTTCTTACTGCTTCTCTTCTATTTACTAATCAATCTTTGCTTTGCGTTATTTATCTTCTTTCTGCTTTCAAATTCTGCTCTTTCTCTAGTCCCTCTGCTTCTCTTCCATTTACTAATAAATATTTGCTTTCTGTTACTTTATCTTCTTTCTGCTTTCAAATTCTGCTGTATTTCCTTTTGAAAAAACTCTCTTCTTTTATCATTTATTCCTCTCTTAATTTCTCCTTTCTCTAGTCCCTCTGCTTCTCTTTAATTCTTCTAAATCATTATATTACATTTTTTTAACATTATTTCTCACTGACGTTCTTTTAAATTTTTTTTTTAATTCTCCCTATTTTCTCGTTGCTATCAACATTCTCCTCCTTCACTTTTTTTTTTACTCCTCATTTTTTTCAAACAATCCAAATTTTATTTCTTATTGACATTTATAATAATTTTTATCTATTACAAGTCATAAACTTCATTGTCACAATAATAAATCTAATTTAAACTCGAAATCTCTACCTTCCTACACCTGAATCCAATTTTCTATAACAATTCCCCAAAATTTACATGAAATTAATTTTGAATTTATTTAGAATTAATTGAATGATAATTTTCTATTAAACTATTAATTAACTAACTAACTAACTAATTAACTCATGAATCTAATTCTAACCTATTTCCTATTTCTATATACAAATCTACATTCTAAATATTAAATTTATTTTATTTTGACTTTCTTGCCATTCAACTTTAAATATTTTTTATTCAGTTTAACTCTTTTCATTTTAGTCCTCTTTCTTGCTTCTCTTTTTACTTCTTCTGCTCTTTGTTTATTATTCCATTTAATTGTTTTCATTTTACAAATTTTTCTTGCTTCTTTCATCAATTCTTCTAGTCTTTGCTTATTTTTCAATCTAATTGTTTCAAGTTCACTCAGACTCTTTCTTGTTTCTCTTCTTACTTCTTCTATTCTTTGTTTATTATTCCATTTAATTGTTTTCATCTTACTCATCTTTCTTGCTTCTTTCATCAATTCTTCTAGTCTTTGATCATTTTCCCCTCTAATAGTTTTAAGTTTACTCTTACTCTCTCTTTCTAACTCACCTATTGGGTAAATACTATTGTTTAAATATTTTGTATCTTTGACCACAAATTTATGCACACAACACATTACTATAATACTGTTTTCTTCTTTTCTAACTAATCCCCTATAATTTCTGGTTACTTGTTTTATTTTTATGCTATATTTCTCAGTTTTCTTTATCATTTTCATATAATCTTCTATATTTATTCCATTATAATCATTTTTCTTCTCATATAATTCGTTTTCATACTTAATACTATTTAATTCATTCTTTATATTCTTTTCTTCTTTCCCATAATGATTGTGTGTGACAAATTTTATTTGGCCTTCGTTAATTTTAGGTAATTTATTTGGAACTTCTATTCTAAGCAATTTGTCATTCCCCAATACTAAATTATCATCAATATATTCATTATTTTTATCTTCTGTTATTTTCCAATCCCATTTCTTGATAGGCTTTTCAGAAAATTTCTGGTCAAATTCTTCCATTTTTTCTATTCCACTTTGTATTTCTTTTTTAACTTCTTCTATTTTATCATCACAGATTGTTTTGTTTTGTTCAATTTTATCATTTATTTCTTCATTGATTTTTTCCATTTTCTCCATAACACCTTGTATTTCATCTTTTATTTCTTCTATCATCTTATTTTGTTCATCTCTTCCTTCTTTAATTTCTTTCATCATTATCCTAAACATAGCAATTATTGTAATATCTTCTTTGACTTCTGACTCATCTTTCGCAGTATCTTCTAAAATCGCTCGTATTGTTTCCGTCATATCTCTTCTCTCTTGATTTTCTGTTATATCTCCCTCATTTTCTTTTACCATCATATTCTTTTTCTATTTTATCTTGCATCAACATTTCCTATTTAATTTTGATGACAAGATCTTGTAAATAATGAATAATTATTAAACTAACTACAATTAACTATTTCTATCTATATTTTAGAAAACTACCATTCAATACGCTAAATTTATGTAATTTATATTAATTTTTATGAACTAAATTTTGATTTTAAAATTTCAAAACTTCTGAATAATTAAAAGAGAGTAGCCTTTGATTAATTAAAAGAGAGTAGCCCCACGTTGGTTAATTGAAAGAGAGTAGCCCCACGTTGGGCGCCAATTGTTATGGTATTCCTTTCCCCCTTATCTCAATTTATTATTATGAATTCTATTTAAAAAAAATTAATACCATAAACAACAAAATTTTTAATAAAGTTATTCTCTGAGGACACTCTCTTTCTCAGGTGGGTTCAGATAAATTTTTCAATATAATTTCTAAGTTTGAATCAAAATAAAATATAAAAAAAATTAATTTGAAATTATTATTATTATTATTTATAACTTGTAACTTACAAAATTTTAAATAAAGGAAAATCTAACCTACCTCGAGCTCTCTGAATTTGAAAATTTCTTATACTGTAAAAATTTTAATTAACTACAATTCCAAATCTTACAATTTCCTTCTTCTTTATAAACCTTTCTCTAGTCCTCTGCTTCTCTTCTTTTTTAACTCTTTCTCTTACCGCACTTTTCAAAAATTCTCAAACTGCTCTCCGACACCGTCTCTTATTATCCCTTGTCCTTTCCAAATAAAGCTTCTATCTTGTTCTCGTAGTCTTTCTCTTTTTCTTACTGCTTCTCTTCTATTTACTAATCAATCTTTGCTTTGCGTTATTTATCTTCTTTCTGCTTTCAAATTCTGCTCTTTCTCTAGTCCCTCTGCTTCTCTTCCATTTACTAATAAATATTTGCTTTCTGTTACTTTATCTTCTTTCTGCTTTCAAATTCTGCTGTATTTCCTTTTGAAAAAACTCTCTTCTTTTATCATTTATTCCTCTCTTAATTTCTCCTTTCTCTAGTCCCTCTGCTTCTCTTTAATTCTTCTAAATCATTATATTACATTTTTTTAACATTATTTCTCACTGACGTTCTTTTAAATTTTTTTTTTAATTCTCCCTATTTTCTCGTTGCTATCAACATTCTCCTCCTTCACTTTTTTTTTACTCCTCATTTTTTTCAAACAATCCAAATTTTATTTCTTATTGACATTTATAATAATTTTTATCTATTACAAGTCATAAACTTCATTGTCACAATAATAAATCTAATTTAAACTCGAAATCTCTACCTTCCTACACCTGAATCCAATTTTCTATAACAGTACTTATTTTTTAAGCTCGTTTTTAAGTAAATTGAGTCTAAACTATAATACAGGGTGATTCAGGTTTTACCTTGTTAACTCTAGGGAACGATAGAGAATCGAAAAATAATACGAGTCTGCTTCATTAACTATATTCGTGAAATGCTTCGTTAAGAAAATACAGGCTGTTAAAGTTTTAAGAAAAAATTCGTATTTTTGAAATATAAAAAAATTGGCTGACTGAAATAATTTGAAATTTTGAACAGTAGTTGTGCTAATTCAAATACATACATGATTTGATACTTCCGATGAAAAATTATTCAATCCAGTGGCGGAGATCTGGGCTTGTTCTTACATTTTTTAATAAATAATTTGCACGCCACTGACTTTAATGCAAATTTCTTATTTTTGTTAGATACCTCATGTTGTTTAGAGAAGAAAAGTCATCGTACGTTTTTGTCGTAGGACGCACTGTTTCCGAGACACTTCACAATGTAGGAACCCGTACGAGGTAAAATATCATAAAAATCAATGCTATTGAGTTTTTCCCGAAACTAATAATTTTTGTGATCGTTATTGAACCGTCCGTATTGCATTACAAAAATCTTGCATGAGTGCCATCATTGTGTAATATCTTGAAAACAGTGCGCTCTACAACAAAAACGTAAGATGACTTTTCTCCTCTAAACAAAACAAGGTATCTACCATAAATAACCAATTTGCATTAATATCAGTGGCGTAGAAATTATTTAATAAAAAAGGTAACAACACACCCAGATCTCTGGCACTGGATTGAAGAATTTTTCATCGGAAGTATCAAATCATGTACTTCAATTAGCACAACTACTGTTCAAAATTTCAAATTATTTCGATCAGCCAATTTTTTTATATTTCAAAAATACGAATTTTTTCTTAAAACTTTAACACCCTGTATTTTCTTAACGAAGCGTTTCACGAATATAGTTCATGAAGCAAACTCATATTATTTTTCGATTCTCTATCGTTCCCTAGAGTTAAGTATAGGTAAATAAGTCCCAGCTTATTCGAAGCGGTCTGTAGTAGGTCAAACGATGAACTTTTTCAAAAAACTTTTTGAAAATTCAAGTACAGAATCACAATGGCCATAATTTAAAATTATTTTGGAGTACATATAGATTGTCCCATATGACAGTGGCATATCAAAGTTATGTTTTTTTAAATGGAATGCTCCTATGTTATTGCATTTTTAGATTGTCTGAGAAGAGAAAATAAGATTGGCTTTTACGGTTGGTGTTTAAATTCAGAAGTTTTTGAGTTATAAACAAGTGAAAATCGTAATTTTTCAAGTTCAAGGCCCTGTACAACGAAAACGGCTGAAGATAGAGAAAAACGGCTTACATATCCCTATCTTAACTTTTTATGTACTATCCTATGGTATTGAACCAATTGTACTCTCTTTGATTTTTTTATTTGGCGACGCGTGGAGGAATCTCAGACTTTTTCAAATTTTTTATCACACTGTATAAACATTTCATCTACATCATAGGATAGTACACGAAAAGTTAAAATACGGACATGTAAGCCATTTTTCTCTATCTTCAGCGGTTTTCGTTGTACAGGGCCTTGAACATGAAACATGACGCTTTTCACTTGTTTATAACTCAAAAACTTCTGAATTTAAACACCAACTGTAAAAGCCAATCTTATTTCCTCTTCTCAGACAATCTAAAAATGCAATAACATAGGAGCATTCCATTTAAAAAAACATAACTTTGATATGCCACTGTCATATGGGACAGTGCTTGATTTTTCAAAACTAATATTTTGTTAGAAATTACTCTTTAACCAAGCAGAGCTGAACCCCAAAAAATGAAAATTAAAATCAAAAAATTTTTGTCTTTTATAAGAGTCGTTTCACCTATCCGGGGTCACACGGTATATGCTGCATTTACGCCACTAATAACCCCCCTCTATTTTTCTTCATTTTTGTGTGCTATAAATTATAATAAATAACCGTTTTGTATAAAATTAAAACATTGAGAAATACCTAAGTTCTGCGATGAAAACGGACTGTTTCTAAGTGACTCACTCTGTATAGAGCTTATTATAATGAATGATAATCTGCAAAAAAATAAATCTGATGATTAGGTATGTTTCAAGTTACAGAGTTTCCCTCATAATTACAAGCTATAATTATTCTAACAACCGAGATGAAAATAAATGACCAATTCAGTTTACTGCGTAGTAGTCTCTGGAATAAATACCATTGAAACTTCAACAGCCTGGAGTGTTATAATATAAAAAAAAATTGAACTGGAAAATAAATATCCTAAAACTTGGTTTGACTTGAAATCGAGGAATTTTTGTTTCCCTTTTTTATTTCACCTTAATTTCACCACTCATTGTATCATATAAAAAACGTTATCTCATGGAACTGGAAATATTTCTAATTCTAATCACAAGCTTTTGAAAATATTTTGAAAGTAATAGTCGGGGAAAACGTTACTTAAGCTTAAGAAATAGGAAATTGGAAGAATAGGAAAACCTTTTTGGTAAGATTCTTCAATATTTTAAAACGTGCATGACTTGAAATCGACATTCTTTTAAGTAGCTTTTTTTGTCTGTCTGTCTGTGCAAATCTTGCGATCGATTTTAAACCAACCTCTCGAAGAGCTAGAGACTTGAAACTTTAAACATTGCTTAGAGCTGGATGACAATGCAATACAAACTCGCCCTCATATCTGCATCGGATAAGTTTTTGGAAAATCCCGAGCACCAATGAGAGAGCGCGTGGCGGACCCAGTTATAGCGGGGAAGTTCTGCAGCCGAACGTAAAATTTCACAACATACAAAACTAAAAACCAGAAAATATTTATTTAACTTTTTTTGTTGTCACAAGTACCTAAAAGTAACATACTTTTACACACCGGCGCTTAAAAGTGACATATAAATGACAATTTAAAGCAAGCTTTCATGAATCTTTGTACTTTGACAATATAAAACACCAATCTTCAGAGTTATTTTTCTTGACGACTTAGAATTCAGAATTTGTTTTTTCTTGCATTAACAAAAAATTTTGTAGGCACACGTTATATGCAAAAGGGGTGTTTAAGTCCTTGACTATTGTCAAACTGGGCCTTCGGCCTCGTTTTCCATTTTTTTATCGCGTGCTTAAAAAACTCCCATTTTGCAACTTGTGTCACAAACTACTATTTTGTTGGATCGTTTCATAAAGTTGCCATTTTTATTGTCATTGTGGTTTCGAAATGACGTTCTTTTATGCACTGGTGCTTCAAAGTGACATAAATGACAATTAAAAGCAAGTTATCATGAAGCTTCATGGAGACTGTCACTGTGACAATATAAAGTACCAATCTTTAGATTATTAGAACAATTCAAAAATTGTTGTTTCTTGGCGATTTAACAAAAAATCTTGTGTGACGCACGTTGCAAAAAGAGTGTTTATCTACTCCCTTATGTGAACGTTGACAATTACAAAACAACAAACTTATCTAGTAGTAGCGTGTGTGAGTCGGAAAAAACCCCGAAAATTGTAAATATTTTGAGCCGGAACAAGATTACTTCCCCCCTCCGTTTTCGAGGATGCTGAACACGATGACGTTGTCAGAATTTCTCTTTGGGGTTGCGCAACCCCTCAAAACGGCCAAAAACCACCCCCTAGAGAGATAAACCGCGCTTCAATCCATTTCCCTGCAAAAATAAACCTTCCCCCCGTTTTCGAGAATGCTGAGCACAATGGAGGTGCTGGACATCGCGTGCGACCCCGACCAACCCCTCCACCGGCCAATACTCACCCCCGAAATGGGTTATTTTTTTATGTATATGTAGGGCAAACGATGGACTTTTTCGAAAAACTTTTTGAAGATTCAAGTACAGAATCACAATGGCAATGATTTAAAATCATTTTGGAGTATAAAGAGTGTCCCATATGACAGTGACATATCAAAGTTATGTTTTTTTAAATGGAATGATCCTATGTTATTGCATTTTTAGATTGTCTGAGAAGAGGAAATAAGATTGGCTTTTACAGTTGGTGTTTAAATTTAGAAGTTTTTGAGTTATAAACAAGTGAAAATCGTCATTTTTCGAGTTCAAGGCCCTGTACAACGAAATCGATTCAAGATAGAGAAAAACGGCTTACATGTCCCTATTTTAACTTTTTATGTACTATCCTATGGTATAGTTTGTACTTTCTTTGATTTTTTTATTTGGCGACGCGTGGAGAAATCTCAAATTTTTTATCACCCTGTATAAACATTTCATCTACATCATAGGATAGTACATGAAAAGTTAAAATAAGGATATGTAAGCCGTTTTTATCTATCTTTAGCCGTTTTCGTTGTATAGGGCATTGAATTAAAAAAATGACGATTTTCACTTGTTTATAACTCAAAAACTTCTGAATTCAAACACCAACTGTAAAAGCCAATCTTATTTCCTCTTCTCAGACAATCTAAAAATGCAATAACATAGGAGCATTCCATTTAAAAAAACATAACTTTGATATGTCACTGTCATATGGGACACTCTTTATACTCCAAAATAATTTTAAATTATGGCCATTGTGATTCTGTACTTGAATTTTCAAAAAGTTTTTCGAAAAAGTCCATCGTTTGCCCTACATATACATAAAAAAAATCACCCATTTCGGGGGTGAGTATTGGCCGGTGGAGGGGTTGGTCGGGGTCGCACGCGATGTCCAGCACCTCCATTGTGCTCAGCATCCTCGAAAACGGGGGGAAGGTTTTTTTTTGCAGGGAAATGGATTGAAGCGCGGTTCATCTCTCTAGGGGGTGGTTTTTGGCCGTTTTGAGGGGTTGCGCAACCCCAAAGAGAAATTCTGACAACGTCATCGTGTTCAGCATCCTCGAAAACGGAGGGGGGAAGTAATCTTGTTCCGGCTCAAAATATTTACATGTTCGTCCGACTCACACACGCCACTATAGCCTGAAAGTGAGCCTTTGCATATATCTGTTAGTTGTGTAATGAAAATCAGAAGTCAAAACAGTGTTGTTTTTTCATTACAACACGGTCTTATCATCTACTCATGGGCTACCACCATCAATCAAAAGTGGGGGTAGAAATGATAGAAATGGTAAAAATGGTAGAACAAAGATAATTATTAAGAAGGTATAGGTATACTCTCGGGTATACTCGATATGTAAAATAATGCAAGTATTATAGAGAAAAGGTATAAAATCTGTTATTATCGAAATGAGTGGCACACGCACTGTTACGTATTTGTTCAATAATTTCCATTAAATTGCATCATAGTTCCTGATTGACAGAAATCGAAATCATAATTTATTGTTAATTCAGTAATGTTAATTCTTTCGATTTAGTAGTTATTGATATTAATTGATAATTGACACTGCTATAATTTATTTGCCGTTTCTTGTTAACTAAATTATTCGATTACAAAACATAGGGAATGACTATAATGCCAACTGACAGTTTTATTGAACGCATAATGTAAAATGCCCTTTTGAAACATCTAATAGTGACTTCTTCTTGTTGTTCAGACATTCACAGTTATACTCTTCATTAGTTCAGTGCGTCATATTATTGGTTTGAGTAACGAATGTGTTGTGTCCGTCATATCTAAACACCTTCTTGCAGTCTCAGCTGGTGCTTGGACGGTTTTAGTACTTCCTGATGTCTTATATTCGCAGATTGAAAAAGTATAATCTGTGTATTTAATCGTTTAGGTTATTAGGTTAGGAAAGAGATTATTTTGAATATCAAATATTAAATGAGTGGGAGTGAAGTAACATTGCAACTGAAAATACTTTATCCTAGAAGCCAAAAGAAAGATTATTAGTAAATTTTCGCATTCATAGATATTCAGATTACTTAGTAAATCTAAAATGAAAAGTTAGGTAGTAAGTAAGGTAAGTGGATGCATATAGGGAGTAGATAAAGTATAGTACAATATCTCGAGTTGAAAGACAATTTCACATTTGCGGAAAAATGTCACTTTCAACTCATGTTATGTAATATACTATTACGTAACGGTTAAAGACGCTGTTTATGCATAAAGTAGCTTGGAAGGTACATACAAAAATAATCGCGCGCAGTAGAAGTAATTTAATTAACGAAGCGTAAACAAAAGAAGCGTAGGCGACTTTAGTCCGTGGCAGAAATAACAATAACAGCACATTATAATAATACGAGGGTGAGGGACCAAAATATGGGCTAAAATTTTTATAGAAAAAAATTCATCTACAGGTTGAACTGTTTAGAGATGAATAATATTAAAATACTAAAACCTGACTCGATGAAAAAGTAGCAGACCTATTATTACGTTACAAAACATGGCAGTAACGTCGCATATAATTGTTGAGGTAATTAAAAGGCGCCTAATAATTATTATTATAAATGCTTGTAACGGCAGCATGAAACAAAACAATGGTCGAAAAAAACGAAAATCAACGTTTTTAAATACTTTCACAGAGTTGACATTTAAACGTTCCAGAAAAACAAGTAGTAGGTGACAAAATTTGAGACGTTACTACAAGATTTTGTAAATATTATCATCAACCAACGCAGGATATTTATATACACGGAGACAAGAGCGTAATAATTTAACAAATAAACTTTAAAATGATCACTTCATTATCGAATGATCATCAATGATCAATCATCCGAAACAGGTAGCAGTAGTCAGAGACAAGACGAAAAATACCGCTACTTTTTTCTTCGATTTTACCTACAGCAAAGCAATCCTCCTGTTGGTGTGCAATAACGTTAAATAACCGGGATATAAAAACTAATAATTCATACAAGTATTTCCAAGGATTTTAATACGAAAACATATTATATGACAACACCGGTTCGCGATCAGCGAATCAACACACATGAAGGCCAAATGATAAATAGATAGATGTTTGCCCAAGTATTTGATCTCGACTACTAACACTAACTACAACGACGATCCAACAAAATTCATCACATAAAAAATCACAATTTTCGCAGCAAAAACTCCTGGAAAACCAGGAAAACAAACTAAAAGTTTATTAACATAACTGACCTAGGCGTCGATTCCATTACGTATCCGAAGGATTCGCCGGAAGAAGTGGAGGAACCCGCAGGGGAAGGATACCAGTGAGACGAAGCCATCCCGTTTCCTCCGAAACTCCCAAAGTCACTTAATCCTAACATTTAACGATCGTTCCCGGCGTTCACAATTATACGGAGGACCCACTTCTAGCACCGGTTGATGATCAGTCGATTCGGAACTCACGGTGAGGTGAATTATTATTTACGCATCCACTGTCGTCCTGATGGCGATCAAGGCGCAACTGAACCGCGTCCGTCGCGTCGGAATTGAGTAGCCGAATCCGCGGACTAGTGATGGGGAACCGGATGATAACCGTTATTATTTTTTATTATCCGGGGTACCATTTTGAATACCATCGTAAAATTTTTACATCGCTATCTTAAAAGCTATTATGATTTTATTAACAATTTATAACCGCCGTTTGATATAGTTGGTGTGGAATTCTTCCCATTTTGAAAATTGTGGTGAGGATTAAAGCGTAAAAAGGAACCATGAACAAGAACAGACCGCTTATCTCACGAGGAAGCGCCAAGCGCCATCATTCTGTTTTAGATCCCCTATTTCGACCTTTGACCATATTCAAAAAATTACCAGCTGAACCAAGAATCGGCAGAGACAAGCCGAAATTATTTATCGAAGAGATCTTGTTATTGCCCAACAAGAAATACTTGCTGCTACCGAAGAACAACAGTTACCTGGGTAGAGCTACAGGTTCAATCGATGGTTATCAATTGGTAGACTTCTGGTTGGCGGTCTCTATCCATGGTATGGTATGGTCACATATGTGAAGGTTACAATGACGAATATTGGTAAGGTCTATGCACGCATCAATCTAAATATTTACCTAATCACGGATATTTCCTGTAAGTCATTTAACTCATGATGCTCGATGGTTGTGGGATGACAGTTTAGATGTAAATGACATTTCATTATCAAGGTAGTAGAAAGGACTATTTTCCAGAGTTAAGTGTAACAAGTTTCTTGCACCAGAAAAGCGTAATAAGTCCGTATTCTTAACGCTTTACGACCCTTTAAAATTAAGGTAGAATTTTCAAAACGTAGGTTAAACTGAGAAAAATTCAAAAAACTAGTGGCACTGTGCGTTGGATGCAACCAAATCATTTCAAAAGCTGAGGTACTGCGAATTTACAGGATAGCCTATTGCCTATTGCCAATTTTTAATCTAGGAACCAGGACCGTACTTAAAGAAACATTGTTCGCACTTTTTCTTACAGAAAAATACATTCTCCGATCGACTTTCAGAAAAAAATGGCTTCGGATTCGGCGAGAATAGGAAAAATGCTATGAGATACGGTTTTTAAATATCACGGCACACTTCGACCAGCTTCACAAAACCAAATTTTAAAATGCCGTAAAAGTTCCTAGTTCGATCTATTTTTGTGAAACTGTTCGAAGTGTGCCGTTCGATTTAAGAAGCTCATTTCATAGAATTTTCCCTGTACTTTCCGAATTCGATACCGCTTTTTCCAAGAGTCGGTAAGAAAATACGTTTTTTGAAAAAAAAATGCGAACAGGCTTCTTCAAGTACGGCCCTGGTTCCTGATTTATGACTCTGATCTGACCTGGCAATAGAATATCCCGTAAATTCGTAATACGACAGCTTTTGAAATGTTTTCAATGAATTTTGAAGAACAGTGGAAACAATTTGTGCGGAAAAATTGTTGAAAATTGAAGACAAGACAGGTGCAAGTTCTTAGCTTGATCTGTTTAGTGAAGCTGGTTTGTGATACCGTTTGATTCAAGAGCTCATTTCATAGCATTTTTCCTGTACTTTTCGAATCCGATGCCATTATTTTCCAAGATCGATCGGAAAATACGCTTTTCTGTAAAAAAAAAATTGCCAAAAATTTATTTCCAAGTACGGCCCTGGATTTTCAATTTGCCGATAGGTCATCTTGAAGTGCCTTGGTAGAAGAGTGTTCCTGCTAATTTTTTTCCGATTTCATCAAATCGTTGCAAAGATATCGCCGTTTAAAATGTCAGCCAAAACATAGAAAACACCCTGTATCTTCGTACCGGGTGGCAAAACAAATGTCATAAATTTAGAAACAGATAAACAAGAATAGAATTTGCCAAGAACTTATGAAGAATTTAGTAAACTTTACATCAATAACAAATTGACATCTTTCTAAAATAGAAGAAAATTTTGGAAAAAAAAAATTCTAAATGTTGAAGAAGCCCAGGACAACATCGTAAACTATAGGGATTCTCAACTTAAGTAATCCTCAATAATTGTTGTCCTGGGCTTCTTCAACATTTAGAATTTTTTTTCCAAGGATTTATTGAGGAATTATTCTAGTGACAGGTGCAACCCAAAAGTTACATTTTTGAATTGAAAATAAAGCCCTGTGATACCAAATTTGAATTTTCTCCTTCTCTGTTCAGAAATTCCATGGTTTCAATATTTATCGCAAAGAAATGTTATGTCTATGTCCAGGTAGTGCCGGATATTGTTTGGTAAAGGGGTGGTGCTCCATCATGCTGGAACCATATCACATTATCTGAAACTTTTGGGTTTTCTTGAGCAGGATAAAAGTTTACCAAAGTTTGTCATTTTATTTTGGATAACTGACTTTTGGTAACGAAAATTTTGACGATTTTAATGGTCGTGATAAATAAAGTTGATCGAACAGAAAGCAACAAAAAGAAAAACTTTATAATAAAGCTATTTATACAAGAACGAAGAGAAAGTCGTTACAATATTATCCTTCTTAATAGAAAGGGAGCGTTCCGTTTTCTGTGTGCCACCCTGTAGGTGCAACGTGACTTAAAAGCTCTGAAACAATATCTTAAAAGTCGCAGCAAAAATACTTCCTGACAACTACGAATACAACTCGATATGAAGTAACACCTACTCCTAAAGAATATTTAGTAACAGTTACGATTATTATAACATCTCCCATCAATATCCTCGTCGTTCCTTGTACTCACCTTGGCAACGGAGGACCTTCGGGCGACACGCAGCTCTGCTCTTTCGGCGTTTTCGCCTCCTTGGAGTTGCACGTCTCCCCCTCGTCCATGGCGGACACCTGGAATCAAAAAGAAAGCAACACGTTACATCAATATTGATTCACTCGTACATGTGATGACGCCCGGCATAACACGACCGTTGTTACGATGGTCAGGGCAACGGTGATGAGAGGTGGTAATGGGAAAGATAATTAGAGAGTCTAGCGAGCTAAGAGAGAAAGCGAGCTGTAGATCAAAGGGTTTGTCGAAACGCGTCGATCTAAATGGGAGCTGAGATTCCCGACTACTAACACTAACGGACTATTGTGAGGAAAGAAGGGTTAATTAGAGAAATGGGAGGGGGGGATTAATCGAGTGAAATTAATTTGCGAACTTCGGTCTAACGATAGAAACATGATTTATATTAAAAAAAAAAAAAATAGTTAGGAATGGTATTTATTAATAATTTAAAAGTCTAATTAGAAGATGTTAAGTTCACTGGGGGTATTTTAAGGAGACTATAGGTACAAATTAATGGATTTAGATGGTCGAAGGTCTAAGTAAAGTTAAAATTGGATCGTATTCATTGGAACAGTAAATTAAGGAAAGGACGGGAATTTCAGCTGGATAAAAATAGAGACTATAATTTTCAGAGCGCATTATGTAGGTGGTATTAATAATGACGAGTGTAATTGGGATGGATAATTAATTAATAAGAGCTGGAGGGTAGAACAGTTATCGAAAGGAAGTTAATTGAATTGGAGAAGAAGAACGCGTAATGAACGAGGGATCAAAAATAGAAATGATACAATTTAATGGCAGCACAATATGGAAGAAACTGGAAGGAGTTGAGCAGGTTAGGAAAAGGAAGTTAGCTCTAGTGAATTTGTAGCTGAAGTAGACTGTGCGAGAAAATAATGAGAATTAAAGTCGAGCACGTGCAAAAGTACCTACATTATAAAAAATGGGGTGATTTCGTAGCATTACTAGGAGAGAAGAATCAATTTAAAGAGACTTTCATTGGGAGGTGAATAATTGGAGAATGTTTGGGTTCAGAACAAAAAATAAGAAAGAAATAGTTATCAGTATAACGGTTTACACTCGGTTAATTTTGAGAACAAAATTAATTAATTAATTTAATATTACTATTTATATATGCCTGGTCGTATACAGTTTGTTCTCCACAATATTCCAGTTTTTCAAGATACTTCGAGCTGCAATAGGTGACACTATCTTCCGCCGAATGTCTAGATATTTCGGAAGGAATGGATGTTTGTTCTTTAATTTTTATTCTTGTTCTCTGAATTCCAATATAAAATCTTCAAAGTCTTTTTTAGAACAAGACACACTACTATCCATGAATGCGACCAATCGCTTGTGGGTGGGGGTGAATAAATATTTTAATTTTCTTAACTAACAACTAACTTGGGGTGTTGATAGGGAGAGACACCAGAAGACAATCATTTAATATTAAAACTAAATTATCATTTATCAGTAATATTGAAAGTATTTTGTGACCTGGAATCTGCTAAAAACCACATTTAATGACATCATCATTAAATTTTATCAAAACATACCATGAAAATGTTTGCTAAATGTTTGATAAAGACATTCAGAAATGCTCGAGTAAATTCTTACCTGAGTAATAAGTAATAAGATAAAGAACATTCCCTTAAGCGTTAAAGAAAATAGGTTCCTTGAAACAAATTTAGGAATGCTTGTAGGGTGGTCTATGTCATAATGTCCCTGACAAAATTTGGGTTCATTATAATGATAAACATTTTTCCCATTGTGAGCTCCATTCATCAATAGTATATCTACATAAGCCACTCAAAAATTAAAACCCTCTTGCGCCTCAATCGCATAAATAGTGAAGTTTTATACCTATGAATATTATCATCACCATTTTGGAATTTGGCTTGTTGAATTTTTCAAGGTCATATCATATTAGTGTAGTTGTTTACTTTAAAAATTTCAGTTAGAATCCTTTAAAAATATGCTCATATGTATATGATTACAGAAATTTCGTAATTTTTGCCCTTTTCCTACCTACGCCACTGGCTTATTAACGGAAAAAATTGAAAAAAAAATTACACTAGCGAAAAGTTCGCGTAAAACACGTTCTTTCCGTCCTGTTAGCTTAATTTCCAAGTTTTTTCTATCTCGCATACAAGCGTTAAAAAAAATACAAATTTTTCCGAAAATTTAAAAGGCCGCCATTTTAAAACGGCTCGAACGATTTTGCTCAAATGCAATACCAGACCACTCCTCATGGATATCTTTCTCCTACAAAAATTTCAGTCCACTAGATTGAAAACTGCGGCCTGAAAAGTTGCCACAAAAATGTTTTCTTCTTTTTGGGAACTTTGAAAGGACACCCTGTAGAAGTGATGCGAGTTTGGAGAACTTTTTCAGCGAAATTTGAAAGCCTTCGGTAAGTTCTACAAAATTGCAAAATTTCGCATTATGATCGTGAAAGATACCTAGGGCTGCAGAGGCGTTTAGAAAATAAAAAATTTGAATTTTGGAGAAATAAAAAATTTGAATATATCCGCCATTTTAATTATTTATTTCCTGAATTTTTCTCATGGTTAAAGGTTATTGGTATAGTTGTGTACTCTGCAAATTTCAGATCGATTACATTAAAAATGTAAAATACTAATAAATGGTCATAAACAATTTGCAATTTTTACCCTTTTCCTACCCACGCCCTTGGCTTGTTACTAGAAATAATGCAATTTTTTTACCATTAACGTAAAGTTCGAAAAATGTTGTCCCGATCCTGTTAATTGAGTTTCCAAGTTTTGTATTGCTTATACAGGGGAAAAAATATCAATTTTTACAAAATTCAAATCGCCGCCATTTTAAAACGGGTGACCGATTTTGCTCAAATGCAATAGCAGAATTATTGGTTATATTACTGCCATAAAAATTTCAGCACCTATTTTTCGATTTTTATCACCCTGTATAAGTCTCGCGACTTAGAACATTTTTTTAGCGAACATTCAAGGTCCTCCATACCACTTTTCGTGATCTGGGAGTCATGATCGGTAGGAATTTGATGAGTTTGGGTGATTTTCGTAAAGTGGTCAGTCACTAAAATTGGTGTAATAAATTGTTTACATTTTTTTCATTATTTTAAATACATATTTTTAATGGAGCTTCAAAAGTCACCTCCTTGTTTCCGACTTTCTAGTCATCTCCATGAAAAACTACATGTCTTTGAATGTTGTAAACAGTTAGCAACTTGGCCTATTGGAGTGCAGTTTGCACTGGAAGATTTTTAAATCGAGCCGCCACCTTCACCACAAAGTAGAAAAAAATCAGCTGTCAACAGAATGGCGATGCTGCCACTTTTTGCTCAAATGAAAGGACCTGGATTTTTTCGTATTTTTTAATGGCACTTCCAAAGACAAGCGCATATCAGTCAATATGGAATAATAAAATTTGTTCGACGTTTCAAAACCTTTTTCCATTAGAAACACGTAATCTTAAACTAAGAAAAAGTCTAATAAGCCCGAAACTAGCGCTTTTAGATTCGCAACAGCAGAATAATAGAATAAGAGCATGGTGAATAACAACCATTCTTCGCAAGTAGAATACGCTATTTTATCTACGACTATATGAACAAAAATCATCAAACACATTTTTTGTTTTAATAAGCTAATAATAATTTAGAAAAAGTAAATTAAATTATTATTAATTTGCAATTTTCTTATATTTAGTATCTTTTTTGTTATTGTTATATTCATACATATATTAATAAATCCTTGACATCGAGAACCTTGCCTGAAGGTTATTTTACAAGAAACTGGATAGGTAATAATTATAACTGGCTTTATTTTATGGCTACATTACCTGGTGCTAATTAGGCAACTTCATCATATTATTATTCTATCGTAATTAGAAAAAATAGATAAATGTATAAAAAATAAAATATCAAGAAACTCAACGAACCACTTATCCTGGTGTAATTTATAATTTTCTTGCCTTCTAAAAAGGATTATCCATCTGCAATTAGTAATTACCTATGCATGCAATTATAAGAAAAATCGCGAAACTATTCATAAAAAAGTGGCCCGGTTGATACGATAGGTAGAGCAAAGAAAAGTAAGCGGGGGTTTGGTTAGTAAAAAAATTTCGTAAGGGCATCCCTATTCACCAAGAAAAAAAATTATACACATTTTTTATCTGATTAGAAAATCTAACCTCAAAAAAGTTATGTCTAAAACTGCTTACCTACTGATTCATCATTTTTCTACCAACGAGGCCACTTATTTTTGAAACATCCTGTATACAGTGTGTCCCCGGATGGACCTAACTATACTTATAAACTTCCTTATTTTGCATCTTAGGAAAAAAAGTCATTCTTCAGAAAAAGTTGTGCTTTATCTAGAATATCTGAAGCCGCTGGCAAAATTTTGAAATAATATACAGGGTGGATACAATTCATTTATTACAGTTTTTACCATGTAAAAAAGTTTATACAAAACTAATTCCACATGTTGCCCTCCTAACGTTACACATTTTTCAACCAGTGATCTAAACTTTTCAAATACTAGATGAATGGTCTCTTCATTTATGCGCGCTATAGCTTCCGTAATTTTTTGTTTCAAAATATCTTCATCATCTTGCAAATCATGCTCGTAAACTTTCTGTTTAAGATATCCCCACAAAAAAAGTCTAATGGAGTAATGTCTGGAGAGATTTATAAAATTTCAATTAATTTTCTTTCCTTTCAAATAGGATGTACCTGTTTTTTTTTTACTATTTCTTTTAAGTTTCATACTAATTTTAGATCACCTGTTGAAAAATGTGTAACGTTAGGAGGGCAACATGTGGAATTAGTTTTGTATAAACTTTTTTACATGGTAAAAACTGTAATAAATGAATTGTATCCACCCTGTATATTATTTCAAAATTTTGACAGCGGCTTCAGATATTCTAGATAAAGCAAAACTTTTTCTAAAGAATGATTTTTTTTCCAAAGATGCAAAATAAGGAAGTTTATAAGTATAGTTAGGTCCATCCGGGGACACACTGTATACTTTAAAATAATAATTCTGCTAGTGTATATTTTTATGTTGTCAATCGCTTTATGTTTTAATAAAATGATAATTCCAAACAATTTCTTGTAAATAAATTGCTTGCGACAGAGTCTGAAGTTCGAAGTCTATATCGCAGAACCACACTTTAATCCACAAACGATTTGCTTTTTTCTAGAAATTCTAGTCCATAATTTTTTTACGGTGCGTGTATTTCACTGTCAAAGCAAAATCAAAGAGAGAGAGAGAGAGAGAGAGAGAGAGAGAGAGAGAGAGAGAGAGAGAGAGAGAGAGAGAGAGAGAGAGAGAGAGAGAGAGAGAGAGAGAGAGAGAGAGAGAGAGAGAGAGAGAGAGAGAGAGAGACAGACAGACAGACAGACAGACAGACAGACAGAGAGAGACAGACAGACAGAGAGAGACAGACAGAGAGAGACAGAGAGAGACAGAGAGAGACAGAGAGAGACAGACAGAGAGACAGACAGACAGACAGACAGACAGACAGACAGACAGACAGACAGACAGACAGACAGACAGACAGACAGACAGACAGACAGACACAGACAGACAGACAGACAGACAGACAGAGACAGGCAGAGAGAAAGAGAGAGAAGGGAGACGGAGAAGAATCCCCGCAGGACAGACGTCCAGCAACACGAGAGAACCTAGACTCGGTTTTTCGTGACGCTTACCGCACATCAGCATATTTAATAAACCACAATCCGCATATCCCTCGGGTCAGACCTTCGGATCTTAAATCGTCGATTTTCAAAATATTTAAAGTTATTATTTTGAGTTTTTCTTTGAAATAAAAGTATCCTTGATTCCCAGGACCTTGGAACCCGGAGAAATGTATCGATTTTACAAGAAACATGGAAAGTCCAAAGAGGACACAAGAAACGAGATATTCAGGGTATCAGTCACGAGGAAAAAAGGAATTAGTTCCTCCTAATTTCCAAAGGGGATAAATGGCAAAAAAAGGGAGGTAAGTATAACCTCCCAACAAGTTGGTATTGGTATTGGTATTTTAACTAAATGTGAGAGATGGTTTATTAGGTCCCAAACACTGAAGCCAGCGGGCTTATTGTATTTCTCACATTTAGATTCTCCTTGATTAGAAGAGCTCCGTTCCTTTGACAAGGTTTAGCAGCCCGCTAACCAAGGTTTTTTCCGCCAGATGGCTCCCGGGACTGATTGGTCCCAGGACCGCATAGCGCGTTCGTGCGAGTGCTGGACACTCGAATATCACATGAGAAGCTGTCTCGTCTTCTTCATTGCATAGTCTACAAATTGGGTCTTCTCTGTATATCCCCAGTTTATGTAGGTGTACTCTTAGGTGGCAGTGTCCTCCCAACAAGTAGTAAGTACTAATCTTTTTCATAGACGGTTTCGGTAATGAGAATGGTTACATTGGAGCAGGATTTAGGTTGAGCGGAAGGAGAGATCTTTTCCATAAAGCGACTAGATGAATTTGAGCGTGATCAGCGTTACATCGGTCTAAATAAGCTTATTAAGATTAAGAAAATTAAAAATACAGTGCTCAAGATGAAGATAAATCCAGATATCTATTATTGTGGGGATCAACCTCGTCTTCCTAAGGGTGGAAACAAAGAGAGCGGCTCAAGGTACAAAAGAGTAATACAGCCCTATGTGTATCGAAGTTTGTAAAGGCGTTAATGAATCTGTTAACGAAAAAAATATATATAAAACTAAAATTTTCTTACAAAATCCGAACTTACAAAGCGTTCGGAATTAATTTTTTTGGTAAAGCTCGCTAGGTACCTATAATTTATTTCCAAGCAATTTCGCAAAGTAATTTCCACGCGACCTTAGAACACTCAATCGAAGTCCGTCCTTCAGCCCTCTAATAAGCGTAAAATGAATGCCATCTCTAATTTGGAATCATCGCTTCCTGGTAGGTGTATGTCGTTAATTAGTCCCCAAAGTAATTAAGCTTATTTTTAATAAGCTTCTCGGTGATAAGAAGCAACAGAGAATCCTTGAAGGAAATAATTTTCATTTTTTTATTGCAGCCAGGAAGGGCAATTAATAATGTACTAAGTACTTATGTACTGGTAAATAAAAAGTAACTATACTACAGATAATACACAGATAATATATGATAATATATGGACTTGATAATCGTTATTAAATCAACAAGTCAACTTTAATGAGAATTCTAGATTTTGCTTACTTTAATTGAATTGAATCACTGCTCTTAAAAAATCAGGAAAGATTCATATTTATTTGGATTAAATTCACATTCTAAGAGCAATTCCTTTCATAACACGGAATAAGAGTTCATTTTTTATTTTTCTTCCTATTAAAATCCACAACCAAGGAGTTTTACCACAAAGTGACAACAGTGTCAGTGATTTCGATTATTTAAATTAACATTAGAGTTGGCCATGAGATGAGTCCGTGTATCTCTGATAATGTCATACCGCGTTGTCGAGGTTTGTTTGTCTATTATTTAATTTTTGTCACTGATAATATTGGCTAGAATTTATAATTTCATGAAAATCGTTACGTTGTTGCCATAGTAACAATTCTTCAGATAACTAGACTTTCTTACAGATATCAATAATAGTATATTGTTTCATTAAGATTATTCAAATATTATTATTAACAATCGAGCTTATAATTTTATATATTTATAATTCAAAAAGAAGTTGAGAACTTTGACTGCAAAAGTTTGACTCAACTAATACTTTGTTCGATGGATCTTTACGTGACGTCATTACTGTCAATGGTATGAACCAAATCAAGTCAGGATTTCCGCTTTGATAAGACAGTGACGTTCCGATGTTGTATTTAGATGAACGGTATTTTTATAACTGAAGAAATAATACAAGCATGTAAACTTTTATACCTTTGTGTATTGTTGATCGGGTGTGTATTGTTGGTCGCGTATTTTTTTTACACTGCGGTGCATTCCTGGTGGTGAAATTATGAACTATAATTCACCGCCAATTTAAATTCACCGCTAATTTGAGTTCACCGCCTCAAATTAAAAAAATCTCGAAGGGCTATTTGAATCTAGGTCTTTACCAACCAACGGTAAAAGACTTGACTTACTATCTTTAGAATAATCAAAACTCCTAAATCTCCTCCGATAGAACTGGAACTGGATGGGGTGCTATAATTGAAGTCACCAGAAGGAGAAGGTCGTAATGTACACTTGAAAAAATGTATTTTTGCTACAATAGACGGTTGCGCCAGAAAGCCGTTCTCTATGAAAGAGACTTTAATGAGTTGCTTCATCAAATACTTCGACTACATTTTAAGATTCCTGAAAAAAAAGATGAGAGAATTATAAGCAATTCGAGTCTATTTAGCCATGCCTTCTTTAAATATCTGCTGCAAGCTTCGATAGTCTTTTTTTAATTTTACCTCCATTTGCAATGGGTCTTTTTGAGACACCTGCGATTATGTTTATCGCTGAAGTCCAGTGGTCAAAAAAAGTGTAACCATATTTTGCTACTGAGCATGAGGCCCACAAACGAGCGGATTATTCCGTGCTATAAATAAATCCAAAAAATAGCTGAAAAGTAAAACTGAAGCTTTTTGAACAAGATGTTCATCAAATGAAAATAATAAGCGATTCCAGGCTATTTAGCCATGTTCTTTGACTTTCTGCTCCGAGCTCCGTCAGATTTTTGAAATTTTACTTCCACTGGCACGGGTCATTTTTGGGACACCACAACCTGCGATGATGTTCATCACTGAATTCCAGTGACCAAAAAAATATTTAACAACTTTTTTTTGGTTATTTAACAAGACAGAAAACTTTTTGAAGACAGGCTTCTTTGCAATGCCTGAGAAATTGGAAAAAAAAATTAAAAAAAAAAAAGAAATTATAGCCACTTCATGTCATCTTTTTACAGAATTTGTATGAAGCTTGACTTGAAACACCATAAGAGTTAGAGTATCAAGGTAAAATGAAATTAGTAAAGTTTAACCGATCTTCTCGCATCTCAAGCAAAGAAGAAAGTCAGCAGTGTATAATTATAAACTGCATGCTGTATAAAAATATACTTCATTATTGAAATGCCAACAAGGTGATAAAATAATGTCATTGCGTTACAACAAGTAGATATTATACATAATATTATTATTATAATATTCATTTATTGCGTCATTATGCTCTTTCTATCCATGTCAGTAGTTGGCGTTGGCATCCGCATGATCCTTAGGACAAAAAATCACATAAATTAATGGAGTCACCGGAGTATCAAAATGTGCCAAAGCAGACACGCAAAAAAGACGGTGTCATAGAATTGAGGATATATATCTAGTACAGGAGACAGGAGGACTCGAATCGTGGGCGAGACTATGGGAGGGAGCACTGAATACTGAATGGGAATCCACGCGCGGTCCCCCGTTGGTTTAATTGGGACCCCTTGACGGGCTGACGACTATTCATGATTCGTTAACTGGCGACTGCCACCAACACGAGTCACCGGATTGAAAAAATTCCGTCATTCATGGCGTAACTAGCAAACAGCAAAATGGTACGCACACGCTTCGAAAATAACGGCATTGACGCAAGACCGGCTGTGGCAACCGAATCGGGACGGGATACATGAATAAACACCCTCTCATACCTCTCTTTGTGGCGTTACAGCTTTACATCGTCCATTTCTTAAAACTCCTACTTCTTAACTTCTCAAATAGGGAACACCGAAAAAAACACAATGTTTCTTTCCATCATGCAAAGTGTAGGAAGTGTACGCCTTACAAGTACAAGTAAAAGTAATTTCATCATTTGCTGTGCTGCAGTGCGCAATTTGGTATTGGTCTAATCCAGTTTCCCCAAGGTGCAAAATGAAAAGAATGTCGACGAAGTTGCGAAATTTTGGGTGCGTTCAGCAACTAACAATATACAGTAAGTCTCAACTATAATTTGCATTCCCTAAAATCTCCGATTTCGTCCAACTTTCGAAAAAAAGCTGAAACAGATCAATTTAAACCTAAAGAGGGACATTATCATCCCAGTGCCAAAGTTATTTTTGCATCTCTCTAGGCCCTTCAAAAATATTCAAAAATTTAAAAAACAAGGGGGTCGAGTGACACATCATTTTGACGCTGGTTTCATTGTCTATGCGGCCATGGTTTTTTTTCAATTGCGAATTATTCTTTTTTGAGGACACGTTATAAGATGACCGGTCTTGACCAAATAATAGCTTAACTGGGGGCTTATTTACCAGGGGTAAAGTAAACCCGCGCAATAGATCTCTGCATTTCATGGTATAAGTGATTTCACCGAATATTGCATTCAGATATTTGTCGCAAAATTTTGGATGCGTTCAGCAACCAACAATATTATACAGCAGTAGTAGTAGTATGGTGGGTAGGGGTGGTACACCCCAAGCGACTAGGCCACCGAGGGCCCTTTTCGCCTTACCCGAACCATGGTGAAACTCCTACTCGAACCTCCCCGACCTTTTAATAAAGGCCAGAAGGTTGTTGTATGAGAGGAGTTTCATTTCTTCCTCTTGTAGCTCCTCAGACCCATAGATGTTGAGCCTGAGGTTGCTGTATACCTCGCATACGCCTACATAATGGTGGGAGTCCTTGTCATCCATTCCGCATTTAGGGCAGACCGGGTCCCGAGTGACCCCCATCACTTGCAGGTGTCTGTTCAGACTGCTGTGACCGGCGAGAACCCCGACTAGTAGTCTGAGTTCCTTCCGGTTCATTCTGGACATGCTAGTCCATCTGTTTCCGATCGGACCGGCCAGAAACAGCCTGGCCTGTCTGCAGCCTGGTGCTGTTTCCCAGTGGTTCTCTAAACTTGTGCAGGAACCCACACGATATGCACCGATTTTCTGTCCGCCAGTCTGTTCAGCGCCTCGACACATTCCTGGACCAGTGGGGAGCTGGTTCCGTGTGTGCCCAGCGCTTTCGCGGCGGCCTGACTATCCGTGCATATGTATATCGTCCGTTCCCCGGCTTCTATTATCTGCTCCAATCTAGCTGCTTGCAGGATAGCATAAATCTCCGACTGGAAGACGGTTGCGGTGGACCCAAGAGGAAAGGATCTTCCCAGTTTCCGTCCAGCCAGGTAGAGCCCCGCTCCTATGTAGCCATTTTTGTTCCTGGAGTCGTCTGTGGAACAAACTAGTCCTCCTTGTTCGAAGGCTACCTCCCTTTTTTCCCACTTTTCCTTTTCAGGAATTTGCAGGGTAAATTTCGTGTTTTCTCTGTTATTCCTTGTTTTTGAGGTAGACATAAGGTTTGAGATTGGTATCTCCATCTCGGCAACCTTGGCTATCTCTGTGTGTCCTTTGATATATTTGATTGATATTTATATTGAGGGTGTCAGATGCGCTGCGACCTATTACAGATCTATTGTGCCCCCTCTTCTCTGCTCCTTTGGAGTATATTCCCTTCATTGAAGCAGCCTCTCCAACTCCGCTTCCCTTAGGAATTTCAGGATTTGAAGGGGATCAAGGCCGGGCAAAGCCCCCCCGTTGAGCTGGTGTTGACCCAGAACATCGTTTCTTTCACGTTCTAGGGCTTCGCAGTTCATCAATAGGTGACGAGGCGTCTCGTTTTCTTCCCTGCAGAGTCTGCAAACGCCATCTTTTTCTATACCAAGTTTCCTCAGGTGTTCATTGAGCTTGCAATGACCTGTTAGGAATCCTGTTAGCATTCTGAGACTTCCTTTGTTGAGGGTCAGGAGTTTCCTTGACCTTTCTCGGTTAAAGTTCCCGAGGAGCTCTTTGGATTGTCTCAATCCTGAGAGGTTATTCCAATGGGTTTCTCTCAGTTTTTCTTCTTCTTTCCGAAGTTCTGCCTTGAAAAACGTGTCTTCAAGGCTACAGAATGGTTCTGGTCCTATAAAGGGCGTCGATGCTCCTTTTCTTGCCAATGAGTGGGCACGTTCGTTTCCCTCAATCCCAGTGTGTCCTTTGTATCCTCCACCTTTCCATAATCCCGAATCACGCATTCTTAAGTGGGCCGCCATGGCCTCCCCTTTTATCCAAATGGGAAGCGGTGGCAGCTGCAGAATGACATTCAGGGCTGCTGAGAGGGTGGTTCTCATTGCACCTGTTATTAACAAACTGGCGAGCCGTTGGAGTTTAGCTAGCCTGTTTGTGACGGTATTGCTTGTGGTTGTTTTCCACCAGACCACCGAACCATAGCTGATTCTTGGTCTGATGATGGCCGTGTATAACCAGTGCATTATCTTCGGTTCTAGCCCCCACAACTTGCCTATTGTCCCTCTTAGCTGCCATAGAGATGACACAGTTTTTGTGACTATTCTGTCAATCTGTGGCCTCCAGGTCAGCTTTTCGTCTAGTACCATTCCAAGGTATTTGGCCTCCCCACTAAGAGTTAAGAGTTTGCCGAACAGCTTGGGTGGTTTAAATCCTCTTTTTTCCCTTTTCCTTGTGAAGAGGACCATGTCGGTCTTTCCGGGGTTAATGGTCAGCCCGGCCTCTTCACACCATTTTTCAATTATCTTACATGCACTCTGCATGTATTATACAGCAAGTCCCAACTACAATTTGCACTCCCTAAAATCTCCGATTTCGTCCAACTTCGGAAAAAAAAAATGCTGAAACATGTCAATTCAAACCTCCAAAGAGGGACATTATCATCGCAGTGCCAAAGTAATTTTTGCATCCCTCTAGCGTCCTCTTCGAAAAATCTTTTAAAAACAAGGGGGTTGTCCGTTATAAGATGATCGGCCTTGGTCAAAAATAGCTTAACAGGGCTCATAAAAATGTAAGGTAAACACGTGCAATAGATCTCTGCATTTCATGGTATGAGTGATTTCACCGAATATTGTATTTAGGTATTTGTCGCGAAATTTTGGGAGCGTTCAGCAACTAACAATATACAGCAAGTCCCAACTACAATTAGCAATCTCTAAAATCTTTAATTTCGTCCAACTTTGCAAAAGAGATTTGGCGACTTAGCTTTTAACAATCAATGAATAAAACAAGCTAAACAAAGAAAGAAAAAAAAGAGAGACAGATAAAGAGATTGTGTAGTTAAAATCATGTAAGATGATTCTAATAAATAAAAAAAATCCTGCATTCAATTAAATAAAATCTAACATTATGGCTATAGCATTTAACTCGAACCATTATATTAAAAATGGTAGGCCATTAAAGTACATACATGAGTGGTAGGTGCGCAATGCGCATACAGAGGTAGTTTTCCAAGACCTGCATTATTAGTTGTTATTAATAGCCGGAGCTCTAGAATTACCCGTAAAAGCACATAGAAATTTAACCTTGAGATAATTCTGCTTGTTTTATGGTCAGTTTTTGGACGTGTTTATGTCAACTTGTCCTCTACATGACCTACCCTACCTCAAACCGTGTAGCTGGCCAAGCACTTTGTATTCCGGTGCCGAAGGATCCCACGAAAACACTCCAGGTAACAGCTAGACGAAAACAATGAGCGGGATATGCATGCAAGTTCATTGCTTCATTAATCTGCCGGTCTCCGCACCGCATGGGGAACCGACGGAGTTCACTCGTCGGGATGGAATCGTATTCTAAATATAGGGGGGAGGGGGGACGGGGGGAGGGCAAATTCATAGGACATGGTTCTACAAAAAATGAAGAATTAACTTTTTTACAGTCGGCAAAATTATAAAAATAAATTGGTCAAGTGTGTTAATACACCCATCAACTTAATCCGTTCGTAGCGAGGTTCGTAGCAAGTACAAGTACATTATACAGGGTGCCCGGTTTCAGAGAAAATGCATGAGGATCTGTAGTTTATCTTAAGAGAAATGGAGTAGGTAGGAGAGACGAAGTAGGTAGTAGAGACGAAATCGAAGAGAAAAAGTTGCATATTTTTGTGCTGATTAGTAAGCTGAAAAGAAAAAGCTTATTCAGTAATTTTTTGAAACACCCTGTATGCCGTTTGCCGTTATAATAATTGTTATTAGAAATATGTTAACATAACATACAAAAATCGTGTTTAAAAAAATAATATTTGCCCTTTTAAAAGGAATTATTGGTAGATATCGATCACTGTTAATACAGTTTAATAATACCTTAATATTCGAGCAATTGTTCCACCAAATACCATTCTAGCTTAGATTTTTAGTGAGATATTTTTTTATGCAGTTGTTTTCTCATACCTACTTACTTTCACTTGGGAAATTTAACTCGATCTAGAGCAAAAATCAATCGAGTTACGCTCTCGTGATTTTTTCAACAGCAAGTAAGTGCTCGAGAACAACTGCAAAAAAGTATCCGGCTAAATCTGAGCTCTAATAATGGTACATATTACAACCGAAAATTTTGTTCTGTTGACCTTTTTCTTCATTTAAGAAATCAGTGAGCCTGAAAGTTTACTTACTAGTTACTATACAGGAAAGTTGAATTAAAAAATTGATTTTTTATTAATTGATACAAAAATCTTTGCCTTGATGTTCATGAAACTTGGCATGTTAGTTTAGTTAGCAGGATGCTTTTCATTCTTGAATAATTTTTTTAACGTGCACTCCGTATCTCGGAGATTATAACATTTTTCCTTAAAAAATAACAAGGACCCACGCCTTAAATTTAAAGTCACTACTTTTGTAAGACCCTGGATAACTGTACTAAATTTTATTGTTATTTTGGAAATTTTCGAATAATTCTGTTACACCCGAGATCACACCCTGGATACATTATCTAGGAACTTTTATTTTTTATGGCACTACACGAGAATAAAATATTTTTTGAAGGGTATGTTTCTAATTTGCTCTACTTTCTCGGAAGTTATCAGTTTCTTTTGTTTGTTTGCTTTGATGTGAAACTTTAGAAAACGTGCATATTTTCGTGTTGGGAAACTTTCGCGCCATTTTATGGAAAAGTATAAAAGACTTGATGATATTGGGCTTAAACTGATAAAAAACTTCAAAAAAATTGCTTGTTTCGTGTCGGCAATATTTCAATGAGAAATTTTATCTGTATCACCGAAAACCATGAATTTTCTGGTACCTATTGGGCACACTTTCTCTCAAAAGTGGGGGAAATTTGCGTTATTTTGGATGGCAATATTTCTACATGAAATTTTCTCTTTTTTTCGGAAACGATGAATCAACTTTTTTCGTATCTTCAACTTACTCTAATCCAAACTTAAAAAAATTAGAAAACTTTCAAGCAATTTAATAGGAAAGCATGAAAATTTTATTTCGGATTACGGGCTTACTTTTATTGGAAATTTGGGAAAAATTGTTTTGTTCCATATTAGCCATGCATACAGGTTTTTTTTTTTAATAAATAAAATAAATATTGTATGGCTGTGGTAAAGCCCAAGTGTCAGGAGTTTTCGAGCAGCCTCAACGGCCTCTGACGTAACTTAACTTAACGATTTTAATGATGTGACCAAATTCAAGGGTGTGATTCCTGGGCACGTTACAAAAAATAAATTTCATATGAACATGTTATGTCTGAAACGGCTCAACATTTTAGCTACAGAGTGTTGAAGTTTCAAGAAAAAATGTATTGTGTGTATCTCATGTACAGTGTGTACAGTCATCTCTCAATAAATATGGTCACATGAGTTTGTTTCGTACGGTGCATAGTTTTTGAGTAAAAAAAATAAAAAAATTGTCCTTTACATTCAGCTAACAATGACAGTATCAAAAAATATTACCAACATGTTCATGCAGACAACTTTTTTTTTACGCAAAAACCATGCACCATACGAAGCAAACTCAAGTGACTGAGTTGACTGAGCGATGACTGCGAGGATCTTAAAAAAAATATTATTTAACCAAAAGCAGTGGCGTGTCACTTTTATCTTCAGCAATATTGAGGGAAAATATCGCGCGCACGGCACTGGTGGAAATAAAAAAGCCGTATATCAGAAAATGCGGCTTCATGTAAATAATGTATGCACCAAATTTCACAGTTGTTAAATGTTCTTCTTTGTTTTGGGTTTTAGGTTCCTGATTTACTAAGAAGCAAGGTTCAATAAAAATAATCAAAACCAAATTTCACAAAAATAACAAGTCTGGTATGAAAGTTATGAAAGTTTTTTCTTGAAACTTCAACACCCTGTAGTTAAAAAGTTATAAGCCGTTTCGCACATTTTCATACTAAACTGTGTGGTGGTAAGAACCTTGTGGCTGCTGTTGCTGGTCGGTGGTTCTTACCACCAACAGTAGGTGTCGTTATGTCTTGCAAGTCACGGATTTAAAATCCACTGATTTGTTTAAGACTGGCGGGCTCTATGGCTTTCGGCATCACTGGTCCTTGCTTTCTTGGTGTGCCACGCTGAAGAGGTCAAATAAGACCGAAACAGCGCTGTTCGTGGCTCCGGATCTGCTTGGATTTGTGTTGCTGGTTGCCATGGAGCTCATTTTATAAGTAAAGCCCAATATTATTTTTCTATCTACATGTATACCTATAGGAAATTATTTCTAGGGGAAGGGGATGTAAATTTTAAGAACACTTGTCATTTCGTCATTTCTAGTGGCCCTATTTCAATGAACAATTCGCTGCATTTTATGAGAAGGTAAGAAAAATGTGTTTGTTGTCTTTTTGTGGTGGCCATACTTTAATGTGAAAACTGAGAAAATAAACTTTCTTGAATCTTGATGGCGTTGACCGTTTTCCATTGAACCATTCTTCATTTTATGCTTGAAAAAACATTTTACACTACATTGACAGTTATTGTTAATTTTTTCTGAAGACATTAAAATATGTACATCAAAAACTAATCATCGGCTAAAAAAAAAATCGGGGATGAAAATTGTTCTTCTGGAAGAGGGACATCCAATGATACCAAATTCGACCCCACCACCTCCACCCTCTAGGGATGATGGGAGGGGACAACTTTGAAATCTTAGATCAGAGCCAACGGTTTTTTTTTATTCCGCAGATTCGGATTTTACGGCTGACAGACAATACCTATAGAAACGAGGGGGGGGAGGGGGGTCAGGGTGAATGTGATATTTTAGTTAGGAACCCTGATTTTTTGTTAAAGATTCAGACTTATGTCTAAAAATATGAATAATTTGTTTGAACTTTTATCTCTTTTCATGGATCTGTTTTGTTTTTTGTTCAACTCCAGTAGGTAAGTAAGTAGCAGGACCAGTTGAAAAAAATAGGATTTTTTTAGATTACGGTGTCATCAATCATTAATCTAGAAAAAATATTTCAAAGAGATCCTACGTATTTTTGGTCGTAAAAGCTGAATATGACATAAAAATAAAGATTCTTAACTAAAAACTAAAATTTCATAATATGAAAAATTATGAATATTATAAAAAATTCTAAAACGACTTTTTCCTGATCCAAGCGGTTTTTTTTTATACAAGCTGTCCCAGAATAAAGGGGACAAATTTCTAAGGTAGAATATTTATTACACTTGGGAATATTCCCTATAGTTGGAAAGAATATAACTTTGTTATAATACTCAATTTAGACATTTAGAGGGTAAGTTCATTAAGGCTTTTTGTTTACTGTGAGGTTGGCCAAACTTCACAGGCTGATTTTTCAGACTAAAGTAAACAAAAAAATTCCCATTAACGTGTGTCCGGAAATGCACCGTTTTTATACAGGGTGTCAGGGTGTCGAAGAAATATTATTTTTCCAGTTTTTTGACGATATCTCGGGAACCATAATTATGAGATACAAAGTTCAGCTCTTATACACACTATGTGCTCACTGATCCCCTTATTTCTCCCTAAAATAATTAAAAAAAAAATCAGTAGCGTAGATTTAGGGTATTTTGAGTTAAGGGTTTCGACCCCCTAATTTCTATGCCTCCGGAATAAATGCAATTTTAAGCAGCGCATTTGAACCGTCCATGTTTTCTACACCAAAAAGGTACTCTTGGTTAACGGCTCTAATGTGAACCGTTTCAGAGAAAAATGTCATTTTATGGGAGAAAACATTAATTATAGGAATAAATTTTCACTTACTTTCATTTTTCCAAAATGCTGTTGAAAATCGTTAAAAAAGTGATGTTCTCTCTGATAAAATGACTTTTCTCGGAAACGGTTCATTTCACACTTTCGCGACAATTCCAGTTTAATGACAGGAATGACGCATTGCCGGCCAGTGTGAGTTCTACTAAATACATGGTAGAATGATTCCGCATTCTACGCATGTTCGAGACGTGTGGACTGGCCTGATTATTCGACGGCGCCTCATGGAACTATATAAGAGCCGCCGTGGCTGGAGATAGTCAGTCATATCCTGAATGTGAAAGCATTCAGCATATTATTAGAAAGTAATAATAGCCAGTAGTATTTAGTGATACATAGTGAATTGTGAAGTAGAAAACAGAAGTGAAGTATTTATAGACAAGTGGTGTAATATATGTGTGTGGAAGCAAGAGGACAGCTGATTATTTAGATTTAGAGGTTATAAGTTAATGACTTGTATTAGAGAATAAAGAATTTAACAGACTTTAATATTGATTTTAATAAGTGTGAGACCCGTAACAATACTAATAGATAAAGTTAAAAATGGTAGAAGAGAAATCAAAAATGAGTTGAAATAAACTATGGACAACCTTGGACAACCTTATCAAAAAATATTTTTTCCCGTAATATTTTCTCTGCCATCACCTTGATCTAATGATACTCTACTTGCATTTAAACATTGCATGGCAACGACATAAATCAGAATACTAATGAATGCCTCGAATGAATACGTAGGTATGTATAATGATTGCACAAAAAATACAATGCATTTGCTTAACACGTGAACATTCCGAATGACAAGCAGGTAATAAAAATATGTAAAAGGATCCTATTCTTGTTGGAAATTAAGTACATGAAGCATTTTTTCCTAACCACACTCAAGATTAAAAGTAACGACGTTTTTATTTGCGCAAATCACTGAACAACCTTTTCTTAAAAAGAAAAAAACGCACGTCAGCTAATACTAATCGTGGTTTTAATTTAATAGGTCAAATTTCGTAGCATCAGGAATATGAGGTCAACGTCCTGGTACGAGTAATACCAATACGTTGGTATAGGGCGTGGATTTCAAAGAGGGTAATGAACTTGGGAAGATAAAGCTGCCTCTTTTCTTATTATAATGCACTCTCTGAAACTGAATGCATCGGCACCGCGTGTGTCCTGAACGTCCTCCTGTTCCGCAGGACGACAATGTTGCCAGCTCGATGGCAACTATACTAGGTATACTGGGGAGTGTGTCACACTATAATACATGATTGGGATGATAATTTTAGATAAATTGAGATACTTCTTGGTAGCAAACTTTTCTTAACATAACATAAATTAATGCCAGATTGTTCTACTTATTCAAGCAAAACAGGGCCATTTTTCCAAAATGATTCAATTTTCATCGAAATATACAGGGTGTTTACTGTAAGGTTGGCCAAACTTCACAGACTGATTCTTCAGGCTAAAACAATGAAAAAAATTTATGTATAGGGTTGTCCGGAAACATTTCCTAAGAAAGATACAGGTTGGGCCATCAAAGAGGTAACAAGCCTAATAATTTGGAAAGTAAAGATGTATGCGAAAAACGCCGAAACAGGTCGATTTTCTTATGGAGGGGGACATATTTTCGTGACAAATTTAAGTACCCAAGTTCACCCCCTTGGCAGGGGTAGCTACCCCTTTGCTTATCATCATAGGGAAAAGATATCGAGTGATATCTTTACAACGATATCCAACATTTTGGGTTTTGCTTACATACATGCTGGCCTACATACAAGTGATTAAGACGAGTTACGTTTTCGTAAACATACCTAAATCTGAACGAAATTTGAAGTTTGGCAACCGCCAAAACTCAACAATAGCAAAAATGCCTTCATTGCTATGGAAATAAAAATAATGAAAATACCATCTAACCCGAACTTATTCACATGTTCAGTGCAGTGTTGTCACTTTTTTTTTATAGAAACGGTCATGTTTATGGAAAAAAAGAACTTACAACACTGCAGTAAGAAAATTTACCACTCTTAAAAAGTTAAGTTTACCGCAGTATGCTCTTAGTGCGCGAGTTACTGATCACCTGTATATAATTTAATTAAGGCCTTGTAATTAGTTTCTTTGATACTTCTTTTCAACTATTTTGATTCTATTAATCGATTAATCAAATCGATTAATTAAATTACAGTTTTTCATCGCTGGTGCCAGACGAAAAAAAAATTAACAAAACTGATTATGCCATTCTGCGGCCCTATTATTAATTACACAAATCTTCAAAGCTTCAATTTTTTATCTTGAAAAGTAACCTCATTTCGGGGGTGGACATAAGTGATGGTCCACCCTGTCCAAGTGATACTTTTAGGAGTAATGTAATCTTTTTTGAGTTACGGTTGAAAACGTAAAATCTGGATATGGAAGTCGATTAGATTTGTTTAGGTGATAGGTGAAGATTTGGATAGGTATCATCAACGAAAAAAAGTGAGGGGAGAGCTTTTTGAAAGAAGAGATCTTGCGCTCATGTAATCTGAACAAAAGCCAAGTTCAATTATTATCACTCATATCTACTGAAGTGTGCTTTAACGGCAGGTTTTAACTGAAAATACAGCAAAAGCCCCGCGCTTCAGTGCAATTAGGCCGGAGGCTGCGTTTGCTGCTGCGATAGACATTTTAAGTAGCAAATGTGGAAATGCTAACTAGTTAGTTAGAAGTCCAAGTCATAAGCTTCAAGGCTATAGTTTCGAATAATAATTGAACTCTATACAAGTTCTAATTCTATAATCCAACATCCAACCAAACTCTACTGAGAGTGACAGCCCCAGTTAACTGACAGTGACATGTACATTATACAGATCGATGCAACCAGTCTCATTACCCTTAAATTACGTAATTTCCAAGCAATTCCATGCAGTTCTAGAGCAAACTCGTGACGATAAAACCAAGCGAACTCATCAGAAGTTGCTGCACCATTATAAAACAAGAAGATGGATGCAAGGAATCGATAAATTTAAAAAAAATAACAATAATAATTTCAAATAATTGGATGGGATTTTGTATACAGGGTGTCCCAGACTTAATTGACCAGGCCATATCTCATATACAGGTTGAGATAATCGAGCCGAATAAAAGGCATATTATTATAATTTTTCAAGCTGTATAACATGACAGCATGAAAACAACCCCCACTCCAACATCCCCTAAGTTACAGCCCCCACCCTTAAAAAAATGAATAGCACCCTGTATATATTTTTGTATATTCAAAACCAGTATTCGATTCTCTATTCAGATGATTTTTCAGATTCAAAATTGGTTTAGAAATAACCAAGAAAAAGATCATCAAGGTGGTCATGACTTTTTATCTTAACTTTCTCTGGATGACTTTTGCTGTCAAAATTTATTCATAGTTTTTAACAGGCAGGTCATAGTTATTATTATAATTAAAGTCCAAACAATTTATTTGATAATTCTGATTTGTTGGGAAATTTTAAAAAATAAAACAAGAGATAAAGCACTTTATCATGAACCTTAATGATGACTGTGACCTGCTAATTAAAAACTATGACCAAAATATTGATAAATTTTGGCAGCTAAAGTCATTCAGGTAAAGTTAAGATAAAAAGTCATGACCACCTTGATGAACTTTTTCTTGGTTATTTCTGAACCAATTTTGAATCTGAAAAATCATCTGAATAGAGAATCGAATACTGGTTTTGAATATACAAAAATATATACAGGGTGCTATTCATTTTTTTAAGGGTGGGGGCTGCAACTTAGGGGATGTTGGAGTGGGGGTTGTTTTCATGCTGTCGTGTTATACAGCTTGAAAAATTATAATAATATGCCTTTTATTCGGCTCGATTATCTCAACCTGTATATGAGATATGGCCTGGTCAATTAAGTCTGGGACACCCTGTATAGAGTGGCTGATTTTTCAGTGTTCAGCTACATTAGTAAAGCGTCAAACTAAATTCGATCTACGCAATAGAGTACATAATTTTTTTCCATGGCCTACCTGTTTTAAGGTAGAACAGCCAACAAACAAGTAGGCCATGGAAAAAATTATGTAGATTGAAGTTAGTTTGACACTTTTCTAATGTAACTTGTTTTTTGGTATCTTTCATTTTTCAGTAAATACGAGCCGGACAATGAAAAGCCAGCCATCCTGAATATTGTCAGACTAGTCACGCATCCACAACCCAGTGTACCAAAATCAAGGAATAAATTCGTAACTTGACAACACAGCACGAAGCGCCGGGATACGAAAGAAAAGAAACACACAATGGGAACTCGTTTGCGCTTTGGTTTCCATTGGAAACCACAGCTGGGGCACCTTCTGTTTGTTCTTGCTGCAAGTTTTGTCAAACAATTAGTAGAAAAAAATTATAAAGGCTTTGACATTCAAGAAGACTGACGAGTTCGGTTTTTTGTCCGCTCAGCTCCGACTTGATGGCACTTTATTATGGAAATGTAGAGGCTCGCTTTTATCTTGTTTTGCCAGTAAAATTGTGTCACGGTCAAGGCGATTTTCTTCGCCTATATTTTATGTTCTCAAGGAGACTTGGATAGAGTTATCAAATGAGCGCTCGCTTAGCTAGAAAATAACGAATTGGTGAATATTTTATTGTTTGTTTTATATAATTTACAAGTGGATAAGACACTGTAAATTAGACAAGAGCCAAAACGGCCGTAAATATTTAATTGACAATTAATTGTTTTCGATCTCCTTTGATTTCGCAGCTTTTACGAAATAAGTAGGTTCTTGATGTTGCTTTTCAATAATTGATCTTGATTTTTTTCTTTTTAGGATGACGTAGCTATAAAAACTGTAACTCGACTTATGGAGACATTTTTGTATTGAATTAATCGTGTAAGATTTTTTTTTATAAAAAAAAAACTTTTTGGTGCAGTGGTTCCATAGACTAAAAAACTGTAAATTTCCAGTCTTCATGACTTTTCGACAATATGCGAGACAATTTGTCTAAATTAAAACTAAAATATAATGACGTCTTATCTCGCGCCTTATGGTCATTCTTGAAGGCGTATTCACGAGGTGCTTCGTACTTTCGTACTTTTACGATTTTGAAATAAATTAGAACCATATAGGTACCTAACTTGTATGGAGATCACTGGATTTCGTAGACTTTTATGATAGTTCTTAGCGAAATTCTTAATTTTGTACAAAAATTAACGCTTCTGATTGACTGATTGGATGAAATACGAAGACTTTTTGTTTTTTTGTAAAAAACGAAGATTTGTGTTTTAAGCAGCCAATCAGAAGCGTTCATTTTTGTACAAAACTATCATAAAAGTCTACGAAATGCAGGCGAACTTTTAAATACAGAACATCCGGAAGACTATACCGTCCAAACAGCTGCGAGCTGCGGCCACCAGAAGGGGTTTCAATATGGCGGATGAGTAGCGCATACAACCATTCCCTTCACTATTATATTAGGCAATGACACAACATACCCGATATTATGAATAATAAATGAGCATGTTACAAATAAATAAATAATAAATACACTTTCAAATGTCCACATCCACATTGTCAACTGTCAATGTGTTAACAAGTACTATGGTACGATTAAGTTTAAAAAGTCAGATGTGACGTCATACTAACAGTCCGAATTAAGATTTTTCATTTAACCAGAACAGTTCAATTTCCAGGTGCGAATGAGCGTAAATTATTAAAGGAATCATTCAAAACAATGAATTGAACGGTTCAAGTCGGTTTGAGAGCCACTGACAACTACATAAAATTTATTCACGTAATGACATTCTAACCTCTGTGTTGTGCATTTCACTCTTATTCAAAACCAATGTTGACCAAAAACTCTGAGAACCACGTAAATGAAACAAAATAAATCGAACTATCAGAAGGATGAGTATTCTTAATCGATATGTATGACTTTTTAAACTTTATGTATACTGCCGTGTTAACCCTAAACGCCGTATCTACATTTTAGTAGTTTTGAGATATTTACGTTTTTGTCTTTTGCCATCTGCCGTTCACAATTGTTATCTTTGAGAATCCTGATTTTCCATAAGTTATTATTTACATGCCTAATTTTATTTAGTCGTATTATTTTTTCTAAAAAACTGCAGTTTTTTTCAAAAAATCACTTACGGCAATATATTCAAAGGAAAAATAGATAGATTAGCCGTAAATGAACTTACGGTTTTTTCAGTTGTAAAATATCTTATACATACTAGGAGCTTTTGCCGTATACAGGATGGTTAACAATTCGATGCTCACCATTGGGATCTCGGAAATGGTAAAAGATATAGGGTGGGTTAAATTAGAGAAAAGTTGCACAATTTTATGCTTACTAAGAATCTGAAAGAAAATGTATGGAAACTTCAGGCGTTGCTGAAATATCCTGCAAAAACTTAAAAATGGGGATTTCTTATTTCAATCATATCTTTTTTATTATCGAAAAGAAATTAAAATATTTTTGTAGGTTTACATAAGTCATCAAAAGCTATCATCTGTCATTTTCAAAATTTTCAAGGAATGCTAGATCGCAGAGTTTTCATAGTCAACTTTTGTTTTTCTTATGGCCGCCATATTGTTTTTTCGTGTTATTCGCTATTAAAAAAATCAAGGAAACAATCTATCAAATTTAAAAAAAATTCTTAAAAATGTTATTCTTTATTCGAAAAAAAATAAAATCATTTCACCGAATAACGTCAATATGACGTCGCGACTTGATATTGCTTGTCTTATGGGTTTTTTTAGGTTTCGGTTAAACCATTCGGTTAAACAAAGGTTATTTTTCCGACAAAAGAAGAACAAAAATTTGTAAGAAATTTTTTTTTGAATGTAATAGATTATTTATTTTGTTTCTTAGATTTTTTTAATAGCGAATGGCATGAAAAACAACATGGCGGCCATAAGAAAAACAAAAGGTGACAACGAAAATTCTGGGATCTAGTAGTTCTTGATAATTTTGGAAACGACAGATGATACCTTTTTAAAGTAAACCTACAAAAATATTGCAATTTATTTTCAATAATAAAAAAGATATGATTGAAATAAGAAATCTTCATTTTCAAGTTTTTTCAGGATATTTCAGCAACGCCTGAGAAGTATCCATAAATTTTCTTTCAGATTCTTAATAAGCATAAAATTGTGCAACTTTTCTCTAATTTAATCCACCCTGTATCTTTTACTGTTTCCGAGCACTTATGGTAAATGCACACACAATTTTATTATTATGTATTTTTTTAACGTTATTAAAGTACCCACTTTCGGTAAAACAATTATTATTATTGTATTATTATTACTTTTATTATTATTCTTTGAAATAAATAAAACAAACTACGTATCTCACTTGGTTATTTTCTAGATACGGCATTTTCGATCAGGATTACTCATATACCTACGTATTAAATTTATTTAACATTTATGCCGTATCTGCATATTATGCTTACAGATACGGCAAACTTCCCTAATAAAATGAACATACGGTAAAATGCTCTAGAGAACTGATGAAACCTGCAAATACGGCGAACTAAATTAGCGATTTATAGCTGTTAGGATGGAGATACGGCGTTTTCGCTTATGGTAATAGATAGAGAATATAAAGTCCCATCAGAACATCCAATAAGCCGAAAATGAGAAAATTGTCACTTACGGCGTTTACGGTTAACACGGCAGTATAGGTGTTTTCAATATGGCCTTCCGCATGTTTTATATTCAAAAGATTTCGTAAAAGAATGAAATGAAAGTAGGAAGACCACTGGTTAATACTCCTTAAGTAAAATTCAATGTAAGTAACTCGGTAAGTTAGTAGGTAATGTTCTAATGTTCAATCAGTCTGAGAATTTCCCAAAATCAACTAATTAAAAAAAGATTAATACTCAAATCTGTTATTCAACATTGGATTCGGCCTCGTATTTAGCTCAAAGCTTTGGAACAATGGATACCCACCCATGAATATTACATTTATTATAAAACATCAATTATTATTACTGCAAGTCTGACTGACAACATTTTTAGCATAACTACCAAAAAGTTTTAATTATTCATTATCTAATCAGCAGGGTTCCATACTGAAAAAGGTAAAAATAAACCCGAAAATGAACCCTTATTCTGCGCATACTTGATTATCTATCGGGCTCTATTACAGCCACAGCCGATTATCTCAGGAACAGGGTTCAAGTCACACCTATTTCAGTTCTCAAAAATAATAGTGTTATTTGTTATTTATCTGTTTGTTATTGAGGTGCAAAAACTTAGAGGCATAATTTTTCTATTTCTTCTCAGTCGGCTCACTCAGATTCAGATGGTCTCTTTCAAGGTCTCTTTTGCTTATGAATCGAGTTTGAAATATTAGGAAAATTGCGTTTCTGTGTGAAAAATGTTTCCGGGGATTCCCCCTTTAACTTCAAACATCTACGAAAAATGGTGAATTTTATAACTGTAGAACAGAAAGAAAATAATTTTTGATGTCTTAGAGAAAAGGTAACAGAATTGGGGGTAAAATTGTTTCCTTTTCAGTCAAGCAAGTGTGAGGATTCCAAAAATATTTTACCATTTTTATGTCATCACAAGAAAAAAAAAATAAAAAACAATTATCCCGCCCTTTTTCTATTATAGATATGAGGACGAAAAATTTGATAATATTTACAAAAATTTCAAAAATTTTATTCTTTTTTTTCGAGCCTTTAAAAAACAATAGAACTTTTCTATCGAATATCATAGAAAAGTTAAAAAATTAAGGCAAGTACTTAAAATGACTTCATATTGATTGACATAGGTAACTTGGTGAAAAAACTCACAAAAAAAGGTTTGTTTTTTTTTTCGAAAAAGGAAGAATAAATATTTGGATTTTCAAAAATGTTTTTTTTTTTACTTTCCTTGAATTTTTTATACTGAACGACATAAAAAACAATATGGCGGCCATAAGAGAAACCGAGAGAGAAACAATAGTTGACTCTGAAAAGCCCTAGAACTCGCCCTAGACGTAGTCCTCTTTGAAAATTTTTGGATGTCCAAATAAAATGGATACCTAGCTCTTGACCGACTCATGTAAACCTACCAAAAATGATTTAATAATTTTCAAGAATAAAAGGATATGCTAAAAATAAGAAATCTACATTGTTGTTGATTCAAGACTCATCGATTCAAGATAGGTAGGTACTCGGGTAGGTATTTCAGCAATGCTTGAAGCTCGGCTTGAAGTTAGCCATTTTTTTTCAGATTCTTAATAAACACAAAATTGCATAACTTAGGCATCTCCGCATCTCTAATTTAACAGACTCTGTATCTTTTACCGTTTCTAAGATCCCCGTACCTAGATATTATTGCCACTTAAACTGGACACACTGTATCGTACAAAATTAACCGGTGTTGCCAGTTAGTTTTGAATATTAATTTTTCAGTAAATGCAAGGACAGTTTGTTATCAATTCCGTCTCCATAAATCCAATAAATGATAAATGTACCTATACCAACTTTTTTAGTGTCAATTTCACGCCATTAATAAACAGCCAACGAGACAGCCAATAAAGTACAGGTTAGTGTTAGTCTCGGTGTTAGTATACCTATTTCCTAACTTGCTTTGCCGTACTGGCGTGAAAAAAGCTGCTAAAAAGAAACCGACAATTTTTGAGTACACTGTATGTGGATTCCAATTTTTTCAGGAAAATCATAAATCGAATAACTCGTCTTGGCAAAATAAAAAAATTTTGAAAAAATTACAGAAGAGCACCAGGACCTCTACCTACGAGGACGAAGCACACTAAAAATGAATTCTTGTAAATAACTACAGGGGTGGTTTGCAGTAGTTATTTGCAAGAAATCATTTTTGGTGTACCTCGTAGGTACCGGTCCTGGTGCTCTTCTGTAATTTTTTTAAAATTTTTCTATTTTGGCAAATCGATTTTTTCAATTTTTCATTTCTATGGGGTATGGGCTCGGGTATGGGGATGTTTGACATGATTAAAAATAACAGCCCCTGTAGTTATTCGCAAGAAATCATTTTTGGTATACCTCGTAGGTAGAGGGTCCTGCTGGTGTTCTTATGTAATTTTTTTAAATTTAATTATTTTGGCTACTTGATTTTTAAAATTTTTCATTTCTATGGGGATGTTTGACATGATTCAAAATAACAGCCCCTGTAGTTATTCGCAAGAAATCATTTTTGGTATACCTCGTACTCGACCTCGTAGGTAGAGGGTCCTGCTGGTGTTCTAATGTAATTTTTTCAAAATTTTATTATTTTGGCTACTCGGTTTTTCAATTTTTCATTTCTATGGCGATGTTTGACATGATTCAAAATACCGGCCCCTGCAGTTATTTGCAAGAAAACATTCTGGTGTAGGTACCTTGTGATTATTACCTTATGTGATTTTTTTTTAATTTTCTGCTGCTGGGGTAAGCTGGAAAGTATTATGGAGGAAATTTGGTGGTATCCTAGTGGTAATACTAATGAAAATAGGTACACTAATATCCTGTTAGTTCCTGTCAGATTGTATTTTTTATGAGCAAATGAAAACCCGAGTGAAAACCTAAGTTACCTATTGCAAGTAGGCTTTGGGGTAATGTTGCTGATTGACACCCCGAGTTCCCTTATTACAGTACTAGTCCCCCTCCACAAAATCAGGTCATTGGTCAGGTTAGGTATTTTTTCCCCTGGAATTTCAAGAAAATTAAAGAAAAGGAAGATATAAAATAGAAGATGAAGAGAAAGCCGTATGGGATGTAAATTTTAAGGAAAAAAAAACAACCTGATCAAAGATCTGATTTAGTGGAGGGGAACTCAGGGTGTCAATCAATCAGAAACATTAGGGGCTTTGGAAAGAAATTCATGTCTGAGATTGAATCTTTAGGTAAAATGAAAGATTGGTGATTGTTTACAGTTTTCTGTATTACAGTTGTTGCAATCTCAGACATGATATTTTTCTCCCAAGCCTACTGACATGATATTTTTTCCCAAGCCTACCTACCTATTAGGTTTTCATTTGCTCACACCAGAATAATAGCCACACTGTATTTTATATCTAATAAATACATACAATGTTACTGTTACAGTTACTATTACATTATTCTTAGCCTTAGGTGCTTCTCAGTTTTAGGTAGCTCTAGCTAGTAGCTAATGCAGCATTTCACTAGCCCACTCACTCACTGCTACTACCAGGACTAGGACTAGGTAGTAGGTACCCTAAGTATTAGGTACAACCTTATAGGTACCTTATACCTTATGTCATAACACAAAACTACCCACCAATTAAATTAATTATGAGCATATTATTAGGCAAGTCTCTCTCTCTATAATATGTGATGGTGACTTAAAAATAACCAAAGAAACCATTATTAGAATTAGAACGTCCAACTTACCGAATCGATTATTAAAAATTACTTGCAATAAAATGCATCCAGTCTTGAAAAGTTGCAGTCTTGGGTTGTTGCCTTTTTAAATGGCAGAAAACACTTATCGTTAAAGGGTTCTCAACAGTTCATTAAACAGAATAAGACACTCATAATAGCAAAGTACCGGAACCATTAGTATTATTATCCTAGTCGATATTTCGTTATTTTCGTTGACTTTTCTTTCACTGAATAGTGCCCGAGCTAGAAAGAGGCTAGTGCTGGTGCCTGGCCTGGTGCTGGTCCTGCTGCTGTTGCTGCAGTTGTAGCAGTAGTTGCTCACTCATCAAGGACATTCAATACGAAATATGTTTGTAAAACTTTATTAAAAAACTTCACCGATTCACTGACATTATTGTTTCGTGCCAGTCTTGCGATAAGCTGTTGTTTTAATTGATTTTTTTTGTTTGTCAACATGCGTAAGAAAATTTAGGCATCACACGCTGCGAATAGACGTGGTGAACACGGAAAATCATTTTGTGACAATTGCAGGCTGGGCAATCTCGAACGCCATCTCTATAAAACGAGAAGTAAACAACGCTCGTTCCATTGCCTACAATGCCAGCGCATCGAGCCAGAGCCAGCATTGCCAACACCGCCTAGAAACATCGAGCAAAGTTGTTAATAGCAAAGCACCACCGTGGCGCCGCCTTGTGAAATAAGATTTCTGTCTATTTTATGAAATGATTTTTAGACGCTAGACTGGGGTTCCATGACCTGGCCCAAGCTGCTCCCATTCGCCATGCTACACGGTCACCGAAATTCAAACTAGATTATGAAAGCAACTTAAATAAAATGATTTTCCATTTATTTTATTTCAGAAGAACCAGAAAAAATTCAAATTCAGAAAAGATTATGTCGTCACTGACTTGTTATAGCGACTCTATAGAACACATAGATGGCAAATGACAACAAATACATTAGCATTAGATAATAATACCTGCAACCTGCAACTTTCCACTATTTACATGTAATAAAAAGTGGGTAAGATAAAGTGGCGTCATCTGTTGCCTCGATCGTTAACTATACGCAGAACCGGAAATTGATTTCAAAAGGCGCGGATATAATTATAATGCAAAGTTCACAGACGTAACAATATTATCTAGAGTCTAGAGTTCTTGGTTTCGAGTAATAATAATAATAATAATCACTTTCGTGTAAGTATTTAGTAATGAACAAACGTCAATAATTCATTATTTCTGCATTCTGATTACATAAATTCCGATTTAAGCATTAGAATTATTATAGTTCAATTCAATTAAATTGACATTTTAAATGAACGCTAGTTGAGCATCCAGCCGCTTGGGCGATAGTAACTTCACCAATGATTTTTTTGGCTACCTTTTTTTTCAGAATTAAAAGATATATTGACATGAATCAATTTTATTATTATAAATATATTACTAAATACTTTGGCAACACTGCACTGTCTATTTTGTCACCGCGGTCACTGTATGTTCTTTATTTTGTCAGCGCCATCTCTTAATCAGCGACAAACAGCTGTGGTTTTTGTAGCTGGCGCTGCTGCGGTGAGTTGTGTTCTCCTATTATACTTAGTACGAGCGACTTCACATAGATAGAGGCACCTTCATCATAGGCGGTAACATTCAAACTCCTATAATACAGGGGCCCACTATTATAATACACGAACCTGGCACCATAATATATCTATGCTGCTATCTCGTAAACGCTAAGAGATACAGGGTCAGTTAAATTAGAGAAAAGATCCGTAATTTTGTGACCATCTCCAATCTGTCAAACAATACAAGATATCGATCGATAAGAAAAATCGAGATTTCTTATTTTTGCCATATCTTTTTTATTATTGGAAATTAATCAATTATTTTTTGTAGGCTTACATAAGCCGTCATCAGCTTCCCTTCTGACATTTCAAAAATTTTCAAAGCCGACTAGATTCCAGAGTTTTCATAGTCCACTTTCGTTTTTCTTATGGCCGCCATATTGTTTTATTATGTCGTTCGGTATAAAATAAATCAAGATAACTAAAAAATAATAAATGGTCGGTAAATAAGTAGAGTCTTGTTCTGGAATGACTTCTTTATTGGCTACAACTTTCAATGCCCTACCGGTTTCGGTCCAACGACCATCATCAGGGGCAAGGAACGGCTGAACTGCAAGAACAGAGGGGTAAATAGTAAGTACCTAGTGGGGAAATTATGGGGTGAATTACCCCATTCTTCTTGCAGTTCATCCGTCCCTTGCCCCTGATGACGGTCGTTGGACCGAAATCGGTAGGGCATTGAAAGTTGTAGCCAAAAAGAAGTCATTCCAGAACAAGAAAGACTCTACTTATTTACCGACCATTCACGATGAATTGGGGTGACTACATAGTGGATTTCAGAAGAATTATAAAAAATACTATATCATTAAAAAAAAAAAATTAAAATTTTTATTTAATTTTTTTAATTAAAAAATAATTCGCGGAAATTCGTCAATATTAGATAAGTAATACCTACTACTTGCCTTATGTTTTTTTAAGTAATTTCTCTTAAGAAGAATGATATTCGGTCAAAAAAGCTCTTTTAAAACAAAAAAAGAAGAAAACATTTTTTGATCTTTTTCAAGTTTAATTATTTTTAATTTTCTTTATTTTTTTCATACCGAACGACATCAAAAAACAATATGGCGGCCATAAGAAAAACGAAAGTTGACTATGACAACCCAAGGATCTTTTCCTACAAAAAAATGATTTAATATTTTCCAATACCTAATAACAAAGATTATTATCTTGATTTCTCAGTTTTTTCAGGAATCGTCAAGATATCTTTGTACCTACCTAATGTCTCGACGGATTCGAGATGGCCACAAAATGACGCATTTTTTCTCTAATTTAACCGACCTGTATCTCTTATTAGCGTTTACGAGATAGCATATTATAATAGAGGATACATGGTATGGTGCACCCTGTAAAAATGATGAATCTTTCGTGATTCTCTCGTTGTACAGGCTGGGCCAATAAGCGAGGTAAGCGGCTGTATCTCAGAAACTAATAATCGTAGAGAGTTGCGGTAAAAAATTTTATAGGTTAAGTGGGCAAGGGAAAATGCTGGAAATTATTTTCAAGTTTCCAAGATGGCTGCCAGAGGGCGTTTGCACCATCTTGAATTACATAAAGTTACGTTTCTTGTGATTTTATTCAATGAATGTAACAAAAAAGTATTTGCGTTTTAATGTTATCTTAAAGTCTAACATTTTTTATAGAAACAATTTTTCTCTATCTTTCGAAATAAAGTGGTGGGGGGTATTTGAATGTTGTTTTAAACAAATGCCTGTAACTTCGAAACGGCTTCAATGATTTGGATAAATTTGGTATAATTGGAAAGAGCATTGCTTGGGCTTTTAGGTTTCTTGTGACAATGGCAGTTGTGACCTACACGACCGCCGATAGAGGGCGTTATCCGACATTATAACCAAAATATTGGATTTTCTCAAAAAATTTAAATGCGATGATATGACTTTTTTTAGACTAGAAAATAGACAAATGATCAACCAATAAGCTTGCGCAAACCGCATCTTAATATCTTTTTCCTAACTCAAATTATTAAAAAAATACCAAACCAAGAAAATTCATATATCCCCATTTAAAAATGCATCGGTCGCTTTCGATAAGAAGACAAGTAGTAGGCCATGGAAATAAAATACAAACTCCTAACTTAAATATTGGCAAGTAACGTCAAACTTCTGTCACACACGCAGCCCACTATTATTGTTGATTGCATATAATTTGAGTACTTTTTAATCAAAATGCTTCTCACAAAATTAAATAATGAAGCCGTTGACATGATTGCGATTTATTTCGAGTGTTTTCAAAATGTAGCTATAGCTGCAAGACAGTACGCGGCACGGTATCCAGATCGCCTTCATTACGGGAGAAGAATGTTTCCGCGCTTGGTACAGCGATTACGCGATACCTACTAGAAGTTTTCGTTGTGCTAAACGTCGCAGGCGTCGCAATGGAAGGACCGAAGAAAATGTTATCAATGTCTTGGCTTACATAGAATTTTATAGACATGTAGAAACTAGAACATTGTCTCTAGACTTGGGAATTTGTTGCACGGACAACTGTTAGAAATATTTTGAAAGTATATAGGTGAATAATTTTATCTTATTCCAAGTATCTTAGCACATACCCTCAAATACAAATTCAGTGTTATTCTGGTTTTATTATTTTTTAGTACTGATTATGTTGTTTTCTACTTTTATATTACATCCTTACCACATAGTCTTGCACCAGGCGCTAAATAAACAAGACTTCGGTAATAGATTAAATTATTGTCATAATGGATGCTAGGCATACTTGAGGAAAACGGAAATTTCTTAAAGGAAATTCTCTGGATCGACGAGGCTACCTTAAATAGTGATGGTAGAGTAAACCTTCATAATATGCATTATTATGGTCCGCTGAAAATCAACGTTGGTTAAGAGAGAGAAGTGCAGCAGCAGGGACGCTGGAGCCTAAATGTGTGGTGCGGTATCATTGGGGACAGAATTATTGAACTTTACTTTTTTGATCAAGCTGTAACTGGTAACCGCTTCTTAGAGTTTTTGATCAACGACTTGCCAATTTTGTTGGAAGATGTGCCACTCGAAACTAGGAGAACTATGCTTCTGCTATTAGATGGTTGTCCGGCACATTATTCAATTAATGTCCGAAACCATATTTACTGGATCTTTCGAGAACGCTGGATAGGAACGGGAAGCCGATTTCCTTGTCCGGCAAAATCTCCCGACTTGACATGTCTTGATTTTTACTTCTGGGGACGCTTAAAAGACATTGTTTTTCAAACTCCACCAACAACACGAATGGATATGGAAAACAGAATTCGAAACTCAAAACTATCAGCGGCAGAAATCGAGGCTGCGGTTCTGCTGACTCAAGAAAGACTGGAACAATGTGTGGAATATGACGGAAGGCAATTTAAAAGGAAAATCGTTACGAAAACGCGTGAGGAGTTTGGCTTTTGTTTCCATGGCCTGCTAATTGCCTTCTTATCGAAAGCGACCGATGCATTTTTAAATGGGGATATATGAATTTTCTTGGTTTGGTATTTTTTTAATAATTTGAGTTAGGAAAAAGATATTAAGATGCGGTTTGCGCAAGCTTATTGGTTGATCGTTTGTCTATTTTCTAGTCTAAAAAAAGTCATATCATCGCATTTAAATTTTTTGAGAAAATCCAATATTTTGGTTATAATGTCGGATAACGCCCTCTATCGGCGGCCGTGTAGGTCACAACTGTCATTGTCACAAGAAACCTAAAAGCCCAAGAAATGCTCTTTCCAATTATACCAAATTTATCCAAATCATTGAAGCCGTTTCGAAGTTACAGGCATTTGTTTAAAACAACATTCAAATACCCCCCACCACTTTATTTCGAAAGATAGAGAAAAATTGTTTCTATAAAAAATGTTAAACTTTAAGATAACATTAAAACGCAAATACTTTTTTGTTACATTCATTGGGGAAAATCACAAGAAACGTAACTTTATGTCATTCAAGATGGTGCAAACGCCCTCTGGCAGCCATCTTGGAAACTTGAAAATAATTTCCAGCATTTTCCCTTGCCCACTTAACCTATAAAATTTTTTACCGTAACTCTCTACGATCATTAGTTTCTGAGATACAGCCGCTTACCTCGCTTAATGGCCCACCCTGTATGGCTAACTTTATTATTTCAAGAGTTACAGATTAGGCTACTTAGCAAAGTTGGGCTGAATTTGTTGCTTATTAAGAATAGGAAATTAAATTTTTGAAAAATTCAGCCATTACTGAAATATGCTGGAAAAACTGAAAAATCTTTTTGCTTTAATTTTAACCATACCAAACAAAAAAGAAAATTTGATCACCGAACGACGTCCTGTGACACCGCAATATGAAAGTGACATTGCTTGACTTATGGTTATTTATGAAGGAAAAATGAATAAAATTTTTAAGAAATTTTTTTGAATGTGATAGACTTTTTGGTTTCCCTAATTTTTTTAATACGGAATGACATAAAAATCCAATATGGCGGCCATAAGAAAAACAAAAGTTGACTATGAAAACTCTGGGATCTAGTTGGCTTTGAAAATTTCTGAAGTGTCGAATTGATGATGGCTCTTGACGACTTATGCTAATCTACAAGAAATAATTAATTTATTTCCAAAAATAAAAAAGATATGGCTAAAGTAAAAAAAAATATGATTTTTCAGTTTTTCAGCTTATTTTAGTAATGGCTGAATTTTTCAAAAAATTAATTTCCCATTCTTAATAAGCAACAAATTCTGCCCCAACTCTGCTGATTTAACCTAATCTGTAACTCTAATTAAGAAATAACAAAGTTAGCCATACAACGGGGGCAGATTGTTGTCACTCTGTTGTATCACCTAAAATATTTAAATATCTCGAAAAGGAAGAACTCTCTGCGGTCTACGGGTTTTTTTTTCAAAAATGGGGTTTTGTTTGGTGACGGTGAGAGACATCGATCGTATGAACACAAAAACCGTCCTGCAATCTTCACACCTTGCGAAGGAGCGGGGGTAACTTTAAAATTCTGAATAACAGTCACACAATTTTTTTCGCGAATTCCTATTCAGAAGAAAAAAAAAGCGCAAGGAATGTTTCAGGTACCTACATCTTAAACATTTTTGGCACACGCAGTTTTTGTGTTAAACGATGTCTCCCGCAGAAGAAAACCACAAAAAATATTTTCCGCAGAGTGATCACTTTTCGAAATTTTGGGAGAAAAACTATTAACAAAATCAAATTTCCTCGATTTCAGCGCTGTTAATCCCAAAAAATGTATCAGATAAATCTTATGCATTATTTTTTGACGCTAAATACGAATTCGCAATAAAAATTAGGGGTTGCCACTTATAACTTCAAAGTTAACATCACTCCCTCGGAAGGACTGAGGGATGCAGGGTGATTTTGTGTTCATACACGATGTCTCCCACCGTCCCACCGAACAAAGCCACTTTTGTGCTCACTTTTCGAGATTTGTACTTGAATAAAGAATCACCCTGTATATGCGTCAGTCTCTATTATTTATTGGCCATCGGATAGATTTAAATTTATTTTTTAAAGAATCATATACAGGGTGCTTAATATCACATTTTCATAGGGCAAACGCATTGAAAACTACAAACGTGCATCATATTGTTGCTTCCAAACGCTTTATACAGGGTATTTACTGTAAGGTTGGCCAAACTTCACAGGCTGATTCTTCAGACTAAAATAAACAAAAAAATTCCCATTAAACGTGTGTCCGGAAATGCATCGTTTTTGAGATACAGGATGTCGAAGAAATATTATTTTCCAGTTTTTTGACGATCCCCTTATTTTCGCCGTAGCATATGGGTTTTAAAAAAATTCAGTGGCGTAGATTTATGGTATTTTGAGGATTTCGACCCCCTAATTTCTACGCCACTGGAATAAATGCGATTTTAGGCAGCGCCTTTCAACCGCCCATGTTTTCTATACCAATTAGGTACTTTTCGTTAACGGCTCTAAAATGAGCCGTTTCCGAGAAAAATTATATTTTATGAGAGAAAACATCACTTTCTTAACGATTTTTCACAGCATTTTGGAAAAATGACAGTAAGCGAAAACTTATTCCTATAATTAACGTTTTCTCTCATAAAATGAAATTTTTCTCGGAAACGGTTCACTTTGGAGCCATTAGCCAGGAGCATCTTTTTGGTGCAGAAAACATGGACGGTTCAAAGGCGCTGCTTAAAATTGCATTTATTACAGTGGCGTAGAAATTAGGGGGTCGAGACTCTCAAAATACCCTAAATCTACGCCACTGAATTTTTTTAAAACCTTTATTTTACGGCGAAAATCAGGGGATCAATGAACACATTAGTCTGTATAAAAGCTGAACTTTGTACCTATCTCATTTATGGTTCCTGAGATACCGTCAAAAAACTGTAAAAATAATATTTCTTCGACACACTGTATCTCAAAAACGGTGCATTTCCGGTCACATGTTAATGGTAAATTTTTTGTTTATTTTAATCTGAAGAATCAGCCTGTGAAGTTTGGCCAACCTTACAGCAAACACCCTGGAAAATGGTACCAAACTACCAAATGGCGGAGGAAGACATTTTGCATATCGTCAATCCCTTTCAGAATTCGTACTAAATTCTTTAAAAAATACAGGAAAGCCACAACTTGAACAAGTTTTAGATTACAAACATCAGCTTCTGACAGTTCTCTAAAAAGTCAAGTATAGTAAGCAGCAGGCAGAAATACTTCTACTATCTAGAAGACCTTGGCAGCTGTTTCATCTTGACTTTAGACTCCTCAGATCGGGCACTGACTAGGGTACTATTACAAGGCCCTATTGCCAATGCCCAATGCTCCTTCTACAAAGAGAGAGTCGAAACATTCGAGGAGAAGCAGGAAATAAAAGTGCATACCTAAATTAATGAATCATAAGCTAGGAGTGTTCGAACCGCAATAGTTACTGTTTTTAAATTAATAAAAAAAACTTGAAGGTTTTTTTATATTATGTTATTAGAATGCTGAAAAAGTATCTTTAATTGATCAAAGCTTCAAAATAAATACAATAACTTGTACCAAATTTAGAACAGAGCGTTACCTGATAAATCATACCACGTCGTGTAACGTGTAACGTGCATGATTTTATAATTTTTTCAATCATCACATGATTGAAAGTGCCAGGAATGAATTAGCTCTCCTGTAATGAACGGGAATCTGTCAGTATCCGAACCTGGCTGAAAGGCTTCTCTGATATGTCGCGGCTAAAGCTATGATGAATGGTTCCCGTAATGGCCGCCGGGGAATGGAAAGCCCGAGTCATCCGGACCACGTCCTTGCTACCTAAGACTCGTGTGGTTTTATGTCTCGTGCAGGAAATGATGTTGATTTTCTAGATACCTGGAATTTTCAAGTAGGTATAAGTAGTTGAGGTTATTATTAGTGGTATTTTAGTTTTGGCGTGTAATAATATGGGTAATAAGGAGTGAATTTGTGTTATTTTTTCTTATGCAATTGTGGTTGATTTTGGGTTTTTTATTCTGCATGGAAAGGTAGGCTTCCCCGACTTAAATGCAGCTAGTATTTACTTTTTTTTACCCGCTATAAGATCAAAGCTTGAGGGACAACTAAAAGTAAAGGAATTCTTCTCCTCTTATGTGGTTAATAATTATTATTCTAGGATTTTCCCATTTAAATAAAAATGCATGGAAATAAAAGAAATTCACGATTACAGTAATAAGTTTTTGGATTTTTCAGAAATAGGTACTTATTGTAATACCTAAACAAAGAAAATCGAGAATTGGCAAGTTAAAGGAAAATCAAAATCCTCTAATGGTAATGAGAATCCAGAAACTGTGTCCATAAAACTGGTTGAAGATTTTTGAAGCGTCTATTATTATTGTCGTACCCTACAGAATATTTCGGGAGTTTCTTGGTCTCTGCCACTCATCAGACCAGACTTCCCCCAATATTGCTGGTATTGACGAAGGGCTAGATAGTGGCAAAGTCTATGTTCTACAGTTTCGTCTTCTTCTTTACATCCTTTGCATCTTGTGTTACACCAAATGATTGTGAAGATGCTTGTTCAACCTACAGAGTGACCAGACTATAATTCTATTAAAAGTCTTACGATTGTTCTTTACAACTGCAGGAAATGTTTAGCTCTTTTGGGATCAGGGTTAGTGATTGCTGATCTGTAGGTACCTTGGCAGCAGGCTGGGAAAAATCTTTGTTTCATTGACAAAACATTCAATACCTAAGTTAATAGAAATCAGAAAATTTTGAAAGTTAGGTAAATTCTCAATTTAGTAAACATAAACTTTTTAAATTCTGATTATGAAAATTTTATTTTCCAATAAATTCCTAAAAAAATGCAATGAAAATTTTATTTTACATTTTTTTTAGTACTTTTTTCATTAAATTCAAAACAGAATTAATGACCATCAAAATCCGAAAAGTTTATATTTTCTGAGTAGAGAATTTAATTACCTTTCAAATGACATGTCACAAGATGACCCCTTCACATTTGGAAATTTTAAGGGGTAGTTACCAATCTAAAAAGGGTTGGGGTTTGAGGGTGGGGATTGCATAAAAAAGCGATACCCGCAAAAACCAGTCGATAAACCAAATTCTACGGTTTTTTTATATTCGGAAATCTAATTTTCCTTTTATTGAATTTATGGGGGCCTTCAAACTCGGGCGTTTATAGTCCCCCCTACCCTCCCTGGATTCTGGATTGTATTGCTGGGTTGGCAGAACAAGTCCGCTGCAAGGATGCATTAGGGGGTCCATTATGCTTCCTTCTTTCCCTATAGTGGCCTCTAAGGAAAGGAGGTTTTCTCTTAAGAGCCTTAAGCCATTCCATGCTCAGAAAGAACTGGACCAGGACGCCTGGAAAGGCTCCAGAGAGGATATTGGAACTGGGCTGATGTGAACCAAGCATAGATCCACGGACGTTGTAGAGTGAAACGACAGCAGCACAGGCTATGTTCGCATGTATCTTCCTCTTCGTGACATTCCCTGCATATAGTGGGGCAGGAATGACCGTCTCCTTCTTTTTAAACTCTAAGCTAAATGAAATAGAATTTTGGTAAAAAGATATTCTCACTACTTTTTGACGTAAATTTCAAATGGCGGGGACCTGTGTGACTTAATTTTAACCCCCCCCCACCTCTTTACTTCTGAGTTTAATGAGTGAGAACTTTGGTAAAAAACTTTAACGGCATGAAGACTCTTTTTTGACATAAAACTGTGTATCAAAGTCAAAAATGATGTTGCAGACGTACGTTACTATAAGCTATATAAACGTCCTTATTGACACACAGATTGTAAAAATTGAAAAAAAAAAACTGTGGTAATTGTTGTGTAGATGATTAAGATACCTTTAAAATGAGGTCTCACATGGCCCTCAACCCCCCTAAAAATCCGAATTTAAAGGAGGAGAGGGGGGTACAAGTTAGTGGAAGAGGGGGTGTTTATAACAATTCGATGCTCATCATTGAGATCTCGGCAGCGGTAAGAAAGACGAGGTAGGGCAAATTAGAAAAAAGTTGTACAATTTCAAACTTTTATTAAGAATTTGAAACAAAATTCAGGAAAACTTCAGTCGTTGCTGAAATATCCCAAAAAAAACTGAAAAATCGAGATTTATGTTTTCATTCATATCTTTTTTGTTATTGAAAATAAATTACATAATTATGTTTATCATAAGTCATCAAAATGTCATCAAATGTCATATCTGACATTTAAAAAGTTTCAAAGTCAACTAGATCTCAGGGTTTTCATCACCTTATGTTTTTCTTATGGCTGCCATATTTTTTTCATGTCATCTGCTAAACCAAAAATCTGCTATATTAGAAAAAAATTCAACTTTTAACAATTCCCCACTGATGTCTCTTAAACCGACCCGAATCTCGCATGCTGTGCGAAATTAATCCTGAATCAACGCTGGAGCTAGGAAATTGCCTCCCTCTAGCTAATTCACTCCAAGAACACCCTCCGGGATATTGAACGCAAATCAGAGGTAGCATGTTGCCCAGTTCTATTTTAATTATTCTGGAGCGGTGTTACTCTGTCAGGCGACACCCCCTGACAATGGGATGTCGCCCCAGCGCGTAGTCACCGATCGAGACCTCCCGCAAGATCTAGTCGGCTAGACTAAAATAGAATCCTCCGTCGGTCGTAGAATCGAAAACTGCTCGATCGCACGGTCACGGAGATTTTATTCCCCTATTTGGTATCCGTTTGTAAATAATCCATTTTTGAATAAAATTCTCGAGTAAAACTTTTGTTTTGTTTCTTGGGTTTAAAAATTCTTATCGCATTAATAAAGTCAAATTAAATTTTTTTCATGAAATTCGGCGTCGAGAAATCGGTCTATAAATTCTGAAAACCCTTATCTTAAAGTAACCAACACCAACTGAGGTGTCGTCCTGTCTCGCTTCCACGCAATGGACCCCCGGCCGGTAGGAGCATTAACTGTCTTTCTTTACAGCGACCAGACAGCCACAGGCAACCATCAGTTGGAACGGTGACCTTGACCCAGATACCCCTAGCGATAAGCAAACTGAAGAGTTCAATATAATTGGTTCATATTGCATGGATTAATATTTTTATGGAATAAATAAATTGGTTTCACTTTCGTGCTTTTGTTCTAATTCCCTTATGTGTCTGTCTGTTCTCCCGACCTTCTGAAGGGAAATAAATAACAGAACAAATTTATTTAACAAATAAGTAAAGAACTAATCAAGTAATATTAAATAAAAAGACGTTGCAATTGGCGCCCAACGTGGGGCTCGAACTCATGACCCTGACGCCGTAACGACACAACCTTCAATATTAAAGAGAAAGATAGCGTAGAGTATACTATGGGAAGCGAGTATCAAGTCCATGATGCAATGTAACATCTAATTGCTTCGGAAGAGATCTTTAAGCGATTTGGGATAAAGTCTTTATAATTATTCGCCGTGCATAAGCTGCTCATGCATAAAAAAAAAACAATATCAGGCTTCGCTAGAAAAAAGAACGTCGGTGAAAACTCATTGGCACAGAAAAAATACTTTTTTCAGGGGTATAGTAGTTATAATGAAAAAGACCTATTGAGCTTTCTTTGGAGAAGCAAAGAAATTAACGCAATTTTAAGTTAAAAAAAAAAACAGGCAGAATGGAGTATAATTCGTTTTACCATAAACGTCTCGCTGTAAAATTGTTATCTGTGACAAAAACTCTCATGAAACTGTCAAGAATTATGCCAGAGATCGAAGGATAGAAGGCGTAAAAACGACCAGGTCTAACTACATAATCGAATTCACGTTTTCATAAAAATTTATGAAACCTCCTATTACCTCCTACTAGTTTCTAAGAATTGACGTGTATCTAATTTAAATAAAACCGTAGCAAAATAGTTAATCGAATTCAATATTTCATCTGTGTTATTATTGTCATTGGAAGTTCCACATTCTGGTGTCCTTTAACAGGATACGGATTGTCAGCAGGATAGAAAAAATAGAGCAATCGCAAGTAGGCAAGTAATTACCATTGTGTGACCAACGATCACAAGCATTTAGAATGTACTAGCACCAGCACCAGCACCAGCACAAGCACCAGTACCATAATACACCCATTCGCGGTAGATCCGTACATAACTTAAACCAATGTGAAGGTTGGAAGCCCGAGGGCTCAATAATTGAATTATTGGCTACCTCAGTGCTTTTATTCAATCAGTCAGTACCTCCTGTTGCTGTACCTTCAAGGATCAAATTCATTACAGAAACAATTTTAATTCACATCCTTCTCGTAATTAATTGAAAAAGACACTTCTCGTTCCATTCAAGAGTAATTTTTCCTTCAAGATTGCTTTTTAATTATTATTGTGTCAACTAATTACACACGTTCGATTTAAATCTGCCGGTGCTGCATGGTATTATCAATTCGAAGGAATATCGACTCAAATGCTTCCTATTTTGCCTTTCTAAGATGTTATAGGTATGTAATCAGAACTGGGTGGTATTTGTTGTTGATTATATTATCTACCGCATGTGTAGCTCGTGTCATTGGTAAGTATTATGGGCAGGCATGAATTATCTTTGTTTTGATTTAATCGTTTTATTGTGACCTTATTTTTCATTGATCTTGCTCTGATTATTTATTTATGAACTATTAAGATTTTTAATCAAATCTTCGATTATTTTATAATATTATGTAGGTAATTGGTGCAATAATTGAGCATTAATGCAAAATAAAGATAAATTATTCCTTCCACACCTTGATTTTATTACTCCATAAATTGTAATCAAAAATTTAAAAACAGACAACCAAGTATTAAGTAGTATGGGAAGAGTGAATATATCAAGCGAACATCAAACTATAGGTGCATGAGGATAAAATCAATAAACCACCAGAACTTGATGTCACTTGCAGGACTCATTTGGAGTGACAAGTCGTCCTTGTTTTAAATTCAAAGGAAAAACAGGTGTTAATACGCCACCGCCACCGCCACTAGAGATCAATCGATTTCCCTATTCTACTGGTTTGTTTACGTACGAAACTGTTGAAGTATCGGATGATATAAAAATGAATAGACTTCGTATCTGCAATCTGCAATAAGGTATATAAATACAGGAATATACCCGTAAAAACATGTTGAGAGACTAATTAAATAAAAAAAGCCCTATTTTGTTTTGAACAAAATGTCATCATCATCACAGACGGGATTTCAGTCAGTTGGAAAGTCAGCATAGGGGTTGCAACTCCAATAAAACAGCCCCCATTTTGTCATAGGTAAGTATGCTTTACGGTTTTGTGAAACACTGGGAACTACCTACCTACTTACCGGATCAACTTATTTCGCCGTCTTCAAGCAGGACTGTGCCAATAGAAACCGCCCAACCTTCTGACAAAAACGATGATTTTAATTTCATTTTCAAAATTTCAGAAAATTTTAAACATTTATTTTAACTTAGGTACATCTTAAGTATTTTATGCAAGAATATTGAGCTACGAATTGATGCAACATAATATTTAACATGATTGGTTGATTATGTTTTCAACATGAAGAAAACTGCGACGATGGGTGATTGTCTTCTTGTAAGTGTTTTTTTTTGTTTGTGTTTACCAGGTGCTAGCGAAAAAGTCAAAAAGAAGACGGTAAGTATTTTACTTACCGTTCTCAAACAGTAAGTAAATTTATTCACTGCTATGGCGGAACTTTACAGAAATTTAAAGCAAGATTGGTAAAGAAACGCAGTAGAAGTTCAACAGAAATTGTTTTTGTATGAATTGGCAAGCTGCCTCTACCAATAAATGTTAGATGTCGCTACAGCTGCCAAGTCACTTAATACCAGTTAACGACTCCTTTAAGACCATCTATCCTTCTAACAAGCAGATGGCGTGCTGATGAGCCTTATTAGAGGGTATTGTTTATCTATAGTAACCTAAGGCCTTTCTTACCAATTATTATTATTAAATGGTTGAATAAAATCTTTTCGAGTATCTCTTCCTTTCTTTTCCTTTCGAGCTTTTTTTTTTATCTCTGTCACCATCGGGATGAAGGAACTATCGAGGTAGAGAAATCTACATCCTCTCCGACAGTCAGGCTAGCCTGAAAGCCCTTGCAGCTTATGAAATCAGATCAAAACTGGTCTGGGAATGCCTGCAAGACCTCATTGACTTAGCCAGGTGCAACGTAGTGACACTAGTTTGGGTTCCGGGTCACCGTGGGACGCCTGGTAATGAGTCTGCAGATCAACTAGCCAAGAAAGGCGCTGGGATGAACTACATTCGGCCCAAACCAGTGTTTGGAATCCCAAAAAACACTGTACGCCGGGCGGGGGCTCAGTGGGTAAGAACCCAACATAGAGCACACTGGAACCGTATAACAGGAAACAAACATGGTAAGGTGATGATCAAGGAGCCCTCTCAAAACCTTACCAGACAGATACTGCAACTAAACAGAATGCAGATCAGAACGGTGGTGGGCCTTCTCACAGGACACTGCCACCTAAGAGTACATCTACATAAGTTGGGGATATACACAGAATAACCAGTTTGTAGACTCTGCAATGAAGAAGATGAGACAGCTTCTCATGTGATATTCGAGTGTCCAGCACTCGCAAGAACGCGCTATGCGGTCCTGGGACTCCTCAGTTCCGGGAGCCAGCTGGCGGAAAAGACCTTGGTTAGCGGACTGCTGAACCTTGTCAAAGGAACGGAGCTCTTCTAACCAAGGAAAATCTAAATGGGAGAAATACAATAAGCCCGCTGACTTCAGCGTTTGGTACCACATAAACCATCTCACATTTAGTTAAAATACCAAATACCAAATACCATCATCGGGATCTCCTAAACCACTGGAGATAAAGGTGATTCGTTTAAATTAGAGAAAAGTTGCACAATTTATTGCTTAATAAGAATCAGAAAAAAAAATTAGGAAACTTCAGTCGCAAATATCCTGAAATATCCTGAAACAATCTGAAAATTTGAGGTATTATTTTTGGCATATCTTCCTCGTTATTGAAAATAAATTTTCCTTTTCCAAGATGCTGAAAACATCATTTGGCAACAACGGTTTTGATACCTTAACTACCTACATTGTTAGAAATTAGGCGAAATTACCAAATACTAGCAGTTGTCGTTTTAAACGTTGCCAAATTTATTGTTCAATATTTTGCTTATATCTTTTAAAATGTAGCTCTGGATTTTTAAAAATTATTTTTCCCGTACTTTACTGAGTGTCCCCTCCAATGTACTAAATAGTTTATCCGTCATTTTCTTAACACCTTGTATAAGTTAGTAGGCTTACATACGTCGTCATGAGCTATCCATCTGATATTTTGAAATTTTTTTTTTGGTTTTCACAAGACCAACATTTTATTTTTCATGTCATTGAGAATAAAAAGCTCAAGGAAACCTAGCGAAAAAATTTTTACGCATTCAAAAAATTTTTTTATATTTGTTGTTGTTAATTTTAAATGTTGCCTTTATATGCCTTATTAGGTCCAATGGGCAGATCAAAAAAAAAATACACAAAATATTCAGGAAAATTTGGGTGTAAGATTTTTCTTCAGGATCTGTTTGGAGGTATCATACATCATAAAAACACATAAGTCAATTTTGGGTAAAAAAAAAAATTGTTACAAATTTCTTTTTCTTAGATGTAGTACCTACATTTTTCCCAACGCTATTTTCTACAAAGCTAGTATTGAAGGGCTACACCTGTTTTATTTTTTTAATTTCAAATCCGAGTTTACACAAAGAATTCCGACTTTAAAAACTCGGAACTCCGACTTAAAACTCGAAATTTCAATTTAAAAAATTTTTGACGAGGGGACACACTCTTTATAACTTTATGACGTCATGAAGTAAAATACCACCTTCCTCGATTGCTTCAAGAAAAAAGTTTTCACTATGGCTTAAAAAAATAATGAACGTTTCTATAGGCGACTGCGAGGGCGACTGTCACAAAATAATTCATCTTACAAAAAATTTAATCCGATCCTAAAACTTATTCGGCCATTCCTATTTCACGACCACATTTACTTCACGGCCGCATTTACTTCACGGCCGCTTCTATGCCACTGAAGAAAACTTCACTTCTACGTCACGACAAAAGCGGCCCAGAAATTTAAATGTAAGAAAACATATTCAGAAATGTAAAAAAAAATTGTTTACCTGCTTTACCTACTTGAGCGGCAGTCGCCCAAGAAATGTTGTGTGCACCTCGACCTAAATATCTTTTTTAGCCTGACGTGAAATTAACCGCGGCCCCGAGATAACATTTGAATACAAAACCGCTTTACATCCCTCACCCCTTACAAAACTTTGAAATTTTAAATGGCAACTCCTATTTTTATTGCGAATTAGCATTCAGTGACAAAAAATGTGTAAGAAAAAATGCCAAATTTGATTTTGTTCATTTCTCCCAATGTCCTAAAGTCTTACACTCTGCGGAAAAATGCCTTTCAAAAAAGTGTTTTTTTTTCAATGGGAGACATCGTTTGAACACAAAAATCGCCGTGCAGCCGTCTCCTCTTGCGAGGAAGTTGCGAATATTAAATAAAAACCCTCTATTTTTTATTGCGAAATCGTATTCAGCGACTAAAAAACCTTTTTTCATTCAAAAAGAGGAGATAAGTCGCAAATAAAGTTTAGAGCTAACTAAAAACTATTAAACGTTAGCTTTTACGAACTACTTTTTATTTTAAAGCAGCAGCAAGTAAAAAATGTACCTATTGTAAGATTTATGACTGCCTTATTTTGTGTCTCTGCTTATATTTTTAGGCATTTACGAAGAGACGCAGTTTGAAAACTTTCTTTGGGCGCCATGTTCGATTGGTCTGTATCTACATACAAATGGAAGAAATGAACAGAAGCCAGTTTCTTTGATTACGGGCCATGCATCTATGAATAATCGCATTATATAAAATTAATTATGTTTTGTTTAAACATTTCATACTCCCCACCCGCTCGCAAGAGGCGTGGGGAGGTTTTTTTTTTGTCAAAATATCCTTTTGCAAACAAACCCACTTTTGTAAAATCAATTTTTCGCAGATTGCTTACTTTTACAGATATTAGGGGAAATTAACAAAATCAAAGTTCCTCGATTACAGCGCCATCTATGGTTAATCGTAAAAAATGTTTCTCATGCATAAATCTCAAGTTTTCTCCAGTGACGTAGCAGCAAAAAGTTATTTTTAGGAACGGTATTAAATCCGTAACTGAATTATTTTGTAACAGTCGCCTAGAAACATTTTTTTTTTGTAACAGTCGAAACTTTTTTCTTGAAGCAAGCGAGATATTATATGGTATTTTACTTAATGATGTGAAGTGATAAAGATTCCTCGTCGGAAATTTAACATTGAAATTTCGAATCTTAAGTCGGAATTCCGAGTATAAAGTCGAAATTCTAAGCTTTAAGTGCGAATTCCGACTTCAGAGTCGAAATTCTAAGTCTTAGGTTGGAATTAAGAGTCTTGAGTCGGAATTCCGAGTTTAAAGCCGAAATTCTAAGCTTAAGTTTGAATTCCGACTTCAGAGTAAAAATTCTACCTAAGTCTTAAGTCGGGGAATTAAGAGTCTTATTGAGTCGGAATTCTGAGTTTAAAGTCGAAATTCTAAGTTTTAAGTCGGAATTCAGAGTTCTTAAAGTAGGAATTCTTATAGTTTAAACTCAGAATAATAATAAAAAAACTGGTTTGTGGAGCTTCTACGCCTTCGTAGTTTTCAACTATTCTAATTTTTGTTTGAAAAAATAGAACTATGTATATGATATTATGTATCTTATTGGGGAAAACACTATACCTACTGAATTTCTAACATTATTGTATTTTCATTTAAATTTTATGAAAAAATATAAAACAGGGAAAAAATTACCTTTAATTAATTTAACTAAAAATAAATACATTAATTTATAAATTAATATTAATTTAGGATATTTTTTATGGATCTGTAAAAAATTAAAATCGCAAATAAACAAGTGAAAACCCCAACTTACATAAAATATGCATAATATAGGTACGTATATATTTTATTTTTTTTATATTATATAATTATAAATATTAATAACAATGAAAAAATGGAATAGGTAAATAGAAGTAGGTACTTTATACCCGCTTCAAAACCCATTTTGGTTTTTGTTTCTATAGTCTGCTTGGTTTTCGAACAATTCCATTATTTCGATAAGCTGTGCAAAAAAATTCGAAAAGGCAAAACCTCGCGTGCTTAGATATAAAAAATTACAAAATTATGTTTTTCAGGAAATTGATCAAATTTTTTTTCATAATAACCAATTGTGTCATATCTTCAATGGTTAACGAGTTATTAGCTAAAGCTTTTTCCACCAATGGGGGGGTTTGAAGGGGACAAAGGCACCCCCTCAGAACTGATTTTTGTAGTTTTTTGAAAATATTTTTTTCTGAACGAGAATACGTTTTTCTGAAGAACAGAAAAACGAATTTTGTTTGAGTTAGAATTTGAGAACTTGAATTAACATTGCCAGTGCATTGATTTTAGTTTTTAGTTGTTAATTTTCATTTTAGCATCTTTCAAACTTCTTAAACAATAAAAATGCATATCATATGCGTAGGTATTAAAAAATGATATTAAGTTTTTATGGGTGATTTTCCTTTGTCCCTGAAGTAGATGCTCTGCCATTCAACTATGATTTTTTTCTCTATATTGAGCATCAGAAGCGAAGAACATCTTTGTAATGTATGTAAATTACAAATTAATAATAATTATAGCAACAACATTGTTGATAATTTATTGAAATGCATACGAATTTATAAATAAAATAAAATTATATTTATGCACCTATTGTATGTAAGTAGTAGAATTAATTATTATTATTATTGTTGTTTCTTACTACTTTAAACATAATTAAAGCAAACTTAAGGTTGATATAAGTTGATCAGTATTCATACAATTTTCTACATATTCATTACTGACGATGGACTTAATTCTTTAAAGAAGATCTCTTGATCAATTTAATGGCTATTGTCGCGTCTTCCCGACATCTCTATACTTGATGGTCAGATCAAACCAGCGATTCCAGATGCAGTTTCCGTTTAAATAATTATTAAAAAAAAAGAAAGTTATAACCATTTAGTGTCATGAAGGTGTGAAATTATAATAACATCGATAATTACACATTTATTAATTCATTATAATTAATATAATCTCAAGGGTAGATCGAAGTTAATGCAGACGGATATTATCATGTAGCTGGAAAACACTAATTACCAGACAAAGAGGTATGGAAATACGATAAATTAATGCCTAAATTAATAATTGCAGGTATGCACTAGCACCAATTCGAATAATCAACGAACTACTACTACAGTCACGTAACAAAAGCGACATAACAATTAACGTTCAATCTAAAAATAAAAATATTATGTAACAGAAGACGGTAAAACAATAAAATAATATTACCTTCATGGTAGTAATGAATTATTAGAAGTTCTCAAACCTAATTGAGTTTTTATGTACTTAGTAAGTATACCATAGCATATACATACATACGGTACATTAACTACTACTATTTTATAAATATCAAACAGCTGTCAAAAAAAAGAACACAAACAAGATATAATTTGAGCAGCTACTACTCTAATCTATAAATATATGTGGGTAGAGTATTAATTATTTGATTCTCAAGGCCAAATTGCTAATATTTAAGAATTAAAAATTTTTTTTCAATGAAAATGTATCTTCACACAAGCGATTCATAGCAATAAGAGTAGTATACAACAAAAAATATACAAAACATACAACAATAATAAAAGCAATCACGTTCATGCAAGAAGATGAAAAAAGTGCGGAAATTCCAAGCAAGATTTACCTGAATAAGTTATGGGTTTTCCAAAAAGAAATGTATACTTTGAAAGGAAATGGCAGTCATGTTTAAATTTTCAACTGTCACTTGTCATTTATGTTTTATTTACTTTGTAGAATCATCATCGTATCTAGAATTAGTTATTATCAAAAAAATAATATTAAATTAGAATTATTATTAGAATCACTGACAAAGAAAGCGATTTTAACTGCATGATACGAACACACCAGAAACACAACGTAGGGTTCATAATTAATCGATTCGTCGTCGTATTCATTGAAGTCACTGCGAGACTACAGCTTGGACTTTCGAACAACTTGACACTTTAGGCAAAATTATCTCCCAAGATGAAGCTCATTCTGCTCAAAATAAACCAAGTAGGATTTGCAGTTTCATTATTGATTTATAGTTGCACCACACCTGATATTGTTAATGCTTTTCTTAATAGTCAAATCTTCTGTTTTCTTCCATCAAACAAACTATAAATACAAATATTGTACCTACCTGTACAAGCTTTGTTGCTGAAGGAAAAAACTTCCTTTATCACTCGCGTTTATTTCACATACCTACCACAGATGTCACCACTGCATAAATGTCATTAGTAAATTTTGAGAGTAAAATGTTTATTATGTCATCCTGAGGAGTTTTAAAAATAATGAACGGTACTGAGTGTCATCAGATCTCAGATCCATTTCCTTTAATTGTATTATAGGTACTGATGAAGACAACCTAAAATATGTTAGTCCAAAGAACTTTATTTATGATATATTGAAAGCCACTTACCGTCGTGTATTTCAAAAAATTTTGAGAAAAAAATTATAGTTTTTTAAGCCGAGAAAAATCAAAGAGCTTATAAAAGACAAAGACAGCACTGTTTCGCCTTGATTAAAGCTCGTCAGTTTGCGTATCAAATATCATGCAAGAGAAGGAAACAATTGCAGTTTCAAATAAATGCTTTCACAGATTTTAAGTGACCTACATGCCTCGATGCCATCTACTGGATGGTAGTGTTAGTGTTACTAACCAGTTCATCACTCGAGTCTCTATCTAAGCTTTAGGCCATTGTACTTTTACACAATAATTTAAAAAACATATTTATTGACGTTTGCTGTCGGTTGTTGAAAAAATATAAATTTTACTTACTTTTTAATGATTTACTATAATTTGTAAAATGATCAGGGTCGTACATGAACGAAAGCTGAATGAAAAGTTCCCCTGCTGCCTGACATCACACCTTCACTCACAACGGCTGTGTTGCCAGGCTGTCCTACAGAGTGAGGTAGCAGGGTTGTCAAATTAAATCTCATCAAATTGTTACCTATTTTGATAAGCGACCATAGGAAGAGTACGTTTTCGTAAAAGATTTTTAAAACCTTTGTGGTCAAAAATTATTAAGAACAACTCATAAGAACTCGTAAAAGAACAGCATTATCAATGTGAGAGGTGAATAACCGTGTGTGAGCAAAAATGACATCCAAATCGTTTAGTAAATTGACTAACAGTGGGTTTTATAAAGGTAGGTTGAGTTAACGGGAACGTTTTTCAAAGCCAATATCGACGTCAAATTACCTTTCTTAACATTTTTGTAGCTAAGGATAATTGAACTGATAAATCACCCCCCTTGATGATACCTAATAATAATAATGAAAGTGTTCTATGCACGGTACCATTAAGACCATTTTGCATTGTTTTGAAGGTTCGAAGTTTTTGAGAAGCGCAATTCATTACGTTTCTGAATATCGAGCTCTAGCAGATTTTGTTTACGCCGTAAGGAGAGATTTTCTAAGGCCTCTTGAAAATTTGAGATGTAATAAGAAGAGATGTGACAAAATAACTCAAGAGCTTCAGCATACGAACATGTACAAAATTCGACACATTTGACTAAATTGTTGAAGATTAAGAGTTACTATAGGCGCTTCGATCCGACGAGAGATGCTAGTGCTTTCATTGCTTTCAATGAGACATAGATGCGCCAAAATTTATGTAAATGAACGTTACTGAAGAGATTTCTTTTGTTGTGATTTTTTATTTTATTTACACGATCAATTTTTCCAATCTATTTTTTTATACATATTGTAATATAATGTAATGAGAAGTGAGTGGATTATCAAATAAATCTGATGAAAATTTTAAATATTAATAGAAACTAGAAAGAAAAGTTACCCCATCGACAAAAAACAAACAAACAGAATCTAACCTTGCCGATTAAATTTTATACAGACGATTTATGAAATAAATTGTGAGACATGAAACGTATTCATATTTTTTTTAACATGTCTCTGACCATCGTGGCCACTTCACCTTGTAAGCTAGCCAACTGTGACTAATTATATCAAATACTTAATTTATTTTTTGCAGGTTTACACTTTTTAATAAATCGTATTCGATCTAAATTATTAAAATAATAATAATCCGGAGACAGCCATTTAGTTTCATTCTTCAGTCTCAATTTTATTAAAATCCTTGAAGACCCGTCCTACCTCTTGTTTTCTCTGCTACAGCTACACGCCAAATTATCTACTGTTGAATTTCAAGAAACAGGAAAATTTTCATCGGTATTAGTGTATTACTTACTTAAAAAAAAATTTGCTCTTGAACTTACTGATCTATTGAGAATATTTATTTGTTCTTTTTTTTTACAAATATGTTTATTCTTATGCGATGAAAGGCACCTTCAACCTTCATCATACCTACTAAATAAAAAAAAATTAATAAAAAACAACAATAATAATAATTATTGATTTTAAAGTAAAATCGTCAACAAGTTAAAAATAAATCCGGATTTTTTTATGTAATACAAATCTGATTAATTGCTATTTAGAGCTTTAGAGGTAAAGCTTGTCTTTTCGTTAATAATAACAGTGTCAGTCAAAATGATCGCACCATATAAGGAAATTTTTAATTTTTAATTTTGATTGAATTTTTTTTGTTCATAAGTTTGTGCATATAAAAAAAATTGACATGAACTCCGTTGCGTGAATTTTAGTTCCAGCGAAAATGGCAAAAAACTTAAAAATTACAAAAAAACATGATTTTTCGAAAATTGAAAGGGTTTTGCCGGAAATTTGGGCAAATTTCATTAGAAATTCAACTCAATTTTATGTCAGTTATAAAACAATTGAATTATTTTCATAGGTACAGGTGGCCAAAAAGTTGTAACTTTTGAAATTTCAACTTTGTTTTTATTTTTCTCAATGTAACTTAGGATTTGAAATATTTTGACTACCATATTAGCTTTAATGTTTATAAGACTTAGACGAGTAACAGGAGGAATAAAAACTAATACAAGGAGCTAAATATCAGAATTTAACGATATTCCTCACACTTTTTTCTAGTTTTTTTTTTTTTTTTTTTTTTTTAAAGAGGGAGCATCGGTCTTAACTGTGTAGGTAAGACATAGTCGCTCCACTCTGGTAATTTGGCTTCGAGAACGAACTCATACAGCCACAGACAATCTTTATTAAATATTAGACTTTTAAAACTTTCGATCGCTTGTTTTACTTTTCACAGACATTCGAAAATGAATCTGAAAAGTAAAGCGGGCCGAGGTGAGTTTCGAACCCGCGATCTATGGCTTCGTGAGCCAGCGGAGAACCACTAGGCCACGCAAGTCACTTTCTAGGTTTTTGGTGCACAGCGTATTCGATAAGAAGAAACAAATCATTAAAAAAGAAACAAAATACTTTGAAGGGAAAAAGAGATTTGCGGGAAATTTTGGGGTAAAATTCGTTACATATTCACCAAACCCAATGTCTGTTACGGAACAAATAACTTCATTTTATACGTAGAGGTGGTCAAAAAATTACTAAAAAAAACTTAAAACTTGAAAAAACATGATTTTTCGAAAATCAAAAGTGCTTTGCCGGAAATTTGGGCAAAGTTCATTGGATATTCACCAAATTTAATGTCAGTTATAAAACAAATGAATTATTTTCATAGGTACAGGTGGCCAAAAAGTTGTAACTTTTGAAATTTCAACTTTGTTTTTATTTTTCTCAGTGTAACTTAGGATTTGAAATATTTTGACTACTATATTAGCTTTAATATTTATAAGACTAGAGAGTTGTGGGAAATTTGGTGGGAAAATTCGTTACATATTCACCAAACCCAATGTCAGTTACGAAACAAATAAGTTCTTTTTATACGTAGAGGTGGCCAAAAAATTATCAAAAAAAGCTTAAAAATTACAAAAAACATGATTTTTCGAAAATCAAAATTGCTTTGCCGCAAATTTGGGCAAAGTTCATTAGATATTAACCAAATTTAATGTCAGTTAGAAAACAAATGGATTATTTTCATAGGTACAGGTGGCCAAAAAGTGGTAACTCTTTAAATTTCAACTTTATGTTAATTTTTATCAGTTTAATTTAGAAATTGACATATTTTGACTATCATATTAGCTTTAATGTTTATATAATAATTAGATAAATAACAGGAGGAATAAAAACTAATACAAGGAGTCAAATTTTAGAATTTAATGATATTCCTCTCACATTTTTCTAGGTTTTTGGTGCAAAGCGTATTCGAAACAAGAAACAAATCATTTTATAGAAAACAAAATATTTTGAAAGGCAAAATAGATTTTCGGGAAATTTTTATTCACCAAAACCAATGTCTGTTATGGAACAAATAAGTTCTTTTTATAGGTAAAGGTGGCCAAAAAGTGGTAACTTTTGAATTTAAACTTTTGACTAAAATTTCTCAATTTTCTCAGTGTACCTTTGGATTTGAAATATTTTAACTACCATATTGACCAGATTTATTTCAAAATGCCGGGAGTAAAGGCAAAGTAAAGTACGTCAGCTCTATTATCCTTAACAATATGTCAATAAAAGCTACAATTTCGGTCAAAAAGGTATAAATTTCATCCCAAGCGAGGATTTTGATTTTTTTAGTATCAAAAAAAAGTTCCAGCAAAAACAAGTTGAACTTTATCAAAAATAGTTCTTGACGAACCTGCTGCTGTAGGTAAACCTTCTTCGTATCTCTACGTTTCTAAAATTATGTTTATATTTTTAATTTTTTTGCTTTATTTTTTGAGTTTTTGATTAGTGGTAAGGAATTAACTTAATTTTTTTTAAGGGGCCGATTGATCCCTTGTTTACTCTTTATTTCTATGTTGTATATGTTCTCCATTTGTATAAAATTATGTAATATTAATAAAAATTCTGTTTAAAACTGCGCAACACAAAGGAAAAGCTCTGAAAGTCAAAAAGAAAAGACGATGTCCAGAAAATTCTAATGTTTACAGATAATATTGACAGTTTATAAATAGCTCTTATTTTTTGTTTTATAAGAGTTATTGCGATTTATTATTGAATCTAGTGTAGTTATTCTCAGAGGAAGAATCAAGAACAATGGTTAACTTCATGACTTAGTTAGCTAAGCTAATACAATTCAAGGATACCACGTCAATGGAGAATTGAGGAAGTCATGCTTCTCTAAATTAAACTATATTATAGAAATTATTTATTTTTGAATTATTGATACTAATGCATAGGTAAATAAACCAATCTTCTAACAATTATTTACAAGAACACCTGCTTTCCGAGAACACCTACAATAATTATCATTATAATTCTTGTTCTTATATGCACCTGTTTATTGCGATGTTGTTATAGACATTTCATTCGTTCCTTTCAATCAGATCCATTTCTAATCCTCGTCCTTTAATTATTATTATCGGTATTGAGGTCACTAACATTTTATTTACTGAATAGGAAGTAAGATGTATATCTTACGGAAATTCGTTTTATATAGTCGTTGCTCAAAGTTACTAGTAATTATAAATAAAAAAGTATAGGTAACCTTTTTGTTTCTTGGAATATAATATTTTTGCGAAATTTATATGCAGTCAATAGACATGCAGTTGTTAATAACAATCATTAAGCATTTACCATGAGCTCTCATGGTATAAACCCATAAAATCATTTTTCTGGTCGTTATTTTGATTTACGAGTTTATCTTAGATATTAATATGAAACTGTTGCAATATTATGATACTCTCTATAATAGATGGCGATTTATTAATTTACTTCGTTGCCTTTAATCATGTTATTATTAATCTCAACAAGACATGTACCTACCTACAATTAAGAAATAGGATATTTGGAATACAATAAGCACACTCCGGTCCATAGGGTTGGAAGTTAAAATGTTCGGGAGTTAAAATAATTCGGATCTCCGGGATGGGGATAATTCAGGGGTGCATTGTACTGTATTGTATTTATGGGGATACATCTACACTACGACCTGTAAGATTTCTTGTGTCTCCCCTTCTGGTTACCAAGACCTCATTATGCTAAAATCAGTGCATCGATGCAAAAAATTTTTAAATAATCAAAAAATTGTTATATCAGCATTCTCTATCATTTCTACCTGCCATCAAGAAGGGTGAGCTTCAAGGTTCGGTCTTGTGGCCGCTGTTATTTCTAATTTATATAAATGACCTGATTACGTCTTCGATCTCTATTCTTTACTGATGATTCAACGATTGTTAACTCTCACCATGATTTGACATAATTGAAAATGGCCTGAAATGATCCTAGAGTTTTCTAATCTGTAAATTGTTGGTTTATTTCTAAGGAATTCGAGCTCAATGTTGATAAATCATCACCTATGTTTTCTATTTCACGAATTTGGAGGACTTCAGTAATCAGTTTAGTTATTTTTAGGTTTACACGTCGATAATAAACTGAGATTCAGGACTCCATGGTGAGGTGGTGTGCAGATGCAGAAGGTTGTGCTCGGCCATTTTACTCCTTCGCAATTTACAGGATAGTTTTCATGCTCTTTTTCAGTCCCATGTGAACTATGCCCTTATAGTTTGGACCACCTCAATATTCGGTATCACATCTTCAGATTGCAATAGTCATTGCTGGGTTGGGATAGAGGGATGACTGCAGGCCTTCTTTCATACGACTTCTGGTGTTGAGACACTATCCTGAATGTTGACGTAACAAGATTTAAGCATGATTTGGGAACTGAGAAATATCGACTTATCGTCTCTCACTGATGCAAGATTCTATGGCATCAAATCTTTTAATAAACTCTTTCAAGAATGTAAAAATCTTCAGATTTCGATATTTGCCAACAGATTCTAGCACTGTCTGAAACAAAAGTCACTCCCGATTTAAACGAAACTTTGGAATTTGAGCTTATGAACCTTGAAAACCCAATGATATACTCATACTCTTAAAACAAAGTACAATGATGGTCAGGTCTTAGTAGAAGACCAAAACAGTAATCTGCGATCAAGATGATATTTTGATAGAAGAAACAGGCCAGCAATAAGGGGTCCGGATTACAATTGGAGTGCACGCCAGTAAACACTGTCTGAAATAGCATTTACAAGTTATAATGGTGAAGACGGACCTCAAATGACTGTCCCAAATATGGAACTGACGACGAGGACTCCCAAAACTGCATAGATGTATGTAAGGTGTGCACCAACCTCAAATTCAGTATCTTTGAGAGTTATTTGTCTATCAAATCTAGCACTAGAAAAAGAAGAAATATGGAACACTTCTCAGGGAAAAACCTCCTGGCCTTTATAAAAAGGTGTGGTTTTATAAGGTCTTAAAAAGGAAGGAAGGTTAGAGTAGGAGTTCCACCAGGGAAGGCTTAGTCACTTTGGGTCCTTCCTTCTCAACATATTCATACCAGCCATGGTCAAGAAGGTTCTTTACTGACGGATACCTATGTCGTGCAGTAATATGGGAAGACTAAAGGATGCCTGGTACCGATATGATTGAAGAAATTCAAGAAATCAAGAGATTCGAAACTCGAAAAATAAAAGAAAATAGTTATAGTTAATAAATTGTAAAGATTCTCCGCGGCCAAGCTTGTTCGGGCCAAAATTTCGTAAATAACTGAGGCAAAATTTCACCAAACCTGAGATATTGAAGAGGGTTTTCAAAAAGACCGAAACTTTCTAATACCAACCTACTATTTTTCCGCGATAACAGTATCTAAAGCTCGTAAGTTCCCTATATCGACTCGCAAAAATATAAAATTACTAATTAGATAATATTTAAAAAACTCAAATCCAGAGATAGTTCCAGGTGAAAAACAGCCTTCAGTTCCAGAATTTGAACTATTCGGTGTCAAAATTTCGCGAAAAAATTTGGTAAAAAAAAGATATATCCAAAGAGATTATACCATTGGGTGATTTAGGAAAAAAATTAAAACACTTAAAATTAAGACAATAAAAAAATCAATGCCATTGAGCTCATCGCTGAAAGAATTAAAAATGGTAAACTGCAAATATCAGAAATTTATAAAACTCCAATATGACAGCTCCAATTAAAAAGTGGAAAAATGGCCTACAAGTTGGACGAAACAGCAGCCTGTCCAAGTTTTGACTTGTTCTGGGTGGTTCTAAGTAATTTCTTAGGAATCCTGGAGCAATTGACATGCCACTGATTTGCAGTCAAAATTGCACTAACCTTTGCGATGCCAAGATGCTCATGAGTTTCTGCAATTACCTCTTTTTTTGCTTCATCATAGTTTGTTGATTCAAAAGTTGACAAAGTTGACAATTACAACAATTATATAGTTTTGACCACTCTCAAACTATCTACTTGGAGGGACAACCGTTCCTGTCAATAAGGAACATCTTTTCGAGACTATGTAGTTTTGAGCTGTTATCCAGTTTTGTGAAGAATTGTATGATAGCGTGATTTTTAATTTTACTTTTTTTGATAAGCTGACTATTTGCAACAATACAAACTGACTTATTAATGTCAACAATGGCAAAACATAAAACATAGCAGACTAACTTTGAATTTAAAAAATATTATGACTTGTATCAAAATTTAATAATACAACATTTTGGCATTTTTTTTTTCTGAATTACAATTTGCATTGATGCTAATAAGCCGGTAGATGACGCCGGCGATAACTATACGATTGGATACGTTAATAGAAATCGAAATTTAGGTCAAAAACGGTAATAAAGTGGGTCCGATTAACATAAACGATAAAGAAAGTGCAACTCATTGAACTGCTTTGTTGACAATCGTGGTCGTTTCCCTACCTCATGACGTCTGTAGCAGGTTCTTACGCAGATTAGATCGTCACAGGTTTATGAATTAACATCTTCAGCGTGAGAGTACAAATATTACTTAATTATAAATGTCGGATTTTCCATTTTAATACTGAAAGGAAGGTGCTTTATTATTGCTCTTTAACGGCATGACCTTCGAAGTTAAATATAAAAAATAAAGTGTGATGATGGGAAAACGATAAAAATTGAAAAATGACATAAATAATAAGTAAAGAAACAATGATTGGAAATCATAATATAGAGAAGGCGAATTTGCAAATAGTTGTTCTCCTGTACATTTTTGAATTTTTGAGAAAAATGGTCAAGGACGAATTGGTTCAAAATTTCGAAATGGATTTCATTGGGGTTTTACTATTTTGAGCTACATAGGTATAACCACCCAATAATTCACTTCACTAATTAACAGACCTGTATGTAGATTTAATAATTATTATTATTACATCACTGAATATTTTTTGACATGTAAATATCAGAAGTTTTCTTTCCGAAATTTATAGCTCAATCATAATATTCCTTAATTTTGATAAATCCTAATATCGTACATATTTATTTTATTTTTTTGTCCTTGAACATATTAATTAATAGAAGAAAGTGGATTATCAGGCTAGAAATTCCATTATTTTCAGAAAATAAATCAAAACAATTTCTTCATATCGCGATAACTAGTAAAAGCTAATAACTGATTAATCTATTTATTTGGAAAAATAAAGTTTTTGACACAAAACATTATTTTATGAGTTTACGACATACAGGATGACCCAAAACAACGCAATGGCAACTGTCGAATTCTTATTATAATTGGCAGTATATAGGTCTCTCGTCTAGCGAGTAATTGTAGCAGCATCAATAATTATGAATGGATAATTAATTAGAGGCTAATTAAGTGCCCAAGTGTGACATCAAACGCTCACAGAGTTTTCGAAAAAACGACTGATCTGTGAACTAAGAAAAAAAAAAGAAAAAAAAAACACTTTTAGTGAATTTTTAATAAAAAAATACACTATTGAAGACGACACACAAAAATCACCTAAAGTCATCAAATGTCCGCTGATCCTGACAACCAGATCATGAAAAAGTGGCTTTCCAAAATTCACCTGTTTATGATTTATACAGGGTGTTCCTAAAATACCAGATACAAGGAGTTTTTTGAACTTATTTTATGCCTAAAAGTTCAATAAACATAGGTCCGCAACCGCTTCTTTACCGAGATATACAGGCTGTTGAAATTTTTTCTTTTTAGGTCCTTGCGGGATAGTCAAATAGGAGTAGTAGTTAGTCAAGCGGGGTCATCTCAGCTTTAATTTTAACCAGGTCAGGTCAGGTCAGGTCAGGTCAGGTCAGGTCATTTTGCCGATTAAACTGTCACAATTAATGCAAACGATAAAATTATCCAATTAAAGCTTACCCTTAATTTTTTTTCTTGCCTTAAGTTTTGACAATAGGAAAAAATGTAATTATTCTTGCATTTTGTCATTCTGCTTTTGAAACTCTGAACCGATTTGTACTCTAACCATCTTCCCAAAAAATGCATTCGTTCGTTGTTATTCATCTCTCGATGACCTAAAAATGGGTCAATTTTTACGAGTTTTTTCTGGTTTTTAAATATAAATTTTACTCGCTTCAAAAGTATCATGAATGCGGGGTTATTAGAAACGGCATCAATTTTTTGATAGAAACGACAGGCGGTAGTTGTAAAATAAAGAAAATGACAAGTTCGAGGAAGCCTCTTCAAGTAGGGGTTAGGACGATTTTTATCAAAAAAAGGTTGAGGGAGAAAAAAGTATAAGTGCGAGATTATAGGTGATTAAGGTTTTGAGATTAACGATTGGTGGCATTTGACAATCCGTCAAAATGTGAAATTGGGTGACGCCAGATAATTGTTTCTAGGGGTTTATTACAACGCAATCTACAAAAAAAGCGATTTTTTAAGAATAACTTACCTGGAAAGACGCAACCCGACTAAATAGATACAGAATTGATACTAATTAAAGGTCTTACTAAAATATGATGCTAAGAATTTTTTGGTTGGTATTTGACCAAGTTCTTCATATACAGGGTGAGGCGCGAGAACCTTAGGGCATTTTTATATGGACAAGTGTTGGGAGTAGAAGTCCAAAAATTTGTACATGTATGATTTCAATTTCGACGAGCTAAACTAAAATATTTACAATCCCCCACCACTTTCGGTTGTACCGGAAGTTGTCATCAACTGTCCTATTTTAAATGGTACACCCTGTATATTATTACATTTCCAGATTGCCTGAAAAATGCAATAAAAATGGCGTTTACAGTTCAAAATTGTACCGAGTGGCTTATGAGTTATAAACAAATGAAAATCGCAGATTTCCATTTTCAAAGCAGCTTAGATTGAAAACGGGTGAAGATATCGGAAAACGACTTACATGTCCCTATCTTAACTTTCCACTTAGTATCCGATGGTGCTGATAAAATTTGTATACAAAGTGATGAAAAATCAGCGATTTTCTTAAACTAATAATTTTTTTTCTGCAGGACTCCAGCGTAGTACCTATATGAAAAGTTAAGATAGGGACATGTAAGCCGTTTTTCGATATCTTGACCCGTTTTCAAGCTAAGCTGCTTTGAACATGGAAAATTTTCTATTTTCATTTGTTTATAACTCATTAATTACTCGTTACAAATTTGAACCGTGAACATAATTTTTATTACTTTTTTTCAGGCAATCTGAAAATGTAATAATATACAGGGTGTACCATTTAAAAAAGAAAAAGATGGCAACTTCCGGTATCACCGGAAGTGTTGGGGGGTTGTAAATATTTTAGTTTAGCTCGTCGAAATTGAAATCATACATGTTCAAATTTTTAGACTTCTACTCCCAACACTTCTCCATATAAAAATGCCCTAAGGGTCTCGCGCCTCACCCTGTATAAATACTGCCGTATATATAGGGTGTTTACTGTAAAGTTGGCCAAACTTCACAGGCCGATTCTTCAGACTAAAATAAACAAAAACTTTCCCATTAACGTGCGTCCGGAAATGCACCGTTTTTGATGCACCGTTTTGCACCGTTCAGCTTTTATACACACTATGTGCTCACTGATCCCCTTATTTTCGCCGTAAAATAAAGGTTTTAAAAAAATTAAGTGACGTAGATTTAGGGTATTTTGAAGGTTTCGACCTCCTAATTTCTGCGCCACTGGAATAACTGCGATTTTAAGCAGCGCCTTTGAACCGTCCATGTTTTCTACACCAAAAAGATACATTTAACGGTACACTTTAACGGCTCTAAAGTGAACCGTTTCCGAGAAAAATGACATTTTATGAGACAAAACATTTATTATAGGAATAAGTTTTCACTTACTTTCGTTTTTCCAAAATGCTGTAGAAAAATCGTTAAAAAAGTGATGTTTTCTCTCATAAAATGCCATTTTTCTCAAAAACGGATCATTTTACAGCCGTTAACCAAGAGTACCTTTTTGGTATAGAAAACATGGGCGGTTCAAAGGCGCTGCTTAAAATTGCATCTATTACAGTGGCGTGGAAATTAGGGGGTCTAAACCTTCAAAATAGCCTAAATCTACGCCACTGAATTTTTTTATAACCTTTATTTTACGGCGAAAATAAGGGGATCAGTGAGCACATAGTATGTGTATACGAGCTGAATATTGTATCTCATACGGCTCCCGAGATATCTTCAAAAAAACTGGAGAAAATAATATTTCTTGATAACGGTGCATTTACACATAGCACACGTTAATGGTGATTTTTTCGTTTATTTTAGTCCGAAGAATCAGTCTGTGAAGTTTGGCCAACCTTACAGTAAACACCCTGTAAATTCTATCGTAAAGTACTACCGTAAATAATTTTGCTAGTCTTTAATGCAAACAAAAAGGAATGTAAAGAAAATATAAAACCCCACCTAATTAGGAGAGTAGCATTTAGATCAGCCTGTATAACAAAAAAAAAAGAAATGCAAAACTGCAGATACAGTTTACCAGTGGATATCATAGTTTGACAATAGCTGTAGTTTGACAATAATAACTGAGGATTTAGCCAAGGGCTCATATCATGGAGAGTTTTAATCATCATGCAAAAAAAAACTGCGAAAATCAATTAAATTAGTAATTATTTTATGAGCTATGGACTTACACAGTTAGGTATTTGGTATGGGTCTTTATATGTTATTTATATGTTTTTAATGCCAATTGTCTTGAATACTTGGGAATCGGTGTTAAAAAAAATTAATCACCATGCAGCACCGACGGTAGCGATTTCCGTCAACAATGATGTCTGTAAGCAGGTAAAAAGAATTAGGAAAAAAAAATTGTATAAGCAAGAATTTCGGACTAATAAGATGACGCAATTGTTCACATTCTTTGTTTATATATTAAATTAGGAAGACGTATCATTAATCAATCGGTTTCCCCAATTAGATTCCCCTAATAACTATAATTTGGCAAAAGGTAAATACCGGCATGCTAATAGATTTAATAGGTTTTCATGACGTGCCGTGGTTTTTGTTTCCATGAACAAGGATTTCGTGTAATTTTTAATTGCAGCTTTACATAAATTTATGAGTAATAAACTGTCGGTTGGCTGTTGCACTCCGAATTGATTTTCAAATTATAATAGCATTCTCTATTTCCTATTTCTAACAGTAAATTGTTAATGTATTGTTTACGGAGCCTTGTCCTTGAAGGTGGAAACACGAAGCAGGTCACTGAACACGCCGGATTACCATTGTTTGGTGATTAATACAGGGTGTATTACTATCATCATTGTTTTATTAATTATTATGATTTTTCCTTAAATTTTTATTTTATATTTGAAAAATTGCTGATGTACGATCTACAGAAGGTACCTAGTCTTATTTTTTGCCACTTTTATAATACACATATACGAACTAGTCTGCATTAACTTATGATAAATAAACAAGAATCAAGAAACAAGAGTTAGCTGCAGCTTTATTAAAAAATATTGATTGTGAAAAAAAATTAAAAAAGTAGTTTAAAAATCTTCCATCAAACAAAACCGCAGGCTGAGAATCTCCGTATGGCGGGAAAAAACTTCAAGACTTTAAGTCTGTTCTTATAAAAAAATCGATCAAAATGTAAATTGACCACAAGGATTATCCTAATTAAATCGTCTCATCGTAGGACTGTATATCATCCAGTATTGAGATATTTATCGATATTTGTCCAGATATTTTTTGGATTTTAGGTAATATTTTTACGCAGCAGTAGTAGAAAACACTCAAATCAAATTTGAGAAAATACGGACCAGCATTAAAAACTTATCAGAAGTTCTGATTTTTTTTACTTTTTTTTGCACTGATACCAGTTTTTTCGATTGGAAATATGTAGGTACAAACACAATAACCATATATGCTGCAATAATGATATGAATTTTTCCGGTTTGAGTCGATTTTGAGGGATACAATTTTTTGTCAAAATCCCCTCTAAGTAGGTATGTGAAAATTCAAATTAGTGTAAAAATAATTTTCCACCGATTTTAATGAAAATTCGTTCAAAAGTTTAATCGACTTCGAACAGATTAAAAAATATAAATATCAAAGAAAAACTCTCAAACGGAATAAAAAAAATAGACCAGAAATCAAACTTTAGGAGAACTTTATGAAAACCTATAATTCTATGAATTTTGAGAAAAACAATATGGTCACCATTAGAAAAACAAAAACTTGATTTTCAGTTTCTCCAAGCTATTTTAACAACGACTGAAATTGTCGTAAATTTTTTTCAGATTTTTTTTCAGCATAAAATCGGGCCACTTTTCTCTAATGGTACCTACCTACCTCGTATATATTTTGATATTTGTTGAAATCTCAGTGATGGCAGGGCCGGATTATGACTTTTTTACGCCCATAGCAGGCAACCATATTATAGAGCACCCCCTGGTACCCCAACATTTACTGGACTGTAACGTTCTATGTGCATTTTTGCGCAACTTAATTTAATGACGTTAAATGGGGGTGCGGGTCCGACCCTATGAGCCGATGTTCAAGGTCACGAAATTTCCAATGTGTAGTTGAAAATACCCTGACCTGCCGTACGATTTTCGAAAAAATTGCTATTTTTCAAACCCCTGGTAGATATGCAAGATGGAAAAAAAACTTTGAAACTAAATCGGGAAGAACGGTTTTCAAACTTTACGTTTTTTACGTAAGAAAGTTGCAATTTTTTCATTGTATTTAGTGGCGCATGTAGGAACTAAAAGGGGAAAAATTAATGAATGTCGATAGGCATCTTCTTCCATTCATTGGCACATTTTTTAAGGAATTGACTTTTATTTTTACAGTGGACAACTATTAGTATGTTAAAGTATGAGGGGATAATGCGGTCTTTGAAACACGCGTAATTTTTCGCGGAAGCCGGAGTGTTCGAAATAGAGCGAGTGTTTTTAAGACCCAAAAAGTTGACAATTAGAACTGTTGTATTTAAACACATTGTTGAGGAATGTGTTTTTGAAATATAAGAGACATATTGTTTAGCGCGGACGGTAGCGTAGCAGTTTAGGTCACTGACTGTTGAGCCGTTGACGCAGCCACCGTCTGGGTTCGAATCCCAGCTCGGCATGGTTGTTTGTATTCGTTTATAAAACTATTTATTTCCTTTAAAATGTTGCTGCTATATGAGCTCGATCTCGAAGCCAAAATTACCAGAATCGAGCGACTATGTCTTACCTACACAGTTAAGATCGATGTTCCCTCTTTTTAATAAAAAAGAGACGTTGTCCGATTATTGATGATGTGAATTGCCCGTATCAAAGCTAAAGTTTTAGCCCATTCGGCTCTCTGTACGTACACCCCTCCAACCCTCGAATAGGTTCTTGTTAGATGAGCCTCATTCATGTCCATGCAGTGTTGGTAATGTTGCCATGTCGGGAGTGTAGCACGGAAAACTCAACAGACATAATATTGATCACTTTCTACGAACTGACTTGATCAGACACCAACGCATCAAGTGACGTAGGTACTGATAAGAAGTGGTCAGTTAATTGTAGAATGTAGAGTACTGAGATAACGATTGCAGTCGTCAGTTGTAGAGACGAGGCTACACCTGGTTAGAGGCCGGGCTTCCACGCTGAGGCCCCCCGGTTCGAACCTGGCTTATAAATTTTTTTAGAAGCAAAATTTCAAATAATATAATATTTTTCATAAAATTCACTTCGCGGCCGTCGTCATGGGCCAAGAACGTTTATTAAAACCTCAAAAAAAAAAAATTCTTGACGGCCGCGAAGTGAGCTTTCGCATCATATACAGTGTGTGTCACAGCCATGGTACACCCCCTTTTAGTGTATTTTTTAACAAAAAAATACACTATTGAGGACGACATCACTTTTCGAAAATCACCCAAACTCATCAAATGTCCACCGATCATGACCCCCAGATCACGAAAAAGTGGTTTTCCAAAATTCACCTGCCCACGATATATATATATATATATATTTATATATATATTTATATATATATTTATTTATTTCTCCAAAATCACGATTTTTCGATTTTAAAAACGCTCCTGTAGCTTTATCTTTCAAGATTAGTGAACGAAATTTTGGATTCTTGTAAAGCTTGGGAATGACTTTAGATTTTCGTTGAAAAAAAATCCAAAAGTCACGTTACTTCTACAGGGTGTCCTTTCAAAGTTCCCCAAATCCGGTCCTTGAGGCACGGTTTCTGGCCGCAGTTTTCAATCTAGGGGGCTGAAATTTTTGTGAGAGTAAGATGTCCACAAGGAGTGGTCTGGTATTGCACTTGAGCAAAATCGGCCGAGCCGTTTCAAAATGGCGGCCATTTGAATTTTTTGAACATTAACGGAAAATTGACAATTTTTTGAACCATTGTATGAGCAAGATGGCAAAAAAACTTTGAAATCAAATTAACAGGATTTGAAGAAAATTATTGGAAATTTGAGTTAATGCAATAAAATTAGCATATTTTCCATTAATAAGCCAGTGTCGTGGGTAGGAAAAAGGGTGAAAATGTGTCAATTCTATAACCGTTTATGAGTCCATTTTTGAAGAAGTTGAACCGAAATTTTCCATTTTTTTTTTGCTTTAACATATAATTTGATGTCTTAGCTTCAATTCGCCTCGATTAATGTAGCACTTTAAACGAAAGATAAAAAAGTTTTTCGCTTGTGCAAAATTAGCTTACACTTATATAAAATTATTAAATCGATGAAATGGTTCGCAATTTCTTTTTTATTTTTTTTTCACATTCAATTATGAATGGTTCTGAAAATTAGAAGAGCAATCGCAACGACAATTAAATCACCTACATGCAGGTGAAAAAAGTATTCAAATTGGTTTTTTAATAACTAAGATATGACCAGTTTAAAAAATATAATGAGTAGATGTAGGTACCTGACGTACTACATACCTATATCTACCCCATCATCACTACAAATTCGAAACGCACCGTGTGGCTCAGTTTGTTACATCCTTGACTAGCTAACTGTTGGAGCGGGTTCGCATCCACGAGAGGATCATTCTTTTTTTTTTGTAGGTAGGTGGAGTTTTCCCAAAAAAAAATCGGATTATTTTTCATTAAATTCATTATAAAAAAAAAATAGGAAGAAAATATTTATTATTGAATCGCATAAAAATACACTATTTCTGCGATTGATGCGCAAGAAGGTTTTTTTTCTTTATTTTTTGAGAGAATTTTTTGAAATTTGGTACGTCAAATATTCTCGATAGAGCGCACTTTTTAGGTGAAAATTTAATTTTTTCCCACATTGGGTTTTGCCGGAAATGTTACCAACTTTTTATTTTTAAATGGGACACCCTATATGTTATTATATTTTTGGATTCTATACATTTGTACAAATCCAACAATACCACATAAGTACCATTTTAAATGTCAAATTTATTTTTATTTAATTTTTTATTTCTCAATTTTAGTGTGCCATGTGCTATGTATTTCGTTTTACTCCAATTGGATCATCTAATGCCAGATAAATCGAATTTTTGTTCAAAGAACTAAATTAAGTGATTTATGGATAAATTATGCGCACCGTAATGATTTTTTGACTTGGATTCATTTTTTTCAAATGGTACCATATTGGTACCGAGGTACCATCTACTAGTACTCTTAATAAGGAACATTTTGGTGTACCCATTTTGCATCTGTGGCGAAAATTACCAAGAAAGTAACTAAGATAGATAGCCATGAAAGACGTGCTCAATTCAATTATTTACTTTAGTTGTCAAATTTATAATTTCGAAACTGTGGAATTTTCTAATGGAACAATTTCTAAACATAAAAATCTTTGGTAAAGTACCATTCCAGTTGTGTTTGTCACAGATGCAAAATGGGTACACCAAAATGTTCCTTATTATGTACTAGTAGATGGTACCTCGGTACCAATATGGTACCATTTGAAAAAAATGAATCCAAGTCAAAAAATCATTCCGGTGCGCATAATTTATCCATAAATCACTTAATTTAGTACTTTGAACAAAAATTCGATTTTTCTAGCATTAGATGATCCAATTGGAGTAAAACGAAATAGTCATGGCACACTATAATTGAGAAATAAAAAATTAAATAAAAACAAATTTGACATTTAAAATGGTACTTATGTGGTATTGTTGGATTTGTACAAATGTATAGAATCCAAAAATATAATAATATATAGGGTGACCCATTTGAAAATAAAAAGTCGGTAACATCTCCGGAAAAACCGGATGTGGGAAAAAAATCAATTTTCTGCTAAAAAGTGCGCTCTATCGATAATATGCGACGTACCAAATTTCAAAAAATTTTCTCAAAAAATAAAGAAAAAAAAATGGGGTGTACCATGCCTATGATACACACTGTAGAACCTCTGAAAAGCTATCAGTTCGTGTACGGTAGCGCAATAATAAATATTGCCGCTTGTAAGAGAAAAAGCTAAATTATTAATTATCTATCGTTGCATTTTTCCAAGAGTAAAAAAACTTATGGGTTCTATTAAGTAGTTGTAGATATTATGGAACAAGTAAATAAAAAATTAGGTTTTTTCACGAACTGAAGCAAGAGCCCAAGGCGAATTCTGTATATACGGGAAAAATATACCTGCTGCCATAGGCGAGTTCCCCACAATTATTTCTACTGTTGCCTGGAATTAGAAAAAAATACACATTTATTTTATTTTACAATAAAGAAGTTAGGAAACAGCCATAGAAAAAAAAGTTAATAAAATAAAGCAACTTGTAAGAGTCCTTTTCCCTTGTGGAGATCTCTAATTTGTTTACTCAATCATGATAATATAAACATAAAACCCAAACTTGAAATATTAATATTATTTATGGTCTAGAAATTCAAAATATTGGTCGGTTCAGATTCAGATTATGACCGGCCAGTCACTCATAAATAGTTTTTTGAGCTAAGGCCATTATAACATAAACATATTTTTCTGAATCAATCTAATAAGACATCATAAGTTTCTTTTTTCCTAAACTCTGTAAACATTAAAATGATTAGTGGAAGTGCAAAAAAAAACAGTGAAATAATATTTGTGGTTTAATTTTTTACGCGTTTTACAGGCACCATTCATTAACGTCTATCTGATAAGATCTTATTCTATGCTAATAAGGTCAATAAACAGGCAGTTCAGCATACTTCTCCTCTAAATAATCTGCCTGGATTCTCCAGCCTGCAACCAGTTAAGCGAAGTCCGTTATTATTTTAAATGACTTACCAATTTATTATTTGTCATAAAACAGAATGGAAACCACCTGGTGCATGGGCTTGGAAAAACCCAAGAAACTTAGTGCTTTCTTCGTTCTTCCCAGGTCCCATTAACTGGTTCAGCAAATTTGCTTCTTGATTTTTTCTTATTGATATGTTTCCAGGTTAATCTTCTCATTTATTATAGCTGATCAATTTGCCAGGTTTGTTAATTGTTTTCTTTAGAATCTTCAAATTAATTTAGCACCTTATAATTATTAAATGATGCGTTTTATTATTTAGGAATTTCCCTTGGGATTCTTCTTTCTAGCGTTTTTAATTACGTACATCTAAGAAGAGTTAATAGGTAAAGTGAGAAAACCCGCGTTTATTTTGCCCGTTGTCACCTGGTTGTTTTTCACTATAAATAATTAACATAATATAAGACAATGAATTTTTCCTAATTTATACGTCAGCAAATTTATCAAATTTGAGGCAATTATTTTCGTTTCAGTGTTACGTTAGTATACTTAATAGAACATTATAATAATTATCCTTTTTTTTTTAATTTATTAATTGTTTTTTTTAACTCCTTTCTCAAAATAAATATTGTGTGTCCTGTCCTTATTTTGATCTATTCTTTTGTGTTATTTTCAATTTCATGTCTGTTTTTTAAAAGATCTACTTGTATTTATTTGTTTAGTTACTTACGTATTTATTTAAATATGTTTTTTAATTTAAATATTTTAATATGAATGTAATCCAAAAGAATACTTGTAATGGGAGGCCGGAAAAATCTCTCCTTGAACACTTAGGGGGTGATTTAGACCAAAAAGTACCAAGTAACCTGAAGAAAAAGAAACAACCATAATGTTTAATATAATTTCAAAAGTTCTTCATCCAATTCATTTCCCTATAATTGTTTGATGCACCTATAAAAATTGTCTGTAATTTAATAAATTTAATAAATTTAATAGCAATTTTCTTATAAAAAAATTACTTTCATTTTTTTTTTTGTTAAATTTAATGCCGCAAAAAATGGCCTTCAAGCAATAAAAAAAACTACACTCTGTAAATGTTACGTAGGTATATCTAATTAACAATTCAATAGGTGGGTATAGAAAGGTGGAATTAAGTTTTATGAAAGTTACTCCAATAATCTAAAGCAGTAATGCAATTATTCTTTTACTTTTTATATTTTTATCAAGACAATACTTTTCCACATTGTTATAATAAGGAATAACCTTGTCCAGTCTTTGATATAGATATTTTTAACAAGGTCTTCCCAAGTACCAGTACCGTCGTATCAATTTACTTTTGTGTATATAAAATTTACATAGTGTTATGTATGTACAACTATATAATTTATGTTAAACTGATTTTTTTTCAAAAACAATAATTTTGCTCAAATTTTTACAGTAATTATCAGGAATGCGACATATTAGGTACCAATATAGGATAATAATAGCGCTAGCGCTCCAGTTAGGCCAGGTGTTCTTTCATAAATCTGAAATATTTTTCACGTTACAGAAGTGTGGTTTTTCTTGCAGCCTTGAAAAGTAATAATTACACCGAAGAATTAGCCGAGCATAATAAAGCTCGTGAATAATGAATTTCTGATCATTGATTAGCTATTTCAAGTATATGGCTCTATTATGTACCTATGCGAGTACATAGTTCTTTTGTGCTAATAATTGTTCACAATCTAATAGGCACACTAGGTAGATAATTGGTAGATTATATTAATTAGTTGTTGTCAATACTACTGTATATGGACTACCTACGAGCCTATGGGAATTATTAATATAGGTCAAAAATTAAAGTATACAGGATGTGTCATTTTCAATTTAATTGATCATTATGGGATGTTACTTAATTATATATATATATATATATTCGTTTGAAATTACAAATTGCAGTCTTACGATACATGTTGTTTAGTTTATTAAATTACATATGATTGGTTTCGTCGATCATGGGGAAAAGAACGATCTGTAGGATATTCTGATGCGATGTTGACATCATGGTGAAGCATTTGCTTTGAGAGATATAGTCTAGGGAAAACCCCATTAGAAAACCTAGACACACCATCCTGTTGAGATTGGTTTGAAGTATTCCAATCATTTTGCCCTTCTGAGGTTATCTGGCTGTTAATGTAGATTTTGTTTACAAGAGCTTCAAATTCTGTAACCAGTCTATTGTTTCGGTGGAAATTTTATGAATTGCTTGAAAACCTCCAGAAAATTTGGTTAAAGGACATTCATTGACAATGTGATTGATGGATTCTTCAGGATGTCCGCAAATACAGGAAGCGCTTGGTATTAAATTAGAAGTTAATTAAATTAATTAAATCTAATTAAATCTTAATTAGAAGTCACTGATGAGGGTTATCGAGAACGGGGTTCCGCATAAAATATTTGCAGACAACTTTCTTGTGTTATTTGGAATGCCCTCAATATTATTTCATAAAAAATTTGATGCTTGTGCAGATAGGTATTTATATAAAGACCCATTTACATGACTTAAGACGTGGATAAAAATGTAATATGATATGGTAGCTAAGAAATCAGTGAAGGTTGTGGTGTATGGTGTATGATCGAGCAATAACAAAGCAAATGTGTAGTGGTGCATAAATGTATATAAATAACTCAGACTCAGAACTTCAATGCGACAAAATATCAAAAAAATTATTTTTTCAAATATATATTTTATGTAAACTTTCAATTTATTTTATAATTATTATTGTTACCTACAAAATAAAATTTATCGGAAATAAATTCAATATAAATATTAAAAAAAAAAAAATTATTGGACATACATACCTACATTGTATGTCCAATAATAATAATAATAATAATAATAATAATAATAATAATAATAATATACACTTTATTGCCCAACAGATTGAAAAATCCATTTACAGGACAAAATTACATTATTTGAAAAATACAAAAATACAAAAACAGTATTATGTACTATATCTTATATCATACCAGATAATAATACATTGATATAATAAACATCCAAATTTAAAAGTTTCAAGAGTACCTACTCTGCCTCAAAACATACTATGAGAAATAAAAACAGTAAAAAATGAAAAAAAAAAATGAACAGTAACACAAGGATTGGTCCCCCTTATCCACAAACCCCTTTAACCCTGTCGGCTATGAACCCAACACTTGTCTGAAAGCGCTTATTGACATGTGGAAAATGTCGCACTCATCACAGACTTCATTGAACGATGAACACATTCTGAAAATGGGCGACCTGATAAGGAGATTCGTTCTGGGTGTCGGTAAAATGAATGCCTGTGGAGAGCGAATACCAGTGTGCGGAATGCAAAATTTGAGCTCACCGATCAACCAATTTGAATCAACTTGGCCATGAATAATTACTTATATAGAAATATTAAGCAGCTGCATCTGTGTCTTTCATGTAGTGCTTTAAAATTAAATGTCTGCAACAATGTCAGATGAGGGAACCCCTGATGAGGATACTCACCAAATTTCCAAAGTGCCTTCAAAAATCTCCGCTGAATAGATTCCAACAATGTAATCTGTCTATTATAAAATGGAAACCAGATCATCATAGCGTATTCCAGCCTAGTCCTAACAAACGTATTATATAAAATAATCATGCAATGAATACTATCAAATATGATCTAGTGTTTCTTAATACAAAGCCCAACATTCTGAGAGAAGAGTCTGAAGTCACTTCAATGTGTTTTGCACTGTCAAAATATACACCAAGATCTTTGGTGGACAAGCTTCGATCAAAAATGATATCTCCAATACCATAGGAGTAGACAATAGGATTCCTTATGCGCGTATAAGTGATGATTACCTTACACTTGTCGAAGTTAAGTGATAAATTGTTGCTATTACACCAGCTGTATAAACTCTCGAGGTCTTTCTGGAGCATATCAGCATCCTCAAGGGAACCCACGGCACGGAAAATCTTAACATCGTCCGCAAACATCAATATATCGATGTCATATCATAATATCAATATACATAAATAGAGATCGTTAATAAAAATAAGAAAGAGCAGAGGGCCAAGGTTAGATCCCTGGGGAACACCGGAAGTGGAAGTATAACGCGGTGAGCTGTAACCATTATAAGTTACATAGAGTTGTCTGTCGAAAAGATATGATTTAAAGAAGACCACATCAAGATCACTACAAAACCCGAATGCCTCTAACTTCTTTAAAATAAGTAATGTTATGATCAATCCTATCAAACGCTTTTGCAAAATCCGTATATATCGTATCTAATTGGTCCCTACCGTCTACAATCTCTATTGCGGATTGAGTAAATTGCCCTAAATTTGTTAGGGTGGACCTGCCTTCAAAGAATCCATGCTGCTGCTGAGAGATATAGCATCTAACATGGTTAAAGATAAATCTTTGCAGAATCACCTCGAACACCTTGGAGAATACTAGCAAAAGTGATACAGGCCTGTAATCAGAAACATTTTGTTTATCGCCGCTTTTGAACACAGGGCAAACTTTCGCGATCTTCCAATGATCCGGAAATGTGTTGTTTTCCAAACATAAATTGAAAATAATAAGCAATGGTTCGACCAAAACCTCTACACAATCCCTAACAAAGAAACCAGGAATCTGGTCATGATCTGATGTCATATTGGGCTTGATCTTTTTACAGGCACTTCGTATGTCCTCCCTCGTGATAGATGCTATGCTAAAAGATGGCAGATCAATCTCGCCAAGGGAATTTTTACCTCTGTCTTTTTGAGAAGATGCTAGAAAAGTGAATCTGAAAAATATGGCGAAAGTATTGACATACATTGGAAATAATCAATACATTGGAAATAAATTCAATAAGTACCTATATGGAAAAACTTGTTTATTAAATTAAATTAAATTTTTGAAACACAAGTTGCTTGTGAATACCTATAGCGGAAAGGATGACAAGAATAATTAAAATCATTATTTTTTCAATACATTGAATTGATTTCCAAAATTTTTTTTTTTTTTTTAATATTTTCTAAAGATGTTCAATTAAATATATTGAATTTATCAGCATCTCCAATACATTGAAAACCTTGTGAATTTATTAAATTTAATTTCAATATATTGAACTGAAAATCTTTTGAATATTATGTATTAAAAAAAATGCACATCAATTCAATATTAAATTTGAATTAAATTTGTAAAGTTCAAAAGATTTTATTAGTTTTTTAGTTCCTCAGTTCAATATTTTGATTGAATTTATCTACAATATGTTGATTTGTTTTTAAATATATGTAAAAGATATTCAACATATTGAATTTATTCCGAATATATTGAAAATAAAAATTTCTTATAATTATTGCATGACGCGGAGGCACCTTCGTGGTTTATCATAACCCAAAAATTTCAACTATAAGCGATATAGGATACCATGAATTATAGTTTTCTGTAAGTTGCTGAATAAATTAACTAAGAAAACAAAAAAAAATCTACACTGAGGGGTCACTGGGTGAAATAGTTTTAGTGGGAGTCTACATTTTTTCTTGAGGTAGTCAGTATTTCTTTGACAAAATCACTTTTCTTCATTTAATTTTTCCTATTTATTTTATCTATGAGGGGCTACATCCGTCTCACTCTGTATTTATCTTTTTTTATAGCGATTAATTATATTCTCAATTATCAACCTAGCAACAGTAGATAAAATTAAATACATAGTGTCAATTAGCAAATAAAGAACACAGAATCAATTAGCAAAAAAAAAAACTCATAGAAGACTTCATGAAATTTAAATTTACAACAGATTGATTTATTCTCAATAAAAACGTTATAGTGCTAATTAAACAATTCATTATTAACGTAATTATTGTTCTTTTAAATTAAATTGCTTATCATGAATTTATTATCACATTATGTTAAATGTCATATAATTACTAGTACTACCTACTACAATAATAATAATTAGTACTATCACGATAAAGTCTAAGCCATAACATAAATGGAAATATCGCTGCTACCTTATCCTATCATGCACTGTTTATACAGTTCCTAAACGAATTATATAAGAATAATTGTTATTGTAATGAAATGTCAAAGTAAAGGACAATTTACCAAACTAACAGTAAACAGTATGTTATTGTTATTATTCTCTTTATTCTCTAAATCTAAGCGTGTGTAATATCTCCGAATTTACAAGAATTCAGTCAAGAGTAACAATAAAATAAAATTAGTTATGGAAATAAAAAATAATGCACGATGAATAGGAACTAGGGAAAACCTAAAATAGATCAATTACTGGAAAAAAAGTGGTTCATTAAAGAGGTGACGGAATATTTTATGATTGGCAATAAAAAATAGTAATAATTTGAATATGCAATGGAAATATTTTATTATGCAATCAATGACTAATTTTTTATTTTAATTAATTATTCATAACGCAACAGTACCTAATTATTTTAACAATACATTTTTTTTTGAAATTCCTTTTTCAGGAAAATTTACATAATGCTTGGTTGCAATATTTCTAAACAGGGGTTTAATTTAAGAGCTACCACTCCTGGCAAAAAATTAAAAAAGTTAGGTAAAAATTTATTACTTATTATGTATTTTCATCATTCCTAAATCCATGATGACATCAAAATACTTCACTGAAATAGTGTAGGGTGAAATGAACCTTAATTTGAAACGATGTTTAATTTTATAATAAAACGTTTTGCTGCTTTGTTTATTAGAAAAGTCAAGATTTAAAAAAAAGAAACCCTTAATGAACCCCTTTGGTTTTTTTTTTGTGCAATGAACACTATTTTTGCTGCCGGGAATTCTGCAGCCATGCTTCATTTCGGGGTCTGTTAAACATCATTTTCGAGGCACCTGTAAACGCACCCTTTATATTCATACAAGAAAAGGAATAATTGATGGAATTGAAGGAATTAAGGGATTTAACACCGTGGAAAAAATTAGGTTTAATTAAAAAGATATGGAAGAATAGTTCTATTTCAATAAAGTATTTATTAAGGAATTTTGAGTTGTTAAACTAAAAAAACTAAAAATTCTTAAGTCTCCCACTGTGACAGTTAGGAATTTTGATGAAAAAATATTAATAAAAGCAGTAGTTCGATTTTTATGTTTTTGAGAGAAACATAAAAAAGTCTGGACTGAAATGCCGAGCTTTCATTGGCCCCCACCCGTTGTGAAAATGATTATTCAATAAAAATGCCGAGCTATTATCGCCACTACCCACGTGAAAAAATATCACGTAGAGTGATAAGTGATGATATACACCATTCCTTTAAACCAAAACAACTAAATAATGAACAAATTCAATAGTAGAGAAAAATAATTAAAATCACTCGAGTAATAGGGTTTTATTAACTTATTTATTTATTTATTTATTTATTAACTCGTTATCTGGAAAGCAGAATTTTCCCATATCAATCAATACCTCATATCATAAAAGAAATAACAAAATTAATTAGTCAGATAAACTTAAAACATTTAAGTCAGATAACAACTACTTTATTAAATAATAAACAAAAATGAAGATAAATAACAAAAACACTAAACTCATTCAAACATATTTACTTCTTTAATTGCGGTGAGTGAATAATCCAGTTTAGAAAACCAAACACCGAAATACCTACCTACGGTATTTTACATATCCAGCGAATTATAACTGGAATTTTTAAGTTTAATGAGAAAACTGACTGGATTTTGATTATCAATAATAATTAGTGAAAACAATAACAATGGCGATTATGTACCTACGTGGGTCAGGGATTCCACAAGAGGCCACCGAACATCACCAGCGGTGACCGAGAACCTCCTCGGGAGTTCCGCACATTCGGAACTCACTGTCGATGACACACTACTAACTGAAGAGTAACACCAGGTTGCCGGCTTGTTGCAATATTCCTGAACAGAATTAAGCTGGAGAATTTATTACTCCAGTAACTGGGGTTAATTTTTTCTCAAATTTTCTTCTTGTTAATTATTTATTAAGAAATCTAAAAATAATAATTTTATCAAGGAAAATTCTTTATGCAGGTACATAATTTATCTGCCCATAAAAAAAAATTATACAAAAGTAGAAACTATCATGCTAAGCAGCTCTGGCTTTGTAAAATTTAGAAAAAGTTTTAACAAAAATTATTCACTAATATTAAGCCTCCCACAAGTGTGGGCGTTTTAAAGCACAAATTTGCAGATTGCTGCTTTCCTTTCAGACCTAGAGAGATGTAAATGGAATCAAATGAAAGATATAATGTTTTGATCCTCCTCTGAATATATCTATATGTACATATACTAGAAAATGTTTGAATGCAGAAAAACAGTTTACATGTCACTTTGCTATAACTTTACGAGTTCGATTTCACAAAAATAAAAAATTTATAATAGTGAGCAGCCAAAAACTGGAATTATTTGATCACCCCATAAAAGTATCCTTATATGTTCACCTCAATATTATATTCAAAAATATAATTATCATATAAATATTATATAGTTTGGTTTCAGTGGCTCCTGCTTAAGAATCGAGAAATCGTCAAAATTTTTTACGTAATTTTCAAATCTCGCCTCCTTACCGACGAAAGGTTTCAATTTTGGATAGGAAACCTCGAGAATTACGCTAAAAAACTCAATGCCGTCGGAAAGAACTTTTCTTGGTCATATAAAATCGATCGCGATTGAAGGTTATTATGACGAAAAGCACAAATCTCCGCTTTTCCGTCGCTGGACAATCCATTTTCCCGGCATCTGGGAATTTTTTCAATATTTTTCTCGTAACCACCACCGTCAATTGACAAACGAGAATTTTATCGAATTTTTCCTCGAGAATTTTTTTTACCCTCAACCCAGCAAATTTGACGTAAAAATAATAAAGCAGGTACCTACTTTACCCTTCAAAAATTTTAGGTGGAAAACTTTTTTTCATTTCAATGGGGCCGAATTCAAAACGTTCAAAAGGGTTCGTCGATAGGAGGTGAGGTTCGGAAGTTATCGGAAAATTTTTCGACGATATCTGGATTTTAGCTCACTTGGCTTTCGAAATTTTGAAAACTTGGACACGCACGCAGGAAAACTCAACGCCATTGGAAAGAACAGCCATTGGTCATTTAAAAGCGATTGCGATTGAAAGTGTTACGATGGAAATCAAGAACTGGGCAACGAATTTCCCGAAGGTCTGCAATGACCGCTATTCCGGCGCTGGAAAAAAAATCAGAATTTTTCGAATTTTTCCTGGAGATTTTTTTTACTCTGAACTTTAACCGCTTGGAAATGCCTTTTTCTGACGTCGTTCGTCGAGGTTCGGAAGTTATGGGATTATGGGAACATTATTAGATTATTTCTCGATTTTGGCTCATTTGGCTTTCGAAATTTTCACAATCTCGACTCGCAGGCAAGAAAACTCAACACCATCGGAAAGAACGGTCCTTCGTCTACAAAAACGATTGCGATTGAAGGTGTTGAAAAACACGATGGAAAACACGAACTGGGCGACGAATCTCCCGAGGATCTACAATGACCACTTTTCCGCCAATGAAAAAATGATTTCCGTACATCTGGGAATTTTTTAGATATTTTTCCCATAACCACCGCCGTCAAATTGACAAACCAGAATTTTTTCGAATTTTTTATCGAAAAATTAATTACGTAATAAGCAGGTGTGTACCTACCTACTATACCTTTCAGAAATTTTAGGGATTTTTTTGCATTTCAATGGGGGAAAGCCCTTTTACACTAACTAGAAATCCAAAACTGGACACCATTCGGCGATAGGAGGCGAGGTTCGGAAGTTATGGGAAAATTTTTCCTCGATTTCTCTATTTTGACTCTTTGGTTTTGGAAATTTTCGAAACCTCGACATGTAAGAAATCTCAACGCCATCGTAAAGAAGAGTCCTTTGTCTACAAGAGCAATTGCGATTGAAGGTGTTAAGGTGAAAAACCCGAATTGAGCATTGAATGTCCCGAGGATCTACGACCGCTTTTCCGCCGCTGGAAAATCATTTTCCGAACACCTGGTAATTTTTTACGATATTTTTCCCGTAACCATCGCCGTCCAAATGACAAACGAGATTTTTCTCTAATTTTAAAGTATCTAAGAAAACAATGCATGGCTGACAAAGGTTCAACAAAAAAAAAACAGTTAACGATTACCCAATAGAAAATAAAATAAAAATAACGCATAATTATGAATAATATAAACAAAACCATCGTAACCCATCCGAGGCAGGAACTGGCAACACCGCACACACCTGTCTCGCAGCATCCAGCAGTAGTAGGCGTACCCCCGGGGATCCCTGAGTGACGCACGCGTGTCCGAGGGGTCGGGAGAAGGGGTCACCGAGGGGGCCGGCTACTTATACGAGATCCTGCGACCCCATGGCGCACTGTCGCCGGACGCTCGTGGCTTGGACAGACGGTTATTAGTAAATCGTGGTCGAGCCTTCTACAGTTCAGCAGTGAACAGCGTCTTCAGGCTGAACAAAGAGTAAACCCCCCGATTAGTTACCAGCAGGATTAACAGCAAGACCGTCAGGATGGCAGCCGTAGCAGCAGCACAGAAAAACAGGGAGATGTTCGCTATCAAGAAGTCTTACAGCATCGAGGTGAGGATTTGGTGGTGCTTTTGTTTATAGATATGTTTAATTTTTATTATTGTCGAACGAGAGGTGTTTGAAAAAAAATTAATGATCAAATGTTCTATCAAAAATATTTAATTACATAATTTTTGATGGATAAGGAATTAGGGGATGCTTTCTAAGTAATTAGAGGATTTAAGAATAATTAAATGTTAATTAATTAATTTTTTTATAATTTGCAATTTATTATTTATTTTTTAATCCGGTACAGGGTGTTTTGTATTTCTTAATAATAGGTGTCCCTTTTTGTGCCCTTTACTTTTTTCACAATTTCACTTTTTTTCAAGAAATTAAAAAAAGGGAGAAAGAAATAACATTTTGATTAATTTATTACTAATTTTTGAGATATAATATGTAGAAAAAAACTTTATTTTAGAAAGGTGAAAGTATTTATTTTTACATTGCCAAAATTAATATAATGGTAAATAATAATATTCAAAAAAAAATAACTCATAAATTATTGTTCTTAATCTTAGAAAATGAAATAAAAATTATGAAATAATGAACCAAAAGTCTTTATTGATTTATAATTTACGAGCACAGGGCCTGAAGTAATAACCACATTGAAGTAATTTTTTATTTTTCTATAATTTTTCTGTAAATTTATTGAGCGTTTTTTTAGAAATCGAATTGAGAATCTTGGCTCTCTTTTCTCATTTTAGAATCTTAGGGAAATTTAATATTAGGGCAACCGAGAAATATAATTTGACTAGGTAATAAATTATAACGTTTATTAGAATTTTTGACGTATCTAAATGCTAAATGAATCCACAAAACAATTTTCAGTTAAAAGTTAAAAAAAAAAAAACTATGAGAAAAAATGATTTTTTTTTAACATATTTGAAGATTTTTTATGAAGGTTCTTTAAAATTCTTATCTATTCACTGGATGTTTACTTCAATAATTACAAAAATTTTTCCCGTACTTGGTACAACAATGGCCCTTTACTTAATGAATAAAATGAAGAAAAGCGACAAAACTAACCAAGTCTTTTGCGGAATTCCGCTGTTGATTTTTTTTCCCATTAAGAGTTCCCATAAATTTTAGAATTTCCTCGTTAGATCAGGTCAGGCAATTTCGGAAAAAAATTGGTGACCTTTTCAGGGTGACCAGGTTCGATTCCCGTTCTGGGTAATACTCTCGTGAAAAAATTCAATCTTGATAAAAATTAATTTAGCCCGTTCCATAACTGAAAGAGTTCTGGAATTGCGAGAGCTCGTTTTAATGTCTATGGTGTGATAATTTTTTTGGTTACCCAAGTCAAAAAATTCTTAAAAAAAAACGATTCTCCATCTGCCATGAATATTTTTTATTCATTCAGCGGAAAAATTCTAAAAAGTGTCCCTTCAACTTTTTTTCAACCTTTATTATTGATCTTAAGTTTCTATATGTAGGTATAAATCATAATTATGTTTTCTGAATTAAAATTATGATTTTTCGAAAAATATTCCCCGAATTTGTAGGTACTTTATGAAAAAAGGGTTGAAGAAAAGGGTGCAATTTTTTGTATAAATTGTCCTCAATTTTCGCACTTATGGTATCATACCAAAAAATTTCTTTTGATTCATGTATGCATTTTTTTGCAGCGTTATTTCATCAAGGAATATATTTTCTTAATTTCAAGGTTTCAAAAAATTAAAGGACTTAAAGAAAAAAAAAATTATAACAATTGTTTTTCAGATTATCCCTAAAATTGCTTGAACTATTTATTTATGTTTTTTTTTTTTGGTATCGAGTTTTAAGTGAGTATGATTGGAAAAAAGATACAGCTTAGACAAAAATAACAATTTATTTTCCCAGAAGTGAAAATTGATGACGTTATTATCTTTTCATTAACAAAAAATAAATTTATTCAGCTAGATAAATATTTCTTATAATAAGAATTATTGTTGTTATGTCTTATATTATTAGAGAAGATAAAGTTTGGTCAATTACATCTCCTTTGTTTTAAGTTGCACATGAACTTTGCTTATTTTCGTTAAAAGAAGCGAATTATTTTTTCCTACTAATCAATAAAATAATCAAATTCTAAAGATTATAATAGAAGATAATTAACATCTTCTTTCCTCGTGCATTAGGTAAAATTTCAAAACAAAAGTTTGTTTTTTTATTATAATGAACACTAATTTATTACTGATTGTATCAATTAACTGGTATCATTAATATTGTCTGCTCAACAGTTCCCTGTCATTCGGGAAGTTGCTCAGCTAAAGCAAGTATATTAGGTCAATGAAACTAATAATAATCACAATTATTTTATAATTTAACTAATTAGTTAACTGCAACCACTTAACAGCTTCTAGTGTGTAAAACCTTTCAATCTAATCATTCTCGTAAATCTCCTAATGAATCACCATTTTGATTTAATGATTAGTTTTTATGTCACCAGCAATAAACGTCATCTTGTCAAGGTATTCCTAACAGGTTAATTGGATATTCATCCAGTAGTTAAGAAAATTATTGAAATTCTCAGAGGTAATATAAAAATAGTATGGGTTTTCCTTGATTGTGTTACTATTATTATAAAATGTATCAATGGGTTTTCTTCTTGTCTTCTTGTTGATTATTTCCCTTGTTGTGTTTTTTCTATCTAATTTATTAAATAAGGCTTTGAAATGATTTTTTTTTAAATTTCAATCATAATATTTGGGCCCTTTGCCCTTAAGGGGATTTTGAGGATGTTTCTAGTCCTAAAAATCAAGAATCTTTTCTATTTCTTGTTATTAAAGCGATCATTAGTAACTTTTTCTTCCTTGTTGACTTACTTATTATACACCTATTATACCTCCTCCAGTATCAGAGACTTTTTCGATGAGTCATGCAACTGTTTTCTAGGTCTCAGGCAATAAGTCCCCATTGAAAAAAAAATTGTCCGGTCGTTTATATGCAAACTTAATTATAAAGTCTTTACTCCTTCCAAATAAGCAGCTGAATTTTTCTTGTCCACGTTACGATCAAGATAAAAATTTGATCTAATACCTAGATCAGTAAAATTCGACGATAAATGGAATCAATTATGCAATCAAAGCGAGACAAACGGAATTTTTGGTGGGTATTGAGTGGTGGATGGTGAGTCTAAAGCCAAATGCATCCTCCTACTCCGTGTGGAAGAAAACCGTCATTTTGGTTTTAGGGGATGCATTTGTTTTTTGCATTTTACGACGGTAATTAATTTTTTTTGTTTCTCATGGAGTCTCGCATATAACTATTCCTCTTTTATCTGAAGTTTCATCTGAGTTGTAAATACTTAAAGATAGTTGTAGGTTTTTAAGCATTTTTTTTTGTTGTTAATCATTCGCTAGAACATATTTTTTTACTATTTCTACAACTCATCCTGGTTCTAGAAAAAAAATCAGTTACATTATGTCTTTTTGTGTTCTGTTTTTACGCGTTTTCTTGTTTTTTTTACGATTGGGTCATTTTTAACAAAATTAATTTAAATATAATTAATTTTTCAAAATCGAATAGTTGACCAAAATTTCTGCGCATCACTTGCCTAATTGCAGGCTTGTTAGGATAAACCTTAAGTCAGTAAACGCTTAGGATAATTTTTTTGAAATTTAAAAAAAATAAGGGCAGAATTTTTAAACTTTTTGCAGGCACTTAATTAATTAGATATTTTGTAGTTATAGATGTAATAATTATTATACCTAATTAAGATTATTCAAGATTTCTATCCCTGATTCTCATAAAGATTTAATTAGCTTCCTAAATAACTCGAGTCCCTTGTTCCAGTTTTGTGCAATTGATTCTCTAATTGAGCTGTTATAGCATAAAGGGATTCCCGAACAAAGTTGCCCCTAATTAGTTTCGGGATGAAACTCTTTTCCTATAACTCTCTTTAAAACCTAATAGTTATTTTTTTTTAATGACTATAAGTTAAAGTGGATTAAGTTAACATTCATTATGAAATCAGCCCATTATCATTTATTTGACAGAATAAAATAAATAATATTCCACGATCCTTTACAAATATCGTGAATATTATATAATTAAAAAAAATAATTAAAACAAATGAAAAATTCAATTTATAATTTGTTATGTCATAGTTGGCGAGGCATATTAGAATTCTCAGAGAAAAGTTTGCTGTCAAAGTTTGGATCGGAACTTTGTGTTTTTTTGCACTTTTTGCACAAATTGCACTTTTTTTACTTTTTTTGGAATAAAAATCTCAGAACGGAAGTGCCAAAAAACCATATTCCCATTGCTTTGGGTTTTGGGTTTTGGAAAGTTTTGATTTTCTCACCCTCTATGTTTTTTTAGGTCGCTGATCGCAAATTTTAAGTTTGCTGGGAAAAATTGATCTGGAATTTGACATTTTTGCACTTTATTCAGTTTTTGTTCAAAATTTCAATAATTCCCCTTCCCCCATCTATGATATCATCTTTTAAAAATCTTAATTCTATAATTTTAAACAAATTATTCAAGGCCCCTTAAAATGATTTATGTTTGATCATAAAAATCAGTGAATGCATATATGTTATGATTTCACCACTCTTTTCTCGATTTACAATTATTATTACACTACTTGTACCTATTATACACTGTAATGCAACCTTGTAATAAGTACAATCTGCTATTACGAAATTAGGTGTTTGTTGTTCTAGTAAATGGCTAATAAAAGTAATTAAATAGTTATAATTATGTTAGTGCAACCGACATTTTTAAAATAAGCGACATTAAACATTAAATTTTATGTCCATGTTATAATTATTGTGAGGGTTGACTGCTACTACCTTGGCGCAATGAATAAGCTAACGTGGAATCGTAGGATTTTTCCAGTGCCCAAAAATTATGTGCATTTTTAACATTAATTAATTTGAATCTATCATCAAGATAATGAATATCAAATTAGACATAAAAAATAATAAAATTTATTGATGGATGATAAATAAAACACTAATGTTTTATTTATCATCAATCAGTATGCAGAGATTCTACAAAGGTTGAAAACATAAATTTTATAAAATTTATTGCTTTCAATCGTAGCTTAATATTCTGATTGATCTTAATATTTAACTGATTGTATGCACATGAGGAAATAGAAAAGTGAAAAGTAGATATCTCTGGCAGGGATCAACCTCGTTGCCATAAGAGAGAAAACAAAGATGACGCCCGAGGGTGAAACCGAGAAATAAGGAATTGTTTATAGTTATATTTGAAAATTTTTTTGCGGTTAATAAAAGTATTTGATTGGGGAATCTGGAAACATTTCTTTAATAAATGTTACATGATCATTAATGAGTCTAAAGTCAATGTTTTTTACGAGTAATACTCTCTCTTTTATAGTAATCTTTTCCTAGAAAAAAAGAAAGAGACATTTCGAACTTCTTCTCTCTTCAATGGCATTTGTCTTTCAGTTTTTACCCTTATTTCTTTTGGAGTTTCAAACTTTAACAATAGTGATTTCAGTCTTTTAGGACTTTGAAAGGTAATATCGATACAAAGAACGTTCCGAGGCAGATTTTTTTTGGACCTCCACATATAGGTACAAATAAATTTCTGTTTTTCGCAGAACGTTTGTTTCTACAGGCAACTTCAGTCATTTATAGCAGCCCTTGCAGATATTTTGCTCATTGTGCTTTTTAATATCATCAAATTTAGTAAATAAATTTTCCATATCCATTCCCTTATCGCCAATTTTTGTTAAGTATATTTAATTATTGGAAAGTTGTTAATTTAGATAACCTCTCTTATTTACAATTAAGCAATTAATATTTGAAGAATTTCGAAATTTGATCTCTTCAATTTTTTCAGAATAAATTTCAGAATAGTCATTTATAGGGTAATAGTTTTTTTCTAATAATTTCCCAAGGCAAAAACAGGGATTTTCATAGTCATTTAATTAAATTTTATTGTTGCTTTTTTAATTAATAACAACCTAAGAATTCTTTTTGTTCCATCTTATCACATCTAGGAAGCTTTATATCGTCTTTCAATAATAATTGAATACAATAATAATAATTATTCATACATACTGCATATTATTCAAAATCTACATAATATTTATGCAAATATTCCATTGGGTGTATGCAAATCAATATCGATCAATATTTAAAACATTAACAGTTTGTTTACCCATTAGCTTCCGTTTCAGAATTAATTTACAACAAGAATTCAATGATTCAAATTAATTATTTACTTGAAAATTAGAATAAAGTAAGAAAGTAATCAATAATCGATCGAGAAGTAGTAATAACAGGTGTTTGTTACCCTTGAAAACTGGGGGGCAGCGAATATTCACACATTTCTGCCCGTGCACGCTGACGGAATGTCGGCCAATGACAAGGCCAGGTTACATTTACAATCGCTGCAAGCGTTATTTATACGACCCTGATCTTACCGGGTGTAATTAATGTAATGATCTCTTTTTCTTTAATAATTAAATTATGCAGTAATTGTTTATATGTACTCTCACCTACAATACGTTGCTGCATTAGCGGATTGTTTCATAATAAATTTAATAATTATTATTTGTTAATTAGTAAGAAGGATTTTTTTACAGGAACAGCTGTGCATAAACTATTCTACTGATCTTTGAAAATTCTTTTTTTTAATTTAAATGAGATTTTTACAAAAAACTTAATTTTTTGTGCCAATTAGAACAAATTACTTCTGTTAATTTTTAATTGCACTACTCTAGAAGAACGTTTTTTGAACACTGCGTAGTTTTGCCCGTTATATCTCTTTTTATGTATTAAACTAATGGGAATATTGAAGAATCGTTCAGATATATTGTTCTTCTGTATTTTCTACGATAAGGAAGTTAGGAAATCAGGCAAGTTCACCTTTTTTAAACCTTTACTCAATAATTTATTATTGTAGTAATTATTACCTAAATCGGCACTTATTCCAGCATTATTATTCTATTGATAAAAAGAATAAATCTAACCGTATTCCAGATGTTTCTTGTTACCTCAATCAAATCTCATAGAATGCCCCTCTCTTTTTCAGTATAGGTACACACATACAGTTCATCGGTTATTTATTGGCGGAGAATTCTCTGAATTAATCTGGACTGATAGCAAAAATATTGATTCAGGCAGTGGCGTGCAAAAAATGATGCTTATAACTCTCACTATGGACAAAATCTTGTTAATTTTCACCTGATAATATTCAATCGAGTATTCAATATTAACCACGCCGCCTATGGCAGGTGCAATTGGATGAACGTTTTAAATCATAAACACTCATTATCGTGACAATTACAAAGATACAGCTCGTCGATTATTTATTGGCGGAGAATTCTTGAAAGTCGATAAGCAATAAAATTTTTATCGGTATACTCGTGATTCAAAAAAGTCCTATCTAAATGTATAGAGAACAGAAATAATTTAACACTTTTGCATGGATCACTATGAACATTCGATTTTTTGTTCGCTCTTATCATTGTAATTGTCTCGATAATGAGTGTTTATCATTTAAAACGTTCATCCAATTGCACCTGCCATAGGCGGCGTGGTTGATATTTATATTATCAGGTGAAAATTAACAAGATTTTGTCCATAGTGAGAGTTATAAGGCATCATTTTTTGCACGTCACTGCCTGCATCAATATTTTTGCTATCAGTCCAGATTAATTCAGAGAATTCTCCGCCAATAAATAACCGATGAACTGTAGGAGCGAACAAAAAATCGAATGTTCAGGGAGATCCATGCAAAAGTGTTAAATTATTTCTGTTCTCTATACATTTAGATAGGACTTTTTTGAATCACGAGTATACCGATAAAATTTTTATTGCTTATCGACTTTCAAGAATTCTCCGCCAATAAATAATCGATGATCTGTATCTTCCAATCATTTTTTTTTTTTAATAATCTGAATAAAATCTGATTAATCGATTGCGGTGTATTTAAAATTAATAAAACAATTATCCCCAACGTGAACAAGGTTCTTTCCCCGAGTAGACCGGACCAATTAAAATTCAAGAAGGAGTTGAAATTACACCAAAGGAGCGCATCTTAAGTGCGTCGAACAAAAGTTATGCACGCTTGGACAGATCCTTATGATGCTGGAAACGGAGTTAGGAGGGCAATTTCCTCTCATCTCATTGCTTCCTGCTGCTCAAGACAAAGGCTTAATGGTTAGATAGACCGCAATTAGGTATATTCCATCCTTGTCAGATATTCTTATTCTTAAGATTATCCAATACAACTAACAAAGCCAATAAATGATACTTATCATTGTATACTTTTTACGCAAAATCCAGTTTTACTGTAAGAGAAACTTTGATTTTCTGGAGAAATTTCAAAAATTTCAATTTCAATTTAAAAAATTTTCCTTCACGAAATTTTATGTAATAATTAATTTTCAGGAAATTGTTGCACTGAAAAAGTGCCTCATTCAATTTTCATGATCTTAACCATCAGAGATTATCAGTGTCTTTGATCTATGCTCTGCAGATGTTTATTATCACCGAAACGTCTAAAGTCACTAAATAATGTGAAACACCTATTTTTATTAATCGTTCAGAAAAAGTGCAGGTTTTCATATCCAAAATATTGTTTCAGAATGGTTACCCAGCTAGGCGCCGTTCTCTTGTAGATGACGCCAGATTCGAAACTTTGGTTGTGAAACAAACTAAACAAACTGTTCTGGATGAGGCCCGCACTAGAGCTAACGGTAAGTTTCCCTTAAAAAAAAACATTGAATATGCGTTATTTTTTGTTAATAATTATTGTTCCAGTGGTTATTTTGATTGTTATTTTGTGTCTTAATTTTAGATTCATTGCTCTTATGCATGCATGAGATAAAGCTCTACGTAATTGACATTTTTATGTCATTCTCCTGATTTGGTTCGTTTCTTAATCTTTTATCACAAATCTACTTTGTAAGAAATCAAGAAACTTCAAATTGGGAGGCAATTTCGTCACTTTATTTTCATGTCCATTCAGAAAGCTCAATTTTTTTTGTGAAAGCTGATTTAACGAGAATATGAGTTAATTCTCCCAGCATGGTTCTGATTGTAAATAAACCAAGGAGGGATGTACAGGAATTCAGTAGTTTTTTGTGCCCTCTAGACATACAAATTAAAGATCCATCCAGATTTCTTCGTCTAAGAAACTCCCCATTTTCATTTTCTTTAAGGAGACTTTAGATGTAAGCAAGTCATTAACAATTCAAGTTTTATGGTAGTCGTTTTAAGGAGGTTTGAAGCATGGTACTTCTGAAACCTCTGCATGGTCATACTTTGATAAGAATGGATATAGAAATCTTTGAATTTTAAGGCCCTTTTCGGCATAGAAATTTCAGGTTTATCAACTTTTATTCCTCACAATTTTGGAAACAATTTTAACACGAGTAAAGACGTGAGTCTCCCTAAATTTCTGACCATGTTTAAACTGAGAATGAAAAAAATTAACTTACTTTTATCTTTCCGGGATGTAAATCTCTAAAAATTTGTGACTATGCTTAAACTGCATGATGAGAATGGATGAAAAATCACCTCTTCCGTGCCCGTTTTAAATATAACAATAGCAGGTTTATTGAAGTTCTTTCTACGAAAATCTGGTTTAGTTCCTATGTTTTCCTTGGGAAAGTACCTTGGGATGATTTGAAACCCAAGTCTTCAAATATTTAAATTTATGATTTAGCTGATAATGGATAAAACATGACCATTTAGGACATAGAAACAGCTATTTAGGGCATCGAAACAGTAAGCTCAGGCGATTTCTGCTTCGGTTTTTTGGTAGCCACTTTTGATAAGATTTCTGAGAGGATCTTCTGCGCAAGTTTTCCCAGGTTTGACATATTTTGGACGTTGAATTTGAGCAACAAATATTCCAGGATATACTTAATTGTATTTCAAGTCTTTTCAATCTTAGCCAGGCATTCCAAATTAGATAAAGATCGCACCTTCTATAATAAACTTTTGTACGTTACTGGAACTTTTTTATTTTTGTTAATTATGTTTTATTTATTTTATTATTGCATGTTAATGTTGTTGCATGTGTGTTATTTCTTGTAGACTCTAGCTACGAGCCCGAGATTGAACTTGACGATAAATCTCCTCCAAAGGAACCAGAAAATCAAGATGATGATGGTGAGTACTTTTAACCCTAGTTAAAAAACTCTTAAACAATTCTTCTAAAGAGGTCGCAAAAAAAAAATTAAAAACTTTAATGCGAGTTAACTTTTTCCCTCAATATCCAGGGACTCAGCGAGCGTATTTCAAAGAAAAGTCAGACGAACGGTACAATTCTTATGAACTTAAATCATCACTTAGCGTCATAATTGTATTTCCGAGTCCTCCGAGATAGCAGTCTGCATTCCTACTTCGTAGGGCAGTATTAAGTATAATTGCATTGAAGGAGGTGCAAAGCAACAAGTGAGTGCGATTCGCACAAAGCTCGCCTGTTCCGTCCGGCTTTTATAATGTCAAAAGTCAATTTTCACCCTCCATTTACAGAGAAGAACTAGATTTGCGAGCTAAGCCTCGAAAATATGGCCGGAACGGATGGCTGCGGTTCTGAAATAATGGCACGACTTACTGGGCTGCGCTATATGTCATAAAAATCGTGGAGAAAATTGCAATAAAGGTTCAGAAACTCACTTTAGGATAACTTATACAGGGTTGCGCATATTTACGCTACATTTAAAATATCAACGACTTCACTTAATAATAATGGAGAATTATCCTAAGAAGTTGGTTTACATTATAAATAATGATAATTGTTGGCCATGGTATACCCAAAAAATGATAAATGAAACAAGATTGTAGGTCAATGGGTATAAATTTATTTATAATAGTCTGTCAACTAGTTTCGGGCAAGGTCACCCATCTTCAGGACAGCTGAAAGTAAGGTGAGATGGTGTTACATGTTTTTCAAACAATTATTAGTTTATTGTCAAAAAATTATTTGTCTTTGTACACTTACTTGTCAGCTTTACAGATCCCCAAAATTCCACTCTAGGGCGAGAATGATAATAAAATAGCAAAAATTTTTCCACTAAGTAAGGTTACAACACGTGGGGAAGATATAATGTGGACAAAAAACTCTCAAACTCTCAGTTTTTGAATTAAAAGATTTTTCCAAAGTGGATTAATCGCATTAAAAGTTGAAGACTTACATTACAAATGTTTGAATTTACAAATTATATATTATATAAATTATATAAATTATATAACTATAAAGGCAAGTTAAACGGCAGAATGTCGTGAAGCGACATTCTCCGGCGGGTGTTCAAGAACGACAAAAGAACGACAAAAAATTGAGTCAATCAATTTTGAAGGAACATTCAATCTAACAAATTGACATGGAGATAGAGAAGGAAGGAGGGAGTCTGGTCCGATATGAAATTTAAATAACGTAACCATTTTGTCGTTCTTGAACACCCGCCGGAGAATGTCGCTTCACGACATTCTGCCGTTTAACTTGCCTTTATAGTTATATAATTTGTAAATTCAAACATTTGTAATGTAAGTCTTCAACTTTTAATGCGATTAATCCACTTTGGAAAAATCTTTTAATTCAAAAACTGAGAGTTTGAGAGTTTTTTGTCCACATTATATCTTCCCCACGTGTTGTAACCTTACTTAGTGGAAAAATTTTTGCTATTTTATTATCATTCTCGCCCTAGAGTGGAATTTTGGGGATCTGTAAAGCTGACAAGTAAGTGTACAAAGACAAATAATTTTTTGACAATAAACTAATAATTGTTTGAAAAACATGTAACACCATCTCACCTTACTTTCAGCTGTCCTGAAGATGGGTGACCTTGCCCGAAACTAGTTGACAGACTATTATAAATAAATTTATACCCATTGACCTACAATCTTGTTTCATTTATTACATTATAAAGTCTTTTTTTAGTATTTCTTCTAATAAAGTTTCTTTATCCAGATACCGGTTTGACTGAGGAGGAAGTAGTCCTCGTAAACGCCATCGCCGAGGGACAATCCGCCGAGCAAGCTCTTCAACGAGCCGGTCTCATCCTGCGACTTCGGGAGGGCATGAACTCCCTCTCTCGTGTTCTCAAAGCCATCGAGAAGAACCAAGGCGTTGTACGTCATCTCGAAACTCGCCCTAACAAGAACGCCGACGCGCACTTAGACGCCTTCGTCACGGTTGATATGACCCGCGTTAGCTTGCTCCAGCTGATCAAGTCGTTGAGACAGTCCGCCACTCTTGAGCGTGTTACCCTCCTGGGGGAGGACAACATTTCCGCCAAGAATCCTTGGTTCCCCAGACACTCCAGCGATCTGGACAATTGCAACCATCTCATGACCAAGTACGAACCGGAACTGGACATGAACCACCCTGGGTTCGCCGATAAGGCTTATCGGGAGAGAAGGAAGGATATCGCCGAGATAGCTTTCGCTTATAAATAGTAAGTACTCAATTTATTCCAATAATGATGGGTTATTTTATGAGAAAATTTTTAGTGGTGATTCAATCCCGATAATCGACTACAACGAATGCGAGATCCGTACTTGGAGGTCGGTCTTCACTACGGTGCTGGATTTGACTCCCAAGCACGCCTGTGCTGAGTACAGGAGCGTTTTCAAGGAGCTCCAGGAAGAGGGTATCTTCACCCCGGATCGTATACCTCAGTTGGAGGAAATGTCTGATTATCTACGTAAAAGGACTGGGTTCACTCTTAGACCAGCTGCCGGTTTACTCACAGCTAGAGACTTCCTCGCATCGCTGGCGTTTAGGATCTTCCAAAGCACGCAATATGTCAGACATGTCAACTCACCTTACCACACACCCGAACCGTAAGTATTCCGAAAAGGATTAATTCGACTTTTTTCGTTCAAGTTAATTTTTTTGCCAACTTTGGTTTTATTCTGTCAAACAATGCACCGAAAATAACGATTTTAAAGCCGTCTATTCATTACATGGTACTCGGCAAGTATCTTCTGAATACTTAACAAGTGCCGAGTAGAGTGTATTGCAATTCGGCACAGCTCGACCTTACATGCCATGCCACTGCTTTTACTTCCCGTTCATTGAATTATTACGAATAACCGGTCTCAATATTCAAAACAATTATTTTCCCGCGTTAAAAAATGCCCCAACACATAAAAAGTCTCACTTTAAAGATTCAAGAATTTTCAAAGAAGAAATAATTCCATCACACCTTTCTGTGTCAATTTTACACGTTGAAATTTCCTGTGTCAGGAATATCACGAGCTTTCATGCTCCGAGCGAGAATTTTGAAATATGAAGTTCCGTTTTAATGTCGTTATTTTAATTCAGTCATCTCTGTCTGTCGCTCTTCAAAGAGTCCCTGTGTGATTTAATTATAAAGCCATTATATCGACACCGACGATATAGATGACGGGTAATTACCAGCAATGGCGAGAGCTTCTGGTAACTCCTCAACTTCAACAACCTGTTAATTACTATGCAATCTTGCCAGTGTCACTCGGCTTAAGTAAATGGATTTACATTCTCATCAGATGAGGTATAATAGATTTATATCGATGCGCCTTGAACGTGATCGGTTTTGGAGAGTACTTTTCATTTTCAATGGTAATTTATATAACATTCTTGTAAAAATGCAGCGATGGGACTGTTTTTTAAGTTAAATCCGGTCCTTGAGGCATTTATAGTTTTTAATGATCCAGTTATCAAAAAAATTATTGCCTCTTACCACTTTCGACCCTTTTTATACCTCTCATAAACACCTGATTTACCCTATACCATTTGTTTGGCAATAAAAAAATTCAAAAACATTTGGAACTTTTGAAACACCGAGATGATGGTGAAGGTAACTAATAAAAATAAGTGGAGTTTCCCGAGATAACATAAAATTCGATAAACAAATCGATTTAGCTCATTTTGTCCAAGAATCAGACTGATTAATGATATGTTCGATACATGGATGAGTTTCCTGATGTATTGTAATTATCCTTAATCACTAGTGATTAATAGGCTTTAACCACTAGTGATTAATAAAATTTTGTGTTATTTTCAATGAAAAACCAGCACATTTGGCTGTTTTTTTCATGGTTTCTTACATTAGAATTTTATGACCCTCACGCCGTTTTATGCAATTCAATTTATTCCATCTTTGTATCTTTGTCTTTCTTTGTATTTCTTTGTATCCTTTGTATTAATGTTCTGGACTGTATCCTTGTTGCACCTGCTTTGAGAACCAACCTCCAGTTTGATCAATCTGACACCCCTTTGGACGATATAGATCGCTTAACTCATCCAAGACGTCCCCTACCCCTGATGATGGTCAGTCAGTGACCGAAACTGGTAGGGTTCTTGAAGTTGTAGCTAAACTAAAATATATTCATACCAGAAAAAGACTCTATCCCTTTACCCTATTAATAATTAATTAATTATTCCTGGAAAAATTTATGTATTAATCAGTACAGCTCAACAACCTACTTCTGCTTGGACACTTTTAATTTTTACTCGTTATTACTTTTCCTTACATTATTCAACTTCTTTAACTTCTTCTTTTTAAAATGAGTCAGTTTTAAGTAACCAAATCTTAAAAATTCTGTACCCACTAAATCGCTTCAATTTTTTTTTTCAAATTTTCAAAAAAACTTGCTTCGTGGCTATGCCATGATGATCACAAAGCATGATGACCACATCATTAGATCTGTGCTTGTCATGGCACTGCTCCATCACGGTCAACTTTTGTCTGCATCATTCTTCTTTCCAAGCTTTGCTGGAAGATGAGCCAGAACAACTCGACAAGCTGTTGATCTATATATTGAGCACCAGTTCTTTACTAGTAAGAAACTTATCGTGCGCATGGATGTATAATAAAAAATGATAAATCAGTGAAACTTCCAGACAATTCTCGTCTCTAATCCAATGCCATTCTTGCCGTTTTTTTCCAGTTATAAAATATAATTCAGTTTGCACTAAATCCAATATTATTATTAATAAACGCCATCAAACTTTAAATTCAGGCAACGGTGAAAATTATTTCAGGCCGCTTGATGGAGTGAAATGTGAACAGATCATGAAAAAATGATTGGACCCAAAATTAAATAATCGTATAAAGTGTTATCGGAATAAGTACTTCTAGTTTATTCAGATGGAAACTTTCGAGCACCGATCACCGTTTAATTTATTACAATTTTATCGGATCTCTGGAATGGGGATTGATTTGATCGGATTTTGTTTTACAGAGATTGCATCCATGAACTGCTCGGTCACATGCCGCTGCTTGGAGATCCCAGTTTCGCCCAGTTCTCCCAGGAGATCGGCTTAGCTTCCTTGGGCGCATCTGACGAAGAAATCGAAAAATTATCCACTGTAAGTAGATCAGTCATTTATTTTTTCTTAATATTATGGATTATTGGTATGAAGGTTTTTATTATCTTTAATACAGGGTGATAAAGTATTTTTTCACGTAAGAATAAAAAAAAGTAGGTAATGATAATAGTAGAGATCATGAAGATCAGAATCAGAATCAGAATCTCAATTTTCAATTTAAAGGGAAATTGAAATTCCTATTTTTTTTAAAGTTCCTATTCCTATTTTAATTAATAATAATTGTCAAACAGTTTGTCATAAGTAATATTTCCTTTGTCAGTCATTTATTATAAAAGTACCTAACCCCTAGTCTCAGCAGTGATCGAGAATTTCACAATCAAAGCTCTAGAGCGATAATCAAGTTTGCATAAAAAGTATAAGTATTTATGTTTTATCTACGAATCTAGTTGCAAGATATGTCGCAACCGAATGGCCATGTTCGCTTTAGCCAAGTGCACTTTTATACCTTTTCATCAAGTCACGCGTGTCCAGTCTTGACCATGACATGTTACTCCGGCTAAGAATTTCCTTTATAAGGACTCGCGTTAATGCTGCCATCATCAACCCAGATTCCCTAGATCGGAGAGGTCGTAAAGAAAATTCCTGTTTTCTGTTTTCTCCGAAGAGATCAAGTTTACGATCACGTGAATTATGTCATGGGGTATGGTCATTTCGCTTCATTAAACATTAACGCTCAAAACTAACACTGAACTTCGTTGTTTCGCTGAAGGTTTTCATTATTTTTTCGTTAATTGTGTAGTTCTCGCGTTGTTTCATTATTAATATTTGAAGATGTTGAAAGAATTTAAATACATTTTGTTTGCAATCCTTGAAGAGTTAGTTGACATACACGGAAATATACTTTCCTACTCCTATTTTGTATTGTTATAGCCTAATAAAATTTTATACCTCAATAAGGAAGTAATGTTGAATTTGCATTTCTCGATAATGGCACCTTTAGCAGGTTGTTCCTAAATATTTATATAAAAAATGCACTTAATTAATATGCACTACACCCATTTATTTTTTACATAATATAATTGCAATCATTGCACGTGTTGATTAACGTTTAGTTTTTGTCTAGTAGTGTTTTTTTTTATTCAAATTTGATTTATTCATAATTATTTTATCTCTATTATTATAATTAAATATTTATTTACATAATACGTACAAATTATACAGTTAAAATAGTGACCTTGAATATTATTGTGTTATATAAATACCAATAATTGTGTTAGATAGATCAATAATAAAATAATTGCTTCACTTAATTGCCTTACATGCAATTTAAATTATTCTTCCTGATTCTTTTTTTTTAATAATTAAATTTATTTAAATAGAATAAAAATGGATTAGTCATACGTTAGCATGATTAACATTTATAATTTTCGTATCAAGACAAATTAATATACTTCTCCTTGTAGGGACTTGAAATAATAATTTTATCCCTTTTAATTAATAATCCAATCTCGTCATACGGCTGATGAATCGTCATATTATCATGACTTTTATTAAAAACGTCCTGAGGGCCATCTTATTAAGAATCTCTCTCAGACATTTTTTCACTCATTCATTGATCACATTACTAAAATTATTGAGACCTTCAATGCCTGAAGCAATGTGATTAAAATTGACGTCAAATTTGTATGTTCTAATAGTAATTTTTCCTCGCAATTTTTTTGTTCTCTCAATCAGAAGTTCTCCTGGTAACTATGATATGTTTCATCAGTAACTGCGTCTGTCGTATATAAGGACAGTGTCAGAACACTCCGTTTAAAATCGTTTTTTTTTGTTTTTTTTTTTTTGTTTGATATTACTGCCATCCATAGCTATCAATTGGCACCACCAGAAGATTGAATAAAACAGAATTATCATATTTAGAGCAGTTCTCGTTTACCAGGACGGCAATTCTCGAGTTCGTGAGAATCGATTCCCACGTGAGAGTTCACATGAAATTTTTAGCACTGTCAGTTACTGCCATCAATTTTGATCTAGACTCTAATTATTATTCTCTAGATTCTAGAGAATAATAATTATTAATGCAATTTACATTCATGAAATCATGGATTCACAATGAAATTGGTCGAAATCTGAACAGAACTTTGGCAAAATTGCAGGTGAGATTTTCGCTGGAAGTAGCCGATGGTTCGAGTTCGCGTGTTCAAGAATAATTCAAGAATACGATCACTCTAGTGGGGGATGTTCACATTTTACAATGTCCGGTTAGACAAAGTTCGGTCACCTCTAAAATTCGTTTTTTTTCAAAGTCCGGTCAGCTCGAAAATTCAATTTTGACAAAGTCCGGTCAGCTTTAAAAAATTTTTTTATTGCATAGTCTGGTCAGCTCAACAATTCGATTTTTTTGAAGCGTAGTCAGCTCTAAAATTCAATTTTTGCAAAGTCCGGTCATAGTCCAATCAGTTCTAAAATTGAATTTTCGAAAAGTCCGATCAGCTCGATATTGTTTAAAATTCCGATTAGACAAAGTTAGATCAGCTTGAAAATTCGATTTTTGCTTTTTCAAAATTCGAAATCAGGTCGATTTTTTTTATTGTATTGCCCCTATTAACGAAAATAAATTCGAATTTTCGAGCTGACCTGGATGTTATAAAAAAATATTGGCAGGATTTTTCAAACCGGACCTTGCAAAAAAAAACAAATAAAAATACCGAGCTCACCAGACCTTGTAAAAATGGAGCTTGTAAGAATTAATAAATTCAATAAGAATAAATTCAATAGCTGACAGGTCCTTGTCAAACCTCACTTTGCAAAAAAAAATCAAGCTGAACTTAAAATCAAATATTTATTTAGAAATTCATGAAGTGGAATTCACTCACTGAACATGAAATTTGGATGAGAACGATCTTTGGTGATCGTTCCTTTCCCACGAACTCCAGAATTGCCGTCCAGACGGATTTAAAAGGCGATTTGAATACTTCGGTTGCAAGGCTTAATAGCTCGAACATGCAATTCCCTGGCGCAATTAAAGGGTTGCCACATTTCATTAAATTTATTTTACCACTCATATCAAAAAAAAAAAAAAAAAAAAATCCACCGAAAAAGAAGATTTTTCCTTTCTTAAGAACTAAGACTAATCATTACAGTCAAAAATCATGTTATTAATATTTCTTTGTTCTTTCCAGGTGTACTGGTTCACAGTAGAATTCGGTCTGTGCAAGGAGAACGGCCAAATCAGAGCCTACGGCGCAGGTTTGCTCAGTTCCTACGGCGAGCTTCTACACGCCCTCAGCGAAAAACCAGAACTCAGGCCCTTCGAGCCGCAGTCTACTGCCGTGCAACCTTATCAGGACCAAGAGTATCAACCTGTTTATTACGTCTCTGAGAGCTTCGAGGACATGAAGGATAAATTCAGACGCTGGGTTGCCACCATGTCCAGGCCATTCGAGGTCCGGTTCAATCCACACACAGGTAAATACATAGTTCAATATTTTTTCAACTCCTTTTAGACCCGGTTGTAGAGTTTTGATTTATTTTTTTTTTAACGCCTGACTTGTATCTGGGTGATAGTGGGTACTCAGCAGTGATCCTTTACTTTTCACCTGTCATTCAAGCGTTTCCTGGTTTAATTTTCCTTAAAATCAACCCCAGTTGCTACGTTTCCTTTCATTAAATAAGACAATTGGATAAAGTTTAATTGGTTAATTATAATTTCAGGTCGTGTGGAGGTATTGGATTCTGTAGAAAAATTAGAATCGCTGGTTCAGCAGTTAAACACTGAAGTATTACATTTATCAAATGCTATAACGAAGATGAAGGCTCCCACGCTATAAAAGCTCATCTCCCTACGATTCAGACTAAGGTCTTCAGCAGCTGGGAGTACTCGAGAGAAACCATCAGCACCCTTGTAAAAAGTTGTCATTATGTAATATAAATGTTAGTTGATATTATTATTTTGTATTATTTAATGTTGTAGTATTATTTGGCAGGTGATTTTGTTGTTTGTAACGATCTCACAGTCTATCCAATCGTTATTGGCGATTTGTTTTCATGTAAATTATTGTTAGGTTTGCTTTAATTTTGTATCACGCAAATGAAAAGACATAGTGAACAGTATTGTAATCCTATTTATATTAAATGTAAGTTGTAGCACTTGCACGCGTTATTAATGTTATGTATAGATGTTTAAAATACAATACCTACTCTATCTTCAGTGTTAAATAACTATACCAGTCAGTCCTTTTACTCATTGTAAAAATGTGAAATGCTTAATAAAAAGCCACCAAAGGATTCTTTGTATTTTGATTTGCAACAAACCCTCAGCATCTTAAAGTTGAAGGCTTCATGTACCTTTACATCAAGAACTTCTTGAGACGACCGACATGTCTAAAGCAAGTTTTTGCTTTGTTTTTCAACAACTGTAGTATCACATTTGCAGGGTCCTTTTTAAAGCGGTGGAATCCTTATAGACGCCCTGGGCACATAGCTCTAAAATCCCCCCCCCCCACCATTCCTCCTCGCTGGACATCGGAATCACCTATAGGTCTGCTTCAATGTCCAAAGGTGGCATTTTCTATGATTCTGTTTCACCAGTTGATTTCTCTTTCTCTCTACTCTCCTTCATTTTCGTCACCACCTCTATGGACTCTTCCATGCTTCTCATGTCTTCCTTTCTCTCCATCATTATCTAGGTCCTATACAGTGTCTACTTCTAATGCCTTTGAACAGTTTCGTTTTACTTAGTTTTGTCCTAGATCTAATATGAGTGGTATTCAACAATTAAGTCAGATCAAGAGCACTAGAATTTAAAGATCACTTGGTCTGAAGAGGACATTTTTTCTGTTTTAATCAATGATCTTGTCAACATAACCTAAATTGATTTCATATGTCTCTGAAGCCTATCCGATTTAAAAAGCTTCGACGTGACAGCTTCCAGATCCAGATCAACAGCGTATACTTGCCACATCTAGTTAGATGACCTATAGTTGATGTGGCTTTAGTAGTTGAAAATAGTATTGGTACGCGGTACTTTCTCACGTGGGATACGTTTTTACAAGTCAAGATTTATTTCAGGGCTGTCAAATTGGCAGAGAGCAGTTGAAAAACTTTTGTCAAGAAATCACCATTGATGGAATTCAAGTACCTACAAGATTTTGTCTTGATATAATCCCAGAGCCTTGATACATCCCAGAGCCTGTTTTGATTGTTATTACCATTAGGATGAAAATGTATTTTTTTGCTCCAACTGCGGAATTTGTAAAAAACTGACAATTGTTGTCCTGAAGATGGGCTAGTAGCCCGAAACCGGTCGACAAGATCTTCTCAATATCTATACTCATTGACCAAATTATATTATTGTTGTTTTATTGAATTTTTGAGTATACAATGACCCACTACGTTGATATAAGAGACCAGTAGACCAAATCTTATTATCTGACAAGGAAAAAGCTTTGGAAGAGAATATTTTACTTACTTTTATTGCATTATGATTAAGCTAATATTCAAAGAAGTAGTCAAAGATCACACCGAAAATGCAAATAATGCAGGCATGCATAAATCATCGATGAGGGGCCCCTAAAAGTCCACCGATCAAACAGATATTACATAATAATAGTATGACAGTTGTAGCGGTTTTATTTTGCAATCACATGTTAGAATTTCGCAATTAAAATATCAAACACATGTCAGAAATGTTACTGATATAACTGACAATCATGTTATTATCACAGGACTTAAAACAATGCATTTTTTCACCCGCATTAAGATCTAATGGCTGAGGTTTGCTATAAGCAAACGCGGAAGTAACTTCGTTAATTTACTTCGTTAAATATAAATATTACTTGCAAATCGTTCTTAATAAGTCCTTGAGGTTAATTAATTAAAGTTCAGTAGAATGTTACAATTATTCATGTATTGGATGAAAAAATTATAAATGACCTTTTAGGTGTAACGTAGGTGTAGTTGCTAATTTTATTCAGATCTTACTATTGATAATAATTCATTGAAAAATAAACTTGACTGATTATTACTTACCTATGTAAAAAGTTGTATTGATTTCTTAATCTAAGAGAAATGGTTACGGGATGGCAAAAAAAGGCTTTACGTGTCTCTCAAATATCTCGCTTTTGGCGAGGGAGAAAGGTGTTGGAAAAGCCCATCGTTCTCTCCCTTGCCTCCAACAATCAATGGCAGGACGGAGATTGATTTGTCGGAAAGTACTAGAAACTTCGAGAAACTCCAGCTGGTTATTTTTATTTAGATTCGTTGGCCGTAAGTTTCTCCCAGATCCCCCAACGCCTCCCAAGAGATTTTTATGTCCGAAACCAGGGCTATGTTATTCTTCTCCAAAATGATTTTTTTTTAAGAATCTGAATTGAAGTCTGATTTTAAAGAATATTTGACTCTGTCTGGACTCTCCAACCTTTCCTTCCTATTGATCTGTCCATTGGTAGTCCGAGCATATCATCTCTGTAAGGTAAGGCATAGGTTTTCATTTCTACGCCATCCGGCTTTGTCTCATAATCTCTCGCCTGGTGCGGATTGTATGAGTTCGATTTGGTGGGGAGGTAGTTAAAGCGTAGATGTAGAGCTCTAATGAAATATCTCGCCCTTGGTGAGGGAGAAGTGTTGGAAAAGCATATCATTCTCTCCCCTGTCTCCAACAATCAGTGGCAGGACGAAGATTGATTTGTCGGAAAGTCCTAGAAACTTGGAGAAACTCCGGCTGGTTGTTTTTATTTGGATTGTTTGGTCGTAAGTTTCTCCCAGATCCCCCGGCGCCTCCTAAGAGATTTTTACGTCCGAAACCAGGACTGTGTTACTCTTCTTCAAAACGAGTCTGGTTTTTTAAAGAATCTTGGGCTCTATTTGGATGCTCCAACCTTTCTCAATGGCCATTTATTTGTCCATAAGGTAGGGATGGCGTCGAATTCAAATCTAGAGCGAAACCAGGCGTCTCTGTAAGTCATAATGGCTTATGGTATATGATTATGATTTGGTAGGGAGGCAGTAAAGCATCTACAATTTCGGCATTTTTAGGTTCTCGCCCAAACTGAAACTAGTTTTGGAAAATCCTTAGCTTCAGTTACAACTTTCATATTGAAGTCAAGGTTCTATCTCTGTTGGATTCAAAATCTTAATTTTTCAATTTGATTCAATTTGAATTGATTCAAAGACCTAAAATTTAAAGTCTTGGGCATGTCGCCATTTTGAATCCAACAGAGATAGAACCTTGACTTCAATATGAAAGTTGTAACTGAAGCTAAGGAGTTTCCAAAACTAGTTTCAGTTTGGGCGAGAACCTAAAAATGCCGAAACTGGAGCCAAAAAACTGAAAACCGGAAGTCGGCCATATTTCCGCAACGAAGGTCCAAATCCAAAAACTTCAAATAAAAAAACGTTTCGTCTTGACGAGACCTACACGGCCCTTACCGTTGTCTAAATCGAGCTGGTACATCCTGTTATGTAGAGCTCTTATGTAGTCCTACCTGTTCCAGTAGGGATCTACATTGACTTGTTTCACCTGGGCTTGATAATATGTTTCACTCAGTCCCCCACCATAGAAGCCCAGATCAAGCATTCGACTAATCTCTTTCTTTGTCGACCTGGGCTTTTGTAGTCGCTGATGGACCGATCCTCTTCTTGATCCTCGTTATTCTGGCTACGAAGGAATCAAATATAGCATCTAGGTATTCCTCTCTATCACTCAAACGGTTCCATCTGCCACACATGATTATTGGGATTTTCTGAGAGAAGCAGAGTATTTCCTTCTCTTCTTTGAAAGGTGCGTGAATTATTTCGTTAGCGATGTAGTGGCAGATGGAGGATTATCTTCATTGCTCTCATTATTTTCCTATCTGCTTCCTCCAAGATATTCTCGTGAATGGCAGGGCTTTGGAATGAACGGATATATCTTCGCAGAAGGTTGGAGCACTTGAAAATTTTGATATGGTGAAATTGATCGCCCAATTTGAAAATGTTATCAATAATTGAGATAGAGGTTGAGTTGTCCTTCAATTACTTACGATGGCTCGGTGAAGATGTAAGGTTTCTTTTTGCCCGGTACAGTTCTGGCTGTTAAAGTGGCACTTTTGGGAACATTCAGTTTCAATCCTCTCTCCTCAAAGAAGTCTCTTGCAGCATCCAGTAGTCTTCTGATGTCGTTAATCCAGTCTCCCATGATTACCAGGTCGTCAACATAATGCGAGGACGGCCAGGGAGACTCCCCCTCTGATGGAGTCACCCCCCATTTTTACGAAAGAGTGCATTGAGCTCATCCAGGACGATATTAAAAAGCGAAGGAGAAAGGGGGTTTTGATGGAAAGCTCTCCAATCTGCTCGTTGACTTTCTCTGGATACTGCTAAGCGAGATTGTGTCAAAAGCTTTTTTCTGATGGTCAAGCATAATTAGCGAGAATGGCTTCCCTGTAGTTTTCTGTTTACCATTATTGATTGGATGGTTATGTTGCTAGCAAAACAACCGTAGATTCTTCTAAAGCCGTCTTTAGTGTTTTTAATGTGAAGTTTTGCGGTAAGAATCTTATTTGAGGAAGGAAAATCAACGAGATTGTGATGTGGGTCTCAATTATTGTTAGTGCTTCGTCAATTCTTGGTGATCTTGCGAGGATATGTTTTCTTCAGAACGGTGAGAGTCTGTTCCAGGTAAAGCGCAGAGTTAAAGCTCGTGGTTTTATGTTTTTTTTACAACACCCATAGTGAGGTCTGGAATCGTCTGGTTATATTGAGAAATAAATAATAAAAAAAAAAAAAAAAAATGAATCAATTTATCAATTTATTCAAGAATTATTCAAGCAAAAAAAATATATACAAAACTTAATCCTGTTATAAATATCAAGAGAGCTTATTCGTTCCTCTTTTAGCGCTTGCATTGTTGGGGGTTAAAACACCCTCCATCGAAGTCATCCATGGTGTCCTGAAAAGACTCCTCAGCCTGTTCTCCATCCCGGGATACCCCTCGACAGTCCACAAAAACCGTCCCTGAAGGCTGCCCACAGACCGTATAAAACTGGGGTAAAGGTGTTCTGGAACTTGAAGAGTCGGGCACGCAAAAAGGACCCTTCCTAGCTGGGGAATTGTTTCTTTGGTTTGGAGTGCTCTGACGTGGAGTAGAAGCTTCCCTGCGCGCGGGACTCGTCGTCATCTACAATAATTTACAATGAAAGAAAATTTTTCATTTAGTTTCAACAATTTTTCTTCACCCATGCTAATAAAATGATATTTATGCATCACCTTATTCTTACGACGAAGTGTCTACGTGACTAACCTTGGATGATAATAAAGCAAATAATTAGTATAATTCTTATTATATGCCTAATTATTAACCAATTAACATTCTAACATTCATTAAATATATTCCACTTTCATTGAATTGCGAGCAAAAAAATCGCATGGAATAATCAAGCCCGTCTATAAATAAAATTGAGTCATTAACAGAATGCCTCCTAGGGGCAAAAAAATTGTGTAATATTTGGAATTTATTCGAGACAAATAAATTAAAAATTACCAAATTATTTTAGAAAACTAGGAACAATCAAATTTCTATGCTATCTAGGTGGTCTCGTCCATTTTGAGAGTCAGCCCATGTCATCTTATACAAAATACCTAATTCAATAGAGAATGTTTTTTTGAAAAATAGGCCCACCCTAATAATCTGTAACGCATTTGTGGCGTTAAAGTCTATCTACGCGTATTTTAATTTCAAAATAAAATTGATTTCTCGAGCAAAAATTGTTAATAACCTTTTCTGAAAAGATTTCGTGTTTAACTTAACGGACCTTAGGTCAGTTGCGATTTTGCGATTACAATATCACCTGATGCGTGCATCGCGGATACCAAAAGTGATAATCTGCATTAGATTTACGGATATAGGCCAGAAATGACATAAGGGTTGGACAGAGCGCCTAGGGGCGCCCGAGTAGAGGAGAGGCAGGGGCCGTGAACGAAAACAGATGGCGTAGACAGACGGCGGCAAGCCTCACCTGTTCTTTTATCACCTCACCTCACCTTTTATCTTACCTTTTATCTTCATAACTAGAAGCTAAATCGTTTCTACTAAATCATCTTAACCACATTCGAGTCCGAGACCGAAGGGCCAACGAGTGTTTATCTCCGTTTCGAGAATTTGCGTCTCTAGTAAGATATTTGCAATTGGCTGTCATATCAAAGCGCGAATAAACAAAAGTGTTCCTGGAAATTAATAATTTTTGATTTTTAACGCCTTGTAAATTAAATGAGGAGATATAGGTCTTGTTAAGTAGACTCAACGTTTCTTAAGATAGGGACAACTCCCTCATACAATTGGAAAAGAAATAAGTTAAAAAAACTTAAGTGAATTTTTGTTGTTCTTTTTATTATTAAGGTAATTATTTTTATAAACGACATCGAATTATTTTCAAAATTTAAAAGACAACTGGCATCCCAATTTTTTCCTTTCCATTTCCCTTTCCTTTTCTATCGAAGTGAGAGAGAGAGCGTCACGTTAGAGTAGAAATTTGGCACCTAACTTGATCTCTCTATTTTGAGATGTTGCGAGAAAAAGTGCCTACCTTTTCAAAATTTATTACCTTTTACTCTTGACCCACTAATTGGGTGGAACATTTTTCTCTCTAAATGTTTTTTTTTCTCACGGCAGCGCCCACAAATCTTCCAAAATAAAGTGACAATCAAACAAATACGAAATAATTATTAATGTTACACGGAAATTTAACCTATATACTTCTACTCTTCTTGTTATTTGAAGCCAAGGTACCCGCTGAGGATGTCTACCGCAGTTGTGGACGAAACGTTAGGAGAAAATTTCCAGACCACAGGAAAACAACCACATCACTTGATGTCTAAATTTGAAATATTGTCATTACTCAATGTTGATTAAGGTATTAGTGGGTCGAAAGATGTGAAATTTTCTATTGCTCCTCTGTAAAATAACAGAAAATATTACTTACACGGCGTTCTACATCTACAGACGGCAACAGTCGATATTGTTCACACTGGGTGACTTTCCGCATGTAAGGACTAGTATCCTGGACGATGTTCTCAATCGAAGTGGTCGCTTTCATGATTTGTTTATACAACTTTGCGGAATAAACGGGTGATCTGCAAGCCTCTTTTTCACTACTAACAGACCGGCCAAACCGTTTAATTTCCGACTGAAGATCGGCCAAGTTCTTCTCCGCTTCGTTGAGTTTTATTTTAAGTTCCCGTAACATTGCCAGTTTCTTATAAGGTGAATCAATTTCGCATTGTATTATTTCTGGCTGACAGGCGCAACCTGAAACATAGATTAATCAAGCCAAGCTCGAGTGATTTCTTTTCTTTTATCCGAGGTGTGTATTAAAATAATTAAATATTAAAACGTGTTTTTACTGGAACTTGAAACAATATCCTCTTGATCTGTGCATTCACATTCATCGACTTTTCCGCTTGTATCTAGATTTATTAAGTTTTCTTCTTCGACGTCGTCTTGGACATTTTCGTCTTCATTTTGGACTTCACCAGGAGACTCAACATCAATTTCTTGTTTTTCTGCATTATCATCGCCATCGTTGTCCACAATAATCTCTTCGTTAGATTTATTCGATGAGTTTTCTTCCTCAACTTTACCAGGCGCGGATATTGACACTTTTTTCTTGATTCCAGTACATGATTCAGAACAATTCTCTTGTTTCTGCATTTCACTGGTCTTTTCATTTTGGATTGGTGGATTACAAACAACGCAACTTTTTTGCAAACATGCCTCTCCTTTTTTGCAATTATTATTAGATTGAGACGACAAAGGGAGTGCAGATCTTTTGGTTTTATTTCTTGTGGATTGTGAGGACTGTGCGCGATCGTTTGATTCAGGTTGATTGTTACATTTGAGTGGCGGAAGGTTTTTGCAAGCAGAAGCACCAGATGGCTTAATTGCATTTGCAGAACATCCACAAATAACCCCCGCGTTTGATTGCGATTTATCTTTACCTTGACACGAACATGGGCACTTTTCATCACATGGAGGTTCGTTTGATTTTGACGACTTTGAAGCTTTGGAACTCACCCCTGCTTTATCTTTATCATTGGAACAAGCGCATATTTCGAGCAATTTCTGGTTGAGGTTCAGTAGGAGGTCCTCGAGTTCTTTCTGACAGATGGCTTTTTCTTTGTTTGATTCATTTTGTCTTATGAAACTGTTGGCTGCTTTGGTGAAAGTGATCATGCCACTTATCATATTAACGAGGGCGTCATTATCGCAACCAGGTGGGGCTTGAGGTGGTTTTTTGCCTGATTTGGACATTTAGGCGGAAAATTTTGATGACATTTCGTTTGACGAATGATGACATGTTTTTGATTCTTTCAAGAAGACGTTCACCAAGATGTGTCAATAATAATCGATCGCTATGTTATGTTAGTTGTTTTATTGTTAGATGACTTGACTTATAATGCGATATAGTCATTTATGTCAGAAGAGAATAATTTCACTGATTAAAAAAATTGCTTAATAGGGTGTTTTACCAATTATATGATGGACCATTAAAATATGTTGTCACTGCGTTAAAAGGTAGAGAAAGAATTGAAAATCTTTATTTTTACATTTTACTGAGCTGAACTGATCTAAGTCTTCCATCTATCTATCATAATTTTTGCCATGAAGATTTCTGGTCTATTTCTGGGTTGGGTAAATTGAGGGATGGTAAAAAATTACAAAAGCTGCTTTTATTTATTTTTTCAGCAACTAAAAGTCTTGGACCATTTTAGCAAATTAATCACCAACTTTCAGCCAATCAAATATCAAATGTCACACGTGGATACGAACATGTAACTAAAAATCTCCTGTTGATTTTTTCTCTGAAATAGAAAAACCATAAAAATTCTATAAACAAGACTGGAATCTCGAAAACAAACAAAGCTAGTTGTGATCTGATGTAAGAATGAAGCGAATTATGCCCATTCGTATATTATGTACCTAGCCTATGTATATGCAATATAATAGTGGAGCGTTTTGCATCTCATTCTTGATGATGGTTAAATATAGACCTCAGGAGGGAGCGTGTTTTGACTGTCGCAGACGCTACTACTGTTTCGTAAGGTTTCGTGGATGTAGCATCATTTCATGTTGTTTTGCGGGTACACGAGCGATATGAATACCAGGGTGCTCAGGAGGAAGAAGTCTTCCCTGTCGGAAGTCAAAGTGGCTGTCATTGGAGGACCTGGAGTTGGAAAAACCGGTAAGAGATCTAGCCTCAAAATATGTTTCTATTATTATTTTTTGTTTGTTTTATACGTGTTCTCAATATTAAGGTTAATGATTCCTAGATTTAAAAAAAAGGGTGATTATTATTATTATTTTTTTTTCTGAATGGCATGATTTTTGTTACTGTTTATTTATAAAATAATGTTTTCGGGCATTTTTTTGTTTAATAGCTTCATAATTTATTATATTGTTAGAAACTGTCAACAATAATTTCCAAAGGCCCTTTTTACGTAATACTTATATTATTGTGACTATTACTTAAATAATAAATGATACTACGCATGTGAAATTTTTTTTTTTCTGACAATAATAAGAAGTTATTGTAATTATATTAACCCACAAGTTGAAATATTGCTAAGCGGCTTAGTTTGAAAACATAAAATTAGGCGCGTATTTGTTCTTGTAGGTAGGTATTTGACTGTTAGAGTCATACAGCCGAAATCGAATAGGATATAGTTTGTTCTGTATTAAATAAAAACATATCAAGCAAATTTTTACTTGTCTCAGATCCTATTTAACCCTTTAATAAGATTCATCAAGTGTGTTGTATTACTTAGCTAGAAGCAGGTTGTTATAAAATTGTTAGTAACTAATACCAATATAACTTAAACTTTTCACTGTCCGGTGTTTTTGACTTTAACTTAGTTTAATTTATTTTTTTCCTTGGATACACCTTTGTGGTTGTATAGCTGAAAAAAGCTATAGGTATTTACTTTCTTTATCCTTTTACAGTTTTTATTATTTAACAAAATTTCTCTGCGTATATGAAAAAGAAGTAAAATCTTCTACTGAGACTTATTAGATAATTAAGTAAGTAATCTACTTATTAGTAAATGCGCAACAAGCTTTTAGTGTGGACAAAATTGTTTCAACTTTTTTTTTTGCAAGCTGGACTACATCGTAAATTCTTTTAATTTATCTTGCAATTTCGCCTAGGTACATCGATTTTTCATAAAAATTTCGTAAAAAGGGCAAAATTGTTCCGAATTTTATTTTTGAAATTTCGCCCACAGCAATTTTGACATGGAAATTTCGTAAAAAGGACAAGATTTTGGATATTTTTTTTTAAATTTCGGCAACATCAATTTTATTTGAAAATTTCTTAAAATGGGTAAAATTGATTCAGAAGTTTTGGAGGCACAAGCTCAAAAAAATTTTTTCACTGGGATAAAATGTTTTGTCGCTAATTTTGACAACAGAAGTAGTTGTGAGTGCTTGTGAGCAGTTGTGAACAAAATGTCAAATCGAAACGTTTCGTTAGTTCTTGAGAAATCGGCTTAAATCGGTAAGAAAATTGACAAAGTCTCCGCTCAAGAGTACTTTTTCAGGCAACCCTAATTGATAGAGAAGATAAAAGTATACAAGGATCTATAAGTTTAAGAAAATATATAGCTATGTGCCGTTGACTTTTATAATGAAGAATCCCGAAAGTCCTTGTCACTTGTAATGGAAGCGGTTGACAAACAGTCAAAAACTATTTTGAATTAGTGATCTTTTTTCAATAAATGAGGATTTCCGTTTTTATTTTGGATTTCACTTTTATTTATTTATACAGGATGTACCAGCTCGATTTAGACAACGGCAAGGGCCGTGTAGGTCTCGTCAAGACGAAACGTTTTTTTATTTGAAGTTTTTTGATTTGGACCTTCGTTGCGGAAATATTATATCGTTGCGACTTCCGGTTTTTAGTTTTTTTGGCTCCAGTTTCGGCGTTTTTAGGTTCTCGTCCAAACTGAAACTAGTTTTGGAAACTCCTTAGCTTCAGTTACAACTTTCATATTGAAGTCAAGGTTCTATCTCTGTTGGATTCAAAATCTTAATTTTTCAATTTGATTCAATTTGAATTGATTCAAAGACTTAAAATTTAAAGTCTTGGGCATGTCGCCATTTTGAATCCAACAGAGATAGAACCTTGACTTCAATATGAAAGTTGTAACTGAAGCTAAGGAGTTTCCAAAACTAGTTTCAGTTTGGGCGAGAACTTAAAAATGCCGAAACTGGAGCCAAAAACCTAAAAACCGGAAGTCGGCCATATTTCCGCAACGAAGGTCCAAATCCAAAAACTTCAAATAAAAAAACGTTTTGTGTTGACGAGACCTACACGGCCCTTACCGTTATCTAAATCGAGCTGGTACACCCTGTATATTATGTATATTGATTTTTAGTGACTATTGAGGACACCACAGCTTTTCAAAAATCACCTAAAATCAAATGCTCGCCGATCCTGGTTCTCAGATCACGAAAAAGGGGTTTTCCAAAATTCCCCTGCGATATGCTTTGTATATCGCAGGGTATATCGCAGGTACATATAATAATCACTCGCTGATCAAGCCATCTCGTGGAAATTCTCCCAAAGTTGAACTGATAGCGCTAAAAACGTTGCCTGATTTTTTTGTAGTTGGGGATTCTGAGCAAGAGGAAGAAAATTGACGAAAGACGCCTTTAACTTTTTGCCCCCATCGAATATTTTAATTGTAAATATTGTCAGAAACTGTTGGGAATTTACATAACAAACCTCATGCACTTTATGTAGGTACCAGAAATGTCTAGATAGCTTTTGGAAAAATATCTCAAAATCAAAATTTATATGGCTTAAAAGTTGGGAGGTAAAAAAGTTGGACCCCTATCTACCGTACGTCCCTGGTTCAAATTACACACACGTAATTATTATTGCTTAAACTATTTAAGAGAAAAACGACACAAAAATTTCATTAATAAAAATTAGGCTGTCATTATAAGTCATTATAATACAACTTCGGTAATACCCATTTGGAGAGAAGGGGTTCATTAAAACTTTTTGCATGTCTTAAAGTTAAGTATTATACCGTCAGAGTTAGATTTTTTTTTATTGAAAAAAAATTTTGATCGTGTTATTATATTTTTCAAAATCACGATTTTTCGATTTTCATAACGCCCCTGTTTTTTAGAATTAGTACGCGAAATTTTGTACTCTTGTAGAACTACTGAATTACCTTAGATTTGCGTGAAAAAAGTTGCCTAAAGTATCGTGACTTCTACACGCTACATGCTCTTTTTTTATGTCCCTTTAGAGTTCGGAAAAACCCGTTTTTGTCCTCTCACTTCAGTATTCAGTTTCACTCTAGAGGGCTGAAAATTTTGTGAGAGTAACATATCAATAAAAGTGATTTGGTATTGCATTTGAGCACAATCGGTCGAGAGGTTTCAAAGTAGCGTCCAATTGAATTTTAGGAAAAAATTGCCTTTTCTGTACCCAGTAATATGCAAGAAAACTAAATTAACAGGATTGGAAGAACATTTTCCGAACCTTACGCGAGTGTGAAAGGAAATTTTACATTAATGTTGACAAGTTGAATCAATCAGTTGCCACATTTCACTATTTTGTATTCTTCAGAATTGAGTGCTACGAATGCCACTCTAGAAAATATTTTTCCCTTAATTTTCTGGCTTTATCTGCAGGTCTGCTATGATAATTTTTCAGCGCACAAAAGTAGAGAAGCGGGATGATTTTTCACTATTTCTAGGTTGACCTTCATCACGAGGATTAGCTACTCTGTTACTTACGTTTAAGAAGCTAGGACTACAAGTTCCTTCGTTTTTTTGTAGCTCCACGACATCACCTCTAACCGTAAATAAAGAAAATAAACAAGGATGCATTCAATGCAATTCTAGATGTGTCTCGTCAATTTATTAAATTTTAGCTTCACTGAATGTTCGCTACTTAAAAGTGAGTTCTCATAAAATTAAAAGGGATTGTAACAGAAATTTTCCAGTTTTTTTTTTCCGAAATATTAGACAGATACATGCAGTGTATCCCAAATTGTTGGTGCATGTATTGGAATCTCGGCTGCAGTAGGAGATACGATAAAGTTCAAATTAGAAAATACCTGAATCTGCTAGACGAATATGGCTAACTAGTTTAACTTATTTTTACTTTTAACTACTTTTAACTTAACAAAGATCTACAAGAGATTCCAGCTTGAGGCGATAGAAATCAGGTGCAGTTTAATGCTGGGAAAGCACAGTCGGTCATCTTCTCCAAAAAAAGTCAACGTTGTGGAGGCAGATATGGTGATGACAGAACATTTTCTTCTTCTATCGTCATCTCTACGTTTGCTTGGCGTGAGCCTCGGAGCAAAAATGTCTTGGCATGATCATGTTGCGGGCTTGGCGAAGAGCCCTTCTCAAAAACATGGAAGCTCCTAAGCATCCGCTGAGATTACTTGACTCCATTCAGAAAAGAGGGTCCCAAAAGCTTCCTCTTTTCCTCTTTCTTGTCTAATAATATGAGAAATTATTCCAAATCCGGGGAATTACAAATAATTTGATCGGGGACCCGGATTTGACAAAACATCCAGATAGTCTCGAACATCGAAGAAAAGTAGCTGACCTGAGCCTGTTTTACAGATATTTTTATGGGAAGTGTTCGGAAGACGTGGCTCGTTTGATCCCACCTCGAACGAGGCCGGGCGCTGAAATGCACGTCGAGCCGCAGTAGCTCATCCCTATCAGGTTCAGCTCGTTACACCTCGCACCACCTTATTTCAGACTTGTTTCATGTAGAGAACCGCATCCATTTGGAATAGCATTCCAAGCGAAGTGTTTCCTGGGGAATAAAACCTGCAGCGATTCAAAGTGAACGTGAATCGATATCTCCGCTCATGCAATTAACGCTCTAAGAGCGCTATAGGGATTTCCCCACCGTGCATGCGCCTTTTCAAAGAAAAGCTATTTTTAATTTTGAGATATTTTGAAGGAATAGGCTGTTACATTTTTTTTAAATACAATCGATTTTTTTTATTTTTCATTTATTTCTTTTATTTATTTCATGGCCGTTTGGCTAGCGGTTTCACAGGTAACCCACAAAAAATAGTAGGTATATTCATAGTTGTATTGTTAAGTTGTGTCATCCTATATTGGGTCATTATTGTGATCTGTTGGATGACCTTACTCTATAAATAAATAAATAAATAAATAAATAAATAGCTTTGGAGTCTCCCAGTCCATATGAGTAAAACAATAAGTAATACAATAGACCAATACTCTACAGGGTGTTTGGTTTAAAGTGACAATTTTTTTGAATACATTTTCTTAAATAAGTCAAAAATAAACGAGATACGATGTTTAAAAATTTTTTTTTTCAGTTTTCACTGCATAACTTGGGCATTTGTAAATATTTTAGTTTCATAGAAAATAGCTATTTATTATAAAATCAAAGCACACAAAACGAAGAAAACCACAAGTGAAAAAATTCATCAGTGGCGTAGTTACAGGGTATATAAACCCTTTTTCGCTCAACAACTTTTACGCCCATTGACTTACAAAACTTGCCTTACTAAAAATGAATTCGCTGGAGTTTTCTTACAAAAAAGGTGTACTTATGAATATTTGAAATTCACCATAGTTTTTAACTAAATTGAGTCTTAAGTTTATCATACCGCAAAAATAACCTCATTTTTTAGATATTTATTGTTATTATTGGATATGAAATAATAATTAACGAAATCAATGTTTTTGTACAGCAAAATTGAGGTAGTTTACGACTTATTTGCATCCAGAGTTGAAAATAAAGTAAAACTCCCTGTATGTATAAGTCATCGCCCGACTTATTCTAAACGATTATTTTTTTAACGAGGAATATCAGCTTCAGTTATCACGACTATATTTGGCTAGAAAATTGCAATCTCATAGTAAAAAAATAATGATTTAAACTGCTCTAGAAGTTACAGTCATGAAATTAGAATATTAAATTGCAACTTGTGTAAAAATAAAAAAACTCTGCCAGTAAAATAATAGGAAAATAGTGCGTTTTGGCAGAGTGTATTTCTCAAATATTGACATTTGAATTGTCTTGAGTTTTAATGCATTTGCGAGGATAGAAATGACAAGCTTCATGGCTCAACATTAAAAGTACTGTCAATGGGATCCTTGAAGGACAGCAATAATTAATACGCTTGTCTATGATGTATTACCTATATCTATGGCTTAAATAATTTTTTTTTATTATTTCTAACTTTGCCTGAGCTGCGCGAGTTTTTTGGAAGAGAAGTAGATCTAAATAAGTTCTTTTAATTGCTAATAAAATTCCGAATAATCATAAAAACCGTACGTATAGCCTGTTTTTTTTCACAACACTTCATTTTGGTTAAACTGCGATAGTTTTCTCATTAAAAATTACCATGGCAAAACCGCGGGGGAGTAGGTTTACAGGATTTATAACAAATTAGATTCTTTCATGCATAAGTCACATATTTTATATTTGACTTTTATTACTGGCATTCGAGTTTCTCGCAAGTATACAAAATCATGTTATTGCCTATTTGCAATTTTTATTACTCCCTGGGAAAATCATAACAATTTCTATTATTATTACCTCTAAATTATTCCTAATCTTCTGCGTAGATTTTCGTTTTTGTAAAATTCATCTGTGTGTGGATATTATATTGGTGAATTTGTTTTAATGGCAGAAACGTACAACAACTTGGACATTTTCCAATCAAGATTTTTGTTTGTATATGATTTGTCATTTCGAGCTCTTCAAATATTTTCCGACAAGGAAATTTAATCGCCACTTTCGTTGAGTCGTTGTCTCCTATCGGAATAAATTACGAAATCAAAGGTATATCTTTCAAGGCGACCAGATATCAAAACATTTTTCTTCTTAAAATAAAGATACAGAGGCTTTAAAAGAAGTCAAAATAAATCTCAGATTTTCCAAACAATCCGGAAAAACTCTCGAGTATTTATTTTTGTCCACTCAACAATAGCTGCCATACGATTTTATAACGTTTGCTACATAATTTCGTGATGATACTTTTTCATTTGTGTGGGCTCTTGTTCGGCACATCTAACATAAAAATAGACCACCTGTTATATCAGATTGCTAATCTGCCAAAAAACTTAAAATATAACTTAATTGCTCGCTACTTTGAGGTACTCCATTACGGTTCATTAACGTCGCCACTTTTGCTTTAATATCACTTTCGTGGGATATAAAAACGACGCTATACTAACATTGCATAAATATATGAGCAATTGTTTCCCTCACACCAACCAAACAAAAAACACATTCTCAAACCAACTTATTGAGTACAATAAATATAATCAACACTAATAATAACATTCGTTACATTTCAAGCTTTTTATAAGATCAGCAGAATCACATTGACACCAATAGTGTCAAAATTTGGCTGCAAAAGCAACAAACATAGTGCGTCTTTCTCCAGTTGACCGTCAATAATTAGATCGAAATAGTCGAGTGTCACAATTCACACGAGTGTGAAATTTCTTTTCCGCACGTGCTTCACACAGTACTTTTCCTACGACCACAATTTAACAGATTAATTATTTAACAAATTTAACACATAAATTATTTTTTCTGACAATGCTCTGCTTTTATGACCTTTTCTCCAATTTATGAAATGTTTATAAGCAGATTCGTATTTTTCTCTCGAAACTACAGGTAGCAAATTCAAAGAACACAAACCTGCTTGTTTTCTGACTTCAGGTGGTGTATTTTCTGCTTCAGATTCAGAGGAATTACAATCCATTATAATGATAGGTACCTAACTAAAGTTTATTTTTTCAGACTACCTACCTAGTAGGTATTATTTTCAATTCTACCAATGACTTTTTATTATTACTATTATATACTGTAAAATCATTGAATTCTACCGACAATTTTATTATTATTTATTATTAGACTCCGTATAAACTGAAAATAAGTGACGTGAGCGTGGAGACGTGGTAGATAATAACAATGATTTAAGAGAGGTTAGTATATCGTTGATATGCAACTTCTATACAACGCAGGCGCTGTGCGTCGTCGATGGAAGTTAGTAGAGCTGTGCGAGTTATTTTCACGATCACGTTCGTGAATTTGATTTGAACGCTACGAATGCTGTTATTAGCGATCAACTCGTAAATTTTAATAATTACTGCCACAAGAGAATAATGAGTATATTTTATAGTCTTGTCGGGTTCTATGTTATCCCATTTGTTTTTATTTTATTACCTTGAAGCTTTAAATGAATAGTTATTCCATTAACAATAAGTAACAGTTGAGTTCTCAGTTACCGCTCATCACTATTGTTTACATTAAAACTGTACGGAAACGATTTTTGGCTATGCGTTATGTCACTTTGTCGCACAGTTTTGGATACGTGAGAAATCTGCTAGTTTGCGCACAAAAAACGATGCGCAAAGTAGTGTTTTGTATAGTGGTCGTAGGAAAAAGTATTTTGATTTGTACTAAATTTATTTCTATTTCACTTTTCAATTCCACCCATGTGCGTAGACCTGTAAGATATTGCGCTTTCATCTACGAAAAAAATATAACGTGAAAATAATTGGGGTTAATATTGTTCCCTAAGGCACTCCACATTGTAAATACTGGACATTGGCATATTAACACTCCTACTCTTACTCCTACTCATACACATAGCCTCAACCCCCTGCAGCAATCGTGATGATTAATAAACACCCTCGTTCAACGCTCTGCCGATCTCGCTCGTCGGTTGCTCTATAATAGCATCATTATTCGACTTGTCTTCCCAATACTTAAATACCTATACACAACTCTGTGATAATTGCATTGGTTACTGAATGCTAGTTTGTTCTCTTTGGGAAACTTCTGGAAAGTCTGGGAAATTTTTTTAGTCTTATGGTAAATTCTTCAATTCAACATTTAATTTTGGCTATATACCAGTAGAGTTTTACTGTTTATTCGTAGATAAAGTAGAGTATACTACTCGCAAGGTAATAATATCCTTCATTATTGTATATTTTTATATTGTAAATATTAATCTATTGTATATTTTTGAATTATTGAAATTTTAAGCAAAAAATATTCGAAAGTTGATTAAACCAGACCAACAATGATTGAAGGTCATCACTGGAACCAGTCCCGCAGATAATAATTTCATTGGCATATTTATACCAGAATGCTCTAAGAAGGACCTTTCCAAAAAAGGACCAAAATATTTCTAATAGTAGCCGAGATAGAGAGCTGCCCATTCCTAAGACATCTTGCTCTAAGATTAAAATAAAATATTCTCGAAAGCTCTGTTGTGAGCAGAGTTTTATGAGATAAGACAAAGGTTACCTCTGCTTGTTCATTTTATGAGAGATTAGAAGTATGTAGAAGATTCATCAGTAAAAGCAATGTTTGTAGGTCTGTTACATTCATGAAGAGGTTTGAGATAATAAAAGAAATCCCAAAAAGCATCGTTATCGGGTATGCGGAATTTGGTAATTATATCAACCAGATTCAAAGAATTCATTACCCTATATGGAGATCTATACAGTAACCTCTTGACTAGAAACACGCTTACTAAAGCCTCGAGAGTTTGTATGCGAGGCGACCTCAGAGCGATATCACAGGTTGGATGCGAACACTGTCTTTGTGCATTTTTGGTAAACCATAGCGTCTAGGAGGGTGCTTGTTTCTAGGTATGAAACTACTGTCATTTTTCTACCCAACGACAGTACTGTTTACTTGAAGTGCTTGAGATAAACAAGGGCTATTTTCTAATCTAGTGACCTTTTTATTTTTAATGGAATCGTAAACTCTCTCAATGTAATTTAAATATTTCTTAATCACCAGACAATGACCTTTCAACCTTTCAAGAGACTTGTAAAATGTGTGCAAAAAATTTGATCTTAATGCTGCCTTTTTTGCTTATGAAAAAGTATGTCCGTCATTCTGTTAAAGTGAGCGGGGGTAGAGTAGGCTGTAGGAGATTTTTCACAAAGAGCAAGTTTGTGGAGCTGGTAGATTCTTGAAGAGTTTTGAGACATCAAAAGATATAAAAACAGCATCGTCATTGGGTATGCGGAATTTGACAATTATATCAATCAGAATTAGAAACTTCATTAACCTACAGGGAGATCTGTACACTAACCTCTTGACTAGAAATACGCTTAAAGCCTCGAGAGTTTGTATGCGAGGTTACCACAGGTCGAATGAGAACACTGTCTTTGTGCATTTTTGGTAAACCATAATGATCTAGGAGGGTGAAGATTTCTAGGTGTGAAACTACCGGCATTCTTCACCCAGTCAGGTCAGGTCGACAACGACAGTATTGTTCACTTAAAAACTTTGAGATAAACAAGAGGAGGACACACTCCATGTCGGTGATAAAGTTCTTGATCATGTTAAATTAGTGACAGGTGTTGAGATTTTCAAGTCCATGTTAAGAAATTGAGCTTTTTTATGGAATGCAATGGCAAAAGGTTCAGGTTCTGCACAGACGTACTCTACATCTATACCAAATGCCAAAATGATTTTTTTCCAGTTTATATTAGATGTCCCTACTATACTTTGTAAATTAATAGGATTCAGGGTCACTTTATTGTCTAATACTTAATATTTATTTCTGGTCTTACATTTATTTATCCTCTTAAAACAATGGACTCATCACAAGTGAGGACGAAAGTAAGTAAAAGCTCCGATTAGCTTGTGTACGAGTAAATTACCGAACGATAATTTCATGGTTGCTTATTATAATAGAATTCAGCATCTTTTGTCTGTGTATATCTATTTTTGTAACGCATTAAAATCGTTTATTAAGTGGCCATGTAAATAAAACAATTCAGATTTATGTATGTCAGTATGCCACTGACTTCTTGATGTCTGGTTAAAATCATAAAATCAAGACAGGATAATAATATCTTGGGAATTTCCTAACGTCCCAGACAAGAGTTTCCTGGTATATTACCGGTAACAGCGGTCGTGGTTAGTTTACATAGATTTGAAGTTTCTTTGTGTTTATCAAGAATTTAGACAATCTCGTCCAGAAAATAATACCTCATAATTTTTTGCTGTGTGGTTGTTAATAAAAACAAGGGATACAAAAGGAACTTACACAAAGCAGCTTGCTACTGTTTTAAATTTTTTTTTAAATTTTCTTTATTTTGTTTTTTTTTTGTCAAAAAACTGGAATTTTTTTTACAAACTTTTTTTGACCAAAAACGGTGTATTTTCGGACACACAATTTGTTTATTTTTGACCAAAGAATTTGTCCTTTTTTTGACAACAAAATACCTCCGTCCTCCAGCCTGGCATGAACTGATCTTAAAAAAATACAACAGAACAACTAGAAACATAACGAAGGTGAGCGTGCAATCAATCAGCTCAACTACTTATTAAACTTATTAAAACGCTCATTATTTGAATTCCAGCTTTGTGGATAATTACAATCACCGATGAATTAGCATTTAGCAACAAACAAACCGGTAATTACTGTTTGGCTGATATGAAGCAACTCTAAATATTTAAACAGTTATTACACCCAGTGTTTACCGTTTAGTCCTTTGATGGTTGGTTTCTTATTTCCTGTCTAAGGAAATAGCAGCATAATGCAAACACCTCGTTTGGCACTCAGACAACATCAAAACACTGAATTAGATCAATAAATTTCTTCTTAGGAATGTAATTTTTGTTTGGAGGAACACATGAATAGGTGTTTTGAAAATAAACTGACAAGATTATTTGAAACGCAAATGTTTTGTTCAGTTTTCCTCCTTCCGTCATGCTGTATATTCTAGCCCTCGCAAACTCCGCGGAATGTAAAAAAATCCGTTGCTAGTTTGTCTATTATTATCCCAGACCGTGAAATGATGAGGGTTCGAGAACGAGCTACATTGTGCTCGCTTATTAACCACAACGAAAGAAGTTTTCAAACTTTTTCCAAGTCTCCAACAATCACGTTTACTTATTCCCGCACTATTTTTAACAAATAATTGTTTGATACTTATATCTTCAGGCGTTCTATTACTTTCTTTGTCTGATCTCTTCAGTACAATTTTACTTTAAATATACAGAGTGTAGCCCTTTCTCTGCTCGCTTGATTTAAAATTTCAGATAAATATGCCAAAAGAAAAATGTGCGAGCAGAGGGTGCTATTCCCTGTAGCCCCGTTCGGGTACTTTCAAATTTATTTGAACCCAAAGCGGAACAGAGGGTGTTAAAGATCTTAAAATGAAGTTACAAATTTTTAAGTGATCGTCTAGATCGATTTTGTCTCAAAAAAATTTCCAAAAAGTTTCCAAAAAGCTTGACCTGCCCTACGTTGTGAATATTTAAATTACAGGTCACACAAACACTAAAATAAAAGACACACTAATAATTAACAATTTATTGGAATGCTCCAATTAAACAAAATTAAATTTCCAGGAATCGATAGTAGTGTATCGTGAGATTATTTACTTAAAATTAGGATTTTTCCACTTATCAACTAAACATTATACATAACATCAAAGATTAGACAAAGTCATTATTCAATTTTAAAAGATAATTGGTCTATAAGTGACCACCATACCACCTTCAATAGGCATTTACTAAAATTTACACATTTAACCTTACTTAATTTGGCCAAATAATAACTTTACTAAATTAAAAATTTAGCTTAATAAAAGAAATGACAACATTATACCAGCTTGGTATAGTTCAGTTTAGCAATATACAAAAATTGTAATATCAATTAGATATTCTCAAACTCATTTACTGGTCACAATGGTCCAAATTAAATCACTCCAATAACATCATTTGGTTGATGTGTTTCTCATTTTAGAGAACATAAATGAATTACAAAATAAATCTGATAAGCTTGCAGGCCAATTCGTACTTCAAGTTGAAAAGCTAGTGAAACGGGAAGATCCAAAAAGAGGATGGAGAACAACGCTTCCTCCTTCCACCGTTGATTTAGACCACCATCATCGGTCTAGACCATAAAAACCAAACAAAAGAAAGATGGCTCCGCTTTATCCAAGGAACGCCATTCCTCCAAACTGCTCACATCAGCAAAACTCTTGAGTAAATGATGATCCCATACCAGAAACTACAGGGTGTCTTGCTAAGGTTGGCCACCGGCTATATCTCGGAAACTAATGGGCCTAGAACCTCAAAATAAAAAATTTCCAGACATAAGTGATCACGAGAAATTCAATGAAAATATTTTCAAGATGGCCGCACTTCCGGAAATACCGGAAGTTGACACCTACTTTGTTATTTTAACGGAAACACCCTGTAAAATATTATATTTTTTAAATGTCTGAAGAAATCGAATACAGGTGGTTTTCACCACTGGAATTTAGATTGAGCGGTTTATGAGTTATAAACAAGTGAAAATCGAAAATTTTCAACTTCAAAGCAGTCTAGAACTAGAACGGCTCAAGATATCCAAAAACGGTTTACATGTCCTATCCTAACTTTTCACGTTTTATCCCAGTATGTGGAGTAAATTTTAATACAGGGTGATGAAAATTATCCGATTTTTCATCACCCTGTATTAAAATTTAAACCACATAGTAGGATACTATGTGAAAAGTTAAGATAGGGACATGTAAACCGTTTTTAGATATCTTGAGCCGTTCTAGTTCTAGACTGACTTGAAGTTGAAAATTTTCGATTTTCACTTGTTTATAACTCATAAACCGCTCAATCTAAATTCCAGTGGTGAAAACCACCTGTATTCGATTTCTTCAGACATTTAAAAAGTATAATATTTTACAGGGTGTTTCCGTTAAAATAACGAAGTAGGTGTCAACTTCCGGTATTTCCGGAAGTGCGGCCATCTGGAAAATATTTTCATTGAATTTATCGTAATCACTTATGTCTGGAAATTTTTTATTTTGAGGTTATAGCCCCATTAGTTTCCGAGATATAGCCGGTGGCCAGCCTTAAGCAGACACCCTGTACAATCGGGACATTCCGAAACAAAAACGGAAGACAAAAGCCAAAACCAAAAGGAAAAGCCAAACGGAAAGGCCAAAAGTAGAAGCCCTGAAATTAAATTAAAAATTACCATTTGAAATTTTACCAACGCCATCTTTAATTCTTACCGAGATGAATTACATTATCCACGTCGGGCTTCTAATAACTATTCCCTGGTAATCAGCATCCACAAACTCATCCTACCTAATTAGGACGACATAAAACATTAGCTTTGGTAAATAAAACTAAAACAACAACTTCATACCTGCGTTTTAAACCACCACTACATGAAACAATAACTAAATAAAATCCCTTCACTGAACCAAGTTTACTTCACTAACATCTCAAAGGAAAAGGGACGAAGAAGGATGAGGCGTTCAACTCCACAGGTTCCAACCTCCCACTCCTAAATCGATAAATAAGCGCATGGTCGGTTATCTGTTACATCGCTCCGTCACTTCGCCGAGTGGCAGGTGACAGACTCTGACTGACAGACTCATAATTCGACCTCGCTACAATGCCTCAAACTATAAAACCAGCGGAGTGTAGCATTCCAAAGGAACGCCATTTTCCTGCGCCTTTTCTATTCGAAAATTCATTCGAAACAGATACGGAAAAGCGCACGCTACAAGAGTGTTTCAAAAAGGTGGTGCCAAACATGAAGTGGTCATTTTTCCCCAGAAACGTGGTCTTACCTCATTGAAACAAAAAAGCTTGGCTAATGGTTCAAAATAGCGACTCTCAATCTGGATGCATAAATTTATCCGTCCAGTGATTGAATCACGCACCCGTTGTAACATGGTCTTAACTGATGCATGAAAAAACAAGCTGCCATAAATATCCTCAACAATTTCTCGTGGTTAGGTGCAATGGTTTCATAGACTAACAACTTGATGTAACTCCTGAGGGAAAAGTCCAACAGGATTAGGTAGAAAACTTCACGCTGGCCACTTGATAGGTCATCCTTTTCCCATCCACAGTTCAGGAAATTTTTGCTTTAGGTAAACCTGCATGGCTGACGAAATGTGCAGGTCCAACGTCATACTAGAACCACATTCTATCTCGTGTATCAACAGGAACGTTTACATTGTCAAATTACTCCTTGGAAGAATTCCTTCTAGAAACATCGTACAGGATGTTTCGTCTTCCTCCAAGCACAGGTGGCATTCAACGCTGTTCGCTAAGCCCATCCTGTGCAGATGATGGTTCAGCTTGCAGTGTCCAGTACATAGGTGTATTAAGACATAGGTGTATGTCAGCTCTTTCCTGTTAAGCTTCAATAGTTCTATGGTCCATTCTTATAAAGTACCCTGTATTGCCTTCGGAGCATGGAGATTTAGACGTCACCTGACTTCAACGTCAAGAAGATGAGAAACTTCGAATCCAGATGCCTTCAATTTGATACCTGACCACATGATACCAACGTGCATTCGGTTTTTATGTCCCAAAAAAAGGTTGAATAAGGTGATGGCAGTAGCTATGACTGCAGTGAAGGTCTTCGAACCCTTAGCAATCGAGTATCCCTCGGAAGGTGCCCTGACTTTCTCCGAGAACCAGGTTCCAAGGAAAATTGACTAGCTTCCATAACCTTGAATAGTGTGATTCCACTTCTTCTTTTTTTATTTTCCATTTTTACCTCCCCCAGAATGGACAGTTAGTAAAATGACATCGCTAACTTGTAGTAGCTATAATTACTTATTCCTTCTTCCGCAGCCTGTCAGGATAAGCCCAGGATAAGGATGGAAGGACATCTGCTCGATTGAACCTTGGCCGCGATTCCAATTATTGCTTTGCCTGAATATAAACTCCAGTCCCAAATAAATTCAGAAGTGCTATCAATGTTATCTCGTAGCAATTTGGATAGTGAAATCTTCTAACCTCACCAGGGACTCCAAGGAGCATGATTAAATCTAATTAAAAATGAAGGGAATGATGGAGTTTTATTAAAGATAATAATAAAATGGTTCTTTGGAACATTGAATCATTCATGATATCTTTTGAGGGAAATTTTTGTGTACTCTACTTTTAGAAATGAATGTAAAAATATTTCATATCTTGGAATCGATGCGCTATTTACCTATTAAAAGTATGGTTTTCGTTTTCAGTAATAGCAAATATTTTACACCGCGAATATTTCAGTGAATGAATCATGCACCTCGATCATATAAATATTAAACTTGGTAATAATAATTCAAGATATTGATGTTACCACTTTCGTATAAACCGTTAAGATAAAGTGACACAACAATCTCGAATATCTCTATGGCTCTTCAAAAATAGCCGATTCTACTTTTCATGAAGCATGTCAAGGTTAATGTGGCGGCACGATTTTGAACACGGTTCAAGATTTAGGTGAAATATTTTTATGCCTTATTGACGAATTTTCCCGGTGTTGAAATTTTAATTGATGTCAATTACGAGATGCATCTCGTTAGATGTCCATGCAGTTGTAGGTAGCGAAAATAGCGAATCAAATTTGTGTTACTATTTTTGAGATTTTAATTTCACAATTCATTTAGTCTGGTAATACGAAGATTTCGGTAATTTTCTATTTTCGTTGGGAGAAAAGTTTCGGTCAAGGCGAATGGAACTTTTTTTCAACAGCTGATAATTGTCTTCCTATGCAAGGTTAAGCAAAAAGTCTGTTGATTTTATGTTTGAGACGATTATAGAACAATAACAGTTCAATCAATCAAATATAAGCAATAACGGTGCTTTTTATATTGTAATTAGGTATTAAAACTGTGAAAAGTTTTCATTTCATTGATATACCTAAATTAAGAAGTATTTGCGCTGCTTGTAAAATTATTATTACTTATATTTATATATTTTTATGTCGATTTTCTTTTCATGGGGTAGGGTCAACTGACCAGTGAATGAACGGATAAGAAAAACCGTCACTTCAACTGCCTTGTTTGCAATTAAAATGATAGAAAATATTTTTTATTATAACATGGTAGATTAGTTTGATTATCTGACTTTATATTAAAAATTAAACATGCTAGATGAAGTTAATTTTTCTATTTTTTAACTTAAATTTTCGACGAAAATCCCAGTGAATGAACAAGCTGACCCAATGAATGAAAGTAAAAAAAAACTAGTAAATGAACGCAAAATATAGGTGGTATTACTAGTATTTTACCTTACTTTAGTAAGTAATACTAGGTAGTAAAGTTTACTAGGTAATTAGTAATTACCTTACTTTATTTTTATTTTTTTTCAATTTTGAAAAAAAAGAGAATAGGTATAATTTTATTTAGCATTTTTTTACATCATAATATTATTATACTTCAATATTCGATATAAACATTGGTAATCAACATCAAAATTGGCATATAGGTAATACCTTAGATATAGAAAGATTGAGTATTATTTATAATTTATCAGTTGCGCCAATAGGTATAACCACTGGGTATAACACTGAAAAAAAAAGATGAGGAAGAGATGTTCTCAGGATTATCTAATAAAGTTATTTTTTGGGGAATTTTGAATTTCCAATGCAAATGGTATATCTATATCTATATTCTAGTGAATGAACGCTAGTAAATGAACATAATCATACAGTAAAAGAGTAGTGTTAATTCACTGGATTTGCAGTATTTATGCACAATATATTATCCAAGGAAGTTTCATACCAAAACAAAGGTATCTTAAGAATCATTTTAGCAAGGACTCTGCATAACACCTCAAAACCCAGTAAATGAACATACTGTTCATTCATTAGATTTTTTGAAATTTTCAAACTAGTATTTGAACAGGCCAAAAAATACGAATATGTAAAGTATAACAACATTATTTGTACATAAGTCGATCATTCTTAGCCTGTATAGTAATTGAAAACTCTTAAAATGACAAAATGTGTTATTGTTCGAGTATTAAGCTGTCATATAGTTGAGCTGAGTTCAAATTTTCCTTAAGAAAAAATGGCGCCTTTGCTCGACTGCTTGTCACTAACACAACTTCTTGTCAGTTCTTATACAATACCAATCCATTTAATGAAACCAATAAGTGATTTTCATTGAGGACATGCGCGCCACGTATTATTTATAGAGATAAATATATTTTAATACAATCTATCCTTATTTTTGATCAAAAAGTAGTTATTTGTTCATTCACTGGTTAGTGTTCATTTACTGGTCGGTTGATCCTATATCTTTCAAATAAATTAAGCATATATCCACCCAAGCTGCAGTAGTGGTACCCTTAAACTCTAAAATGACACCTGAATCTGAGAAACACAAAAGTAGTTTTCAAAAGATTATGAAAAGGAAGACACAGAGCTGCTTCATGCACTTCAAAAAGTTGATGCTGGTCGGTGGTTATTTTCTGAAATATGATCATTTTTAATTTAATTATTTTAATTTGGATTATAACATGTCATTATCGATTCATGTTCATTAGATTTGAACAGTAATTTAAAGATATAGGTAATATAATAATAATAATAATAATAATAATTATAATAATAATACCATTTATTTCAACAGTAATAACATAGAAACTAAAGTTGAAAACACGTCCGCAATACAATCAAATAACTACAATCATCATAATCAACATTACAAACATTATAAAACAAAATCAAAACTGGTTCGAACAATATTCATAAAATTCTTGCAATGTGTATGGTTCACATTGAATTAAAAAAGGCTTCAGAGAACTTTTAAAAGGTTTCACATCGGTTATGTCTTTGAAAACCCTCAGTAAAGAATTATAGATTTTTATACATGAATAAAATGCATTTTTCTCAACTAAAGTAAAAGTTGATAGGATAGAGATATGCTCTCTCTCTGGTCCGGTAATAATGTGACTGTAAGTAGCTCTCAAAATATTCAGCATGCTTATAAACAAAAACTGCACATTCCAAGATATACAGCCCCACAAATGTCAGAATATTATTATCCCGAAACATGCCTCTACATGAGGACCGGTACGGCCTATGAAAGATACCCGAATAACAATCTTTTGTAGTGTAAAAATTTTCTTATATTCTATGCTCTTTCCCCACGAAATCACTCCGTATCTGAGAAGTGATTCAAAGTTGCTATGATATAGTACCATCATAGTATCCGCTCCCAGAACGCGAGAGACAATTCTAAGGCTGTAAATGGTAGAATTTAACCTCCCAGATAGTACTTCAATATGGCGGCACCAATTTAGATTTTTATCAACATATATACCCAGAAATCTACAGTCGTTGCTAATACGAAGAGAGAATTGATTTAAAACATATATTTCATTTGGTGTCTCTATTGTTGATCGATTAGTTTTAAAGAGATCAGTCTTCTGCCTATTGATTAGCAATCTGTTTTGACTTAACCAGTTCTCAAGGCTTTCAAAAGTCTGGTTTGCCAATGTTACAAACTCATTGACATTGTCGGCATTGAACAGAATATTCGTATCATCAGCATAATTAAAGAGTTTAAGTGTATCCCCTGGGAATCCCAATGGCATATCATTCATGCAAACAATAAATAAGAGCGGTCCCAGTATACTTCCCTGAGGGACTCCCACTTTCTGATCGACGGATCGTGATAGCCCTTCGTGACCATTTATCTCCACCTTTACTATATTTTTTCTTTCAGTTAGGTAGCTTTTTAACCACCTTAAGGGAGTACCACGCACTCCACAGCTATCCAGTTTGTTAAGCAAGATTTCATGATCAACACAATCAAAAGCTCTGGAAAGATCAAAGAAAAGAGCGCAGGGCAATTTTCTCCCTTCCAGAACCTCTACAATTCCCTGCACGAATTCAAGCATAAAGTGGTGGTATTTTTATCCTTTATGAAGCCATCCTGACATGCATTGAGAACATCGAATTTCTTTAAAAAATCTGTTAGCCTATCGCAATATGCCCGCTCAAATATTTTGCTAAAAGATGTCAGCAGGCTCACTGGACGATAGTTTCCCAAGTCAGTGGTATTACCCTTTTTGTGAACTGGGTTGATTATTGCTGTTTTGAGTTGATTTGGAAAGATTCCATACTCAAAAGAGTTATTTATCACAAAACATAGTGGTCGTGAAATCAGTTGTATTACCTCCTTGACTATAGTTGTTGGTACCTGATCATGACCACTTGATAAGACATTCTTGAACCTCCCAACAATGCCTTCGATCTCAGCCTCAGTTACAGGCCTGAGAAATATTGAACGGTCACACTTGATCAAGTCACTCCGGGAGCGAACATCATGCTGACAGTCATCGGTGCTCTTGTTTTCTGGGCATTTAGAAAAGTATTCACTAAATTCCTCAGCGAGTTTGCTGGGGTCCTTAGATGATAACATAATATTCTGTCTATTTTTGCTCATAGAGCTTATACTCTTAACTAAATTCCAAACTGCCTTGCTTTTATTGTCTGAATAGGTAATTTTATTATGATAAATTTCTCGTCTAATAACCTGAATTTCATTATTGTATCTTATTTTCAGTGCATCGTAAGCTCTCTTATATGTAGGGTTATATTTGGCAACTAAGAAAGTTTTATCTAACAGATCTTTGAGGAATAAAACCCGAGGATTTCTATACACCGAAAGACATGCACCCGTATGTCTACTAACGAATCGTTCCGGGAAACTGTTATTAAAATGGGATAAGAAAACCTTAGTAAAGCAGTCCCACTGTCTGTCTACGTCAAACTTCGGGATCTCTAGCAAGCAGTCCCAAGTCTCATTGCAAAGACATTCCCAAAACAACTTTCGATTATTATCGTTAAAGTGCCGCGTCTTCCTCTTAGTACAGGTTCGACGTCCCTTCAAGCAAGCAGAAAAGAGAATGGCTCTGTGATTGGAGATGTGCAGTTCAAGTACTCTGGATGTAAAGTCATCAAACTTTGAGATCACATTGTCCAAGCAAGACTCCCCGCGAGTAGGTTGCCGTACTGAACAAGTCACTCCAAATCCCTCAATTAGAGAGAGAAAAATATCTCGATCCTTACTGTGTTTTAAAATATCAAAATTAAAAATATATTCTGTAACAAACTAACATCGATCTTGTGTGCCGTCACTGGAGAAGACAAGCTTCCCTATAGAAATTCATACAGTTGTTTTATCTTCAGGACCGCCAACCGTTTGTCTTTCGTCGAAGTGCGTTACTAGGCTATTAGTTCAGTCATTATACAGGGTGTTAATTTGAAAACTTTGCCACCCCCAAATTCTTCCTTGAATTTTTTTTTCAAAGAAATCCCGAAACAGGTCCATTTTTAAATTTAATTTATGTTCGATTGACGTAAAAATATTTTATACAGGGTGTTCCTTGACTCAGTAGTGACAACATTGTCTATTTTTTTAAATGGGACATCCTGTATATTATTATATTTCCAGATTGTCTGAGAAAATCCAGTAGGAACGATTTTTACAGTTGCAGCTGTACCGGGTGTCCCAACACTAGTGTCCACCCCCTAAATAGAGCTTAATTTTAAAGATAAAAAATTGAAACTTTGAGGATTTGTGTACTTGATATAGGACCACAGAATGGCATAATCAGTTTCATTAAAAAAAATTTACTTCGGGCGCCAGCGATAAAAAACTGTAAGATGGTGGTAAATTGTCGAAAAAAAAATTGATTTTTTTTCAATACATACGTAGAAATCGATTAATAAAATCAATATCGCTTGAAAGAAATGTGAAAAATTCAATTATAAGGCTTTAATTAAATAAAATATAATTATATAGCAATGACAGGTAGACAATATAATCTGAACAATATAATCAATATAATCTGAAAACGGTAGGTGCAATAAGTTTTATGACAAAGTAAATAAGGCCCAAATAAATAGAAGGACGGCTCTTGCTGGGCTAGCCTGCACAATGAACCTGCACTGGACAGTGTCGTAGTATGGACTCATGAAAAAGGTGATTATTAAAAAGATATTAAAAATGTTTTTTAATGAAACTAATTATGCCATTCCGTGGTCCTATATCAAGTACACAAATCCTCAAAGTTTCAATTTTTTATCTTTAAAATTAAGCTCGATTTAGGGGGTGGACACTAGTGTTGGGACACCCGGTACATTAAAAAATTGACCTGTTTCGGGATTTTATGAAAACAATTTTTCAAGGAAGAATTCGGGGGTAGCAAGTTTTCAAATTGACACACTGTATACATTTTGAAATTAAAGTGAGCCGAGAAAGCTGATTTTTGGATATTATTTGAGAAGAGCTTAGAAAAGCTTAATGACTTCAAATTGTCGATCAAGATTTCCTATATGCATTTTCCGCCATCTTGAGAAAGGTGTTAGATTTTGCTTTTTTGCAATAACTCAGGCATATATTTTTAAATATCGGCCGCCCTAACTTGTTTTAGAGAGAAATTACGTTGTTAATGTGTTGAGCCATTTTCGAGAAAAGCGGGACAAAAATTGGCTATTATTTCTTGTAAATTGGATTTTTTAAATTTTTTAAGTTTTTGTTTGTTTTAATTTTAATTTTTAAAGTTAATGCAACTACGAAAATGATAACACAAAATGGAACTTTTTCCTGTTTTTCTCGAAAATGGCCAACAGACATAAAATGTAATTAATGTAACAGAAGCAACTTTTTAATCTTAAAAAATGAACTATCTAAGACTTAGGTATCTATAGAACAGTTAGGGAAGGCTAACATTAAAAAAAAGCGTGACTGTCATGAGAGAAAAAAGTTTTTTAATTTTTCGATATCTCAACAACGACGAACGGTAGGTGAAAAATGTATATAAATTAAATTATAGAGCGAAAAATCAACCCCATCGCAATTTTCATATCTCGACGTAGGGCCGAGTTAATGCAAAAATTCAACAATTTTTTCAAGATGGCGAAAAATGCACATAGGAAATCTTGGTCGACAATTTGAAGTTAAGCCTTTTTAAGTACCCCCCCTCCACACAATAGCCAAAAATCAGCTTTCAGCTTTTCATTCGATTTTCAGTTCACTTGCATTTCCAACATTTTTTTCGACATAATGACTGGACTATATTGATTAGGTCTTAATAAACAGGTCAATTAATAAGTAACTATCAAAAAATTGCATGAATCCTTCAAATGGTCATTGAGGATGAAATAATCTCAGCGGAGTGTAAATTAGAGGGTGGAAAATGAAGATTGGGGTGAAAATGCACCTCTTCCAGCTTTTTAATTATATCTCGAAAACGAAGCAAAATTCAGGTATAGTTATTGGAGAACTTTTTCTAGACAATGAAATTTTACATCGAAATAATTTATTTAAAAAATTTATAAAAAATTTCTTCTGTCAAAAATATTCAAAAAGGTAACTAGAAAAAAGGCAAAAAAATCAATTATTTGTTCTTTTTCATTCTTTTGGCGTAGGTATAATTTTTTTCTGAATGGAGGTCGGTATATGTGTTACGCTCAAACATCGAAAACGCTCACTGAGCGAAAAAAACGACCGCAACGCGTTGCGGACGGTACAGAACGACCAAATACCGAAATGACATAAATTTTCGCGTTGTGTCCGTTCTTGTTAACCACGACGCGTCGTTGATGATTTTTAAAGCTCATAAACCGACCATCATGCTTTTAATATGTTAAGTAAATTTACAGAAATAGCCGAAAATTTCAAAATCTTTATTGTAGGCTTATTGCTACTTGAAACTTTATTTACAATAATAGGTAACTGAATCGCAGGTAGATAATGCTATTTACTTGTTTGCAGGCACTATTATTGTGGCATTTAGAATTGCACAGCACCTCATTGGCCCTGCAATTGCACTTTTTTGTATTACAATAACACTTTTACAATAACGCTTTTTTCAAATTTAATGAACAACTTGGAACATCCAATGCGTTTATAAAATTTTAATCAGCGAAATTGAATTAATTACGACTATTAAGTCTTTCCAGCACGCCCTCTTTGGTTCCCAACTTATACAAGCTGGAATCATTAACGCTTTAGAACTACAGCTAGAATACTCCTAGGGGCAAGCCGCCCTCTGTCGATATTTGGAACCTTGACTATGACCTTTTCACCGATCTCAGCAGGAGGTATAGTTTTTAACGGAACAGAGCCAGCATTTTTCCAGCTTGCTTCTCCATTCCGGCTCTAGCAGTTTCACGTTGCTCTCTGATTGCATACGACTTCTCCTTCAATTTCAATCGCACGCTTCATGTGTACTTTTAAGCTGCATGTTTTACATGGTTTGGTAAATCAAAAATACTCGCAAATGGAAAATGCCGCCATAGAGGATACTGCATTGATTACATTTTCTCCCCCTTCCTTGTCTTTTTCAAGTGTCATTCCTTCCAAGGTTTTCTCAAAATCTTCATCCGTTTCCAAAGATTCATATGTTTCCCTTTCCAGAGAAGAATCTGCCAGTTCGATTCTTCATTCGAAGGCAGTCGTAAACCCACTGACATTACTGACAAGCGTAGACAAGAAATATCGGTTTATGGGCTCTCTAAATCATTCAGAACGCATTGTGGCCGTTTGAGCATTGTCCATGACGCGTCGTGGTCAACAAGAACGGACACAAAGCGAAAATTTATCTCATTTCGGTATTTGGTCGTTCGGCACCGTCCGCAACGCGTACGCGTTGCGGTCGTTTTTTTCGCTCAGTTAGCGTTTTCGATGTTTGGGCGTAACATATTATGCACTATTGCTTCATAGAAAAACAAGTACATTGAATTGTGTTCAAAATGGTGGATTGAAAATTATTTTCGGGTAAAAATGATCGAGATGAAGACGCTCAAAATTTGACGTTATTAATTTCGATTTTATCGTGTTTTTCTTGATATCGTTTTAGTTCTCATTTCTTTACAACAAAATTGATTTTTATCAAATAAATAAATCTTCTGAATTAATTTGGTAATATTCAAACAATTTTTGTACGAATTTATGAAACTGATCGATAACAAGAAAAACGCTATAAAAATTTAAGAAAAAAAGTCAAAGTTTGAGCGACTTCATCTCAGTCAGTTTTTATCAAAAAATAATTTTTAACCCATCATTTTGAACACAATTTAATCTACTTGTTTTTCTATGAAGCAATGCACATACCGATCTCCACTCAGAAAAAAGTTATACGCAAAAAGAACGAAAAAGAAAAATAATTATTTTTTTGCCATTTTTCAAGTTACTTTCCTGAATATTTTTGACACGATAATTATTGTTTATGAATTTTTTAGATAATTTACTTCGATTTAAAGCCGCATTATCTAGAAAAAAATTCCCTATTATTCCTGCATTTTCCTTTGTTTTCATGATATTATATAAAAACTAAAAGGGGTGCAGGAGTTTCACCCCTATCCCCTATATCCATTTTCCATCATCTAATTTAATAGCACTCCGCGATTTTTTAATCCTTGATGACCATTTGAGGGGTTTACAATGTAATAAAAACCCACTCTTTTGATAGTTCCTTTTTATAAAACATAATCAATATCCTATAAAATGCTTTTACATTAATTTCTTTTGTATGAATTTGAATCGAAAAGTTTCATGCTGAATATATTTTTTTTTAAATTCAATATCTGAAAGCATAGAAATGTTTTTAAGGCTTTTTATTAAATAATTACACGTAGGTGGGTACTTACATACCTACCGTAATTTTTTAGGAAGTTAATAAGAAATTTAATGATTTTATAAAGAGTAGGTAGGTACCTAACCGTTAGTATATGAACAGGAAATTATTTGTAAGCAATTGGACGTTCAATTTCTGCTATCGTTCCTTAAAAGTCCTTCACTAGCCTTTGGATTTTATCCTAAAAATAAAAATATAATCACATTCATATTTTATAATAATTATTCGTGTAATAGTTATTTATGCAACAAGTGCATAAAGTGGCACTTTTTTTCACGACTGGGAAGTTTGACCGCATGAGCCGCAGGCGAATGCGGCAATCCCAGAAGTGAAAAAAGGCACTTTATGCATATGTTGCATACATAATTTTATCTACGAGTGACTTGAACTAGAACGAATATAAAAAAAAAAAAAAACTTTCCAATGCTCCGCTCCGCTCCGGTCACTAGAACTTGTACTCGGCGAGCGTGCAGCAACGTAACGTGTCAGATTTAGCGTTAAATAATGAACCGCTACGGCACTTTATTACACTCCTTCTTACTTTATTTCACTCTTCAATATAATCATACATTTTATGAACTAAGAAACGTCTAAAAAAGTGCATTTTATGAATCACTCGTAGATAATAGTATATTATTTTATACGGAGGGAAAGTGACACTTTTCATGGCGCGCTCGTGTTTATCAGCCGAACGAAGTGAGGCTGATAATAGAGAGCAAGCCATGAAAAGTCACTTTTCCTCCAAATAAAATATACTATTTTTTCTTCAAACGTGGGCAAATTTAAGCAAGAACATCATTTTTAATTGAAGGAAAGCGAATTTTCAAAAGGTTTGGACTGGTATAAGTAGGTGAGTATGGAGTTATATGGGCTGCTTCTATAGAAACGCGGCGCTGTCAAATTGACACTGTCATCAACGTCAGTGAACATCGAGAAATTATTATTGAAATTATTAAAGAAAAATAATAAAATAATAATTATGTAACTAAACTACTAATCATCGCAAAATCAAAATTAAAAACGTTATAAAAGTTTGTAAGTAAGTTATAAAATTGATGATAACATCTACCTACCTCTTGCTAGACCCTGCTTGGTCAATTTTTTCATTTTCTGTTAATGATGATGCCAGTCAGTTCATAATAATAAAAATATAAGATGTTGGATTCCTTTATGTACCTAGGTATATGGTTATAATTATTATCCTTGTGTTCAATATTCAAATTTCAATACGGAATAATAATTATTTTTGTTTACCTCGCAATAACCCAACTTTTTTTCTGACGTTTGAGCCGACTGAGCCGAGCACGAGCTCGACTCGACTGTAGTCGACTGTCGACCGTCCGGCTTCGGGTATAATTATGACGTTTCACAGAATTACTTCGTTTCGGTGTAGATTTTCCAAAGATTATGTTTGATTAATACCAAATTCCTTTTAACCTTATTAGATAATAATAAACTAGAGAGTTTTCATATCTTAGGTTGAATTTTATTGATGAATATACGGGCCTACATTAATAAAATTTCAATAGTTTGTTGATTCTTAATACAGGTAGCTATGTGTTTGTATGTTGATGTTGCTATGGCACCACTTTAGCTCCGGCGGAGGTAAAGTGTTGCTTGGCAACACTTTAGCTCCGGCGGAGGAAAAGTGAAACTTTGAGACCGGCTACTGAGTCGAGTAATGTCTGATTTACTGACGTTTGAAGAAAAAAATTATTATTATTACTTTACGCAATATACTAATTTTTTCATTTTAATTTTTGATTAGTTTTTATTTTCTTGTTATTATTTAATTGCTTCTTAAGTATACCTGTATCATTTTATGATATGTTTTTGTTTATGTTAGGAGACGTATGTTTTTAATTGCATATTTAAAAATAGTACAATGTTCTTTTTTTAGAAATTCTCCAATAAGCAAAATTTTATACTTTGAGTACTAAAATAATCTTCTAAACCTAAACACAAGTGGGTGTTGCTCCTTGGTAATGATTATTGACGTTTTATTTTTACAATTTAAAAATATGATGATTTTTTGACGTAGATAGCAGACGCATTGATTGTAACTATGAATTACTGGCAATGAAAAATATTTACTTTTATAAACATACCTATCTATTACATTTTAAACCACTAACAATTGAATATTTTTGTTTTCAGCTTTATCTGTGAGATTTCTTACAAGGAGGTATATTGGAGAATATGATCACAAGCAAGGTAAGTTTGTTTTCATTTTATTTAATTTATTGCCCAGCAGATACAAATAAAAATTGCGGACAAAGTCTAACATATAGCAATCAACAATTTATGCACAATATCAGAAGGCAAAAAAAATCATTCCAAAGCTACATAATACCCATATATCCCAGAAAACAAGTTATACAAGAATTATTATAAACTAAATTAAAAAACAAAACTTTAATCATCAGCTTAGAGTGAAGAGGCCATTCATTCTCTCCATGGAAAGCTCTCAGCTGATAAACCCTCGTAAATCGTCGTTGCATGTCGCAAGCTTGAGAAATGGAATTAAAATTTCTCATAGACGCATACAATGGAGATCTGATCATCAATTTCGTTCTGGCAGCTGACAAAAAAAGTCACTGAGCTTCGGGACGGTAGTCGTGGTACATAAAAAAATACAACACAGAAAAAGAGATATAGTCCAGTTGATTTTTTACCAATTTATATAGGAAAATAATCGTGATCGTGATCCTTCTGGTATACAGCGAAAGATAATCAAATTGTTCAAGGAGAACACTATTGCCCGTATTCACAAAGCGTTCTGGCCTTGTAATATCTCGAAAAATATTAAATGAATGAGATGGAGATCCACAATTTATTTGCATTAGAATGAAATGGAGATTTGGTAATTATCGTTTGTGAATACGAGCATATGACTGAAATTTTGCAGTGGATAGAGCTTTTTCCAATCGACTTCTCTCAGTTTGTCTTCTTCCTTTTGGAGTTCTGCTTTGAAGAGCGTGTCTTCAAAGCCACTGAATGGCTCTGGTCCTATGAAGGCAGCTGCTGCTGTTTTTCTTGCCAATGAGTGGGCACGTTCGTTTCCCTCAATCCCAGTGTGATCTGGTATCTATTTGAGGCAAATTTTGTTCTCTTTGCCTAGTTGTTGAGTTTTTGTAGCCAAATCCATGCCATATTAGAGCTGATAATAGGAGAACTCAGCGTTTTTATGGCTGCCTGACTGTCTGTCAGTATTGCTATTTTCCTATTTTTACAGTTTTTGTCGAGGTTTATTTGGGGGAATACTTCTATTGTGTGTATTTCGGCTTGAAGTATGTTTGGGGATGTTCTCATCGGCTCGGAGTAGTTGGTGCTTGGACCATATTATACTCTTGCCCCATTTCCCTCGGTGGCCATTGAGCCGTTTGTGTACCATTGTATTGTACCTTCTTTGAGAGTGTGTATGGATGTGTTTCTCCATTCCTATTTCATAGACAGTTTCATGAGGAAGTTTGTCTTGAAGCTGAATTTCTGTGCAAGAACATGAAAATAGTTTTTCTGCATCTTCAACTATTTTCAAATTACACCCAGGTGGGTGTCAAAAAATGTGCATTGACTGATCTTAAGTGGAAACATTGTTCGTTGTAACTGATGTTCAAGTTTGTTCTTCAAAAAAAAACTGTCTTACTTTAGACAAAAGATGAATGACATGTTGTCAGACAACATGCCATCTATTAATGTTGTGCTCTGAGCAGAGGCGGAAATTGTAGACACGTGTTTCGTGCTGTTTGGGACTCTTCAGTGATACACCCCAGACAGCCATAATGCATGCCAAAAAGTGCTAATGACTCCATGATGCAGTGGTGAGCACCGCTGGTGATATAGAGGCTAAGATCGCGGATTCGATCCTGGTTCGGTCCTCACTATTTTTCAATTTCATTTTCAAATGTTCACGAAAAAAATAATACGCGATCGACAGTGGTTTCATGAGGAAGTTTTTCTTGAAGCTGAATTTCTGTGCAAGAACATGAAAATAGTTTTTCTGCATCTTCAACTCTTTTCAAATTACACCCAGGCGGGTGTCAAAAAATGTGCATTGACTGATCTTAAGTGGAAACATTGTTCGTTGTAACTGATGTTCAAGTTTGTTCTTAAAAAAAAACTGTCTTACTTTAGACAAAAGATGAATGACATGTTGTCAGACAACATGCCATCTATTAATGTTGTGCTCTGAGCAGAGGCGGAAATTGTAGACACGTGTTTCGTGCTGTTTGGGATAGTGGGATTGCCGAAAAGGGCCTTGAAAGAGTTGCTTGGGGTGCATAGCATGCACCATTATTCCAAAAATTCCAAACATTTCTTTGATCAGGTGTTAGTACCTCGTCCAGCTTTTCCTCAACCAATTGATCAGAATATCAGATTGGTCTAAATTTCAAAGAAAAGGGGTCATTGTTTATCCTGCAGAATCTCTTTATCTAAATTTTGGAACATAATTTAACAAATTTTGCAGGTTACTTCAACTGAAAATTTTATTTTACCTAAACCATTTTAATAAAAACTTAATTTTACCTAAACAGTCTTATTGACAAGATATATTGACAGTTTATGTGATTATATCGTGAGAATACTGAGTCTTTATACATAGGAATATTTCCCTGAAGACTGGACGTTTATATTCACATACGTAAATTGTTAGTTTCAATTTTTATGAGTTACTATCATAGAGATCTACTTAATTTTTGCAGTTGTTACAAACAATACCATTTAAACAGCTCCCATAGCAAAGTAACTGTTAATAATTGCAATTCCCCCATGTATAAAGGGAATGTTACAAGATCTACGATTATTGAGTTATTGTAAACGATAACTGATATGAGTCTTGAAAATATTTACGCGATCGAAATTTATAGGGTTAGTCGTTCTTAAGCCAGTACATTTTGGCGCCTGTGTTGCCTAATAATGAAATAAATTATCGTTTTGTTTGTTTCAGAGACTCGATATAAGCATGAAGTATTAGTGGATAATGAGCCTGTTCTGTATGAAATATTGGATACCTGCCCAAAGGTAAGTAAAATTAATAGCCCTGACCTGTCTATCGAAGTATCTAATTCGTGAACTGGACATGTCCTTTCATGAAAGATTAAAAACGGACCATTATTGCTGTTATTATGAAAGCATATTATGTCCAGTGATTGTTTATTTTTGTCCTATTGTTTTTGTTTTCATAAAGGTAATAATGCGATTCCCAAGTAGGTAAACTCATATTTTTATTTTATTTTTTATATTAAACGAACATTTATGACAAAATCAATAGAAAATATATTTCCATGGCACAGGTTTTTATTAAGATTACACGTATCTAATGAGCCGTTAGATAGATTTAAATCAATTTATTTTATTTTTTATGATAGAAGCAAACAGAGCATCTTTTATTAGAAGAATCATTTAGTTAAATAATGAGTCTATCTATAATAGAGACCAAGGTGTTTGCGGTGTTAAAATAGAATTGTTTTCCACTTCTACACACTTGCTATACTTAATCAAAGACAATTCCTGACAAACGATCCAAAAAATGATCGCTGTTGAATAAAAATATTAATAAATCAAAGTAGCAAGATCATTTTTATTACCTACCTACAATTCTATTCAAATAAATCTGGGATAATTATATTTTTCTAATGTAAATTTGTCTTATTAATTGAACAATGTTGCCATGATTCCCACGATGTCAGCAAAGCTATCTGTAAATAATAATTTACAATAATCATGATACAGTTTTCCTTAATTTTTTCTCTCATCGACTGGTATAATGTCAGTTAATAGTGAATTTTTCTGCAGCACTACAGTGACCTTCCATCCCCGGAACTCATGGAATGGGCCGACGGTCTATTAATGGTCTACTCGGTGACGGACCGAGATTCCTACGAGTACGTACGCCGAGCCATGGCGAGTGCTCTAGTGTTTGACATACCTCTGTTCCTGGTGGGAAATAAGTGCGATATACCTCACCTCCGCCAAGTTACCATCGAAGAGGCGGCTGGACTCGCTAGGAATTTCGAATGCGGATTCTCAGGTAGGGTAATTATTACACCAATAAAGCTTCTTCTTCATCTCAAATAAAATTCTTCTCCAGAATTTGGGAACAAATTCTGGAGATGAATTTCTAGAAAAAATTCTCCCTAACAGGAAAATTCTTCTAACATCATTACAACGAGCAGGTTAGCGGTTGTGATCTTTATTAGTGGCATTAAACTGGTTATCGGAAAAAGTGGAACTTTAAAGGAGGCCGTAAATATTAAATTAACGGGAGGGGGGCTAGTCAGTGACTACCATTAAATGGGGCGACTACACCTTATCACCTGAATAGAAAGCTTACTTGGAAATCTCATCTGGAAGAAATAATACACAGAGCCAAACTCTCCTTTCGAACGTGTAAAAAGATCTGTGGCAAAATATGAAGAATTGAACCCAAAAAATGTATATAAGCTAAGCCTTTTTACCCCTAGGTGTAGGCCTCCATCGCCATGTTCTCTGCCTGAGCAGTAGTGATTCCTCTCGCCTCTAATATTCTTTTAATGTTTTGGTCCCATGAGGTCGGTGGTCTTTCTCCTCTTCTTTCTCCTTGCCTCCCAGACTTTCTTGACTGGTCTGTCCCTAGTCATCCTCTTCAGATGGCCATACTATCCCAGTTGTCGGGTTTCGATGCGGTTTGTTACTGGTTGCACCTTAAGTTGTTCTCTTATGGTTGCATTCCTTACTCTGTCTCTTCGTGTTACTCCTAGGACTTTCCATAGATATTTCATTTTCATGCTTACTATCGCACTTTTTGTCTTTTGGTGAGTACCCAGCTCTCACACCCATAAATTAGAATGGGCGCGAAAACTGCGTTGAAAACACTTATTTTGGCGTTTCTTAGAAATCTCCTTCTGCCCTATGAAACTGTTCTTCTGGTTATGGTACACTTCAGCAGCAGTCTGGATTCTGGTATTGATTTCCTGGACTTGGTTCCCTCTGGCTCTCTATGTGAACTTCTATAGATATTTGAAGGAGTGCACTTATTCTATTGTTGTATGTCTTACCAGTAATCATTATTTTGTTTGTTTCTTCATTAATTTTCAGTTTCTTTTTCACAAATAGCTTCGTGTTTTATTTCTGTTCTCTTTTATTATATAATCCAGTACCAAGTTCAGTATTCCTCTCGGTAAGTTCGGATTGATTCTTCTCTCATTAGAGGTCTTTTGTATCCCAAACAAATGAGCTGGCTCTATATAACGGTCATCAGAACTATGATTGCGTATGGCTGTACGGCTTAGTGGTCAAAAGGCCAAGAGACCCTGGCCACAGCAAAACGTCTCTAGCCTACAGAGACAAGCTTGTCTGACGATCTGTGGTACTCGTGCTATTAATATACTACACCGTCAGTGGCTATGATTGAAATCCTACCGGACTTACCAACTATCCATATTTATTTAGAAGAAGAGGCCAGATTGACTACATGTAAAATGCTGCAGATTACAAGAAGCTTGTCAAAGTCTTGTAAACTTGGAGCAAATCATGTTATTGGATGGGAAAAGACACGTAAGAGGACAACAGATGAAATGAACCCCTTACAAATTTTCAGGCGGTTTCAGATGGTTCCTCGATGGATCTAAGGCATCCACAGGAAATGGAGTTGGCCGAAATCTATGCAATAGAGCTCTGTGCGCAGATGCAGGAAACAATGCACTACCAACGCAGAATAACCAATAAATATACTTTTAGACAGATAATCGGCTTTAAAAGCCCCTAGCTTCAGCTAATGCCAGTCCAAGTTGTTCTGGAACTATAAATCAACTCTGAATGCTCTAGCAAGGAGCAAAGAAGTAACTCTGATCTGGATTCCTGGGCCATGATGGATATGGAGAGAACTCCCTTGCCAGGAAAGGGGCCGAACCCGAATTTATCGAACCTAATATTTGCCATATCCTCCAGCACTGGCAAAACTTATCAAGATTGGACCATTTGAAGGCCATTATACATACTTTTGGTCTCAGTGGAGGTGTCACAATGACTTCCACTCACGACAAATCTAATCTAATCTAATCTAACACCTTATCATCATAGTCAAGACATACGTTCTTTCTTTTTTGAATAAATAAATAAATCAGAAAACTTGAATATCACAAAAATCCATAATTTTTTTTACCTGCAATAGTTATTGACGTAAGTGAGATTTTAATTGACATTAAGTTTCCGTTTGTTTGCAGAGGTAGCAGCAGCCGAGCAAGTGGCGCCGGTAGCAGTGGTCTTCCAGGAACTGTGCAGGACAGTTTTGGCGTCGCGACGAAAATCAAAGCAATCCCTTCTGGAGAGGGTGTTGGGTCACAGGACTACCTCCCATCTCAGACTCTACGCCAGAGGGAAGAGCGATAGTGCCCTGCCAAAGGACTGACGAAGCTTGTAAATGCGATATTTGATCACCTAAGAGAGAGAAGATTTGGGCTGCAGGGAACTACTGAGCCTTGAAACTGAATTATTTAATTAAATTTGTATATCTAAAGTTTTGTAATTTGTACAATAGAGTTTAAGTTGTGGGGAGCAATAAGTGAAATTGCTCTACTGTAATAATTAATAAGACGACGTGCTAGAAAATATTTTCATTTGCTTAAAAATGAGAGATGTCATCTTTAGCATCTGTTTTTCTTGATATTATATTATATTATAATGGCGTCCAGATTTATTTATTTTATAAGATTAGAAGAATTATATTAAATTATCTTTGTAAATTTGTATAGACAATTTTTTTAGTTAAATGCGAAAAATATACATACAGGGTGAGTTTTTTTCAATGTTTAGTACAGGGATCTCGTAAACTACTGCAGTTCGAGGAACGGTTAAATGGGGAAAGAAGTGCAATTTTATGAGCTTAATTCGAAACAGCTTTTGTTTTTTTGAAAATCTCCATAGCTTCCTAGATATTTAACAAAAAGTAAATTCCGCGGATTTCTTTACACCGAGATAGCAGTCTTATATTGGGATTAGAGAAAAATCGTAAAGGAAAACCTTTTAGACGATTTCATAGACAATAAAACGGCGTTACAATTTTTTTTATTTGTTGTGTCATTTTCGAGCTATGACGTAAACTTTGTTTTTTTAAATGTAAGTCATAGTTGGCTATGACGTACATCATTCGATATGTCTTTTTTTTCTAAATACAACGATATAAAACTCGATATCGTTTTTTCGGGAAATAAAAAAGTTAGGACGGTTTTTAATTTTATTTCCTCAACTTAATTAGGCGGCCATGTAAGCATAACTGATAGACCTCAGTTGAATTTGAAATTATACATAGATAATTTTGCAGAATAATTTGTAATCCTCTATGCAAACAATTATACTTAATTAACTACAAATTTTCTAATAGCCATCTAGTAACTCTCTAGAAAATATTATGAAACATTTGAATATAAAAGGTTAACGACGACTAAAATATCTGCGAAAATATTGTTCCGCAGCCCTGACAGCATTCTTTTGACACTGAATATAACATTCTATCATATTATCGCGCTTCTCTAGGTTGGAAAACTCCATACTAGTAATCCACCTTGCACGTTATACGATCTAAGAACTTCTGCAAAACCTGACTTCATACTTAAAGTTCAATGGAAATTATAAGCCTCCAAGTAACTAACTGTCAAATTTTATAGTTTCACTGTTTCTGTTACTGTTGCTAAGCAACCGTCACATTTTGATATGAATATTTAGTCTAAAGTTCTACAGCGTAGGTAGGTATTGTTACAAGATTTTTGAAAGATTAGAATTAAAATTAATATATTTTTTTAAGTTCTCGAAAACTAGCTATCCCGTTGAACTATTAATTCATATAAGATTTTCAATTCAAAATTAACTATTAAATTCAGCGCCTATACCACGTATTTGAGGAAATCAAATTAAAAACCGTCCTAACTTTTTTATTTCCCAAAAAAACGATATCGAGTTTTATATCGTTGTATTTAGAAAAAAAAGACATATCGAATGATGTCATAGCCAACTATGACTTACATTTAAAAAAACACAAGTTTACGTCATAGCTCGAAAATGACACAACAAATAAAAAAAATTGTAACGCCGTTTTATTGTCTATGAAATCGTCTAAAAGGTTTTCCTTTACGATTTTTCTCTAATCCCAATAATAAGACTGCTATCTCGGTGTAAAGAAATCCGCGGAATTTACTTTTTGTTAAATATCTAGGAAGCCATGGAGATTTTCAAAAAAACAAAAGCTGTTTCGAATTAAGCTCATAAAACTGCACTTCTTTCCCCATTTAACCGTTCCTCTAACTGCAGTAGTTTACGAAATCCCTGTACTAAACATTGAAAAAAACTCACCCTGTATAAGTATAGTAAAATTCCTTGATTCATTTGACAATTATTATTATAAAAGTTTAAAATAACCATTTTTCCTGGACTAATCAACTTTTAAATAGTGCGAACATCCAATTTTTTGTTTTTGGTTTATTCTTATAATATATTTCTTCAGATTTGGCAATCAAATTTTGTAGGAATCAGCAAAATATTGTCTTCTTATCTTGGGGTTTTCTTTTTATTTAGTTCGTTTCCACAAAAAGGGTACATTGATAGTTTTTTTATATTAAATGATTAGGGAGGAAAAATTAATATGATTTAATAAAATGCCTTAAAATTCAATAAAAAACTTGTACCTACCAATGATGGATTATATTGAGGATTATCAAAAGGTATTAAAGATTATTTTGTAATGGGTGTAGGGATTGTGAGAATTGAATAATATTGAGCCCTTTTACTTCATTCTTATTTATTTTCTTAATTGTACAAGAAAAAATAAATTAGTCTAATTATTTTTTATATTGTATTTATATTATCTGTTTAAACTATTTCAATAAACTATAATATTGACTGGAATGTTTCCATAACACTAGGAACATATTTATATTTTTTTTTATTTGAACTTATGATCACATAGGTCTCTTATACATTTTTATAATAACATAATTTATATTACTTCCCTTAATTGTGTATTATTTACAAGAACACTATGAGGAGTATAAGGAGAGAAGAAAATACAATTTATATATTATTTGCACAATAATTCCGTAATATAAATAATTATCTTCATCGTGCTGCTACTATTATTATCGTAGAAGAGTGGGTAAACTTAATATTTATTTATTATTACAACCTGGTGCAAGAAAACAAGTTTTCATCCTTATTAGGATATCTTTGATAATTTTATTATTTTAATTTCAATAAGATAGGTACTCTTGATCCTCGAGACGTTTTAGCCTGCCTTAAGTTCAATAAATTATTGAAAATAGATGGGCAATAAGTCCAAGACCCAGAGCGATCAGACATAACTTATTTTCACATAGATGAAACCTTATGTTCTCAGTAGCGTCACATGTGCTTAGAATACCTGCGTGCATGTGGAAGCTTTCCGCGTGACACCTGGGCAGGTACCAGGTGTGAAAGGTAACTGAAAATAATGGTTATTTAACTTAAATTTACATGCCTAATTTTTATATATATATTGTAGAATATTATTGTAAAGTCGTGTCATAAGCGTCAGACACTTTTCATGGGCCAAAACTTTTGTCAGACGCTTTAAAGTTCCACAAAAAATAACTTAACTTGACTTATTTTTACATGTCTGATTTTTAAATATGTTGTTAAGACAATTATTATTAATTCATAAAAATAATGAATTGTAGGTCAATGAGTATAAGCACACAGAGTGCAATTGCTAGCCTGTTAGGTGGGTTCGGAGAAATCCTCCATCGCCCATAACAGTTGTCATGCTGGCAGTGCCCGAAACTCCAACCAGAGAGTTTGCTTCCGCATCCAACAGCAGAGCCTTCCAGAGTACCAAATCAAGCACAGACACGTGTTTCGTTCTACTGGAACTCATCAGTGTGCTGCATTCGGAGTGTCTGGAGGATGCTGTCGGATGAACGGAAGCCGGGGCCTCTTAAGGCCAGCATTAACACGGAACTCCGTGTGGTGTAAAATAGAGCGACATCTAGCGGTCAGTTCAAGGAACTAACCGTGAGTTCACTCTAAATTGATTGAAGTTCCAGACACTACCAATAAAGCCGGTCGATGACAACGAATAATGAAGAAAACAGAAGGCAGGTATACTCAAGGATTAATTCATAAAAATAATGAATTGTAGGTCAATGAGTATAAGCACACAGAGTGCAATTGCTAGCCTGTTAGGTGGGTTCGGAGAAATCCTCCATCGCCCATAACAGTTGTCATGCTGGCAGTGCCCGAAACTCCAACCAGAGAGTTTGCTTCCGCATCCAACAGCAGAGCCTTCCAGAGTACCAAATCAAGCACAGACACGTGTTTCGTTCTACTGGAACTCATCAGTGTGCTGCATTCGGAGTGTCTGGAGGATGCTGTCGGATGAACGGAAGCCGGGGCCTCTTAAGGCCAGCATTAACACGGAACTCCGTGTGGTGTAAAATAGAGCGACATCTAGCGGTCAGTTCAAGGAACTAACCGTGAGTTCACTCTAAATTGATTGAAGTTCCAGACACTACCAATAAAGCCGGTCGATGACAACGAATAATGAAGAAAACAGAAGGCAGGTATACTCAAGGATTAATTCATAAAAATAATGAATTGTAGGTCAATGAGTATAAGCACACAGAGTGCAATTGCTAGCCTGTTAGGTGGGTTCGGAGAAATCCTCCATCGCCCATAACAGTTGTCATGCTGGCAGTGCCCGAAACTCCAACCAGAGAGTTTGCTTCCGCATCCAACAGCAGAGCCTTCCAGAGTACCAAATCAAGCACAGACACGTGTTTCGTTCTACTGGAACTCATCAGTGTGCTGCATTCGGAGTGTCTGGAGAGTGTCTTAAGAGGCCCCGGCTTCCGTTCATCCGACAGCATCCTCCAGACACTCCGAATGCAGCACACTGATGAGTTCCAGTAGAACGAAACACGTGTCTGTGCTTGATTTGGTACTCTGGAAGGCTCTGCTGTTGGATGCGGAAGCAAACTCTCTGGTTGGAGTTTCGGGCACTGCCAGCATGACAACTGTTATGGGCGATGGAGGATTTCTCCGAACCCACCTAACAGGCTAGCAATTGCACTCTGTGTGCTTATACTCATTGACCTACAATTCATTATTTTTATGAATTAATCCTTGAGTATACCTGCCTTCTGTTTTCTTCATTATTCGTTGTCATCGACCGGCTTTATTGGTAGTGTCTGGAACTTCAATCAATTTAGAGTGAACTCACGGTTAGTTCCTTGAACTGACCGCTAGATGTCGCTCTATTTTACACCACACGGAGTTCCGTGTTAATGCTGGCCTTAAGAGGCCCCGGCTTCCGTTCATCCGACAGCATCCTCCAGACACTCCGAATGCAGCACACTGATGAGTTCCAGTAGAACGAAACACGTGTCTGTGCTTGATTTGGTACTCTGGAAGGCTCTGCTGTTGGATGCGGAAGCAAACTCTCTGGTTGGAGTTTCGGGCACTGCCAGCATGACAACTGTTATGGGCGATGGAGGATTTCTCCGAACCCACCTAACAGGCTAGCAATTGCACTCTGTGTGCTTATACTCATTGACCTACAATTCATTATTTTTATGAATTAATCCTTGAGTATACCTGCCTTCTGTTTTCTTAATTATTATTAAGCTGTGTTTAATTAGTCAGACAAAACTGAGTGACCAAATAGCCCTTAAATATAAAAATGAGTGCGAGAGCACTATGCGCATGCGTGTCAGAGTAAATAATTTAAATAGGTATATTAAGAATACTTACGGTAGGTACAGCTTTCAATTTAAGATTTTTGCATCTCCATTTCAATCAATTTCGACATTAAGGTAATTATTAGTAAGTATTGAAGTAAATTAATTCATTAAATATACAGGGTGCACCATGTATCCTTCTCTATATTGCTATCTCCTGAACGCTAAGAGATACAGGGTCGGTAAAATTAGAGAAAAGTTGCGCTATTTTGTGGCCATCTCGAATCCGTCAAAACATGCGAGATATCTAAGACCGTTCCTGAAATATCCTGAAAAAACTGAAAAATCGAGATTTCTTATTTTTGCCATATCTTGCTTCATATTAACAATTAATAAATAATTTTTCGTAGGCTTACATAAGCCGTTAAGATCTATCCATCTGTCATTACAAAAATTTTCAAAGCCGACTAGATCCCAGGATTTTCACAGTCACTTTCGTTTTTCTTATGGCCGCCATATTATTTTTTTATGTAGTTCGATATGAAAAAAATAATGGAAACCAAAAATTAATAAACCTCGAAATTTTTTTTTTTTAATTTCTATTCTTCTTTTTTCAAAGAAAAACATTATCAAAAAAAATCGTCGAAAAACGTCAACATTTGTAAAATACGCCAAAATAGTGCTTGCCTTATGGTTTTTTCATTTATCTATGAAATTCGGTCTTAAAAGTTGTCTTTTTTGTAAAGAAAAAAGAAGAATAAAAAATTTTTTAATTAATTTTTTGAATTTTAACAATTTTCAGTTTTTATGATTTTTTTTTATACCGAACAACATAAAAAAAACAATATGGTGGCCATAAGAAAAACCAAAGTTGACTATGAAAATCCTAGGATCTAGTCGGCTTTGAAAATTTTTGAAATGTCAGATGGGTGGTAGCTCTTGCCGACTTATGTGAGCCCACAAAAAAAAATTTATTAATCTCCAATAATAAAAAAGATATGGCAAAAATAAGAAATCTCGATTTTTCAGTTTTTTCAGGATATTTCAGGAACGGTCACAGATATTTTGTATGTCTTGACTGATTCGAGATGGCCACAAAATTGCGCTTCTTTGGACTTGTTTAACCGACCCTGTATCTGTTAGCGTTAAGAGATAGCAATATAGAGAAGGATACATGGTGCACCCTGTATTTGGGATAATTAATCTGTTCAGAGCTATTTATTTTCATAAAAAATTTTATTTCATTGTAACAAATATAGCTGTTGAATAATCATCGTAATCATCGTCATAATCATTAGAATTAAGAATTAAGTTAGTAAGAATGTCTCACTCGCTCTGAAACGCATGCGCATAGTGCTCTCGCGCTCATACTCACGGCTGCATAATTTTTATATTTAAGGGGTATTTGGTCACTCAGATTTGTCTGACTAATTAAACACAGCTTAATAATAATTGTCTTAACAATATATTTAAAAATCAGACATGTAAAAATAAGTAAAGTTAAGTTATTTTTTGTGGAGCTTTAAAGCATCTGACAAAAGTTTTGGCCCATGAAAAGTGTCTGACGCTTATGATACGACTTTACAATAATATTCTACAAAATATATATGTTATAGGCAATGTATATAATCCGGTATTGTATATAATACCTAGTCATTGTATACATTGCCTAAAACGTCCAGGCAATGTGTGAAATACGATTTATTTCATACATTGCCTAGGTATTGTATAGAATACCAGAAGCGCATCAGGCAATGTGTATAATGAACGACAACGGGCAGCGAAACGTGCACCCTACTACTAAGGGCTAAACTTAATTTGCCCTCCAATAATTCATAAATCCATATAGGTATAAGGTAGTCAAGTTTATTTATTTTTTTTTGTTAAATAAGTAAGTAGGTACCAGTTATTACAACAGGTATAGGTACTTCCATTAGCTACACAGTTAGGTACGTGAATAACGTTTTCCTGATTGTTGATATCATTATCTAAAGGGACAGTCAAAGTAAATGACCAGACCTGACTTGACCTGACCTGACCAATTTGTAAAACATGTATAATACCTACTTAATTGTTTAAAAACTCTATTTCATACATTGCCCATGGTTCAACGGGCATTCTATACAATGCCTAGGCATTGTATACATTACCTAGGTAAAGTATGAAATAGTTTAAGAAATTAAAATCATTTCATACATTGCCTGAACGATCCCGGCGTTGTATACATTGCCTAGGTATTGTATAGAATCCCTGCACTATACACATTACCTATAACATATAAAATTAGCCATGTAAATTTAAGTTAAATAACCATTATTTTCAGTTACCTTTCACACCTGGTACCTGCCCAGGTGTCACGCGGAAAGCTTCCACATGCACGCAGGTATCCTAAGCACATGTGACGCTACTGAGAACATAAGGTTTCATCTATGTGAAAATAAGTTATGTCTGATCGCTCTACGATGCGAACCCCTCAAAAGCGTAGATTGTTAGTATTTATTTATTTTTAACATACAGGGTATTACTTAATGATAGGGTGTAATTTCAAGGGCGCGTTCCTGAACCAAATTCAAGTAGAAAAGTTCATCTAAACATAATGTGGCCTGAAGTGTCTGGTTTTCGAGATACAGGGTGTCAAAGTTTACAAAAAAAATATTTTTTATTAATACCTAAAATGATCCTTTTGTCCATTTTCTTGAAATCTGGCGGGGTTATTCATTGTAATAAGACGCTAAGTTGACACTAACTAAAAGATAATAAGTTTCATCAGTGGCGTCTCGGGGGGCAGTCTCACGAATAATATTGACAAAAAATGTACGCTACTGAGTATTTTTTTTAATTTCAATTTTTTCACATTAAGCACCTAAAAAGCAACTTTTTTGTCTCTTAAATCATGTATGTTACTTCCTTTTCTAGGAAAAAATAAAAACGACTTCTTTGCATGTCGAAAAATTGTTAAAATAAGATCTTTGCTAGGAAATGTGTTATTATTTAGTGAGAGTTTCTTATTATTTCTCCTCTGGTCAAAAGGTTAATTAGTGTTAATTATTAATATACCACACAATAAGGTAAAGTGTGTGTAATTGCATTGGTATGTGTCTATTTAATTTAATTTCTGTAATAATTCTTCCATATTTAAGAAAAAAATTAAAGCAATTTTTTGACACCTCCTTAAGGGGTCGTACTTCAACAGCAGTGACTAATGACTTATTTTCTTTAGAAAAACCTCCCTAATTTTCAACAAGGATTCGTCCCTCTAAATTTTTTCGCTCTAAATAAATATGAATAAAAAAACAATATCTCTCATCGCTTCTCTTCTTTCCCGAGTCTCTTCCTTGTTGCGGAGCGATTACCACGCCGAGTTGGTTGTTTTGTACCTGCTGAATTTTCAAGTAATAAATTTCTGTACTATAAAGTGGTGAGAGGGAATAAATTTGAAACAGTTAGAAAGGCTTTCTAAACTTGTTTGCAGGCAATAATAATAAAAGTATGGCTGTAGCACAGCTGAATGGTATAAGTTTTAAGAAGGATCTTGAGAAATATTTCCTAATTTATCGAACTTTTGAGCTATACTTGTTTGGAAATATTATTATTCAGCATATCCTAGTTTACTTATGTCTTCAGAAAAGTAGATCGAATTTTATCTCACAATACATGTACAAGAAAATAGAATATCATCTGCCCACATATTACATATTACAATCCTACAAGAACAATTTTTTTGCCAACATAAGCTGATCAACGAATTATGTACGCTACTGAGTTTTTTTTTAATTCCAATTTTTTCATATTAAGCACCTAAAAATACAATTTTTTAATATCATTTATGATTTCTGCAATCAAAATTAAAGAGTACACATTGTGGCATTCGTTGTTACCATAACTCTTGACACAAGATTTTTTGATTCCAGGATTTTGCGCTTAATTATGAGAAGACACAAATTGAGATTGACATCAATAAAAATATTTTTTGATTTTGTCTATTACTTCTCGTCTGACTTATAAACATTTATATACTTCTTACGTGTGATGATTCAAAATCTACGTACTAATTCTGTCATCATAAATATTTTCCGATTAAAAGACTACTTGTAAACGTAACTTTCCATAGCACCACCTCTTCCATATCCGACGGGTCCAAAGAGAGAGCTGTAGCACGGTTTGTGGCAGAAGGGTTTCCCTTCATGCTCGGCATGGGACCCCGGAGTAAGGGTCTTGTTGCATTTCTCGCAGCGAAGACAGGCGGGATGCCAGTCTTTTCCCAGGGAGGTTTTGCGCTCTGCGAAGTAGACTGGTTTATCACATTTGGGGCAGTTCGGCATCTCGGGGTGACGTCGGGTAGATGGTCCTTGGAGTTGGTCCTTTTGTTGAGGGAGAGCCTAAAAAATTTGAAGAAAATATTCTTGTAATAGTGGTTGTGATTTGGAATTAGGTAAAACTACTTTGGTTTTTCAGAAACTTAAGATATTTTCACAATGAAAATAAGTGATAAGTGATAAGGGCCATTTTGGTGTAGAATAAAATACGAAAATGTACACGACTAAGAAGAACCGGTGACGGCTAGTGAATTTCAAAATTAGTGACGTGTAGATTCTACACAGGACCAGGTCTGGTCAGCTCGAAAATTCGATTTTTGCAAAGCCCGGTCAGCTCGATTTTTTTATCTTTTCGTAAAGTCCGGTTTGATAAGATCCGGTTTATAAGTTAGAAAATTCGATTTGCAAAATCCGATCTGCTGAATTTTTTCTGCACGTCCGGTTTGACATGCTCTGCCTAGATCTAAAATTAAATTTTTTCAAGATCCGGTCAGCTCTAAGATTCGATTCTTGCAAAGTCCGGTCAGCTCCTTTACGATGTCCGTTTAGACAAATTCCCGCGCGCAGTTCAAATTCGATTGTTGTAAAGTCGGGCTAGCTGATTTTTTTCTGCAAGGTTTTTTCTCATCTCTAAAATTAAATTTTTGTTTTTGCAAAGTTCGGTCATCTCGATTTTTTTTACAAGATTCGGCAACTAGAATTTTCGATCTTCTCAAAGTCCTAACAGCTCGATTTTTTTTGTAAGATTTCGCCCACACAAAAATTGAACTTTTTAAAAGTCAGGTCAGCTCGAAAATTCGATTTATTTACATTTTTTAGCGCTGATATCTATAGTATTCTCCTGTTCATGTTTACATTTACGAGCAGTAGGTACAATTATTATTATTTAACGACTTAAAGATGGTTTGGGCACCAATTGATCGATCTGTCCTTCTTTGCTAAGACTTTATCTATAATGTATAACGTTAAAGACGATCAATAAGTATGGCGATGCTCTTGCAGTAAATCAACACAATTCGTCGGTTGGGCTGTTACCTTGATGAGTAAGAGGCTTGATTTTTCCTACCACGTCACTGGCTTATTGATAGAGAAAGTGGAAAATTTTTACACTATAGCATAATATTCGGAAAACGTTCTTCCCATCCTGTTAATTTAATCTTAAAGTGTTTTTCCATCTTGCATATACAGGGGTTCAAAAAATAGAAAATTTTACTAAAATTAAAATGACCGCCGTTTTAAAACGGCTAAACCAATTTCGCTCAACGAAATACCAATTCTCTGCAGATATCTAACTGATGTCAAAATTTTAGCTGCCTAGACTAAAAACTGTGACGTGATTCGTGGGAACAAAAATGGGTTTTCGGGAACTTTGGAAAATCACAAACTACGTTTCTTTCCCAAATTGTTTTAACGAAAATTTAAAGACCTGCGCAATTTTCACAAGAATTCAAAATTTCTCACAATAATCTTGAAAAGCTAAAGCAAGAAAAACATTTTGAAAACCATAAAAATGGGAATTGCCTGAAATAAACAAAAAAGTTCCCCAAAGAATTCGTAGCGGGAACATTTTTTGTTTTCCATCTTTTTTGAATAAAATCTTTGTCATTAGTTTGTGCTTTTCAAAACATCAAGTTTGAGCAACCAGATGGTGTCTGTAATGTATTTGGGTGTTATCACGAATGCCTTATCGATATATGCTCGCTCACAGGAGAGACTAAATGAACGACGGTAAAGCAGGTATACACATTTTCTTAGTTCGTGGTGTAAAAATGACTGTATAATATGTAATATAATATGTATAATATACTGAATTCTCGGGGTTTCATTAAATAATGTGATATAACGTATCAAGTCTAATACGTTACATTGGCGACGAGGATAATACGTACGGTGTCACGGGTGTGGAAATGTGTGATGGCGTTTATATCGTGTGATCCACAAAATATTTCATCAATTATTGCCTTGAATAAAATGAAGCATGTCTGTAAGAAAAATACAAACAATTGTATTTTGGTGTGTAATTGACTACTCCAATCAATGATCTAACAAATCATAGAACAATAAACAAAAACATGACTACTTGCATAATGAACTTTGTTAGAGTAAAGAAACTAACCTGGAACAGTAACGATATCTGCTGAGTACGTGTGGTGCTGAGTTTCTTGCTAATTGCAGTTTGCATTGGTTGTCTTTCAAGGAGGATGAACATTTAGAGCCATTGTAGGGTACCTGTATTACCGACACTGACCCTTACTAGCCTTAGTGTCGGTAGTACAGGTACCCTAAATCGTTGTTACCACAGAAACTTAGAATATTCTGTCTTTCTGAATGAGGATAAAACAATATTTCAATTTGACGTTTCCGTTCGAGTTTAGGTTTTTGAATGTTCCAATAATTATCATTTACCATTTTATAATTTCACTTCCAAAGCACAAAAAATAACAAAACTTATGAAGAATGTTGGTCAAAAATGTCATGAATCATAAAAAAGTGATAATTAAGGTAGGTGTTTTAGTAACATACCAGTAATTTCATCCCGTTCTTAAATTATAGTCATAAATTATTGTTTTTCGCAATATCTTTAATATTTTAATGAAACTGACAGGAATTGAAATTAGGTAAATATTACATGAGAATTTGAACTACAATAGTTATATTGTGAAACAAGTGCGGAAAAGAGAAAATTTCTCACGAGTGTGAAATTTCTTTTCCGCACGTGATACACACAGTACTTTTCCTACGACCACAATTTAACAGATTAATTATTTAACAAATTTAACACATAAATTATTTTTTCTGACAATGTCCTCCCTTTTATGACCTTTTCTCCAATTTATGAAATGTTTATAAGTAGATTCGTATTTTTCTCTCGAAACTATACAGGTAGCAAATTCAAAGAACACAAATCTGCTTGTTTTCTGACTTCAGGTGGAGTATTTTCTGCTTCAGATTCAGAGGAATCACAGTCCATTATAATGATAGGTACCTAACTAAAGTTTATTTTTTCAGACTACCTAGGTAAGTAGGTATTATTTTCAATTCTACCAATTACTTTTTAATATTACTATTATAATATAATAGTAATATTAATAAAACAGTATATTATACTGTTAAATCATTGAATTCTACCGACAATATTATTATTATTTATTATTAGACTCCGTATCTAAACTAAAAATAAGTGACGTGGAGCGTGGAGACGTGGTAGATATTATGCAACTTCCACACAACGCAGGCGACTGTGCGTCGTCGATTGAAGTTAGAGGTGTGCGAGTTTTCACGTTCGTGAATTTGATTTGAACGCTACCAATGCTGTTATTAGCGATCAACTCTAAAATTTTAATAATTACTGCCACAAGAGAGTAATGAGTATATTTTATAGTCTTGTCGGGTTCTATGTTATCCCATTTGTGTTTATTTTATTACCTTGAAGCTTTAAATGAATAGTTATTCCATTAACAATAAGTAACAGTTGAGTTCTCAGTTACCGCCCATCACTATTGTTTACATTAAAACTGTACGGAAACGATTTTTGGCTATGCGTTATGTCACTTTGTCGCACAGTTTTGGATACGTGAGAAATCTGCTAGTTTGCGCACAAAAAACGATGCGCAAAGTAGTGTTTTGTATAGTGGTCGTAGGAAAAAGTTATTTCGGAATTATTTTGGTAAAATGAGCTCAGACATGACTGCAATAGCCATCTCTCTCTGCCAAGGCACTAGTTGATGAAAAATTTTGTGGATCACCCGATATTGCGGCTGTGAGTTGATAAAGATTTAATTTTTGTGCGATTCGAGGTGGCTACGGGTAAAAGCATGATGGGACTGCAACAGAAATTCCATCCAGGAATGGATTGAATAATTCACCAGAAAAAGTTGGAGCAATTTTTTCTAATAAACGGGATTAAAGAAGAAGGAATAAAGCGAGGAATTTTATTAAATGGCCTATCCGAGAATGCTTATAAATTAATAGAAAATTTATGTGTGTCTTCGAAACCTGATACGTTAAGCTATGAGGATCTAGTTTCGAAATTTCATGTACATTTTGCACCAGCAAAAGTGGTTCGCGTAGAACGGTACCATTTTTACAACGCGAGACGAAGCAGAGACGTTACCAAATTGGGCCGCGCGAGTAAAAAATCTAGCGGCTAGCTGTAAATTCGGAAATGAAATCGAAATATTCGTAGTCGATAAATTTATTATGGGGTTAGAACCGGGTAAAGTGCGCGATCGGTTATTCACGGAGGGAGCAAACCTAAAGCTAGTCGAAGCCTTAAAGATAGCGGTAGCAGCCGAATGTGCCAATGTAAGGTATGAAGTATATAGAAATCAGTACCCTCAAGCCGTGAAAATGGAGTCGGGCGATGTACATAGGATGTCCCGGTTTGATCGTACCAGGACTGCACCCAGCACCAGGGGGCCCGCAGGAAGAGCCGAACGTCGTGCGGAAACGTACAGCAGCAATGCAATGACGAGCCATCCCAGACCCAATTTTAGTGGATATGGGCAAGGAAGTTCACAGAGTAGGGGCGGTGGAGGATGTTCATGCTGCGGATGGAACCACCGACGAGCGGAGTGCCTGAGTACAGTTGTGATTTCTGTGGCATTAAAGGCCATCTAAAACGTAAGTGTGCACAGAGAAATAATGACAAACACCATTTCTTATATGAGATGGATAATGTAAATGATCAGCAAGTTGTTGGTCTTAGCAATAATGAACTGGTTCCTAATGATAGTTTTCAGGAATTATCTCTATTTAATTTAAAAGATAAGCTTGATGTAAATTACTGCACCTCAGGAGGAGACAAGCAAATTGATAATTATCGTTTTATCACGGTGAAGAATAATTTAGAGCCAATATTGTTTCCAGAGAAAATTGCGTTTGTCTAAATTTAAAAAAACATTAAATTTCGAAAATTTGAATGTTTGGAGTGTTTTACAGGAAACCGGAGCAACATTCATTAGATATTAACTACTAAGTTGTAAGGTACGTGATTGAAGAAATAAATTTCTTATACGTACAGGTAGTCAAAATTGGTAGAGCTTATATTACCACAAATAGGCACGTAAAGTCTACGCTATCGCCACCACTATGCGTTCATATCTAGATTTAGAGTGGCATTAAGCAATCAAGAGCTTGATGTCACTCTTGACCATCTTTGATGGGTCAGGGGTAAAATAAATTATTCTCTTGTCCGTATTCACAAACGATAATTTCCTAAATAATTACGTAATTAATTAAATGAGTGAGATGGAGATATGCAGTTTTTTTGCAATAGAATGAGATGGAGATAATTGATTACGTAATTATTTAGGAAATTATTGTTTGTGAATACGGGCATCTAATTCCATCCTATTTAAATTATTCTTAACCATCCTTATATCCTTGCTAAAATTAAAATGAAAACAGAGATTGGTTTATTTCCCCTGGCGTGAATTTCAATTTGATATGCGCTCGAATAATATACGACTAGGTAGGTAAACACATTATTCCCATGCAAAAACAAAATGTTGGAAGCTCCATTTCTATCTAAAAAATGTTTCTTTCAGAACCAACTTATAACCCTTATAATGTAATAAGGAGAATTCACATATGACATTTATGCCCATTTAAATATACTACTCTAACCTTTACCCTACATCCATTAAGTAATTTTTGACCTACTTTCTGGAGTACATGCAACCCTAACCTGTAACCTCTTCTTACTACTGAAAATTTACACACCCATCATCAATTAGCATTTATTACACCTTCAACCGTCTTGATATTGTTGATGATATTCTTGATAGTCAAGAAAACTAGGATGTCTTCTGCTCGTCATTTGTTTGAATAAGTAAAAGGGATAATATCAATAAATAATTTCTAAAGGAAAAAATTTCATTTTGCAGCTATTTTCCTCGAGATAACAAAAAAAAGGAAAATTTAAAGAGCTGATTCATGATACAATAAGCAAAAGAGCTCCAACATACGGGTATTTATGTACATCTAAATAATATTCTTCGCTTACCTTATATCCCGTAAGCTCTGACCTACTTTTCTGGAATAATACACCGCCCTAACCTTAAAAAAACAACCCTCTCCCTAACTATGACAATTTATATGACATTTGACAATCTTAAATAACAACAATATCTTCCCAAAACTCTATCCTTTTCTATTCCACGACCTTCACTACCTACTCCTTCCGCGACACCTGATAAAATTCAAAATAACATCCACTACCACTAACTCCAACTCCGCTAGGAATCAAAAGGACACTCCAGATTATCGACGGTTATGCTATAATACCCACAACTTACTCGTTGAGCGTCTCCTCTCTCCAATTCTTGATTCTCAGCACGTGTCCCGAGTAACAAATAACTTATTATTAAATGACAACTGAATTTTGCTCCGGAATAATAATTATAATGAAATAATCGAAGGCGGAGAAAGGGAGTCTGCGCCCTCAGGACCGGGCGTCGCTTTGTGATGAGATCCTGGTCCAGAGTCAGTGAAGCTGAGCGAACGCCATGAGCGTCGCAAATCTGCAATGGCTTGTGGTGTTTACATTCATACTGGGTGTCACGGCCACGGGAGACAAGATCCCCTTAGGTGAGCGATGGATGTTAGCTTGTGGTCATCTCTTTCAGTCATGCTTGTCCTTGACGACGGGAGTTTCGGGAGATGCAGGAGGTTTTAGGTTATAGAGGGTTGAATGGCGGTTCAATGCCCTGCAATAAACAGAGTATTTTTGGGGGAAATATTCGTTTATTAATATTAGAAAGATGAATTAAAAATATTTTTGTTCTTAAATTAATGAAAATAAGTCCCATGAACGCTGTTAGGTGCTGGTAGTTTGACGGGATAATCAATTAATTGAATTGAATGTCAAGGACAAGTAACTGCAGTTATTCAAATTTACTATTGCTTTTCCTTCAATTCTGATGGTAAATAAAAATGAATAATCTTCAAAATGTTAGCCTGAAAAGACAAGAATTTGAATGGGGATGTCGAAAATTTCATATATTTATTTAGGAATCTGCATAAATGTATTTTTTCTCTATTTACCATGCTGATGATTTTAATTAAAGCAGAGAGATTAAATATGTTGTGCATGCATGGGCTTTAAATTTTCGGTTGAGTAAATACAGCTGAAGCTTTTTTAGATATGGTTTTATTATGCTTGGATTAAGCTCTGTAATTTTTTGGTTTGAAATTAAATACGGGATGTATCTGGTTATCAAATAGCTTTGTGTATTATATCTTTATATCTGCTAACTAGTCTAGATAGAATCTGTAATTTTATATTTATGAAAAATAATTATTTGTAACTGTATTACTTCTTGTTTTGTAACTACATTCGTTACTGGATAACTGAAAAAAATTGGTCATATTATTGCTAAAAGGGGTTTTTAACTCGATATTATTATACAGGTTGTTCTATCATAGTATCTGGGCAATTTCTCATATTGGCACCCCTATAAAGATAATTATAGTTTATTAAAGTTAAGAGTTTTCTGGCCAAATAGCTGGTGAAAACTAAAAGCCATAAACACTAAAGAAGAAGAAGAAAATTGTGGGCTAAAAATCTATTTTTGCAGTAACTTTTTTATTAGTCGATCGATTTTGAAAAATTTAGGTTTAATTTTGTATTATTTTAAACTGTTTAGAACTTTTTTTCTAATCTTTGGTAGCACTTACATTTACCTCGGGGTTAAACAACCCAGTCATTCACGTGAAAGAAAAAATAAAAAAATAGTAATTGTACAAACTTTTAAGGTTAATTATCTTTATACTGATTTTCTCCAATAGAGTGAAAAGAAGAAAGAAAGGAAGAAAAATTATTTTTAATCTAAATTTGAAGAACGCGAAATTAAAAGGACGTATATCTCGATAACGGATCTCTATCAGAAACAATTTTTTATGTAAAAATCCATGAATAAATGAAAAATAAACCCTAAAGTTTAGTAAAGTTACAAATTGTGTAATTATTTTTTTTTTCATGTGAATAACTGGGTTGTTTTACCACGAGTTTGATTAAAAAACACTATTATAAACAATAAAAACGCAAAAATTCAGGTTAAGAGTATATTTGTATATTTTTTAATTTGCTACTAACTTGTCTACCGGTTTCGAGTCTTATCCAATCATCAGGACAGGTATTTTATTTTTTATTTTCTACACCAGCTGTACTTAGAGTACCACAGTACATGGATCATAAAATGGTGTAAGTCATGAGAAGTCTGACGAGAAATATTAAATTTTTCCGGGCGCTGTTGCTTTTGGACAGACGTTTTACTTTTTCTTAAAATATTAAATTAATCCCAATTTGTACTTGGCTGTGATAACCTGGAAGACTTTTAATATTCCTCTCCAGACTTCTTACGACTTACATCTCCGTCTCCATTTTATGATCCATGTTTTACCGTGTGGTCCTCTAATTACGGCTCTAAGACAACTGTCCTGATGATGGGGTAAGACCCGAAACCAGTAGACAAGCAAGCAAATTATAAAATATATACTTTTATTACTTACCTTAATTCTAGCCATTTTATTAACTTATACAGGGTGGCCCCACGAAAACGCAACTGGCCTTAATAACTTGGAAACTGAAGATGTACGCGAAAAACGCCGAAACAGGTCGATTTTGTTATCAAAGTACGCATATTTTCGTGACAAATTTAACCACCCAAATTCACCCCCTTGGCAGGGGTAGCTACCCCTTTGCTTATCATCATAAGAAACAGCTGTTGAGTGATACATCATTTGAAAGCTACTTGAATTCTCTTTACAACGATATCTAACATTTTTAATTTCACTTACACACAGGGTGGCCCAAAAAAAAAGTTTTCGTTGGGCCAGCCTGTATGTAAGCGAAACCCAAAATTTTGGATATCGTTGTAAAGAGAATTCGAGTGGCTTTCAAATAATGTATCACCCGATATCTGTTCTCTATGATGATAAGCAAAGGGGTAGCTACCCCTGCCAAGGGGATGAACTTGGGTAGTTAAATTTGTCACGAAAATATGTCCCCCTCGCTAACAAAATCGACCTGTTTCGGCGTTTTTCGCGTACATCTTCAGTTTTCAAGTTATTAGGCCCGGTACGTTTTCGCTGGGCCACCCTGCTATAAGAATATACCATGACCAATCAAACGAAATATTATAAAAAGTTCAAAATAATACAAAAAATAAACCAAAATTTGTCAAAATCTATCGTCTAATAAATAATACATGCAAAATAGTAATTTGTGATAGGTACAACTTGCAAAATATTGCAAATAAGCACGTGACGAAAATTGTCACGTGCAAGTCGAAGACCGAGTTTGACAATCGGCAAAGTGCTTAAACACTCCTTTTGCAACGCGTATCACACAAGATTTTGGTTAAATCGCCAAGAAACAACAATGTTGTAATATGGTCGTCAAAAAATATGTAAACTTGTGAACTCTAAAACTTTAGAGACTGGTATTTTATATTGTCAGAGTGACAGTTCATAAATTTTCACAAAAACTTGCTGACAATTGTCGTGTATGTCACTTTTACGCACTCAGTGCCTAAATGTACTTTTTGTTAAATCGTATCATTAGGTTACCATTTTGATTGTCATTTTAGTATCGAAATGACATTCTTTTAGTCACAAAGTGTTTAAAATACATACTTTTAGGCACTTGTGACTAAAAGTGATATAAATGACAATCAAAAGCAAGTTTACATGAATCACAATGAAGCCTGTCACTTTGACAATATAAATTATCAATCCCTACAGTTCGTAGATTTATTTTACGCACAATTGAATCAAAATTCGTTATTTACGTCTTAGTTACCATGGTGGAAACTATGATTTTACGACTAGAGGGCCGTAGAGTAGAGAAAAAGCCCGGCGGGCCGTAAAGTAGAGAAAAAGCCCGGCGATTATGAAATAATGTATGCTTTGTTGTTTGAACTGTTATCTTTATTTATTAATAGGTACATACTTTGAGATTATATTATAAATATACATAATTAATTATTTGTAATATTAAAAACACAGTTGGAAACATTCTGGAAAGTAATTCCATTAACCAGAAGTCGCTTCTGAAGAATGTCTCATTGCAAAATTAATACAAGTTGATTTATTGATTATATTAATTTTCCAGCGTCAAACGCTGCTGTCAAATTGATTTTAAACGAATGTCAAAAATTATTATTTTATATTAGGAATATTATTGGTATTGTTTTGATGCAATTGTGCGTAAAACGTTGTACGTACCTCTGCCCGAAGGAATGATTACGTCCTTAGCCGAATAAAGGCCCTCCGCTGGCGCGTCGGGCCTCAAACTTCGTCCGCGGGCGTAATCTTCTTCCTTCGGCCCTCTGTACGTAAATAACTATTTCTTGATTTTCCTCAAACTCGGCTTTCGGCCATAAATTATAAATTTATGAATTCAAAAGTGACAGCCTTCATAGATGTTCATGAAAACTTGCTTTTAATAGTCATTTATGTCACCTTTATATGCACTTGTGCCTAGTAAAATGTCATTTCGGACTTAAAATGACAATCAAAATGGAAACTTTATGAAACGATTTAACAAAAAATTCATTTTCAACCCTCAACTTTAAAAAGTAATAACTCAACTCTTTTAATGAGTGCGTCAGTGGAAAAAAAATTTGCATCTACTTTCCAAATTATCTTTACAAAATCTACCCAAATACGGGAGATTGCCCACACATTATGGAACACCCAGTATATTAGGTTGTAAAAAATAACGCTTTTGTAGTAATCATTTTCGAGTAATCATTTTTTTAAACTTGATATAAAATATGCTGGTACTTTACTTCATTTTTTCGAAGTAACTTAATATGTTTATTGTTTTGTTTCCTTGTTGCTAATTGATACTAAGTATACAGGGTGAGTTATTGATATGGGAAAGCTCGATTACACGTTCACCGTGTAATCGTGATAATGATATCGTAAGTAAAGCAAAAAGCGCTGGAAATGAATGGGGAAGCCAAAGGGGAGTGCAGTTTGGAAAATAATTTTCAGGTATACAGGGTGACTCAATTTAGCTGTAGTAAAATCTAAATTAATGACAAAAACTCTGTTGTAAATTAAAAAACATCATGTATTTTCATCTTGAATGAAAATTATTGAAAATCGTTATTTTTCGATTTTTAAAGTTCACGAAAATGACTCAAGATCTATTTTAACTTTTCATGCGGTATCTTATTGTGTGGATGGGTAAAACTTCTATACAGGGGTGATGAAAAAAAACTTGGAAAATTTCCACCACCTCCTATAAAAATTTCAGTTACATTTTTTCATTTTTGTTTATAAATCCATAAATCACCGGTTACAAGCTTTCAACTTTAAAAAACCATTCCTACTGAATTTTCTCAGAGGATCTGCAAATGTAATAATATACAGGATGCTCCTTTTTTCAGAGCTCACTATGGATATATCATAAACGCTAAGAGATACAGGGTTGGGTAAATTAGAGAAAAGATGCGTTATTTTGTGGCCATCTCGAATCCGTAAAGACATATACAAGATATCTGTGACCGTTCCTGAAATATACTGAAAATCGATATTCCTTATTATTATTATATCATCTAATAAAGAGCCATCCATCTGACATTTCAAAAATTTTCAGAGCCGACTGCTTACCAGGAGTTTTCATTGTCAACTTTTGTTTTTCTTATGGCATAATATTTGAGGCCGTTCGAGGCGGTATAGAAAAGTCATGGAAATCAAAAAATAATAACATTAAAAGAATTTATTAATTTTATTCTTTTTTTCGGAAAAAACACATTTTTTTCATCAAATTACGTCAATATGAACTCATATTACTTGTCGTATGTTTTTTTTTTTCAACTTTTCTATGATAAAAAACAATATGGGGGTGATGATAAAAACAAAAGTTGATGTGAGAACTCTGGGATCTAGTCGGTTTTGGAAATTTTTGAAATGTTAGATGGATATTATATAGCTGTTGACTTATGTAAGCATACAAAAAATTATTTATTAACTTACAATAATAAGAACGATAAGAAAAAAATAAGAACACTAGATTTTTCAGTTTTTTTCAGAATTTTTCAGGAATGGTCACAAATATCTTGTATCTCTTACCGTTTACTAGATACAGATTGTGAGCTCTCATAAAAGGGACACCCTGTTTAGGATGTTTTTTTTTTTAAATAACAAAATTGTACGGCGTACAGCAATATTGGGCAATTTTGTATACCTACCTGAAAATAATTTTACATATTTCACTTTTACGTCCCGTTTACAGCGCTTTTAAACTTTTTGCCTCTGGTCTCGATAACTCACCCTGTATTAAAACATATAAAAACCACCAGAGTAACACTATCGTGATAAACCATAACCGATGTCTTTGAGTACGTACATATTTCAAGGAATGTTTCAAGATCTTTCCGGAATTAGAGCGCTAACATCGTCTGCAAAGGAAATTGGCAAACTAAGGTAGAGAGCTTCAGGAGTCCTGAGTGGTTGTTAATAGGAAAGTTCGCTCTTTCGATCCCGTTCATAAGTACCCGTTCAGCTTGAGTACTTATCATTTTTACGGTTAGTAAGGTAAGAGGATATTCGGTTTAGTTCAAGCTCAGCTCCTACTTCTACTAATGCATCGTGTAGTTTTGCTACACGACTGCTTTTAGTACCAGGAAATTTCGATAATTAAGCAACTGGGGATTTTATCGATAGACATGAATTTTTATTAAACATTTTCACCGTTATGCTAATGTTATGGGATTCTGCTATGGGCTTGAAGTTCTGGAGGAAAATCAGATAAAGGAGATGCTATGCTGCATAGAGCATGCAAAGTACTTACAGAATTAAGACACCTGCTGTGAAGGCTCGCAGATTTGAATAAGTAGCTAAAAAATTGTTTAAAAAAAGTTGTTTGTTAGAGATGGTGTCTTTTTTTATAAATACATAATTGTAAGTAAAAAAAAAAGTTAAAAGTTCTTCTGGTAGGTTAATATTGGCTTATTCTTATAAGGCAATATTACCTAATTATTTACCCAATTTCAGAGAGTTTCTTACGTTCAAGGTAATCTCCAGCAATGCCATTCTGTTTGTCAGGTGTCCACAATAAATTATCATTAACAGCGTTTTAACAAGATGGGTTTAAAGAAGACAATTAAATCTCTTCTTAGCAGTTTGTTCATTCTGTCTTGTTTTATTATCGCAAAGAACGATACCCTTGTCAAATTACTCATTAGTGTCTGGCTACAGTTTCTTCGTTCTTGTTTGTTTTGGCATTCTAATTAAAATTTAAATGCTCTCAAAGTTATCACCTAAAAGCAGTCAACTGAAACAAATTTGGTAAGTTTAAGAGCAAACGGTTTATTAATCGTCCATTGCTTTATATGTTTTGGCAACCAACGGGTTTAAAAAAATTCGACATATTTTGCAGGAGAATCAGAAAGGAATTGTTTACTTGTATGTAAATTTGTTTACTTGTAACTGCTTCCTGATATGAAAGTTTACAATTACAAACCAACTTGCATAGCTTGAAAAAAAGCCTTTGCACATACTTGTTGTGTAATGAATCAAAACAGTGTTGTAATTTTCTTATTACGACACGGTCTTATAAACCACCAGTCAAAAGTGGCAGCTATGATAGAACAATAATTATTGAGTAGGTATAGAGGTATTACACTCGATACAAACGAATGTTTAAGCACTTGACGGTTGTCAAACTCAGCCTTTGTCCTCATTTGACAATTATCGTTCGTGCTTACAAGAGTTGTCAAAAAATCCTATGTAACAAGCGTTGTTAAAGAAGTGTTTCAAGCACTTGACGATTGTCAAATTCGGCCTTTTTGACAACTTTCGTCCGTACTTAAACTGTCAAACGAGGCAGAAGCGAGTCAAGTGCTTAAAACACTCTCATTTTTCAGCCTGTATCACAAATAGCTATTTTACAACCGAAAACTTCTTTATTTTTATAAATAGTGCAATACTGTAAATGTTTATTCGTTATAACAGGTATATAAAGTCATATCTAGAATTCGGTAGAACAGGATTGTCCTCTAGTATTCTTAAATTGTTTTTGTAAAAAATGTTTTGGGGGTTCCCTACCCTTATTTTTTCGACTACTGCTACCAGGAGATTATTATCAAGTATTTTTTATTGCTAGTAATTCGTGAAAATCGCCAGCCATGCTGTTTTTATGTGTGTATTCAACATTATTTTATCCACGTCTATACGAAGAAACTGCATAGACGTATATGACTCGTACTTTAGCAATAAGAATAGCAAAATGATATCTTTTTAGAGATATATCGATCTAGTTTTATGAGATATATTGGTAGGATATGGAGTTGACACTATAAGTTTATTTCTCTTTCTAGAGAGAAACATCAACAAGTTTCACGGGAAAGCTGATCCTATAGCGTATACAGCGGGTTTATATGCGATGAGAAATTCGATACATTAATTTTCATCCTGTTTTCCCTCATACTTCCTTTCTCATCTACACTAAAGGAACTTCGCAGCTTCACGAACTTGAAACTAAACGTCATTTTTTCCCACTTTGCAAATTGGAGCATTGTAAATTTTAATAATGCCAAACTTCAGAGCAAAATGCAAAGTTATGAGCGACATTGTTAGGATAAAACTGTTTATTCGAATAAAAATCTTCACTCACACATTTTATGAGTCTTTTAGAAATACAGACATTAATTATTATTGTAATCTGGGTGTATTTAAGAGACTTTTTTTATCTTCTCGGTTCACAGCTCCTATCCATAATTCTCTGCAAAAAATGTTCTTTAGAGAATGTTCAAATAATAAAAAATTCTTTGACAACAGTTTTTTATTTTTTATTCTTGGAACAAATTCTAGGACAAATCTCTCTGCAATCTGAATTAAAATCTACAAGCGTCTCGCGTTAGTGCGCTGTAAATTGTTCAACCTCTCTTAATTAATCCGCCCTGTATAATTTTTTTAATGTTTACATTAGTCCGTAAGTCAAGTAAGATCATTAATCTATGAATTATTTCTTTAGATTTAAAATTAACCCTCTACTAGTTAATTAGATCATCAAATAAGCAAATAATGGAGAACGACATAAATAATTCCGCACCTTCAATCCTAATGTTGGCAGAGATGAGAGTAAGGAGTGAGATGAGAAAATTGAGTTCAAAGTTACAGGTGAAATATTGAGTAGAAGGACGTTATTTATTCACCGTATAATCCCAAGCTCTAGACACCAATTCCAGCTCCCTGGAGGGTCCCTTATTGATAGCTGGAAGGAGACTAGCTCGGTTTATAACTTTACATTTAGTTTCGTTCTCGTGCAGCGGCAACTCCGAGTAATGCGAATATTCTTGCAACTTTGCAGCGCCCGAGTTTATGAAAACAAAAAGATAGGCGACATGCAATATGTTAGAGAAAATGTGAATAATTTGACTAATTAAAGTATGAGTTTTGGTATAAAAATATGGAAATGAAGACAAAGTTCATTATTTTTGTTGTTGTGAATTATTAGGGTTAGCCAAAAACGCTTGTTAAAGCGAGCCACTCTGTGTCGAATATGAGAAAAAAGGATGAAATAGAACCCTGGGATATTAGGTTTCAGTTTTTTGCAAGACGACGTTACAGTAGGTCAACCGCACTCGGTTTCCGGTAGAGTAGAAATATAAAATCCGAGTTTTCGTCGAGATGAAATTTATACGAAGCGTAACGGGCTTTCTTTCGACGTAATAATCTAATGCCGAGACTCTAAAGTCCAAAAGCGAGCCCTACATTCGGCCCATTCTCCAGTGTTTACGTCGCAATTCCAATCCACTTCAGGATGAAATTAAATGGTTTCGTGTTCTGATATCGAACTACTATCCAAATGCAGGGAATAGAAAAACTAGTTAGAGCAGCCGATGAAAAAGTTGGCGTGACTGCAGAAGTTTTTCGACATTGTTCCATTATCGTTTTCTTTGGTTTTCCTGAATGCGGATCTGAGACGATTACAACCGGGGATATAAACCCACTTTATGACGAATCAAGTCATTTTCTTTTTGACGTGTATAGTTTCTCCAGTGTGAGGTTTTACATTTTTATTTCGCAACCCTCAACTTCAGCTTAGCTGTTATTTTTAATAAGAAAATTTTATGCGCGTGGCTTCACTGATATATCGTGCTAACTTCATTTTACTTTTCCCCTTACTGAATTCGTTTCTGCGTAAGAATTATGTAACTGAATCATTTAAGAAGAGCTCATAATATGTCATTTAAATTTACGTCCAGGGAAGCTGCTGTTGTTGCTGGAGTTCTATTAAGTGCTCCCATAATTATTTTCATTTATTGTTACTTAAAAAAAGTCGTCTAGTTGAAGTCGGATGAGGCGCTAACACATTTTGTAAGAGATGTTAAGGTATTGTTGAACGTTCTTCACCTAGCAGCTAGATTTGATGGAGATAAAAGGTTCATGCAAGGGCTTGCCCGCTTTTCTGACTGCAACGCTTTCTTCTTCTTCTTCTTTATGTACTGTCTCCATTTGGAGGTTGGCTATCATAATTGCTGACATTTTCTCAGGTTCGTAAGCCAGAATGTTCATCTCCTTCCAATAGATTTTTTTCCAAAATTTGTCCCTGGATATTTTGCAAAATCCCATACGTTGGGCCTTTCATGTTTTTGAAAGGCCTACATCATTGTAGCCGAGAGATTGCAATTTCTCTTCACCTCTCATATTATGATCTCTACGCCTTTCTAAATTCTTCTTAGATCTTCCACGTTGGTCACATGCTCTATCAATGATTTTCTTAACATCCTACGATAGGTCCATATCTCGAAGGCTTCTGGTTTCCGCTCACAATACACGTCGAGGGTCCAAGACACCATGTTCTATTTATGGAAGTCTTCGAAGGAAAGTGTAGAAAATGCGAGAAACGGTAAAATTTATACCAGGCAAGACCGTTAGGAGAAGAAAAAATAAAATGTGGGAGAATACATCTGGTCAAGAAAAGAAGAGTTTTCCATCAAAACATATCACGCCTTCTTGTCAAAAACTATAGATAGCAGCAAGTCCAAGTAACCCATCTATTCTGTACTGGATGTACACCATGCTAGTGAGACGTATCATCACATACAGAGCGATGAGCGGTTACCTGGTACAAGAGGTTCAAGCTAGATAACAGCAAGGACAGTACTCGAGATGATCCAGAGGCTCGTATGTAATCTTTAATCTGACACCACTACATTTAGTGGTAGAGAGAAGAGCCGGGGAAGCTCTACTTAGAATGTCAAGAGCAGGAATCAGAAGTCGCTGCGATACTCTTGACACTACCAAAAAAGAGAACTACAAGAAATTCAGTAACACTTCCAATATCAAAGAAGGTACGCTTTAATGATACACAGACGGTTCCAAATCCTCCGGGGGAATCGGGGCGCGCACCAAGTAGGAACTCCAAACCCATGGGAACAATCTTAGCCGCTCCTTAGTCCCTCTGAAATATCGCTTTTCTTGAGTCATGGAAATTTTCCGAGACTAGAAGGCCTTTAAAAAAATTACTTATTTATTTACAGACCTGTTGCATAATTCATTTTTAAGCCTGTTACGCAATTTCCGAGAAACTGAGGAAAATGTTTTCAATATATGTGACGTCATTTCTATTTTTTCGTTGCGTTATTGTGACATTTTTCGTTGCGTTGGTTCTCGTCCTTTACCTCATTTTAAATTTTGATTAAGTCAGGGCGGCAAAAAAGAAAATGACGTCACAAGTTGGAAACTTTTTCAAGATTTTATCCAAAATATGGCTTAAACAGAAACAGCTTTTCAATCTTAACAAATGACCTCTGTAACTTACGAACGTTACAAATATCCCCACAATATACAGGGTGGGCCGTCGAAAAGGTAACAAGCCTAATAGTTTGGAAAGTGAAGATGTATGCGAAAAACGCTGAAACAGGTCGATTTTGTTATCGAGGGGGACATATTTTCGTGACCAATTTAACTACCCAAGTTCACCCCCTTGGCAGGGGTATAGCTACCCCTTTGCTCCTTTGCTTATCATCATAGGGAACAGCTATCGAGCGATACATCAATTGAAATTCTCTTTACAACGATATCCAACATTTTGGGTTTCGCTTACATACAGGGTGGCCCAACGAAAACGTAACTCGCCTTAATCACTTGTATGTAGGCCACCCTGTATGTAAGCGAAACCCAAAATGTTAGATATCGTTGTAAAGAGAATTCAAGTACCTTTCAAATGATGTATCTTTCAATCCGACCTGTTTCGGCGTTTTTCGCATACATCTTCACTTTCCAAATTTTTAGGCTTGTTACATTTTCGATGGCCCACCCTGTAGATTAACACAGTCTACTTACCTATATCTACCGTGGTTTGTTGTATTTTGGAAAACTTTTCCTTTATTTTGAACATTTTTTGAAAAATTTGCCTATAGTGGATATCCTCAATAGTTTACTTTGCTTATTTAACCAATTTAACTAAAAAACTGCTATTGCGGCATTGTTCTAAAATTTTTGGGTTGGATCCCCTTCAAAATACTATACAGGGTGTCGCTAAAAGGTACCAACAGTTTCTACCACAGATTCCTGAGTAAAACGATTGAACCGAAATTATCTATCTCCAAAACGGCACCTTTTTCAAGGTACCTACAGCCTTTAAAGCTGAATTTCCAGAATAATCCAAAAATGCATTAACTAAGAAACATCAAAATTGCACCGCCTACTACTATTATTGTCAAGACTAAGAAACTGACATTGTTTTTGTGTGACAAACGTTGACATTCAGGATTTTCCTGATTTTGATGTCACACGTCTCTTTTTAACCTGGAACTTTTTTATCCGCACTCCACTGCTTTATTCTGTATTTTTTATTCAAAGGCTAAAGTTTTACTCAACTTTTTGTCCTCTTATAAAAGTTGCGTATCTTGCATGGTTTTCTCATAATAAATTTTTTATGATGGACCTACACTACTGAAATCTTATAACGAGGGCAAAAAGTTTAGGATTACTTCAGCTAAAATAACGGAATCAATCAGTGGCGCACAAATTTCAAAGTTCTTTGGTACAATAGTAGTAGGCGGTTGTAATGTTTGATCGTCGGTTCACGCGTTGTTGCTTGGGTGTAAAGCGCCAGGACGTCTTTTAATTAAACAAACAAGTAGGGAGACCCCAGACCTTACGAAAACAATACTTTCAAAGACACCTACGACGACGTTGATCACTTGAACACGGATTACCCAGGTAGATCTCAGTGGAGAAATTATTCTAATAACCAGGAGTCTCTTTCAATCGCACATATTAACGTAAACTCTCCCATCAAATTCAATTACAAACAGATCGTTGTTACAAAGTATATGTGTTTAACGGTATTCAAACATTATGGGTTCATTCATACAATGTCAGCGGGGACAATTATTATGACTGTCAATCAATGGTACAAATGAAGGTTACGTCGAGATAACCAGTGAAACTGTATTAACGATAAATTCAGTCTACTCATATAGTATTTCTGTTAAATTGTTACACGGTTGCGTAAGGCAATTTATTACGGGAGACAGAACAATATTCTGACTAATAATAAATCACATGGATACACTTGATAGTTTTATTCTCGCTATCATAAAATTATTTCCCTTCTGTAATGATCCATGTTCTGAGTGACACAAAAAATCGTTTGAATCGACTTCTGCTAATGTAATAAATAGTGAATTACCAGGTATAAATACCTGGTAGAGCCTTTTGGTTAAATATTGAGCGTATTCAACAACACTAGAGTGTAACAATCCGAACCCCTACCCGCTGATTTCCGCTGAAAGTTGGCCTTGCGATCGTCTAGCTTTGAATGTAGAACCGCACGTTGTGTTTCGCAGTATCGAGATTCGTAATTGAGGTATGCCGGAAGCGAAGGAGCTAAGTCAAGGATTTTGCGTTCTGACATTTGACTGAATTTCTGGATTTTGATTCTTATAAAATAATAAACAAATCAATTGTAGGGTGGGAGTAATCAATTTCATATCATCTTTCAAACTCAGGATTACCCCCATCGTTACAATCCCTTACTCATTACTTTATAAATTGTTGTTTGATTTCTCTATTTGTGAATTACGTGTTTCTTTAAACACTGTGAGTCAACAACACTCGAGTTCGAATATAAAGAGACCCTTCGGGTAGCCGGGATAACCACTCTTCCTTTCATCGGTTCTTGAAGCAATGTGCGGCGTTGCCGCTTGTTTTAAACGTTAGAAAAGTCATGGCTTGCTTGGCTCTTTTAGCGATTTTGGTTTTACTCAAGATATGTGTTATTTATGGGTAAACCAGGTTTGCCAGACCTGTTTTGCCTTACTTGTTTGTTCGCAGATATACTCTGAATTTGCAATGTTCGGGTGTAGTAATGTTTCATTACCTCCCGGCAATATTCAGGTCGGTGATAGTCCGTGGACTAGAAGTTTTGGTTTATTAGATTTTACTCTGAACTTGTATTCTCGGGCGTAGCTTGGTTAGCAAGTAATGTTTTATTACCTCCCGGCAAGATTCAGGTATGTGATAGTCCTTTGACTGGAAGTTTTGGTTTGTTAATGAAAAATTCCCTTTTAATGGGATATTTTTCTTTCTGCGATATCGAACACATCTCTCGAGTATTTTCGACATTATTAACAGAATCATTATCACCTCTGATCGAGTTACAGACCCCACTTCTTTATTACTGCTCAGACGCAATAATTAGAGAGAGCTCAATATTTACAACCAACAACCACAAAACTGACGAAGTTATCAGACTTCATTACACGTTGCAATTTTGAAGTATCTGCAGTTGAGTCATTTTTAAGTTATTCTGGAAAACGTGTTTTTGGTTGACCCCCTTCCAACCCTGTACCTTGAAAAGGGTAACGTTTTGGACACCATTTCGGTTAAACCGACACAATTTTTACCCGGGAATCTATTGAAGAACGTTGGCAGTTCTAGAAACACCCTGTATACAGCGTATTAGCTATACACACATGTATAAACAATTATCACTAATTTGTAATAATTAAATAATAATTATTAGGGTACATTTACTCAACCCACTGTTATAATAGTTGGCGCTACCGCGTCAGATATCTAAACTTCCAACTAAATCATCGTTCATATAATAACCGTTTGGATTAACACTTTCCTTCCTAATTGAATTCTCTATCCCACAGGAGCGATATTCGAGCAAGGAACTGATGAGGTTCAGTCGGCGTTCAAGTTTGCCATGCTGAACCACAACCAGAATATGACGGGGAGAAGGTTCGAGCTGCAGGCGTACGTGGACGTCATCAACACCGCCGATGCGTTCAAACTCTCCAGACTGAGTGAGTATATCCCATCAGGACATCCGAACGTCTCCTGGGAACGGCTATGTTTTCCGTGTTCGATTATTGGATAATCCCGGCACGGGATAAACGCTTGATGAGAGACTGATACGTTCGTTGTTATCACGTAAAGGGATCGCTTTCATGAAATCGCACTTACTGAGAAACGTTAGAGTAGATTTGTGCCGGTATGATTGATATCGTATTCACAAGGGTCTTGTCGTTACGTTAGTCATGTCAATAGGGATGTATTTCTTACACGAAATAACTTATTTTACTCATTTTATGTATGTACCTATATGTAAATATTATTGTTTAATGTTTTAGTTCCCGCGAAAATGTGGCATAAATAAGAGTTCAATATCTATAGTTCTGAAAACTATACGGAAAAATATTCGGGAGCTAGTTAATTCTGGAAGCGCGTTCCAGAAAAACACTAAGGGTTATATAAGTGGGGCTAGCGAGCGGTAGGGACAAGCCAATGAAGACTGTTAAAGGATCAACAAGCGACAAGAGAAGCGACCAGTGAACGATAATAGACAGTGTGATATTGGCTTTCCAAGTTATCGTCGAACCCACGGAAGGGAAAATTAACCATTTTTTGTAGGATATAGGTAAACTCTCGGCCATAAAAGAGAAAGTTCTAAAATTAACTTTCAGGAAGAGTTTTTCATGATATCTCGAAGCTACTCCTGTCCAGAATTTTCTAGGAATAAAACATTCGGAACTCCGGAAAGATATTCGGCAGTTAGTTACTTCTGGAAGTCCCGCTTGTACAAGAAGACATACCGGAAGCGATTTAGGTTTACCGACATACTAAGTTGGTGTATTCAAGCTATGTATTTATAAGGGCCATCGCCTGGTCACACTCGATACAGAAATATTACTCTACTGATATGAAATACACGCAACCATTCAGGAAACATCGTGTAACAGTCTACTGACAGAAACTAAAAAAAATATACCTAATTACATTAATTAATTTATAGACCGATTCAAAGGTTAGATAGATTGTAATTAATTGTTCTGGACCCCACTACATCATACCAAGCCGATTGTTTCTAATAAGCTTAGCCCTTTTTTATATTTATGTCTTATTTCCCCTGGGCTGTTGTTTATGCGGCCGCATTGTGTGTCTATATTAGCTCGAGCATTCATCAAAACCCTTCGCGTGCGTTCTGACATTTTACCGTCCATAAAGGCTGCATTTTAGCATTTCCAGGTTCCAATAGGTGAGTTATTACATGCGCCGCGAGGGATTTTTAGGACTACCGGCGACCTAGATGCGAAACAACACTCTAATGTAAGGCGGTTACTTTGCGAGCATCTAGAGAATAGCCCGAGCTTTCAGGAAACCATTAGCACCCCATAGAGGGAACGGTCTAAGAATTCATGGCCCATTGACTTCACTTCGCCGTTTCCTTCATTCCACCTGAAAGAAGCTGATCGATCAACGTTTTATTTACTGTTAATTATAATTGATTCAAGTTTAGGTGCTTACTGTTTGAAGATTTGGAACGCTTGTCGTCATTAGAATAATTAAATATCATCAAAAGGTCCAATTTGTCATAAAATTGGACTAATTTTAGAACTTTGAAAACTCTGGAGATGCCTCGCTCTAAGCTCGGACTGCTAACAAGTACCTAGTAGCCTCTTCTTCTTTAAGCACGCGTTAAAAAAAAATTTGCCGCGCTTGCTATTCACTGGCCTAATTAGGTAGTTGTCTCTGCTCGTCTCCAACTTCTGCCAAATTTATAATTTAGTCGATTTTATTGAGTCCATGTGACTGGGCAAGCTCTTTATCAGCAAGTTAAAACTTTTTGTATATAAATATGTATATACTATTTACAAAGCTCCATTATGTGGAATATGAGTGATTTTCTAGCTCAGATTATTTTAAAAAGGAAATTACTTCCACTGCGGTAGATAAAGAGCATATTGCAGAAGGCTAATAATGACTGAGCAAACAAAAGCTTTACCAGTTGGATAAACAAGGAAGATCTTGCCGCCTATTCACTTTACATAAATCTCATGAGATGCTTCAGACATGTTAACTAGATGAGTACGACTCCGGCATACAAATGAGCTTGGAAATATCAAGAATTGTTAACGTGCCCGAGAATTCGGCTTCCAGTAATCCCAGACAAAACATCCTGGAACACAAGATGTCTGTGGAATGTGGTAATTTGACGTAAATGTTTCTCGTTTCTGCTTCAGTGTTTTTATGCTTATGTACTTTGTTCTCTCATCTGCTTTATTCAGACTAGACTTTGAGTTCTTTCAAATTCCAGCTATCATTAGACCGCCTCCGTGAGCTTGACTCACTATAGCTCGTTTAATTACCGTTAAATACTCCCATTTCAGTAATGTCCTGAATTTTATGTGAATAAATAACTCAAATCGCGTTGCAGTATTAATCCAATCCCTTGAAATAGTTTGCGGATTCTGTTGAAATCTTCTATTCCGCGAATGGCTCGTGGCTTACTTCATGCAACACCTATATCAGCCATTTTGGTTCATAAATAGACGAGTTACCTACCTGCGTTTGAGTCGATAAGTATAATAGAAGTTACCCGTAAAAGGGTAAATATGTTTTTAAAGAAATTCCTGCAAATGGATAACCGTCAATCGAGCTTAGATCCAATGATCGACATGCACATACAAGAGCTACCCTTGCCAGGAATATGAAAGTTTTTGGTACATCAGTATGATTCATATAAGAGAGAAGACGTGATCAGATTTGCTAAGATGAGGGGATAAGAAGTCAAATCCCATAACAAGTCAAATTTGAATACCGAAGCGAGAACACCCAGAATTTATGAACTTTATGGACCAAAATACACAAACCTTACGTACCTCTTCGCCCCATTGTCAGTGCCATTGCTACCCCGACATGTTATCTGGCCAAATATCTAACCAACCCGCTCCAACCACACGTCGGTTAGAATCCCACATAAGAGCCTGCTGGTTACTTTTTAATAAAACTTGAATTTTTAACCCTTCATTCCAGTGATATACTCGGCGGTTTTCCTCTTCACCCATTGATTCATCACATACTTCCCAGGGACATCACCACTTTAACCATGTGCTCACCACAATCTATTTTCAGTGGAATGGTGACTGCTATGAATAACTGGATGGAGTGGCTATGGGCAGTCCCTGAGTCCTGTCGTTGCCAATTTCTACATGGAATTCTTTAAACTTCGCCACCAACAAACCTTCTTGATCGTCAGTAGATATAATTGGAGAGTTCTGGAACACAAGGTCAAGGTCGTTTTAGAACTCTCCACATGTAAATGGTATATATGCTTCAAGGTCGACTCAGTTCAAGGCCGAACTATATGATCTAACCTAGCGTTAATATATTATTTCAAGGCGAAATTTTCAAGGCCGAACTGTCCACATGTAAATGGTACATATGCTTCAAGGTCGTTCTAGAATCCGCACGTGTAAATCTTCAAGGCCGAGTTATATGAATTTTTTCAAGGCCGTTTTAGAACCGGCACATGTAAATCTTCAAGGCAAAACGATTTAATTTATTTAAAAAAACTATTTTTCAAGGCCTGACAAAAATCATCAAGTAATTATTTTAAGATTATTGAATGAATTAAAAATCAGTTGTCGGGTACCTATTAGGTACTTATAATAACTTGGAGACATGAAAACAACGCTAGCAGGTGGTGTCATGTTACCCAGCTCGTCGCGCTGGTGACATCGTTATTATTATATGAATGAGAAAATTAAGCTCCGGCTAGATCATGTAGGTATTTTGTGTTATTATTTGAATCAAAATAAAGCCTCGGCTAGATCCTGTAGGTAATGTAATTCAAGCTAATAATTTATTGTAGGTTTACATAAGTCGTCAAAAGCTTTTCATTTCACATTACAGAAATTTTCTAAGCCGACTAGATTTACGGCCGCCAAATCGGTTATTTTTCAAGGTTGGAAAGGTGTGAACTGCATGTAATGATGAAGGATAAATTATTTCAAAGTCCCAGCACATGTAATTTTGAAGACCAAGATCAAACATATTGATATGACGTAAATTTCAAGGTAAACAATTCAAGGCCTGGCATTAGAATTGGCATATGTAAATCTTCAAGGCCAATTCATATGGTGATTTTACATGTGAGAGTTCTGGAACGCCTTGACGAATGATTCAAGGTCGTGTAATATAGCATCAAAACTTTAAAGATTATATTTATTAATTCAAGGTTGAACCGCCTCACCCGCCCCCTGACCAAGTCATATATGTAAAAAAATGGATGTGCAAAAATAATTTATAATAATCAGTCGTAAAAGTACCTACATAAAGATCAAGATTAAAAATAATAATTATTTCAAGATTATTCAATAAAAATTCGAGTATTATTTTTTAATAAGCTATCAGGAAAATATACCTACTTCATGTAAGTATTTATTCGCGTATAGCAGGTGCGGTGTCAAGTTTCAATCACTTCTCCGCCGGTCGCATATTATTCCATACAATTATGGCATCGCTAATTTTATTAATAATTAAATCGAGGCGCTAGAGCATGTAATATTCGAGGGTTTATTGATCATACATTTTAGCTCGACCTAATTTATTAAGAAATTTTTGTTTTTCAAAATCAGTCTAATTTTAAGAAATTCTATTCCAAGATCGGTCTAACAAAATCTTCAAGCTAAAGCATTAAAAAATTCAAATAATATCTTCCAAGGTCGATCACCATTATAAGTTCATAACGGTTCCTAAATGTAATTAGGAATCGATTATAATAATTTTAAATAAAATAAATAGTCTAATCGTGTTAGAAGAGAGTTCATTCCAACGCTCCACTAGAATGACTAGATCATATTACACCCCGGTGATGGCGAGCACATACCTACATATTATTCATATACCATCAAAAATTATTTTCACATTGAATTTTCAAGGTGTTTTGTATTTGACCAAGATGTATGAATGTCACTATTTGGAAAAATCAGATATTTATAATAAATAATTAATGGGGATGCCAATACCATGTAAACAGACAGGTGCTAGGTAAAAAGCTATAGGAGAAAAAAATTCGGAGTTAATAAACGGAGAACAAGTAAAGCATTTGAAAATGATCGCGTCCCCAAGCAAGCAGCCTACACAGGTTGCCTCAAAGCAAGCCGCATCCACACTTCACTGATGGATCATTGTAGATCATCGAACATAGTAAGGTGGGCAGTCGCCTGGGCTAGAGAAAGCATTAATCGGTGAATATTAAAAATATAGAGAGACAGCGTTGCAAGAGTTACATAGATTAAGCGAGATAAACGGAAACCGGTTGGGGAAAAATCAAAGTAGCTGCCACCGGCAAGCCGCCTCCAGCAAGTCGCCTCCAGCAAGCCGCGAAACCGGTTGGGGAAAAATCAAAGTAGCTGCCACCGGCAAGCCGCCTCCAGCAAGCCGCCTCCAGCAAGCCGCCTCAACAGGTTGCTCCTGAAAACTGTCTCCACAGGTCGATCCTGCAACAATCACCCTAAAGTATACGGAAGGTGGAATGTATACATTATACCTATTATATTGAAAAGCTATAAGAGAAAAAATCCGAAGCTATAGAAAATAGTGACCACCACCGTCAATGATGGATCATTGTAGATCATCGAACATAGTAGATAAGTTTAAGATTGGTAATCATAATGAGCTAGAGAAAACATTCATCGGTGAATAATAGATGGACAACGTAGCCAGAGTTAATAGATTTATTGAGATAAACGGAAACAGGTTGGGGAAAAATCGAAGCATGAAAATTCGGCAAATAAAAATAATTAATATATTGGTAGTTGAAGAATGGCTAGAAAACACGGCAATTATCGTGGAAGTCCTGATTATCTTCTTCTATTTTTATGGGATTAGACACCTATGTGCATATAGCCAGAAGTTCTGATTAATAAATCGAATTGTAAAAATTATCGAGAGGATTTAATGGCTATTTACCTACGCTTCAGAATCGACTGCTAAGAGACAATAAATGCGAGGAAACTCACATTAGAATGAGATTTCTCTATTATACGGCTCGAAAATAATTAAATAGAGAAATCTGCGCTAGAATAAGATGGTGATATAAAGGTAATTAATTTGAATCCTTTAGGTGAATCATCTAAGGGAATGTTTGAAAAAATGTTAGCTTATGCGGGGTGTGTGAAAATAATGTATAATCCATCCCACCGCTATAGTCGTAAAAGTATTCATAATTACGAAATAATTATAGGTCGTATAAGATAGCCGTGCAAATAGTATCAAATCGATGGTGACAAACATAGAGAATCACAAAACCGATCGTGAAAATTATAAAATTATGATGGAAAGTTATGAAAAAATTCTGCAAGTCCTGAGCAGTGATGATTTGTATTAGTGGAAAAATTATCCTACAAATCTTAGTTAGCTTAGAGGAACTTTAAAATTAAATCTGAATTGTAATCACAATGTAAGAAATAAATAATTGAACACAAGACATCATTAATTGGTGTATTGAACAAATCTAATTACTGTAGTACCTACTATGTATGAAATGAAGTTTTAGAAGTTGCTTAACCATAAAATAATAGGTCAATATTTGAAATCATTGATAATAAGCTCGGTGATGTATAAATGGGGATATTAAATTCACAGAGTATAAGGAATTCATGCCACGATAAGGATCACATATCTACACACGATTTAAACTGAGATAAAACCAAAGTAAAGTTGACACTAAATTGGATACCCTCTCGAGAACGAGAAAATTTCTAAGCATGCAAAAGACGAAAACAGAGGTCAATGTTAGAATTTTTTTTTTAATACTACCCCTTCACTTTTTCCTAAATAACTTCATTTAAAGTCTGATAATCATCAAACTTTACAGAAAACATCTCTTTAATAGTTTACATGTATAAATATTATTTTTGAATGATGCCATTAAAAATATGCTATTTTGACCAAATTATATTATAAGCGGTTTATCAACCCCCTCAACTTTTAGCTAAATTACCTGGCTTAATTATAATCCGATTACCTTCGGAGTTTCTTTGATTTTTATCGCAAAGCAAAAACTACAAAATGATGCAGTCTTGGGGTAGAAGGTTACAACCCCTGCATCTAATACAGAAATATCAACCCCCTAAACTGTTAGCTAAATTATCTAGCTTATTATTTATAATCCGATTTCCTTCGGATTTTTTTTTTAATTTAATTGTAAAGCAAAAGCTACAACATGGTGCAGTTTTTGGGTAGAAGGTTACGACCCCTGCATCTCTTACAGTCACATGATGGTTAAGTAAATTTAGAAAAATATTTTGGAATGAAGACTTATATCAAAATGTTTGAAACAATTGAAACTCTGTTGAAGAAAAAAGTTCTTATGTTAAGACTACATACCTAAATAATTTTCTTCGATCATTCTAACAGATTAATCGAAATAATTTATAAATTTAATGACTAAATGCGGTGAATTTTTTTGATAGTATTTTTATTATTTTATTATCATATCGCATTACGATATTTAGTTTTAAAGGTGTAATAAAACAAAAAATAAATATACATAATTATTATTTTAAGAAAATATTTACAAATATTCAAAATTTACAAAATTACCTTAATTAACTTAAATAATATATAAATAAATCTATACATCTATAAATACATTTAACTTAAACTAAGCGTTAAGTAGATGATATCCAACACATTCGTCCAGGGTTACACACTCCAGAGCTTCAACCTCTCCACCGGCTATGGCTCGGTCCAACCAATGCCAGAGAGAATCCGGTAGTCGTCGCACCACGTCCTGTAGGTGATGAATGCACCCTTGCCGGTAGATTTCCTGGAGGGTGCAGAAGACGCAATAGCTGACGTTGCTGCACAGCCAGCAGGCAGTTTCAGCCACTTCGTATCGCTGCGTGTCTTCTGCTGGGTCCCCCATTTGCTTGGAAGTTATTGACAGAATTTGGAACTGCAAGGACATCTCCTCCATCGCCTTCCTTACTCTCTCTACCGGTTCCAATAACATCTCCTCGGCTGGACTCACATAACCGCTGTCTGAAGACATCCTGAACTCTGGATTCTTACACACTGACTGATCTGGCTATTTATACAATAATACCGCTCTAGCGAAAATCTTCAAGCTTTAAAATATTGAGAAAAATTATTCAAATAATATTTTTCAAGGCTAGAGTCGATCAGCATTATAAGTTCATAAGAGTTCATAAGAGTTCCTAAATATAATAATGTTTTGAAATCATTGATTGAAATCAATGTTTTGTTATATTTAGGTATATTAAAGGTGCAGATGGTAGATCAGATGTCATAATTTATTATGATAGTCTGAATCTGAACCTACTTTCCACTTAGTATTTATTTATTTATTGCTACTTTATGAGCTTAAAGGGTTGTTAAAAAGTGGATAATAAAGGATTATTATTATTATTATTATTATAATTAGGAATCGATTATAATAATTTTAAATTAAATAAATAACAGTCCTTCCACAATCCTGTTAGAAGAGATTTTATTCCAACGCTCCACTAGAACGAGTAGATCATATTACACCCCGGTACTGAGGAGCTCATACCTACATAAAATGTATTATGCATATGACATCTAAAATTATTTTCACATTAAATTTTCAAGATGTGTTGTATTTGACCGAGTATGTATGATTTTCTCTATTTTATCCACGGAAAAATCTGATATTCATAGTAAATAATTAATGGGAATGCCAATACCTACCATGTAAACAGACAGGTGCTAGGTAAAAAGCTATAGGAGAAAAAAATTCGGAGTTAATGAACGGAAAACAAGTGAACCATTTGAAAATTATGGCGCCCCATCCCCAAGCAAGCCGCCACCGGCTAGCCGCCTCCACACATCAATGCTGGATCATTGTAGCATTGTGTATTACACGCACCAACTAACCAATAATTAATATATTGGTAGTTAAAGAATGGCTATAAAGCATGTCAATTATCGTGGAAGTTACAATTAATTCACAATCAAGACGAGGAGAAATTAGGATTTTGTGATTTTTGTGATTTTGTGATAGACTCCACTGTTTGCACACAGACGATCAAGAGAAAAAAATGTCTGCCAGATCTGGGCGGTATGAGGGAAATCAAATATTTCCCCAGGACAAGCGGTTTTCACAGCATCCAAGCGTAAGGGTTGGTCAGATGCTCTCGGCCAATGTAACTAAGAGATTGTGCCCGTCTTAATATTCGTGCTGAACCGAATATGAAACACTTGTTCGGGAAATGAGCTAATCATCAGTTTAGCTCATGTAAATTGTAACTTGGCTAGATATACCTACCCAAAAAGAACGAATTAATCATCTCAAATAATCGTTTTACGTAATCAAGAACGCAACTAGCAGACGAATTACGTTGGAAATGTGAAGTAGATTTTTATAGGGAAATAAACGTTGTTGCAATTTAGGCCGCACACCCACAACGTCACAAATTGATGATGTAAATCTCCTTCGAGCTAGTCTCAAACAACAACCAACAACTACCGCCGAAGATACAAATCAGCTGTGACTGAAGCATGCTTCTTGCTTGGCTGGAGCGCTTCAAGCTTCAATTACGCTCCCAAATCAGTATTAGTAGAAAGCATCATAAAATGTGTTTATGAGTTCAGTAATGCCAACCTAATCGAAGGGTTAAAATGTTGACCGACCTCCCGAGCTAATCAGAAAATAATAGGTAACATTTGAAATCATTAATAATAAGCTTGGTGATATAATATAAACGGGGTCATTAAAATTACCGAGTACAAGAAATTCATACCCCCATAAGGATCATAATATTATCTACATGTGTTATTTAAACTGAGATGAAACTAGAGTAAAATTGATGACACTAAATTGTTTAGCCTCTCGAGAGCGAGAAAATTTTGCAACGAATGAAAACAGAGGTCGATGTAATATAGGTGTGAAAAACATTGAATAATCATTAGCCGAATATGAAAAAGGTGTCAAATCAAAAATAATAATAATTGGTGATTAATAAATCTCAAATGGTGGGTACTCGCTCGTGGAATAGGTAAATATAATAATTAGATGGATCAGTATTATAATCAAAATAAAGTGAAAATAATTCTAATCGAATCGCACCCGTATTATTGTTATAAAACTAATATCTACTTTAAAGTATAGGTATTACTGTACGTGTACGTATGATTTAACAAAATAATACTTTAGGTAGGTACCACCCATGTTGCGTTGTGGTCTAACTTTCAGAACCTATCAGGTTGATATAAATTTAAAATCATTCAACTTACCGATTCATATCTAATTAAATGAAATTATGGGAAAACTCATAATTTATGTTTGCTGTTAGGAATATGTTGAGAAATAAAAAGAATAATTGCAGTAAATTTATTTAAAATAAATATTTCTCCGACTAATAATTTTCGGTAGTTGTTATCAGAGGAATCAGATAAGGGAGCCACCATCGGTCATGTGTCATACACAGAGGTGATGGTGCTGGCTGACATGCTCGTGTGCTAGTCGCTTTGATTATTTTGTTTTAAATAAACGGCACACGTTTATGAAGAGGGTAGATAGGGTGACGAATAATGTGCAGGTGTATTGTGGTGAATATTATGTCTTAAATTCTATCACTACTTTGAATGTTGGTACAGTTGAGAAGAGTATAGTCACCACTGGTAAAGCGGCTCACACAACTCTAACCCACCCCCAGATAATCTGAAATAACAAAATAACAAAGTCACACAGCAGCCAAATACGATAAAATTATGAGATGGAAAAATGAGAAGAGCAGCGTACGTAGGCAGTTATAGTCCTGTTACTATAGGAAAGCGAATAAATTCTTACTGCGCAGAAAGGGTGGGTACCGTCTCCGACTCCATAAATATTTTTTGTCCAATATCAACAATGTTAGTCGGTGTCCACGTTAAAAAAAAAAAAAAAAAAAAAAAAAAAAAAAAAAAAAAAAAAAAAACAAAAAAAATAAAGCTGATAAGAGTATCTCCGCCATTCATCGAACGTGTAAATTCTTATAGTGGCGGTTAGCAAAGCTCGCAAGATGCGTAGCTCACGCCCAGCCTTCGCCTTCCTATAAAAATCAGACAGTACCTACATTACAACATGGTGGGTACACCGGCCGTGTTCGCCATAGCTATAATAATTAGATAATAACTAAAACATTTATAGACTTGCCCAGCAATATGTAGGCCATTAGAAACTGAATGTAGAAAAAACACCCAGCCTTAGTGGATGTCTACGGTATAAGAGAAGAATGTAAAGATTGGACCGATGCGTGTATTTAGATGGTCTGTTTATACAACGAAGTGTATCTGATAATACTGTCAAAGGAGACTGACAATGATTTGTACGCTTCCAAGCAGCCCGTTGACCGAGATCCCGCTATGAAATTCACCCTGAAATAATAAGATTAAGCTACATTAGATTACAATCTAAAAGATACTAAATAGCCGTAGGTACGCGAGTGGGTATATGTACTCCAAACATCTTAATAAAATTACAAATTTCAATTATGAAATAATCATATAATATGCGAATAGGTGAAAATGAATAGGCACACCCTATAGAGATTCACCCGGTGATGAAGAATTATCTCGTTTAGAGCAATTCATAAACATGTTAACATCAACTCGTAGGACAAAATGCAAACACACCGAAGCCGAACGGTGGGTGCATTCACAAGCATAGAGAGAATCCGCGTCGCAGCATACAGGATAGGTAAGCTGGCTAAATGGGAAAGCGGATGGAAGCCACCGGTCTAGAACATATCTGATCGCATCAATTGTAAATGAAGATTATTATAATTAAATCCGACTCTGGATCTAGTATCGAATAAAAAAAAAATCAAGAAGCATATCAATCGCATAAATATAGTGCATATTAACCCATCGACTCCCTATATCGGCTCCGCATGAACCCCGGTCAGCTCGGTAAAATATCACAGAGCTCCGGTCAGCTCGATTAAATATTACAGAGCCCTGGTCAGATCATAAAGTCTTACAATTCGATAATCTTTCAGTTAGCATGTTGCCTTTGTAGTTGTTGTAATATTTTATGATCTGACCAGGGCTCTGTAATATTTAATCGAGCTGACCGGAGCTCTGTGATATTTTACCGAGCTGACCGGGGTTCATGCGGAGCCGATAGGGAGTCGATGGGTTAATATGCACTATATTTATGCGATTGATATGCTTCTTGATTTTTTTTTTATTCGATACTAGATCCAGAGTCGGATTTAATTATAATAATCTTCATTTACAATTGATGCGATCAGATATGTTCTAGACCGGTGGCTTCCATCCGCTTTCCCATTTAGCCAGCTTACCTATCCTGTATGCTGCGACGCGGATTCTCTCTATGCTTGTGAATGCACCCACCGTTCGGCTTCGGTGTGTTTGCATTTTGTCCTACGAGTTGATGTTAACATGTTTATGAATTGCTCTAAACGAGATAATTCTTCATCACCGGGTGAATCTCTATAGGGTGTGCCTATTCATTTTCACCTATTCGCATATTATATGATTATTTCATAATTGAAATTTGTAATTTTATTAAGATGTTTGGAGTACATATACCCACTCGCGTACCTACGGCTATTTAGTATCTTTTAGATTGTAATCTAATGTAGCTTAATCTTATTATTTCAGGGTGAATTTCATAGCGGGATCTCGGTCAACGGGCTGCTTGGAAGCGTACAAATCATTGTCAGTCTCCTTTGACAGTATTATCAGATACACTTCGTTGTATAAACAGACCATCTAAATACACGCATCGGTCCAATCTTTACATTCTTCTCTTATACCGTAGACATCCACTAAGGCTGGGTGTTTTTTCTACATTCAGTTTCTAATGGCCTACATATTGCTGGGCAAGTCTATAAATGTTTTAGTTATTATCTAATTATTATAGCTATGGCGAACACGGCCGGTGTACCCACCATGTTGTAATGTAGGTACTGTCTGATTTTTATAGGAAGGCGAAGGCTGGGCGTGAGCTACGCATCTTGCGAGCTTTGCTAACCGCCACTATAAGAATTTACACGTTCGATGAATGGCGGAGATACTCTTATCAGCTTTATCTTGTTTGTTTTTTTTTTTTTTTTTTTTTTTTTTTTTTTTTTTTTTTTTTTTTTTTTTAACGTGGACACCGACTAACATTGTTGATATTGGACAAAAAATATTTATGGAGTCGGAGACGGTACCCACCCTTTCTGCGCAGTAAGAATTTATTCGCTTTCCTATAGTAACAGGACTATAACTGCCTACGTACGCTGCTCTTCTCATTTTTCCATCTCATAATTTTATCGTATTTGGCTGCTGTGTGACTTTGTTATTTTGTTATTTCAGATTATCTGGGGGTGGGTTAGAGTTGTGTGAGCCGCTTTACCAGTGGTGACTATACTCTTCTCAACTGTACCAACATTCAAAGTAGTGATAGAATTTAAGACATAATATTCACCACAATACACCTGCACATTATTCGTCACCCTATCTACCCTCTTCATAAACGTGTGCCGTTTATTTAAAACAAAATAATCAAAGCGACTAGCACACGAGCATGTCAGCCAGCACCATCACCTCTGTGTATGACACATGACCGATGGTGGCTCCCTTATCTGATTCCTCTGATAACAACTACCGAAAATTATTAGTCGGAGAAATATTTATTTTAAATAAATTTACTGCAATTATTCTTTTTATTTCTCAACATATTCCTAACAGCAAACATAAATTATGAGTTTTCCCATAATTTCATTTAATTAGATATGAATCGGTAAGTTGAATGATTTTAAATTTATATCAACCTGATAGGTTCTGAAAGTTAGACCACAACGCAACATGGGTGGTACCTACCTAAAGTATTATTTTGTTAAATCATACGTACACGTACAGTAATACCTATACTTTAAAGTAGATATTAGTTTTATAACAATAATACGGGTGCGATTCGATTAGAATTATTTTCACTTTATTTTGATTATAATACTGATCCATCTAATTATTATATTTACCTATTCCACGAGCGAGTACCCACCATTTGAGATTTATTAATCACCAATTATTATTATTTTTGATTTGACACCTTTTTCATATTCGGCTAATGATTATTCAATGTTTTTCACACCTATATTACATCGACCTCTGTTTTCATTCGTTGCAAAATTTTCTCGCTCTCGAGAGGCTAAACAATTTAGTGTCATCAATTTTACTCTAGTTTCATCTCAGTTTAAATAACACATGTAGATAATATTATGATCCTTATGGGGGTATGAATTTCTTGTACTCGGTAATTTTAATGACCCCGTTTATATTATATCACCAAGCTTATTATTAATGATTTCAAATGTTACCTATTATTTTCTGATTAGCTCGGGAGGTCGGTCAACATTTTAACCCTTCGATTAGGTTGGCATTACTGAACTCATAAACACATTTTATGATGCTTTCTACTAATACTGATTTGGGAGCGTAATTGAAGCTTGAAGCGCTCCAGCCAAGCAAGAAGCATGCTTCAGTCACAGCTGATTTGTATCTTCGGCGGTAGTTGTTGGTTGTTGTTTGAGACTAGCTCGAAGGAGATTTACATCATCAATTTGTGACGTTGTGGGTGTGCGGCCTAAATTGCAACAACGTTTATTTCCCTATAAAAATCTACTTCACATTTCCAACGTAATTCGTCTGCTAGTTGCGTTCTTGATTACGTAAAACGATTATTTGAGATGATTAATTCGTTCTTTTTGGGTAGGTATATCTAGCCAAGTTACAATTTACATGAGCTAAACTGATGATTAGCTCATTTCCCGAACAAGTGTTTCATATTCGGTTCAGCACGAATATTAAGACGGGCACAATCTCTTAGTTACATTGGCCGAGAGCATCTGACCAACCCTTACGCTTGGATGCTGTGAAAACCGCTTGTCCTGGGGAAATATTTGATTTCCCTCATACCGCCCAGATCTGGCAGACATTTTTTTCTCTTGATCGTCTGTGTGCAAACAGTGGAGTCTATCACAAAATCACAAAAATCACAAAATCCTAATTTCTCCTCGTCTTGATTGTGAATTAATTGTAACTTCCACGATAATTGACATGCTTTATAGCCATTCTTTAACTACCAATATATTAATTATTGGTTAGTTGGTGCGTGTAATACACAATGCTACAATGATCCAGCATTGATGTGTGGAGGCGGCTAGCCGGTGGCGGCTTGCTTGGGGATGGGGCGCCATAATTTTCAAATGGTTCACTTGTTTTCCGTTCATTAACTCCGAATTTTTTTCTCCTATAGCTTTTTACCTAGCACCTGTCTGTTTACATGGTAGGTATTGGCATTCCCATTAATTATTTACTATGAATATCAGATTTTTCCGTGGATAAAATAGAGAAAATCATACATACTCGGTCAAATACAACACATCTTGAAAATTTAATGTGAAAATAATTTTAGATGTCATATGCATAATACATTTTATGTAGGTATGAGCTCCTCAGTACCGGGGTGTAATATGATCTACTCGTTCTAGTGGAGCGTTGGAATAAAATCTCTTCTAACAGGATTGTGGAAGGACTGTTATTTATTTAATTTAAAATTATTATAATCGATTCCTAATTATAATAATAATAATAATAATAATCCTTTATTATCCACTTTTTAACAACCCTTTAAGCTCATAAAGTAGCAATAAATAAATAAATACTAAGTGGAAAGTAGGTTCAGATTCAGACTATCATAATAAATTATGACATCTGATCTACCATCTGCACCTTTAATATACCTAAATATAACAAAACATTGATTTCAATCAATGATTTCAAAACATTATTATATTTAGGAACTCTTATGAACTCTTATGAACTTATAATGCTGATCGACTCTAGCCTTGAAAAATATTATTTGAATAATTTTTCTCAATATTTTAAAGCTTGAAGATTTTCGCTAGAGCGGTATTATTGTATAAATAGCCAGATCAGTCAGTGTGTAAGAATCCAGAGTTCAGGATGTCTTCAGACAGCGGCTATGTGAGTCCAGCCGAGGAGATGTTATTGGAACCGGTAGAGAGAGTAAGGAAGGCGATGGAGGAGATGTCCTTGCAGTTCCAAATTCTGTCAATAACTTCCAAGCAAATGGGGGACCCAGCAGAAGACACGCAGCGATACGAAGTGGCTGAAACTGCCTGCTGGCTGTGCAGCAACGTCAGCTATTGCGTCTTCTGCACCCTCCAGGAAATCTACCGGCAAGGGTGCATTCATCACCTACAGGACGTGGTGCGACGACTACCGGATTCTCTCTGGCATTGGTTGGACCGAGCCATAGCCGGTGGAGAGGTTGAAGCTCTGGAGTGTGTAACCCTGGACGAATGTGTTGGATATCATCTACTTAACGCTTAGTTTAAGTTAAATGTATTTATAGATGTATAGATTTATTTATATATTATTTAAGTTAATTAAGGTAATTTTGTAAATTTTGAATATTTGTAAATATTTTCTTAAAATAATAATTATGTATATTTATTTTTTGTTTTATTACACCTTTAAAACTAAATATCGTAATGCGATATGATAATAAAATAATAAAAATACTATCAAAAAAATTCACCGCATTTAGTCATTAAATTTATAAATTATTTCGATTAATCTGTTAGAATGATCGAAGAAAATTATTTAGGTATGTAGTCTTAACATAAGAACTTTTTTCTTCAACAGAGTTTCAATTGTTTCAAACATTTTGATATAAGTCTTCATTCCAAAATATTTTTCTAAATTTACTTAACCATCATGTGACTGTAAGAGATGCAGGGGTCGTAACCTTCTACCCAAAAACTGCACCATGTTGTAGCTTTTGCTTTACAATTAAATTAAAAAAAAAATCCGAAGGAAATCGGATTATAAATAATAAGCTAGATAATTTAGCTAACAGTTTAGGGGGTTGATATTTCTGTATTAGATGCAGGGGTTGTAACCTTCTACCCCAAGACTGCATCATTTTGTAGTTTTTGCTTTGCGATAAAAATCAAAGAAACTCCGAAGGTAATCGGATTATAATTAAGCCAGGTAATTTAGCTAAAAGTTGAGGGGGTTGATAAACCGCTTATAATATAATTTGGTCAAAATAGCATATTTTTAATGGCATCATTCAAAAATAATATTTATACATGTAAACTATTAAAGAGATGTTTTCTGTAAAGTTTGATGATTATCAGACTTTAAATGAAGTTATTTAGGAAAAAGTGAAGGGGTAGTATTAAAAAAAAAATTCTAACATTGACCTCTGTTTTCGTCTTTTGCATGCTTAGAAATTTTCTCGTTCTCGAGAGGGTATCCAATTTAGTGTCAACTTTACTTTGGTTTTATCTCAGTTTAAATCGTGTGTAGATATGTGATCCTTATCGTGGCATGAATTCCTTATACTCTGTGAATTTAATATCCCCATTTATACATCACCGAGCTTATTATCAATGATTTCAAATATTGACCTATTATTTTATGGTTAAGCAACTTCTAAAACTTCATTTCATACATAGTAGGTACTACAGTAATTAGATTTGTTCAATACACCAATTAATGATGTCTTGTGTTCAATTATTTATTTCTTACATTGTGATTACAATTCAGATTTAATTTTAAAGTTCCTCTAAGCTAACTAAGATTTGTAGGATAATTTTTCCACTAATACAAATCATCACTGCTCAGGACTTGCAGAATTTTTTCATAACTTTCCATCATAATTTTATAATTTTCACGATCGGTTTTGTGATTCTCTATGTTTGTCACCATCGATTTGATACTATTTGCACGGCTATCTTATACGACCTATAATTATTTCGTAATTATGAATACTTTTACGACTATAGCGGTGGGATGGATTATACATTATTTTCACACACCCCGCATAAGCTAACATTTTTTCAAACATTCCCTTAGATGATTCACCTAAAGGATTCAAATTAATTACCTTTATATCACCATCTTATTCTAGCGCAGATTTCTCTATTTAATTATTTTCGAGCCGTATAATAGAGAAATCTCATTCTAATGTGAGTTTCCTCGCATTTATTGTCTCTTAGCAGTCGATTCTGAAGCGTAGGTAAATAGCCATTAAATCCTCTCGATAATTTTTACAATTCGATTTATTAATCAGAACTTCTGGCTATATGCACATAGGTGTCTAATCCCATAAAAATAGAAGAAGATAATCAGGACTTCCACGATAATTGCCGTGTTTTCTAGCCATTCTTCAACTACCAATATATTAATTATTTTTATTTGCCGAATTTTCATGCTTCGATTTTTCCCCAACCTGTTTCCGTTTATCTCAATAAATCTATTAACTCTGGCTACGTTGTCCATCTATTATTCACCGATGAATGTTTTCTCTAGCTCATTATGATTACCAATCTTAAACTTATCTACTATGTTCGATGATCTACAATGATCCATCATTGACGGTGGTGGTCACTATTTTCTATAGCTTCGGATTTTTTCTCTTATAGCTTTTCAATATAATAGGTATAATGTATACATTCCACCTTCCGTATACTTTAGGGTGATTGTTGCAGGATCGACCTGTGGAGACAGTTTTCAGGAGCAACCTGTTGAGGCGGCTTGCTGGAGGCGGCTTGCTGGAGGCGGCTTGCCGGTGGCAGCTACTTTGATTTTTCCCCAACCGGTTTCGCGGCTTGCTGGAGGCGACTTGCTGGAGGCGGCTTGCCGGTGGCAGCTACTTTGATTTTTCCCCAACCGGTTTCCGTTTATCTCGCTTAATCTATGTAACTCTTGCAACGCTGTCTCTCTATATTTTTAATATTCACCGATTAATGCTTTCTCTAGCCCAGGCGACTGCCCACCTTACTATGTTCGATGATCTACAATGATCCATCAGTGAAGTGTGGATGCGGCTTGCTTTGAGGCAACCTGTGTAGGCTGCTTGCTTGGGGACGCGATCATTTTCAAATGCTTTACTTGTTCTCCGTTTATTAACTCCGAATTTTTTTCTCCTATAGCTTTTTACCTAGCACCTGTCTGTTTACATGGTATTGGCATCCCCATTAATTATTTATTATAAATATCTGATTTTTCCAAATAGTGACATTCATACATCTTGGTCAAATACAAAACACCTTGAAAATTCAATGTGAAAATAATTTTTGATGGTATATGAATAATATGTAGGTATGTGCTCGCCATCACCGGGGTGTAATATGATCTAGTCATTCTAGTGGAGCGTTGGAATGAACTCTCTTCTAACACGATTAGACTATTTATTTTATTTAAAATTATTATAATCGATTCCTAATTACATTTAGGAACCGTTATGAACTTATAATGGTGATCGACCTTGGAAGATATTATTTGAATTTTTTAATGCTTTAGCTTGAAGATTTTGTTAGACCGATCTTGGAATAGAATTTCTTAAAATTAGACTGATTTTGAAAAACAAAAATTTCTTAATAAATTAGGTCGAGCTAAAATGTATGATCAATAAACCCTCGAATATTACATGCTCTAGCGCCTCGATTTAATTATTAATAAAATTAGCGATGCCATAATTGTATGGAATAATATGCGACCGGCGGAGAAGTGATTGAAACTTGACACCGCACCTGCTATACGCGAATAAATACTTACATGAAGTAGGTATATTTTCCTGATAGCTTATTAAAAAATAATACTCGAATTTTTATTGAATAATCTTGAAATAATTATTATTTTTAATCTTGATCTTTATGTAGGTACTTTTACGACTGATTATTATAAATTATTTTTGCACATCCATTTTTTTACATATATGACTTGGTCAGGGGGCGGGTGAGGCGGTTCAACCTTGAATTAATAAATATAATCTTTAAAGTTTTGATGCTATATTACACGACCTTGAATCATTCGTCAAGGCGTTCCAGAACTCTCACATGTAAAATCACCATATGAATTGGCCTTGAAGATTTACATATGCCAATTCTAATGCCAGGCCTTGAATTGTTTACCTTGAAATTTACGTCATATCAATATGTTTGATCTTGGTCTTCAAAATTACATGTGCTGGGACTTTGAAATAATTTATCCTTCATCATTACATGCAGTTCACACCTTTCCAACCTTGAAAAATAACCGATTTGGCGGCCGTAAATCTAGTCGGCTTAGAAAATTTCTGTAATGTGAAATGAAAAGCTTTTGACGACTTATGTAAACCTACAATAAATTATTAGCTTGAATTACATTACCTACAGGATCTAGCCGAGGCTTTATTTTGATTCAAATAATAACACAAAATACCTACATGATCTAGCCGGAGCTTAATTTTCTCATTCATATAATAATAACGATGTCACCAGCGCGACGAGCTGGGTAACATGACACCACCTGCTAGCGTTGTTTTCATGTCTCCAAGTTATTATAAGTACCTAATAGGTACCCGACAACTGATTTTTAATTCATTCAATAATCTTAAAATAATTACTTGATGATTTTTGTCAGGCCTTGAAAAATAGTTTTTTTAAATAAATTAAATCGTTTTGCCTTGAAGATTTACATGTGCCGGTTCTAAAACGGCCTTGAAAAAATTCATATAACTCGGCCTTGAAGATTTACACGTGCGGATTCTAGAACGACCTTGAAGCATATGTACCATTTACATGTGGACAGTTCGGCCTTGAAAATTTCGCCTTGAAATAATATATTAACGCTAGGTTAGATCATATAGTTCGGCCTTGAACTGAGTCGACCTTGAAGCATATATACCATTTACATGTGGAGAGTTCTAAAACGACCTTGACCTTGTGTTCCAGAACTCTCCAATTATATCTACTATCGTCATTTTTGGCAACATGGAAAAAAACCCTGGAAGTACTTCTTCGCCGTATCAAAAGTATTCAACCCCGCATTTGATTCACGATGGAAATAGAAAAAGACGAAAAAGTACTTCCTTTGATGTACTCGTTGACAGGAAAGAAAATGGCACCTTGGAGGGCACATAATTTACCGAAAACTAACACCCACAGATCGGTATTTTCACAAAAGCTCAAACTACCATCCAGACCAATAAAGAGCAGTTATAAAAACCCTGGTGAATCGTGCTGGTGCGTTCAGAATTTGCCAGACACAACACCCACAAGAGAGCTCGCCTACCTAGATAATGGTCTGCAGGCAAATGGTACACCGCTCAAAAAACCAGGAGAGCTTAACGACCCAGAGCCCAACATCCCCCACACTCAGCGAACAACTACCAAGAGTTTTGTGAACGGAATTTCTCTCTTATAAGTCACCGTCATCGGTAAACTCCTACAGCGCCAAGACGTCAAAGCCATCTTTAAACCCATACAATAAGTTCCTCACTTTCTTCCGCTGGAGTTTATGGCATACCCCACTTTTGAAAAAACGAAAATCCTGTCCACTACTTCACACTATTACACCCGATTACATCGTCAATCTATTGAAATTTATAGACATCCAAATAACTCCAACCGTCAGGAGGAAGAAATGCAACTGAGATTCAGTCAGTGCCAGTCTATGACATCCTTAGAGAGACTGGTGGTCGTTGTTGTGGTGGAGAGCTAGTGGAGGGGATGTGATGTCACCAGACCATCACCCTACAAATGGGAGCGCTCAAGTCACATTTTTGTTTACTCATTTATCAAACCCAAATCCAGTAATGACGGTTGTTGCAATAACAGATATGTGTGATCTACACACAAGTTCTTGTCATCGCGATCTAATTACCCGACCAATGTGAGGAATTATAGGTAGAGTGGTTTTAATGAGTTCTGCATACTGCAAAAATCTTCTTGTCTTTACTTGACAAAGCCAGTGACCATCGCAACCTCTCTTTGGATTTGGGGCACGTTCAAAATCGTTTTCAACCACATTTTTCACCTGCCTAACCAAATAAACAAACAATCCTTCATCCAACTTATAGTAGTTAGTTTGTAATCACTTCTGTTTGTATTTCGTAGCAATAATTGAACATGATTTCCAGTCTGCAACCAGTTTCAACGTGGCGTCTTCTCGATGCTGGGAGCGGTGTCGCCGGACTCTTTCGACACGCTTCATTCGTACAGCAACACCTTCCAGATGCCCTTCGTCACGCCCTGGTTCCCGGAGAAAGTCTTGGCGCCGTCGTCAGGTTTCCTAGACTACGCTATCTCCATGCGTCCTGAGTATCATCAAGCAATTATCGACACCGTCCGCTATTACGGCTGGCCAAGAATCGTCTATCTTTACGATTCTAATGACGGTAAGTACGAAGGTACTTATACGCGGAATGTCGTAAAAAAAAAGCAAACGAGGTTATCAATCAACATCAAAATTTTCATTTGTTTATAACTCATAACAACCTAGTCAATGTAAACTGTAACTGTAAAAACCATTCTTACTGGATTTTTCAGGAAATATGAAAATGTACAGGGTGTACTATTAAAAAAAAATTGAGGCTTCAAAAATGCCGAATAAAAATTTGAAGTCGAGATCTTGAGCTTTTTTTTTGAACGTTTTCTCTGAATAGTGAATTTTATTCCATAGGTACGTTCCACATTGTAAAGTAAGGGGTTGACAACATAATTACCTAGTTTTCTATGTATAGGACTGATTAATCGCTCTACATATAAAGTTTATTAGGGATTTTCCTCAGTTCATAAATTTTGTAATATTAATGAGAAAATGTGAGACAATACACATAAGCGAAACCTCATTAAAAGTTAAACTATGGATCAATTAAAATTTTATGCAGTCGCGATTTTATTTCTTCCTGTTAGGTATACAGAGAGGTAGGTGTTTTAAAATGGCATAAAGTAATTAAAAGTTCGTGTCGCGTTGAGTTTTTAATATTTTCAGGGACTTGCAAGAGCCAGTGAATTAATTCCGAAATGAAATTTTATAGCTCGTGTTAAGAGTATGAATTTTAATTGCAAAAAGCAGCAATAAATGAAAAATATTACATTGAAACAAACGTAAAAGGGAAGCTTTATGAACTTCATATATGCATTGTAATAAAGCGGTTTATATTACCCAGGCTTTCCTGCGTCCGGCCTCATTTTCTATGCAGTGTAATAAGAGGGGGCTGAGGTTGATATTGCAAGGAGTCACTAAAAATAATAAATTATCCCCTTTTATGATTTAATTGTTATTATCATTATTAAATTAAAAATTTTGCATGACGATTGGTCCATTTGGTAGGGTATTACAAAAAACTGTATTAATCAATGATAAAAAAAATAAGAAAAAATATTCCCCAGGTCTCTTGCGACTCCAGCAGATCTATCAAGGTCTGATCCCTGGCAACGAGAGCTTCCAGGTATCGACAGTGAGGCGAATCAGTAACGTCACGGAAGCACTGCAATTCCTCAAGGGTCTGGAGGAGCAGGCGCGCTGGGGCAAGAAGTACGTGGTGCTTGATTGTTCTGCCGATATGGCCAAGGAAATCGTCGTAAGCCACGTTAGAGATATTGCGCTCGGGAGGAGGACTTATCATTATCTTCTCTCTGGATTGGTGAGTATCGAGAGGATATTTTCACCTGGGACTCATAATAATTTTATCGACTAGGATTTATTTTTACCCTTAAAATCTACCATTGTCAATCAATAAGTAACAATTAAGGGATCATTATTATGTATTATGAAAATATTTTTATTAGCTTTCAATCAGACGCTTTCTAATCCTAAAAACATGCCACAGATTGTGCTACAGGACTCGGTGATAAGTGGTTTTATAATTATTGGTTCAAAGACGTTTAAAATTTGATAAAAAAATACGAATAAATAATGTAAATGGTATTATCATCATCCAAAGGTTCCAAGTGGCTTATATCTTTCAGCCTTCGCGCTGAGGCCATGAAAAACTGATTCTCGCTTTGTTTATTGATGACATTTTTTGCACTACCGGGAATGAATCAGAGATGTAACATGGTCTACGTCAAATTACGTGCGACGTATAAAAATCACGTCGACGGGCTGCGGCATAATCACGTTATCCTACCGACATTTGTTCGTCATTTGTAAAGTCATAATGACGTTGGAGATGCCCAAAAAATCACGCTTGCAGGGACGTCGTTCTGCTGACTGAATAAAAATCTCATTTTTTCCGCTTCACGTTTAATGTAAACATCAAATATCTCATTTCTTAGAGGTTGCGAGATGATAATAACAAAAAAAAAAACACTTTGCAACGAACCATGTTACATTTCTGATTAACTCACGGTAGTGCAACATAAAACAACGTAGTTCTATTACATTCTGGAAGACGCGATTGAGAAATGTCATCAATAAACGAAGCGAGAAGCAGTTTGTCATGGCCTCAGCGCGAAGGTTGAAAGATATAAGCCAACAGAGTGACGTCCCTGCAAGCGTGATTTTTTGGTCATCCCCAATGTCATTATGACTTTATAAATGATGAACAAACGACGGTAGGATGACGTGATTATGTCACAGCCCGTCTACGTGATTTTTAGACGTCGTACGGACGTATCCAGTTGATGATGATCCAAAATGATGAAAAAATGACGTAGAGAGATCTCATAAATATCTCGTCTGAGAAATGACAATAATCACGTGATTTTTTTGGTAATATGACGTCGGGGACCATAAAATGACTAAAAATAAGGTCATTATAACGTGGCTCTCCTGTCTGAGGTTTTTTCTTCTTTACATTATTATTATTATTTCATAAAATTCTAAGGTTTTAAACAATTTGGTAGCTTTAGATTGATTATTTCGTTATAATGACGAAAAAGGTTTACATAAAATGTAAATGTCTGGTGTTTGGCTCGAATTAATGGATACATTAAACCTCATATTACAGTAGTCCCTTTTCGGTGGTCTATTTTCCCTGCAAAAATGAAAATAATGAGCTTTATACTCATACTTCATGTGGGCGTTGGCGTGCTGTGGTACGATAAATATTATATTGCATGAAAAGATATAAATAACATGCTTCTTGTATACGTGGAGTGACATATTCTTAAAAACTCTTTTATTACTTTCCTTGCAACAATTTTATATCCAATGCTAATTTTATTTTTCCATTATTGATCTGCAAAAGTAATAACGGCAAGTCCCTCCTTCCAATTGCAAATAAAATGGAATTTACATTTCACATTTATTAATAATTGTCGCATTTGAAAAGGTAATTGCAGCACACTAAGGAAGAGACTTTTCTTCCACTAGACACATAACCATAACAATATGTGGAAGTGGTAATAAAACAGCCAGTTAGTTGCTTTGCTCAATGTAAGAGTCCGTTATTATGCGGTCCAAGTTTATTGATTAAAAAAATAACGCAACTTATAAAGAAGCCTGGTTACCGTTAACTAACTACAACCGATAGGGAAAATCTGCATAATATTTCCTTAATGATAATGCCATTTGATTATATTTGTAAGTTGCGTGATCTCGGCTCATAAAGGACTTACAACGACTTAGTCTTTTTGATGACTCAGAAATATCGCAGGAACACCAACATGGAGGCGTGATAACGCACATGAAGTGGTACACACAGGAGATTTGTAACCTTTCCAGAAATCTCGCCATTTATTATGCTCGCGTTTGAATAATATAATTTTTTGACTCGTATGGATTAAAGTGGATGAAAATATTTCATTCGCAAAAGTAACCAACCGTGGGCTTGGTACAATTTCCTTACCTGATTAATTTTATCACTCCGGCTATGCTTTTTCATGTACGAACGCAATTTGTCGTGGCTTGGACGAAAATGGCTACCTTTTTAATGAGATCGTAGGAAGATTAAATTTTTTTGCAACAATAGAAAGACTCTCTCGTAACAGAAAATTATGTATTTTGACATGAAGCTTAAATAAGAAATAATTATTTAGATGAAGATAATAAATTAAAACTTTTTGAATCCTCTCTTTTCTCAGCTCTTACCCTTCTCTTTCACCTGCATCTTGCTTTTCATTTTTGCATTTTTCCTGAGACTTCCATCATTCCATTCATCTCCCTCGTTTGTCATTTAAATCTTGTCTCAATTAATTTCTTTACTTTTTGATTTTACTTTCGCTCTTCCCTTAGTTCTTTCAGTAGGTCTTCCACAACATTACCCTTCTGTTGTATCTGATGCCCCAAAATTCAGCCTTTTTAAGCGAAAATCGGGGTGAGAAAAATAAAGGTACCTACTTTTCTTAAACTTCCAGCGGTGCACTGCAGATTTATCCGGCAACATTGGATTTACTTTACAAATTTGGAAAACACCTTACAATTTTGGGAGAGAACGGAATGGGAAAACGAATAAACAAACTATGGACACATCCTAAGAGATAAAATATTTAATGAACATTTCTAATGAAAAATTAATACTGTACAAATTTGGATCGTCTAGCAAATTAGAATCAAATTTTCTCAAGTACGAGTACATAAGCAATTAAAAAATAAAAAATTCTCACATTGTGTTTACCAAAAATACCATTAATAGTTTGATTTTAATAATTAATTCTCATCAACATAACTTCATAAATGCATAATTTCATAACAAACATAATTAAACTAGAACCGTTTCATAAAATTCGTTTCCTAAGAGCCATTTCCTAATAGCCATTTCTTAGGACCATTTCCTAGGACCATTTCCCAGAACCATTTCCTAAGAACCCTATTGAAAAACAGAAAACGAACTATGCTATCGAGCAAATAATTAATGCAAAACTGTACCTCGTGTTAGTTAACTGGTACCTGCTCTCATCGACGCAGAGGGTCACAAATAATTAATTTTCTGGGTACTTCTATTCACTTATAATTTGCATTTGTTAAAATTAAAAATGAAACTGTTCAAGAAAACAAATTAATCCGTCGCAGAGAGACCGCTGATCTATTCACTCCTGACGTGCTCGAGGCTACCGAACAAAAACCTTATTGCCTCTTGAGTTTCATACCAATCTTCTAGGTCCTCGAGTCTCTTCTCTATCTGTAGGTACTAACGGATACATTTCCTAGTATGCTGTCTACCAGCCGATCATTTACCGAAACTCACTTCCCCAGCGTATCTGGATTTAATGGCATTGTCCGCTCAAACTACGGCTTTTATATTAACTGGCAACATCTACAGATGTGCGGGCCGGATGTTTTCCTCGACTAGTCTCTGGCCGCTCAAGCATAGGGAACCGACCACTCGGAAGAAGTTCAATTCGTGAATTCCAGCAACGCAAGTATTTTATGATTCTCGACTTGAATTGAAAGTAAACGAATCGTTCTATAATTTTCATTTCTGTTTCGGAGCTAAATGTATGAAATAAAATTAAAAAGAAGAATTTAAATTAATAATTAACGGGGAATAGAACGTTACAGTGCCTCTCCATTATGTTAGTCCTCTCCATTGTCCATCATATGACCATATCACTGCATTCTTTTCGTTTGTATTTTTCCTGAGACTTTCACCTCCATCCGTCTTCCTCTTTGGCATTTAAATCTTTCTCTCCACCCCTTGTTTATCCCATTTTCTCCGAAGCTTTGTCAATCATTTTTATTAGACTTTCTCCACTAACCATGCATTTCACAGCCCCTGACCTCACTACAGTTTTATAAATCCTTTCCTTAATTATCCCGGTTGCAATTTTCCGGTCGCGCAACATCAATATCGTCTTTTAAGTACAAGATCCCATCTGGATTTTGCAGCGATCTCGTTCTCAATGTCTCCTTTGTCAGCTTAAATGGGAGCATAAGAGCCTAGGTATTTTAACTCTACAATTCTTATCAGCTTTCTATTTATCTTATCTCCATAAAACCTCTATACTTTCTTTGCTCTCATCGACCAGCACAGTAACATCTGCAAAAAGAGCATACTTCTCTAACTAAAACGGTGATAAGAAATGAGCGGAGATTTTTCTCGTTTCCTCTTGTTTCCTCATACATGTGCTGAGCGGTACTATGTTAAAGATACTATATCGTATTCCTTTTCTAGGTAGGTGTATGGAAGACCAAATTAATCAACTATTTTCAAGCAACTGTCATGGACAGAGTGAGTGCATCGGTAGACCCTCTTAGAGGCATTAAGTCAAATGGTAGCGCAGTAATCGGTGTCTCCTTCCTCTGCCGCTTCTCCACCATTCACTCCCAGACGTTTTATGTGTGTTCATTTAACTTCCTATTAGTCTTTGCCATTCTGGATGTCGTCCATTCTTTTATATAGTGACATCAGCACACTTTCACTTCATAGTCCACACCATCTATGCCAATAGAGCTCAAAAAAGTTGAAATTTCTGTTGAGACAAAACTAAGAAGAAAAAATCATAAATTCCCTAAATTTCATGGGTTTTGATTGGAGTAGAGTTAGTAGTCTTTAATAAACAATCGCATCAGGAAATAATCCGACTCTTCGACACCAAGTATCTGAATCTTTTGTAACTAACGGCAAACTCTCAATCTTATTACCAGAGTTTCCCCTTTGTGTTTTCCGGGAACTTTTCCATTATACCTATGAAACTTTTATCACGTCGTCACAGATTCGTCATTAGCAATTAACAAAAGTTTCGTAATTTTCCAAGCAAGATTAATAACATTGACAGAGGTGATTAATAAATCTTGGGGAATTCTACTACTTTATATATACAGGATGTTCTATTTATTTCGGTAATCGTTTCTGGTGAATTATATCTAGTCCAAACAACTCGATCTACATTTGATTCTAAAATGGATTAAAGTACCTATAGATTTTGAAGAAAAAATTTAAAATAAAAAAAAAAGATAAAAATTGCAGCTGTTCGAGTTGCGCCATAGCATACACCCCTGGCAGCCAAAACTCATGGCCTGGTATTGTTAGCTCAAAATTCTTAGTGAGTTATAATTTTATTTATTTCCTAAACAATATTTACATGGAGATCCTAATGGTGTAGACTTCTCACCACTCCTAAAGTAAACATTTCACGGCTGTCCAATAAATCATAGATAATAAACACAATAATAACTTCACGTCAATCATAACATCATTACCGCCATTATCACCTCCAGGGATTGGGGTATATGAAATGAAATCACCGCAAAGTCCCTTATATTCAGGATTGCACCTAAAAGGAGGAGGACAATCAAGGCAGGGCTCATTGTCTGTTAAATAAACCGCTTCATCTTCTTGATTCCCTCGAGGGAAATATAAACACAACGCATACACTTGACCATTAAGGTTAATGCTTTGACTGCACCCTACATACCTCGCACTTGCCCAAACCAACTGTGTGAACTCGTTCCTGACAAACTCATTTTTATGGCCGGCCTTAGTCTTATTCATGTAATAATCATTCTCATAAATCGACATGCCTTCTGACCATCTCTTCATGGTGCGATCTATATCACCGTCTGTACCGTTTTTGTCTAAATTGAAACTGACCAAGTTTCCTTCAGTGTCAGTTAAATTGCATGTTGATATTTTATCAATTTTACATTCAGCCAAGATGGTTCTAGCGACTAGTTCTAATTTTTTATCATATAACAGAGCCATCATATCTGAAGCTCCGATTATTTCAACTTCCAGCTTCCCCAACGCTGCTTTATTTCTGAGGTTGTTGTGAAACTGTAGGACTTTGTTTGAAAATCCATCGTAGGATGAGATTATCCGACATGGTGCTTGATGATCGAGTTGATACGGACCTGAACATAATCTTTGAGGCGAGATCTTACAACTTACGTTACAGTAGTCATACCACGATTGAAAATCGGTGGAAGGCGAGATAAGACGATCGATAATGGTATTCTTCTCTTGAACTGCATTGATGTGGAAGATTTCGTTTAAAAGTAGCACGAAGAGAAGATTTAAGACAAAAAATTCATTCATGATGATTGATGAGTGACGTATATAATTTTTGATATGTGACTTTTGTCTTACATAAAACTGTGTAACGAGATCTGAGGATTTCGAGATTAAACAAGTAGATAGCAGCCAGAAGAATGAATAGAATTGTTCGGGAACCGATAGGAGCAGTTTTTATTGCAATTTCGACGAATTATCAGCGACAAGCCCGCTATAAAAGCCGGTCTGTGCAGGCAGTCCTAGAGTTCTGATTGAGGCCCCATCTCTTCCTAACTATCAGGCGAGCTGAGCTGATCGGAACAATCCTTACTATCCCACTATGTTGTCATCTTTAGTAATATAATCCATATCTTAATGATTTTTTCTCAAACTTTGTATAATATAAAGTCTCGTAAAAGTATAATAATTAATTAAATAAAATATTAAAATAATTAATTAATGTTATTTTCCCCAGGTAATGGATGACAGATGGGAGAGCGAAGTAATCGAGTTCGGAGCGATCAACATAACGGGCTTCCGAATCGTCGACGCAAGCAAAAAGCCGGCTAGAGAGTTTCTGGAGGGTTGGCGACGCCTAGACCCGACCTCGTCCCAAGGTGCCGGCAAAGAGAGCGTTTCGGCGCAAGCAGCCCTCATGTACGACGCCGTTTTCGTCCTGGTCGAGGCCTTCAACAAACTGCTCAGGAAGAAGCCGGACCTGTTCAGAGGAAACATGCGTCGCGGACAGATCTTCAATAACGGTAGCAAAGGGTTGGATTGCAACGCGAGCGGAGGATGGGTCACACCATGGGAGCACGGGGATAAGATTTCCAGATTTCTTAGAAAGGTGGGTTGGGTTGATTGGATTGGCTAATGTTTCCAATCTTCTTCTAAGAAAACTTGAATAACTTTTCCATTTTTGTGGTTGTGCTATTATCTTTATAGACAGATTTCGTGCTCTGCAAATGGTTTATGTGATCGACAAGAAAATTTTAATTTTGGAAATTGCCTCACAGGTAATTTTAGTAGAAGAGCTGCCAAACCAGCGTCATAGGTCTTTCTGCCATGAGTTTTTTCGTGGACCAACTGATCTCTTTCCACTGATTTTGCCTTCGATGATGAGTTTTTTGCCAAGGCGTCATGCTGATCCGAGAATTATCTCCCTCGATATATTCCCGCTGCCTCCCTTGATTTTTTCTGCCCTTAAGTCCCCGGACGAGAGATTCTCTTGGCTAATTTGCTATTTCGAGGGGAATTAGAGGATCTGCTGTAGATTAGTTCTCCCACCTCCCCCAGTCCCATTATCAGCCTAAGGCTCTTGAATTATGCCCACCTTAAATTATTTTATTGCCACAGCAAGAGCAACTGATGCCGCCCTACTGTGCTGGAGGTTTGCTTGAATTTCTTCCCTTAAGAACCCTTTCGAGCTTGTAGTAAGCTGGGAACTGGGACCTCTCGAAGATTCCGAAGGTGTATTAGCGAGGCCCGGATTATACCCTCATTCTCTGTTTTTTTTCTAAGTTGCAGCCAGTTTTCCACGTTTAGTCCGTTGCTAGTCAGTGTTGGACCGCTGTTGCCCTTCTCTCTCTTCGAGGTTTGAGGCGGATTTTTATAGTCGTCCAGAGATCTTTTTTCACTCTTCGGTTTTTCTCTTATTCCTCAGCTGGTGGTTGAACGTTTTTCAGTTCATCTCTCAGCAGCATTTTGTGTTTTTTCTAGAGTCTCCGTTTTTGGGTCTCCTAAAGGCTTTATTGCCCTTCTTTTATTATCTGCAGTCCAATATGGCTATAGTTCCTGCAGGTATTGTTTCGGCAGTTTCAGTCGTTCCCACTTATGTTTCGCTGTCATGGTCCGTTATTTGGACATCCTCCATGGCAGTTGTTTTTGGTTCTGCGTCGTGGTCTGTAAGGCCTTCCACGACGTCTTTTAGCGGTATATGGTCCCCCCACCCCAAGAATTTGTGGAGCAGCCTGTCACTAGAAGAGGATTCTCAACCTGTGGTCTTACCCTCCTGGGTTATCTCCGTATTTTGTTCCGTCATCATTTTGTTCTGTGTTTTTTTGGTTTGTGGCGAATTTCGTTATTTAATAACGAGTGGGGATACGATCGTTGGAGCTGCCTTTTATTCAAGGTGGCTATTAGTTTTTTTCCTTGTTGATTTTTTCAAGGACCTCAATATTGGTAACTCTATCGGTCCAAGTAATTTTAAGGATTCTTCGGTACAAATACATTTTGGGAAGCTACGATGCGCTTTTCCGTAGTGGGTTTAGCGTCCACGACTCGCTTCCATATAAAAGAACTGGGAAAACGTAGCAGAAAACACCCTTAAATCAAGGGGCTTAAATTTATTATTCATTCTCACTAACGGCGATAGAGTGAGATGTATAAATTGTAACTGATACGAAACACACCACAATTGTTAATGAAATTTAAAAAAAATCATAAAGATTATATTTAGAGTAAACCTGAAATCATGCAATAAATTTCAACTATTTATAGTCAGAAAGAAACAAGTTAAGTGTAAAAATGAGTCTTAGGAGCCTTCTTATCGCTGCTTTTTTATATTCTGAAGGCTGTTTTAATTAAGTTTTTAAATACCGACCTTATCCAGAATAAAATAGTCTGAATGCAAACTTATCTTAACAAAAGTGTTGGTTTTACGCGAGGGCGGTTTGCTGAAATTCGTGCAAACCATTTATGGTTGTTTCAAATTACTCTAATTTATTCGCAATGGCTAGACTAGTAGAAACAGTCTAATGCCCGTATTCACAAACGATAATTTCCTAAATAATTACGTAATCAATTATCCCCATCTCATTCTATTGCAAAAAAACTGCATATCTCCATCTCACTCATTTAATTAATTACGTAATTATTTAGGAAATTATCGTTTGTGAATACGGGCATAAGTGGTTTACTGCATTTCCGTCCGTGACGATTTCAGTGGAAAACTCGATGTAGATTACGCGTTTATCGGACCATAGGAATCTGAAATAATTTGTCGTCTGGTTGGTATCGAAAGATGGAAAAATCCTTCATGAATTTCATAGACATGAAAAGAGTTTTTCATCTCCCTTTAATATATCCTGCCACTATTCTTAGCACTCATTTCATTTCACACAATCTGGAAAATGTACAAGGATCAAATAAATAATGTAAGTGCGTTTGTTCAGACTTACAGAATGAAATTTTTAAAACTTACTTTTTAAATAATAAATTAAATTTAGAGACAATGAGAGATTGCATTACAGAGAGAGAGAGAGATATTAATAGAACATAATATTATGAAAAATATGACCAAAGTTGAGTCTCTTTAATAAAGATGAATATCAAAAATCGTTTACATGAATTTAGTTTGTAGATTTGCGGCCTGTGAAAGCTTTCATGTATTATCTGTTAAGTTAATTTTAGGGATTAGAAAATCTGCAGCTGTCGTGAAAACTCACAATTATTAAGAATCACGCACATCAGAACCATAGTAAAATCAACATGAAAACTAACAAATTTAATCAAAATGTATAATTAGTGTAACTATTTTATTATGTTAGGTGTTGATAATGGAAACAATTTCTTAATATACCACAGACATTTATTTTTTAAAGCATCAATCATGCTTTTAGTGAGAATTTTACATGGGAAGGCTACGAAATTAGCTATGAATGGTTATAGTGTTTAGAGTTTAATAAATACCTTTTATGGTTTTGGTGGATTATAACTCACTCCGAATTTTGAGAAAATTTCTATTGTGGAAGAAATCTTACCTTAAAACTAGTCAATTTACACGGGAAAAAAAAAATTTAACTCGATTTTTCATTCTCATCAGTAGTCTTTACTCTACATTTTCTCACCTTTCCTGGATACTAGAACTGATTGGTATTGTTTAAATAAGGTTAAAGAAGGTTTTACGAACCCATATTTTCAAATTTTAAGTTTTAATTAAGTAAAATAACTGAATACAACCGAATTCTTTATATTTGTCTAGAGTATTTGAGATAACAACTTTTAAAATTAGAAAATTTTGTAAAGAACGCAATTTAAACGATTAGACAACTCACAATACAGTAAACGCAGTAGAGAGTTTGAGCTGGAAACATACTCCACTTCGCTGCATTTTTTCCTACGCTTTCAGGCTCGTCTCAGGGAACCAAATGCACAAGAGTCTACAATTTTTGCATTACGGGAGGAGCAGGAGGTGACTAAAAGGTGTAAAATTTGTTTTCTAATTTTCTTTGCTATCAAAAGAAGCTACGACAAAGAAAAAGACAAAGAAAAGCTACGACAAAAGAAATTATACCAGCGTAGAGGTCGCGCAAAGCACTACGAGCTAGCACCTATAACTTTCGTCGTAACTGCAACAGTCCTACCGATTGGGAGACGGGGTAAACTTTTTTGGAGCAAAATTTTGCTTCAATTAAATTGACCTTTTACAAAGTCTTTTTATTATTTAAAGCATTCTGTACTGTTATTAGCTGTGCACTGTTGTGCAGCTAATAACAACACGTCAAATCGTGATTAATTGAAAATCACATAGGTTTCCACACGACATGTTGTCAAATAATTACGCTTGTTTCGTGGAAACCTATGTGATTTTTGATGACAATCACGATTTCTTTTGTATTATAATTTATAATACATGATAATGAAACTTAATGACGCTTTGACTTTTCCATTACGGCTGACAGCATCTCAAATATCAATGATAAAATTATGCGATGTTGCCATGTCATTTTTATGTTTTCAATTCAACAAATTTTAAAAGATTACCAAAAACCACGGTGTGAGGTATGTAAATAAATATACACGGTGTTGAAAAAGTTTCGATACTCTTCAATGAATTCTTAAATTATAAGTTTTCAAATAAATTTAAAAACAGGTCAATTTTATAATTTAATTTACTTTCTATTGATGTAAAAAAATATGCCGGCTATTCCTTGGCTCAGTAATGATGACATTGTCTATTTTCTCAAATAGGATACCCTGTATATTATTACATTTTTAGAATAGTTTTCACAGTTGCGGTTTAAATTAAGTTTTTGAGTTACCTACAAACAAAACAAAATTTTTAGTTATTACATTAAAACGTAATTACATTAAATTGCATTAAAACATTAAAAATGGCCAAAGATATCGGAAAACGGCTACATAATATGTCCATTTTGTAACTTCTCATCAGGTATTTTACTGTGTAGTTGAAATTCTTATACAGGGTGATAAAAATTATTTGTTTTTTTTTATCAACCTGTATACAAATTTCATCTGCATCACACGATGAAAGTTGAAATAGGGACATGTAAGCCGTTTTCCAATATCTTAAGCCGTTTTTGGATCAAACAAATTTTAAAATTGAAAATACCGTTTTTCATTTGTTTATAACTCATAAATAAGTCATTTAAAACCATTTTTCCACGGTCGGGAGTAGAAATCAGTTTCTATGATATCAAAATTAAAACAGAAGTAGTCGATTATTCTCAAGGGAGTATAATGCTTCCATAGGAAGTTTACATTATGGAGAACAATTTATTTTGTTTGTTTATTTCGTTATTATGACAATAACTCAACGACTACTAAATAAATGCTCAAATCCGAATACAATAATAATTCTGGTGCTACTTACTTCATAATGACAAAATATGTGTTTTTAAGTTAATGAGACCGTGGAAAAAATAGTATATACCATTCGGGAGAGATGCTATTTTGTCCTCGTGCATTGTAGCCCTCGGGTTTCAAATTGCACCTGTGCCAAAATAACGCATTAACTCCCTTATAGTATAATATACTATTTTACTGGATTTTCTAAGGAAATATAAAAATTCAATAATATACAGGGTGTCCTATTTAATAAAAATAAACAATGCCGTCCTTACTGAGCCTTGCATATTTTTTTTACATAAATAAAAAAAAAATTAAATAATAAAACTCACCTCAACACTCATCATAATTTAAGGATTTATTGAAGAGTAGGTATCGGGACTTTTTCAACACTCTGTATATCTTACACCGTGCTAAAAACTCACAAAAAATAATAATAAGGTACTATTTGAAAAGTAACTAGTGGGTATGTAGAACAATAATTATTATTGTATTATTATTTGACGATCCCATGAAAATTTTCCTTGCGCTTCTCGCATGGCTAATTATTTGTATCTACCTTTTGCATTTTGGGTAAATATACAGAACTGGTCACCCAGATTCAAAATGTCTTACAGTGTTGCCGGATTGTAGGTACTGTAAAATAACTTAAATTTAAAATCAATTTAAGAGGAAAAGAGAAAAACATCAATTACAAGGACCTGACTAAATAAATTCTGGTTAATTTGAGGTCCTCTCTATTGAAAAATAATATCAGGCAACACTGTGTGACTATAACCTAAAAAGCTGAAAAGCGTTATACGCGTGATTGCCCTGAAAATTTGGGACCACTTCTGTATCTTTACCAAATATTCCCTTTAACTTTTGAATCACCGAATTAGTCGAATTGGTCCATTAATCTATATTTGACGAACTCTGCATGGAAAGTTTGCTTTTTCCTTCTCCCATGGTCCAAATTTAATATATTAGGGAATAAAATCATTTGCTAATTTCACCAAATAATATTTTACCTCAAATGTGAGTAATAAAAATAGATCTAGCAACGTTGCACAACATCATTTTATTAATTCGTAAATTTGTCAATTTAAATTGACATGTACTTTTATTTTTGGTTAATTTTAAGATATTTCAAATTCTATTTTCTCGATATTTTATGAATAATCCGAATTTATTTCTAAATACCATCTACAGGATGATCAGTCACTCGCGCACTCAGAGCATGCGCGGTAAACTTCAGTTTTTAAGAATGGTAAATTTTCTTACTGCAGTGTTGTAAGTTCTTTTCTTCCAAAGATATGACCATTTTTGTAATAAAAAAGGTGGCAACACTGCACTGAACATGTGAATAAGTTCTGGTTAGATGGTATCGCTATTATTTTTATTTCCATAGCAACGAAGGCATTTGAATATTTTATATTCTAAGTTGAGTTTAGGCGGTTGCCAAGCTTCAAATTTCGTTCAGATTTAGGTTATGGTATCAATTTCCAACATTCTCAATTATTCCTCTCTAAAGAGGTTTTGTGGGAAAAAAATTGATGAATTATATGGTATCCGCTCCAGACATTACAGTAACCTGAATTTTTCATTAATTTTTATCACGGTTATTGAAAAAATTACCTTTAAACTCGGATGAGGTAAACTCTGTAACATGAAACCAACCGTTGGATAATTTTTTTTTTTGCAGAATATCATAAATTTTAATAGGCTCTATATCACCCTGTATTCGAAGTGCGCGAGTTACTGATCACCCTGTATATTGGTTTTAATCAAACGTTTTATGCAAAATTTTTTCCTAAATTCAGAGTGAGTTAACATCCTCCTTTTTATCACTTTAATGTAACTTTAATGAAGATCCGTAAATATACAAGGGTGTTTAAGAAATTGTGACTTTCTCTTCAAGAGGTAAGAGGTCCCAAAAAATAGAGTAGTGGCCAAGAGTAATTAAAAAACTATTATAGCTTACGAGAAGAAAATATGTAATAAAATTTTGGTAAAGCCAATTTTTTTATTTAGTTGGTCTATTTGGTAGCTTTATGCAATCTTTAAACAGTTATATTAATATTCTCTCATGGTTGTCTGTCTCCTTAACCTTGACAAAAAATTTACCTTGTGGCAAGAGTCCCGGTAATACTTTCAGACTCTGGTATATTATATGCAATGACGTCACCAGCGAAGCAAGTTTTATTTTTGTTGCACTGTCTAAAAAACGAAAAATCCTTCATGGAAATTGGCTCACGATCAATTTTGTTGGAACTTTAGGGATCGGTAGTAGTCGATAAGTAGTTCAGCAGTCTCCATGGACTCGTGGTCTCGAGAATTTCATCTCTTCATGAAGATGGGTTTTTCTCTCCTGGCCACCATACTCGGTTATTGGAAAATTATGGGTTTGACTACCGTATAAAATTATAAAAGAAAATATTAATGTAATGCATGACAAAAAAGCTCTAAAGATGCCATAATTCCAAAATTTTCTTTGAATTCGAGTTCAAAATACTTAAGTCAATATATTTCAGAATTTTTTTCATCAGAAATGATTTTCTGGCACACCCTGTGCTTACACTTTATAAAAGGAAAGTCATAAATTAAAAAAATATTCTCTATAGAAAACGAAACAGCAACATTGAATCTACATTCTAGTCGAAGCAAAATAATACATTTTTTATCCATAAATGTGGCATTTTTGAAATTTGAAACTTGGTGACAATTATTATGATAAATACACAGAAGGGTCCTAATTTTTTTAAGAAAATACTTTTAGAAAATTCAACACACCATGAATTAAAAATTAAAATTCCTGAACGAGCGGATAATGGTGCCCATTATTTACGATGATTGGAATCATCCAAAAGATATTAAATACCTAAAAATTAATCTTTTTTTAAAGTTAACTTGTAATTTCGTGACACTTCTAGAATAACTCAAAATTCTAATGACTCTCTTTTTTGTACTATACCTACCTGAATTTTGTAAATCACGTTTGTAAAATTAAGATGTTTGACGTGTCAAGATGTAAAGATGGAAAATTAAAACGAATTATTATTGATTTCAGGTGGAACTGGAAGGCCTGACAGGACAGATTCGCTTCAGTGAAGACGGAAGGCGACAGAATTACACCCTCCACGTGGTGGAGATGACAGTAAACAGCGCTATGGTCAAAGTTGCAGAATGGAGCGATGAGACAGGTTTCAGTCCAGTAGCGGCCAAATATGTGCGACTTAAACCTACATCACAGATCGAGAGGAACAGGACTTATATTGTCACCACCATCGTGGTTAGTTTCCTCAAGAGAGTTGATCTTTTTACTAGACTAGAGTATAGCAGTTATAAATTGATCAAAGCTCATTTCCCCCAATTGTAATATGGCTTGTCCAGTGAGTGTTGTCCGGTGAGATGCCACACTGATCCTGACTATAAACGATTTGATTTTTTATGCTTTAATTCATACTAATTCTAATTATTATAATTGTACGAATCAAATCAATTATTGTATTATAATATTTATATTATAATAATAATAAATATTATAATTATTATAATATAAATCAATTATTATAATTGTACGAATTAAAACATAAAAAATCAAATCGTTTATAGTCAGGATCAGTGTAAAATCTCATCGGACAACACTCACTGGACAAGCCATATCTACTTTTGTAATGTGTACTTTTGATTTAATATTGCAGTAAGAATCCTTGGTTTATCATCATAAAAATAAGCGCATGTCCTGAATGTTACCTTTGAAAGTGACCTTAATATTCTCTGACTCGCAACATAACTAGAAATTAGCCAAGAGTAATTTTTTTAATATCTCAGGAACTATTTGAGATACAGAGCTCAGCTTTTGTAAATGTCTTATTGTTGATATAAGCTGCCTTTTTAATATCAATTCAGTTTTTTTTTTCATATGCCATTGGCGTTGATTTTAGGATTGCACGAGGTTTTTGAGACATCCAAAGCGAGTTTTTCTTTTAAATGGCCGCTTTTCTCGAATACGGTTCAGTGACCTGTAGAAAATATTGGCGGTTTAAAATGTCAATTTGTCCAGTGCCGTAAAAAAACTTACGTAGTCTTAAAATCTACACCACTGGCATATGAAAAAAATTTATTTAGCATTAAAAAAGCAGCCAATATCAACGGTAAACAATGGTAGAAAAGTTAAGCTCTGTACCTGTTGTATCTGTGCATTTGCCGACTCACGTTAAAATAGTTATCCTTAGAATGAGCCAATAAGGAATCACACTTTAAAATTTTTCGCTCTTCTTCAGGATAACCCTGTATACATTCAATAATAAAAATTGTCAGGGTGATTGCTGAAACGGTTTATAGACAAGACAAATTGGTAAAGATGTTGACTAAAATGAAATGACGTCAATGGCGAGTTTAAAGAAAAATTAGGCGATAAAAGTTAGGAACTGTCTAAACAGTCCCTCTGGCGTAAAACATCGGATGAAACAATTCAAGTTGAAACTTTTAATCACTCAGCAGAGCTCAGAAGAGAGTTCATTATTTTGTTCATTAAGAAAATATCTTTTTTAAGTGATTCCCTTGAACAGAAAAGTTTGTTTTTGGAAGAATAATTATTTATCTTCTTATGACAATGATCAAAACAAATCTCTTTTTATTAAAGAAAAGGTTTAATGTATTTTCTTTGGATTCGCTCAAACTGCCCCATTTCGATATCAAAATGTATATTTTTATAGGATTCCTAAACAAAGTATTGTCTCAGACTTTTTACATTATTATTTTATACTATTTTTTATTAACAACTCAAAGCTGAGACTAGATCTCATTATTTTACTCGCACTAATAAGAATAAGTTACTTATCTATCAATACTGTGAATATACAAAAAATAAATATATAGGGTGATTCATGAAGCCTGTTGATTATGTTTTCATTCATACTTTTGGTCTCAATATTTTTATGAAAATTTATTTTTAACCAAATCACTTCTTTCATCTATTTAAATGAAGTATTTCCAGGATGGTTCCTTTTCGGTTATACCGCAGATCGATACCAACTTTATTTTAAATGGGAACAGCAAATTTCTAAAGACAAAATTTCCAATTTCAATAATGCAATTTACATTATTTATTGACGACTGTAAATAATTTGTTTTTGACCGAATTTATTTTCTTTAATTAATTTTTTCTGTTACAGGAGGAGCCTTACATCATGCTCAGGACACCAGATCGTGGTGAGGTCCTTACAGGAAACGATCGCTTTGAAGGGTACTGCAAGGATCTAGCTGACCTCATTTCCAGGAAATTGGGAATCAGTTGTAAGCACCCTTATTTTGTTTAATAAAAATTAGATTAATTTCGATATTCGATATTTATTCCTATTAAATCTTAAAAACATTTAAATCAAAAAAAAGTTACAAAAAAGTCTGCTGTTAAAAACTTCTTCATCAACTGTTGCTAAAGATTTTCCACAATCCTCCACAATCCTCAAATTGAAGGGTTTAGAATTCCTCAATTTATGTAATAAAAGCGCCATTACACTAACACTAAAAGGTCAAAAGATCGATTTTCATCTTACATAATTTCTGGACTTACTTACACATTGGAGAAATTGAAGCTCGTTCACATATTTTCTACTTTTTTAGACCTGCATGGCTTCAAAAAATGGCTCAAATAGGCATTACATTTTAACATTAACTTACATTTATACCAATAAGGAATAAAATTTTGTTTCAGATGAATTGCGAGTAGTGAAAGATGGCACTTACGGTGCTGAAAACCATGAAGTCAAGGGAGGTTGGGATGGAATGGTTGGAGAACTCGTCCGAAACGTAAGTACAAGTTATGTGAATGTGAAAGATTAACGGAACAAAGAAACTTACGTTTTGGTCAATTCAAAATATTGCCATAAATTAATGCAATTATTATTACTTTTTACATAGTCTTGGTGTAGTATTATTAACGAGATAAAATAAATAAAGAATGCAATCATTCAAGAAAGGCTTTGATCAATTTTTAATTATTTTAAAAGATAGTATTCTGAACTGACGTTTTGTAAGTGCATTGCAACCAATGTTGGCTTGAATTAACCCCTAATAAGATGAAAAAACTATGAGAATTAAAATACGCACTTTTAAGACGCTGATAGATCAAGGCAATGAAAATACACGTATTAGCCTAGATATGAGGTTTACTTTTTGATTTCTATTTTACCCTCTGTATTTTTAGTTTTTGGTTTTCAAGAAATAGAACCTGATAAAATAGTATAGGGACATGTAAACCGCGTTTTGTTGTATCGTTATCGGTTTTCTAGTTATGTCCAGATGAGTACGAGAAAACATGATCTGATGTGATCTTAATTTCCATTAAATTAGCTCAATCATTTTAGACGAAAATAGGCAAACCCAAAAGTTAATTTCCGAAATTTCTCAACGCGATTTTGTTCCCCCTCCTCAGAGATGCCCAAAGTATTACAAATTACCCCCAGACGTCGTCCGCCATCTTGAAATCAGGAAGTGAATTTGTTGTTTCTCATTATCTCAGTTTTTAAGTTTTGAACTAAAACACTTTTTGTGAGGAATTTAATTCTCTACATTTTATATCTTCATATTTTTTTTAATGATATTCGGTTGCTTATAACAAATATTACTCATAATAGCCCCAACAAAGGGGTTGAATTGCATTTACTACCTTTTTCACTACCTATATTATTCCTTGCAAGAAATGTTCCATGTTTAACTGAAAAAGTTGTTCCCTATACAATTTTCGATAAGTTTTATGAATAAAGCTTTATCGTGCAAACTCATTTTGTCAGGGAACGCGACAAAGTTCGATAAGTCGTGAAATATGTCCAACAGCGTACAATAATAAATATGTTAGTCCATTAAAATTGGGATTTGATTACCTATTCAATCGAAGCTTAAAGGGAAAAAGTGGAATTTTGTGTGAATGTTGGGTGGTCGATGGTGAGTTGAAATCAAAATCTTAACCCCTATCCACTGTGGAAAAGCCGTAATTTTGGTTTTAGGGGATGAAGTTTTTTTTTTATTTACTATATTAATTAACTTTTTATTGAAAAAAGTGTTAAATGATAAAAAAGGTCAAAAAAAGGATAAGGTGGATGAGAAATCCTTATGTTTGGAACAACCCCCTTTTTTATCGCGATCTTGTTATCATTTCAACAAAAATTGTAGGTAGCGCTGGTAATAATTAGGAACGTTTTCATAAGAATAGCTGATCGATCATGTTATAGGAAGAAGCGCATCAAAGTTGGTACAAAAAAATTACGATTCGCATAATTTACAATCTAAAATTATAGTGCAAATATGCCTCTAACATTAAGTTTTACCCATCTCGCAGGAATGTCTACCATATACAGGTGATCCATTTTATTTTAATCCCCCGTGTTGAAAAAAATTCAGTCAAACATTGTTTGATTTGGAAGGGGACATCGTTTGGACACAAGAATCACAGCACCCACCATAACTATTTTCATTAATTTATTTTATTGATCACATTATAATAAATTATTGAGTTGTCATAGTTGTCATCAATAAAATAAAAATAAATATAATTAAATGGATTCTTCGATTTTGATCTGCATTTTTGTGGGGGGCGGGGGAGGTATCGGTTGAAAAAAATTTTCAGGCAAAAGTTTGATATTCTTTCACACAAAATTATAATGCGCGATAAAAAATAGCAATTCCTATTGAAATTTCGTAAGTCACCCCAACCCCTCGCGATGGGATAGGGTGATGCTTGTATATCCAAACGATGTCACCCTCCCAACCAAACAATGTTCAAATGAATTTTTTTCTCTGTAACGTAAGTTATTACACTTTTTTCAATAAAAAGTTAATTATGTCGTAAACTGCAAAAATCAAACTTATCCCCTAAAACCAAAATGGCGGCTTTTTCACAAGGGTGGGACGTCGTATCTTTGATTTAGATTCACCATCGACCACCCAACACCCACAAACAGTTCGGTTTGTCCCGTTTTGATTGCATAATCAAATTCTAATTTTAATGCGCTAAAATTTTCGTACGCCGTTGGACGAATTTTACGACTTGTCGAACTTTGTCACGTTCCAGGAGGAAAACAATTAAAGTACGATAAAATGTTATGCATTGAATTTGTTGCAAATTGTACCGGGTGTCCCAACACTAGTGTCCACCCCCTAAATAGAGCTTAATTTTAAAGATAAAAGATTTAAACTTTGAGGATTTGTGTACTTGATATAGGACCACGTAATGGCATAATCAGTTTCATTAAAAAAAAATTAATTCGGGCGCCAGCGATAAAAAACAGTAATATGGTGGTAAATTGTCGAAAAAAAATCGATTTTTTTTTCAATACATACGTAGAAATCGATTAATAAAATCAATATTGCTTGAAAAAAATGTGAAAAAACTAAGTATAAGGCTTTAATTAAATAAAATATAATTATATTTTGTAATGACAGGTAGAAAACTGATTTATGATGTGCAATACGGTGATCAATATAATCTGAAAACGGTAGGTACAATAAAGTTTTATGACAAAGTAAATAAGGCCCAAATAAATAGAAGAACGGCTCTTGCTGGGCTAGCCAGCACACTGAACCTGCACTGGACAGTGTCGTAGTATGGAGTCATGAAAAAGGTGATTATTAAAAAGATATTAAACATGTTTTAATGAAACTAATTATGCCATTCCGTGGTCCTATATCAAGTACACAAATCCTCAAAGTTTAAATCTTTTATCTTTAAAATTAAGCTCTATTTAGGGGGTGGACACTAGTGTTGGGACACCCGGTACAAGGAACAACTTTCTCATTTAAACATGGCACAATTTCTGCGAGGAAAATAGTGAAAAAGTGAAAAAATTGCGTTTCAACCCCTTCGCTGAAGCTTATTACGCGTCATATTTGTTATAAGGAACCGTATATAAAAAAAACAATAATTATGAGGACATAAAATGTAGAAAAGTAAATTTCCCACAAATATGGTAATGAGTGTTTTGCTCAAAACTCAAAAACTACTGAGATAAGAAGTAAAAACAAATTCACTTGCTAAATTCAAGATGGTGAACAACGCCTGGGGGTAAAAACTACTTGAAAAAAGTAGGTACCTAGTCACATGACATGCAAAATTTTTCCATTTTTTCGTTTGGTCTCGTTCTCATGCACTCTCTAGGTCAAAGTATGATGCAGAAATCTGAAATTTTCTGGCCCCCTTATGCACTATGGATATCTCATAAATGCTAAGAGATACATAGTTGATTAAATTACAGAAATGATGCGCTATTTTCTTGCCATCTCTAACCCGTGAAAAAATTCAAGATTTATCTGTGACCGGTCCTGGAATATACAAAAAAAAAAAAACGGAAAAACCCAAAATTATTATTTTCTCAATAATTTCTTTATTATTTGAAAGTTGAGATATTAACATTGACATTATGAATTTATTGGTTTTACGCCCGTTCTTCTTACGGTCGCCATATTGGTTTTTTCATTGATAAAGTACAGACATTTTTTTGTGCACACCCATACACTTAATTATCATATTTAAAAAAAAATTATTAGATGGTATCATGATAAAAAATAAGTGACCTAGTGACGTCATCATCATAATTAAATACATCCAAAATTACGTCTCTTAATTGCTTCCATCATATTGTACGTCATTGAAATGAAGATGGCTTAAAATAAAAACTTTTGCCAATTTTACCATCTAACGTAATATTAATTGAAAAAAAAAAGATCATTAGGTGTTTACTGTTGTAGAACGAATTATTTTCTGTACTTTTTGAAAGAAAAATCCAATATGGCAACTTTCAAATTGAAACTTCAAATAATGAAGGAGTTCTTGAGAAAATAAAAAAATTGACTTTTGCAGTTTTTTCAGGATATTTCAGGAACGATCACAGATATCTTATATGTCTTCCCGGATTCGAGATGGGCACAAAAAAGCGCATCTTTAGAGCACTTTTCTTGCTAAGTTACTATGATTTCAATGTTGTTACTCATGAGGCTTGCCTGCACTTATTAACAATAATTTTTGACACTTTGACGCTATGAAACTTTTGGATTTCTCGCTCTTATTGAATGAATTAAAAGGGTGGCAAATATATTTTCGTCAGTCCAAGCCAATGGTTTACCCAATCAATTTCCTAATTTTGATTTTCCTATTCATGACCCTGTAACGTATAACATGTCTAGCAATCCCTACGTTTATAATTATCAATAATCAATAGTCCTCAGTTAGCGTTAAGTACCTACCTATGCAACCGGCGGGTGGGCATGGGCCTTGATTACGACTGCAAACCGTTTACTGGTTGCGAGGAGGTGGCGGCCGCATTGATTTTAAATCAAGTCGCCTATTTATTCCTCTCGTCATTTTCCGCACCGGCACGTATCTGGCGGGCCGACTTATTAACCTGGCAGCGGCTTCAATTTACCGCCCCGATGCCAGATAGCGGTTCATTCTTCACGGTGTCAGCGGGGCATTGAGTTGTGCGCCATCGCCTTCTGTTTTCACTTTCGGTGTCACTTTATTAAGAGCAAGAGCCGCCCCCGTTGGCGCTTTTCCGACCAAACCTACGCGACCTGCATCGCCAACCCGATATACACGGGAACGGAGGCGGAAAAGTAAATAGAACGGTATGAATGGGGAAATGCGATTACGATATTGCAGCAGACACCGGGACAGAGATGTTTCTTTATTTGTCTTTCCTTTTTCCTTTTAGTAAATCTGATTCACGGGGGGAATTCGGGACTTATTCTGGATTTACTGGAAGCTACTCTGACTATATTAGGAAATAATAGTAAAAATCCTGACTTGAGAACTAATTTATGTAATATAACAGAGAATTTCTTTTCCATTTCCTTTATCTAAATTAGATTCCTTGGTGGCGTTTCGACATTGTTCTGGATTTACTGGATGCCATTCTACTCTACTGTGTAATATTGAAAATGGAAATGGAAATGGAATTGAAATAAGAATTTACGTACGCTGGAATAAAATTTTGTTTATTTAATATTCACGTCTCAAAATTACGTCACAAAATTCTTCGCACCCCAAAATTTTGCCTTTGAACTTTGATTGGAAATAACTTTTGGTAGCCCTAAGGGATTTGTATTTTATTTCACATTTTGGCAGCCCTGCCCTTTATTTTTCTGCTGTATTGGGATTAAACTAAAAGGCCTGTAACAATTTTCTATAGGGTGAGAGCATGCACCATCAGTGGTTTTCCAAACAAATTTTTTTACGTCTTTTGATGAGAAAATTTTCAAGCTTGATGTCTCACCTCGGACTCTTTAACCATTATAGATTCAGCAACTACTGCGCATGTACTATAACAGGGTGATCTAGAAAAATCAACTGTTTGTGCTCTTGAGGTGAGACCTTATTTCCTCGCCAATCAATTTTGTAAATTTTAGCCTCATATTGAAGCTAAAACTTCAGGCAAGAAAATAGAAGAACGAGAATTGACCGAGGATAGCATTAGGTTTTTCAAAAAAAAAAAAAAAATTAATGAAAATAAACCTGCCTAAATAATTCTATTCTAAAGTCTATTCTGCACCAAGTTTTTCCTTGCCCCATTTTTATCAGATCTTTAAATAAGATTTTCCTTATTGTTCCTTAAGTTGAATTAGGTGTAGCAAACATTTTACCATGCAAAAAAACGAGGGGTTGACCCTGTCATACCGTAAGAAGTGTTCGGGAACTTACCCCACCACCATCTGAATTGGCTGAATTATCTTTTGTACTAACTTTCCCACTTTTCACCTTTACATATGTCAGAATAGACCGTTCCATAAACCAGTCGATTTCTCAAGAAATTCCACCTCGGAGTCGTCTATCGCGATCGTAACGTGTAATATGTGGCGATGCCGATCCACGTATTCTGAATATTTAACACTGTAACTTCCTGTTCGGCACCGCAAACAACATTCGTACTTGTAGCTTTATCAATACGCCAATGTTACAAGGGCATAAATAAGACCCAGAAGCGATGTTTCTCCTCACCTTGTATTCATGGCCGTGCGGAATCTCCTCCAAATACAAGTTTCAAGAATCTGCGAACCGTTTTAAAGTTGCATACGTATCGATCTGATTCTAGCGCGAAGGAAAGGCAGGTGTGAGTCCATTCAGTACTCTAATATGCAGTTTGTTGGGAGTATATCAAGAGAAAGATTAATGAGAATTGTAAATGGTTAATGTAAATTACCTAAATAATATCAAATCGTAATGAATTTACGCCGTAGTATTAGCGGTATATACCATATCCGGTGCTACGCAAATTAGGCAATAAATTCATAGGAGTTTCGTGATTAATCATTTCAAAGGGAAAAGGTATGTTAAAGGTATTTGATTTCGAAGCAAATTCCGGTTGCAACGCTACAGTGGCACGATGAAAGGAGTTTTCAAAGCATATCAGGACGCATTACTTATGAAATGGAAACACATCGGTATTAGTAGGGACATGAAACTGACATTTATATCTACACAATTCAAGGAGGTCAGAATCAGAGTCCTCTCGTTGGTCATTTCCACCGTCAAGATCGTAATCTTTCTCCTGCTGAATTGTCCTGCTCTCCTGACTAGCCATAGTCACGTTTTATCGACCAGTGAGTTGTCATATTTATTGAAGTCTGATTAGACTACAGTTCATCTAAGATAACTAAGCATCTAAGGGATTCTGGCAACAACAACAGCGTCCAGACCTATGTTAAAGTAATCTCCAACTCAATTTTACTAGATGGTCATGTATATTATATTACGTAAGACTTTTCACTATTAACTTAATGGAATATCTCATTTTTGGGAAGCCTGAAAAGATCGACAATGAAGTAGGTTCATAGCACTCTAAGATGTATTTATTATTTATTTATTTAGTGGTACACTTCCCTGATAGAATATATCTAATCATACTAATATATCAAAGCAGTCCTGGAACGATCTCCGGAGATCGTTCTATGCAGTTCTAGAAAACCTCCAGTAAGTCCATATCTAGAGAGTCAAGGAGAAGACCGTGATCAAGTTTGTCAAATGCCCCGTTCAGGTCAGTGTAGACCACATCCACTTGATCACCCCGATCAAGCTCCCCTGCTATAAATTTTGTCAAGCTCACCAGGTTGGCAATTCTCGAGTTCGTGCGGGAGTCGATTCCCACGTGAGAGTTCACATGATTTTTATCAACGCAATGAAACAATGAAATCACAATGAAATTGGTCTAAATCTAAATCTGAACAAAAGCTTGGAAAAATTGCAGCTGGCCAGAAACGATGAGGATCAGATATATGTGGTCATATTGTGCATTGTCTCCATGTTTTTAGCAATATAAGCATCAAGGTCATTTTTAAGATCTACTATATAAGTCATTTCTGTGACGAATAGTTTGCATTGTTCCTAAAAAGCAGCAAAATGTGTCTATAGATATGGTACAATCACAGTGTTTCATCTTGAAGGATCGCGCTGTGTAATAATATCCAAATTTAATAAGCAAACGCCAATGCCAATGCTGGCTGGGCCGGAATCTTATTGCAGAGCTGAAACCATTGCAGACTTAAAGGTGCCATAAACTGAAATTAGGCAACCACTAACTGTCTTGTTCTTACAGTTCGTAAATTTTAACTGCAGTCATATAATGGCTGTTGTAAATTCCAATCTCCAGATTTAATGGTCTTTTTTTAACATTCCTTCTTCTATGTAGATGATATAGATTTTCCAGACAATTCGAATTATTCAAATTTCCGTTTCGTATTTTTAACGATCCCGCTGAGTAAAGCTTTTTTGACCTATAAGGCTGATGCGTTTAAAATTTCCACCAAATCCTTAAAAGCTCGAGTCCCAAGATCGAAAAAGAGCGAGCCCCAAATCAAAGTTTCAATATCGTACCTACCTACGTAAGTTTTCCTTCAAGTAGCACCGATACCACTTTAAACGCGGTCGTATTTCAGCCTCTCATAACATAAAGCACGGGAGTTTCTGTAAGGATGCTCGAGATTCCCGTCGGAGTCGGAGGAAAACATTATCCGGGATATTATCCACATATCTGGGAATACGGTATTGATTTCTTCTTATCTCCCAGAAACCCGATATGGCTATCGCTCCGATGACCATAACGTCCGAACTGGAAGCCTGTTACTGACTCCAGCAGTGGCCCTTCATCTTTCATGTCTACCGCCAGCTCGCCTCGATTGCTATCGCTAGAAGTAGGAAATAGGAAAATTCTTCCTTTATTTTTGCTCTTATTTTAAACTCAATACCAATACTTCATCATCTATTTCCTAGACACAACCCTGTATACTTTTAACTTGAGCACCTATAACTTTTTTATGTACAATAATTTTATAAAGACACAATATAGCCCACAATTTTTCCCCACAAAACTTTTCTTTACTGCCCGCTCCTTTCGTACCCGGACTGTCTTCCTTCCCTCGACGCTTTCTTCCAAGTGCGCGTCGTAGGTCACGCGTCCTCCCAGGACCAATCCTGAAGGCTTATTGTCGATATCGCCAGATAAGTAGCTCCACGTCAACCTTTGGGTTCCACGTAGACGTTTTTAGTGCGCGCGATGCACCTCAGGTGATGTTTTCCACACTCATAGGTTCAAAAATTCAATTATTAACGCTAATAAAGTCCCTGCAAGTTCTTCAGAATTCGCACATTTCTATAGTTACACTTAATCAGTTGATGAATCGAAACAATTTGTAATAAAGGGTTTAATTTACCCCATCAACTCTTCATAAATGCAATTTCTACGTATAGATACGAAAGTTACGATACAATTCTGAATGCACCCAGCTGCACTATTATAATTGACCTAAAAATGAAACGTGTCTCGAAAAAAGCTTTGTTGTAGTGTTGAGGTTCAATTCAATACACAAAAGGTTTCCTCTTGCGTGCTGTTTATAATACAGACCTTCCAATGTTAGGTGGAGTTGCAACTCATGGTACGAGCTCGTTCTAACATTTTCCCATTTTTAAAGTACATACTTGCGATTCATAAAATCTTAATGGATCTGGCAATGAAGAGCTTTTCCAACTTTATATTTTAAAGTTTTGTTGTGACTTTACTGGGACATCAACAATCGATGGTGACAACAACTATCACCATCGATTCTCGTTCCCCCATTGAGAAAGAATAAAACACTGCTTGCATTGTCTAAGTATAATATATTGTTCCTAAGCCTTCGGAAAAATTGATAAAATTAACCAGAATTTTTCTTGTTTTTTCAGGAAGCTGACATGGCTATCGCTCCGATGACGATCACCTCCGAAAGGGAAAGAGTGATCGACTTCAGTAAACCGTTCATGTCTCTGGGTATCAGTATAATGATTAAAAAGCCGATGAAGCAGAAACCGTCGGTGTTCAGCTTCCTGAATCCGCTCTCCAAGGAGATATGGGTGTGCGTTATCTTCAGCTACATCGCAGTCAGCATCGTGCTGTTTGTGGTCTCCAGGTTCAGTCCTTACGAGTGGAGACTGCTGCATCTCACGGGCGAGCACAGAGAACCTCCAGGTAAGTCATGACTGTCTGGTTTGAGCGATAACCCAATTAAAATTAGAACTTTATTCTTTCATTAAACTATAAGCGATTTATAAAACAACAAACAACTTTATCTCGGCTTTGAAGTGAGAATTGATAGATACGACAACATGAGTTTTTCAAGCTTCAATAAGGATGCACAAACTTTTGCTTGCTTTATTATTAGATAGAAGTTGAAAAAATCTGAGTGACAGTTTTCCATCTCTCATTTCCAACTTTATTCAATTCCAGGCGTTCACGGCAACAGCAACTCCATGGCGAACGACTTTTCTATGTTCAACTCGATGTGGTTCTCCCTCGGCGCGTTCATGCAGCAGGGGTGCGAGATCTCCCCGCGTTCCCTCTCGGGACGCATTGTGGGGGCAGTGTGGTGGTTCTTCACCCTCATCCTCATCTCCTCCTATACCGCCAATCTCGCCGCCTTCCTCACCGTCGAGCGCATGGTCGCGCCCATCAACTCCGCCGAAGACCTCGCCTCTCAGACCGAGGTCGAGTACGGGACACTGTATCATGGTGCCACGTGGGACTTCTTCAGAGTGAGTAATCTTTTTACATGATTTGTTCTCATAATTAATTTTTATATATTAATAGCTCTTGATAGTTGTTGAGTGAAGGCCCAGGCTCGAGAAGACTCTTATCTTTGAGCAAGCGCTATGCACCCCAGCTCCAGTTCACGTGGATCGTGGATGTCTTAGACCCATAGGTGAAGCATCCGAAATCTGCTGTTAGGAATTCATTTCTTTGTCCTCCCACACCTCTTTTCCCGGGAGAAGAGCCTTGTAAGCAGAGCGGTTCATGATTGTCGTAGGCATTATGTCCGAGTGCACACCCAGTAGCCTGGCTTTTCTCCAAATAAATATGGAAAGGTGGTAAGTCCAGTAGGACTTCTATAGCCGCCGACGCTGTGGTGTTAATAGCAACAGCAGCCCGATCGCCAGACAATTTCTATAGGCTAAAGAACTTTGTTTTGACTGCGACCTGCTGGTCATTTGACCACCAAGCGGTGGTCAAATAATACGCAATAAGGTCTGATGACCGTTATGTAAAACCAGTGGTATTTTGTTTGAGTCCAATTCCCCATGTTTTGCCGCCACAGATCCTTTTACAATTCCAAAAAGAAAGTTTGGCTCTGTTTACAACTTTTTCCAGATCGGAGTTCCTAGTAAACTTTTTATACAGGATGATTCCCAGGTATCTGGCTTCTTCTGCAAATGGGATGATATCTCCCAGAAGTGTCGGGGGCGTTAAACCGTCCTTCTCGTTCTGGAAAATGGTACTATGACAGTTTTGCGAAAGTACTTTATGAAGGACGAATCCTTTGAATAAGATGACTTAATCGTAATGATTATCAATTAATGAACTCTACTGGGTGTCATAAAGACTACTTAAACACCCTGTATGCAACCAGAAGCAGAAAAAGCGTTATGAAGAGGAGCTAGAAACTGCACCCAGATCAATAACCTTAATTTGCTTATGCACGTTTCTGCTCTTTTAGTAAAAATTAAATAACCATTCATCTATGCATCTGTTCCATGAACGTCCAAACTGATAGACATACGTACAAAAAAATAATCTAACTATAACTAAATGCTATTCCAGCCGTTTACATTTTTCATAGTTTGCGAATGACAAATTAATATCAATACAAGAGCCTCTTTGACCTTTATATTTATTAAAACCCTCCACCAATTTAAAAATTGTATTAATTCGCCCATTTTATATTCCAGAGGTCCCAAATAACGCTCTACTCGAAGATGTGGGAATACATGAACTCCAGGAAACACGTCTTCGTGTCGAGCTATGACGAGGGCATCCGAAGAGTGCGGCAGTCTAAGGGCAAATACGCCCTCCTGATAGAGTCCCCGAAGAACGACTACATGAGTTTGAGGGAGCCGTGCGACACTATGAAAGTGGGGAGGAATCTCGACGCCAAGGGATTTGGCGTTGCGACTCCCCTTGGTTCACCACTGAGGTAAGTTTAGGGGAAATAGAAATGGTGATTCTTATTTACGATCCTGGTGCATCACAGCGAAAAAAATATTTTTGTGGTAACTTTTATTTCTTAGAATTCTGTGAATTCTAAGAATTCGTCAATTGGTAGGATTAAGTCATCATGTTTACGATAGCTTGCTAATATTATGAATCTTATTACACGGCGAGAGCGGCGAGAGCAAAGATGAAAATTTTATCGACAACCTAAAAGTCCTATAATAATATAGTACTAATCCATTAAGCTGGTTTATTCACAGTTATGTAGCTCTCAATTTGCTTCATCCTTTTGTTTTCAAGCCATAGCTGCATTAAAACAAGCAGAGGACGTGACCTTTCAATCCGCTAATCACATCATGCTCATAAAGTAAGGGCACAGCGTTGATTAGACAAATAAGTCGACAGACCAAAAAGACTTGACTACCCCGTTAAGCAAATCAACCTACTTTTTAAGAGCTAACTCGATGCGGCCAGACATAGACATGTGAACTTAATTTGATTGAGCCAGTTTGCGCTCCACTGTGATGCATAGGGATGGTGAATATACTGGAAGTGAACAAATTTCGTGTTCCGTACTAACTAACCGACGTTGAACAGAGACGCCATTAATTTGGCGGTATTGAGCCTGAAGGAAAACGGAGAACTGACGGTGTTGATGAACAGGTGGTGGTACGATAGGACCGAGTGCAAACATGATAAGCAGGTACTGAATTCAATCAACCCTCGCTTCCTTTCACTTCCCCCGAATCCCCTTTCGGCATTTAGCAATAGCAATGCATGGAAATCAGTCCGTGTGCTTTTAGGCTTTAGTTTCCCAATTTGTGTTCGAATTTGTTTGAGTGTTTCGAGGAAAATTGGGTCTAATTTGTGTAACTTCTTGAGTGTAATTTTATCTCTGTTGGGATAACGATTTCTCGATTTCCTAATCGGGAACTTTTACAGGATTATGGAAAACGTAGACGTGGCAGATTTTCTATTAAGACGTGAAATATTGTAATCGACTTTCTGATAAGTATTACTAGCATGCCTTCGAACCTCTTTTGCGGTAACTGATTTTATATTAAATTATTCCAATAAATTTGTTTAATCCTGATACATGGCAGAAAATTTGTAATTATCCTGTTAAATGAAGGATTAACTCTATGCCGATCAATTATTATCAATCAATCTTACTTATTTTGATCATTTCACTAAATTGATGAAAAGTAAGTGTCGTGTTTTTACGGTATTCGATAGAGAATTCCAAGCCTTTAGTTTCTACAGGCTGGTCGATTTTTATCACCCTATAGTTGGTTATTTCTGACCACCAGTGTTAAAAAGAAATCAGGCTTGGAGGGGGACACCGTTTGGACACAATATATTCAGAAAACTCAGAAACCAGCACAAAAACGGGGCAAACTCTCAAAAGCGGATGTTGTTGAATAAATAATTCCACGATTCTTATTGACACGAATAATAATTCATAAAATTTAATTTTCATGTAACTTCCAGCGCTTTCGAGAGTTCCACTACTATAATATAATCGAAAAAATAACTGCTAATCAAGCACCGTACTGTAAAATTTATCCTTTCAAAACGGCATCAGCCATTTTGACAAGGATATTACAGTACGTAACTTCACTGAGTGGTTGGCGAAGTTTTTCGCTACTCATTCCAATTTATTTTTATTGAACGTTATCTCGTGCATGTCATGCTCGACCAATCTTGTATCGAGCGTTCCATTAATATTGAATACATTCTACTCAAAAATGATCGCTACATAAATAATGGCTTAACAAAAGAGGTAACGACCAGGAACGGTTGCTGAAGTAAAGAAACCGTTACAGACGTTCTAGAAGTTTCTGTGAGTAACGACTTCGGGAAGGCAACAATAGAATGCTCCACACGGTACGACCTGGAATACTTCAAGATCAATTCAAGAGAGCTAAGTGGAAATTTTATGATTAGGCCCCACATCTGACACCACTCTCACGATTTTCAGTATTTTCTCAATAATTTACATTGTCACTGTATTGTTATATTAGACATTAACAGGAGACATAATAATCCAGTCTCTTAGAACATAAATTATGCCTCACAAGAGATCGATAATTAGTATATTCAGACGACTCAAGTCAGGAAGACTTCAAATTTAAATATCTCCCCTTGAATATTGGCAAGATAACAGATTTTAGCGACGTTCTCGAGAAGTAAACCGATAGAAGTAGGTGATTAAAAATGTCAGGCGGCACAGTTCAGACGGTATTGCATAGACAATTCTCTTTATATAACCCTAGACTTCCAGTGATTCACTTTGCATAAACTTCTTCTAAGATAATTATTATCACAGACTGAGAAATTAAAATAGCAGTAGCTGCTTCATTTTAATTTTTTAATATAACGTGGATTCTATAGGCAATTATGGATGAAAAAAAAATGATTAAAATTACTCCAGATACTCCTGGCTATTTTTTTAAAGGTATTCTTATTAAGAAATACTCTGACCAGAGTCTGACCAGATTCAACGAAAAAAATTTAACTTTTATTTAAACGACAAGCATCATAGTCGACGATAGAATTTCAAAGATAGAAGATAAAGAGCTTACAAAACTTGCTTTCGTTTGGCGAAAAGAACTAGGACAATAAATGAAAAATCGGAAGTTGGCCATATTTCAAAAACGAGAGTCCAAATCAAAAAATGTTGAAAAAAGTTTCATCGTGACGAGATCTATACGTCATTTATCGTTGTCTAAGTCGAATTGATACACCCTCTATAATAAAATTACTTAGCAGTAGCTGCTTCATTTTAATTTTTTAATTAAACTCTACAACGAAAAACTTACTCAAAACCTCTGGTCTAGGGCTGTAACTTTTAAAAAAAAACCGTTCATCTCCGTCATGTCTGGGAGTAGTGGAGAAAAATCTGAAATAAATTACCTGCTGAAGAAACGGCTTAGAATTCTTCTTTAGTTTAAAGTAGATGTAATGAAATACAAAAAACTGGAACTAAACTCGTTTTTTCTCCGTCTCCATTTGTTTGCAACCCTATGATTACTTATAAGAAAGTAGATTACTCAGGTTACAATAATAGAGCTTATCACTCGATATCAGTTATGTTTACTTCAGGATCAGGATAACCAATCTTCTAATATTTATGATAATAATTGGTCTATAAATTTTTTTTTTAATTTTACTATTCCAATGCAATTTAATTGTAAAATTTTCTAGTGGAAAATAAACCAATACAATACAATAGAAACCAATACAATGTACCTACTCTAACCGCATTTTACACACGTTTTTCATATCTAATATACAGGGCAGGGCGTTGTGTATAATACTGAAAAATCTGAAAAGTTGGAGGGGGGGTTCTTATTCTGAAAAAAAATTGTGAGAAATTTTCCAATAATTTTCCCAAAGCGTAAATCTATAATACCTTAGAATTTTCAATCTATCTTTCATCTCGGATATTTTCAAAGCGATTAAAAAATTTTCAGATTTTTCGTTATATCTCTTTTCTTTGTCATCAACCGATTGTGACGTCTATCCCTTTTTTGAGAGGACGTATTAATTATATCATTTAATTAATTAATTAATTGACGCCTTCAAAAGGGATAAGGTTGAACCTTCACAAATTTATACACGACATCAAAATATCAAACATAAATTTATTCCCTTCACAAATAATATAGCTGATCGATCGTGAACGTAGTCTAGATAGACACTTTCTGGCAGCTATCACCGGCGTGTTGCAATCACCGACAGTTATAAGGCCTCGTTTTTATCCTCACTGCCGGTCGTAGTTTTCGGGTCAAGTTCACGGAGCAGTCCTGTTTTTTACTTCGTCGATGGTTGGCTAGCTGCAATCAGAATAATTATAATTGCAAAACAAGAAACGGGATATCATTCATAATAAAATACACGCGTTTTTGCGCCTTAACCGGCATAGCATATCCACCTCAAACAAAATCATGCATTTATTTTAACAAACACCACAACATTCTTCTCAACATGATTCTTCTTTGGTAACAGGCTGATTAAATGGTTTCTTAACCGACTAATTTTTACCCGCACAAACGAGACAAGTCTTGATTTGTTTAAAATAAAAATCTGATTAAGGGCCCCCGCACATGCACGGGCAACTTATTAATCTCTGTGATTAAATAATCTAGTAGCCAGAAAGTTGCCCGTAGCTCTACAAAGCGCACACAGGCAACGAGATACACGTTCGTTCTATTTCTACCGGCAACAGTTGCGTCGCCCGATGAATAGGGCAGATCGCAATTTTTTAGTTGGCGCAACTAAATAATTGCCTGTGTGCGGGTTATCGTAAACAATAGTGTGTTCTATTTAACTGATTAAAAAGTTGCTGGTAAAAAGTTGCCCGTGTGCGACCTCCTTAAAGATCAGATGCTTCCGCCCAGAAGCATCAGCCTCAAAATCAGATCACTGAGTTTTTAAAATCGATTAAGAAAGAAAAACTGACTGAAAGCATGGGCGAAAAATTTAAAAATGTAGTCGTGGATAATAACCCTCAAGGATAACCTGAAAATTCGGTTAGCATCATGATAGTGTGTGACGATTGTTCGCGTTCTGAGGATCCGGTTTCGTGGTTTGGCGGTACTCACCTTCAGATGTCTCGGGCGCCAGATTTTTGGAAGGGTTTACTCCCTCGGAAAATTCCTCGCTGAATTCCCTGTTGAACCTGTTCACACAATTGACACCGTTATGGTGCCCTTGTCCCTAAGGTAGCTCACTGGAGTCGGAATTAGATCAGGGGTCGGTTGGTCGGACGCAAAAATAAATAAAATAAAATCGTGCGTGGCCGCGTGGTCTTTAGGCACGGAGCCACGAGCGCTGGGTAATTCACGGAGCGAAGATGTAAGCGAGAAGGCGGTTGTAATTGGAAACAGTACACATACAAAATAAAACTCGCAGACAAATTAAAACAAGCTATATTTGTATCCTTTATTAAAATAATTTTATTGCAGGTTCGGCGAGTGATCTGAGCGAGTCGTCTGGTCGGTAAAATAAAGTAACACAGATGAAATAAAATAAAATGTAAGCGAGACGGTTCTCGTTCGCACAAGACGAACAATACGACGAGCGGCGGAGTATTTCGGCCGTGCGCGGGAGTAAAATGTAGAAAGAGGTATGGCGCGATGGAACCTTTCTAATAGTTGGTTACGACGACAATTTTGGGGAGATACTTACACAGTTTCGCACGGAGACACTCCCGAGAGGTGCAGGCATCCGGCCGGGCTTAACACCGCATGGAAAGACGCCTACGTCTCGGGGCGCGAATCCCTATATGGCCGCGTAACTACTTCGACGTTAACCCCTGACTCGCCGGGCTTGACACCGCATGGAAAGTCAGGTATCACGCGTCCGTAGGTACACACACCGCTTAGTGTACTCGTATTAAGGGGCCAAATACTTCTTTACTCTACGACAGGGTGGATGGTACCTACCTAATGAGCCTAATCTATCGGGCACGTCGCTAATCTCGGTGAGGGACGGGAATAAATAAAATCACGACAAACGGGCACAATTAGACTTCGACTCAATATTTTATTCGCACCTACCTTTTTACTCTGGAGGAAAACTCCTTCTAACGGTCGCGGCTCTCTTAAGGCGGTTGCGTAGGTGTACACAAAACAATAGCACTGGTCACTATTCCCGGAACGGGGCGGAAACAATAATTCTTCAAACACTTCGTGGACAGTACTAAGTCGAACGAAATTCAGAAGAGCAGAGAGAGAGATTTTTCGCGTTCCGGCCTTATATGCCCGTATCCCTACAGCGGTCGTAATCTAAAAATTTTTATTAAATTTGTAAAAGAATCGAAGCCACGCTAGCGATAAACATTGTTTTTCTCTTGGATTAATCAATTTACCTGCGATTGCGGCCGTTATCGCGTGGCGTTATCTCCTCGGCGATTGGAGTCTTCAGCTTCGGTGTATGAATTAGACGATTTAAAAATGTTATTTTTACGGCTTATGTATAAAAAACCAAGTAGGTAGGTATACTAATAATAAATTTAAATATAAACTAACAGGGACACGACTTTGCTTTATGATTCGATTGATTTAATTAATTTAAACATAACAAAAGACAATGAAAAATGTAAATGACTGGGAATCCCTGACACAACCCCTGACACCAAGACAAAAACGGAGGCCGGATTTCCGGACTTCGTTACAAGTGTAAGAAAAAAGCTAACTACTAAAAAAAAACTAATTCAAAGGAACATTATTCTTACGGAGTCTTGTTACTGAAACTCAATTGAAAATTTTGGGTGAGTCAATTTAAATGAGACAAAAAAATCGAGTTCAGCTTAACCAAAGCAAACATTTGCATGATTAAAGAAATAAAAGCGATCATTAAAAAATTTAGCATGTACAGAAAAGATAAGTTTATAGCCAGATGTTGCCTCATATCGTAGCTATTCCTGCATGTTTCCCGTCTCCTACTACTGCCAAGAGTATCGAACATCCGTGAAGTGGCCCCCGAATTGTATGAACACACAAAAATTTTCAGAGTTCTATAAGTAGAACGAGAATAGTTCTAGAGTTCTGTATAAAAATTTTATATAGTTCCGCGGAACGAAGCCCATTAAACGAAGAAATACGTTTCTGGGGCTAACTTCACGCGACCCCCACTTATCTCAACTTTTGTTCAAAAAAAGTTCTAATGTGATAATTCGCAATAAGAATTGGAGTTCTAGAGTTTCTGTATATTTCCGCAAATATTTCTGCGAATTTATTTGCATATTATTGTGGAAAAAATCGCGGAAAATGTGTTCTGATTAGAGTTCTGGGTACCCCCGAAAAGTTCTTTAGGAAAGTTCTCTTCCGCTTTGCTGAAAACTAAATAGATTGAGTGGTAATTTCGAAAATGATTGCCAGTAATGAAATTTAATCAATTTTCAGTTATGAATAAAAATTGCCGAAAATTTGTTATGATTAGAGTTCTGGGTAGCCTTCGAAGAGTTCTATAGAGAAGTTCCCTTCCACTTTACCGAAACCCTAATCGCTCGATTGTTAATTTGCGAAAATGACTGCAAATAATAAAATTGAAACCATTGAAACAAAAATCGCCGAAAATGAGTTCTGATTGAAGTTTTGGGTAGCCCCCGATGAGTTCTATAAGGAAGCTTTCTTCCACTTTTCCGAAAACCAAACAGTTTGACTGTTAAATGCGAAAATGATTGTTGATAATAGGAAAATAGCCAGTAATAATAGGTATACCTAAGAAAAAGAAGTTTTGAAACAAAAATCGTCGAAAATGAGTTCTGATTAGAGTTCTGGGTAGCCCCCGATAGAAAAGTTCTCTTCCACTTTGCCAAAAATTTAATAGTTTGAGTGGTACTCTAATCTAACTTTAATCTCACTCATTTTCGCCGATTTTTCCACGATTTTACGAAAAAATTCGCAGATTTATTTGCGAAAATCTACAGGAACTCTAGAACTACAATAATTATTTTAATTGCGAATTGTCACATCAGAACTCTTTTGCTGGGAAAAGTTTTTTATCGAACAGTTTGATTGACGTGATCTTTCGCCTTGCAGGACGCATCCAGGAACGAGCTCTCCCTGAGCAACGTGGCCGGGATATTCTACATCCTGATCGGCGGGCTGGGGATCGCCCTGGCCGTTGCGCTGATAGAATTCTGCTACAAGTCCCACACGGAAGCCACTAGGGCCAAGATCCCGCTCAGCGACGCCATGAAAGCCAAGGCCAGGCTCACGATCGGGGTGGGTCGGGATTATGATAACGGACGGGTGAGTATATTCGTCATTTCATGTTTTCTATCTGTGATAAATCGGGGAATATTCGGAGTGGACTTTAAGGGTGAAAATATACTTTCAAGACAGAAAAAATCAAATTGTTTTGTTTTAACTTGCTCATTTATGTGGTGATTACTTAATTATTTAAAAAATCTAAAAAAATATAATCGCCCCAGAATTTTATATATAAAAAAAAATTTAAAACATTATTTATCTAGGAAAAAATTTATTTTTTTACTACTTTGAGCCTAATTACTTTCTATTGAATTTATACTTACTGTACTGACGTAGCCTTAGTTATTGTCATCTTAACTTTGTCGCTATCGCTATTTTGAGAACTTTCATAGTTGGCATAATCTTCTCCCAAAATTGTCTTTGCAATTCATGCAATTTTCTGCTCATATTTTTCAAGGTATTCCTCGACTTCAACATTATACTTACAGCCGAGCTTCCAGCGCCTTTTAATTGTCAAAATGTAATGTCCGCCCCTGTATCTGTTCTTCAGAAGTAAAGTAATGTCAAGTTCATGTTCCACTTAGTTTTTTCTTTCATTTTCCTTTCTTCTAATTCACGAAACATCGTTTTAAAAACATAATTTTAAATTTTGTCTCTGATTAGTGAGTAAATTCATTATCTCCTTACTTGTGTGCTGTTTAAATAAATGGGCGTGAATGCTCGTCGTTAATTATTTAGACATGTTAATGAACATTTTTTGTTCAAGAGCATCAACATCCCTAATTAAATTGTTCGTTTAAAAAAACCGGTATCTATGCAAATACGCATATTTTTACTCGTATAATAATACTGGACATACCTACTGCGGAACATATTGCACATGGTAGTAGAAAACATGTTAAAAAATAGGCGACACTGTTCTATTAATTAAAATACATCCTCTTTTTTCAGTAAATTTTTTGTCTACACTGCCGCTTGATTATTCCCGTATCTGAAATAATAAACAAGAGTTTTTCGTGTCTCGGAACGTGCAAATGTCAAACTTATAATAATAGCATCAAGGGCTTCGTCGTTATACAACAACTCTATTTCGGTGTAAGGGAAGTTAGTGGATGAGCAAAAAACCAGAAAAGTTGGGAACTAACCATCTGGGGGAAATTCATCATTAACTTTTCAGCGCAGGAAGTTGTGTATGCTGATGTTTTCCTTTCCGCTTTAAACCGCAGCATTTGTAAAGAGCTTCTAAAAATAAATCGGGAATAGCTCCTAATATGGCGGATTCCGTGTTGGTAAAAACGGCTTAGATAACTCGGTTCAATTCTGACAGTTCAATTTTCATTTTGTTACTTCTGCATCATCACCTTGCACAATTACACACTGCTTGAAAAAGTTTGGAATTTATTGCTTACATACTGCGTCATGAATAAACTTCAGGAGAGCGCAGCGAAGGAATTGCAGGTTCAAGAAACTCCTAACGAGAGAATAACCGAATGAAAATCGAAGTTTCCAGGCTACCGTGTAAACAAAAGAAGACATCTGAACTCAAATTTAAATTTGTCAAAGTAGGGCAATTCATCATCCTGTTACTTCAGCTCCACAACGTTCGCTCAGAAAATTTTAATATGTCAATACATTTAGCATAATTTTAACATTTTCAATCGATTCGGTAATAAAATGACGTGGGTAAGTTAACAGGATGTCTCGAAAAAATTATAATTCATTAACCTAATAAACTAGGGAAACTGTTGCCTTAAAGCATCCAAGATTAAAATTTTATTTTATTCCTTTCGGATATTCCTATTTTGGCTCAAGTCTCGAAGGGGCTGAGGTAGGAGGGACGAGGCATAAAAATGAGGGAAACGGTTATTTGCCTAGGTTAGCTATGAATCGTCGTGTGAAAAAAAATTTCGGGTAAAAAACCGTGTAACGGGATTTTTCTGTGGGTAGAGGTGAGCTCCCAGGAATGGATAATTGCCCCTTTGTACCCGTGACAAGTCGATTAAATAGTTAGGGTTTATTTACAAAAGAAGTATATTTACAATAAATAGTACTATTATCTATACAACTGATCTTAGGGTTGCTCCGTCCTCTGAGTGAGAGGAAGGGGGTGGCCCTCATTCTGGATAGTGACCGGATTGGCTACAGATAACCGCGTCGAAGGCGGCCTCGTTTACCATTGGCCTTTCCGGTACTGCTGCAGCTGGTGTCCTCGCTGCTTGCCGTTCATCGTCAGTAATTCCACCGCCACCGCACGATCTGCGCTGTCCCCGACCGTATGCAAGATACGCGTCTCGGGGCCCTCCGGGCGATTACCTTCGTTGGCAGGCGCTCTCTGAAACAAAAAGCCGCTCCCGATGCCTCACTACGACCTCGGGACCGCTGTTACTGGATCCGGCCCTCAATACAGGCCGGGTAGGGAATGAAGGGATCTGCCGGAACCTCAATGCAGTTCCGGTTGATTACCTATTCTGATCGGTCGCCGGCCAGAGCTCACTTCACTCTGGTCGCGCTTCCGATGCCGGGTTACGGTTCGGTCAACTCAGTTCATCAACCTACTGTATCCGGCTATGTATACTGTATGGGGCACTCACTACATGCTCCAGCTGATCTCCGGGCTCAATTCACCTAGGAGAGAGAGTTGTTCGCAAGTCAATTCCTCACGATGCACTCAATCGAGTCTTCAGCTGGTGCTCTTTATATAGCCGGTGCTGGTGGAGATAACCTGCTAATCACTGTCGTAAAAACTGTATCATTCCAGATAAACCCCTCTAAGAATAAAATAAATAATAATTATCAACGAAAGCCTCGGATTTCGTTACAACCGAGATCTCGCGAGAGCGCACAACCTAGTTGGGCGCAATCGCGAATCCTTCCATTACTGACCGAGATATCACCGTGTGGGTTATTAGTTTTATTTTGCAAAAGTGGAATCACCGGGAGTAACAGACGGAGTTGGGGGCATAATTCAGGGGGAGGCAATGAGTTTATAGGGACGAAAAAATCACCCCTGTATAAATTCATGTTTCCTAAGGATTTCAGTCAACTTTTGTATGTATTTTTCGGTCAATTTTGGTTCTTTATTAGGGGCGAGAGGGGAGAGGAAATCTAAAACACATCGAATCAGGAAAAAACTTAATTTTCTTGGATCTCGGAGTTGACCGCCTATCTATTGATTATATTTTTTTTTATTTTTTAGTCAAAAGTAAACAAATGGCGGTCAAAACAAAAAAAAAGTCAGTTTTTTACCACGAAAGGAGAGGGTGTTTTTTTAACCAGCCAAAAGGTTTTTGCAATCGCTTGAAAACAATCACTTCTTCAATAATAATTATTAATTAAAGTGTTGAAAATTATTATTCAGACCATATATACCTCTGAAACGGACGGATATATAGAACTACGATTTGCAGGTTTTTGCTTGCAAATTTGATCCACTTTCCGTTTATAACATCAAAGTTATACCGTATGATTACATTTTTCGGAATGAAAGCACAAAAAACTGTTATTGCTGCAAATTGCGCCCTCTATAAATTTTGTTCCACTAGATATGACAATTGAAAGTGCTGAATTTTTCTTCCAAACAAGCTATAATTGGCTGAAATCGGATAAGTGGCTTCGAAGTTACAGCAATTTAAGTGATTACACTTCCAACAGATTCCCCGACTCTTACCAAGATTCTTACCAATGAAGAAATTTGGAATTTTTTTTCCCAACGGCGCCCCCTTGCGACGAAATGCGGAACTTGAAAATATTTTACACGAATTTTTAATGAACACTTTCATCATGATTTCTTTTTTCAACTGTCTAGGCCCATTAGTTTCCGAGATATGGCCGTTGGCCGACCTAAGCGGGACACCCGGTATATATTTTATGACTTTGGTCAAGCCCAAGTGTCAGAAGTTTTCAAGTAGCCTCAAGGGCCTCTGACGTAACCTAACGACTGCTGTGAAGCAGCTGGGACCCCCTTTTTAACGTAGTTTCCGGAACACGACCGACCACGGAAATTTTTTACCACTGTAATTGGTCACCCATCCAAATAAGGGACCAAACCAAGCCATGCTGCACTTAGATATTTTACAATTAAAAACGTGTACAATGATGGGTGTCGTCTTGACATCACACCCTTAAAAAATATTCAAGCAAGGGTTGCGGAAATTATTCACCGCAAATAAAACCAGAATTTGGTTTAGAGCAGACAATCGTTTGAGAGGGGTATCGATTTTGAGGTATTAAAAAAAAAGAGTTGGTAAAGGTATTCTATTGAACCAGCATTTTTTCTTGAATTTTTTGTATGAAACAGATTCATGAACCATGGGGGAAGGGGGGTGGGAGTGAATTTCCGTGTCGCTTTGCTCCCAACTCTAAAACTCAGTAGTATGGAGAACATGGAAGTATTACTCACTCTTGCGCAATAACTCTAAGTAAGCTCGATTCGAGATCTCTTTTTCGAGAATTTTTTTACCTCTTGTAGTCACTTCAATTTTCATTGCAATTATTGAAAATGTAGGGCTTTAATTACGTCATAAAAAGTTAATTATTTCGATAGATCCCCAACCCTTGAAAGCTGAATTTGTAACATTAATCATTGAGGGAAACTTTTCGAGTCACTCTGTATAACGTTTTGTGTGACAAAAAAAAATATCACGCAGAGATAAGTAAGACGTGTTGACAGTATTTTTTCAGCCTTTCGTCTCGCAAATTTGAAATTCGACGCCTATGCGGAGTTTTCTTTCAGCCTTTAGACATGTTTTATGTATTCAGTTCAGCTTCGGGAAGACGTAAGCTTAATATATTTATTTTCGACGAAAATGCTGCATTCGCGTTTAACGTTGCATGTAAAAACGTTCCGTATTAGGCGTGGTGCATTAAGGCCTTCTTTGTGAACTGCCGAGTGTAAATAATCCTTTGTGAAGACTTCTTCAATATTTAGACCGAGAACATGGAAAGGAAGTTTTTCAACATCGATTAAAGGAAGTGCCGTGTTGTGGAGAAAAAGTATAGCACGGCTCAGATACATGCTTCCCGGATTGCTTTCCCATACGTGTCAATTTATTATTGGCGTGCTTTAAAGTTTACGATGCCGAGGCGCCTGTTCTTTTAGCATCAATGTTTCTATATCTATATGTATACAGTCCTGTAATAAAGTAAAATGACAGTAAATTATGTAATGATACCTACTCTTATTAATGTTCAATATCAAATTGGGACTGATCGAATCGAATTATGATTAAATGACATCTTCTTGTTGCATGGGAGAGATTTCTCGGGAGAGCATAATTCTATTGATTAAATGTTCCCGATTTGAACTTGAATAAGATAATAAATCTACCCGTTATTAAGGGTTTTAATTTTGAGACTAATAATTCACATTTTTTATAGCACACCAGGTTTTAATTCCGGAAGAACATATCCGCATTTTTAAACAATTTAAGTTTTTAAATAAAAAACTGCTTATACGTATAATAGTAAGTTTAAAAAATCACACTAAGTGTAACGTAACTAATGATTCACTCTAGCTGCTTTAAATTGTATCATGCACAGTCTTTGTAACCTTTTACCTTCTTACGTTTTAAATTATACACTAATATAGAAACAGTATCAATTTTTTGCACGCCATCCCATAATGAAATTTGAAATTACAGTTTACACTAAGCTTAATTCACTTACCTTATATTTACCCCGAACACTGAAACTGGTAGGTATAAGTAAACCAACCTTAGAACCTTTAAGACTTTTCCTTGACCCCCGGTCGAGCAGATGTTCATTTATAATGTGTTTTAGCAATTTTTATATAAGCAGGCTTAAGTTCTTATACCGAGAGATCAAATAAATGTTAGTTTGCTTATTCGCATTAACAAATCAGTGCATGCATGATTCCATATAAAAAAAAAACTTCAAAGATCGATTTTTCAAATTTCAACATGAGTATTTTAATTTATTTAATATTTAAAATATTACACTCTTGTGTATCTTGGGACTATACAGGGTTATGCAAATTTCCTGGTGTCAGTATTGGGATATCCTAAGCCATAAGAGATACAGGGTTGCTTAAATTAGAGAAAAGTTGCGCTATTTTATGGACATCTCGAATTCGTCAAAACATGCAAGATATCTGTGACCGTTCCTGAAATATCCTGAAAGAACTGAAAAATCGAGAAATCTTATTTTTGGAATATCTTTCTTACCATTGGAAATTAACAAATAATTTTTTGTAGCCTTACATAAGCCGTTATAAGCTATTTATCTGACGTTTCAAAAATTTTCACAGCCGACTAGATCCCAGAGTTTTCATAGTCAACTTTCGTTTTTCTTATGGCCGCCATATTATTTTTTTATGTCGTTCGATAAGAAAAAAATAATGTAAACCAAAAATTAATAAATTTTAGAAAAAAAAAATTGGAAAATTTTTATTCTTCTTTTTTCAAAGAAAAACAGATAGTTCTTAACTGAAATAGGCCAATATGAAGTCATACTGCTTGCCTTATAGGTTGTTAATTTCTCTATGATATTCGATCTAAAAAGTTGTCTTTTTTTAGAAAAAAAAAAGAACAAAAATTTTTGAAAGTTATTTTTTGAAGTTTATTAGTTTTTGGTTTCCATTATTTTTTTCTTATCGAACGACATAAAAAAATAATATGGCGGCCATAAGAAAAACGAAAGTTGACTATGAAAACTCTGGGATCTAGTCGGCTGTGAAAATTTTTGAAACGTCAGATAAATAGCTTATAACGGCTTATGTAAGGCTACAAAAAATTGTTTATTAATTTCCAATGGTAAGAAAGATATTCCAAAAATAAGATTTCTCGATTTTTCAGTTTTTTCAGGATATTTCAGGAACGGTCACAGATATCTTGCATGTTTTGACGAATTCGAGATGGCCACAAAACTGCGCATCTTTTCTCTAATTTAAGCAACCCTGTATCTCTTATGGTTTAGGATATCCCAATACTGGCACCATGAAATTTGCATAGCCCTGTATATATAACGCAACTCCTAGTTCTTAATCTCTGAATCTCCCAAGCATCAGGAAGAGGTGAAATTGAATTTTTGGTTTATACACGATGTGCAACACTTTTGAATCAAATATCACTGCGGTAAATTCGAGACCGAAAAAATTGACTCATTAACAATAAAATGCACATTGTCAGTTGTCAGTAGTTTAGCACTGTGAAATATTCGTGAAGGTTAGAATTGGTTTTATGGGGCGTCGGTTTTACCTAAAGACTTTGGGTATTTTCGCTTAACGGTCTAAAAAACCTTCAAATAGATAGTGTTACAAAAAATATATATGATGCTTAATTTTTTTAAGTACTCCAGGTAGCGACAGAAAAACAAAAGAAGATCAAAAATGATGCAAAGTTAATTATTATTATTATTACATTTTTTGACAGTTTTTTCGTTATCTGCCGACAAACAGGTCTCAATATATCAAGTCCTGACTAGTTTTTCTTGTCAACAAAAATAAAAATAGATCGGATCTTAAACATGACCATCTTACTGGTTGAGCTCAGTGAAGTTAACACCCCTAAGTGTGCATTTTCATAAAAGGCACACCGTCGTTTGTTCACGTTTTGTCCAATATGTCCAACCATAATTTCCGTTTAGACACTCTCCAAAAAAGTTACCGCGACAAGTAGGAATTTCATTAATTTTCAAACGGAATTCGTTTGTCTATCACGTTTTGTCGAATCCAACCACAATTTTCATTTGGCCACCCTAAAACAATTTTTTTTTCTGTAACTGTTTTTTGAATGGAGGATAAACGAAAATTTTGGTTGAACAAACGTTCGGTGGACAAACGAATGCCGTGTGAATTTTATAAAAAATCACGCTTAGGGGTGCCAACTTCACTGGGCTTACCGGTTGTCGTGAAAATATCGACGATCATGAGAATAGTGAAAAATGAAGTTTTTCTCAAGGCCTATAAACGTTCTATACAGGTTGTCCCAAATTTTCTTCATCAAGAAATATCGGCATTATTTCAAATAATTTCCCAAGTAATTTGGGAAATTTTAAATACAGGATACCGGACAGCCAAAATGAAACGTGTTATGTATTAAATCGTATTTCAAGCAAAAAAGAAAAAAATCCTTTCATGATGAGGCCTCGTTTAGGAAATATTTCCAAAATTGTTCAGTTGCTGAATAAAACAAATTTTTACTGTGCCTTAGTTTTACATTTTTGGGAATATTTTCTAAACGAGGCTTTATCTTGAAAAAATTTATTTCCTCTTTGTATTTAAAATACGATTTTATACATGGTGTTCGATTTATACTGTCCAGTTACTAAAAATATATATTTTTTAGTAGTCTTAGTTTTATATTTATGGTAAAATTTCCTATAAGAGGCCTGGTCTTGAAAAAAATTATTCTCTCTTTAATGCCCAAAATACGATTCTATAAATGGCGTTTGATTTTGGCTGTTCAGTTACCAAACACTCTATATACACTATAAATGCTTTGCGGCTTAGCCCTCAGTACAACATTACGCATTTGAACCTCCAAGTAATTTTTTAGTTCGGCAGGAACACTGACCTCGTTGCGAATACAGTGGCGTGCGATCTCTGAAAATCTAAGCATTCTTACCTTGTCAAAACCAATGAACTGTCTCAAAAAACCAGCATTGCCTAGGAGTAAAAAAGAACACCTTGACGTCTTTTCAAAATGAAATTATGTTCTCGCCATCCCTTCATTTCCATGGTTACACTTGACGACAATAAAGCCTAACCATGGTAACGAATAATAGCAATACTCAAGTCGAAAAAAAAAGCAAGTAGGGGACGATGCTTTGGGGATTGAAAGGCGTAAAGTTGTAATGACGGTGTAACCGCAAAGTCTTTGGGGTATATTTGGAATTTCACAAATTCCATTTATTTCAGTTTTGAAATAACGGGGATATCCCTTGATAAATAAACTTTGGGACACCCTGTATAGAAAAATAACTGGCCAGTTTTAGAACTAACAGAGTACAATAAAAAATAATATCCAAAGCGGATAGGGATTATATCGTCCCAATAATCATCATAAACTTTCAAAAAGTTTTTGACATGATTGGCCATACGTTCCATTTTTAAGTCTCTTTTTTGATTCTTCACAATAATTATTAAACAATTATCCCCGAACAATTTTGCTGTGATGAATAAGTTATTGGCGATTCCAGAAGACTAATACTTTCATTTGAAATGTCTTTTAAAAAAATTCACTATGCCATGAACCACAGAATCACAAAAAACAGGGTAGAGAATTTATCAGGAACTTTTCTAGGGATTGAAATTTTTCTTTCTATAGAGATAATTCTCACCTATATTTAGGGAGGGGGAGGGGAGAGGTATATTTTCTCAGTTCTCAATACGGGATAATTTTTTGATCTACATCAAGCCCCGAGCTATGTTAAAGGCGTTTTGAGGGTGAAATGTTAATTTTGCACTTTGAATTTTCTTATAAATTAATAGATTCCTTGCATAGAAGACATTTTAATCTATAGGGTGTGTTGGGGTTAAGCAGTCATACGTAAATCGTGCGTAGAATTCATACAAACGCGTACTCAAAAATACTTTCTTCTTACAGCGTTTGTGGCCTTTAACAAAAATTTTGATATAAACAATATTATAGTAATAAAACAAGTTTTGACACAGACAACTTTATTAGGAAATAGATAGAAAAATATACAAATCAATAAGAAAAGGGTCGTTAAGGAGGATTTAAATTTTGTATATTTTTTTTCATTTCTCAAAATTGCTGCCATCATTTTCAATTCAAACTTCCCATCTACGGACGACAGATTGTGCAGCTGCACGAACTCTGCTGGTGTGATTTCTAAGGGCTCAGAATGAACATTCCCTTCATTCTGCTCTCAACCAAACAAAAAATCCAATAGGCCCAAATCCGGAGAGCGCGCAAGCCAAAAACAGGGACAGTCTTGACCGCGATCAATCTTTTTTTCGGAAAATTCTGGTGTAACCTTCGTTAGACTGGTAGAGTGTAATGAGCAAGACATCCATCTAACTGGAACCGTCTCTTTGCTCTGTTTAACTGATAAAGTTGTAGTTGCTGAAACTTTTTTTTACCAGTTTTTTTCAAAATTTTTGGCAAAGCCTAGAAAGCATTTTGGAGTACATGTTTATATGAACTTTTTTTATCAACATTAAATTTTTTATGCATGGTTTGTGTATGGCGGTTCACACCCGACTCACCCTGTGTAGCTCAATAAAGGAGCGGGGGTGGCGCGGTGGCTTAGCGTGCAGACGACTAAGTTGTCGCGACTACCCTCAACTGGGTTCGAATCCCATGCTCGTCATGGATGTTTGTGTTCGTCTATTCAACTATTTAAATTGAAAGAATGTGTCTGGGTAGAAATTGCTAATTCTCGAAGTAGGACTTTGTCTTATCTCAACATTTAGTTAAGACCGATCTTCCCTCTATACAGGATGTACCATGTATCCTTCTCTATATTGCTATCTCCTAACGCTAACGGATACAGGGTCGGTTAAACAAGTCCAAAGGAGCGCAATTTTGTGGCCATCTCGATTCCGTCGAGACATACAAGGTATCTGTAACCGTTCCTGAAATATCCTGAAAAAACTGAAAAATCGAGATTTCTGATTTTTTCCATATCTTTTTTATTATTGGAGATTAATGAATAATTTTTTGTGGGCTTACATAAGTCGGCAAGAGCTACCCATCTCACGTTTCAAAAATTTTCAAAGTCGACTAGATCCCAGGATTTTCATAGTCAACTTTCGTTTTTCTTATAGCCACCATAGTGTTTTTTTATGTTGTTCGGTATAAAAAAAAATCATAAAAACAAAAAATTGTTAAACTTCAAAAAATAAATTAAAAAAAAATTTATTCTTCTTTTTTCTTTACAAAAAAGACCGAATTTTATAGATAAATTAAAAACCATAAGGCAAGCACTATTTCGGCGTATTTTACAAATGTTGACGTTTTTCGACGATTTTTTATTAGGTTTTTCTTTGGAAAAAGAAGAATAAAAATTTAAAAAAATTTTTTTTTAAGTTTATTAATTTTTGGTTTCCATTATTTTTTTCATATCGAACGACATAAAAAAATAATATGGCGGCCATAAGAAAAACTAAAGTTGACTGTGAAAACTCTTGGATCTAGTAGGCCTTGAAAATTTTTGAAATGTCAGATGGATAGCTTTCAACGACTTATGTAAGCCTACAAAAAATTATTTATTAATTTCCAATAATAAAAAAGATATGAGGAAAATAAGAAATCTCGTTCAGTTTTTCAGGATATTTCAGGAACGGTCACAGATATCTTGCATGTTTTGACGAATTCGAGATGGCCACAAAACTGCGCATCTTTTCTCTAATTTAACCGACCCTGCATGTCTTAGCGTTCAGGAGATAGCAATATAGAGAAGAATACATGGTGCACCCTGTATAAAAAATAAGTAAATACATTTGTCTTAATACGGATATATCACCATCTAGAACACACTTTTTTGTATTGAGGGTGAAAATCCTTCATTAAGACAAGATGAAAATCTTCTCTCGTGGATGCGTCTCAACTTAAATTTAATCCAGAAGCTGTTCTCGATCTAAAGCCCTCACAAAATTAATATTAAGCACCTAGGCCGCAATAAAAGACAAGCTCGCTATAAAGACAAGCCAAATTTTTCACCATCTTCGCTATATAAACAACTCGAGCATTATTGCATTTATCTACAAGAGATGGTAAACAATCATGCCATCCTATATCACAACTCAACTTAGGTATAGGTACCAACCCTCACTCCCAGTGGCTAGCAAAAATATCAACCCCTAATAGACTGTGCTTCTTTACAATTCTAATAAAAATTTATTTGATCTCTTATGGTATTCACTATTGTGACGTAAGTCCTAAATACTACTACTAGATAAAAAAATTTGAATGATTCTAATTGTGTGATTCGATTTTCAGTACTACACTCCTGCGAACCAGATAGGCGGTGCGAACGAACAGGAGCAGGCTCACAGTAACACACATACCCAAGTGTGAAGTTCGCCAATCCGTCGCAATACTAATCATATCTCCTAATTAACTATTAATTACGCATTAATTAATATACACTAAAGCACTATACATGCGTATGTACGTGTAATATTTTTACCTATGTGTAGACCTGTAAACGTTACCGAATTTACCATGTTAGGAACTGGGTATTAAATACTTGTTTGTTGTAATGTTTGTTTTATTTCTATTGTAGTTGAACTAGTTCTAGTTCTGGTTCCCTTTTTTCATTTTAGATTTGGAGATGTAACAGGTTTCAACCGTTCCTGAACGATATCGATGGTTCTGTTCTGTTTGATTTGGTCAAACTATTCGAAAAAAATTTGAATCACAAGGACAGAATCGTCTGGAACGGATGGCATCAGAAAGGAACCATTAATATTGTTCAGGAGCGGGGTCTGTAACATGTACTAAGAGTAGTGGAGTAGTTCTGGTTGTGCTGATGCCACTCAGGAGTTCAAAAAAGCTGGTGCATCTTCATTACCCTTCAGGTAACTCTGAAACGGAATCATAGAAGAAGAATCACTTGGAAGTGATTACTGCATATACAGGGTGATTCATGACTAATGCGACGTAGCTAAATTCCAGGTAGGAGACATCGTGGCAAGTAAGTATTATTTTTCTTACCCCGATTTTCACTACAAAAGGGTGAATTCATTTATACCACAGAAAACAACGCAGTTTCCACAGGAGTCCTGTGGCAGATATTTATAACATTGTCGTTGCAGAATTAATATTTTTTCATATTCCCCGTAGGTACCTATATCGCATAATATGCCCGTTTTCATCAATATTTTCATCAAGCAGTACGAGTATGTGAGCGATAAAGCGTATACTTCATTATTTTCCTGCAGGAGTTCCTCGGCCGGAGGTTTCAACTCGTCGGGACGTAAACGCGAATCCCCTGGTGGGAATTTTGTCGATCCTCAGGTGAGAAATACGCCCTGGCCGTTCCGTCAGAATTTTATTCAATTAAACGTGACTCCCTCCAAATCTCTACAGATTTATATTGACATATTTAATCTTGCCCGCTCCTCTAAATTATAACTTACCTAGGAGCTGCTCGGCAATTATTGATTGAATTCAATTAAGGCGATACGCAGTAAAGATTCTCCAGGTTGCTCCAGGTACCATCGTGAGTTTCAATTATACGAAACATGTAGGTATGCAAAACTTAATGCTCCTGCATGAAATTCCCCTGCTTTGACGGGTAAACCCGTTAGCAATTTCTATTAATGTTTATCAATTATTATTATTGTGGCCTCCCTTTCATGGGAATTGAAAATATGTCGAAAGTAATTCGGGTCTGTAAATTGTGAGTATGGGGAGTAGATGGTTAATATAGACCAATAACGTCAAGAATGACGTAGGTATTGTTCGCTTTTGGTCATTATATTCTAACGTGTAATAAACTTAATAGAGTAAAGCCTGCATTTCGACTGAAATGTGGAAATTTTAGCCGCATACACTACATTTAAATACGCCTTGATAGAATGCGGAGGAATTGGTGCCTACCTGATAGAATATGAGTGAAAAATGATATTTCCAGACCACACAATACATGTCACGCAATGAAAAATATCGAAACGCAATGCAATAATGCGACAATGCGAAATGTGACAAAGGAAATAAGAAGATACAGCAGGGGAACTTAGAATCATGTTAAACCGGCGCTTTAAGAAGTGGGAAACTCGACAAATGGTGTCAATTAAATAATAAAATACAGATATTGTGGAAAACAAATAAGGTGTTTAATTATAAATAAGCGAAGTGGTGGTGTATTGGTCTAAAAAAATTGCACTAGTTTCCCTCGCAATCCCACTTAGGAGCTTTGCTGAATTCAAAGCCCATTGAGAGGTCGGTGAATCAAGATTTCTTCCAGGTGTCACGTGAGCCCTCCTTATTTCCGACGCTCTAATTATCCCATCATGGCCGAATTTAAAGCGCGGAGACTAGCTAACGACTTGAAATTATCACTCGAGATGAACTCGCTGGGCCACCCCTAATAGCAATTTCCCTGAGCCTCTTATACTCAGTAATCCCCGCGTTGTCGAATCACCTACCGTTGTGAATGACCTATTTACTTATGCCCTTTACACATTGCCGATTACGAGTCTGGAGGGAGGCAGGCTAGTGCGAACTTACTTGTGTAAGCCTGTAGCCAAACTTTCCCAAAGCTGGTGGTGGTTTTATTTGTCGTAACGCTATTGCTGCAGTTTTCGTAAATCGGCGCGCGCGAGTTCAAAGCTCTCGCTTCGGTTATCGATTTACTTCTGTAGTCATTTATTATTACATATGTGGTGTCTATTTCTTCGTTATATCTGTTAATAATATTCTTATGCCCTTATCTACTGCCTGTGTTGCTCGAAAAGTGACTACAAACATACAATGCTTCTTTAGCGTCTTTGTCATTAATTAGTGAAAAAAATATAATTAAAAAGTTCCGCTTGTGGCTTGCGAGTTATCTCGGAGATCGCTCCTTCCAGGTGGCCGTCAATGGAGCTCTTTCTGAGACCTTTTCCATCAACGATGGTCCTCAGGGATCCATTTTATCTCCGACTCTTTTTCTCGTATTTATCAACGATTTGCTTGACACAACTAAAAACCCAATATACAGTTTTGCCGATGACAGTACACTCATCATATCTTCTTATACCTTAGAAGCGCGAACATCTGCCATCGATGCACAAACTCGCAGAGACCAAGAAGTTGCCATTCTTAACAATGACATAAAAGAGATTCTTAGGTTGGGGAGATAGAAACCAAGTTTAATTTAATGCTGGAAAACCCCCTGCAGTCCTCTTCTCCAAAAAGGCCAACGTGGAGCCAGATATGGTGATGGCGGGATACTCTCTCACCATGGTCATCTCTTTGTTTACTTGGTGTCTCGGTGCGAAGTTTTACAGACATTTTTACGGGAAGTGTTGAAAAGGTGTGGCCCGTTTGATTCCACCTAGAACAAAGTCGGACAAAAATACACGTCGAGCCTCCATAGCTCACCCCAATCACAAATTTCCCAAATTTTCATGTATAGAACCGCGTTACTGAGGAATAGCATTCCAAGCGAAGTGTTTCCTGAGGAATACAATCTGCAACGATTCAAAGCCAACGTGAATCGATATCTCCGCTCATTCACCGCTCCTAGAGCGTCATAGGGATTCCCCCGCCGTGCATGTTTTTTTAATAAAAATTTTATCTTGGATTGAACGACATGTTCCAAAAGAGTACCCTGCATAGTCACAATTTCTTATTTTCCACCAATCATCAAAGTTTTCAAGAACCACCACATTAAACACTAATTGTCCATCGGTATTTCTTTTATGTGTAATGTAACTTTTTTTTCTATCACAATCAAACATTCTCCTCATTTGTTTATCTCCCTTTCTGCACGATAATTTGAAGGTATTCGCTTGCCCCCGTGCTCTAGTAATGGGAGAAAAGAGACTGGAAGTCTAGCCGTGCTTAGCGACATCGGTTAGGTTTGCGGTCAAAGGGTCCTCGGGAACACGCGATAACTTCCGGTTACACCGCCGTCACGCAATTGTTATACGGGCGCAAAAGAGCAAATTACGTCAGCTCTCGGGTACTCCCGGACTCCCGGCATTTGGACCTGCAACCGCAAGTCACGGACGCGTCTGTTACCCAGATACCATCGCTACGACAAGTTATCACTGCATAGTATTATTCTAGTCCTGTAGCTGTCAGAAGAGAAAGGCAGGGGGAAACACAACTCTTGTTAAGGCACTTTGTAACGCACTTGAAATTAATAGGAATTGTTCATCTTCTGACTCAGGCCAGTGAAACATGATGAGACATGTAGATTATTTTTCTCAAAGAATACGCTCTTCGACTCTGTTCCATTATTATTGACTTTATTTAACCCTTTCACCGTAGTCATTAATCCCAAATTGTAACAGCTACGTGAAATTTAGACCTTGTTCAATCACATAACGGCTGATTTAGGGCTCGTGCAGCTCTGGAAATCCCAACAATAACGATCTCCTTAATTACAGGACAAGCGCTTAGTGTCATTCTCCAGTTATTGCTCTTCGATCTATTATACTTTCTGGGAAGGTCACGTGGCGCTGGCGACCTTTATTTTACCGGGTGTTGAGTAAAGTGATTAAGTTTAGTTTATTACACGAGGAAAATATACTTCGCCTACATACGAGTATATCTATATAATATTATATGATTTACGATGTTGATGGTTAGATTAACTGTTGATGGTTAACCCTGGAAAAGAATTAATGGAAGGGCTTAGTAAGTCTTAACGGAGGGTTGCCTTCAAAAAATCTGACCAAATTAATTTAATTTTATAATCAGAAAAGTAAACAGAGGTATTGGCAATAGCCAAAATTATTCAAAGCTACATCGAATTTAAAAAGCAAAGCATAATAATAAACATTAATATTTGACAGTCGTAGAATCACGACGAGAAGTTATCTTGTTTAGATATATGTATGCAATAAATAATAAGGAGCGTTAGATAAGACTAAAATCATAAGTCTTATCTGAACTTATTAAACAGGGAATATTGTTACCAGCGCTCATGAAGGATAAAATTTTGCACCCCTCAATGCAACAATATTTCTAGCTCTCCTGCAAATGAGAGTATACTACAGTCTGAAGTAGTACAGTTATCATAGTCCGTTCTATGTTAGCATAATAACGTATACAGAATTGATTTTTGTTCTGTATGAATGTGAACGACATTTAAACGAATTGTATTAACACGGTTCAAGTAATTTCAAGTATTTTTCATGCGAAATAGTAAAAATACAAGATACTGAAAAATGTAATTTCATGGAACATACAATAAGGTAATAAATCACTGTCAAAGTGATTGTATTCCTTACTTTATTGCAAATTTTTTAATTATCAAGAACATGCAATTGTTTTTCTTGCATTCGTCGTTATTGGAATGTTATAGAAAAGAACTAAGTAGGTAAAATAAAAAACAGAGTTAACTAGCCCCATGCAATTACAGTAAATTTGGTGATAGTAAGCTGTTGGGCTCTTTACTCGATAAAACCGGTGCCTTCAGTGAGTATTCGCTTATTGTACGCTTATTTGCTGATAAGAGAAATGGTATTTCCCAATCGTATGGACTTAATAAAATTGCCTCAATTACAAAGTTTAAAGTACGAATAAGCAATAAATGTTATTATAGAGAAGCAGAGGCAACTTCCTCATTAGGCTAGTGAACAGCTAGGGCGGCGATTTTTTTTTTTAAACGTGCAGGAATTCTTGAGCTCCAACTCAAGTCCTGACTGCTGAAAACTTGCAAAATCGAATAAGTAAAACATGGTTGCCATTTTCTTTATCCGAATGTAACTTCTGATAATTGCCAACCTCATAGAGGTAAATTCATAGGTCAGATTAATAGTTTTCACTAAAATAATCCTTGCTTCATCATTTATTTGACTTGCTTCATCGCCTAGATCCAGGTCTTCATCAGAAAAAGGAGAATCCCGGTCAAAGGCTTCTAGAAAACGTCTAGAAAACAATCGAAGCAGTACGTAATCAATAAAAAAGATAATTATAAGCACCTCACAGAGCGTTTAGCTGCACAGTCTGGTATTATTAAATAAAAGAAAGTACTGGTTTATTGTTCTTGAGTTCTAAGAGGATCTAAGTGACAGTAAGTCTACCGCTTTTAAAGACTCGCGCATGCATGATCAGCGAAAAGTGAAAGGAGCCGAAAGATAGTCAAGTCGAATAATCGAATGGTAACATAGACAATACGTTCCCCCAATATCTTACAGATAATTCTGGAAAATGGTTATACATGGGACTTTAAATGATCGTTACAACTATTGATTAAATAAAAAAATAACGACCAGGAATGATTGCAGGAGGCGTCAAAGAAACCGTTACATAATAATTGTCCACCCTAATAGTGGAGAGGGTCTGTCAAAAAAAAGGCTCCATTCGCCTTGGACTCGAGATTTTTTTTTGATTTTTTTTTTTCATGAAGTTGGACCCCCTCTTCATTTTGGTGGCATTTTCAAAAATTTAATCGACGCCCTGGCGGAGAAATGTGCATGCGAAGACATCGGCAATGGGTTTTTTGCACATAACTCGCTTAATTCAACTCTGAGCATAGTAAATATCCTGTAGAAAAATGAAGAGCTCTCAAAGACCAATTAATCTAGCCGCGGAGCAGCGAGAGCCGGGAGCGGAGCCTAGCGCTCCCTCTCCTTTCTCTCTTCTCTCACGGACACACACGCTAGATTAATTGGTTTACATATCACGTCCGCGTGCAGGCCCTAATTGAGATAGCGACATGGGGTGAGAAAATCTTCAAAGGGGACACTTAGCCCTAAAAAATTCCAGGTAGCGGAACCCGCTAACCCTAATCCTTGCCATTCTACAGGACCAAACGCGTTTGGTGACCCTGTGACCTTAATAATGGTCCGATCGAGGTCTACTGGGGCTCAAATCAAAGATAAAAAAAATTCCCGTCTGATGACGAAAAAAATTTTACACCCACCCCCTTCTTTCATGGCAAAAAAACAGTTTTAAGAAAAAAAAGGGGGGAGGGAAATCGGTTTTTCTGCGGGAATCTTGCCAATATTAGCGGGGGAATCTTGCCAATATTGGCGGAATCGAAAAAAAAAACATTTTAAAGTAGGCATTCCAAAGTGTCATCTCCCATTGGTTGGGCCCGAGGCCCCAATATTAGCGAAAGTTATAGCAATTTGAATTTTAATTATGATTTCCCCTCCTCCTCCCCCTCTAATCGAGATGGCGACTTCAAAATTTCAGGCATCATTGAGGACACTGCTGTCTGTCGATGAAAAAAAAATTAAGTCCCTAAGTCGATTTTTTCCATGCAAAACACGCGAACAGGGACGGCGGTGTATTCGCACCGCGGCGGAACCCTGAAGAAAGGGCCTTAAAATTGAAAATGCGATATCTCGAAAACCGTTTGACTGATTTGGACCAGTCAAAGTTCAAATTACGCGTCTTTGAGAGCTCTTCATTTTTCTACAGGATATTTACTATAGATGAATTAAGCGAGTTATGTGCAAAAAACCCATTGCCGATGTCTTCGCATGCACATTTCTCCGTCAGGGCGTCGATTAAATTTTTGAAAATGCCACCAAAATGAAGAGGGGGTCCAACTTTATGAAAAAAAAATCAAAAAAAATTCTCGAGTGCAAGGCGGTTCGAAAGTTAGACCCTCTCTACTATAATCATACACCTCCTAGCCAACTGTAACAACAGAGGGAAGTTAAGTCCACAAATAACTGGCGTCAAGAGGGCTAGCCGTTTCACAACACGATAAGAATAAATGTGTTTTGATATAAATTTAATTTTTCTATTATCCTTCTAGCCTTAACGTGTAGTCTTCGCGTTTATGTGAAAATAAATTTATGATTATCTGATAAGACTGAGCTACTTTCGTCTACAAGTAGGTATAATAATAATTATAATGATTAGTAGGAAAACTTTGAAGTTCGATATATTTTCAAGAACACTAGATACCTGAAGTTAATGCGCTTCTTGCATACAATTAAAACTCAAATTTGATTTATTCGTTACTTCGATAAACATTTTCGAATTAACAATTTCCGTGAGTAGCAAGTAGTCGGCAACTCTAACAAACATGCAACAAGGATCCTGAATTAATTGGTGGAGGTAAGCTTATAGTAGTTATGTCCTTGCCCTAGTTGAGTTGCCCCACACGTACTGCAGGAAAACCCTTGCACTGCTTATAATTGAATATTTCAGTGCGACCTTTCAAAAACACACAAACAAAGTAACATTTATCTTTTATATTAAAGAAAAGAACAACCTGAGAAGAATACAAATTTACATAAACTATACAATTTTGTTGTGATTTATGAACTTTTAAATTCCTTCAAAATAATATATCACTGGAGCATGTCCCTATAATCATCCAGAAAAGGGCGGCTACCCGGCAACGAGAAAAGTTGCTGGATTGAATTAACCCAGTTATCTCTTCTCTTTGTAAACAAAATTGAGGTATCTCATGTTTTTTTTTTTATCCAAGTCGCTACGGAACAATAATTCTGTAGATAAGTTAGACGTGATAGATTTGTTTTCTTATTATTGTCATTGTATCTGGTTACTGCAACATAACTCCAAAAATCTAGGACGGTTATAAGTAATAATATGTTAAGCTTTAGCGTTATATTTATAACGTTCAGTTCCACTCCCGAGCAATTTTCAGGGGAGGAACGCTATTTAGTAGCCAGCTAGCTCAAAAATTAAATTAACTTTATTGTTTTGGCAATGCTCACACATGAACAACATCGCAGGCTAAAGAAAATTCACAGGCCAATTTAACAGTTTTCATTATTGAATAGAACCAATAATTTTATAGAAAATAAATATAAATTGCAAAAAATATAATAAATAGCATAATAGATATAAATAATAAGCAATTATGCAGCAATTTGATCAAGTTGAGTGAACAGGTGTTGATGATCCCTGTTTGGAGAAGTCAGTTCGATGCAGCGCGATGTTAATCAACCTAGGTTTCATGCGAACGGTCTTGGTATTGGTGCTGGTGCATGATCAGGAGCCGCAATGGCGGTAGGACTCGTGACGGTGACGATGATGTCTGCATCGATGACGGTATTAGCGCTGCAGGATCTCGGTGTTAGAAAATGCCAATTGTTCCAATATTTACATCCTTCATTAGAATTCTTCATGACCTAAAGGAGAATCCTGGTCAAGGGCATCCAGAAAAGGGTTTTATAGAAAATGCATTCAAGAAATAGGCGAGCTTCTTCAAAGTCAATTCAAAGAAACGATTTCAAAACGACGAAGAAACTACGATTTCCAGCGCTTTCGAGAGTTCCACTATTATGAATAATGTAATGAGAAAATATCTATGATTGTAAAATTTAATATCTTGACTTTATACACTAGGAAAAATTAACTTTAATATAAAGAAAAGCGTAATTATTAAAAAAATTAACAGTACGTGCCTCGTGAGCGTGACTGGCGAAGTGTTTAGCTGCACATTCTGATAATTAGCATGTAATTAAATAAAAGTTTACTTGGAGTGAGTCTTGGAGCGAACATGTCTTGGCATGATCATGTTGCAGGTCTGGCGAAGAGTGCTTCTCAAAAACTTGGAACCCTCTTCCGCACGAAGAAATTTTATACACCACAACAGCTTCTCCTCTTATACAAAGCTCAAATCCGACCATCCTTGGAGTACTGCTCACATGTTTGGAGCTCAGCTCCTAAACATACGCTGAGATTACTCGACTCTATGCAGAAAAGAGCCATCCACTTGATTGGGGACCCAGATTTGACAAAAAATTTAGACACTCTCGAACATCGAAGAAGAGTAGCTGACCTGAGTCTGCTTTACAGATATTTTTATGGAAAGTGTTCAAAAGACGTGGCCAGCTTGATCCCACCTAGAACAAGACCGGGCAGAAATGCACTTCGAGCCGCAGACCCTCATCCGTATCAGGTTCAGCTCGTTACACCTCGTACCACCCTATTGCAGACTTCTTTTATGTATAGAACCGCATCACTTTGGAATAGCATTCCAAAGGGCGTGTTTCCCGAAGTATACAACCTGCAGCGATTCAAGGCCAACGTGAATCGACATCCGCTCATGCACCGCTCCCAGAGCGTCATAGGGATTTCCCTGCAGTGCATGTGCATTTTCAATAAAAAAAAAAGAGAGAAAGAACGAGTTAATATGTTCCTGAGTTCTGAGAAGGTCTAAGTGATTGCACACCAGTGCACCTGTTTGTTGTTTTTAAAGCCTTGCGCATGCGAGGCAGCTTTCTATTATTTAATAATAATTGGGCATACTGACTTAAAGCGTAAATTTTGATGGAGAACTTTTATCCGCAAAAAAAAACAATCGGAAAATATTTCCTAGAAAGAAGATCAAAGAACTTTTTGTTTCGTTTATATTTTATTTCAAAGCTACCATAAGGAAAAAAAGCATACAAAGTAGGTAGTCAAGCTGAATAGTTCATATAAAAAGCAATCTTAGCTTTTCTTGCACATTTATTATTCAACCAAGCCAGTGATTCCGTTTCAATCTATCTGAGAAACATCAACACACAGTTTTATTCCATTGATTGATTTTTTGCACTCCTCTAACTTTCCACGTTCCGATTCCTGATTTGATTCCATATCTTTCCTCATTGCCGGTATTCAACAATGAAAAGTTATTTCATAAACGACTTTCAATGTTTGTATAAGCTTCACTCATTGAAAAGCTAATTTTCTTTTCTCATATATGTATCTATATGTCGCATATCCCTCTGGTGAAATTGGTCATTTCACGTGAAGTCTGGGCAAACGATGTCAAGTAGTGAAACAAATAAGCCTTTTTTGCCATAATTGACCGGTTTCAGATTCAGATTATTATCATACTCTCATTATTAGTCTCATTATAATGAAGATGTAGTCGTTATTAATTAGATAATGATCGACGATCATTATCAATAAGTTATTGGTAAGTAATAGGTAGTTATAAGTGTAGTAGATTCCTACCCAGTTTCAACCTGTAAGGTTGTCCAAAGATTATCATAATCACCCCATCTTAATAACAATAATCCAACAATAACTAAATACGTGACCAAGTAAATTTATTTTCGCACGACCACCTGCGAAAATGACAAGTACCACTTTAGAATTTTAATTTCTGCTACTTTGATCTCTTTTATGGAATTTTAAATACTATCACCTTCTTTCAATTTCTACAATTCTAAGTAGTTGGTATTTTAAGTTTTTCTTAATCAATCATACCTCTTTTCTTGTAAAGTGGTATGTAAATAACAGTATTAAAAATAAATAATAATTTGAGATTGTGCATTAATCTGTGGTCGTATGAAAAATAGTTTACTTACATTACACTTCTATGAAAAGTGTTACTCGTGGGATTCCCACACTCGGCTAGCGCCTTATCGACAACAATCGTGTGGAATGGGTTACTTTTTACACTAGTAATGTAATAAACTAATAATTTTCTAATATAAAATGTAATATAATATTAAATAATAATATCAGGTTGTGATGTCTATCAAACTAGAATATGAATTCCCTCTTCCTTTCGATAAAAAATAAAACTTCAGGAAAAGAAATATTCCTCCCATCAGAACGCAAACCGTTACATCCGAACGATTGCGCTTAAAGAAGTCAAATTCATTTATAATAAAATTTCGACAAGGAGGCATTTCTGGGAGCATCCCATTTCCCGGCAGGAAAGAACTAACGCTTCCTGTCTCGGCTGTCTCCATCAACCGCCCGGATTGGGGCTAGACAAGGCACCCGTTTAGGCACCACTTTACGAACCCGTTTCCCGGCGGCCAGGATTGAGCAATCAGGGCCGCACAGACATTAATCCCTTTTATTCATATCGGCGATCGTAAGCGGGACGATTTGATTAATAGTTCCTCTCGAACGTGTCAGTGTTGACTGGGATTACGTCACAACAACGAGCCATAACAAACCGTCCTGGCCGGGTTGTCGGGATGAGCTCGATATCTTTCTCCTGAAAATCACAAGTGAGGTTACCTTTTTAAGTCAAGAACAAGTAAAAGTTACACGTCATAAGTCAATCAAAATCTTTATCTAAGACTAAATCTTGACTTAGCTATTTTTTTCTTGAATAATAACCTTCTTTTCTAGTAAAAGAAGGAATGGACACATTTTATAAACACATATATATTTCCCCAAAAGAGGTACCCCCTGCCCAACGTGACAGACGCTCAAGTATCACGACCGTATTGATTGAGTGGGTGCCTTGTGCCGTCCTGGCCGCGTTGCCGGGATCGCGGGTCGCGGGCGGCCGTGTCTCTCCGTAGAGCGGGGTGGGGCGTAGGTCGGACGCAGGGATGCGACGCGGCTGCGAATGCCTCGCGCATGCGCAGCGCCTCGAAAATCGTCTAGAGGGTCAGCGGTTGGGGAAGAGAATTGTTGGGGCTGAAGGAGACTCGTCAGGGGTTGTTAACATTGTTATAGGGGCTAATGCGGTTAAAGGATGAATTACACGCGTAGGTGGTGGATCAGCTTGATTGGATTGGTGGTTATAATGTGGATGTGTTTGGGGATAGATGTGGTTGTGTGAATCTGCATGGTTTGATTTGGTGTAAACAATTAATTTACTTTCCGAGAGGGTTTTCTGTTGAGTCTCAATTTTTTCGTGGTAGTCTGTTACTTATCACATATCAGTGTATCCCCTAAACTGGCATATAAAGTCAAGGATTATAAAATTTTAAAAAATAAGAAAGAATAACTAATTATAACATTCGGTTTTCTTGGAAGAAAACCTCCAGGAATTTTATTAAATCCCTAAATAAGGGAAATCGGACATTATTACGTGAAAATAATTTTTTTTCCCTAAAAATTATAATGAGCTTTCATCTGTTAAACTGTCGCCGAGCTTATAATAAATAATCCTGAATAATGAGCGTAATATTTTTCCTTCGTTTTCAAATACACAAAATTAAAGAAATGGGGTGTCCAAAAAGTCTCGAAAAGGTCAAAATCTCGAAAATACACATTGGACCCAAAAAAGAATAACGAGCTCTAGATAATTTCAAAATACCCCTGTCCAACAATATAAAGAAGACCCTTTACCCTTCCCCCTTGGTGGGGGAGCGGGAACTTTCATAAAATATAAAATGGGTCCCGCTGTTTTTTTTATGACACACTACAGAATCAGATTTTACGATAAAAATTACGTCAAGTATGCCTGAAACGTATCGTTTAAATTCGTGACAGATAGCGCTGTAATCGCAAAAATATTTTTTTAATTTAAGAAATCCTACAGAGGAATGGGAAATAATAAAGTACGGGTTCATTTACCTGAAAACTAGAAAAAACACAATAGTGTTAGTTAGCCCCCCTCACTCCCACTACATCATAGGGTGCGAATTGGTGGGCAATCTTCAAATGTTAAATGAAAACCAAAAGTCTTTAATAATTATTTTCGCCAAAAGGAAGAAACACTCATGTTCATGGTGCGTTGTGGGGGGAGGGGAATTAATGTAACACCATTATGTTTTCTTTCTTCTAATTTCCAACTAAATGAACCCGTACTTTATTATTTTTCTTTCTTTCGTAAGATTTCTTAAAAATTACGAAGAAAAAACACTTTTGCGATTATAGCGCCATCTGCCACTAATTGAAAAAATCTGTTCCATACAAATTTGATGTAATTATTGCAGAAGGTTTTGAAAGGTACAAAAGTGGCGCCCAACGTGGGGCACCATTTTTGTAACGATGCATTTCGTTACGTTTAAATTTAAATTAAAAAAATCAAATGCTAGTCAGGCTAGTATTACAGCGAGCAATTACAACTAATCTCGAGTATAGTGGCGTTGTTACTACATAGTTAGAAAGACATCGTTGACAAAATAAAACAATTACATAAAAAATATATGGTTCAATAAATTAGGAAAATTGCAGTTGAAATGAATGACTTACAAAAAAACAACGTGACTTTGCATGTACAAAAAAAAAATAAAGAAATTGACAGATCAGAATAGATGGAAAATAAATTAAATTGAAAAACTGGTAATGTGAAGAATTACAAAAAAAAATCTGGTTTCCGCTAGTTACTGAGCTTCGACTGCTGATGGTATTAAATTAACGTGGAATGTGTTTGTGCTTGTGACTTCTTTGTTGGGTTACTGGAACAAGGAGAATGGATGGTTCGCTGGGGCTAGTTGAGCTTGGTCACAGCGAATCAGCTTCCAAGGGACGACAAATCTTGTCTCCAGAAAAAACAAATCAGCTACCAGACGAAGCAACACAGTTGGTGAACAGCAAGATGGGCGAAGACTATAAAAGCATGCTACAATCAATGAATGTCCTTCCTTTTTATAATTACAACACGCTGAAGTCTACACTTCAGCTTGTTGTAATTGAATGAGCTTGAAGTCTACACTTGGCTTTACCAATAGTTGTAAATTCACATCGTGATACCATTCTGAAAGACAGTCATAGAAGTGACCATAATAGAACAGTTACTCCTAAAAACAGCAGACTATCTTTTTATGCGACTGCGCGAAGAGGATAGGGAAGGTTACCAACAAACTCTCAACTCCAGCTTGCAAATAAACCGGTTGGAAGTCATAAATTGAACGTAATTATGAGAATTCTCGTTATCTTTCGAAAGTTTTCGGGTTTTATTGTTTCTATAACAGTCTTATGCATCTCAGACCGTTTTAATTGACATAATAAAGTCCAGAGTGTTCTGGAGCTTTTTAGTCACTTCTTCTCACGTTGAATGCAATGAGTTTACTCGTTTTCACGTAAAATGCGTTACGTGATGAGATAAAACACAAAATAACTTTTTTCATCACCTCGCTCAAAAGTATCACGTCATAGCTCATCCCGCCACCACTGCACTACCCTCGCCGCCTCCACCAACACGCCGCCTCTAGACGGCGACAGTCCCATCCGTTCAGCCGGGCTCCGGGACCACTCCTAGTGCTGGTGTCGTAGGCGCCGCAACCCCTCGTGATACGTCATGCCGAGGCCCGGGACGCACGTGTAGCGCTGGTGTCGGCCATGGGGCCCATGGGGCTCGGCCCCTTGACTCTGCTGCTGCTGCTCTCCTTCGCGCTGCCGGCCTGGACGCTGGCCGGGTAAGTACCCATCCCCAGGATGGTTCATGAGGTCCAGACCGGGCCCGGGAGGTCAGGGTGTGTACCTCATGGGTGTACCTCCAATAAATATCCAATTATTATTCCCATTTCTTGTCGCTCACCTCCTGAGGTGTTGGGGAAGTTGTGGGGGAAGTTGTGGGGGGTAATTTTTCTGGGTCGAGTTAAGGAATAATTAAGTGGCGACGGTGATTAAGATTAAGAAAATTAACGGTGTGCTAGATTATGGAATTTTCTTATTCTGCTCTAGAGAATTATTGTTATTATTAACGAAACTAGAGCGTATATTTGTATGGTTGAGTGGTGTTAGTGTTAGTGTTAGTGTTAATGGGGGTTAGTTGAGACAGGATAAAAGTGGTTATGTCAGGACTGTCTTCTTGTTCTGGTGGGTGCGATGAGGTAATTATAAAAATTAGTCGTGGTTATTGTGATTTCAGTGCGTAACTGAATGAAATAATGAAACACGTGTCTTGTTGGGGTGGAAATGCGAACGAAGAATGCGGAAGAGAAAGAACCGAGTGTTGGTAAATAATCAAAATTTATGAGTTCAACTAGTGCTTCGTGTATAGTTGAAACTGTCCAGCTGTAAGTTGAGCTATAGAATATGCTCTAATGCTGAGGGTTGTTCTGATGTTATTGCATTGTTGAAATATGGAAAGTTTAAAGACAAAAGAAAATCCGAGATAAGTTGGTAGAGTTGGTTAAGTTATAGGTAGCTTGGATCTAAATTTTTTCCCTCCAACTATGCTAGAATCAGTTGTGGCTTGAAAGTTGATTGACAAAGTCTATCACAAAAATTGTTTTTCTATTAACTCTTCTTGTCTAAATTCGTTTCACATTCTTCTCCTAATTGTTTTAAGGTTATTAATTGCAATTCTGGGACAGCCTATATTAAGTCGTGGTTTTGGGTCGAAATTGAATTCAGGGTGACGTGAGATGCGGAAATACAAATTTGATCAAGAATGGGAGTTTCATTTGTAAGATTGCGGTATTTAGACCGGAATTGAATGAATGATTTATCAATTAATGTCAGAACTTTCTGTTCATTTAATTTTGATGGGTGATGATTAAATTGCAGATGTTGGAACTAAGTTTGATGTAATAATTTAGTTATGATTGGGAAATATCCGTACTTATAATTGGCAGTTTAAAACGACTAAAGAGAGGTTCAAAATAATTGTCTATTCCTGTAATAATTGTAGCTTTTTATAGCTTGCACTCATCAAGGCCAGAAAGAATTTATAAATCTTTAATTTTGATACCATCCGAGGTCACTTCCGGAAGCCACTCATGTTTTCTCACACTTGATTTAATTTTATTCTCAATGGGGACAATTTTATTTGCAACAATAAAAGCGGACTCTTCAACCCCTAAGGAGTAATAATTAACCTTAACATTTTCAGTGGGGACCAATAACTGTTATAAAAGAAGCGCCTTTTAAACGTGAAAATTCTACAACATAAATTTATAAGGAACATTCTGAAGTCATCTAACCACATTCGTTGTATGTAAATGTCCTAAAGAAGGGTCGATGGAATAAATTTGACATTTAAAGCGATCCAGAAAAAATACAGTGGAGGCAAAAGGACCTTCAATTCGAATTCATTGACCGGGAAATCTGTGATCAAGATACTGTCAAACAGGCAGAGCCCAGTGCGGAAAAGCTCCATCCTAGGCAACTGGTCTTCAAGGAATCCTCATTATTCTCAATAATGTCAGTGATATTGGATCAAAAGTGCCTTTCCAACAACTCCATTTCATACCAACATTTCTCCAAGGAAATTACCTGAGAATAGAGAGCCAGCTGGTACTAGAGAGACGTGAATAATTCTAAGAGCAGCAACTTCATGAGAGTTATAGAACAGAAAGCACTTATTATTGTTGGTTTTATTAAATTCACGAGCTGCTCATGAGGGTTCCTGTAGAATTGGTCGTGTAGAAAATAAGGTTTTCTAACTAAAATATCAAATTTATCCCCCGCCCCGCCTACATTGTGAGGGAAGCGGGAAGCAAATTCCTACAAATTTTTGTCCGTTTCTTATAGCAGCAAACTATCGACAGGAACGTTTGTGAGGGATGACAAATGTCGTTCAGATAAATGTCGTATTTCTACTCCCAAGCACCTCTTTCAGCAGCGGTCACAGATAGGAGTCGTTGATTCTGATCCTGTCTGTTTTTTTGGACGGTGGTAACGCCAATTTCGTCAAGATCCCCGACTCTTGGCACTGAAACTTCCGGCGAGCCGTTACTGCTTTCGGGAGAATGAATAACTGGCTCGCGTTTTCACTATTAAAGCTTGTTGCTTTTCTAAGATAGTAGCTCTGGTAGCTTCAGTGGCTCGTAAAGATAACCTTGGTCGGCGCTTGGGAATGTGGATAAGCAGGTCAGGGCTGATTCGAGTTTAACATGAATGAAAATTACTGATTGCTTATACTTGCAGTGTTTGGTACAAAGTATACAAAGAGTACAAAGTTTGGTAGAGTAGAGAGCAAAAAAATAAATTTTACCAAGTTCAATAACTTCTTTTCAAGGCGATAATGATTTTACGTCTTAGTTTCGTTTACATACTTATTTAAGAGTCTAACTGATTTTATTGATGCTATACGAAAAGCATTTTGTTTATGACTTTTGAAATGCCAGCACGAGTGGAGCAGTTATTGAGCATAGGCATCGCTTTCCAGAATCAAATGGGCTCATAACTCATTCCAGAACGTTTCTTGGAGTACACAGTATTGTGTGATTGTCATTTTGTGTCACGACTTATATCACGACAAATTAATTAAAAAATGAGAGGTTAGAAAACATCGCTGGCAAGTAATTCAACTGGAATATCTATCGCCTTCTGTTTTGTGTTTGCAGTGTTCAGTGTACTTTCATCTCTCTCCACTCAAAAATCATATACCTAGTATCATTCAGCCAACACGGTATAAGGTCACTCAACGTCGGCTTTTGAAAACAGTGATAAAATCCTGGAGGGCTCCCGAACAAATAAGACTTAAGCCGTAATCAGATACGGCTTTCATCATTCATTTTATCGGCTACATTTGACAATTTTAAAATATAATTAATTATTTTTTTCTTATGAATGCTCATAGACCTTCACTTTGAGACAATTTTAAATTACTCCTCAAGGCTTAGTCTTAGAATTGAGGCTATTATCCGCACCGAAAATTTAAAAATATGATATACGAGAGAACTTGTACAGGATGATTCGTGACTAATGCGACGTAGTTAAATGTCAGGTAGGAGACATCGTGGAAAGTCTAAATCTATGACTTTTTTTTCTGCCAAAAGGTTCGAAGATTTAGCTGAAACACTCTTCTATCGAGGCACTTCAAGATATACCTATCGACAAGTTGAAAATCCAAAACCGTACTTGAAAAGAAATGTTTCGCAGTTGTTTGAAAGAAAAGCTCATTTTGCGATCTGCTTTCGGAAAAAAACGGCATCGGATTGGGAAAATACAAGAAAAATATTCTGAAATGAGCTGCTTAAATTAAACGGCACACTTCAACCAGTTTCACAAAAGAGGATCAAATTAAGAACTTGCACCTGCCAAAACTTCAATTTTTCCGCACAAATTGTTTCTAATTGTTCCTCAAAATTCACTGAAAATCTACGGAATAGCCTATTTCAAGTTTTTTTAATCTCGTAACCAGGGCCGTACTTGAAGAAAAATTGTTAGATCATAGAGATCATAGACAAATTTTCAGATCGGCTTTCAGAAAAAAGGACATTGGATTCGGAGAGTAGCTTTAAAATGAGCTTTCTAAATCGAACGGCACACTTCGACCAGTTTCCCAAAACAAGATCAAATTAAGAACTTTGTACTGCATTTTACAATCGATTTTTGTGAAGCTTACCGAAGTGTTCCGTGCGATATGAGTCATTCATTTCATAGCACTTTTACTGTACTCTCCGAATCCGATGCCGTTTCCGCCGAAAATCGATAGAAAAATGTACTTTTCTTAAAAGAAAATGCGAGCAACTTTTCCTCCAAAAGTACGGCCCTGGTTCCTAAAATTAAAAGTCTGGAAATAAAATATTCCATAAATTTGCACTACATGAGCTTTTGAAATGATTTCAAATGAATTTTGAGGAACATTGGCAACGTTTTTACGGCAAAATTGAAAATTGAAGTTTAGGCAGATGCAAGTTTACTTTCCGAATCCAACGCGGATTTTTTTTTTTTTTGAAAGTCGATCGGAAAATGTAATTTTCTATCAAAAAGGATCAAACTATTTCTTTCCGAGTACGCCTGGATTTTCAATTTGTCGATAAGTCATCTTGAAGCGATGTCTCCATCAACCAAACATTTAACTAAGTATGTCGCATTAGTCATGAATCACTCTGTATAAATTATAATCCTAATCGTAATTGATTGACCAAAAGAAACGAAGAAAACCAATTAAAGGAACAATGACAATTAATAAATGGAATAGTAGACATCTTTATATTGCGTTGGTGGAAACCGACAACTGAACACCTACATAACAAAAATTAAGCAATAACAAATTTAATAAAGCAATAACACCAGCCCAATAGCAAGTTAATTAGAAACAATAATAATACATGAAAAATTATATGGAGGAACAATAAACAAATTAAACTGGCTTGTTAAAGATAACAGGCAGTCGTCAGCTTTAATCAACTTACTAAACTCAATCTAAAATTCTCGTATCTCAATTATTATTTCCAAAATTATGCTGAAATTGCACGGCCTCTTTCGTTTTATTTTATAAAAGCGTACTTTATTTCCTCTCTACTAGAACCCCTAGAAGAAGTTAGCTTGGACCTTAAAATCTCAAAAGTAAAGGCAAGTTGAGTGACAGAGGGGTAGTTTTACAATTCTACTCAGGATTTTCCTTTTTTCAGTATTTTTAACTTTTTTTTTTATTTAGCCATATATCCCAGAATAAAGGAGACACACTTCTAAGGTTGAATATCTACTTAATTTTAACTTAAAGACAATTAATAAGTGTTATGACAATTTGTGGACTGTATAAACATAAATTAAATTTCACCTACCTTCGTGCTGGCTGCTTGCATGGTGATCTTTGAGCACTTTGGTTATTGAGCTAGGAAAAAAAGGGGCGAGGGGGTAGGAAGGAATAAAGGAATGCAAAAGGTTGCTCTAATTTGAACTCGCGAAAAATGGTTTACTTGAGAAAACAACAAAATTAAATATTATAATTGGATGATTTATTCGCGACGACTCAAGGTTGACCACTGCTCGATGAGTGAGTGAATTAATCTTCCGGTAAAATCTAGAATTGATAACAAATTCGCAATAACCAGTCAGCTGTTTCAAGCCAAAACAATCAGTCTTAATGAACCCTCTAAATTGAGTAGGTATTAGCGAAGTTACAGGATGTTTAATCTTCCAGAAAAAAATTTACATTTTTTTTGTATAGGTAACTCCAAAACGACTGAATATTTTGATTTTTTTATTAATTTTTTTGTACTGTTTTTCTATTATTTAGTCTAATAAAACAGCAATAATTAAGTGTGTGTAATTTGAACCAGGAACGTATGACGGTACAAATAGGGGTTAGGGGTTCAATTTTTTCGCCCCTAAATTTTACGCTACTGAATAAACTCTGGTTTTGACATATTTGTCCAAAAACTAGATATTTGCGGTATGAGAAAAGGCATAAGGTTTATTATGTAAATTCTCAACAGTTTTTCTGTGATTACTTATGTGCAATTGAAAAGGTGAAAGTACCTACAGTAAAATTTACACATAAAAATTTAAAAAAATTACCTAAAACAAAAAAGTTGGGCCCATAGCGCTAGGAAACGTATGACCAGGATTTTTTCGTGGTGGGGGGACGGGGAGAAGAAGAAGCCCCCCATGTCAAACCTGTAATTTTTTAAATGTTGAAAAACCTTGCCGAAAAACCTATAACTTTATGTCTTTCTCGAATGTCTAAGTCCTATACAGGCTGTTCCTAAATACCAGGTACATACGAAAGGAGTTAATTATTTGACTTATTTTATGCCCTAAAGTTCACATAAACATAGGCCCGCAACCGCTTCGTTACCGATCTACAGGGTGTTGAAATTAGAAGATGTATTCTTTTTTCTCTTTAATAGGTCCTTGAGGTTGTCAAATTTTAGTCAAACAGTTAGACACGCAGGGTCATCCCAAGTTTGATTTTTAACAGTCAGTGTCGACTATAAACTGTCAAAATTATTGAAAATAAGAAATTATTAAAAAAAAGGCAGAGCAGGTTTTGCCATTTTGAAAATTTTAATTTCGTCTGAACTCTGAACAAATCAGAAAAAATTGTTTCTTTTGTTTCTCGATAACGATTACAAATTCAAACAAAAGTATAGGAGATAAAAAAAGTTTTTAAATGTTTTTAAATAAGTCAGAAAATTCACACTGTATTTTAGAATCTACCAGCGGCGCATCGCAGAAAACTTTAAGGGGAGAAATGGGGGCGAAATGGGGCAAATCCAGGGAAAAAATATCTTTGTAGATTCTCACAACCATTCATGCCCAATGATGTAAGCCCTCCAGCGTAACCTGTATTCAAAATTTGAGATAAATATCTTAAAAATTATGGGAGCTATAAAGAAAACACTTTTTTTTCAACACCTGTAGATCGGTAACGAAGCTGTTGCTGACATATGTTTATATGAACTTTTAGGCATAAAATAAGCCAAATAATTACCCCCTTTTGCATGTACATACCTGGTATTTAGGAACACCCTGTATATCTCAAAAACTGCTAAGAACTTACCTACCAAACCTTATTTCTTTTTTGTACCAGAAATGTCTAACTTTTGGAAAAATATGTCAAAACCAAAATTTAATTAGTGGTGTAAAAATTGGGAAATGAGAAAGTTGGACCCCTATCTACCGTACGTCCCTGGTTCAAAGTACACACGTAATTATCGCTGTTGTATTAGACTAATTAATGGAAAAACAACACAAATTTTTTTTTAACATTTTAACATCCTGTAACTTCGTTAATACTCAATTTAGACGGTTCATTCATCAAGACTTTTCTCCTCAAATCAAGTAAATATTCTACCTTAGAAGTTTGTTACCTTTATTCTGATTTCTGACACATCCTGAATTTGAAAAATCATACTTATCAACAAATTAGTATTTACTACGCGCATATAACAACATTTCCTACAAGAAATAGGAACCCTTTTTTTTTATTGCAGATTCGAATTTTATTGCTGGAAAAAAATAGAATTTGTCTGAAATTTTTTTCTCGATTCATTAAGAAAAATCGAAAAAATAAATTCCAAATAACTATTTCGTATTGTTGGTCGTGAAACCCGAATCTGCAATAAAAAATAAGGGTTCCTAATCACAATTTCAAATTTAACACCCCCCTCCCCTCCCATTCCGCCAACCTACATGGAACTGCAGAGGGGGCAGCAATTTCCTACGTGTTTTCACTTAGGATTGTCTTCAGATAAAATTAACACCCTGTCTAGGCCTATTAGGTCTTTCGATGCTTTCCCGTTAAGCTCCAATGGTTATTTGATCCTTTTTTCCGACGTGCCCTGTATAAAGGCTAAAGGCCTTCGAATGCTCCAATCTTCGCAAGTTTTGCCAGTGCTGGAGGAGTTGCCTCTCAGCCCAGTTTCGCATTGGGGCTGGAGCTAAGGGCTTTTAGAGTCGCTTGGCTGTACCATAGATACTCAAATAACATGTTCCTGAAAACAGTTTATAAGTAGAAATGTCCTATAAACATGACTTCAATTCGCAAGAGTCACCTTGTTTGTGATGTTAAAAAATTATCGCGTGGCAGAACGCGAGTTGCACCCGAACCAGCACCAACTTATTATTTATACAATAATAATTATTACATTAATTGTATAAATAATAATTTTGTATAAATTGTTGTATAAAAATTTCATAAATACGTAAAAATTGGTTAAAAAAATTAGCGTAGTTACCTTCAAACTATACCTAGGTAACTTTCGCGAATGGGACCCACATGCATCATGTCTTCCCGGCTCGCTTGTATTCTAGGACCTACCCCTATCTACAAAAAAAAAGAGCACCGTCACCTTATCTCTCTCAGATAAATAAAATAACCAAATTAAATGTAACTAAGCTTCCATATAGTTCTCGTCATTCAATTCAATATCTGTAGCGATCTTATCTGTCGATTATGAAAATTAATAAAATAATACGATTTTTATATATCTACTTACATACATAATATATGAAAATACTTGGAGGGGAGGGGGGTTCTTAGTAACAAGATTAAGGTTTAAGGTCCAATATAACATGTTATGTTGATATTATAATAATTCAGGGTATCAAGAATAATACTGGAAAGCAATTTAGTTTAGTCTTGTAGAGTTTAGGCTTAATAAAATGGCGGGTATATTGCTTGTCAAGCTTAATCTACTTTACAAATTGTTAATTAAAATTAACACTTACGAGTAAATTTTACATAGGAAGGGTTGACAACATAAATTCTATTAGGTAGAGGAAGTACATGTGCCTTTTATTTTTGCGCCACTTTGCGCATGTCCGCAACATACGTTGACTGTGCTAAGCGTGAAATATTTACGCTCACAGAAATACTCAACAGCTTAGCAACGGTGAATAGTGAGGGGGTATGTCTGAACGGAAGAGCCACCTTAACAACTCAACAATTGACGTCAGGTGAACGTACCCATTATTATCCCTTAACGAAATTAAGTACGAAAGTAAGCACTAAGCACTAAGCACTATTTATTGCTCAATGCTCAATCAATCATTTCTGAGTTAGTATTTCCCATTTAAAAGCGAATAGAATAGAGCAGATCTTATAAATTGCTTAGACTGTCAAAACCGATCCTCCATTTTAATTGATCCTGCAGAATAAATTAGAGTACTACATCTCGATCTATCCATCTTCCAGGAAAGATCGCAATATAAAACAAATAAGGGCATAATGGAGAAGCTACTTTTTTTGTCTTAGTCAAAAGAAAAGTTCCTCGTCAGGCATTGTTTACACATTTAGGATAAAAAATACTTGCTATCGATAGAATTGGCTCATCATGAAGAATCTGAGTAGTATCCAGTTAAAAAGCTGCTTGAAAAAAGAAAAGACCCGAAATGGGGCTTCGCTTCAATCCTGTGTGCATGTTCACTTTTCTTTGTCTCTCTAAGAAAAAGAGTAATGAATCTTATGCGTAACTTTATATCACCACACTGAAAAAAGCTCACAGCATACGAAGAACATAATATTATGAATTAATTAAAACTTATAAATAACAAATCGATTGACACTCTCAACGTGAATAAATTATCAACCCTCCCCCTAATTCAAGCATGGAATCATTACTAAGTAAAGCCGATACATTGCTTTGCGGTGTCAATGGAGGCGGACAAACAATCCAGGGTTGGACGTTTAATAATGCATGTGTGTTCGGCTCTTCCCGGGCTCAGACGCCACCTAAGAGACCTCCACACCTGATAGCTCTCCCTCAGGCTCTGCCAATCTTATACCGTATAATGCACTCCCTGGATGCAACTCTAATTCATTCATAGAGAAACTGGGAAAAAGGTCAACCCGCATTACAACGTCACAGAGATGATGAGACTCGTCCTGGATTGCCTCGATCTGGACACCAGCAGCTTCCTTCGTATTCATAAATTATTTCCATTCCGTTTATGAATAATTTTACTCAGTGTGTATAGCTCGTTTCAATGGGAATTTTTTGGTATCACGGTTATTATTTATTTGCACATTTCCGCTTAGAAATTACGCTGAAAAGGTTCAACATTTTGTCTTCTCAAGCTTATTTTTAGCTTCCTATTCATCATCTCTGACAGAGTTTGATTACTGCGTGGATTTTCGTAATACGTCTGCGGTTTATGCGGGTACCTAATACATCTGCGAGGACAGATTAATGTTCCGTGACCTAACGGAGGATTAATTTTTTTTTACATTACGTAAGTACTTTCAATGTAGTCTTATTTGAAGCCTCTATACTCAGTCCATTGATGATGTAATTCTCTGATACCAGTTTGATATTTATAAGAATTAAATAAGTAAAAATCATCCCTTAATACTATGACAAATGACAGGATGATGACATTCGATTCTTCTTTTCTCTTACAGAGAGATAGATAGATTTTTTATTCACCATAAAAATGCCTGGGACAATTATCATAATAGCAACAAAAATATAGCTTTAGTATCAATATAAACACAAAAATACAAATAATAAAGAATAAAATGACAGATAATACGTACTTACCATCTACGAGAAGAAACCATCACGCATAGATGACGTGAAGCAACTTCCCCGAAGTCACCGGTGTGAGAAACCAAGAGGAAGCAAAGAGAAAGCAAGAAGCTCGATTTAGAGATCCACTATTGACAAAATGCTCAAAGCTGTATTTCCCTGAAGATAATCAACTAGTTCATCTGGTACGCCGGCGAAATATTAATTTGTCATTGTCTTGTATCGTAGTTACCTATTGAGGGTGATTGAGTCATGGCGACCTAAGATATCGATTTGATCCCCTTTAACGTGCTTTCCTCTGGTACGCAATCCTATTAATGAAGCATCCTCTCCAAGTCCGTTTCCTTGAGAAGCTTGAGGATTTTGGGGAGATCACGGTCGGGTAGATCCCCTGCCTCCAGCTGTTATTGACACATAACATTTTTTCTTTTGAGTTCTATACCTTCTGTGCCTAACTTTCTCCTTGCGCTCGTTCCTTCCTGTGGATGAGGAGTACCTGCGGTCTCTTTCGGTTGAAGTTCCCGAGCAGTTCTTTGGCTTGTCTCAACCCTGCGTTTCGTGCAATAGATTTTTTCTTCTTTCTTTCGGAGTTCTGCCTTGAAGAATGTGTCTTCGAGGCCACATAATGGTTCTGGTTTTATAAAGGATGTTGATGATCCTTTCTTGCCAATGAGTTTTCCTCAAGTCCAGCATGACCTAGTATCCATTTGAAGTATAAATTATGTTTTTATGTTTTTTTAATGACTCTCGAGCCATTTTGGAGCTCAGTATCGGTCGAGGAGTTCAGTACCTTTATGGCTGCTCGACTATCAGCTAAATTTCTCTGTTTTCGTAGTTTCTGTCAAGGTTCATTCGGACACATATTTATATTCCGTGCAGTCTCGCTTGAAGTATGTTCCCATGAGTTTGAAGTACTTGGTGATGGTCCATAGTCTCCTGCCCTGGTTCCATCTACGGTTTTGGAGTGGTCTGTGTACCTTAATCGTACCTTCTTTGAAAGCGTGGTTGGGAGAATTGTTCCATTCATCTTTCGTGGACAGTTCCGTGATGAAGTTCCTTTCGAAACTGATTTTGGTAATTGTTTTTTCTTTTGGCAGTGTCAAGAGCTTTTCGCAGCCACATAAGACTTCAACGCCGCAGTTAGACAACTTCTCATTGCTCCTGTGACTCAAAGAAATGCAAGCCTCTGGATTTTCTCGAGTGTTTTCCTTACTGTTACTAGTTTGGTCTTCTTGTACCAGACTGAGTATGTGATATCTTTTTGTCGTATCAGGTGTAAAATCCTCAGACAGCTGCGCTCCCTAATTATCTCGAATAAATTTCCAAGCATCCCTAGCCGTGTTTTCAGAGGTCATCAGATAGGATTCGAATGCTTTTTTCGCAATATTATGTTCTCTTTTATAATCCCTTCCGAGTTTTTAAAATGGGAACCCTGCCTCGGGATAATAGTACCTCGGTAGATAATTTTTTTGGACTACAGGTATACTATTAGTATAACGAAGTAAGCGATGTTTCTATTTTTTCTTCTTGAATTTGCTTTGATTTTATGACGACTTTTACCAGTTTACAGTCACTTTGAACTATGCCTTTCTTTATTTTTTTATACTTCACTGTTAATGGTTTAATATTGACTCATGAAGATTGGCGATCCAATTGGAAGACCAAACAAAAAATTTCAACAAATTAAGAACAAAACAATACTGGACGCTAAAAGAAGATAAGATAAATTGCGTAGTAAAATGAAGAGACAGCCATATATGCCTTTAATATATTTCGAGATACAAATGTCGTTCCATCATAAATTACGCTTTCAAAAAGTATATTCACGCAGTTTGACTGGAATAAATACGACTGCAAAAGGTAATAATTCACAAAACACCTCCCGATAAAAATATGCTACGTTTTATTTTTCCGATGAGGCAATCAAATCGAGTACTTTTCAGGCTGTCATAAAGACAATTATTACAAAGCAAAGGGCAAAAGCTTTGACGTCACTGCCATAAAACGCACTATAACGCTGGCTTTTTGTCTGTCCCCAATTCCGTTTGAAAACACTTTTATGAGCCCACCAGCCTTGTGGCTGATCCCTAACTCGAATTTGCTCCCTCTGCGTTACATGTTTACGTTCATGCATGCCCGCTGGCTTGAAAATGGCAGCGCCAGTAATTTCCACTAGCACATATCCCGGGAACCATCGGTCAGGGCACGTAAGGAAAAGCCACTCTAAAGACGCGACAATCCGGCACTTTGTTAATACAAACTCAGATCTTCGTCTGCTCCAAACAAAGAATGAATTAAAAATAGCACAAAAGAAACTGGATAACAAATGGGATCTTCTCACAACTACCCCCAACTTCCCATACGTTATCTTGCATCCCTTGTTGTCCGTTCATTGTCTCGACCCCTTTCCCGCAGCTCTAGTTCTAACCTGTTTGCTTGTTTCAGGTCGGGGGGGAGCTTCCTGGGCGACGTCAACATATCGGCCATCCTTGACTCGTTCAGCGTGAGCTACGATAAGAGAGTAAGGCCGAACTATGGAGGTGAGTGAGCCTAACACCCTGAGGGTATACGATAGCTCGTGAAAGGCCCGGGCCGGCCGCCCAAACACCTGTATCTCTGCGGGGGTGTTGTATCGCACCTGTATGACGGCTATGTGCTTAATATAAGCCTCTGGGGATGGAGATGTAGTAACTGGTATTGTGGTAACGGTTAGATATCATATGTTATAACTGTTAATCAGTCTTCAAGAATTGCGCAGTTGCTTAGGTATTACTGTAGTTCCAGTTCGATCAAAATTAGATGCTCCTTTTTGTACGTCCCCTATTATTAAATATAATTGGTGCATTCTCAAAGTAACACATTTTTTGCCTTTCCTTGCATCCAATTCTTTATCCTTCAGCGCTCTGGTTTCGCGTTTTGGTTCTTTTGGATAAATGCCGCAAACCTGTTTGAGGAAATGAGATTTTTGGTCAAAATTAGGGACTTTCAAAGACGACAATAATCGAATACCATGAAAACATTTTCGTAACGTTTTGTTTGTTTCCTACAAATTGGTAAGCTTTTTTTCTAATTTTTTGCCTTTCTCTTCTTAGCTTCTACTACCTCTGCCGAATTTTTGACCACAAACCTTATTGTTAGTCCCACTTAGTTCAAACTTGGTGCCGACTATGTTCCCTGGTCCCATAACCTTATGTTAAAATTAAACAAAATGGCGTTGTTTGATGAAACTTTGTTTGATATTACTAAAATACATTTTTTAAACAAAAAATATAGTATGAAATAAATGCCTCCAATTATTATTAAAACGCAAATCTTGTAACCGTTACACGGCAAAATATCCGTTACCACTCTCCTAAACATCTCCGTTTCCGATTTCCGCCGTGCCTAAATATACCCATCTGGGGGCTCAGGGGGCTGGGTGGCCGGCTACGAGTACTCAGGCAGGGTGGGGCCAGATCGATGGTCTGGTAGGTTGCCTGGCGACGCGCAGCATCCAAACCGCCATTCTGCCAGGAGCCGCTGACCGGGAAGGAACAGGAACAAGGTTCGGTAACGGGATAGAAACTTGAACGGGGAGTATTGTCGTGGCAGGTTGGTGGGAGAGTCCGCTTCGAGGACCGGGGAAGGTTTGAGGTAGGTTAGGACGCCAGAGGGATGCGTTCGGTTCGGGTTAAGTGTAGGTGACATCGGGGGCGTAAATATAGCCGGCGAATGAATGGGGATGAAAGAGAGAAGTAAATGTGGTCGGGAATATCGTGTTGAGAGTTGAGGTGGTTGATACGGTTTTAATGCTGTTGGGAATTCGTGTTTACTTTTTCATTCACTCGATTTAGTGGGGTAATAAAATTTATAAAACGCTTGGATCTTTTTTGAATAACTGATTAGAGGTAGTTCTGAATTATTAATTAGTTTCGAAATTTTGACTTGCGATAAATTGCGATAAAAAACCGGTCGGCGGCTTAAAGGCAGATTAATGCCACTAGTGACGTGGTTGCTGGTGGTTTCAGGTCCCCCAGTGGAAGTGGGAGTCACCATGTACGTGCTCAGTATCAGCTCCCTCTCGGAAGTAAAGATGGTACTAAGTTATTGTCATTCCCGCCCGATACACGCGCTTACACCCCAAACCACCCGCTCGTGCACGAGAAAGCGGGCCGATGCTCATCATAATGTCATCTTTAGGCCAGAACTTGCTGAGATGCTCCACTCTACAAGCATGATGACTCTTGAAATTTGGAATATTCATAATATTAAATAAACGATTAAATGCTTGGAGGGTTCGTTGCATGACAATGGATGTAGTGAAAATTGGAGCAAGTGTTTGCCTAATTCACTTAATCAAAAATTTTTATTCTTGTATATTACTTATGTACTTATTGTCATTCCATTATTAATAGACTGTTGAGCAGATGGGGTGAAGCTCTATGTATGTACGTTTCTAAGACTCACGACCCGTCAACGGTCACTCTTGAATCATTCTTATCTTCTTAATCACAAAACAGTCGCGTGTCTTTCTGAATCTTGAAGATGGTCGAGCAGAATTTTCAATTTCCGGTGCGGGAAGAGGCCAAAAGTGACCGTCGACGGGCAGGTCTAGGGCACGAGTGTTGATTTGGTTTTCATAACGCGTCTGAAGAGTTAATTTGCGGTTGCAGGCCCGCCCGTGGAGGTCGGGGTCACCATGTACGTGCTCAGTATCAGCTCTGTCTCCGAGGTCCTCATGGTACATATCACCTTATCACACTCTACAAAGGCAGCCGTGCAGAAACTAGACAGATGCGATTAATTTAAGTCTCTTTATAATTATTGGCTATAAGTGGCCAGTGATAGTCTGTCTATTTTCCTCTGCGGTTGTACATATAGCTTATTGGTGTACGCCAAGAAGCTTAACATTTACTAATCTTCGTTCGCTATACTTGTCATGTGTATACCATATAAATACCACAATCTGGAATACTAATGGATCCCGGCATCCAGGCACACCGGAGATTTGAAAGGGTGGATTCTGACGTGACTCCCTGCAATACAGGACGGATATTATTCATAAATTCAATCTATTGGAAACGTATTATGAGCCGATGTCATATCAGCGGTTTAATTTGCTATCTGCTTCGGAATTATTATTTAAAATTATTGTTTCGAGTTTTAGTACTCGTTTTATTGATCCGTTGAATTTATGATAAGATCCGTAAAGATGTGATTGGATTCTTTTCGACATTCTTCTTTCCAGTTTTTAAGCGAATTAAGCGTGTCGAAAGTGTGTTTAAGTGTGTCTTTGTGGTCGTTTTTCTTTATTTATTTATTCCAATTTATATAGATGGTCTCAAAAAAATTCTTGAGAATCTATATCATTATACAGAGTGGTCCAACTTAAAACGTCAGGACTTTACCAAACGATAGATAACGTTAAAATATTGCCAGTTTCTCTAATACACTTATAGCCGGGAAAGCTTCCTTTTCAAGATACTGGGCGTTGAAGTTTTGGGAAAAAAATAATGTTTTTAAAATACAAAAGGTATTGTCAAAAAGGCTGCTCTAAAAAATTGAAATTTTGCACGTAGCATGAGCTAAGCACCTTTCATGATTTACGGCTTTTGATGATAAATTGCAAAAACCAGCAGCGGAGATATGGGTGTGCCATCGCCTTTTCAAAAAAAAAAATTTGATACCACTGACTCTATTGCAAATTTAATAATACTACTCAATGCCCCATGATTTTTAGAACAAAAAAGTACCCTCTAATTTTTTTCACAAGGCGCACCGTTTTCGAGATAATTAAGGTTTTCTTAGGTAATATCTGTAGCCATTAATAGCCATTATAGCCATAAGAACAGACAAATTCTAATAACTTTTACTTAAATAATTAAGTAACAGGAATAAAAAACACCTAAATAATGTAACAATTGTTCGAAATAACAACCATTCTGTTGAATGCATAACTGGCAACGTCTTCTGATGGAGTTGTTTAGACTAAGTAGCACGTCGTGATTAATATCTGCACAAGCGTTCCGAATCCTAAGCAAGAGTTCCTCTCTATGGGGCACCGGAGTTGCATAAACGATTTCTTTCAGATGACCCCAAAGATAGAAATCCAGGGGGGTTAAATCTGGAGACCGTGCAGGCCATGCAACTGGACCACCGCGACCAATCCATCGACCTTCAAAGTGTGTGTTCAGCCAATTACGAACGTTTGCACCAAAATGTGCCGGACACCCATCTAGTTGGAACCAGGCTTGTCTTCGCATATCGACTGGAATGTCATCCCATATATTGGCATTCTCAGTCTCCAAAAACTCAAGGAAGTTTTCAGAATTCAGTCGCTGTGAGAGTTCATAAGGGCCAAAGAGGTTACCATTGTAGATTCCTATCCAAATGTTGACACTAAATTCGTGTTGAAACTTTCGTGGTCTAATTTCGTGAGGATTGTCATGAGCCCACACGTGTTGATTGTAAAAATTTACAATTCCACGTCGAGTAAAACACGATTCATCTGTCCATAGAATATTTCTTAAGAAATCGTTATTCTGGTGCAGAAGCCACCTACAAAACACCATCCTGTGTTCTTCATCTCCTGGTTGTAAACCATGAACAGGTTGGAGATGAAAAGGATGTCGATGATCCCGTTTTAACACTCTTAAAATTGTGTTTTTAGAATTTCCAGTGATTCGACTCACTCTTCTTTGACTTGCCCTCGGGTCTCTGGTAAATTGACGTATAGTATGCGGTTGTTTCTTCTTACGGTATCAACATTTAGACGATTAGGATTTCTAATGATGGGCCTTATTCCTCTCTCAACTTATTGATTATGTACCTTTGAAAAAACGTTATGTTGTGGCTGTCGTCTGTTGGGAAATCGTCTGCGGTATTCTAGAGCTGCTTCTGCCGCATTTCCATCACAAAATCCATAGATAAAATGCACATCAGCATATTCTTGATTAGAAAATCGGAAAGGCATCGTAATGTTTAAAAATAATACCAATAGTTTGTTGTAAAGAGATTTAGGGCCGGTTGTTCGTACGTCAGTTGAAAATTTTGAGATAACTACTGATTTTAAATTGCAAATTTTGAAAATACGGCGAATATAATTAATGATCTTGTATTTTTAATCAGTAATTAACTCTTCTCAAAGCGAGCAGAATTCATTTTCAGAAATATCAGACCAATGGTTTGATAATACAGGGCATTTTAAAATCAGTAGTTATCTCAAAATTTTTAACTGACGTACGAACAACCGGCCCTTAGTGACACTTATAACAAGCAGATATTAAATTGGTGAAAACGTCAAAACCTGGTCATAGCACAGAATAGGTACAATCAGAATATAAACTTCAATAAAAATAGCGAGTTCGCGCATCTATTCGGCGCATAGAGATCCGCCATGATTTGAGATGAGCTTTCATTAGCTAGGAATAGACGAAGCGATTTGCTGGCCGATTTGATCGTCACGAGCAAACCCGGAAGATAAATCTCTTCGTCTGTGGTAACTCAGCGCGCCATGCCAAGAGCCATGCCAGAACCGTAGACGCCTCTGGCACGGCTTGACAGTATTTTCTGCCATAAACGAACAGACTTTTCTGCCAGACTAGCGCGATACGCGATACGCTCACAGCACCTCGTTTTCCCTTTTTGTTATTATTATTATACTTTGACATTATTATCAAATATTAATTGGCTTAAAAATACCGCGTAAAAATAATTTTCACTAACAACAACTAGGTATAAGCGTTAAAAAAGGATTTTAGGCATGGCTCGCGACTTCTTGAAATTTTCTACAGATCACGAGCCACGCAAATCCGACCAATAAATCGTGTAGTTTCCCCATAAACGTACACATTTGCATGTGATGAGCCGCTCCGACGGATAATTCGTACGATTAGCATGGACGTTTATGGTGTGACTTAAAAAATCTGTCGACGCTGCTCGCCACGAGCAAATCCGCCGAATTTGCTCGTGGCGATCAAATCGGCAAGCAAATCGCTTCGTCTATTCCTAGCTATTAGTTTTGAATGCGGGCCCACAGAATAGAATTGTACCTACTCTGTGGCGGGCCTGCGTTTCTACTCTGAAGCAATGGCCGCTAGAGGTGTGGCTTGTCTCTAAAAGATCAAAGGCGCCGCCGGCGTGTTTAGCTTCTGATTGTATCTATTCTGTGGTCATAGTCTACTTGGTGAAATTTAAATTAGTTTTGTAATGTGAAGAGCCTAGCATTACCTAAGAAAACCTGATTTATCTCAAAAACGGTGGTGTGCCTTGTGAAAAAAATTAGGGAGTACTTTTTTGTTCTAAAACGCATGGGTTATTGAATAGTATTATTAAATTTGGCATAGTCAGTGGCGTCAATTTTTTTTTTGAAAAGGGGCGATGGCACACCCATATCTCCGCCGCTGGTTTTTGCAATTTATCACCATAAGCCGTAAATCATGAAAGATACTTAGCTCATGCTGCGTGCAAAATTTCATTTTTTTTAAAGCAGCCGTTTTGACAATATTCTCAAAACATTATTTTTTTCCCAAAACTTTAACGCCCTGTATCTTGAAAAGGAAGCTTTCCCGGCTATAAGTGTATTAGAGAAACTGGCATTATTTTAACGTTATGTATCGTTTGGTGAAGTCCTGACGTTTTAAGTTGGACCACCCTGTATAAAAGCGTCGTGACGTTCCAAAAAAAAAATATTAGTCGATAAAAGTATCGAATTTATCGAATGTATAATAATTAATAAAAAAACAGCGGTAAATTTTGAAAACATCAAGTATAATGATGGACAATTTTTTGGAATAAAATTTAGACTCAAAAACCGTAACTTGAAACAGTTTACACAATGAATTCTGTAAAATAACATTGCACCTTTTTGCAACCCTTTTTAGCCATTTTAATAATATTTCTTTTCATGAAATAGCGTCTTATTGAGTTTTGACAAAGCGTCTTGATCTTCATAAATATAAGACACAAATCTTTATTGATTTCAAGAATATAAAAATATAAATCACTTGAATAGGGGTGTCTTTTCTATTCACAAAAGAAAGAGTAAAATCTCATCAGTTTATTTATTTCGCAACTCTGCACTCGCTTTTATTTTGCCTAAGCAGATTTTCTTAAACAATTCATCGTTTTTTCTGGATACTTTCGTGATTTTCTTATTTTTATTTTAGATAAGCCTCAATAATAATTGGTTCATTCGCTTCGAGATATAGCTGATACTACCAGTGACAATTTTGTCACATTATGTGGTTTTAAATTATGATACCTAAATGTGGTTTTGCTTTGGTATATTTACCTTGGAGTTTCACCTAATAGTAAACGTTAGTGGTGTGAGAAAAATAACGTAATTGTTCCGCTTGTGGAACAGTTTGTTCCCATTGTTTATAGGGCATTAGTAAGTGAGACTGTATTATAGTCCCAAAAGTGACCAGCGATGAATTATATAGATGTCTGTCTGAATCATTCTAATATTTACAGGAAAAAAAACGAATCTGACATTTCCTTCGCATCTCTCGTTATTTCGGAACTGTTATGTGGAACCTATTCCTATCTCGACCATAACAGCAGGGATTAGTACCTATGTGAAAATAACCATCTGGCACACCACTGGTAGAAGGTAGACCATTGATTCACATCGTTGTCAGGGTCAATATTTCTAATAATTGTTTCCATATTCTTTTTTGTGCCAATCTCGCGACATTCTTTTTTTTTATCTCCAATTACATTTCCGAGTAAAAATTTGGGGAATCCTTAATTTTAGTATGTCTTTTGAGAAATTCTTCCTTTAACGTCAATTCTAGTCCTCTAGTCTTCAGGAAAATTGATCTTCATTCCATTATACTTTTTGGTATATTTTTCCATCTAAAACTTACAGAAATTGTGATTTACCTTATACATTCGCATCAGGTACACCTACTCTTTGGGCTTGATTGTACCTTTCATTAAGGATTTATTCATCGAAATAAAATTGAAAACTTCTAATTCAGACGGAACTTTATGAATTTCTTTCTCCTTAGTTCCTCTGACCTGACCTTGACCATCATAGCATCGACTGAGCTCAGTGAGTGAAGTTGGCACCTCTAATAAGTGCGCATTTAAAAAAAATGCAAACGGGATTCGTTGTCCACGAATTGTCCACGTTTGTCCAACAAAAAAATTTTTGCCCACCCTTCAAAAAAAAAAGTTATCTACGACGAAAAAAACATCAGACCCCCGTGAACATATTTCGTTGATTTTTAAACGGCCTTCGTTTGTCCACGGTTTGTTCACGTTTGTCCAACCAAAATTTGTCCGACAACACCTCCTGTTTAGACGTAATTGCACCTCTCATTGAGAATTTATTTAAAATATAAACGTGATAATTTCTAATCCTGGCCGAACTTTATGAATTTTCTCCTCCATCGTTCCTCTCACCTTGACATTACCCACCTTCATATCATTAACTGAGCTCAGTGAAGTTGGCACCCCTAATAAGTGCGCATTTTTAAAAAATGCAAACGGTATTCGACGAATTGTCCACGTTTTCCAAAAAATTTTTGTTCATTGCCCACCCTTCAGTTATCTCCCGGTTATCTACTTCCAAACAAAACAAAAATACATCAGCATCCTTTATGCCCCCATGAACATATTTCGTTGATTTGCAAACGACATTCGTTTGTTCACGGTTTGTTCACGTTTGTCCAATCAAAGTTTTCGTTCCAAAGTTCTCGTATCAAAGTAAAGTTATGATGAAATAAAAAATTGACAGCACCACCAACCGTGCTTTTGTAAAAAGCACACAAAAAAATTCGTTTGTGCGCGATTTGTCCACGTTTGACTAACCAAAATCGTCGCTTGTCCACCCCACAAAAAAGTTATCCAAATTAAAAATTTGGACATCAGCCCCTGAGGGTATTCCTTAAAAGGATAAGCGCGGTAATCCAGAAGCGAAAATCTCGAATGATCGTAAGAACGATGAGAGCTCTGAGATATTGCCTGATTTAACGACAGGAGAAAATCCTGAGGCAATCACAGATAAAAAGGAAGAAATCCTTGATAATAATAAGAAGAAGGTATAACAAGGTATGTCAGCAAAACCTGACATAATCACAATCGTTGCAGAGTAAAAGAAACAAGTCAAAGAATTGAGCGCCAAAACAAGATAAATCACCTGGCGCTCTAAAAGAGAACACTCCAGGGAAGAAAAGAGAAGAAAAAGCAAACACGATGGATAATAAACGGACACTGAAACCACTCCAGGGAGACTAGACGACGAATCAAAACTGCCAGGTCTTGGAATAGAATTTTCTCAAGACGAAACTGGAATTAGGTTGAACCAGAAGGTATGCATTCTTGACTTGCTTGGTCGTTATGGCATGTCTGATTGAAACACTATGCCCACGCCACTGGCTTCTTATTCGAAACTCTTGAATCAAGAAGTTCATGGTTCGGAAGATGTTGTGAATCCAGACAACGAGAAGAAGTTTCCTTACAGAGAGCTCATAGGATCCTTGATGTATCTCGCTGTCGCCACTCATCCTGACATACCACATGTTGCTAGTTTTTTGGGTCAGTTCAATAACTGCGCCCAAATGGTACATTGGCAAGCGGCAAAACGTGTATTCTGCTACTTACGTGGAACTCTCGACGTAGACTTCATTTCTGTAAAACAAGAGGTGAGCTTACTGGATATGTAGATGCTGATTGGGCTTCCAGCACAGATGATCGACGATCATCTTCTGGATATGTTTTCACGTTAAATGGTGGGCTAATATGGTTCTCAGCGAGTCTTGCAAGGAGGATATATGTCTTCGTAGATTAATTGAAGATATATGTGTTGAAAAACAACCACCGGTTCGTATGTTCAATGACAACCAAGGAGAGAATAGTTTATCAAAGAATCCTGACAAACGAAACCGTTTGAAAATCAATTAAATATGTTCATGGGGGAGGGGGGGATGTCAAATGTTTCAATTTATCAATAACTTCTTTTTGAAGGGTGGATAAAGAAAGATTTTGGTTGTACAAATGTGAACATATCGTGGACAAACGAATTCCGTTTGCAGTGTAGTAAAAAAAATCACTTAGCGGTGCCAACTTCAATGAGCTCAACTTGCTTATAATAGAAACGAATTCTCTTATTGCAATAATCTCAAAATAATTATATTATTGGTATTTAATAATAACATAAGGAATTTTTTTAATTACCCACTTATTATTTCCATTTACATCCCTATTACACACATTAATCAATTCATATGTAACTTAAACACTGGCAAGGTTGAGTTTTCGAATACGAAATCTCTCTCTTATTGTTGGGGAGTATGTCTGGACCAAACTAGTGCTGCCTGTAGAGATGGAGGCATCCCATGTTTATTGCGCCTCAACTAATAGAATGACAAAGATTGATTCCTTTTTATGTCAACATAGAACAGCTTCGGCATAAAGTTTGAAAATGTTAGAATCAAATTTCTTAAATCCATTAGACGTAAAACAATACACATAAATTTAATCGATCAAATGCCCGTTTACAAAGCATTCTGGCCCTGTAATGTCTCGAAAATAGTTAAATGAATAAGATGGAGATAACTGATTACGTAATTATTTGGTAACTATCGTTAGTGAATACGGAAAAAAATCTTGTAAAATTCCCTCCAAACTGAAATTTATAATTAAATTAACCACGGGTCTCTTTTTGCATATATTCAGAAAAAATATTTAGGTACCAAACAATAAACATGGGATAGCCAATCCACCAGGCCGCCGAATGTGTGTAAATGTGGTGTCGCAGTCTTGAATACTTGGACTGTGTGCATGGCCTCCCGAGCTTTGAGCGTACGCGTGGGGTCACGTGCGACGAGCCCCCTCGCGACGAGGAGCCGGGCCCGAGACCCCGATGGAAACCAAATCAAGGTTTAAGGCCACCCCAAGACGTGGCCCTGGCCTGCCCTGCCCTGCGCCACGAGAGCGTGTGGGTCCACACACTGAACCCTATCCCCGAGTCCTTTCTTCGTCCCTTCGTACTGCAGTCGGGACGCAGATAAGTACCGCCTTTGTGCCGGCATGTTAGACTGTGTTTATGTTTTGGACGTCATTGCCCATTGTTTGATATAGTTTAATATAGCACTTAGCACTGCAAGAAATCTATCAGCATTTTGTTCAAGACAAGAATATTGTTGTTGAACATTTCATGTATATTATAAAGAAGTGTCCAGATTTTTTAGTAAGTTTTTGATGTCGCAATATGATTTTATAATAAAATTTGTTTCTTTTAATACCATGTTCAAAAAGTGTATTAATAGAATGAATAAAATTGTAAGCGTTTACCTGCCTGTTGATGTAGGAAATGCCAACAAAATCTGCAACGTCCAACTCCACATAGACTTAAAATTAACATGGTGTGTAATTTATTAATTTAAAGTCTAATAAGTATCCAATATTTTGATCTGAATCAGATACTGCGCTAATGAAATTTTGAATGGAATGGGGTTTCTTAAAATATGTAGGCCTCCATTCTCTGTTACCATTCCTCCATGGCCATTTTCGAAACGTGAAAACTCAAGAAAAGGTGGATTTAACCCATAAGAGGTCATCTTCTTCAGTGAAGACAGCAGAAAATTTACATACTTCTTGAGGTACTCCTCCATTACTTGCCATAACTGTCATTTAGTTCGGTTTGGCAACGGTATGACAGAAAGCTTTCACTTCAAAAAAAAAATTCAATCATGCCGAACATTCCGAATAATTGGGGTATTGGCGATGTTCCTACGTTTAGGACCGTTTCTCTCTACTTACATTTTTTGCGGTCAGTCCAACGCCCATCTTGCAGACCTCCATGGCTGCCTCCACGTCTTTTTTCCATCTTTTAGGTGCTCTTTCTCGTTTTCAACGTTCAGGGGGCAGCATTCCTGCAGCATTGCTAACTTTCTTTGGCCACCTATTCTCATCCATTCTTGGAGGTGTCCGTACCAACTAAGTCTTTTAGTGTCTATGGTGTCTATGATACCCATGAGATTCGACATACTTACATCATATGTCTTATGACATCATTCCTTATATGATCTAATCTGGAGATGCGGCAGCTTCATCTCCAAGGCCATCAACTTATCTCTATCCCTCTTACTCAGTTCCCAGGGTTTCAGCTCCATACCTGCTTACACTTTCTATTATTGACCTGTATATAATGATTTTTTCCTCTTTGTTATCGCTGAGCTCCATTCAGTTGACGAATCGTCCTTCTTCCTTGTTCTATTTAAAGATTCCTGGGTCTAAAAAATTATAAATATATCCATTCGTTTAGTGGTTCTTTGCCCACTAGACATTTGTTGAAAATTATGGCTAAAAGATCCATAACAGCAACAGGTGTTGCTTTCAACAGTTTTACGTTAATATTTCCTGGACCCAAGGCTTTTTTCTCATGTACGATAGTGCTTCTCTTCAGGTGTTATAGGTACCAGGTCTTGTTCTGTGATGTCTGAATCTTCTATATCTGTGTCATGTTGTTTGAAGTTTGGTCGATATTCAGTTAACAAACCTTCGTAATAGTTATTTCACTCTCGCATGCTGATTAGACTTATTCCTGCTGAATATTTATTGTTGGTTCGCATTCCTTTCAAAATTTTCGATTCTTTGATTTTTTCCCCTTCGAGGGTCTTCTGATTCGGGATCGCCGGAAGATTTAATAGATACGATTTAACAAAAAAGGTAATTCGGTAGACGACGTCGTTAACACGTTTTCTAACTACATAAGATCCTTTCCAGGTATAGGATGGAATTTTGAAAATTGCTCTTCCCGCTATGAGCTGTTAGCCACCTGATCGCCATCTTGAAATCTTCCGGAGTTTTGCTTTTTTGTCGTAATATTTTATGCGATCATCGTTACCCCTGGATTCTACTTCCCGGTGTTTAAGGCTTAGATGTCTCTTGATCGCAACTCTTCAGTGGCGGTTTCTAGATTTGTCGCATTGTTTTCAGAAACTCTATTTTGAGTGTTCCTACTTCCTTGGAGTGCAACTCAACCCAGCTGCAGGCCTTCTTTTCAGTCTGATCAGCTAATATGAAGAGCAGAAATTATTATTATTATTCCACTGCTGGTTATAATAATGGATGTTCCACTACGAGGTCGAACTCTTCTCTTGGCTCAGACTAGCTCTTAAGATTTGCCATTCACGCAACTCCAGCAGAATTTCCTTGAAAATAACGTTGTGCTGAAGAAAAAAAAATTAAATGATCTCTACGAAGTGTGTAACGTAATTTCTTCATCTGCTTCAGTGTGCTCGGTCCAATATTAACGATTGAAACGTTCTTATCCATGACACCAAGACCAAGAAGCAATCATCCATTAGGTCAGCAGCTTGATAAACCTTCTCTAACGAAAGTAAACCGTCCCACCTCATTACAACTTCTCCAAATACCCAAGTTTTCTCCCCGGTATAATCGCTGCTTCAGAACTTGACGATGATCGCCGGTATCGATCAAAAAGTTGCATTTCCCCATTTTTATGAAGCTTGCCTTAGAGGTGAGTAGGTGACGTGAATAAACGCTATTTCATTAGGCTTCAATGACCGTCTGTTTGCGCTAGTTCATATTCATTTTTACTAGCTTCTGGTTAAATGTGTTGCAGCGGCATGTTCTGATCTAAAACGATTCGAAGATCTGGAACTTCGTCGGAAATCTAGGCGTATGTGCCCTGTCTTTCTACATTCAAAGCGTTAGGTCTTCCTGAGGTTTCCTCAAATTAATGTACAAAGGATCTTGAGAGATATTTAACCAGGACTCTTTTAGACTAGTAGAATTTCAACATTTCATCTCATCCATCTTGTCCAATAAGGCTCGCTGTCAGTTTAAATGTCCTCTTTTTGCTGTAAATTTTGCACATTACACATTTTATTTTATGACAAGCTCTCTAATAGAATTGAGTTTTATAACATTACTTTTAAGGATTTTTCGACAAATATATAATAAATGTCTTCTTAAGCTTATGACCAAATTTATGACCAAATCAACAATTTTCTAAGTATCTTATTGAGCCCAAATAGTTTTGAAACAGTTTTGAACGTAAAATATTATAAATTTATTGAAAATCACGATGTTACAGAAAATGTCGAGCTTTCAGTTTCAATCAACACCTCGGCAAGTTTTAAGACGTTTCAGTATAGCACAGTGACAGATCAATCTATCAGGCTGCTTCAATAAATATCCAGTTGAAGCAATGATTATCAAACTGTTGTGAAAAGGTGATGTTTCAATATATTATTAAATCAAACTCTTTGGTTATGCTAATAAATAAATATCTGGGCACTTCATAAATTTAAGACGCTTTCTACTGAGTATCAATCTTCAATATCCAATAAATCCAGATATTTTCTGAAATGCTGATAGATGTTCCAATAACTTCCTCTTACATATAGGTAAGTACTTAATGAGTGCTATATTAAGCTTTGCTTGTACAGCATATTGATTGATCTGCTTCATTTTATCAAATTTATTTAATCCAGTTTGGCAGGATTCAATGATTTCTGCATGTTTTTGGATCATATTTTTAATGATCATTCCTTTAATTCTTTATAGACTAGTTTGAAGTAGAGTCATGTCTCGAGTTACATTATAATAGAACATTTAGGTTATAAAAAGAGACGATCCTGTTTAAAATGTTTCAAAATATTGGACACTTCTAAAATAGTAACTAAATCTATGAGAGTTGTTCTCTTGGAATGAAGTTAATTCCGCAACATCTTATGTGATATGATAGGTAACTCCACGCCGTACATACAGTAAAGTGTATGCAATGTCGTAAAGCGAATAAGTAATGCGTGAAGCACATAAAGTAAGATATCAGCAAGAGGGAGTGCTCAAGACATACTCGTTATGGAGTAGGTATATAATATACCTGCTACTGCACAAAATTAGGGGAACACTTTTTGGGGTTCCCTCGCGGACAAACCAATCACTAGATTTTTCTCAAAGTTTTAGATAAAGGAAGCAGCAATGGTATTCTCTGAGTTCTCTAACTCCCAGATTTGTGTATACCTGTATAAAGAAGTGACATAACTTGGAATGCATCCATGTACCAAGATCGACTTCGCGCGATCTTCAATTGAAATTTTGAGCGAGCCCCATAACCACCAGAACCAGAAATTCAATGACCCTTTAAAGGCTTGAATGATTGATTCAAACTCCCTGCAGATTCGCAGCACCAAATGTTTTCCTTCACTGTGAAGAGAAATTCCGTCTCCTAAATCCTGCAAAAACGTTCACAAGATGTTGACGGATGGCTCAAGTTTTGAGGAAAATCGATCTTTCTAGTCACAAAAAAGTTGCCAATAGTGAATTTTTCAAAAATTTCCGAAACATATTGGACCATCTAACCTGTTTTCATGCAACAACTCTTGCTTTATCATTCTTGGAGGAGGAGGAGGTATAAAAATGTTGCAGGAGACCTAACAGGCGGAACAAGGGGCGGCTAGAGTTCAAATAATGAAGTCAACGAGTACCAGAGAGTCCAATGAACTCAAATGTAACAGTAAACATCTTTTAAATAACGTCTAATGGTAAAAAAGAAGTGGTAAGAACAACCCCCTACCACATGCAGAGATTGCAAAGACTCTTTGGAAACGTTTTGAACAATTCACAATCGTTGACCTCTTTTATAGTGAGAAAAATCAATTTTCTTCAAACTTGGGCCATCTTTGAACATCTTGTCAGAGTCTTCACAAAGAATGTCGATATCGGCAAACGTTCTGTCCAGAGAGTCTGCAGGGCGTTTGAATCAATCATTCAAGCCTACGTTAAAGAGTCATTGAGTTTCTGATGGCAATAATAATAGGTCAGGCTACAAATTTCAATTGAAAAGTCGATTTTGGTACTTGAGTGAATTCCAAGTCATGTCACTCTGTAACAAACCTGGAAGTTGGAAAACTTCGAGAATACTCTTGTTGCTTGCTTCTTCTAAAATTTTTCGAAAATCTAGTAACTGGTTTTTTGGTTAGGGGACCACAAAGAATGTCTACAAAATTTTGTGCAGTAGTTTAGTTAATCAACCACTCACTTCTTTAGATATGGTTCAAGTTACAGTCACTAGATTTATACAGTGGGAACAATAGAGTGTTCCTTTTTTTGATTAGACAGTCGCCATTTTGCATGTCGGTCAACAGAGATGAAGGAATTCGTATGAATATGTGGCTGTAAGGATGCAATTTGGCGGGTGGGAGGAGAGGAGCTTAGGCTCTATTGTCTGCATTATCATAATTCAGACACTGCAGTTTAAGTGATTCATTTACTCTATAAGAACTGATATTTTCTTGTGTTAATTGAGAGGTTTTACTGAGACATTTTCATATATCTAATGCTACTATATTGCTAGTAGGGGTCTGGAGATGGACGAAATCATCAGGGTGCAGTCTTATATGCGTGTATATTTCTCTAGTAAGTACTTCGAGTCCTACGAGGAAGTCCGAGAATTGAACTCGCCTATAAGCGCGTATCAGATTTCACTGATTCGACCCATCAGACCTTGACGCTTGCGCACAACGGTCGAGTACTCTGAAAAGAGTTAGAAGTAGTAATTTGCTGTCTTACTCAATCCGTGACTCGATCCGTATAGAAAATAAAAACCCCTGACTCGAAGCAATAAAAAATTTGGCACTTGAATGGGTAATAAAAAAAAGAGCCGGCAGTTATTTACGTTACTTTTACAAGGAAAAGTGAAATTTAAATAGCAAAGTTAGGATGAGATACTTTAGACAAAACTTGATGAATTATGAAATTGAGTCTTAAAATTGACAGTCGTTTTCTTCACTTGTATTGTTCCTTCAAGATCTTCCTTCAAATCACCAGGAAGAGTCCTCAATAGATAAAAGCGAAAGGTGATAAAATTCCAGGTAGAAAGTGGATATAATTTCATGCGCGGCAAAGGTCTAGAAGGCGATATTAAAAAACCGGTTCGTTGTTACTGCGATTGATGATTTTTCATACAAAAAGTCATTGAACCAGACACCTCTAGAGGAACAATGACTCAAGTGCAAAAATTTAATTAAATGCCGCAAATATGTAAAAAGTATAACCTTTATTTTCAATTGTACAACGACGTAATTATAGTACGCACTAGTGTGCTAGAGGGAAGATGCGTCGTTGTTCCATTTTCCGAATCTCTTGGAGCAGCGACGACGTAACCTTCAGTTGTAGTTTGAATCGCGCATGAGACGTAAGTGTTTCGTTCGTTAGTACAGGATGGACCATCACTTATGTCCACCTTCGTTGATATAGGACCACAGAATGGCATTAATTTTTTTTTCGTTCGGACATTAGCGATAAAAAACAGTAATTTAGTGATAAAGTCAAATAAAATATAATCGCGGAAAATAAATATGAAAAAACTAATTGCAAGGCCTTAATTAAATAAAATATAGGTAAAAAAAAATTATTGATTTATGGTGTTTAATAAAGTGATAATCTAAAAAGGGTGGGTATCATAAATTCTTGAGTAAACTGAGCAAATAGTGTTAATTCACAGGGATATACCATTGAACGCTAGGATAAAATGGGCATTTTGCCTACTCAGTTTACTCAAGTTTTCAGATATTGAACACTTTACTAGACATTATAAATCAACAATTCTACCTGTCCTTGAAAATCACCACCTAATTGATTTAAATTATTGTCAATGAGATTATTACACGTGTTATTGAATTTCACAATAAATGACGTCATTGACGTCTACCTTTTTGGTAAATGTGTATACTGCAGCTACTTCTGACAGATATTGCATATGCAGAGATTGCAGAGATTGTAAATGTAAATTATCTCTCTCAAAATTACGACCCCTCCTGCTGTGATTATCTTAGAAACAAAAATCTCTTGTTCGTTCAACTAAATTTAATTTTCCCGCATTAAAAAGAAAGTTTTTATTGGAGTTTCATAAATACATCGATGAATGAAAATCCTCTTCATGTTTCCTTTTCTCTGACAGCGAAAACCCTATTTACCTTTCCAGGAGGCTTATATCCCTTTTATAAACTCATCTCGCCATTGTGGTTGCTTTGAAGTCCAAGCAAAGCACAAAGTTATCACGCAAAAACTCGTTTCATTATAAAACCTCTCTTTTAATACATCAAATACAGAATTCTCCACGATGCGCTTAATAAAGATTTCAATGGTAGCTTCACAAATCCCTGATCAAATTTAAATCGAAACAGTTTGTCTCTGTTTGTACCTAAGACTTGACCCAATTTATTTTGTAGTCGATGCATAGCTAACTGCATTATCAGCGGAATTAACTACCCTGTACGGGCTAGACCACAGGTTAATTAGCTATCCCTTGACTAGCAGCGTCGCACTGCGTACTGGCTGAGTGCCAAGCACCCGCCGGAATGCGCCGCCACTGGCCACCGACGCTTGGGACGTCCACCATTGGAATGCATGCAAGGAATGATCAAGTTATACCACACTGCAATGTTGCTTGTCATGACAATTATATCCTACAATATATTATATGGAGTTGTTAGTTACATAAGGCGGACACTCGTACGCCCGCCCTGCATGATAATACACAATGAGAGCATCGATTAAAATTGCGGATTCGGATTCACATACGATATTACATAGTTTGGTTGGTAGAGTTAGTTAGTTAGTTAGTCACCATACGGTATTCCAATTCTACCAGCCATATTTATACCCATACAGAGTGTTTTTATAAATTATAACAGAAATTGTATTTATAGTTTTAATGCAACATTAATCGATGCCAGTCTCCCCCCAGTAAACTATAACAGCGATAGATTGTAGTTCTGGCTTAAATAATTGATGATGTAATTATTGATGTGTTTTGACAGGACTTCACCCTGGATTTCTACTTCCGGCAGTTCTGGACGGACCCGCGATTGGCGTTCCGGAAACGGCCCGGCGTAGAGATCCTTTCGGTGGGATCGGAGTTCATCAAGAACATTTGGGTTCCTGACACGTTCTTCGTCAATGAGAAACAATCGTACTTCCACGTAGCGACTACTTCTAATGAGTTCATTCGAATACATCACTCCGGATCGATTACACGTAGCATACGGTAAGGATACGAGATACGATAAGCTTACCGTTTAGCCCTGATTTTGTAACCTAAACGATCAATCCGTTGTTGAATTAGGCCATAAGACGGATTTGGGAGATGACTGCTACAGATTGATTCATTTATCTCACACTGTAGTAGTTCCTCTAATCGGCATCTGTAATCAATTGTCATAGTTGTCATAATTGTCATTATGTAATTACAATTACATTTAGTTGTATTTCGTACACCGCTTCACTTATATTTCAAGACTGAAGACTCTTCCTCGATCAGTTGATCTATATGTGCAATCCGAGGTTTAAGAAATATTCTATCGTTATTATTACCGTGAATTTTTCACAGAATTCTAAAAACAATGCGCCATTAGATCGTTCACAGTCTTCGAAGGATGACGTCATTACGTTTACGATAGGTCGCTGATATGAGTCATACTATACAGTGACAGTGGCAACCATCGAGGGCTGAATTGACTCTTTGTGGCGGTATCAAAATTCACAACGTTACAATAATTTATAAAAACAAACAATCACTCTGCTATGTTTTATGGGTGTATAACAAAACGAGCTCAAAAAATTTTGAGAGATGATTTTAGGGCTATTCAAAGGAAAATTCTAACGTGGCTACATTAAAATAACAATTTGCTGTGAGAATCGTCAATCGTAAGATTCAAAATATTTCCTTCTTATAAATTGAACACATCTCCAAATTTAAGGCTTAGGAGTCCTAATAAAAGCGGAACAACGCTCTCTAAAATTATTCTTTTTTACTTTATTGGTATACTCATCTAATAGGATAAAGAAATCCAGGAGATGATTTTTATTGTTATTTAAACAAAAATTCTGACGGGACTACATTAAAATAACAATTTCTGGTTAGAATCGCCAATCGTAGTAATTCCAGATTTGTTGAATTATCAAGAAAAATAAAGAATGCTGGTAGGATACACCAGCACGAAAAATAATAATGTCAAACTCGTGTCCAACAATCCCTCACGACGTTCTAGAACCTTTAATAAAAAAGATTGGACTCAAAACAGTATCTAAGATATCTTTCCTAAGAGCCGGAATGTTGGACGAACAATTTTCACATGTACTCAGTTTTCGTAGACAAATCTATGTTCAATCAGAAAACGACCCCACCCTGCCTACGTCAATAGTTTTAAAATATGAAAACACCAACTATAGAATATTCCTCTCATATGATGACTTAATCTGCTTCAACTGCAAAAAAAACTGGTCACGTAGCAGATCAATTTCCAAGTAAACTTGAAAATGACATCGGAATAAATGAGGAAATCTCCCCTCCACAGAGAGAGACCGGTGACCTTACAATCAATCTGAAACGCAATGTCCCATCGACTTCTCCAGCTTCCACACCCGCCAAAGAATTTCCAGAACCACATTCAAACAGTACCGCCAAGGACACTGAAGAATTTCAATTCAAAAAGCCAAGAAATAAACACACGACAAAGAAAATGAAGAAAAGCGACTCTGTAGAAAGCTTAACTCCCCTGGAAGAGCAAATGGTCCCTGTTAGGAAAATGCTAGAAAGTAAACCAAACAGTTACCTACGTCCTAAACTTTAACCAACTATGCGATTTTGCTACTCCACTGCATATACCCATTATTAGACAAACGGGGAATAAAAAACCGCATCACCCGCCTGGAAAATAAAATTAAAACATTACAGCATGGACAAACCACTGATCAATCCGGAGAGGAATCTGACAGCTCAAACTGCTGCTCTCAACCAGGCGGTCCTGATCACTCATAAACAACATTCATACTACAGTGGAATATACAGGGGCTGGTAGCCCACCTCGCGGAACTTCAAGCTATACTCTATCGAAACAGACCATCGCTTCTTTGTTTTCAAGAAACTTACTACAAGAACCACTTTTTCCACAAATTAAGAGGATATAACTGCTTTTACAAAAATAGAGAGACCTAAACAATTGCCACTGGCGGAGTAGCCATCTATGTAGATGACCAGTACCAAGCAACATAACTAACTTTGACCACGAATCTTGAAGCAGTTGCCATCTCAATTAAGTTCCCAAGAAAAATCACGGTCTGTAACCTATATATACCTCACGGAAGAGATGTGAATCTGCAGGAACGCCTAGATTTATGTAGACAACTTCCAATACCATACTTGATTGTTGGTGACTTCAATGCACACAATACAGGGTGAGGCGCGAGAACCTTAGGGCATTTTTATATGGAGAAGTCCTGGGAGTAGAAGTCTAAAAATTTGTACGTGTATAATTTCGGTTTTGATGAGCTGAACTAAAATATTCACAACCCCACACCACTTCCTGTTATACCGGAAGTTGCCATATTTTTCTTTTTTTAAATGGTACACCCTGTATATTATTACATTTTCAGATTGCCTGAAAAAAGTAATAAAAATGATGTTTACAGTTCAAATTTGTAACGACCAATTTATGAGTTATAAACAAATGAAAATTGCAATTTTCCATTTTCAAAGCAGCTTAGCTTTAAAACGGGTCAAGATATCGGAAAACGGCTTACATGTCCCTATCCTAACTTTTTGGATACTACGCTAGAGTACCTACAAAAAAAATATTTTTTATTAATTTTTTTTTTTGAAAATCGCTGATTTTTCATCACTTTGTATACAAATTTCATCAGCACCAGAGGATACTACGTGAAAAGTTAAGATAGGGACATGTAAGCAGTTTTCCGATATCTTGACCCGTTTTCGACCTAAGCTGCTTTGAAAATGGAAAATTGCGATTTTCATTTGTTTTGAACTCATAAACCACTCGGTACAATTTTGAACTGTAAACCCCATTTTTATTGCATTTTTTCAGACAATCTGAAAATATAATAATATACAAGGTGTCCCATTTAAAATAAGAAAGTTGATGGCAACTTCCGGTATAACCGGAAATGGTGAGGGGTTGTGAATATTTTAGTTCAGCTCGGCAAAACCGAAATCATACACGTACAAATTTTTAGACTTCTACTTCCAGGACTTCTCCATATAAAAATGCCCTAAGGTTCTCGCGCCTCACCCTGTATATTATGGGGATCCGAAGCAACAAATCCAGCAGGGGCACGTATAGAAAATTTCATAACCCAAACAGACCTAGTCCTACTAAATACTGGAAGCCCAACGCGCTTTAATTCAGCAACCGGAGGATTTTCTGCATTAGATCTGTCATTATGCCACCCCAGCATCACACCGTTCCTAGGTTGGGAGACATTTTCACACCTACATGGTAGCTACCATTTCCCCATAAAAATTGAAAATACACTAGAAACAACGCAGCAGATATTTCTCACATCTAAGTGGAACTTAAAAGATGCAGATTGGGAAGCCTATTCATCTTACATAACACAGAATGGACCACTTGACACACTTGGTAATAACGATGTTGACACATTAGTAAGCAACTTCAATACTTTAATCCTACAGGCAGCAGAAATATATGTCGGTAAGGAACAAAGGATCAACTGGCAAAAAACTGTCCCTTGGTGGAACGATAAATGCAAGCAAGCACTTAGACTGAGTAAGAAAGCATTGAACCGTCTCAGAAGACACCGAACTGAGAAAACATTACCGAATTTATAAAACTCAGAGCAAATGCCCGCAGAATAATTATTAAACAAAGCAAAAGAAACTCCTGGTCTGAATTTGTATCCTCCATAAGCTCAATCACTTCTCTCAGCCAAATGTGGAATCAGATAAAGAAAGTAAACGGAATTCCCTCCAACACGAAAATAAACTATCTAAACTATAAAGGCAAACAGCTAACCACAGACTCAGAAATGGCAGAAGCATTGGCAGATAACATCCAGAAAACCTCAAGTAGTAAGAACTACAGTGAATCTTTTATACGTCACAAGAATAATATCGAGAATCAAACCTTGGAAAGAAATCAGCACCAGTACTGCCCGATAAATGAAGATATAGCAATGAGAGAACTAGAATGTGCACTGTCTACTCTCAAAAACAGCTCAGCAGGCCCAGATGACATTCCAAATATATTTCTACAAAAACTCCCTTCCGTAGTCAGGGAATTCGGTTCCTAAGTCTTTGGTCACAGGCAACAATAATACCAATACATAAACCAGGCAAACCATGAGAGGACCCACTACGCCCCGTTTCCTTAACATGATGTATGTTGGAAAAGATAATCAATAATCGGCTTATGTGGTACCTGGAGACAAACAGCTTAATAAGTCAATTCCAAAATGGATTTAGAAAGCAAAGATCGATAAACGATTCCATAGTAGATTTTGAATCAGAAATTCATGAAGCATTTTCCCACAATCAAAAACTTTTATGTGTATTCTTTGACCTGGAAAAAGCCTATGACATTACCTGGCGTCGTAATATCCTCAACACACTCTCATCGTGGAACATAAGAGGAAACATACTGAAGTTTGTGACAAATTTCCTGGCAAACAGACAAATCAAAGTTAAAGTCAACTCTCAGACCTCACATGCAAGAACAGTAGAGAATGGAATACCCCAGGGATCCGTACTCAGTGTTACGTTATTCCTCGTCGCAATAAGTGAAAGCACGCAAAAAGTAGAAAGACCAGTGAAGATATCCCTCTACGCTGATGACATAATAATCTACTGCAAGGGTAGAGAACCAAAATCACTTACCAAAGTCGTGCAAAAAAACAATTTCTGAACTAGAAAATTGGTCCAACAGCACAGGCTTTAAATTCTCAGTTGCCAAAACAAAATGCATGATGTTCTCAAAGAAAACTTGCCCAACTCCATCTCTTAAACTATACAATGAAGACATAACATACGTACAAAAACAAAAATTTCTGGGAGTAACATTCGACCGAAGACTAACCTGGAAACACCATATAGACCAAATAAGAAAATCTGTCATGAAAGTAATCGACCTTATGAAATCTCTTTCACACCAAACATGGGGAACGGATCCAGAAACCTTGATGTGCATTTACAGGCACCTACTGAGACCACGAATAAACTTTGGCTCTCTCGTATATGTGACAAGCTCGAAAAATAACCTAAAAGGCTGGACACAATACAAGCTACAGCATTACGTGTAGCTTATGGAGCTTTCCGAACAAGCCCTAACTTGAGCATGAACTGCCTAGCTGCAGAACCCCCACTTCAATATAGAAGAGCGCAATTAGCACTGTCCTACGCAACTGGAGTTGCAATCAATCCCTTAAATCCATATCGGAAAACCGTATTCCCACAACGGACATCAACCATTTACAATAATACTGGCAACCACGTAACCTTACCCTTCTCGCTCCGCTTAGGCAAAATCCTTTCAATCACCTCCCTGGATATCACCGCCTGTTAAAATTAATACCCACCTAAGCTCCCTCAAAAAGTCTGAAACGCTCCCTATCATCTTCCAAAATGAATTCCTAAGGCTGAAAAACGAACACCCCAAGGCTACGTTGATATATACGGATGCGTCAAAAGTAGAAAACAGAAGAGTTGGAGTATCTGTGTCAACACCTCAAAACGTATCAATGTGCAGTCTCCCAAGTCACAACTCTGTATACACAGGAGAGATCTACGCCACATACCAAGGCATTCAAAATGCCAAAGACATACCAAATAGAGAGATTCTTATATCTGCGGGGACTCCTTGAGTGCCATAAAAACGATAGGAGTGGAGTCCAAGAACAACCCATTAATAGAAGCAATAAAAATCGAAATTAGTAACTTACAACCGCAAAAATCAATAAGACTCGTCTACATACCATCACATATTGGCATTCTTGGGAATGAAGAAGCAGACAGGCAGGCAAAAAAAGCAATCACCTCACCGCAATCAAGAGAAGTTAACAAGACATCGCATCTTGACCTAACAAATCACTTTAAGAAAAGCGTAATAGATCAGTTGGAGTAAGCTATTTCGAAATTAGGGGAACCAAAACCAAGTGTCAGATATACACTTCCGCTCCCATCAGGAAGAAAGAAACCAATCCATAATAACGAGACTACGGATAGGACACAGCCGACTAACACACTCATACTACTTTAGAAAAGAAGCTCCTCCTATGTGTAACCACTGTCAGTGCACCCTTACCATCAGACTCATATTAATTACTTGTGTTATGTACGAAAACCAGCGCCAAAGACATTCCATCCCAGATAATCTCGAAGAAGCCTTATCATCCAACACCTGTTCACTAAACAACATACTACTTTTTCGGAAAGCCATAGATTTATATGATGATATATAACCAATACCAGATCAGAATTCTATATTGTAGCTATAATGTTTACATGTCCTTAGTTGACGCGACGTTAAGCAAATAATAAAAAAAAAGAATGGTAATACTTAGGAAAAATATCCTCTACATATAATTGAGCACATCTTCGCATAAGAAGCTGAGGAGTCTTAATAAAAGCGGAACAAATGCTTTTATTTATATCGATCGGGAAAATAATTATTACACCACGTTACTTAAGCTAGTTTATCATTGTTTACCGTATTTAGTTAAGTATTTTCAATTTGATGTGTTAATTGACTACATTTGAGTGGGAAATCCATGCATCAACCACGTAGGTAATTAGTTGAAACGAATTTATGGAATAGCAAAATACTCAAAAATCCAAAAAAAATAACAAAAGCTCTGACCAAATTTCCATAAAAACGACAAAACCCTTTAGATGTTTCAACTTTTCCCTTCTTACAAGCATGGAAAACTACCTCAAAGTCCCAAAAACTGAGATTTAATAATATCGACGAAATAATTTACTAAATCGGATTACTCGGTATCGCAATAAACAATACAGCTCGCCTCAGTATTGTATATAATTACCAACCACATTCAATTCTAATTTGCCACCACATGGACCGCTTCACCACCGTTACCCCATAATTTGCGCCCCTAATTTCAACAACGCACTTATTATACCTACCAGCTATAGACTTCCGTAGGTAGAAGTTAATCCAGTTACCTCTCTGCGTTAGGAGTCCTGTACAGCAGAATTATTACGTTATTTGAAACTCCAAACTCCAAACTTACGTCTGTCTCCTCACAAGACAAGGAACCCGAAACTTCCATTCCAATAAAACAAATTTAATTCTATGAGACGTCTAAATTTATCTCTCGCGATTAAGGGCGAAACAACTTTATCTCCCTTCATGCCTTCAGATGTCACATTGCCCAGGCTGCCTGGAGGGGAATAATTAAACAATTCCTATACCAAGTAATTTTACTCTCCTTTTATATTATTACCTACAATTTTTGCTCGAAATTTTCCGAGCATTATTTGTGTCCCTCAGGAAACATCAGGAGTAGAGACAAAAAGACAAGGCGTCTTTGTAATTAAATTTATTTTTCTAAATAATCAATTCGAAGAACCAATGTTTCAATGTGAATAAATTACGTACTAGAGATATCAAATTTAAACATGATACTTATGAGGAAAATCAATTTTTTTGTCTAATTATTGCAGATATTTTTGAAATATCTACACACGTTCACTATTTTTCCGACATTTCGGCCTCAATCAATCGAGAAATCATGTAACCTTCCAGGTGGTAGTGAACTGATAACGATTACGAATTGCTGTAATAATCGAATTCCGGTATTCAGTCAAACTTCAAAGAGAAGTTCAATGACGACGTGTCTCGTATCAATTAACGTCGCGGAGTTGCAATGTTCAACGCTGAGTACGATCGATCTAATCAATGCACTTACCTAATCCTCGTAGACCGTGCTACGAGTCCCTGATTCAGTTAACTTGACGCACTATTATTACCGCTGTAGGATAATCCATCGATTAAATTTGCACGAAGCGATTAAGATAATTGAAGTTCGTTGTAAGACAGTAGCTACTGTAAAGAGGAGGAGTGTCTTAGTGTCTTGTCTCTTCATGATCTAAATCAAAATTGTTACTGCAGACTGCAGTAGAGTATTACCGAATGGAACAAAGCATCTAGGAGCATTCTATAATACTGAGTAGGGGGTGAACTTCATTTGTATTCAGCAATATTAGTCAATCCTTTATCAAGATTCATTCAAAATGGCGTGTATTTGAATTTTGAATCCAAAAAGCTTTCATTTTTTGATACTGTAATATAGTGTCCAATATGTATGGAATACGGTGTAAGTATGGAACGGGAGTGGCCAACCCTACCGTTACTCCCGAAAGAAACAATTTTAACTTATGCCATAGAAAAATCAGAACCAGGAATTATTTAATGGCAAAAAGAAGATTGAGCCGTCCTTTTTAGGTTGTCCAATTTGAAACTTATTCATTACTCCCTGTTTTACGGTTTTGTTTTGTAGCGGGTAGTGGGAGGTGTAACGATAAATGATTTTTGTTATTATGTTATGATTTTGTTATACAAGAAATTACGAGCCCGGTCCCGGAGTAAGCTAGACAAGGTGCCTCGCATCCAAGATCCTATTTATTACTAGCACTCCCTTCTTCCTTCCCTCCTAGCAGTCACAAGGACCTCACACAGCGGTGTGCAGGTGTCCCCTTAAATCTGACGGTCGAATTTTTCGAGCCTAATATTTATTTGCATGAAAATGAAAACAAAATATTGATTTTTTGAATCCTCTTTTTACTTTAACTTCACGATTTCATTTCATTACATATGATAATATTATCACATTTTCTGGTTGTATGAGAATATTCAGTAAAAAATTACAGTTGAGGTTTCTATACCAAGATAACGGAAAACTGCTTACGTGTCCCTATCTTAGCTTTTCATCTGGTAAGCCTATTGTGTGGATGAAATTGTTGTACAGGGTTTTTGTAAAAATGAAAAATAGGATTATTTTCAGAACCCTGTATAAAAATTTCAGCTACATGAATGTTGAAATGACTGTACATGACAGAGTCTGAACGTTTGTACTAGTTGAAGTTGGTAGATTCGTCCAATAGCTCTTGTAATCTAATTTAAAGAATTAAATAAAGTTGTTTGATTAATGATTGAGTTTACTAGGGTCTAATTTAATTTTACATTGCATCACCTAATTAGCAAAGTAATGAATCTAGATGGCTAATTTACTTACTCAGAAACGAAAGGATAATCCCTTTGTAAATAAATAAATAAAATTCACTGAGATTTTAAACTCGTAAGGGTGCCTTCGTCCGAATAACCAGAGGCGAATGGACCTTAAATTTCTTAAGGTAGTTTAAGGATTAATATTTTCAGCGATTGAAGGACGTAACAATAAAATCGTTCTGCTTTGTTATTGTTTGATACAAATTTTCTGCTTCTTAGACTGACTCTTGTATATGCAAGATGGAAAAAAGAACTTTAAAACTAAATCAACAGGATGGGAAAACCTTTTTCTTAAAAAATTGCATTTTTTAATTAGTTTACCAGTGAGGCGTGTATAGCAAAAAGAGCAAAATTGTCATCCATTTATGGCATATTTTCAAAGGAATTGAACTTAAATTTTCACAGTAAAACCTGAATGAACAGTTCTAAAAAAGCAGTTTCCAAAATGGCGAAAATATTCATTATTTGTTTACTTCAGACAAATTTCAAGTTTTCGACTCTTTCAATATGCTCTTGTAGGTTTATCTGTTAAGTCTTTTATACGAAATTTTGACTTTGTGAGGAACTGATGGAGGACTAAAAAAATTACCAAAGGTTACGTAGTTTGTACCGTTCAAAATTCGCAAAAACCCATTATCGGCGATTCGCAGTTTTGAGTCTAGGGAGCTAAAATTTTCCCAATATTAGTAATCTGAAGTGAGTGGTGTGGTATTGCATCTGAGCGAAATCGATCTACTCGTTTCAAAATCGAGCTACTTATCAGAATTTTCAAAGAAATTGGTATTTTTTAAACCCTTGTACAAAGCTGAGCAAAACGTTACTATCGAATTAATAGAATGAGAATAAATAAGAATAACTATAAACAAAAAAGGCGTTCTTTTTATTAGTTTACTGGTGGTATTGGTATTGGTATTTTAACTAAATGTGAGAGATGGTCTATGTGGTCCCAAACACTGAAGCCATCGGGCTTATTGTATTTCTCACATTTAGAGATTGATTAGAAGAGCTCCGTTCCTTTGACAAGGTTCATCAGTCCGCTAACCAAGGTATTTTCCGCCAGCAGGCTCCCGGGACTGAGTGGTCCCAGTAACACATAGCGTGTTCGTGCGAGTGCTGGACACTCGAATATCACATGAGAAGCTGTCTCATTTTCTTCATTGCAGAGTCTACAAACTGGCTCTTCTCTGTATATCCCCAGCTTATGTAGGTGCACTCTTAGGTGGCAGTGTCCTGTGATTGTGCAGCTGTCGTACTCGCTGGTCTTGTAGCGCTGCTACTTCCCTGCGAGTCCGCACAGCTGTGTGTTTCTACTTGCATAGGTTCCAGGGTGGTATGGCTTTGGGGGCCTGCCACATCTTGTGAATCTATGCTAAGTTCTGAGGTCTCTCCTTGTGGAAGTCCCTCAGTGGTTTGTTTGGTTCCTTCTCTGGTTTCCATTCTGGTCCCACGAGAATTGGGGAAATAAAAATACTGCGCCATAACCCCAATGACGCAGCAGGCTACATACAACGGGGTGTGCCAGGTTCCCCGAGGTTTGTCGCTAGTTGTCGAGCTCCCCCTCGACCATGCATCCATTGGTGCGCACAATACCGTGGAGTTGGGGAGGTTTTTATAGTGGTCCTCATCCACGCGGACAGGCGGTTAAGCCAAGTCCCCGTGCCCCTGGCGTCACTACCCTGAGGCAAGTCACGACAGTGATGTACCTCAGGGGTCGTTGTGCCGCCTAGCGGTTTACGGTTTGTGCCATGTTTTGTCAGAGCCTTGTTAGCCGTGGTACTCAAAAGTGGTACCACGTTGCCCGGTCCCCACGGTCTTGGACGTAAGGTTGACTTGTCCACCACATGACTGGAATCGCCTATGCTTTGACCAGTTATGAGTGGACCTTAAGGACCTAGTTTACTGGTGACGTAGAAATAGATAATAGTTCAAAATTGCTAATTTTAAATATCAATTGAAGGGTGCGTTTTCAAAGGGATTGAACTGAATTTTCCAAAGTACGCAACTATAAATACTGTTACATCGCCATAGAGTGACTGGGTGGAGCTGGTCTTGAGCATTCCTTAGTTATAAAGATCTTTAGTTCTTATTATTCTTGTCCTTTTTCTTTCCTCCATCTCAAATCTTGGTCTTCAATTCACTTGGTCTTCTTTATTTCTTCTTGTTATTTTAATCTTTTGAATTCTTCTTCTTGGTTTTCTTTTAACCGTTTCAATTCTTGATTTTCTAGGATTTTTCTTAATTCGTCTCTCTGTTCGTCCATAGATTTCTTTTGTTCTTCCATCATCTTAATTAGCAGCTGGAATGCTTAAGTTACCATTTTTCCTGCCTTCCTTCCGGTTACTATAGACATAGATATTCAATACTTGATTTACCAATGCAAATTATGATCCCGCTTACAACAACAATTGTTACGTTTTTCCCTTCTGTGGGCTCGCCGATAACATGGAAAGTCAATTACCTGAGTCAGTTACTTTAGTTTTCGGTTAGGTACTTTAATTTACAATTTACACTAACACTAACACTATACTTATATTAATGCTTAAGTTCTGCCCTTTGGAATGTCGAGTGAAGTCTCGCATGAGCGTGCAGCTACCTCTCTCCAGTTCTGTTATCCTGGTCCTGGTACTTAGCAACGGTTGAACATCTCGGGCATGAAAGGGAAAGTTCGAGAATTATCTACCTAGTAGGAAGAGCCTTTCACGATGTTTAGAAGCCACTTCTGCCTAAGAATGTTCTAGGAATAGAACTCTAGAAAGAAGTTGGGGAAAAAACAACTATCGAAGTAGGTACACTCCAGAAGAACAAATGGTGTATATGTAATGGTAAAAGTGATTAATTATTGGTTATTATGATTAATATCTTGAAAAGTATTAAATTTACCGGCTACTATTCATAATCTCCACTGTCCATTGGTAAATACAATAAAGGGCCAGAAAATGATTCAGGGAAGTTTTATCAACTTCACAAAATTTGTGAATCCCAGCCTATTAGGTGAAGACCAAAAGAGCAGAGGAAGTTGCACACATTGTGCTGGATATATCGGGTGATCCACAAAATTTTTCATCAACTAGTGTCTTAGAAAAAATGAAGCAAGTCTGCCACTCTGTAAGGTAAAATGCAAACTATTGGTAGGTGTGCTCAGGTGCAATGAGCTCAGACATGACTGCAATAGCTATCTCTCTCTTCCAAAGCACTATACCTGATTTAATAACTAGGAGGAGTAAACTGCAAAGTATCATTTACACCACTAAAAGTCACCAGATTAAATCACCAGATTTTTTTTGGCGGCAAATTTGAATTGAAACAATAATTATTAATAAGGAAGATAGGACTTGTTTTCGGTGTAGGAAGTCTACTTTTCAGGAGAGACTCTACAGCAGTATCACAAATCATTGTGATTTATCAGTTTATAGTATTATAAACTTATAATTTATATAATTTATAATATAAATTATAATTTATCAGTATTATTATAGTGCTGAATGATTTTCTGGATATAAATAGAATGAAATTGAATAATTTATAGATATTTCGAAGAATATTAAGGATAATAATTATTATTAACATTCATATTAAATTGATTGAAAGTGCTTTATTTTAGGCAATATTTGCCAATGTAACATATAAATAAATTTTATATAAATGCATTATACAGTGAGAGTTTTTTAAGACGGAACATAGGAAATGAGCTTGTGAAGTATTGCTATGGAGATCGATTCGTTGCCGGGCAAGGTCGTTAATGGTTTTGCAATAACCCCCCACTTCAGATTAAATTATTTATTAATTTGACGTTTATGAGTAAAACTTGTCGTCAGTTACATACTAGCGTAGGTAGTTACTTAATTCATCAAAAATGTGTACAGTTGATGAGAAAATTGAAATTTACGCACATGGTACACCGCATGCAGTGTGTCTTCTTTATGTGAAGTTGAAAATTTGCGCTGGTACCATGTCACTACAGGACACAGGACACACATCCATAGAAAGTGAATGTGTGGGCTGAAATGGTTAGCACTCATAATCTTGCAGCCACTGCAAGAAAGAATCATTCCGACCATAAATAATCTACAAGTAGAAGGCCCTTTGTGGTACCAACAAAATGTTACAGCTGCCAATTTTTCCCGGCAAGTTCGACAATTGCTTAAAATGCTCAGTTTCCCGGTAGATGGATAGGAAGAGATGGAGTAATTAAGTGGCCGCCCAGGTCACCAGACTTAACATACTAGGATTTTTTTACTGGAGAAAAGTCAAGTTATCAGTTTCTAACATCGTTTCTATCTACCACATTGAAAAGCTCAAACAAAGGAGAAGAAGAGCTGCGAAGAAATATCTCCTGAACAGTGCAGAAATACGATAAATGTATTGATTCTAAAATAATTTTTTAGGACACTTGCCTATAGTCAACGGATGTTTGATACTATTTTAGAATAATTAACACTCTCCAGTATTTAATTTACAATTATATTGTTTCTTTATAAAATACTTAGTATACAGTTACACTTTTTTATATTTTGAAATAATTTCGTTTTAATTAAAAAATGATTTATTGCATTGACTTTCAATAGAGAATCCCTATGTTCTATTTTAAATAACTCACTAATGCTAAATTCAACAATGCTCGAACGTAACCATAACTACGGTATTGTTAACGTATTGTAGCGGCTTTGTTGGAAATGCATTGATTTCGCTATGTTCCATTTTAAATGGTTCAACTACGTTAATAATTATTAGACTGCGTCATATTTTTTCCGATGTTCCGCGTTATGTGGTTCTCACTGTATAATACATAACATCGTAGATAATAAAGTTTTTATTTTACATTTAATTGTTTTATATAATTTGTGGATGGGTCAATTTTTACAAGCAGTATCATACGCAGCAGAAAGATCTATAAATACTGGTCCAATTTTCAGTTTTTGTAGGACCAGATTCAAAATGTGTTGTTGAAGCTAACTTTATCACAGCAGTCCATGTTTGGTCTAAATCCACCTTGTGCGATTGGAACATGTTCTTCAATTATTGGTGAAGTGCGCATATAGAGTTATTTTTCCAAAAACTTGTAGGCGACACTCAGCAAAGAGATCGGTCTATAACTGGAAGCGTTATCTTCAAGGTTTTAAGATTGCTATTATTTTCGTTTTTTTAAAATCAGCTTTCCTGCAATGAGAATGTATAATATGTAATAACCAGTTCAATGAAACACTCCCCATTTTTTTCAAGAAATCTGGACAAACACCATCAAAACTGGCAGCTTGGCTTTTCTTTAAAGACTTAATGGTCGTCTTTAGTTCATCCAAAGTCAAAACCTGAGAAATTGTACTAGATTTCCTTGCGTTTTTCCTTTGCTTCTGAAGTTGGAGTTTCATCTCTTAATTTCTGTCTTGGAAATTGAAACAGAACTTGAAGTATTTACCTACAATTCTTGATGCAACTGCATTTGGTGAAATGTTGAGTGTTTCTTTAGTCTGTCGCTGCTATCTCCCAGTTTATTAAGTAAAAGAAGGAAATACCTATTTCCTTTTTATAAGAAATCTTGAAAAGTCGACAGAAAACAGGTGAAAAGTCAGGTCATTTCATCTTCAGATGAAATAGAATCTGAATCATGATCGTTGGGTGAAATAATAATTGGTTCGATTTCGATTAAATCATCAACAATACCATCTAATTTGCCCATTTTTTCTTCTTCTTTGATAATATGTTCAATGCAGTGTCTCCAGTGAGTAGGACTAACGTTTGCAAGTGCTTCTATGAACAGTTGCTTGGCATCTTGTAATTTAAAAGTTTTGTTTTTCGCTGCTACCTCGCCCTTCACTTGAGCCCAAATCAGTTCTATTGGATTTAACTCACAGTGGTAAGGTGGTAGTCTTAAAACAGTTCTATTGCAACTTCTTGCCAATTCGTCCGTTACATATAAATTATGTTGGTACTTATGCTGACGAATCAAATGTAATAATTCAGAACGAACCATATCTGCATCGAATTTAATTTTTTTTGATCGAAGCCATTCCTGCATATCAACTTTCTTTGACGAAGATGTTGGGATTTTTTCTATTTTTCGACTATGATATGACGCATTGTCCATAACAATAATGGCATTATCCGGCAATTTATTTAAAAGTCTTGAAAACCATTCCTCAAATACATTAGAATTCATTTCTTCGTGGTAGTCTCCGCTTTTTTTCCCTTCAAAAATCAACAGTGCATCTTCCACAAAACCAGATTCACATCCTACATGTAATATTATAAGTCTTCTCCCCTTTCCTGAAGGATTTTTCAATCCTGTGGATAGCGCCCTTCAATGAATGCCTGACGCTTGCTCTTGATCGTTGCATCCACCCATATTTTTGGTTTTGTATGACCTTCATTTAACCAGGTTTCGTCGAGGTAATATATAGGTCTGCCTGCATTTCTGTACTGCTTAATTGATTTTAGATAAATTCGTCTCCACCTGACAATATCATCACGTTCAATTAAAATACTCTTGCGATTCCTTTTCAAGTATCTGAAAATTTACATCATATAATATGTAAATCCTACTTATCTTCAGTTTAAAAAATGTGACACAGACCGTTATCTATACAGTCATGAGCCAGATGTAGCCAAGTTATATATCTATAATTTACCTGAAGTTAAGTGACTTGAGAAATGTATACAATGATGAATGGGACATCTCTGGCAAATCTGAACGTTTCTTTATTTCACTTAAAACTTTGTCGATTGTGGGTAATTCGTTTCTAAAAAAGAATCCATGAACGAGTTGCCTGACAGAATTTTTCGTTCCTTCATCGAAGTTTTTAACAACAGCAGGTCGACCATCCAGCACCACACTTTGCAGAATCGTTAACTGTTCCAGTTGTTCTGTATTCTTTAATGGTGCGGTACACAGTGGACACCGCAATACCTAATACATCACTTCAATTAATAAAATGAAGTTCTAAAATATAAAATAGAAATATACCCACCCAATCACTTGGAAATTTTCAATACAGTTACACTGATCTTTTTATATGGCTCGTCGCTCAACTGCTGTTTATACATATTCAAAATGCACTGTTTTTCATTGAAAGACATATGGCCTAAATTTAAACGGGAACGTTTCTTTGGAGGAGACATCCTCTCACTTGTACTGGATGTAGGATTATCCATAATGGCACTTCAAATCGTTTGCAGGATGAAAATGTGTGTGTGTATGTCGAATGTTTTGGCTACGGAAACTACGTCCATCCGCCTATTTCCCAATAATTTATGATAGGATGAAAATGCAAAGCCAAAAATAATTTAAAAATTCTCAAAAGGATGTCTGGTGTCTAAAAAGAACTGAATGGGCTTCAAAAAGAACTTATTTTGTTTTGAAATAACTTTTAAGAACTTATTGAAGAAGAAATTACAGGGTTTTGTAAATAACTGATTAATAACTGATGTTTAACATCCGACTTGACAACGTATAACGTAAACAATGACCTAGGTAACAATAAAAAACAAGCGCGTCTCTGTAGTGTTGAGTGTTGCATAAATTCAATTTCCTGTACAAATTTTGCTGGGTGTAATTTTGCCTATGAATTCACCAATGAGAAGCAACTTTTTTTGGCGGTTTATTTAAATTTACTCCTCCTAGTTATTAAATGAAGTATAGTTGATGAAAAATTTTGTGGATCACGCGATAGTTACTATTTTTGGGTCAACCAGTGTTCTCCAGAACGACAACGGACTAGAATTCGCCAACACAATCATTTAGGAGTTATAATCAACTTCGGACGAATTAAAGATTGTTCACGTTAAACCTCGCAACAAGCAAAGTCAAGGCTCTGTTGAGAAAACAATCACACAACAAGCTGGAGTTATGGTTTATACAGCTTACGAAGAACTTAGCTTATAAGTACAAGGAATCGAATGCAGTACTTATGAAGATGTTTCATTCACTAATAAAAGTCGGTCTCAAAACTTCAAGTCTTCCCAATGAAACGATTATGAGTTTGAACACAAAAGAAGAACTGAAGATAAAAATAACGAAGATCGTAGTGACATTATTGATACAGAAAATTTTGAAATGATAAAATGGAAAAATATCTAAGGAGAAGTTTCCTGCCGGAAATGTTGGAATAGCACTATACAGGGTGTCCCAGCTTATTCGAAGCGGTCTCTGTAGGCCAAACGATGGATTTTTTCCAAAAAATTTTTGTAAAATCAAGTAAAGAATCACAATGGTCATTATTTGAAATTATTTTGGAGTATACAGAGTGTCCCATATGACAGTGGCATATCAAAGTTATGTTTTTTTAAATGGAATGCTTCTAAAGTCTATTTTTTATTTAGATGGACTTGTCAAACAGCTGTCAAGTTGGTACCCTGTGCAATCTTTAAACAGTAATTTTCATACTGTCGGATGGTAGCCTGTTTTCTTGACCTTTGGCATAAAATTTACGTTGTGACTAAAGTAACGGCAACATTCCCCGATTCGGGTATAGGCTATGACGTCACCTGCAAATCATGTTTCCTTGTTGTAAGTTGCACTGTTATAAAACGCAAATTAAAAACTTCAAATTACTTTATTTTCTTTGAAAATAGTCCTTTTTTAATAGATATTTTTATTTTTTGAAGATAAATTTAACTGTTGCTTGGATTGACTATTATCTAATGACGTTTTGCGAAAACTAGGTCTGGTTCCTCAGTCGGTAGTTCGGTACTCTAGTCACAGAAAAACGCTAAGAAGCTTATTGAAAAGTTGAAGTTGTCAAATTGACAAACCAAATTATCAAAATCAAAATTATTAAAATGATGAGGCAGGTAAATTTATTTCAAAAGAAAGAAAAGAATGAATATTCAAATGCTATAAACAATAATTATTGAAACATGTTTCTCCAGATTAAGCAAAAATACAGTTTAATCACATTCCTTGAAATATTCCTTGAGAAATTCTTTAAAAATGATTAATGAATGTAAGTACCTCTATTTGTCAATGATAGATCTTCTATTTTTAACATTTTTACCTATAACTAAGAAGGAATCGGTCTAATCCTACAAACATAAGATTTATAAGAGTAAATAGCTAGGTGCTTACACTTAGAAGTCTCTAAAATTTTCCAATTTACCTAAAAAAATTGCGTTTATAGTTTTTCGAATTTTAAATTTTGAAATAAAATGACATTTTCAACTAATCGACATAACCCAAATTAATTTAGTAACTATTCTAGTGACTATTCTAGTAACAACTATCACCATAACCAACCTAATCAGTCTTGTTGCCAATCGTTCCCCTAGAATTTTGACTTGGTGGAATCCATCTAAATAAAAAATAAAGTATATGTTATTACATTTTTAGATTGTCTGAGAAGAGAAAATAAGATTGGCTTTTACAGTTGGTGTTTAAATTCAAAAGTTTTTGAGTTATAAACAAGTGAAAATCGTCATTTTTCAAGTTCAAGGCCCTGTACAACGAAAACGGCTGAAGATAGAGAAAAACGGTTTACATGTCCCTATTTTACTTTTTTATGTACTATCCTATTATGTAGATAAAATGTTTATACAGGGTGATAAAAAATTTGAAAAATTCTGATATTTCTCCACGCGTCGCCAAATAAAAAAATCAGAGAAAGTACAAATGTTTCTATACCATAGGATAGTACATAAAAAGTTAAAATAGGGACATGTAAGCCGTTTTTCTCTATCTTGAACCGTTTTCGTGGTACAGGGCCCTAAACTTGAAAAATGACGATTTTCACTTGTTTATAACTCAAAAACTTTTGAATTTAAACACCAACTGTAAAAGCCAATCTTATTTTCTCTTCTCAGACAATCTAAAAATGCAATAACATAGGAGCATTCCATTTAAAAAAACATAACTTTGATATGCCGCTGTCATATGGACACTCTGTATGCTCCAAAATAATTTTAAATTATGGCCATTGTGATTCTGTACATTAATTTTCAAAAATTTTTTTGAAAAAGTCCATCGTTCGGCCTACAGAGACCGCTTCGAATAAGCTGGGACACCTGTATGTTGTGAAGAAAAATTAGTGCAACCTTAGGAAGTTTCTGTTGTGAATTTTTCTTTGCTAGAGTATGTGAGTTGTAAGAAAAGCGTGCGCAAAGAAAAAGTGAGCAAGAAAAGGTAGTTGCAAAAATAATAGTAAACTTCTTATGTAACTCAAAATGCCATAACAGTTAATCTTGTGACAATAAATAATATTTTTCTTATAATTAAAAATATATAGAGTTTGGTTTATCTTTCTGTTCAAAATAACAATAAAAAATGCCAGATGAGGTAATTTTTTTGTTAATTATACAGGATGATTCAAAATTCAGTGCAAAGATTTTTAAGAGCGTATTTACCAGCCAAAAATAAGAAAATTTTTTCATATAATCATCAATTACTCAAAAACTTTCAGCCGATTTAAATAAAATTTTATAGGCTTATTTGTCGTCATAAGGGTCTTCCTTTGATGGGAACAACATGAATTTATTAATTCCAGTGGCGTCTCAGGGGGCTACCAACTTGAAACTTATAGGTAAAATTATGGTACACCACTGCTCTTTTGACAATTTATATTTTTTTTTAGATTAACCGGTCAATAATGTAACTTTATTGCCTCCTGAGCTTTACACATATCTAGCTCTGTTTCCAAGAAAAAAATCAAAATCTGTGCCAGGCCCTATTAAAACAAGTAATAAATTCACATCGATTATTGAGATTCATTTTATTGAGATTATAAGTATCAAGTTGGTAGCCCCCTGAGACGCCACTGGAATTAATAAATTCATGTTATTCCCATCAAAGGAAGACTCTTATGACAAATAAGCCTATAAAATTTTATTTAAATCGGCTGAGAGGTTTTTGAGAAATTGATAAAAATCAATTTTTTTTTCAAAATTTTACCCCCTGTATCTAGAAAACAAAGCAAGTTAGGACATACGATTATATGAAAAAACTTCTTATTTTTGGCTGGTAAATACGCCCTTGAAATGTTTGCACTGAATTTTGAATCACCCTGTATATCAGTGGCGCTTGCGAGCTGTGCTCAGTTCAGTGTAGACTGCGCAAATAAGGAAGCGACAGTAAGTGAGCGAACTTCTAAATTAGTATAAGTAGTGTTACTGTGAATTGCGAACTGAAGAAAGAGATAGATAAAGTAATTAAATCAGTTAATTGGCTGTTCAAAATATTGGCGAACCCACAGACGGAAAAAACGTAACAATACTTGCATAGTTTCATTAAAAAATGTTCATAATTGGATATTTATGAGATTGATCGCAGGAAGTTTTTTTTTCTCTTTATACCAAAATATATTTCCTTTCAGACTCACCATCACAGCGTCATGTCCAATGAACCTTCAGTATTTTCCTATGGATAGACAATTGTGCCACATAGAAATAGAAAGTTGTAAGTATACATGTCTAATCATAATAATTCTAAAAAATACATTTTAAATTGATCAAACCTATATTGTATTACATTTTGACTAAATAACATAACATGAAATCTAATTTTTAATTAATTTTAAATTAGGTACATACTTCTATGTATATGAAAAATTATTTAGAAAAATCATTTGCCTCACTTGTATAAAGAAGATTTTTTCACTTAAAGCTTCCAAGTGCACTCACCAACTTGAACATTTCACAAATGTTCGCAGGAAATGTAAGTCCTATAAGCAATGCTTTCGAAGCAATTAAACAAATTACATTTTTGAACCAGAGATGGCGACATCGTCATGCAGAAATCTAAACTAATTGATTTATGAAACAATTAAAAAACATACAGCTACTTGAAATTCCATTCGCGAAAGTAAAAGCTCAAAACGCTGATTATGAGGCAACAGGCGAAACCTTCCTGCCAAATAATTGCCCCTAAACTATGTTTAAGCTCCACTAATTGCTGAAATCAATTCTAGCCGCTCTCGTAATACGAGCAGTCCTGGACTCGATGCAGGGTCCTGACGCTTCACTCTGGTAATAATTACTAGGTACTAAAACCGTACCATCATTAGCGGCACCATGAATAAAAATAAAATCATTTAAAATAGATAATTTCTAATTAGCGAGATTGAATTTTAATTGGTGGTAATAAGTATGGCAGAAAGAACGCCACTGCTGGATCGTGGCCTAACGCAATTAGCGACGAGCGACCGATAACCGGTAGGAACTTTTAGGGTAATTAGATGAGGGAGACTGAATTGATGGACATATTCCAGGAGCGAAATAAAGAAGACAAAATAATCATCGATAATGCTGATAAGACTGGACAAGACTGGATTCAATTAGGGACGACTAAAGAATCTTTATGTCTCCAGTCAATTAATAATTGCTATTCGTTGTCGAGGGTGCTTTACTGGATAGATTCAGATTCAGAAAGGGGATTTTTCCAGATTCATTCTCCCGGTATCGTCGCGCTTATTTTCGTTGTGTAAACTTCAATGACCTGAATCGAAAGTTGTTTTTGTTCTGAATTAATCCACTTCGATCTGATGCGATGTTGTCATCTCTTGGACCTTTTAAAAATTAAAGATTCTGGAACAAAGGTATTATTGTAACTTGTAGAGATATCTAACGAGCTATGTAAAAGTTTAGCATCTGCTTTTTACTGTTGTAATAATAAATTAATTTCGATGTCGCAGATTTGATAAATTATTTCTATTTGGCTTAGGTCCAACGGAACCTCTTTAGATAATAATGAGGAAGCTACAGGTCCTGGTCTCGATGTTATAGCTAGCAGACTCCGAGATATCAGAAGAATTGTTCACATATTAGATCAAAACTTGAGGGGTGGGATATTTCTTTGTGGTAACTTTTATCAAACTGTACAGTAGCTGGTTAATTCTTATAACTTATCAGGAGCAATCATAAGGGTCTCTTGGTTATCCTCTTTACCCCTGTAGAATCTTTAGTTATCATTTTCTTTAATCATTTTGCGTTTGAGTAAGTTCAGCAAGATTTAGGCTTCTAGTTTCATTTGCTCCTTCTTCTCCTCGTCTTCCATTTTCTTCTTACGAAGCATCTAGAAAAGCTAAAAATTAAATCGTGAGGCCTAATATTTGCGTCTTAATTTTTTTTGTTTTCAATAATCAACAAATTCTCCAATTGTTTTCAAAATAATTCCTTGTATGATCATGATTTTCTGCTTAACAAGATATTTCGAAAAACACGGAACTTCGAATTTTTATAAGAATTTCCGATCATTTTAACTTCCAAAAACGAGCTTCCAACACAAGTTTTCTGGCCTTATTAACCTGTTTTGAGAAAAACACCTAATTGAGCCGCATTTCTTTCCTCATGAATGATTTTTGAGAACTTTGTATTTCCTTCACTTGTATCAGAATTGTTATTTCAGAAGACCATAGAGCATCAAACAATCTTCAAAATGATTCCTTGTATGATCACGATTTTCTGATTTGGAAGATATTTCGAAAAACTCGGAACTTTGAATTTTTGAACAATTTGGCATCTTCTTCATTCCCAAAAACGCGCTCCCAAAACAAGTTTTCTGTCCTTTCTGGCCAGTATTGAGAAATCCACTTAACTGAGTTGCATTTCTGTCCACAAAAATAATTTTTTTTTTTTTTTGAGAATTATTTTGTTGCTTCAATTGAATCAGAATTTTGATTTCACAAGACCAGAGAGCATCAAACAATCTTCATAGATCCTCTTGTATAATCATTATTTTCTGCTTGAGAAGATATTCGAAAAACTCGGAGCTTTTAAATTTTTTAAGAATTTTCGATCATTTTTATTCCCGAAAACGAGCTCCCAAAACAAGTTTTCTGGCCTTATTAGCCTGTATTGAGAAATACACCCCTTAAAAATGATTTTTGAGAATTTTGTTGTTGCTTCAATTGTATCAAAATTTTGATACACAAGACTACAAGCAGGAAGACTCGCGTAGCCTAGCGGTTCAGTCCGCTGCCTACCGAGCCTAAGGTCGCGAGTTCGGAACTCACCAGTTCGTGTTATTTTTCGGATGCATTTTCGAATGTATGGGAAAAATAAAAAAAGCGACCGAACGTTTAAATTTAAATGGCATACTTGAGGCTGGGTGAATGAGTAAGATGCTCGAAATTCCGTGTTACCGGAGTGGAGCGACTTTGTCTTACCTACATAGTTAAGACCGATGTTCCCTCCTTTAAAAAAAAAAAAAAAAAAAAAAAGACTACAAGCAGAAATATCTGACTACTATTTTTAAAAATTGAATCTTTTAATTTTTGAAGAATTTTCAATCTTTTTCATTTCCAAAACGCACTCCCAAAACAAGACCTAGTGTATTGAGAAATCCACTTAATTTGGCGTGACTTAATTTATTTTTTTCCTCAAAGATTATACGATGATAAGATTTTCTTGAATTTTTTTACAACAATTTTTGTTTGTTTACCAATTTATTGAAAAAAAATTTGAAGACGGAGTCGTCTCGTTTTAGCGTCTAAATCTAAATCGTTTATGATCTAAAAAAAATTCTTGAGCTAAAGTTCCTAAAAGATGGAAAGGACACGGTGTGTATGCTAAGTTCATGCAATTCCGGCAGATGTAGATTTGTATCCAAAGTATTTCTTCTTTGGGGACTATCTCAAATCTACAAATACCTACAAATACAGGACTGTACCGATAGGGAGAAAAACAATGTGGTACTAAACTTTTGAAATTTGTTGACTAGAAGAGTAATTGATTTTGATTTTTCATAAAAATATTGCAGTAAATTGGTGCATCAATTTTTTGCTGAATATAAAAAAATGAGCTTATCAGGGGAATCTTTAATATTGCAAAAAAATTTAAAGACGGATTCTTTGATCAAAAATAAACAACAAATTTACCATTAACGTGTGCCCAGAAATGCACCGTTTTTGAGATAAGGGAAGGAGTCAAAAAAACGATTATTTTTACAGTTTTTTGAAGATATCTCAGAAATCGTTTAAGATACACAGCTCAGTTTTTGAACATGTCTTATCATTGATATTGTTACGAGTTTCTCAATAATAAATCCACCGCGTAAAAGTCTTGCAAATTACTTTATTGATTAATCCAAGTTATAACCTCTAATTCTAATTCTAAATAATCAAACACACTAAACACAGCTTCTTTATAATTCGCTATACTGTCACTACTGGCTTCCTTATTTCACACTTCACTTCACTACTGCTCTGTTCAGCTTCCACTAGTTACTACTGCTCTGTCTTCACTTCTTCAGATTCACTCCACGTCCAAACTAAAAAACTGTCACACGCAGCCGCGAGGCTGCTCTTATATAGTTCCCCCGACAAGGCAGCGAAACAGTAGGTACCTTCTCGAACGTTGCACCGGCGCACCGGCCGTCGATTTGTGGATTCTGGAAATGTCAGATTGTTCGGCGAGGCCACTCCAGAAATCCACAGAACCAACACTGTCCGTCAATGTGTCACATGACATGTGACTGGAACTGTCGCGAACATGTCATTGACTAACTCTATATAAAAAAAGAATGTAAACAAACAAGCAAATCGTGGACTAGAATGTTAAAGGTTAAAGCAATTACTAGAATTTTTCCAGAGCGGTCTCGTTATAATATTATCATCTACTTTTTGAATGTCAATTGAGTTTTTTCATGTTCCATTGGTGGAAATTTTGGGATTGTACAAGGTTTTCTTGTTCGTTATTTTACGACACATATTTTGAAACATACAAAACGAGTTTTTCATCGTAAATGGCCGTTTTTCTCGAAAATGGTTCACGTTAGCAATAATTATGAATGAAAGTACTTTTTATGTATAAAATGTTGTCGGTTCAAAATTTGCTTTGAAAATGTAAATTTTCTCAGTTTCGTATCAGTGAAAAAATCTTACACAACCATAAAATCTACACGTGTAGAAAAAATTTAGTTAGTATTAAAAAAGTAGCTAAAATCAACGATAAAACAAGTACAAAACATGAGTTTCGTATCTTTAACGGTGTGAGAGATATCTTCAAAAAACTGGAAAATAATATTTTTTTGAAACAATAAACGGTTGTTTATTTATGAATCTGTCTTTAAATGTTTTTGCAATATTAAAGAAACACTCGTGGCTATAAATTTAAACGTTTGATATTATTTTCTCATATTATTCTCCTTCGCTGTAATTGAGTAAGTCTTCCACGAATAATTAAATTTAAAATTCCCCCTCTGTTTCTTGTTGGTGGCTTCCAACCCAATTCGTGGTAATTCTCATGTAAAGCAACTGTAACTTTCAATTTTTCAACAGAAAGAATTGCTTAAAGAAACCCGCGTAAAGTCGCTGTTAATTAATGTCAGGACGAAAAAGTCCTTATTTTCAGGCTTCCCCAATTGTTTGAAAGTTTACTATAATAAGGTTTCCTCAGGTAAGATTCCTGTTCTATTTTTCAATAGGTACTTTATGTTTGTTTGGGTAACTAGTACAGCATTGGGTAACCAACACCGATCTAATATTATTTACTAATTTAGCTCGTAAGATATCGTTAAAGTTACAATAATTATTAACACTCAACAATTAGGCACTTTTCAATTTTACAAAGCTAAAAATTCCGCAAAAATTTCACTAATTTATCACTTTGACTTACCCACTTTGGCTTTTGGGTGCACCAAAATGGTAGAGACAAATAATTCTACCAAAGCACAAGCTATTTTTTCACACAGATAACTATGAGGCAGATTTAAATAATTGTTATTGTTAACATTGTACATTGTGTTAAAATGTCTTGTTTGGCAGGATTTCTTTGCTCGTTTTTTTTTAGTTTTTCACTGCTTAAGTAATCCGAAAATGCAGAATATAGTAATAATTATTAAAATAAAAAAAGAGTTTTCAAAAGGTCGGGTTAAAACTTTTTCGAGAACAAGTAGAAACGGGCATTAAATCAAGTCAAGCGAAAGTATCATGTCAAGTTATTTAATATTTAAAAGGTGTGTTTGAAAGTTTGTGACATGTCAGTATTGCTGATATGGGCAGGAAATTATTACGGTTATTAAAATTTATGTCAACCCGAGCAGCTCAAGCTGACTGGAAGATTTAAGACAAATCACTCCCTCACGACCCCTATAACGAATTGATTTTTTTAGGCTTACGCTTACGCACAACCATTTATTCTTGTACCTACCTAGTCCTAGTACTTCTCTACCAAACTGTATTCAATATTTTTATCCCCTCCATTTCGCAATTACTTTTTTAAACATAATTTCATGTCAATAAAAATAACAGCCCTCGATTGGTTAGAGAGATAGATAGATAGATTTGTCACACAATAATCAAATCCATCAAGGTAGATCGAAATGGTTCCAGATTGACGTAATCCACCCTTATTTTACAACATTTCTTGTTCATTGTTGAATAAAAACCCTTACTGTCTAATAATTCTACTTTGAAGTTTATTATAGATTCACGACAATACTTGTTCCGCAGACAATTTGTTTCAATTTGTCTTCAAAGAGGGTCTCCATCAAGGGTAGTCTAATTATAAAATTAGACTATAAAAAATGTGTAGTCCTCAGAAAGGGACGATTATAAAATATGACTTAACGAAATATATTTCCTTCCACATATCAGCAAATCTGACCGATTTCCGGGTGCACGGATGATGTGTGTGGGATGGTTGTGGTCGCGGCCTCCTTCTCAGCTACAGCACCCGCGGAAGGGCCGCGCAACGGCATTCGGGCTGCTCACTGCGCTCGTGCACTCGACCAGCCTCTTCAGGGACCGGTGCATGTAGCCAGAAGCTCGGGGCTTCAGCTCGGGGACATGCATGCCTCTGGAGAAATTTACCAATTTCCGGCCGAGCGTTCAAGGGCGGTCAAGAGGGACAAACCGCTGGAATCTTTCCAACACCTTGGGAGGGTGCATGATAATTTGGTGGAGGAGGCGCTTAAATAGGTTGTAGAATTAAAGGGATTAAATAGAGCGATCAATTTATAATCAACTAAAAATTAGGGGTGAGAGGCATCTTAATTATTAAAATATCTATTCTAGGAGGTAGATTGTTGTTATTGTAAGAATAGAGACCTGAATAAAATAATAAATATGTGACGTGGGAAGAATTACGCGATTGTTACGAGTGCGCTGAGGCCATGACTCACCGCTTATCGCATCATTTTGGATTGTTGAGAGTTCTATTTTCAATGAAATTGGCGCTTGAGACGGTTGTTCTTTCATATGGTCCGTCCTCGCAGTAATCCGCATCAGGATCAGAACTGGCAACGGACCAGGGGAATCCGACTGTCTAATTATAATGATGCAATGCGATGCTATAATAATGTCTAGGATAGTTGTTAGGAGAAATATGGCTTAAGATTTGCAGTCAAATTTATTGAGATTAAAAGGTGCGTTTCCTGTGCGAGAAGAAAAAAAAAATGGGCTGGAAGACATTGTTTTATAGCCTTCAAACTTAAAATGATATCCGATGACTTTCTCAAAAATTCTGTTTATATCGTTGTCAGTTTTATATTTCAAAAAACATTCAATCAGAGCCCTCGAAATTAGGCAAACGTTATTGGTGGCTGATTTCTTTATGACAAGAAATCGTTGAATTTGTCAAGTTAAAGTTCATGTATGGCTCCAATCTTAAGTCAGAAAATTCGCTATAATTGGGCACAGATTCATCAAAATGAATGGGATGAAGGAGCATTCTCTTCAAGCATGAAAGTTTAGGATTAGAAATATCATAAGTCTTTCATTTTGAAGATATTCCATTTGGGTGTCCTGAATTGGAGTGTGACGGAAGTTGTAAAGTAAGAAAATGCAAAGTTTAAAAAAAATATATCATGAAAGAAGATGTCAGAAATGTCAGAAGAAGAAATCATGGCGTGATCGATTTGACAGCGCGACTAAAGGCGGTCACCCCACTTAATAGTAGCGTGTGTGAGTCGGAAAAAAAAACGAAAATTGTAAATATTTGAGCCGGAACAAGATTACCTCCCCCCCCCCCCCCGTTTTCGAGGATGCTGAACACGATGCCGTTGTCAGAATTTCTCTTTGGGGTTGCGCAACCCCTCAAAACGACCAAAAACCACCCCCTAGAGAGATAAACCGAGCTTCAATCCATTTCCCTGCAAAAAAAAAACCTTTCCCCCGTTTTCGAGGATGCTGAGCACAATTGAGGTGCTGGACATCGCGTGCGACCCCGACCAACCCCTCCACCGGCCAATACTCACCCCCGAAATGGGTGATTTTTTTTATGTATATGTTATATGCTATATACAGGATGATCCCGAAATGGCGGACACGGACACCACCACAGCATCCATTGTGGATTAAAGATTCTAAGTTCACTTATACTTTTTTCTCCAGTATGGCCCCCTTAAGAAGATATGACCACTTTTGTGGACAAAAAAGTCACAACACTGCACTACCCTTCTTCAGGCAGAAAAATAATGTCTATAGTCCAATAAAGTCTAAAAAGTCATACGTATCGATTAAGAATACACCTCCATTTGATAGTTCGATTTATTTTGTTTCATATACGTGGTTTTTATAGTAACCGTCCAGTTTGTCTAAACACTCCATCCCGCATAAATAAGTATACGTCAACATTGGTTTTGAATGAGAATTAAATGCACAACACAGAGGATAGAGTGTCATTACGTGGATAAATTTTCTGTAGTTGTCAGTGGCTCTCAAACTGACGTAATCGCTTCAATTCATTGTTTGAATGATTCCTTCAAAAATTTACGCTCGTTCACAACTTGACAATTAACTGTTTGACATTTTCTGGTGAAATTAAAAATATTAATTCGGACGGTTAGTGTGACGTCACATCTGACTTTTTAAAGTTAATCCTACTATAATAGGTCTACAATAATATCCAGATAGATGTTACCATGGAAACATATGAAATGGCAAACCCAACAATAAAGTTAAAAACAATAATCGTTGCGCGGAAACATATTCGATGATATTACTCAAAATTTATTTTTAGTTGCATTGTTGAGCTCGAATTTGAACAACGATGCCACATTGAAAATTTTTGTCGAACTCAGGGAATAGGTAAACTTTGAATGCCTGTAATTCCGTTCCCGATAATAAAAAAAATAAAAAACAAACACTATCGTAATAGTTATGTCAAATCATGTGCTTTGCCAGTGTAGGTTGTTTAAACTTGACTGCCATTTTCATTTAAATTTTCGAAAAAGGACACCCTATATCTCGGTAACGAAACCGAGGAAACCATTTTTGTTTTAAATTTACAATCTTTCTGAACATCCTCTACAACCGTGTATACCGTGTCCGCCATTTCGGGATCACCCTGTATACATGCGTATGGGTGCATATTGATGTATATGTATATGCATCTATGATTCAAGTACAGAATCACAATGGCCATAATTTAAAATTATTTTGGAGTATAAAGAGTGTCCCATATGACAGTGACATATCAAAGTTATGTTTTTTTTAATGGAAAGCTCCTATGTTATTGCATTTTTAGATTGTCTGAGAAGAGAAAATAAGATTGGCTTTTACAGTTGGTGTTTAAGTTTAGAAGTTTTGGAGTTATAAACAAGTGAAAATCGTCATTTTTCGAGTTCAAGGCCCTGTACAACGAAAACGGCTAAAGATAGAGAAAAACGGCTTACATGTCCTTATTTTAACTTTTTATGTACTATCCTATGGTATAGAAACATTTGTACTTTCTTTGATTTTTTTATTTGGCGACGCGTGGAGAAATCTCAGATTTTTTCAAATTTTTTATCACCCTGTATAAACATTTCATCTACATCATTGAACTTAAAAAATGACGATTCACTTGTTTATAACTCAAAAACTTCTGAATTTAAACACCAACTGTAAAAGCCAATCTTATTTTCTCTTCTCAGACAATCTAAAAATGCAATAACATAGGAGCTTTCCATTTAAAAAAACATAACTTTGATATGTCACTGTCATATGGGACACTCTTTATACTCCAAAATAATTTTAAATTATGGCCATTGTGATTCTGTACTTGAATTTTCAAAAAGTTTTTCGAAAAAGTCCATCGTTTGGCCTACATATACATAAAAAAAATCACCCATTTCGAGGGTGAGTATTGGCCGGTGGAGGGGTTGGTCGGAGTCGCACGCGATGTCCAGCACCTCCATTGTGCTCAGCATCCTCGAAAACGGGGGGAAGGTTTTTTTGCAGGGAAATGGATTGCAGCGCGGTTTATCTCTCTAGGGGGTGGTTTTTGGCCGTTTTGAAAGGTTGCGCAACCCCAAAGAGAAATTCTGACAACGGCATCGTGTTCAGCATCCTCGAAAACGTGGGAGGGGGAAGTAATCTTGTTCCAGCTCAAAATATTTACATGTTCGTCCGACTCACACACGCTACTATAAAGGGTTGAAGTCCGATTCTACTCTCTTTTTGCTCATGTTGTGTGGAGATGTTCAAATCAACGTTTTCGGAACATTTAATCCAATGAACGGTGACATTCAGAGATGGTTCGATTAAAATGACGTGTCGAGGAAAGTGTTTAGGAGAGCAGGCCGATTTAAATAATTAGGGTCGTATGCTAGAAAATCTCATTTGGCGTTGTTAACGTAACACCGATGTCAATCTGACGTTGTTGTTAAAATCAATTCGGTATGCTAGAAAGAAATATTCATGATTTGACACTGTTGTTAGGTAACATCATCATGTTAAAAATGTAACATGAACAATAGCGGCAACGTTGTATATTCGCTGATTACAGGCTAAGAACAATTCACGAGCTAGATCGAAGCCGAACCGAAGTTCAATTTCGTAATTAATCGGCGATCCGAGATGGTAGTGGCCAATTTTGGTTTCGCGTTGTTAGAATGTTGGCTAGTGCCTACTGAACGCATGCGCATGAGCTAGATAAACACGAAACTCAACGTCATTGTTGTGTTGTAACATACTTAAATAATAACAAACGTAAACGATTTAAAGTATAGTAAACATCAAGCAGGGAAAACAATTTAATTAAATAACATTTCCACCAACCCAGTTTGGTCTGCCCATGGTTTAATGTTTTTTTATTTAATTTTATTCTGAATCTAAATGAAAAATACATACATATAGTAGGATTAACTTTAAAAAGTCAGATGTGACGTCTTACTAACCGTCCGAATTAATATTTTTAATTTCACCAGAAAATGTCAAACAGTTAATTGTCAAGTTGTGAACGAGCGTAATTATTGAAGGAATCATTCAAAAAATGAATTGAACCGCTTACGTCAGTTTGAGAGCCACTGACAACTACATAAAATTTATTCACGTAATGACATTCTATCCTCTGTGTTGTGCATTTAATTCTCATTCAAAACCAATGTTGACGTATACTTATTTATGCGGGATGGAGTGTTTAGACAAACTGGACGGCTACTATAAAAACACGTACATGAAACAAAATAAATCGAACTATCAAAAGGATGTGTATTCTTAATCGATACGTATGACTTTTTAGACTTTATTGGACTATATCAAGCAGGAAAAATAATAAATATTTCCCTATTTACTCCGCCCATGGTAAAGTATGTTTACATAATATTATATTATTTTTTTGAACCTTAAAATGCGTCCCTGCTGTGTTTCTACAGTTAGGTACTCCTTTCTCGAAGAAAAATTTTGGAACTTCAAGATCTGATGCCCACCGTTGTCATCAGGTATTCAATTTTGAAATTAGGATCTTTTATGATAGAAGGGGTTATAAAAATATTTTAAACTGAAATTATAGTATAAAAATACTAGGTAGGTACCTACTTGGTTAATTTTTAATTTATGGAACAAGATTGTTGATATTTAGTTGTGATGACACTGTAAATAAACATAGAAAAACACTTCACTCTGGAATAATACGGGATTTATTAAAAATCTTCCTAAAATTTGACAGCTAGTAATAATTAATCGATCCATACCCTGTGATTATTGTAACGTGACCATTTAACATTGACATTCAACTGTTTCTACTCGATTTTCCTTTCTAGCATACCAAATTGGGTGATTTTAGCTTTAACGCCGTTGTCAACATGAAATTTGACATGACGATGTTAAAGCATTTAACATGGTCACGTGACCATGTCAAAGTGATTTTTAACAACAGTGCCGTTGTTAACAGCGCTGTCAAATGCGAAGTTTAGTTTCTAGCATACGACCCTTAGAATTTGGAGATAATTCACGCGCTGGAGAATTGTCCCGAAATTCTATACATAAATTAATATGATGGACCTCATGTACAATTGGGAAATTCTTTAACACGATTGAGGTTCATGGTTTATTCAGGTTCAGTCGCTTCAGCCACCAAGACTTAATAACTGCAAAAGAACATACCTGGGGGTCTTGTGGTGATGTTAACGTTTTTTTCTTAACTTGTATTAATTTTTTTCAACTTTGTGGATTTTTTGATTGCGCGACCTGGTTGAAAGCTTTTTTGAAGTCTTCCTATTTCGCGTTTTATGATATAAGCCCACCAATAATTGCTCTACCCCAAAGGTAGATGTGTAAAAAAATTAAACCAACTCTCTCAATCTCGTTGTCGTTTCGTAACGGCAAGTCGAGTATATCTTCACTGAAATAAGAATTTTTATAAATTGGACTTGCCTGGCAGCTAAATTACCGAAACAAAGCTTTAATAGAATGATGTTGGATGCGAGAATGAAGCTTAATCACACCAGTCACGTTCCGCAGTTGCGGACAATTTTCAAGATTTCACGTTCAGGTCTCTATTTTCACTACTACTTATAAGTAATTGTATAGAGAGCTCTAAAGGGAGATAGGGGAGATATATTTAAGGATGTCCAGTGAAGACTGTTTCTCTAGAGGTTTGTGTGTTCCCAGAGCTGGAAGCTAGAGCGTCTTTGTATGGCTACCTTGTTGGTCGGATCACAAGACTATTCGACGGCCCAAGCCAAACCACCATCGCTGACCCGGCCGCAGCACGTGCACTGGCATGTCATCCCTCACACCCCTACCTCACAAACATGTCCTCATTTCACTCTAGTGTTTGCTCTTGTTGATGTATTCCCTACACGCTTTTTTAGTCCTGATAGGTAGAGCAGCAATGTCGTGTTATGTATATCTATCTATGTAAATCGAAAGCAAACTTAGACTCGGTGGAGATTTTATTGACACAATTATTAATGGAGAGTTGGGTTTTATCCAAGGTAGCATTACACAAATGTGGATTGAAATGAATTCGAGGAATCTAAACAACAACCCAGTCATTTCGGTTGACATGTATGGGGGCCGGGGAATTTGACCTGTTTTCCATTTTACAAAAGACTTCACCTTTCAAGTTTTCCATTTTCCTGATGAATAAATGCATATACACGTAAGATGGAAATGAGTGTGCTTTTACATTACTGCTGGAATAAGAGCGAAACTGAAATAAATGAAGCAAAAAACAATAGAAAGTTCGCTCTTTGTGTGTGGGAATAAAAGAAAAGTCGATTTCAAAAAGACGCTGGCGTACAAAGGTGGGGTACTTTAACCTTTACCATTGTTCAAATCAGAAACTGTGAGCTACTCACCTGTAACTGTAAAAAAAAATTATTTAAAATATCTTGAAAAAATGACTTTTTTTGGTTTTGAACTCTTCTGTATTATTTGTGATTGTGTAAGAAAGAGTATATTTACTTACCTGCAATGAAGCCTGAAGGGGGATTTTTTTAATTTAAGGACGTAATCAAAAAATTATCACAAAACAAAATTTTCCAATGCTCAAGAGATTAGTTGGAAAAATCTACCTCTTATCGAACGGTAAATTGTTGTTTTATTTTCTCCTCTTGGATCGACAGTCTGATCCAAAAACCAATCGGGAGGAAAATCGGGGAACAAAATCCAAGTTCGCAGCTCTTTTTAGAAGAGGAAATTTCTCGGAGGCGGTCGAGGTTGGAGCTCCGGACGTTCTAATAGACATCCCCAACTCTTAACCTGATTGATGACCACCTAAAGGGTGAGAAAACAAAATCACTCTCGACTGAATCCCTCTGGAGGAGGAATTGTTATTCGCGACAAAAATTCAGCTTATTCTTAAAATATTATTGACCCAACCTCTACCGTGCAGTGTTAAAACCTAGTAACTCTATTTTACTGGTTTGGAGAAAATTAAAGATTTGTATAAATGCTGTAGCCGTAAGAATCTTGAACACAAATCATACAATATGTATATAATTTCCATGTAAAAAATTCTCATCTTTCCAATGGTATGCTTGATTTACATAAAACATGGCTGATAAAAGAAAAAAACTGAGTTACTATGTTTTGATTTTGCAAGTGAGGCGAAATGATAAATTATAAAATCTGGTAACTTGATATGCTAGGTTTTAACAAAGTTTTGAACTGTTTCAAATCTTTATTTTTCGTATAAGAGTACAAAGCTTGTCACTATTTGTTTCTGAAAACTTAAATAACAAAAATATTCTACAAATAAAATTCAGATAACAAAGTACAAATCAGATCTGTATTCATTATTTTTTATTGAAAACTTAAATATAATATTATAGAATACACAACAAAAATGACATCATTCTGTAGCTGATTGAAAACATAGATCAGTAACTTGATCATTTGTAGGTAATTCTCTCCAAAATTGCTGTTTTCGTAGTGGCATATGTTTACAAAGTTCTGAGATAATTCGCTCCTTCTTAGCCGTATTTATACCTCGATTATTTTTTAAAACCTCTGGTATCTGAAGTTTAAATTTATTTTTCAAAAATTGTGATTCGTGGAAGTCTTGTTCATTGAATGACTTTTTAAAAAACAGAGATTTACTTTCTTTTCTAAATTCAGCTACCCTAACATTTTCTAGCAACGGAATATTTGTCTCTCCTGAAGTCAATATTCTACGAGCTTTACTCCCATCTTTAAATGAAATGAAATCACTGTGATGTAACACAATTGGAACATTGTTCTTAGAAGATTTTTTTACAACATCAACCATGTCATTCATGTCTAAAATATTGCTTCTTCTTTTCATTTCTGTACCTATTTGTCCGTGCACCGAATCTGCCTTCATAAACGAGTGACCAGGTTCGAAGTACTTGAAAGTGATTTTTGAGGGCCCCCACGGTGTATTTACGATATTTACCATAGATGAATATAACGTCCAGTTTTTATTCTGGGCTGAGCAGTTATCCGCCCAGAATATGAAATGCATTACTTCTGGTTTAGCATTTCTTATTATATAATAGTAAGTGGAAGTTACATCTGGACAGTTACGGCCTTGGATTGCTTCATTCCACAAAAGGCATAGATTTTTAACATCATGTAATGAGGCGAAAGTTTCATTAAAAACCACCAGTTTCGATATGAAAAAATGATTCTTTATTGTCATTTTGGGAATTAACAAAACTCTTTGCATGTCTACAGTGAATACATTATATTCAGGTGGCCATTTGAACTCTTTGTCCTTTTCATAGTCTTTTCTGGCACAAATGTATCTTTCTTTATGCAATTGAAAATTTTGACAAATTTGGCAATCAAACTCTTCGTGATTAGCCACATCTTCGTTATTGACAGTTTTATGGTTTTCATATACTGAGCATGTATTGCAATCATCTTGAGATGGTATATCAAATCCAATATTCATGGAATCAAAAACAGATCGATACTTCTCATAAGAAACTTTAATGTGTGAACAGAAATCCTTCCACAAACTTGCTATAGTTATGTAACAAGGAAGGTATCTTCTTTTAGGCGCATGAATGAATTTATAATGGGAAACAACCGGATTATATGAATTGATATGCTCCTTTATCTTTTTATCCAGTTCAATCTTTTTATTTTGCGAAATTTCTCTGGAAATTTTACCTCTCTCATCGGTTATCTTTACTTTACCATTTAATTCTGTTTTTGATTTGAAGTGCGAAGTGATAAGGCCATCTGTTTTCATACCAAGTGTTTGCAAAAACATTGTCTTGCAGACAGTTATGTCATTCTTAGAAGCTTCTTCTATCTGTGGTAAAGTGTACTTATAACTACAACTTCGTTTTTGAGGGTCTTTTACATTAGTTCCTCGAATTTTCACAAATTCTGTTTTGATATGAGAATCTAAAAATAAGCGTCTTTGAGAAAAATTATAGCTCCAAAATAATTGCAAAATATTTTTCCTCGTCGTTTCGGTAAATTTATTTCGACATTTTCTTCTACATCGAACATTGCATGGTGGTAAAATCGTCCTAATTTTTAAGTTCTTCTCAATTTTGGATTTTTCGGTTCGTGCTTGTTTTCTATTTCTTTTCTTACTACTCACATGTACAAATACTGCATCAACAATACCAGATAAAATTTGAATTATAAACTCGACATCATCATTTTGAATGGGATTTGGTTTTGTTTCTGAGACACTGAGATATCCTCTCTCGTCAATAATTGAAGTGATAATTTTATCTTTGCTGATTTCAACCAGTGATGTAATAATTAACTTCTTATTATTACTTAAAGAAGTTTCAATTGCACTATCAACAATTTTTAGTAGTAGTGTTGATATAAAGCTGAATGTTTCTTTATCATTGTCATAAAAATATTCTTCCTCGCCGATCATGATAACATCTTCATCAAATAGCAAGCTTTCTTGTGATTGTGAATCAGCACAGGTTAGATGTGGGTAATCATTGATCTCAGTAAGAAGATCTTCACTAGTGAAATAGTTATGAAGTTTTCTAACTTTACTTTCGGGGATATAATCAGGGTCAAAGTCTGAGTCATCAGCTGGATCTGACAGTTCACTTGATTCTGAGGGTGTATCATTTTTGACAGGCCTAAAAATTTAAAATATTGTAAAAAAGTGAGTTTTTTTTTAGGACTTAGGAACAACAAAAAAAAGAAGACTAGATGTTTGATGATCGAAATCTTAGGAACTTTTTTTATTCTGAAATGTTTTCCATATCAGTTATCATAAAGGCTGCGTCGTAAATTAAGTACCATAAATTAGCAGAATGTTGGATTGTTGAAATGTTTTTAAAAAAACTGCATACAAATTTTCTCTTACATCAATATTTTTCGACCTACATGGTGATAAAGGCTCATAAATACATGCAATAAAATGCGCATTTTGTCTTCACCTTTAACACCCTGTATGTCTCAATGTCAGAGAATAATAATTATTTTATTTAGTTTAAAACAAATCTCTTAACGATCTACGATTCGTCTAATTTACGGTACTTATTTACGGGAAATCCTGTATAGAGGCTAGTAGAGGTAACATAAACATCAAATCTCTACCAGTCAAATAATCAAAATTAAAAGAACCTCTTACCTATTTACAGCCAATGCAACCATCAATTTCCCTCTCGAAGTCATATTAGCTTTTCAAAAACAGAAACAGAAATAATTTACTCATTTGCTACCTAATTATTTTTATAGACACTAAAATTGTTTTTTCTATTTAGTCAAGATCACACACACCACGAGCACGCACTTGCATCTGATAGACTGATACGCAACTACAATTATGGAGGTTAGGTAACACGGTAAAACCCAGTAAGTGGAGTTAGTAGTGAATTATAAAAACAAATTGTGAATATATTTCAATGTAAGAACCTAGCATGTTGAGTTACTAAGAACTGTGTAAAGTATCCACGTATAATTTACAACGGCAAAATCTAGTAACTCAAGTTACTATATTTTAGCATGGTAATATTAGGTCTATACTTCGTAATTTGCTAAAAAAAATGCAGTAACTAAGGTTACTGCATTCTAGCTTAGCGAATCAGTAAGAAACGCTGAAGTTACTAAAATAGGTCCTACGAGTTTTATGGGAAAGAATGGCGTCATAGGATAAAAGTTGATATTTTCTGAAAGCTCAGATTACGGAGGTAAAGAATATGAAAACAAACTTAAAACCTAGTAACTCGAGTTACTAGGTTTTAACACGGCACGGTAGACCTGGACTTTGATTTAATTAAATTATTTCCGGCAATTCGATCGAAGAAACGTGTCAAGGTTTAAGGGAGCTTTTGCATGAGCTTTTCTTTAGCTTGGATATGGGAAGGTCGTAGTTCGTAGTAGCGTTATTATTTTTATCAATGGTAAAATGTATTATGTGGTGATGTCATAATAAAATTCGCAATAAAATTATTGATTCTGCGTTAGCAGATATTTACCATTATTCGACTATAAAGAAATAACTCAGCTATTACCATAAAAAGTTCATATTGTCGTCTTATAACTCGAGATGTGAGCTTTTACTCTTTATAAACACTAAACATCTTCCGTCAGCTTATTGTAGATATGAGAAGTTTTTTTCTTGGAATTTTGTTATGACTGCTTGGTTTTTCTATTTTATTAGTAACTTTATTATAGTATTCGATGTTGTATTTAATATAACTTACTGTTTATTCTTTTTATAGTATCTCCTCTATAATATTGCCTATAAAAAAATATATAAAGTGTTGCATCACCTTGTTTTTCATCATTATAAACATTTTGAAAGTTTTTTAATTAGTACCTGAATGTTTTTTATTATATTTCCTTGATAAAAGTTTTTTTTATCAAAAGCAAGGTGCATGATTATTATGTGTGTTCCGTGATTTAAATTAGTTTTGTCATACATGCAGAAAGTAACTCAAATGAGGTAATAATTTCAGAAGCTAACGCCAGCCGAATGTTAAAAAAATCAATCATTTTTGACACTTCTGTTGTGTGAACAACATTTTAGTGTATTTTTTAACAAAAAATACACTATTGAGGACGACATCACTTTCCAAAAATCACCCAAACTCATCAAATGTCCACCGATCATGACCCCCAGATTACGAAAAAGTGGTTTTCCAAAATTCACCTGCCCACGATATATATATATATATTTATATATATATATATTTATTTATTTCTCCAAAATCACGATTTTTCGATTTTCAAAACGCTCCTGTAGCTTTATCTTTCAAGATTAGTGAACGAAATTTTGGATTCTTGTAAAGCTTTGGAATGACTTTAGATTTTCGTTGAAAAAATTTCCAAAAGTCACGTTACTTCTACAGGGTGTCCTTTCAAAATTCCATACATCCGGACTTTGAGGCACGGTTTCTGGCCACAGTTTTCAATTTAGGGGGCTGAAATTTTTGTGAGAGTAAGATGTCCACAAGGAGTGGTCTGGTATTGCACTTGAGCAAAATCGATCGAGCCGTTTCAAAATGGCGGCCATTTTAATTTTTGGAAAAAGGACTATTTTTTGAACCCCTGTATAAGCTAGATAGAAAAAGAGTTTTATATCAAATTCACAATATTGGAAGTAAATGACTTGAAATTTAATTTCATGCAACAAAATTTGCATTTTTTCTATTAATAAGCCAGTGGCGTGGGTAGGAAAAGGGTAAAAATGGCTAAATTTCTCCAACAATTTATGAGCACATTTTTGAAGTAATTAAACTGAAATTTTTACAGTAGACAACTATACTAATATACTTCAACCCTTGAGAATTTCAAAAAGTAAATAAGAAAAATGGCGGAGATATTCGATTTTTTTTACATGATGTTTTTTTTAAATTAATTTCTCTAAATTTTTAAAAACGCTCCTGTAGCTTCATCTTTCAAGATTAATGAACGAAATTTTTTACTCTTATAAACCTTAGGGCTGACGTTTGATTTTCGTAAAAAACATTTTCCTAGAGTTGTGTTACTTCTACAGGATGTCCCTCCGAATTTCAGAAAAAAAACCGTCCGTGAGGCACGGTTTCTGGTCGAAGTTTTCAATCTAGAGCGCTGAAATTTTTTTGGTAGTAAGATACCCTCAAGTAGTCGTCTGGTACTGTATTTGAGTAAAATAGGTTTCAACATTCCAAAATGGCGGCCTTTTCAATTTTTGGAAAATGGCTAGATTTTGAACCCCTAAATAGGCAAGATCAAAAACTTTTAAACAAAATTAACAAGATTGGAATAAACTTATTTGAAATTTGAGCTAATGCAATACAATTTGCATCATTTCTATTAATAAGCCAGAGGCGTGGGTAGGAAAAGGGTAAAAATGTCTACATTTCTATAAACATTCATGAGCTTATTTTTGAAGGAATAGAACGGAAATTTTGATAGTAGACAACTATACTAATAGCAGTTAACCTTCAAAAATTTCAAGAAGCAAATATAAAAATGGCGGAGATATATTCGAATATTTTTAAATGATGTTTATTCCTCTAAAATTTCAAACTTTCGGTTTTCAAAACTCTCCTTTCAGTTTTTTCCGAATTTATTAAAGGTAGTGTAAAAAATAGTATTTTTCAAGTAAAGTTAGCCAGTGGCGGGCATAGGAAAAGGGACAAAATTGTGAAATTTTGCCAATTTTTTTGATTTTTAAATTTAAAAATCCATTCTAAGGCACGTGTTGAAACGAAATGAAATGAAATTATCACATAAAATTTTTCACATTAAAGCACTACGCTAACATGACATGACTATGGAAAATTTCAGAAAGCCAATAATTTAAAAAGCGGTGAAAATATTCATAATTGAATCGCATAAAAATACACTATTTCTGCGATTGATGCGCAAGAAGGTTTTTTCTGTATACCGATGATTTTTTATTCTCTACAGTAGCCCTCTGCTTCGCTCTTGTTGGGAAACCTCTTTTGAGCTCTTATTCATTTTTTTACTATAATATGGTGGTGAAACACAAATTATAGAAAAAATATTTTTTGAAGTGGAATGCTCGAGCAAAATATTACATGAATGACAAATCGGAAATTCGTGGGTTCTAGGCTCATGTTAATTATTGATCTAATGGCAAAGACAGGAGAAAAACACTGCTGAAGACATTTTAGGTCATTAGCGAGCTGATTTCTTGCCAAAGAAGGGGAATCGCACTTGATAGTAGGGCATGCTGATGAGCTACAATAAGAGCGAAGTGGGCTAATATGTCTTCAGCAGTGTTTTTCTCCTGTCTTTGTCAAATTAGGTGGATACCGAAAACAAATAGTTTTTTGTCCACAACATGTTGCTACTTTTATGTTTTTCATCATGATGTTTTTCTCGAAAAAGGTTTAGGTCAGAGCTTTTTTTTAACCAAGAAAGCGTTTTTTATGCAGACAACATTGACGATTTAATGTTGTATTCAAAATGCCAATTTTTGAAGTGTCGTAGAAATTAAGAGCAAAAAATCTCACGCAAAATCTCTAGTAGTGATGATAACATGTTTACACAAGTCGAGTTCTCTATCTCACACGCTTCCTGTGATATAGTCAAAAAACTGAAAGAAAAGATTTTTGGCACCCTGTATCTCGAAAATGGTGCTTTTGCAGACCTTAATTGGAACTTTATGAACTTCTCAGAATGCGCCAAAAGGAATCTCTTCATTTATTTTCTGACACGTTTTGAAACACACTTTATACAATAATTTTAAAAAAATGGATAGAGAAATAATTTGCTCAGTTGGCGCTCAAGAAGATCGCAGCAGCAAAAACAACGTTAGACAAACGTGTTCGACATCATGAACATAAATCGTCACAAATGTAGCATGCGACAAAATAACGCAATGAAAACTCAACATGAGACAAAATTATCATCATCATCATTGGCACTACAACTCTGGGTGAGTTTTGGCCGCGTTTGCTATTGTCCTCCATTGATAATTCCCACTACGTTATACCCATCTTTCTCAGATCGGATGTTATCTCATCTCTCCATCTCCTCCTAGGTCGTCTCATTGATCTTCTCCCCACCAGTCTGTCATAATATATTATGCTCAGCAACCTTTGGTTGTCATTTCTGATAACATTCCCTCCACAACCCAGTCTATTTGCTTTTATCACTCTCACTATGTTTTTCTCGCCGTACAGAATTAGTAGTTGCTGATTATATGGTTGATTTTGGATCTCTGAGAAGCTCGGGCTGTCGAAGCTCCTGAAAACTGGAACCTATCGACTAAAGGAATAAAGCACAAACGAAGGATGGGGGTTGTGTTACAAAAAAAACAGTGAAATCAAACAATTAAATTAATGTTTTTTGAGATAGGTAAAAGCTGTGTTTCAAGAATAATTTTGTTTTTTTAAGTTATGAGCTTCTGTGCAGATCGCTTCTGAGATTATCACATCATTTCAGTTACATCTTTTACCCATATCTTCGATTATTATTCAAAAATCAGACCATCAAGTCCACTAAAATGCAAAATAGGAAAGTAAGTAAATGGTCTGATTCTAAAAACATTCCAAGGGCAATCAGGAGGGCAAGCACGATCACCCCTCAGGGACTGATTATAAACGATGGAAAATTCCACTGCAATAAAGTGCAGAGCCCGCCATAAATCATTCCGTTCCTATGAGGATCTCCAACCAAGTGATCCGTACCGTATAAAATTCATCAATCTTTATACGAGAAACGCTGGCATCCTCCTGAACTCCCTTGAATGTCCCCGCCTCAACTTACTTGCATATCAAAACCTATGAGTTGCCATGTCGAATGACGAGCTTTGTCTGTTCCGGCGGCCGGGTCAGTCGGGTACACGATGCGGGATATCCAATATAAGTGGAACTCGGGTTCCAAGAGCGTGGGCATTAGCAAGGAGGTTGAGCTGCCCCAATTCCGGGTGCTCGGCCATCGGCAGCGGGCGACCGTTATCAACCTCACCACAGGTAATCACACGCTTACGCCCCAAAGGCCGGGATGCGGCTGGTCAGGGAAAGGGAGCTTTTCTGCCTTTATTAGATGCTGGAGGGGGCGTAAATTGTGGCGGAAGATCGAGAGTTACAATTGACTTAATTACTTTGGAAACTAAAGCGATACTCTTAGTTTCCTATTGCTTTCAGGGTAATGATATTAGTTTTTGAATGTCACCGATTTGAAAGGGCTGAGAGTGGGTATATTCAATTTCAAGGGTCCAAATTGACTTAATTCGATCTAAAGAATCGTTGGCGATCTTAGTGAGAAACAATATCAAGAGAAATTCGCTAGTTTTGTTTCGACTAACATAGTCATTTTCATTTGTAACTGAGCAAGAAAATACTGGAGGTTGCATTCTATAAATGACAGTCATTTTTTAAAATTACTTTATTAGTGATTTTGTTAAGACTTTTGAAAGAAACGATCATAATGTCATATTATGTCAAAAAAAACTCATCTTTGGTCGTGATGATAATTTTATTAACCTTATGGAAACTTCTACCTATGCGGTTCAGACAACTTGACGTTTTTTTACAGCAGGTGTCTCTCAGGGATCTAATCTGGGGCCTTTATCTTCTCTCCTAGCCATTAACGATCTTCCCGATTTATAAGCAGTAGCGGTTCAATGTTGACGATAATGTCAAAATTCTTCATAAGTTTTATGATACGTAATCACGAGATTACGTTACTGGGAACATTTGGCACTTTGGAGTCACTTTGGTTCAGACGTTATGGCGTATTTATCCATGCACGTCAAAGCTTTCCACACCAGGTTTTGTGGGATTCATTATCTCAATATTTAAATTAATTCATGGCCAGCCTTTTTGGGATTTAAAAAAAAAATAAAAATATTTCATCTGAATTTGCTCTTGGAAATGATGGGTAGGTCTAAACAAAATTTACCTGAAAGCTATAATACCCTGACATAAGTACTCGTAAAAGCTACAATGAACGTTCCTCCAGCCCGACGAGAAGCCTCCCCTTTCCGGATTAAAAGCAAGGAGGCCTGTGCAAGCTTTCCACCGTCCCTTTGAGCGTACACTTGGTCATGATTTTGATTTGACGTTAGGTTCATGTATGTTTTGTTCTGTATCCGTACACCCGTACCGAGACCTACAGCTGCGGTACGTCACACTGTATCCGCAGTTAGCACTGGCTTGTGATTGCAGTCGGTTACACCATGCGAGATATCCGGTATAAGTGGAACGAGGGACCGAACTCGGTGGGGGTCTCCAACGAAGTATCTCTGCCCCAATTTAAAGTTCTTGGCCACAGACAGAGGGCCATGGAAATCAGCCTTACCACAGGTACCTACTACTGCGAGGAGCGGACAGTGCAGCGTAGACACCCTCTTTTCCTTATTCAGTTATCTGTTTGCATGTCTATGTCGAAGTAAGCTGTAGGTATGTGTGCCCGTTGTCGAGTTTTCCTGGAAGAGGATGATAAGCATCGATCATGCTATTTAATTATAATTAATATAATCAGGTCGTCGTTTATTAATAACTACTTCGTGACGTATATTTAGAGCTAAAGTTCTAAAATTATTATTCCTGTTGGGTATTTTTAGAGCAATCCTGTTTTGGTGTTAGTGTGGGAAATTTCCAACTGGGCACACGTACATGCATAGACGTGTGGCTACATCTGGTAAAGGATAATTTTTACATGATCACATCGTTGGTCACGCTCATGCGGAATAATCTCTTTATTCTGCATCGTTAACGGTCTAGCATACGCTGACGTCTGTATTCAAGTTAGTGGGTGAACTTTTATTGGAAAAAGTTCCAGGGAAAGTTTTATTTAAATTCAACAAAGAGATCGATCTGGACTGAATTAATACCGCGAGGAAAGAAACTTGTTCAAATTAGAGGTCTGACTGATCGGGGGGTGGAAGTGAAATATTGAAATTTTTAGCGCAAGTAACAGGGCGGAATCTCAAAGATAGCATTAATTAATTTTAGGAGTAAACACTTAAATTAATGAAGATTTAATTTATGAGAGCGCTTCTTTAAAATTAAGTAAGTAAGTTTAGCAATTTGAGCTTCTTGAATTATTATTGAATTGTTGCTGGCGATTTGTGAACGACTTAACGATACCTGGATCAGTTATTCGTACGTACGACTTGCTAATTGAAGATCAATTTATAGGTCCTTCCATTTGCATGGTCTTTAGAGGTTTGCTTCCGAGCTGTTTTACCGTAGTCCTTGGAGATTTGCTCCGGAATCACTTTGATTTCAATTTATTATTCATTGGAACACCGAATGTGAAAAATTTTGAATTCTAATCGCCAGTGGAAAAGGGAATTATTTCCTCAGGATTTAGATATAAACGTCAACTTTTGTACGTTTATTTCCACCGTGAGGATAAGCTGTAAGAAAAAATGGGCAACCTCGTAATGCCACAAAATTTAAATTTACCATTAGAATAGATTTGACACAACCTGCATTTTCTGGAAAAGCCTGTTACACATCTACAGTTTGTATAAAAGGGTGAGACTGTAAATAACATTATGGCTATCAATTTTTGTAAAGAAAATTACTTCAAGCCATTCTTTTTCAACCTTTCCGCAGCATATTTACGTAACGGTCGATCTGAATTCATTTCAAAGAGAAATGAAGTGATCTATCAAAACTATTCCTCTATAAACCATCTTCTCTTCATTTACATTGTGTTCTGGTTGAACTAGCCCCATAACACACTCGTTCGTAACGACGGCATTATTCGGCAACGTGATATGATGGTGCATTAAATTTTATATCTCGAAGGGGTGGATTCGTAATATAGCCGCCCATCATAGTGCTGTATGGAAGTTCAAATCGTGTTGCGAATGTGTTCTGATGCGATCTTATTACCTTCTCCAAGCGAATGGCGCAAAGAGAAGATCTCATGGTCATATAAACGCAGTGAACATATGATTGGTTCACTGCACATTGCACAGATACAGAGTGTTACAAAATTTTAGTCAATAATTATCCTTTACCAGATTTTCTTATATTTTTTTACCGATCGTAATTTTATTGAGATCCTTACAAAAACGCATGGTTTGCTTTTTGAAAAAAAAAATACAAACATCATCAAATGTTATGCATGTTGATGATATATTTATTTTTGTTTTAGGTAAGTAGATCTTTATCATAAAATTTCAAGAGTCATGACTTCGTGGTTTTGGTACTCGTAGTTATTACGTTGACAGTCAAAAGGACGAGAATTTATCCAGATTTTGATTCCTAATTAATTTACTCAACAATAAATTATTTTTCAATTAATGTGCTGACCAAATATCTGGTAAAATCTCAATGCCATAACACTGAAGAAGAAGAAGACAGAAGGCAGGATCAGTTGTTGTCACACTACAATTTATTCAATTAATAACAGCAGAACCAATTCTGAATATGTTCTCGTTCAAGACTCCTCGACATCCCAAAAGAACTAAATGTTACCCCCTCTCTGCTGTGACTTATTCTAACCCCCCATTGCTCTCCATCGCGCTTAGGTAACTACAGCCGTCTGGCGTGCGAGATCCAGTTCGTGCGATCGATGGGGTACTACCTAATCCAGATCTACATCCCGTCCGGGTTGATCGTGATCATCTCCTGGGTGAGTTTCTGGCTGAACAGGAACGCGACGCCGGCTCGAGTTGCGCTGGGCGTCACAACGGTGCTCACCATGACCACACTCATGTCCTCCACGAACGCAGCGCTGCCCAAGATCTCCTACGTCAAGTCGATCGACGTCTACCTCGGCACGTGTTTCGTCATGGTCTTCGCTAGCTTGCTTGGTAAGTTAAATTTGGACTTTTTACATTCATGTTGCTTAAAACTTTTTTACCAGAAGTTGAAAATGCTGCTTATACTTTTATTAATGTAGACGAGATTCGAAAGATTCGCTCAAAGCGAGACTGAGATGAATTTCGAAATGCAACCTCGTGGTGAGATCTAAAGATAAGTCACAGAATGTAATCTCGAGGTGAGTTCTGCAGGTGCGAGTAGTTCCTGAAATGTGGTATCTAAGTGAGATCCAAAGATATTTTCCGAAATTGGTATAAATTCCTGAATCAGCAAAATAATATGGGATTACCGCAGCCTTTGATCATGGAAAATCTTATCCAGGTTCTTCAGGTTTCGGCAGGTACTTTTCGGGTTTCGAGGCTGTAATCACTTGGAAGTCTTTCAAGAGAAAGGATCCTTTCCAAAAAAACTTCTTCATTCAGACGTCACCGTGTCATTCGTTGCGAGTTCGACGCCGATCCATCGCGAGTATTACCGAGGACTCGCGATCCTCGAGGATCGAGAAACTCAGGCAGCAGAGTCACGTCACTGCACGTGATTTTTTGATCATCCTCAACGTTATGATGATTTTAGAAATGACGCTTGCTCTCGGGACGGTGCAACACTTACAAGACCGATGAGAAATTGGCAAGAGCACTTGTACAAGCAAGAGGGAGAAGAAGACATTAACACTGACTTCCTTATATAAACATAACTTATAGTCTGATTCAGTTTGTCTGAAAATGACGAAAAAACGACGTTAGACCGACGTCACAAACATCACGTCCAAATCACGTCTAAAAATTGACGACAGTAATCATGTGATTTTTTGGTAATATGACGTCGAGAACCAAAAATGACTAAAAGTGACGTCATTTTAACGTAACTGTTGCCTGGGAAAGCAAAGCTAAAGCGAATAGAACCGGCTTTCGAATCGGTCCTTGTAAGGCGATCTGCAAACGAGTTATGAGGACACGTTAGGCCAGGAGATGGCGGCAGACCCTTTAATTCCAGCTTTAACAGTGTGTATCTAGAAAAAATAGAGCACAAGAAGAAAATGAAACTGTAGAAAACAAAAGCAATTGTTTTAAACTGAAATACCTGTATAATTTCATAACATGAACGATAATATTTTCTTCAATAGGCACTTCAGTTGTCGGTTGTATCTTTACAGCATTATAAAACGTCTACAGTCTACAGTTATCTAATTATTATCCTTGTAATTACAAAAGTTATTAAGAGCAGTGAAGAGTTTCTTGAGGTAAGACTACAACAATGGAGCTCCACGAGTTCTAATTTGAGAAGTAAGTACTAAAAAGATTTAGATTTCATCTTAGAATGGAGATATAAATATAAATTTCATGCATCAACTGAAGAGATAAACGAAACGAACCAACTGTATTCATTCTTAAAGAAAAGATGATATTTCCGGATACCATGACCCCCCCAAGTGTAAATTCCAAGCTCACAATGATCATAAACGTATTCTCAAATATTCAAGATAAATCTCTTCTCAAATAAAAGAGATAATAAAAATATTCCATAAAAATGAAAATCCTGACTTTTGTTATTATAAGCGGAAAATCTCCCAGAGCCACGAGATTACAAAAGATATCAAGAATACAACAGATCAGAACAGTTGAGCTTTGTTGCATGACTACCTCACAACAAATAATTCCTTTTCAATAAAACCAGAATAATATAAGTCAGTGACGTCTGAAGTATCAAAAGTGAAATGAAAAGACCATGATTGATGTCATTTTCGTGACTATTTTTTACATATTCAGTTATTTTTACGTTAATTATTTGCTCTTCTTCCCCTTTCTCCATAAAGGGTAATTCATCATGGTTTATCCCCATACCTTCAGGACCGAGCACAGCGAAACCAGAACTACAAACTCCATGTACGGAGCTTACTACGCTTTCATTCAAAGTAAGAGAATTCGAATTCAACCAGAATTATTGAAACTCCTCCAATACGTCGACTCCATGAGACATTTCATTGTGGACGATATCGCAGAGATTGTTAAGAGAAAATCAATTTCGGGAAAATTGGCATACATGAATGACTTATTGGAGATGATCAAGTTTACAGAAGGATGGCTGATAAAATTAGGAATAAAATATGAATGCTTCAACATTGGTCAATGTGTCATTGAAGGAAAGAAAGTAGCTATACCACCGATTATCCTGGCCCAACTCGGCTGCGATCCTAAGAAGAAAACCTTATGCGTTTATACTTATCTTGACATCCAAGAACCTGACACGAAAAATTGGACAATAGAACCATGGAAGCTAATTAACGAAGAACGGAAGATCTACGGCTGCGGAGTTGCTTCAGGTAAAGCAGCTTTGTTTAGCTGGTTCCATATGATTCAAGGTTTCCAGGATAAAGGTGTCGAGATTCCGGTAAATTTGAAATTTATTATTGAATCAATGCACCAGCAAAAAAGTGAAGGATTGGAAGGATTCCTAGCAACAAGGAAGCAGGATTTCATACCCGATATAGATTACGTTGTGTGTTGCGATTCGGAATGGATTGGTGAGAAACACCCTTGTCTGATTTATGGAACAGTAGGAGTAATCCATTTTGAACTAACTATACAAAAAGAGGAAGGATCATCGAGTGAAATCACTGACGACATGGAGGTGATAGTAAAAAGTCTATGCGACGATGAGGGTAACATCCTCATCCAACACTTCAATGATTACGTAGAACAAATCACACCGGACGAAGAGAAAATGTACGCTGCCATAGAAGAATTTGATCCTGAAGAAATTAAACATAAACTCCCCGAATATCAGCGAGGCTGGGATAAAATAAAACTCCTTATGAATTTCTGGAGACTCCCTTCGATTTACGTGGGTGACACGATGGAATGTGTTTGCGACAAGAAAGACACTTCAATAGTAAAGAAGCATTTTGTTATTAAAATCGTCCCGAAACAAGTGACCGCCAAATCTGAAGCTATGACTCTTAATCACATCGAGCAGGTTGTTAAAAAGAATAATATTAAAAACAAAGTTGGTTGTAAAGTTGTATCAGCTACCAGGTCCTGGCATGAGAATTTCAGAAGTTTGAATTTCGAGGCTGCCAGACGTGCCACAATTCAAATTTACAAGGAAGATCCCAGCATGATACGCGAAGATAAGGCTCGAGTTTACCTTACCATCCTGGAAAGACTTCTTGAACGACCCATACTCTTCATGCCGTTGTGGTGTAAAGGGACCTACTCCAGAGAAAATGATCATATTATGCCGAAACGGAACGTGTTTGAAAGTATTAAACTCCTCGCGGCTTACGTGTTTCAATTAGAACTTCTAAACAAGGATCCCAACTTCACTTAAAGTTATATTATGAGGCTCTAGTATGTAAAATTACTTAGGTATATCTTATTAAATCCTCTACTCTCAATATTACAGAATTAGAATAAATTTTACACCACGTAGTATGTTTTTTAATGAATAAATCTTCGCCGGAACATAAAAGGCTAGTAAATGTAAAAGAATTCCGCTTGAACAAGAAGCTCATTTATTATAGGAGATAGCCGAGAGGCAGAAGTCATTTGAACAATGGAAAGCGGATTATTCAAATTTCAAAGAGACAGAAGATGGTGTATGAAAAGACCTAAATCAATGAATGTTAAAGAGAAAGCATAGGTCAGCAAGGAGATCTATATCCAAAAAGGAAAAATTTCAAACTAAAGTCGTTCATTAATTAAAATGAACGATGGATTTTTATGCGATATCTTTGAAGTTGGATTCATTAGTTTCTTTTTTTTTGAGGTAGACGAGTAAAGCGAAAGGAGTTATTTGAACTTCTTCGAACAGAAGATAATATGCTTGGTATCAAATTGCGGGAATGCCCTCAAAGTAAAATTCTATCAAAAATTTTATCAATTTTTTGTAAAACATTTTGTATTGTGTTTCGTTGACTGGCCCACCCAATGGGGTGGGGAACTTTAATAGTAAAAACTTAGATAGGATTTGATTATTGGATTTCCTTAAGGTATGTTTTATTAGAAAGACATTTTAATTCGGTTGAGCCATTTTTGATAAATTCATGAAAATGATTACAATTTGTGACGTCATGGCCATTATTTGGCCACAACAAAATAAAAATAAATTAGAATGACGTCACATATGCAAGCATATACCCGAGTTTCTTGAACAAGGCTCAACACTCTTACAATGTAGGTAACTGCAGGAGCTTAAGGAGCTTAACAGCATAAGGAGCTTTAAAAAAAAATAGAAAACTTTCGCTGTCTTTTTCTCTTTTTCTAAGATATTTAGGTCTTTATGTCAAATTTAACACATTCCAAACTACTCTCCTTCTTCTTCTTCAAATTTCTATTTAAAAACAACTTTTATAAATCTCTTTGAAAAGACATAAAAGACAAAAATACACGAATTTATCAAAGAGATTCCAGCGTTTAGATACGATAGTATCTTATCTTGTTCTTGGATAAATTAACGCTGCTGAGTTGGAAAGTCTTTCGACGATTACACGAGTCGAATACGCAATTTGGTAAAAACTTTCAGCAGAGATTAGCTTTGAAAGGCTTCTTCTTTAGTTTAGCATCGATAGGATGTTTCCAGATAACTGAGCTTCCAGCCATGAACGATATTAGGTCACCGAGGTGCAATATCTAGACATTTGTACGATGGTCTAATCTACCCTTGCACACTATTCTTGTTGCAAACAATTTATGTCAATCATCAGGTTCAAAGATATCACCCGATTATATCACATCAAGACTTTACGTTAAAAATCATTATTAAAAATGAACATAAAAAAAAGACACCAAAATAATATGACGATTGAGCTCAGCATGCTCAATCCACGATGATTGAGCCCAACTGAAGACAATCGCTCAAGATGTTTTCGCTCTTCCACAATTTTCTGTTACCAGACATGCAGGTCCATGCTATGCTGAATTTTATGAATGTTTCATAAATTCAACTGCGAGTACCAGTAACTCCTTTCTTTCTACCAGTAACCTTTCTGAAAATGTGTAATTATTTTTTGTTCCAGAATACGCGACAGTGGGTTACATGGCGAAACGTATCCAGATGCGCAAGAACCGTTTCAGCGCAATCGAAAAACTGGAAAAAATGTCGATGGAGCAGCAGGCGGCGGCGGCGGCTGCGAACCCGGAACCCGACCGCGGTGTCCCGAAACAGCAAACAGTGAGTACTCGCCCAGTAAGTCGCTCCCTCACCCCAAGGCCATGTGCCCTAAGATGCTCGTTAGTGCCGACCTATGTTCCAGGAGGTCCGGTTCAAAGTGCACGATCCGAAGGCGCACAGCAAAGGCGGGACCTTGGAGAGCACGGTGAACGGTGGCAGGGGGGGCGGTGGCGGGCCGCCCCCCCTGCCGCCCGATCGCGACGAGGAGCTGCCAGGACCGAAGACCCAGCACGTGATGCACCCCCGGAAGGACATCAACAAGCTGCTGGGCATCACGCCCTCGGACATAGACAAGTACAGCCGGATCGTGTTCCCGGTGTGCTTCGTGTGCTTTAACCTCATGTACTGGATCATCTATCTGCACATCTCGGACGTAGTTGCCGACGATCTGGTGCTCCTCGAAGAGGGCAAGTAATATGCGGCAGATTCGGGTCTCTGCTGCCTTCTCCTCGGATGCGTCTTCTCAGTGACGTACGGTTCTTTAGAGACTAATCAACGATTCTAGGTTAGACCTGTAGCTTCCATCTCATACACTCTTGTATATAAAGTAAAGCGCCACGAGATAACAATGTATTTTCCTAAAGGTCAGGTAACCGACTATGACGTCAACTGTTTCCTTAAGTATAAAGAAGGTCGGTACTTGTAATTTTTATTGTTTATAACAACTGGAAACTGTTGAAGAAATACCTACAGTTATTACAGAAGTCTTAATTTTGTATGGTTTATCAAAATTTGTAGTATTTACTTAAAATTCCTCTAGCAAGCTGAGAAAAACTTCGAAGACGCGGCTTCAAGGTGAATGTTTCGTCGATAACGAATACCGTGAAATTTATTTTACATGCAAAAAGAGAACCCCCTCCCTCCGTGGTAACGTTTGCTTGTCCGCACAATAACGTTCAGAATTTTCATTAGTTAAAGGCGTCTAAATTTGATCATTAGGGTCCGTAACGGGGAACTCATGGTAAATACGAAAATTAGACAAAATTCATGAAGGGTTGAAAGATTGTAGTCCTCAAAACTTCAAGACCTAACATTATTTACGCGATATTCTTCCAATTTCCTCTAAATTTGAGTGGCTAGGTTTTTTTTAGAACTGAGGAACGCCGGAATGAGTGGAACCAAGAATTCCGCCTTGGCAACCTAGTAATTTTGAACAGGCCCCATAAAAATTCGACCAGGCCCCATAAAATTTGCAAAGACAACGTTCATTGTCATTGGAACCGAAAACTTTCTCTGCTTGCTAGAGCAAGCTCCTACAAATTTTGACCAGGCCCTATAAAAATTGCATGCCATGGCAACGTGCATTATCATGGCACAAATTAAAGAAAATAATTACATGAAAAAATGCAATTAAAAATTATGTTCATCTTCTAGTCTCGCTCGTTGAAAAATTCGTATATTTATACACCAGGCAGAGAAATATTTTCCCTCAATGCTTTGTTCTTCTCGGATTCCGCCATCCAAGAAAACAAATTATCCTAATATCTGAGGAAAAATCGCCCATTTCTCTCCCTAAGTGTAGGTATAGTATAAAGTAAGTGAATTTACAATTTTCTCAATCAAAATTGGTTGTAGTTTTAATAATTTTAAGTTTATGGTTGAACAAGCAAATTCTGTAATAAAAGTTGACGTCTAGGTTTCTGGCCTACCTACCTTGTCCTTCGTCGTATTACAATTACGACTTCAAAGCGTCAGCATCAAATGCGCTCCTCTTTCGAAATTCATGAGAAATGCTTTCAGAATGCATACTTAAATAGTACATTTTCATAGAAGTAGTATTTGCAATTTTTTAACAATAAAGGAGTAGCATTTCAACCTACATCGTGCCTACGTTAGATATATAAGAGACGCATTTGATGTTGAAAAGGAAGTCGCCTTGACTGTAATGTGACGAAAGAAAGTCATCTAAGAACACTGTTTTTATTCATCTTTCTCAACTGGTGATTTACCCGCATCCCTGGACACTTTTAAATTTTATACATATTTGTTGCTTATTTTTTGCACGCTAATTGAAACCGAATCACTCAATAAGAAAGAATGAAAGGAGAGCCTACAGAAGCGTAAAAATCGTCTCGAAACTCCCTTTCGATAGAAGTATCTACTGGGTAGGTACTTCTGGTAAGGGTGACTTGTTGCATCCGCCATCCGCCTATCTAAAATCATGAAAGTAACGAGTTTTACACTTAAAGTTCTTATTCTGTGTCTAAGGTCTTGAAGTGTACTTCACAACTTCACCTTCCTCATCAATGTCAATTACTATTGACTGCCTTATGAAGAGTTGTCTCTACAGCACTTGTAAGATAAAAGTAGCTCTACAGACTGGTAGGCAATAAAGTTATCGTGGAAAAAAGTGAGGTAATCTGTTCTGAGAGAATGTAAGTGCATATAGAGAGATCGTTTAGATTTTTCTTGCCATTTTTTGGAATAAATAAGAGATGAGTGATTATTGTTAAATGGAAATTTTGAAATTTTGAATAATTATTCTTTATGAGCTCATAAAGATTTTATTTTAAATCACTACCTATACCTTTTCGGGGACCATTTCAGTTACATTATTTTGGTGCTCCACAATTTTCAATGAGCACCAATGATGCGTCCTAAGTACCCACTAGTAAAACATAAATATATCCTTAATAACAACCATTTGGACAAAAATTAAATTATTGCTTATAACAGCTCGACCAAATTCCTTTTTTGGGGAGATTGGACGGGATTACCTTCTCAGGTTCCGGTCGAGTCTTCTCAAGTTTATTGAGATCCGAACCAGAATGGAGAAGAAAGAGAGATAGATAAAATTGAACTGATTTCTTGTCACCAAAGGTCACCAATGAAAACTAAAGAGAAAAGCGAAAAGACTAACGGAAAAGGTAGAACTATGGTAGAATGTAAAAAATAAAACTAATCGTACCATGCTAGAATTATAGTCTAGACGCCATTGCTTGGAACAGTTTACGGCCCTCTGACTTTTGATATCACCTTGGCAACTGAATAGTGCTTCCTGCTAAGGGAAATGTTAACATAGTTGCTATCGAACAATAAAAAAACTAGATCGACATACCTGTTATGCTTATATTGTAACATCACCACCGATTGAGAATGAATTAACCATCACAAAACAAACTTACTCGATTTGAGTTCACAACAGAAAAGAAAGTTTCTTCAGACGAAAGGATCTACACTTGGATTTTTTTCTAAATAGCCTATCAAGGTCATATTATCCTATGCCGCGTTGTAACATCGAATATTTAGGACACTAAAAATGACAAATAAAATTTGAAGGTTATTTTAGTGTATTTTTTAATAAAAAAATACACTATTGAGGACGACATCACTTTTCGAAAATCACCCAAACTCATCAAATGTCCACCGATCATGACCCCCAGATTACGAAAAAGTGGTTTTCCAAAATTCACCTGCCCACGATATATATATATATATTTATATATATATTTATATATATTTATATATATATTTATATATATATTTATATAGTGAAGGGTGGTAACGGGAAAAACAGCTTACGTAATTTTGGGCATTTATTCGAGTGCTCTATTGTTTGTACATCGACGTTTCGGTATAGTACATACCATCTTCAGGATGCTAAAATTCAATTACATCTAAAGTTAGAGATGGTCCAGGTTGTTATAATTATTGTCTTCCTTACCAAACTGTGAGGATTTCTTAAAGTTAAAACTGGACAAAAAACACAAAGATAAAAATACATCAATAGGACCACTACTCTACATTGTTAAAAAAATAATAAAATCAATACATTATCACTTAGTTATGTTCTACGATTGCTAGCACAAATTTTGATTAACTTCAATTTCTTGTTTTGTTGTGAAGGCGGCCATTATGTCTTTCAGTGAGATATTAATGTTTACATTTGTTATCAGTTATTTCCTCTTCTTTTTAATACAATATTTTTAGTTCTTTATGACTCGAATAAATGCCCAAAATTACGTAAGCTGTTTTTCCCGTTACCACCCTTCACTATTGGTAATCAAAATACAGCGTGAATTCTTGAAAATATATATTTATATATATATATATATATATTTCTCCAAAATCGCGAAATTTCGATTTTCAAAACGCTCCTGTAGCTTTATCTTTCAAGATTAGTGAATGAAATTTTGGATCCTTGTAAAGCTTTGGAACGACGTTAGATTTTCGTTGAAAAAAATTCCTAAAGTCGCGTTACTTCTACAGGGTGTCCTTTCAAAATTCCCCATATCCCGTTTTTGTCATCTCATTTCAGGTCGCAGTTTTCAATCTAGGGGACTGAAATTTTTGTGTGAGTAAGATATATATAAGAACTGGTCTGGTATTGTACTTGAGCAAAATCGGCCGAGCCGTTTCAAAATGGCGGCCATTTGAATTTTTGGAAAAATTGCTTTTTTTTGAACCCCTGTATGAGTAAGATGGAAAAATAACTTTGAAACTAAATCAACATGATTGGAGGAAAATTAATTGAAATTTGATTTAATGTTATAAAATTTGCATTACTTTTATTAATAAGCCAGTGGCGTGGGTAGGAAAAGGGTAAAAATCGCTAAATTTCTCTAACAATTTATGAGCACATTTTTGAAGGAATTAAATTGAAATTTTCACAGTAGGCAACTATACTAATAGTCTCTAGCCCTTAAAAATTTCAAAAAGTAAATAACAAAAATGGCGGAGTTATTTGAATTTTTTTTACATGATGTTTATTTCTCTAAAATTTTAAAAACGCTCCTGTAGCTTCACCTTTCAAGATTAATGAACGAAATTTTTTACTCTTGTGAAACTTAGAGATGACGTTTGATTTTCGTAAAAATAATTTTCCTAAAGTTTTGTTACTTTTACAGGGTGTCCCTCCAAATTTCCAAAAAAAAAAACGGTCATGAGGCACGGTTTCTGGTCGCAGTTTTCAATTTAGGGGGCTGAAATTTTTTTTTGTAGTAATATAACTGCAAGTAGTCGGTCTTGAGTAAAATCGGAATAGCCGTTCCAAAATGGCTGCCTTTTAAATTTTAGGAAAAATTGATAGATTTTGAACCTCTAAATAAGCAAGTTAGAAACAAAAACTTTTAAGCAAAATTAGCATTATTGGAAGAATAGTTATTGAAATTTGAGTTATTGCAATAAAATTTGCATTTTTTTATTATTAAGCCAGTGGCATGGGTAGGAAAAGGGTAAAAAAGGCTAAATTTCTATAGCCGTTTATTCTATTTTTCTATTTTTGTACGAATCGAACTGAAATTTTTCCAATAGATAACTATACTAATAACCCTTAACTCTGAAAATTTTCAAGAAGCAAATAAGAAAAATTGCGGAGATATTCGAATAATTTTTAAATTATGTTTATTCCTCTAAAATTTCAAATTTTCAGTTTTCAAAGCTCCCTTTTCACTTTTTCAGTTCTATTGAAGGTAGTGTAAAAAATAGTATTTTTTAGGTAAAGTCAGCCAGTGGCGGGCAAAGGAAAAGGGGCAAAATTGTTCAGTTTTACCATTTATTTTGGTTTTGTTAAATTTAAAAATCCATTCTAAGGCACGTTTTCAAACGAAGTGAAATGCAATTTTCACAGTAAACCACTACGCTAATATGACCTGACTAGGGAAAATTTCAGAAAGCCAATTTAAAAAGCGGTCAAAATATTCATAAATTGGATCGCATAAAAATACACTATTTCTGCGATTGATGCGCAAGAAGGTTTTTTTTTTTGTTGTCAGTTTTGAGGTTTAATTAATTTAATTTGTAATTTTATAAAATTAATTAAAAAAACGAAAGTACTAGAGATTTTTCATTCCACAAGAGTAAGCAAAATCCCAAAGTATTTAAGTGAAGAAGCCAAACAGATGGTGGCAGAATTGATTCAATATTTTGAAGATGAACCTATGAATGGGGTCCCCTTATTACATACCAGTAGCATTAGTGAGCAAAGTATAAATCATTTTACTTTGGTCAACGTCAAACGTTACGAAGTTTGCAAGATGAATTTATTCCCGATCATCATCCCGGTTTTCTTCCTTCTGCAGTTGTATTTTCTTTACATATTTACTCTTTCCAAGAAGAAGAATGAGAAGTGGTCCTCAACATTCTGAAGTTGTACTTATATCTGAAGGTGAAGACTGACCTTCATCCTTTTATCTAACAATGGTGTTGGTGTATGGAGACGTGGAATAATTTTACTTCACCGGCCAGATCTCAGATTTTTACGATTTTTTCAGAGAATACTCAAAATTAATTGCCATAGAAATGTGTTTGTAAAAAAATTAATTTGCGGAAATGAAAAGAAATTTGATAAAAAATATGTTATAATTTAATGTTAAGAAGCTTGCGGGACCGGGAGAGAATAGGGGTGCTGGGCGGGGTAACGACGTAAAGAGAGAGTGGGGGAAAGAGAGAACAGCTGTCTCGATCCGCCCACGGCACAGCTACTGCGGTGTTGTCAGACTGTGTAAGAATTCCCCGTGTGGGGAGTAAAGAAAAAATCCTTATGATCATTCACAATTCCCAAGTTGCTGTGTTGCCAGATGAGATAAAAGTTCCCCAGAGACAATGACGAGCGCCGTTGATTACGCACGTTTTTTTATGCATAATGGGAGCGATTGAAGAATTGCGGTACCTCACGGATTTTGGCGATTTTTTTATAGGTAAAGTTGATCCATTTAACCGAAAATGTTTGAAAAATGTTGCGTAAATGCACCGTTTTGAGTTAAAAAAATGTAAAATGAAAATGAGCCAAATAAAAGTAAAAATGCCGCCATTTTGAGTTAATCCCAGCTGTAATGAGCAAGTCAAAGGAACGCCAAGTAGGACAGCATTTACTAAGAACAGCCGGCAGGCAGATAATATACCTAACGCAAGAATTCGTCATATATCGGGTTGGGTAATAGAGAGAGAATCTGACCTGACCAAATGACCTGACTTATTTTCGGCAGCGGCGGTGGGGTTGGATAATAGAGAGAGAATCTGACCTGACCAAATGACCTGACTTAGTTTCGGCAGCGGCAGTGGGGTTGGATAATAGAGAGAGAATCTGACCTGACCAAATGACCTGACTTAGTTTCACAACGGCGGTGGGGTTGGATAATAGAGAGAGAATCTGATTTACATGCCTGATGGAGCTGGCAACGTTGTAAGGGTTTCGCAGCTTCGCAGCTGATGGTTTCGTAGGCAGCATTGAGATACATTTTATCACAATGATAGGCAGGCATAATCCCTACTCCGTAACGAGAGAGAGACGTAGATCGCATATTATTGGTTATTTGTGCGCGGTTACATTTGAAAATTACATCATTAAAATTTTTTTTTTCAAAAAGTAGCTTCGACCGCAAAACAACAAATTTGATATTCGCGTTCAGGAAGGTCTCATTAATCAATTCCCAAAATTGCAAAAAGATTGGCGATGTGGCCGGTGAAGTATAATTATTCCAAATAAAAATTGTTAATATAAAAGATTCCTCATTGCACCTACAAAATTTTAGATATGACATCAATGCTGATATTTCATATGACCTTGGCAGCCTATTTAAAAAAAAATTAACCTTACGGAAAGGAATACTTCAGACAGATAAATAAAAAGTGGATTGTCCACGTCTGTCCGTCAACCTGTCTAACTTCAATGACAACATCTACTTCGAAGCCCGTTTATTAGATTCCCTTAACACTCTTGCTCAAATACTATTTTTATCATTTACTAAATAAAATATCTTTCCTTTAAACTTACTAAAGGGGTAATATTGTCATTAATTAAAAGGAAACGCGCATGCTCCGACGTGTTATTATCGTGGAATATCGTAAAGATCTCGATTAAGTAAACCTTTTCTTATCTCTTAAATTTTCCAGAAAATTGTACAAGAGCCTAGATACCCACGCTGTGTTCAATAAGCGTGCAAAAAGATAAAACCGTTGATTTAGTTAAATTAATTGTTAACAACAGGTTATAAAGATATGCTAATTATAATCATAAGTTATTTCATAAAAAGTTTATTCCCGTTACGTACTATGAGTGCTATGACGTAGATAATATTTGTTACGTTAATGCCAAAGTTTATTTGACAACTACCTACTGTGTACATAATGTCCCTATTTTATAATCCTGTTTTACTATCATAGTTATCCCACGTTCACTACATTTATAAGGTAGACCGCACGCACTTTACTACCCGCACCCCAACAGGAGCACTTTTAGAACTCCGTCAGGGATATTCACACAAAACACTATTAAACAACCGTGAACATACGGTGAAACGAAATTCTAAAATGTATTATAATTAACATTGTAATTAATACTATAAATATAATAATTATATATACACACAACTAGAACACGCGCTCGTAGTTCATTAATTTGGTACTTTAGAGTACACAGACTGTACATAATATTATAGAAATGGTATACAAATTATTATATACTATGTAATTATTTATACTATTATTAATATTGTATAGGTTGACGACTCAAAGATGTGCGTAATAAATATAAATTTATATGTAAAGTAAGCTTAATAACAATATCAATTCATGAATGGAATAATATTTCTATACAAAGTGATATATTATTAAATAAACAATACCCTGAAGAAATTATACAATTTTTATATTGTTAAATCTGACATAACTAAAAAATAACATCCTGTACCGCCTTTTATATATCATTCAGTATGAAAGAATTCATTCACGAAGCAATTCCCTTACTTTGCTTATATGAACGAAGAGAAACGATTGGGTTGATATTTTATTTCCAAAGTGAGGTCCATTTTATTTGTACATACCTATTCATACTACACACAGTCTAGTATGAATATTATACATGGTGTTCGTGAAATCTTACTACAATGAGCCAATTTCTGAATATTACAAAAGTTAAAATTTTAATCCTCTGATTTAAAGAAAAAGTGTTTACAATTTTCAACCCTCTCTTCGGACAATAAACTCAACCCTCTGTGAGTGGTGGCGAATATACCGATATGCAACTATTATAGAATAACTTTTTCCTGAGATATTATATGATACTTTTCGAACACCATGTATGTATTTAATTTTTTTAACGGAAAAAGCAGGTGCATTATTCAATAGCGTTATTCGCGTTATTAATGTGTAGAATTTTTTTACATCTTACTCCTCAATTTTAAGTGTGTAGACTTGAAAAGCTAATCTATCTTTGAAGCGAAACTTCTTTAGCTTTGATCTGAAGTGATCTTCACGCCTTGATGTACATCTCACTCCCTCTACCGGGTTGCTCAAAGCTGCATCGCTTTTTTTACCGTAGCGCGATTGACCAGCGTAAGGGAGAAAAAGCAGTTCACATACAAAACGCAAGAAAAATTGTAATTGAAAAATTCAAAAAAAAATTTGCAAAAACTGTATTTTTCTATCACGGACTGCTATTAATTATAGATTAAATTTGCTTTTATATTATTGTGATTATGCGATGGTTGCAACTGCAACATGTTCAGGTATTTCTTTTTTCATTTTTTTTACCCCTAACGCCATCTCTCGTCAATGAAACCTATCTCTAACTTCTTGAATGAAAGAAACGATTAAATTACTTTTTTCAAAACTTTAGCTTCACCTTGCTCCACGAAATTTTCTGACTCCTGTGTTCTGATTGGTTAAAATATATTCTTGAATAAATATACGACGCTCAACAAGCGTAATTACGTCCCCTTTCTCGAAAACAAGTTAATTGATTCTGGGTTAAGATTTTCTTATGAATAATTCCATTTTTCTTATTGTTTTAGTTTTCAGAAAATCGTCATATTTTTATTTATAAATTGCCTTTATTTATAACATTTATATGACATTTATAAATTTATAAATGGGGTAATTACAGGGTAAATAAAGACTTTTTGCTAAGAAGTTTCGCTTCTACCGTGCGTGTTAAATACTCAAAAATTTTGGTTTGTAAATATGTAGTAGGTTTTCTATGATATTTAGTAACACCAATTATTACTCTTAGAAGTCCCCCCTGATCTTCCGTCCAACTTCTATTTTCCTAGAGTTGTATTCTTTCTTCAATAGATTAGTCGCGATTAAAATTTAGTAAATTTTATATAAGGGTAGTTTTAGATTAGATTATTTTATTTTCTAGCTGATCCCTAGATCTATCTACACGTAACTATTATTATAATCACCTAGAAAAAACTACCTAGAAGAAATTTAGTCTAAATATATAAATAAATGTCTTACTTGATAGATTCTTTCTATAATTTAATAAGGCCTCACTTTGCACTACTTGTAACAATTATTATATTTTCAAAATGCTCTAATAAATCGTATAAATAATTCATTAATCCTTACTATGATATGGAAGTGTAATTCGACTGTAAAAGGGAGTTACAATGGCTGTGAATTGAAAACCCGAGATCCATACTCCTATATAATATGAAGCAACAAAGCAGGTCCTATTTTCTGAACGCTAGATTTCTTTCGGAGGAAGCGAGTTTTTCTCTTGGAGGAAACTGATGATGTTTAAGTGCTTTGAGTCGTCAACGTAAATACATACATAAAGCCAAATAAAACGCGTACTAATGTGCGATGGCGTCGTCAGAAGATTATAAAAAATTTCATATCTTGCCGGCCGCAATAGTCCTGTCGCGAGAACCTCCCCCCAAGAGGACCTGGTGAATGTAGCGTGTTAAATTTATGAGTTCCTGGAATTTTTCTCATTTTCCTAGGATACCGTCCATTTACTTCAACAGAATCGTTAATCTAACGACCTGATTGTTTTCTGCTTTTTATTTCTACTTGGTTCTTGTATTATCAAAACGTTTTATGGTGCGTTTCACTATTTGATGAGTCAATTAAACTATTATTAACTAACGCAAGGTGAAATTAGACTATAAATTTAAGAGTGACTTTAATTTAATTATGAAACGGACCAAAAAAATTATATCAACGATAAATTTCCAGCTCTGCGCTCCCAACATGCGCAGCCTAACATTGCGTGTTCTGGGTCCCCTTTCTCCTGGCACTGGGTCATGTTGTGTTTTCCCTCTTGCCTGTTTTGTTTAATTAGTCCAAGAAGACAAGTCTGCTCAGACATTGCGTGACGTAAAAGATCATAATTTTCACAATTTCGCTCTGACCATAAGGCTTTGGGTCCATTTGTTTGAATTTTCCCATTCGTTCTGCCATAGCTCGTAGAATACGGCTCGTTTATTTCTTCTATCCTCGACTGAAATGTGAGGAATTTTTTAATGCAGCCTCAATCTTTCATCTGCCAAGATGTGGAGCTCCAGATGCCATGCGATATGCGCTACATATCGTCCTTTCGAGTTTCCTTAAGGCCTACCTTCATCTCATTATTTGCAGTGACCTATCCAAATAATTGACGTCGCTTATAAGACTGCTGACTGTGTGGCAAGATGTAGTACCAGTAATCCTTCTCTTCCTTGATCTAGGGCCCTTTAGATTTGGCATTATACTATTTAGGAAGCCAATGCTATTTAGCGCTTTGTTGCAAGTCTTATCAACGCTCTGGGCGAAAGTCCCTCCATAGTCGATCGATAGGGACTCCAAGGTAAAACATCGAGGAAACCGACCTAATGATTTAGGACTTTGTGGCAAGATGTAGTACCAATATCCTTCTCTCACTTGATCTAGGGCCCTTTAGATGCTATTTGTTTTTTTAGGACTTAGATCAAACACAACTGCAGTCATCTTTTTATTGCTAAGTTCAGTTTGTTCCTCCTAATTCACTCACTAACTTCGTACACGCCAACTTCGGCCTGGATCTTTATCTCCTCTCTTGTTTTTGCTGTGATGACCAGAATTAGGTCATCAGCATAGCATTGTGAAGAAACTCCCATCGGTACATCCACCTCCATAACATCGTCATATAGGATGTTCCGAACAGGTACGGGCTCAGCACCCTATATGGGACGCCTCCTTTTATTTCTGTCCGGTTTTCTCTGTCTCATCACAGACCTGTCACCATTGATAAAATTCACCAAATATGGAGCGATTTTTCGCTGATCATTTTTTTACCTCCCAGTTGGCAGTATTGATCGCATTTTTCACATCCATCATGATGACATTGCTCCATCGTCGGCCTTCTGCTGTTTTCAAAATCTTGAGCTCTTTTCTTCTCTCTGCAATTCAAAATCTTCTCTCTCGCGTCCCATCTGTAGTTTTGCTCTGTCTAAAGCCGAATAAGTTGGGCTTTGTTCAGGCCCCTCATTACTTCCAGACTTTAAAGGATTCTCTCGTTCAGCAAACTATGGTATACGTTGAGCTACCACCCAACACGTTGAGCAGATTGATTTCTTCGTTTGTGCCTTTCGCTTGTCTATTAGGACCAATTTTCCCTTCTTTCATATGTTTGGAAAATAGTTTTCTTTCAGATAGATAGGTATCTGTTATACAGGTCTTGAAAGTATGAAATAATGTTTTCTTCCATGAGAATTTTCACCTCTCTGGGGCGTGAGTGCCACCCCTGGACCCTTCGTACTGAATGCGACTTAATTATTTTGTGTCCCTCTCTGAAGATGTTCTTCTACAGGGTGTTTTATGGCGGCTGAAATTTCCTTCTTAAGAGCTTTCTTTGCGGTTGTATTCTAGTATTCTTCTGTACGGCTTTCGCAATTGGTCCTATTTCTAGCTCTTTGTACCTTCTTATCTGTTTACCGACCACTGCAACCCTGGTCTTTGCAAACATTGAACCCAGGGTAATCCAAAGACTTTTGAAACCCTGTTAGTTTATCTGAACCACAATCATATCATTAAACAGAGCATCCCGTGCCATGCCTTTTTCAGATCATACCTCCTGCTATGTTTTTTGAGGGTGTTATCAAAAATACAGGGATTTTTACTTTTACACTTCTAAAAATTATGTCTGCTAAGGCCGACATGTTTATTTTGATAATAAGAAGTTTTTAGGGAACGATTTTAATACGATCTTCTGAAGAGACCGTTGTTTTCTTGACCAGCAGGGTATATCGTTAGCAACATAAATACCGACGAACCAGCCATATTTTTCTATAAGCGATAATAAGCGGTTTCCTGTTGCCTCAGTCACTCTCGATTAAATTTGATTTAAAAAAATCGCCAGCGATAATTTTGCTCCTATTGACTAGTTGCTGACTTTTTATTGACTTTCTTCAGCGTGAGAGTTGCCTAAAAGTATATAAGGCTCTATCTTAAGTGAAACACTTCATCAAAACTTTTAATATTCAAGTACTTAATGTTTATTTACTATTACAAATATTTAAATGTTATACATATATTAATATTGTGTGTGATCAGTGATTAAAAGGGATATTTTTAAAAAATTAGGTAATAAGTATTTACTTATAAGGGAAAGGGTATAGAGCTTTAAAAGTTACATTCAAATGAACAGGAAGAAACTATTCATTAGAAAAAAAAATGGCGTTGTAATCTCTTGAAGATCAGTTGTTGTTCTGTTCAAGAGCTACCTCTTTCACTGGGTCTTTCTTGGGTAAAGAAATTCAACTGAACTCTGATATTAATCCATATTAAATAAATACATACATTAACACAATAATTATTACCTACTTATAGAACTGATTAACCGATTATCACTTTCTGAAATTTACCGCTACAGCATTACAATTGATGCACAGAAGCACCGAGCAAGATCATGGACTCACGGAGCAATACAATAAATCTTTCCTAAACATGATTACTGGGAATTTAATCCATAATCAAAATTACTTCACCTCTCTTATGATTATCGGTCGAGTCATCCAGTAACCACCAAATTATCCGATTATCGTAAAAAACCACACGACAAAATTAATTCACGTTCTGTTCCATAATAATTATAACACGCACACCACTGAAGGACACAAAAGTGTTGTAATTGTAACACATACCCAACTAGATTTACTGCCGTAATTGGTGGCTACTCGATGTATAGTAAGGGAAAGCGCCCTGCACAACCAGGCTCGTGTGAGACCCCCTGTGAAAGCACGCCCCTGCGTTTAGCCAGTGGCGGCGGGTCGGCGGGGTCGCGGCTCGCTCCGGGCTCCTCCCTAAGCACGACACCCGCACTGCGAGCGACTATTGCTCACTATTGAATATTCTAAATGATAAGAAAGAGTTTTATGTATTATATTTGAACATTCCAGTTATTTATATGATTATTATTAATATTATTATGATTATTATTATTATTATCAGTACTACGTAATACGTACGTAGGTATTATACTGTTTGACGTTTTTATTTGAATAAAAAATATCAAAAACTGTGTACTTGTTTTATTCTTTATAGAAAGATAGAATAACTGTAAGGAGTTGTATATGGCGCAGTCGTTAGGATCGCCCACTATGAATGCGAAGGTTCAGGTTCCATTCACGGTCGGAGTCACGTAAAGCAAATTTGGAACCCATCTGGGTATTTGTGCAATCATGTTATGCCCTCTCCGTAATAATCATAACGGGATCAACAATATACGATAAATGACTGAGGACTGGGAGGGGGTAAGTAAATAAAACTGAGCCCAAATCAAGGTGGTTTTATTTGAGGAATTCACGGTTTCCACACAAGCTCGTCAACTAATGTCTTATTTAATCAATGAAAATATAAGAATGATGTTTAATAAAAGTTGGTAGAACAAACATTATAAGAAAATGCGTTACTATTCAAAAAATAAATTGAACGAACTTAACTCAAAAAAGTTGATCGCTGAGAGACAAAATTAACGCCACCCTCTTTGTCCTGCATTCCGGAGTGACCAGAACAGCGTTGAGTTCAAAAAAATGATTTCAAACTTTCAACTTATCGAAATAATTATTTCTTTTGGATGTATGGAATATTATGTACATGCCTCAATTGTGTAACAGAAACATTTATGATAATGTACATACTTGCCACATGTAAGATATTTCAAAATTTATTACTAAAACAAATACAATAATGATAAGGCGCACTAGGTACCCCCCATGTACTGTTTATCTGACTCCAATGATAACTGACTTGCAAGCGTCACTTATTTACAGAATCTGGCGACCTCAAGCCTGACCTAAGAATTTATACCAGTGTCGTTCTAAATTATCACAATCGGGTCTTTCATTCGATATTAAAAAAATCAATTGAACCAAATGTCAATCAAATTCAAACAATTATATTTTCAGAAATGTATTGTTCTATTTTGAGCAAAAAAAAAAAACAAAAAAAGAACACCTAAAACCATAAGGAAAGCAATATGACTTCATGTAGGAAAAAATTTACAAAAATTGATTTTTGGTTTTATAGATTTTTGCTTAGTTGATTTTTTAATAGACAAGAGATGAATGACATGTTGTAAAACAAGAATGTTGCACTGTTAGTAGAGGCGGAAATTGTAGACAGGTGTTTCGTCCTGTTTGGAACTCATCAGTACAATGTAGGTATCTACCAACACAGAACAGTTTTGATCCCATAATCCCATGAGTGGATCATTCTAGTGAAATCAAATCACAATAAGGAGCACGGTGGTCGGCTTGCGCCATAGGATACATCCAAGGCAGCCAAAATACATGCCAAAACTTTTTTAATACCTATAGAATGGTCGCCTCAAGAAAAACAAAAGTTGCCTAGGATCTAGTTGTCATTGAAAATTTTTGAAATGTCAAATGAATAGCGCATGAGGACGTATGTTAACTTTCAAAACATAATTAATTTACTCTCAATAAGAAAAAAGATGTTGCTAAAATAAATAAAAAATTCTCAGTTTTTTCACCATATTTCAGTAACGACGAAAGCTATCCTAAATTCCTTTTCAGATTAAAAATCAGCACAAAAATACGCAACTTTGTCCTCATTCGTATCCCTCAAGATAACCGAGATCCCCATTTTCTCTAATAACTGGCACTCTATAATAGTAGCCTCAATATGTTTTTGGGCCAGAGGCACTATTATAAGAAGAATGAAATAAATGGGACTCTTCTGATGGAAATATCTTCTGGTCTTTATAAAAAGGTCTGAGTAAAAGTTCCATCACGGGTGCACAACACCTACCTAGCCACCATACACCTAACCTAACAATTTGATCATTTTCGAAATTATTTCCAGCCTTGGTATATTTTTCTTCATGAAGTACCTATGAATTTTTTTATTTTTTAAATTATTTAACAGGGAGGGGATTAAATTGGGTATCAATGACAAAAATATCAAAAGCTTTCCAAATTTTATTCTAAAATGGGTGAACCAATTAAATACCAAATTTATTCAACAGAAGTATTTTAACTAATATGTTTATTTTGGATTTGCCAGTATGAGAGCAGGCAATTTGAAACCTTCGTTCTCACATCAATATTTCTGCACAGTGGCCAATTTCAGGTAAATTTATTGTAATTATCGTTTGATTCTTCCCCGATCATTTTTTTTTTCTTATTTTTCAGATTAACAAAAAGTTGATTTGAGGAAATTTTTTATTTTTAAAAATAATAATTGAAATTAGTTATGAATCCTTAAGTGTGAGTAACAAGTGACGATAAAGTTTTGCCCGGAGGTGCTAACTATTCTTTAGGCTGTTACTAAATAATATTGAAGGAGGGGGGCAAGCTCTTCTTACAAAAAATTCAAAATCGCGGCTGTTTGAAACTTCGTCTCTGTCTGTCGAAAAAGTATTATTTTTCTTAAAACTCAAAAATACTGAACGTTAGACAAAAACATTGTAGGTATAGGTATGAAATATGTTCGGTATAAATTAATCTATAACTTTGGCCCTTATGACTTTTTTGATAAATCTAATAGTTCATGAGAAAAATGCTTTTCAATATGGGAGTTTCTTGTTGAAAAAAAAAGAATGTATAGAAAGTTTTTGTTTCTTTTAATTCCAAAATTTTCAAACTTTTAATTCTTTTAAAAGCCAATAGTACAGTAGAGGTAGTCTCAGTGGCGTAACTATAAATTCTGGACCCCCTGTAACATTCGCCAAAGTATTAATTAAGTATTACTCTTAAGTATTTCAGTGATGGCTCGTTGATACCAAAAAACATGACGATGTTGTATGTTGTATGGCAGGATTGACGGATCCGTCAGATGGACAACCGGGTGATCCGGGGGGTGCGAAGTATCCCCCAGCGAAGGGGGTCTCCCCGGAAATTGTTTGAAAAATAAGACTCTGAAATACAAAAATGTCGTATTGTTTGAGTTATTTTTTGTCAGTAAAAATCAGTTTATTTTCGATTGTTCCTCGTTAAATTTTTAGGTGTATTTTATGTCTTTACAATGTTTTGACCCCAACATTTTAATGCTTGAATAATACTTACCACTTGATAGCAATTTTTTATAAAAATGAAACAAACAAATAATAATATTATATTTTATGAAATTTGTAAAAAAAAATGTTTTTTTTTTATTAATCGACCTTCAATAAGTCTCCATTATTATAACCGAGATATTCACCTCTGAAGATTAATTTTTCGTATCAAGACAGTCACGGATTTTTTTTACATGTTCCCCCCCCCCCGAATTCATTGTTTTAGATAAAAGTCTTAGAAAGATCATTATTTGTTAAGATTAGAAAGCTGCTTCTGTTGCAGTAATTGCATTTTAGGGAGATATACAGTTTATTTGCATTAGAATGAGATGGAGATAACTGATTACGTATTTATTTAGTAATTATTGTTTGTGAATATGGGCATTAGAATGCAACTATAACAATAGAAGCAGCTTTTCAATCTTAATAACAAATTATTAATTCACCATTTCTCTCAAATAAATAGGGGGGACAATACTTAAAAATATATGCGTGACTATCATGAGGGAAAAATCCATCTTCAGAGGTGAATATCTCGGTTCGGTGTGCAATTTGGCTAGGCAACCCATTTGCCTAACATTTGCACAAATAATATTATCTAACATTTAATCTTAGTCATAATCAACAGCTGAGGGTATACACTGTAAAAGTATAACATGAGTGTTTTTTTTTTGTTGAAAAAAAAAGACGCTTGACATTTGTTCAAAGCCACTCTGCACACAAGATGAGAAATTTTATTTTCGCCAAACATTCAATAGTGAAAGAACATGTGTGATACATCGTTGTAAAGAGAAAAATTAACGTAATCTAAAAATGGAAAAATCCAATATGGCACCCATAAGAAAAAACAATGCTGACCATCGATTTTCTTCTATCTCAAGTGCTAGAGCTATTGTAAAATTATTTTTGAGTTCCTTGTTGAAAAGTGTCTTAACAATGTTTCAGTTAAAAATAAAGTTAAATTGCTTGCTTGATTGGTTTTAAAAAAAATAAATAAAAACAAAAATTGAAAATTTCAGTTTTTTCGAAATATTTTGACAACTAATAGTGAAAGCTCAAATTTCTTTTCAGATTATCAATCAGCTCAAAAATACGCTACTTTGCCCTAATTTAACCAACTTCGTGTCTCTTAAGATAAGCGAGATCCCCATAGTGGCACGCGAAAAACGGACAGTCTGTATAATTCCGGATTTTAGACTACCAATAATTGATAGTTTTTTTGACAGATTTTTCTCCCAAACCATCGATTTTATCTTATCGCTAGAAGCGAAATAAACAAAGTTGTAGATAATTTCATAGGGAACAATATTTTGTCTCCTAGATATTTACCTCTAGCCTTCATAGTTTTTGAGTTATAGCAGTTTTTTTGGGGAAAAAATTGCCGCCATTTTGTCTTTTCTTTATCGTGACTTATTTTAACTCCGGATTTTTTATGGGGATTCATACGTAGTGTACTAAATTTAGTTATAAGTGTGGCGCCATCTAGGCACATATTCGACAATTGTTTTATTTATATGAACCGTAACGTAACCCTTATCTTCTCACTAGAGTTATCTTCTCTACGCCACTGGCATTAGCGGTTCATGCTCATGCTGTGTTGTGGCCAAAATTGAACTTTCCACAAGTTCAGATAAAATAAAATAAATTTTGTAACGTAATAATTGAGTAACAACCATAATTATGTTGACCACAGATTTAATATCGTCTTCAACGATAATTATTTATCGTTAACAGCGCAAACATTTTCCAATTAGTATCTACGCTCGTTACGATCTCGTTTAGTTGTAGAGCGCGTCGCTCTATCTATTCTGTTTTCCGTTCCTCATGACCTCTACCTCTACTACTCGTGATCGATAGGTAGTTTTTGTTCCTTTTCTCTTGGCGAAATAATTCCGAGCCATTCGAATTCGAATTAGTTCAACGAAAATCAAGTACAATGTTCGCGACAAGGCTAGTCAGTTGTGTGGGAAATTTAGTAGCTAAACCCGTAATTTTAAAAAATATTCAAACAAACGTCAGATTCGCCAGATCCAGGACAAGGTTAGTTCATACAACGTGCAGTTTATTGGCCGGTAAGTTAGTTGACTAGCTTTTAATGGAATTTATTCATGGTGTTTATTCTTTATGATGGTAGATCGCAGATATACGGATAAACACGAATGGGTCGAATTGGAGGGTAAAGTAGCCACAGTGGGAATTTCAAATTATGCTCAGGTAGATATAAAATTGAAAATTATTCCATTGATTATTCTTAGCATAGTGATTTTATTGATTACAGGAAGCTTTAGGAGACGTAGTTTACGCTCAGTTACCAGATGTCGACACATCACTCAAACAGAAAGGTGGGTAATATTCCATAGGCGTCACAATCGGTCGATAAAATTATTTTATTAAAAGTAACTATTTTATTCTATTTTCTTCCAAAGAAAAAGAAAATTTTACGTCAACCGGTCCGTTTAATGGACTAATCCCAAAATTCGTAACTGTTTGATTATATTCTGGTCACTACCGCGGTAGTGGGTGGGGGCGTCTAAGGTAAAATATTTTAAATTAATTCGGAGCATTTCCATATTCAAAAAAAATAATAAAATAAAATAATAAAAAATTTGCCGCTTTATGATTCTATCTGAGGGATCTGAACTGGTGGATGTTTTCTAATAGGTGGTCAGTAACTCTTAGGTGGAAATCTTACGGGGTGATCAGTAACTCAGTAAATCTGAAAGAAAATTATTAAAGTTTGGCAACCGCCCAAACTCAACTTATAGTGTAGGTAAAATATTAAAATGCCTTCATTGCCATGGAAATTAAAGTAATGGAAAATTATATCTATGGTTTGTCCAGTGAGTGTTGTCCGGTGAGATGCCACATTGATCCTGACTTTAAACGATTTGATTTTATGAGATTAATTCGTACAATTATAATAATTGATTTATATTATAATTTTAATATTTATTATTAATATAATATACCTATACATTATAATACAATAGGTAATTGATTTTATTCGTACAATTATATTAATTAGCAGAATTAGTACAAATTAAAACGTATAAAATGAAATCGTTTATAGTCAGGATCAATGTGGCATCTCACCGCACAACACTCACTGGACAAACCATTATAATTTATTTTTACTAATATGATCATACATAGTATTTATATTTATATTATAGTATTTTTTTAAGATTAAGCATTTAAAAATACAACTTTTATATCTCTTGGCATTTCTTCATATTTTCTGTCGTTTTCTATAAAAAAATAAAACCAGCTTCAAGGTTGAAAAATTGATTTTAATTTTATACAAGGTGTTTCTAAAAGGAGTACCGTAAATTTATTGGAGGACGTGTAGATAAAACTAAAATATTATGAAAATGTAATTTTTTTTTTTCATTTATTTTTTGTAAAATGTGTCGATTTACGAAACAAGTTTTCATTGTATCTTTCTACAGAGGTGACCAATAATTCTGAATTCTTGTACACAGGCTTTCTATTTAATAACCCGTGATTGGAAAAATTCTGGATTAACCGAAGCACCCAGTGGCGAAGAGTTCGGGTTCACAGGACACCTTTTTTCTCGTAAAAATTTTTTGAAGTGTTTTTAAAAATTTTTATCGTCTTTTCGGAATGCCAGATTAAATTGATAAAAAATACATACCTAAAAAATTTCGAGAAAAATTCAAATGTATCTTTTTTTACTTTTTTTATTATCTTTATTCAATAGTATTCATAAAGATAAGTACCATAAATTGAAGGAATTGTAGATAAAGCTAAAAAATGACAAAAATTCATAGAAATTATTTTTTGAAAATGTTTTTTAACCGATATATAAGGGTGTTGAATAATCTGTTTAAGGGAATTTTAACACCCTCGGTATCTAGGTTAAAAAATATTTTCGAAAAACCGTCAATTTATGGTAGGTGTACTTATCTGAGACTATTGAATAAAAATAATAAAAATTAAAAACATTTTAAAAACGCTACATTTGAATTTTTATCGAAAACGATGTGTCCTATCGAAATTTTATAAGCATGCCTTTTTTATAGCAATTTAATCTGGCATTCTTAAAAACCAATAAACAATTCAAAAGGCCAGTTCAGAATTTTTTCGTGAGACAAAAGGTGTCTTGATACCCCGGATTCCACGCCACTGGGTGCTTCGGTTATCCCCAGATTTTTTTCAAATAGGGATTATTAAATAGAAAACCTGTATACAAAAATTCAGAATTATTGGTCCACTCTGTAAAAAGATATAATAAAAAACAGTTTTGTAAATCGATACTGTATCTCGGTTAAAAAATATTTTCGGAAAAAATTTTAGCGCTATTTTAGAAACACCTTATATTCTAACCAATAGTGGCAACTACTTATTTTCAACAAGTAGGTACCATTAAAGAGTGCAGTAAACTTCCTATTAGATCATTTTTCCCATTTTTATGTAGTGGGCATACAGGGTGAAATTTTGAAAAATTGCCATTTAAAATAAAAAATTAAATTTAAAAAAAAATTTAAAAATCGTTAAAATAAAAAAGATATTAAAAATCTCAGAAAGCGTTTGGGTAATTTAAAGGGGGACCCGAAATAACGCAAGAAGAGACTTACCCCCATCCACTCTTAAAGCTCCATCCACCCTACTTATGAAATTTCAAAAAGCAACCCCCTACTAGTGATAGGTACGTAATTTTAAAGTGGATTCTTCATGGGATGAAAACTGCATGTCCTATCCTGTATCATGCTAATTACATGTTCCTATCTTAACTTTTCAAATGGTGTTCTATTGTGTGGTTGACATTTTTATACAGGGTGATGAAAAATCTGATTATCTTCACTACCTGTATAAACATTTCATTCACAAAATAAGATACCGCTTGAAAAGTTAAGAGAGGGACATGTAGCGGTTTTCTGATGTATTGAGGCGTTTTCAATACAAGCCGCTTTGAAAATGGAAATTTGTTCCCCCTCCTTATTAGTTTTTTGCCATTTTTGATATATTGTTTCGTTTCAAAGATATCGGCAATGGCAATTTTTTAAAATGTCACCCTGTATAATATATTTTTTAATTCAGGAGACACAATACACCACGCGAACGTGTTAAAAATCCAAGATATGTATCGAAAGACGTCAGGGAACTTTTTTGCAAAAGATATTTTCAAGAATTCCATCCAGTGATTTTTTTGAGCTTGAAGATCCAAACAGCTTTTCTGATGTCATTCAAGCTGGGTGCAAGTTCAAAACAGAAAGTCTAAACTAAACTTGTCGTTCTTAATTTCAGACGAATGCGGCGCTTTGGAAAGCGTCAAGGCAGCTAGTGAACTGTACTCGCCAGTCTCCGGGAAAGTTGTAGAGAAAAATATTAAAGTTGAAGATTCTCCTTCACTCATAAACACGTCCTGTTATAATGAGGGTACGTACTTCATTTTTTAACTAACGATGAAGCTTAGTAATGTTGATATGGTAAAGTATACTAAATTTAATTTATTTCAGGATGGCTCTTCAGGTTAGAGTTGGCGAACGAAGATGAATTGAAGAACTTGATGACAGAAGAACAGTACAAAGAATTTTTGACAACACAAGAATCTCACTAGTCATATTTATTTAATTTACGCCACAAAATCATGTACCTACCTAATTACGTACTGTATACCTGATTTCACTCTTTTGTTATAATAATTTATAGGTAACTTACTTAGTTTGCTCATTGGAAGACTAGTCCTTTTGTATGATTTAAATAATGAATTATAATTTGGTTTGAAATAACAATTTATTTTAATAGCACGCCCATTTTAGTACTCATTTTTTTCAATTTTGTTATTACATTCTATTAAACATACAATGTGTCCCATGATAAGGAATTTATAGGTAGGTACAAATGACAAAAAAAATTCGAGTTGAAATTTTACCATTATTTGGGACCAGGCCTGCTTGATTAGCTAATAATTTTTAGCGTAGCTTCATGTTTAATAAATAGAGGATGCCTTGACTTCTATTTGTTTTCTGTGTAGGTAAAGTACCGTTTCAGCACGAAGTAACGAAAAAAATTATTTAAAAAAGTTGCTCTAAATCCTAAATTATGCATACATGTCAAATTTAATAACCATCTGCATACTTTGATTTTTACATTTTTTGCTGTAATACTCTATCAATTTTTGGAATTTTGTAAATATTAATTTAATTTGTTCATCTCTCTTTTCTAAAGTATGGAAACACCTTGATTTGTATTAGACTTAAAAGACTTTAGCACAGAGATGGTTGTATCAATAGTCTAGTAAATCAAATTTGGTCTTCGAATGTTATTTCCTATACATGTAAAATGTTCTTTACTGTTTTTTCTGAGAGAAAATCAAATAAATCCCACGATATTTTGTATGCATGAATAATTTGGATTTCTTAGCAACTTTTTTCAATAAAGTTTTTAGATATTCCGTGCAGAAGTACTTTACCTACTTACGCAGGAAACAGAAAGAGTGCTCCTGTCAATAAGGCATGCTTGATTTATTAATAAACATTAAAATATGGTAAAATTTATTATCCAATCAAGCAGGCCTGGACCCCAAATGGTCGCAATACAACTTGCAATTTTTTTTGTCATTCATACCTATAAATTCGCTTATCCACACACGGGGCACACTGTATATTTAGTTATAACTTTAACGTCACTTATGCTTATGACTTATTATGTATAATGATACTTATCTCTTTGTAAACACAAAATACTGTAAAAAAACGTATCGTCGTAAATAATCATTAGCATCTAAAGCTCTTATTTTGTTACTTAGAGTAGGTAGAACGTTTATATCTTATAAAGTAGAAGTGCTGAAAAAGACAGTAGAGATAGTAAAATTTCTTCATATATGGGAATTTACTTGCAATAAAAACGAAGCTGCACTCACGACAACTGCTCTTTTCTTTCATCACTTTCTTTCAAACTTTTGGAGGGTTTTGAAATTGATTTAAATTATCTCTTCAACTCTTAAGCCAGTCAAATTGGGATTTTTTAGGGGAAATTGGGTATTTAACTTGGAAAAAAGTGTTGGAAAGCTAATTATTGTTTTGATCGGTTCATTTGACGTAAAAAAAGTCCTAAGTTTGCAAGGTCCCTCAACCGCCACTCGAGTCAGGAAGTCAAAAAAAAAAACATAAATTTTCCGACTTTTCAGTTTTTGCCTATAGCTTCGAAACAATGCATTCCAGCGAATATTTCGCCCCTCAAAAAAGAGCATTCAATTCCGTTTTTGCAGGTGGAATGTAGGTACCTTTTAAAATCCTTCAAAATTTCCTAATGAGTAAACTGGCGCATTGATTCTCTTCCAAATACTGACAAACGTATAGTCAAGAAAAAAAGCTGTTTACTGTGTAATCTGCTCCACAAGTCTGGTGCGACCTCGCCTGTGCCGCTACCAGATTATTTACGACACAAATGCGGCTAAGCACGTCTTCGTCATCTCTCTGTTCAGCTGCAGTAATTAATAAAATGTTGAAGGCCAGAGTTTCGACAGGAACGTAGATTTTTAGTTTGTCTCGCTACTGACAAGCCAACCATCTCTGAGTGTAGGATTTCCTGCATCTGTCGTGAACCTGCATCGATTCAAGATTTTTGAGCTACTCGTCTGTATTGTCTTTGAATTTTTCACTTCTACGAGTTTCGCAGTCCCTCAAATTTAAACTAGAACAGTTTTCTTCCAGGAACAGACCTCCACCGCAAATAAAACACTGCTCAGCCATCTATAGATTGAGATCGTATATCTGTCATCAACGAAAAACAACATCAACGCTTTCCAGTACCACATCATCAACGAAAACAAAACGGTGCTCAATACAAGAAAATGGCTCAATGGCACGTTCGTTCGCTAGATATTGATAACCGTGATAACATTTAGATTATGATAGCTCTTGGGTCGACGTTTAGAGGTATAGTTGCGCAATGGCAAACGTCTCTCGTATTTTATAGCAACCGCTAAAATACCACTTCTTATTACGTTATTTCATGCAGGGATGGAACGCGAGGGTACCTACCTTTCTTGGGTACTGAACAGGTTGCGAGAATTTGTTCACCGTATGCTTGAACAAATTTAAAATTTAAGTTATACACGTTGAACACACAATTTGACGGACGATTGAAAGTCGCTATAATGCGTTTTTCAGCAAATTTGGTAAAATTTACTGTTCTTCGACCGACGATTTCAGCCATACCACTAAGTCGAATTTAATGAATGGGGCACTCATTCGACACAGAATTTAGTGCTCTTTAATTGTTTTAAGAATGAAATATTCACTGGAACCCACTGTTTCGAAGAGAAAGGCAAAAAATTTAAAAAAGCTCAAAAATTTCCCTTTTTTTTGGATTCCTGACTCGAGCGGCGGTCGAGAGACCGCACAAGCCTAGATACTTGCATACCTACTTGACATCAAATGAATCTATGTAAACAATAATAATGAGCTTTCCAGCACAATTTTTTCTAAGTGACCCCTCTTTGACTGGCCTAATGTGTGCTTTATTTGATTTTAAGGTAGCTTCAAATTAATTTTAGAATTTTTGTAAAATCTGAAATATGCGATCAATTGGGGTGGTGGTGGCCTGTGGGATTGGCGAAACGGGCCTTGAAGTCCTAGTCGTTTGAGTTGCATGCCCCTTCCCTCCATACCTTTACTCTTTTTTTTAATTCGTCCATATGAGCGAAGTTGATGTTGACCTCGATCAAGAGTCTCAATATACAAATTCATCCTCATGGACTTCTCTTTCATCATAATTTCTAATTTCCAAAGAAAAACTACGTATTAGGAAAAACTTGGTGCGTGGTAATATTCCGCTGATTATTCAAGGACTGATAAAGGCTCCAAAAGAGCAACAAGAAAAACTACACGCTAGGAAAAACTTGGTGCGTGGTAACGTTCCGCTGATTATCCAAGAACTAGCCAAGGCTCCAAAAAAGAAACAAGAAAAATTACGTGTTAGGAAACACTTGGTGCGTGGTAAGGTTCCATTGGTTATTCAGGGACTGACAAAGGCTCCATAAGAGCAACAACAACAAAAAAACTTAAAGCGTGGTAAGATTCCACTGATTATTCGAGGACTGACAAAGGCTCCAAAAAAGCAACAAGAAAAGATACTTAGTGAGTGATAAGCTTCCATGGATTATTCATAGATGAGGCAAAAAGCAGTACCTATGAATTGGGTTTTTAGAACACTCAAAAATTACGCAATAACTCATTGGACTAACATGACAGTCAAATAGCACTTTTAATTAAAATTGCGTTAATGAAAAGTTTGAAGAAACTTTAATGGTACACTCTAGTCAAATTCCCCTTCTCGGATTTCATAAGGGGTGGCCGCAATCTTGAATTTAGGGTACACATTGCTAGTATCCGAAAAATTATTATTTCTAAGATTGTCAAGGAGATCTTACCATTTTATTGGGGATTTTTTTTTAATTTTATATTGTTCAAAAGGAACAAAATTTCAAAGATGACACTTTTGGGGGTGGAAACGGTTTTTCTGGACAGCCATACTGGATCCGCCATATTGTTCTTTGGAAATCGGATACCAGGTTAGCTCTTAATTAGCAATTACCAGCAACCTTAATTAGCGACCCCGAAAACCCCAAAATCGTAAATTTTGTTAAAATGCTGACTTGAATTAATTAGTAATGTGCAAAATCCAAAAATATTTTGAAATATTGGCACTTTTCCGTTCGTACTAAGAATGCAAAAAATAAGGCACGCAGTTTGAAAGAAAAGTCGACAGCTTTTTATATAGCCTATTTTCACCCCAGATTGAACGACTTGTAAAATCTAAAAAACTTTCCACCCCCAAAAATGTCAATTTGAGAATTTTGTAACTTTTGTGGAACAAAATAAGCTCCTAACAATATTTTTTCACGTACAAGCAAAATTTACCGAGATACAACATGATTTCATCTCTGAAATTCAAGATGATGACCACCCCTTAGCTCAAACCTTTTTTTTTCAATTCTTTGACAGAACTAAAAATTGTAAGTATCGAAGAATTAAGTTAGAAATACTTTATCCGCTGTTTTGTTGCTAAGTGAAAATAATAAATTAATCATGAGCTAAGGCAAATAATTATTTAGTTTACCATATTGCCTAAATTTGAAATGAATATATTAAGATGGTTATTTAATGGTACATAATGATAATGCTTATTTAAGAAATGGCCCTAAGGTGACATCTTGAAATGTACGACATAAATAACGATTGCGGCACTTCAATAATTTCAGTTGTCCCATATTTATATGGTTGTTGTTCGCAAATAAAATTTTCCAAATCAGATCATATTTGCAGGTACCAACGTTAAAATATCGCAATTATAAACAAATGCCCAAAAACAAAGAACCGAAAAATACTATAATCATAAAACATGGTTTGTGTTCTTGAACTTCGATTCCAGTATAATTTTCCAATTCATTTTTAGAGTCGGTGTTAGGTACCATCTACCTACCTATCTGTCGGAATCAATTCCAAATATTTACATATCTTACTTTGCGCTTCTTTGTGAGCATTATGAAAATTGACCCACATTAGAAATGCTTACGCAACCCCGAAGGTGTTCTGAAAATATTTGCAAATCGTTATTGTAATAGAGGCGTCGTAGTATTCGAACAAAATACATTATAGAAAGAATAATGCAAAAATGTATTTCTCTCAGGGTCTGTCTTTTTGAACTTTCGATTGTTTGAAAAATTCAATTGGGCAAATACTCGTAAATCTGACCTTGCGTATTGTTAATTAGTATCAAATTTGAACTCGAACAGTCATGAATAATAACTTAGTCTTGATCTATTTTTCGTCATTTTGTGCATGGCTATTTGTAATGCAAATCGTACTAATTAATTTTTATTAGTGTGTAAGGTGAAATTCTCATTTAACTATTTTTTGTCCCTTTTTTGCTAGTAGATAATTTTTTCTATCTGGTGTAATAATAAGTAACGTTAAAAGAAACACCCTGTATTTTAGCTTTGGAGAGAAACTTCTCCAATAGAAGGTTCGCTATTAGAAGCAGAAAAATACGAAAAGTTGTCTATTTCCACTCTAATCTATCTTTCTTTTCCTGAGAGACAATAATTAGTATTATGATTTTCTCCATTAGAACCTTAGAGATCTGTGGAAGCAGAGTAATAGGCCGATATTACTAGGAATAGGCTTTTTTGGGATGGACTGTAAACGGGGACAATTTCAGAATTGGGGGAAACACCTTACTAGTATTACATGCCAAATAGTCGACAAAATATTGGTGTCAGTTCTGGGGTGCATATATTCAGGACATCAATTGTTACTAAGTTGTCGAGTCCCGGAGCCTTTTCTTGGTGTGTATTCGCCTGACAATCTTCTTTCTAAATTTATGTCCTCCATACATGCTCCAACATGGGGAAGAAAACGGGGAGACTTTCCCCGAGAGTCCCAAGTTGAATTTTCGGCCGAAAATTTTCCAAATATTCAGCTTATCACGAAATTCTGATCTACAACCTTACTAGGGACCAAAAAGCTAATATACTCGTAGCTTTCTTTGGCCTGATCGATGGTATTTTTGCACCTCCCTCTGATGGCCTCCAAAAATGCGATATGAGTTAGACCACTGGGACGATTGTAACAAAGATTATTTTTCAAATGAGCTCGTTTCTGTGAGTTGAAAATGTTATGTCTTTCTACCGAGCAAAATAACTTCTGTAGGGAATCAGAGGTATGTGCGGAAACGTCGTGCCAAGAGAAGGATACAAAAAATGTAATCCGCATATCGATCATCTGAGTTTGCGACCCGCCTGGTGCCAAATCGTCCAAGACGCCGAGGTGGGTTGCGGTAGCGACGTTTGGATAAAGCAGCAGCGGGTTATATAATTACGTATAGCTCGATCGTCATATATGAGCGCAATGTCCGACTTCTCGAGATTGTTTGTAAGGAAGATATCCAGAGTAATGTCAACATGGTTGCTATTGCTGGTGTCGATAGTGGGAAAGTCAACCTTTTGATGCAGTTCATGACTAATAGTGAAATGTTCTACTTCTCTTCCTAGAACGTCCGTTATTAACGTCGGCCACTCTTAATCGCATGTGGATAATAAACATTCTAAATATCTGTATGTCAGCTGAAGAAGATCTGTATTGGAACCTACAAATGTATTGGAACCAAAAAATGATTGGGAGAGAGCATGCAGCGAATGATCTGCCTTTGGGAGACCTGTCAAGGCAGCAAATATTGTTCGTAAGACTTTGAGCCATATCATTTTAAGGCGACTCAAAGTCGTTCATCGTGTCTGCAGCATATGTGGTCAGTTTAGTTATTTAGTGAGTGGTCTACTTCGATTCCTCCACTGTGACCAAGTTGATCTATTGTGTTGTGGCTCACACCTAAGCGTTTTACATCCGTTTCAGCAAGGCACCCACCGCTCTTTAAGAATCCGATGGCGTCTGAGGGTGGAAATGTATCCAGGACTCTTGGAGAAAGATATTGCCTTCTGAATGTTGAGTTTCTTGTTCTTCCCAAAGCTAAGCAGTTACATAGAGCATGTTCTGCTGTTTCTTCATCCTCTAAGCAAAAGGTAACAAAATCAATCATGTGTAAGTGGTGGTCCACTTTACAGTGTCCTGTGTAGAGGCCTATCAGGGCCCCAAGCTCTGTTGAGCTCCAGTAGTTTCATAGCTTTGGTCTTCTATGGCCCTTCAATGAAGGGCTGAGAATAATTCCTGGTAGACTTTGCCAGTACTGCAGTACTTTTATTCTCTGTCCAGGTGCTTATTGTTGTTTTGGTGATTTTTGGAGATATGACGATATGCCGACAACCGGTTCTGGTCTTGTAAATTTTGATTCAGTTCGTTCTCTCCAAAGCCTTCAGGACTTTGAGCTCAAGGTCTTTCATTCAACCTGGAATTTAGGCCAAAGACAAATTATTGTTTTTATCTACTGCATTGAGTGCTTTTGACAGTTCCATGCCAGTTTTGATTTGCAAAGGATGGAGCAAAGGGCTTTAAGAGCTGTTTGGCTATCTGAGAAGGTTTTGATTGTTTTCCGCGTGCAGTGTATTTGATCCAGCATCTGTGCCCTGAGTACAATGGGCATAAATTTCTGCCCAACATAGTGTTGCATGGTGACTCAATTTAGTGACTCAACTTATTTACCAGTTTAGTGGTAAATAAAAAAGTTCTGTGACCGATCGTGCTCCGGGAGGTACGTTAAAAAGGGGGTCCCGGCTGCTTCACAGCAGTCGTTAGGTTACGTCGGAGGCCCTTGAGGCTACTTGAAAACTTCTGACACTCAGGCTTTACCACAGCCATACGATATTTATATTTATTTATTTATTTATGGTGACTCAGGCACGAGAAATATTTTCTTCTCGACCCAGTATGATATACTCCGGATTCAGCTCTCGTCGAAGTCTTGGAGCCGTTGGTATATCATATGAGGTCGTCGTTCATGTCTCACTCCTATTCGTTCCTGCTTGGAAAGAGGACGTTATAAGAAGAATAGTAGTTAGTGGTATTCGTCCGATGGTCTGGTCCGCTCCATGGCACAAGTCATTGTCCTAGTCTATGTAGTCCAAGTATATATGGAGAGGAGGTAAGTCTAGAAGAATTTCCATAGCTGTCGACGGTGTGGTGCTCATTACTGCAATAATCACTTGGCATGCTCGGCTTTGTAGAATTGAAAGCTTCATTTTGGGCTAGGCTTGTAAGCCTTTGAATGCGATCATTTGTCTAATGACCATTACATATGGCCAGTGTATTTGCTTGGTACCAAAGCCCAAGTCCTTCCACAGTGCTTTCTGCAACTCAATAAGGAGACTTTTGCTATGTGGATGAACACCTCTAGCTTCTTTCGCAAATTTAGCCACTCTTAATCGCATGTAGAGATTAAAGATGGCAAATACCTACCAGTATGTCGGTGGTAGGATGTTGTTGCTGAAGTACTTAGATCTTTATTGGAATCCCCAAATGTATTGGAACCAAAAAATGATTCGAAGAGAGCATACAGCGAATGATCTGCCATTGGGAGACCTGTCAAGGCAGCACATATGATTCGTGCATGATTCATAAGACTTTGAGCCATATCATATCATTTTGGGGCGATTCACTGCACCATGTGGTTGAAACCTGTTCAGTTTTTTAAACAGAACATGTAATCGGACATCCTTTAGCTACATAAATTAGTCAAGTCATGATTTCCTAATTATTGTGACATAATAGGAGATCGATTCTTTAAAAGTAATTTGTTTTAGTAAAAATCATTTATAGGTTACAGGTGAAGGTGTTTCCAATAATAATTGCGGCAAGATCAAAACATTCGTTACCGTGATTCATCAGGTAATCAGGTGATATCAATAAGTACTAGACGAATAAGAAATCGATAACGAAATTGACCCTCGTGTGATTCTCAAATGTCTAATCAAGTTGCAGCACGGTTCAACGTTCATCTTCAGAGAATCCCACTCGAGATTAATAATATTTATGTTACTTTGGTATCAACTGTCTTATATCATCTCTCACCCCATTTTCATTACTTGGAATTTATACCCAGACAAAACATTTTTTGAATCCGAAGCCCGAAAAGTAATTGATTATATTTCGAAATGAAGCACGGATAGATGCTGTGATATATCAGGTGATATCTCGATAACGAAACTCCCTTCTATATAATAATAATATAAATTACAGCATAGTTCAACGTGCAAATCTCCGATAATAATTCAAGCTAAATATTTGAATTTTCCAGTAAAATTAGCATTACAAAATTTGTTCACCGCGACGACTACCACCTCTACTATCGGCATTTCGGGGGCTCCGTGTGTGCGCAACCGTACCTTTTTCCCCGAACACGCGCTCTCCAACTTCCAGTCAGTCAATGAACGCGCTATCGAGCAAGTCTCCATCCTAGAGAAACCCTCATCCAAATACCCCAAAGGAGAAGACCCTTGATCCAGGCAGGATGCCTTCCGAAAAATCCATCTACCAGCCGAACCCGGCGATCTCCAAGAATGCCTACGTTTCCTCCATGAACCAATACAAAACTCTCTATCAGAAATCCATCGATAATCCAGAGGAGTTCTGGGGAGAAATCGCCAAGCAATTCCACTGGGAAACCCCGATTGATATTAATAAGTTCTTCAGGTACAACTTCGATATCACCAAAGGACCCATTTTCACTAAGTGGTTGGACGGGGCCACGACGAATATATCGTACAATCTGTTGGATAGAAATGTCAGGAATGGTCATGGGGATAAAGTTGCCTATTATTGGTAAGTCAATTTTTAATTTTATTTTTTGGATCCAATTTATTAATTAATTAGTTAAACTATGATTGAGGGGTGCTAATTTAGCGTTATCATGAAATAATTTTCATTGTTTTCCTTCCTTAAAAAATCTTGGCATATCCATAAATTATAACGATCCAGAATTTTTGAAAAATTACTTACCCCAGATCAGATTTTCAGAGTGTTAGGCTTGGAGTTTAAAAGACGAATAAAGTCATTGCCATAATATGTGACAGCAATAAAAATTATGTATAACAAAAAATCGTGCTGGTGTCATGAAACAATAACAACTCTCCTATGGAGCCGCAACGGTAGGTATACCTACGATGATAATATCCTAAGAATTATACATTCGGTCAAAAAAATTTACAAGGTTACCTAAGTGTAAATTAGTTACTCCACTGTCTTGATTGAAAACAATGCAGTAATATCTACGTTAGAGGTCAAGATTTGCGGATATTATTATTAATTGGATGAATAATATTTATTTGATATTCTGATGATAAGGCGATCGAACCATGATCATTTAAAGCCCTAGGGCACCCTTTTTTAAATTATTAAAAATATATGATTTTATAGAAGTAATATTGTCATAACTATACAGCGTGATCTGTTAGCTCACCATTAAATTGTGACAAGTGAGAGGAGAGGTGATTTAAAAAAGAAAACTTCATACAAACATATAATGTCCGATTTCAATTATTTACGGAGTTCAAAGTTTCCTGCATAAGGAGCCAATTTAGGAATATTTTTTCAACTTTACCTTGGTTTTACTGTTTATACAGAGTGATCAGTAACTCGCGCACTCAGAGCATGCTGCGGTAAACTTCACTTTTTAAGAGTGGTAGGTAAATTTTCTTACTGCAGTGTTGTAAGTACTTTTCTTCCAAAGATATGACCATTTTTGTAAAAAAAAAGGTGGCAACACTGCACTGAACATGTGAATAAGTTCGGGTTAGATGGTATTGTTATTATTTTTATTTCCATAGCAACGGAGGCATTTGAATATTTTATTATTCTAAGTTGAGTTTAGGCGGTTGCCAAACTTAAAATTTCGTTCAGATTTAGGTATGGTATCAATTTCCAACATTCTCAATTCCTCTGTAAAGAGGTTTTGTGGAAAAAAAATTGATGAATTATATATGGTATACATTCCAGACATTACAGTAACCTGAATTTTTCAATAATTTTTATCACGGTTATTGAAAAAATTACCTTTAAACTCGGATGAGGGAAACTCTGTAACTTGAAAACCAACAGTTTGATTCGATTTTTTTGCAGAATATTCTTAATTTTAATGGGCTCTATATCGCCCTGTATTCGAAGTACGCAAGTTACTGATCAGCCTGTATACCGGGTGTCCCAGACTTAATTGACCAGGCCATATCTCATATACAGGTTGAGATAATCGAGCCGAATAAAAGGCATATTATTATAATTTTTCAAGCTGTATAACATGACAGCATGAAAACAACCCCCACTCCAACATCCCCTAAGTTGCAGCCCCCACCCTTCAAAAAATGAATAGCACCCTGTATATATTTTTGTATATTCAAAACCAGTATTCGATTCTCTATTCAGATGATTTTTCAGATTCAAAATTGGTTTAGAAATAACCAAGAAAAAGCTCATCAAGGTGGTCATGACTTTTTATCTTGACTTTCTCTGGATGACTTTTGCTGTCAAAATTTATCAATATTTAGTCATAGTTTTTAACAGGCAGGTGATAGTTATTATTATAATTAAAGTCCAAACAATTTATTTGATAATTCTGATTTGTTGGGAAATTTTAAAAAATAAAACAAGAGATAAAGCACTTTATCATGAACCTTAATGATTACTGTGACCTGCTAATTAAAAACTATGACCAAAATATTGATAAATTTTGACAGCTAAAGTCATTCAGAGAAAGTTAAGATAAAAAGTCATGACCACCTTGATGAACTTTTTCTTGGTTATTTCTGAACCAATTTTGAATCTGAAAAATCATCTGAATAGAGAATCGAATACTGGTTTTGAATATACAAAAATATATACAGGGTGCTATTCATTTTTTTAAGGATGGGGGCTGCAACTTAGGGGATGTTGGAGTGGGGGTTGTTTTCATGCTGTCATGTTATACAGCTTGAAAAATTATAATAATATGCCTTTTATTCGGCTCGATTATCTCAACCTGTATATGAGATATGGCCTGGTCAATTAAGTCTGGGACACCCGGTATAAAAAACGAAATTGCGCCCTCTACCGGCGATCTTTTTATATAAACAGGTAAGATCAAGGTAAAGTTGAAAAAATATTCTTAAATTGGCTCCTTATGCAGGAAACTCTGAGGTCCTGTAATTCCGTAAATAATCGAAATCGGACATTTATGTTGAAGTTTTCTTTTTTAAACTACCTCACCTGTCACCGGTCACAATTTGATTGTGAGGTAATAGATCACCCTGTATAAAAACGGCATTATAAAATATCATTAAACTAATCAATTTAAATTATTGCTATTAAGCTACTAAAAAAAGTATTCCTTAAGCAATTTTCAATATAACTGGCTTGACCATTGCCTGCTTGATCACACCACGTTTGTTCAAGTTTTTAAAAAAAAGAGTCAACATTTAATAAACATTCAATTATTGTTTTTGTAGTATTTTTCTTTCGTCATGGTTATAAATTACTTCCTAAAGTATAAATACTCGCTTAAGTATTTTTAATGGTAATTTGCGTAACAATATTATAGAGATAAATTAAAATTACTCCGCAAATTAGCCCAGACCACCAAGTTTGGGAATAATTGCTCAACACATCAGGGGTGGTTCAGCCATTTCTTTACATTCCACTTAAAAGCATTAATTAAAACCGATAGCGTATTTTTGTAACCTCTAACACTTGTGCAATTCACTTGTTATTATTTTTTTTCTTTATCATTTTATATCCAATCTTTTATTTCCTGCTTGTTATTTATTACATAATTATATACGGTGTCCATAATTGGCGCGCAAAAAAAGGAGTGATTCTACTTGAAAATATATTTCTCTAACATTCTTTTCGAAAATCACAAATAAGGAAGTTATCAGCCTTCAAAGTTGATTTTCTAAATGTTATTTTTTTCTGGTGTACAAATTTTCTTCAAATTTGGCATACTGATGTTTCTGTGCGTGCCTGGTCCAAATTTGACTTGAATCCCTGAAGGCTAAAGAACTTTTTAACTGCCATTGACTTTCAAAAAAAAGCCCATAACTTTTTTCTTATTTTCTCTTCTGAATTTTAAAGATACGATTGAAGAACAAGGAAATATTCGAAAAAGGTCCTCTTGTTCTGAGCTGGTTTCGAGAAATGCCGTTTTAAAAATCTAAACTTAATTATTACTTTCCTTTCTAATAACACATTTTTTGTAAATTTGAGCTTCCTATGACCGGAAATGGTGTCATTTTCAAAGTATAATAATATTATAAAAAGGATGTCCCTAATTTTCTTTATCAAGGGATGTCCCCGTTATTTCAAAACAGAAATAAATAAAATTGGGGAAATTTCTAATATACACCTAATAGACGAAGAGCTGGCTGCATAAAAAGCTTGTCATCAATACATGACTGATTCCTACTGGAAGAGGATCCTTTTGTAGCTTTTTTGACACCGTGTTGTCTGCCAGCGCGGTCCCATGGCTTACAGCGGGGAAGGACCTTCAAAAAGGTGATATTTCGATATTAATTTGAAGCTTTGCGACTACACCCTCACTACAGCTTTAAGTCTTAAAATCCTCAAGTCCTCTACTAGTTTTTTTTTTTTTTTTAATTACTTACACCCCTAGTTTTTTTGTTTGCTTGGCTGGATTACTGACTTTGCTCTGAATAACTTTGTTCAGAATGATATGCGACTTTTGAACATCTGAACATACTTAGCTTGCAAAAACAGCGTTGCCATGGAGTAAAAAAACCACACCTTTGAGATATTTTCAAAATAAAAATTACGCTCAATTTCGGAAATTGCATTCATAATCCTATGTTGGGGAATTTCAAATTATCCCTAAGGGTTTGCGGCTGCATCCTAAATGCAACTTCGCGCCTTTCAACTCTCAAGTAACCATCCCCTACTTGTTTTTTCAAATTACATCCTTTTTTTGCTCAGCAGGATTCCTGACTTCGTTCTGAGTACAATGACATGCGGTTTTTGCTTCTTGCTTCTGGATCTTTGTTGGATCTATTTGAGAAATTGCATAATCCTATATAATTGATAAATTTCAAATATATCCCTAAGGCGTTACAGCTGCACCCTCAATACAGCTTTACGCTTTTCAACCCCCAAGTAAATCCCCTACTTGTTATTTTTTCAAATTACACTCCTATTTTTTTGCTCAGCAGGATAACTTTTTTCTGAAAACAATGGCATGCGAGTTTTGGTTCTTTGGTTCCTGCTTTTGGATCTTTGAATCTATTTGGGAAATTTCATAATCCTGTAGTTATGAAATTTCAAATCCCCTAGGCTGCGCCCTCAATACATACAGCTTTAAGCCTTTCAACCCCCAGGAAACTTATTTTTTTCAAATTACACCTCTAATTTTTTTGCTCGGCAGAATTACTGACTTTCGTTCTGAATACAATAACATACGGTTTTTGAAAATCTAAGCATTCTAAGCTCTAAGTTTCATTAATTCGACAAACTACTGTCAAATTATACCGCGATTATTCTTTTCAACTCGAAACGTGGCATTTCGACTTGGGCATTGTTATTATTCGTTTCCATAGTTCCCGCTTTATTGCTGTCAAGTGTAATAAAAGCTTGGCGGGAGCAGAATTTCATTTCGAAACAACTCAAGGTGTACTTTTTTCTTGCTTGGGTTTTAGGGATAGTTTATTGTTTTTGACCAGCTGAATATGTTTATAGATTTTCAAAAATCTCATGTACGATCTAATTCAGAACGAAGCCAATAATCCTGCCGAATAAAAAAATTTGAATTTGTAATTTGAAAAAAAAAAGTGAGGGATGGTTACTGAGGGGTTCAAAGGCGTAAAGTTGTATTGAAGGTATATCCGCAACATTAAGCTTTTTAGAAGTAGGCATATTTGGAACTTACAAAATTTTATTTGTTTCTGTTTTGAAACAACGCGGATATCCCTTGATAAACTATAGGTTTTCTAAAATCATGCATAAAATAAAAGTTGCATATAAATTTATGAGCTTTTATTTATATAAAAAAAATTGTCCTTACGACGCACCGTTTTTGAGATATAACTGGTAATCCCAAAAGTACCTCTCAATTCCCCGGCTCACCACCTAGACGTAAGGACTTTTGATATGTTAACACCCTAAGCACCCAGAACAAGTTTTCTTTTGGGTCATTCGTTGACTGGACTATTTAGTTTTTCTGCCAAATTTACATTTCCATTTACATTGGTGGCATATTTGCAAATTTTAACTTTTCTAGTTTCAAATTGTAATGAAGGGTAGACGTATAAGTTCCAACAATTTTAGAAGCAAGCATCTCCAAAGCTACAACACAAAAATTAAAAAAAAAAAAACTAAATATCCAAGCCATATATAATAATTATTTATATAAGTGTGTACAGGGTGATTCTTTATAATGTCGCCCCCCTTAACTTTGCTATTTCATGTGTCCCAAAAAAATTAAAAGTAGGGTTATGCAGGTGCGAAAAAATACTTTTTTATACGTATAACAAAAATTTGAAAGTGCAGGGAAAACCTAAAATTCAATTTTTTTTCAATGGATCACCTATATATGAATTTATTTTTCCATTCTTCGTAAAATTCTAAGCATAATTTATATAACATACCGTATACCTAAATTCAATAGTTTTCGAAATATTCGCATTTGAAACTATTTAAAAAACCGTTTGTATGACTATACCAAATTGAAAACCTCGATCATCTTAAAGATTTGATACGGATTGAAATTAATAATTTAAATGAAAATAACCCAGCATTCATAACAGATTCATTGGAGAAAATGCGAAGAGCCCTTATAAAATGTGTTGAAAAAAATGAAAGCCCAGTAGAGCATGTATTGTTAGATTTCTTGATTCGCAACAGTTGCTTAAAAAAATATTTGATGATGTTTCAAATGCGAATATTTCAGAAGCCATTGAATTTAGGTATACGGTATGTTATATAAGTTATGCTTAGAATTTTACGAGGAATAGAAAAATAAATTCATATATAGGTGATCCATTGAAAAAAAAATTAAATTTTTGGTTTTCCCTATGTATACTGATCTATTTTCAAATTTTTGTTATACGTATAAAAAAGTTTTTTTCGCACCTACATAACCCTACTTTTAATTTTTTTGGGACACATGAAAAAATAAGAAAGTAAAAGGGGGGCGACATTATAAAGTACATATTATATTATGTATAGTACAGGGTTAGAACTTTTTAAGGGGCCACTACAGGGATCTCCTAAACCTTTGAAGATGCGAGGTCGGTTAAATTAGAGAAAAGTTGCGCTATTTTGTGGCCATCTCGAATCCGTAAAAACATTCAAGATATTATCTGTGACCGTTCTTGAAATATCCTGAAAAAACTGAAAAATCAACAAATCTTATTTTTGCCATATCTTTCTTACAATTGGAAATTAATAAATAATTTTTCGTAGGCTTACATAGGCCGCTATGATCTATTCATCTGACGTTTCAAAAATTTTCAAAGCCGACTAGATCCCGGAGTTTTCATAGTCAACTTCCGTGTTTCTTATGGCCGCCATGTTATTTTTTTATGTCGTTCGGTAAGAAAAAAATAATGGAAACCAAAAACTAATAAACTTCTAAAAATAAATTTAAAAAATGTTTGTTCTTTTTTTTCTAAAAAAAGACAACTTTTTAGACCGAATATCATAGAGAAACAAACAACCAAAAAGAAGAAAAATTTTCAAATTTTTTTTTTCTGAAGTTTGTTAGTTTTTGTTTCGATTATTTTTTTCTTACCGAACGACATAAAAAAATAATATGGCGGCCATAAGAAAAACGAAATTTGACTATGAAAACTCCAGGATCTAGTCGGCTTTGAAAATTTTTGAAACGTCAGATGAATAGCTCATAGCGGCTTATGTAAGCCTACGAAAAATTATTCATTAATTTCCAATTATTGTAAGAAAGATATGGCAAAAATAAGATTTCTCGATTTTTCAGTTTTTTCAGGATATTTCAAGAACGGTCACAGATATCTTGAATGTTTTTACGGATTCGAGATGGCCACAAAATAGCGCAACTTTTCTCTAATTTAACCGACCTCGTATCTTCAATGGCTTAGGATATCCCTGTAGTGGCCCTTTAAATAGTTCTAACCCTGTATAATGCATGGTAATGTTTTTCAAATCGAAAAAGTAAAAAATAATTAAAATAATGAAAATAATTAAAATAATTAAATGGCTTTCTAGTTATGGAATATTTTTAGCTTCAATTGTTTCGTAAACAAAATTATCAGAAATATTTCGAAAACTGAAATTCAAAGCAATAGGTAAAATAAATCCTTATTAACTCGAGCCTTCGCAATCCTGATACCATCAAGATGTTAAAAAAATGTTTTTTACAACAGTCTATGATTTCCTGAATCTAGAAAACAATTTTTAAGTAGTGCACTTTTAAGTGCAATTTTAAGTAGTGAATTAGTGTGAAAAATTTCATCTTTAATTTATTTGTTCATGCTGTAGAACAAACATAAGAACTTAGGAATAATCCTATACATAAAATTCATTTTTTTCTGTTAAAATCAGGAACCCCACTAACAGAAATCACCGATTTGTTACAGATTTCATTACATAAGTAATACTAACTAGGGATTTATAATTTATTATAATCATTTGGTTTCTCTCATTTTAGAAATACGAGGAAAACACTAACTCGAGGTTTGTTTACATAATCATAGCGTAGATAAATATTTGCATGCATGATGAAAGTAGTTATGGGACAATAATAATAATAAAAATGTTATTAAAATTGGCGTCTTATAAAGTCATCAAATACATTTTAATTAAAATATTTATTAAAAAAATATATAGTTTACATCAAGACGAGATTCGTCTAATTAATTAATAATATTAGTATCATAACTAATTCTCATATTATATTGTTCATATCGCTCCCGCGAATTATTTCTAATTTATTCTTAGCAAAAATGAGAGCTAGAGCGATCTCTGCTTCACTTGCTCCAAAATCAATACCTCCCGGCTAAAACTCGGTCAAAATTGGCATCTTCTTATTGGCGTAAATACATCATACCACATGGTCTCATGCGAGTCTCCACCAATCAGCAGGCGAAAGGGGATTTGAATTTCTGGTCGACCCTGGTCGACACACGTGACGCACATAATCACTTACTCAAATCCGGTACATTTATATTTATTTAATTATTTGCTATAAAAATAATTCAGTTGGTATATAGTGCATGGACTCCTGGAAGTACATATAATGCTTATAAATGATAAATAACTTTTCCTTCATTAGTTGTTACGAGTATATGAAGTTAACGTCATTAACTTTATAGCTGAAATGATTGCTATTTTTACTGGTGCGGTATGTAGTTGAGGTTAATTATTATTTTTATCCACAGCCAACTTAGTATGGGGGCCATAAAACTTATTTCAGTTGTATCATGTAAAATGTGAGATGAGTATATTTACCTACTTAACAAATTTTTGATTAAAAAGTCATAATGTTGACATAATTTTGGTTGTGAATAAAATGTTATAGAAAAATATGACACTACAGAAATTACCTACGGTCGAGTGTTTAGGTACATTTTTCTATCGTGTCTTATTGGCATAATAAGACACTTATACAATAAATAACTATTGTTCTAATGGATGTACTCGTATGAAATAACAGCTGATTATACTTATCTGAGTGACCCGCATAAAATTAACCATATGTATTATCATATCCAACTTTTTTTATCACGTGTAGCAATTATTGAGGCTCCTTAGAACCTTTTAGTTAAATCGTTTCAAAAAGTTGCCATTTTGATTGTCATTTTAGTTTCTAAATGCCATTATTTTAAGCACAAGCGCCTAAAAGTTTTTTGCGCACTTGTGCTTAAAAGTGACTTTTTCATAAATCAAAGTGATTGTCATGAATCTTCATGAAGCCTGCCACTTTGACAATATTAAAATACGAGTGTCGTTTGAAAAGTTTCAAGCCTTTTCAGGAAAAACACAAATTTCAAGCCAAATCAAAATTTATATCTCGTCAAAATTCCTCGTAACTCAATCAGAAGCTCTTCCCAATTCTTTAACTCAAAAAAAATTATTTGGGTAAAACTGAAAAATACCCTTTTATAGCGCTTTCTACCTCAGCATTCGACCCATACTCATCACCCCCCCCCCCCCCTCACCCGAGAATTTGTACAAATTTGTAAATGAAAAAAAATATATATCATCGGAAGCAAGATCGGGTGAATAAGATGGGTGGAGAAGCAATCCGAATATACATATGCACCAGAGCTTTATTGTCATGGTGAAACCGTTGATTGAAAGAATAGAACGCGGCTTAACAGGGTCTGTTGATGGTGCCTTCCTGAAGGTACTCGGTCATAATTATTTCAAGGCTGTCCCAAAAAACTCTGTCTCCATCACTTTTCCTGTACAAAGAACGACCTTTGCCTTTTTCGAAGTTGTTTCTTCCACCTGACCTGACCTGGATTCGTTGTTGTTTGGTCTTCGGATTATGGTGGTGAACGTCGCAAAAAAATTTCATCAAACGTCGCAAAACTTTTGCTGGAATTTTTTTTTATTCAGCTCAAGACTCTCGTGCGACAGTCAAGCCTTACGCGATTTTGGTCGTCGTCGAGAAAAGCGGCACTCAACGCGCGGAAAATGTTGTTTTAGATATCCAAGTCTTCTGTAAAATCTTGTGTACCCGTTCACCTGATATCCCACAAGACTCAGCAGTCTCCTTAACAGTCAATTGGCGATTTTCCTTCACAGTTACATGCACTAATTCGACCTCTTCAGTAGGTGAAACAGTTTTTGGTCGCCAAGACCGTTCATCATCAAAAATGCTGGTACGAACGCTTTATTATTTGTACTTGGCCACCCAATGTTTCACGGTTATATCAATATGAAGGAAACGGTTAACCGATACTAAGTTCAACTCATCTTTTATCTTGAGTTTTTTTATTCAAATCAAGAAACTTTTATCATTGGGCGATACTCAATTTAATCAATTGTTGACAAAAAAAAAAAACGGTTCTTGACAACTTTGATGCAATGGCATTAGCTAAAACCTGACCACGGGGGGCTATTCTCGAGTTCGTGGGAAGGGAACGATCACCGGAAATCGTTCCCATGAAAACTTCTCATTTAGAACATTTCCCACTATACAGGGTGTATCAGCTTATTCGAAGCGGTCTCTGTAGGCCAAACGATTGATTTTTTCCAAAAATTTTTTGCAAATTCAAGTACAGGATCACAATGGCCATAATTTAAAATTATTTTGGAGTATAAAGAGTGTCCCATATGACAGTGGCATATCAAAGTTATGTTTTTTTAAAAGGAATGCTCCTATGTTATTGCATTTTTAGATTGTCTGAGAAGAGAAAATAGGATTGGCTTTTACAGTTGGTGTTTAAATTAAGAAGTTTTTGAGTTATAAACAAGTGAAAATCGTAATTTTTCAAGTTCAAGGCCCTGTACAATGAAAACAGTTCAAGATAGAGAAAAACGGCTTACATGTCCCTATTTTAACTTTTTATGTACTATCCTATGGTATAGAAAAATTTTTACTTTCTTTGGTTTTTTTATTTGGCGACGCGTGGAGAAATCTCAGAATTTTTCAAATTTTTTATCACCCTGTATAAACATTTCATCTACATGATAGGATAGTACATGAAAAAGTAAAATAGGGACATGTAAGCCGTTTTTCTCTATCTTCGGCCGTTTTCGTTGTACAGGGCTTTGAACTTGAAAAATGACGATTTTCACTTTCTTTATAACTCAAAAACTTCTGAATTTAAACACCAACTGTAAAAGTCAATCTTATTTTCTCTTCTCATACAATCTAAAAATGCAATAACATAGGAGCATTCCTTTTAAAAAAATATAAGTTTGATATGCCACTGTCATATGGGACACTCTGTATACTCCAAAATAATTTTAAATTATGGCCATTGTGATCCTGTACATGAATTTTCAAAAAGTTTTCTTAAAAAGTCCATCGTTTGGCCTACAGAGACCGCTTCGAATAAGCTGGGACACCCTGTATTGATCGTATTCTCGAACACGCGCGAACTCGAACTATCTACCTACTATACTTCCAGCGAGAACCTCACCTACAATTTCGTCAAGCTTCTGTTCAGATTTCGACCAATGACAAAGCGCATTATGAAACGAGACGGCGCACGCATATTTTCCATTGTCGAATTCTTATGTTTTTTTTCTCTTTTTTAGTCTTGTTTATTCACTATGGCCATATGGCAATATAGACAAGCAGTGTTGGGTGTTTCTGTGGTGATTTCATCGTGTTAAAAAATTTTTCTCCAGATCAAAATAGCAGTAATAGGTAGTTCCCGCTCCTGTTCACCACAGTGCTAAGCCAATAAAGCAAACAAGAAAAGAACCAAATCACTAACACAATTCACAACAAGAACATGTCCAATCGCATTTCCTTTTGACACAGATTTAATAATTTTTGACATTACACCTAACCACACTTTAACTCTTCCATTTTCGATTTTCCTCGTTGGAGCATTCACACTTCCCACGTACATAAGTGAGGGAAGTTAGTTCCCTAGATTGCTGTGTGGAGCGACCAGTTTTCATGTGAACTCTCGCGCGGGAATCGGCTCCCACGAACTCGAGAATATACCCCAGAGACCGAAGGCCGAGTTTGATCATTTTCGTAGCGTTTTTAAAATACTACAATTTTGCAAATTGTATCACAAGTAGGTAACTATTTTACAACGGTATCTTATTTTTTAGATAGTTATATTATTTAGACATATCCTGTTAGAGAAAATTACGGTAGGAAAATGGCACGTTGTTTCTGTCTTTATACTCGGCAGCAGCATGCGCAGTAGTATTCCGTGTACTAGAGCGAAAACTATTTCATGTACGGTGGTAGAAATCTTATATTTGTTTCCTTGGCAGCAAAAAAACAAGCGACTGTGCACTAAATAAAAAATTTCCTTGAGTAATTTTTATGATTATTATGTATTTCTATTTTTTTCTATTATTTCAATAAAGCTATCTAAAAAGTGTTGTATGTATCTCGAGCGCGATTATGGAAATGAAATTGAAAAAAATATATAAATTATGGAAATAATTATGGCTCACTAGATACACAAATAACTATTATATTTGTATAGTCATGATTTCTTTCCTATATTATTGAATTTCTTATGTGACTCAACGATAATAATTACGTATATACCTACTCAAATTCGCTTTTAAGTGTTTTTTTTTCTTCCCATTATCACGAGTAATACGCATGCAATACATTTTTTTTATAATTCACAAACTAGCAAGTTTATTCCAATTATTTGATTTACTTGCAACAGGAAAATGTCCCTGAGACTGACTAAAAATCAGACAGAGGGTAAATTCTCATCAGAAATTCTGTCTGAGGTGTCTTCTTGATAGGGTTGAAGATAATTTGGGGATCTGAAAGAATTATATCGAGCCACTCTCCCAAGTTTTTGGGAAAACAAACGACTCACGGTGAAACTCACACTCTATAGCTTTTCCAGTTTCGAGGCACCCATTTAAAACGTGATTTATTGGTCCACGATTTGGAAAATTGTGGAAAAATCGTGAACAAAAATTTTCTCACAAGTTTTCTTTGAGAGGAGCGGGGCCAAACGAAAATGTTGGGTGGACAAACATAGATAAATCGTAAACAAACGAATGCCTTTTGAAAATTAATGAAGTCTGTTTGGGGATGCTGATGTCATTTTTTTAATTTCGTCGTAGCTTTTTCTTTAAAGGGTATACAAAGAAAATCTTGATTGGACAAACGAGGGGTTGCAACATCAGGGTTTTTTAGCTTTTAACTAGCTTTTAATTAGTTTTAACTAGCTTTTCCCGCAGCTTCACCATTAAGTCTACCACAACTCAGTCCTTCCACCATTCTTCGCTTTTCCCTTTTTTCCTGTTTCTATACTACCTGGACCTGCACACTGATAATCCTTCTTCCATTGTAGTCATATCACCTCCTTCTCACAAGACCAAACTTCTGCAGTATTCTTCTCTCTCATGCGCCGCCTAATAAGACCTATTGAACTACTGAAAACGGCCCAGATCGAGGAATTTCAAGGCAACCGATCAAGATCTCTTTTTACACAGTACCCCTACGTGTCCAACCTCTACCGGCACCAAGTTGCAGAAGTAAGAGTTGAGCAGGCAACAACAGTTGGTGTGTTAATAAAAAGGGGAGCGAGAGAGGGATGCATAGGTACTTTCACCACTCATCTTCAACATCTATTCAGAAGCTATTTTCAGGTACTAGTACTAGGCGCAGTGAACGGTGGCATCACAGTAAATGGCATCAGGATTAACAACATTCGGTATGCCACCGTAATTTTGGCTAACTTGCAGAGTCTGACTGACCAACATCGTCCAACATAGTGAGCAGTTTTGGGATTGCATGTAAACATTAAAACCAAGGTGATTGTTTTCTCAAAAGCCGACGTCAATGCGAATCTGGTAATCAGAGGTGGTGTGGTGCAACAGGAATCTTCTTTCAAGTATTATATTTATGTTCTGTTTTGGTATACGGCTGTGAGAGAGTTGGACACTTCGCTCAAGTCTGGAGAAGAATCTGGAGGTCCGAAATGTATGTTTATAGAAAAATACTCCGCATATCATGAGATAGAGGCACATCATAGCAGAGGAGATACCGGCTTAAAAAGAAGAAGATCACATGGATTCACATGAATCCGCAAACCTTATGGGTTTATCGCAGTAAAAATATGACATGACATGACAGATTATGTTGGCACCGTTTTGTTAAGAGAAGCGTAATATTCAAATTTTATAGAAACGGTGTTTGTGGGAAACTTATCAGTTGAGCGGCACTCGGTCAAAATTTAAAAATGGCGATTTTTTGTAAACTTCTTTAGAGAAAGCCAATTTTGTCTCGATTTTTTTTTTTAAGTTGGGAAAAGTGATAAAACAGTGTTTTTAACGTGAAAGATCGGCCAATCTGTCCTAATTTTCTCCGGCAGATTTGTTTTTCTAGAATTTTGAATGCACTTTTTTTGAAATTTCCTACGAACGGCTTTTGGTAAAAATATCGGTTGAGCGGCAATCGGTCATTTTAAAAATTGCGATTTTTTTGTAATTTTTTGAGAGAAAGTTGATTTTTTTCTAATTTTCCTAAACAGATCGTAACAGTGATGAAACAGCGTATTTTAACGTGAACGATCGGTAAATCTGTTCTAATTTTCTCCGGCAGGTTTGTTTTTCTAGAAACTATGAATTTTTTTTATTACCTACGAACGGTTTCTGGAAAAAAATATCAGTTGAGCGGCCTCGGACAAAATTTAAAAATTGCGATTTTTTTTGTAATTTTTTCAGAGAAAGTCGACTTTTTTCGAATTTTTTAAACAGATCTGATAAGTTATTAGTGCTTTTAAGGTGAAAGATCGGTCAAAACTCTCTTCATTTTCTCCGGGAGGTTTGTTTTTCTGGAAAATACTAATTGCATTTTTTTAGAAACGGTACCTGCACGCGAAAAGTCGAATAAGAAGAGGGAAATATTTTTATTCAAGGGAGCTACTAGTGAGATTAAAGGCCAGCTCGCTGTCGGTGGGTTTTCGTATAAGACAAACGAACAATTGCTCAAAAATTATGTTTACTTTTAATGATAATTTTCATAAGAAACGCTACATTTTTCCTTTTCGGCGATATCATGAGGACATCGCCCTGATGATATTATAATAGATGTTGGATTTTTTTAACTCTTGTGATGGTGAATAATTTTTATGAGAGACTTCTCTTCTTCAGTTACCAAGAACCTATTTATATCAAGGAAAGTGCAATAAACCTAGATGGAAAATTAATCAGAGTCGCCGAAACTTATAATTAAAAATATAGGTACCCATGAAATAAACATTAAGCTACCTACCTACTAAAAATAATATTTAAATTAGGTAGTATAAAAAGATCAATTTACTTAATGAGACCTCTCCAGCATCGTCATGGAAAATTGACAGAACTATAACGCTAGGTATCGGTTATTAAATTTCTGTCAATCCATTAATTTTCATTTTTTAATTACAAAAAGCCATTTTGTTGTTTTGTTTTACACATATTATAATACCTACATTATTTTTTCTTGTGTTATGTAACAATAGGCATATTTAAAAGTTCTTATTCGTTTTCTAACTTATTGTGTTTTTTAAGAATTTAGAAAATAGACGTAATGTAAGCATTTGTAGCAGAAATTATCAATGAATAGCAGAGGTCATAGTACCAACGCACGTCATAAGTGTAAGATTCCATCCTTTTGTTAAATTACATGTATACGCTCTATAATGGAACGAAATTTCTTTGTTGTATTTTTTTTTTGACAAAAATTTCAAATATTAAGATTTTTACCTATAAAACCCGAAATTGAATAAACATTTTCCTATCGTCAAGTGACCTTTTTTTACCATGACCTTTCATGGTCATGGTGTCAAAATTTCTTCGGTGAATTTCTGACATTTCTTATTTTTTGTCAAATTTTGATTTGACAAAATAATTCAATGTTTTTACAACACCTAAAATGCTCTAAATGATCACTTTCTAGACGAAGCTAGATGCAAAAAAACCTTAAGATTTATTGGACCATACCCTCACTCTTTTTCCCCACCCCGTACACTTCATATAACTCAGATTCAAAAAGTAGTAAAAAAAAAATGCAAAAAAAAAACAATTTAGAGAAGCGGCAATCAGAAAATTTCGCTCTTAATAATGTCTGTCATGCTCAATTTGGCAACATTAAGAAGTAAATTCTATACGATTATCTTGTAAGACGAAAATTGATCGGTTTTTATCTCCTTTCAGGGAAGGAAACCACCCAGATGACTATAGTCGTCTGACTTATAAGAAACTCCTGGAAGAAGTCTGTAGGTTCGCAAACGTTCTGAAAAGCAGGGGCGTCCGTAGGGGTGACAGGGTGGCCGTCTATATGCCCATGGTCCTTGAAGCTGTCATCACTCTGCTGGCTTGCACCAGGATAGGAGCCGTCCATTCACTAGTGGTGAGTCACTTTATAATAATTACAGTAAAGAAAAATTAAATTCTTGTCAATTAAATCAATGTCACGATTTAATTGAACGTGGACCGTCCAGAATTTCCCCCGGTGTGATCTATACTTATTTCAGTATTTCATGCTACGTTAATGGAGCTATTTTTAGATAACAATCGATATCCTGAATTTAAATTTCGAGTTGCTTTTTTATAACTATACTGTTCGACAGTCACTTTCGACGGTTTAACCATCAACACAATTTTCCTCAGTTGCTAGGTGTAATAGGCCAAGCAAATAGACCGGTACCATCATACGTGGAATAGCCCCCAGGTCCTAATCTATTATAGCAAAAAAAATCTATTTTTTTTCGTATCTTTGCTTATAAAAGAAAAACTAATGGGGCAATCTAAAATGGTGAGCTGAAAAACAAAATGGGCTCATTATTGGGAGACAACGCCAAAAACCTAAAAAATAGCGTTTCTTCAAAAATTCGTATCATCGCCATTTTTAGAGGCAGTATAGTAGGCTGTTTGCATGATAGTCGATATTGATGGGTACTTCCTGTGTGCAAACCCAGACAGATAATTAGTTTTCACGTAATTGCAATCAGAAGTTCTTCATACCATATTTCGCAGATAGTCTGGATGCTCTGGAGCATCCGTCTTCGTTTTCCATTTAAATGCTGAACAATGGGTAAGAACTGCGCGCAAACATGAGCGAAAACGGCCGAGAGCGTCAGTAGTTATTCGAACGGGGTCGAACAGCAGATGCGAAGAAGGCACATAAATATAGTAATACAAAAAATATAGTAACGAGGATTGACGTTTTATAGCTCAACACTTCTACCGTTTATTGAAAGAGTCTTTCAATCAACGCTTCTACTTTCCAAATATGTTTGATAAATTCGGATCGAAAGACCTCCAGAGCATCCATCCTCGCTGCAAAATATGCAATTACGCGAAAACTAATTATCCGAGAGCCTCTGGATTTTGCACACAGGAAGTACCTATCAATGTCGACTATTTCGCAAAGAGCTTACAGTACAACATAAAAAATAGCGACGTTACAAATTAAAAAAAAACGCATAACTTTCTGTTTTTGTGGGTTTTCTCTCTTAATAATGAGCCGATCGTATTGATTAAGCTCTCATTTTCTTTGTATTTTAATTTTCTACCATTCGTCTATTGTCATTGTCACCGTACACACTTACATTGCTTTAACAGTTTTTATTTTATAAGCAAAAAAAAAACGATTTTTTTCACTGAAGTGGTAATAAAAAGAAAAAGAAAATGGTAAACTCTAGTAGAACTGTTGCAGTTAGGATCTGGGAGGGTCTGGTAAAAAATCTGGTGATGAAATATGCTTGGCGTATATTTCATTTTGGGGTCAGTTTTTGAAAAACTTAAAATATTTAAATGTTGCGCGGGGGGGGGGAGGACCAGTCAGTCCCAAATGTGAAACAGACGACGAAAACTCCAATTCCACAGTATGTGTATATGCGAGGTACCTAGTAAATATAGCCTTAGATCGACATCTTTGCGTCAGCGGCAGTTGCACGTAAGAATAAGCATCTCATAGAAGAGCCTTCTGGCCTTTACGAAAAGATAGGGCAGGTTCGAGATAAGCTAGTTCAACCATGTTCAACCGAGTACTTCATATGGAAATATCGAAAGGGGTTCTTGATGGCCTATTCGCTTGGAGGATAAAACTGCTTCTCACCATGCACTATCGAGAACCGAGAGCTGAGGTTGGCATGAGTAGTTACCTAAATCTGACAGTTGGGTGAAGTTTAAATAACAAACAGACCCAACTTGAAGATAAGTATATTTTTCTTCAGTGCTGCGTCATCGGGGAGAAATAGCGGCTGCTCAAAACAGTGATGAATTGGGAAACAAAAATTGCGAGAAAAACAGTGGAACCCCCCAACTTTCCCTTAAACTTCCCGCATAATAATAGGAGGCTAGAACTAGTGAGGAGGGAAATGGAACTTGCGTTGCTTGACAGTCTATTTGTGATTGAGTGTCCTAATATTTTTCAGCTCACTATTATTATTGATCCGCATCTCTACTACAATTTTCAGTGCAGAATGAATTTTGGAACTTACTTTTCATCTGTCATTAGTCCTTCTCTTTCAACCTTGTTCAACACTTGTTCATTACTGATGTGTTATCTTCCTTGCTTCATGATATATTTTATATCCTAACCGATACCATCATTAATAGTCATTTTCCATAGTAGTAACCACCACATTATAGAAGACAAACTCACAATCGAACGGGAATGTTCAGGTTGTTTTTGCTGTTAGAATAACATACGAGAAACAAGTCAGCATTTTTCGAGCCTCCTGTATATTCTGGTATATTAGCTTGCTAAATAACAATATAAATATAATAATAATATAATAATATAGACAGTTAACCACGTTGATATGACGTTTCGGGAATCTTGTCTCGTAGACAGCTGCGTTCCACAGTGAGTGAGTGAAACAGTGCAATCAGTCTGGGTGGGGTGGAACAATAGTCAGAGATTACGGGGTATTTTTCCTGTGAAGTGGGAGTGAAGTAATGTGAATTTAGATATTGGCAAAACGAATTTTTTTTATCTTTTATGAAGAAAAGGTTATATGTTAATTGTTTGTTGTGACAGAAGATTGTTTATTGTTGTTTTCCCCTTAAGAAATAAATTATTCTTTGAATAACTTGTCAATATAAGCAGTTAGGATAACACTGTTAAAATTGTTAAGACATGTTTTCCAGTTGTAGGTTAACAACTTTAAGCTCTCTTTTTATAGACGTTCTTTCAAAAGTGTACTCGTATCTCGAAATGCAAAAATAATGCAAAATAGGTAGGTGTGCAGATTCTTGTTCTACAATTTGTCAAACGGATTTTTTTCTTGTGGCGACCTTAGGCGTTTCCTTGTTTTTTTCTTCATATTTGAAAGTATTAAATTTAGTTTTGCGTTACTTTCTGATTCCGATGTTATTATTCACTGGCAGACCTTGAAAAGGCATATTACATCACATGTGATCAATTACTTATGCATGTTCGAGTGGTTGTTTAGTGAAGTATGATTGTCTTTCGGCTTATTTATGTATCGGTTACGTGACTGAAGTACTTTTGATAAATTTATTACTGCAGCAATTTATCAATTTTCGAAATAATAATACACGTTCGATGTTGGAGTAATCGTTTTTACGGGTCCTCGTACGCGTTGGTAAATAAAATCAGGAAAGTTTCTGTTCAAAAACAAACAATACAAAAACGTAGTTTTGCAATCCGTATAGGAAGTTTAGGAGACAGGGCCGGAGAATGAGTTTTTTTAACCCATAGGCAATTATATTACAGCGCCCCTTCCTCTTGGGACCCTTAGAGCCGCAGACCATTTTTTTCCAATATTCAAGGTCACCTAATTTCAGAGAAGTTGGAATACCTTCCCCTGCTTTTTGAATTTGCAAAAAAAAGCTTATTTTAACTCCTGGATATGCAAGATGGGAAAAGACTTCAAAACTAAATAACAGGATAGGAAGAACATGTTTCAAACTTTACACTATAGTGTAGAAAAAAAATTTTTTTCATTATTTACTGCAGAGGCAAAGGTAAGAAGGGGCCAAAATTGCCAAATTTACAAATTAATTTATTGGCACATTTTTAAACTAATTAGATAGAATGAGAAGAAACGTATTCCAAGCCATACATTTGTGCCAAAAAATTGGTTTTTATTATAATTTTACTAGTGGCGGAGGTAGAAAATCCGTATTATAACACTTCAAAACTCCAAGAAGTACAATAATAAAATGGCGGAATGATTCAAAATTACGCAAATTTTTTTTATGATTATCTTGGGACTGAATTTGTTGGATTTGTAATTATTGTTAATCACAAATAATGATTCAATAAAGCAATAAATGAGGCCGCGGCGGAGCTATGTTTTACCTCATGAAGGACTCGATTGTCACCTCTTAGACATTGTGATTAATTATTACACACTAGAAGCTTTCTCTCGAATTTTCTTTATTGAACTTCATTTTTTCGCCCGTAAAAGAATTTTTTAAATAATGTTTGAAGGGTGATGGCGCCTTCCATGCAAGCCGTCGGTGCCCCTAAGCAACTGCCAATGCTGCATAATGGTTAAAATTACTTTTTTGATCATATTGGTTCCTACAGGATACCCCCTCGAAGTTGCCAAAATTGTTGTCATTTGCACTCGTATTCTGGTTTTGGGAAAAATAGAATTCTAACGGTTGATGCGCAGGAGAATTAGGCACTGGTCAAGGCTATCAACACTGCACTAACGTGGTTTTTATGGTAATGCGCCACGAGATTAAAAAAAACCGATTGTTCCTGAATTGTCTCTAACTAATCATCATTTGATCATAAGCCGGGTTTGAAGTCGACTATTTTGCTCAAATTATTCATCAACAAATTATACTTTGTAGTTTTCGTGTTTTTATTAAAGCTCGTGCAACAAAAGAGTGGTTGACTTTTTTATGCAAATTTATTCGTCTAGTCTATTATTTGAATAATGATTCATCTATCATCCTATGCAGTTATAATATGTATATTAATTCCTGCTTAAAGTAGTAATAGCTAAAAATGTCATAAATATTGTTATAGCGTTCCATCATCTGATGTTCTTCAAGCAACGAATCTAGCCTCACTGTTATTTTTATTATAGATTGATAACTCCCCTGTCGAGTTCCAATAAATTTTGTTTGCTGATGATTTATAAAGTTACATTTTTTCAAAATAACTCTCGATGGTTGCATGTTACACTCGCAGTTGACTGTATCATTGCTGAGCTCTTACACCGTTGCTCTTTAATTATGTTCTAGATGGTGTTTATGGCCTTTCATTAGAGTTTCCTATACTGAAGTCCCGGTACCATGCTCTGGTATATTCTGATTTGAGTGTACATTACTTGGTCACCCACTCACCCATCTATGTTGCATAATTATGTCGATAAGTCGCTCTAAACTAGGTACTAGTTCAATGAAGGTTTTTCAAGTATTGAAATTAAAAATTGACTGGATCTTAACCTGAGCGCGACCTGAAGTCTTCAGACATGGGCTGCGGAAAAAATCAGACGGCCCTTAGAGGGGAAAAAAGAAAAAAAATTCCCTCATGTCAGATCAAACGTCCTAAGGATCTAATAGAGGTTTTTCCCCCTTCGAGGGCCATCTGATTCAGGATCGTCGGAAGCACCTCAGCCTCATGGGCTTTTGTGCTTACCCACTTTGCTTCATGTCACCCATTCTGTCAGTCTGATGGTCCCCTGTACTAGTTTGTACAGCCCCATCACTGGATGAGTCTCACATTCTTCCGGACTCATTTTTGGCTGTGCGTATATTTCCTGTCTTCTGTATTCCAGAGCTTCGCAATCGCACAGAACACGTTTAGCTGTCTCTTGGGTCTTGCTGCATTCTCTGCAGTTTAGGTCTGCATTCTGTCCTTCTATTCTGACAACAGCCCTATTTTCTTTAATTGTTATTTTAGGGCAATATGCGCCGTCAGTAGTCCCACTGTGATCCCACGTAACTGATTCCTGCTAAGTGATAGTAGTTCTTTCTTCAGTTGTCTTCATCTTGGGTCCCTTGATGAAGGCTTTCCCATGCTGATGTTGGGTCCTTTTATCCCAATATTGTGTTTTTTCTTAACACGTATATTTACTTGACCCCGTGCTTTTTTTGGTACTTCCAAGGCAGGTTCTAGACCAATACATTCAGCCGAGGATCCACTTCTTACTAGCTGTGATTCCACTATGTCCTGGAATCAGAATAAGAGAAAACAACTCTTGTCTTACGCAGTTTAGCATGGCATATATTTCTGATTGAAATACAGTTGCCCACTGCCCAAAATATATGATTGTTGAGTGTTGTCCAGGTCATTGTTTTGCCGGCTCCAGTCCCTTGATCGGTCTTTGACCAATCTGCATTCCATTCCTCCCGATCCATGATCTTACCTTGGAATCTTAATTTTGGAGTCATATGGTTTGTGTTAGCAGGTTTACTACGACATGGCTTTTTATTCTATTATTATATTATTAAGTTTTCCGCTTGGTTCTTCTTGTAGCCTTAGGCGTGACATTCATGCCTCTCTCATCATCATGAAATAAAGTGGAGGGAGGTCTAGAAGAACTTCCATTGCTGCAGTTGGAGTTATTTTCATTGCCCCCGTTATTCTAAGGCATGCAAGTCTTTGCATCTTGCTAAGCTTGCTTATCGCGGTACTTTGTTGCATCTTTATCCACCATACCAGAGATGCATATAACAACATTGGTCTAATCAATCTGCTGTACGCCCAGTGCATCATGTGTGGTTTTAATCCCAGCAAATGGAGATGGGATAAGGGATGGAGTGCCTTATCCCGCGAACTTGGTCTGCGAACTTTCCTTCTCTCCTACTGAGATTGTGATTCATGGGGCCAGTATTGAATTCTGTATAAGATAGTTTCATCCCCTTTCCATCGCAACGAGTGAAGGTCATTAAATAAACGAAGCCGAATACTCTTGTGTAGACGCAGACGGAAAAAAGATTCGATCATTTGACAGGGGTAGATTATGTTGTTATACAAAATGTCCCTTTTTCGGAGCTCTAGAAAAATATCTAACCAACCTGCTGCAGCCATTCATTTGGATAGGGTGGGGGTGACTGTCTTCTTATCACTCCATCTACCACCCTTCCTACTGGCATAGTGATCCCCCTTGATGGATCTGGCGCCCTTGTCACCACCGCTGCACAATTCCACATATTGAAATTTGAAATAGGGAAATAGGTAGAGAGTACTAATACAATGTCAACGTCTGGCAACAGGGAAGTTAACTGTCGAATTTAGGTTCAATCAGATTCATATCTCTATTAGTTGTAATTTCCATCCAATCAGATATCTGTCTTCTGCAAACTCTTAACTTTTCTTCAGTTTCAGTCTCTATGATTTATAAGAAGAAATAATCTTTTGTCCACATTAGCTTTTACGACGTTTGATGGGACGTCGTAGGGAAGCTTTAACACATCTGCATTGCCTACCTCCCTACTCCCATATGATTTTCAGCATTCTTCGATTCATCCACTTTTCAACAAGAAGTACGATTTATACCATCATTTTATATCCCTTTCGATAGCGAAGAGACGATTTTAGGTCGGTAACGTCCATGGACTTTATAGAGCAGAAGACTGATCGCCCAAAACAAAAGAACTTACATTCGGTGGAGAGAATAAGAGGATTCGTCTTCAGATTGAGTCTCACCAATTAAGTCATACAGGAAGATAGAGGATCTATTTGTGTTCAGTATGTGTATTTTCGTTTGAAATTACAAATTTCAGGTTTTTGATTTGATCAGGTTTAGTTTATTATATTACATATCATTAGTTTCGTCGATAATGGGGAAAAGAACGATCTATGAAGACATTATGATGCGATGTTGACATCACGGTGAAGCATTTGCTTTCCTAGACACACCTAGACACACCTTCCTGTTTAGATTGGTTTCAAGTTTTCCAATCACTTTAAAGCATCCGGACTGAGGTTATCTGGGTGTTAATGTAGATTTTGTTTACAAGAGTTTCAAATTCTGTAACCAGTCTATTGTTTCTGTGGAAATTTATTGAATTGCTTCAAAACCTCCAGCAAATTTGGTTGAAGGCCATTCATTGACAATGTAATTGATTCTTCAGATCAGAATGTCCGCAAACACAGGAAGCGCTTGGTTTTAAATTCCATTTATGTAACATTAAATTACATCTACCGTGTCCTATTCTTAAGCGATTTACTTGTCCCCAGACTTTCCTTCTTATTTCAAAACCGTTGACTACTGACAAAGAATCTTCGATTAAAGTATTGTTTAATGAAGAAACACTCTTATTTCTCCATTCATCTTCAATTTTAGATGGTCAGTCCAGGTATGTTTCTAGCCACACAGGTCTTCTTGATTTTAATCTCGTTGTTGGAAGATTAAAAATCGTCTGGAAATGCAGATGTACAGTTTCCATCATTAATTCACTGAAATCCGGCTTGAATGTCATCGAGATTCTGCTTGATGCAAAAGAGAAGTTCTGTGTCAAGCAATTTTCAAAAGACAGGTCTAATAATAATTCTGGAATCTAAAGAAGAGTTTGCTAGTAAATGGGTGAAAGTCTTTACATAAATCTAAACATTTATGCCTTTTGGGTCTTATGAAATTCTACCCACATCAACAGTCTACTTATATTTACAAAAATATAAGATATAAGATATATAAGATATTAAATATAAATATAAAAAAAATAGAAACAAAAATATTTAGAGAAAATTTTGGCTTCATATAAAACGCTTTATTGGCTAGATTTTATGAATTTTGTGAGTTAAGTAAATTGGCAATTAAGTAGGTACCGTCTTTAATTATATGTGAAATATTTTATAAGCAAGTACCCACATACCGTAGGTAGGTACGAACTACGAATATAGCAGTAGTTAAGGAAAGGTGTTTATCAAGTTCAGTAATTAATGATAATGTAGTGTCCGATACAAGGCATAGTAGGTACCTACTTAAGCATGCACTCTTGGATAAAAAATCAATAAAATATTATGCACACTCCAAGGTTACTTACATTTATTTTATTATAATACAAGCTGCATAAACAATTTTTTCCGTTAGTGCAGTTTTTTTTCAAAATATGGGTAATAATAAACGTTACCTGAAAATGTGTGTGGTTGTATGTAAGAAAATTTATGATAGATCAAAGTCAAAAAGGTGATAAACGGAAATGAACGCATTCCTTTAACGATTGTTTTTGTTCAATGGAATAATAATTTTTAAGAGCTCCTATTCTAGTATACCTAGTGATTAGCATAATGATGGTAAATCTTGGCAGTCTTGGCTGTTGATTTATTTTCCATTTTGAAAACTATGAGCGTGCAAAAAATTGTTTTTCACGATTTCGCGTCTTTTCTATTAAATATTATTATTTTGTCACGTTTGAAATTATCCACGGTGGTCAATTTAACTGCCATTTTGAAACGAATTAAATTCGTCACACCTAATTATCAAACAGTAGTGAATCAATCACGAAGCGTATTCACATATTCTCATTGAGGTACCAAAATATTGTAAACGAGTTTCTCAATTTTACTAACACTCCTTGCAAAATAAGGAAAATCTTTTATAAAAAATAGCATGGGGATCAAAGAAACGGTGGGAAATACAGGATAAATGAGGTAAAAGTTGGGCAAATAGAAGGACAATGCAATGGCATGGCAGGAAGAAATTTCAAAAATTATTTTTGATTTTCCAGCTTTATTTTTTCGATGTCAGTTTTTATCTGACGATTCGTATTTGCAGGGCCGGGCTAAGCTCCGATTTTTTAAATACATACCTGGATTTTTTATTGCAAAAATTTTAAGATATTTTAATTTTGTATTTGAAACTGATGATGTCAATAGCTGTAGCCCGAAACACGTTTTAACTAATACGTGGAGCATTTTCAAAATATCTTTAAATGTTGCAATAAAAAATCCAGGTCCGTATTTAAAAAATCGAAGTTCGGCCCTGCAAATATGAAAAGTGAGATAAAAAAAATGACATCACCAAAACAAAGCTGGTCTATAACTGCAACGAAAATGCGGTTTCAGTTTTTCTCCATCTTCAATAATAACACGTCGATAAAAAAAAAACTAAAATTGAATAACTATTTTGTTTTTGCCAAAATGATTGGAAAATCAAAAATATTTTTTGAAATCTCTAGCTGCCATTCCAATTTCCTGGTTGTCCAATTTTTCCCCATTTAACCGACCCTGTATCTCCCACGGTTTCCGAGATCCCCATGCTGTTCATTCTTATATTAGACCCGCAGGGTGTATTATCTGGAATTGATGGGGGTGCTTTAATCGAATAGTCACCAGAAAGAGAGACACAAAACGGTCGTTGTGTATATAGAATTATAGATACATCCCCACGCAATACAATACAACCCCCAACAATTTATTGGTTTTTCATCAAAAACCTCCTCACCCTGTGTATGGTCATTCACGAAAGGGTAGGTACACATTAGACGTGTCACGAAAACGAACATATTAGAATTTGATTCCAAAAATTTGCAGTGATTTGTTTTTGACGAATGATCCATATTTCTAAAATATTTTTAGATTTCAGGCGCTTCCGGTTATAGGTACCGGAAATGGCTACCTTATTTGTTTTTTTTTTTAGCGGGACAGCCTGTATATTATCACTTTTTCAGATTCAATCTCTTAGAAATGGTTTTCACATTTTAACGTTATGACGAGTATTTTATGAGTTATAAACAAATGAAAATCCCAATTTTTCATTTTCCAAACAAACTGACATTGAAAACAGGTCAAAACGTCAGAAAACGGCTTACATGTGTCCCTATCTTAACTTTCTGTTATAGCAATATTTTTAAAAAATTTAAATTTTTTTTTAAATATCGCATATTTTTCTCATTTAGCACACAATAGGACACCACGAGAAAAAATTACGACAGGGACATGTAAACCATTTTCAGATATCTTGAGACGTTTTCAGTTAAGGCTATTTTATTGAGATTTGTTTATTCCTATGAGATTTTCTCAGAAAATCTGAATATGTAATAATACACATTTACATAATATACATCCCATAAAAAAAAAACAAAGATGGTAGCAATTTCCGGTAGGTATAACCGAAAGTGCCAGAAATCCAAAAATATTCGTCAAAACAAATCACTGCAAATGTTTGGAATCAAATTCCAATACCTACATTTTCGGGATACTTCTAAAGGGAACCCTTTCGTGAATGACCCGTAGATATATCTATTTTGACAAGAGTCAAGAAAACATTCTATTTGGCTCAATGTAACCAACCACCCACCACAGTTTTCACCTATAAATGAAGAATTAAAGTTATCCAAGAGATGCTTAAATGCACCGACGCTTGGAAGCTCACCGAAGCTCTCTTTACAAGTTTAAAAATGAACATGCTTGAACATGTACAAAACATTTTCTTTATAGTGAATCTCGGGGGAAACTCACAGGAATCTTTCGGTTTATTAGCAACCGTCGAAGACGTTGCAAAAACATCGAATAATTGAAATAATATCCAGAGAGGGACTATCAAAATTATGGATTATCATGAAATAGGTCATGCTCAAAAAATCATCTCTAATTTGAGACTTGAAGCTCTCCTTTCCAAACATGTTTGAGAATTTTTCTTGATAAATGAATCTATACCTAGTGTTGCGTAACGACTTACTGCCAAGAACTCAATTGTTATATTTGTATAGTAAGTCACGTGGTTTGGAATTTTGATTAATTTAATTATTCGAAGGACCAGCGGGAAAATAATTAGAGGAGCAATTAAGGGGTATAATTTCTAGGATGATAATTATGCACCTACCTTAATATCCCATGTAGACAGCTTACTGAGCTTTCATTTGGCGACAAGGGCCGAAGATACTATCACGTCGCAGAGCACTTTTGATTGCAATGTAAACTCATCTTCTTGGGTACATAGCAGACGTGGACCGAACGCGACAGCGGTTCATCTCATAATCATGGGTGAAGTGGTAGGCTAGGCACCCTTTGGCTGTATGCCCATAGGACATGGTCTCGCGCACCATGTTGTCACGTTCCTCTCCCCCCGTGCGTAATTCAAAATAAGGAGGGAATTATTGGATAAAGAGAAACATGGGAACGGAACACCTAGAGTGAGGAAAAGTCACAGGAACCTTTTTATGTCTTGTGTTCAGCAGCACATTACCTCCATATGTTTGTATTTCCTCGAGTTATATTCCAGAATCTTCACCGGGCTAAATTTCTTATATTCTCTTTACCGTTAACAACGAATGCGTTTAAACAGAAAATTAAAAATTCCTGTCTTATTAGCCACTGTCGAAGACGTTACAGAGAATTTAATGATCGAAATATCATCTAGGAAGGTCATGCAACAACACGACCTACTTCTTCCGAATGACTTCTGGCTTTCATCCACAATAAAAATTTGAATTCTTGTTTTATTGCCTACGGTGAGAGAATATCCAGATAACTTGATGAAATGAGGATAAATAAAAAGGTACAGAATGTCGCGGAAATTGATTTTTCTTTTTTCCGTCAAGTAATTGTTAATTATCAAAATTGGCGATTGATTTGATTGGGATTTATCAATCTTGCTCTCCAAGCCACACTTGTCACAATTATACATATCATCAAAAATTTAAAATCGAGCTTGATTCCAGATGACTTAAATCCTATATGTCAATTTAGGATGTGTTGTAGTTAAAAAATATAAATGTCAGATAACCTACATCGGGGAGATGTTTTTTCATAATGGCAATTTTGGAAAAAAAAACAATCACATCAGATGGCTTAAAGACAGATTGGTATCGCCGCTGGTGTGAGAAATATTGTGTTCTTGACCATGCAGTCAACAAATTTTTTTTTAGATATTTTTTAATTGAAACATTTTCTCTTACCAATGTTTCAAGGTGGTCAAACTGAGGATAGAGACCATGAACGATAAGCTTTGATTGATTTAAAACTAATTCAACACAACCACTCAAATAATTTTTATAATAATGTGACAATAATGTGAAAATTTGCTTTCCAGTTCGCAGGATTCTCAGCCGATTCCTTCGCCGAGCGTATCCTGGATTGCGAGGCGAGAGTCCTGGTAACGGCCGACGGCGTCTGGAGAGGCGAAAAACTACTCCAACTGAAAATCATTTGCGACAAAGCGATGACCATCTGCTCTCAGAGGGGTCACAACGTAGAGACATGTGTTGTGGTCTCGCACCTCAACAGAGTCACTGCCCCTTCCGGAACACCCATCCATAAGACTAATAAGGTTGGTGATAAAAAAAATTATTAAAAATCCAGTTACAAAAAATACATAAGTCACTTGTGTGTGTAGACCCCGATGCAGGAAGGACGCGATATTTGGTACCAGGAAGTGGTTCCTCTCGCTTCGACCAGCTGCTACCCGGAATGGATGCGCGCCGAGGATCCACTCTTTATGCTTTACACGAGCGGCAGTACCGGGAAACCCAAAGGCGTGTTACACACCACTGCAGGTTATCTGCTTTACGCCGCCACGACATTCAAATATGTTTTCGACTACAAACCGGGAGAGGTTTATTGGTGCACCGCCGACGTCGGCTGGATCACTGGACACACTTACGTTGTTTATGGACCCTTGGCTAATGCTGCTACCAGTGTACTGGTAAGTAACTATTCTCCATTTTTATGTTTTTACTTACAGTCAGTCAATAATCAGTCAGTCTATGTCAATGCTTAGTTCCGTTACTTGGTTGGTCAATCATGCAATCATCATGTTATGTCTAATAACAGTTCTGTCAGCCATAACATCAATCAAGTTGACTGTTGGTAATGTTATGAGTTATAAACAAGTGAAAATCGGAATTTTTCATTTTGAAAGGAGTGGTTTGACGCATACCTTAGAACAATCTTAAAATTGATTTCTCGAGTCTTAGCGACCTTTTCCCTAAAAGCATAGCGGATAAATTCACAGACCTTTGACCACGCTAGGCACAGAGAGGATATGTGCGTCGCACGCACAAAAACCGATAAGTTGGAAGTCAAAGAGGATTATGTGGAAGTAGCGAGAGAGAAGACGCGTAAAAGTTTAGGATATGATAAGTCTAAAATTTCAAAGGTATTTCCTTGTTGCTCCAAGGGCCAGGACGCTAGATTAGCTGGACGAAAGCGTAGGAGAGCAAGCCCGGTAGCGAAGGCGGGTGGACGAAAAGCTCAACAACTGTAAATCTACCTTACCCAAATTTTATCTTTTTATCTTTTCCGGTGCCTGTGTCTTTTTAAACGAAAGCACAACAGCACTTAGATTTATTATTGTGTCCGCTTAATTAGACGTAAATAAGTATTATTGTATTATCCACAAAAAAATTGAATTATCTAATTCAAAAAGCCATAAATATGAAAGCTTAAACAATCACAGAACGAGAAGAAATTTTACGGGGTCAGACTCTTATTTACCTACTAACTAATTAACATCTAAAATTAACTAATCACCTGCCAAAGTTCAAAAATATCAACGCGTTATTCAGAAATAGACGCAGGCTAGATTTCAATTTATCGGAAAGGAAATTTATGTATTAACATGCCCCTGACATTGATCTGACCGTTCTCTTGAATGTGAATGTGGTATTCTTGGAATTCATGATATTTGGAAATATTACGATAGACGTGTCTGACCTCACTGTTACGTTAGATTCTTTGTTTATCTAAATCTTTATTAGCAAACAGTGTAGATACCGCAACAAATTTTTCAACCGACAAATAGTCTGTACATTTCATGAGACTTGCTATACTGGGCTATGGTTTTCTAGGATAGCGGTGCCGTACTAGAGCGGCCGTAATAAAATGCTGCCTGCACTTTACGCCAGGTATGCGGTTTTTAAGAGAACGCTTAGGGTTTATATCGCCGGTTGTTATTTTGTTCGTTGTCATTGACGAAGACCGTAAAAACTCATTGACGGCCCATGCCGCGAAATATATGTTTGCACCGTATACAGCACAGAGGCTGTAAAGTACTTAGTCAGTTTTTAACGCAAATTTTTAACTTAATAATCATTTTATTCTTATTCTACCTTTTTTTATTTACCTAAATTTCTTTTTTCTGAATATCCAGTACGAAGGCACACCATTTTATCCAGACAATGACAGATTTTGGCGCGTTGTAGAGAAATATAAGGTGAATCAGTTCTACACCGCCCCGACTGCCATACGTGCTCTTATGAAATTCGAGGACAACTTAGTCAGAAAGTAAGTCAAAACAAATCTATGACCAAAGCAGCTCTAAAAATTATTATTTTACAGGCATGATCTGAGCTCATTGAAAGTATTAGGATCGGTGGGTGAACCCATCAACCCAGAAGCTTGGATGTGGTATTATAAACTTGTGGGAAAGGAAAAATGCTCAATAGTGGACACCTTCTGGCAAACAGAAACCGGTGGCCATGTCTTGACTCCCCTACCGGGAGCCACTCCAATGAAACCTGGAGCTGCTGTAAGTATCATTTGGCAAATATTTTCATATTCTATTTTCCAAAACCTTGGAATTCTTGGAGCTTTCTGTCAAACTTAAAAAAGTGGATGTTACTTGTTCCATTCTAGAAAAAAAGTAAATTTAAGAGTACGTAAATATTTGAGAGAAGTTTGTTCCATTAATTCCAATAAAATAATAAGCCAAGTACCTATTCAAAACCAATTATTTTGTCATGATAATCCTTGAATAAGCACCTATTTATCACCACAAAACTGATGGGTGAAGTGATGAAGTGAAATACATTGTTTGGGCAGTTTTGATTTAATTATTATTAAGAATGAACGCGGCAACAAGGCATCTCCGTGGTAGGTACTTTGGCGGAAGAAAGCGAGATTGATAAGCGAATTTGCATTTTTGAAAAGCTTCTCGAATACGTCGGGAAAAGGTGCAATCAATTCGTGACGAGCATAAAGGCGGTTTAAATTATTGTTATATATAGAATAATCCTAGTTGTGACCGGCGGGTTGGTCCTTCGAGGCGGTGGCCGTTTTTTTGGGTGGTTGTAGCAATTGCACTTATCCTAGTTCTTCCTTCTTCTCCCCTTCCCCCTCATTACCAGAGTGCAGGAATAAGAGCAACTACGGGAGAACCGGGACTTCTAAAGGAAAACGTGAGTACCTAATTCATGCAATTAAATTTCCTTATTAAATAACAGATGGTAATCTCCTCAAATTATAATCGGAGGAAACATTTGGTTCCATTCGAGTCGGATTTCTAGCGACCTAGTCTCTATTATGTATTGTAGATAGATTTGAGTGATTACATTTGTTGTTTATTGATGCGGTATTTTCGGATTTGGAAATTAATATTTGCTACATCGGGCGGTTAACGGCGATAATAATTGCGATAGTGCGAGGGAAAAAAAACGCATCACCTGAATTCGGTTTAAATTTAATTTTCGGAGTATAGCGGTATCAGCGGTGTTGTCGGATGCTACAAATCATCGGGATTTGTAGTTATTTTTTGAGTGTATAATTTTTTTCAATTTGTCACAACTAGGGGATATTTGATTTATTCGGATTAATGAGCGGTAATCAATTCGTCGTCGCGGTGGTATTTAAAAATAAATTGGTAAATTACGGTTGATTTATCATAAAGCGGAGATGGTACATGTTGCAAGCGGATTTATTAATTATTAATTAGTTACATGCCTCCAAAGGGATTTTGGAAAACTGTTTGTATATGCAATATTGATTGTTTTTAAGGGATTTAATTAATAAGTTGGGATACAGCAATAGTTAATCTTTTGATAGAGCATTTTTTATCCTCAGTATAGAATTGGTTGTGTATAGGTAGATTAGAGCAGGTTTATGCAGCTTAAAAATGACATCGGCGGAGAGGGAGTTTAAAATGCTCACGGCAAAGAAAGAATCGTTGTTTGGGATCTTACAGGATCTTTATGAAATGTCAAAGGATTTGCAGAAAGAACAGGTTCGAACGCAGTTTCGGACGTTATATTTGAGTTTAGAGTCTACTAAAGAGTCGCTTCATACAGTCTTAGACGCAATTAATAGACTAGGGTTCGATTTGAAAGAAAACTATAAGCCGGATTATAAATTACTGAGGACTATTAGTGAGATGAGTTGTTATATTGAACGGGCGGCACGGGAGTTGGAAGTAACTCCAAAGGAGGAGGTAAAAACGGATACAAGCACGAGAGGCGGTGACCTTGGTAGGTTACCACCTTTGCCAAAAATTGATCTGCCGGAATTTTCGGGAGAAATACGGCAATGGGAAACCTTTCATTCGCTATACAAAAGTCTCATTCATAATAATAGGTCTTTGACGGATCTGGATAAGATGCATTATTTAATAGGGTGTCTTAAAGGAGCGGCTTTGGGAGTTTGTGCAGGCATTTCGTTGACGGGCGAAAATTATGAAATTGTTTATAAGGCTCTTCTAGATAAATATGAGAACAAACGATATCTGGCAAATAGTTATTTGCAACAAATTATGGATTTTAGGCCGTTCAATAATGAATCAGAGAAAAATTTAAACCAGTTTTTGGAAAGGTTCGATGTCGCGGTGTCGGCTCTGAAAAATATGACTATTCCAGATTTATCAGATTTTATTTTCTTATACATAGGGTTAACAAAGTTGGATAACGATACAATGAGGGCATTTGAAGCTGATCATAGGGCCACGGAGATCCCTGCTTATTCGGATTTAATAACATTTCTAAAAAGTCAGTCCAGAATTTTGCATGTTAATAAACCTCCTAACTCTTCGGCTAGCAAAGGGCTACGGAGTCTCATTGTTAGGGAAGGAAGCAGTTACAAATATAATAAATGTGTGTTTTGTCAGAGAGAAGGACACTATGTGGGTAGATGTGACAGATTCAAAAATTTGTCCCCCTTTAAACGATATGAGGCTGTCAAAAATTCGAACTGGTGTTATAACTGTTTGTCCGCCAATCATGGGGTTAGATTTTGTCCTTCAGATAAGGGATGTTCGGTTTGTGCTAAAAAACATCACGTTCTCTTGCATGCGGGGAAGAGACAGGGTTCGGATTTCGGAGGTGAGACCAAAAGTGAGGTTAACAAAAATTCGACGAACGAGGAAGGTGATACACAGAGGCAAAGCACTCTGGAGACCTATTTATGTTCCACTCGCACAAATGTAGACAGGCAGATGTCAGTTGGAATTTCCTTGCTTTCTACGGTGGTAGTAACTGTTGTCAATAGTCAGGTTCCGGGTAGTACAGCGCGGTTTATCTTGGATTCCGGCAGTCAGGCGAATTTGTTGACGGTGGAATGTTGTAGGAAATTGGGATTAAAAATTAGGAGGAATTACTCGTCGATAAAAGGGTTAGGTGGTATTCAGCAAGCGGTGCGTGGGATGACCACATTCTCGATCGCCTCACGTCATGATACAAGCAAAGTTTTCCAGGTTGACGCATTTTTGGTAGATAGAATAACAGACAAGTTACCAAGGGCGCAGATAGATGTGCGCGCAATTTCGGGCCTATCGGGGGTCACTTTGGCGGATGATAATTTCGATAAACCGGGAGAAGTTCATGGTATAATCGGTGTCGAAATTTTTGCGATGATTCTCGGGAAAAATCGCATAGGCGGAGGGTTGTATTCTCCGATAGCGGTGGAGACTGCCTTTGGATATGTGGTGATGGGAAAGGCGCCGGGCCTTTCGTTTTCACCATCGGTATTATTTTCACGGGAAGAGCTGTCCATCGAACAGCTTATAAAGCAATTTTGGGAAGTAGAACAGGTGCCAAATAAATCGCTGGTAAATCCGGCAGAGGTAGAGTGCGAGAAAATTTATCTCGACACTTATACAAGAGACAAAGAAGGTCGATTTACGGTGGCTTTGCCATTTAGAATCACGCCAAAGAGTTTGGGTGACTCTAGGGGCAGCGCTCAGTGCCGGTTGCTTTCGCTAGAAAGGAGATTGGCCAAAGATCTGAATTTACGGAAAGAATATAATAAAGTTATGAAAGATTTTCTAGATCAGGGGCATATGGGACTAGTGAAAGATTTTTGCAGGAACGATATGTCATATTACCTTGCCCATCATCCGGTTGTTAAATTAAGCAGCCAGACTACGCCGGTACGGGTTGTTCTGGATGCAAGCGCACCTTCTGATAATGACGTAGCCTTAAACGATATATTGCACGGCGGTCCAAAATTGCAAACGGATATGATTACACTACTGTTGAACTTTAGGTTATTTAGGGTAGCAATGACGGCGGATATTAAACAAATGTATAGACAAATTAAGGTTGCAACCGAAAATTGGCGGTTTCAGAGGTTGCTATGGCGGTTTGATCCACGGGAAGAAATTCAGACTTACGAGATACGGGTGGTTGCGTTCGGGCTAAAATCATCCCCATATTTAGCTCTACGCACGGTTAAACAATTAATTGCGGAGGAAAAGAATAACTACCCAATGGCGGCGAAGTTTGCCTCCCGGGATCTCTATATGGATGATTACTGTTGTAGATTGAATACAGAAAATGAGAGTATTCGGCTATATGATGAATCGGTGAATTTATTTAAAGCGGGTTGTTTTGATCTTGTAAAATGGGCCTCTAATTCGGATCGAGTGCTCAAGAATATTCCGACGGAGAATCAATTGTCAGAAACGGTAGTTTTTGAATCAGATCATACGAAAATTTTAGGTATTCAGTGGGATCCAGGAAACGATTTTCTAAGTTTCAGGGTAAAGATTCCCGAAGCGAAATGCACGAAAAGAACAATTTTATCTGCGGTGGCGCAGTGCTATGATCCCCTGGGATTATTAGCTCCTTTTATCTTGCTCTTGAAAGGTTTAATCAAAGAGCTTTGGTTGTTAGGATTAGATTGGGATGAAGAACCTTCGGGAAAGGTTCTAAACACTTGGCAGACGTTACGATCGGAATGGGGAGATCTGGTAAACTTTAAGGTTCCTCGACATATCGGAGCGACGGAACAACAGCCAGTTATGATATTGGCATTTGCGGACGCCAGTATCACGGGATACGGAGCGGTCGTCTATTTGAGAACGTTAAGTTCACAGGAAAATAGAGGAATTAAAGTGCAACTAGTTTGCGCGAAGTCCAAGGTTAGTTCAATTAAATCCTTGACAGTTCCACGTTTGGAACTCTTGGCAGCAGTGCTTTTATCAAAGTTAGTCAAGCATGTTATAGAAGCCTATGGCGAGCGGATATTAATTTCGAAAGTTCTAGCATTTTCGGATTCATCAACGGTGATCAGCTGGTTGGGGGCACCTTATATAAAAGAAATATTTGTGGCCAATCGCATCGCGACAATCAAGGATAACTTGCCTGACTCGTTTTGGCATCATATAGATGGCAAAGGAAATCCAGCGAACTGTTTATCCCGCGGACTTACCCCTAAACAATTGCTGAATCATCCCATATGGCTTGGCGGTCCTCCGTGGATTAAATTGGAGGAAAGTGAGTGGCCAATAGTTCATGCAGACTCGAGCAATGATGAACATAGTTTAAAACTTGACATTAAACAAGTTTTTGTGGCGAAGGAGGAATGTGATATGTTTTCACATCCTTTGTTAGAGTTGATTGAACGGACTTCGTCATGGTATAGGATACTACGCATAACGGTATATATTTTGCGTTGGAGAAAGGTAATTCCGAGGGATAGAATTATCTCCGCAAAGGATCTCCAACAGGCGGAGAGGATTTTAATCAAATTGGTTCAACTTAAACATTTCAGGACCGAAATGTTGTTGTTAGAAGCGCACAAAAATTGTAGCGCGAAATTACGAAAGTTGCATCCCTTTATGAAGGAGGGGTTGCTTAGGGTCGGGGGAAGAATAGGCAATGCGAATTTGGGATTCTCGAGTAGGCATCCCATAATATTACCGGCTAAGGAGCGGCTGATTGATTATCATCATAAGATTAATTTACATACCGGTCCTCACTTATTGGAGGCATTATTGCGGCAGAAATATTGGATTTTGGGTGGGCGAACGATGATAAGAAGCAGAGTCCACAAATGTAACCGTTGTTTTCGATTAAAACCCAGAACTTTACAGCCCTTGATGGCAGACTTACCGGCGGTGAGAGTTCAAGAAGCACGGGCATTCGAGAATACCGGGGTAGATTATTTTGGACCTCTTAAAATCACCTTGGGAAAGCGGAAAAACGCTCCAGTGCATAAGGCGTATGTGAGCTTATTTATTTGTATGGCTGTCAAAGCCATTCATTTGGAACTTGTGAGTTCTTTGTCCACGGCACATTTTCTACAGGCGTTCAAGAGATTTATTTCAAGGAGGGGACCTATCAAAACTCTGCATTCGGATCAAGGCACCACCTTTGTGGGGGCTAAGACAGTTCTCAAAGAAATCAACGAGTTTTTAAATTCGTCGGATTATGTGAAGGCGATGGAAGTGGAACTCGGAACAAATGGGATAGAATGGCGGTTCAATACTCCTAGGGCACCTCATCAAGGTGGATTGTGGGAAAGTAATGTGAAATCGGTGAAAAATCACATTTATCGTGTTATTGGGGATCAATTACTCACGTTTGAGGAGTTAAGTACTTTGTTGACGCAGGTTGAAGCCTTATTGAATTCTAGACCGTTGTGTCAATTGTCTTCAGATGCAACGGCCCCGGAGGCGTTGACCCCGTCACATTTTTTGACTTTGACCCCCTTACGAGGTTTTCCCTCGGAGGATGTTAGTAACTTGTCGATAGGTCGACTCGATAGGTTTCAGTTAATCGACCGGATGGTCCAGGATTTTTGGAAGAGATGGAAGTTAGAATATTTGACGAGCTTACAAATGCGTAAAAATGGAATAAAGTGTCGACAAATGTGTCTGTTGGCACGCTGGTCATTTTGAAAATGGATAATTCTCCTCCGTTACATTGGCCGTTGGGGGTGGTGACAGACGTCCATGCCGGGAAGGATGGAGTTGTTCGGAATGTCACCCTAAAAACGGCGAAGGGCACATTCACCCGTCCAGTGGTAAAACAGTGCCCTTTACCCACTCAGTAGGGGTAATGTTGTTTATTCGGGTTAGAATGATTTTGTTTTCTTTTTGGGTTATGTTGGATATGGGTAGAGTTAGGATTAGAGAGTACTTAGGGGTTTGTTGTATCCCGGGTTATTGATATTTCAAGGGATACATGTTATAGTTATTATTGGCCATGTAAGCTGAAAATAAAACAGTTTTTCAGGGTCGGGGGTATGTTTGGGCAGTTTTGATTTAATTATTATTAAGAATGAACGCGGCAACAAGGCATCTCCGTGGTAGGTACTTTGGCGGAAGAAAGCGAGATTGATAAGCGAATTTGCATTTTTGAAAAGCTTCTCGAATACGTCGGGAAAAGGTGCAATCAATTCGTGACGAGCATAAAGGCGGTTTAAATTATTGTTATATATAGAATAATCCTAGTTGTGACCGGCGGGTTGGTCCTTCGAGGCGGTGGCCGTTTTTTTGGGTGGTTGTAGCAATTGCACTTATCCTAGTTCTTCCTTCTTCTCCCCTTCCCCCTCATTACCAGAGTGCAGGAATAAGAGCAACTACGGGAGAACCGGGACTTCTAAAGGAAAACGTGAGTACCTAATTCATGCAATTAAATTTCCTTATTAAATAACAGATGGTAATCTCCTCAAATTATAATCGGAGGAAACATACATAAAATTTACATAACCAGACTCCATCCATCATTCGCACGATCAATTCTCACACTCCACTATTTCCACTTCGACCCAAATTGCTTTTATTCTTTTTCCCGTGGCAAGTAATAATAAAATTCCAGTTTTAATGCCGCGTTGCATTCCAGGCGTGTCCATTCTTCGGCGTGCAGCCCGTCCTTCTGGACGAGTCCGGCAAGGAAATCAAGGGCGAGGGCGAGGGATATCTTGTGTTCTCACGACCTTGGCCTGGCATCATGAGGACTCTCTACAACAACCACGATCGATACGAGACCACCTACTTCTCCAAATTCCCCGGATACTACTGCACTGGCGACGGTAAGCCCCAGACAAATATCTGAGTTTCAATTAATCAAGATCTACTAAGCTGATTAGTTCTTTATTTAGAACTAGCTATCCTACTCGATCAATCGCTCACACGTGGAATTTGTATTATAAGTTTTTCAATCAACGAAGCAATTTTAAGAGGAATAATCTTAAACTTAACCAGATATTGTAGCTATGAGTCGCGGAAAACTACATGAGGATGGGATTACAAGTTCTGGAGTTATAGGCGAACATACATGATAGAAAGGTAGACAATAGAATACGATCTGGATATTAATAAACGATTAAATAATCAGTTAGGCAAATTTAGGCGCAGCTGTTATATTAGATGGTGCCGTGACTAGTATGGGGGCTAGTATAAGGTTTGTAGAAACAGAGCACTTCTACTGGTTTTGCTTGTTACAAAGTTTGGATTGTTCATTCTGCATTGTGCTTACTTCTTTAAGCTTTGGTTTTTATAAAAAAAACCTTTGAAAAAAAAACTTTGGCGGTGATGGTCGGTCAAGACGACCCTTTCTCCAGATTGTCTAGTTTTTGTCCAAACTATTGAATCATTTCCATGTGTTGCTGATATCTTTAAAAGCCGTTGAGGAAGTTGCAAAATAGTCGTGTTACTGTTGCGCATTGGTTAAGGGAAATTGATGTGGTATGACATGTTATTGCTGCTGGTTAGGTTACTGATGGGTAACTTCCTCAGAGGAGTTGAAGAGCTGCAACAATGTAGTTCTCTGGTCATCAACATCATCATTTTGCGGTAACTCAACGATTTCTTCTTGCAGTCACCTCAGTAGCAGCGAATGCCGTTAAAGTTTTGAAGTTAGTGACTTCAAAACTTTAACGGCATTCTTTCCTGCCGTTAAAGGGTGCAGGCTTTCCTGTACTTTGATAATGCTCTAAATTTTACAGTAGCAAACACAAACAGTGAGAATTCTCCAGGGTCCAGTCAGCCATTTCTCTGGGGTTTGATCTTGATTTGATTGATCAAAGCTCCATCCAATCCGGAATCGTCGTTTTCCTGGAATCGCAGGTGTTTTCCTGGTGGTCTTCTTTTATCTATTCTGCTTTCATTCTCTTTCAAGAAAAATCGTTCTTTGGGACACCCACCTTCCTGAAAGCAGTAGCTTAGACACCTGCTCCTTCCAAGAAGATCTCTCTGCCAACTTTTGATTGCCTTTTCTGATAACAATTTTGCAGTCTTTTCCAGATATTAAAATCAGTCAGATTAATAATGGATTTTGAAAAACTTTGTGGCGGAAACGTGTTGTCAGGGTGCTTCTTGCGAAAACCAGTTCGCCAGTCTTTGCAAACAATTTTTTTTCTACATTTTGGGCGATATTTTAGCGCGACTCTAAATTTGAACCTATAAAAAAAAAGTAAACAATAAGAAATAAATTATGGAAACATTTCAAGACAAACTGATTCTTTCAGGGGCACGTCGCGACGCCGACGGCTACCTCTGGATAACCGGCCGCGTGGACGACATGCTCAACGTGTCCGGCCACCTGATGTCCACCGCTGAAGTGGAATCGGTCCTGACCGAGCACCCGGGAGTCTCGGAGGCGGCGGTCGTCGCCAAACCGCACCCGGTCAAGGGCGAATGCTTGTACTGCTTCATCACCACCAACGACAAAACGTCTTTCAACGACCAGCTCCTCCAGGAGCTCAAGCAGCTGGTGCGCGGCCGGATAGGCCCGTTCGCGCAGCCGGACGTGATCCAGGACGCGCCCGCGCTGCCCAAGACCAGATCCGGGAAGATCATGCGGAGGATTCTCAGGAAAGTGGCTGTGAATGACAGGGATGTGGGTGATGTAAGCACCCTCGCCGATAGTTCCGTGGTGGAGCAGCTGTTTAATAATAGGCCTAAGAATGCTTAATTTGTATCGAGGTGAGATATATCGCGTTGTAGTTCATGTGTGATGTACGTTTAGTTAAATCGCTTGAATTGAGTGGACTATAGATTGATTCCATTAATTCTGTCACATTTGGTTCTGTTAAGAAGCGTAGATATAAGAATATAATTATTGATGTTATATTAATGGAATAGTTGTTGTTTAACAGGGTTGAATTTGACAGTTAGTTGCGTTCTATACTCTCAAGACTAGTGATCTAAAAGTTAAGTTAGTTTTCAAGCGCACTTTGTTATCATGTTATTATTATTTATTGAAGTCCATTCCATTTCCTTTTTTTTATTTGTTAAGCTCTAACGTGGTTACCGGGAATTTTTATCTACTTTTTCTCGTTTTCCTGTACAATTCGTTAGGTACTCGGTTCATATACATAATTATATCGTAATTATTATTGTCAGCCAAATCAAGCCTTTGTGATGACAGGACGTCCCATTTTTGTTGCAAATAATGCTCCATATTGTAATAGCCAACCTTTGAAGTTTTTTGGGCGCGAATATTGTGCTCACATTCCTTCACTCATTACTTCCTTGACAATTACTCTTTCTAAAGAGAGAGAAACCTAAACTAAGACATTTCTTTCAACTATACTTAATAGTTTATTGCGCGCAACTAAACCGGGACGCACTGTATAAATAAGTAATATGAGGGTACACGAATATATAATATATAATACATTATAATAGGTACATAATATAAGTATATAAACTATAATATATGAGCCAAATGCAAATAATGATTTAATGATAACAATAAAGAGGCTCTTTATTACCATTGTTATGTATTATAATCATCGTTAAATAACTCGTTATTTTAAAATTTACTGAAGCCAGGTAGCCTCTATGCAACCAAAATTACATGACATAATGCAGCAGTAGGAGGTAATGGTCTGGCTTCAGTTTAGAATTTGCATTTACTGATGCGGCATTTTTTTTTAATGTCAACCATTTCATTGCTGCGATCTAAGCTGAGAGAGAACACCTTGTTTCCAAGAAAGCTCTAAACTGCCATAAAACTACTTTTCACCATCTATAATCTGGCAGTTTTAAATTTCTTATTAAGGAACGAATTGTTCAAATTATGATACAAAGGAATGATTGTTCAAATTAAGGTGGGCTATGAAAATTTAGAAACTTTATAAAATGAAAGACAAGAATTATTATTGTTAATTTGTCTTCCTTTATTTTTTTATTTATGACTTATGTGGATATTCATCAAAGCTCAAAATAAAATTATGGGATTAAACTTTAGCATCTTTGACAGCTGATTTGACTGAAATGAGATTTCAAAATGATCCGATTTTAATACCGACATAAATAATTCTGCTCTAGCCTACATTAATTTAAAAAATCATCAACAATGCAGACTCGGATATAAATTATTATATTTTTTAAGCAAATTTATGAATGTTACAAAGCAATTATTATTGTTGTTACCTACTAAAATGTAATAATTGATTACGGCTTCATATAATAATTGAGCAACACCTGTAGAGTTGATTAGCGTGTAACTGAAGTAGCTAGAGCTCGTTTGAATAAGGTATCAAAAAATATTTTTGAAAAACGAGAGGGGCACTGCTATAGTTGTAGACAGAGATGGAAAATGGTCTCATATTTAAGATGCACCTTTGTGAAATATGAAATGGTTATTGTCAAAAATTGTGTCCACGTCTGTGGTAAGTTGTAGAGCTAAGTGCTATGCTGCAAAGGACACCTGTTGCTTTTGTGCATTTTGTAGGTATTTTGATCGTTAATTTATATATAACTGTTGTGTATTTTTTTATTATTTTGTGAGAGGCTGTGAATTTTAGAGCCTTCGAAAAACATATCATCCATGCATTTATTTAATATTTATTGCCTTTTTAATTGGAGTTATATATTTTATGTAAATATTAGGAATTAATATATAATATTGTATGAATATTATTTAATGAAAATATATAAATTATTATATTGTTTTTGTTATTAATTTATTATTTTATTATTTTTTGTTTCTCGTTCTTTCCTTGCTTTTAAAAACAAAAATATGAAAAAAAAAAGACAAGAAATGCTTAGGTTTTAATATGCATTGCAACAATAATGAACGATCTGCTTGACGAAACTCGCTACAAAAAAATAAAGATGAATTATAATACAGGGTGTTCTACAAGCTCTATGACAAACTTTGACAGATGGTAGGTTGCTTGATTTTAAACATATTTTTTTTAATAAACATGGGTTCGATTCGTTTTTGTTTAGAAGTTACAAGCATTTAACCTTTATTAACAATCAACAATAAAAATTTAAATTAAATGATAATCATAAAACTTAAGACTATAAAAATTGTTCGAAATGTCCACCCTCAGCTTGAATGCAAGCCTCACATCGACGAACTAAAGATTCGGTCACTCGAAGAATGAGATTTGGATCATTTCTTATTTGGTTAGCTGCATCTTGAATTCTTTCAAGTAACTGCTGATGGGTAGCGATTTCAACATGGTAGACCAGCTGCTTCATGTGTCCCCATAAATAAAAATCCAGAGGATTCAGATCGGGAGAACGAGGTGGCCATGATATTGGACCTCCTTGACCTATCCATTTATTCGGGAAATGTTGATTTAGCCAAGCAGCAACTTGTCTTCCTCTATGTGGTGGTGCACCGTCATGCTGATACCACATATTTTGAATAATATTGAGTTGCACGTCATCAATAAACTCTAAAAGGTCGTGTTCTATAAGAAATGTCTATTACGATTCTTTAAATGCTTGTAACTTCTAAACAAAAACGAATCGGACCCATGTTTATTAAAAAAAAATATGTTTAAAATCAAGCAACCTACCATCTGTCAAAGTTTGTCATAGAGCTTGTAGAACACTCTGTATAATTAACTAAAGTAGAACACTTTACTCTTGCAACCTAGTAAAAAACAATTTTAGTGTTCTTTTTCAACATCATCAACATTTTTTTACCATTCATTTTTGAACATATAATTAAAAGACCTTTCAAATGATGTACATATTATCACAACCCCTTGCTATTTCCATTTAAATATTTAAGGCCTGAAAGTACAATTCGAGAGGGGTTGAATTTAGGAATGAAATTGTAGGGTGCAGACTGTGATTTCAGAATCCTAAATCGACATGTTTTTTACAAATATGCGCAATAATTGAGATACTGAATTTATTCCATTTGGCTGTTACACGCTGTATAAGCAACTTCAACTACAACTTTTTCTCACACATAAGAAACAACTTCCGACACCTCTTTAACTTCAAATTCTCACAAAGAAATCCGACGATAAGAAACTACAAGTCACCGAAAAATCCGCTCTAATTGAGAAACTAAATTTCAAGCTAAATATATTCCAATTGGCTGTTCAACACTGTATAAGCAACTTCAACTAACTGTAACTGTAACTGTAACTAACTGTAAACATACTCGCATACAGATAACCAAAGAAACAACTTCCGACACCTCTTTGACTTCAAATTCTCACAAAGAAATCCGACGATAAGAAACTGAAACTACAAGTCACCATAAAAAATCCGCTCTAATTGAGAAACTAAATTTATTCCAGTTGACTGTTTCAAACGTTATAAACAACTTCAACTACAACTTTTCTCACAGAGATAACTGAAGAAACAACTTTCTCATCACCTCTTCAACTTCAAATTCTTCTCACATAGAAATCTGATGACAATAACAAAATACAAGTCACCATAAAAAACAGACTCTAATTGAGAAACTAAATTTATTCCTGTTGACTGTTTCAAACGTTATAAACAACTTCAACTACAACTTTTCTCACAGAGATAACTGAAGAAACAACTTTCTCATCACCTCTTCAACTTCAAATTCTTCTCGCATAGAAATCTGACGACAATAACAAAATACAAGTCACCATAAAAAACAGACTCTAATTGAGAAACTAAATTTATTCCTGTTGACTGTTTCAAACGTTATAAACAACTTCAACTACAACTTTTCTCACAGAGATAACTGAAGAAACTACTTTCTCATCACCTCTTCAACTTAAAATTCTTCTCACATAGAAATCTGAGGACAATAACAAAATACAAGTCACCATAAAAAACAGACTCTAATTGAGAAACTAAATTTATTCCTGTTGACTGTTTCAAACGTTATAAACAACTTCAACTACAACTTTTCTCACAGAGATAACTGAAGAAACAACTTTCTCATCACCTCTTCAACTTCAAATTCTTCTCACATAGAAATCTGACGACAATAACAAAATACAAGTCACCATAAAAAACAGACTCTAATTGAGAAACTAAATTTATTCCTGTTGACTGTTTCAAACGTTATAAACAACTTCAACTACAACTTTTCTCACAGAGATAACTGAAGAAACAACTTTCTCATCACCTCTTCAACTTCAAATTCTTCTCGCATAGAAATCTGACGACAATAACAAAATAAAAGTCACCATAAAAACAGACTCTAATTGAGAAACTAAATTTATTCCTGTTGACTGTTTCAAACGTTATAAACAACTTCAACTACAACTTTTCTCACAGAGATAACTGAAGAAACAACTTTCTCATCACCTCTTCAACTTCAAATTCTTCTCACATAGAAATCTGACGACAATAACAAAATACAAGTCACCATAAAAAACAGACTCTAATTGAGAAACTAAATTTATTCCTGTTGACTGTTTCAAACGTTATAAACAACTTCAACTACAAACTAAATTTATTCCTGTTGACTGTTTCAAACGTTATAAACAACTTCAACTACAACTTTTCTCACAGAGATAACTGAAGAAACAACTTTCTCATCACCTCTTCAACTTCAAATTCTTCTCGCATAGAAATCTGACGACAATAACAAAATACAAGTCACCATAAAAAACAGACTCTAATCGAGAAACTAAATTTATTCCTGTTGACTGTTTCAAACGTTATAAACAACTTCAACTACAACTTTTCTCACAGAGATAACTGAAGAAACAACTTTCTCATCACCTCTTCAACTTCAAATTCTTCTCGCATAGAAATCTGACGACAATAACAAAATACAAGTCACCATAAAAAACAGACTCTAATTGAGAAACTAAATTTATTCCTGTTGACTGTTTCAAACGTTATAAACAACTTCAACTACAACTTTTCTCACAGAGATAACTGAAGAAACAACTTTCTCATCACCTCTTCAACTTCAAATTCTTCTCACATAGAAATCTGACGACAATAACAAAATACAAGTCTGTACCTAATTAGGCATAGAAAAATGTACCTAATTAGGCATAGATTGTAAACTAGAATTAACCAAAAATAAACCGAGCCATACAGAAACAATAGAAAAAAAAACTGAATGGCACCTACCTGGTGTCCGGGTCGTACGGAGCTTGACTGGATGAGTGTTTTCTGGAGTCTCTAGTATTCTGGCGGGATGATTTCATAGACACAAATTTCGGAATAGGTAATCTAATGAGTAATGACACTTTGACTAACGATAGGCGAGAGATTTTTCGAATGTAATGATTTTCGAATGCAAAATGATGATGTGCCGGGTTGAGTCTCCGCCGAGAGGCCTTCTTCCTCTTCTTTTCATGAGGAGCGGGGATATCTCCTCTTATCTTCTCGGCGCCATTCGGAGATCGAATCTGTATGGCTTTTGATTTACCGCGAATTTACGAATTTAATATTCAAAGAAATAAACAATACTAATTGCCTGTACATTTTCCGCCCACTAAAACGAATGTTTTATAATCCCAAAGAAACTATAATTAAAATATTTCAATATTAGAGAAAACCCAAAAAAAAAAATATATATCATCCTAAAGAAACATAAACAAAAGATTAATGATAAGTGATTCAAAGAGTTTACTGTGATTGCAAGGGCAAAGGACACAATTTCACTACCGGACGCTTGAGGAGGCCGGTTTGTGTTCGAACTGTGGCTACGCGAACTTGCTTGTCTTGACCGGGATGTACAGCCACTATCCTAGCCAGTGTCCAATTCAATGGAGATCTGGTTTCATCTTTTATTAAGACCAAAGTACCCAGTTTTATTTCGGTAGATGGCTGTGTCCATTTTGAACGCTGTTGCAGGGTATGCAAATATTCCGTCTTCCAGCGTTTCCAAAAATCTGAATGAAGACGTTGAACTAACTGCCAACGTGACAAAGTATTTAATTTTAAATGGGAGAGGTCTGGGTCAGGACAAGAATTCAAAGCCTCCATGGTCAAGAAATGACCTGGAGTTAGAGAGGACAAATCGTTCGGATCTGAGCTTTGCTCACAAAGCGGTCGCGAGTTCAACAACGCTTCTATCTGGGCCAAAAGTGTGGAAAGCTCTTCGAATGTTAAAATTTGGTTTCCTATAACCCGATACAAATGAGATTTCACCGACTTGACTCCGGCTTCACTCAAGCCATTAAAGTGGGGAGCAGCGGGTGGATTGAAATGCCAATTTATTTTTAACCTTTCCGAAGCTAACCTTGATAGTTCCTGCAGTTGCCGATTGGCTCCTTGGAAATTTGTTCCGCAATCGCTAAGAATCTGAGAGCAAGTGCCGCGTCGGGCTACAAATCGCCGCAAAGCTGCAATGAAGGCGTCGGCGGTCAAATCAGACACAAGCTCTATATGCAAAGCTTTCGTGGCACAACATACAAAAATACACACATAAGCTTTAAGTACTTTGGCACCGCGAAGTCTGCTCATGGTAATATTTAGGGGTCCAGCGTAGTCTAAAGTTACGTGCGAGAAACATTTCAATTGGGAAGCTCGAAATGAGGGTAAATCACCCATGTAGGGAGTATAGGTCTTAGGTTTCACACGGAAGCATTTCAGACATCTTGACAGCACCTTTTGAATGGCTCTACGAGCCGACAGGATCCAAAACTGCTGTCGCAGTAGATACTGCACAGTATTTACTCCCGGATGCAAATTTTCTCGATGAATCTGTTCGATTAGCATCTCTGTGAATCGATGAGTACGAGGTAAGAGTAGAGGATGTTTGGTCTCGAATGGAAGCTCCGCATTACGTAGGCGTCCGCCCACTCTGACGAAACCTTCTTTATCTAAGAACAAAGCGAGCTTGCGAAGTGGCTTTGGTAGAAGTTGATTGTTTTTGATTTGCGATATTATATCACAAAAAGATTGTTCTTGAACTCTTTTGACAAGAACTAACATGGATTTTTGCAATTCCAAAGAAGAGAGAGAGGACGAATGACGATCAATTGCGTTTCGAACGTTATACGCGAATCGAAGACAATAAGAAACGATTCGTTGAATCTTTGATAGGCTAGAAATTCGATCCAGCAAATGGTCGAGAAAATGATCTTCCATCACTATAGAAAGGACTACCGGCTTTTCTTCGAGACGAACCGCAACTAATTCATCGTCCTTGGTAGGAATTCTTTTGAATTTCTCTTCAGGAATCATTGAAGACATCCAAGCGGGACCTTTAAACCACAAGGGATGTGTCAATAGATTTCCTGGTGTCAAACCGCGACTGGCACAGTCTGCCGGATTTTCTAAGGAAGCTACGTGGTACCAAGGGACGTTCGGGATCGTCTCTTGAATATGGCTTACCCGGTTAGCGACAAAGGTCTTCCAAAGATGTGGTGAAGATGCTATCCATGCTAAGACCACCTGCGAGTCCGAAAAAGCGAAAGATTCGTGTATGGTAACTAATGAAGAATAGGTTCGAATGACAAAATCAAGTAAGTCTGCTAGGAGCGCGGCTCCCAACAACTCGAGTCTAGGTAACGATATCGTGCGAAGTGGTGCGACTTTCGACTTTCCGGCTACCAAGGAAACTTTGACTATGTTTCCCGGAGCCTCTATGCGTAGGTATACTGCGGCTGCATAACCTTTTTCGGATGCATCACAGAACCCAAAAAGTTGACAGCGTTGCATATTATTACTAAAGGAGTGGCGAGGCAGCGATATATGCGAAAGACATGAGAGTTCACTTTGAAAATTGGTCCAAAGATCTAAAATAGCTTGTGAAGGAAGTTCGTCCCAATTCACTCCCGAAATCCACAGCCTCTGCATTATGTGCTTAGCTAGGAAGGTCACCGGAGACAAAAATCCTAACGGATCATAGATTCTGGCGATTTCAGAAAGGATATTGCGTTTAGTGCAGGGCTTGTTAGCAGGGTGACATGAATATGAAAATGAATCAGAAGATGGGTTCCACTGCAAACCTAATACCTTGATCGAAGTAGGTTCCTCCTTATCAAGGGAAACCGGCATTTGACAATCCGTGGGGGATAACCCTGAGAGAAATTGTGGGCAGTTGCTTGCCCATTTCCTGAGTTCAAAGCCTCCGGATTTTAGTAGGGCAATTAAATCCTGCTTCAAAGATAAGGCACCATCTACAGTGGAGCTTCCAGCACAAATGTCATCCATAAAGATGTTATCGCGAAGAACTTTTGCCGCCTCTGGATATTTCTCATTTTCACGAGTTGCCAGCTCTTTTATAGTGCGAATGGCTAAATATGGACTGGAACTAACGCCGAAGGTAACACAGTTTAACTCATATTCCTGAATTGGCTGGTCGGGACTAAAACGCCAAAGTAATCGTTGGAACTTTCTATGATTTGTATTCACAAGAATCTGCAAATACATTTGTTTTATATCGGCTAAGAATACTACATGATGAAATCTAAACCTGAGTAAGACCTCCAAAATATCGCTCTGCAGCTTAGGGCCCGTTAGAAGGACATCGTTCAGACTTAAGCCCTTGGATCCCTTAGCAGAAGCATTAAAAACCACCCGAAGCTTGGTAGTTGCTTTACTAGGATTAACGACACAAAGATGCGGAAGATAACTTGCCTCTGAAGGTCTGGGAGTACCCTCTAAGATCAATGACATGTGACCATTCTTTAAATAGTCCCTCATAAAATCGTCATACTGAAGTTTTAAATCCGGACGTTTTCTAAGTTTCGATTCTAATGACAATAGACAACGGTGAGCTAATGTGTAAGTGTCTCCTAAATTTGGATTCTCATAGCGAAAAGGTAAATCAACGATAAAACGATCAGAACTGTCACGAACGGTAGTGTTTTGATATATGTTTTCACATTTTTGATCTTCAGGAGATTTATAAACTTTTGGCGCAATGGCCTCCAGTTCCCAAAATTTTCGAATGGTGGAATCAAGTGAGGGTTCGAAGGAAGTGAAATAAGTCTCTACTGTTACAGGGGTGGAGCAAATGTCTTGAGTTTTCCCTAGCAAAACCCAACCGAAGACCGTCTCGAAAGCACTTGGCTGACCATCCTGTCCTATGACACGCCCCGATTTGAGAATTTTTGCATAGACGTCGGCCCCGAATAACATATCGACAGGAGCGGGGACGTGGAACGATTCATCGCCCAGTTTTAGATTAGAAATATGGGACCAATTTTTCGGGTTTATTTTAACTGCTGGCATGTCGGAACATACTTTTGGTAAGACCAAAGCCTCGACTGAAAATGTAGGTAAATTTTCTCCAACTGGTTTAATACAACAAGTTGATACGCCTTTGGCGATAGACGAAGACTGATTCAAGCCTAGGATGGATACAGAGTGTCCATGCTTAGGTAATCCTAATCGACTTAAACATCTCTGGCTAATGAAGTTCGCCTGACTAGCAGAATCCAAAACAGCTCTAACCCTTTGGTAGTTTCCCCAAGCATCCAAAACTTCCACCGTTGTGGTAGACAAAAGAATAGTTTTATGAGGTCTAGAATTCGATAAAGACGTACAACCGCAATTAACATTCGAGCTATTTTGAGGTATAACGTTCTGATTCAAATTTTGAGCTACATTTTGGTAGGTACCTTGAGACACACTTGGAGGTGCTCCTTGATGTGCTTGCTGAACAAAGCTAGGTTGTGATTGTTGAACAAAGCTAGGTTGTGCTTGCTGAACAAAGCTAGGTTTCTGCGAAGATTTATTATTCGAACGATAAGAATCAGATGGTTGCGATAAATGCACCATAGTGTGGTGCCGATAGCGGCAAATTCGACAGTTATATGTTGAGGGGCAATCTTTTAATAGGTGATTGAATCGAAGACAATTTAAACAAGCATTCTGTTGCTTGAGATATGCGTAACGATCGCTTGGATTCTTAGAAATGAATACAGGGCACTGTGACAATGGATGTGAATGATTACTACAAAGTCTGCATTTACTGATTTCCGTAAAGTCTTGTGTTGTCTTAGATAATGAACTATTTGTAACGAAGTTTGAATTTTGCAGATGCTTAGTATACGGCTGAGCATTAGTATTGGCAACAAAGGCTGAAGCAAATTGGGAACTTTGATGACCCGAGTTATTTCTTAAATTAGCTGACGAAGAATAGGGTTGATATTTAGAAGTTTTACTAATAGGATTAGTATGCGAGGGCATGTATTGAAGAGACTCCAAAGCTTTACATCGGTTCGTCAAAAAATCTTTCAGATTTACAAACGTCGGAAGATCGACTCTACTGTATTCTACTTCGAATGTAGTTCTTGTATCGTTATCTAGCTTTTGTAGTAAAATATTGAATAGAACAAAACACCAATGCTTCACAGGAAATTTTAAGTTTTCCAAAGCTGATATATTTTCTGAAAATGTGTCTAGGAGATTTCTCAAATCTTTTCCCGAACTAGTTTTCAAGGCCGGTGCTTTGGTGATGGTATTCCAATAAGATGTAGCTAAAATGCGTTTGTTTTGATAACGATCTAACAAAGTTTGAAAAGCTATACTGTAATTTGAATCAAGCGTAGGAATAGACCTTAAAATATTCAATGGTTCGCCTTCCAAAAACGAAACAAGGTACTGAAATCTCTGAATATTAGTCAGCGAGGCATTTTCATGAACTAATGAACGATAAATATCGTAAAATGTGGGCCATTTACGAAGATCTCCATTGAAAACTGGCACAGTAAGTTTGGGTAACCTAACTTCTCTATTACTACTCTCACGAACTAGGTTTGATTCTACCACAGCTTGTGTTGCACAGATTTCCATAAACAAAGCTTTAGTTAAATAATAATATTTATCGGTATCTCTCCTAACAACGTCATGTGCCGCAAAGTCTTCATCGGTTTCTATCAGGCCTACAATCTGATTATGAATTTCTTTAAATTCTTCATATGTCGCTTCCAAATGATCGTATGATGCTTTAAAAAGATTTACTTGAGTCTGATCGGTTTTCGCCTTCAGGCCCCAATTATAAGTTTCTACTATACGGGTTACAAAGACTTTTCGGTTCTTACTAAGATTTTTAATGGTCATTTTGAAACTATTTATTTATTTATTTATTAGAATCAGCTAATGAAATAGTTACTAATAAACAAAGACTTAATTTTGAAAAATTTTCAAAGTTGTAGGAATATTACTTCAATTATTGAAAAACGGATACTTAGTATAAGTAATAATTTATGCTAAATTTTATTTAATTCCTATTGTACCTATTAAATAACAGTTCCACCCTGAATCAATTTTCATAGATTTATTAATAATGAACAACTAAAGATAATAAACTAAAGAATTATTGAATTATTTTATTCTCTGCGAAAGTAAATTAAATGATAACGAGTACACCGGCGAGGTCTGATAACACTTTCCAGCCGATCTGCCCGTCGAACGATTTGAAACCGGTAGGTAGGTATATTTTTATGTGAATTCTAATAATGATTTACGAATAGCGAATTTTTCACATCGAATGAATTGATTAATTATTAATTTTAACTACTTTGCTGGTAGAAATATGGGTCGAAGGACCAGAAAATGTACCTAATTAGGCATAGATTGTAAACTAGAATTAACCAAAAATAAACCGAGCCATACAGAAACAATAGAAAAAAAAACTGAATGGCACCTACCTGGTGTCCGGGTCGTACGGAGCTTGACTGGATGAGTGTTTTCTGGAGTCACTAGTATTCTGGCGGGATGATTTCATAGACACAAATTTCGGAATAGGTAATCTAATGAGTAATGACACTTTGACTAACGATAGGCGAGAGATTTTTCGAATGTAATGATTTTCGAATGCAAAATGATGATGTGCCGGGTTGAGTCTCCGCCGAGAGGCCTTCTTCCTCTTCTTTTCATGAGGAGCGGGGATATCTCCTCTTATCTTCTCGGCGCCATTCGGAGATCGAACCTGTATGGCTTTTGATTTACCGCGAATTTACGAATTTAATATTCAAAGAAATAAACAATACTAATTGCCTGTACAAAGTCACCATAAAAAACAGACTCTAATTGAGAAACTAAATTTATTCCTGTTGACTGTTTCAAACGTTATAAACAACTTCAACTACAGCTTTTCCACAGAGATAACTGAAGAAACTACTTTCTCATCACCTCTTCAACTTCAAATTCTTCTCGCATAGAAATCTGACGACAATAACAAAATACAAGTCACCATAAAAAACAGACTCTAATTGAGAAACTAAATTTATTCCTGTTGACTGTTTCAAACGTTATAAACAACTTCAACTACAACTTTTCTCACAGAGATAACTGAAGAAACAACTTTCTCATCACCTCTTCAACTTCAAATTCTTCTCGCATAGAAATCTGACGACAATAACAAAATACAAGTCACCATAAAAAACAGACTCTAATTGAGAAACTAAATTTATTCCTGTTGACTGTTTCAAACGTTATAAACAACTTCAACTACAACTTTTCTCACAGAGATAACTGAAGAAACAACTTTCTCATCACCTCTTCAACTTCAAATTCTTCTCACATAGAAATCTGACGACAATAACAAAATACAAGTCACCATAAAAAACAGACTCTAATTGAGAAACTAAATTTATTCCTGTTGACTGTTTCAAACGTTATAAACAACTTCAACTACAACTTTTCTCACAGAGATAACTGAAGAAACAACTTTCTCATCACCTCTTCAACTTCAAATTCTTCTCGCATAGAAATCTGACGACAATAACAAAATAAAAGTCACCATAAAAACAGACTCTAATTGAGAAACTAAATTTATTCCCGTTGACTGTTTCAAACGTTATAAACAACTTCAACTACAACTTTTCTCACAGAGATAACTGAAGAAACAACTTTCTCATCACCTCTTCAACTTCAAATTCTTCTCGCATAGAAATCTGACGACAATAACAAAATACAAGTCACCATAAAAAACAGACTCTAATTGAGAAATTAAATTTATTCCTGTTGACTGTTTCAAACGTTATAAACAACTTCAACTACAACTTTTCTCACAGAGATAACTGAAGAAACAACTTTCTCATCACCTCTTCAACTTCAAATTCTTCTCGCATAGAAATCTGACGACAATAACAAAATACAAGTCACCATAAAAAACAGACTCTAATTGAGAAACTAAATTTATTCCTGTTGACTGTTTCAAACGTTATAAACAACTTCAACAACAACTTTTCTCACAGAGATAACTGAAGAAACAACTTTCTCATCACCTCTTCAACTTCAAATTCTTCTCGCATAGAAATCTGACGACAATAACAAAATACAAGTCACCATAAAAAACAGACTCTAATTGAGAAACTAAATTTATTCCTGTTGACTGTTTCAAACGTTATAAACAACTTCAACTACAACTTTTCTCACAGAGATAACTGAAGAACCAACTTTCTCATCACCTCTTCAACTTCAAATTCTTCTCACATAGAAATCTGACGACAATAACAAAATACAAGTCACCATAAAAAACAGACTCTAATTGAGAAACTAAATTTATTCCTGTTGACTGTTTCAAACGTTATAAACAACTTCAACTACAACTTTTCTCACAGAGATAACTGAAGAAACAACTTTCTCATCACCTCTTCAACTTCAAATTCTTCTCACATAGAAATCTGACGACAATAACAAAATACAAGTCACCATAAAAAACAGACTCTAATTTAGAAACTAAATTTATTCCTGGTGACTGTTTCAAACGTTATAAACAACTTCAACTACAACTTTTCTCACAGAGATAACTGAAGAAACAACTTTCTCATCACCTCATCAACTTCAAATTCGTCTCACATAGAAATCTGACGACAACAACAAAATACAAGTCACCATAAAAAACAGACTCTAATTTAGAAACTAAATTTATTCCTGGTGACTATTTCAAACGTTATAAACAACTTCAACTACAACTTTTCTCACAGAGATAACTGAAGAAACAACTTTCTTATCACCTCTTCAACTTCAAATTCGTCTCACATAGAAATCTGACGACAATAACAAAATACAAGTCACCATAAAAAACAGACTCTAATTGAGAAACTAAATTTATTCCTGTTGACTGTTTCAAACGTTATAAACAACTTCAACTACAACTTTTCTCACAGAGATAACTGAAGAAACAACTTTCTCATCACCTCTTCAACTCCAAATTCTTCTCACATAGAAATCTGACGACAACAACAAAATACAAGTCACCATAAAAAACAGACTCTAATTTAGAAACTAAATTTATTCCTGGTGACTATTTCAAACGTTATAAACAACTTCAACTACAACTTTTCTCACAGAGATAACTGAAGAACCAACTTTCTCATCACCTCTTCAACTTCAAATTCTTCTCACATAGAAATCTGACGACAATAACAAAATACAAGTCACCATAAAAAACAGACTCTAATTGAGAAACTAAATTTATTCCTGTTGACTGTTTCAAACGTTATAAACAACTTCAACTACAACTTTTCTCACAGAGATAACTGAAGAAACAACTTTCTCATCACCTCTTCAACTTCAAATTCTTCTCACATAGAAATCTGACGACAATAACAAAATACAAGTCACCATAAAAAACAGACTCTAATTTAGAAACTAAATTTATTCCTGGTGACTGTTTCAAACGTTATAAACAACTTCAACTACAACTTTTCTCACAGAGATAACTGAAGAAACAACTTTCTCATCACCTCATCAACTTCAAATTCGTCTCACATAGAAATCTGACGACAACAACAAAATACAAGTCACCATAAAAAACAGACTCTAATTTAGAAACTAAATTTATTCCTGGTGACTATTTCAAACGTTATAAACAACTTCAACTACAACTTTTCTCACAGAGATAACTGAAGAAACAACTTTCTTATCACCTCTTCAACTTCAAATTCGTCTCACATAGAAATCTGACGACAATAACAAAATACAAGTCACCATAAAAAACAGACTCTAATTGAGAAACTAAATTTATTCCTGTTGACTGTTTCAAACGTTATAAACAACTTCAACTACAACTTTTCTCACAGAGATAACTGAAGAAACAACTTTCTCATCACCTCTTCAACTCCAAATTCTTCTCACATAGAAATCTGACGACAACAACAAAATACAAGTCACCATAAAAAACAGACTCTAATTTAGAAACTAAATTTATTCCTGGTGACTATTTCAAACGTTATAAACAACTTCAACTACAACTTTTCTCACAGAGATAACTGAAGAACCAACTTTCTCATCACCTCTTCAACTTCAAATTCTTCTCACATAGAAATCTGACGACAATAACAAAATACAAGTCACCATAAAAAACAGACTCTAATTGAGAAACTAAATTTATTCCTGTTGACTGTTTCAAACGTTATAAACAACTTCAACTACAACTTTTCTCACAGAGATAACTGAAGAAACAACTTTCTCATCACCTCTTCAACTTCAAATTCTTCTCACATAGAAATCTGACGACAATAACAAAATACAAGTCACCATAAAAAACAGACTCTAATTTAGAAACTAAATTTATTCCTGGTGACTGTTTCAAACGTTATAAACAACTTCAACTACAACTTTTCTCACAGAGATAACTGAAGAAACAACTTTCTCATCACCTCATCAACTTCAAATTCGTCTCACATAGAAATCTGACGACAACAACAAAATACAAGTCACCATAAAAAACAGACTCTAATTTAGAAACTAAATTTATTCCTGGTGACTATTTCAAACGTTATAAACAACTTCAACTACAACTTTTCTCACAGAGATAACTGAAGAAACAACTTTCTCTTCAACTTCAAATTCTTCTCACATAGAAATCTGACGACAATAACAAAATACAAGTCACCATAAAAAACATTGAAACTAAATTTATTCCAGTTGACTGTTCCACACTCGATAAACAACTTCAACTACAACTTTTCTCACACAGAGATAACTGAAGAAACAACTTTCAACACCTCTTTAACTTCAAAATTCTTCTCACATAGAAATCTGATGACAATAACAAAATACAAGTCACCATAAAAAAAACCGCTCACCTAATTATAAACAAAGAAGCCTCTCCTATCGCCTTTTGCAACACCACATTTGTCTAGCCAGTCAGTATTGAAATGACTGATTCAATTAACTCTAGAACATCCTACAACCTTCGAAAAATTTCTACTTACTCTATTTTTGATGAGAAGGGAACTGGAAACTTCAAAATATTTGATACACACATTTTTTTAGAGAATGTTGATAAATAAAATGAATTACTATTGCTGCTTGTAAAATAATGACCTTAATTTAAATTTTTTAAGAAATATCTGATCTTATTCAAATTTCCACTAAATTATTTGAGTAAGATAAGTATAAGAATTATAAATACGGTGGAGCCCTTACCACCACATGGTGGAGGAATTACACCCACCCCTCACCTCAACACCACCACCACATAGTGGAGATAACACCTCTAACATGTGGCGGTAAAAGTAATTTATCATAGTTCCCTGGTTAATAAATCTGATTAGATAACCACTTGAATTAAAAATTAATAAACTATTTGGAATAAGTCCCATTTTTACACCAGCAGTTTGTTTATATGAATCACTCTAGATAAAAAACCCATTAAATAACTGTTAGGCAGACAAAATTGAAGAATCCAAGATATAAATATATTTTTTACTAGGTAGGTATAACAAAATAATCCATTTTTTAAATATAATAATCCAATAATTATTAAAGTAAAGGAACATTTCTTCTCGATATAATCATGTATTAAATTACGTACAATTAACTCAAAAAACATCACCCTCTTTCCTGAATGAAACTTCTCGAAAAGTAGTAGTTTCTCCAACTAGACTAGACATCCGCATCTCTAGGCTGTGGGTAATATTGCACCAATTGTTTTGATAACTCGTCCGCGAGCTCCTGCGTACTAGCAGCTAATATTCGACGAGACATCCGATCAAATGGTCCTCCAGAGGGGTCTATCACAACACCCCCGGCTTCCTTGACTAGTAATTCACCGGCCGCTATGTCCCAGACGTGCATCCCGAACTCGTAGTAAGCATCGACGGCTCCTGAAGCCAGCATCGCTAAGTCAGATGCCCCTGAACCCAAACAACGAAATCTGAAATAAAAAATATAAAAATTAACACAAAAATAATGTTTTATTTTTAAACATGTATGTTATCAATGAGTTACTAAGGTACTAGGTAAGTCTTAGATTCAGCAATGATGAACAAGGCAAACACCCTGAATATGTAATAATGTGTCTAACCATAAACTTAACTAATAATAAAAAAAGTGCCTAACCATAAAGAAATATACTTCTAAATCTCAAGTTTTACTTGTAGAGAGAAGATCGTTTAGAAGATCGTTAGAACGAACTGCAAGAACTATTAGAAAGAGCTACGCTTCAGAGATCAGAGAAGAGCAAACATGTAGTTTCAACATCATGGAGCACCTCCACATTTTGGTGAAAACGTCAGAATATACCTGAACAACAAAAAAGGTCCAGTTCTCTAGACAGAAGACACCATGCTTTAGAAGAACAAACAAATTAAATTAAACAAGAACAAATATTCACATGCCAAATTATGATTCTCTATGAAGATATTTCCGCAATGATCTTAGGGGATTCCTGTCAGATCTTATTATTCCAATTTAAATTTAAAAAAATTAAAATCTAATACATTACCCGTGCGTTTGAGTTGACAATTTCTTAAAATTGACAAACACTGCTTCCATCTTTTTCGGTTCTCTGCTGCTCCCAAACTCACTGGCCACCAATGCTTCTTCAAGTTTTGTTTTGCCCGATACTTTGATTGGCACGTCATTCAAGAAAGCTCCACAACCACGTTTAGCCGAGTACAGCTGGTTCATTCCCGGGTTGTAAATAATGGCAACTTCTGGGATCTTCTTTACGTATAGAGCAACGGAAATGCAGGAAAACGGAAAGCTGTGTATAAAATTCATGGTGCCATCGATGGGATCGATCACCCACGTGGGTTTGTCGGTTAGATCACAAGGAGCACCGCTGGAAACCATTTCTTCGCCGATAAATTCGTGATCGGGAAATTGGCTTTTTAATCCATCGACGATGAGGTTTTCGACTTCTTGGTCGCTGTTGGTAACGAAGTCTATGGCGTTTGATTTTGTGTCGATGGTTTTACTTTCATGTATTCTAGACAGAATAAGCTGCAAAGCAAAGTGGAAATAATGACGTTAGTGTAAGCAAAGAAAAAGATAATGAGTGACTAATACACTTAGATCCTTTTAATCATGTTAACAAATAAAAAAAGAGCCTTTGGCAAATGTTTCTTCAACTGTTTGGTACAGCCAGATTCTAGCCTGTGTGTGGAATGGCCACACCAGGGCCACACACAGGCTAACACTTCAAAAGACATGTGCATGCATTTCCTTCCCTCATTAAAGATATGAGGAAAAATTGGGTTTTCCAAAATTGGGTGAACTATCAGAAATCTTTGTTTTTACAGTTTTATTTTTTATTAGAGATGCAATCTCAGACATAAATTTTTCCAAAGCCTACTAACATAAATTGTAAGGATGTTATTTGAATTTACTCGCAGAATACTAATTAAAAATAAATTCTAGTCATGCATTAGCTTTGATGTTAGTGTGACTGGCATGCCACTAGAATGAAATTTTTTAAACCAATTAAATAGAAAATATAAAAGTTGGTAAATTTACCTCTCCAGCTTTTTTGGTGTAATTCAGTGCGGTATTATAGAAGATTTGGGTCTCGTTTATAATTGTATTCATGGCTCCTATCAATTTAAAAAAATTATAAGTAATGTAAGATGTAAGTACACACTAAGTACCTATTTCAAATTTGATTCAAAAACCAAAGAATACAAATAGTGAAAGTAATTTTCAAATTTATAGACAAAACACACCACAACTGAGTTGAGTTTGTTCATAAAGCATCATATTTCATATCATAATCATAAACATACACAAACAAAAAGCAAACACTAAAGGTAAGTAAAAGGTAACCAAAACACAAAAGTACAAAACATAAAACAAAACATAAACAAAGATAATCAGAGTCTTGGTTTTGGATTTGGACTCTGTTTTGGTTTGATGGTTTGGTCCTTCTCCTTGAATCCGTGGGTCAATAGAGCCAGCTAAAGGCACAAGTGTCAAAGGCCATTAAAGAGACAAAGAAGAAGAACCCGTTAGTCTTCTTCTTCTATTGTACTGTAACTTGCTCTTGGTCTCGACTCTCGAGGCATCTATCCTTAGAATACAAAACATCCGGAAGGACTGTGATGCCAATTATTGACATGTGGTGGTGACTGGTGGGTGATTGGTGAACCTGAACACCACGGAAACCGCCTGTGGAACTCCATTATTTTGCACTTTGGGTATTTTAATTTACTGATTTATTGTTCATTGCGTTCGATGTTTCTATCTTATTTTAAATAACTTCATTTGTATGCCATACTGGAGAAATGTTGAGTCCGCCGTTTCCAAGCTCCTGCTGGCTGTGATTTGTGGGTACAGTTTGATGTTTTTTGTGACTACCACATAAGACGCCGACAGTGATGACGTCAGTCGGCGGGGCCAACGGCTAGCAGGGTTCCATACAAACAAACGTTGTTTACATGTTTGACGTTTACAGGTTTGCCAGCTCTGATGGAAGTTGTCTCGTCAAACATCAAAGCTCTAAATGAGGTCTCTCATTAGTAGAACTTCAAAAGTGCTGCAAATGTGATGGCATTTTATACCCTTAGGACAACAACTATACTGCTTTTCCCAATGAGATAATCATCTTTCAATTCAATCTGTAAATTAAAAAAACAATTAACCCATTGCCACTACCTGCTGAATTTGCTAGCAGGATATTCTTACCTCAACGCCATTAGGTTGTGTTTTTCATGCTGGCGGGTACTGTTCCACGAATTATTTTAAGTTCCGCCTCGAACTCCATTCTCTCAACATTGCAAGATTCCACAGCATTTTCACCTTTGGAAAATGCTTTGGTTTCTTCGTAAAACAAACTGAGGATAAACTTGGAATTTTACGGGAACATTCCAAATCAAACCACCCAATCAATAAATAAATACCGACAGACGTACCTACTATAAACTATAACTAAAGTAACTGAAAACTGAACTGCCTAATTTTAACTAAACTATAATATTCAGTATTTAGTCACTAATGGCATCATTGGCATCACTAATATGGCAAATACGCTAAAATAATAATACCGGACACTCCTATACCTATAGCATTGCAACAGGTTGCGTCCTAGGGAACCTGCATTACCGTTTTACTAGGGTAGCGCATTCACTTTTTGACGTTTACTAAACACGGTTATGTTTGAACAGCTGGATGTCATATTTTTGGCACATTTGGTCACAGGCGTAGGTATCAAGTGGAAAAAAGCGAAGTTTGAAAAATGAAACAAAATAATAACACGAACAGAATTCGAGGGATCCTCTTTGCAGTGGGTATTAAAAACATAATTACGGGTTTATAGGATCACGAAGCTACAGACTTTAGTATTAGGTATAATTTTTATCTCGATATCTAATGTAGTTTACTGATAAAAAGCGTCTTGGTAGACACACGAACGGCAGCGTGATCTTAGTATCCATCCATACTACTGATCCTTAAAAATAAGATTCATCAAGATGTAATAAAACCTACCTGACCAACTTTCAGGAATACGAAAATTCTGAGTCCCGTCGTGTATTTTCTGCAATCATAACTGATGTCTGCTGGGGCTGGATGCATTTTTTGTTCAGAAGATCCTAGTAACAGGTAAGTATTATTGATAGAGGACTATAATAATGAGTTTAAAATATTAATAAAGTTATACCTTTAGGCAACGCGAAAGTCCACTTTTTATTGTTAAAACATCTTCTAACGCATCAAAAGTTTACCATTTTTATAAAAGACGCAGATTTAATAACAAATAATTATGTGAATTTTTAGACAGTTGCACGTTCATGGAAAATCTGACGTTTATGAAGTCAAATTTGACATTCCCAACTTTTTTCCCAACTTTTTGTGAGAATGAGAATGCGCTACCCTAGTAAAGCGGTAATACAGGTTCCCTATTGCGTCCACTTTAGCAGCGCCGCCAAGCATGAACTGGGGCCACTAAAAATTAAATTTGGTGAAACATAGCGGGAGTTTTAAATATCAACGCTGAATAGAAAAGCTCTTAAAATTAATTAGACGGAATAGACGGAGGAAATTGGGACGAAGAATTATAATACAACAATAAACAACAAAGTTTTCAATATGTTTATTATATTAACAATAATCACTACTATTACACACAATATTATTAATATCTTTAGGTAGGCATATTTCAAAAAGATTGAATCGCTATATACCTAAGTGTGAGCCTTTTATTTGCCGCAATTCCAATAATGTGCTTCCTTGCAGTTTTAAAGGTCTATTATTTGCTGGATTAAAAAAAATTTCCTCTTTGAAATGATCAGTACAAAATAATATGGTGAGAAATCGGCTTCGACACTCCACACTTTTTCAAAATTTCGTCACTCATCGATGTTATTATAACCTATTGCTTGTTCCTATTTCCATCAGCATAGTTATAAAATATTAATAAGTTTATTTACGCGTCTTCTAAAGTTAACTTTATACATAATTCTTTATTCCTGCTTGGAACACCGTGGAAAGATCTGAACATGCTTAACAATCCATAGTCGGAGCAACCGCACACAGCACACAGCACATATTTTCCAGACATAATACCTATGTTCACTTTAATACAGCGGTACATTATAAATGCCTATTTAACTCTGCGTACCCAACAAAATTATCCGCTGATATAATGCTTTGAGAGTAACTTTAAATTGAAATTATACTTGAAACTAAAACGTTCAATTACTAATGACAAATTATTAATAATTATGATTGACTGCAGCTGTCAAAAACCGTAAAAAGTTACCTAACTTTGAATTTAAAAACAGCTTTAGTGTCCCCAGTTCCTGCATGAGGGCGCTGTAAAAATGGACGGAGGTTTTGAGAGGAAGTGTCCGGTATTAATATTTTAAGGTATTTGCTAATATTGGCTTCACTAATCACTTCAATGGCAATGGCGATTGGTGACTGGCGGAGGCGGGGATGAAAACATCACGTCAAACTTCAGGAAAAAACACGACAACTGACAACAATGACCACGTGAAGGGTTTGTTTGTATCGAACCAGAATCACTTAGCCCCGCCCTACTGTGATGCCACACTAACGGCGTCTATAGACGCCGTCAGTGTGACGTCACAGGGCGGAGCTAAGTGGTTCTGGTTCCATACAAACAAACCCTTCACGTGGTCATTGTTGTCAGTTGTCGTGTTTTTCCTGAAGTTTGACGTGATGTTTTCACCCCGCCACTACCAGTCGCCAATCTCCATTGACATCGAAGTGATTAGTGAAGCCATTACTGAAGTCATTAGTGATGCCAATGATGCCATTACTGATGCCATTAGTGAATGAATAATGAATATTTTAGTTTAGTTAAAATTGGCATCAGTTCAGTTCAGTTACTTATTTAGTTATAGTTTATAGTACGTCTGTCGGTATTTATTTATTGATAGGGTGCATGGTTTGATTTGGATGTTCCCGTCAAATTCCAAGTTTATCCTCAGTTTGTTTTACGAAGAAACCAAAGCATTTTCCAAAGGTGAAAATGCTGTGGAATCTGGCCATATTCAGAGAATGGAGTTCGAGGCGGAACTTAAAATAATTCGTGGAACAATACCCGCCAGCATGAAAAACAAAACCTAATAGTGTTGAGGTAAGAATATCCTGCTAGCAAATTCAACAGGTAGTGGCAATGGATTAATTGTGTTTTTTTTTACAGATTGAATTGAAGGATGATTATCTCATTGGGAAAAGTATAGTTGTTGTCCTAAGCCTAAGGGTATAAAATGCCATCACATTTTTGCATCACTTTTGAAGTTCTACTAATGAGAGATCTCATTAGAGCTTTGATGTTTGACGAGACAACTTCCATCAGAACTGGCAAACCTGTAAACGTCAAACCTGTAAACAACGTTTGTTTGTATGGAACCCTGGCCGTTCGCCCCGCCCACTGACGTCATCACTGTCGGCGTCTATTGCGCACGCATATGCATTATGATACAATCGAGGATACAATAAACTAAGGATGTGATATTGCGTATACACCGTTCACATATTAAAAACGCACTAGGAGGACATGAACTTTTGTTTTTAGGTTTACAAAAATGAAAACTCCCCAGATCTTTATTGACAATATCAGCTGATCGAGGTTTTAAAGGTGAAGTAAACACTGACATTTGTCAAATCATTTAAATTGCCTCAGCTGATTAACAGTCATTGTTGTCTAATTGAAATTTTAGTAGGGGATCTAGGATAATTTCTTACTCTGATCAATTTTTCTCAAACTGACAAATAAATTATTAAATTTTTGACATTTTAAATTTCAAAAGAGCAAAATGACGAAAATAATATCTTTAGATGAATAAATCCGTAATAAGAAAGCAACGCCGTGTCCTAGCTGCATCCGGGTAATGCGTTGCATGCGATGCGGGGAACGCACGCAACGCAAACTCGCACGAGAAATTTTGAGTGTGTCCTAACTGAATGCGTGCGGTTCGTGCGAGAAAATGGTTTCCAATCCAACTATTTCTGGTGCAGCTTCAGATTAAATACGCTTTAATTTGGAAACCAGTAGGTTGTTGGAGCTTGAAAGACTTGAAAATCACAAAAAGAAACATGTTACTTAAGAGAAATTAAGAAACAATAAGACGCAAGTAATCTATAGAAATAGGTATAGATTTGATAGATAGATAAATGGAAGGTAGGTTAAATAAAAATAGGTCTACAATAGAAGTTAATAGACCTCATACTTACTTTAAGAACCTAAATTCGAGACATTTTCACATTCCCAGTGTACCTTGACTCTTGTTCTTGTAAAATAGATTACTCTTATTGCACAAAATATTTCGCTTTGGCACAAAGGCAATCGAAATTTAAAAAAAGTTCCTTCCCACCGTAAAAAATCGCAAGATTTTGACAGATGAAAATACTAGAAAATATCATAGGGTCGTATGCTAGAAAATATCATTTGGCGTTGTTAACGTAACACCGATGTCAATCTGACGTTGTTGTTAAAATCAAATCGGTATGCTAGAACGAAATATTAATGATTTGACACTGTTGTTAGGTAACATCATCGTGTTAAAAATGTAACATGAACAATAGCGGCAACGTTGTATATTCGCTGATCACACTGATTACAGGCTAAGAAGAATTCACGAGCTAGATCGAAGCCAAACCGAAGTTCAATTTCGTAACTAATCGGCGATCCGAGATAGTCGAGGTCGATTTTGGTTTCGCGTTGTTAGATGTTGGCTAGTGCCTACTGAACGCATGCGCATCATATATACTGTTGTGTTGTGTTGTAACAAATAATAATAAGAAACAAAGTAAACGTTTCAAAGTAGTAAACATCAAGCAAGAAAAACAATTTAACTAAATAACATTTCCACCAACCCAATTGGTATGTCCATGGTTAAATGTTTTTTTTTAATTTATTTAATTTTATTCTGAATCTAAATGAAAAATACACATCAAGCGGGAAAAGTGATAAATATTTCCCTATTTACTCCGCACTCCGCCCATGGTAAAGTATGTTCACACATTACGTTATTTTTTTCAATCTAAATGTGTCCCTGCTACAGTTACTAGGTACTTTCTGGAAGAAAGATTTTGGAAATTCAAGATCTGATGCCCACCATTGTCAGGTATTCACTTTTTGATTAAGATCTTCTATAATAGAAGGGGTTATAAAATACTTCAAACTGAAATAATTATAGTATAAAATACTAGGTACCTATTTGGTTAATTTTCAATTTATGGAACAAGATTGTTGATATTTAGTTGTGATGACACTGTAAATAAACATAGAAAAAACACTTCACTCTGGAATAATACGGGATTTATTAAAAATCTTCCTAAAATTTGACAGCTAATAATAATTAATCGATTATTGTTGTTATTATTGTAACATGGCCATTTAACATTGACATTCAACTGTTCCTACTCGATTTTTGTTTCTAGCATACCAAATTGGGTGATTTCAGCTTTAACGCCGTTGTCAACATGAAATTTGACATGGCGATGTTAAAGTATTTAACATGGTCACGTGACCATGTCAGAGTGATTTTTAACAACAGTGCCGTTGTTAACAGCGCTGTCAAATGCGAAATTTAGTTTCTAGCATACCACCCTAAATATTTCATTTTAAAACAATGCGTGCGTTGCGGTGTCGTTTTATCGTACGACTTTTGCGGGCAACGCGTCTACTGTGGACACTCCCATTGCTTTGCATGTGTTTTATTTTAATCGTTCACCGCAACGCACGCACGCAACGCAGTCCCCGGATGCAGCTAGGACGCGGCGTAATAAGCGTTAGTGTCGGTAATGCAGGTTCCCTAGACAATATTTTACTACAAAAAATCAACCCCTCCCTCTGTTCATTCTCCATGGATAGAAGAAATTCCAGCAAACGTCAAATGTCACTGTCGAATGTCGATATTGAATAAATAGCTTCGTTCGCGGATACAATCCAGAACCGGTTCGGAATCAGTTTAGAACTATTCCGGATTGTCGTAGAGCGCATGCCTGAGTGCGAACTAGTTCAGGATTTTATTTCACCGCGAACGAAGCAGGGACCGGATGAGAACTCCGAACTGTCAGATGTCAAATAATGATACTTCTAGCCTCTAGCCCGAAGAGTAAGAACTATTAGGAACTAAAAAAATTCCCATTTTAAATTCAAAATTTAACCTAGGTATATAGAGTAAACGCTTTGGGCCTTTGTTTCACAGCATAGTTTAAATTAGTATTAATTATAATACGTCAATAATAATTATATTGGACTAAAAATGTCGGAATCCGAAGGAGGTAAATACTTTGAATATTATGTGCTTAGGTATTATACAATATCTGCTATTGAATATATTTTACAATCCACAAAATTTTAGAACTGGCCGAATTTTTGGTCTTAGCCACTAACCAAGAAGAGGAGAGTCATCAGTGGACTCACCAAAATACTTTGACCTTCCTAGAGCTGTATAAAAACTACCGAGACCAGGTTGGCTCACTAAGGATAAAAAGTTTAAAAAAAATGTTCGAAGAAATTGCCAAAGAAATGCAGTACATCACAAAAACAAAAATATCAGGGGCCAAGTGTGAAAATCGATGGAAGGTCCTCGAAAGGAATTACAAAAAATACATAGACGATAAAAAAAAAAACTGGCAGGGGCAGAAAAGTGTTTGAATACGCGGATGTCATGCACCGTATTTTAGGAAAAAAAACTAACATCCATCCCGTGTTACTTTTATCGTCAGATACGATAAACACACCGAAAGCAATATCAGCAGAGCCGGATGCTGTACTAGAAATGGACATTGAAACAAATATTATAGATAATGAAGTGAACAATGAAAATGTCAGACCAGTAGTAATAAAGAAACAAAAAGCTGTAACTGAAAACAAAAGACTGAAATGTAATATTCTTAGGGAAATCAGAAGTGATAGAAAAGACTATTACAAGAAGAGACTGGATATTGAAGAAAAAAGGCTTGTTGAGAAAAAAAGAAAAAATGATTTATTAGAAAGACACAATGCTTTGTTGGCGACATACTTGGAAAAGCATAGTTACTCACCTACCGTTGATCTCTGATGATAATAATCTTGCCAAATTGTTTGCGTTACCATTGTATTTTTTAATAATTATTATTATTTATTTCATTAGAAATTCAGAATTTAAAAGTTTATTTCTCTAAATAGTTACATCTTAGGTTTAGGTATGTTTATTTAAATATTTAGCTACTTATGATAATAAACAAAACTTCTTATAAATTGTTTTTTGTACAACTGCCATTAAAAGTCACACTTTTAAGGGACAAAACTGACAGTGTTAAAAGTGATTAATTACATAGAAACGTGTTAAAAATACTTTTTCTGCATTACATTCTCTTTTTAAACTACACTTTCTCATGATGAAATCAGACAAAATTATAGGTATATAGTCCGATAAAGTTTAAAAAGTCATACGTATCGATTAAGAATACACATCCTTTTGATTGTTCGATTTATTTTGTTTCCTATACGTGGTTCTCATAGTAACCGGCGTCCAGTTTGTCTAAACACTCCATCCCGCATAAATAAGTATACGTCAACATTGGTTTTGAATGAGAATTAAATGAACAGCACAAAGGATAGAGTGTCATTATGTGAATAAATTTTCTGTAGTTGTCAGTGACTCTCAAACTGACGTAAGCGGTTCAATTCATTGTTTGAATGATTCCTTCAATAATTTACGCTCGTTCACAACTTGACATTCAACTGTCTGACATTTTCTGGTGAAATTAAAAATATTAATTCGGACGGTTAGTGTGACGTCACATCTGACTTTTTAAGCTTAATCGTACCATAATAAGATTTTTTCATATTCTTTTTATTACTGGCAAACATATTAATAAAAAACAAGTACCTAGTCAAGAACACAAAACAATAATAATTGTTCAGAAATTGCAATTAATAATAATTAATATAGCGTCTTTTTTATAAAAAAGGTAAAAGTGTAATTGAATTTCTTCAATCGTTTTAACCTACCTAAACTTAGAAATAATTAACGAAATTTCTGAACAAATTTTAATAGATTCCATCAGAATCATAAACAAACACATTTATTCCTAAAATTAATGTTCTTTAATTATTATTATTTATGTTACAATTTTTAATATTTATGTCATTTTTTTTTATTGATCGATATGCTGTGTATTAATGCAACCCAAGTTAAATGGGCGGTCCACTTAATTCAATAAAATTTTTCTCTCTATACACTCATTTGTTAGTAACCATAGCATCGACAACGGTTGCTATGCGTAGTATACTTGTACTATCTGAATATTTTAAAATGCAATTTGATGTTGACTGTCATTCTAAATTCATCAATTTTATCATCAAAACAGAGCAGTTTTACAAAAACCATTGTATGATATTCGTCTTAAAAGTGATATTATTTTGATCGTGAAAATTGTTCAATTCGCTCTGCTACGCTTCGCTCATTTCACAATAAACCTTTTCACTCACAAGTCACAACATAAAACTTCACTTTTAACACTAATATCATAAATAACTATTTTGAAACTATACTGTGAAAATATTAATAAAGCTGGGTTTATACAAGTTGAATTTTGCAGTAGTTCTAGCCCCAATTTTAAAAGTAATTTAGTTTTTACATTAGCATTAATTTGGTGTTTATAATACAAATATACAGGGTGACTCCCCTATGATGGAAAGCTTGATTACACCTACACCATTAAAGATATTGAAATGAACCAAAAAGTGTTGTAAATGGGACGGTAAAGTGCAGTTTGTAAAATTATTTTCAGATTCACAGGATGGCCCAATATCGCTGTACGCCATACACCTTCTATATTATTACATCTTCAGATCATTTGAAAAAAGTAAAAAAGAATGGTTTGTAAAGTAAAAGTTTGTAACGAGTGATTTATGAGTTTATAAACAAATGAAATTCACGATTTTCCATTTTCAAAGCAGCTTTTCTTAAAAACAGCTCAAGATGCGAGGAAAACTGCTTACATGTCCCTATCTTAATTTTTCATTTGGTATCCTATTATGTAGCTGAAATTTTTATACCGGGCGATAAAAAGAATCAATTTTTTTACCACTCTGTATAAAAATTTCATCCATCCAATAGGATACCGCTTGAAAAGTTAAGATAGGGACATGTAAGCAGTTTTCCCATATCTCGAGCCGTTTTCAATATAAGCTGGCTTGAAAATGGAAAATCGCGATTTTCATTTGTTTATAACTCATAAATCGCTCATTACAAACTTCAACTATACAAACCATTCTTTTTGACTTTTCCAAACAATATGAAAATGTAATAATATAGAGGATGTCCTATTTAAAATAACAAAGTTGTATGGCGTACAGCGATATTGGGCCACCTGTATATCTCAAAATAATTTTACAAACTGCACTTTACCCTCCCATTTACAGCACTTTTTGGTTCATTTCGATATCGTTAATGGTGTAGGTGTAATCGAGCTTTCCATCTTAGGGGACTCACCCTTACGTATTAAGGTTTATACAGCATGTTCTTAATTGACAAGTTGATATTTTTCCGTGTCATTTATGAAAAATAATAATTATTAAAAATAAATTTAGGTAGGTACTTATTGTTTAATTCTTCTGAATATTTATTTTGAATAATTTGGCTATTATTACTTTAATTTAATTATTTACACATAATTGTCTCTCATAATGACAAATATAATAATTATGACCTATGAGCATTGGCATTAAGACTAAAATTGAAGCTAAATTACGCCCGAGTTGAAAATTGGGAACTGTAAACGCTAATACTGAAATGCTACATTTGAACTTAATCTTAGCAGCTTAATCCTAAATTTTCGGTTAAAAAAAGCCGTATAAGCCCAGCTTTATTATTCACTGCAATACAAACTGCAAATTATTCATAACTTCTTCTCGAACTGCCACACCACGTCTGTCATCCAGATCTGGTTGTCCTTCATTTTGCAACTCTATGTCTTCGTGAGGAGCTATTGCTTGTTCGCCTACATCTAAATGAACATCTAGTGAGATATTATGCACATGCTCGTATAAAATGAACAATGCATTCGATATCTTTAATCTTTACATGGTAAAGTTGTCGAAATTTTTGTTTCATAATTCCGAAACAGTGTTCGATTATGTATCTGTTTTTGGACAGTACATAATTAAAATTTCTTTGACGTCTGGTCAAACGTCCATTATCCCTAAATGGAGTCAACAAATTCCTTAAGCAAGGATAGCCACTATCGCCTAAAATGTATAAGTCTCCACAACGTTCAGGCAAGGTGGCATTCAACGGTGAACTTCGAAAAACCCGGCTATCGTGCACCGACCCAGGGTATCCCACAAAGATATCCCGAATTCTTCGTCGGTGGTCACATACCACTTGAACCTAAAACAGAATTATAAATAAGACATGTAGTTCATTACTTTTATAAAAACAAGATTTGAAAAAGCGTGTATTATTCTTATTTGTTTACAAGTGAGTAGGTACTTATAATTTATCAATTTAATGGACGATATTTATAAAAAAAAAACATGGAAATGATTACCTGAATTGAATAAAAATGTTTCCGATTTAAATATGAGTCAGGATCTTCTGCAGGTTTATCTATTTTTATGTGTGTGCCATCAATAATCCCAACGACACCAGGGAAATTGTTATTTCTGAAATGTGTTTCAATTTCTACTTTCTCCAAATCATTTGGCCACTGTATTACCCCTGGAGATAGATTGCTCAGAAAATATGTAACTCTTCGTACAATTTTGAATAACGTGCTTTTCGTTACATGGAATCTATCGGCAACATCTCTAAATGAAGCTGCTTCATTTGCGGAAAACCACAAAAAAACAGTGATGTATTTCAGTGGTGTAACCTTCTCTGAATCGCCTTCCTGCGTTTTATAGTACTCAGAATTAGCAAATCGATCTGCTAACTCTTCAGTTTTTTGACGTGTTAATCGAAAATGCTCTATATATTGTTCTTCGCTAAACTCGGGCACCACTTCTTCAAAATAAGCTCGACTCTTGGGAACAGCAACCAATTCTAGCAAGTCTTCCATGTCCTCATCACTGGATGATAAATGGTCCGACATGGTACAATCAAAATATATCTATAAAAAAAACAGCCATTTGAAGTTGAACATCAACAAGATTAAGATCATTAACTTACTTTATACCTACTAGATTGTCCTGCAAATCAAAGTTTAACTGAATTTGCTGTCGCTCGGTACCGTTCAAAATTTTACTTTACACCTTGTTACACTAATAATTAGTTACACAGTTAAATTACCACAAAAAAATGTTAAATTATATTATGAGCCATGTGCCAGGCAGCGTGCCCACGCCACCACAGAATAGTAGTTGGGCTTTTTTAATCACTATTTTATTGTTTATCGTTTATAGTTTAAATTTAACACTACAACACAGTGTAAAACACCACTAAAACACAGTTTCTACAGCGGCAAGTTATAGTTAACTCAAACTAAACTTGGAACGCAATTAAAATCAATAAGCAATTATGACGAAGTATCAACTGTCTGCAACTGGCAAACACGATGCGATGCGGGATGCGATGATGACATGACGCGGTACTCGTACTCCCCTCTCCGAGTTATTACGGACGGCGGACGGCGCAACCTATAACCTATCCCTTTACTACTTGCGTTCTGACTAACTTTTAATTGACATCAGCGCATGAGCAGCCGAACCGAACTTCTAGTTCCAGCAAAATCCCAGAACTGCTAGAATCGGTTCTGAACCGATAATGAACCGGTTCGATGAGTACCGCGAACGCAGAACTGTTAATCAGCAGAACTAAAAATTCAGAATTTATGCACCGCGAACGCCGCTTTTCACACTGCGCATACGCAATAGTTCCGAACCGGTTCTGGATTGTATCCGCGAACGAAGCTAATAGCACAGAATTATATTCTGTGTAAATAAATAGCACTTTAAGAATAAGATTCTTTCTTAAGAACCAACGAACCAAGAATAATTAATTAAAAAATAAATAGTTTAATAGTGTATTATTATTTAATCTTTAATCATCCAGCAATAGTCGCATTTTCATTTCAAAGAAAAGTGTGTAACTTTATAGTTAACATCATGAGTTTAAATGAGGGCAATAATTATTATCCTCGGGTTCAACATCAGCAGGAGGTGGAGAAAATAATCATAAAAACGGAATACTCAGATGATGATGATCAGTTCATGGAGTCCGAGGAGGAGCAGGACTTCTTGCTACTCAACTCGGCGAAGTTGAAGTGTGAAGATGAACAAAACGAGGACGCTGGTTGCGGGGAGGCACCTGTTCCTATAAAACAAGAACTCGAAGGCTCATCGACGTCGACCTTGAAAGAAGAGATCGACTTCGAGGACCACAAACCCGGCTGGGAACAGTTGACCGGGAGTCGTGGTAGGGTTGGAATTTCTAAGGATCGGTGTGAGTCTGTTCAAGAAAGTGGGGCACTTCAGGCACGATCTTCTGAAAGCAAGAGCGGAGGAGAGTTCAAGTATAACTGTGCGCATTGCGCGTGTGAAACAAATCTTAGATCTAGTTTCATCGTGCATTGTCAACGTAAACATTCCAAAAATGCAGAGGTGTACAAATGTCAGGAATGTTCTTACAAAACATATGCTAAAAAACGTTTGACTCAACATCATAAATATAAACATTCCAAAGATGCTAAAGTGTTCAACTGTCAGGAATGTTCTTACAAAACAAAAATTAGAGGAAATTTCACTCAACATCACAAACAAAAACATTCCAAAGATCCTGAACTGTTCAACTGTCAGGAATGTTCATTTGAAACAAAATATAAAAGTCATTTGACTCGACATTATAAACAAAAACATTCCAAAGATGTTGAACTGTTCAACTGTCAGGAATGTTCTTACAAAACAAAAATTAGAGGAAATTTCACTCAACATCACAAACAAAAACATTCCAAAGATGCTGAACTGTTCAACTGTCAGGAATGTTCTTACGAAACAAAATGGAAAGGTGCTTTGACTGAACATCATAAACTTAAACATTCCAAAGATGCTGAAGTGTTCAACTGTCAGGAATGTTCTTACAAAACAAATGTTAAATATAGTTTGACTCAACATCATAAATATAAACATTCCAAAGATGCTAAAGTGTTCAACTGTCAGGAATGTTCTTACAAAACAAATGTTAAATATAGTTTGACTCAACATCATAAATATAAACATTCCAAAGATGCTAAAGTGTTCAACTGTCAGGAATGTTCTTACAAAACAAAAATTAGAGGAAATTTCACTCAACATCACAAACAAAAACATTCCAAAGATCCTGAACTGTTCAACTGTCAGGAATGTTCATTTGAAACAAAATATAAAAGTCATTTGACTCGACATTATAAACAAAAACATTCCAAAGATGCTGAACTGTTCAACTGTCAGGAATGTTCTTACAAAACAAATGTTAAAAATCGTTTGACTGAACATCATAAATGTAAATATTCCAAAGATGCAGTTGTGTACAAATGTCCTAAATGTCAGTATTAAACGAACATTACAATGGACTTCTTCCAACATTTGCGGTCCGTTCACTCAATCAGACTGAGCTAATGGATACCAAGACCTAGATGCAACATGCAAATGCAAAGTGTGATGGAAAGTGCTAAGCAATAGATCTTTAGTTTTAATAACAATAATAACTGTTCATGGTAAATATACAGGGTGAGTCCTCTAAAATGGAAAGCTTGATTACACCTATACCATTAAAGATGTCGAAATGAACCAAAAAGTGCTGTAAATGGTGGGAGGGTAAAGTGCAGTTTGTAAAATTATTTTCAGATACACAGGGTGGCACAATATCGCTGTACGCCATATAACTTTGTTATTTTAAATAGGACATCCTCTATATTATTACATCTTCAGATTATTTGAGAAAAGTAAAAAAGAATGGTTTGTAAAGTTGAAGTTTGTAATGAGCAATTTATGAGTTATAAACAAATGAAATACTAGATGAGCCAGGACCGGGCTTCTATATACAACTTTGAGACACCGGTTTTTTCGCTTATCTTGTATTTGCAAGAGGAAATGAATACCTTGTTGGTGTTACTATATAGGTATGTTCTCCACCCCTATACAGGGTGTCCCGTATCGTTATGTTCAAATTTTTTGAGCATATAGTAGGCTTAATTTTGAGCCCAAAAAACCCAAAAGTGGCAGGTCTATCTTTACTCGTTACGAAGTTACAGGCCTAAGAAAATTATGACTAGTAAATAACAACGATTCAACTTTGAAAACCACACAACCACATGTGTTGTGGTTTAGGCTAATAATTTATTGTTATGGTGGCGACATGAGTAAATGTCACCAAAATAAACATTAGAAGAGGTTCTCATGCTCATACGAAATGGTATTTGGATTCAAATAAATGGGACACCAGCATATTTCGGAATTGGCGTTTGTAACTAAATTCCAAACAGCAATTATTATTGGATCATATTCAGCATGCTGGTCAAGAGATCGGTCGCGATAAAAGACGAGAAATTAGAACTGTTACTTCTGCAATAGGCCTCCGAGCACAAGTTTGTATTCAGCAAGGAATATAGGACATTTTTAACACATGATAAACTAAAGGTTTGGTCAATAAAATAAGCTTTATGTGGTTTTCAAAGTTAAATCTGGTATTTACTAGACATTATTTTCTTAGGCCTCTAACTTCGTAACGAATGCAGATAGACCTGCCACTTTTGGGTTTTTTAGGCTTAGGAATAAGCCTACTATATGTTCACAAGATTTGAACATAACGATACGGGACACCCTGTATAGGTGCCATAGTGAAACAGTAGAAGACGCGGATGTATATAATGACCCTGTTTATTTACAAAGTTCATTGATGTCTTTAAACCATTGTATGAAACAAGAGTTGCTGATAAGGTAATTTGAGTTCATAAGCCGAGTACGTTCACATTTCCTCTATTGCATAAACTGTAATCCTTTATGTTTAATCAGCAACAGGTAGAAACTACTGTATTCTTTTAGATTTAAATTATTAGGAAATAAGTTGTACTCAAGAGAGGAAGGTGCGATCACGTCTTTCCGAGAGAATGGTCATCGACATATTCTAGCAATAAGTTAGTTAAATATTATTGTAATGGGGTAATAATCAATAAAATGGATATTAGTATATCCGAATTTTGCTTAACCGCCCTTTGCTATAGCCTTACAATTTTTTGACTTTCAAACGAACGACAATTTTTACAGCAAGCCCTATGCAGGACTTGCTGTCACTAAGCTGTTTTCAAAATAATGCAAAGTTACCTAACTTTTTTACGTTTTTTGACCGCTTCAGTCAATCGTAACTATTAATAATATGTCATTAGTAAGTGAACGTTTTAGTCTCATTATAATTTCAACTTCAAGTTTCTCTCAAAGCGCACTGTCAGCAGATACGTAGTTTTGTTGTGTACAGTTAAATATGAATTTCTTCAATATGCTACTTTCCGCTGTATTAAAGTGAACATGTCGAGAAAAATATGTGCTGTGAATGGTTGCTCGAACTATGGATGGATTGTTAAGCACGTCCAGATCTTTCCACAGTTTTCCAAGCAGCAGGAATGAAGAATTTGTGTGTATGAAATTAACTTTATAGAAGCCGCGTAAATAAATTCATAATATTTTATAACTATATGTATACTAATTGATGAATGATAAATAAAACACCAATGTTTAAAAAAAATCTACTCCATACTTATGGATATTCTGAACGTTACACGTGTTTCACTACTGTTAAAGTAGCATCTTCAGACAAATGTGAATGAATAAAATATCAACAGTATGGTAACCCAATAAGTGATCATAAATATTAAATATATCAACAATTTTATTGATTTACATATGTCTGAAGATGCTACTTTAAAAGTAGCAAAACACGTAAGCCCAATAAAGCCCATCACCTTATTATAAGGGATTGTTTTATAGTTTTATTTATACCTTCACCAGCTGCCCCTGCCCATTGTAAAAAGTGGGCAACAAAAAACAGGCTGGCAGTGGGCCATGAAAGAAGGGAGAGAAAAGATAAGGCTCAGGTACCTCTCCCTACAAATCATAATTTGATAAGCAGAGTACCTTGAGATAAAATAAGAGTGTATTATCCTTTTCCAGGTTTTGAATTAGAGTTAGCTATGGAAAACTTGAATTATGTAGCACTATAGGGCCAAATACTCAGATAATAATAACACCAAATACATTAGATGATAATAATACGTGCAGCTCTCCGCTATTTACATGTAGAGAAAGTGAAGTATAGGGAGCCTGTATTACCGCTTTACTAGGGTAGCGCATTTTCATTCTCACAAAAAGTTGGGAATGTCAATCATGATTAAAATATAATTACTTTTATTAATATTCGTTTATTAATCTTTCTTCATCTTACATATTCGACATCTCGTGCCTCTCTGCCTGTTGGCAGCGACCCCTGCCATCAAGTTAGATCATAAAGGCTCGTTCACCTCCATAACCTTATGAGGCTGGTTCACAAATACACAACTTACAACTAAAAACACATTAATATTAAAAGGCACACATATAACATGTTTTCCCCTAAAACTAAGTTTCTATTTCTAAGCATAATTGAAGGGCTCGGTGCAAAAACCAGTCAACTCCATTTTTCATAATTTGTGGGAAATCAAAAAAAAAACTTTCTAAAAATGTTATTTGACAAAGTTTTGATTCGAACAAAATTGACCATTAAATATTGGGACTTGGCAGATTTAATAATAAACTGAAAGATAAATTTTTCTCAGACACATCAAAAAAAATTTTGAAAGTCTTGGATTAAAAATTAGTAAAAAATGGAGTTGACTGGTTTTTGCACCGAGCCCTTCAATTATTATTATTAACATTAAACTTGAAAATCAGAAGTCAAGAATTATTAAGTACCTCTTAATTAGAGTCGTCGTTAATTAGTTTCGTAATCAACGAGATACTTTGGTTTAACGATTTTTCTCTTCTACAAAGTTGAGTGACCACGATCAGTATCATTGATTGAAGGATCATGTTCATTTATTATGGGATCATGAATCACCTCTATATTTTCGTTATCGGCAAATAGTTTGGTGATGTCTAGATCGACTTCAGAAGCGTCAGCGACTGAAACATCAACAGAACTAGGATCTTGCAGAATTAGACCCTCTGCTGAATCTGTAACAGCGTCCTCTGTAGGCAATTCAGGGAGAGGAGCAAGTTGAAAGGAACAAGGCATTGATACAATATCAGAATCATATATAATCGAATTGCCAAAACTCGAGTTAATTATAACGTTATCGGGGAGCTCTGACCTACTTAGGAACTTTCGATTTCTCCTGTAAGTTGATCCTTTATAATCCTGCACGACATATGACCGATCATTGACTTTGCTTATTACCTTTCCTTTTTCCCATGTTTTGCCTTTCTGAATTAATATACTCTGATCAGGATTCAACTCAGCATGTCCTTCGCATTTCTATCATAATAAGCTTTCTGTTTACTTTGTTTTTCCTGCAACTTTTTATAAATTTCTTCTGACGATAAGGAAATGGGTTCTAGAGCTCTTAAGGAAACTAGTAATTTCGTTTTAAGAGTTCTGCTTAGAAACAGCTGCGCAGGAGAATAGCCAATCGAAGGTATGGGTGTCGCATGATATTCCATGATATGCAAGGATAAGTCATTAGGATGTTTACATTTTTTTAACATATTTTTTGTTATACCAACATATTTTTCATTGGACTGATGATGGTGAGGACTGCTGAAAACTACATCAAAGTTCCACTCTGCTGCAAAATCTCTAAATTGTTTTGAGTTATACGGCATACCTATTATCGCAATAAAATTTATCAGGCACACCAAACTGGCTGAATTTATCCTTACAGAAATCAATTATGTCAACAGCAGTTTTACCTCTTGTTTGTGAAACTTCGAGCCAGTTAGAGTAGGCATCTACAATTAGAACATAATTTTTATTTTCAAACTAAAAAAAATCTGAGTGCAAATATTGCCAGTTTCGATTTGGGATTTCATGTGAAATTAGAGTTTCTTTTTGTAAGGATCTCCTGTTACTTTGACACACTTCGCATCTAGCTATATATTCCTCAATATCAGCAGACATATGGGGCCAGTAAAAAACCTGATGGGCTCTGTGTTTCGACTTCTCTATACCAAAGTGAGGCTCATGGATCACTTTCGAAATTTCTTTCTGAAAGGATTTAGGAACAATGACCTTAACATTCAAAAATAAGATATTATTTGAAAGATAAATTTAATCTTTCAATTTATAATATATTCTTAGGTCTGGAGACAAATCTTTATTATTAACTGGCCAAGATGTCTGACAGAAATGTTTAACTTTGAATAAAGTTGGGTCCATGGTAATTTCGGTTTCAAATTTAAGTCTTTTTTCATGTGACATAGGAATGTCATTTGACAAAGCATGTACTACATACTCCATCTCAGGATCATCTTCTACCGGTGTTTTTATATATGCCCGTGACAATGTGTCCGCAATGACCATATCCTTTCCGGGTAAGTATGTTACCCTAAGGTTATATTTCAATAGTTTAAGACGCATTCTTTGGAGTCTTGCAGTCACATCATCAAGATTCTTTGAAAATATCGGAATTAGGGGTCTATGATCAGTTTGAATGGTTACATCATAACCGTATATAAAATTATGGAATTTTTCACAAGAAAAAACAATGGATGCGAGCTCCTTTTCAATTTGAGCCCAACGCTTTTCACTTTTTGACAAACAGCGAGATGCAAATGCAACAGGATGATTTGCTTGTAGCAAACAACAACCTAAAGCTTCACTAGAAGCATCACACTGAATCACAATTGGAATGTTTGGATCAAACATTTTCAATACGGGAGCGTTTGTGATTAATGATTTCAAAGTAATTAATTCAGACTCATGTTTGTCTGTCCATTGAAAAGATACATCTTTCTTTGTAAGGTTTCTTAAATTCGTAGTTAAGTCAGATAAGTTTGGAATAAACTGGCTAAAGAATTTCAGTAGCCCTAAAATCCTTAGCACTTCACTTTTATTTTTAGGAGAATCTTTGCTGAAACAGCTTTTATGTTTTCAATATCAGGAGTAACTCCTGCATTGGTGATTGTTTGACCTATAAAATTTACTTTTTCAAATTTGAACTGAAGTTTCTTATAGTTAAATTTAATATGATTCTTTACAGCTCTATCTAAGACCTCTTTCAGGGCAACGTCATGACTATTTTCGTCTTTTCCTGAAATAATCAGATCATCAAAATAAATTTCTACTCCAGGTATGTCTCCAAATATTTCATAACATTTTCGCTGAAAAATCTTCGGAGCACTTGAGATTCCAAATGGCATTCTATTAAACCTATACCTTCCAAAGGGAGAGTTAAAAACACACAAATCAGCACTCCTATCATCAAGAGTCAGCTGCCAGAACCCATCTTTCATATCAATGACGGTAAAAACAAATTTGCCTGTCAATCTAGTTAAAATGTTGTTTGGAGTGGGGATTATGAAGTGTTCCCTTCTGATATGTTGATTTAGCGGTTTGGGATCAATACACAGTCTGAGAGATTTATCACGCTTTTCTACAATCATAAGGTAGATTACCCAACTAGTTGGGTAATCTATCTTTTGTATTATGTTTTTAGATTCTAGATCATCTAAAGTTTGTTTTAATTTATTGTGTAAGGACAAAGGCACTTTACGTTGGTACTGTATAACTGGTTTGGCGTCATCTGAAAGCTCAATGCTAACAACACCCGGGATATGTCCTGTTCCCTCAAAAAGTTTCCTATAGTTATATAAAAGATCAGTTTTTGTCCTTGGAAGTACATCTACATTGCAAACCTGCTTTATCAGATCAAACTCAAGACAATCACTAAGACCTAACAGTGGTTCAGAATTATTATAATCTACAACAACAAATAATGTAATATTTCTAATAACATTTTGACAATTACAAGTCAGAGTTACTTCACCGAGCGGTTTAAATCTAAAGCCACCGTATGATACCAAAGTTATCATACTCGGACTCAACTCTGGCAAAGGAACCATTTTTCTGATTAAATGTTCCGGCAAAATACTGCAATCTGATCCAGTATCTAACTTAAATATTACCTGTATAGACTATAGAATTAATTAAAATCGGTTTATACCAACAATTATTATTCCTGCACTGACGACTTGACAGACTAGTAACTTCGTTTAGGTATAAGGTAATAAGGTACTGTCATTACGATCTTCTTCTTCTTGAATTTCTCTTACATATCTTTCAGGTCTTCTTGAACTCGGATTTCTGATTCTGTCATTACGGTCTTCTTCTTCTTCTTGAATTTCTCTTACGTATCTCTCAGGTCTTCTTGAACTCAGATTTCTTGCAGGCTGGTGGCATGTTATTTGGATCTTGGTCAGGTTTTTTCCTAGTATTGCCAAGACAAACTACCGCAAAATGGTCTTGCATATGGCAGGTGGCACAAATTTTATTATAAGCGGGACATTCATAGCGTTTGTGTTCGTAATTGCATTTTTTGCACTTGTATTTCACGTCCAAGTTGCATCTTCCGTTCTGCTTGGGCACTCACAGCATCAACCATAAATTCCTTGTTATGAAGTGATTTTATGTGTTCCTTACTTAGTACAATCGATTTGCAATAGTCCAGAATTTTAGGAATATCCAGATCAGTTTCTCGGATTAGTTTAGCTTGAGCTTCTTTGTCATTTAAACCAAGAATAAGTTTATCTCTGATCATTCTGTCTTCATAACTTTGTTTACATTTGTTATTATTACATATGAAACCACAATGCTTCGCTTGTATTGGCGCAATTCTATTAAAAATTGTTCAATTTTGTTTGAGTTCCAGATTGTGATAAGTTGTTAAATTTGAAGGTCTTCCATCGGCACACTTATTTTCGGTAGAAAGTTTCAAGAGCCTTCATCTCCCATCGAACTCAAAGTATCGCAATTTTCACATCTTCTTCGACTGATTGTTTGGATGAAGCTTTTAAATATAATTCAAATTTCTGTTTCCATAGATTCCAGTTTTTAAAATCATACCCTGATATGGGACCAGGTGGCTTAAACGACCCCATTTTCTTCACGGCTTCAGGGTTTGTTCTTTGTTGTTCAGGTTACACTTTTGTTGATAAAATAAACGTTTCCCTTCTTCTGGCAAGGGTTCTTTTCAGGTCTCTTGGCCAGCTTCGGGCCTATTTTAGAGAATTCACACCTGACACCATGTTATGTTTATTATTAAAATATAATTACTTTTTTACTTTTATTTCTTCTTCTTTTCTTACAGTGCCGTCCTGCCACTCCTGCCGTCCTATTTTGTAGAGATGGACGATATATCGATATCGGTTATTTTTCACCGGTGAAATGAAAATCACCGTCACTAACCGGTGACTGGGTGCAGATTCACCGGTGAAATTTTTCACTGGTACTGGTGCTAGCCTAGCACTGCTAGCGACGCAGTGAACTGTGAACGAACGGTGAACGAGAACGACCGAACGAGGAGCTGTTCAGCGTTACCAGGTCTAGGGATTTCTCCCGAATCTAGGGATTTTGGTTGTATTGAAGGGATAACAGGATTTTGTTCATTTTTCCTACTAATCTAGGGATTTTTGAAAAGTACATAAAAAATACGTAAATACAACGAATTTTCTAGTGCATTCTAATAAATTGTTCAATTAATTTGCATAAATCTACTATTTGCAAGCAAAATATATAAATATTTGCTATTTTTTCATAAAAACTTTAAGTGACTACATACTACAAACCAAAAGCTTTACTTAAGAATTAAAACTGTTCTGATTATAGTATTAGTCCAGATTTGTTGGTAAAATTAAATAAAAAAAATATATGAGTAATACCTATATTTGTTATATAATAATATGTAGTATTTTTTAAAGAATTTATCAAATTTTATATTATGTTGGAATGAAATATTTTTATTAATAACTTGCTCATATATTTTATACCTATTCTCATACATATTACATGTTTTGTATTATTTTTTGTTATAATTAGGTACAATGAAAATAAACCTACAACAATAATTTGAAATTTATTTCAATAAACTTGCTTGTAAACTAATTTATGCAACCAAAAATACACCAGAGAAAATGAAATTGCATTGTATTTCAGTAAACTTGCTACAACATTCACAAGAATATGCAACAAAAAATACACCCGATTTTCCTAGGGATTTCTAGGGATTTTTAGAAGTCACACTAGGGTATTTTGAATATTTCATCTGGCAACGCTGGAGCTGTTGACTGTTGCTGCTGCTGAGCTGCTGGTGCGGCGCTCAGCGTTCTCGTATCTCCTACTATCGAAGGGACGATGGGAATGGGAATATGGAATATCAAGCAAGGCCAACGGCCAACTCGCCTCGTCGTTTGTTGTCGTTTATCATTTCACCGGTGAAAAAATTCACCGCTTAAAATCACGGTGATTTTTACTTCACCGGAATCGAATCACCGGTGAATTTAAAATCACCGATATTTCCATCTCTACTATTTTGGTATTTTGTACTGCTGGTACTGCATATTAAACGTATGGCTCTATACTGTGGTACAACTACAAAAATAATGCTCTGGCGCATGCGCATAAATCCCTCGCGCGTGGTAAAATAATATGTTTTTTTGTAAAATGATTGGCGCCAATATATGAATTATTTTCTAGTTATAATTTCTTGTATTTCTTGCCTTTGTGAAACTTATTTTCTTGTAATTTTGTCATGAGAGGAACAATCAATACCTGAAATTAGAGGATAAATTAAGTAAATAAGTTGAATTTTTTCCAAAGTTCTGACATTTTGAATGACTTTTCCCAAGTATATACGTTATTTTTACAAAATTGTGAAAATGTACAACATTTGGGCTAATTTTTCTATTGTCGTACTAACGTACAACAAAACTCCCGAATGTACAACATTCGGTACAATTGTACAACATTGAACAACGCTGGCGCGTGCCTTTCTGCTAGGGAACCTGCATTACCGCGTTACTAGGGTAGTGCATTCACTCGTTGACGTTTACTAAACATGGTTATGTTTGAACAGCTGGATGTCATCTTTTGGCACATTTGGTCACAGGCGTAGGTATCAAGTGGAAAAAAGTAAAGTTTAAAAAATGAAACAAAATAAAAAACACGAATAGAAATCGATAATCCTCTTTCAATGGGTATTAAAAACAAAATTACGGGTTTATAGGATCTACGAAGCTGTAGACTTTAGTATCTAACACGTAGTTACTGAGAAAAATACGTTTTAATACGCGGATTTAATAACAAATTATGTGAATTTTTAGACAGTTGTACGTTCATGGAAAATCTGACGTTTATGAAGTCAAATTTGACATTCCCAACTTTTTTCCCAACTTTTTGTGAGAATGGGTACGTTCACCTGACGTCAACTGTTGAATAGCAGCGCAAAACGGTTGAGTGTAAGTTGTTTCAACATGTTGGAAATAGTCTGAACTGTCTGAACGCATTGTTGACACTTGACATCGAGAGATATGTGACATGTTTCTGGATACGATTCAAGTTCATAGAAGTAATAATTATTAGCATTTATTTGTCGCTGATTGTATCAGGACTCAGGAGCATTCTTACTTGTAACTTTTACTTCCCACTTGGCGCATGTCCGCAACATAAACGTTGACTGTGCTGAGCGTGAAATATTTACGCTCACAAAAATACTCAACAGTTGAACAACGGTTGTAAGTGAGCGGTATGTCTGAACGCAAGCGCTACCTCACCAACTCAACGGTTGACGTCAGAGGTGAACGTACCCATTGAGAATGCGCTACCCTAGTAAAGCGGTAATAAACAGGTTCCCTACTCTCTGCCTGTTGGCAGCGACCCCTGCCATCAAGTTAGATCATAAAGGCTCGTTCACCTTCACAACCTTATGAGACTGGTTCACAAATAAACAACTTACAACTAAAAACACATTAATATTAAAAGACACACATATAACAGATAGCTTTCAAAATCGGAATTTTTCCATGCCAAGTTATTAAGAATTCAAATTTCAGGGGCCCGATGAAATGCGCTGACGTCATTGCGCCGACTTGACGAAAATGAGACCACATAGTCATGTGACAATTGTATCATGCGCAAGCGTTCTCGATTGCTCCGTTCTCCGATGTTATGTCCTTGACACCTTGACACAGAATAGAACAATTTCTGTCCTTGATTTGACAATCAGCTGATTTGCTAACTGCTACTCCAATCAACAATAATAAATTGAATTTGAATTAGATCGAATTACATTAAGGGAAAACAGCAGGAAAACGGAAATTTGATATTGATTTACCATTATATTTTCCTAATAAGTGGAAAATTAAACTCGGTATCGTATTTCCGTTAAATTGTATAATTACAAGCAATATAAATAAAGTAAGTCCAACCAAACATAATTATTAATATCTATAAAAATATTTAACATTAACATGCTCATATCTATAAGTAGAGTATGACAGGACAATGAAGTAAGATCAATCTTATTAAAATAAAATAAACAATTCCTACCCATTCGGTGTATTTTAGTAGCAATTATGTAATGGAATATCTGGGCTTTATTTTATTGTTACCTAATAAAAGTTAATGACTAATCATAAATTCGTAAAATGTGTTCTAGTTTTACTGGTACTCAAACTGTGATAGTATTCAAACTCAGTCAAGCAAAGTATTAAAAACTGGCTCTGCTCTTGTCTCGACTTGAATTTCTGGCTGTGACTTGGTGCAGCAGGAGCATTTTGAAACCTCCAGTACTATCAAAAAGGACGGGAATAATTACTGATAGAAAGTCGAAGAATTTTAGAAATATAAATATGTCAGCTGGGGATAATGAAGCATTTTACAATGCTGCTGTATGCTGTGCCAAGAAAGCTGGAGAGGTAATTATATTTAAAAGACACTACCTCGCTATAACGCTTTGTAACTTATAATTATATTTCGTTATTCCATGCTAGATGGTTCCATTTTTAGGAAGGTAAATTTGGGAATAAATAAATGGATCCTCAAAAATGATTACACATTTCTTGTTCTTTCTATCTAATCCAGAATTAATTTATCTTCCAGTTGGTCCTCTCCAAAGTCACCCAGGCCAAACAGATCGACCTCAAGTCTTCCGAAATCGACCTGGTTACTCAAACCGACAAAGATGTCGAGAACCTCTTAATCCAAGGTTTGAGGAGCCACTTCCCCGACCACAAATTCATAGGCGAAGAGAGCGTCGCCGGGGGCGCTCAGTGCGACCTGACGGACAATCCCACCTGGATCATAGATCCCATCGACGGAACGATGAATTTCGTCCACAATTACCCCCACTCGTGCATCTCGATAGCTCTCTTTGTCAAGAAAACACCGCAAGTGGCCATCGTGTACAATCCGTCATTAAATCAGCTGTTCACGGCTAAGAAAGGGGAAGGAGCGTTTTTAAACGGGCGAAGGATTAAGGTGTCCGGAGAGACGGATCTATCAAAAGCTCTTATTTCGGCGGAGTTCGGGAGCAGCAGGGAAGAGGAGAAAATTAAAGTTGTCTTGGAGAATTTCACCAATTTGATCGGGAAAATTCATGGGTATGTTTGATTTGATTTTTTTATGTTTTATTACACCAATGCAAGTGCAGTAGGAAAGGGATTAATGAATGTTTATAATCAAAGTAGAACCTCAATAATTATCATTGTCCATGTACAAGAGGCGTGTACTGTGGGAACATTCTGCTTTGAATGCAGAAAATACAAGCGTATTATTCTTAAGACATCCTTTTAAACATAGATTTATCTATTTCTAATCTTTACCACCTCCCTAAAATCTTTCAACAGACTCAGAGGAAACATTTTTATTAGACATTTTACATCCAGGGATAGTAATGATCGACAAGATCAATGTTTCAGGTTCCGTTCATTAGGATCTGCAGCATTGAACATGTGCATGGTTGCTTTGGGATCAGCTGACGTTTACTACGAGTTTGGGATCCATGTCTGGGACATCGCGGCAGGGGAACTTCTAGTAACGGAAGCCGGAGGAGTCGTTATAGATCCTGCCGGCGGACCATTGGATAGAATGTCTCGACGGGTCTTGGCTGCCAGTTCGCAGACTCTTGCGGACACTTTGGCGGAGACGCTTGTGCAGTTTCATCCCGAGCCGAGAGATTGAATTTGCGTTCGAATTGGAAACTTTCTAGTCGTAGTTACCATTTTTTTTTTTTTTTTTTGAAAAGGTGGACACGCCTGAAGATTTGTTATATTTTAAGCGGTGTAAGTAACATTCCAGTAAAATGTAAATGGTGCATTTATTAGTCAGAGTTTTGTTTTTCCATTAAATTGGATCTATTAATGACACGATCGTATGGATTAGACCGGCAGTATTGTAATTTTTGCTTATAATGGTTATGTATATTTGAATTTTAAAATTTTTACAAACATGAAACATGAAACATCAAACAATATAAATATTAAAAAAAAAAAATAAAAAAAAATACAAATAAAAAATTTCGGAAAACTCCCTCCCAGGTGGAAGTGTTCCCAACATTGAAGCTGCATTGCTTCTTTGTAGAGCAATGCTCATACGTTGGAACAGAAAATACGTCGTGCGGGATCAGCAAGTGGGGCCCCTAGAAGAGTTGCGTTTTCCAAGTTCATATATGTAATTCCAGGTAGAAAAGATCTAAAGTCGTTCAAGATAGATAATTCATCTTCATGATCACCAAGGAAAATAATTTCGCATTTAGAAGGGTTTAGAAATAAACCTAATTTAGATGCAGCCTGAGAAATAGTTTTCAGGTCATTCAATACTGTATCAACATCACCACCAATAGTTCCGTCATCTAAGTACCAAATATTTAATTCCGATTTAAGTAATAATTTGACGATAGGATTGATTGTAAGAGCAAAAAGGGCTGGGCCCAAGGGATCGCCTTGTTGAATTCCACATTCAGACGAAATAATTTGTTGATGGAAATATAAATTTGAAGGTTTGTAGTAAGAATTGAAGATAAAAGGTAAATGAGTCGGAAAAGTTGACTTGACCTCTTGAATGATGGCATCTCTTCTTATTTCGTTGGATGCATTCCGAAAATCAAATTTTAGAAATACTTTTGGAACCGCATGGTTGTTATTGAAGTAACGAGCAGCATGGGCACCAATTTCAGCACCACCTTTTACCCCTACACCAAGTTGATTAGGAGTGAAAAACTCGACCAGAGTTGGTAAAATTCTGTAAATTTAGCACTTTAGCAGTAACACGGCGCCAAACATTTCCAACTGCAATTGGACGTATGCCACCGCATTTTTTCTTAAGAGCCGTCAAAGAGCCTCCGAAAAAAATAGGACGGATCGATTCAGGAATCTTCCCTTCTGCAATATGGGTGATGAACGAGATGATTTCCTTTAAAAGCAGGATCCCCGAATCTCCGGTATTTTTGGCAATGAGATCTTTGAGAATTTGCGGTCTCAAAGCATCTAAACCGCCAGCAGATCCTGGTGGAAATGAATTAATAGCTCTGGTAATCTCTTGATCTGTTATCGATGGGAAGGAAATAAATTCAGGTGTTTCGGGGAAAAAATTCGGTTGTGGATGAGGGGGATGTTTCTTAAGAAGATCGGCCAATGTGGAGGGATCATTTGAAGCTAGAGAGTCCTCAGAAGTTAGAAGTTTCAATGCTCCACGAGTGTCTCCATCGGACAATTTTGATTCTATTTTCTTGCCAACATGCAAATGTGTCCTTTCAGTCTGTTGATTGACCGAAAACTTCATTGAAGCATAAGTGGGAGCTAAATTCTCTATATTCTCTGCACTCTCTAATTGAGCTTGACTGCAAACTGTGATTTTCTGTGTAGTCCAAGTGGAAAGATTCTTTATGTTATCTGATTTCTTAGGAATAGTTAAAAGCTTGAAATGGAAGCAAAAAAAGGTTTCTCCAAGCACATTCTGAACCTGTAGTAGTTATTGCTTTGAGTTTTGCAATGAGTAAATTTGCTAACATCATCCGGGCACCCTTAGGACACCGCCGTAATGTGGGAACAGTCATTTTGAGTGACGATAAATGCTTACCGAGATCGGAAAAATCATTTTGAGATGGAGTATCATAATTACGAGATAATTTTGGATGTAATTTACCATTGTGGATCTTTAAGCCATTGACATTTTTGAAATGTTTTTGACATTATGTTACAAACGGCTTCATCTTGTTGGGAGTGGACTGAATCCTGGGCTGCTTTTGAAGAGCCTGCATCTCTCCTATCTTTCGAAGATACACTGAATGTTTTTATAAATGACGGGGTTCTTGTACTTGGAAATTTTAAAAAACTGGATTCATCATCGGATGAAAATACATTAGGTGACAGTGACATTCAAACTATTTCATTTTTGCTTTAATTTTATTCTGTGGTGTCTTTCTATGTTGACATTTCGTGTCAAAATTCTTGATGATTACCTGCGTCTGGTTTAGGATTCTGTATTAATTTATCAGATCCTTTTAGTCCCGGTACTAAATATCTACTAGTCCACAGCTTCATAGTTCCCAAAAACAATTGACTTAACTTTATCCCAATTACCGTGTGCCTTTTAACCTAACAGGATACTACAATAGTGGTATCCTGGAATCCGTATATTATTATGCAAAGGAGTAATAATTATTAGAAAGCTTGTAATTACAAAATTCTGAGAATTAAAAGCTAAACCACGACCATTGTGTTTCTACAGAAAGTCAATCCCTCAATGGCTTTGTAGCACTTGATCTTTTTTCCACAAACTTGGTCATATCTTTTCAAGATCAGCCTGTACATACTGACAGTGGATAACGAAAGAATCAGGTGTAGGATCCCCATTTTAAAAATACATGGAAATACCTACTCCAGTATTTGATTTTTGCATAACTTGAAGTTTCGCATAAAAAAAACTAACCCCCCCCCCCAAATAACCTCATTTAGTAGCTCAATAATTCATTTACATGTTTTACATCCATCAGACAAGACACAGCTATTTGTTATTGATGCCTTTAAACTCTTATGAGTTCTTGTTGTCGGTTTTTTTTTTTTAATAGAGTTTTATTGAGTGTATTTTTGTTTATTTCCAGCTTTTATATTAATATTTTTTATTCTAAAAGACTTGGCCTGAATAACAACTTACCCACGCCAAAGTACTTTTTCAATTATTGTAATTTACCTGTTTGTTTTTATCAATCTTCTGTAACTTATTATTTGTTGTAATCTTCGGATATAAATATATGTTGTCTTGTTGAATTATTTTTTTTATGTTGATTGAATCCTTTTTTAATCACATGACCTAAAATAAATACACAAAAAACGAAGAAACGTGACTCCGTATAATTTTATTCAAGCAATAAAAAAATCTGAGAAACAAAAAAAAAATTTTAGGCGAGTAAAGAAAAATTGTAATTTTTTTCATCCCACAGCCTAAAAATAATGAACCTATGGAAAATTAATGATATTTCGGCAAGAACATACCCACAGATACCCTAATAATAGAACTGTCATTGTCATTTCTCTGGATCTCTAGGTAAGGATGTATATAAAAAAATATAACTTTTATTATTAATAATAATTTATTTCATCAAAATTCTCAATCAATAAAAATAACACACATACTTACCTGAGTTTTACCTTATTGTTCTTAATAAATTGATGACTTCATTTTACATAAATCATTCATCGTTATTATTTCATAAAAACTGTTTTCGAAAATTACTAAAATCTGTGCCTTCTGATTCGACTGCCATTTCAATCGACAATTACCGCCTGTTCACTATAACTTAGAAATTAGAGTATTAGAAGACAATCGATCACGAAAAGCAGATAAATATAACCTTACAAAACCAATGCAAAGATCCACAGTGATTTTGTTTCGGGGTTATCGAAAGGATTCAAGCTAAAATGCTTCCTGCTTCTTGTTTGTCTACTTATTTGACATTTTCTGCAAGGCTGAAATTGAAAAATTTACACACGAATTAGTCCAAAATACTCCGGATAGGATGTTTAAATAATCTACTTTTGCCACACATTTTGATGCAATTTACTGAAATCCGAATTTAATTCCAAAAGACTTTACTTACAATAATTAACAAACATTCATTAGTTAACTAACGAATAGTCAAATTCTACCATTTTCTAAAATTTCAAAGTCCTTGTGAGGGTACTTTTTTAAAACCACAATATGACATTACTGACTTTAATGACATGTGTCATTGTTATTTCTTAATGTGATAAAAGAAAAAAATTAGATATGAAAAAAGAGTGATGAATCAGCAGGTGATTGCCAAGTCCATCAAGCAGTCAGAGCTGTTCAACAGTGTTATGCTATTCTGGGGCTGTTTCAACAAGGTTGCCAGGTGGGCACTTTTTCTTGATACTAAAGAACCACTTGATTTCACCTGGTACCTGGTAACACAGTCTCAAACTTATTATTCTTTCTCTAATCTACTAGGTATCTATATAAAAAAATGGCTGTTACGTGAATGAAAAAGTTAGATAATTAAATGATCAGCTTGATTAAATAAAAGTCTCTTTCGATAAACAAATAAACACTATGGTTCAAGGGATATAATAAATTAAAAAGTATTCTATTTGGTGAGGCAGTAATCAACATGTAACTTACGAATTCGACGTTATTTCAGCGTACTTGCATCAAAATGTGGACAAGTAGCAATAATTCCCGACTACATCAGGATCTCTTTCCCTTTCAATGAAGTACCTTTAGAGAAGGTCACCTCTCAATCCATTAACAAGGACTCTTTATCAACCCTTTCCACGGTGGTCTGTAACAAAAATAACCCAAGCAATGGCCAATTGTCATTTAAAAACAAACAGCAATATATTAATATTAATAATAGTCAATAAGTAAACCGTGCATAAAATTATCACATAGAACAATAATTTGAATTATTTATTTCCTATAAATATCTCCATATGCACTAAAACTGATTACACGATTCTCGACTAAATGATGAAAGTTCGTGTGTCCATAATAAACATGACAGTATTGACAGTCCACTTAATGGTACATAGTAAGTATGCTTAAGATAAAATATTGAATAGCTCGCCTGTCCCCGCTGTTTTTACCTCTCTGTAGGCTCTAGATCTTGTCCTGGATGAACGGGTGCGTTAGCGCATTGTTCAAGCTTATTCGTTTGACCGGGTCGATCGCCAGCGCCTTCTCCAGGAGATCCTTCAGCTGGGACACCTTCTTGAGCTGATCGACGGGCAACGACTGACCGGCTACTAGTTCGGACTGGACGTCTCTCGTAGGCTTCACAACAGACATAACTACAACTTTCTCCTAAACAAATAAAATGATTTTAATGCGGACACTCTTCACAATCTATACAAGAGGCAGAACGAAAAGATATAGGTGAAAGAAAATTTCTCACTATGACTTTTTAAATGTAGTTAATATTTTTGACTTGTGTGTGTTTTAGATTGACTAAATTTTTATCTTGAAGCAAACGATTACTTGAATCCTGAAAACCAGAAAACCCATCTTGAAATTTGTGATACAGTAGAGGCTCAGTTATCCGAGTCTCGATTTTCCTAATTCCGGTTTATCCCAACCAAGAATCATCTTAATTTATTTAGTCAATATTCCGTATTATCTATCCGAGGTTGAGTGAAAAATTGTCCGTATTAAATGAGCTTGTGATGGGAACTCTCGTTTTTAACTATTTCTAGATGATTCTTCTGGCTTATCCGTGTTTTCAGTTATCTACAGTAGTTGTCTACATTACCTTGGATAACCAAGATTCTACTGAAAGTAAAAAATAAGTGACTACTGTGACAAGAAACAGAATTATGTGATCCTGAAACAGGGCCGGGCCTAGCAGGCGTGCAGTGCGTGCCCGCACGCAGGCGGCAAGTTCATAGGGGCGGCGGGCGAAAGCAAAAAAAAAATTATAATTCATAATAATAACAAAAAAAAAAAATATCATGATAGAATTAATTATTGGGTAGTATAGCCAGGGAAGCGGGGGGCGCTTGCAGCATCCGGGGCTACTTTCCATAATATTACATATCAGGGCCTTCCTTCCTAACCTCAGAATTAATAGGGCTATAGGCAAGGGGCGGAAGTTTTTATTGAAGTAATATTTTTTGTGGTTGTTTATTAAATAATTTAGTTATTAGACGAGTACTTTTCACATCTCAGTACATAACTAGTTGGAAATCACGTGACTTTGAATATTGAAAATAATTTCTCTTGCTGCGCATTTTCCTTGGAGCCTGACAAACATAACTTATGTTGAATTTAGAATCCATACTCCACTAACTTTGTAATCCATCAGTCGTCACTGGCTTATTCCCGGCGTTAGCCACCATCCTATACGCATTTCTTATGAAAAAGGGCGCATTACTTTCAGTGATCCATAGACCCCAAATATCTTAGAAGAACGGCTCTGGCCTGTACAGACTACCCGCGGAACTCCGAACCTGATTCAGATTGTTCTATAATAAAATTAGGTAGGTACCTAGAGGGTGTCTTCAGAGTGTTTACTGTAAGGTTGGCCAAACTTCACAGGCTGATTCTCAAGACTAAAATAATGAAAAAAAATTATATACCGGGGTGTCCGGAAACACTTCCTAAGAAAAGTTTCCGGCCTTCAAAGTTTCAAGAATTTCATTTAAAAAATTTATGAAATCATAAAAATAATAACAGGGCTATAGTTACTAAAAATAATGAATGGTTACTAATAATAATTATTATATACAGGGTGCTTACTGTAAGGTTGTTCCGTTATTATTTTTATCGTTTCATAAACTTTTAGAATGAAATTCTTGAAACTTTGAAGGCTTATATCTTTCTTAGGAAGTGTTTCCGGATAAACATATATAAAATTTTGCTTTTCTTGACAAATTTGTGACACATATGCATTATGCAATACATGTCTTCTTCTTGAACTCTTGACGATATCGAACAACGAAGGCTTTGGCCATATTAAGACCAGATGGAGGCTCTCTAACTTCCATTCAACTCTATATAATCCGGCGGCCCTTCACTATGCGTGAATTAACACGAAAATGTACCTAACAATACCTATAAAATGCCGTTATTTCTTAGTATTAATAGGGCTATAGGCAAGGGGCGGAAGTTTTTATTGAAGTAATATTTCTTAGTGTAATCAACATTTTCTTACTTTTTTTTCAAAATTTTCTCAGGGGAGGACCCCCCTCATTCCTGGGGGATACTCCGTAACCCCCAAACCCCCCGGTCTAACTCTAATGCTAACATATCTTTGACATAACTCACTTAGAAGCGCAGCAGAATTTATCTAATCTAATAAATGCACATTTCTATTATAGTGTCTAATTTTTACCTACAGGAAATGCAGGAAAAAACCTGCAGATCCCCCCCCCCCCAAAAAAAAAACTTTAACCCGCGAGTGGTCGCTAGATGAGCGTTTAGCTCACCATTGTCTTTAAACTATAATTATTATGTTATTTCAACTCGTACAATCTTGTCGATTTTTCTAGCTTAGTTTAAAGCCATAAGAAGAAACATAGAAAGGATTTTGTAATGAAAATCGGGTAAATTTATTTTTTATGGACACTTCAATCACCGCAGTTGCAGCCGCGCGAGCTAAACGCTCATTAGCGACCACCCACATGACTCAACTGCTCTTATGTTTAGGTCTGCTAGCCATATGCAAGGGTTGCTGTAATTTCTTTATCTGAAGTTATTTGTTGTTTTTATGGTATAGCGAGCATTTGGCTGTTAGTTTAGTTCAGAATCAAATCAGTTTGTGTTATCTAATGTAAAAAAACCCTATAGTTATCTACCAAAAAAATGTATATTGGCAAGTTAACAATATTATTCCTCCTTATTTGGAAAGACCTACAACTGAACCGAATACAGGGTGTTCGGTTATCGGACATACAAAATAAAAATTCATATACAAAACCGCATCATAAGCATAAAAAAGAATAACTTTTTCCTGATCGGGCTTCGTTCAGGAAATATTTCCAAAAATCTAAAATTAAATCATCTGTAAATATTTTATTTTTTTGAGTACATAGACAGCCAAATTAAAATTACATCAAAAATTTAATTAAAATTAAAATTTTTATTTGTTTTATTAAAAAATAATAACTTTTATCAGATAGGGCTTTGTTTAGGAAATACTCGGACAAAAAAAAACAACGCCTGATCTGGAAATTATTTTTATGCTTCTAATGCGGTTTTGTAAATTTAATTTTAGATGTCCCATCACCAAACACCCTGTATTGTAATTCATAGTGCTGTTTATTTCACATTTGCTTTTTGATTCTACATGCGAGCGAAACGCTCGCTAGCGACCACTGGTGTTACAATTCACCTAGCGACCCATGCCGCGTTAAACATCCGAATCAAAAAACAGCTAGAGGTATTCAATTAATCAAACCTATACATTGGTATGGAAATTGTGTACAGTAACTGACAGTACTAAAAAAGCAATTTCGGAGAAGCGGCAAGCGGAAAATATTTTTCTCGCAACGAAAAATTCTGCTTGCGGCTTCTCTGAAATTTCTTTTTTGGAAATGTCAGTTACTGTACACAATTTCCGTACCGATGTATAGACAGGAAGACCATATTAAAAATCGAAAACACAATCGAACAAATCCTGGGAAGTCAAGGAACCAGTTTACCAATTTAAGGGGCTCCCCCCTTAAAACAGTGCATTTCGCTATATGTTGCTTCATTGATTGAATTTAAGAAGACTGGTGTCAAAAGATGGTAACTTAATTTTTTGAAATTTTTTAGCAGGTGGAAAAAATTCTTATCTAAACTGCTCAACAAATGAAACGTTACATGATCAAATTTGCCCTAACTTTAATAATAATAATAATAATAATAATAATTTTATTAATAGGACTTGCCTATAAAACCCTCATACAAAATAATACAACAAAAAATAAAATACAAAATATACCTGCCGTCACTATAGCACAATATCATCCGGCAATTCTACGTCATACCATATACGATATATATCTACATTCGAAAACTACTCTAATACTCTCACCTAACCCCACACTTTGGCACTGATAAAATTTGGATTGTTTCGAACAATTCAATTTTTGTTTCGAGGGTTCACTAGTTCAATCCCTTGTTTATCAGTCCGTATGTTTGCAAGAACTTGGTACTTCACACAAAGTTTATATAGGGTGGTAAATAAAACAGTTCAAAATCTCAGAAAGTTCAGCTTGCTCCCATTTGATCAAAGATTTTTCTTTTTGAATTTCAACACAAAGATCATGAAGATGGACCTCATATCTCGAAATGGTTTTCGAATTTTCCGATTATTTCTTTTATTTACAGGGTGATCTCAAAATAACTACTTTTTGGTGTGGCAATGATAACTTTGTTGCCCGTGACTCGATTTTCAAAATGTAGGGCTCATTTTAAAGCTTAAGCTTCAAGCAAGAACACGCAAGATTTATAATCGCCTAAGGACAAAAATTGAAAATACAGGGTTGTATTAAAACTAACCCAAACCTGAATGGCTTCCGAAATCTGGTATTAAGGAAAATTTTAAATAAAGTCAAGTTGCTTTCAAACAAACCATTCATTCTGAATACTTCAAGATGTTCTTCGCTTGCATGAGTTAAGAATTGTTGACATAAGATCAAAATTGCAACTTCGTGTTTTCGAAGTGAAAATCGTAATTTTTCAAGTTCAAGGCCCTGTACAACGAAAACGGCTGAAGATAGAGAAAAACGGCTTACATGTCCATATTTTACTTTTTCATGTACTATTCTATGGTATAGAAACATTTGTACTTTCTTTGATTTTTTTATTTGGCGACGCGTGGAGAAATCTCAGAATTTTTCAAATTTTTTATCACCCTGTATAAACATTTTATCTACATCATGGGATAGTACATGAAAAGTTAAAATAGGGACATGTAAGCCGTTTTTCTCTATCTTGAACCGTTTTCGTTGTACAGGGCCTTGAACTTGAAAAATTACGATTTTCACTTCGAAAACACGAAGTTGTAATTTTGTTCTTATGTCAACAATTCTTAACTCATGCAAGCGAAGAACATCTTGAAGTATTCAGAATGAATGGTTTGTTTGAAAGCAACTTGACTTTATTTAAAATTTTCCTTAATACCAGATTTCGGAAGCCATTCAGATTTGGGTTAGTTTTAATATAACCCTGTATTTTCAATTTTTGTCCTTAGGCAATTATCAATCTTGCGTGTTCTTGCTTGAAGTTTTAGCTTTAAAATGAGCCCTACATTTTGAAAATCGAGTCACTGGTAACAAAGTTATCATTGCCACACCAAAAAGTAGTTATTTTGAGATCACCCTGTAAATAAAAGAAATAATCGGAAAATTCGAAAACCGTTTCGAGATATGAGGTCCATCTTCATGATCTTTGTGTTGAAATTTAAAAAGAAAAATCTTTGATCAAATGGGAGCAAGCTGAACTTTCTGAGATTTTGAACTGTTTTATTTACCACCCTATATAAACTTTGTGTGAAGTACCAAGTTCTTGCAAACATACGGACTGATAAACAAGGGATTGAACTAGTGAACCCTCGAAACAAAAATTGAATTGCTCGAAACAATCCAAATTTTATCAGTGCCAAAGTTAGGGCAAATTTGGTCATGTAACGTTTCATTTGTTGAGCAGTTTAATAACAAACCAGATTTTTTAATATTTTCAATAAAAGGTCTTTTTTTCCATATTATTTGGTCTAGCTATTGATAATTATTGCTAGACAGAAAAATAATAAAAACCCATTTTTAATAAGTTTTTCAAGCATCTCTTGAAAAATCAATTTTCAAACTGTTTTCTTGTCTTCAAAATGGCTGCAACTATACACCGTTCACATATTAAAAAAGAACTAGGTGGCCATGAACTTTTGTTTTTAGGTTTGCAAAAATGAAAACTCCCTAGATCTCGATTGACAATATCAGCTGATCGAGATATTAAAGGTTAAGTATAGACTGACATTTGTCAAATCACTCAAAGTGTCTCAGCTGATTAACAGCCATGTTGTCTAATTATTGAAGTTTTAGTACTATACTAAGGGCCATAGTTATTATGCAGCATTGCTTTTATGGCGCTCATAGTTGCCGCTTTTGTTGTACTTCTGGGAAGCACACGTCCACGAGCGTACGCTCTTCATTTTGAAAATTATTTAATTCATTGCACTTCTGTAACGTTTTGTACCTCAGCAGACTGCTCTTTTAACATTGATCTCGTTCATAAGTGAGGATTGCACAACATGGAACAGCACAGTTAGTAGAGTTTATAACTTCATACATTATTACAATAGATATTCAGATAATTATAATTATAATTATTCTTTTGAATCTGTCAAAGTTTATTATATTCTTCTTTTTCAAATATGCATCCATTTTATGAACAAAATAGTTTCGATTATTTAGCTAGTCAGAACATATTTGTAGGTGTAGGTATTGTTAATATTGATATAATTAATCTTGATTTTTATTTATACTAAATGAATTTAAATGCTATGACGCGGTATTTGTCATTCCTTCTACAATTCCTTGCGAGAACACATTTCCTAAAGATCTACATTTACTTACTCCACAGAGTAATTGTTAGATGCGGAATTTGAATTTTCAACTGACAGATACTCTGTTGTAATGGCAATAATTGGCGTTGCGTTGGTAACCAAACATTGATAATTAAATTATAAAACTGTCATGTTAACTACAGAGGTCATAAAACAATAATTCACGAAGTTATATTTATTTTTGTATTATTTCTTGAATATGAGCAATAATGGACAGAGATTTTGAGTCTCAATAGTATTTTTCTGCACTTAAACTAAAAACCAATACACAGTTCCTTCTTTCTCAGAGATTAGTATGTTGTTTTTTTTTTAATTCAAAACGAAATATTCTTGGACCGCAACAACCTCAGTTCAACAGCCAATACCTAGGCTCCAAACTAATAATTGCCGTATATAGCCAAAGCGGAGAATCCTCGGGAGAATCTTATACATAACTGGCAAAAATACTGAGACATCTACTCGAAATTGTTTTTTTCTAAAAGTGTTAAATGAATATTATAAAATGCGAAGGCAGTATACCTGCCTATCTATCAAATGATAGCCACATTCCCTAATAGATAAATAAAGCATTGATAAATAAAGTCATCAATAAATTAGCAATAAATAAAATTTTATTAACAAGCACTACGACTTCCATTTTACCTACCTGTTTAAATAAAGGATGTGTTCAAATAATATTTTTATAATGTAAAAGCAATACCTACCCTACAAGCATTGCAATATTCAGTCTATACGTTACAGAAACATCAAAAAATTATTACTTTTTGACATTTCAACAGAACCTCAATTATTTTTGTCTAGAAATCCTGAGAATAGAAATGTCAATTTCCTTTCGATTTTAATATTTTTATATGAACCTGTGCCACTGCTTGCATTGAGCTGACAACTCTGTCAATTTTTTACCCATTTAAAATGCATTGCCCTATGCTCCCCACACTGCATATTATCTATGGCCATTACTATAGGATATCTATCTAGGATGATTTTTTACTCTGATCAATTTTTCTCAAACTGACAAATAAAATTATTAAATTTTTGACATTTTAAATTTCAAAACAGCAAAATGACGAAAATAATATCTCTAATAAGATGAATAAATCCGCATTAAGAAAGCATTTCAATGATTAAGATCCAGAAAGTGCAAACTTGAGCAAAAATTTAAGTCATTCAGAAGGTGAAATATATTTGGAATGTAAGTATTGAGTATGTGTATCTGTATCTGCTAAATTGCACTGTCTCTTATAGTAGTCAGACCGTGGCATTAGCAAGTATACCTATTATTAGACAAGACAATAAATTTGATATTACACCCTTGGGCAGCCCACATAAAACAGGCACTGATTATGAAATTTTTGTGTTTCCGGAAGATTTGCAATAATCTATTTCCAATACAACCCAATCGAAATGACATGGGGGTATTGTAAACTTCACTATACAAGCACGTAAATTAGCAGCTTCCCTCTAAGGATAAAGTAAAGAATATATGTCTTGAAGAGCTTTCAAAATGTAAGTACACCTGACATGTGACAAAATTAATATAATCATTGTGAAAAACTTATTTCGGAGGACTGGACGAAACAAATGGACATGGTGAAAATCTTATTAAAATCATAGCGCTGAAGATGATTCTGATTCTAAGCAGGATGCAGTAGCGGTTATTGATAATGGGGGATAATTTTGGGCCAGAAGCCAGAAGTCCAGAATCTTTGGCTGGTTTCCGACACACTACTACGATACCGAATAACCGACGAATTGACGAAAAATATTTTTCATTTACGTACCTATATTTTAATATTTTAATAAACGTACCGATATATTTTAATTACCTGCTATGTATTTATTAAAAGTAAATTAATATAATTGATTCAAGTTTTTTATTTTATATTCAAAAAGTACATTTGTGTATTTTCCTAACTTGGCAAAATTACATGATAACCTTTTTCTCAAACTCTTATGAAAAGCTTAAGATTTTACGATCTTGGATCCAGCGACATTGCGTTCTAGTTTAAAGATTGCAATATGTGACTAAATGATTCAAAATAAAAAGCCCCCAAGATGCAAATATAAATATAATAAGAATACCAAAAATATTAAAAATCCATCTGGCAATTATGTCCTGTTCCTTGCCATAAAACTTCAACCTCATAAAAAAGAGACATAACCAAACTCCAGCCAATGATTGACAGCGGTTATACCCAGTGATTTCTATCACCCTACACCATAACCCAATTCTTTTATAATAAGTGAACGGTGTATAGTTTGTATTTTTTTAACATTTTTAGTTAAAAGTAACTTAATATAAAAAGAAGCAACAGGAACACATTGTACATAATCAAAAATAAAATCTTTTCTTTCACCTATATCTTGAAAAACAGGACCTGCCAAATCTAGTAGCTTATAGAAGCAATTTCCGTAAAAGAATTTATACTGGGTTGGTAGTTTCTCGTTTATAAGAGGAAAAAAAATCTAAGACAGCTTATAAACCAGTACCCCAAAACTTTTTTAAAACTTCCACAAAAATCTGGTTACTGGATATGACAGACCCTGTAAGACCTGTTCAAAAATGTAATAAAAATGTGTGTTTTTCTATGTATAACAGATTCTCATTAATCCAGAACAAATAACACAAGTTTTTGAGACTGAAAAAATGTCTCCAGAAAAGTAATTTCAAAATTTTTGGCACTTCAATTTTTTTTTAATGTGTGAATTTATAATCAAAATAATTTGACAGATTATTATGAGAAAAATAAATTACAAAATATTAAATGTGCAGAATTGTTAGTATAATACAGGTGAGATCAGAAATAAGACTTTTCATTTCATAGCAGCCCTCACATTAATAATAATAATTAAATCATTGCCCTGAAGCCCCTACTTAGTATGAAATGAAATTCATAGTTTTAATTAATTAGTCAATAAATTGTGACTGAATTTAGTATTTACAACTGCTTATAATACAAGGTGTCCAGGTATGAGTGTAAGAGCTACACGTGGCGACCTTCCTTGGACTATTTTGAGTAAAAAAATCTTAATACAATAATGCTCTAAACGTCTTCACGGTGCCACAGGAGGTCATCAAAGTTAGAAATTCTGGGTCACAAATATGCATATTATTGAACTTCTATTTCCTTTTGCAGTTACGGTTAACATTTTCAAAGACTTTTGCAAAGTCTTATTTCATTTAATTTTCGTAACAGTGCAATTATTAACTTTTTTAACATTTCCAATTTTTTTTTTTATAAATGTTAAAAAAGTGAATAATTGCACTGTTACGAAAATTAAATGAAATAAGACTTTGCAAAAGTCTTTGAAAATGTTAACCGTAACTGCAAAAGGAAATAGAAGTTCAATAATATGCATATTTGTGACCCAGAATTTCTAACTTTGATGACCTCCTGTGGCACCGTGAAGACGTTTAGAGTATTATTGTATGAAGATTTTTTACTCAAAATAGTCCGAGGAAGGTCGCCACGTGTAGCTCTTACACTCATACCTGGACACCTTGTATAAATTGCTGAAAAAAAGTGAAAAAATCCAATTTTATTGCAACTTAAAATGTTTATTTTTCCATTAAAAACATTACGAAACATTGAGCTGAATCAATGAGAATCTTTTGGGTAATAAAAAAAAACATCTCTCTTACATAAGAAAAATAAAAGTACTCACCCTTTCAGTGACTTTATCAATTTCATGATACAGAAAGTTGCAGTTAGCGTCAAAGTGCTGTTCCCTGAAAGCACCCTTCCTTATAACTTTATTGGGAAACTTTCCCTTTACGTCCATGAAAAACTTGAGCATCTGATTATTGGACTTTCCCGAGAACAGAATCCTTCCCGTGTACAACTCGTAAATGGTGCACGCGGCCGACCACATGTCGATCCCGTAATCGTACGGTATGCCCAGTATGATCTCGGGCGATCTGTAAAACCTCGAAACTAAATAGGGAGTTATTTCGTTATCGCTGGCGTACGACGCCGAACCGAAATCGCACAACTTAAGTACAAGTTTACTTTCGTTTACCAGGATGTTATCGGGCTTGATATCTAAAAGATAATAATAAATATTGTATGAAGTAACATCAAAACTCTCTCCACTTACCGGCATGCAATATTCCAGTTTTCTTCAGCAATTTAAGTGCCAACAGTAACTGCTGGGTGTAGCTTCTGACGGCTTTGATGTGAAGTCCCACATCCTTCCCGTATTTTTTTAGAACTTCCCTCAAATTCATGGCGAGAGGCTCGAAAACCATGCACAAATGCTGCTTGTGGAAAAAGTGCCTCATGAGACGCAGACAATGGAACTTGTCGTCCGGATCGGCGTCGTTCAACTTTTTCAGCACTTCCAACTCTTTCAAGCCGGTTTTGTGCCTGAAAAATTGAAAGTTTGTCAGATTTAATTTAGGCGGGCGAATATGAAAGAGACTCACATGATTTCATTGTTTCTTATGATTTTCACGGCGACGTCCTGATTTCCCCTGGCTTGATCTCTGGCTCGGACCACGTTACTGAAGACCCCCTGACCGGTGTATCCGTACACCATGTACCTCGTATCCAGGATCTCACCTATTCTCACTCTGTAATAACCTTCGGCATCGTCCCAGTTGTCTGTCAGGCCGGGATTCTCCGCGCCGGAACCTTTGGTCACTATCGGCGACTATAAAGAAAACTTACATTGAAGACCACATGCGACTTTCGGAAATCTTAATAATCGTTGTTTGCTAAAATGCTATTCAATAATGGTGCGAGACAAAAGCCTCAGTTCACTCTAGAGTTATTCTGGAAAGTCAAAACCTCAACTTTCTTGCTTTTGATACAATCATGGATGAACAATCAACAGTTACCTGTTCTCAGCTCAAGAACCAGGTGAAGCTGACACACAATTACAAGGTGAATTATTCAGAAATGCAGCACAGAACACAGAAAAGAATCTCTCCTTCTCTTAAAAACTGCAAGTGTTCAAAGTGAATAAATACAACTTCATATGAGTACCTGTGTGAACATGAGTACCCCCAAATGCTTTCATATTTTATTTTAAACTTTCTAACTGTCTGGAGAAATGTTAATAAAAACAAGTGTTGAAACTGCAAGAGACCGTTCAAGAACTCACCTGGGTATCAGCCGCTTTGAACAAATCTTGATCGGCGAACATATCCCAATCGACCTTCTTAACCCTGTCCTTGTCCGTCCGTTTGTCGGGCGAATTCTCCTGACTCTTCATGGTCATCGTCGGTAAAAGTGGAGGAGTCAAAGAATCCTCCAACAGATCTTCGTCCCGGTTTACGGAGTGCTTCCGGTCAGGTTCTTCACCGCTAACGGAGCTCTGCTTAGCTTTGATATTTTCATAGGCGAGTTCGGACTCGCTCTCCTTGTCCGAATCGACGTTATGAACCGGCGACGGCATCGATATATTCGTGTTTGAATCTTCGCTCGCCGTCACGGCTCCTAGTCTCTGAAAATTTCCACTTCAATTAAAAAAAAAACTCTCTAAAACAAACGTACAAACGTACCTTCATCAATTCCTCCCTCTGTTTCCTGCGCTGCTCGATGATCTGTTGCTCGTCGTCCTCGTCCTCGTTTATGTCGATGTCCAGATCGACGTCGCTGCTATCGCTGCTCATCTTCACCTTCATCCCCTCGCTGAGCGAGTCCTTGAACTTGTCGGACTTCTCCTGCTTGCCCGAACGACGGTGAAACCTGTCTTTCCTGTCGTTTGACCGGTCGTTTCGTCTCCTGTACCGATCGTTGAAGCGGTCGTTGTGAGCGCCGTAGCCGTACCTGTCCCTCGATCGGGGCCTGTCTCTCGAAGCCCTCTCCCGCGATCTGCTCCTCTCTCTCCTGTCACGGATGTCTCTGTTCCTTGAACTGCGATCGAAATCTACAGCTCGAGAGTGCGATCTTTCCCTGGAGGAATGTCGAAGAGAAAGTCTGTCGGTTGTGGATGAACGTCTGTCTCTGTCATAGTTGTCACGTTCTTTGTGTGAGTATCTGTCAGTTCTACCACCGTACCTAAATAATAAAATTATCAATTAATTAATTTTTTTCTAAGATTTATATAATATTTAAAGAATTCATACAGAAAGCTTAAGACATACACATCAACCTGTATAAATAAAATCAAATAATTTACCTTTCGTGGTCTCTGTAAGACCTGTATTTATCCGAATCCAGGTGGGACCGTTCTCTGCTGCGAGATTTATGACTTCTGAGGTCTTTCTTCCTATCCAAGACGGTCCTTCGTTCTCTACTCTGAGGGGCTACTTTTACATCATCGCCGTCGCTCGAATCGACTAGCAGGATCACTTCGTCGGCATCCGGTTTCACTACTTTTTCTTTCCCAGCAACGGGAGTAGCGATAACTTCAACTTCAGTTCGAGCTATTTCCGCTTGCAGCAACTCTTTCTGTTTCATGAGCTCCTCCAGATCCATGTCGGCCTCGATCACGTCCACGTCGATGTCCTCACTGTCACAATCGACTTCGGGAACGCCGTCGCTTTCGGAAGAAATAATTTCAAGTGACTGCTCTTTCGTTAAACCGGCCGAAATGAGACTGACGACGTGATTGGGCGCCGTTCTGACTGGTAAATCGGGTTGCTTTTTTAATTCCGGCAGTTTCTTTAATTCCGGTTGCCTTTTCAGTTCCGGTTGCCTTTTCAGTTCCGGTTGCTTTTTCAATTCCGGTTGCCTTTTCAGTTCCAGTTGCCTTTTCAATTCTGGTTGCTTTTTCAGTTCCGGCTGCTTTTTCAGCTCCGGCTGCTTCTTCAGTTCCGGCTGCTTTTTCAGTTCCGGCTGCTTTTTTTCTTCTGGCTGCATTTTTATTTCGGGTTTTTTCTTTCCCGAATTCCCGTTCAGGGAGGCTTTGTCATCGCTCGACGAGCTCTTGGGCTTTGATGTCAGGTCGGGTGTGTAGCGTCCGTCGTCCGAGTTTCCGTCTCGGGCCCCGTTTTTGTTCTTCGATTGCTTTTTGTGTTTTTTATGTTTTTTACTCTTTTCCGACTTCTCCTCAGAATGTTTCTTGTGTTTGTGCTTGTGTTCTTTCTTGTGCTTCTTCTTTGGGTTGTCATCTTCATGGAGTGAGTGAGGTCTTTTCTCAGTTTTAGGCCTAAAGAGTTGCAAAATTAGTGGCTGATCTGATTTGGGAATGAAATATTGTGGCATAATGGGCAGCTAATCTTATGATCTTTGGGTAACTGATCCTAGTAAAGTGAATCTGTTTATTACAATTTACAAATATACAAATTTACAATTTGACAACCTTGTATTAGCATAGTGTCAGGCTAATGTTCCCCTTAAATCCACTACAAATTTTGGTAACCCTCCAGTTTCCTTCTCGCAAGTCCTACTTTATAAAATAAAAAACTAGGAGAAATTTAGGGGGGTTCTCTTTTTATGGTAAAAATTGAGGTAAATATGTACATTAGCGGCATGGGTATAGGGCGAAATGGCTTATACTATCGGATAGCTTGTGTCTCTAGGGCCCGTATTCATCAATAAATATAACCCCTGGGGTTATATTTTGGAACATGTCATTGGTTCAAAATTCGTAGCGTTCGTAAGGATTGAGCATTTGACCAATCAGCTGTCAGAAAATTCAAAATTTAACCCCAGGATTATATTTTGAAGTTTGATGAATACGGACATAGGAGTATCAAGGTACCATTGAATTTTTGCGTCAGCAAGTAATAGTCGAGATATAAGGCCTTAAAGTGTCATCCTTGCCCTAATACGTGCATTCGTACATATGCGCTCGAACAGGAAGCCCTCGATCGTCGTGTGTCTGACGGAGAAGCGAGCTTCCTGTTCGAGCGTATATGTACGAATATACGCGTATTAGGGCAAGGATGAAACTTTAAGGCCTTATTTCTCGACTATTACTTGCCGCCGCAAAAATTCAATGGTACCTTGATACTCCAAGAGACACAAGCTATTCGATAGTATAAGCCATTTCGCCCTATACCCATGCCGCTCATTTCAATAATCACCAAAATTGAAAATGTCCCTTTTGGTATGGGTAAGTAACAGAACTAGATCTGAAAAGAGACTACCGACTCTTTCTATTTTCTTAATTATTGCAAGGTTAGGTATACCTCTATTTCTATAAAATTGCTGGAAGAAAAACAGCTCTGGCCAAATCAGAACCTGATTTATGGCCCACAAACTTATACCTATATAGTTATCCTAACTTGATTGTTATCGCCTTTCTTTGCTATTAGAATCGTTTTATGGTCGCAATTAGGTACACATTTTTCTAGCTTTCCGATCTGACAATCCCAGCAATTAATGGTCTACTCGTGTGAAATACTTCAACAATGATAATAGAAATTAAATTTACTTACGACAATTCCATTGTATTGAAGGATGAATTTGAAGAAACGGTAAAGTATGGATTGCAGTGATTGCACTATTCCGATTATCTTCTACTCTTCCCTTTGGTTTTTCCTTGATTTGTATAGAATCAATTGAAGTAATAAATTAGTATAAAGGCAACTTTACAAAAATACACTAAACTTATATTTAATACACTCGCTCAGCAAGTAGGATGAGTAACAAAAAGAATATAAATTATTTTCTTAAATTTTTCGAAAACCAAGACAAAACATTAAACAATTGGTTGAACTAGGGCCTTGTCACAAAGCCTTGTCTTCTCTGCTCTGCAGAACTTTCCTAAGTTTCCTATCCTATCTTATTTCGCTATTTCGCAGAAGAACCAACAATTTTCTTCTTTCTTCTCGTTCTCGTTCTCGTGCTCGTGCACTACTGCACTCACTTACTCACTCACTACTCTAACCAAACACCAAACCAAAAACGAAAACTAAAAACCAAACGAATACGTGATTCGTGTAATCTGACAAAAGTGACAAATGACAGTGTCGAATGTCGTTTATAATGATTTTATATTTATTATTAATAATTTATTCGATTAATAATTCACAATCTTTACCATATTGCTATCGCATCGAGTTCTATTAATAATTGCAATATATAATTAAAAAAATGATCTCTACTATTATTATGGAATCGTAATTATTCAAATTCAACTCATCAGATAATTATTAAAATGAAAAGTCAAATGTCATATCTGTCCATCAACTTTGACTATGAATGAGATAATTGCAAATGACACAAGACATCACTAATCGCAACACAAAAATGTCAAGTCAAGTTAGCACTTGACAGAGTGATACTTACTAGAAGCTGGCTATATGCGCAAGGGTGCCCAAGCCATTAAAGAAGAAGAAGAAGAAGAAGAAGAAGACTATGAATGAACAATGAATAAATAAGGAACAATGAACCACAGAACAATGAACCATGTTTTTTCAAGGCTGCGTGACACAGAATTAAGAACATCAGGAATAACTAGTACGTTTAGGTCTTCTGGTGCCCGGCAGGGGCCCGCAACGATAACCGGTATTTCGAAACTCCTCCAATTAACACTTTCGCGTTAGCAGTTGATAATGTGGACATTCTTTTTGCAAACGGGACTAGGTAATTTATAATTCTTTGAAAATACCAAATCATAACCATACACTCATAAACATGAATGAAGTGACACGTGTGATGTCATGCGCGAAGTCAGGCCCTTAGTAGAGTAACTTTTGCAATTTTAGAGCAAAGGTAAAGGACGATTCTACTTACTACCGGTGACAGTATTGACAGTATTTCAATAATGCTGCCTAAAATATCACTGAACTGTTATAGTAGGATTAACTTTAAGAAGTCAGATGTGACGTCACACTAACCGTCCGAATTAATATTTTTAATTTCACCAGAAAATGTCAAACAGTTAATTGTCAAGTTGTAAAGGAGCGTAAATTATTGAAGAAATCATTCAAACAATGAATTGAAGCGCTTACGTCAGTTTGAGAGCCACTGACAACTACATAAAATTTATTCACGTAATGACATTCTATCCTCTGTGTTGTGCATTTAATTCTCATTCAAAACCAATGTTGACGTATACTTATTTATGCGGGATGGAGTGTTTAGACAAACTTGACGGTTTCTACGAGAACCAGTATATGAAACAAAATAAATCGAACTATCAAAAGGATGTGTATTATTAATCGATACGTATGACTTTTTAGACTTTATTGGACTATATGGTGTCATGTTATTCGTGTTAATCATTTTGCATCATATCATTTTCTTGCAGGTTTCTTTACTATTTTGTGCTCAAATCGCTAACGCTAAAGTATAAAGGCGGGCGGCCATTGCGCACGAAGCTAAGCTAAGCGAAGCAGAGCTAAGATTTTTATAAATTAGCTTCTATGTAATCTTATGAACGCGCGGCAATTGATGCGAAACTAAACGAAGATGTGCCAGCGAAGATAAACTAAGTTTTTAAACTTCGCTGGCTTTAGCTTGAGGCAGGTCCGAGCGAATATTGCTTAGCCTATAAGGCTAAAAAAGTAACTATTGTGGCGCCACCAAGTAGGTAGGCAAATTTCACACTTTCATGCGGCAAGTCCTGCGTGCCCGCTATTCATTTTAATGTATTTGTTTTTGCAAACATGAGGTCGTTCAGGGATGGATAAAAAAAATAGGGAAGGGTTATTTATACACGAGTACCTTAAATGCTTGCGATTACATACGTATTTATTACTCCTGAATCATTTTTTAGATATAGTAAATTAAAGTTAAAAAATGTAGTTAATTTAAGACATTTAAGTAATACTAATAAAACAATAACTACTGCTATAATTTATTTTTTAGAGCTGTATTTCAGGCGAAGGGTTCTAAATCATGGTCAATAAATCAGTTTCTGAGCAGCGGAATGTTTACAGTAACATTTTCCTGCTATACAGTTGCAAAATATGTCCAAAACTCTTCGACTTTTTACATAAACTGAATAAAAAACCCGAAAACATGAGATGAAATATGAACTTATTATGTTGATAAGAAAGGTGATATTTTTTAAATGGAACAATTATCACCTGAACAATGGGTCAATAATAGGTTTTTTCATTTTTACGAGTGTTATGTGCACCATAGGAGTCTCTCTAAATGAGCGGTTCCTTGAAGAAAAGTTCCATGTAGGTAAACGTATTCTCTAACATCGCTCATGTGAAAACTCATCATGACATTTCGCCCATTTCTCAACGATTTAAAACGAAAGCAGTCGAGACTAGGTGCTTGGAAATGACTTTTGATAATAATTGTAAATAATGAATAACATAATAAATTCAAAAATCTAGAAATACACTTCCAAATAATGATTTTAAAAAAGGTTTCATTTTATGGAAACGAGCCGCACAAAATTTTATGCCGCACAAAAGTGCGGAAAAAATCCACGAGGAGGCGCGCGCTCCGCGAACAGCCGATACTTACTTAGCCTTGACAGTTATTAACAGTCTACCTTAGCTTAAGATCTTGATGAGCCTTTTATATTTTTCATGTAGACACGGTATGAATAGAACTCAAAAGAAGTAATGTTTTGGGCCATCACCAGCTAGAGGCAGGGAACTTACCCGACCTTGATCCTCTCAAAATCCTGAAGTTTCTCAAGGAAACGGACTTGGAGAGGGTGCTTCACTGAAGGGATTCCACACCAGGCGAAGCACAGTAGAGGGGATACAATAGATCTTTTAAGTCGCAGTAACTTAATCACCCTCAAAATACAAATATTGGTTCAAACCACAATCAAACTGGTTGAAGCGTTTTATTGCGTGACGTCATTACTTTTACACGAAAATGAAATGTTTTAAACCAGAACGCAGCTGGTTAAACATTAGTCGTCGTCAGTGTCGTTACTCAATATATTGTCAAAGTCAACCTCAACTCGAATAACTCGATGCGGTTGGTGTCTCAGGATCTGCCGGCATTAATAACAGCAGCCGGCAACCGCGCCACAACGCAATCGTCAATAGACGCCGACAGTGATGACGTCAGTGGGCGGGGCGAACGGCCAGGGTTCCATACAAACAAACGTTGTTTACAGGTTTGACGTTTACAGGTTTGCCAGTTCTGATAGAAGTTGTCTCGTCAAACATCAAAGCTCTAATGAGGTCTCTCATTAGTAGAACTTCAAAAGTGCTGCAAATGTGCATGGCATTTTATACCCTTAGGACAACAACTATACTTTTCTCAATGAGATAATCATCCTTCAATTCAATCTGTAAATGAAAAAAGCAATTAACCCATTGTCACTACCTGTTGAATTTGCTAGCAGGATATTCTTACCTCAACGCTATTAGGTTTTGTTTTTCATGCTGGCGGGTACTGTTCCACGAATTATTTTAAGTTCCGCCTCGAACTCCATTCTCTTAACATGGCCAGATTCCACAGCATTTTCACCTTTGGAAAATGCTTTGGTTTCTTCGTAAAACAAACTGAGGATAAACTTGGAATTTTACGGGAACATCCAAATCAAACCACCCTATCAATAAATAAATACCGACAGACGTACTATAAACTATAACTAAATAAGTAACTGAACTGAACTGCCTAATTTTAACTAAACTATAATATTCAGTATTCATTCACTAATGGCATCATTGACATCACTAATGACTTCAGTAATGGCTTCACTAATCACTTCGATGTCAATGGCGATTGGCGACTGGCGGAGGCGGGGTCAAACTTCAGGAAAAAACACGACAACTGACAACAATGACAACGTGAAGGGTTTGTTTGTATGGAACCAGAACCACTTAGCCCCGCCCTGTGACGTCAGACTGACGGCGTCTATTCGTCAATCGTCCGTTTTTAACTTTTTATTCTTTATTGTCTATTCGCCGAGTAGATGCGTGGCGTGAAGTGAACTCATTTTTTTATTATTGAAGTTTGAATTGAACTTTGAACACAGCCACAGCCGCATTTTCAAAGAAAAGTGTAAGCTTATTAGTTAACATCATGAGTTTAAATGAGGGCAATAATTATTATTGTCCCTTTCAACATCAGCAGACGGAGAAAACGATTATCAAAACGGAAGCCTCAGATGATGATCAGTTTATGAAGTCCGATGAGAAAAACACCTTGCTACTAATCTCGGCGAAATTGAAGTGTGAAGATGAACAAAACGATGCTGGGCCGTCTTCTGAACTAAATAATTTTGAAAACACTTTTGAGGCACCTCTTCCAATGAAACATGAACCCGAAGACTCGTGGACGTCGGCCTTGAAAGAAGAGATTGAGATTGAGGACCACAAACCCGGCTGGGAACAGCTGATCGGGAGTCGTCATATCCCTGGAATTGTGAAGAGTGGACCCAATTGGTGTGAGTCCGTTCAAGAAAGTGAGGCACTTCAGGCACGATCTTCTGAAAGTAAGAGAGGAGGAGAGTTGAAGTATAATTGTGCCCATTGTCTTTATAAAACAAACTGGAGACCTTATTTTATCAAACATTATAGAATTAACCATTCCAAAGAGGCCAAAATGTACAAATGTGAGGTATGTTCATATGAAACAAGAATTAACAGCAATTTGACCAAACATTACAAATGTAAACATTCCAAAGAGACCGAAATGTACAAATGTCAGAAATGCTCATATGAGACAAAAGTTGCAATGTATTTGCGCCGACATTATAAACGTAAACATTCCAAAGAGGCTGAAATGTACAAATGTGAGGAATGCTCGTATGAAACAAGATACAAAAGTGCTTTGTCCGAACATTATAAAATTAAACATTCCAAAGAGGCCGAAATGTACAGATGTGAGGAATGCTCATATGAAACAAGATACAAAAGTGCTTTGTACAATCATTATAAACATAAACATTCCAAAGAGGCCGAAATGTACAAATGTGAGGAATGCTCATATGAAACAAGAATTAAAGGCGATTTGACCAAACATTACAAACGTAAACATTCCAAAGAGACCGAAATGTACAAATGTCAGAAATGCTCATATGAGACAAAAGTTGCAATGTATTTGGGCCGACATTATAAACGTAAACATTCCAAAGAGGCTGAAATGTACAAATGTGAGGAATGCTCGTATGAAACAAGATACAAAAGTGCTTTGTCCGAACATTATAAAATTAAACATTCCAAAGAGGCCGAAATGTACAAATGTGAGGAATGCTCATATGAAACAAGATACAAAAGTGCTTTGTACAATCATTATAAACATAAACATTCCAAAGAGGCCGAAATGTACAAATGTGAGGAATGCTCATATGAAACAAGATACAAAAGTGCTTTGTACAATCATTATAAACATAAACATTCCAAAGAGGCTGAAATGTACAAATGTGAGGAATGCTCATATGAAACAAGAATTAAAGGCGATTTGACCAAACATTACAAACGTAAACATTCCAAAGAGACCGAAATGATCAAATGTCAGGAATGCTCATATGAGACAAAAGTTGCAATGTATTTGACCAAACATTATAAATATAAACATTCCAAAGAGGCTGAAATGTACAAATGTGAGGAATGCTCGTATGAAACAAGATACAAAAGTGCTTTGTCCGAACATTATAAAATTAAACATTCCAAAGAGGCCGAAATGTACAAATGTGAGGAATGCTCATATGAAACAAGATACAAAAGTGCTTTGTACAATCATTATAAACATAAACATTCCAAAGAGGCCGAAATGTACAAATGTGAGGAATGCTCATATGAAACAAAATACAAAAGTGCTTTGTACAATCATTATAAACATAAACATTCCAAAGAGGCTGAAATGTACAAATGTGAGGAATGCTCATATGAAACAAGAATTAAAGGCGATTTGACCAAACATTACAAACGTAAACATTCCAAAGAGACCGAAATGATCAAATGTCAGGAATGCTCATATGAGACAAAAGTTGCAATGTATTTGACCAAACATTATAAATATAAACATTCCAAAGAGGCAGAAATGTACAAATGTCAGGAATGCTCATATGAGACAAAAGTTGCAATGTATTTGGGCCGACATTATAAACGTAAACATTCCAAAGAGGCCGAAATGTACAAATGTGAGGAATGCTCATATGAAACAAGATACAAAAGTGCTTTGTACAATCATTATAAACATAAACATTCCAAAGAGGCCGAAATGTACAAATGTGAGGAATGCTCATATGAAACAAGAATTAAAGGCGATTTGACCAAACATTACAAACGTAAACATTCCAAAGAGACCGAAATGTACAAATGTCAGAAATGCTCATATGAGACAAAAGTTGCAATGTATTTGGGCCGACATTATAAACGTAAACATTCCAAAGAGGCTGAAATGTACAAATGTGAGGAATGCTCATATGAAACAAGATATAAAGACGATTTGACCAAACATTATAAACGTAAACATTCCTAAAAAGCTGAAGTGTACAAAAAATGTGCTGAATGTCAGTATGAAACAAAAGGAAAGAAAAACCTCGTCCAACATTTGAAGTCCATTCACTCAATCAGAAGAAACTAACAAGTACCAAGATACAACTTGCAACTGAACTGTGAAGAGTGTTCTCTCTCACTGTTACTGTTACCAAAAAATGAACATTAATAAGAAAGAAGACAAACTGAAATGTTTGGAGTGTCCTTTTTTGTATCAATCAATAATTGAAATAAATTCATAATAAAACAATAGTCAAAAATGTTTTCCTGGGGACGTTGTCAATTAAATAGTTTTTCTTTGGCTCACTTTATATTATATATACTCTTTATACAGGGTGTCAGTTTTTTGTAGCAGGACTTTAACAGCAATTAACGTTTCTGAGGTACAGGGTGTGAAAGTTTTACATTTTTTTGGTTTTCTTTCTCAAATTTTCTCCCGGAATTTTTTTAAATAATTAATTGACTCTCGAATTTTTTGCGTTTAGCCTCTGCACTCTACTCTAGTGAACAATTATTCGCATTCTCTGTTTAATTTCGAGACTTTTTGGTTAGTTGCAAGTTGTTGGTAAACTGTACCAATTTCGAGATTTACGGTTCACGAACAGCATGTAACTAACCAAAAAGTCTCGAAATTAAACAGAGAATGCGAATAATTGTTCACCAGAGATTAGAGAGCAGAGGCGGCAATCACAAAAATTCGAGATAGTGTTAGGTACATACCGTGTGTCCCCGGATAAGTGAAACAACTCTTATAAAAGACAATAATTTTTTGATTTCAATTTTAATTTTTTGGGGTTCAGCCCTGCTTGGCGAAAGAATAATTTCTAACAAAATTTTAGTTTTGAAAATTCAAGCATGCCTTGGAAATTTCCAAGAAACCGTTTTTTCTGTTGAGTAAAGTACCTTTTATGTGGCAAATACGACAAAATGTTATTTGAAAAAGTTGTTCAGAATCAACATTCAGGCCCCTATACCAAATTTCAAAATCATAGGTCAACTTTTATTTTTTTCATTTATTTTTATGTTTTATTTCATAAATCAAAGAATTTCATTTTGTAACAATGACTGCCATGGAAAAACCAAATCGTATCCATAGCAATAGCAATCTGTCAATATCAGTCTTTATTGTTACAAATGAAATTCTTTGATTTGTGAAATAAACATGAAAGTAAATGTAAAAGATCAAAATTGACCTATGATTTTGAAATTTGGTAAAGGGACCTAAATGTTGATTCTGAACAACTTTTTCAAATAACATTTTGTCGTATTTGCCACATAAAAGGCACTTTACTCAACATAAAAACCGGTTTCTTGGAAATTTCCACGGCATGCTTGAATTTTCAAAACTAAAATTTTGTTAGAAATTAGTCTTTAATCAAGCAGAGCTGAACCCCAAAAAATGAAAATTAAAATCAAAAATTTTTTGTCTTTTATAAGAGTCGTTTCACCTATCCGGGGACACACGGTATAATGTAAGACCGCCAAAGTGTATCACCCTTTAGACATAGAAGTACTAATCAGTTTTTTTTTTTAGTTATTGATTTCTGATTACTGGATAAATAACTGATTATTATTTGACGATTAACTCTGGTACCGAGACATCGGTCTTGTGTTTAGGACTACCATAGAGTGAGGTGCGCGTTTGCCAAGGATTCATCGTTTTTCGGTAATTAACGTTCATTTATAACCTTGGCGGTCTTACAGACCGGTGTTCCTGTTTGATGTGAATAAATAACTATTAGCGGTCTCTCAGACCGATGTTCAGACTTTACTGCTTTCTTTCTCTTTTTTTTGTTTCTATTTGTGTTTAGTTCCATTTTCTAACGGAGTGTTCCTATTTTGTTATTGTTATGGATGGTTTACCTATTTCCAGTCAGACCAAAATGATGGTTTCTATCGCACTTTCTCAGCAAATTGAGAGTCAGATTCAGAAATTGACTCAGATGACACTTATATCGCTGATGGAGACAATGGAATCGTTGATCAACGCTGTGGCAATTTATCAGATAATATTCAAGAAGATGATGACGATAATTTGATTAGAAATTTATTCACGTGTCCGCGTCCTCAGCCTTCAGAGTGAAAATGGTGATGAAAATGACATACCTGGTACCTCCTTCGCCAAACGATCAGCTACCTCACAATCTGAGTGATGATGATAACGACAATACTACATCTCCTTCACCAAACAGAGACGACGCAGATGGCACACCCCCTTCCCAGTTTTACGGAACGAAAAACTGTGTAGTCTGTAGTCTGGTCCTCGGTACCTGTCCGTCCTTCAGCTCAAACAATCAGAGCCAATATAATAAAAGTGCGACTTTCAAGACTTCAGGGTCCTGCTCTTTCTGTTGGAAGAAACCCAACACCAGAAGAAGTATTTCGACTTTTATTTACGGACCAGATTACCAATAAAATCGTTACACACACAAATGAAAAGTTGGAACAAATGCTTTATGGAATTGACCATCCGAATGATTTTTCTTACAAAGCCACTGATGCCACTGAAATAAATGTAGTGATTGGAATTGGAATTATTTTGTGCTCAATTTTCAAATCATCAAGAGAACCGATGACTTCTTTATTTTCAACATCAGTTACAAGGGCGCCCCCCGCCCCATTTTCCGGGCCATAATTACAGAAAAACGTTATTCTGTGTTATTGCGAGAGCATTGAGATTTGACGATCCTTCGACCAGCAGGGCAGAAAGAAATCCAGCCGCTGCAATTACTGACATATTTGACATGTTCATTTCAAATTCAAACTGCCAAAGCGTTTATTCACCTGACGCCCATATGACGATTGACGAGACGTTAGTACCTTTTAGGGGTAGGGTGCCTTTCCGTATTTACATGCCCAACAAGCCAGCTAAATATGGCATGAAGATAATGGGTATGGCAGATGCCCACAATAATTCATATACATACAGCATACAGGATATCCCAGCTTATTCGAAGCGGTCTCTGTAGGCCAAACGATGGACTTTTTCCCAAAAAAAATTGCAAATTGAAATTGAAGTACCTACAGGATCACAGTGGCCATAATTTAAAATTATTTTGGAGTATACAGAGTGTCCCATATGACAGTGGCATATCAAAGTTATGTTTTTTTTTTAATGGAATGCTCCTATCTTATTGCATTTTCAGATTGTCTGAGAAGAGAAAATAAGATTGGCTTTTACAGTTGGTGTTTAAATTCAGAAGTTTTTGAGTTATAAACAAGTAAAAATCGTCATTTTTCAAGTTCAAGGCCCTGTACAACGAAAACGGCTGAAGATAGAGAAAAACGGCTTACATGTCCCTATTTGTCCTTTTCATGTACTATCCTATGATGTAGATGAAATGTTTATACAGGGTGATAAAAATTCTGAGATTTCTCCACGCGTCGCCGAATAAAAAATCAAAGAAAGTACAAATGTTTCTACACCATAGGATAGTACATGAAAAGCTAAAATAGGGACATGTAAGCCGTTTTTCTCTATCTTGAACCGTTTTCGTTGTACAGGGCCTTGAACTTGAAAAATGAAGATTTTCACTTGTTTATAACTCGAAAACTTCTGAATTTAAACACCAACTGTAAAAGCCAATCTTATTTTCTCTTCTCAGACAATCTAAAAATTCAATAACATAGGAGCTTTTTATTTAAAAAAACATAACTTTGATATGCCACTGTCATATGGGACACTCTGTATTCTTCGAAATAATTTTAAATTATGGCCATTGTGATCCTGTACTTGAATTTTCAAAAAGTTTTTTGAAAAAGTCCATCGTTTGGCCTACAGAGACCGCTTCGAATAAGCTGGGACACCCGGTATAATGAAAAAAATATAAAAACAAATGAATGCACAATGAATATGAATATAAAGGTGTATGACAAACCTTTTGATAATTTTATTGTTTTAATTTACAGTTCAAAAATTTTGACAATTTTCTTTCCAACTTCCTTTTACAATTATTATCAAAACTTATTTTACGATTAATATCTCTTAAGTAATTGAAGTAGGTACTGCTCGACAAAAATATCTTGGCGGTTGTTAAAGGAGAGAGAGGTTCTAGAACGAGACAGAAAATCACCCCACCACCTTATCTGTTTTAGTACATTCTGGGTCGTATGCTAGAAACTAAATTTCGCATTTGACAGCGCTGTTAACAACGGCACTGTTGTTAAAAATCACTTTGACATGGTCACGTGACCATGTTAAATGCTTTAACATCGTCATGTCAAATTTCATGTTGACAACGGCGTTAAAGCTACCCAGGCAGCAAGGACCCAAGCAGCAAAATTGGTCGTTTCTGCGAAGATTAGGAAATTCTGTCCTATTTTAGTCAAAACTACTTATATTTTACTTAATTTTTGACTTTCAAGTATTTTATGAAGTAATATTCTAGTCAGTTTTTTACTTTGACTTAGAAGTAAATGTTGTAGGAAATAATAGGTAATTTGACTAATAAAAATATCATTATGGTAAAATTTACCAACAGGGTGAATATAGGGTATTACATAAGACTATTTGACAAAATTGTTTACCAATTTCTGACTTCAAAGTTATATTAACCATACAGTCGATAATAAGTAAATTAGGGTTGGTAATTAATTTCCCTATATTCGCCTTTAAAGTAAAAATGACTTTGAAGGCCACAAATGGGAAAATTTTCCATTTACAGTTATCCATATGAATGAACATAGACCAATTAAGTCATTATTCACAAAAATCTTACTTCAAAGTAAGTGTATCATTCAAGTCAAATGATTCTGGGAAAAATAAACATAAATTTCACGTAATTTTACTTCAAGTTTTTCAACTAGCAACAAAAAGAAATTTAATGCCAAGTTAATCGTAATTAAATTCCAAGTACCTACCTACATTCAATGAAAAGTTTGGTAATTTAGCTTGATGTACTGAACTAATAAAGGCCAGTATACATTTTTAAATCCAAAAGAAGAAGTACCTAAGTACCTAGTGCAATTTTATTTTCCTCTTCCGTATGTGTGTATGTAACGTAACCTCACTTTTGGATGTTTGCTTCCCCCTTATGTGGAATCTCATTAATTTGTTAATGTTAATAAGTAATTTTATATCAAATTATTACATTTTTTGTTTAAGAATTAATTTACTTATATTTTTCCTGCATTACAAAAACCTGATATGTACCTACCGACATACCTAATTTAAAATAATACAGGTACTCCTCTAAATTGAAGCTGGTTCAAGTAATTTTTATTTATAGCGTATAGGTATAAGGTACAATTGTTATTAACGTGACGACAGCGATGTTCAAGAATTTCAAGGTATAACCATAAGTAAAGCAGTCCAGCAACACCTGACCAACGAGCCTGAATATAGCTCCGAGAGCTAGTGCCGAGAGGCCGGTAGACCATATTCCTGTACACGGTTGCCACGCACGAAATTCTACAAACAGTTCAGTGGGATTTTAAACAAGTTTCATGCATTTAATTGGCAATGAACCTCGAATTATTACTAATTAGTCTTTGCTTTAGATGTACCTCCGACAAACAGCGGTGCGTAAATGTCCAGGGACGGAGATATTATAGATTTTTTTTTTTATTCCTCGCCCCTATCATTAAATGCGAAATTAATTTTTACTGTCTGGCAGCAGTGCACTGGAATATGTATGTATGTATTAACTATCGATGCTAGTTCTTTGCGCTAACCTCAGGCGTAAAATCCGCTATACCTAGCTATTTGAAGGACTCCATTGTTATATCCTAAAATTAATCAATAGTTTTTGCTGTTACAATGAAGTATAACATTGCAAGGAGTGAAATACGAAAACACAATATTTTCGTAACTATCAAGCAAAATAATTACATAAAACCTACCTTCCAAATCTGAAAAAAACATTTTTTTTGTTTTTTTTTTTGAAAAAGAAAAAGCTTTAAACTGCCTAATTCACGAGGCGCGCTTGTTATTAACCACCTATAATCATAAGCTTCCTCGTAAAATTTCACTGGCATGTAAATTGGCACTTGGGTATCGCGTACCTACCTGCACATTATTTCCAAACAATCAACTACCCTATCCTATCGTATCCGTATTCTTTGAGAACCTCCCTTCTTCATTTTATGCTGTGTGGGTAGAAGACTGACTGACGAGTGACGACTGACGAGGAGAAATAGACTTGCGCGCCAATAGCAATAGCATAGCGTGTTCAGAATTCAGAGTGCATCAGACGAAACAGAATCGAGAGAGACTTGAAAAGAGATAAACTATTTAAAATTCACGGCCTCTTGTTGCTTAGTGGCTATTCGGCTATTGGCCTCTCTCTCACTCGCGAGGTTTATATTACATATTTTAACTAAGTATTATAGTAATATTGACTTAACTTCATAGTAATAATTTCCAAATATGTCGACGAATTTACGTAATATCTACTCTCACTTTGGTCTTCGTTACGTAAATTCGAGGTAAATTTTACGTAATTTAGGTTGGGTGAATTAAATTAGTATACCTAAATTACGTCGAATCGACGTAAATTTAACCTAAAATGCTGCTTGGGGAATGTTCACTGTGTTGAGAAAAACAGCTGGAAATTTTAAGGTTAGGTGTATTAATGTAAACTGTGAAGCAGAAACACAGAACAGAATTATGTTTATATTTTAGAAGTTTAATTTGACGTGGACAGTTGACATAATAATAATGGTCAGAACATAATTTTTTAAGTAGTGACGGGATATAACGTTAAAATTCAGTAACGTTACTTCTCGTTCCGTTCCAATGAAATAACGTTCCAAAATAACGTTATTTTGTAACGTTACTTTGTTATGAACGAACAATGACAATGGTCTGGGAAGTGGGAACTTGGATAAGTAAACGACTGAAATTAAAGAATGAAAGATGAAACGACAGCGAGTGAGTAACCAAACGTCCATGGCAAGCGTAGCAAAATAACGTCGATGTTCATAATAAATAAAAATTAAATAATTATCATTTCCGCAAACCGAAGTTACAGGCCTTAAAAACTATGAGGAATACGAGGTTATAAAATAAACGAGAGGATTTACCTACAAATATTTTTTTCTTTTTATGTTTTAAACTCAATTTTGAAACAATAGGTCCTACCTACCAATAGAAGAAAATTAAATGAAAAAAATGCTCACCCATCAAAATAAATAACTTTCATTATTATAAAAATTCTTCTATGAAAAAAATAAGTAGGTACCTATCTAATTAAAATTAAATTTGATTATTTTTATTGAACCTTGCTTCTTATTAGTTGTTAAATGTTCTTCGTCTTTATTTGGGTTTTAGGTTCGATATTAAAATATTATTTTTCAAAAATATTTTTATAAAATTGAAACGTTTCGAGATCGATTGGTCTCTTGTTCACTCATAAATAATTGTAAAAAATATGTAAAAACTTAAAAATACTTTAAAAAATCATAATTATTATATTAAAATGTCGTAAATGGTGTGTTTTTAAATTTTAGAAAAAATATAAGTAAATTAATTTTGATCTTGATTTCAAGATTAATTTAATTAATTAATTTAATAATTAATTTCAAGATCAAAATTAATTTACTTATATTTTTTCTAAAATTTAAAAACACACCATTTACGACATTTTAATATAATAATTATGATTTTTTAAAGTATTTTTAAGTTTTTACATATTTTTTACAATTATTTATGAGTGAACAAGAGACCAATCGATCTCGAAACGTTTCAATTTTATAAAAATATTTTTGAAAAATAATATTTTAATATCGAACCTAAAACCCAAATAAAAGACGAAGAACATTTAACAATTAAAATTAAATTTAGAGTTAATAAAAAATATGCTACATTAATATAACTCCTTTGCTTTGATTTTTTTAAGGTATATAAGTAGGTCAGTTATTAATAAATTATAAGTTTTATATAAATACCTATTACCTATAGGTACCTATACCTACACATTTTTATGTGTGAATGAGAATGTGATATGCAACGTAATGTAACGCAACGAAGAATGAAGACGAAAGTTATCTGATCTGCAGAAGTTAAATAATGTAATGGAACGAATGATGGAACGGAACGAAAGGAATAACTTATTAACTTATAACTTATAATGTGATATGCAACGTAATGTAACGCAACGGAGAATGAAGACGAAAGTTATCTGATCTGCAGAAGTTAAATAATGTAATGGAACGAATGACGGAACGGAACTAACGGAAGAAATAACTTATCTAAAGTTATAACTTATAAAATAACTTATCGACAAGGAACGGGTAGGTAACGCGCCAGCGCATTAGGTATCCAGCTGAATTCTATAAGTTATACAAATAACGAATAACTTATCGTACAGGGAACGGAACGTAACGTTACAAAAAAATAACGTTCCAAAATAACGTTACTGGTATAACGTCTCGTCACTATTTTTAAGTTAATGAAATGGAATGGCTGCTGAATAATTGTAGAATCATGTACGTTTTACGTTTGTATTTTCTTTAGAATAAAAGTCTTTTAAAAACAATGGTTAATAAATAATATAAAAACTCATCAGGTTATGGCCCAGGTCTACGCTTGTAAAAGAAAATACATGGTAAAAATAAAATAAAATAGTGTGTGTAAGTGTAAAACGTGCAAAATAAAAACCGCGTGTTGGAAAAAGTAAAAATGGCCAATTCAGATAATGATCTTGTCATCATAGACAAGCTAGTTAACAACGAATCCTTCGAGATTTGGAAGTTCCAGATAAAAATAATATTTAAAGCTGGTGCACAATGGGAAATTGTAAACGGTGAAATAAAACTGGATGACCTAACTCAAGATGAGAAGAAAGCAGATTGGAAAAGGAAAGATGCCAGAGCACAGAAAATGATAATAATGAGCATTGACAAAAAGTTGATGACGCACCTTCTTACATGCAACACAGCGCATGATATGTACGAAAGGCTTTGTAAGATATTCGAAAAAGAATCCGAACAGCAAAAATGCAATTTATTACAAGAGTTCTTTAATTCCTCGTATGAAAAAGGATCTGATATGAGCCTGCATATCAGCAAACTTGAAAATCTGCAATACCGACTTAAAGCAATGAATCAGACTATAGACGACGAAATGCTAATTTCGAAAATTTTGACAACATTACCAGAAAATTTTAAGCATTTCTGTACTGCATGGGAATCGAGTCCAAAAACAGAAAGAACTTTGACCAATCTAACCAGTCGTCTACTTGCAGAAGAAATAAGATTGAAAACCACAGATAATATGGGAAGTGTAGCCTTTAAAACACAAGAGATAAGAGATAAATATAGAAATTCAGATAAAAATATTGAAAGAAAATGTTACAACTGTGGAAAGCCGAATCATTTAGCAAGAGATTGCAAATCAAAAGTGATTCCATGTAAAATCTGTAAAAAAACTAATCATCGAGAAGAAAACTGTTTTTTTAGAAAAAAGGAAGAAGGAACTTCAAGAAATAAAAATGAAGCAAGGAAAGTGGCATTTTTGACACATGCTGACCACCAAAACTCTACCGGCTTCGTTGTAGATTCCGGATCTTCATCACATATGACAAATAAAAAAGGCCTCTTCAGTTCATTTAATAATGAAAAAAGTGAGATCTTGGTGGCTAAAAAGAATGAGAAAATGACAGCCGAAGGAAAAGGACAAATAATAGGAGAAAAATGTGTATTGAATAATGTTACATATGTACCCGAACTCTCAAAGAATTTATTGTCAGTAAATGCTATAACAAACAGCGGAGGAGAGGTGAACTTTACAAAAAACAAAGTGTTTGTAATGAAAGACAATGAAATAATACTGACGGGTGAAAAACATGAAAATGGTCTCTATGTCATTAATTTTGAAACACAACCAAATGAAAGCTTGCTCACTGAAACTAATCAAAAGGCAGAAGAATGGCATAAAAAACTGGGACATTTAAGTATACCAAATATGAAAAAATTAATTGATATTTCTAACGGTATGAATATTAAGAAAAGTATGTGCGATAATCTAGATAAAAACTGTAAGACGTGCTTAGAAGCAAAACAAGTACGTTTTCCTTTTTCGTCAATAAGAACGAGAGCTAAAAGGCCATTAGAAATAATTCACTCAGACTTATGTGGTCCAGTAGAGCCGACAACATGGGATGGAAAAAGGTATATTCTAACTGTTCTGGATGATTACACCCATTACTGTGTCATTTATTTACTTGAAAATAAAAGTGAAGTCACAGATTATATTAAACAATATGTATCTGAAATGGAAGCAAACAAAAATATTAAGGTATCAAAGTTGAGATGTGACAACGGTGGCGAATATATAAATGATAACCTCATAAAATATTGTAAACAGAAGGGAATTGTGATGGACAAAACTATACCATACACCCCCCAATTAAATGGCAAGGCAGAGAGGCTGAACAGAACTTTACTAGAGAAAACGAGGTCACTATTGTTTGACAGCAATTTGGACAAGAAATTTTGGGGCGAAGCAGCAAGAGTTGGAACATATATAATAAATCGTAGCCCTACTGAAACATTGTCAACAGATAAAACACCACTAGAGATGTGGACTAATGAAAAACCAGATTTGTCGAGAATGCAATTGTTTGGCAGTGTAGCGTATGCGAAAGAGCTGGGATATTTGAAGAAATTGGACAAGAGAAGTGAAAAATATATATTTATAGGCTATGGATTAAACGGATATAGACTTTTTTGCGAACGGAGACAAAAAGTCATAGTTTCGAGAGATGTGATTTTTGCGAAGCAGATGGATCTAAAATTAAAAGAAGACTCTAATATTAAAATAAATTTAAATGATCAAGAAATACATGAAGATACTGAAAATGAAAATGAGAATGAAAAGTTAGAAGAAAATTATGAACTCGAATCTGAATCAACTGATCAAGAAAACTATGAAAATGCAGAGAGCGAAATGAGTACCGTCAGCGATGATGTAAATGATAAAGAACGTGAAGAAAATATAGTGCAAGAATTGGGAGAAGGCAGACAGAAGACCAGAAGTGGAAGAGAAATAAAGATACCAGAAAAATTTAAAGATTATGATCTTAACCTAAGTTTAACAGATGAAGCATTGTTGACATACCAAGAAGCCATAAATGGAGAAGAAAAAGATAAATGGATTACTGCAATACAAGAAGAGAAAGAATCACTAAATAAGAATCAAACGTGGAAATATGTTGATGTAAATGAAACTAAAGGCAAGAATATTATTACCAGCAAATGGGTATTCAAAATAAAAGATGACGGGAGGTACAAGGCCAGGTTAGTAATCAGAGGCTGCCAACAGAGAAGTGGAATAGATTACTCCGAAACATTCAGCCCGGTCGTGAACTCCAGTTCCATACGAGTGCTACTTGCACTAGCACTGAAAAATAATATGCAAATAACAAAATTTGACATCAAAACTGCTTTCCTATATGGAAATCTAAATGAAGATATTTACATGCAAATTCCTGAAGGTTATGAAACCGAAGAAAATAAGAACAACAAAGTGTGTAAGTTATCAAAATCATTATACGGACTTAAGCAAGCTCCTTTGAAGTGGAATCAGAGATTTTCTAATTTCTTGAAAGAAAATGAACTTTATGCACTAAAAAGTGATCAGTGTATGTTTACGAATAAAAATAAGACTCTTCATCTAGCTATTTATGTCGATGATGGTTTAATAATTAGTGAAAGTAAAAAGGAACTAGATAAATTGATTCGAAGACTTAAAGCTGAATTTGAAATGACAGTTGAGGAAAACCCAGAGATATTCCTAGGAATGCGAATCAAGAAACAACTCGGAAAAATATTTGTGAATCAAGAAGATTATGCAAAAAGAATACTCGAAAAGTTCAGAATGCAAGATGCAAAATCAGTAAAAACGCCAATAACCTTGCAAGAAAGCAACCCAAAGACGAACTCGACAAAAGGTAAATATCCTTATAGAGAAGCAATTGGAAGTTTACTTTATTTAACTAACAAATGTAGACCAGATTTATCCTATTCTGTGAACTACTGTAGCAGAAAGTTGGAAAATCCGACTGAACAAGATATAGTAAATGTAAAGAGAATATTTCGATATCTAGTCGCAACAAAAAGTGAAGGTTTGAAATACGATACCAAGAGCGAAGATCTGAAAGCCTATTGTGATGCAGATTTCGCTGGTGACAGTGAAAGTCGACGAAGTACTACTGGATATGTAATATTTTTCTGTGGCGGACCTATCTCATGGTGCTCAAGGAAGCAACCAATAGTTTCGTTGTCAAGCACTGAATCAGAGTACATAGCAGCTGCAGAATGTGTGAAAGAAGTTTTGTTTTTGAAGACTATGATAGACGAACTTACTGGAGGTGATATTAAAATTGATTTATTAATCGATAATCAGAGTGCAATAACATTAATTAAAAATGGACAGTTCAACCGGCGTAGTAAGCATATTGATGTTCGCTTTCATTTTATTAATGAAAAGGTCAATGAAGGACTGATTAATATAAAATATTGTGCAACGGAAAATCAAATAGCAGATATTTTCACAAAACCGCTTGGAAACGTGAAATTCCAGAAGTTTAAAGATCTGTTGGTAGAAAAGAAGAACTAGTGTGATGTTTATTTGATTATATGTAAGAAAGATTTGAAAAATTTAATTTGTGATCCATAAGTTCAGTTTATTGTTATATTTTGTAAAAGTAAAACCGAACCTTGAAATTTGGAGAAGGTGTTGAGAAAAACAGCTGGAAATTTTAAGGTTAGGTGTATTAATGTAAACTGTGAAGCAGAAACACAGAACAGAATTATGTTTATATTTTAGAAGTTTAATTTGACGTGGACAGTTGACATAATAATAATGGTCAGAACATAATTTTTTAAGTTAATGAAATGGAATGGCTGCTGAATAATTGTAGAATCATGTACGTTTTACGTTTGTATTTTCTTTAGAATAAAAGTCTTTTAAAAACAATGGTTAATAAATAATATAAAAACTCATCACACTGAATGTTCCCTAAATGTTCACCGAACATTAAACATTGCTCTAATGTTAAACAGACTTTCCGAATATTCAGGCAACGTTCAGATTCTAATGTTCGTTTTCAGACCTTGAATAAACATTCATTGAACATTAGATACTGAACATTCAAAATGCAATGTTTAATTAACATTCATACAATGTTTAAGATGAAATGTTTATTGCACGCAATTACATACAGGTACACTGACATCAGGTAAATAACATATACCAAAAAAAATTGGAAAATTACATGCTGAAACGAAAATATTTGGCTTAAAAATTGATAAAAACCAGAATTATAATTATTACAACGAGGTGTTGCGCACGCAGCTCTCTTGTCTATTTCATTCCCAGTTCGTGTCCAATATGTCCGCTATTCTTGGCGCATTTCATCTTGTTTTTCTAAACTATGAATATACCTATGTAAAGGTATAAAAGTCACAATAAATTATCAGCAAGCTAAGTATTTTATGCTGATGATGCTTGTCTGGTCGGAGAGAGAAGGTGCAGGGAGTGATGCAAATCCCAGGTATTATAGGTACTTAGGTATTATTATGATTAGAGTGTAGACAGGAAGAAGAAAAACAACACGGAAGAGCAAATGTGACCTGACCTTATAATAATAATAATAATAATTTATATTGTTCACTGATGGATTGATAAATGGAATACACCTACATAGTAAGTGGCAATCCTGTGGTTTGGTCTTCCAAAACACCCCTCTACTACCCCCACTACATGTTGTTTGCTCTCGACCGGGCGACTACTCTCAGCGTTGCCACATGCTATTCGTTCTACTACGTTCTGCAGACAATCTCGGCAAAGCGTGCTTTCCACACTGGTTCGCTTCGCTCCCCGCCCGTTTAGATCTTTCTATCTCTATCTATCTATCACAGCTGAGCTGCTCCACAGAATAGAATAATAAATGCAAGTCGTCAGTCGTCTGCTTACGTATACTTCCGTTGTGCTTCCGTATAGGCTAAACAAGTAACTATTGTGGCGCCACCAAGTAGGCAACTTTGACACTTTCATGCGGCAAGTCCTGCGTGCCCGCTGTTCATTTTAATGTATTTGTTATTGCAAACATGAGGTCGTTCAGAGTATACAAAAATCGGGAAGTGTTTGTTGTACACGAGTACCTTAAATGCTTGAGATTACATACCTATTTATTACTCCTGAATCTTTTTTTAGATAGTAAATTAAAGTTAAAAATTTTAGTTAATAATTTAAGGCATATAAGTAATACTAATAAAACAATAACTACTGCTATAATTTTTTCGAGCTGTATTTCAGACGAAGGGTAACATTTTCTTGCTTTACAGCTGCAAAATATGTTTAAAACTCTTCGACTTATTATACATAAGCTCAATAAAAACCCCGAAAACATGAGATGCAATATGAAACTTATTATGCGTTGATAAGAAAGGTGATATTTTTTAATGGAACAATTAATATATCACCTGAACAATGGGACAATAATAGGTTTTTTCATTTTTATGAGTGCTATGTGCACCAGGAGTCTCTCTAAATGAGCGCTGTTCCTTGAAGAAAAGTTCCATGTAAACGTATTCTCTAACATCGCTCATGTGAAAACTCATCATGAGATTTCGCCCATTTCTCAACGATTTAAAACGAAAGCAGTCGAGACTGGGTGCTTGGAAATGACTTTTAATAATTATTGTAGTCATAATAAATTTAAAAATCTATAAGTTCACTGCCAAATAATAATTTTAAAAGGGTTTCATTATCCAAACGAGCTGTCAAAAATTGCAAAGCAAGGTTATACTGCCGCACGAAAGTGCGAAAAAAATCCACGAGGAGGCGCGCGCGCCGCAAACATCCGATACTTACTTAGCCTATTGTAAATATGTAAAAACATTACTATGTACTAGGCCCGGCCCGGCCGCGGCCGGCATTCTCGATACAATTATTAATTATTATTGTTACGATAATAGGTACCTAGGTATACTATAAGGAACGGTGGAAAAATGATATAGGTAGGTACCTACGTACCTACTACCTACTCGACTTCAATTATTAATAATAAATTGATTAGGTAGCTATAGCTATACCTATCCGAGTCGGATAATACGACCTACTAAAAGCACTATACTTCTTTGGTGAGATGAGTAGGTAGGTATTTTTGTTATCTACACAACCTGCAGCAAATAATTAGTGTTCTAAAATATTATTTTGTTCAATTATTGTTCGATGGAACATGACTTGTTTTTATGTTATGATGCAGATTTCTAACGTGGCTGATCTAGCAACAGATTCATATCCGAGAATCATGTTTTTACAGCGGACCAGACAAATAGTGCTCGGTAAAGTTAAAATTAGTTATAGTCATGGTATTTTTGATTTTTTAATCATTTACCCTACTCATATGATACGGAATTCCCTATATTATCTATTTTGAATGTTCTACCAATTTATTACCAACCCTAAATATTCGCTATTTGAAGATATTATTTATAAAAAGTAAATAGGTAGGTAGGTATATCTCATGATCTGTAATACGTTATTATTAGGTATTCTTGCAATCATGAAAATCAAGTAAGAAAACTTAGCATTTTATCGGGTCAGGAAGACTATGGCGGACAGAAATATTTCAAAGGCCCTATCCATCGAGACCAGTGGCGTTCCGAAATTATTGGGGGTTGAGCGAGAAACAAAAAAAATCCCCTACACTTAAAAAAATTACAGCTTCCACGCACAACATTGTGTCAGCAAAGCTATATGTCAGGGAAAAATACTTCAAAGGATTCCCTCTGGATACCGCTCTGGATATTTTAATGAAAATTAATAGACAGGTATTACTCATCAAGAGGCATTTTTTCATGTACCACATTTTGTTTTATCTCCACTAGTGACATCTTGCTTTTACCTATGCATATTTTTATATTTTTTTATTGTCAATTAACGACAATCTTGTGACCATGTAGAGAAACAGAATTTATGTTTTTTTAGGCGAAAGCTGTGCTTCGGGCTAAAAAAAATAGTTAATCAAATTTGCTTGGAAATGAATGGGGATTCCAAAAAAGATTTCTATATGAACAGAAAACAGTGGCGTACCATCAATGTCTGTCTGCTAAAATATGCAGGTAAAATTCTGCACAATCGTGCACCATCGTCACTAGTATAAATAAAATGAAACGTGGCACGTGAAAAAAATCTCCTTGATGCGTAATACCCTCGGTAATACCTGTATACAAAATTTCATTAAAATATCCAGAGCGGTATTACAGATATCACGAAAAAATGATTTATTTTAATAAAACTTTACCACCCTGTATGTCAAAAGTTAAGACTTTTAGGACATACGTTCTTATGAAGTTTTCTTCTTAAAATAAACCCAAAAATCACCTCCTTAAATATTGACATTCAATTACATAGCACCCTGTATGTGGGTTTCTAGACATTCGAGAACATTTAATTTAAAATAATGATCACATCAGTGATGAAGTAATTTAATTTTATTGTTTGCTGTTAAAGTGTGATTGTTTTCTACTAAGTGTTTTGCAAAATTTTATGTTTCTGGATGTTTGAGTCTGTAAGAGTTTAGGTGTTCGTTGTAGCTAATTTTTTGGTTAATTTCTGCAAGTCTGTCCTTGTATAAACTGAATTACAATAATGAGAACAGTTTAATCGATAACTATTAAGTTTTTGTAATTGAGATGTTTTCTTTTGCATCCAGCAATATAGACCCATTGCTCATAAAATATTTGAATGAAATATTAAATGTAATGAAATATCGTGTGATCTACAAAATTTTTCATCAACTATAATAGTGCCTTGGAAGAGAGAGATGGCTATTGCAGTCATGTCTGAGCTCATTTTACTAAAATAATTCTGTAATAACTTTTGTAGTTCAAATTCTCATGTGTCATATTTAATTTCAATTCCTGTCAGTTTCATTAAAATATTAAAGATATAATAGTGAAAAACAATAATTTATTACTATAATTTAAGAACGTGATGAAATTACTGTTATATGTTACTAAACACCTACCTTAATTGTCACTTTTTTATGATTCATGACATTTTTGACCACCATTCTTCACAAATTTTGTCAACTTGAGAAAGAAACGTCAAATTGAAATATTGTTTTATCCTTATTCAGAAAGACAGAATTCTGAGTTTCTGAGATAACAATTTAGGGTTCTTGTATTACCGACACTAAGGCAAGTAAGGGTCAGTGTCGGTAATACAGATACCCTACAACGGCTCGAGTTGTTCATCCTCCTTGAAATACAACCAATGCCAAACTGCAATTATTAGTAAGAAACTCAGCACCATACGTACTCAGCAGATATCGTTACTGTTCCAGGTTAGTTTCTTTACTCTAACGAAGTTCATTATGCAAGTAGTCATGTTTTTATTTATTGTCCTATGATTTGTAGATCATTGATTGGATTAGTCAATTACACATCAAAATACAATTGTTTGTATTTTTCTGGCAGACATGCTTCATTTTATTCAAGGCAATAATAATAGTTGATAAAAAATTTTGTGGATCACCCGATATACATATTACTGCACAAGCAATAATAAGCATAAATTTGCATTGTTTATTGTTTCTTTTGTTTACATTATTTACGTTCTTTATTTAACTCTTTACATTCTTTACCTTAAAAGAGTCCATGTAAAGAATGATTTCTTTACCCGTAAAGAATCGCGTAAAGAATAGAGGTAAAGAATACTGCATATCACAAGCCACAAGCCAGTTATAATATTTTATTTATCTAATTGAACCCTATGCTGCAACAACGTTGTAAGTGATAAAAGTAAATTTTGCGGGAAATCTAAATAAACATTTTTTGTGAACCAATATAATACAGGATGTCCCAGCTTATTCGAAGCGGTCTCTGTAGGCCAAACAATGGACTTAAAAAAAAAAAAATTTGAAAATTCAAGTACAGAATCACAATCGCCATAATTTAAAATTATTTTGGAGTATACAGAGTGTCCCATATGAGAGTGGCATATCAAAGTTATGTTTTTTTAAATGGAATGCTCCTATTTCATTGCATTTTTGGATTGTCTGAGAAGAGAAAATAAGATTGGCTTTTATAGTTGGTGTTTAAATTCAAGGGAAGCTGGGACATCCTGTATTATATTGGTTCACAAAAAATGTTTATTTAGATTTCCCGCAAAATTTACTTTTATCACTTACAACGTTGTTGCAGCATAGGGTTCAATTAGATAAATAAAATATTATAACTGGCTTGTGGCTTGTGATATGCAGTATTCTTTACCTCTATTCTTTACGCGATTCTTTACGGGTAAAGAAATCATTCTTTACATAGACTCTTTTAAGGTAAAGAATGTAAAGAGTTAAATAAAGAACGTAAAGAACGTAAATAATGTAAACAAAAGAAACAATAAACAATGCAAATTTACGCTTATTATTGCTTGTGCAGAAATATGTATATCGGGTGATCCACAAAATTTTTTATCAACTATTATTATTGCCTTGAATAAAATGAAGCATGTCTGCCAGAAAAATACAAACAATTGTATTTTGATGTGTAATTGACTACTCCAATCAATGATCTACAATTCATAGAACAATAAATAAAAACATGACTACTTATGCATAATGAACTTTGTTAGAGTACAGAAACTAACCTGGAACAGTAACGATATCTGCTGAGTACGTATATGGTGCTGAGTTTCTTACTAATTATTGCAGTTTGGCATTGGTTGTATTTCAAGGAGGATGAACAACTCGAGCCGTTGTAGGGTATCTGTATTACCGACACTGACCCTTACTTGCCTTAGTGTCGGTAATACAAGAACCCTAAATTGTTATCTCAGAAACTCAGAATTCTGTCTTTCTGAATAAGGATAAAACAATATTTCAATTTGACGTTTCTTTCTCAAGTTGACAAAATTTGTGAAGAATGGTGGTCAAAAATGTCATGAATCATAAAAAAGTGACAATTAAGGTAGGTGTTTAGTAACATATAACAGTAATTTCATCACGTTCTTAAATTATAGTAATAAATTATTGTTTTTCACTATTATATAGTCCAATAAAGTCTAAAAAGTCATACGTATCGATTAAGAATACACATCCTTTTGATAGTTCGATTTATTTTGTTTCATGTACGTGTTTTTATAGTAACTGTCCAGTTTGTCTAAACACTCCATCCCGCATAAATAAGTATACGTCAACATTGGTTTTGAATGAGAATTAAATGCACGACACAGAGGATAGAATGTCATTACGTGAATAAATTTTATATAGTTGTCAGTGGCTCTCAAACTGACGTAAGCGGTTCAATTCATTTTTTGAATGATTCCTTCAATAATTACGCTCGTTCACAACTTGACAATTAACTGTTTGACATTTTCTGGTGAAATTAAAAATATCAATTCGGACGGTTAGTAAGACGTCACATCTGACTTTTTAAAGTTAATCCTACTATATCTTTAATATTTTAATGAAACTGACAGGAATTGAAATTAAATATGACACATGAGAATTTGAACTACAAAAGTTATTACAGAATTATTTTAGTAAAATGAGCTCAGACATGACTGCAATAGCCATCTCTCTCTTCCAAGGCACTAGTTGATGAAAAATTTTGTAGATCACACGATATTTCATTACATTTAATATTTCATTTAAATATTTTATGAGCAATGGGTCTATATTGCTGGATGCAAAAGAAAACATCTCAATTACAAAAACTTAATAGTTATCGATTAAACTGCTCTCATTGTAATTCAGTTTATACAAGGACAGACTTGCAGAAATTAACCAAGAAATTAGCTAGTGTAGGCAATTTTTTTTTGTTACCCGCTCAACCCCCAATAATTCCGAAACGCCACTGGTCTCGATCGATAGGGAATCCTTTGAAATATTTTTCCCTGCCATAGCTTCGCTAACACAATGTTGTGCGGGGAAGCTGTAAATTTTCCAAGTGTGGGCAATTTTTTTTTGTTACCCGCTCAACCCCCAATAATTTCGGAACGCCACTGGTCTCGATGGATAGGGCCTTTGAAATATTTCTGTCCGCCATAGTCTTCCTGACCTGATAAAATGCTAAGTTTTCTTACTTGATTTTCATGATTGGCAAGAATACCTAATAATAACGTATTACAGATCATGAGATATACCTACCTATTTACTTTTTATAAATAATATCTTCAAATAGCGAATATTTAGGGTTGGTAATAATTGGTAGAACATTCAAAATAGATAATATAGGGAATTCCGTATCATATGAGTAGGGTAAATGATTAAAAAATCAAAAATACCGACTACTTATAACTAATTTTAACTTTACCGAGCACTATTTGTCTGGTCCGCTGTTAAAACATGATTCTCGGAAATGAATCTGTTGCTAAAATCAGCCAAGTCCCTACTGTACCTATATAATATCCAGAGATGTTTATATATTCCACACTAGTAATGTAATATACTATTTTCGATCGTTCCGCATGCTTTTTCCGCAATGTGTTAGAACAATAATAATTGTGAAGAGAAGACATAGGTAGGTAGGTACTCTCTTTTCTTTTTCTTTTTTTAAAGTATGTAGGTATGTAATAATATGTAATTATTATTATTATATTATACCGCAGTGATCTGCATTATTATAGGTAGGTACTATACAGTAACCTAATTCTAATTCGATGTACCTCCTATTTTACTATTTAATAAGGAACGGGCATCGGATACCGACTGGACGACTGGCCTAATTCTAATAATTATTCCGTGGGCCACGGGGAGAGAAGCGAACTCGAACAGAGAGAGGAGAAGCGAATTCAGGAGAGGGTAACGCCAAACCAAGACGTCGACGAGGCCGCTGCGCTGCAACGGCAACGAGTTACGTACGGCAACGCTGTGAGCGACGCGAGTGGAAAAAGTGGAATGGGCACGTGAGGGGTGTTTTGGAAGACCAAACCACAGGATTGCCTAGTAAGTATTATTTTTTCAGCTTTTCAGCTCCATATAGGTAATACAATTCTTAGTGATGATCAGTTTGATAAAAAAAAAAAACATTCACTCAACATTTAAAACTAATATTCATTGAATGTTTACGAATCTGTCGTTTTTCACATTGGCTGAATGTTCATTTTTGAATGTTCAGTAAACATTCATTTATAAATGTTCACTAAAGCTTAAATCTGAACATTCACTGAACATTTAAAACTAACCTTCATTGAATGTTCACGAATCTGTCGTTTCTAACATTGGCTGAATGTTCATTTTTAACATTCAGTGAATGTTCGATTGCTGCCTGGGTAAAATCACCCAATTTGGTATGCTAGAAAGGAAAATCGAGTAGAAACAGTTGAATGTCAATGTTAAATGGCCATGTTACATTAATCACAGGGTATGGATCGATTAATTATTATTAGCTGTCAAATTTTAGGAAGATTTTTAATAAATCCCGTATTATTCCAGAGTGAAGTGTTTTTCTATGTTTATTTACAGTGTCATTACAACTAAATATCAACAATCTTGTTCCATAAATTAAAAATTAACCAAGTAGGTACCTCTACCTAGTATTTTCATACTATAATTTCAGTTTAAAGTATTTTTATGACCCCTTCTATCATAAAAGATCCTAATTTCAAAATTTCCAAAATTTTTCTTCGAGAAAGGAGTACCTAACTGTAGAAACACAGCAGGGACGCATTTTAAGGTTCAAAAAAATAATATAATATTATGTAAACATACTTTACCATGGGCGGAGTAAATAGGGAAATATTTATTATTTTTCCTGCTTGATATGTATGTATTTTTCATTTAGATTCAGAATAAAATTAAATAAAAAAACATGGGCAGACCAAACTGCGGGTTGGTGGAAATGTTATTTAATTAAATTGTTTTCCCTGCTTGATGTTTACTACTTTGAAACGTTTACGTTTGTTATTATTTATGTTACAACATAACAATGACGTTGAGTTTCGTGTTTATCTAGCTCATGCGCATGCGTTCAGTAGGCACTAGCCAACATTCTAACAACGCGAAACCAAAATTGGCCACGATCATCTCGGATCGCCGATTAATTACGAAATTGAACTTCGGTTCGGCTTCGATCTAGCTCGTGAATTGTTCTTAGAATCAGCGAATATACAACGTTGCCGCTATTGTTCATGTTACATTTCTAACATGATGATATTACCTAACAACAGTGTCAAATCATGAATATTTCTTTCTAGCATACCGAATTGATTTTAACAACAACGTCAGATTGACATCGGTGTTACGTTAACAACGCCAAATGAGATTTTCTAGCATACGACCCTCTATGTAATAAATTTTGATTTTTGAACAATGTTTTGACATTGATACTTGACGTTTATATTTTATTATGTTTGTGAGAGTTAATTATTACAAACGTATTGCAAGCTTTTGAAATGGCAAATTTAACAGCCAAGTTGCTAATAAAACCCTTTCCGGTCAAAGCCGTGAAATTATTAATAATGTTTATAAATAGTTTCTTGTTGAATCTAAAAATAGTGGTCCTATTTTACCAATTAATCAAGTTCAAAAACGGGTTGCTGCTGCGACAGGCATTAGTTAACGAACTGTTCAAAGGATAGTGGTGGAAACAAGTAGAATCATCGATGGCGCCAAACGGATAAATTTACTTCTGGTAAAAAAAGACCTAAATTAGCAACAAAAACCAACTTGGATGACTTTGATCAATGTTTACTGGGTCGAATTATACACAATTTTCATACAGCCGAAAAAACTACTCCAACGCTCGAGAGGATCACTGCAAAATTTACAGAAGATAACGAGTACAATGGATCAAGTGAAAGTTATCCATAAACTGGGCTTTCGGTGGAGAAAAATAAGATCTAATAGAAATATTTTGATGGAAAAGCAAGAAGTGCGATTCTTGCGTCTTCAATTTCTTAGAAGGATGATGAGAAATTATATAGAGCCGAAGGTAGAATATAATATAGTGTATAATATAGTCGACCAAGAGATATAACGAAAAAATCTAATTGTTAAACTGTCATATTTTATGACTTCAACAATATTTCAATAATCTAAATATTGATAAAATGACAGAAGTCGTTTCGTTATATCTCTGGTCCAACTATACATGGATGAAACGTATATCCATTCTTCTCATGCTCATATTATTTACATAATTATTTGTTTGCGAATAATTGTTAATTTATATTTATAGAGAATAGCACATTTAGTATATACCTATAATTATTTGTATTGGCCCCGAAAGTGTCGCAGAGTCTTTAATAAATTTTACATCCATGGTCTGCATTTTAAATGGCTTACACCTTGAAAAATTCTCACTGGTATTCTTGTAACAATATTAGATGAAGTTTGATAGAAACCAGTCAATGTTATATAACTAAAACTCCCGTGTTTATTTTATTTTCATTTTTTCATATTAATTGAAGGCAGCTAAATTAGCTTTTAGCTATTAATAAAATTCAAATGTCACGTATCAATGTCCATACATTTTACAAAATTTATTACAGAATGTACTAAAACAGATAAGGTGGTGGGGTAATTTTCTGTCTCGTTCTAGGACCTCTCTCTCTTTTAACAACCGCCAGGATATTCTTGTCAAGCTGTATACTTACCATTTTTTAAATAAATTTTGTCTCCTCTTTCTACAGCATGCATAACCTACTGTTTCATCATATTTTCCTCTGCTGGAAATCTAAAGTATTTAATTGGACTGCCTTTAATCACGTAATACGAAATTGCACAACAAGGCATGTTTATCAGATGTAATAACACTTTTAACACAATGATAAAACAGTAATACTCATAACAATCTAATACATAATATTTTATAGCTCCAGCACAAAGAAAAACACAAGCAACCATCAACCAAGGAAGGAAGCATTAAAATTTGACGTTTAAACCATCACGTCGAGTTTAAACCACATGACGTCATTGCGCAGTAGTTGACCAAAATAGAAAACGCTATCGGCATACCGTGTATTATAATATGTGTATCGTGTATGCGCCGAGTGCCGAGTAGATGCGTGAACTCGGTTTTTTTTTTATTGAAGTTTGACGTTTACTTTTATTCTATTCTATAGTGTATATAAATATTATGTGTATGGTATAGTGTATTTGCTTAGCGTATTTTAGATCAGTTTCGTATGCACGTATGTCTTAAAATAATTAAATGTACAATTAAAATAAATAAAAATATCTGAGTTAATTATTGTAATGTATTGTATATTAAAGAAAATACCTTAAGCAAATTGCTAGTCGTTCCTTGCTCCCAATGGCTTTTCCAAAAATTACTGTCTTGCTTTTTGATGTCTTCAGAAATCATCTCATGCAATTCATAAAATTGAGGGCGTGTCATTCTAAAGTAGTTCTTAAACCTTTCATCTGATAATGATAATTCATTTATTAATTTATGAAATTCGCCAAAAGTTTCTCTTGTTTTCATAAAACCACTTATCCAGTACTCCTTTTTCTTCTTTTTCGAACATAACAATGCCACTTTCTGATTTTCTTCAAAATTTTATTCGTCAGAATCCGAACTTAAATCTAATAACAACAATTTATGGTTCATAGCTCCACGTACGTTGCTCTTAAACTAATCAATCCCTTTTGGGATATTCGCTTCCAATATGGCCGAGTTTACTTCGCTTCGTTTAGCTTAACTCAGCTTCAGTTCGTTTCGCTTAGCTTAGCTTCGCGCGCAATGGCCGCCCGCCTTAAATAGGCCTAATTATGCAGAAAACATCCAACCCTCAAAAATCAAAAACACAGAAAAATAGGGTCATTAATCATTTTAAGTTGCTATATAGTGTGGAAAGTGGGCCATTTCACACGAGTGAGAGATTATTGGTATACGAGGTCCAAGCCGATTGAGTGTGAAATGGTACCTACTTTATACACAAATAATAAACATTATTTTACCCACGAGTCCTATCACCTACGATTAATGCACAATCTCAAAATTTTAATTTTTTTTCAATACTTTTATTTGGTATTTGGGAACTTTACAAAAGAAGACTGTCTGCATTAAGGGGGGCTTAAGAGGTTGGTTGAGGGGGAAAAATAAATACCTAATTATCATCGATCGCAGTGTTGAATCGTTTATCCTAATTTTTTTTAGCTTCTGTATGAACATAAAATTGGGAAACTTTTCTCTCATTTAACCGACTCTCTATGTATCTATCTCCTATGGTTTAGGAGATCCCAAAATAATGGGCTAGCTAGTTTAAAGTAACCACCCTGTATAAATGACGTGACAATTAATATAAATACATCCAACACTCTAGTGATAGAGTTTAGTGTGATATTTTACTTTTCAATTCTAGGGTGATATTTGTAATTTTCTAAGTAACTAAATAGTTGACTATTTGTCACTTTCACTGGCGTGGTCGTCGGGAAAATGTTTTACGCATTGTGGTATATTTAATTTAAAGTATAATTGTTTTCTGCAGATCTATATTATTCTTGTGGTCTTATGTAATTAAATCTGTAATTTTTGTGAATTTCTATGTACACATTTACCCATTTTTTGGAGGGTTGGATATTTTATGCGATAAATAAATTTGAATTTATGCAACATAATACTACATATTGTTACGGGTCTCGCAATAAATAAATCACCACCAAAAAGTCTTACAAATTACTTTATTCACTAATCCAAATTATAACCTCTAATTATTATTCTTCTAAATAATCAAAACACAAACAGCTGACTACAACACTACTACTTGCACCTTGCACTTGTCTATTCTTTCTATCTGTCACTACTGGCTCCCTTACTTCACACTTCACTTCTGCTCTGTCTATACTTCAGTCTTCACTGTTTCACGTTCAGGATACTACTACTTTCCACGCAACCGCAGGCTGTCCTTATATAGTCCCCCGACGCATTAGTAGTCACGTTCTACTCCGTTCTAGCTATAGCTACTCTATATGTTCTAGCAGGTACATTCTCGAACGTCGCACCGGCGCACCAGCCGTCGATTCATGGATTCTGGAAATGTCAGATTGTTCGGCGAGCCCGCTCCAGAAATCCATAGAACTAACGTCTGTCTGTCGATGTGTCACATGACATGTGACTGGAACTGTCGCGAACATGTCATTGACTAACTCAGTATAAAAAAAGAATGTAAACAAACAAGCAAATTCGTGGACTAGAATGTTAAAGGTTAAAGAAGCAATTACTAGAATTTTTCCAGAGCGGTGTTCGTTATACTGCCCCCTTTCTATTTTCGAGCGTCCCGCTCGAACGGACTTATTCGCTGTCTCCACAGTAGGGTGCCAGACGATTCAGGTGGACTACCTTCATCTTGCACTTGGGGGCTCCGCTCCGCTGTATCCTATACACCACGTCGTTTATCCTTTTAATAATTGTGTAAGGCCCTTCCCAGGATGGCATAAACTTAGGCGACAAACCCTTCTTCCTAGTTGGATTATAAAACCACACTTTGTCTCCTTCTGTGAAGCCGCCGGAGTTTGCCTTCAAGTCGTACCTCGCCTTCATTCGGTCGCTGGCCAACTTGATCTTCCTCCTGACTAGGGAATGCACTTCTGCCATGGAGTTTCTTAATTCGTCGACATAATTTCTGATCTCCGATGGTGGACTGCTTGGTGAACCGTACACCAAATCACAGGGTAGCCGAATCTCCTTACCGAATACAACTTTGGCTGGTGTCTGCCCTGTAGTCTCATGGATGACTGCCCTGTACGACATCAGCAACAAAGGCAGGTACTGGTCCCAGTCTCGCTGATTATTGCTCACCACCTTCGACAGATGTTCCTCCATTGTTCGATTAAATCGTTCTACCATACCGTCAGATTGTGGATGGAGAGGTGTAGTCCTTGTCTTGTTTATCCCGAGCAGTTTACACATTTCTGCGAAAACTTGGGATTCAAAGTTTCGTCCTTGATCGGAATGCAACTCTAAAGGTACGCCAAATCTGCTAATCAAATTATCCACCAAGACTCTCGCAACTGTAGCAGCTTCTTGGTTCGGTATGGCGTATGCTTCAGGCCACTTGCTGAAATAATCCATGGCAACCAGGATAAAGCGATTGCCGCTGTCGCTGATTGGAAAAGGACCTGCTACATCTATGGCTATCCTCTCGAATGGGGCTCCAACGTTGTACTGCTTCATAGCGCCTGTCAGTCTTCTGCTTGGGCCCTTGCTTGCAGCACATTTCTCGCACTTACGGCACCAGGCTTCGACATCGTCCTTGCAGTTCACCCAGTAGAACCTCTCTCGAACTTTCGCTAGTGTTTTGTTCACTCCGAAGTGAGCTCCTGATGTACCTCCATGGATTACTTCGAGAATCTTCGGAACTTTACTCCTTGGAACCACCAGCTGCATGACGATCTTCTTTCCGTCGGCACTCTCCCAGGCTCTCTTCAGCAGACCATTTTCGATTTGCAGCGACTCCCATTGTGACCATAGAGCTTTATATTCTGGGCTACGTGGAGAAACCTCTGCCCACGTTGGTCTCGGTCCATTCTCTTCTTTACGTTTTAAAATGTCTCCGATGTCTTCGTCTTTTTCTTGCTCTTTCCTGCATGCTTCTATCGTCCATCCTGTATCTGCATTGATCACGATCCTTCGAACGCACTCTTCCTTCTGGCTATCCTCAATCCGCTCACAATGTGAGCATTTCACGCATGGCCTCCTTGATAGTGCATCAGCGTTCTGGTGTAATCTGCCTGCACGATGTTTTATTTTGAAGTTGAACTGCTGTAGTCGTTCTATCCACCTAGCAGTCTGACCCTCTACGTTCTTCATCTTCATCAGCCAGGTGAGCGCGCCGTGATCTGTTCTGATCAGGAATTCCTTCCCATGCAGATAATTTTTAAAATGCTCCACCGATTTGATTATCGCCAGTAATTCTTTCCTGGTGGTACAGTAGTTCCTCTCAGGCTTTGTCAAGGTCTTGCTGTAGTACTCGATGACTCGCTCTTCTCCCTCTTGGACTTGCGATAAAACAGCACCTATCCCGATATTACTTGCGTCAGTATCAAGTACGTACTTTCCTTCTCTTTGAGGATATGACAGGATCGGACTAGAAATCAAAGCCTTTTTTAGTCTTCGGAAAGCGTCTTCACACTTGGCATCCCAGATGAAAGGCGTCTTCAATTCGGTGAGCTTATGGAGCGGAGCTGCTACATCTGCAAATTTCTTGACAAATCTTCGGTAGTATGTACAAAGACCCAGGAAACTTCGGACTTCGTGTCTGTCCTTAGGAGTCGGCCAATCACGAATCGATGCTACTTTGCTGTTGCTGGTCTGGATTCCTTCAGAAGTTACGGTATGTCCCAAAAACTCAACCTTCTTCTTAAATAGCGAACATTTTTCTGGATTCAGCTTCAGGTTGGCAGTTCTGAATCGATCGAAAATTTCCTGAAGGTTGTCGATGTGATTTTGGAAAGTGGAACCCATAACCATGACATCGTCCAGGTATACTAGGCATGTTTTCCAGGTCAGCCCTCGGAGTACCATCTCCATTAGTCTTTCAAAGGTGGCTGGCGCGTTGCAAAGACCAAATGGCATAACCTTGAAATTGTACAGACCCGTGCCAGTAGAAAACGCAGTTTTCTCTTTGTCGTTTGGGTGCATGCCAACCTGCCAGTAACCGCTCTTCAGGTCCAAGGTTGAGAACCAGGTTGAGCCAGACAAGGTACATAAAATATTGTCGATTCTTGGTAGCGGGTAGCTGTCCTTCTTCGTAACATCGTTCAACTTCCTATAGTCGACGCAAAACCTTGTTGTTCCATCCTTCTTGGTTACTAACACGACTGGCGATGACCACGGGCTGTTGGATTCCTCAATCACTCCGTCTTTCAGCATCTGGTCCAGCATGGTTGATACCTCTTCTTGTTTCGCAATCGGCAGTCTTCTTGGGGCTTGTCTTATTGGTTGGGTGTCGCCTGTATTTATTCGGTGTTGCACAATGTCCGTTCTGCCTAATTTCATGTTCCCTGTTGCGAAAACGTCTTGGTTCTTCTTCAAAAATTCTCTCGCCAAACTTGTCTCGTCTTTTGACAGTTCTTCGAAGTCAACTTCCGGCAGGACAATCTTCATTTTCTTTGTATCTGCCTTCTCCTTGCCCTCCATCTTCTCGCAACAGCTGATCTTCTTGACTGGTACGCAAATTCCAAGTACGTCACCTTCCTTGATCCTAGCGCTGCCAGAAAACACATTTGCAACACGTACAGGAATCTCTCGGCTAGTGTTGACTAACGTCTTGGCTATTATCAGGTTCTTATTATTGTCTGGGAATGGCTCGACTAACCCAACGCAGCTTCCAAGATCTGCTTCCAGTCTGGCCGGGACTATCTGCTCGCTGAACCCTCGGATGGTGGTCGTTGAACTCGCAATGAGTCTCGTCATTACCTTCTGTGATTTTCTAGAGCTCAGTACCAAGTCTTCTTCACCCAATCTCAGGATACCTTGTTTCGGATCAATTCACAGTCCATGCTGTTGAATGATGTCTAGTCCCAGGATAAATTCGTCTTCAATCTCGGCTACCACAACCGTATGACGCAGTTCCAGGGCTCCAAGCTGGATTCGGCCATCTACTTCGCCGATGATATCTGCGATTTCACCTGTCGCTGTCTTCAACTGGACCCGCCTCGATGGATGCCGAATTACAGCAGGACTGACCATGTCCTTCCTTACCAATGAGATCGATGATCCGGTGTCGAGTACCATGGCAACAGATTTCCCATTTATCTGCCCTTCAACGGCTAGGCTGTCTACGTGGCGTTGGAGTGTTCGGATGGAAACGATCTTGGGGGCCTTGTTGTTGTCAGCCAGCATTCGCCCCTTCACACTGGCTGAAGTTAGTTTTCCTGCCGTCGACGGGGAGCTTCCCGTTCTCGAGAGACACTTCTCTCTCTGCTCCCGCTCCTGTCCCTGCCTGGTCTTCGTTCCAGGGATCCACCACGTCTCGGAGTCTCACTAACTTTACAGTCACGTATAAAATGTGAACTGGATCCACAACGGTAGCACTGCTTCCTGTTTTCGTCCCTCCTTGGAGTCCAACCTCTTTTCCCATCATTCAACTGCGCAGAGATCTTATCCACCATCATTTTACTTAGCCTTTCCAATATGGTAGTCACATCCTCTTCTTTTTCTTCATTGATTGTCACTGCTCGTACCTTGGAGAAGTTCCTACCATTGGACGCCTTGATTGCTGCGTCTATCTCCAGCGCTCTAACTAACGCTTCGCTGGACTTTGTCAAATGTGACATGCGCAGGATCTTCTGTATTTCAGTGTCTCGTATCCCATTGACAAAGGTTTGCGAGGCTAGTTGTTCCTTGAAGTTCTGCGGCGAGTCTGGGTAGGCTTGATGGACAATTCTGTTGACATCAGCTTCGAACTCCTGTAGCGACTCGTTCGGCTTCTGCACTCTGCTCATTAACTGATTTTGGAACACCTGCTCCATATGGCGATTGCCGAACCGAAGTTCTAATGCTGCACTCAATTGGTTGTAATTCGAGTGCAGTTCTACCGGCAGTGTTTGCAGCATGTCCACAGCTTGCCCCCGAAGAGCAAGAACCAGTGCCGTTGCCTTCTCTGCGTCGTTCCACCCGTTGGCCATGCATGCAGCCTGAAACTGCATCTTGTACGCAGTCCAGGGAGTTGTTCCGTCGTATGCTGGTGGTTTCACTTTCGCGCCAAAACTGCTAGTCGGTACGGCACACGAAGAATGCTTTACCTCAGAATTTTCGAGAGTTCTGAGTTTATTCTCGATCTCCTCTACCAGCAGTTTCGTTTTCCGTTCTACTCGATTTTCTACCAATTTCACTTCATCGCGAACACCACCGACTTCATCGCGAACACTGTCAACGTCTTGTTTCACTTTATTTAGTCCACACACGTAATCGTCTCTTTGCTGCAGGATAACTTTTAGCAGCTGCTCCTCACTATCCTTCTGCTGTTGCATCAGTTTTTCTTCGCTATCTTTTTGTTGTTGCAGCAGCTTCTCTTCACTTTCTTCGAGCTTCTTCACAATATTTTTCTGCTCCTCCTGGCCGTCTTCAAGCTTCTTCATGATATTTTTCTGCTCCTCCTGGCCGTTTTTGAGCAGTAACATCATATCCTCCAACATTTTCTCAGACATTTTGTCGCTTCCTATTTCCTTTCCACTTCTTAATTTACCCATTAACTAATTAATCTTCTCGCTGGAATCCGTATCCCCCTTCTGACACCAGTTGTTACGGGTCTCGCAATAAATAAATCACCACCAAAAAGTCTTACAAATTACTTTATTCACTAATCCAAATTATAACCTCTAATTATTATTCTTCTAAATAATCAAAACACAAACAGCTGACTACAGCTCCTTTAAGCTGACTACAACACTACTACTTGCACCTTGCACTTGTCTATTCTTTCTATCTGTCACTACTGGCTCCCTTACTTCACACTTCACTTCTGCTCTGTCTATACTTCAGTCTTCACTGTTTCACGTTCAGGATACTACTACTTTCCACGCAACCGCAGGCTGTCCTTATATAGTCCCCCGACGCATTAGTAGTCACGTTCTACTCCGTTCTAGCAGGTACATTCTCGAACGTCGCACCGGCGCACCAGCTGTCGATTCATGGATTCTGGAAATGTCAGATTGTTCGGCGAGCCCGCTCCAGAAATCCATAGAACTAACGTCTGTCTGTCGATGTGTCACATGACATGTGACTGGAACTGTCGCGAACATGTCATTGACTAACTCAGTATAAAAAAAGAATGTAAACAAACAAGCAAATTCGTGGACTAGAATGTTAAAGGTTAAAGAAGCAATTACTAGAATTTTTCCAGAGCGGTGTTCGTTATAATATATAGCAGTTTAGACCGTACAATAATATTTCAATTCTTATAGGTTGATCGGTTTCTGCAATATTATACCTTTTCAACGTCAATTTCAGAAAAAGTAACACCTATTTCAGAAAAAGTAAAATCAAATTCAGTAAAAGGGACTTCTATTTCAGAATAGTTAATTCAGATTCAGAAAAAGTAATTTCAATTTCAGAAAAGTAAGCTCATATTCAGAATAGGTAAAGTCAACTTCAGAAAAAGTAAAAACAATTTGAGAATAAGTAATTCCAATTTAGGAAAAAGTACTAATTTTTTACCCTTTAGAGAAATATTAGCGTAGATAAAATTTTTGCATCATTTGATATTATTTGTGTTTAAACTTTGTGTTAATTGCATAAAAGTGGGTACAATTTTCGTAAGCTTTTAATAAAAATTAATACAGGGGTCATGGAGTGATGGCGAAATATTAACAATGCAGTAAGACGTGGGGAAAGTTTGAAGGTAATGAAATAATTTATGAACGCATATTGAGTCAAGTCAAGTTGAAACAGAACAAATGGTGATAGTATGGGAAGAAGGTGTTATGTATTCCAAACGACTACATCAAGGCCCTTTCTGTCTCAGCAGTCCCACTGACCACCACCCCCAATCGATTGCATATTATATTTTTCATAAACATTCGAAAATTAATCTCAAAAATAGTGTGATATTTGATGATCGAACCCACGATCTTGGGCCCCATCAGAGGTCTTGCGCCCATGCACCAGGATTCCTTTGTGGGGTGCCCTCTACAAAATAGCTAATATCACAGTAAATAAAAACCATACATCACACCGAAAAAAATTCTTATCAAAATTTTAAAATAAAAAGCATATTATGCACCTATATTATAATAAATGCATTTATAAAAGAATAACAACAACGTTTTTTATTTGTAAAAGATAATTTTTTCACAGGAGACCTTGAAGTCTAATTTTCTGAAATTGCTTTTACCTATTCTGAATTTGATTTTACCTTTCTGGAATTGAAGTTACCTTTTCTGTATTTGATTTTACTTTTTCTGAATTTGAATTTACTTTTTCTGAAATAGAGGTAATTTTTTCGGAATTTGACATTGAAAAGGTATAGTACTGAAACGCTACTTTATCTGCGCATGTGTGATGTTACTTAGCGATTTGGAAGCAGGAGTGCTCTTTAGGAATTTCTCAGGTAATGTTGGTACTTGGTGCTGTCACTGTCAAATCAAGTGTTACTGTTATTAGTTAGGGTTGTTGTCACGTTGGTTGGGTTGGGTTGGTATTATTATTTATTATTTTATTATTATTATTGTAGAAGCCGGTGTGGTCTGTGTGTTGTAGGTATTGTAATTTTAGAAATTAATGTTGAAATAAAAAGAAATTTTCCGATTTTGTGGCATCAAAGTGGTCATTCGAGGTTTCCAATACTGATTTTGCGTTGTACGTAATTGTAATTTCTATAATAAATTAATAATATACGAGACCGTAATGGCGATGACTTCGTCCCAGGTGAAGGCACAGCAGCAAAATAACATGGCTACTGCGACCCCGGGCTATGGTAGCGGGTGGCCAAGAAGAAATAGTCAAAATAATAACACAGCAAGCGCACCGACCTCCACCGTAGACGTAAAATACCCGCCACCTTCTACCGCGATGAACAGGATCATAAATTTGTAAGTAAAAGTTTTAGGAAATGCACAAATTTTGGTATAGCTAATAGGAAGCTAACCTCTCTAGTGGTGCTGGTGACTGGAAAAAAGTTATTGTGCCCTGAATGTCTGCTCTCTCCTAGCGCAGGGTAGTTCTAATTCTAAAGATCATTATTTATTAGTTGTTAACATTATTATAGGGATTACTGTACATTACCAATAATAATAGGTGCAACTGATGCCAACATTCCGCAACCAAATAGCAGCTAGCGGTACAGCAGCATGGGTTGTGTAGGTACTAGGAATTCAACCACGAGAAAGAGTCTGAATTGCCATGTTAATTTTCGTTATTTATCTGCAAATTAGATCTATTACGGTGTGAATTTTTGGTTATGGTACACCTTCGCGATGATAGTTCCCCTCATAGATCAGGTAGGGTTTTTTTACCTGAAATTTCAAAAAAATTAAAGACCAAAAGTAAAATATAGAAGATAAAGAAAAAGCCGCAATGGCCTTACATTTTAAGGAAAAAAAACCTAACCTGACTTGGTGCAGAGGGGCAAGTGGAGGGGAATTATCGTTACGAAGGCGCAACATTACCGAATTTTGATAATTTCATGTTGTGGTTATGTGACCATAAGAAAAGCTAATACTGTGGGTAATAGAAATGTAGTAGTCAACTAAAGTCAATAGATGGCGCTACTGAAGTGGTTGTTGTGGCGACAGCTTGCTCCCACAGAGAGAGAATTGATCCCACAAGACAATTTACACAGCCGATCTGACTGAATGATTGTGGGAAACCCCGTAGTGCAGTGGTAGCACATCTGACGCATAATCAGAAGGGCCGCGATATTTCCCGCCGGGCCGGGACAAATCCTATTTTTGTTTGGTCAGATCGACAGCGACACTAAATTGTCATTAAATCAAATCCAATGTAAATAATTGATGGCAATTGCGCGAATTCATAAGTCTAGCATAATGTTTTGACCTGCTCAGATCAGGATATTATGTTGCTTTGAAAACTATCTCAAATTGAAATTTCTCTCCCAATATGGATTAAGAAACTTTTAATAATATTTCCCACTTTAAGAGCGAACCTGGTACTTGTGAAGTTACAGCTAGTAACTGACCAATTTTAATATGTCTCAGCTTGATATTGTTTTTTTTTTTTTTCATAAAGGTATCCTTTAACAAACTACACTTTTGGTACAAAGGAGCCTTTATTTGAGAAAGACCCCAGTGTTCCAACAAGGTTTCAAAGGATGCGAGATGAATTCGAGCGTATTGGAATGAGAAGAAGTGTGGAAGGGGTGCTTTTAGTTCACGAGCACGGACTGCCGCATGTCCTGTTGTTGCAGCTGGGGACGACGTTCTTTAAATTGCCCGGTGGCGAGCTCAACCCCGGCGAGGACGAAGTGGAAGGCTTGAAAAGGCTCTTGTCTGAGGTACGTCAGTTGTATTACCATTTTTGTGGCTCATTGAGATTTTATGTTTGATTTGAACAATGTTATAGATTTTTGTTCATTTTGTATGATTATTATTACTGTGATTGATAGATTTCTAATTTCTGTGTTCTATGTTATCTTCGTCAGGTGAGCAAAAGTTGATTCTTTCGTGATCATAATGATAAGTTACTTTATTTAACGACTTATCGAAATAAGAGGAACAAGTCTTGTTGTTGGAAATTATTATTTTCTGTTAAATAAAAGATTATTATTATTTTGCTCATCTGGTTGCTTTTTTATTGTATTACCTATCACTTATGAGTTTGAATTTTCTGTAGTAAATTTATATGAAATCAGGTATGAAACATGTATTAAAAAAAAATTGAAGCTGCTGTTTTTGTGTCATTTATCAACGATTTATGTCCAAACATGAAGTGGTTGAATTAAATTTTATAAATAAAACGCTATAAAAACTACCTTTACCTTATACTACCTTGTTTGTAATAATAATAATTATGATTGATTGTTAAAATTAAACCTTGAAACTAATATGGAAGGAAGATCAATTATTATTTAGCTGTGAAGATTTCTGTACCATCAGAATTGATGGTGATTTTTCGTTAAATTTTTTTTTTGTATAGGTAATTATAATTTAAGTGCTTATGTATGTATTATGTACCTACAATAAGCAAATGAGATTACCACATAATTAAATACTAAATATAAGGGTTATGATATATTTAGCTTAACTTGAGGAGTGTTTTATCGACTGATTCTGAGACAAAAAAATTCCTAGAAACTATGAGAATCAACAAAATTGAAAAATATTTGTAGTTTAATCAAATTGTGATGAAATTTATTATGTTGTTGATATTCTAACATCTCTCTAATTGTATTTTTGTCTTTTGGATGTTACTAAATAGATAAATAACTTATCTATCTAGTCAGATAATTATTGAAATTATTTTCTTTATCTGCTGTTGAAACACTAACACTAAAATGATACCAGTGACGTTACATTAAAAAAAAACCTTTTTTAACACGACCACAAATTGTGTAGTAAGAAAATCGGATTTTATTGCAGGAAAATTAATATCTGGTTAGTAATAATCGTTTCAGTACCATTTTATGAATATTTTTTCTGAAAATCTTTCGGGAGAGGTACCTCCTATTGAATGGAAGACACTCTGTCTGTACCCCCCAGGGTCGGAGCGTTCAGCCTCTGCTTAATTTACTTCTATACTACATCACTAAAAAGGGGCTCATTAAAAACTCTTGTCCTTGGAACAAAATTTGAACCTACACTATTGAATGATATACATTTTTGGCTACTTGTTTCTAAACTTCACTTTTCAAGAGCCACAAAAACTTCAGACACACTTTTTATGATTTCATTCAAGTATTTATTATGTATAATTAAAAAGGTTATATTTACTAAGATCGATTGAAATCAGGTGCGACCAATCAGTGCAGTTGCCTGTTGAACTCAACAAAATTTAACCAACTGGTTAGCGAAAAATTTTTGGTTCATTTGAGAAAAGCAGGAAAATACTGTGAGTGAAAGGAGCCTGACAGATTTATTAGATGAAAACCATCATCCAGTTTTTGAGTCTCAGAATTGGTTAATAATCACTTCTTTAAATTTAGCTATTGATTTGAGTAACCCTTTGTGTTTCATACTTATTTTTTGATATCACATTTATCATTCTTATGTTTATCGATTTCGATTCATACGCACACTTTTTGTAAATCAACAACAGCAACAAGGAAGAAAGTGTTATGATGAACACTATTGTATGTTCATCTTGTATGTTCCATTGGTTATTGTTTAAATCTAATCAGACGGTTAATCCTAGGATCGTAATTAAACAGATTTGTACTTAGATGATGTAATATATTGGACGATGTTCATTCCTGATCATAATGTCACGAAATATTTAATTTTTGATTAGTTATTTTTCATATCGTTCGATAATTAAGATTGAGATCTTTTTTTTAATTTAATGGTTACTACAAACAGTTGGCTATAAGTAAATTTTGTTCATATAAAAAAAAATAAGTTGTAATTAATTACTAATTATTCATCTGCAGCTGTATCTTTATCATACTGTATCTAACGGAGAGCTCTTAAACAACTTATAAACTTTATGTTACATTGTTGTGAAACTCCAAGATAGTTGATGAGAAATCTTTCAAAGTGGGTGAAAATGGGGAGAAATATGAGGAGATATTTATCCCAACGAATCACTGATTGATACTCGTTCCAAGGCTGTTAATTTGTCAGGCAGTACTTCCCATTTTAATATATTAAAAAAAACAAAAAAAACTAGTATTGGCTACACCACTACCACTACTATATCAAAATAACCCCAGACAATCATCACCACAGGCTCATATTATGCAGTAAAAAGGTGTTTGCAGGAAACTATATTTCCTTTGCTGATATAAATATTTCATTGGTGCAATGAAAAAGTGGTAGAATTTTGCAGCAACTTTGAAAAATAATTTTGCATTTTCAACTCTTGACACCTTTTTTCAGTAATTTTCTATAATTTTTTGTAGACTTTATTGAAAAATAACAAATTCATGCAGCACTTTTTCTATTCTTTATTGTATTTTTTATATCATTAAATGGTGTGAAAGTCAATATTTTGTCCTACTTTTGGAGCTTCTTAACAGTATATTTATAAAGGTTATAATCTGTATAGCATCTCGGTTAGAAAAAGATTTACTGTATAAATTTAAAAACAGGAAAAATAGGCACTTCCTAGGTACTTTTACAAGCAGAAATTGTTTATTTTAATGTATAATTTTGTGACTAAAAATTAATTATACTCTGTTATGTATGATTTTTTTTCATTTGGTAATAAATACTTTAAGAAAAAGTGATTTTAAACACTTTAATGTGAGACCAGAATAACTTTAACAAGAGCTGATAGTTGCAAAAAGCCTCAATATTACAATTAATATAGTTCCATCAGACATGTTTCAGATGCATGCCATCTTCAGGGCAAATAATTTTGAAATTTTTACTTTGAGCTCAAGACCGACTGTTTTTACTCTAATAGTTGTTTTGTCTATGAAAAAACTGTTCGTTTAGTTCATTTGATTTTTAGTGCTAAGTTGTAACAGCATGAATGTGGTGTTCCTAGGTTGCAGTATTGGGAAAAACCAGGACAAAGAAACAAATATAAAGTAAATTTTTGTTGTTAACATTAAATAACATAATTCTGATTAATGCAATATTTAAACTTAACAGACAAGTCAAGTAAACAAACATCTTAATAAAAAAAAGGTAAAAGCAAAAGAAACTAAAACCACTTTATAAAGACAAAAAACAACTAACAGCTCTCCAAGTTCAAGTTACATTATTTTAAATTAGGTAAACAAATTTTTAGAAATCAAGCCTATTGGTTTTTTTTCGTTTATATAAAAAAAACACGCCCAACACTGCTCAACTTGCGAACCGGAGTCTTACTAAGCTGGAAACCGCTGTTTTGATTGTTTGCTCTGAACATGGAGATTTAGATCTTCCGAAACGTGCTCTTAGACTCTGTCGTTTGCATTGATAAATTAACGTCTCACTAAATCGGGTGTCGCCCTTTTTCACGATATAATGTTAGGCGCTCGTAGGAGGATGGTTTGTGTATTTCATGGCGAGTTGTTACAGACTTTAGGTCGCCAGGACGATGTGAAACAGGACTGGCTCATCGAAGACATCATCGGGAACTGGTGGAGGCCGAATTTCGAACCGCCGCAGTACCCTTACATTCCCCCTCACATTACGAAACCCAAGGAACACAAGCGACTTTTCCTTGTTCAGCTGCAAGAAAAGGGTATTGTATTTTGAAAATGAAGATTTGTATTTTTCGTAGTACTTAATCAGTATGAAATATTATGTCGGACCCAAGTTTTTATACGGGATAGATCAGAAATAAATGGCAAGATGTGATGGTTTTTTATTGGTGAGCGACTATCATCATAGTGGCAAGCTGGTTTTAGTTTCATGTGACATGCCTCATTTTTTTGTGCCTGCAAGGAAAACCTTGAGAAAAGGCACATCCTTGTGAAGACAATAACTTTAATTTCACTAGAACGTTGTTCCTCTGTTTCTAAATGCATCGAACTGGTTATACTCTCCTTTTTTTCCATATATTTCATAGTCTAACCTGGACCCCATTTCAATAGTATAGGTACCTACTGTTGAAAAAGTGCAGTTTTCTATTCAAATCAGTCTCTTTGAGACTGTTAAGTTTTATAATTTAGCTCACCTCTTTTGATTTATTGTCCAGTTATTTCTGAGACCCATCTAGTTCATAGAATAATTAGCCCTAAAGTGTTTTTCATAATATTTCATCATTAGTTTTATTACAATCTTTAAGTTTTGTTTCTATATATTTTATTATGAGGTACATGCTATTTCATTTTTTGTAAATATCAAAATTAGACAATCGAAAGTTTCAATATATATTTTTTTTAATGAAAAGTGAAGTAGCATACTGTAAATGTATTATTTTTTATTTCTTACTTGTAATATTTTATGAAAAATGGAGGAGAATAATTATTATTATTGTAAGGTGTGACGATTCTCTGTAGTTTTCACTTGCAGCACTTTTTAATAATTGGATAATTATTAGAGTTTTATTAATTCATGCTTTAATAAAAAAGCAGGTTGTTTGGTCTCCTCCATTTTGTATCGCTATATCGGGTTTACATAATAATTGCATGTAATATATAGGGTGATTCTTATTTGTTGCAAGTCTTGTTTATCTTAATAAAATTGCACACCTAGTGGTGTACGTTTTTCAAATTTTAAGATAAGCTAGGTGCACCCATGTGCATCAAATACAAAACATCCTTACACCGCAAGTTTTCGAAATAAATTCCAAAGTAATTTTCCCTAAAGTTAAGCTTAAGAGTGTGCTATTTATATACAGGGTGGCTAACTTTTCTTATTTGCAATCGTCCAGATTTGTATTTACTTCAATATGAAAGATACAAAAAAAGTTGAATTAGATAATTTATTTTCAAACAAAATAATTCGATCTACACAGTGGTGTTCATAATATTTTCCATGGCCTACTTGTTTTAAGGTGGTAGAATACCCAGCTTTGTTTTTTTTTCAACAAAACTAAATAAATAAGTAAATCAACAAGCTATAATTTATTATAAATAAAAGTTTTGATAAATAATGATAATTTAAATAAATAATAAACCCTACTGAAATAAATCTAATATTGACAAATCAAGTATGAGTAATGCATCATTGCATTGTAAGAGGATTCATCAATTCTGTAAAAAAATACAGGGTGTTGTATAAAAAAAATCCAAGTTGGATATTTTACCTTAATAAAACAGGTAGCCACGGAAAAAGTGATGGTGTACACCATTGTGTAGAACGAATTTAGTTTGACAATAATTTTCTATTTTGCCTTTTTTTATCCATCAAATTTCAGTAAATACAAGCTGGGCAATGAAAAGACCAGCCTGTATATACTCGTACATTTCGATTTCGTATAAACTTACTTTTTGGTTATAACTGGATCGTAGATTCAAACTAAATCATGTTTTTATCATAATCAGTCTCTTTGATTTATGTTATCAATGACGTTATCACCAAATTGATAAGTTTGCTATGTGAAAACGCATTCATATTTAATAACTCGATCCTCTCCTCGAATCAAAATTTAATACTTGTAATTGTTGTAAAGCTAAAGATGTAGTTTGAGATGTGTCAAATTATAACCTCATGTAAAGAATTTAGACTCGTATCATTCTGATAATGTGAAGAAGAAAAAAATGGAAAAGTCGAAAGTATTTTTATTCAGATCGTTGATCTCTTTTTATGGTCTCTAGTCTGGTTGTTAAAGCATCAGTTAAGTCTTATTTTAATTATCAGTTAAGAAATGTAATAGCACCAGCTAATCAAACATCTTAATTGCTAATTAAGATTTTTTGACTATTATTGCTGTTAGAACGATCTGGAGCTATCAGTGTTTTTACAGAATTTATAATTTTTGCAATTTGATACAATAATGTAGGTACTTTTATCACAATCATTGATTGTAACTATGATTTTCTAAATATTGGAAAAATAGGGTCTGTAATAATTATTATAATTATTTTATTGACTTCTGGTAGTAAATCAACATGTTATTATCTCTGTCCCTTAATTATTTAGTAATTAAAATGTTCCCTGGAAGAATTTTTCATATAATTAGTAATACTGCGCTATGTATCTTTTGAATTTCACATTTTATTCGTGAGCAATGATTGAATCATCCCCTAATTCGTTGTAAATTTCTTACTTTAATAACAAAACCCCTCGCTGTAAATTGAATGCAAAATTTATATCAATTTGTTTGCTATTAATTATTGTTGTTGTCAAAATACCATGCACTTTACAAAACCAAAATATGCACGAATTAGAGATGGGTAGGTAAATGGTGTAGTTTTCATCGTTTCAATTTGAAAATCCTACGAATTTCAGCTTTCAACATTCATTCAAAGAGTTTGAAAACATTCAGTGAGTTGCGTGTAGGTACAGTGTGATCTTTATAGTTTTTTTTTTTACATTTTCTGTAAGTACAGAGATCTCGAGACACAATAGAATTTAATCAGGAAAAGTGGTGCAGTTTAGCAAGCCTGACAAAATAAAATTTCCCAATTTGGGCTAATGGATATTTTGAAAGTCAATATTTGAGTTAAGAAGCTCACTAAGCATTGCATCATCACTTTTCCAATGAAGTGGTTACTTTAATTACTTAGTTCACTACAATGTTCTTTTAATTTTAGTATGAATGAGTGAATGTGCATGACTAAAAATTCAAAAGTTGTGAGTATGCTTGAATGCTTGTGTGCGCGAGGGTGCTTCTTGAATAATAAAAATAAACACCAACATTTTGAGTGATACAATAGTGACTCACGCTCCCATCTCTAGTTCTAGTACTGCTCTATAAATTCAGTGCTAATGAATCTTGAAAGAATATCGTGATATTTTTGTGAAATGCATGGAAGTTTCTTTGAAGTGTATTATAGATCATGACTTTTACGAAAAGCAGAACTGTAATAAGTAGTTAAATTTAATAATAAATGGGAAGCTTGGGCTGCAAAAATAAATCCTGTTTCAAGTAATGTATAGTAGATGTCTAATTACACAACAGGGGTAACTAATTCTAAATAAGAAGTTTTAGTTCTGCTAATCTTATCAAGTCATGGTATAGACAATAATTTGATAAGAATATCTAGAAAATAACCTTTTCCTCGATTATTTTATTTGTCACATCCTGATTATGTATGAAATCGTATAAGTAACTACTAGTGTTAGTTTGTTGATCCAGTACCGACTAGTTTTATTAATTTTAATATTGCAATTTCTAGCCCTCTTAGCAGTTCCGAAAAATTACAAATTGGTAGCTGCTCCTCTATTTGAGCTATACGACAATTCACAAGGATATGGACCGATAATATCCTCACTCTCTCAGGCACTCTGCAGGTAAATTTTTATTTAATATATTATTGGTTTCAGTGCTTTAACAAAAATATTGTTCTTTTCAGATTCCAGTTTATATACATGTAAGAATTTTCTGGTTAGAGTAATAAGGTGAAAATATTCTGCAAATTATTCGCTAAGGCAAATGTTTTTTGTAAGTATCGGTTTTATAGAATATACATATTTCTAAAATAGCACATTATGTGGTCTTTATTGTAATTTTGAATAAGCCACTTCAGGGTAATAAAACTCAGTCTACATTATTTTATCAACCCCGTTGAAAAATAATTAACTGAAATTATCTCAGGAAACATGAGGCTTGAAGAAATGAAAAAATGTACCTAATCTTTTATTTTTATATTGAAACTAAGCAACAAATTCATTTAAAAATGTCAAAGTTTGTGCCAGATTTTCCCACACAGAAAAAACATCTAATTTCCAGCTGTAATATTTTTTGGTTTGTCTGAATTTTTAGTTTTTCATGACTTTTCAAAAGTAAGGTTTTTCAAGTTGAGCTTTTTGATCAAGGAATTTCCACTTTCTTATTACAAAGTCTGGAGTGGGTATTTTCAAAATGGTTATTAGAAATGTGATGAACGTAACCAGATCCATTTGTAGGCAAAATTACTTGCTTATAGTGAAACTTTTATCGGTACATGTTCATCAATGTTTAAAATTCATTTCAGCTAAAAGTTATTTAAATGAGCTTATTGCTTTAATTCTCAAAAACAACTTATAGTAGACAATTTCTTGTTAATTTATGAAAATTTTCTATACTTCTTTATCTTTATAATTTTTTTTCTACCTTTGAAGATTTTGATGCCTTGGATACACCCGGGGAACTACTCTATATGAAATTTTAGTATAGTAGATCTATTTTAAAAATACGGAAAACCATAAAATATATCTGTTACTTTCTTACTCACTGGGTAATGCCATACTTATGGCTTGAGAGGAGAGATTTTGAATATCTAATTCTGAGTTTTAATTGGGAGTAAAAACCGGTACTTTGACTTGAACGGGTAACCCCCAAACAACGTGTAGACAAAATGCAGGAGAGGTTCTAAAACTCTCCACTTTTAAAATCCATTAAAGTACCTTACTATCTGCAAATGTTTCTGTTTCATTCTACTTTTATGGCTTTCCATATTCTTCAAATGGTTCTACTATAACATTAATTTTCTTATTGGCGAGAGAAAACTTTTCACCCATAATCCTTTTAAAGTCTCGTCTTCAAATGATTACTGAACATGGGTCTAAGAATTCCATATACAGTAGAAGCTCGATTATCCGGATCGCGATTATCCGGAATCCGCTTTATCCGGAACAAAATTGATTTTTAAAACCGCCGCTTTATCCGGAACGATCGTGGTCCGTATCCGAAATTTGAACGAAAAATCAAGTCATCCGCGTTATCCGAAACGCGCGCCTTCAAATACTCCGCATTATCCGAAATTGTAATATTTACTGTTCATACACATAATATATTTAGGTTACATTTTCTCAGGAATAATAAAATGCTTTTCACTAGCCAGATGTTAGAATTTCACGGAACTGTTTTTATTTGATTACGAAGATTTATTACCATGCTGAGTTGTTTTTAACAATAAAAAGTCATGTGTAACTTACCTGCCTACATTATTTTATATATTCGTAAAAAACTCCGTATTATCCGAACTTTCACTTATCCGAAATGGGTTCGGTCCACATTACTTCGGATAATCGAGCTTCTACTGTACATATTCTAATCTATTGGTTATTTTTTATTTTTTTGTAAACCAAGAGCTTCACTCCTATTCTCTGTCCAGTTACAAATAGTTCCTGTATCTCTTCCATTTCAATTCTATTAAAATGTCCTTCGAGCTGGATAAACTGGTATATTGTAGCACCCCTTTTTGGGGACACCTACATTTGATTTTTCTTTTTGATTAATTCTCAGGGAGGTTCTTTTGAGGATTACTTTGCATCAATTAAGGGAAGAGTTAATTAATAATAGTTCACTATAATATTATATTATGACATAAAGAGAACACAATAAAAAATTTGTCACCAACAAATTACAACTTAAATTCTAGCATGAAATCAATAAAGCCAATATGGTTTAACACTCACGGTACCATCCAGGGTTGGGGCTCTTGACTGCCACTTTTACTTTAATTATTAAAAGTAATATTCCTCGAACTGATGAGTACTCGCTGTTTGGTAATTGATAATTATTAATGGTTAAACTGAAGAATACGCTGCTTTCTAATTTCTTAAACTGACCGATGATTACTGCAGATTAGGCACGAAGTATACCTAATTATACTTGCTTAGTACACTTATTAATTATTATCAAAATTAACACTTCTGTATATTTATTCCGGCAACCTTTTTAAGTTGACCGAACCTTAACAGCACAGATACACGCAGGAGACACCGATCTGCCTATCTTGCAGGAAAGGGTCTACACACCTTTGTCGAGCACCGCTAGTACCCGACTCCCTTCACAATAGTGGAAATTTGCACTTCCCTTACACCATCCAGCTTCGTGGTGGTCCTTTCCTTAGTTTCACCCCCACCTCACTACAGGGTGTCCCATAACATGTGGGCAATCTCCCGGATTTGGGTATATTTCGTAAAAATAAATGAAAAAATAGGTATAAAATTAATTCCTCAGAGACACCCCTACAAAGATATTAGCTGTTGAAGTTGAGGGTTGAAAATCAATTTTTTGCAATAACTTTTTTATTTCTTGACCGATTTTGATAATTTTTGGTGTTATTTTGTATTATTTTGGACTGTTTAGAATAGTGTTTCATAATCTTTGGTAGCACATACATAGACCTCGGGATGGCATAACCCCCTCATTCACTTGAAAGAAAACAATTAAAATAATAATTTTACAATTTTTTAAGGTTAATTTTCCTTTTCTTTGATATTTTTTACATAAAAAATGTATCCTATTTTATTTCGATAGAGCGAACCGTTATCGAGATAAACGTCCTTCTAATAGGTGATGCGTCGCAGGAACTTTTCAAATTTCAAGTAAATTTTAACAAGATGGCTGACCTATGACAGTAAATTGAGCAGGAAACAAAACAATAACTTAATTAAATACACGTCAGTGTCAAAAGATTTCATTTCATGCAGATTCAATTCTAACTGATTTTCTGCGTATTCAGCGTTTTTGTAACTCATTTTAAAATCAGTTAGAATTGAATCTGCATGAAATAAAATCTTTGACACTGACGTGTATTTAATTAAGTTATTGTTTTGTTTCCTGCTCAATTTACTGTCATAGGTCAGCCATCTTGTTAAAATTTACTTGAAATTTGAAAAGTTCCTGCGACGCATCACCTATTAGAAGGACGTTTATCTCGATAACGGTTCGCTCTATCGAAATAAAATAGGATACATTTTTTATGTAAAAAATATCAAAGAAAAGGAAAATTAACCTTAAAAAATTGTAAAATTATTATTTTAATTGTTTTCTTTCAAGTGAATGAGGGGGTTATGCCATCCCGAGGTCTATGTATGTGCTACCAAAGATTATGAAACACTATTCTAAGCAGTCCCAAATAATACAAAATAAAACCAAAAATTATCAAAATCGGTCAAGAAATAAAAAAGTTATTGCAAAAAATTGATTTTCAACCCTCAACTTCAACAGCTAATATCTTTGTAGGGGTGTCTCTGAGGAATTAATTTTATACCTATTTTTTCATTTATTTTTACGAAATATACCCAAATCCGGGAGATTGCCCACATATTATGGGACACCCTGTATAATTCACTCTTAGTCTATAGGTACAATATCAGTGTCTAAATCATTGGCGTGCTTCAATATATCGTGCTCCGGGAGGTACGTTAAAAAGGGGGTCCCGGCTGCTTCACAGCAGTCGTTAAGTTACGTCAGAGACCCTTGAGGCTACTTGAAAACTTCTGACACTTGGGCTTTACCACAGCCATAAGATATTTATTTTCATACGATATTTATTTATTTAATATTGTCGATTTTATGTAGTTTCTACAAGGTAGAAAATTTTCACTTTCCAGTCTCCAAAGATGTGGTTAAATTATTTCGAGTCAGAATGCAACAAATTCCTTGCAAACAATTGAGAGTTTTCCTTTCAAAGAGGTGTGTTGTCGTCTTTCATAAAACTGTTTTTGAGGAAAACAATATTTCTACTTAAAATTATACAAAAACTCGTAAGTTTTCTGACCTTTTGATACATTTTTTGGGAACTTACAAGTAGTCATCTTGTGTTTATTCATTCATTATTCAAGTTAAGCAAAGCAAACAGATGGATGATTTATTGAGTTTAGTAGTCAAACTATAATATCACAGTGTGCTATTTGGGGATACATATATTCTAAATAATATTAGTATTTGATTTATCAATAGTTTTTTAATTTGTCATTTTTTTGCAGGTAAAAAGCTTGTGATATTTATTTTCAAATATCAGTCCTTATTTAATTAAGTACCTATAGTTTATAATATAAGTATGATTTTTTTCTTAGTTTTTCGAATTATGACATGTAAGAATTCATTATTGTATGTATTTTTGTAATACAAAAGAACTATCACTTTTAAGTAATAATAAATGTATTATTAAAAACTGAAAATATAGTAAAACTTTTTGTTTTATACTGATTTTTTATTACACAAAATTACACTAACAGAATTAAAAATATGATGCATTCAAAATACAAAATTGTCTTCAAGAAAATAAATAGTTAGAATGTAGTAGACATATTTTTTTATTATTTGTTTCAATTTTTGGAACTTTGGGGATAAATATCATGAATAGCATAGTAATAAATCTATGCTCTGGCACCAGCTGATTACAAAGTATGCAAGTTCAGGTAAACTGCTTGCAAGGAGTCACAGTTTCGCATCCCAGAGAATCTACCAACGAGCGATTCCTTATAGCTGCAGCAACATTGGGACGTGAGAGAAATTTTACAAACAAAGCAACACAGTCAAATGTCAATGAAATGGTCGAAGCGAATCATCGAAATGTGCAGCCTAGCTAGGGGTCACCTTAAAAATATTCTTTTTACAGAGTTTGACAACCGTATGCTCTCAATTCGTCCATGCTAGCAGAGAACTGCGTCAACGATCTATTTCCCTGTAAATGCAGCGAATATTGCAATAAAATCGACTCGCTAGGCCTACGAATCCGATTGCTGACCAACTTTCACTCCAACCTAATGCACCTTCCTTGCCTCCACCACCACCAATCATCCCAGCTACTCTCACAGCGGGAAGAAAATTAAAAACGAGATCCGACAAGAAGGACGCAGACATTCTCGAGGTTAAACTTAAGCTTAAGAAACCTTCCGACCGCCCCCCTCCCTCCTCAGCCTTCCACGGTCTTGATGAAGCTGCTCCAGGGTGAGAATAATTAAATTTTAAAACTGCAATCTTTAGAGAAAATCACTACGGATACATTGAGCATATTATGAAGGAGTGGTTAATGTGGACAAAACTTTGAAAAATTTTGTTGTGGTCTTTGGAGAGTATATCTGAAAATGTTGAGAAAAAAAGGTCAACAAGGAATTTGGTGCAGCTGCAATAATTTATCTGGTTAAACTAAATCACAAAGAGCTAGTGCTAGAAGATGCATCACTCCTGAGGAACACCAAGTGAACTTGATAAAATCTTCCAGAAGATTTTATCCGAATTTTATCAGAAGAAGTTGTTAACCAGAATAGAAAAACGATTGGTATATAAGTACATGAAGAATGAAGTAGTTGAGATCAATTAATTTAAACCAAACAAAGAACTAGGGAGGTGGTGACCAATAAATCTGCTGCTGAACAAAATACTTTTTCTAATAGTTCTGTAATACAAGGTGTCCAGGTATGAGTGTAAGAGCTACACGTGGCGACCTTCCTTGGACTATTTTGAGTAAAAAATCTTAATACAATAATGCTCTAAACGTCTTCACGGTGCCACAGGAGGTCATCAAAGTTAGAAATTCTGGGTCACAAATATGCATATTATTGAACTTCTATTTCCTTTTGCAGTTACGTTACGGTTAACATTTTAAAAGACTTTTGCAGACTCTTGCAGAGGAGGGGTGATATTGATACTAGTTGCCGCATTCACAGGCACTTGTATCAAATACTTCTTATAAGCTATGCTATGAATACTCCGGGTTCATTTAATTTTCGTAACAGTGCAATTATTAACTTTTTTAACATTTCCTAATTTTTTTGTTTTTTTAGAAATGTTAAAAAAGTTAATAATTGCACTGTTACGAAAATTAAATGAAATAAGACTTTGCAAAAGTCTTTAAAAATGTTAACCGTAACTGCAAAAGGAAATAGAAGTTCAATAATATGCATATTGTGACCCAGAATTTCTAACTTTGATGACCTCCTATGGCACCGTGAAGACATTTAGAGCATTATTGTATTAAGATTTTTTACTCAAATTAGTCCAAGGTCGCCACGTGTAGCTCTTACACTTTACACTCATACCTGGACACCCTGTATAAATAGTTGAACCAAGTTCTAGTGGAAGTCCTTGGCTTTTCTAGATCAGGCTCGAAGACCCATTCAGTGTCTCTGCTGGTACAATAATCTATTGAGTATGTTGTCCATGCAACATCTTACAACTGTTGCTGCAAGCAGTTAATTGGAAAACTTAGAAAATGGTATGATAATTGACTGCGGGGAAGCGTAAACGTGGCCATTTATTGGTTTATTAGAACACCGGAATTCATAGACTGAATATTTCCGAATCAGTAAAATAATAATAAAAATATGTCTGCAAAAATATTTATCACAATAATTTTTCTCTGTCAATAAATAATGTCTTATTCACATCCCTGGAGGGGTGATATTGATACTAGTTGCCGCATTCACAGGCACTTGTATCAAATACTTCTTATAAGCTATGCTATGAATACTCCGGGTTACTAATAAGAATATAGAGCATGTACAATGTAAAAATTGCTAGACAAAGGCCAGCAGCAAACATGAAGGACTTCTTGTTAGTTTTGTGCAGTGTCGACAGCTGTTGTTCGTATGTTTTCAATAATTTCGTAACTTCTTTCAGTTCAGTTCTAACTTCGAGTTCTTTATCTTCACTTAGGCAACCGGATTTGATGTTGTTTTCCATCATGCTGACTCTTTCATTGCAAGCCTTAATTTCTCTCTCAACCTTTTGTATCTGAAATGGGCAATTTAAATTTGTTGTAACAAAAAAAGACCAACTCACTTCTTTCATTACTGAGCAGGTAGCCATGCTTGCTTATTGTTTTTATTTGAAAGTTCGTTAACCTTCTGAAAATAAATTAGTTTCAAAAATCAAAATAAATTTTTAATTATAACTTACTAGCTCTTATTATAATAAAATAATTATAAATTTCAGTAATAATTATTATTCAAATTTATTTTATTATTCATAAAAATTGCCGAGCCGGTTATGGTTAAATTTTTGAGTTTATGTCATTTGTGCAATGTCAATGTCACTGTCATCTGTAGCTCCTCATATCGACCACAGACTATCATGACATCGACACGACTTAGAATACAGAACATCAGGAAGACTATTATAAAACCAATTGTTAAAATCTAACAAAAGTTACAAATACAATACAACAAAAAAAAAAGTTACAATATGAGTACATATTATAATAATTGGGCGAGTTTTAATTTAACTCATCTCATCAATAAAAAAAACTTGATGGAAGCATGGGATGATGGATTGTTATTTGGTCATCATCACCGATGAAACAATGTGTGATGTCAGTAATTATACACTACTTGTGGATTAAAATTCTGTATATTTTTGTATTTTCAAATTTCTTGACAAAATACAGTAAGAATGGTTTTTACAGTTTCAGTTTAAATCGAGTAGTTTATGAGTTATAAACAAATGAAAATAGCATTTTTTAATTTTGAAAGCAGTGTATACTGCGGAAACTGTTCAAAATATCGGAAAACGGCTTACATGTCCCCATCTTAACTTTGCACATGGTATCCTACTATGTGGTTTACATTTTAATACAGGGTGATATAAATTATCAGATTTTTATAATCACCCTGTATAAAAATTTCAAGTACCAATACGCTGTATACGAACACATGAAAAGTTAAAGATAAGGACATACAGGGTGTCTGCTTAAGTTGGAACCATATGGAAATTTTTTTATTATTGGTTTTATGAAAAAATGTATTCTTGATAAAAAGTTGTGCATGGTCTAAAACTTAAAACGCAGCCATCTGATATCGATTTTTTTAAACCGTATACGAGGCAAGTCAAAAAATAAAAATTTAACGCAAGAAGTAATAAAGTACCTTTATTTTTGACAGCTTCAAAAATTGTTATTTAAAAAAGTTGATCAACACTGCAAATGACATTCAAATATGCAATCCATCAAATATTTGTTTTATCAAAGAGTTAGGGTTTATCAGCAGCGGTTTAGCTTTTATGCTGTTTTTTATTGGTTAAGCAACTGCATGTTATTGCATATTCGAATTTTATTTGCAATTCTGATCAACTTTTTTGAATAACAATTTTTGATATTGTCGAAAATACCAGGTAGGTACTTACTCTTGCGTTAAATGATATTTTTTGACAAACCTCGTATAAGGCTTAAAAAAATCGATATCTGATGGTTGCATTGGAAGTTTCGGACCATGCACAACTTTTTATAAAGAATACATTTTTTCACAAAATCAACAATAAAAAAGTTTTCCATGTGGTTCCAACTTAAGCAGACACACTGTATATAAGCCGTGTTTTCCGATGTTTGGAGCCGTTTCCGCAATAATACACTGCTTTCAAAATTAAAAATTGCGATTTTCATTTATTCAACTCCTATAAACTACTCCACTTAAACTGCAACAACTGTAAATAAACCATTCTTACTGGATTTTTCAGGAAATATGAAAACATATAAAAATATACAGGGTGTCATATTTAAAAAAAGATGACCACAATGATGGGGGTGAGAGCTGCGTGGGGGTAAAAATTAAAACTGAGACTTTAAAATATGCCAAATGAAAATTTGAGGTTGAGGTGTGCGAGCTTTTTTTTTCCAAAACGTTTTTTCTCCGAATAATGAATTTTATTCCATAAAGTGCGTTCCACACTGTATGAATCATAGATGAACTAGAAATAATAAGTTCAATTACTTACTCAATTAGTTATTATTGCAAAATAAAATATCTTGTGTGGCATCGTTTGGTTTGCAACGGGTGGGCCAACCCGTGAAGAAAAGAACTCGCAAAGTTAAATTTTTAAATAACTTAATTACTACGACGCCAAATAAAAATGCTCTAATGGAATCCAGACATCATTAGGCACGTTTTTCGTTCAACACGTTTGGATGGGTATCTTGGGCGACAGGTTTCTAGGCCCTGTTGTTTTACCAAATCGATTAACAGGCGCTGCTTATCTAAACTTTTTGCAAAACACAATTGTTGACCTTTTCTATGCCACCTAGGACCTAGGTATAAGCTTATACCGGGTGTCCGGTTTAAAATGCAGTACATGGGTATATTGGAAACGGTAAGAGATACAGGGTTGGTTAAATTAGAGAAAAGTTGCACAATTTGATGCTTATAATTTATTAAGAATCTGAAACAAAATTTAGGACAAAACTTCAGCCGTTGCTGAAATATCATGAAAAAACTGAAAAATCAAAATTTCTTATTTTTGTCATATCTTTTTTATTATTGGAAATTAATTAATTATTTTTTGTAGGCTTACATAAGTCGTCAAAAGCTATCCGTTTGACTTTACAAAAATTTTCAAAGCTGACTAGATCCCATGCGAGTTTTCATAGCCAACTTTTGTTTTTCTTATGGCCACCATATTGTTTTTCTATGTCATTCGGTATGAAATAAATAATGGAAACCAAAAATTAATAAACTTCGAAAAAAAAAATTCCAAAATTTTTATTCTTCTTTTTCGAAGAAAAACAAAAAAAAACATCCCTGAAATACGTCAATATGAATTAAGTCATATACTGCTTGCTTCATGGTTTTAGTGTATTTTTTAACAAAAAAATAAACTATTGAGGACGACATCACTTTCCAAAAATCACCCAAACTCATCATTTTAATTTCTCTGTGATATTCGGTCTAAAAAGTTGTATTTTTTTAAGGAAAAAGAAGAATAAAAATTTTAGAAATTTATTTTTTGAAGTTTATTAGTTTTTGGTTTCCATTTTTTTTTTCATACCGAATGACATAGAAAAACAATATGGCGGCCATAAGAAAAACAAAAGTTGGCTATGAAAACTCTGGGATCTAGTCGGCTTTGAAAACTTTTGTAATTCCAATAATAAAAAAGATATGGGTAAAATAAGAAATTTTGATTTTTCAGTTTTTTCATGATATTTCAGCAACGGCTGAAGTTTTGTCCTAAATTTTGTTTCAGATTCTTGATAAGCATCAAATTGTGCAACTGTTCTCTAATTTAACCGACCCTGTATCTCTTATACCGTTTCCAATATACCCATGTACTGCATTTTAAACTGGACACCCGGTATACCAAAGGCAACAAAATTTGGTTCTAGCATGATGGTGCTCCACCTCATTATTCAATTGCCGTTAGGGAGCATTTCCAGGTCGATTGATAGGAAGGAGCTGATCTGTATCATGGCATGCAAGATCCCCTGATTTAAACCCCATCGATTTCTTTGGGGATATTTAAAAAGTTTAGTGTACGCTATTCCTGTAAATAGTTTCGAAGAGCTGCAGCAACAAATTACTTAAGGATGTCACCAAATCCGAGCTAATGTTGGGAGTTTTAGAGAGAGTTCGAGTATCCTTCCAGCAGATATGTTGTGCCTGCTTTGAAATGGGAGGAGCCGGTTTCATAATAAATTTTAAAGCCACTTTAGCTGAAAGTCACTTAAGCAATAATTGTTAACCAAGGTGAAATTTAACTTTAAATTTTAAAGTAACTTTAATTTTATTATGAAAGAGCCCTTCGTTAAATAAATTACCAAACAAAGTACTTATATACATTTTGGTTCGCTATTTTTCATTTCCTCACTCTGAGAGGTTCCCACCAGTCTTACCACCTTTGGTTTGGAGTGTTTGGAATTCTCCATGTCCTGAGGTCCACTGGTGTTTTGCAATTATTATTGATCCTAGTTACAGAAACCTACCAACCTAAAACGTGTTTTGATAAAAATTAAAACGCAAAACACGTATTTGAATTTTCATTTGGCAAAAAAATTCTCCATTTTTTTTTTGTACGTATAAGGATATTGCATGTACAAAATGAATTTCAAGTCTATATGAGAAGCACTTCACAATACTATTTGAAATGCCCCCCATTACCAAAGCCCTAGAATGAAGATTCACTTGCAGGAGAGAATTACAATGCATGCATCCCCTTCTGTTATAGAAAATGATTCATATGTCACTTCAATATGGAAATGCAATATTTTACTCCAAGAAAACTATAACACCTGAGCAGCTTACAGTCTTACTAAGGTTAAAGGCGAGGTTAAAGGTTTAGTCAGCTATTAAATGTTACTTGATTGTAGTCAAACATAAAACATAAACAATTAATATCACTTATCAACATTTTCTCAGAATTAGACCCAAAAATTTACATGTTAATGAAATTTATAATTTCATTATGAACCTTTTCAGGCTTGCCATTGTCAACTTAAATCATATTAAAACAGGGTAAGTAAAGTTTAAGTATGCCAACAATTGAATTGGCACCAATTACAAAGCAAGCATGAAGATAAAAAACTGTAAGTTACAAAATTTTCACTCCTTTATTTCTCCACTTTCCTATTTCATTATAAGAAAGGTTACCCATTTATAAAAATCTTGAAACACTCACACATTATGCTTACATATAAGTCTTTCAATAAAATTAAACCAAAGTACTAATCTAACTTAACATAAAAATTAGTTTCAATAAAGAAGATTCAGAGACAATAGCCAGTGCGGTTTCAAGGCCATGCCTCATCAAATCCTCAGCAGCAACGATGTCTAATTGCAAAAACATCCACTGATTTCTGGATTAATGAGCTTCAAAAAGAATCAGCAAAAAAAGCGGTCTGCATTTTGTTAAAATTGGAAATCAAAATGTGAAAAACTCAATGTTTCTTCTTCAAAACGTTCTTATCAAAGACAAAATTATAATTACTAAACTTGATAGCAATAATTGTAACAGTATCTACTTATATTTTAGTTGATGTTGGAGGCACCTTTGTACCTACCATATTATTAGACAAGGTAAGAAAAGGCAAAATATAACCGCTGGTTGATCTGACATGGCGGTCTTGAAACAGCACCACTTATTGAACCTTATTACATCAATTATAATACAAAAAGTCAAGTCCTGCAATTTATCGACGACCTCTACCTCCTCTGCCTCGTCCCCTGGGTCCGCCCCTACCACGACCTCTTCCTCTACCACGGGCAGCTCCTCTCGCAGCCTCCTTCTTCTTGCCCTTGGCTTTAGGAGTATCGTCGATGAGGAGAGTCTCCAGCGGTAAACTGTCAGGTAAAATGTAGTATCGAATGTTGTTCCCTCTGATTGTTAACGTTTCCAGATTCATGGGATTTCGGTTCTTAACAGTTACTTTTACGGCTTTGAGATGTGTGTTCATTGCGACGTCCACTCCTGTGATCGTGCCGTGGACTTGGGTGCCGTTTTTCAGCTCCATTGTCACCGTTTCATGGCTAAGTTTCATCAAAAACCTGAAAATTTAGAGGTTAGTTTTGTTTATCACAAGTAACTGGAATTTTTGAGGGATCAAGTATGCAATTTGGATAGGACAAGTTTAGAGAGCATATTGTTGTTTATTACCTTACTAATTTCATTGTGGAGTCTGATTTGTAGAGTTAAAGCTTAGAGCAGGATGAGATTATTTAAACCGGCAGTTTCTATCAACTTTGTTTGCTTTGCTTTGCGGCCTTTGCGCTTTGCTTTTTTGCAATTTGCCTTGCTTTTTGCTTTACTGTGGACTTTGACTTTGACGAGTTTGATGTTTGAAGTTTGATTGACGGAAACGATTAGGTAACCTTAGAATAAAGAACACCCGGAAGAACTGCTATAGAAGAGGTTTGAAAATAGCAAACGTATCGTAATCAGTGTTGGGAAAGATCATTTCTAAAAAGATCTAGATCAGATCAAAGATCATTTAAAAATTAGAGATCTAGATCAGATCATAGATCTCGAAATTGAAAATGATCTAGATCAAAGATCAGATCATCAAATAAAAGATCTGAGTTTTAGATCACTAAATTAGATCAATTTTTTTCAACATCAATTTCAAAGTTTTCATTATACCCCACAAATGTCGACTTCCACATTCAAAATATTTTCAAGTGTTCCGTTAACGCTAGGATTACTATTTCCATAGTGACGTCAAGCGCAGCGCGGACGAGTTTTCAGTCTCAGGCTGACATACCTTGTGTAGTTGTATGTTGTATCATGGTTTTATCTTTTATTTGTTTCATCAGTTATTTTTACAAAATAAAGGCTAGGAATTTTTTCTTTGTTCACTGTGCACCATTTACACACATGCCCTTAACCAAAAACGTGTAAGGGGCAGGAACTAAACTGCAGTATTTCCGTCGCAGTCCGGCTTTTGTATTTCACGCTTAATCAAGGTCGTCACGTTTCTCAAGTGTTTATTCTTTCATGCGATTCTCTGTCATTCTTTCTCACTCTCTTAGCCAAAAGCTAATATGCGATAAAAAAATATGGGTATACTGCACTAGTGCGTGTTGCCTAACTAAAAATATCGCGTGGTACATTATTTAATCATTGCGAGTCTTTTCCAGTAGGTTAGAGTTCAATGATCGTAAACAGTTACGTGACATTAAATGAAGTTGACACAGACACAGAATTGTAAGATTTTGGTATATGGCCTTCACATTATTTGTATATTTAGCAAGCTTTACTTCATTAAACTTGCATTTTTATTGAAAAATCTTCATCAATAAAAAAGATCTAGAAAAAAGATCCGAGATCGAAAAAAACTGATCTAGATCAGATCATAGATCTTTCATGTCAAAAGAATCTAGATCAGATCATAGATCTCTATATATGATCTAGATGATTATCAGCTGCTTTCTTTCGCTCAGCCGCTTTGAATCATGATCCTGAAAGTTGAATCCGGATCACTGAATCGCGGATTCAATAGACCCGTTTACTTATCGCGACGAAAGAACAGCAAAGGGAAGTGTAAAGTTGATTCGAATTATTATTATTATTGTAAGATAAATGGAAAAAATTGATAAAGTCGAATTATTAAAACGAAAGAATAATTAACAATAATAATAATAATAATTTTTAATTTTTTAATTTATAATATTTAAAAATGGCACGAAATGGATGTGATAGGTATATAACCGTATACCCAATAAATAACCCCATCATAATATTCTAAATGTAAGACAATTTCGAAAATGTACATGAACAAAATGAGAATAAGCAAACATAAAAGTATGAAAACGTAAACATGAATGGAATCTTAGGTTACGTTTTTCGGATCCGGATCAATCCGTTTCGATCCTAAAAATTCTATGATTCGCAGGGGTGAGGGGATTACGGATCGCGATTCAAATCTGGTAATGAGTGGGGATGAATCCGTTTACGAAAGAACACGCCTGTTTGAATCCAAACGCGTTATAACGCGTTCGGATCACGAATTTACGGTCGAAAGAAAGCCGCTATTCATATTATCCTGTAAGCTGTGCTGTAAGCTGTAAGTCTGTCGCCCGTATTCACAAACGATAATTTCCTAAATAATTACGTAATCAATTATCCCCATCTCATTCTATTGCCAAAAAACTGTATATCTCCATCTCACTCATTTAAATAATTACGTAATTATTTAGGAAATTATCGTTTGTGAATACGGGCATGTAAGTATTCAAACCAAAATGGCGTGCTGGTAGTAAGGTAGTAATGCAGTTTTTACTTTTTTTCCAATTGGTATCTGTCGTAACGATTTAGTCTAGGGAACCTGCATTACCGACACTAACGTTTACTAGGGTGGCGCATTCACTCGTTGACATTTACTTAACACGGCTATGTTTGAACAGCTGGATGTAATAGTTTTGGCACATTTGGTTACAGGCGTAGGTACCAAGTGAAAAAAAGGGAAGTTTGAAAAATTAAACAAAATAATAACACGAATAGAATTCGAGGAATTCTCTTTCAGTGGGTATTAAAAACATATCACCGGTTTATAGGATCTATGAATCTGTAGACTTTAGTATTGGGTATAATTTTTAACTCGATATCTAACGTAGTTACTGAGAAAAAGCGTTTGACACACGAACGGCAGTGTGATCTTTATTATTATTATTATTACTTCTAGGGTAGGTTCAAAGCCCTTGTACTGAAGCTTGCGCTTATTGTACCCCTTTGGATAATTATCTCATCGGTCCCATCTCCCGAAAGTATTTCAGTATGAGTCCAATGGGTGCTTGTTAGGTGGTATGGGGTTTCCTCCCCCTCCCCGCATCTCCTGTAATCCGGGATATTTTACACTCCTATTATTGAGAGGTGTAATTAGTGGGCAGTGTCCTGTTAGAAGTCCAATTGCCCATCTCAGCTGGTGCTTACTCAGCTTTTTCAGTTACATCTTCTCTGCTCCCTCTTCCCTTTCCCCACCTAGTCGCTTGAACAGCTCCCCAGTTAGGCCTAGGCAAGGTCTGCATTGAAGTTGCTCATTTACATCTTCTCTGCTCCCTCTGCCCTTTACCCACCTAGTCGCTTGAACAGCAACCCAGTTAGGCCTAGGTAAGGTCTGCATTGAAGTTGCACTATTTTCTCCCTTAGGTTTCCTCCCTTGAGGAAAATTAGTTATTGGCCTTTTGTGTCAGGTTTTCTGTCCAAAAGGATCCACGTTTTATTAGTGGGCAGTGTCCTCTTAGAAGTCCAACTGCCCATCTCAGCCGGTGTTTACTCAGCTTTTTCAGTTACATCTTCTCTGCTCCCTCTGCCCTTTACCCACCTAGTCGCTTAACCGCGCCCCAGTTAGGCCTAGGTAAGGTCTGCATTGAAGTTGCTCTATTTTCTCCCTTAGGTTTTCTCCCATGAGGAAAATTGGTTATTGGCCTTTTGTGTCAGGTTTTCTGTCCAAAAGGATCCACGTTTTATTAGTGGGCAGTGTCCTCTTAGAAGTTCAACTGCCCATCTCAGCCGGTGTTTACTCAGCTTTTTCAGTTACATCTTCTCTGCTCCCTCTGCCCTTTACCCACCTAGTCGCTTAACCGCGCCCCAGTTAGGCCTAGGTAAGGTCTGCATTGAAGTTGCTCTATTTTCTCCCTTAGGTTTTCTCCCATGAGGAAAATTGGTTATTGGCCTTTTGTGTCAGGTTTTCTGTCCAAAAGGATCCACGTTTTATTAGTGGGCAGTGTCCTCTTAGAAGTCCAACTGCCCATCTCAGCCGGTGTTTACTCAGCTTTTTCAGTTACATCTTCTGTGCTCCCTCTGCCCTTTACCCACCTAGTCGCTTAACAGCGCCCCAGTTAGGCCTAGGTAAGGTCTGCATTGAAGTTGCTCTATTTTCTCCCTTAGGTTTTCTCCCATGAGGAAAATTAGTTATTTGCCTTTTGTGTCAGGTTTTCTGTCCAAAAGAATCCACGTTTTATTAGTGGGCAGTGTCCTCTTAGAAGTCCAACTGCCCATCTCAGCCGGTGTTTACTCAGCTTTTTCAGTTACATCTTCTCTGCTCCCTCTGCCCTTTACCCACCTAGTCGCTTAACAGCGCCCCAGTTAGGCCTAGGTAAGGTCTGCAGTGAAGTTGCTCTATTTTCTCCCTTAGGTTTTCTCCCATGAGGAAAATTGGTTATTGGCCTTTTGTGTCAGGTTTTCTGTCCAAAAGGATCCACGTTTTATTAGTGGGCAGTGTTCTGTTAGAAGTCCAACTGCCCATCTCATCAGCCGGTGTTTACTCAGCTTTTTCAGTTACATCTTCTCTGCTCCCTCTGCCCTTTACCCACCTAGTCGCTTGAACAGCACCCCAGTTAGGTTTAGGTAAGGTCTGCATTGAATTAGGTGTGCCTTGGTCCATATGGCCCACGAGTAATGGAGCTATTAAAGAAATACCATATGCAGAGCTCCATACGTATGGTAGGCATTTATTTTCGAAGGTGCGCCACTTCTTCGAGGTTGAATCCAGAAGGGACTGATCTACTATTCAGCCACGCATCCTTTTAGCCTGGGTTCCCGCCGTAGGATTAAGGTTTTTAAAGGTTGTCTCCTTTTGGTCCAGGCGGTAAAGCCTAGACCCCCGTATTCCTCTGTTCGCGAGATATAACCTCGACAACAGAGTTTTACGGTCTTTCGGAGAGTCCACGTTCGGACGTTCTCCGGCATCGTTATAACCCCTGTGCAGACCTTTAGTCACGACACGACAACTAGGTTGGGGGAGGTGGTCCGCGGCAGGGCTTTGAGCTACCAGTCTGGAATTTTATCTCCGACAAGCTTTATCACCACTGCTAACCTTACTCACTTACGCTCATTGTAAGGCCTTCCCCCTATCCGCCACCTGGGGACGCGCCCGATGGGTACTCAACCGCACGGGCAGTGTGATCTTAGTACACCTATAAGACCCTCCCATGTATATACTGATATCCTTAAAGAAAGATTGATCAAGATGTAATAAAACCTACCTGACAAATTTCCAGTTATATGGAAATTCTTAGCCCCGTATATTTTCTGCAGTCACAACTGTCTGCTGATGGGGCTGAGTGCATTTTTTGTCCAGAAAATCTCATTAATAGGTAAATATTGATAGAGGACTTTAATGAGTTTAAAATATAAAAAAAGTTACCTTTAGGCAACGCGAACAAGTAGAAAACCCCTCTTTTTATTGTTAAAACATCCTCTAACGCAGCAAAAGTTTACATTTTTTTGTAAATACGCGGAATTAAATACAAATATGTGAATTTTTAGACAGTTGTACGTTCATGGAAAATCTGAAGTTTTTGAAGTTAAATTTGACATTCCCAATTTTTTTCCCAACTTTTTGTGAGAATGAGAATGCGCTACCCTAGTAAGCGTCAGTGTCGGTAATACAGGTTCCCTAATTTAGTCGCGTGCACGCTAAGCAACTGCGACACCTCCCGTTCTATACTAATGAATTTCAAAAATGACTTAATTAGGTAAGTCCGGTTGCACAAATGTAAGTAAAAATCTGTCAGTAAAAATGCCTAATTAATCTAGCCTAAGAAAACACGGCAAGAAAAAATGTTTTCCTACGACCATTATACAAAACACTACTTTGTGCATTGTTTTCTGTGCGCAAACTAGCAGAGATTTCTCACGTGTACAAAACTGTGCAACAAAGTGACATAAGGCATAGCCAAAAATCGTTGCCGCACTGGTTTGATGTAAGCAATAGTGATGGGCGGTATGTGAGAAGGATAACTCACTGTGACTACAGTAGTGATGAGTGAAACAGTCGCTTTTTAAACAGTATTTAAAGTTTCATTGAATAAAAAATTGTCTTATTATGCTCGTAGGAAAAGTACAGTGTGACACACGTGCACAAAAGCAATACACGCCGCCAGTGATGACGTCCGTCATCACTGAGGAAACCGGTTCCGGTTCCAAATAAACAAGCATTTGACAATTGCAGAGTTGCCAATTTCACTGTAAGCTTTTGTTGATTACAGAAAATGCGGAATTTTTAGTGATAAAAATTTAACTACCGACAAGCGGCTCGAGCTTCACGGAAACCCATAAATTATGATTTGGTTCAATTCAATTGACGGCGATCGCAGGCCAATATGCTTGATAATAACCTCAATAAGTCAAACTCAGAACCACGTGAACTTAAAACTTCAACTAAATCACAACAAATTAATTGACAACAATATTCTATTTCTCACTTGTGTAAAATGCGGTACACACGACTTCATCTCGTACCGCAACATTTTCACACTCGTGAATGTTACTTTGTACACTTGTTTCACAATATACTATTATAATATTTTTATTGTTCTTGCATCATTATACATTAGCGTCAGAGACATAGAAGTTGCATGTCTTCGATGGATATTTGTAATTATTAGAGAAAAGGTACAGAGGAGGTTGAACTGACAGTGTGAAAAGTAAAAAACAAGCTCTGCGCAAGTGGATTCCACCAGTTCCGAAGAAATTCGGGAATCGAAATATAAAGGTAGAGAAACGAGTTCAACCCTTACACCGCACAAATGTTGTTGGAGCGCTCAGAAGGTAATACGCATGTCTTGGCTTTGTATCAAGACAAGCTGGAACAAACCCAAAGAAGAAAAAAGGTCAGGAAAGATTATAATGCGATATGCTTGGTGACCAGTGACCACCAATAATATGGCGGACGATGCTAGACAGAGACAGAACACTGGAAAGCATATCACTTTCGCCTATCCAACGAACATCCGTCACGCAGGCGCCAATCACCAGCCGATCTTTTTTTTTTTTTTTAAAGGGGGGAGCATCGGTCTTCCCTATGTAGGTAAGACAAAGTCGCTCCACATCGGTAATATGGGTTTGGAGCCTCTTGCTCATACACCCAGCCTCAAGTATACCAAATAAATAGTAGAAACAACACAGACACCCAGAGCCTTCACTGAGAATCGAACTCAGTCCGACGGATCCAACGATCAAGCAGTTCTCGCTACTTAACCGCGAGGCCACGCCAGGCTCACCAGCCGATCTTCATGGCATTATGTGATTAAGTCAACTGTCAATGTCAAATTTGGACCACCAAGATGGCTGACTTCCGTCGCATTCATTGGATAGTTGTTATACTCTTTCCTGACCTTTTTTCTTGTTTGAACAAACCCTACAAAGAGAATTAACTAGAGAGAGTTAATCTGTAGTAAAAAATTGGCAACAAAATAGCGCCCTCCTCCAACCTGTCAAGAACTAATCTTAGCCGGCACAGAAACCAGTATACTGTAAGCCAGTACACAAACCGGTTCTATAATAAGCCTTGACACAAATGTCAATTGAAAATTATTGTTTCATAAGTCAATATATACGTCAATATAAGTCAAGTTGTAGTGTAAACTACCATTAAAAATTGAGATCCTGGTTGACGGTAAAGAATCTGTGATGTAAACTATCTAACCTCTCAAAACGGAGGTTCTGCGTCATGCGCTGTTAATTCAGTAATGTGGCCCCCTGACTGAATGGTTTTGAAAAAGAAGAACCCCTTTGACGTTTGAAATGTGAACTTGTCTGTCATGAATGACTGTTTGGATTTCCCGCCCTGAATATTTGATTTGAATTTAAAGTTTTCTCCCTCCCTGATTTCAAATAAATGACCACATCACTTACTTACCGTTTGTAATCGTTATGTTTACCTGGCTCGTGTCATTACCTTTTGTTGTTTTGGCTCGTGATCTGTCTAGTTTTCACTTTGTTTGGACCTTGTTGTTGTGTGTGTAGTAACCTTATTTTGGTTCGTTCGTAGCAAACGCTACGAAAATACCTTGAGCTAGTCTTTTGTTGAGAGATAGGAGATTTAATTTAAAAGACAGAGTTTCCCCTTTGAATGAATTGATTTATTGACTTTTGAAATGATTTGAATATTTAGTCTGTTTACCCAGTGATCCCGAAAAGGGTTTTCCTCCTAAGAAAGTTTATAGTCACGAGGAAAAAAAGAAAACCCAGTAAAAACAACCGACCTCGGACTTGCAAAGTTCCAAAAAAATAAAATACAAAAACATACAAAGAAAAACACACAACGAAACACATCCAATGAAACGACGACATGTTAGAATCAAGCATTTGCTTGGGCGTTGAGGGGTGAGAACTAAATCTCTTGTATTATGGTAACCTGTCATTTTAACGTTAGTCTTTGTGAACCGTTTAGTACCTGTAAAGAAAAGACATAACAAAACACACATAAATTAGACCCTTTGATGCAAGAAGCCCAATCGACTTTCAATACACCTCCGCAGAATAATTGAAAAGACGTAACAAATTAATAAAATCGATTTTAAAGGACATCCAACGTTAAAATGAGACATAACCTATACAACAGATTGAAGCGTCGTTGTCTGACGTTGCGATTCGTGAATCAAACATGCAAAATCATATCGCCGTTTCATTTAGGATTTTACATAAAATACACCATGACAAAAACATAAAATACAAGAGACACAACACATAATCGTCACCGTTTTGGTGCAAAATTGACATTGATAAACAAATCTGTTATACTCAGGAAGACCACATTTTATTTTTCTATTTCAAGGACTCATACCTCCTGAAAAGGAAACAAGACACACAAAAAGGCATAAAAACAAATAAATAAATCAGGCGAGTAAATCAATGGTAGCGAGCAAGTAAATAAATAGATCGGGCAAGTAAATCAGTAGCAAGAAATAATAAATAAATATGTCAGAGCAAGTAATCAGTAGCAATCATCAAAATAAATATATAGTTTAGAGTCCAGGAAATATGAAATACAAAATGAGGCCAAACATATTATATAGCAGAGGCGTTATCGATCCGTAAAAAGACAGTCCTCGATAACAATTTAGAAAAGAATCAAATTCGTCTGTAAAGCGTGTCGCTCGCATTCCAAAACAATAAAATTTCAATTTAAATAAAATGATTAATGATCAAACAAGTCACAAGTGAAATTAATTTAGCACAAAACAGATTAAAATAAAAAAAGGCAAATGTACATTAAATTGACGATAATGACAAAGAAGTTAAAAATTCACCAATAAATGCAATCAAAGACATAATAAAATTATACAGTGTGATCGTTTAAATAGTTTCATGAATAAAATGTAAATAAAATTGTTGAGAGCAGAAAATAGTTTAAAATACAAAGAAAATGTGATCATGGTAGAATAAATTGTTTTTAGAGAAATGTGCTTGATCATAATAATAATAATAATAATAATAATAATAATAATAATAATAATAATAATAATCAAAAAGGCATGTGCTGGTTCATTATTTCAATAAATAAATTTAAATAATTCAAATAAACAAAGAATGAAAACGTGGTGTTAAAAAGAATCATGCTTTCTGTAAAACGTGGTGTTATACAATTGGTGTTTAAAAATGGGGCCCTACTACCTGCACCAATTGTCTGATTTTCATGAGATAAAATTTAAAGTCGAGCAGCACGTGTTAATTTACCAATTAAAATAGATAGCAATTGTAAACCTCTTAGCACACAGAAATAATTATTAAAACGCTATGGGCATGGGCCCCATAACAAATTAAACAAAAGCCACGTGCGCCTCCTTACCATTGTCTTTTAAACAAATCATGTTTCAAACAATAAATAAACGGTAAAAGGTAAGAGCTAGTCTCTTGTAATATTGTAACAACAAATAAATAAATAAAAATAACTAACGTGCTATAAATAAACAAATAACAAATGCTGGGAGAGTATAACCAAAAACAGCTGAGCTTGACGGCCCGTGTTCACTCTCTTGATGTCAGTAATAAAGTCAAGTCTGACTGAATGCTGAGAGTCGACTAATGACAAAAATGCCGTAGCACGTTTTTGGATTCATCGAGTGACTGACAAAATTGACGTTTCTGCTTTGAAAACTTGAAAAGTGACAAATGACATTTGAATTCATAGAATATAACTGAATAGGATCGACTCTTAAGTTTACAATTTTTAACATGCGCAGTTGTCATATGGTTTGGGTCCTTTCAAAGTTTTTTTTAAACATTTTATAAAACAAAAAATTTGAATATTTTCTCTTCTCGCGATTGGTTTATTATTCTTTACTTTTCCATCTTCTCTTCAACACTCCTACAACCGTTCTTTTTCTGCTGGACTTTTGATTCAATCAAAACCTGAATTAAATTATAATTTCGGGTTTTTGACACGTAACATTTCACTTACGCTTACGATTGATTTTAGTTTTTGATTGTTTCTTATTTTTGTTCTTTATAGTACACTTTATCCATGGTAACCATGAATGCCAGAGGTAGTTAGTTCCTGCCAGGTTAGAGGAGGGCGCTGTACTGTTGCCAGTTTTAGGGAACCTGCATTACCGCTTTATTAGTGTAGCGCATTCACTCGTTGACGTTTACTAAACACGGTTATGTTTGAACAGCTGGATGTCATATTTTTGGCACATTTGGTCACAGGCGTAGGTATCATGTGGAAAAAAGCGAAGTTTGAAAAATGAAACAAAATAATAACACGAATAGAATTCAAGGAAGCCTCTTTCAGTGGGTATTAAAATCACATTACGGGTTTATAAGATCTACGGAAGCTGTAGACTTTTGTATCTAACACGTAGTTACTGAGAAAAATACGTTTTAATACGCGGACTTAATAACAAATTATGTGAATTTTTAGACAGTTGTACGTTCATGGAAAATCTGACGTTTATGAAGTCAAATTTGACATTCTCAACTTTTTTCCCAACTTTTTGTGAGAATGAGAATGCGCTACCCTAGTAAAGCGGTAATACAGGTTCCCTAGCCAGTTTATCCATTTACAGTAATCCCTCTCTTTAGTTCTGCTCCTTGAAACCCTATGACTGGTTAAGTCAACTGTCACATTTGACAACAGACAACACATACTACGTTTGTATTATTATTTGTTTATGCTTATAAATGTTTGCTAAAGTCTATTTTTTATTTAGATGGACTTGTCAAACAGCTGTCAAGTTGGTACCCTGTGCAATCTGTAAACAGTAATTTTCATATTGTAGGATGGTAGCCTGTTTTCTTGACCTTGGCAAAAATTTTAGGTTTGTGACTAAAGTAACGGCAACACTCCCCGATTCGTGAATAGGCTATGACGTCACCTGCAAAACATGCTTCCTTATTGTAAAGTCTATTTTTTATTTAGATGGACTTGTCAAACAGCTGTTAAGTTGGTACCCTGTGCAATCTTTAAACAGTAATTTTCATATTGTCGGATGGTAGCCTGTTTTCTTGACCTTGTCAAAAAATTTACGTTGTGACTAAAGTAACGGCAACATTCCCCGATTCGTGTATAGGCTATGACGTCACCTGCAAAACATGTTTCCTTGTTGTAAGTTGCTCAGTTATAAAACGCAAGTTAAAAACTTCAAATTACTTTATTTTCTTCGAAAATAGTCCTTTTTTAGAAGTTATTCGTTTTTTGAGGATAAATTTAACTGTTGCTTGGATTGACTATAATAATCTAATGACGTTTTGCGAAAACTATGTCTGGGTCCTCAGTCGGCACTCTAGTCACAGTGAAACGCCAGAAACTTGAGAAGTTGAAGTTGTCAAATTGACAAACCAAATTATCAAATTAAAAATTATTAAAATGCTCAGGCAGGTAAATTTATTTCAAAAGAAAGAAAAGAATGAATCATCAAATGCTATAAACATTAGCGATTGAAAGATGTTTCTCCAGATTAAGCAAAAATACAGTTTAATCAGATTTCTTGAAATATTCCTTGAGAAATTCTTAAAAAATGATTTAAATAATGTAAGTAAGTACCTCTATTTGTCAAGAATAGATCTTCTATTTTCAACATTTTTACATAAAACTAAGAAGGAATCGGTCTAATATCTTACATAATATAAGATTTATAAGAGTAAATAGCTAGGTGCTTACACTTACAAGTCTCTAAAATTTTCCAATTTATTACCTCTAGAAATTGCGTTTATAATTTTTCTAATTTTAAATTTTGAAATAAAATGACATTTCAACTAATCGACATAACCTAAATTAATTTAGTAACCATTCTAGTGACTATTTTGGTAACAACTATCACCATAACCAACCTAATCAGTCTTGTTGCCAATCGTTCCCCTAGAATTTTGACTTGGTGGAATCCATCTAAATAAAAAATAAAGTATATGTTTATTGTTTACTATTATCTTGTAACGTTTGGTTTTCACCCTACGTCACTTAAAACCATACAATTAAGTATGCAAATAAAGAAAATAATTTGAGCTCAGAGACTCTTACGTGATATAGGGTAAAGCCCCGATTACGGCAGGCCACGATATCGTCTGTCCTGCCAAACAAAAAAAAACAAAACAAGGAAGAGAAAACAAGAGCTTTTATTATCTTAGGTTATAGGCTGTATTTATCAATTTATTCTCTATGAACGCTATGATAACAACTATTATATACTATAAAATTCGGTTATTAAATAATACCTCCGGAGCAGCGCTACCTCGATGGTTTACAACATTGAGTAGGTATCTACCTACCTAGGTATATCAGCCTAATTGAAATGATAGAATAACCGGTAAGTACTTATAAATTAATACATAATAACAAACATTAGGAAAATCAAGTTCATCACTGACGTCGGAATTCTTCCCGAGGCTAGTATGGCCCCAATGACTGTAGTGCGTGTATGACTGGATAGTTTTTAACGTCGTACTTTTAGTGGCAGAATTGACGGTGGTTAAATAATTGGAACGTTCCTACCTTGAACGACTGGACCGCTTACGAACAAGACTTCTAGGGAAGCGGTGGCCTGGGGCGCAGTTGATGTGGCCCGGACCAACTATCTGCCGACAAGGAGTAGCCCCTTCTGTGAAGACGAGGTCGATACCAGGAGGTTGGACAGGTACCAGGTGTTCGGTCCCGAGTAGTATCACCGAAGCTCGAGATGAGGTAAGACAGCTCCCCAAAATTCAACAAAAAGGGAAAACAAAAACTCTACAAGAACAAATTAGAATATTAGACAGTGGTCTGTAATGGAGATTTTGCTCAATCGAACTTACCCCTAGTTCCTAGGGAGTTTTGTTTAGGCACTTTAGGTGGTGTAAGAAGACACAAACAACAGCTTTTCTATCCCTGTACAGGAATGGTTCCCTTAAACTATCCTTAAAACAACCAAGGATAACCGATGAACCAATTCTCGTGTGGGCCTACTAAATCCCCGAAGGTACAATTGAACAAATTGTTACACAAGGCCAACACTAGCTGCTCTGGTCTCTTATGCCCGCAGTAATTAGTTAATAATTACTGAGAATTGAAAAATCTCCAAAAATGAATATATCCAATTAGTATAAAAATTATTAATTCCATTATCTCTTGCAGATAACACTGATAAAGAGAAATCTGAATACGGAGGTGAGCATGGACTGTCCAACAAGAGAGAAACTGAATGAAAAGCAAGACAGAAAGAAAATACAACAATTGCTATCCAGGAGGTGATATACAGGATGGTCCTAAACCCTAAGCTTGACTCTAATATCAATTACAAAACATAAATAAAACAAATCACAGAATCAAACACATAAATAATGCTTCCTTTTTTTTTCAGTCATTATAATTTTACAAGTGTTACACCCCACCTCCTCTTCGACAGAGGAAAAACTTCATCAGGTGAAGATTTTCCGGAGAATGGGATGACCCGAGTGTTGGTGGTGATAATTTACCCTGGTTCAAATTCTTTAGTGATGTACGGTTTCAAGTCCTGCACGTTCCAAATTCCCTTTGATCTTCCATCCTCATCGCTCAATTCATAGGTCCAACGGCCCACCTTCTCCTTGACGGTGAACGGCCCTTGATATTTAGGAGCTAACTTCGCGTTGATGGCTTGTGCGGCATCAGAGAGTATCTTACTCCTCCTCCAGACCTGGTCTCCTTGCTGAAAGTGAACAGGTCTTCGGCGTAGGTTGTAGGTCTTCTGGTAGCGTTCATTTGCAGCTTTCAAACGCTTCGCTATGTCTTCATACATCTTTTGAAACCCTACCCGTCGCTTTTCCACTTCCGAGTCCACGGTGAGAGTCTCAGCAGTATCACTCCCCGATTGATGCCCTTGGCCATCACCGATATAGTTCCGACCAAAATTGACAAAGAACGGCGAGTATCCCGTAACCTCGCTGCGAGCTGTTCGTAGAGCGCAACCTAGTGCCGCTAAATTGTCATCCCACTTCCGATGGTTATCCTTAACGTAGCAGGCTATCATCGTCTTCACCGTCTTATTGACCCTTTCACACGGGTTGGCTCTGGGATAATACAGAGGGGTAAACATCAAATCCGCATGATACTGACTACATAATTTCTGGAACTCTCTACTCTTCATTTGCACTCCATTATCACAAATAATGTTTTTAGGGACTCCATAAACCAGGAAGACACCCTCTTCAACACAACGGCAAAGCACTTTGGAGGTGGCGGAACGTACCGGAAATAGGAGGACATATTTACTGAAATAGTCACTGACCACTAACATATGGGTGTTCATTTTGCTTGACCTTGGCAGTGGGCCCACAAAATCCAAACTAATGGTCTGCCATGGCTGCGTGACGACCGGTCTACTTCCCATCAGGCCTGCAGGTGCTTTTTGTTCGGGCTTATTCGCCGCACAGACTTGACAAGAGCGGACATACTTCGCAACGTCCGCCTGCATCTTCGGCCAAGTGTACTTTTCGTACAGCTTCCAGTACACCTTATATGATCCAAGATGACCAGAAGTTACGTCATCGTGGTAGGTGTGGAGAATGTCCTTGCGGTGGTCCTTTGGCACCACAACTTTCCATTTCTCTGCATCAACGGCCAATTCTGGTAGTCGAGACTTCACGTATTTGTAGAGTGTTCCTCCTTCGACTCGGAACTGGGGATACCTTCGTGGACTATCCTGTACCTTCTCGACCATTCTTCGGTACCAAGGATCTTTAGCCGTGTCGAAAGAGTCTACGTGAAGGTGAATGGACTCAACTTGAGGAACGCTCCGTGATAGGAAGTCCGGAACAATATGGTCCTTCCCTTTTCGGTGCACGATAGTGTAGTCGAAGGGTTGGAGTCGTATAGCCCATCGTGCCAGACGTCCTGTTGGATCCTTTTGGCGGTCGAGCCACACCAAAGAGAAATGATCGGTGATAATGGTGAAGTGAACTCCTTCCAAATAGTGACGAAGCTTTTCCACGGCCCATAATACAGCTAAACACTCACGTTCGGTCGTGGTGTAACGTCTTTCCGGTTTCGTCAGAGATCTGGATAGGTAACAGATCACTCTCTCTCCATCCTCGAAGTTCTGCGACAGCACGGCTCCAAGGCCAAAGGCTGAGGCATCTGTCTGTAGGACAAATGGTCGTTCAAAATCAGGACAAGTCAAGATTGGGGCCGAAACTAAATGGTCCTTGATTCTTCGGAAGGCCTCCTCACACAACTTTGTCCATAAGAAAGGCACGGACTTCTGGGTGAGTCTTGTCAACGGTGCCACAACCGTAGAGAATTCAGGTATGAACCTTCTATACCATCCACAAACTCCTAGGAATGAACGTACCTGGGGTGCTGTTGACGGGACTGGTATATTTAAGATGGCTTCCACTTTCTCGGGGTCTACTCTAAGACCGGTTGAGTCGACGACATACCCCAGATATTTCAGGGAGGGTCTACAAAAATTGCACTTCTCCCGCTTGAGAGTGAGTCCAGCGGCAGTGAGGCGATCAAAAACTTTGCCGAGGATTTCCAGGTGGGTTTTAAAATCTGGACTGATGATTATGACATCGTCGAGATAAACAAACACATGGGGTTCTAGATCCGCACCCAAAACAGTGTCTACAAGTCGAGACCAGGTGGCAGGGGCATTGGTCAGTCCGAAAGGCATTCGCCGGAACTGGAACAATCCCCTCCCAGGAACTGTGAAGGCGGTAAATTCACGACTAGACTCCTTCATTCCTACCTGCCAATAGGCACTCCGAATGTTCATGGAACTCAAAAACTTTGCTCCTCTAAGGCGGTCTAGTATAGCTGACACATAAGGAATGGGATATGCGTCCTTTTTCGTGACAGCGTTCAATGCTCTATAATCGACACATACCCTATAGCTGTTATCCTTCTTGGGTATTAAGAGCAATGGTGACGACCATGGACTCTTTGAAGGCTCCACAACACCAAGCTCGAGCATCTTCGTCAGCTCTTCATCAATTATCTTCTGCTTCACCGGGGACATGGGATAGTAGCGTTGTTTAATAGGTCTCGCATCCGTCACTATCTCATGTTCGACCAAGGTAGTGTGACCCAAATGGGTTCCCATCTCGAGGAATTTTTCTTCTAAGAGCTTGGTCAACTCGGATTCCTGCACAGGTGTTAGGTGTCCTTCAGCCAAAATTCCGCAAATGGAAGGGCTCATCTCTCCCCGACCAAAATGCCACACGTCGTTTCGAAGATCAGGAACAATATTCATGGTAACCCAAAAATCCGCTCCCAGAATCAACGTCTGCGGTAGCTCAGGTATTACCAGCATTTCCATCACGTGAACCTGGTCCAACAAACGAATCGGTGCACTGATCACGCCAAGACTGGCGCACGAGCCTCCATTGGCGACAGTAACTGAGATCGAACTGGGCTGAAGTTTCAAACCAAGCTTCCTAAGGAGATCATATCCAGTCTGTCCTACGCAGGTTGTTGTTGCACCTGAGTCCAACAAACCAAGCATTTTGCAGCCAAAAACAGAAACTTCCACGTAAGGGCGGCAGTCTCCCTTAGCATGGGATAACACATATTCCAATATACAATGAATGTTGGGGTTAGCCGGTTTAGCAGATCCACAGTCATTCAGCCGGCTTACTGATGACTTCGCTCGGCGTTTCCCGAGCAGGTCGGACAATTTTGAACGGTGTATCCCTTAGTCCCACACCGATAGCATGTCAAGGTCGACGCTTGCGGACAGGAAGATCTCATGTGTCCAGTTTGTTTGCATCGCCAGCAGATGAGATTGGCGTTACGAACTTGGGTCTCGGGATTTGACGGATTCTTCTGTATCGCCGCTAATTTCCTAGGGCGGTTGGAGTTGAGAGGGTGGTAAGCTAAGCTAGGCTCCTGCAGCAAATTGGCATTGGTGGTGGGAGGACAGTACTGTTTTGCCCTCCATCGCGATTCTTCAATGACTCTGCCTAACTTCAACAACTCGTCTATAGTCTGAATTTCTTGCAGCGCCAGGGCCGTGTGCAAGTACGGGAGCAAATTTCTTCGGATGAAGTGAACCTGCTCTTCCTCAGAAGGCGGACTTGCCAACTTGCCAAACATGCCCTGCATGCGAGAGACGAACAATACCAGTTTCTCATCCGGTCCCTGTGTCCTCCTCCTTATATCTTCCAGCAGGTTAGCTTCGTAGTCCGGCGGTAAGAAGGCATCTCTTAGTTTCCTTTTAAAATCCATCCAGTCTCGGAACTCGTACTTCCTAGGTCGATACCACAGCAGGGCATCTCCTTTCAGGAATTCCGACGCGGCAAGGAATAATTCCTTCGGGGAAACTCCTCGAGCCTCTGCCATTTCTTCGAGGTCTTCCAGAAATGATGTCACACTTCCACTACCATCGAAGGTCAACTTCCATTTCCAAAAGTCGCGATAAGTTATGTGGGCTCCACCTGGGCGAACTCCTATTCTTCCTGAATATGGTTCCAGAAAAGTTGACGAAGACTGAAGACGATCAGAGGGTGGAAACTCGACAACAGGATTCTCTTGTGGATATGCAGAGAAGGAAACGCGTCTATTTTGACACCCATCCGCATTCTCCGACCCTGAAGGAAAATGCATTCGATTCAGCTGTCGAGATATCTGCTCTGCACCTCGGGCACAGGACTCTCTTTGTGCTACATTAGGTCCATGGTGGTTGTCGTGAGAGACTGTTGCCACACAAGTTGAACTAACATTCACCTCTGGAGCTAGACCCAAATCGATTAAGTCTGCTACTGGAAGATGGGGCTCTTCCTGAAACGAATGGCTAGACGTATTATTCGATGTTGCGCCACGGTTCCCAGAGGACCTAGATACAATCGAGGGTAATAAGAGATTAGGCTCATCTAAGATGGACCTCTCCGAGGATTTATTTGTCCCGAGTTGAGCTATCTTCAACGCATCCTCCAAAGCTTCAAATAATCCATTACAAAACATGAATAAATTACTTTTCTTCCTTTCTTCTACCGGTGTTGTCGTAGCTATTCGTCTAAGTCGACCTTCTATGTGAAGCAATCTGGATTTGATTCTACGATAGTCGTTATCAAAGTTCTCATTATCGAAGTCCTGGATGCACCCCGTGAGATCATCAAGTTTTGCCGAGCAAAGATCAAGCTCACCACCTGAGTCACATTTGTATTCGGAGGTGAATGGTACTCCATTCTTTTCCGACTGAAGCGCTTGTCGAAGCAAATTTCGTTTTTCAGCGACGGTAGCGCCTAATTCGCAACCTCTTACCAGCAGTTCATATGTCAACTCATCACCAAGCAAGCGATTTACCTCCATAGCGAAAAGTTACGTTATAAAATCCCAACGAGAAAACTCAACACTAAACGTGTTAATAATTTGTATATAATGTAACTATGTAAATAATTGCTAGTTATTGAATTATAGTAAATATTTATGACAGGGATTGGTAGATTATCTATTTATCGGAGTGCAATTTATTTCCCCAGTTAGAATTAATCTTTATTCTAAATATCTTCCTAATTTATCGCTGGATTTAACTTATTTATTAATTAAATATATTATCAAATAATATTATTATCACTATGTACAATTACCCACAAAATTCCAATCAAAATAAAGATATATTTACAACAAACTTTATTTAAACCTAATTACTCGCATTTAAATCATTATCAATTCAAGCACAAATTCTTCAGATAAAATCGTGGGGAAAAAAAACTAAATTATCAGGACTATTATTATCACTTCCCCATAAACTACAATAAATTTTACCTTGATTCTAGGATTTAATATATTAGCAAAATCTAAAAAAAAATCCTGTATACCCCCACCCTTCCTTAGAAGAGGGAAAGAAAAAGAGAAAAAAAAATGAGGTACCTATCACTAGTAACCTAGACACACCTATATAATATACCTATAGTATACAGACACCAAACAAAATATAGTAATCACAAAGCAGATGAAATATAAGTTTATCATCAACCAAAAAAAAAAAAAAAATATCAAGTAGGTACTATCCAGTCCACCGAATTTTTTGAGAAAAACAGTAAACTTGAAAAAAAAACGGGCAATAATTATCACGTTGGGCGCCAGATGTAACGTTTGGTTTTCACCCTACGTCACTTAAAACCATACAATTAAGTATGCAAATAAAGAAAATAATTTGAGCTCAGAGACTCTTACGTGATATAGGGTAAAGCCCCGATTACGGCAGGCCACGATATCGTCTGTCCTGCCAAACAAAAAAAAACAAAACAAGGAAGAGAAAACAAGAGCTTTTATTATCTTAGGTTATAGGCTGTATTTATCAATTTATTCTCTATGAACGCTATGATAACAACTATTATATACTATAAAATTCGGTTATTAAATAATACCTCCGGAGCAGCGCTACCTCGATGGTTTACAACATTGAGTAGGTATCTACCTACCTAGGTATATCAGCCTAATTGAAATGATAGAATAACCGGTAAGTACTTATAAATTAATACATAATAACAAACATTAGGAAAATCAAGTTCATCACTGACGTCGGAATTCTTCCCGAGGCTAGTATGGCCCCAATGACTGTAGTGCGTGTATGACTGGATAGTTTTTAACGTCGTACTTTTAGTGGCAGAATTGACGGTGGTTAAATAATTGGAACGTTCCTACCTTGAACGACTGGACCGCTTACGAACAAGACTTCTAGGGAAGCGGTGGCCTGGGGCGCAGTTGATGTGGCCCGGACCAACTATCTGCCGACAAGGAGTAGCCCCTTCTGTGAAGACGAGGTCGATACCAGGAGGTTGGACAGGTACCAGGTGTTCGGTCCCGAGTAGTATCACCGAAGCTCGAGATGAGGTAAGACAGCTCCCCAAAATTCAACAAAAAGGGAAAACAAAAACTCTACAAGAACAAATTAGAATATTAGACAGTGGTCTGTAATGGAGATTTTGCTCAATCGAACTTACCCCTAGTTCCTAGGGAGTTTTGTTTAGGCACTTTAGGTGGTGTAAGAAGACACAAACAACAGCTTTTCTATCCCTGTACAGGAATGGTTCCCTTAAACTATCCTTAAAACAACCAAGGATAACCGATGAACCAATTCTCGTGTGGGCCTACTAAATCCCCGAAGGTACAATTGAACAAATTGTTACACAAGGCCAACACTAGCTGCTCTGGTCTCTTATGCCCGCAGTAATTAGTTAATAATTACTGAGAATTGAAAAATCTCCAAAAATGAATATATCCAATTAGTATAAAAATTATTAATTCCATTATCTCTTGCAGATAACACTGATAAAGAGAAATCTGAATACGGAGGTGAGCATGGACTGTCCAACAAGAGAGAAACTGAATGAAAAGCAAGACAGAAAGAAAATACAACAATTGCTATCCAGGAGGTGATATACAGGATGGTCCTAAACCCTAAGCTTGACTCTAATATCAATTACAAAACATAAATAAAACAAATCACAGAATCAAACACATAAATAATGCTTCCTTTTTTTTTCAGTCATTATAATTTTACAAGTGTTACAATCTGTTATCATTATCATCTAAAGGTTTACGGATACATTATTAAAAGAATGAATTATTGATGAACTTGACTTGAACACTAATAACACTATGAAATTATGAATATTACGATAGACGTATTGACTAGCTCAATGCTCATTGATTGTACACATTTATAATAATTATCTTGTGTTATTATTCTCTAATCTCTGTTCTCTCCACATTGTCTAAGTAGTTTAAAGTGTTCTATTTTAAAAATCAACATCATGAGTTTAAATGAAGCCAAACACCAGGTAATGTTTATCAAAACTGAAGCTTTGGACGATTTAGTAGATGATAAGGATAAGTTTGAAGACTCATTGCTTATCTCCTCAAAGTTGAAGTGTGAAAATGAACAAAATGACTCGAACTGTGATCGATCCTCTGAACTTAACAATTTGGAGAATACTTCTTCACCTTGTCCATTAAAAAGCGAACCTCGGGACTCAGGAGGTGACCTTCATCAAGTGCAAGCGGAAAATTTTGAATTAAAAGAAGAAATCAACTTGGAAGATCATAAGCCTGGTTGGGAGGTGATTGCGAGGAAAAAAATATGTAATAATGAACCCGTACAATGTGATTCTGTTCGAAAAAATGAGCTACAATTTTCTGAAAGTATGAGCGATGAGGAAATGAAGTACCAGTACCACTGTGCTCATTGTCCGTATAAAGCAAACAGGAGAAATAATTTTATCAGGCATTATATTCTTAAACACAAACAGTGTATTGATATGTACGAATGTGATGAATGTCCACATCAAACTAAAATTAAGAGTGATCTGATCAAACATTATAAATATAAACATTCTAAAGAAGCTGAACTGTACAAATGTGAGGAATGTTCATACGAAACAAGACAGAAATGGCATTTCAAACAACATGAACGTAAACACGCTAAAAAAGAAGTGTATGAATGCGAGGATTGTTCTTACAAAACAAGATTTGAAAAATATTTTCAGCAACATTGTAAACGTAAACATGTAGTAGATGCAAAAGTGTACAATTGTCAGGAATGTTCTTATGAAACGAGAAATAAATATTATTTGACCCAACACTATAAACGTACACATAGAAAAGAAGGTAAAGTGTTATTGAAGTGTCAGGAATGTTCATATGAAACGATACATAAAAGTCATTTCACCCGGCATTATAAATTTAAGCATGCACCTGCAGAAGAAGTAAAAATGTACAAATGTGCCGAATGTTCATATGAAACAAGATATCAAAGTGCTTTGTCTCAACATCATAAAATTAAACATTCAAAAGATGCTGAAGTGTATAAATGTGAGACATGTTCATATGAAACAAGATATAAAGGTGCTTTGACTGAACATTATAAACAGAAACATTTGAAAGAACCAGCAGAAATGTACAAATGTCAGGAATGTTCTTACGAAACTAGAATAAAAATAAAATTGACTCAACATTCACTTGAACATGAAAAATATTGTGAAGTATATAAATGTGCCGAATGTTCCTTTGAAACAAAACTGAAATACTATTTGACCAATCATTATAAACGTAAACATTTCAAAGATTCAAAAGTGTACAAATGTCAGGAATGCTCTTATGAAACGAGAATTAAACATTATTTGACTCAACATTATAAACGTAAACATCGAAAAGAAGGTGAAGTGGTCAAGTGTAAGGAATGTTCATACCAAACAATATATAAAAGTCATTTGTCGCATCATTTTAAACGTAAGCATGCAAAAGAAGCACTTCTGTATAAATGCCAGGAATGTTCTTATCAAACCAGAATGAAATGTGACATGATCCGTCACTATAAATATAAACATTCAAAAGAAGGAGAAATGTTCAAATGTAGGGAATGTTCTTATGAAACCAGAGTTAAAACCCATTTCACTCAACATTTATATAAACATTCAGAAGGTGAAGTGTATAAATGTGCTGAATGTTCCTTTGAAACGAAACTGAAATACTATTTGACCAATCATTATAAACGTAAACATTTCAAAGATTCAAAAGTGTACAAATGTCAGGAATGCTCGTATGAAACGAGAATTAAACATTATTTGACTCAACATTATAAACGTAAACATCGAAAAGAAGGTGAAGTGGTCAAATGTAAGGAATGTTCATACGAAACAATATATAAAAGTCATTTGTCGCAGCATTTTAAACGTAAGCATGCAAAAGAAGCACTTCTGTATAAATGCCAGGAATGTTCTTATCAAACCAGAATGAAATGTGACATGATCCGTCACTATAAATATAAACATTCAAAAGAAGGAGAAATGTTCAAGTGTAGGGAATGTTCTTATGAAACCAGAGTTAAAACCCATTTCACTCAACATTTATATAAACATTCAGAAGGTGAAGTGTATAAATGTGCTGAATGTTCGTTTGAAACAAGGTATAAACGTACTTTGATCCGGCATTACAAACATACACATGCAGAAGATTCAAAAGTTACCAAATGTCTGGAATGTTCCTATCAAACAAGAAATAAATGTTATTTGTCTCAACATTATAAACGTAAACATAAAAAAGTTATGAGAATGTTTTGATTTTAACTTTTGTGATGCCAATGAGATGGAAGAATGTTTTGTCATCCATCACACTAACTAACCTTAATTTCACCAGAGTTACAGAAACATCCCGATGTGTTGGTAGATTTCAGGTAGATCCACAAACCGTTATAATTTCCGAATCAAAAAACACAACTCGGTTGTGTACATAATTCTATTCTTATAGTCTTCTACCATAGTCTACCGCGACCATTTGGTGGAAAAAACATGCCTAATGTAACGGATGTTGGGGTGAAAGTAAAATTAAAAGTGACCTCGACATTTAAGGCTATTTAGTTGGTCAGAATATGAGTCCGAAGATGCAACTAAAATGTGAAGAGTGTTCTTATCTTACAAAACAAGAATTAAATATTTTTTCATCAGGCATCAAGCAATCCGGATGAACTACATATTGAAGTGAAGTGATCGTATTCAAATCAAACTACACATTTTCCAGTTGTAATTGAGAAATGGTTAAATGTAATTATTGAGAATAGTAAAATGTAATGTAATTCAGAATGCGTTCATTGTAATTGAGAATAGTCATATGTAATTCAGAATGTGTTAATTCTAATTGAGAATGCATTAATTGTAATTATTGAGAAAGCATCAAATGGAATTGAGAGAGCTTTCAAGATTTTGGAGCTTGGATTATGTTAATTTTGATATTGTTGGGAATTTAATAATTTATTATTAAAATGCTATGAATAATTAATGAACATCAGTTAATTTATATTTACCATGTAGGTATACTTTTTTAAGATGTTTATATTTGTACGGTTGAGATATACAATACACTATAACATAGTTGAGATACTTGAGATGTACACTTTTTTTTTTGTTAAATCGATTTTTTTTTTAATATAAAGTTAATAAAGTGAACTAGTCCTATATTATGACAGTTGATTTATATTTTTTGCCTGCAAAGGTAAAATAGTATAATATGCGAAAAAAACTGATATTTGAATTTCCCGCTGAAACTGGATAATTTTTCGCGCTCTTTACTTATGCAATTCTGAGTTTGTGTCTATCTTATTTAGTTTTCTAAATAATGCACTGGGAAAAGAGTATATGAGAAGCTAAACTTGCTTCATTGCCATGGCAAAACAGCACATCTTTTTTCAGATATACTGTTTTACCTTTGCAGTCATGATTTATCATGTGCACTTTCACTTTTTCGTATATTTAAATTTGCCCTGTACATTTTTTTAGATAATTCGATTTATAATATTTTATAATATTTATTTAGACCACACAAAAAAACTATTACAATTGTATTCAGTTATAAATAACAAAACAAAAATAAACTAAAATAAAACAGAAATCCTTACACTGTTTCTACAAAAGTTACAAATATCAAACAGTATTTTTCTTTTGTTTACCCAGCAAGATTTATTTTTAAATATTACAGTCTTTTGCTTTTGGTTTTCCTCTTTTGTCAATTGCTTTTCCTTATTTGTCAAATGAGTTTCTTATTTTTCTATCTCAGTACCTCAGAGCTAAACTGTATTAACTACCAATCTTTAATTAATTTTTGACCAGAAATATTGCGCTCATAATTTAGTAAAGCTCGGAGTCGACTAGGAACTTAATACAGTTTTACTTTGCATAATTCCGAAACAGTATTACCTAGGAGTTAATACTGATAACCATTCAACAGAGCAGTACTGAATTGATATTAAAATGAATAAAGCCTATTTTCGAAAAAATGGAGTTAATACAGTTTAGCTCTGAGGTACTGATCTATTAATGATTATAGTCATTGATTTATCAATCAATTTCCTTATATGTCAAATCAGTTTCACTTTATGTCAATTGCTTTCCCTATATTTACGTGCAATGACAGTATTATAAGTATTGGAAAAGCATTTGATAAAAAAGGAATTTCATTTGACAAAAGAGGAATTTCAATTGAAAAATCACGCACTGACGTTTGATAAATGGGAAAAGCATTTGACAAATCAGGAAAAGCAATTGACAAAAGACGAAAACCAAAAGAAAAAGACTAATTCACTAGCGAAACATCAAACTTTATTTGCAATCAATATTGTTGTCGCATTTGTGTTCAATTTGTCCACTAAAATGGATATTAAAAATGATTATCATGTACCCCAGAAGAAATTATTTACCCCCACTTTCAACACCTATTAAAGTTTTGCTAAAGAATGTTTGTAATAATTATTTTATATCGATTAAGTTTGTTGTTAATTTTTTTGCAGTCTTTGCTTGTTGCTGATAAATAAAACACTTTTCAAACATTTATTTATTTATTTAATTTAACATGTCCAGCATGAAAATATTTCCCCAATTACTGGACAAAACTACACAATAATTGTAAGTTAAAACGTAGATGTTTCCCTTATAAAATCTAAACTACAACTTTTTCCAAAAGATTTTCTGCCCAAAAGACAAATTTTCCAATAATAACCCCTTATTAAATCCCGATTAATTAAATTATTACAATCTGTGATTTTAGCAGCTGTCACATTTGACTGCCGCTTGGCTTGTCATACTGAAAACCCCCTCAAACGGTCCAGATTTGCGGGATTTGCCTCGGCCCTCTGCCTGTAAAATATTAGGCGGCCCTCTGAGATAGGTCGCACCACTTAATCCTAGTTGAAAGGGTTGCTATAATATTCCTGCTTGGGCTTACTAATAAAGGATTATAAATTCCTTTCATGTACTCGTAGAAAGGACCACTTCCCAAAAAAGCTCTAGGGAGCACCTTAATATCAATACTATCGTGAATTTTTTTCTAAATTGAATTTTAAGGTCAAATTAACTCACGGCGTATCATATTATTTCCTCTTGATTGTTGGAATAAAAATAACAAAATTGAGAAAGTCTTTCATGATTACATTGGAACTTTTGACAACAACCAACAGTCTACTCGATCAGGAAACAAGAGATTTATATTACGATCTCATGACAGTATAAGGCTTTATTGTCAATTTCTTCATGGGTAGATATATGTCTGATATAACTTGAATACACTTACTTTGAAGTAAAATTTTTGTGAATAATGACTTAATTGGTCTATGTCCATTCAACTGTAAATCGAAAATTTTCCCACTTGTGGCCTTCAAAGTCATTTTTACTTTCAAGGCGAATATAGGGAAGTTAAGTATTTGTATTTGTATTTTTGAGGGTGATCAAGTTACCGCGACCTAAGAGCAGATCTATTGTATCCCCTCTAATGTGCTTCGCCTGGTGTGGAATCCCTTTAGTGAAGCAACCTCTCCAAGTCCGTTTCCTTGAGAAACTTCAGGATTTTAAAAGGATCAAGGTCAAGGACGCCATTTTCTTCTATGTCTAACTTCCTCAGGTGTTCCTTGAGCTTGCAATGTTCCGTTAGGAATCCCGTCAGTGTTCTGAGACGTTCCTTGCTGAGGTTTTGAAGAGTATCTTCGACCTCTCTCGGTTAAAATTCCTGAGAAGTTCTTTGGCTTGTCTCAACCCCGAGAGGTTCCTCCAATGGGTTTCTCTCAGTGTTATTCTTCCCTTTGGAGTTCTGCTTGAAGAAAGTATCTTCGAAGCCACAGAATGGTTCTGGTCCTATGAAGGGTGTCGATGCTCCTTTTCTTGCCACTGCGTGGGCATTCTTCTTGCGTTCGAGGTGGTCTCGAGCACAAGGATTGTTTAGATTGCCGACTGTCTTGACGGGTGACAAGCCCCGCTCGGTCAGCAGTCTGTTTTGCGGTGATCTCCCGCGATTTCTTGGTTTTTTGTTTCTTACTACGGTTGATCCCACGAGTAGCTAGGGAAGGGTGTTCCACCTATGCAGAGTCCCGCATGCAAAGGTGAGGAGATTGATACAGTGGGGTGCCCCAAGGTTGAATTCAGTAGGGCTGTCCTAAATACAGTCACGCATCCCATCAGCCTGGACCCCCGCCTTAGGATTTAGATTTTTTAGTGAGGTTGTCTCCTCTTGGTTCCGGCGATTAAGCCCAGACCCCCGCATCTCTCTGTGCGCGGAACGTGACCACGACAACAGATGATACGGTATATCGGAGATTCCACAGTCGGACGTCTCTGGCGCCATTGCCCCTAGTGCAGACTTTTAGTCACGATTATCGACTGTATGGTTAATATAACTTTGAAGTCAGAAATTGGTAAACAATTTGGTCAAGTAGTCTTATGTAATACCCTATATTCACCCTGTTGGTAAATTTTACCATAAGGATATTTTTATTACTCAAATTACCTATTATTTCCTACAACATTTTACTTATAAAGTAAAAAACTGACTAAAATATTACTTCATAAAATACTTGAAAGTCGAAAACTAAGTAAAATATAAGTAGTTTTGACTAAAATAGGACACAATTTCCTAATCTTCGCAGAAACGACCAATTTTGCTGCTTGGGTTGCATGATGCAACAAAAATTTGAAATATTGGATTTAGTAAAAAAAAAAAACGTTTTACCTACAAGTAGTAGATGCGTTAACCAAATAAAGATCACTGCTAAGAAAGAGGTAATTTAAAATTTTACGGAACTTATATTATGTGACCGTCACTTTAACCGAAATAACATATTTACTAATAATGACAGCATGTCTTGACGAGCATCTATAAAGCTTAGAATATTCTGCATTAGCAGATTTATTTGTGCACCTATGTTTTATGTAAATTGTGTATGTTCACAATTAATTGTTACCATTATGACAAAAAAAAAGAGTCTTGGTAACTTAAATGGCACACCTCAGAAAATAATCTGATAATCCGGTCTAAAAAATTGCAAAAAAAGTCGATTAGTTATAAAACATATCAACTCGAAGATTTTTTTATTTTGTCAGGGTAAAGTGTAAAAGGTCATTAAACACGTCACATAAGTTACCGCGGATCACATATATTTTATGGAAATAACAACTTGGAATGTTAAATATATATTCCTATATTTCCGCGTTCTGACTGAGAATGGACCACTACTGAGAATTTCTCATTTAACATCATTCCATTTTAATATAATTGTTATAATTTAAAAGAAAACATTGAGGAATTATTTGTACGCATATACCTGGGTAAATGGGAGTTGTATTAATTTAATTATGTTATACTTACAGGCTGTTAAGAAAATGACGGATAAACTCTTCAGTACATTGTAGGGGACACTCAGTAAAGTACGGGAAAAATAATTTTAAAAAATCCAGAGTTACATTTTAAAAGTTATAAGCAAAATATTGAACAATAAATTTGGCAACGTTTAACACGATAACAGTTGGTATTTGGTCATTTCGTCTAATTTCTAACAATGTAGGTAGTCAAGGTATCAAAACCGTTGTTGCCAAATGCTTTTTTTTCAGCATCTTAGAAAAAAAAAAATCTTATTAAATTTTCCAAGCCAGTAATACATCTTAAGCAATTTTTTTAATTGATAACGATTAAAGTACCCTTTTTATATCTGTAAAATCATCTAGTTTTTGCAAATACATACCGAAAAACAAAGATAGTAAAATGTTAACTTTGGCATTTTTTATCTCACCAAATTGAAGACCAGAATTTTTTAAATTATTTTCCCGTACTCTACTCGAGTGTCCCCTACAATGTACTGAAGAGTTTATCTGTCATTTTCTTAACACCCTGTATATGTGATCGTCATGTAATAAGTTACCTTTGAGCCTAAATAACATTTAAATTCCTAAAAATTATCATATAGAAGTCAGAAAAGTCTTGAAGATCTACAAAGCTAAACCGTGGTAACTGTAACTGATCTAAGTGACACCTCAGTAATTTAAATGATACCCAACCGATCTAAAAATATTGCAAAAACTTAAAACATATGATAAAAAAAATTAACTCGAAACTTTAAAGAGTAAAAAGACATTTAAAGTCACATAAGTTGCCGGAGTTCACATACGTTACTTCCAACTTTGGTAACATTATATGTGGCTGTAACAATTTGTGACATTTTTCGAATACGTTCCAATTTGCGCGTTCTGACTTATTATAGTGGATTACTGTCGTATTTGCCATTTACAAACATCATAATATTATACCTTCACAATTAATAATAATTTGCTAATTAAAAAAAAAAAATATTGAGGAATTATTTTATCATGGGCGTTGGGTAACTTCGTGGACAAACAATTAATCACTTAACCTGGCTAATAAATTAGTTGTAATAACGTGTTTATTAAAACACTTTTTAACATTGTAAAAACAACATTTTAAACCAAGAAGTGTGGATTGAATAAATTTCTCAACAGTGTTGCCAAACAGGAAAAAATGTCGTTAAGGTTAACGTCTATTTAAACTAATTATTTAAAACAGTTCGTGACTGAGAAAATTGCACGAATATCATAATTTAATAATAATCAATGATGAAGGTGACATTTAGTGGTAAAAATTCGGAAAATGGTGGCTAAAAATTGAAATAAAATAAATGGTCAAATCAATCGTCGGGTTATTTATTTGTATTATGTAGTTTTGCTGGTTTTATATTTTGGTGGACGCCACGAATTTTTCAGTTTTAATATGAAACATCCTTTTTTATAAATCTCTGAAAATTATTTTTTTCTGAGAAAAAATATAATTTAAATAAAATGATAGTATCTTCACTTCATAATATTTTTAAACGAAACCTTTTTAAATTTCAAGAACATTTTAATTTTCTGTTTATGGTAAATTTTTTTATTCACCTACAAAATTTTATTCTTACATTTTTCATGCATGAAAAAATTTAAGTAGCCTTAATTGGAAACCGTTTCAGATAAAAAGTAAACTGCGTATCTAATTTTTTTTTAACGTATTAGGTATACAAGAGTTTATTTAGATTAGGTATATTATTATTATTATATAAAATGGGATATTAAAATGCGTAGCTATCTTTTATATTATTATGTACTATGTACTATCAAGTCGTCACGCATGAGCCGCTATGGGGTTGATGTTATTTTCCAGGAAATCGATCGCAGCTCGCCACTCGTCAGCTTTTCCCGTCCCAGCTGTGATATTATGCTGTGCAATAAAAAGGAAATTATGTCAAACATAAAATAGAGCAACTATTAGAGAGCACTCAAAACACTCAAGAACTGATTTGATTAGACAATTAACGTAACAATGATTTTTCTAAATTAGTCTTATCAATAAAATCTTGATAATGCTTTAATTACCGATCAAATATGATTTGTTTATGTTATAGGTGGGCACTTATTTATTTATATTTCGATTGATTTCTCCAACGATGATAGTTAAACTGACCTGTTGCCCGTGATATAGTAATGGAGTCTGTTTTGAGTTGAAATTTATGAACGCGAACGCTATTTTAGTTTTAAAGAATCTCAGTTGGCTCAGTGGTGGTAATTAGCTCAGCTTATCTTCGTAAATTATTATTGTTTTCACGTTTTTAAATTTCAAACAGTTTGAATTTTGGCGCACGAAAGATAAACACATGCGAGTTCTGACACTTCTGAGAACGCGCAAGCGCACATTGTATGTAGTGGATATGGCGATTGTCGGGTAATCGCAGAAGTTGTGATGAAAACAATTAAATGAATCCGAGAATATCGTGTGAAAATTTAAAATTAACAAATTTTTTTATTGTTATATGATGTGAGTTTCTTATGTTGTACGCATTTCAAGTTTGGTAGTTTATTTGTGCGATAATTAATACGTGACATTTAAATTTTGTCGTAATATTTTTGTATTATTATATTACCCTGTCTGGTATTTATTTCTCCACTTTACGGTAATAACCATCAAGAAAGGGTAACTAGATTGTTGTTATAAATTGTTATTTTTATAAAAATTTTGAATTATGGCCTTTTATCTCTATTTTTTAGTCAATTATGATAAGTCCTAGTTATATAGGTTAAGAATTCGATGTGGTTATGTACCTACCTACCTACCTATCTGTGTTAAATTAAAATTGTATATTTATTTTTTAAATTGTTTCTACATTAATTTGTTGCTACTTGGGAAAATAATATAATTTATCAATTGTTATTAGTGATTATAGTGACTAGTAGTGGTAGTGGTAGCGGTGATTTTTGTGTTTTTCCTTTCAAGACTCTATAGGATGGTAAAACGCAGAATGGATTTGCCAATTTCCATAATAGGAATTCCTTTACTTTGGGTAAGTTTACACATTTACATTACAACTCTTATTAGATTATAATTAATTTAATTATAAACGCAGGTCTCAGTAATACCGATACGTTCCCATTGTTTATTTTGCATAATTTATTAGCTTGCTTGAATGATAAACTGGGATACTGCAGTATCAGTAATATTTTTAGTTTCCGGGGTAGCGCACGATTGGCATTGGCAAGCAGACAACTCTAAAGTGCTTTCTCAAACAACAGAGGGCGGTGGAATTCGGAAAATTCATTGATCTGTTTATGTTTTAATTTAGCTCGGGCATTGGGGCATTTAACAACGCGAGGTTAGTGCCTAATAGTGTCGTCTAATCTCGAGGATCTCCTTTTTGCTCTAGGTACAGGGTACAGATACCTACTGAGATCTCTCCCTAATTTGCACAAGCAATAATTATTCTGAACCGTTCTAAAAGGTTCTGGACGAGGAGGACGAGGTGTCAAAGTAATAGGGTTAAATTTAAATACCGGGAATTAGGACAGCTTTGAAAGGTCTAATAAATGAAGTTTTGAAAATGTCAAAGGTTACCAACTGTTTCAAACTGCTTACTCTATTTTAGTTGCCTTGATTAACCCATTTTTTTTTTACAAATTTATCGCGGTTTAGGTAGGTACCTACAGGGTGTGTGTCCCTTATTTCAGAGCTCACTATAATGGGTATCTCTTAAATGCTAAAAGAGATACAGAGTCGGTGAAATTAGAGAAAAGATGCGTCACTGTTACTGAAATATCCTGAAAAGACTGAAAAATCGAGATTTCTTATTTTGGCCATATTAAAAGGAAATGGAAAAATAATTTTTTGTAGGCAAAATGTTACATAAGCCCTTAAGAGCTTATCTTCCATCCGAGCTTCCATCTGACATTTCAAAAATTTTCAAAGCCAACTAGATCCCAGAGTTTTCGTAGTAAACTTTTTGTTCTTCTTATGGCCGCCATTTTTGTATTTTCACTATCACTACTATGCTTCAGTAAAAAATTGGTCAGTCCAAAGGCCAAACATTGTTAAATTGGTAAAAAAGTAAGTAAAAAGTTCGCAGCAGTGGTTTGTAGTGAATTTTTAGCAAATCAGATCGATATGAATGCCTCAAAATTTAGTTTGGAAAATTTCAATTTATACTACAGCAACCAAAAATATTTTTTCGCGAAAGCCTCCCCCACTTAACGAAGAAATCAACTCGGAGGTCAACTCTAACCAGATCGTATACAGGGGACTCATATACAGGTGCACCATTATCCTTTTCTACACCTATTGCTATCTCCTGAACACTAATAGATACAGGGTCGGTTAAATTAGAGAAAAGATGCGCAGTTTTGTGGCCATCTCGAATTCGTCAAGACATAGGTACGGTACAAGATATCTGTGACTGCTCCTGAAATATCCTGAAAAAACTGGAAAATCGAGATTTCTTATTTTTGCCATATCTTGCTTATTATTGGAAGTTATTAAATAACTTTTTGTAGGCTTACATAAATCGTCAAGAGTTACCCATCTGTCATTACAAAAATTTTCAAGGCCGACTAGATCCAAGAGTTTTCACCTCGGTTTTCACAGTCGACTTTCGTTTTTCTTATGGCCGTCATATTGTTTTTTTTTTATATCGTTCGATATGAAAAAAGTAATAAAAACCAAAAATTAATAAACTTCAAATTTTTTTTTTAATTTTCATTTTACTTTTTTCAAAGAAAAACCTAAAAAAATCGTCGAAATACGTCAACATTGTTAAAATACGCCGAAATAGTGCTCAATTCGGTCTAAAAAATTGTATTTTTTGTAAAGAAAAAAACGAGGAAAAAAGAATAAAAAAATTTTAAATTTATTTTTTGAAGTTTGACAATTTTTGTTTTTTTTTATTTCTTTTTATACCGAACAACATAAAAAAAACAATATGGCGGCCATAAGAAAAACGAAAGTTGACTATGAAAACTCCGGGATCTAGTCGGCTTTGAAAATTTTTGAAACGTCAGATGGGTAGCTCTTGCCGACTTATGTAAGCCCACAAAAAATAATTTATTAATCTCTAATAATAAAAAAGATATGGCAAAAATTAGAAATCTCGATTTTTCAGTTTTTCAGGATATTTCAGGAACGGTCACAGATATTTTGCATGTCTTGACTGATTCGAGATGGCCACAAAATTGCGCATCTTTTGTCGAGTTTAACCGATCCTGTATCTGTTAGCGTTAGGAGATAGCAATAATATAGAGGATATATGGTGCACCCTGTATACTTACTATACACGGTGTTGAAAAAGTCTCGGTACCCTTCAATAGATCCTTAAATTATGAGTTTTAAGAAAAATTAAAAAAAAAACAATTAAAAATTTTATAATTTAACTTATCATTGTTTATTAATTACATTGTCTATTTTTATTTTAAATAGACCACCCTGTATATTATTTTGAAAATGCAATAAGGATAGTTTTTACAGTTGCAATTTAAAGTGAGTAATTTATGAGTTATAAACAAATGAAAAACGCTATTTTCAATTTTAAAAGTTGTTTACATTAAAAACTGAAGACATCGGAAAAGGGCTTACATATGTCCCTATTTTAACTTTTTTGCAGTAGGTATCCTTTGATGTAGATTGTAGATAAAATGCTCGATAAAATGTTTATACAGGGTGATGAAAAATCTGATAATTTTCATCACCCTGTATGAAAATTTCAAGTACATCATTGGATAGCATAAAAAGTTAAAATAGGAAATGTAAGCCGTTTTCCGATGTCTTAAGCCGTTAATAAGTAATGTAAGGTGCTATTGCTGTTCTTGAAAATTAAAAACGACTTTTAAGCTACAAGACAAACAATATACCTAAGTTAACATATAGAGGATGTAATATTTAACATGGAATTCCCTATGGCAACACTTAAAAAGAAATGCACTGTATACTGTATAGTGAGAAACATTGAAATTAAAAAAATAGGGATGGATTCATGTCAGAATTTATAGCGTTTATACCTACGTCATCATAATCAATAACAATATTTTTTGTGTTAAAGCCTGAGCTCATAACACGACATATTACTAACGTTGCATGTACCTTGAGGGATACCTTTTTGTCAAAAAACTGTAGATGGATATCACCCATCTGAGTCATCTATTAACTCAACTCTGTAATTTTAGAAATACCTATGAGTAATAATTTCATTACTATAGAGAGGATGGATGGCGCTTGAGTTCAACTAATTAATTAAGTAATCGTAAATAGGAACATGAAAATGACACTTGAATTTCTCCAATTACTACCCTAAGGAAAGGGTACACCGAGGGGTACACTTTGACTTTTTTTACAATGTTATTCAAATAGCAATGTTTCAGCATTTTAAGCTACTTTTACCTGTTTCATGTGCTGTTTCGAACATAAGGAGGTGGTGGGTAAAACCAAATACGGTAAAGTGTAATACGGGAAACTGAACTCAAAAAGCGGCGATAAAATTAAGTTCCATCTAGCGTTTCGGAGCGGACCTCGGAGCGGACCTAACATCAATTACTTTTGTAAATAATAAAATGAAACAACTGCCAAAATTACTTCAGCGAGGTTTTGTAAATTGATATCAAAGAAATCAACCCAATTCACCTCGCAATTCACATATGTACTAATTTTGGTGCTAGGTCTGCCCCGAACTAATAGATGTAGCTAGTCTCTGTGTCGTCCACCAAATGCGAGACCAAATGCATGTATTTCAGTGAGAGTTTTCCGTATTACGAGTATAATAAAAAGACGATTGGTTTTAGTTTGTCCCTGACAGTGTAGGGTTGCATTGTGACAACGCAATAGTGCAAGTCTGAAATGTCATGCTGATGAGTTATAATAAGAACTATTTAAAGGGAACTCTCGATGTCTTCAGATCTGGTTCTCGCGTGCTTACTTACTACATAGAGACCACTTTAAGTACCTATGTGAGCCGTGGGCCCAATATACAGGCTGTTTGATAACTGGACAGCCAAAATGTTGTCCGATGACAACATCACAGAGTCAACATGACATGGTAACATGACATCCGAAACGTCATATATACAGGGTGTTAAGAAAATGACGGATAAACTCTTCAGTACATTGTAGAGGACACTCAGTAAAGTACGGGAAAAATAATTTTAAAAAATCCAGAGCTACATTTTAAAAGATATTATAAGCAAAATATTGAGCAATAAATTTGGCAACGTTTAACACGATAACAGTTGGTATTTGGTAAATTCATCTAATTTCTAACAATGTAGGCAGTCAAGGTATCAAAACCGTTGTTGCCAAATGCTTTTTTTTTCAGCATCTTAGAAAAGAAAAAAAATTCTTATTAAATTTTCCAAGCCAGTAATACATCTTAAGCAATCTTTTTAATTGATGGCGATTAAAGTACCCTTTTTATATCTGTAAAATCATTAATTTTTTGCAAATACTGAAAAACAAAGATAGTAAAATTAACTTAGTAAACCTAGTAAAAAAAAATTAACTTTGGCATTTTTTATCTCACCAAATGGAAGACCAGACTTTTTTTAATTATTTTTTCCGTACTTTACTGAGTGTCCCCTACAATGTACTGAAGAGTTTATCCGTCATTTTCTTAACACCCTGTATAAAATCGTATTTTAAGCATAAAAGAGAAAATAAGATTTTTCAAGAATAGGTAGAAATTCAAGTATAGAAATATTTCCAAAAATGTAAAACCGAGTGTAAAACTAATGCCCGTATTCACAAACGATAATTTCCTAAATAATTACGTAATCAATTATACCCATCTCACTCTATTTCAAAAAAACTGCATATCTCCATCTCACTCATTTAATTAATTACGTAATTATTTAGGAAATTATCGTTTGTGAATACGGGCATCAGGCTGCTAAAGTATTTTTTCAGTAGCTGGACTGTAAAAATCGAACGCCATGTATAAAATCATATTTAAAGCATAAAAGAGAGAACTTTTTTCAAGATCAGGCCTCGTTTAGGAAATATTTCCAAAATTGTTGTTCAGTTACTGAATAAGACATTATTGTTTTATTGCGGCCTTAGTTTTACATTTTTGGACATACATATTTTCTAAACCAGGCCATGATCTTGAAAAAAATTATTCTCTCTTTTATGCTTAACATACGGTTTTATACATGGCGTTTGATTTTGATTCAAAAAGTCACAAAAATTTTTTTTTCCACAGCCCTAGTTTTACATTTTTGAAAATAATAATTCCTAAACGAGGCCTGATCTTGAAAAAAGTTATTCCCTCTATTATGCTTAAAATACGACTTTATACATGATGTTCGATTTTGACTGTCTTGTTACTAAAGAAAAATATTTTAGCAGCCTTAGTTTTACATTTTTGGGAATATTTCCTAAACGAGACCATAACTTGGAAAAAATTATTCTGTTTTTTATGTTTAAAATACGATTTTTTGTATGACTTTCGATTTTGGTTCTCCAGGTACTAAAAAAAAAAATTATAATTTTCATAGCAGCCTTAGTTTTACATTTTTGAAAATATTTCCTAAACAAGGCCTGATCTTGGAAAAAGTTATTCTTTCTTTCATGCTTAAAATACGTTTTTATACATGGCGTTAGATTTTGGCTGCGCAGTTACCGAACAGCCTGTATTTCCCTAAAAAATTAGTTTCCTTTATAGGCGGGAAGTAATACGGCTGAACAAAGGTTTTCCTGATGGGTTTTGTATTTATGTACTTATACAGGGTGTCTGCTTAAGGCTGGCCACCGGCCATATCTCGGAAACTAATGGGCCTATAACCTCAAAATAAAAAATTTCCAGACATAAGTGATGACGAGAAATTCAATGAAAATATTTTCAAGATGGCCGCGCTTCCGGAAATACCGGAAGTTGACACCTACTTCGTTATTTCAACGGGAACACCCTGTAAAATATTATATTTTTTAAATGTCTGCAGCAATCAAATACAGGTGGTTTTCACCATTGGAATTTAGATTGAGCGGTTTAGGAGTTATAAACTAGTGAAAATCGAAAATTTTCAACTTCAAAGCAGTGTAGAACTAGACCGGCTCAAGATATCTAAAAACGGTTTACATGTCCCTATCTTAACTTTTCACATAGTATCCTACTATGTGGTTTAAATTTTAATACAGGGTGATGAAAAATCGGATAATTTTCATCACCCTGTATTAAAATTTACTCCACATAGTGGGATAAAACATGAAAAGTTAGGATAGGGACATGTAAACCGTTTTTGGATATCTTGAGCCGTTCTAGTTCTAGACTGCTTTGAAGTTGAAAATTTTCGATTTTCACTTGTTTATAACTCATAAACCGCTCAATATAAATTCCAATGGTGAAAACCACCTGTATTCGATTTCTTCAGACATTTAAAAAATATAATATTTTACAGGGTGTTTCCATTAAAATAACGAAGTAGATGTCAACTTCCGGTATTTCCGGAAGTGCGGCCATCTTGAAAATATTTTCATTGAATTTCTCGTCATCACTTATGTCTGGAAATTTTTTATTTTGAGGTTATAGCCCCATTAGTTTCCGAGATATGGCCGGTGGCCAACCTTAGCAAGACACCCTGTATAATTTTATAATGAAGTGATCAGTGTAAAATTGATGTTTTTTTGTTAAAATGAATACAAATGAAACCCGGGTGGTTGAAAAAGCGAACCGTGCTATCTTCCTAGGTCACTTTCTATCAACCCTTTTTGGGCGTACGTGTGCTATAAACTAAAATAAATTAAATTTATAAATTCAAACTAATGGAGGATGTAACTTACCTACCCAACGTAAGTTGTAAATTATTTAAATGACGTTAAGCTATTATTATTATCCCATTAATGTCGCATCAAGGATAATAATTTTATGCGAGTTTCCATGAGATCTCTAATATAAAGGAAGACTAAAGTAAGTGAAGTAATAAATGAATAGTTAAAATAATGATTCTGGTTAGAAAACAAAGAATTTCGGAGGTTGGTCATTAAAGCGTCAAAACGTAATTTATTAATTGCTGTCGATTAAATTAGGTACCTACCTATACATATACAATTCGTGCGTCATTCAATTAATAGTAAAACACGATTTTTTTATTCAGTCATGGAATCGCTCGTGGAATCGTTAAAGGTGTATTAACCGACTTGGAATAAAAATCCCTGATTATTCTTTATTTTCCACTCGAGTTTTCATGCCCAAAGATTCGACTAAATTAACAACAAATCAAAATATTACTTACCATATTTTTAATTATTAATATATTCAAATCTATTTCGTAGTTTTTAAGAAAAATGAGCATTCATAGTAGACCGCCAGCGATTTTCCATGAAGCTGGCTTTGATATTATATATTTTTATCATTTTATTTGATGATGAAACCATCAAGAAAGTCAAGCTTTCAATACCTACTCTTTTGCCATTAGAAAATTGAACTTTGCAGTACTAGTGCAGTAAAGGCCGCATTGCACGACTAGTACAGTAATTGCTCATATTACACGACTACTACAGCAGTGTAATTTATAATTACAAATATTTTATGCAGAAAACTAATTATCTACTTGTTGGAGAATGGAACCCAGGCCCTCTAAGGCACAAATCAACGCTTTTACCCGTCAGGCTATCGACACCTTAACCTAGCTTCGTGAAGTGAGCCGGAAAAACTAGGAAAAATCAGATTGCTATAACGCATTCGATTGACCACCATCGTTTCACCACGTTTGACCACCCAATAATTTCGTTTGACCACGTCCAGGAAAAAAGATATGATTTTTTAAAATTTCCGATCCGGCCAACTTCACAATTTTACATTTCTCTCTGGAAGCTAAACGGTTTCATTTGGGGAGTTGTAACTAGCTCACCCCGTTTGACCATCGTTTGATCAGGTTTGACCACCCAATAGTTTCGTTTGACCACGTCCAGGAAAAAAGATATGATTTTTATAAATTTCCGATCCGGCCAACTTCACAATTTTTCAATTCTCTCTGGAAACTAAAAGTGTGAAGTTGGCCGGATTTGAAATAAAAAAAAATCATATCTTTTTTCCTGGACGTGGTCAAACGAATTATTATAATTATTATTACTTCTAGGGTAGGTTCAAAGCCCTTGTACTGAAGCTTGCGCTTATTGTACCCCTTTGGATAATTATCTCATCGGTCCCATCTCCCGAAAGTATTTCAGTATGAGTCCAATGGGTGCTTGTTCTATTTCTTTTGGTTCTGCCATTTCGGTCCCAAATACTAGAAGTCTCTAGTTCCCTCTAGTGCTGGGCATTCACACATTAGGTGGTATGGGGTTTCCTCTCCCTCCCCCATCGCCTGCAATCTGATGGGTTATTTTTCACTCCTATTATTGAGAGGTGTTTCATCAGTGGGCAGTGTCCTGTTAGTAGCGGGTTAGTATAAAGCTGTACATACAACGTTTTCAACCACCACTTATTTTACCTTACCCGTGTAAAAAGGCACCCCGTGTAAAAAAAGCACAACTTTTGACATGAGTTCTGACTTCTTTTAGTATGGTTCTATCGAGAGTTCTATAGTTCTAAGAGGGGTGCAGCATTCTCAAGCCCAAATAAATTTTTTCAACGAAAAAAGGGGTGCTAACTTTGCGCTATACCTCAAACTGACAGTGCAACAGTTACTGATACAAATTTAACATAGTTCTGCGAAGGTGAAGTCGATATCGCAAAAACAGAATTAGCGCCGAGGCTACCGTGAGTACCGACGTTCCGTTACATTAAATTTTACATAAATATACTTACATCGAGTAAAAATTATGGTTCGAATAATTCTTGGAAAATGGAGTTTTGGAATCCTGGTAATCTTGAATAGTTCTGCAAAGATGAAGCTAAAATAACGGAGCAAGCTTTTTTGCAGATTCGGTCCCAAGTACTTCCGGAACGATGGTAGACTTAATCACCAGCAGTCATGGTTTTTCCACTAAAAATGTACAGAGCACTGATTGGGGAACTCAGAACTCGACAGTGTTGTGAAAATTCAACTAGTTCCAGGCTTCAAGTCAGTTCCGAATCTTCTTACGCTACCCTAGAAGCCTGAAAGGTGCGAATAAGTCAGGAAAATCAGCAGCACCCGTGTCAGTTTCACTTGTATCGTAGAGAGCAGGCCTTTGGAGAGCTGGGCTGGAATTCAAGAGCGCCATAATAAAAAAGTTAGCACCCTATTTTGGTAAAAATCTATTATTCCCTAAAAGTAAAAATACTGTTTTTTAACCATCATTTTTAGACAAGGTATGTGTTTTGTAACATTCAATACTCGTATAACGGAACGTCGAAACTCGCGATAGCCTCGGCGCGATGAAAACTGTTTTTCCTGTATTGGTCTTATTTTTGAAGAACTACTGTATGTTAAATTTGTATCAGGAACTTTGGACCTATTTTTCTAGAACCGAAAGAGCAACGGTCTGACAGCGCCGTCTCGTTGGGCGGTGGTTGGAAATTGTTGCACCATTAGTTTGAGATGCGGCGTGAAGTTAGCACCCCTTTTTTGGTAAAAAAAAATATATATTTTGGCTTGAGAAATATTGTTGCACCCCTCTCAGAACTATAAAACCTCGTATAAAACTTTATCAAAAAAACTTAGAACTCATGTCAAAAGTTGGGATGCTTAATTTTGGGGTGTGAATTTTACAAGAGTCTTCAATACATAGAGAATTATTTGCTCTCATTCGAAACCTTTTTCTTGGAACGCTCTATTCGTTAAACTCTATAAATGACCTAAAATAATAAAAAAAAAATTATTAATGATTTAGAATAATTATTATTAGACTTTTTATTTATACGGGTAAGTCATTGATATGGGAAAGCTCGATTGCACCTACACCATTAAAGATATCGAAATGAACCAAAAAATGCTGTAAATGGGAGGGTAAAGTGCAGTTTGTAAAATTATTTTCAGATACACAGGATGGCCCAATATCGCTGTACGCCATACAACTTTGTTATTTTAAATAGGACACCCTCTATATTATTACATATTTAGATTATTTGAGAAAAGTAAAAAAGAATGGTTTGTAAAGTTGAAGTTTGTAATGAGCAATTTATGAGTTATAAACAAATGAAAATCGCGATTTTCCATTTTCAAAGCAGCTTTTCTTAAAAACAGCTCAAGATAGAGGAAAACGGCTTACATGTTCCTATCTTAATTTTTCATTTGGTATCCTATCATGTAGCTTAAATTTTTATACTGAGTGATGAAAATAATCAAATTTTCTACCACTCTGTATAAAAATTTCATCCATCCAATAGGATACCGCTTGAAAAGTTAAGATAGGGACATGTAAGCCGTTTTGCCATATCTCGAGCCGTTTTCAATATAAGCTGCTTTGAAAATGGAAAATGTTTTTTGTTTATAAATAATTTCATTTGTTTATAACTCATAAATCGCTCATTACAAACTTCAACTTTACAAACCATTCTTTTTTACTTTTCTCAAATAATCTGAAAAGGTAATAATATAGAGGGTGTCCTATTTAAAATAACAAAGTTGTATGGCGTACAGCGATATTGGGCCATCCTGTGTATCTGAAAATAATTTTACAAACTGCACTTTACCCTCCCATTTACAGCACTTTTTGGTTCATTTCGATATCTTTAATGGTATAGGTGTAATCGAGCTTTCCCATATCAATGACTTACCCTGTATAATTTTTTTTGAAATGAAATAATTGGAGTAGTCATTTTAGAGCCGATAACTGGAGTTTATTAAAAACGACTTGAGGCGTGAAATTCTTCCATTAGAAGTGACCTTTTTTTTAATAGCAGAAAACGGGGCAGCAGAAAACTTTCGCTTTTGCAAATCAGTTATTCGGACCAGCATTTTCTCTGCTGGTTTCACCGTAAAAGGTGTTAACGAGTAAGCCCATAGAGATTATCATTTCCCCTCACCCTCGGCTCTAATTATTGCGGAAAACTTTCTTCTCCAGCTATACTGAAATAAATTAGGATTACGCAACGCCTTTTCACGAACTGCTTTTTCAGCATTAACAAGACCTTTATAAAGAAATATTTTAATACTTTTAATCGCTTGAGGTGGCCCCCGACTTTTGCATAATTTAGGGAATAAGAGGCAGATTTAACACCCATACAAAACGTCAGGTCGTAATTATTCTTAATTAGCTATTGAGATTGGTTAGTCTCCAGTTATCACAGTATTACTTTAGATCAGAAATAAATTTTATATTTTATAGAATTTATTAGAAAATGAATTTAATTTTTCAAAAATTGCGGATGCCATCATATGCGGCATAGTCCCCGCAAGCCCCCATATCCTAACTACTGCTACGGTGGTCTACTCGAGTTTACCATTTTTTAATTTTTTATTGATCATTTAGTGCAAAAAATTTCATTTTTTTGTATTTATGCTTATAAAATAAAAACTAAAAGAGAAAAGGGTAATGCAAGTATGCAGTTGTAGTTCCAAAGGACGAATTGTGTAGAGTTAAAATATTAAGAAAATGAGATCCGAAACAACCCGATCGGTTCATTATTAAGAGAGAACCCCCCCTCCCAAAAAAAACACAAAAAAGAGCGTTTTTTTTTTCAAAAATTTGAAACGCAATGTTTTTAGTTGTAGTGCAGGTTTTTTGGGAGATAGTCTATATCATATATCCTAATTGAACTGCACAGTTTTCCACTCGAATTTACAATTTTCTTTTTTATGTATTAAAAATTTAGTGCAAAAAATCGACTTTTTAATTTTTGTTTATAAAAGAAAAACTAATGGAGCAGTGTAAATGGTCCCAATGGACGAATTGTAGAGAATTAAAATATTTAGGAAATGAGAGCTGAAATAATCCAATCTGTTCATTGGGATAAAACTCGGGATAAAACTAGGAAAAAATGAAAAAAAAAATTTTTTTTTAATTCGTAATGCTGCCATTTTTGAGCGAGCAAACTTGTGAATAACTTCTGAGTGCAATTACGCGAAAACTAATTATCCAACAGGGTTTTCACACAGGACAACTAAAAAAATGGCAACATTATGAATAAAAAAAAAAAATACACTAAAATTCGTTTTTCTAATTTTATCCCAATGAACAGATTATTTTAAATGTCTGTTGCTAGGGTATAAATCTTTATTTTAATTTATTTATTCACACCAGTGACAATAACCTCGAAATGAAACAACCGTTTCTAATTTTTTTCTTTTACCACGTCTGTCTCAGTTCCTTCACTCGGTCACTTCTCTCTGTCACTATTCATAGCTCGTAGGTCTTCTCTTATAATAACGCCAGTAAGCTTTGGTATTATTGTCTTGTCGTTGTCGCATTGTCGGTGGCATTACTGCGCATTACGTCACGTGCGGGGGATCTGCAAGTTTTACCACTTCTGTCTCAGTTTCTTCACTCGGCCTTTTTTATCTGTCTAAACACTCAGTACTATACAAAGCTCGTAGGTCTTCTTTTATAATAACGCTAGTAAGCTTTGGTATTGTCGTTTGGTCGTGAGGGATCTACTACTTTTACCACTTCTTTCTTGATACCTTTCACATACCTATCTTTCGAATACTGAGTCTTTAAATATAGGCAAATTTCTATGTACATTATACTGAATACTGGACGTTTGTACATAGGAAAATGTTGGCTCTATTTCAACGAGTTACCTATACTTAATCGAATGAAACAATTTCTTGATCTCCAAATTTTATGATTGTTTATTAAATGTTTTTTCTATAGATATTTCCGAGGATATTTCTTATACATCCCTGCAATATTTTTCATACGAATTGCTTTTGAATTATTATTTAGGTATAGAAAGAGCGAGGCTTTGAACAGGATTCTGTGGGGGGTATTTGTGGCGAGATTTCTGTAAACCGCTCTTTTAGATCCAGTTTGAAAGCAGCAAGAAAAGTTCCGCGAAATTCATTTCCTTTAATATTTACATGACCATTTAGGAGGCCACATGAAAAGAAAATTCAAAGCTCATACAAAACGACATTCTCATGTTTTGCTCATGCCGGGACTTGGAGGTATTGTTTTTCGTAATTTAGACAGAAGTTTAAATCTGGGGAGTCTCAGTAATAAAACCCCGCTCGGGAAAGCTCTTAAACAAGTGAAATTAAGCTCATTTATATTCACGGAATACGACGCTTCATATTCTGAAATTGCCAAAGTTTGACATCAAATTTAATACCCTGCAATCCAAGAGGAAAGAACGGGAGATGCATTTTTGTCACTTAATTGCCGGGGCATTTTCCAATTTTCTTTTTTCCCAGTCCACGCGCGTCATGTCTCATTTTAATTTATGATACTCATTTTGTGCTCGTATAACTAACTGACAAACTTGGGCTATATTCTGTAGGGTGGCCTGCTTTGAGTCATTTGAGAACTAAAAGTTTATATATAAACTTATGTCGTAAACTACTTAACTTTGAGAGACATCATGCTTAGTGCTTTTACAAAGAAAATTGTTTTTTTCTTCAATTAGACAACTGTAATACGTTTTTTACGAGAGAGTTTTCCACGGTTTCCTAGATTATAATGCGGTTCATTCTTATTTTGGACACAGCGAATAAAAATTTTATCCACTCAATAGGATACCACAAGAAAAATAAGCCGTTTTCCCATATCTTGACTCTTTCCCCCATTGATTTTGGCCCACTCTGTAGAATTGAAAATTTGAGTGAAACGCATTTTACTTTATACTGAATGCCCTTGAAACCGTAAATATTTTGTCTGTATTTTTCTATGTTTATACAAATAAAGGCGAAAGAATTGAACAACTCGTGGGCACCCTCTATTTATTACACCTAGACCTTTAATTCACCCCTAGACAACACAGAATCCCCGCAGAATGCCAAAGACGCTTCAATACGTGTAAACAAGAAAACAAGTCAAAGTCGCCTTGTTATTATTCATTATTGGACAAAAACTGCCCTCAAATTTGTTGACACCGTTGCCATGACTATAGCCGCTTTTTTTTGTTCCATTTGAAGCCGTATTATAACAACACAAGTCACACCACAAAAGAAAATTAATTCTATTTAGTTAGACTGGCTCGTTCCTAACTTGTAGTCTTAAAAGAACACATTCCCCTGCATTAATTTAAAATGGGTTGTATTGTTTTGTTTCATCTTCATCCCTTACTAACAATATCGAAGGATAAAGAATTTACCGAGGAATTTATTTAATAAAGAAACCTACTTCCATTAATTGATCTGTGTAGGCTATCACGGCTGGCTTTAATTGCAATCAAAATTGATTCCGGGCTGTTTTGTCGCGGTCCATGGAGATTTGCTCCGAACGTTTCGTCTGCAGATGCGGTAGACAAAATCGGCGGTTACGTTTGATATGCAACAGATGGTCTCTCCGGTGATGAGTCAGACGCTGACTCGTTTGGGTCTGACGTAACGCGGGATACCAAATCCTCCGCAGTTTCATTCCTTCCTCCTGCCTATTGAAAATTTCTGACACTTGGGCTTTACCACAGCCATACGATATTTATTTATTTATTGAAATTATTTGAATGTTAATAAATTTCAATTGCTTCACGATGTAGTTGTATGAAGTAAAGGACAGTATGTATTTTCGTCTTTTCATAGCATATGATGTGACCCGAGTCCCGAGTCTCTAATGTGAGATTCGACGTCTGGCTGCATCAGTCTGTTTAGATATTTGGCTAGAGAAAATGTGGAAGAACCAATTGCACTGAGAATGAGACGAAGAGGCACATTAGGTTTATGTAGCTTTGGAAGTCCATAAAGTCTGGGTGTTTTGGCTTCGGTATTCATCTTTGTTGACTAATTTGTTCATCTGTTTCTTTGACTAAGTAAAAACACTCTGTATGTTGCCCTTTGATTCGTAAAAGATAAAAATGTTTATTTTTGACATACTTTATTAATAAAATAGGTCATGCGAGCAAAATTGAAATCTTTCATCTCGTCTTTCATGCATCATGGAATTACGAGTAAGCGATTTCGAGCTAATGGAATAATTACGATTCGTTACTAGCAATCGATGTTGCAATTTTCGATTCGTTTTTAAGGAAAATTTAGTTTTAAAGTGACCCTAATTCGAGAATAATGAGGATGGAAGAAAAGCAGGAGCACGGGTAATCGTAATATGTCTGTCTAAATCATATTAATGATAAAAATGATACGATCTAGGGGTCATAAAGGGTTCTTAGAGAACGTTGTTACGGTTAATATACTGCAATGAATTCAAAATCAAAACGTTGGCATGCAATTCAGGACAGAAAGCTCACACGCAATATTGTTGGCGCCAAAGATTATCCCTTCTGGTGAATCGATATTGCCTGTTCTTTATTTTAATAGAGGTAAGGGCGGTATGGACGTAAATACCCCTGACTTCCGTTGAGTTTTTTTTTAAACATAGGTAATTTTCTTATCTGATTATTATTAATAACTATTTCTGTCCCTTTGTGATTTCCGTCAAGTTAATTTCATACCTACATATTATACAGAGTGCTCGGGTATGATTCTTTTTTGTGCTGTTGACAGTACGAACAATTGATGAAGATATTTTTTATTATAAAAAAAATGGAGGCGTGTAAATATTGTAACGCTATGTATTTGTTTACCTGAGCTATTTCGGAGACCAGTTGATTTTTTCCCTAGTTTTTTTCTTTTTCTCGCTTTTTCCATACAGTTTTCCTCCCTAAACCTGTTTCTAGAAGAAGATTAAATTTGAGTCATTTTAAGGCAATCTTTTGTTTTTAATGTTGGTCCCCAGTCAATTTTCGTCCCTGGATTTTCTTGCCTGAAGTTTTAGCTTAAATATGAGGTCGAAATTTCCAAAATCGGTTGGCTAAGAAAAAAGTTATCACTTCCAGAGAAAATTGTTTTTTTTTTGAGATTACCACAGGTGTTAAATCAAAAATTACAAACCCGTCTCGAGGTGAGACATCAAACTTCATCACCCTGTAGAGAATTTGTTGACAGTTTGTTTGAGTTTAGATCCAATAAAGCAGAAAAATAAAGGATAGGACTGCTTTGGAATCCCTTGGGAATATCGAAAGTTATCTCCAATCAAAACCAGGTAAAATTTTTGGATGCAACACTTTCATTTTTGCGTACTGTTGATAAATAAAATCTATTAATTAATTCAAGAGGTGAGTGAAGTGCCCCCCACCGGCCCAAATATGGGAGTCCTTGATGTCTTGAATCCATAAAAAGAAACCGCATTGACTGACTAGCCACTATATGAGTGTATTACGACTGATAGATCATTCTTGTTCTACAATTTTGGGAATTGATCTCACGATATTTTAAACCATACCTACTTACTACATGATCTGAAAAAAAGCATTGCTGACAACTGCTCCTGTATTTGTAAGTAATAAACAAAAATATTTTACCTGCCAGGAATGTCTCGGTGTCTTTTTGACAAACGATAAAGAAGCGGAAGTTCATGATAAATCAATTTATTAACGTTCATTTTTATTATTCCCAGTCAGGTCTATAAAGTTTGGGAAGTCCCTAAGGCCCGAGGCAATCCAGGCTTGCAATATTCCGGGAAAATCTGATCAGAAAATAATGTAGCGTCATTTGAAACCCATTTATTATTCCCGTCGTGTTATGTGTCTTCGACCGCAATAACAAGGCGACGAATGGCCTTGCAGTAAAATCTTCACTAAGTCCTTAATGAGACTACATTAGTAAATTATTAGAGGCGTTTGCCATTTACGATCGCCTATCTGAATAGGACAGTTATGGGGTAGACGCAGGAAAGCAGAGCGTGGCCTTTAAAAGAGTTTTAGGGGCTAATTTATGCCCGCGGAATTATTACTGTTGCGCTTTACGAGCGGTAAACTCGGGAGGAGAAGCGCAGAAACCGAGGCGTGGTCGATGCCAAGTCGGATTTCCGGCATTGATCTAATATTGTTACACTTACGCAGGTGTTACAACAATGGAACACCGTAACTGTTTTGCGTAATGATTGGAAGGGTATTAATTCTATTGTTTTTGTTTGCCTCGAATTACTGTATAATTGGGAATTTTCTTGCCGATATCTACTAGCTAGGCACGGAGAAGGTTCCTTTTTAAATGTGAGAAAAAATGTGTTATTTAACGCTCGGGAAAGAGGCTTATACGTGCGTCACTGCACTGCCGTCTCGTCGGAGATCTTATCAACCGTTGAAAGAGGACGCTTGACCCCGACATGCAATCAGTAGGAAGGTTTCTAAATTAGATGATAGCAGTGGTAACTCGTTTATGTATATTATTCGGGGCTAGGGGTTCAGTAATTACCGATTAAAATATTCAAAATTTTTATCCAAACAACGACATACAGGCGGATATTATTGTGGACCCGTGTTTCGTCCTACTTGGGGACTCGTCAGTACATTGTATCTTACTAATACACAGGATCACTTAACAATAGTGACAGGATTGATGAAACACACAACAACCGAGTGACACTGCACTCAGTGGTTGGCATACGTTTTGGCTGCCTGGGGTGTATTTTATGGCGCATATCGAACACACCGTGCATTTTATTCTTGTTTACTAAAAGCAGTTCTCTCTTATTTTGAAAGTGAAAGTATCATTGCTTTCCCGTTATTAATATTGCCCATTTGTAGGTAAATTAATCGTAATCGCTGAAAAATCACTTACCTTTATTTCTATACGATAAGAAAGCTGGTGGACTGCTATTCAATGTTATATCCCTTAAATTTGTAATTATTACCTAGCGCTCCAGCATTTTTAACCGCTCGTTGCTGCATAAAATAAACAAGAATAAATCGATAAATCTGATTTGATTTCCAGATGGTTCTCTTCTATAACTTGCGTTATTATCATTGAGTTACCTTCTTTGGACAACAATGCTAATCAAATCTCCTAAAATGAAATTAAAAACATATCTCTCTTGCAGGTAATTTATTTATTTTTCACATGGTTGCAGAGGGAGCTTCTCCGGCAACCTTAGAAGTTTTAAAATACATTGTATCTAATTTCCAGTTTCAAACAAGCGCCCTGCTACATTTTCCAGCAGATAATTCGTGCTTAATTAATTAAATCATGTTATATCAAACATCAAAGAAACCACACAATATTATTCGCTATAACCGGATTAACCTGTAACCGGATAGTGAGTATGAAAAAATTGAAAAAAAGTATGGAAATGTGGCATTAGTACTGGATTATTATACGGGGTGGGGAAAAAAATCCGGGTACAGTCCAATAAATCTTTGAATTTTGAAACAAAAAATGAAAAAACAGGTCAATTTTAGGGGGTGATCTCCTTGGCTCATTTTAAGAGACAAATACCATTAACGTGGTTCCGCAAATGAACATTTTTTGAGATACGCGCAGAGTGTCAAAGGATCCTTTTTTTTCGAGTTTTTTGACGATAATGCTATTTTATTTTTGCTACCTAAATTTTGTGGTCGAGATTTTAGGGTTGCGTGAGGTTTTTTGCCTCTAATTTCTACGACACAGAAAAAATTGCCATTTTGGAAGCTCTTGAACAAAAGCCCTTACTTGAACCATTTTCGCGAAAAATAACATTTTCTGATGCTTTTTCTCGAAAAAGCTTGATGATTTTCTCGAAAAAAGTAAAGTTGGGGCTTTTGCCCAGGAGTATCTTTTTCATGATGCAGAAATGAGCTTCCAAAATGCAAATTTTCCCAGTGTCGTAGAAATTTCGGGCGAAAACCTTAACCTTGAAATCTCCGCCACTGATATATGGAACGTAAATTATTAGCATTAAACTGAATTCTGTATCTCAAACGGTTACTGTATCTCAAACGGTTCTTACCTGAGCTAACAGTAAAAGAACTGACAAAAATCTTTCTTTGCCAGCAAAAAAGGTGCATTGAATTTCTTTCCTCAGAATGAGCCAAGGAATTACCCCCAAAAATTTTCCACGCATATTTGGAATAACCCTATAGATTATGGAAGCCTTTGAAAATAAATAGAAAAACAAAATAATAAAATACACAAAAATGTAGCATTCAATATCCATCAGAAACCTTTTTTTGAAATATGTATTAATAATCTTGAATGTACCCATCGTGGATTAGGACCGACACCTCTGCCTAGCGTCGTCATAATTTACGACATATGATCTGGCGCGTACGTCACTCCCTTTTATGAGTCCTGCAATTTTCTCAAATTAATGTAATTAGTCTTAGAAGAAAAGAACATCCTTGACATAAAACGGTTTATAAAGCCTTTTGAGATGGCGTTTGGTGAAATATAATTTGGCAAGGAAAATTGCCACGTCCACGGCACAGAATATTTCAACTGCTTATTAAATATTGTAACGCACAGATGTCAGATGTTTTTTTCGGGAAACAATGAGCATTTTTATTAAAATTGGTTTTTGACTGTGATTTAAAATGTTTTTGACTGCGTGAAAAATATATCGTCCGAGTACTGGGTCTCTATACATAGACAAAAAATTTCCCTGTACGATTATTTTGAATACTAAAATTTTATCCATACGTAATTGTTGGTATTGTTACCAACAATCCCATTGAAACAGTTTACCATAGAAACTATCCTGTTGAAACAATTTACTGCCATAAAAACTACCGCCGTCCGTGTCGCTGCCTCTAAATTAAAATTTTGAAAAAATCTGACGTTTGGCAGCTATCATATTTCGGAACGGTCAAGTATTTTTTAGTTAGGAGTTTAAGATTTCCCACTGATAGGATTGAATCCTTTGCTTGAAACTTTTTTTAAAGACTTCAGTGAAGTTTATTTAAAGTTTTTCGTAATAAATACGACGTGATGGTAAAAAAGCTGCTGGATTAATGAGACGTATTAACTTGATGTTGATCAATAACTTCCATTGTAAAATAATTCAAACGAACATTCATTTCAAATTAGTGAACTATTTTATAATAATGGAAAAGCTTTTAGACCAAACCGTGTAGTAATCAGGAATCGAATATTCATACATCAAAAACGACAATAAAAACTTTGTTGTCAGTGGCAAGGTTGAATCTGATATTTACATTATTTTTTATAAATAAAATGAAGGCGCTCATGCTGATCGAACTGTCTTTTTTCTCTATGTATACAGGTGCACCATTTACCTTTCTTTATATTGCCTATCGGAAATGGTAATAGGCGGAATAGGACATCAAAGATTCAAAAGTTGCGTAATTACATACATGTCTTTTAATATGACGTTTGAAGATTGCAAAAAAAAATCGGCAGTTCTCAAAATATTAAGAAAAAACTGACAATCTGTCAAAATTAAAATTTTGAACTCATAAGGAATTTTGAAAATTTATCTTTTTTTATATTGCCTATAGTGGAAACAGTAGGTAATGGGTTGAATAGGGCATCAAAGGTTCAAAAGCTTCTGTAATTACATACATGTCTTTCAATTTGACTTTTGAAAATTGCAAAAAAATCAGCGGCTCTCAAAATATTAAGAAAAAACTGAAAATTTGTAAAAACTAAAATTTTGAATTCATAAGAAATTTTGAAAATGTATCTTTCCTTATATTGCCTAGTGGAAACAGTAGGTAATAGGTGGAATAGGGCATCAAAGGTTCAAAAGCTCTGTAATTACATACATGTCTTTCAATTTGACTTTTGAAAATTGCAAAAAAAAATTAGCAGTTCTCAAAATATTAAGAAAATACTGAAAATTTGTAAAAACTAAAATTTTGAATTCATAAGGAATTTTGAAAATTTATCTTTCTTTATATTGCCTAGTGGAACCAGTAGGTAATAGGTGGAATAGGGCATCAAAGGTTCAAAAGCTCTGTAATTACATATGTACATGTCTTTCAATTTGACTTTTGAAAATTGCAAAAAAAAAAATCAGCGGCTCTCAAAATATTAAGAAAAAACTGAAAATCTGTCAAAACTAAAATTTTGATAGGGAATAAGGAATTTTGAAAATTTATCTTAACTTATATTGCCTAGTGGAAACAGTAGGTAATAGGTGGAATAGGGCATCAAAGGTTCAAAAGCTCTGTAATTACATACATGTCTTTCAATTTGACTTTTGAAAATTGCAAAAAAAAACAGCGGTTCTCAAAATATTAAAAAAAAACTGAAAATATGTCAAAACTAAAATTTTGATTTCATAAGGAATTTTGAAAATCTAAAAGGTTTGAATTTATTTGAATTCATCCAATTTGCGATTTTTTTTGCCCTACTACTTTTTGAGATATCGTCATCCTTTGTTTTTCCTATCGTCGCCATATTGAATTATTACACGGATAGAAAAATGAAAAAATCAAGGAATTCAATGATGTATCATGCTTACGTTTTACTCGAGAAAAAATCATCAAAAACAGTTTTTTCAATTGGACAATATCAAATTAGGTTATACACCTAATCAAGGTAATAACAGAAACTAAACATTTAAATAATAAAAAGACATGGAAAGTAATTAAATAAACAACGAAGAAACAGCAATTAATTTAAGTATGTAGTCAAATCGTCTACTGTTAATTTGCCTTTGTCTATTAACACCTTTGGCAGCGGTAAAACTGGGAAAGGACGATATTCAGTGGCGCTTCTAATATGCCTTTCTGCTAATGTAGCAATTTCTTGACAAACAGCCAATTCCAGTTCCTCAAAATTTTCTTAGGTCCCGTTGTAGACCAGATTTATCTTTTAAATACCCCTGGTCACTGAACTGAACCACAGGTTCCAATCCACCTATCCGAAAATTCTTCATCAAGATAGGAACTAACTTGAGACTGTTGAATACATGGGTAGAAGCCAAAAAGGAAAAAATGAGAAGATAGAAAAGATGCGGCAGTTATGGGCAGAAGCGCCATCTTGCTGAAACCGACTGATTTTTTGAAGCTGCAAAAATGGCAAATGTTCCAGTGCACCTTGTGTTTCATTATGCAAGATATGCAGGTATACCTCTGGCCACTTGATTGTAGAAAACGCCACAGAGTACATTAAAGCCAAATTTTACTTATGGTATTTCTTGCATCAAATGAGGATTTTCTTGTCGCCACAATACCTCGTTCGTTGTGCCTGTCAAAAATGCCACAATTTGAGAATTTTGACTCGTCAGTCTAAAAGATTGTTCTAGAAATGTAGCTAATTGTGTATGATTTCATTCACACCTTTCAGATTACAAAATTCCTATAAATAAGAGAGTTAGGTATAACGATTTTTAGTGTTAACAGATTTTCATATTTTTCTTAATATTTTGAGATTATCTGCACCCTGTGTAGATTAACTGACACGATTAAATTAAAATTAAAAATCAATTTTCAACAGGTTTTCTCAAGTAAATGGAAAGTATGATACGTCATTGAATTCATTGATTATGTGTCTTTCTAAAAATGTAAAAATACAATATGGTGACCATAGGAAAAATGATTGATTTGGTATTTTTCTAAAACTGTAAAAATCCAATATGGCGACCTCGATGGCGACTATAGGAAAAATAAAAAAATGATGGTGATGTCTCAAAATTCAGCAGGCCAAAAAATCGCAAATTACGAACATGTAACTAATTGTGTATGTTTTCATTCACACCTTTCAGATTCTCAAAATTTCTATAAATAAGAAAGTTAGGTATAACGATTTTTAGTTTTGACAGATTTTCAGATTTTTGTTAATATTTTGAGATCCGCTGATTTTTTTTCAATCTTCAAACGTCATATTAAAAGACATGCAATTACGCAACTTTTTAACCTTTGATCCCCTTGCCACCGATTACCTTTTCTGAGATAGCAATACATTTATAGAAAAGGATATTTGGTGCACCCTGTGTAGTTAATCAAACACGATTAAATAAAAATCGAAAATCAACTTTCAACGGTTTTTCTCAAGTAAAATGGTAAGTACGATACGTCATTGAATTCTTTGATTTGGTATCTCTCTAACATTGTAAAAATCCAATATGGCGGCCATAGAAAAAACAAAAGATGTGGTAATATCTCAAAATTTAGCAGGCCAAAAAATCACAAATTAGATGAAAATGTACGTAATTGTGTATGTTTACATTTACTCCTTCCAAATTTTATAAATTCCAATAAATAAGAAAGCGAGCGAGAAAGTTTGGTGTAGCGATTTTTAGTTTAGACACATTTTCAGTTTTTTCTTCATATTTGAGAACCGCTGATTTTTTTTTTTTTGCAATCTTCAAACGTCATATTGTAAATACGCAATTTTTTAACCTTTGATCCCTTTCGGTCCTCTTATTACCTTTTCTGAGATAGCAATACGTTTATAGAAAAGGATATTCGGTGCACCATGTGTAGGTAGGTAATCAAACACGATTAAATAAAAATTAAAAATCAATTTTCAGCGGGTTTTCTCAAGTAAAATGGAAAGTATGATACGTCATTGAATTCCTTGATTTTGTATCTTTAACATTGTAAAAATCCAATATGGCGGCCATAGAAAAAACAAAATATGTGGCGATATCTCAAAGTTTAGCAGGCAAAAAAACGCAAATTAGATGAAAATGTAGCTAATTGTGTACGTTTTCATTCACACCTTTCAGATTTTCATGATTCCTATAAATAAGAAAGTAAGGTAGGTATAACGATTTTTAGTTTCCACAGTTTTTCACAGATTTTTCTTAATATTTTGAGAACCGTGATTTTTTTTTGCAATATTCAAACGTCATATAAAAAGACATGTAATCATGCAACTTTTGTACCTTTGATGCCCTATTCCACCTATTACCGTTTCCGAGATAGTAACATAGAATTCTTGGTGCACCCTGTAGGTATAGGCACCTACATTTTATACGCGGCTCTTTCTGCAGTTTCGACATTGATTGCTTAGATCATAGATCCTCTCACTCGGTCTCACATCCAGGGATATTGTCGTGCGCAGCCGGACTATGAATTATCCAATATAATGACCATCAAAGCTCCAAGCAAGGTGAGCAATTACGCCATAATGCAAATTGTCGCTGACCTGTTCGAAGCAATTTTCGACCCTTGTCACCAATTAATGTCATCTCTGTTAGACCGGGAATTTCGTTATGAGTATTTGATGTTTGCGTTCCCTCTATACAGGTCAATAAATACGACCGAATGTTATGATTATGCCTTCATATACATAAATGTTGTACGAGTTGAACAACATCCCTGTTTAGGTGTAACACGATTTTAATTAAATTTTACATTGTTCAGGTTCGGATGTTGTGTTGTGTCGTAACAATATGTCAGGCAATAGTACCTCTACCTACTTATATCTGGATGCTTGATGCTAAATAGACTGGATGAATACAACTAACACACATCCCCTATTATTGACTCCCATCATGGTGTTCGACCTTATAACGACATTCCGTTCCAAAAAAAAAACATAAAGTTCTTTAAAGTTCATGAAACATTAGACAGAAGTATATTTTTAACCAAATGACCCGAGAAAACGTGTATCTGAAAGAATTATAATTAGAACTTAATGCAACCAGAATGGGAACGGGTCAGAAAAAGGACAAAAGGACAACACGCAACGTAGGAAAAATTACACCAGTTTACTTAAATATGAAAAAGATTAAATTAATCGTTCCCTTACATCAGCAGATGAAATATGTTCCCGGAGGTTTCCGGGAAAATGGGAACCATTTTAGTCGTGTCGTGATTCCCTGGAACGGGGAAATAAACAACAAACACGTTTGATTAATGCTCCACGCCAGATATATCACTCCGCAGGATGCTCTACCTTCTTAACGATAATGAATATGGGAAGTTACGTTACCGGAATAGGGGTGTAAGCGTTTATTACGGGATTCTTCCTTATTAGATGTAGAAATGCTGGATGTGTGTTACACACGATTAAGTCGAATTTTTTCCAGACCTCCATCTCTTGTTTCCTAAATATTATACCACTTTCCACTAAATATTCCCCAAATGTGGGCTCTCTATTTATTTGTCTTTATCTATTACGAGGGAAAGGTGAAAAGTTCTCGGCCTGATATAGAGCTGGAGTTCCAATCAGCAAAAATTGATGTTTATTGTTTGTTTACAGTACTGCTTTCATTGAGAACTAAATCGTTTGAGCTTTGGGCTGACCAGAAATTGATCTCAAAAATGGAAAGTTTTATGAAAGAAAGTGGGAATGAGAATAGAGCCTTGAGGAACTCCTCTGTCTTGAAACGTGTCTCTGGTTACATACATCAGTGGAAATAATTTATTAAGAATTTAGACAGACAGACTGAGAGATCCAGGATCAATTCGAACATAGAAGACTATAAGAAGGAAGTGAGTAATAAGAAGGAAGCGAGTGATGCCGGACATACTCGAAGACCTTAGAGATAAAGAGTAAAATCTGACGTATGTAAACAAAATTAGTATTCGAGGGAAGCGTTACTCCGGTTTAATTAAAATTTAATAATTCTCACTATGTTTCCTCCGTAATTTGTTTCAGGAAGCATATTCCCATGTTAAATCGACAGGGATTAATTTAAATGCGCATAATTGAGAACAAGGAAAATATGCCTGGAGGGAGAGGTTGGAGGAAATATAAGGGTAATGCTTAAGAGATATGTACACGTTTCGTGTTCTCCGAGATAGAGTGCTTTTAATTTAATTATTTTAATACTTAAATTAAATAAATAAATAAATAAAAAATATTAAACTAATTCATAAGTAAGGGCAATGTTGCTTCGAAATTTACATTAATGACAAACTTTTCTTCAGCTTCTTATGCTCGTGTATATGTTTATCTCGCGTTCTAGAACCCCGAAAAAACCATGCCTCTCATATTCTATTGTTCAGTTTATCATCGACGCGCTGAGGCCATAACCTACCGCTTGTCGCACCGTATTTGGTTGGCATTTCTTCTTATTTTCACGTTTCGATCTTCTGGAAGTTTGCTCTCTTTAATTTAATATGGCTGTGATGAGATTGACGATGACAAATGGCGAGAATTGCTTTTTATTATTATTTTAGAACTTCGCAGAAATATGTGGTTCATGTATGACGGGGAACCCCCGCATTTCACTTTGACCTTTCAGATTTACTTATACTTATGAAACTTTCATAAGAGTTCAAAAAGTGTAGTAGTACTCTAGTTTTTATTAAAAAAAAAAAACGAAAATCAATCTGTAGGGCAATAAAGCTTCTGGTACATAATGTAAGACGTGATATAAAAAATTGGATAACTCTCCATGCCAGATTTTTCTCTTCCTTATAGAAGAGTTAAGTGCAAGCGTATGTGGTAAAATTCCTTCGGGAATTCTTCGGAATGTGTCTCGTTTTCAAAATTTTTGACAACAATTTTTTTTTAAGAGATTTAAATTGATGAGCTGATCAACTCCATTTTTTATGTAAACTTTCAGGGATGAAGGGTTTTTCAAGGTTTTAAAAAAAACACCGTCTATCATCCTATATTATATTTGAAATATTGAGGAACGATCAGTTTATGAGGATTTTCTGAATAAAATATTACGCTCCTGTTCAAATAGAGTGGTCTTCATAAAATACTTCATGCTTGTAATATTTTCAAGCTGACCGGGAACAGGAGAGTGGAATTCTCCCTTTCGAATTTTCCTTAGAATTGGATTTTAGAGACGTTATTATATTATAGCGTAATATGACGGATGGAAATAGAGAGAAAGGTTCTGAAATGATCAAATATTACAAGTTAGAAGGTGCAGCTTTGAAGTAATTTGTTCCCTATGGACGTATTTATTTAGTGTCATTATTTATTTATATTAACAACAATATACCTATTGGTGTAGCTTTTGCCGGTTCAAGCTTTTTAAAATTGGGAATTTTTCAGCGAATCCTGAAGTGGAATATGAGAAGAATCCTCTTAGTGCCACTGTAATAGTTCCCGGAAAGTTAGAAGATTGGCTTGAGGACCAGGAAACTTTCACAATACAATTTTTAATACTGAATCAATCAAATAAGAATGTTTGATTGATTCAGTATTCAGGCAGTAATCCGGGCAGTAACTATTACAATATTGCCAAGACAAAAATATGAAATTGAATTTAATACTACTCCTTATGATCCTGTAAGTTCGCCTATAAAGTATAAACAGCCGCGATTGTCGCAAATCGTTGATTGCTGAATCATGCAGGATTTAATAATACAGAGAGGGTGTTTATTACTCGGTAAAAAAGGTGAAAAATAACATTATTATTTCCACATCTAAATTATTATTTGAAGTAGTTCAATTATTTTATTTGCACTATTTCCACATTAGTTTCACTATTTCTACATTATATCCACTGTTTATACTTATTAATCCACTATTTCCACATCATTTCCACTATTTCTACTATTTCCACGTCATTTCCACTATTTCTACATATTTCCACTTATTTCCACCATAGCGTACAATTATTTCCATTTTATTTCCACTATTTTCACCTTATTTCCACTGTTTCCATTTATTTCCACATCATTTACACTATTTCCACATCATTTACACTATTTCCACATAATTTCCACCATTTTTACATGCCTACTTTTAGTTCTGTTATTTTCGCACTATTTTCACTTTATTTTCACTATTTCACCATCGTTTCCACTATTTCTACACAATCTCCCCTATTTCCATATTATTTCTATTATTTCCACATCATTTCCACTATTTCGCCATTATATCTACTTTACCACTTATTTTCAGTTATTTCCACACTATTTCTTGGTATACTTCCACCAGTGAACACCTTCCGAAGGAGTCTTAGATGAAAAAGTGTCCAATTATTTCCCCATACTAAACTACAGGGTGTCCCGTATCGTTATGTTCAAAATTCTTGAGCATAATTATAGTAGGCTTAATTTTGAGCCCAAAAAACCCAAAAGTGACAGGTCTATCTTTATTCGTTACGAAGTTACAGGCCTAAGAAAATTATGACTAGTAAATAACAAGATTCAACTTTGTAAGCCACAAAAATTGCCACACATGAGTAAACGTCACCGAAATAAACATTAGTAGAGAGTAGAGGTTCCCCTGCTCATACGAAATGGCATTAGGATTCAAATAGATGCGGCACCAGCAAATTTCGGAATTGGTGTTTGTAACTAAATACCAGAGAGAAATTATTATTTGATCGTATTCAGCAAGCTGGTCAAGAGATAGGCACGCGAAAAAAGACGAGAAAACTGTTACTTTTGCAATAAGCCTCCGAGCACAAGCTTGTATTCAGCAAGGAATAGGACATTTTTAACACATGATAAACTAAAGATTTGGTCATTAAAATAAGTTTTATGTGGTTTTCAAAGTTAAATCTGTGGTATTTACTAGACATTATTTTATTAGGCCTCTAACTTCGTAACGAATGCAGATAGACCTGCCACTTTTGGGTTTTTTTAGGCTTAGAAATAAGCCTACTATATGCTCACAAAATTTGAACATAACGATACGGGACACCCTGTATAGAGATACACTATTTCCACATTCCACATTTCTATTGGCGCCACATTATTTTAACTATTTTCACTATTACCACTTTATTTCCCCTATTTTTATATTATTTCCACTATTTGCATGGTATTTCCACATTATTTCCACTATTTCCACATTATATCCATTATTTTAAGTTATTCCCATTTATTTTCACACTATTATAAGTTGTTTCCACCACAATGTACAGGGTGGGCCAATTTGGATGTTTCTATAGGAGATCTCGGTAACTATAAGAGCTATGGAAAAATGAATGGCGCATTCTCGATCGCTTTTTTTGAGAGGAATTCAATGGTGAAAACCGGAACTCGCTATCTTCTTTTGTTTTCGAGCTATAATGAAAAATACGATTTTTCACGATATCGATAAATGTCGATATCTTTCTTGGTTTTCAAGTTAGAGAAAAGATATTTGCACATTCTTGAGACACTCTTTTGAGTAGAATGGAATGGCCTCAACGGATTTTGAATATCTTTTTTCATTTTTCGGTTATAACATAAAGTTGTATTTTTTTAAATGGAAGTCATAGTGGGCCATGAACTAATTAAATAGAGTTTTTTTTTTCTCTTTGCAACGATATATAACATGTGTGTTAAAAATTTATGAAAAGTTACATTTTTCAAAATAAATTGAATTTATCTAGCTACCTGAGATTTTTTATTTTTATTTTGACTAGTCACCTAAGTGGGCGTGAATGTCATTTAGAATAGTATATGCAGACGCCTGTCAAAGTCAGTTCTCTTACATTTTTGAGTTAGAAAGTGACTGTTCCGCTTTGAAAAAAGTAAAATTTGGCTGTTGACCAATGAAACTTTTTATATGGTATGTTTGATTGCTTTATGCAAAATAGTAACAATTCTGTTATTTATATCATCTGATATATAGAAAGAGAGACAAATCAACAAATTAATGTCAACAAATAAATATAACAATAAAAATTACAGCAAAAAACAATTAACTATTCAAATCTAAACCTAATCCTGATCAAAGTAAGTGTTCGAACTGATATCCATTATTATTAACACAGAGATCACACCTCTTCGTAACAGCTTGAACCGCGTTATAAATATGGACATTTGAAATGGAGTTCACACATTCTATAAAATTTTGCCTTAGTTCGTCGATATCGTTGCTGGCTCTCTTATATAAAGTGTTTTTCACAAATCCCCAAAAGAAGAAATCCATAGGTGTAAGGTCAGGTGACCGTGGTGGCCACCTCACTGGTCCTTGACTACCAATCCAATTATCCCCAAAATTTGTATTTAACAAGTCCGAAACCCTTCTCGTTTTGTGTGGTGGCGCACCGTCCTGTTGGAAGAATAAATCTCTTCTCTCAGCCAAGGGTAAATTGTCCAAGAATTCTTCGATTATATGTTGGTTAAGAATTTCATAGTACCGGTCCCCATTTAAATTTTCTTGGTAGATGTGATAGACCAATATACGATTGCCAAGGAGGGCACACCAGACACTAAAACCAAAGCGTCCCTGATATTGAACATCGACGGTGCGGTGGGGGTTGACGTCAGACCAGGAGTGTTCGTTATGCCTATTAAAAATTCCGGCGCTGGTGATGTAGGCTTCATCAGTCCAAATCATTTTCGTTAAGAACAATGGATCTGCTTGAAGTTTTTCACGATACCAATTGCAAAAGTCCAATCGTCGCTGAGGATCGGTTGGCTGTAGGTGGTGCTGTTTCCTTATTGTGTAAGGCTTGAATTTGTTCTTCTTCAGAACACGTAGAGCTCGCCGACTCTGCTTCAATTTGGCGACTTGAAATAGAAGGATTGGCAACTACGGCTCCAATTACATTAATGGCAGTTTCTTCGGCATCACCAATAAGATAGTTTTTCGGCCTAGGCTTCTTGAATGACCCGTGATTGATAATATTTGCCTTCAACCTCTCAAAAATAGATTTGTGGGGCTGTCTCCTCTCTGGATAACGATTGAAGTATGTTTCGGATGCAATATCAGAATTGCTGTTACTTTGAATAAAGCATTCTAACATATCATACTTTTCGTAGTTTTCATAAACCAAATTTGCCATTTTGCAAGTGAAACGAGCACTTTCTAACTCAAAAACTGCGTAAACTGGCTTTGACAGTCGTTGTCGCATAATTTTCTAAATGACATTCACGCCCACTTAGGTGACTAGTCAAAATAAAAATAAAAAATCTCAGGTAGCTAGTTAAATTCAATTTATTTTGAAAAATGTAACTTTTCATAAATTTTTAACACACGTGTTGTATATCGTTGCAAAGAGAAAAAAATACTCTATTTAATTAGTTCATGGCCCACTAGACTTCCATTTAAAAAAAATACAACTTTATGGTATAACCGGAAAATGAAAAAAGATACTCAAAATCTGTTGAAACCATTCTATTTTACTCAAAAAAGTGCCTCAAGAATGTGCAAATATCTTTTCTCTAGCTTGAAAACCAAGAAAGATATCGACATTTATCGATATCGTGAAAAATCGTATTTTTCATTATAGCTCGAAAACAAAAGAAGATAGCGAGTTCCGGTTTTCACCATTGAGTTCCTCTCAAAAAAAGCGATCGAGAATGCGCCATTCATTTTTCCATAGCTCTTATAGTTACCGAGATCTCCTATAGAAACATCCAAATTGGCCCACCCTGTACAATAATTATTTCCACTAGTGGTATCCGCGTGATATGATATGACAAACTGATGAGTCTTAATAACGGCGAAACAGAGCTGTCTTTGTCTCCATCTCCTTGATATGAATGTGTCGATCGGGAGATGAAAGATTGTTGCGATATTGCGAACAATATTACCAATTTGCTAATAATATTAATAATTAATATTAATAATTACCTAACTAAAAAAATCGTCAATATCAGCAGTGCATTCAAAATCTTGAACGGTCATTTAAGATAACTTTTTTTACCAGTTGTAGTCTCTTTAGGATATGAGAGTATCTTTACTCCAGACCGGCAATTTCAGGCTGTACACCATGTTACAGGGTTGAATGGTTTCAATTTTAGACAACAGAAACAGCCACTGCTGGACCGCAATCACTTGAAGTTACATTGTTATTGGAATTATCTCGGGAATTATACGTGGCCATAGATTTTAATCAGTTTCAATCTGATATTTATCCAAGTTCAGGCCCTTGTTGGCTGAAGCTTAGGTTTAGGGAACGGCGATTGCGAGGGCGATTGACTTTAAGGGCATTTCGGAGCACTTGTTTGAGTTTCAGTACTTTCATATTTTTAATTAACGGTAAAGTAAACAAACAGTGACGTTTGGTATTTACTTTTGTCTTTATTAAAAGTCAAACCAATCTATCCTCTGGGTATTAAATATGATGTATTTCTGTTGAATATAGAGGCTATTTCAGACCTCGCCGTTCTTGGGCATTGCTGTAAAAAATAGAAACCATAAACCACGCACCTATGAGCCCTGCGATGATGGACATTCTAAATTAACAATATACTTAGCACAGATTATTCACATTTAATCCGCGTATGAAAGGTCTGGAGTAGATTTTTTTTTTGTTCACATAACGTATTTTGATTAGATGTTCTTCCTTATCATTTTTTAATTGCATTTTTTATATAATCATTGAAATATTTGTAAAATATTCGGAAATATTTGGAAGTATTTGGAAAAATATTTCCAAGTCTTTCCGAATACTTGCAAGTATTGTCAAACATTACAACAATTGAAAATATTCCCAAGTATTTCTAAAGATTTTCAAGTATTTCCCAATACATCCAAATATTTCCTAATGTTTACAAATATTGCCAAATATTTCCAAATTAAAAAAAATATTTCCAGGTATTTTCAAACATTTTTAAATATTTTCCACGTTGCGAAAATATTTCCAATATTTGCCGAAAATTTGGAAATATGTACAAGTATTGTCAAATATTTCCAAACATTTCCAAAGTATTCCAAAATATTTCCGAATATTCTCAAATATTTTCAAATGTTTCCGAATACTTGCAAGTATTGTCAAGCATTACGAAAATATTTCCAATATTTGCCAATAATTGAAAATATTCCGAAGTATTTCTAAAGATTTCCAAGTATTTCCCAATACGTCCAAATATTTCCTAATATTTACAAATATTGCCGAATATTTCCAAATTTTTACAAATATTTCCAGGTAGAATTTTCAAATATTGTTATTTAATATTTCCAAACGTTGCGAAAATATATTTCCAATATTTGCCAAAAATTTGGAAATATGTACAAGTATTGTCAAATATTTCCAAACATTTCCAAGTATTGCAAAATAATTCCGAATATAAATGTTTCCAAATATTTGCAAGTATTGTCAAGAATTACGAAAGTATTTCCAACAATTGCTAATATAATATGTAATTGAAAATATTACCAAGTATTTTAAAAGATTCTCAAGTATTTCCCAATACGTCCAAATATTTCCTAATATTTACAAATATTGCCAAATATATCAACAATTTTACAAATATTTCCAGGTATTTTCGAACATTGTTAAGTATTTCCAAACGTTGCAAATATATATTTGCAATATTTTCCAAATATTTTCGAATATTCGACAATATTTCCACATATTTCCAAATATTGCCAGCAATTCTCGAATATTTCCATATATTCCCCAATATTTCCAAATGTTTGCAAGTATTGCCAAGCATTACGATACAAAACAATTTGCAAAGTATTTCCAAAGATTTCCAAGTATTCTCAAATATTTCCCAACATTTCCAAATATTTAGAAATGTACGCAAATATTCCAAAGATTTCCAAATATTGAAATATATAATTGCAATTGCCAAAATATAATTGCCAATAATTGAAAATATTCCCAAGTATTTCCAAAGATTTCCAAGTAGGTATTTCCCAATATGTCCAAATATTTTTTAATATTTACAAGTATTGCCAAATATTTTCAAATTTTAACGAATATTTCAAGATATTTTCAAATATTGTTATTAAATATTTCCAAACGTTGAGAAACTATTGCCAATATTTGCGAAATATTTGCAAATATGGACAAGTATTGTCAAATATTTACAAATATAGTGAAATATTTCCAATTATTATTCCCCCAATTAAATAAAAATATTTCCAATATTTACCAAATATTTGCAAATATTGCCAAATATTTCCAGATATTTCGAAATGTTACCAAATATTTCCAAGTATTGCCAAGCATTATGAAAATATTTCCAATAATTGCCAAATATTTTAAAATATGGATGGACAAGTATTGTCAAACGTTTCCAAACATTTCCAATTATTGCCAAATGTTTTCGAATATTCCACAATATTGCCAAATATTTCCAGACAATTCCAAATATTTTCAAATAAGTATTGCTAATAATAAGTAACTGAAAATATTTCCATGTCATTCCAAATATTTGAAATTTCCATTGGAATGGATTTCCACAACTAATCAACGACGAAAAAAAGTAACGACGAATGAGTGCGCGCGTCGGTTTGTTGAAAGTGTATCGCTAAGTTCATGTACCTGTACAGCTTGACAAGAATATCTTGGCGGTTGTTAAAGGAGAGAGAGGTCCTAGAACGAGACAGAAAATCACCCTACCACCTTATCTGTTTTAGTACATCTCACTCATTTAAATAATTACGTAATTATTTAGGAAATTATCGTTTGTGAATACGGGCATCTACAGTGTGACCCATTTGTTCTTGAAACACCCTGTAGAATCTTAATTTATGGTGCGATTTTAAAGAAATTTCTTTTAAATCATAGAGCTTAATAACCTATATTTTGGGAGCAAAAAGCGTCTTATTCCTACAAAATCCAAGGCCTACTAGATCAGTGTTTACTTGTAAAATCTCAAACATTCATATTAGCGATTTTTTTAGAAAAAAACTGTGCACGCTACTGGATTCACCAGCCCTCAAAACGGTACTGTACTAAATTTTATTGGAAATGTCAGAGTAATAAGGATCTTGCAGTTATTTTAGAAATTCATAATAGAACTCCGAATTTTCATTAATTTATTCGAAAAGGTCAAGAGAGACAAAATAGATATTGTACGTCTAGTTGGTGATAATGTAGGTACTTTAATTTTTTAATTATATTTTTTTATTTATTTATTTATTTATTATTTTTTTTTTTAATTTTTTTTTTACTTTTTTTTTTACTTTTTTTAATTTTAATTTTTACTTATGATAGCTTTTGACCTTTTTCAAATTAATTTATGAAAATTCAGAGTATTATTATGAATTTCTAAAATAACTACAAGATCATTTTTACTCTCGATATTTTCAATAAAATTTAGAACAGTACCGTTTTGAGGGCCGGTGAATCCCTTGGCGTGCCCAGTTTTTTTCTAAAAAAATCGCTAATATGTATTTTTGAGATTTTACAAGTAAACACTGATCTAGTAGGCCCTGGATTTTGTAGGAATGAGACGCTTTTTGCTCCCAAAATATAGTTTATCAAGCTCTATGATTTAAAAGAAATTTCTTTAAAATCGCACCATAAATTAAGATTCTACAGGGTGTTTCAAGAACAAATGGGTCACACTGTATGTAATAAATTTTGTAAAATGTTGATACTTGACATTTAAATTTTATTATGAACTACTAGAAGCTAATTTGGCTGCGTTCAATTAATATGAAAAAATGAAAATCTAAAATAAACACGGGAGTTTTAGTTAGAATTATTTAATTATTACTATCATCATAAAATATATTTAATTATCACTATCACTATCACTATCAGAATAGTTCTCTTCGTCACTATCATTATATCTTCATCGTCGTTAATGCCTTCCCAGTTGAATAATTAGATCCCCCACTATAATATACATAGCTCCTTCTCTGGCCATTAACTCGTTCTCAATTTTTTTGTTGGTTGAATGGTCACACTTGGCATACCACTGCTCAGCCGTATAACCACAAAAAAACTCGTCACATAAATTCTGTACAATTTCAAAATTTTGGGCGATATTTCTGTCTGCCACATAGTGCTTCATATCCGCCCAAACCAACTCGATAGGATTGAGATCTGGGTGGTAAGGAGGCAGTCGCAAAACATCATGTCTTCTCATAATTTCATCAATTTCGTAGGTTTTGAAATTCGGCTTATTCGATTTGATGGGGTCATACAATTCTAGTTTATGGAAATCCGTATTAAATGGTATTTGCTTTTGTTGTAACCAAACCACTGCTGGATATCTGATTTTCTTGAAGCAGAGTTAGGTGGTTTATCTAACTGCACATTATGATATGGCGCGTTGTCAATCACAAGTACGCTGTGAGGCGGTAAATTTGGAATAAGCTTGGTCTCCATCCATTTTTTGTAGTTGGAATAATTCATATCGTCGTGATAGTCTCCACTCTTCGTCTTCAACTTAAATCGCACGTAAGCATTAGGAATAAAACCAGTTTCTCCACCCGCGTGAATGATTACCATCCGTTGTCCTTTCGAGGCGGGTTGCGACAAAACTTCTCCACTGGCGTCGCTCCACGCTTTTTGATGAGCATGAGAAGAATAAGAATATACGTTTCATCTATGTACACTATATTTCTACCTTCGGCTCTATAATTTCTCATCCTTCTAAGAAACTTAAGACGCAAATATCGCACTTCTTGCTTTTCCATAAAAATTTTTCTATTAGTTCTTGTTTTTCTCCACCGAAAGCCCAGTTTATGGATAACCTTTCTGACACTTTTCCTTGATCCATTTTCTTGTTATCTTTTGTAAATTTTGCAGTCATCCTCTTGAGCGTTGGAGTAATTTTTTCGGTTGTATGAAAATTGTGTATAATTCGACGCAGTAAACATTGATCAAAGTCATCCAAGTTGGTTTTTGTTGCTAATTTAGTTCTTTTTGTTTACCAGGAGAAGTAAATTTATCCGTTTGGCCATCGATGATTCTGCTTGTTTCCACCACTATCCTTTGAACAGTCCGTTCACTAATGCCTTTCGCAGCAGCAACCCGTTTTTGAACTTGATTATAATTGGTAAAATAGGACCAAGTATTTTTAGATTCACCAAGAAAATATTTATAAACGTTATTAATAATTTCACGGCTTTGACCGGAAAGGGTTTTATTAGCAACTTAGCTTTTAAAATTTGCCATTTCAAAAGCTTGCACTACGTTTGCAATAATTAACTGTCACAAACATAATAAAATATAAACGTCAAAAATCAATGTCAAAACATTGGGTACGTTCACCTGACGTCAACCGTTGAGTTGTTGAGGTAGCGCTTGCGTTCAGACATACCGCTCACTTACAACCGTTGTCCAACTGTTGAGTATTTTTGTGAGCGTAAATATTTCACGCTCAGCACAGTCAACGTGTATGTTGCGGACATGCGCCAAGTGGGAAGTAAAAGTTGCAAGTAAGAATGCTCCTGATACAATCAGCGACAAATAAATGCTAATAATTACTTCTATGAACTTGAATCGTATCCAGAAACATGTCACATATCTCTCGATGTCAACAATGTGTTCAGACTATTTCCAACATGTTGAAACAACTTACACTCAACCGTTTTGCGCTGCTATTCAACAGTTGACGTCAGGTGAACGTACACATTGTTCAAAATTTATTATACATCAAAATTTATTACATGGAATGTACTAAAACAGATAAGGTGGTGGGGTGATTTTCTGTCTCGTTCTAGGACCTCTCTCTCCTTTAACAACCGCCAAGATATTCTTGTCGAGCAGTACCTATATACGTGCAAAGTCTTTGAATATGAAAGTTTTTTGGTACGCCTTTCTTTCCCTCTCTTTTACGCCGTGTCTCTTTTATTAAGAATGAGAGATAAGAAAGTGGTTCAATTTGTAATTTATTTCATTTCTATGATTAGAGAGCGGATAATATCAGCTTTCTCTATTTTCTTTTAGACAATTAAAATTTTAAATTTAGACAATATTGTTCTAGAATTCTGACAATTTTTTGTCGAGGTGGGCAACATGTCGATATTAAACCATTCTAAACAGAAAATAATGCAACGGGTAAGTTTAAAAATAGATTAACTATTCAAAATAACATTAATTCAACTTTTGCTCGAAGTTTTGTCTCTTTCCTACACTTTTCTTCATCATTCTGAACTTTCAGGTCGAGATACCCTCTCGGATGTTATCATTTTCCTGACATAAAAATGCAAAGACTTTTTCTGTCCCTTTCAAACTTTATTTATTCTATAAACAATTCCGTTAATAAAACCTCCCGCCATGAAGTAGTATGAATACTTTCAAACTAACATCGTTCCTGAATACATATAATTATGAAGTTCTGTAAAGTCCCTAACTTCTTCCCTGAAAATCAATGTCCTATTATTAACACTTTATATTAAACATTTATAATTTCCTCGTCAAACTGAGAAAACTGTGATACCTACATAAAGTTCGATACACATTTCCCGTGTGGGGAAGATAATTTAATTTCGGCGAGGCATCCTGAAACTAAATCCTGAGAATAAATTACGTTAACATTTCGATCGGTACATGCTGGATGGAAGTTCTTCGGAATTATTCTTTCGGTGCCTGTTTTTGTGACCATGGAAATCGAAAATTCGAGTTTGCAGTTCCTCTTAAGCTGACATGTATGGGATTATTATGGGACTAATTTTTTTTTTAAGGATAAAATAATGATTTTGAGAGATTACTTTCTAGAATAATTGACGGGACTTAATCCTGGTCACATTGAAAAGTTGATAGAAAATCAATTGTCTCCACTCACTTTTATCTTGAATTTGTTTTAATACAATGGCTACGTATATTTTATGAAGCTTGCGCTGCGCATGTTTGTTCAAGAAAATTAGACCTGTGCTGGACGTCACTGCATCACCAGTATTTAATTTTTTTTTTATATTATCGGTTACGAAATTACAGGTATTCAAATTCTTCCTATTCCTCGAATTTAATAAAATTTGCCACCTTAATCTGGGTATAAACCTAAACACCATTTTTCTTTCCATCGAATGCATGGTTGTCAATTTCTTCACAAAACTGGTCATTCTCTTCTTATGTAAAGCCATGCTGGAGAAAAAAAATCCTTAATCCACAATGAATGCTGGGGCACTATCATTGTCTCTCAATTCGGGTTCATCCTGTATAAATTTCTGCAAAGCAAATATTTATGTGTAATGCACGCAGATGTGTAATTTTTTTGGTAATTTAGTTTCATGTTATTTATTTTGGGGCGGATTTCACACTGCACGTAAATAAAATGTAATCTAGATCCAGAAAGCCGTCCTTATTGTTTGCTCAAGTTTGGATTCTGCAGCGCCTCCGTGGGAGACGTCCCACGCTTACTGGTTAAATACAACCAATAAACCGAGTTTATGCATTAGATATAAAATAACTGACTGGCCCTTCGGAGAATACAAGGGTTCCCCGTTCCCGTTATTATTTATAACCAATTCACCGAACATACTTCATGAAAATTAAATTCATCCGCCTCTCGAATGCCGCCCCGCGACGGGAAGATTTATTTCAGGACCATCAGGGTGTTTGTTGGACTCTAGGGGATGTTTATCTGTCCTCGTCAGCTGAATCTTACTTCTTACATTAATTGTGGTGGAATATATCTGTCTTTTATACTTTGGGGTATCATCGATCCTATTTCCGAGAGGGTATGTATCTACATCTTCATACGACAAGGCCTTCAGTACGATCCTGGAAGATTTATACGATTTCTCTCTATCGACCACTTTAAATAATTTTTTACTAGGCTGCCAGAAGTGGACAGCGAGTCATTGAGGAGTACCAACATTTATAGTGGCTGCGCAGAAGACAGAACTATCAAGAAATTCAGTTTCGAGAGGAACTTCATCACGCACCTTCGAAGGAACGGGGGCAGGAGTGAATGGGCCGCGCACCAAGTACCCCCAAACCCTTGGGAACATCCCCAACCATACTTCCAAATAAACCTCGACAGAAACTACGAAAACAGAGAAATTGAATTATTGACGTAGAGTCAAGTAGCCATAAAGACGCCGAACTCTTCGATCATCAGCTCCCAAATGGCTTTGGAGTATCTGGAAAAAGTCAACGAATTAGGCAAGAAAAATAATATTCACCTCAAATGGATACCAAAAATCATACTGGAGTTGAGGAAAATGAAGATACCCACTCATTGGCAAGGAAAGGAGCATCAACATCTTTTTTTCTGCAGCTTCGAAGACACATTCTTCAAGAAAGAACTCCGAAAGGAAGAAGAAAACTGAGATAAATTAATTGGAGAAATCTCTCAGGTCTGAGACAAGCCAAAGAACTCCTCTGGAACTTCAATCAAAAGAGGTCGAAGATATTCCTCAACCTCAGTAATGAACACTGACAGGATTCCTGACGGAACACTTGAGGAAGGTTGGCATAGAAGAGAAAGGCGTCTGCAGATCTTCATTCTGCAGATTTTGCAGAAAAGGAGACGAGAGAAACCTGCTGCTGAACTGCGACGATTTATAACTCATAAGAAGAAACGCTGTGGGTCAACACCAGCTGGAGGCAGGTGTTCTACCCAACCTCGATCCTCTCAAGTCTCAAGTTTCTCAAGGAAACATATTGGGAGACGGTGCTTCATTCCATATCCATACCAGGGATTCCATACCACAGAAAGCATAGTAGATGGGACACTATGGGTCTCTTCGGTCGCAGTAACTAAATCAACCTCAATAATTGCAATAGAATACTATTACAAGTTCAAGTTGTAGCAAAAACTTTTTTTTTTTGCGAAATGCTGATATGAAATTGAGTAACTCTGCACTGCTTGCATGGGTTCATGCTTAAGTCATCAGGTTAAGTGTTTTGGGAGACAACTAGAGTACTCTGGTTAAAAGATTTAGACCCTCTTCGAAATTTTCGCAACTGAGACGAGAGAGGATTAGAAAAGAAGAGTCGAAGGTATTTTTGCCACCTCTACTTTAGCCCATGCCGCTTAGCCTGACTACGTTTGTGGTGGCAGTTCTCTGATGATATCAAACTATTTGCTGACTTATCTTGCTACCAATAAAAAAATTGCGGGCTGCATGTGGACGCCATCTTGAAAATGAAAGAATTAAATTACACGATTTCTGGAACGTATCTGGGTCCACAACACTGGGAACAACACCTTCAGGACTGAGGGTTGAGCTAGACTTGCAGAGGGGTCAATAGTATAAATCAACGACGCCGTAGGTCGGATCGACTAATCGCGCGCATATTACCAAAGCATAAAAAAATAACAGCGTGGTGCGGAAAGAACAAACAAAAGCCAAAAGAAGTCAAAAAAGTGCCAAAAAGGTGAAAATTTCATATTTATAAGAATTGATACAGTGTTTTTGAATCGATCGCCGACTTCTAAACACAGACTAATTAACGGGTCATTTTTACAACGTAAGATATGCAACTTGTACGACAGCAGTGGTCAGGGTAATTTTTTTGATAGAGAGACAATACATAAAAATTTAAAATATAAAAATGGAACGAAATGAGTCTCTAAGAAGACATAGATGATAGAAAAAAAGTGTAAAGAGTATACGTTTGACGCTTTTACATTTTTTTTAACTCAAAATTTAAGGATTTGGGACCGTTCCCGGACTTTTCCCCCACCCCGCATACACCACTGACTTTTTGGTTTTTCATTTCCTCACCAAGTGAAAAAAAACTCTATTTTTCACTTTTCATAAATTCTATTTTAAAACCCATTTTTCATTTTACATTTTTTCCTTCCATTGAATCCTGCCTTTCCGCAATCTTCCTTCCTGTTGTGTGTACAAGCACACCACTGTCAAAACACTTCGGATATCCGTTGGGTTGTAAACCACAACACCTGTACCTGGACCGAGAGTGAGAAAAGGGGATACAGGAGAGAAGTATATCCTGCAGACCAGCGGGAAGCAGTTCTTTTCCTGCCGTTGCAGGAGAAGTAGTTCATCTCCATCATTCGCAAGATTCGCTTCTCGTCCTTGACGAAAGTGTCTACATACGCGCTTTCCGCGTCGCTCGCATTGTTACATATAACGCATTTTTATCTACGCAATCCAGTTATCCAAGAAGAAGGCATCTTCGACTTACAACCGAAACAGTATGCTATGTTGTCACTTTAGGATTTATCGATCATGCCTTTAATCTATTACTGCAGCATTAACTCTGCGTTCAGGTTTCAGGTGGTCAGAATGGCAGCTATGGAATATCGAATCATGATATTCTTGAACTCAGCGTTTCTGAAAACAGCATGTTCATTCATTGTTGACTGCTTCCCATTGCTTTTATGAGCGGTCCTAACTTTAGGAACTTCGTCACGACTCACGAAAGTATTCTCGCTCCCATCTGCCCATAAAAAGTTTTTTTCTTCTGGCGCCTCCTGAATGCACCCCTGAATTGTTTCGCGATCAGCTTGGGCTGTCTAACATAAGTAGATATAGAAATCGCTTGAAGTACTTACATAATATTTTGACGTGATAGTACATAGTAAAGAATTATTTAAATTTAAATAAATATTCGGAATGTAATTATTTGGTTTTTGTGCCTTAACTCTCCCAAAATACTTTAACTTTAAAAAAGGATCGTTTAGCGTAAGTTTACTGTACCATGTTCCACCAGCACGCGCTCACATTATGAGAACTAATTATTCATAATTTACTGGAGAGTGTTTCAGTAAAGCAAAGTTAAAACTGCTCTAGTTTTGAAGTATCTGCTACTCTTCTCTTCGACACTTTTTTTTCTTGAGCTAATTACCATTTTAATTGGACTGTGCTTTTTAATTTTGCATTTATGAATTTAAAATTCGACAACAAACCGAATATTAAATGCTCTTATAACTTCGCATTGTTTCTTAGTTACGATGAAGTTGCGAAGAAAAAAAACGAAAAGGCACCGTGAAATTGAATTTGATAGGAAGTTGAATTTGATTTCAGAGCCGGATCTCACTACTCCCAGGATTCCTGAGAACTTGCTCCGTTTATTACATTCCCATTTATTTCGTCTGTTTCGCATCTTCAGATAGGTACCTAGACCGAATTTAAAACAGTTTCATTATTGTAAGTGATCAATTTTTTACTCAACTGCTTGTGATTTAGGAAACATTTCTTAGCTCTTATTATTTATACAACTTCTCATTCCAGATTTCCGAAGTCATGTCTGAAAATCGAATTTGGCTCAAATGAAAACACAAAAATGAGGTCAACGGTGAGTAATTTTATTATAATTATTCCTTATACAGTGCCACCAATATTATTATTAATCCACTCCAGTGGAATATCAAACTGAATATATTTGATGTCGGAGTATTTTCTCTTACATTAACATATAAATGACCCCTAATCAAGTCCAGTGAAGAGCCTTTGATTTTACCATCAGCACCTCTCGTGAGAACACGTATAACAGCGTTTTGAGTACTAATTCCTGTCCCGTAACTAACTTTTGGAAATTATTTCACCCTCTACTGAGTGAAGTTTGTAACTTTGCTGTAATACATGTCAGGTGGTGGTGGCGGTGGTGGTGTTAGTGCTAGTGCTAATGGTATATGTAAAGGATTGAACCTGGTTATTGGGGTTACGAGGATCGAGGAACAGGGTGTAAATGTAAAACAAGGTAAAAGTATGACGAACATATTTACACTTAACTAATTTCATTTCTGAGTGTAATTGTATGTTTGGTTACACGTCATAACACACCTGTGGTGATTACTTACTTAACAGTTCTGAAATAAACTTCGTTTATTGATTATTTGAATATTTATGCACGTTGCACAGCCTAAGCAATCCATCAGGATGGGAGTATATCGAAATTTATTTACAGGACACAATTCCTGCAAATTTTTTCAATTTTTATTATAAAAGGAGTCGACCTGAATCATTTCAGAGGGTAACGAGACTCAATTTTTGGTCATTTGAGGAGAGATCAAAAATTACTTTGACCTAACGGCTCTCACTCGTTTGCGCATGCGCAGTTCGCTCAGTTCGAACATGGAAGCTAATCATGTTGCATCAAAATTCATCTTTTGGCGCTTGGTTTCATTTTTGACGAATTTGCAAAATACGTGAATCTGGTTGGTATCTAGAGGCTTGAAAAATTCACATTTTGAAGTTGGACTCTGGCCGGTAATCGCTAGAAAACGAACAATTTGAACGATTTCTCCCTAAAGGTTGCTGTGGTCCTTGTGTTAGTTCCTGCGTTTGCAGCAGGTGTTGTCATGAAACATGTCAGTGAAAATTAAACATGAATTTGATCGACTCTTGGACATCATTTAAGAAAAAGAAGTAATTTTTGCCAATCATTTCTTAATCAATTTTATAAAGGAAGAACTTTGCAGAATATTCTTTACCAGAGGAACTTGGGTTATCTATCAGCAGTTAGGTGAATTTGCAAAATACGCGAATCTGGTTGGTGTGAGCTTGAAAAATTCACATTTTGAAGTTAAATGATTCCCCCATCCCCAAAAAAATGGGACTCTGACCGGTGATCTCTAGAAAAATAACGAAGTATTTGGACGATTTCTGCCCAAAGGCTGCTGTTGTCCTTTTCTTTGTTCCTGCGTTCGCAGGTGTTGTCATGAAGCATGTCAGTGAAAATTAAAAATAAATTTGATCGACTCTTGGACAGCATTTAAGAAAAAAAGGCACTTTTGCCAAAGGTTTCTTAATCAATTTTATAATGGAAAGGAAGAACCGAGGGAAGAACTTTGCAGAATATTCTTTAACAGAGAAACTTGGGTTATCTATGAGCGGTTAAGTGAATTTTCAAAATAGGCGAATCTGGTTGGTATAGGGCTTGAAAAATTGACATTTTCAAATTGAAGATTTCCTCATTCCCGAAAAATGGGTCGCTGGCCGGTGATCTCTAGAAAACGAATAATTTGAACGATTCCTGCCTAAAGGCTGCTGCTGTCATTTTTTTAGTTCCTGCGTTCGCAGGTGGTGTCATGAAACATGTCAGTGAAAATTAAACATAAATTTTTTCGACTCTTGGACAGCATTTAAGAAAAAGAAGGCACTTTTGCAAAAGGTTTCTTAATCAATTTTATAATGGAAAGGAAGAACTTTGCAGAATATTCTTTACCAGAAAAACTTGGGTTATCTCTGAGCGGTTAAGTGAATTTTTGCTTGAAAATCAAGTGAAGCTTGAAAAATTCACATTTTCAAGTTGAATCCTCTTCCCCCAAAAAAATGGGTCTCTGGCCGGTGATCTGTAGAAAACGAATAATTTCGACGATTTTTGCCTCAGTGCTTTGTTCCAACAATGGGCTTGATTCTGCAAAAAGTTGCCGCTATTATCCTTTTCTTAGTTCCTGCATTCGCAGGTGTTGTGGGGTTTTCGGACGTCATAACTCGTTCCTGGAGGTTGTGCAGGTTGCACAGTGACATCCCGTCCTTACGCACTACGTGACCGAAGAATTTAAACAGGCTGGATTGTTGGTGAATTAAGGAATTTAGTTCTCTTGAAATTGATGCGTTGGCGCGGTGCGCTGTTCAAGGTATCCTCAACATTCTTCGGTAACATGTCATCTCAAATGCCTCAATTGTCTTTCGGGATGCTGCATTTATGGTCCCGAATTCCGAACCATACTCTGCAATAGGAAACACCAGAGATTTCAGGGGTCTTGTTTTTGTTTCCTTGCGAAGTGGTGGTCTTTCCAAATTTTTACCAGTCTTCCCGACGACTCCTTTGCTATCCCAATTTCTTGCTCTGAGCCATTTCTATTTGTTATCTTTGTGCCCAGAAAAATTTTCTTATCTTTAACTTCTATGTCATTGATTTCTTGCAATGGTAGAGGGATCATTCCTGCTCGGTCCTTCAGTTCTCGAACGCCTCCCTTATTTACCATTCACCATAAATGTTGCAGAGTATGGGGGAGGTAATACATCCCTGCCTTACGCGTTTACCCACTTTAAAGTTTTCTGAGTATCCGTTACCTATGTTTATTTGGGCTAGGTTGTTGTCATATAGCTGTTCAATGAGATAGGTTAGATGGTTAGGAACCCCCATTTCTTTTAAAATGTACCACAGCTTATTCCAATGCACCGTATCAAAAAGCTTTGCTAAAATCTAGGAAAGCATAACATAGCTGAGGCATTATTATATTCAAAAAGCTTTTCAACCATTTCTCACATTTGAAATTTGTTCTCTTGTTCCTCGACCTGGCACGAAGCCTGCTTGTTCTGGGGGTATGTTGGGAAGGAGGTAACTTTGGAGCCTTTCTTGGATGATAGACAATTGTCAAATCACTCAAGCAAAGTATTACTGTACATCACCCGTTGTGGTAGACGAATCAATATCTCCTACAAATGAATGAACATCCCCATAGTGAAAGGGTTGAGGATATAAGGTGATGCGCAGGAACTCATTAAATTTAAAGAGAACCACGGAGATCTTATATTTCTATGTCGGAATATAAACAATTCAACTTAGCAACACCTGTTGCTACTTAACTTGGGAGACTATAGCTATAGAAGTCACTATAGAAGCATCTGCTGCTGTTATAGGAACTGTTAAAGAACTGTTGCATTTAATTATATTTTTTAAAGAAAGACGGAAGGCAAGTAAAGTGTTTTTTTTTTGGGTAGAGGTTTTCTGAGAAGGAGCATTGCTTTCATGCGACATTATTGAAATAATGATCCTGAAATTCATTTCATAGTTAAAACACTAACAATATCGATGGTTTGACCTGTAACCCTGAACGTTGGAATTGTCTCCTAGCTGCAGGTACGATTAACCTCTAATTATTTGTGTAATGATATGGGATATAATTTGCATAATTCATTAGCACAACAAGAATTAACATGGCAGCACATGTATAACCTCCCTCCAATTAGAGAATCACGTCGAACTAAACAGGCAGTACGAGGCAGCTGAATAATTAGTGGCTTTACACAAGACTGGCCTGCCCTTTATATATTGTGGATGTTATGGAAGGCTGTTCGTTCATCCATACGGCCCACATTTAGTCCGATGAATTATCCCTTCATCTGTACAGTAGGAGTATGTCCTAATTCTTAACGCCCGCTGCACTTCAATCAGACGAGAATTCCGCGATGCAGCATCAAAGTTAATGAACGAGTGACCAGCCAGATTTAGTTTTCTATTGTATCCTTCGTAAAAATAGAATTTTTTTTATAGAAGCGTACAATATATTTTTTTTCATATTGTCACAATGGGGCCGATTCAAGATGCCTCACGATGCTTTGGAGCGCAAGATATTTCAATTTCGGGAACATGTTTTGTGTTAGAATATGAGAAACTGGGTTACGGGTTAGTTAATAGGATATAGGATGGAGCGGGGTTTCTCCCAAGATCGACGTTATGAATTGGGGCAGTTTCAGTACGTTTCAGCAGCCTCGTAAATATTTCTGTTAAAACAATCCAAGTTGATGATAATAATACTAAATTATTACGGTCCGGGTGGTTTTGATAATAATACTAAATTATTACGGTCCGGGTGGTTTTGGTCCCTTTCTTTACACGCATGCCATATTACAGAAAAGAAAGATAATTTTTTGTATGAATATTACAGACTACCTCCATGAATATAACATTATGGCCAGAAATGTCTGCCAAACTCTATTATTCGATGCAGGGTGTTTTCCGTGATATGTTTTCGATTCTAATACGCGATTGCCCCTTTCCACATTTTTCTGTTTTGTCTATTTTTCCCGTGATTTTTTATTAAAAATAACCCAAGTCAAGTTAGCCACGGTTCGGCCAGCCACAGTCTCGGCCAGGAAGTTGAGCTTTGTTTAATGTCCAGCAAATTTTTTTTTGTTATTGGCGACTTAGATGGAAAATATTTGTTTTCTTGTCGATAATAATAAATATTGTTCTAACATTTCGGACATTTTTCGGCAAATTTTCAGCATAAGAGTTTGTTTTTTCAGTTTCTCAAGTCCGTGGCCGAAAGCGTGGCTGGCCATTTATGAATTTCAGCAAAAATGACATTTTTAGTTTATTAAGTTGTGGCCGAAAGCGAGGTTGGCCAATGTTAAAATTTCAGGCTTTTTTTGGCCAGATTTCTGTCATAATTTTTCTTCAATTTCTGAAGTTAGTGGCCGAAGACGTGGTTGACCATTAACATGAATTTTTTACTTTTTGAGCAAAATTGCAGCAAAAATTACATTTTTCAGTTTATTAAGTCGTGGTCGAAAGCGAAATTGGCCATTATTTTTTCGGCGAGATTTCCACCAGAATTTTTTTTTTCAGTTTCTTAAGTCCGTGGCCGAAAGCGTGGCTGGCCATTATAATGAATTTTTCGACTTTTTGAGCAAAATTACAACAAAAATAACATTTTTCAGTTTATTAAGTAGTGGCCGAAGTCGAGGTTGGCCATTATTTTAATATTTTTGGCTTCTTTCAGCAAGATTTCGGCCAGAATTTTATTTCAGTTTCTTGGGTCTGTGGCCGAAAGCGTGCGGCTGGCCATTTATGAATTTTTTGACTTTTTTGGGCAAAATTACAGCAAAAATTATTTTTTCAGTTTCATAAGTCGTGGCTGGCCATTATTATACATTGTTATACTTTTTTCAACAAAATTTCAGCTTAAATGATTTTTTTTAGATTATTACTCGGATTATTAAGTCCGTGGCTGGTCTTTATGATGAATTTTTGGACTCTTTCGAGCCAAATTATTGAAAAAAATATTTTTTTTTAGTTTATCAAGTCGTGGCCGAAAGCGTGGCTTGCCATTATTATAATATGTCGAGCCCTTTTCTGGAAATATTCAGAAAGAATTGTTTTTTCAGTTTATTATCAGTTCATGGCCAAAAACACGGCTGGTCATTATTATGATTTTGTGACCTCCTTTTTTGAGCAAAATTACATCAAAAATATTTTTTTCAGTTTAAATAAAGCGTGGCTGGCCTTAATTATGATTTTTTAGGCCAAATTCAGCAAACTAGATATTTTCAGTTTGTTAAGTTCGTGGCCGAAAGCATTATTATAAAATTTCGGACTTTTTCGAACACAATTTCAGCAAAAATGATTTTTTCCAATTTGTCCATAGCTGAAAGCGTAGATTTTTTTAAAAGAAAATTTCAGCAAAAATGATTTCTCAAAAGTGGAAGAAGGCTGGCTGTGGCGTTTCAATTAGGTACGAAGTTTTTTCCAGTTTACAATATTTTATAGCAAATGAAATATTTTTCAATAAAACCGTAAATAACGCAAAAAAAGCTGAAAATCATTCGAAGTCCCTCTCCCTGGCCGAAAGTGTGGTTGGCCGAAGCGTGGCTAACTTGACTTGGGTTTAAAAATACACTGTTGAAGACACTTCACTTTACGAAAATCATTCTATACCCTTGTAGAATGTTTGGAGGTCTTTTCGTTAAAAAAAGTTTCCTAAAGTCGCGTTACTTTTACAAAAGTGTCCCTTGAAAGTTTAAAGATACCCGTTCTTGTCCCCTCCATTTCAGGTCGCTGTTATCAATGTAGGGGACTGAAATTTTTGTAGTAGCTAGATGTCTGGAAGGAGTTGTCCGGTATTACATTTGAGAAATATCGGTCAAGCCGTTTCAAAATGGCGGCTATTTGAACTTTTGTAAAAGCCATGAGACAAAAATTACTGTGGGGACCAAATGTATGGGCCACCACACTTTAAACAAAAGAAAAGGGAAGTTTTGGGATGCCAGTTGACTTTTTAACTTTGAATAAGTTTTGAGTAAATCTACGAAAGTAATAGAATTCTCTTTAAACCTATGATAATTTCAAAATAAGAGTCCCTATTTTTAAAAACTTTGAATGCAGATAGTTCGAGACAAATAAATTGGGTACTGAAAGTGGGCACAAATTTACTTGAAATGTCTCATAGGATGTTGATTTCGCTTTTTTTACTCTAAAAGCTCTTTTAGGAAACTTTATTTACAGTTGGGAGATGCTGTAGTTCAATTTTTTAGATACCTTCCTCAATTAAGCTGTCCAAATGGAGGAACCTGGAGTTGTAATAGCAAACAGTTGTTTCTATTTTACGTGCTAGGAGGTGATTTTCACTGGTATTAACGTTAATTATTAAGAGCGTCCTTTGAAATTTAACGTGATGCGGTATTTGATATCGATTGGCCGCTACCGGAAAGTCTATAAGGTAATTAAAAATAGAATTTGCCGGAAACACTTTTCGGCAAATTAAAAAAATCGGCGATACGTTTTAATTTTAGGTTGCAATTTTTTAGCGTTTTGTTTAATTTTTAGTAATTTAGGTACTAATTACTAAAAATTGTGTCCTTTCCATCGACCCAACTCTGTGTTTCGACAAATATAACATTTTAGATTTCAGGCTATAGATTCAAAGGTTAACGAAATATTTTCCAAAACCAAGGACGTTTTCTAGGCTGCAATAAACTTCGAGAGCGGAAAAGTTACTATTTCTCATTTGACGCGTTGTTTCGGGAATTACCACGAGATTATGTAAAATATCACGGAGCTCTGCGGTCGGTTATCTGTGTTAGTTTGGTAGGCACGCGGAACGCCTTGATGTTTTGCATTTTATCAGTCGTTAGTTCCGCAGCATGTTCCGAATACGAAGCTTCTCGAACACAGGGATGAAGATCTGAATACATTGTCCTTTGAGAGCAGTCAAGGAGGTCCCTCCCGGAAGCATTCTTTGGTTCAATCGGGCCCAACCAAGGGGAGTATTTTAAAAGCTTTTCTCGTTCGCCGGAGTAATTGCTATGAGGAGTGCGTACGATTCCCTGCAGAAGTATTCTGAGCAAGCCGTCTAAGGAGGGATTTATTAAAAAATTATTGTTTTTGTTATCTAGAAATGATTAAATGATGACTGGTAATCATAATTATGATTCGTCCTGAATCCAAGAAAACATAATAATTGTGGCTAAAACAAACTGTGATTAGAATATCTTGAAGAAAATTGATCCACACTAATATTGTTATAGATACAACCATACAATGCTATGTATAGTTGTCCTTTTATGACGTCATGTGGTACAGCAGACTTGTGATTTGTACGTTAGCAGTTCCCTATTCTGGACCCCATTGTAAATTATAACTCTATTTTCCTTGAAAACAGTTCTTTTTTAAACTGAAATCGTAAAGAAATAACATAGCAGGTTAGTTCAAAATAATCGAGGAAACGATTATACATTTTCAATTTAAGCCCTTCGCCAATAAGGCAAGTTCGAATGCCGTCAGAAAATTTAGACGCTATTTTCGTTCTTCTTCTTTGAAGTTTATGGCCTTTAGCTTTAACAAGCTATTTAGCCAGCCATTTTCGTTAATAGTGACCATTTTCTATGGTAAAATCTGTAAATGGCGTCAAAACTCCAACGTTTTCTCGCACTCCTTTAGAATTTCTGTATGGTGCCAGGAAGACTGATAATTATGTAATAATGTTTAAATAAATACGTGAAGAAGTAGGTATTTTATTAATATTCTGATACCGGCCGTATAAAAGTAGGAACCAAGATGGAAACTCGGTTATAAAAGCGAATCCCTTTTCGTGGTGTTATTGTTGTTGTGTGATTTGTGATTTCCAGAGTTTACTGTGTGCATGGAATACCTTTTTCGGTCGACCGCCTGCGCTGTCTAAGCCGATTAAGTGCAGATTAAAGAGGATCAGGAACATGATTCAACATCGGAGGTAGGTAGGTATATCGGGAATCCAGATCCGGAACGTCTTTTCACCGTGAATCTTACTCAGACTGTCAGCATTCCGGGATTCCTTCCTCTCCAATATCGTGTAGATTCGAGTGTTCGTCTGCTCGAGTATCTCCAAATTGGAAGTAATTTGATATTATTTTTTGCAGCAAACTTTGAAACGACGTAACGTAAAATCATTAACGATTACATAGAGAGGTGGTTCATTGACATACAATGAATTGACAATAGCAGGACTTTATCAGTTGATAATTTATTAGTTTATTAGAAATTGGAACTCTTTGTTTATTTTATAAACTATGATCAAATTCGGCTGGATTTAGTATCTGCAGGGTGTTGAAAATGTTTAATGGGGGAAAATGGGTCCCCGTAATAATAGGTGAAGAGAATGGGGAGAGTCGAGTTACAATGACGCCTCACATAACATAACAGCGGCCAAAAAGACCCATAAAAAAGAAAGCCCATAAATACATAGTCATATTAGAAATTTATTTAGTGCGTAGGGTAAAAGCCGAGGTAAAAATCTCTAAGGCCTTTTTACTAAAAATATCGTATGTAATTTCACAGACCTTTGTTTCGGTCGGAAGAATGTAGAGGTGGCGCGCGCCGATGACGCCAAACTATTCGCAAATAGAACTCAGGCAATATGACGTAAACCTTTGCTGCTTGGCGGAATGGCGAAGACGCGAGGCTGGAGAGAGGAAGCCGGTCGACGACCAAGAGGAAGGCGACAGGCACGCAAAGAAGCAGGAAGGGTATTGCCTTTTGAAAGAAGTTACGAAGCACCTAGCGTTTTTCTTTGCGAATTAATAAACTTTACATATTGTCGTTCTCGCCTGAACTACGTTTCGGAATAAATTATCGACGCCATAGTTGTTTGTTGACGTAATTACCCAAGTTCCTAAAATATTTGTGACAAATAACCAACAATCCCCGTCAATTAATACTAGTGTTTCCCCGTTAATAATCACCAGATTATTACCAACTCTTTAAATCAATGCTATTATTTTGTGAATGCCGCCGTTGCTAGCAGATTAATTTTCAAGCCATTCGCTGTCTTCTCGTGTAATTGAGAAACAAATAATTACCGTTCAACTACAAGTTCACTTAATTCGTATCTATATGCAATAGCATCAGCCAACTGTAACTAAAGTTGTAGTTTTTCTGCCTTCCAAAGAACTTTTGCAAAAAGGGCGAAGTAAGCACCTTTGAAATTCACCGATTAAAAAAGCCTACCTCCAGTATCAAACTCCCAAGATTCATGAGTTGTGCTAATTAAAATGAACGAATTGAAATTGACGAAGTGACAATTTATTTTATGTATTTTTAAAAAATGCTTTTGTTTAAACTTGTAAAATCTGAGATAAGATCGAGCTGAATAAAGCCCCTAATAATTTTTACAGATAAATCGACATCCTGGAACAGAAACATGCCATAATCCCGTTAGAAAACCATTTTCTCAGCAGGACTGCCCTAGTGCCAAGTTTGATCAAATTTCTTACTTTTGCCGATTCTTTTGACCAGAGATGATGAGCGAGTCAGCTTCCTTTATTATTTTTTTCCTGGATTTATTAGTTGCAAGCCTTTCACGATATTATGATGATAAAATCTTGCAAGGAACGGGAAGAATTCATCCATCTCGTCCTGTTACTGTTTTTACTGTTTCGTTACTGATTTCGTTTACTCGTGTTGAAGATGATAACGATTTCTTGACTATAAGAAATTTGAATTCGGTTTCTGACGTCATAAGAGGTCGACGAAACATAATTTGCTTACTCGTCAAGAAATCGACGCAGATCCATCTGACCCGTCGAAACCACTCTCCTGATAAGATAACGACAATCAAAAACCATTCCCGCCGATCTCAGCCATTTTCCTACCTGTCGAGAAAAACTAAATAATATTTTCGTGAACGATAGCAAAAGTGGTGTAAGTCCACCTTAACCTGCTCCATCCGGCCATACTTACTCCAAGCTACCTGTCCGTGTGCGCCGATCCGGGTCCGGTGAAAGCTCCGATCCGACCCGACCGGAGCCTTGCCAATATTGATCTAGAGCGCGCACCGCAGGACCAGTCGCAGGATCGCGTCGGTCTCGGCCCCACCACACACGCTGCTCCTGAGGTCTCTTCTATCCTTCGTCGAGCTGCGAGCGTCGTTGATCTGTGAACGAGCGAGCGTCGGAATCGGGATGCCTTCGTGCTTTTAGCGGCCGGGCCGATTGCAGTGGGCTTGTGTGCACGGGAATCACTGGCACTGACTGGAGACACTGGGATTCACACGGGATAAAATTTAGGGGTTCGTTCGGCGGGAGTGATCGCCGTTTTTTGTGACGGCGTAGGACTTGTTGTTGAGCGCTAGAATTGTTGGGGTTGTGATCTTCCTATCGGTACGGTAATATGTTAATTGGTTAGGGTGTTGTTTGTTTGATTGATTGTTTATTTTTGTACGTTTGCATGTACGTGTGTACGTGTAGTTAATGTTAATATTATGAAAGAAGTACTTAATATGCTCGCTTTTAATGAAATAAAAGTGTCACCTATTAATAATAATAGATAAGGGGTGGATTTATATTTTTTATGTTTGGATTAATGTCGATTTAATTTAAGGTTGGGGTTGGTGGATAAAATTTCTTTGCTTCATATACCTAACAATCTTAATTTTTTTTAATATCTGACTAGGATAATATTCAGGATTTAGTTAGGTACTTCATCTATCATTTATATTATCGATAATCGTTTGCGTAATGGCACTAATAGTATATTATAAATTGAGGGCGAGAGGAATTTATGATTACTCTTGACCCTAAAGTTAATTTATACCACACGGCGAAAACCGGAATACAAAGTAGGAGCATTTTCTCCTCCTGAGTTTTTTTTGCATATAATCCTGGAGAAAAAAATATTTCTGACAGGATTTGGAGGTCCTTGAAATGAATTTTTCTTTCTTGAAATGGAAGAAAATTTTATTGTTCCCCTTAATAAATAAAATTATGTTGAGGGAATAATAATTGACGTCCAAGAAATGTCATATTAACGCCATTAACCCCAGTCCGGTTATGGCACATCTTTATTGCTAATTATGGCGGAATATTATTGATTTCTCTTCAACATCACCATAAAATTTTTGTTCCCTTGTATTTTTTTTTGCATAGTTTCTTCAACGTGTGCTTAGCAACTGTTGAGTTTACGGCCGTTCATTTCAAGACGTTGATATCCGCCCCAACGATGACCAATAGCGTCGAGGAAGTTCTTCTTAAACAACGACCTGTATTTATCAGAATGTTTAAAATTGAGAAATTCAGAAAATTAGGTATTGACAAGACAAAAAAAAGTTCTTAATTACATGCATGCATGGGATACTATATAAACTATTAGATAAGTATTTTTAAATGTCATACTAGCACAATGAAGAAAATTTACATTATAATTTATTTATTAACAATATTTACTGAAGAATGCGCAAAAACGAGTTTTATGGAGACGATTCCTGCAAAACCACTATTCCTTGCTTAATCCAAAATTGAAATTCTGCGGTTGACATTCACAGGTATATAATTTCGATGGTAATAATTTCTATTCGAAAGCTTATTTTCCGCATGCTCCTATACCATTACCAAATTACCGTATAATATACAGAGTGTCCCAGGACCCAGGATGCACCGAACTGTAGGTATTTTAAGTAAGATAACATTGAAAATTTATTTTTGAGCTTGGCAATTCCAGGAGGAAATGTTTGATTTTACCACCAAAACTCACACATGTGTCAATTCAAATTTTTGCGTTTTAAACCAACCTGTATATGAAATAGACGTGTCGACGTCAGCTAACGCCTTTTAAGGACGAGCAAAATTCTTATAAAGGGTGACTTTGGCGCCAAAAATCTAATTTTTGGTTCAATAAAAAAAGGATTAGTGGAAATAATTGGCGGAAATAACGAAAAATAGTGAAAATAATGTGGAAATAGTGAAAATAATGTGAAAATAGTGGCAATAAAATAAAATTATAAGTGGAAATAACTAGAAATAAATACAAATGACTGACATGTAAAGTGGTAATGGTGGAATGTATTCACCGAATATGGATGCGCCAGCGTTTGAAATGTGGCATAATCGGTAACGTGCGGCGTGACTCCTCTCCTGCACAGTCCCCTGGAAGAGGATTTCAAGAGGCCTGTGAAGTTGTACCCCCCCTTTCCCTCAAAAGCGAGTTTTTTTTTCATACCATTGTTTTTCCTCGGTTTGTCCATTGTATAGGTGGATGGATTGTCCCCCAAAATGCTTCTTTGTCCAGGCGTCGTTTAAAAAATGAAAGCAATACTTTTTTGACAATTTTTCGACCAACGCTTCGAAATTAAAAAGAAAGTTTGGACCACATAGGTACATGGATCGTTTGTCCATCGCTGGTCCACGTTTGTTCAGCGATTATTTCCATTTGCCCACCCTCACATTTTTTATTATTAATAATTTAATATAGTGGTAATTGTGAAGTGGGCACCCCCAAATGCAAATTTTACAATTTTTTCTCGCTCAATCATTTGTCCACGATAGGGCCATGATTGTCAATCAAAAACTTTTTTCCGCGTAACATTCAAAAGATGTGAGGAAAAACTTTTTTTGTGAAAAATTTCATTCAACAATCCCAAATGGCGAATAAAATTGCAAAACTACACGAAACGTTTTTCTACCAATTCTACATTTATCCATAGATTAGTTCCGTTTGTCAAGGTTCTATTGAATAGAGAAAAACACATCAGTTTCTACCAAAATCACTAATGCTTTATTTATTTTTGGACTATCGAAAGTTAAAAAACAAATTGCCACTGTTTTTTTCATTTTCTTGAAGAGTCTCCTTTCAGATTCCCCTACTTTGTTTTAGCTTAGACGATGTAGCTTTAGGACCAAAAAAAGATCCGGGTGGAGACAACCTCGGCAAGAACCCAAATGTCCTTGCATGATCCCGAAGGACCAAACGAAATGAGGTAAAGTTACTGAGCGTGATAGGGAAAATTGCATAAGTTGCGAGATGTTGCGAGACTATGTTAATATTAATGTATGTATGTAGGTTTGAATAATTATAAGAAAAGCCGTAATAAAAAGGGAGATATCTACCTATGTACGTAAATTATGTGCGATATGTAATTGTGATTGGCGAGGAAAGCAAAGTATAATGGTGAAATTATCAACGAAGACGTCTAGACTGGAGCTCGCATACGATTCATTCCATGGCTTCACCTATCTCTTTAAAATGGCTTTGAGACTTTAATAACAAAACTCTCATCAAACTCAAGAAAAAACTAATTTTCTTGACTTCCTATGTAAGGGGGATGAGATCCTGAAATTCTAGATCAAAAAGAAAGAAATTTAATAACGGTCCTTCAAGTAAAGCAGTATGAAGTGGATGTTCAAGTATGATACCATTATTGAATCGCTGGTCTGATAAATCGTAAAATAAATCGACCTAAAAGCTTTTTGAGAATCACAACGTAGGGTGTACCTATTCCATGGATATATGAATAGTATATTCTATATCGGGGGCGGAAAGAAGTTCATTTCGGCGAGTATGAAGTTATCGGGCCGAGCAGAGCTTAGCGGAGCGAGGGTCGATTGAATACGAGCTTAAATGGACTTCGGATCCGGCCGAGATATAGACGCTATTTTTTAGCGCATCGCGTTAGAACACTGAATATAAGACGTACTTAATTAATTCACTGTCAGTGTCATTTTCCTGTCTAGCGTTCATTTTGTTCCTTTATTGACGGAACCTCAGAAACTAGTAACCCCCGTTAATCGTTATAATTAGATAGGTACCTACCTATTATTATATTTCCAGCTCGTTTAGACTTCATTGAAATATGCGCGTATCGTTGTCTCGGTAGTTGTCAGCTGTGTGCTTGAATTTCGCTGCCGAGTTCTCACCTGCCGCGTTATCACTAATTGATAACAACTACAGTAAGTTGTTATGGTAACTTAAATCTGTCCGCCCAAGGGCCAGAAAAAACGTTCGTTGAGGGCTGGAATATTTTGTACGCTTGGAAGCGAGTCGCTATTGCATGTAGGGCTGCAATATGCGTCATTCCGCCGGCTATTAAGCTACTGAAAAATCGTTTTTCAGAGGCGATGCGCTAAAAAATACGTTTTTGATCATTTAACCAAAGAGATACAATGATAAAACCAAACAGAAAAGCGAAAAGACTCAAGAAAAAGGTAAAACGAAAAGCGAAAAGCCTGAAAATTAAAACTTAATTAGAAGAACTTAATTAAACATACGAGGCCTTATTCCTTAGTCCTTACCAATTAACGAATATTAATTGGGATGTCTAGAATTTACATGGACGCCATCGCTGGAAATATTTTACACCCCTCTGTCTTTTACATATGATCTCTTCAACGGAATACTGCTTTCTGCTAAGGGAAACGCTAACATAATAATTGCTACCGAACAACAAAGAACTAGATCGACATACCTGTTGTTATCTTTTACCACATCACAAACGATTGAAAAATGGATTAACTAGCACATACGAATTTACACGGTCTGCGTTTTAACTACGACTTCTCGCAAAAAAAGAAATATTTCCGATCGATAATTAGAAAAAATTGACTATCAAAGTCCATCTGACTTGATCTTTCTAGCTTACTCGTTCATCCTTGAGGTACGTTCACTTAAGACTGATGTTACAACCCCTGAACAGGGTTGCCTAATAATATTCCTTTATCATACAAGAGGGAATTTATAGAAATAAATCGATATTAGAGGAAAAACTAATAAAAGGGAAAGCTCACGCTACAAAATTGAAAAAATATAAGTACCTACATTCGTCGTCGAAACTTCAGAAGGGTTTTTGCACAATTTTTTCAACAACACTTTCAGAATACACCTACACTTACGCGTGAAGTGGGAAGTTGAACTTTGATTGAAACTTATTTTTCGCCTCAGAGGTTACATAAATATTTCACATAATTATTTAAATTTAAATAAATAAAAAAAAGTTTTTCTACATAAAATATACATTTCATTTGAAAACAAGTTAGCGATAAAAGCTGACTTTTTGTAATATGCAAAAACGATATTTAATTACTAATCAAAACATTTCCAGCTCGCCGGTTCAAGTAAGTTTCCCCTAACATATAAACCGAGAGTCTCGACTGAACAATTTTCTGCCCCCGAATTAGCTCTGGTTAACCCAGGCTTGTTGCAATATTCAGGAATTGTTTTCAGAGTTACCTTGAGGCTTTCGCGTATGTATAGGGCCGACCGTGTTTACATACCTACCTGCCGAACTGCTGAATAAGACATGGCTGATCAATTCGGGAGAACTCACAGGAGCTTTTTTTAGACCATCGGTCAATAAAACTATGAAACAGTGTGCTGTGCTGTAATATTTACGTCAGAATTTACATTACTTTCGCCCGGTCTAATTTACTTATCTAATTCAGAAACGGTTTTAGAAATTATAAAGGTTTTATTGCTGGCGGGAAGTCGTAAAAGTCGAGCTTTTAAAATGACTGAGTAGTATTATTTAAAGTTAATAGATTCTGGTAATGTGCTTTAATATTTGATGAATTTTTTCTACAGCTTTGTGCATATGTACCTTCATAAATGTTTCATGGCTGTAGCAATCGTGCATCTAGCAATTAGTTAGTGTGACGTCATATAAATAGAGTGACTTTATTTGTGTTTCGGAGATTGATTATTAGCTCTCAACTAGATTCGTTTATCATTTTGAGACTTCTCGTGCTTATAGATTTAGTAAAACTTTTCTAAATCCAGCCGCCACTTAGTAAAAATTGGGACAAAAAAAAAATTCAGCAGTCCATGCAAATTTACCCGGGAACCCTGGATTTACTTTCAAATTGCAATTATACTGTAAATGTAGAGAGAAATTAAGAGATGGGAAAGGGCAAAATATACACATTAAAAAAAAGGTTCAATGAGTATAAAAGCGTCAAAAAATTGATAATAAATAAAAAAAATAATAAAAAAAGTGAATGATATGCTATAGTATGTGAGATCATCATGAGTACTGTTAGTAGACACTAATTACTTTTTAAATACTATAATACTAATAAATATTACTAATTGCACTCAATTAAAAATTTATAAATTTGAAAATAAATTTGGATTTTCAAGTGTATTCTGTGAGGGGGTAAGGGGGTTCACTCGATGAAAAAGTGTACAATTATTTCAACATATTAAATTATTTGCACTATTTCTACTCTTTGTACATAGCTGTTTTTAAGCTCCACTTATTTCCAGTTATTTCCTCCATAATCTACAATTATTATTTCCACGAGTCACATCCCGGAGGGAGATTTCACTCGGTGAAAAAGTGTGCAGTTATTTCCACATATGTACTACTTAAATTATTTCTACTCTTTCTTTCACTATTTCCACATTATTTCCACAATATACACAATTATTCACTATTACCCCATTATTTCCAAGATTTATTTAAACTGTTTCTATTTTCTTTTACTATTTACATCATCTTTACACAAATTCTACAGTATTTCCCGAGCTATTTCCACAATATTTCCAATATTCCCTCATTAATTCACTCGGGAGAGAGTTCACTCGATAAAAAAGTATGTAGGTAGTTTTTTCCACATACTAAATTATTTTTACTCTTTTTTTCACGATTTCACCTTTATTTACACAATTTCCACATAATATCTACTATTTTCTCATTATTTGCAATATTCCAACATTATTTCAACCGTTTCTTTCACTATTTACATCATATTTACACTATTTCTATACTATTTCCCGAGCTATTTCTACACTATTTCCATTATTCCCACAGTATTCCCCCATTTCCACGAGTAACAACCCCGGGAGAGAGTTCACTCAATGAAAAAGTATGTAGTTTTTTCCACATACTAAAATATTTCTGCACTATTTCCCGAGCTATTTCCACAGTATTTCTTTTATTCTCACATTATCCCCCCATTTCCACTTATTTTAAGTTACTTTCAGCCCAGCTTAATAATAGTGTACTATTATTTCCAGGAGTAACAACACAGAGGGAGAGTTCACTCAATGAACAAGGTGTGCAGTTATTTCCGCATACTAAATTACTTCTACTATTTTTTCTTTATTTCCACATTATTTCCACAATATCCACATAATATCCACTATTTCCCCATTATTTCCAAGATTTATTTCGGATGTTCATATTTACACTATTTCTACACTATTTCCTAGCTATTTCCACACTATTTCCGTTATTCCCACAGTATCACAGTATCACAGTATCCCATTTCCACGAGTAACAACCCCGCGAGAGAGTTCAATCAATGAAAAAGTAGGTATGTAGTTTTTTCCACATACTAAAATATTTCTACACTATTTCCCGAGCTGTTTCCAAACTAGTTCCATTATTCCCGCATTATCCCCCCATTTCTACTTATTTTAAGTTACTTCCTGCTCAGCTTAATAGTGTAGAATTATTTCCACGAGTAACAACCCCGGGAGAGAGTTCACTTAATGAAAAAGTATGTAGTTTTTTCCACATACTAAATTATTTCTACTCTTTTTTCACTACCTATTTCAATATCTGGCACTTGGGCTTTACCACAGCCATACGATATTTATTTATTTTTACCTATTTCAACCTTATTTACTCCACTGTTTCCTCATTATGTATTTCCAAAATTCCCACACTATTTTCACTATTTATATCAGTCATTTTGACTTATTTGAAACATAGTGTAGGTACAATTATTTTCACATGCATACACTGAATTACTTCTATTACTTCCAAATTATTTACACTGCTATTTCCAATTTATTTCCGTTATTTTCACATTATTTCCACTATTTTCAGTTATTTCTATTCTTAGTTATTCTATTCGATATTCTGTAACAATTTTGGATTGTGGCTTAATCCGCATGAGTGGAGAGATCGTCAGCCGTCACACGAGCCGAAGGCGAGGGGGATGGATCCACGAATACGAAATATGCCATTCCAAAGGTGTTTTAGACATTTTTTTCCCTACGATTGGGATAATTAATAATTATAAACCAAAAATACTTGTTTAAATCAGTATGTAATTTATTTGACACATTGTATTTTTATTTTGCCGGCCTAAAAGACGGTTTCTCATTAGTCAACTAAATTGATCAATATAATTGATTCTATGCCATTGAAATAAAATAGATTAATATGAACGTTCATTCAACGATATTGTTCAATAATATTGCGCTTCAATCAAACTGAAAGGCGTTTCTACTTTTGATTGATCAACGGAACTGATTCAACGAAACTGAACAGTGCTTGACTGTGAGAACATGCGCTGTCAGTCACGTTGAATTGAGTTTTGAGGTTAAATTTTGTTTTCGTGGAAAATGAAACCAAACTGTAAATATTTGGTGTGAAAAATGTCCAATTTTAAATGGAGGGATAACCATATGTCAAAGTTTCTTGGTTTTTGGGCACTCTGTACAGCGCGCTCAGAGATGGAAAAGAATCTTATAGCTAAATATCTTAAAACTATGTACTTGTAATTTTAGTCTTGCTGGAAGAGCGTCTCTCAATAAAGTATTTTTTTCTGTATACAGGGTGAGTTCCCTAAGATGGAAAGCTCGATAACACCTATAGACCATTAAAGATATCGAAATGAACCAAAAAGTGCTGTAAATGGGAGGGTAAAGTACAGTTTGTAAAATTATTTTAAGATATACAGGATGGCCCAATATCGCTGTACGCCATACAACTTTGTTATTTTAAATAGGACACCCTCTATATTATTACATTTGCATATTGCTTGAGAAAAGTCAAAAAGAATGGTTTGTAAAGTTGAAGTTTGCAATGAGCGATTTATGAGTTATAAACAAATGACAATCGTGATTTTCCATTTTCAAAGCAGCTTATATTGAAAACGGCTCGAGATATGGAAAAACGGCTTACATGTCCCTATCTTAACTTTTCAAGCGGTATCCTATTGGATGGATGAAATTTTTATACAGAGTGGTAAAAAATTTGATTATTTTCATCACCCGGTATAAAAATTTCAGCTACATGATGGGATACCAAATGAAAAATTAAGATAGGAACATGTAAGCCGTTTTCCTCTATCTTGAGCTATTTTTAAGAAAAGCTGCTTTGAAAATGGAAAATCGCGAATTTCATTTATTTTGTTTATAACTCATAAATTTCTCGTTACAAACTTCAACTTTACAAATCATTCTTTTTTACACTTTTCTCAAATAATCTGAAGATTTAATACTATACAGAGTGTCCTATTTAAAATAACAAAGTTGTATGGCGTACAGCGATATTGGGCCATCCTGTGTATCTGAAAATAATTTTACAAACTGCACTTTACCCTCCCATTTACAGCACTTTTTGGTTCATTTAGATATCTTTAATGGTATAGGTGTAATCGAGATTTCCATTTTAGAGGACTCACCCTGTATATGGCGATACTTTCTGTAAAAGTTCTTCAAATTTTTCTTCGCCCATTCTTAAATGATTTTTATATGTATCCAAGTCATCTCTAGCCAATTCCACTAACAGTTTTACTGAAGCACCTTCATATCTCCGTCTTAAGATCCATGGTCTCACCCACCAACGACGAGGTTTTCTCTTTTTCCTGTTTCTGATTTTGTTTTTCAAGTACTCACACACAATACGAACTCCAGCACACACAATTTTCTTCTTTGCAGCCATTTTTAAAATTGACGCTTTCTAGACTGAATATTCAACTTCCTTGAAATAATGTGAACGAATTTCACATTGAAATCTATGCTCAATTGCATAGAATCAATGATATTGATCAATGAAGTTGACTAATGAGAACCCGCTTTTAGGTAAAATCTATTTTATTTCAATTGCATAGAATCAATGATATTGATCAATGAAGTTGACTAATGAGAACCCGCCTTAATATATACAGCTGGAACTGAACTCTACAAACTTTTTCCCCACGTATGAAGGTTTACTTAACTTAAAGGCGGGTTCTCATTAGTCAACTAAATTGATCAATATAATTGATTCTATGCCATTGAAATAAAATAGATTAATATGAACGTTCATTCAACGATATTGTTCAATAATATTGCGCTTCAATCAAACTGAAAGGCGTTTCTACTTTTTGTTGATCAACGGAACTGATTCAACGAAACTGAACAGTGCTTGACTGTGAGAACATGCGCTGTCAGTCACGTTGAATTGAGTTTTGAGGTTAAATTTTGTTTTCGTGGAAAATGAAACCAAACTGTAAATATTTGGTGTGAAAAATGTCCAATTTTAAATGGAGGGATAACCATATGTCAAAGTTTCTTGGTTTTTGGGCACTCTGTACAGCGCGCTCAGAGATGGAAAAGAATCTTATAGCTAAATATCTTAAAACTACTTGTAATTTTAGTCTTGCTGGAAGAGCGTCTCTCAATAAAGTATTTTTTCTGTATACAGGGTGAGTCCCCTAAGATGGAAAGCTCGATAACACCTATAGACCATTAAAGATATCGAAATGAACCAAAAAGTGCTGTAAATGGGAGGGTAAAGTACAGTTTGTAAAATTATTTTAAGATATACAGGATGGCCCAATATCGCTGTACGCCATACAACTTTGTTATTAAATAGGACACCCTCTATATTATTACATTTGCATATTGCTTGAGAAAAGTCAAAAAGAATGGTTTGTAAAGTTGAAGTTTGCAATGAGCGATTTATGAGTTATAAACAAATGAAAATCGTGATTTTCCATTTTCAAAGCAGCTTATATTGAAAACGGCTCGAGATATGGAAAAACGGCTTACATGTCCCTATCTTAACTTTTCAAGCGGTATCCTATTGGATGGATGAAATTTTTATACAGAGTGGTAAAAAATTTGATTATTTTCATCACCCGGTATAAAAATTTCAGCTACATGATAGGATACCAAATGAAAAATTAAGATAGGAACATGTAAGCCGTTTTCCTCTATCTTGAGCTATTTTTAAGAAAAGCTGCTTTGAAAATGGAAAATCGCGAATTTCATTTTGTTTATAACTATAAATTTCTCGTTACAAACTTCAACTTTACAAACCATTCTTTTTTACACTTTTCTCAAATAATCTGAAGATTTAATAATATACAGAGTGTCCTATTTAAAATAACAAAGTTGTATGGCGTACAGCGATATTGGGCCATCCTGTGTATCTGAAAATAATTTTACAAACTGCACTTTACCCTCCCATTTACAGCACTTTTTGGTTCATTTAGATATCTTTAGTGGTATAGGTGTAATCGAGATTTCCATTTAAGAATTTTTAGAGGACTCACCCTGTATATGGCGATACTTTCTGTAAAAGTTCTTCAAATTTTTCTTCGCCCATTCTTAAATGATTTTTATATGTATCCAAGTCATCTCTAGCCAATTCCACTAACAGCTTTACTGAAGCACCTTCATTCACCCACCAACGACGAGGTTTTCTCTTTTTCCTGTTTCTGATTTTGTTTTTCAAGTACTCACGCACAATACGAACTCCAGCACACACAATTTTCTTCTTTGCAGCCATTTTTAAAATTGACGCTTTCTAGACTGAATATTCAACTTCCTTGAAATAATGTGAACGAATTTCACATTGAAATCTATGCTCAATTGCATAGAATCAATGATATTGATCAATGAAGTTGACTAATGAGAACCCGCCTTAAGGCGGGTTCTCATTAGTCAACTAAATTGATCAATATAATTGATTCTATGCCATTGAAATAAAATAGATTAATATGAACGTTCATTCAACGATATTGTTCAATAATATTGCGCTTCAATCAAACTGGAAGGCGTTTCTACTTTTGGTTGATCAACGGACCTGATTCAACGAAACTGAATAGTGCTTGACTGTGAGAACATGTGCTGTCAGTCACGTTGAATTGAGTTTGAGGTTAAATTTTGTTCTCGTGGAAAATGAAACCAAACTGTAAATATTTGGTGTGAAAAATGGCCAATTTTAAATGGAGGGATAACCATATGTCAAAGTTTCTTGGTTTTTGGGCACTCTGTGCAGCGCACTCAGAGATGGAAAAGAATCTCCTGTAGCTAAATATCTTAAAACTACTCTTGTAATTTTAGTCTTGCTGGAAGAGCGTCTCTCAATAAAGTTTTTTTTTTCTGTATATGTATATGGCGATACTTTCTGTAAAAGTTCTTCAAATTTTTCTTCGCCCATTCTTAAATGATTTTTATATGTATCCAAGTCATCTCTAGCCAATTCCACTAACAGTTTTACTGAAGTACCTTCAAATCTCCGTCTTAAGATCCATGGTCTCACCCACCAACGACGAGGTTTTCTCTTTTTCCTGTTTCTGATTTTGTTTTTCAAGTACTCACACACAATACGAACTCCAGCACACACAATTTTCTTCTTTGCAGCCATTTTTAAAATTGACGCTTTCTAGACTGAATATTCAACTTCCTTGAAATAATGTGAACGAATTTCACATTGTAATCTATGCTCAATTGCATAGAATCAATGATATTGATCAATGAAGTTGACTAATGAGAACCCGCCTTAGGCGGGTTCTCATTAGTCAACTTCATTGATCAATATCATTGATTCTATGCCATTGAAATAAAATAGATTTTACCTAAAGAATCTAGAGATGTATTGGAAACTGTCCACAAACAATACCGTCCAGAGTTCCTCGCGAATAGTTTCCATGATCAAGGATAAATAATAGCAACGAAAATGTTTTTGGCTCTTGAAACTGGATGATAGGTATAAATAAACGAATTCAATGAATTTAATTTTTATTATACATTGACAGGAGACACATGCATGGAAGAGGGTTCTCTGTCGCGAGAATATAGCATTAAATAACCTACAAAGGATCTAAATTTAGTAAAAGCAAGTAAAAAATTCCCCAATTCGTCACTTTTCTGTTCGCAATAATTAAGCGCGATCACTTAAAATAGGTAAGTAGGTAACTCAAAAATGTTGAAGATGATTTTTTAACATCAGGGAGGGTCTAGGTCATGATAAAGTTGGACTACAGAGAGTTTTTTTTACTTGAAGTGTACTCTTAGAAAGGACAAGTATGATATATTTTGTTAAGAGGATTACCGCGAATGGATCCTAAAAGGAATCGCCCGAGAATCCTGAAAGACAGTAAGTAGATGGATGGTGTCCTGAAAGATATAAACTCTCGAGTTGTCACGCTATGTGTATAACGCCCCCATCGGAACATAAAAATGTATTCCTATCCTAAGCCATTCGCTGAAATTGAATGCTAATGGATTTATGCGCAAGTACTTATTTTGCTTTTGAGTTGGACGATTTTACAAAATTTTCTGAGATTTGTTTTTTAAGATTAAAAAAAAGAGGCTAAAAGCTATGACGTAGTGTGTGTTGTGATAAACTCATAGGCCTGGCAAGATCACCCATGTAATAAGTAGGAACAACCTGTTAGGATTGGTTGGAATGTAATAGGGTTAGGATCGCCATAGGGTAAGGCTTGGGTAGGAATTTGACTCATTAAAGGTGTTTCGTATTTCATTTATTTGAATGATAAAGTATTGATAAGGATCTCTGATCATTATCTAATTGATAGCGACCACATCTCGATAAATCTATCTATATATTTCATCTCTTGACCCATATAAGTACATTCATACCTCTTTTTTCTAGAAAATCTGACCTAAACACCTCCAACATGCATCGGCAAGTCCTTGACATGCGAACTGATCTGACCTAGTCTGATTTGATAACGCCGCAATTACGTTCTCGAAATCCTTTATGAAAGTGTAAGATTGATTATCCTATTTATATTTTTATGGGGTATTTATGGCTTTCCATTAAATACATGAATTAATTCTTGAAAGAGAAGACAGTGCAAAGTGCAATTCCTATGCAAATTACCGGAATAGAAAAAGAGCCGAGACGAACTATACAGCGATAATCACTTGTAAACGAGCTTTCATTATCGGAAATTATTCAGTACTTCGAGGTCTGAATTCATTAGAACTTGCAGACGTAAAGTTTCCTCCGATTTCTGATCGAATTCGACTGGAAAGGAAATCTACCTAGCTAAAATAGCTCGGATTAAGTGCTTTTAGAAGGATGTTAAAATAGATCTCTTTTTTACCCTTCACCTTTTTTTCTTCTCAGTCAGTGATTACAAAAGTATTGTTTAACCGATAATGGCGATGATTTCGGTATAATTGTTGAAGTTAATGGCGGAGATGATATATTTTAATGATTACCTACTCGAGAGTCGCGTATGTAGGTAATGCATGAAGAAGAAAGTGTCGTAGTGCAATAATAGTAAAGAGTAATCGACGATACTTTATATAACTATCAATTAAATATCGTTACCTCTTGTCCTCTTGATCATTAATGAAATTTATGTCAATGCCACAATAGTAGTCAAATTAAGTGGTTTGGAATAAATTGACCAATGTCTTGATGAACGTCCTCTTTTTTCGTACCAAAAATTTGCACTTGTGTATAGGACTATAGGACTACGTGTGAACGTTAATGCGATTTTGAGCAATACGTGATTTTGATGTAATCGCACTTACAGTGTATTCCTTGAATTAAAACAGCGCGTTCAAGGTTCTCGAACCGCATTTCATACTAAACATGGACGTTCAATAAATTTTTATTCATTAGATTTTCTTGGAAGTTCAGTCGGTTATATCACGTCGTTTCTGGTATCGATTGGTGAGGTAACTGAAGGATAATAAATAGATAACTTATAAATACATATTAGTCATTCACGTTCTAAAGTTGAAGAGTTCAAGAAATCTTAAAAAAAAAATTTATAACGCAGTTAGGCAAACTCCTTATCTTCCCCTTAAATTCTGTCCAAAGAACCGCTTATTTTGACTTAACCTAAATTGACCTTCTTATATGGTATAGTTCTTCATTCTCAGGGTATTGTCGGACTTTTACCGGCTAAAACTCCTTCCTTGTTCTTTTGCTAACTTGGTACCGCCTTTCGGCTTTTCGTTACCCAGCACTCTTATCTGTTTTACTTTTCGTCCACGTTCTGTCAGGATTTTCTCCCTTTGTGATTTCTGGAGATCTCTTTCTTTTTCTTTTTTTGTTCTTTACTCGTTCCACAAATCTATCGACGTGGTACCATTCTCGTCAGTACCGAAAATAAAAGAGCCATGTTTTGAGAAAACTTTTCCCAATTAAAGAAGTAAATTCTCGAACATGATGTATTTTTTTTAGAAGGATACATGTTATGGGGGTGGTGGTGCTTAGTGTCGCTCCAGTTGTGGGATTTCTAGACTTTCCGGGATTTTTACCCTCATTCTGCAGGTATTGAACATTCCGAGTCCCGTGAGGACGTGTGTCAAATTGTAATTCAACTGCCCGTGTTTTCAGTTTATCAGTGGTCTAATTCGGCTATCAATCTTCCTGTCCAGCAGTTCTCCCCATTCATTTTCCCATCTAGCAGCCATCTTTCTCTTCTCTCTAGGGTCCACAGTTCTGTCGGTGGAATTACAGCCATCACCGTCCCTGATTCTACTTGAGTTATGAAGTTATGTCTGATGTAGCCACCTTGATTACCTTTTTCTTTTACCTAAAATGACCTGATCAAATCTGGTTTACCTTAAACCTTCTTTGTCCTGTTGTGTTTGTGTTTAAAAACTATCGTAAGGTGATTTAGGAATGAAAGGAGTGAATTGGATAGAGAGAAAAGGAGTGAATTGGATTAAAGGGAAAAGGATAGTAATCTTAATGTCGGGGACGCTCGCTGTAATGAGATTTACCCATCTGGATTAATTTTTTTTTTGCTGGGTAGCCTCAGCGGAGATAAATTTTTAGGAGCTTTCCAAGAGAACTGAAATTAATTTTGCTAATGACAATAAAATGGAAGACTCGATGTAATTCAGTTTAGCCGTCCAGACAGACTTTGTAACTTTGACAGACAATTTATGTTGTTTATTAATTGATTTTAAAGTATTTTTGACGTCTCTTGTCGGTTTTCTTCAATTACGTGAGATATAGGGTATTTTAACGACGTGTTTTAGACGTCACCTATAAGTTTCTGACGTCGCTGTTATTTTCTTATCGTTGCCCAAATTATCAATCAACAGCTGACTTAACTTTGACAGCCATTTCATGCTGTTTATTTGATTTTACGTCTTTTTGACGTCTCCTGTGGGCTGTTTTTAATTACGTGAGATATCGGGTATTTTAAAGACGTGTTTTGGACGTCACTTCTAGGTTGCTGACGTCTTCGACCAGTTAACACCAAAATATGACGTTATAATCACGTGTCCTCTGCTACCTGAGCTTAATTTAATACGAGGTGTTGTTACTTTTTTATCGTTGCCTAAGTTATCAATCATGACTGTAACTTTGACAGCTAATTTATGTTCTGTGTTATCGTTCTTCAAATTATGATTCTTTAAAAATTTTGGATTAATAGAAAGGACCTTGACCGAAAATTAACAGAGCAGTAAATGTGTGGCTCCTCTCTAAGTAGTGTGCTTACTGTAATGGTAGAGCAGATCAATTCATGTAAAGGTAAAGACAAAGTGGTCGATATAGGTCGGGCTTTGACACCCTATCGTACCGTCTAATAAATTAATTAGAGCGCACCGATCAGACCACATTCCTTTTGCTTCTTGGCCGTCAGGCCTTACGTCAGGTCTTAACTAATTGGCCTGAGTTAGTTATCGATTTACCAACCCCCCATGTTCCGATAATTAAAGTACCGACCGTCAGAGGACCTCCTGTACACGTGTGCTGTAGGGAACCTGCATTACCGTTTTACTAGGGTAGCGCATTCACTTTTTGACGTTTACTAAACACGGTTATGTTTGAACAGCTGGATGTCATATTTTTGGCACATTTGGTCACAGGCGTAGGTATCAAAAGAAAAAAAAGCGAAGTTTGAAAAATGAAACAAAATAATAACACGAATAGAAGTCGATAATCCTCTTTCAGTGGGTATTAAAAACAAAATTACGGGTTTATAGGATCTACGAAGCTGTAGACTTTAGTTTCTAACACGTAGTTACTGATAAAAATGCGTTTTAATAATCGGACTTAATAACAAATTATGTGAATTTTTAGACAGTTGTACGTTCATGGAAAATCTGACGTTTATGAAGTCAAATTTGACATTCCCAACTTTTTTCCCAACTTTTTGTGAGAATGAGAATGCGCTACCCTAGTAAAGCGGTAATACAGGTTCCCTAGTGTGCTGCGTTTAAATCTCTGTTTAATTACTCCATATTGATCAGGGTGTAGAATTACATTTTATTTAGAATAGAATTAGAATTTTGTTGTTACGCCTTATTTTTGTGACTCGGTACGATTTAGGAAGATATGATGGCGGTAAAGTCGATGATCGTTAAGTAATTGTTGATGAGTTTAACCACTTCGTACACCCACTTGGAAATGAATTTTCTGGGATATTGCTGAACTTTTATCTCATTTTCACTCGGCGAATCTTTAAGAAATTTCCCACATGAAACTCGTAAGTTGATTTCCGCCAGCGCCTTCCGGTTTAATAGTTTAATGGTTTAATTACGACTCGAAACGCCTGGTTGGCATTTTACCTGTGCAATAACATTTTAGAGAAACGTCGTCGTCGTCGTCGTGTGTAATTCCAGACCTTGCTCTCGGCCATTGTTGGAAATATCTAGGAGCGGAGAATTCGCCTGGGTGATCCCTGGAGATAAGCGCAATATTGTATAAAACCGGGAGTAATTGTATCTGATTGTTACTCTCGTTCGAGCCCGAACAAAGGGTGGATTTCAGAAATCGCGCATCTGGCGCTGCCTCCCCCTTGCTGTGTGAAGAGTATTTCTTGATTCCTTCTGATCTTAGTTGTATTTGCTCTTATATCCTTTTCAAGTATTTATGGAAGGTTCTTTTGTGCTATAAAAGCGTAACACGATTGTATTGAACGAGAAGGATGGATGGTTTTTTCAAGGTATGATGGCAGCTTGTGAGGAAACAAATAAGCCCTTTCTGGACTAGCATAGAAACTCCATAATCGCTTTCCCCATGAAATACTCTATTAAAGACCTAAGTCACTAGTTTTGTAATAAATGTCGTTCGGTATTCTAACCGCCTAGAGCGGATTAGTTATTTGCCTGAAAGTTACGATACGCGGGCGTCTTAATCTGACACCTGCACCTGCTGGTGATAATAACAAAGTCCCTTATATCTTTATCCAGGTTTATAACTTTCCGCCTGTTCGTCGTAAGACTTAGCTGCAGTCCAAAAAAATTTATTATTATCGATCAAAAGTCACCCTCAAGATAATTTTTCGGGCTTTCTACTCCGGTGTTTGCACTAATCCTGGAAGATGTCAAAAATATCGAAAGAGCATCTCTGATCTTTTTTATGGCCCACTGAATAGGAAAGTGGATTTTATAAGAGTATAGATTGGAAATAATGGGGAGATGGAGAAGTTCTTTCTTGCTGATGTTTCGTGACAGGAATGCCATCATAGCCGCTAGGTACTCTATTTGATATAAATTTAAGTCTACTATGACTTTTTTTGAACTAACTTAAGTCAGATTTGGTTTTATTCTTAGTGGGAGTCGCTGGATATGAAGTTAAATTTGGTCGACTACATTTCAGGAAAACCTCGTGAAAACTTTGAGATGTCCATGACATAATTTCACAATTATGAAGGCACAAATAAGACATACGGTTAGATACTGAAATGCTCCTGAATCTGTCGAATTCACTCACATGATATAAGCCTACAATGCGGGGATAAGTTTTCAAACATTCCAGAATCATCACGACATTTTATGTATAATTTAGATAACTTCATGGTTGCTTATCTGCGATACTTTCAGGCGAGAAAGTCGTCAAAGTTTGAATTTTATCGCTCGTTAGTTTCGCAGCATGTTCCGAATACAAAGCTCTTTAATGCAACGATGAGGATATGAATCATTGTCCTTTGAGAGTCAATGAGGTTTCCCGTAGAAGCTTTTCTTGGTTCAAACAGGCGCGATTTCAGGGGAAGATTTGAAAGCTTTCTGTGTTTTGTGTCGATTGCGTGTAATCTCCTAGCTGAAAGTTAGTGCGATAATGTTTTGTTCGTCACTGAGACGTAAATATAGAGTCTGAGAAAAATAAACGGAAGTGATAACGATATATTATTTGGTATATAACGATAAATTATCGTTATTTACATTATGTATATCAATTTACTACTTAGCTGCCAAGAAGGAAAGTAAAATTATGCTAGTCTTTAGTGTTGTGAAAAAAATTGGTCGTAAAAAAAGTATAGTACTCAACATGATTTCTAGTACCTATACGTTTCTTTACTTACAAGTTTTGAGTCAGAGCAACCGTCTAAATCTAAATTTACCGCCGTGCTTAGGAAGACATCAATGGATAAAATATTATGGATAATGTCTCAAAAAAATAAATACTGTCTCTCCAACACCTCCTATGTTTCCATCATTATTAGAGCTACATCATTGACAGGTTTCTCGGACTCTTTTCGATTCTTAAGAGTGTCACTTTTGTATATTTGTAAAGAAGAGTTTAAATTCAAATAACGACTGCATCGCTCAATAAGAGTATGAGATGTCTAATAGTACGAGAGCTTAAAGTGGCATCGTGCACCGCAGACGCCTTCTCTTGATGGAGGTGTTGTAGGCATGTCTACGATTCCAGCTCAGTGTGAGGTAACCTGACCGCTGCCTTTTGGAGAGGGAAGTCGAAAGGTACGTGAAGTGGACTAGAAAAAATTTCGGGTTGATGGTAAAACGTCATAATCGGTTGTCCAACGTATGACCACGTTTTATCACTAATTATTTTCGTTCTTCACAAGCCAGAAAAAAACGCGGGCCATGTGGTATGACGTACCATTCGATTGTCCATTGCTAGACCATATTTTACCACCAACTCATGTTGTTTTACCACCTTTAGAAAAAAAGGTATGAATAAATAATTTTTACCATAGCCGCTATCCATGTGGTAACTCGGGCCAAGTTCACGTAGGTGGTAAAACCAAAACGGTTACTATATGGTGGTTAAAAACGTTGTACCACTTTGTACCAACACGAAAAAGATTTTACCATCCCTTAGTTTTGATTTACCATCCCCCGAATTACCCCCCCCCCACCTTTATGTGCTTTGTGAAATTCGGGTCAACTTCATAAGTGCGTAAATACTGGAAGGGTTTTTTCCAGGCGATTGAAAACGTTTGAACATTTTGCACCAAGCCGAGAAAAGGTTTTACTTACCCCTCTTAGATTTCATTTACCACCGTTTTGAAGTTAGCCTGAATTTCATAAATTTCATAAAGCACATAACGGCCAAGGCGAGGATTTTGGGGGTGGTAAAACCTTTTGTCGGATTGGTACAAAGTGGTAAAACGTTTTTAATCACCTGGAGAAAACTATTCCGGTGCTTACACGCACTTGTGAAGTTGTCCCGCATTTCATAAAGCACATAACGGCCAGGGCGGGAATTCTGGGGGTGGTAAATCAAAACTAAGTGGCGATAAAACCCTTTCTTGGGTTGGTAAAAAGTGGTAACGTTTTCGATCACCTCGAAAAAAATCCTTTCGATGGTTACGCACCTATAAAGTTGGCCTGATATTTCATAAAGCACGTAATGGCCAAGGCGGGGATTCTGGGGGTGGTAAATAAAGACTAAGGGGTGGTAAACCCTTTTCTCGGGCTGGTGCACCCTTTTCTCTGGCTGGTACAAAGTGGTAAAAAGTTTTTAATCACCTGAAAAAACTCTCCGGTGCTTACGCACTTGTGCGAAGTTGGCCTGAATTTAAAAAAGCACATAACTGCCAAGGGCGGGATTCTGGGAGTGGTAAGAATGGTTATGGTGAAAAATATTTATTCCATAACTTTTTTGATAAAGGCGATAAAACAAAATGAGTTGGTGGTTAAACATGATCTAATGATTGGCAATCGAATGGTATGTTTTACCACCCGGCCCTTTTTTCGGGCTTGTGAAATGGGCCAGAAAATTTTTTTAAATTCATAAGAAATAAGGTGGTAAAACGAGAAAAATTGGTGGCAAAACCCGAGGTAAAACCTGGTCCTTCGTTGATAATCGATTAATACGTTTTATCACCCAGCACGTATTCCTTTCGGGCTAACTAAAATAAGTGGCCACTTAAATCTTGTCCAAAACATCTGGAAAAGTTGAGACATGTTCTTTGGTCCAAAATAAAAATAAGCATATCTTTGCTCTTGTTTTTTTTCCAAATGCTACCGTAAAAACGAACAAAAAACGAGAATTCTTAGACCTTTATTAATTGGCTCCGGCTGAAGGAAGCGTTCTAGAGAAAAATCTTTGCTCCTACCGATTTTAAGATTTTTTATTTGAAAATAATTTTGGTAAATAATTTTTTGTTTTCTCCATAACAATCCTAAAAAAATATTCGATCATGTTCCTTGGACAAAAATAAACAACTTTTTTGTCATATTCTTTTTCTTCAAATTGCCTTCTTTGAAAAAAAAAGAATTCGTAGACTTTCATTAATGTGATGACAGAAAAGAAAGTTTTACCGAACAATAAAAAAAGCTTATTTTTGTCCAAAGAACACGTCTCAATGTTTCCAGAAGTTTCGGGCAACATAATAAGCGACCGTGTGTTTTCTCGGCTTCCTTCTCGATGAGGGCGAGATCACGTTGCGGGAAATCACGCTGACCTGATGCCATTGGGGGAAATCGTAGCATGACTATGCAACAACCAACCAAGCAAAGGCGTCTACGGTGCATGATGCCCTCGATGATACCACTTTTGTCAGTCATAGGCCCTCGTACTATTTAAAAATGCGAAAGGAAAACAAAAAGTAATTCTCGCGAAAAAAGGAACAAAAAGAAAAGTTGTGTGTAATGGCGTGTTCCAGTACCAGAGTTAAATTTACGATACTTCTTTTTTTGTTGCAACACATTATAGCATGTTTTTCAAGTCGAATACAGTTTGTTTAACTCGCATAACTCAATTCCCGTAGTAAGTATAAAAGGCCAAATTATAAACTCCATTGCAAGTGTATACATACTTAGGACCTACTTAGAATTTCGCGATGAGTTATAAAAAGTTTCAGTTGTTTCCCGAAACGCGAGCGTAATTTCATCACCAGTTGCTCATCTTGAACTTTTTTTCCTTCTAATCGATACTGCCCCTCATTAAACGTCCAATTGAGAGGAGTAGTTACGAACCGAGACCGTTTAAGCGAGTTGTGAACCGTGAAAAGCTGACATAAAAGCTCCGCATAGTCGGATATGCTCATCCTATACCCAAATGCGGGCCAGGTTCTGAGGGAAGAGCTTTTGAAAGTAATTCCAAGTTTTTTATTGACTCCAGGTTACTGTTTCCAAGTTCGTTCCTTCATCCACCTTTTTATGTTAAGCCGACCGGAAAGTTAAATATTTAATCAGAATTATGACAGGAAGATCGAAGTTAGATGTAGTTGAAGTTGGAGCAGGTATATAACATGAACTTGTTTCAGGAATTGTTGCGTTCTACGTCTACGAAAGAAATGATGTCTGAAGTTGTTCAATTGTAGCGAAAATAAAAAGGAATTGCTTTTGTTATTTGAATTTTATAAGAACTTCGAATGGACCAGTCTGCGGATGCACTGAAGCGCCTTGAAACTTTAATATTCTGTCTGGAGGCAATATATATTATATGTATGTGTCTCCGACGACTCTATTTTCTTGAATTCATTGGAGATTGTAGGAGTTGACTTTATGGTTTTCCTTCAATATCGCTGTCAGATCTTCATCGCTATTTGTGATGCTTCTCGTCTGAGCTTTTCCCCGGTCTTGTTTGCAGTGAGATTTAACCCTTGGAAACACATCGAATGAAAGAAAGGATTTGATTACTTTCAACAAAAAGTTTATAAAAAATGCGATTCTTAGATGGGTGGAGATGCTCCAATTTAAATCATCGATTAAGTAGAAAAGTTTAAATTGGAGTAGGTTATTGAAGAGGCTTCTGCGTCGTTCATAAATTCACGTCACTTAGCTACACGGGTTTTTTTTATTGTATATAGACAGCTAGATCGATTGTAAATTTCGCTTTTTTTATTTTGGAACAAGGTAATAATATGAGTTTCAAATTGCCTTTATTTACGCTTTAATTTGTAATTTGTATTCATCCGATTCAGGCGTTGACTTTCATACAAAATTCATTTTGAAAAGTTACTTGTAGGATGGATCGAGGAATAAAAAAGTGACGTAGAGTAAAGGGAATGTCACCTTTTTTGGCCTATAGGTAAGTCTAAGCAAATACACTAGACTATAATACGTCCAACTCCGGCAATTTTACATGCATTTCGAAGGCAGCCGCTGTGGCAGCGCCATCTAGTGTCGCGAGTTGTAACTAACACACTGCACCATAGTGATGTGCAACAGATAACAGTATCGAGTAGATATTGATACATTAGTCACAAGTATCTGATACGTTGAGTTGATTACTTGATTACTTTTGCTTGCTTAATACTTAATCATTATACCCAGAGACCCCGGACCCGATATTTCTCTATGGGATCGTTGAGTACCTACTGACTAGTTATGCAAGGCTACTTCGGTCCTCTAAGAAAATTAAAAAAAGTAAAAATTTCAAGCCAGAAAACAAAAAAGGAATAATTATAGGTATACTTGACTCTTTAAAAATTATAAGTAATAACATAATAATTATCAAATAAAAATGTAAATATGTAACTGTATTACATATAATGAAAAAATACTTGAGATGGAATGTGAAATAAGCAAAAAAAAATTTTTTTCATTTACTTCAGTCTTGTAAGAAAAAAAAATGAAGATACCTACATAGGTATACGTACCGAACCGAAGTACGGACAGAGATGCAATACAAGATACAAGGCCATATGGGCTAAAACATCACGTGGAACAAGGAACTATGATTATACATAATTCAGTTCCAGCACTCCAGGAGCAGGAGTTTATAGTAGAGATACCGTTCCGAGGGTCAGGGTATGCGTGTCGCGATTACGGCTCCGCTCCAGTCGGCGATGTGGCTATGGCTAAACAGTTCCAAAATACCGGTATTTTGTCGCGGTATTTTTCTGTCGCGGTACCAGTTGGATTGGAACGGTCGTACTCTTCGGTAACAGAATTTCCCATCTCTATTCCGGGCCCAGTAGAACAACTGTAGCCGTCCTCGAGCCGCCAGGTTCGCTAGTGTCGCGTCGCTGCCGGTTTTCAGTCGAAGTTGGACGTATTATAGTCTAGCGTATTTGGTCTAAGTATTTGCCAGTTAAATAAAATACTATACCTGGACTATTTGGTTAGGAAGTTATACAGGGTGTCAATTTGAAAACTTGCCACCCCCGAATTCTTCCTTGGAAATTTTTTTTCAAAGAAATCCCGAAACAGGTCAATTTTTTAATGTAATTTATGTTCTATTGGGGTAAAAAAAATTTATACAGGGTGTTTCTTGACTCAGTGACGACGATATGGTCTATTTTTTTGAATGGGACACCCTGTATATTAATACAATTTCAGATTGTCTGAGAAAATCCAATATAAATTGTTTTTACAGTTGCAGTTTAAACTGAGTAGCTTACGAGTTATAAACAAATGAAAATCGCAGTTTTTCATTTTCAAAGCAGCTTATTTTGAAAACGGCTACAGATATCGGAAAACGGCTTACATGTTCCTATCTTAACTTTTCAAGCGGTATCCTATTGTGTGGATGAAATTTTCATACAGGGTGACGAAAATTATCAGACTTTTGATCACCCTGTATAAATATTTCATCTACATCATAGGATATCGCTTCAAAAGTTAAGATAGGGACATGTAAGCCGTTTTTCGATATTTAGAGCCGTGTCCGATGTACACTGCTTTCAAAATGGAAAATTGCGATTTTCATTTGTTTATAACTCATAACCTACTCAATGTAAGCTGCAACTGTAAAAACCATTCCTACTGGATTTTCTCAGACAATCTGAAAATGTAATAATATACAGGTGTCCCATTTAAAAAAATCGACAATGTCGTCATTACTGAGTCAAGGAACACCCTGTATAAAATATCTTTACGTCAATAGAACATAAATTAAATTTAAAAATTGACCTGTTCCGGGATTTCTTTGAAAAAAAATTTTCAAGGAAGAATTTGGGGGTGGCAAGTTTTCAAATTGACACCCTGTATAAATAATAATAAGGAAATATGTTAGGTTGGTAGGATTTCTTGATTGAGCTCATGTATCAGAGATCAATCAAGCAGACAGAATCGTTCGATCCGAAGACACGGACCGTTTCGCTCTCTAGGACTCATCAGCGTGCCATCTCGGACGTCGTTGAGACCGTCTACTGCTTGTTGGATCCTATATGGATGATGTGAAGGAAAAATTATTGATTGGTGTCTAGTGACTTGGTGACTGTAACGCTGTCTGTGTGTGCTACATGTCAATGAATTCAAGAATGAAATAGTATATTACATTACTAGTGTGGAAAGTGACCTATTTCACACGAGTAGGAGATTGGTATTGTACGAGGCGATAGCCGAGTACGACAATCCCCCGAGTGTGAAATGACACTATCCACACAAGTAATGTACACTATTTTTACTACGACCACAGATTAATACACATTTAAATTTTTTTATACTTTTATTTGAAAACTTTACAAAGAAAACGAATTATTGAATTATAAAAATTTAAAATAACAACAATTTAGATTTGTAAAATGTGAAATTAGGTCATATAGACAACAAATAGAGAGATTTCTCTGTGTTATTTATTTGTACATTTTGTATATCAGGGATATAACTATATAAGATGAGCGTCAATATGAATGCGTGCTTTAATTTTTAATTGACATTAATACTTCGAAAACGTTAGATAAAGTTTTGTATTTTACTGTTTGGGCCTACATCATTAAACTTATTACACAAAAACCCGTAAAAATATGTAGTAATTATTTAAAATTAAAAAAAAAATGCCTAACCTAAAACCTAATGACATTTATACTTAATATATATATATATATCACCCTCGTGTGATATTTTACTTTTCAACTCTAGAGTGATATTTGTCATTTTCGAAGTACCTAAGTAGTGTGCTATTTGTCATTTTCGCAGGTGGTGGTCGGAAAACAATTGTTTATACTATAAGAGGAACATAAAGCATTAGACTTTATAAAGGGTGTTACAGTTTGCTGTTCATAACTCCGGAAAAAGGTAGAACACCTAAAAACAATCGTATTTTTTCTTATAATGTTTTTTTTGCTCCAAAACGCTTTATTTTCGAGATAGAGGGTGTTAATTTTGAAAGAAAAAATCAATATTAATGTTCTCAATTTTGGTATAGAGATTAATATTAATAGAAGGGTAAAAATTTGAAGTACAAAAGACTTCTCACGCGAAACCAGTGGCGTAATTATGGGTGTTTTTCTTCTTTTAAGCCACATAACTTCTACGCCACTGGATAAAATAATGAAGATCTCTAGGAGGCTTAGTTTTTGAGATTTTTTAATTCATTTCATGAAAAATAATAATAAATATTCATAATAAATGCTCGAAATAATTATACAGGGTGTCAATTTGAAAACTTGCCACCCCCGAATTACCCTTAAAAAATGTTTCTCAAAGAAATTTTGTCACAATACAGGTCAATTTTGTCTTTTAATTTATGCTCTATTGACGAACTTTTTTATACAGGATGTTCCTTGGCTGAGTAATGACGACATTGTCTATTTTTTTAATTCGAACACCCTGTATATTATTACATTTTCAGATTGTCTGAGAAAATCCAGTAAGAATGGTTTTTACACTAGAGTTTAAATTGCGTAGGTTATGGATGAGTTATAAACAAATGAATATCACAATTTTCCATTTTGAAAGTATAGTGTACATCGGAAACGCCTCTAAATATCGAAAAACGGCTTTCATGTGATGTAGATGAAATTTGTATACAGGGTGATGAAAAATCTGATAATTTTAATCACCCTGTATTAAAATTTTAAGTACACTACGATGACACTTGAAAAGTTAAGATAGGGACATGTAAGCCGTTTTTCCATATTTAGAGCCGTTTCCGATGTACACTGCTTTCAAAATAAAAAATTGCGATTTTAATTTGTTTATAACTCATAACCTACTCAATTTAAATTGTAACTGTAAAAACCATTCTTACTGGATTTTCTCATACAATCTGAAAATGTAATAATATACAGGATGTTCAAATAAAAAAAATAGACAATGTCGTGGTTACTCTGCCAAGGAACATCATGTATAAAAAAATGTTACGTCAATAGAACATAAACTAAAAGACAAAATTGACCTGTTTCGGGATTTCTTTGAGAAACATTTTTTAAGGGGAATTGGGGGGTGGCAAGTTTTCTAATTGACACCCTGTATAATAAATATATAATACATACTTTTAATTTTTAAAGAAATTAAAAATGTTCAAAATAATTCAATTCAAAATACTTTTATACTGTCCCATTGCAGCTGTCGAAGGCTAACAGAACATAGTGATATCTAAGAACACTCCTATCTTGAAGTTTACAGTTTTATGATCCTCCTAGAGACCTTTATTAGGAGTATCTTATTTTCAGTAAACATTATAATTTTTCAGTTAATTCAGGCTTAATTCAGTTAATAATATTATTGGGCTTACAAGAAAAAAGGAACTCCCATAACTCCTACGTCACTGATTTCATCTGAGAAGTTTTTTGTATTTCATAATTTTACCACCCTATTAAGATTATACCAAAATTGAGAAAAATACCTTCAGTATTCAAAAGTTATATTTTCAATATAGTGGTGCTGTATAGTAAATACTGGTGCTGGTATAGGATAGCAGTGAAAAAGTAAATATTTGGGGGTGATCCTCAATAAACAGGAAAACGACAAAGATTAAATGTAAAAAGGAGTCCAATAAAGAACGAACTGTCATGCTTTTTAACTGTCTGTATGGTAGGTAGGAAACTCTTTAAGAAGAATGCAAGGGAACCTATTATAGATAAAGTTGAGAAGATATTTTGGTGTCATCTTATTTTTTAATAACACCCCCCAGTTTTTTATCTAATTTGAGCGTCCTTTAATTGCTAAAGCGGCGGTATAAAAATATTGACAGCTAAAATTAACCTTTTTAGAGCCGCTCTGCAGAGCACGGGCATTATTTTTAGATTTTATAAAAGTGTAACTGGAAGACGACTGAAGATGACGCTAAGTAAATGGTTACTACAATGCGCGTATCTTCACTTTATTTATGCGCCACTTATTAGAAGCTTAAGGAGTGGTCCTTATTTTGGATAATATTATTTGTGTCACCGAGCGCACTCTTTAGAGAATGATTCAAAACGATGAAAAAAGAAGATTTTTATTACCTGTCATCATACTTTTTACTTTTTAAAAAGGAGGGAACGCCGGTCTTAACTACGTAGGTAAGACAAAGTCGCTCCATTGAGAACTTGCTCATTCTACCCACAATAGGCAATAGTCAAAATAGACATTAGGTCGAAGTGGAGCTGTCACAATGGCCCACGCACGAAAAATGTAATCTAAAATCTAATATTATATCCAGCTTCAAGTAAAACAAATAAATAGTTAAATAGACGCTACAAACATCCAGAGGAAGACTGGGATTGGAACCCAGTCCGAGGCAGTTCAACGGCTTAGTAGTCTGCACTTCTAACCCGCCGATCCACCGGCTCTCACCTGTCATCATTAAAACAAAGTTTATCACCCAAAAAACTATGATATTGAAAAAAGTACATTCGGCGAATAAAATTAATTGAACTAATAATTGTTGATTGAATTTAATTTTAATTTAATTAATTTTTAAATAAATAATTATTGTCGAATTTTAAAACTAAAAAAAATGTGATACAATTTTTGTTTCTGTATTTTTTTATACCAAATGACACGAAGAAACGATTTCGCGGCCATAAGAAAAACAAAAGTTGAATGAATACCATAGATACTAATACAAAAAATTCAGTTTTTTTGCCTACCTATATCTCACTTTTTGAGCGCAATTTTCTTCATATTGCAACGAAAAAATTGTCGAATAAAAAAATCAAAGCAAATAAGCAATGTTGTCCATAATAAAACATGTTGCAGCTTTTATGTTTTTTTTTTTATCGTAAAATAGCGGTTTTCTCGAAAATGATCCATGTTAGAGCTTTTAACCGAAGCACCTTTTTGATATAAATGCCAGTATTCACAAACGATAATTACCAAATAATTACGTAATCAGTTATCTCCATCTCATTCTATTGCCAAAAAACTGCATATCTCCATCTCACTCATTTAATTAATTACGTAATAATTATTTAGGAAATTATCGTTTGTGAATACGGGCAATAATATCGGTGCTTTAAAATGTGGTTTAAACACACCAATTTTCACAGTGTCGTAGATATTAGCGGCAAAAATCTGTGTTTTTTTATTGTTGAATATTTTTTTTTAGATTTCTTTCCACTACATACAGGGTGACATTTTTAAAAGTTGCAATTGTCGATGTCTTTAAAACAAAAAAGGATATTAAAAACCGCAAAACCTTCATGTCCTCAATTTCCTCAATAAATTTCAAATGGCAACCTCCCACTTGTGAGACGTAATTTTAAAGGCAATAAATATAGGTACTAGTGAAAACACAATGGTGCTTCGTGTGTTGAAATCGATTATTTTTACCTTTTACGGAAGTTATAAACAAATGAAAATTAGCCGATATTTCATCACCCTGTATAAAAATTTCATCCACACAATACCGTTAAAAAGTTAAGATATAGGGACATGTAAAACCGTTTTCTGCTGTCTTGAGCCGTTTTCAATACAAGCGGCTTTGGAAAAAAATTGCGATTTTCATTTGTTTATAACTTCCCTAAAAATAATGACGTATCACAAGTAGGGGGTTGCTATTTGAAAGTTCATAATTGGGGTGGACAACTTTAATAAGCGTTGATGAGGGTGAGTGATTTACTACGTCATTTCCCCCCCTCCCTATTACACAAACGGTTTTTTTTGCGATTTTTGATATCTTTTTTTTTATTTTAAAGGTATCGTCAATGACAACTTCTATTGACGTTCCGATTTTTATTGTATTTTTTCTTTCTTTTCGATAAAGAAGAAAAAACATATGCCTCTCGTTTTATAAATATTTTAGACACACTTAATAACTCGAGAAACTCAAGAAATATCTCGTGGCGTTTATAAAACTTGCATAATAGTCCACAGTAATTTAAAATGTTCTTCAGATTATATTATAAAAGGAAATACTCGTAACAGGAAAAATAAAAAATAAAATAAAATGATAAAAGGGAAAAAAAAGTTTTTTAAGTGTGAATTCTCTGCAACGTTTTGTCTCGCAGAGTCATTTAAATTAATCAGATTTCCTTCCTCGGATCTGAGTTTTATCACTTTTAACGATCTATAAATTTTTCATGTTTAATCCTCATAAACGAGGAAGACATTTCCTTTTGAAGCGGCAAGAAGGGAGTTTCCTAATTAGTTCTTGCACTTCTAGATGGTTCCAGCTCTATTGTCCACTTCGTACTCTCCCTGTCTTTAACGGATCGTTTCAAATTTCGCGATCATTATTCCCCAAGTTTTGAATAACAATGCTCCAGCTATTCTACATTAGTGCCACTTTTCGCATTCAAAACTTAATTCGATATTTCACACTTCCCGCTTCTTCCTTCAATTGCCAAGCCGTCGACTTTAATCAAAGGATAACTGAAATGGATTTCAATTAATATTATTATTCGGATCGGCTTTCATCTTTACACATGACTTTTATCTTGCTACTCTGCTGTTTTAATGCATATAAAATGGGGTACCTATAAAACTTGGCTAATATTTCTATTATCATGCACGTCAAAGTCTCGCGGAGTTTTCACGAAAATCTAATTTCACTTTGTGTAACATCTGCATGTTTCGCTAAATTGCACTTGTATCAAGAGCCGGGGGCAAAGTAGAGTGCGAACAGCTTCATGCTGAGCATACTCGTTATTATTTGGCGAAGGGAAAATCATACTTGAAACTTCCCCTATTTCAGGCTCGCTCGTCTCGACGCCCGTCTTTGCACCTAAAGGAATCTGATCCAATTCTCGAGTATTTACTATTTTTCCGTTCTCGACAATAGATTGAAAGAATAGAAACAATGTCGAAAGGCTTCATTTTATGTATCAGAAAATACCTTTCAGACATTCAGGGGTGTTTGATAAAGTACGTATAACATGGAGGAGAAAACATGCCAATCACAATTTATTGAAATAAACCTGTGAGTTTGTAGCTAACATTGAAAAACTTTTTAACGATTCTTTTTTTACCTACCTACCAACCTACGGAGTATAATTTTTTGTGTAAGAATGTACTCGGAATTCGCTTTGACAGTTCTATTTTATTTTTTTAAACCGCCAGCTTCTAACGCGTGTGAAATATTATTATAACGTGATGATAGTACCATGGATGTTATTGTTTTTTTTTTTTTGGAAAGTTTTGGTAGGTTTATTTTTAGAACTTGTACAACCGGATGCCCTTTTAAACGTCATTATTTTTATCCTGGCTTGTGACCGGTACCCAGTTTCGACCTGCTCTTCCAGTTTCCAGTGATTGGTTAATTGGTTATACACTTTCCTTGTACTGTTCATTTTTTTTTTTTTTTTTTTTGTTAAATCGTGTTTCATAAAGTTGCAATTTTAATTTCGAAATTACATTCTTTTACGCACTTGTGCTTAAAAGTGATTTTCATCGATCTTAATGAAGTCGTGATTTTGACAATATACCTAAAAACACCAATCACCAGAGTTCCTAAATTTTATTTTTTGACTTAAAAGCTCATAAATTGTTGTTTCTAGCCGATTTACCAAAAATTCTTGTGTGACACACGTTGCAAAAGTAGTGTTTAATAAGGGCTTTGACGATTTTCAAACTCGGCCTTCGGCCTCGTTTAACAAAAATAAGAGGCCTTGCTCAATCGAGCCCTATGGCACACAACAAAACAGAGCCATCCAGATATACAGAGTGTATATCTAAATAAAAAATTAACCGGAAAAAATTAAGGGCTGATTCTTTGGTCAAAATTAAACAAAAAAATTCTTTTAACGTGTGTCCGGAAATGCACCGTTTTTGAGATACAGGGTGTCAAAAAAAGATTATTTTTCCATTTTTTGAAGATACCTGGGGAACAGTTTGAGATACGAAACTCGGAATTTGTACATGTTTTTTCACTAATATAGCCTATACCTTTTTAATATCAATTCAGTATATTTCATGTGCCATTTGCAGGGATCTTAGGATTCAGCGAAGTTTTGTCCTTTATTTTTCGTGAATTTTCGTCGAAAACAGCTCACGTTAACAGTTATGACCAAGAATACCTCTTTTGTGTAGAAAAAACTGGCGGTTGAAAGTGCGCTTTTAAAATACCAATTGACCCCGTGTTGTAGATATTAGGGGCAAAAAAATCCCTCACAACCCTAAAAATCCACTGGCATATTTTTGCTACTATCAATGATAAGATCTGTACAACAGCTGAATTCTGTATCTTATACGGTTCCCAAGATATCTTCAAAAAACTGGAAAAATAATTTTTTTTTGACACCCTGTATATCAAAAAGGGTGCATTTCCAGAAAATTTTTTGTTTATTTTTTACCAAAGAATCATCCCATAAATTTTTTCGGTGTTATTTAGATACACCCTGTATGTATTTATATACATATTTATTTCTCCAAAATAGCATTTTTTTAAATTTTCAAAACGCCCATGTAGCTTCATCTTTCAAGATTAGTTAACGAATGTTTCTACGAATGCAGTCTCGTAGAATTTTGAAAGAACCTCCGATCTTAGTTAAAAAAGTTTCGTAAGGTGGCGTTACTTCTACAGGATGACCCTCGGGATCACCTTTCAAAATTCTAAATAACTAAAACTTTTGTGGGAGTAAGATATCCATCCACAAGGAGTGATATTGCATTGCATTTGAGCAAAATCGGTCGAGCCGTTTCAAAATGGCGGCTATTTGAATTTTCGAAGAAATTGCCAATTTTTGAACGTCTGTATAAGCTATATTAGAACAAAACTTTATGAAACACAATTAACATGATTGGAAGAAAATTTTTCGAATTTTACGCTAGTGGAAAAAATATTTAAGTTTTTTAATAATAAGCCAGTGGCGTGGGTATAGTAAAAGGGGAAAATTGATGATTTCTTATAACCATTTATGAGCTCATTTTCAAAGGAATCGATCTGAAATTAATCTGAAATTCATAGAGCAGACAATGCTCCTTCAACCATGAGAAAAATTCAGGTAGCGAATAATTAAAATGGCGGAGATATTCAAAAATTTTATGTTTATTCCTAAAAAATTTCAAATTTTCGATTTTCAACACGCCACTGTAGCGTTATTTTTCAAAATTAATAAGCAATGTTTTGTGATCTTGAAGAGCTTATGGAGGTTTTTTATTTTAGTTGAAGAGGATTTTCGTTGAAAAAGTTTAAAGTCGCGTGACTTCTGTAGTGAGATAATGTCGACCAAAAGATATAACGAAATGATCTAATTGTTAAACTGTCATATTTTATGACTTCAACAATATTTCAATAATCCAAAAATTGATAAAATGACAGAAGTCGTTTCGTTATATCTCTGGTCCACATATTCAACTAAAAACTGTTGAATGTCATGGTGGATTTTCATATTTTACTTACACATAAATAATATAACACACTTATAATATGATCTCATTAATGCTAATTAATCCTCCTCCGAAACTTCTTCCATAATCTTATCAACGCACTTTATATATCAAATGTAAAGGCCTTAGCTTTTACAAATGTAAAGGCCAGCGTACGGGAACATAGTGTTCCTCCTTGCTGGGTAAACAAAAGAAGGCTGCTGTTTGATAATAATTGTTTGTTCTCTGCGATCTCTGGTAAAATGTTAAGAATGAATATTTAATTGTAACATATTATTTGGTGTAAATAAATAAATAAATAAAATAAAATAGTAAAGGATAGTTTATTGTTTATATCTAAACAAGATAACTTCTCATTGTCCTTCTACGATGGTCACTTAATGTTTATCAATTTGACTTGTTTATCAGATTCGAGGTAGCTTTGAAATACATAAGTTGTTATGTCAATACCTCTGTTTACTTTAATGAATATAAATGTTTACATCAACTTGGTCAGATTTCTTGAATGAAATCTTCCTTTACTTTACCAAGCCAACAGGGTGTCCTTTCAAAGTTCAAAAAATACAGGGTGGGCCACGGTATACGAAACGGAAGATTATGGCCGTGTCTCTGGATTTTAGGATCTTTTAATTTTTGGAGTGGATAGAGACCCGGCAGAGGTACGTTTTAAAATTATATTCATAATGTACAGGCTGTCCCAAAAGCATAAAACATATCAAAGTTATGTTTTTTTAAATGGAATGCTCCTATGTTATTGCATTTTTAGATTGTCTGAAAAAATAAAATAAGATTGGCTTTTACTGTTGGTGCTTAAATTCAGAAGTTTTTGAGTTATAAACAAGTGAAAATCGTCATTTTTCAAGTTAATGGCCCTTGAACTTGAAAAGCCGTACAACGAAAACGGCTGAAGATAGAGAAAAACGGCTTACATGTCCCTATTTTAACTTTTCATGTACTATCCTACGATGTAGATGAAATGTTTATACAGGGTGATAAAAAATTTGAAAAATTATGAGATTTCTTCACGCGTCGCCAAATAAAAAAATCAAAGAAAGCACAAATGTTTCTATACCATAGGATAGTACATAAAAAGTTAAAATAGGGACATGTAAGCCGTTTTTCTCTATCTTCAGCCGTTTTCGTTGTACAGGGCCTTGAACTTGAAAAATGACGATCTTCACTTGTTTATAACTCAAAAACTTCTGAATTTAAACACCAACTGTAAAAGTCAATCTTATTTTCTTTTTTCAGACAATCTAAAAATGCAATAACATAGAAGCATTCCATTTAAAAAAACATAACTTTGATATGTTTTATGCTTTTGGGACAGCCTGTACATTATGAATATTATTTTAAAACGTAACTCTGCCGGGTCTCTATCCACTCCAAAAATAAAAAGATCCTAAAATCCAGAGACACGGCCATAATCTTCCGTTTCGTATACCGTGGCCCACCCTGTATACGTTTTTGTGGCACTATTTCAGCCGCAGTTTTCTATCTATGGGACTAAAACTTCTGTGGGAGTAAGATATCCATAAGTCTGATGTTGCATTTGAGCAAAATCGGTCGAGTCGTTTCAAAATGGCGTCCATTTGAAGTTTCGTTAAAATTTTAATTTTTTCAACCTCAGTAGGTATCTGTATATGCGAGATAGTAAAAAAACGAATTAAATTAATAGGACGGGAGGAACGTTTTACGCGTACTTTTCGCTGGTACAAATAATAAAAAAATCCGTTTATAGGCCAGTGGCGTTCATTGGAAAGGGAGAAAAATTGTTAAATAATTTCTATATCCAGTGTAGGGGACGTTTTTAAAGGAATCGAACTGAAGTTTTTAGAGTAAACAACAACTATCTAATATGACATGACTTTGAATAATTTCAACAACCCCAATTTTCAAAATTGGGATTTGTTCACAATTGAATCATCGCATAAAAATACACCATTTATACGATTGATGAGCAAGAAGTTTTTTTATTTTATTTTAACTATAGGTACGTATGGGTATAGTATAAGTATTATCCGGATATACTTTTTTACAGTCTACATTAATATAATGTATATACATTATATGGCTTATTTTATCTGGAGACATTCAAATATATCAAAAACTACGCAGGCGATTAAAAAAAAAATAAAAAAAAGCCGAACCAAAATCGATCAACCGACCCCCACTTTCTAGGGATGGGAAATTGCTGGGAGACCCTGATTTTTTATTACAGTTTTATGACCAAAAACACTAAGGATTTGTCTGGAATATTTTTTTCGATCCATGATAGATGTAATCGACGAAATTATCTTTTTTTTTCGATTTGTCTTGATACTAAAATTGAGCCAAAAATGTCTATTAATCGAGAAATTTTTTAAAGACAAATTCTACGTATTTTTGGTCACAAATTGCGAATCTGGAATAAAAAGTAAGGGTTCTTAAAAAAAAATTCAATTTTAACCCCCCCCCCCCTTCACCTGCATGGAGGGGGGTGGGGGCAGCAATTTCCTACGTGTTTTCACCCGTAAAATCCGAATCTGCTATAAAAAATGTGCATGGGTTCTCATTTAAGATTACAAAATTGATGCCCACCACCCCTAGGGGGTAAGGGTAGGCTAGTCGAGTTTAGTATCACTAGATGTCCCCCTCCAGATGAAAAACTTTTATTACCCACTTTTTTGATATATTTGCGTGTATCCAATACAAAATGACCTGTGTATGGGGATGTAATTTTACTAATTGACCCATTTCTACTTTCAAACTATATTTTTCCTGGCCGGACTATTATTAGAACAAAGTTAATAATGAGCAAGATTGAGTTATTTATCCGTAAAGGAATCTAAATGGGGTTGCCCCAAAATAATGTGTCCAAACTGAACGCGATTTCTCGATTTACTCTGCCGTTTTTTTTTCACGTCCTGACTCGCTTATTTAAATTTATTTTTTCGGAAATTATTCCAACTTAGTACCACTGAATTTACCTCTATTATAATAAATTATTGTCCTGTTTAATGGTGTTTAAAACGTCATAATAAGGATTTTGCAATGAAATTGATAGTGCCGCTCATTAATTATAATTAAATATTTCGTATGCATGCAAACGATTTTACGCTCGGTTATAATACCTAATTTATTTTCAGATCTGATAAAGGGTGTTAAATTGTTATTGGGATATTATCATATTTTTTTTGTCGCCACTATCCAATCCATAAATTTTGAATATGACCTATAAAATTTAATACAATACCTTCCACTAAAAATTATGTTTGTAATAAGGTTTCATCGTAACGTAACTCTTCTAATAAAGCCGACGCGGTTAACGCCTCGAAAGGAATGGTTTGGTATAAAAATTATAAACGATCCCGGAAAGTTTTAATAGGGAAGTTTTCACATTTTTCTTATTTCCATCTGGGGAAATGTCATCGTAAAACTTGATGGGTTTAATAAAGGCATACGAAATCAAGGGAATTTTCTTTGGAGTTCTTTTAGATATATTATACGTTCTTAACGTATTTTTCTCTTTATCTGCGTGTGTTCAACTTAACTCGAGGACTGCAAATGCGATTTTTATCCAGTTTTCGAAGATGTGTAGCTATGCTATCTGGGCAGGATTCATTGGTTGAAATTATATTAAAATGAGGTTTATTTATAAATTATTTTAGGAGTAATAAAACTTGACGATCTTGTAATGCCTAGATCATATAAACATGGAGCAACAACTTTCAACAGGTAGATACCTACACCATTAGTAACTTGATTATTAATTCAAGATATTATCGGTCTTGAATAAAAAATCATGTTTTCGTCTTTCGATCATTTTATAGTACTCTAAATAGATAAAACGTTTTTGCTTGTTTTTTGGGGTGCAAAATATTGGGGGTGGGTTGAATTGTGTTTCGAATTTAAGGATTCCAAAGGTATTGCTTTTTTTGTCTCATAATTTTTTTAGATTTGTTTTTTGTCTCGAATTTTTTAGATACTTATTAGCAAAGTTGTTCTAATAGAACTAGACCCCCCCTTCGCCCTATCTCCATTGGGCCTAAAAATTGGAACATTTCGAGTTACCATTACTATTGATTATTACTAATTATCCACGTACAGGTAGGTAATCCGAAACTTTCTCTGCATTGTTTGAGAAGAAGTACTGCTGGTTTCTTGTCGAACTTCGTGAAATTTGACGTGAGGGGTTATATTTATTAATAAACTGCAAAGCTATCTCGGCTACTAAACGGTGATAGGGATTACAGAAGTTTTTTTGTGATTTGAAAATGCCTAAATTATTCTATCAAAAACTTCAAAATAAGGAATAGTTTAGCTACCTGAAATCAAAAAGTATAACAGGGCACAATGTCTCATCAAAAGTCTCAAAAGAAGAAGAAATCAAAAAGTCTCGATGCCCTATATTAAGGCCGTGGAATCCGGTTTCAAAAGGAATCCAAGATGTCAGCGAAGACGCCAACAGGAGCTGTGGGGGCAAGCTTTGCAAAAATGAAAATCTCTCCGGGAACGTAGAAAAATATCTTCAAGAAGTTGTATTTTTCTGTCCCTCGCGTTAAAAAAAGAATACAATATGATGATTATTTCAAAAAATATAAATCACAGGAATAACGCATATCGCTACAGGTTAAGTTATTTTCAGATAGGCGCGAAAACTTATGAGTAACTTATTATATCCCGAAAACTAAAATAATAAAAAAATAAAACAAGGACTTTGAATAATATGTTATAAAAGAAATTAGTAACTTATCCAGAACAAATGAATTAATTTCAAGGAATGGAATAATTCTGCGTCCTCCTTAAGATAAAATAAATCGTGAATATGTAAAACCTAAAGGAAAATGGTTTCTGCAAAAATAAAATAAGAACCTTTGAATTTGTTATAAAAGAAATTAGTAACTTATCCAGAATTAATGACTGGGTTTCTTAGAAGGGAATAATTCTGCGTCCTCCTTAAGATAAAATAAATCATGAATATGTAAGACCTAATGGAAAATAGTTTCTGCAAAAATAAAATAAGGACCTTTGAATTTGTTATAAAAGAAATTAGTAACTTATCCAGAATTAATGACTGGTTTTCAAGAAAGGGAATAATTCTGCGTCCTCTTTAAGGTAAAATAAATCATGAATATGTAAGACCTAATGAAAAATGGTTTCTGCGCATATGAATACGATTCACTCGTATAAGTAATGCAAGTTCTACGCATACAGATATAATATCCACCAATAGTAAGGAGACTAGATATCTTTAGTAAAGTGCACAACCAGATTAAGTTATTTTTGGGTTAAAACGCTACCAAAATAGGAATCTGTAACGTCGGTAATGTCGCAAGAATTGAAGAAAATTACTTTATAGTTTTCCTTCACTCAAGAATCTAGAGATAAATTTGATTGCCAAGACATGGCGTTAGCAGTAGGTATTATAAATAAATAATCAATTATCATTTTACAACTTTAACGTATACTGTACGTCAAAATAACTCAAATAAGCTAATTCAAGCACCCTCTCGATATTAAGCCGCAAACTAATAAAGCAACCCTCAATATAATAAATATAAATCCTAAAAAATCAGAATTTTTCTACCAAAAAGTTACATAAACGGATGTAAATTGTTTGCTTTAGTATCGCTTACAACGTAGCTGGAGGGGAATGTTGTTAACAACTTTTTATTTTAATTACATGCTTATGTGCCCTCATCTCAAGAAGTGTCATTTCTAAAGCAATTTATGAAAAGCTATAAATTAAAAGAATAATAATTAAAGATTACAATGTAATCGTCATACGTACCATACTTGCTAGCTCATAAAATTCGCTTTATATATGCACTTGATTTGCATAAAATTCAGCTTTACTCCTGTTAAATACTTTAATGCAGCAATTAGTAAGCAAGGTGGATATTTATGCAGATGCTACGGCGGGGATGTACTAATTTTAGAACTGTTGAACTCGGTTCGTAATTATATGATGAAGTTATTTCAGTTTTATTATAAACAATTTCTACGGCCGAATCCGATGTAAAGAAGGTTCGGGTTCTTGCGAATAATATTTAGAACGAAAATAATGTTGTCTGTAAAAACAATGTGGGCAATGAAAATTTACAATATTTACGCATTGATATTCGCACAAATATCAAACGTCGGAAGGAAAATATTTTGTTTTCAATAAACTTCTTTCTCGGAATAATAAATAAGACATCAACAAGTTTTTCCACTCGATTTTATGATTTTGCGTTCTTTACAGTTTGTACATTACCGGGCAGAAAAAATAATTATTCGACTCGATAAATGTAGATCAATTTTTATGAAAATTTCACGCCATCAATTTTTAGCCAATAAAGTACGAGCATTGCTTACCGTTGCCATGGTTATTTGTGTATTATATCGGAAATTTTCTCCTGCAGGGGTAAGCTGGAGAGTATTATAGTGGAAATTTTTTGACGTTTAATAGTGACAAACCGGATCTTTATAAATGTCAACTATTGACTGTATTAATATTAATCAACCAATGCGTTTTGTTAAAGTTTCTATTATAATTTAATATTAAAGTGATGTTTTCGCGTATTACCACGTATGAAATCACGGATTCACTATCGAAAAAATGATCTGAAGAAACCTAATTTACCTAATTTAGTAATTCTATGTGAAATAGGTAGGTACTTACATAATTTTTCCGATTAACTCGCGGCGAATTCATGGGGGTTCGACCACTTTATCTTTATAATTAATTGTATGGCACTTTTTGTTGGTAGAATCCATCTGCTGAGCAAATCACATCCATTTCTTCCGCTTTGGAAAGAATGGCATCTAATCAATACTAATCATAATTACTATTATACCGCCATTATCGACTTATCATTATCAAAAACCACACTCGGCTGGTGAAGTTTAGAAACTAAAATTTGTGTTTGACAGCGCTAATAATGGCGGCGCAGTTATTAAACGTCAGTTTGGCGTTGTCACGTGATTATGTTACGCCGCCATGTCATATTTTTATTTCACAATTAAATTGTAATTTTTCTATTCAAAACTAATTTTGTTGTGAAATTTTCTTTCCAAATACCACTCGAAATCAAATTATACCAGGAAATTTTGTTCTCGCTTACGAATATTTTAAGAAAATTATCCCTCGCCTTCGGCTCGCGATAATTTTCAAAATATTCGTGAGCTCGAAAAAATTTCCGGAAATAATTTGACCTCTAGTGGTATTACATGTGACAATTTTGAGAAAATACCTTTCAAATTTGTTTGCGTTTTCTGGCAAATTAAATGTACCGAGTTAAATAAATGTTTATTCCACTAGTCAATTAGTTACCCACTCATAAGTACTATCGCTGATATTTTTCATCAATTATTCTGTTTCATTTATGTCACTCAAGTACGCACTAGACTCGGAACTGTCAATTACATGATTACTTCTTTTGTAAAAGTTTTCAATACACAGAGTGTTCCAGTTTGTATGTTCATAACCCCGGCAAACGGTACAACATGTAAAAATAATAATTTAATAAAAAAATACACTATTGAGGACGACATCACTTTTTTTTCTATAAAGTATTGCTCCAAAACGTTTATTTTGTAGATACACGTGTAAAACTTTTATTAAAGAAATCGTTTTTTCGCAAATATCTTAAATAAAACTTGGCAGTTTCATTTGCCATAGTAAAGAGGCTAACTTAGCCCTAAATAAATTAAAATTATTAAGCCCAGTGGCGTCCCGATAAGCACCGTAACGAATATTATTTTGAAAAACTTTTTCTTAAATGTTAGCCATTGGCTTTTTTAAAATTTTAATTTTTTGCCAGATTAGGCAATTACAATAATTATAACTTTTTTGCTTTTTTGTCAATTAGATTTTTTTTGTAGCTTGCGTTGTTTTTGAAATAAAAAATAGAATCTACTTGAATACATATCCCTGGACCACACAAGAAACATATGGAAAAATAGTACATTCTATATCAAGGGTGCAACGAAGCGCGAGGGACGATGTCATACCTACGAGCTTAAAATGTGCTTCGGTGCGGCCGAGATGTGCACGCTATTTTTTAGCGCGATCGCGTTAGAACACTGAAAACTTTAATGTACGTACCCAGGTTATGCAGGCACCTATTAAGACCAAGAAAATCATACAGAATCAAATCGATATATTTATTATTGTTTTAGCGCGCTTCGACTTACTTGAAACATATGCGTGTATCGTGGTTCGATCACGGGAGCGCTCTCACCTGCCGTTAGCAGCAACTACCAGCTACTACCGTGATGTGAAACTCTGTCTTGTCGCACTAGGGCTAGAAAGTAGTCGATAGCGGGCTGGAAAATTTTGTACACTTTGAAGCGAGTATGTATGTACCACTATGTATGTACCGGGTGTCCCAACACTAGTGTCCACCCCCTAAATAGAGCTTAATTTTAAAGATAATAAATTGAAACTTTGAGGATTTGTGTACTTGATATAGGACCACAAAATGACATAATCAGTTTCATTAAAAAAATTTAGTTCGGGTGCCAGCGATAAAAAACTGTAATATGGTGGTAAATTGTTGGAAAAAAATTCGATTTTTCTTCAATATATAAGTAGAAATCGATTAATAAAATCAAAATCGATTGAAAGAAATGTGAAAAAACCAATTATAAGGCTTTAATTAAATAAAATATAATTATATAGCAACGACTAATCAGAAAACTGATTTATGATGTGCAATAGGGTGATCAATATAATCTGAAAACGGTAGGTGCAATAAAGTTTTATGAGAAAATAAATAAGGCCCATATAAATAGAAGGACGGCTCTTGTTGGGTTAGTCGGCACAGTGAACCTGCACTGGACAGTGTCGTATTATGGAGTCATGAAAAAGGTGATTATTAAAAAGCTATTAAATTATTTTTTAATGAAACCAATTATGCCATTCCGTGGTCCTATATCAAGTACACAAATCCTCAAAGTTTCAATTTTTTATCTTTAAAATTAAGCTCTATTTAGGGGGTGGACACTAGTGTTGGGACACCCGGTACAATCCTCGTAGTTCGGACGGCTTTCTTAACATCTAAACTAACGAATTTTATTTTTGTAATTTTTCTCCATGTTTCTTGGTTGACTCAGGGATATTAATTTAGGGGGATTCTATTTTTTTTTTAAATCAGTCAAGATTCGAAGAAAAATATAGAGACAAGTTTTTTCAAAATAATATTAGTTGAGGTGCTCATCGGGACACTGGACTTGATAATTTTAATCTGGTTAGGGCTAAATTAGTCCCTTTAAGTTATGTCGAATATTGAAAAAGGTAATATCATGAGGGAACACGTCTAAAATTCACAAACCTGTTATTATCAGAATGAGTGACACACGCAATATTATGTATTTGCTCAATAATTTCCATTAAATTGCATTATAGTTATGAAATTTAACAAAATTCCAAAAAGAAATCAATTAATTTACATCAATAAAAATTTTAATTCGTATTTATTGATAAAGCTAAAACATTGATAATACAACTATTATTGATGTTTATTATTGTTAACTGAAATATTTTAATATAAAACCAAATACACTAGTCTAGTGTATTTGATAAAACACTCAAGAAGGACTATAAACTGTCAATTGGCCGTTCTGGAAAACGCGACGGTAACCGCTATTTTTAAACATCTAATATAGGTACTTCTTGTAGTTTTGACATTTACAATTATTTTACTCTTTATTAGTTCAGTCAGTGCGTCATATTATTGGCTTGAATTCCGGATGTGGTGTGTCTTCCACCGTCTACCAATCATAGATGTTTCACGGTAGGTGTGTAATCTGCGTAATTGAATTAAATAATTAGGTTAGGTAGGAGCAGGAGCTAATTCTTCTTCTTCTTTTATTTTTATGACTTTGGACATCCTTGTGCATATAGCAAGCCTCAAGTGTTTCGATGATTTGGCCAGGGCGGAGCAGTGCCAGGATTAATGAGGATTAATGAAAACCAAATTAATGAGAGTGAAACTGAAATGGAAAACACACCAAATGCGCAAGCTAAAATGACAATGGAAAATATTTTACCCCAGAAGTAAAAAGAACGATATAGTAAAATTTCCCATTCAATTAAAAAAAGTTTGGTAGGCACTAAAGTTGAGTACTAAGTGGGTGCATCATAAAATCATTTGTTCCTATTTATGCTATTGGGAGTAGATAAAGTATAGTATAATGTCTCACTTTCAACTCTCGTTATGTAATATACCATTTTACGCATATAAGATTTTTCACTTCAGATTTAATGTCAAATCACAACCAATTTCAGGCAGCTAATGAACGGAAGTTCAGGTTGAAATTTGAAAATACTCAAAAAAACTTTCTAAGAAACTGAAAATTGAATGTTAATTCTGAATTTGTGTGAAATTGTCAAGAAAGGCAAACTTTCAAGACTTTTTACATTAGAAACTTGCACTTTCTCTTTATTAATAAAATGCTAGTACCGTAATAGCTGGCATTACACGACTAGTACAGTAATAGCTTCATATTACACGACTAAAAGATCAAACCGTCGTTATGAAGAAAAAATTAAGAAATATTGTCAATGTTATGACCGCATCGTTGAAAATTGTTTTATAATGAAGTTCTCGTGTTCATTGCATGGCAGTTTTCACTCTTCACATTGAGAAAACTAGACGCAGAGGCTTTTGCTTCGAAATGATGAAGGAAAGTAAAATACATGAAAACACATGTGCAGATAATGCACATGCTAATATTTTACGTCGCCGCATTAAAGGATCGTTTGCAATGAAACTTGCCGAATTGACCAGGACCAGAAGAATTTTTCTCTCTATTGGAGTTCATGCAAGATGAAACGCTTTCCTCGTTGACTTAGTTGGGAGAAAATCAATATCTTTGGTTCCAGGTGGTCGGTTATTCCCTATTGTATTAGATCAATGGAGTCTTGCAAGTCCTAGACTAACTTTGATCTGATTTTATGTAGTCAAGGGCCTGACTCTTGGAGATAATGTAGATTTCTGTACCTTTGTAGTTTATTCTCATGATACTTCTCCAACTTGTAGCCTGGGCATCTATTAATACGAGTATCACACCGGTAAAAGGAGTTTATAATCAATCAAATTTTAAATACATCGGCCTGGATGTGTTAATATCCTTGCATATCCTAGTATCCATAATTATAATACACAGGCTACCTGTAGTTAGAAATTGCTAATATAGGAGCTCCATCTAAATTATCAGTGAACGGAGAGGAGATTAAACTAAAACCAGGATATGGGTCGATATTTATTTGTGTAGCTTTCCGATTGGAACTGCCAATATCGATATGAAGCATATGTGCCCAGAGTTTATGTGCAAATAAGTCATCATACAAGCTGTTCCAGGGGTAAAAATAGACCTGTCGAAATGTAAAAGCCTATTGTTTCAGCTCGCTACTATTGGAACGATTAAATGGAAATATCGGTGATTTATGTAGATCGGCGAAAGTCGCCGCTACGATACTACATTCCGCAAATCCGAAGGTTAAAGCCGTTTCGTTTTATGATTCCTAATGGCTTGGACGCTAAAATTTGTGCGTTGTAAGTTATTGAAGGTTTTATGTGATATTAAACGATACATTTTGTGTTTTTAAGTTAATGTGGAATGCCTTTAAGGAACTAAAATTGTCGGGGAAATTTTTGTTTAAAACTATGGCTTGTCCAGTGAGTGTTGTCCGATGAGATTTTACACTGATCCTGACTATAAACAATTTGATTTTTTATGTTTTAATTTGTACAATAATTATAATAATTGATTTATATTTTAATTATAATATTTATTATTAATATAATATAAATATTATAATACAATAATTGATTTGATTCGTACAATTACAATAATTAGAATTAGTACGAATTAAAACATAAAAAATCAAATCGTTTATAGTCGGGATCAGTGTGGCATCTCACCGGACAATACTCACTGGACAAGCCATATGCCGGAAAATGAACCGTTTTAGGATTCAGTGGGATAAAAAAATTACACTTTTTCACAAAGCCGTTGGATCAGAGGCTTTTCCGATTCACCGAACACCGGCGTTTACCAACAAAAACCAACAAAAGCGTTGCTTTAAATACTGGATAATATTATATAAGATTACTTCCTGCTGGAAATGCGCATGAGTCCAGCCTATTCTTAAATACCAAGTAACTATTGACCAGTGGCACTGCTTTCAGCAATACGAGGGTTCGTTTCAGTAGTTTCAGGCCTTTTCAAGAAAAACACAAATTTTTAATGAAAACAATTTTTTCCACATTATCATCTCATAGCTCAATACGTTTAGACAAACGCTTTTCCCAACTCTTCAAACCGTCAGAATCAAATTCTTTGGGTAAACTCGAAAAATCCGGGCTACATCGTTCTCCATCTCGGCATTCGACCCCCCAAGAAATTTTTTTCGAATTTCGAAATAAAAAAAAATCACTGAGAACAAGATCGGGTGAATAGGCTGGGCGCAAAAGCAATTCGAAGTCTGTTCGTGCAATTTTGCCATTGCGATCACGCACGTCTGCACCCAAACGTTTTCCTGGTGAAGCAGCACTTTCTTTCTTCTTTTCTGGCCGGTTTTGATTTTTCTTGATTTGGGTCTTCCATCGATCCAGTAGTAGGGTCCATTGATGGTTTCACCTTTCTGAAGGTAATCATAATTTTTTCACGGCTGTCCCAAAAAACTTTCTCCGTCACTTTTCCCGCATCAGAAAGAACGACCTTCGCCTTCTTCAGAGCTGATTCCCCCAGCGCGATTCACTGCATTGACTGATGATGTTCGATCTGGGGGCTATGGTAATGAACCCAGTTTTCATCATTGATTCTGGTCGATTGTCAACAAGTGCGCCTTCTCATACCCAAAACTTTAGGTAAAATCTTGTGCATCTGTTCACCTGATATCACCCAAGAGTCAGCAATCTCCTTAACCGTCAATCGGCGATTTTCCATCACAGTTGCATCATGCTCTATGAACGTTAATCATCAAAAATGCTGGTACGACCGCGTTTGTACCAGCCGTACACTCAGTGCAACTCATCTTTTATGTCTTGAGTATGTTCTCCTTTCAAATAAACTTTATCAGCGGGCATTACTTGGTTTTATCCATTGCTGAAAAAACGCCATTATTTGTCATTCGCTAATTAGGCCTACTGATTGGAGACGACATTTTTATGGAATACACATTAGGGAACCTGCATTACCGACACTAACGCTTACTAATTATTATGTTAACTTACGAAAATTCGCGTAAAAGTTAGATACACGTAAAAGTTACTTTCGTGTTTGAGTCGAGGGTGGGCGGCGAGACCCTTTTCTTATCCACACGCGAGTACCTCCGCGATCTTATTTGGATCACCGCGAACAGAGTTACAGCGAAAAATGTGCGAAAGACACTTTTTTCTTTGAGAACATGAATAACCACTGAAAATTTTCGCTTCCAACCGACTCAATTGCACGCCATTTTATTAAAATCGTTCAAACAAAGTTTGCGGTTATATTAAACAGAAATGCAACTAAAGCAAATCAGTGCACGACATTTGAACTCTTAACGGCAAGTCAATTTTTTGTCAAATGTGAAATTTCATCAAAAAACTCGGCCATTTTCGATCTGTTGAAATTTTGAAATTTCAGCGATTAAAATTGAAAATTGTGACAAAATAATTCTTCGACTACCTCGCGCAAGTAATTCCCGAGTCTCTGTACCCGGAAATTGCGAAGAAAAAAATTTATAGTAAGCGTTGGTGTCGGTAATGCAGGTTCCATAATACACATCACATATCAACGCCATCTATCGGACAGTGAAAGAAGTACATAAATTAATATTATTATCATTTTTTCTCGATAAGGCCTGAAATTATTTAAACTACCGTGGTATCTTAGATTATGGAGAATTATATTAACCAACATCTTTTAAAGTACCTACTTGGCCGGTAATATAAATAGCGACCGCCAATACGGCTTTCGCAAACAAAGGTTAAGAGATATGGCCGCCTCACCTTCGTTACCGAGGTGTGGCACAGCGCAGTTGAGCACCACAAGTAGTCTCGAGTGGTTGCGGTTTCTATTTCTGGGGTTTCGACCGTGAAGGATTGTTGGCGAAACTGTATAGGCTTATGGCATACCTGAGAATTTGCTTGAAGTTGCAAAAAAAAACAATATACAGTTTGACCGATGATCTTGTTATATCTAAGATGCGCGGACATCTGCCATTGACGTAGGTACATTTTCGCAAGTAGCTATTTGATTTTTTTATTTTTATTTCTACAAAAATAAAAAGCAAATAGTAAACGAAATTGTTTTAACAAGTTATGACATGTTTGCAACAGGAAACAGCTCTCAAAAATTAGTTCCCTTTTCCCTAATTTATGCCTGACTAAACAGTCCTAAACATGAAACATATTTTTGCTCTTTGGATTATAAATAAATCTTCCATTTTGAATCAAAACGCCATTTAGATTCGAGATCAGTAGGTATGCAAAATAAATCTGTTTCGCTACACCTTTCAAAAGATTAATAGCTTTTATTTAAATAACATGTTCCACGGAACTTTTCATGGAATTGTTTCATGTCGGACACGCCGAACTCCATTTTCCGCCGAAGTTGTGGATTGAAAAAGTGGGTAAATTAATAAATTTTCCGACTCGCCCTGGAACAATGAACGGTCTATTAAAAAAAAGCATATGTGCAGGTCGTAAAAGCTGGAATGAAATAACATAAATCAATTCAAGTGGTGGTGTGACGCAATTCGTGGGGTCAATTCCATCATGAAGATGTAGGTAAACATATTAAAAGTCGAGAGGTAATAATATTGTCTTTTAATATTTAATGTTAATGGGTTTTTTTCTATTCTTGATCATTGTCTGACGCTGATTACCCTTTTGATTTATGTCTTTTTCTTTGGATCATTTAATCGGTTTTTTAGGTAGCTATAGGTACGAGTACAATTCAATTAGTCCTCTATGATGGAAAGATAATTGGATGTTTTTTATTAGTAGCTTCCAGACGCCTATGAATATATTAACGTTTACCTACAATTCACGTAAATGACTTTTTTTTTACATAGCTGCTCGTAATTTTTAATTACTTTGTTTTATTCCCTCATAAAGGCGAAATTTATACATATACAGGGCGTAAATTATTAAGGGAAAAAAATTAGGGGAATGATATGTTGAAAATTAAACAGGTTTTTTTTTTTAAAATAAATCGTTCGCCCCTCTCGGTTTGAGATACGACCCCTTGGAAGGGGTATCAAAACTTGTTTTTTAATTAAATGTGAAACAAGTTACAGACATCGAATAAAGTAGGGGTAGTTTGACTTTTTTGACTCCCCCTTTAAGGGTCGTAATAAAACGAAATTGCTTTTGTTTTCAATAGGAATCAGCTCTCAAAAATGAGTTTACTTTTCTGCGGTATGGAGTTTTTTCCAGAAACGCTTGAGATATTCGACACCAGAGAGCGATGAAGTTGTTTTTTTCTCTCAGTTTTCCTTCATAACTTTGGAACCATTTTTCTTCGTGTCTGCAAATTCATTTCTTCAGAAATTACAAACCCTTCCTCACCTCCTCGCTCCTTGAATATCTTGATAACTTCTTGTTGTATTATTTTATTTCACTATAAAGAAATTAATTAATTATAATTGTAAGGCCATCGAGAAAAAAAAATACAAGGACGAGAAATTTCCATAAAGACTTGTTTCTTGTTCGCATCGCATGTGGCTAAATTGTCTTTACAGTCTTTCAATTTCAAACCTATTTTATTAATTGGCTACATTTGAATTTCTCTAGCTAGACGAAGTTCTCTAGAATTAAATTAGTATCTCTTTTGTCGTATTGTCTGATAACGGCACACCGCAGACGTAGTCGTCGGGTAGGTATAAGGTTGCTGGTTGCTGGGGTAGATTCGTGACAAGACCCCGTATCGATTTGTCTATAAATAATTCATAAATAAGAAATGTGATTCAAATCCTGTTGTTGGCTCGGGACGTTTTAGATCCACGTGCTCCCTTCACATACTGGGCCTGAGAGTACTTACCTTAAGAGTTATGAATTATTAAAGGGAGCTTGGTTGCTCTGTCACTTGTCATTTAATCAGTACCTGATAGATTGTTTATGAAATTTTAAAAGTAATTCCCTAGCTGTCAGATTTTATATATTGATCATGACGACTGTCAAAAATTTCCAACTCATCACTTTTAGATGACTTCGTTCATTTCAAAATAAAATTTCATTAATATTTCATATTATTAAGGTTAGGCTTTTCTTGATTTGTGGACTGGTTTAAGATTTTGTTAATCAAAACAGAACGATATCGATTTACCAATCCTCTTCTGAAGTCATCAACAGAGATTTTTTCTGGAAATTTGCCGTTGGAATTGTTCCAGATTTAATCTGCCGGCATCACTTCACCGTATATCCTAACAGTTCATGTTGGAGATTACGAACACAATCACTTGCTTCAAAATGATTTGAACACACTCTGCCATGTGCTGTAGTCATTATGTCTTGACGAGAACACACGCATGCTGCTATGCCTTTGTTAAACACTGGATCATCACTCGAAAAACGAAAAAACTTCACATTATCGGTGTTATATTTCGCTCTGTTGGGTAACATTTTCAGCCCATTCATTGAGAGAAACGTCAATGAGTTTTTTTTTAGCCCACTTTTCTGAATACACCTTTATGTAGATATGTACCTACTGTCAATTATTTATTTTGTATGCCAAAAATGATAGAATAGATAATATGAAGATTCAAAGAAAGCTTATCTTGAAGGAAACCTTGTGAATTGCCCGCAAGAACCTGAAACACTTTATTTTTTATATTATCCATTAAAAGTAGTAACTCTCCGCAGGTTTAATAAAATTTATGAGATTCTTCCTCCAAGGGCTTCTCGGAAGAGATGTCCTCCCCCGCAATAGAGTTACACGATTCTTCTACCCCTGGAAAGTGCTTTTTTCTCCTCGCTTTTTCCCGCGGTTGTTAAAAAATTCGCGACCCTCCCTGAGGTTTTTTGTAGACCTAAAAGGGATTAGTAAAAAGGTAACTTCATTCATGAGCCTATAACTCGCTTTTAATAATCTGGAACTCTTCAAAATAACTACATAACATGTACTGCTCGATTTAGGTATACCTAACACATAAATCAACATGTAAATTAATAAAGTTGATTTATTATTAACCAATAAGACGGAGCACATTCATATTAGCGATTGATATTTATTTATAAATAAATCATTTTTGTGCACTTCTTCCTCGATGTTTGTCTAAGACATTCTTTTCCAAGCGTTATAAAAACAATCACGCACATCTGAGCCAGAAATAGAAAGGCGATGAAAGCGATCGAAGTGTTAAGACAGGAAATTTGATTCCTTGAGTAAAAACAAAACTAGGGTGGAAGAGTTGGGCAAATTGAACGACGTTATTGGAAAAGACATCTGACGGGGGAGGGAAAAACTAATGGCACAGAAAGGCAGTATTTTAGAAACTCGAAATATGCAAAATAAATAAAAGTAGGTCACGAGTAAATGGAAGGAAAATAAGAGAAATGCCCCGATATTGGAGATTTAGAAACCGATATGTAAATAAAAAATGTTCCGCAAATTTCTGTAATTTATCCTGTGAAATTTTATCTGGAAATCGATGTGTAGGGTTTAAATTCACATCCAATACCGCGTAGTAATTTTACTTACATTCAAAGCTTTTCCAGTATTTATCGAAAATCACTTTTTAAATTATTCAATCAAATTTGAATATTCAAAAATTTAAAGCTTTTTTAAGTACAAAAGCGCCTTTTTATAAAGCATTCTTCCATACCCTGTTAATAATTCGTTTTAAACAAGCACTTTCTTAATAAAGAGATGATCAAGGACACAAGAATAAAAAATATATCCAGTAAATCAAACTCACGGCTTGATGGGAGCGCTTCTTTTATTAGTATGTCTTGGGATTTGCATCATCCAGGTTTACAACGCCCGGGATTTGTCAATCGACAGATTTCATCGTGTGTGAAATTTAAAGGGACATTTGAAAGACTGCAAACATGATAATCTAATTTCGTTTTGACTGATTCAGTATACCATCGTGTGGTCTGAGTTTATCCGGGTGCGGGGGAGATCGGCATCAAAAATATATTAGAAATAGTTGCCATAACGTTTTTCAAAACTGATATATTTAATTGCTGAGGTAATTTTTTTGTTTTAATTAAAACTCGGCCATAGTTTCACAGAAACAACTGGAAAACTTGAAAAAAAATAAGATAAATAAAAGCTGTTTGTAAATAAATATTAGTAATTTTTGTTAAAATAAACTATAGAAAATAATCGTGTTAAGCTTTAAGTGTAATTAAATAATTAGGCTAGTATGTAGCGTGTAAAATAACAATCTTTCTTTATCAAATAATTAATGGAGTCTGAATTTATTTTATAAATGATCCTTTTAACTGAAAATCCGTTACACTATTACAACCTATAACGGCCGTTATGAAACCTCCATGAATTTTTTTATCATACCTATCTGGTTTCAGTAGGTTGGGTATAGATATTTGATATGGGTTTACACGACCGTTGATTATAGGCAAGTCCATTTTTATGCTCAAAAAACGTTGTACGCTATAACAGAGTGTTCGTTATATCCAAGTAAATATTCCTTCAGAATTCGTAATGGATTGCGATTTTCGAAAACCACAAACAGAACTGAAGTCTTGCATGGTACTGGAATGCAAAGAATTTCAAAAGGCGGTTTTTCTTTTTTGCCCTGAAATTAATTAACGGATATGTTTTCACTTATTTTTATGAGAGTTCGTTGTGCTTTCATGAATAGGTTGTAGATGAGAGAAGAAAAATTGCGGGGATCTTGGATCTTGCCCAATTTATTAAAAAAAGCCGCAGGTTTGAAAATCTTGGAATTGGAAACAAATATTGGAATACAAAATTATCAAAATTTTTAGTTATAATACCTAGGAGACAATTTTTCTGTTTCGCTCAAATTATAGGAAATTTTCACTATTAACGCAAATTTCTAAAAATAGTAATTCCAGTGATTTTAAATTTTTCTCAAAAGTTGGCGGCAGAAATTTTTCGATGCAGTTTTGTTCCCCCACCTCAATGCTTAAAGTGCAAAATTATTACAAATAACTCCCCAGGCGTATTTTCACCAGACGCGTCTTTCTTCACCCTTAATGACAGAGCGCAGAGATATCACACTATGATAAAACTGTGATTGTGAATATAATATGAATAATTGTATTTTTATGATATCTACGAATCTAATATCGACAAGTGATATTGGTGTAACGTCACAGAAATATCACCTCTACATAACATTTCGATTACGTCCTTTTTACAGCTATTTCAGGTTGTAATATCACGTTTGGATCACATCATACAATTGTTATATTCACATTGTAGTTATATCACAGTGTGATATCTCTGCGCTGTTATTAAGGATGAAGAAAGACGAACTTTGTCGCGTTCCCGGACGTAAGGATTTAATTGCACGATAAAGTGTTATTCATAAAATTTGTATCAAATTGTATCAGGAACAACATTTCCATCTTTAAAATGGTAAATTATTTCTAGGAGTATAGTGAAAAATGCAAAAATTGCATTCCAACTCCTTCGCCTGATCTTATTATGCGTAATATTATTTATTGTAAACAAAAAAAAATTAAAAGGAATAAAATGTAGAAAATTAAATTCCCCACGAATTTGGAAATGAGTTTTTACCAAGACTCAAAAACTACTAAGATAATGAGGAAAATAGAACTCACCCCTTAAATTGAAGATGGCGGCCAACGCCTAGGGGTAATTTGTAATAATTTTTCACTTTGAGCTTCTCTGAGGAGAGGGTAATAAATAGTATATTATGCAACGAGCTTATAATGAAGGCTATTAATACGCGAGTATGATGGTTAAGATACGAGCCGTAGGCGAGTGTCTTAACCATCATAAGAGCGTATTAATAGCCATTATCTGCGAGTTTCATACACTATTTTTTCTACGACCCTTTATTTCATAGAAAAGATTGAAAAATTATATATTTTAACAATGACCCGTGTACAATTGCGGATCATTGCGGTTAAGATAGGTTGCTATTTGCTTACGCATATTAGGTACCAAATTTTCTTTTAGTCGCTAAGATTATTCTGCTGAGACATGTTTTAGTATCAAGTTTAAGGGCACTACTCACTACTGCGTAATTTTTATTATGCGAAGTTCGAATTCCGAATTTTACGCTTTGATTTTCCAATTAATAATTTTAATAACATTGACAGCCATTAATTACGATATTGTCGCTGCGCACGCGACGGTCGCAGCGTTGCCGCTTTGAACGATCACGGAGCGCTACGAATGATATAATACTTTATCTTCCCATCTTTTACACGATATACCTACTTATCAAATTAATTAAGGTAACATAAAATCTTGATACATTTTCTTTGAATGTTACTTATGTTCTAAATTAAATAAACGTTCAGAATTTTTTTTCAGAAATACAGAACTTATATCACAAGGCAATTTTTGTCGTCAGTATGACAACTCTGTGACTTCGGTTGGCTTGCCGACCCGATCGTGAGCGAAAAGGAACCGATTCGATTGCAAATGCTCCTCTGCCATTGGATAGCTTGACCAGTGCTTTAATGAAAATTTGTATCTTAATGAGACCCATTAAAGCACTGGTGATTCATATTTAATATGCATATTAAAGGTTGGGAGTAGAAACTCTATTAAAAAATTTCTGAGTCAATTAACTGTTGTGTTGGTACTTTTTTATTCTAAATTAACTGGGCTAATATGCTCATGTCCAAAACCTTTATATATTTATTGATCGCAAAGATTTACAGGTTGTAAAGTATGTCATGATTTATTAATGGCAGCTGATTCAAAAGTGGTTATCTTTTATTTAGAAGGTAAATTTAAAAAATTCATTCCGCGAACCGGAACAGTATACACACACTGGTAATATATTCTTAAGTGCGGGCCATTCCGCTCTTCGAAAAAGCGCCTTAACATAGAACTTCTATTGTAACTTTGAATTATTCATGCATCCTGTTTTTATATTTTATAACATACAAAATGAAAAGTGCAATATCTTGTAACAGTTGTTCCTTGTTACTTAATCAGTGACAAATAATATTAATTCTCTCGTAATATTTTTTGGTCCTTCGAGCTGGATATAAAAGAGCTTATGATTTATTTTATATTAGGTACTATTTCTTACATAATTGAGGTAATAAATAGGTATTTGAGAACACCTTGTATAATAAATAAACCACTACGTATTGCTTTTAACTTTTTGAGTGGCAGTTTTATCAAACATTCCGTATGTTTATTGATCGGTGTTTGAAAGTAATCCACATTACCATTATGGTAAGGCAGGCGTGTATGTAGCGCATTTTATAGTTTGCATAAGATTAAATTGACAGTATAATGAATAATAATACTTACTTGGATATAAATTTAGTAAAAGGACTGAACCATTCAGATTCAGATACCTTGGCACAAATACTTCTTGGATTTCTTCTCATTATGCACGTCTTAATTCTTAGATCATACGGCTTTCGAAGGCGTTTTAAAATTGACCGAAATTCCATTGATTTGTTTTTTATTGCTTGTTTCAGACTGATACAAAATGGGGTGTTTCGGCAGTAAAGACAAACTATCCAAAGAGGATATGGACTTTTTAAAATCGCACACACGTTACGACGAAAGCACCATAAAAGAATGGTACAAAGGTTTTAAGGTGAGTAAAATTTGCTGTCCTAATATTTTACCGTCTAAAAATGTAGACATGAATATTGATTCTTTCAAATGGTAATTCGAAAAAAATGATCATGTTTTCGAAATTGGTAGGCGTAAAAACAATCGAAGTGGCACCAATCAAGTGACACTTCAAGTTATTGAGGAAATAAAAAGTAGGAGTTTTTCAGTTTTTTTCAGGATATTTCAGGAATTGATTTGATCAAACGGATTTGATCACTTAGCGTTTAGAAGAGACCTTATTATAGTGAGTTGTAAAAAAAGGACTTCCTGTATAATATGCGCTTTAGATTATTTTTTGTTTGCTATCCGACATTTAAAAAATTTTCAAAGCTTATAATTTCTCAAACTTCTCAAAAATATCAGTTTTTCTTATGGCATATTGTTTTTTCACGTCATTCGGTATAAAAAAATCAAGGGAAGCAAAAATCTGTATTATCAAAAAAAACCTTTCTTTCCCCAAAAGTCATAGAAAAAAAATATAACAGAAAAATTAACAACCATAAGGCAAACCATATATTATGACTTCATAATATGGACGTCTTTCATTCGTTGAAAAAATTATTTAAACATTCGAAAAAATAAATAATTTCAAGGGTGTCCGTTTTTCGAGCATAAGCATGGGGATCTCGGTTATCTTAAGAGATACGAAGTCGGTCAAATTGGGGCAAAGTTGCGTATTTTTATGCCGAGTAATAATCTGAAAAAAAAAATTCAGGAAATTTTCAGTCGTTGCTGAAATATCCAGAAAAAAAAACGAAAAATGGAGATCTCTTATTTTTGCCATAATATCTGTCTTATTTTTGAAAATTATTAAATAATTTTTTGTAGGCTTACGTAAGGAGTTTTCACAGTCAACTTTCGTTTTTCTTATGGCCGCCATATTGGATTTTCATGTCGTTCTGTATTAAAAAAATTAAGGAAACCAAAAATCTATCACATTCAAAGAAAATCTTCAAAATTTTATTTTTCTTTTTTCGAAAAAAATAGGTAACTTTTTTTCAACCGAATGTCATAAATAACCATATAAATCAAGCAATGTCACGTCATATTGCGACGTCGCCCGACGTCGTTCGGTGATAACATTTTCTTTTTTTTTAAATAAGAAAAAAAAATTCAAGAATTTTTTTTAATGTGATTGATTTTTGGGTTCCTTAATTTTTTTAATACAGAATGATATGAAAATCCAATATGGCGGCCATAAGAAAAACGAAAGGTGACTGTGAAAACTCTCGGATCTAGTCGGCCTTGAACATTTTTGTAATGACAGATGGGTAGCCGACTTATGTAAGCCTACAAAAAATTATTTATTAATCTCCAATAACAAAAAAGATATTATGATGAAAATAAGAAATCATGTTTTTTTCATAAAGATTTTTCAGTTTTTCCAGGATATTTCAGCAACGACTGAAAATATCCTGAATTTTTTTAAGATTATTACTCAACATAAAAATACGCAACTTTGCGCCAATTTGACCGACTTCGTATCTCTTAAGATAACCGAGATCCCCATGCTTAAGCTCGAAAAACGGACACCCTGTCCCTGTATATAACTCTGGAATTTAGTCTTTGAAAATTTTCGAAATGTCAAATATAGAGCTCATGAGGACTTCAGTAAACCTAGAAAAATAATTTCTTTCCAATGAAAGAAATTAGGCGAAAATAAGAAATGAAATTCTCGATCAAAATATTAAATGAACAATAAAAAGAAAATTTGTGGGTTCTAGAGTTCATGCTCATCACTGATATTATGCCAAAGACAGACAAAAACGCTGCTGAAATGATCATTTCGCTCTTGTTTGACCTCATCGGCATGTCACATCAGCGAATATGATCCTTTATCTTGTACATAAAATCAGTTGATTACTTGTCCATAAAATTAACACGGAACTCCGGGATCTGTAATCAATAGCGATATCCGCGTTGGTAGTTACGATCACCAGCTTTTGATTATAGATCTCGGTATTCTCGGAGTTCCGTGCGAATTTTATGGATAAGTAATCAACTGACTTTATGCAAAAGATATGGAATTGCACTTGCTGATCTGCAGTTAGCCTAAATATTGTTTCAGATTCTTAATTAGCATAAAATTGTGCAACTTTTTTCTTATTTAACCAACCTGGGTTAGTTAAAGAGAGAGAGAGAGAGAGAAGAAAACTCTCTATAAAAGCTGTTCAGTTTTTCACATGCAGCATTACAAGGGATATTGGGGATTTACTTAAAAATATGCACATTTTGTTCCATTGACACCATTCACGTGCACGGGAAAAAAGGTCGTTCAAGAATAAATGTTCATCAGCTCGCTAAAAGGAAATATGGAGAAGTGAAGGAGCGAAGCAGAAAAAAGTATAGTGAAGATGATATTTTGGGAAATTTTTTGATTGGATAGTTGAAAGTAATGAAAAGAGAAGGCTGGAAGAAGAGGGGTATAGTATTGGTAACGTGAAGATAGATGAATAGCTGTGTCATTTTCTTGAGATCGGTGTATCAATTTTTCGTTGAAAAGAGAGTTCAGAAATCAATTTGGTATTGGAAATTTGGAGGTGGTTTCCGAATCCTGATAAGCAATTCCATTCTTAACAAAATTACCAAAATTACCAAAATGAAAATGGAAAATAGAAAGCAATATTTGTGAAAAATATGAAAATCTTTCAAAATCAATGAAGAACTTATGAAAAATTAAGGAACTTTCAAAAGCAATTTCTTTAATGTTCTTTGTGAGCATTTTTAAAGGGCTCAATATTAGAAGAGTGTCGTAATTCTTCCCAGCCAAAAGCAATGTAAAAGCAGTTTTGTATGACTCTTTGTTAATCGGCTAACAAGTTGTGGTTATAAATTCTATGTAACGTGTTTGTTTATAAATTGATGATCACAAATTATGCACACTAGATACTAAGATTAAAGGATTTTGATCTCCACTCCTAGCTGCTATGTACTACATCTTTCACCCCTTTGCAAAATAGGTAGGTTTGGGTTGATGGACGAGTAGAAGTGACTATAAAATATTCATCCAAGTTTCACACAATCCTAGGCGATCTGTGTTAATATTTGAATGTTAATGGCACTTCGACCCGGTTTTAGTGCCTTTGTGTTCAACATGTTTTGTTATAGGTACCTACCTGTATATATATATATATTCGTTTGAAATTACAAATTGCAGTCTTACGATTAACATGTTGTTTAGTTTATTAAATTACATATGATTGGTTTCGTCGATCATGGGGAAAAGAACGATCTGTAGGATATTCTGATGCGATGTTGACATCATGGTGAAGCATTTGCTTTTTATTATGGCCCATCTTATTGCGATTTTGACGTGAATAAGTAATGATATACATAGTTTATACACCTATTTGAATGATTTATTATAGAAGTTAGTTATGTATTTGTTTTCTAATTTACCTTTTTTAAAAAGGTGGATTTAATTAGAAATCAATACAATTAGTGAAGCCTACTAGTAAAACAAGATGTTGGTTTTACATTTATATATTTCCGATAAGTACACTTAGGACTTTTCCTAAACAGCAATAAATTTTATTCGTCAACTGCGATGTGAACCCGTCGAAAGCATATCGTAGACTTAGTGAGTTACAGTAAAATTAACTATTCGATGTTAAAGCAACAATGCTTGATTAGCGGGAAAACGGGAGTAAAATGCAGGAATGCATTTTATTTGTTGCACAGTGTACAGTGTTGTCATATTGACTCCTCCCTTCTGAGATGGGAATTCATGGGGAAAATTTGATTTCGAAAAAATGAAAACGAAAATTAATTTGATTCCATGAATTCACATTGACATCATAATGATTATGATTTTGGCTAATATTGTTTGATTTCTTTTGGGTTCGCATCTTACATAATAATGCAGTAACCAATCCTATTATTCTAGGGTGTTACGTCCTTGGTGAATAATCGATTCGTATTCTCTAAGACACCACCGTTTCCTACCCCTTCCTATCCCTTTACACATCGGGCCAGGAAAAGGACACCTGACCGGACAGGACCACACATAGAGAGAAGAGTCGAGGTTTAACATCGAGAGAGGAGAGAGCTCGACCAAGAGTGCCGTTCGTACCAGACTCGTCGATGCTGGTGTTACGGAAACGGGATACCTAGTTCTTTAATGAAATAAGGAAGCGGTATAAAGTAGTGGAACAATCGTGGGTACCTACATAGTGAAGCAGAGTGAACAATAATAATAGTTACAACATCTCGCAAATTAAAACAAGTGCCCCTTTAGTCGGACAAGACACAAGGTCAGTAATTTCGATAATTATTAATAATTGTGTTCCTGTCAATCATTGGCAATTACAGCCTGGTCCTTCCCTAAATTTCGATCCTGTCATCCGTGGCGATTTGTCATTACCATCGCGGCATCGAGCCGCATTAATTTAGCCCCTTTCAGGATCGAATCGCGTCGTTAATATTTCGTGTTGCTCTTTGACGCGGAGTTAACATTTTTTTGGTCCCTCCGTAGTCGGATAGGAAAGCTCGTGGAAATATAGTTCATTAATTGGTTGCATCATTTGTTTGAAATTAGTTTCTCACTCACTGTGTTAAGGTAGCCTGTTTGTAGGTCAAAGGATTCGAAATAGTCGATCCAAAGGACGCCAGACGGCATTTTCACCCATTCCACTAATTTTACTCCATTCTCACCTCACTCCACTTCTTCGTTCGTTGCAGGTGTTCGTTTTAAAAACCTCTGTAATAGTTGGAATATTTTCTCTCTGAATTCGCAGGGCAGAATATTGATTTTGTATTCACGGTATACTGGGTACACTCGGTATCTTAAGTATTGTTTTTGGTGAATTCGAATTCAATAATTTATTTTCAACTCGATATTAAATAAGTAACTTTCACTTGGTTAGGTACTTATTTTTAGTATTGCTCATCGTTCGTTGTTGTTGTATTTTTGCAGGTTTTTAACGAATAACCCTTTTTCGTTGTTACAGGGAAAATATTGATTTTTGTATTCACGGTATACCTACTGGGTACACTCGGTATCTCAAGTATTGTTTTTTGGTGAATTTCAAAGTCAATTTATTTTCAACTCGTTTTTAAATAAGTAACCTTCACTTGGTTAGGTACTTATTTTTAGTTATTGTTCGTATTTCGTTGTCGTTGTATTTTTTACAGGTGTAAAAAATAACCCTTATTCGTTTATTGCTTTAGTGTTTTGTTGATACTCTTTAGCAAAATGTCCAACACTTTGGTCGGAGCAAACGCTTCTGTTTCGAAGTTTTTGACTCGTTTGAACTCGATTCTGACAGTAGTTTCAGCACCCATTGATGAAAAGTCGCGTTTTATTGTCCTGGCTGCATGCGACAGCGCTTCAGATTTGTACAATCAGGTGCAGGAGGTTGATAGAAATATCCTGATTACGGTTGAGTCGGCAGATAAGAGTGCTTTGGTCGTAGATGTGTCATCGGAGATTTGGAAATCATACTCGGGACTACTTATCGAAGTTGATTCGGTTTATTTTCAGATTAGAGCGGTTCAATTGTCGTTGGAATCGACTCAGGATACGGTGGTGAAATCACGTCATGGTTCGAGTGAATCGTTAAATAGTCGACAGTCTGGTGCTCCCGCGCTACCCCCCTCTGCAAGTTCACATGTGAAATTGCCTCGTATCGGTATACCTACTTTTGATGGTTCGTTGAGGATGTGGTCGGTTTATTATGATTTGTTTAGGACTTTGATTCATTCGAATGATTCGTTAGCTCCAATTGAGAAGTTCCAGTATTTAGTTTCGACTTTGTCAAAGGAACCTCTTACCCTTGTCAAACATTTACCACTGACAGATGACAATTATGTGATAGCTTTCGATACTCTTGTCCAAAGGTATCAGAATGAGCGAGTACTTGCGACGTGTTATTGGCAGGCGATTTGTAATGCTCCCAAAATAACGGATTCTGATTCCTCACAATCGCTTCGTGAATTGTTGAATACCTTTTCAGAAAATATTACAGCTTTGGGTCAGGTCTCAGGCGTCTCTCTCTGGGATTTCACTTTGTTCAACTGGTTGCTACAGAAATTGGATAACGCTACTCGAAAGCGTTTCGAACTCCAATTTGCATCTGAAGAGTTTCCATCATATCAGGATTTGCACAAGTTTTTGTCGTCACAGTGTCGTGCATTAGAATCATCTTTGGGGAATGACCTATCTCCGTCTGCAGTCGTTGGTAAGCGGAGTAGCGTCAAGTCTGGTGGAAAAGTGGAATCGAGGAATTCACATGCATTTTTGTCAACGTCGAGTGCGTCTTCATCGAAGCAGTCGTGCTTCCATTGTAATGGAGAACACCCGATCTCGAATTGTCGTTCTTTTTTGAAGTTGGACCCGCGCAAGCGTTTTGAGGCTGTGAAGGCAGCGCGCTTGTGCCTAAATTGTTTTGGCCCTTCACACTTGGTGAAGCAGTGCCCCTCTTCTCATTCGTGTAAGGAGTGTGCAGGTCGGCACCACTCTTTATTACATTTCGTTAAACTTAGTAATTCGGATGGAGCAGCTTCTCATCGAGTTGAGCCGCCTCCAGTCGCATCCACGGTTGCCATGTCTTCTCTCCCATCCTTTCAGGATGTTCGTTCTCGTTCTCGTAGCAATACTACGGTTCTTTTAGCAACCGCATGTATTGAAGTTCAAGACAAGTGGGGCAACTATCAAGTGGTTCGTTCTTTAATTGACTCTGGCAGTCAGTCGTCTTTTATTACTGATCGGTGCCGCAAGCGTTTGGGCTTGCACTTGAATCGATCATCAACACCTATTTCTTGTTTGGGTCACGTGACCTTGGGATCGGCCCAGGGATCATCTGATTGCATTATTCGTCCCGTTGGGGTACCATCACCTACTTTTAAAGTAAGTACTTTGGTCTTGCCCAATATTTGTGGAAAACTTCCCAGTGTTGACATTTCGCCATCGAAGGCGCTTGATAATTTGAAGTTAGCGGATCCTAATTGGTACACGCCTGGTTCTGTCGATGTTTTGCTAGGAGCTGACATCTTTCCCAATATTGTTCATGGTGGTTATTTGTCGGGCAGTGATAACTGTCCAGCCGCAATGAACACGACGTTTGGTTGGGTTCTTTTGGGAACCATTTCGTCGAAGGTTGCGGGCGAGGTTCAAGCTTGTTTTGCGTCGGTAGATTCGACCCTTGAAGAGACTCTTAAGGCATTTTGGAGAGTTGAGGAGGTGCCTTCAGTTGAGGTTTGCTCTAATGAGGAACAAGAGGCTGAGTCGTTGTTCGTTGAGTCTCATTATCGAGAAGAATCAGGTCGTTTTGGGGTATTGTTGCCATTTAAGGATAGCAAAGAGTTGCCTATCTTTAATGATTCGTTGAATGTCGCAGATCGTCGTTTGCTCGCTTTGGAGAGACGATTGTCGAGGTTGCCTCACATTAGAGACATGTATGTAGAGTTTATGAAAGATTATTTGGAGGCTGGGCACATGTCGTTGGTGCCATTGGAGTCGGAATCTGCAAACTCTTATTACATTCCGCATCATTGCGTTTTTAAAGACCCTGGTGTTTCGATGTCTTCTGATGTGTCTTCGCTCGCCCCAGTATCGTCGAAAATTCGTGTCGTGTTCGACGCCTCGGCCAAAGCATCGAACAATCTTTCGTTAAATGATACCTTGTTGATTGGTCCGAAGTTGCAAAATGACATCACTAGTGTTTTGCTTCGTTTTCGAGAGAACAAATTCGTGTTCACTTGTGACATTGGGCAGATGTATCGGCAAATTTTAGTTGGAGATTCACATCGACAGTATCAATTAATTCGTTGGCGTTTTTCAGAAAAGGATCCTATTCGAAGTTACAAATTGAACACTGTAACTTATGGTGTTTCGTCCTCGCCATATTTGGCCATTAGGTGCTTGTTACAATTAGCTCAAGAAAATTCTGAGAAGTTTCCTCTCGCTTCGAAAGCCATTCGTCTCGGGCTTTATGTCGATGATTTTGCCATTGGGGCAAATCAAATCGAGGAAACCTTGGAGTTGAGAAATCAGCTCATTTCGCTATTGCAATTGGGACAATTTGAGTTGCGGAAATGGTCTGCTAACAATCCACAATTGCTTCAGGATCTGCCGGTTGAACATTGTCAACAGCAGTCATCCAACTTTGATTCGGAATCGGACTTTTCGGTGAAAATTCTTGGCCTTCAGTGGCAATCGGCTACTGATTCGTTTTCGTTCATGGTTAAGTCCATAGATTCACCTTGTACTAAGAGAAGCATTCTCTCAGAAGTCGCTAAGATCTATGACCCGTTGGGTTTCTTGTGCCCATTGACCTTTATGGCAAAACGAGTCATTCAACATTTGTGGTATCTCGGGCTGGATTGGGATGAAGATCCACCAGCTGATGTTGTCGAAAAGTGGAATCGATATAAGTCCACTCTTCATGTTTTATCCAAGTTGACAATCCCTAGGTGCTTGGTTCCCGAAGGATCTTTCGTGTCGTGTCAGCTGCACGCATTTTGTGATGCGTCGACTGCAGGTTATGCGGGTGTGGTGTATTATCGTTTCGAGGACGCCGATGGCAATGTGCAGGTTCGTTTCGTTACTGCCAAGTCTCGTGTTGCTCCGCTCAAACCACTCTCCGTTCCACGGCTGGAATTGTGTGCCGCAGTCTTACTATCAGATCTCGTTTCGTTCGTCCTTGAACAAGGTCCTCAATCCATTGTTGTTGATAAGGTTTTCGCTTGGAGTGACTCTTCGGTCGCTCTATCCTGGATCAAGTCGTCTCCACATCGGTGGAAGACTTTTGTTTCGAATCGTGTCGTCCACATTCAGGATCGAATTCCTCCGGATTGTTGGAATCATGTACGTTCAGGTGACAACCCAGCGGACGTCGCGTCTCGGGGCTTGTTACCAGAGGAGTTAGTCGGGGCTTCCGCATGGTGGGCGGGGCCTGAATTCCTCAGATTGCCGCTGGAATCTTGGCCAGCACTCTTTCCCATTGCTCCCACTTCTGATGTTGAACTGGAGAAAAGGAATATTGTTTTGTTCGCTACGATAGAGATTTCGGATGTCGATGTTTTGTTGAAAAGATTTTCTTCTTTGAGGAAAATTCAGGGTATTATCGCTCGTTGTTTTCGTTTCACTAACAATTGTCGTGCTGTCAATAGGACCACTGGTGCATTGAGTGTCTCTGAGTTGCATGCTGCTCTCATGCACATTGTTAGAATTGTTCAATCTTCGGCCTTCTCTTCGGAATTGGAGAAAATTCGCTCTGGTAAACCATGTGCCAAGTACTTGCAGTCATTGTCGCCCTTTATTGATGATTTCGGTATTTTGCGAGTCGGGGGTCGACTGTTGCATTCGGGTTTAGCATTCGACGCTAAATATCCCGCATTGTTGCCAGGAAGGCATAGGTTGGTTGAACTTTTGATTGATCAGATACATCGAGGTAATTTGCACCCAGGAGTGAACACTACTCATTATCTCCTTCAACAAAATTTTTGGATCCTGTCTGCTCGTAGGGTCATTCGTAGTTATTTGTCGAAATGCAATCGTTGCTTTCGCACTCGTCCCCTCTCGTTGGAGCCTCCCATGGGGAATTTACCTGTCGCTCGTGTCTCCCAATTGAAGCCTTTTAGTTGTGTCGGGGTCGATTATGGGGGACCCTTTCCTATTGTCTTGTCGAGGTATAGGGGTGTCAAAACTTCTAAAGCCTATTTATGTTTGTTCGTATGTTTCGCGACTCGCGCGATTCATCTCGAGATCGCTTCTGATTTATCGTCAGAGACTTTCCTAGCAGCTCTAGGAAGAATTGTTTCTTTGCACCCTGATGCGGATGGTGTCGCCAGGGTTGCCTCGGTTCGTACGACCAAAGGTCTTTGTAAACGACCTCTGGTCAAACTTTGCCCGTTACCTAACCAGTAACGGACTCAGGGAATTTCGTCCCTGACTCGTTAGTTTCGTTTTCGTTAGTTTCGTTTTTGTCGTTAGTTTCGTTTTCGTTAGTTTCGCTTTTGGTTCAATTTTCTGATAGCGGAAAATTCCTCCGGTAATTTTGGTGGGCGGTATGTTACGTCCTTGGTGAATAATCGATTCGTATTCTCTAAGACACCACCGTTTCCTACCCCTTCCTATCCCTTTACACATCGGGCCAGGAAAAGGACACCTGACCGGACAGGACCACACATAGAGAGAAGAGTCGAGGTTTAACATCGAGAGAGGAGAGAGCTCGACCAAGAGTGCCGTTCGTACCAGACTCGTCGATGCTGGTGTTACGGAAACGGGATACCTAGTTCTTTAATGAAATAAGGAAGCGGTATAAAGTAGTGGAACAATCGTGGGTACCTACATAGTGAAGCAGAGTGAACAATAATAATAGTTACAACATCTCGCAAATTAAAACAAGTGCCCCTTTAGTCGGACAAGACACAAGGTCAGTAATTTCGATAATTATTAATAATTGTGTTCCTGTCAATCATTGGCAATTACAGCCTGGTCCTTCCCTAAATTTCGATCCTGTCATCCGTGGCGATTTGTCATTACCATCGCGGCATCGAGCCGCATTAATTTAGCCCCTTTCAGGATCGAATCGCGTCGTTAATATTTCGTGTTGCTCTTTGACGCGGAGTTAACATAGGGTATTATTAACTTTAACTTATTCTAGTACATTAAAATTCTTATTTTTGAATTACTTTCGTGGTGCGGGTGCAGGAAATGCTTCGAGTGGAGCACTTTCTCCTTTATCCACACTAGTTTTATCTGGCTTGAGACACTTGCGAAAGTAATTCCTCTTACAGTATAATATTACAAATATAATGAATATAATTAGTACAAGACAGATTGTTAGACTTGAATGAAACCAATTTGCTTGTATTATTGGTACCTCTAAAATTGGGTCGTTTGCCTGAAGGGTTAAACTTGACAGTTTGTCTAAATTGATTGATTTCAAATTAAGCTGGATTGGTTTGACATTCATGACTTCTTTGTCGACAGGAGGAAGGTAAACAGGTTCTTCCTTTATTTGTCCTTCTAAATTACTATAGGTAAATTCTTTTGTGGTGAAAGAACAAGAGTAAGGCACGTCTATTAAAAATACACCTGTTAGTTTCTGCACTTCCTCATTTACGCACTTTTTGTGTATCAGAGTCTCTGTAGGTAAAATCACCAGATATTTCTGATCACTGATTGTCTCCACTAATGGATCACTCACATTTATAGGAACATGTTTACAATTTGGGTATGCTGTTACTTTTAACAAATTTTTAATGCACACATCTTGCTGAAAGTTTCTTTCTACTTTATCAATTGAGCAATAATATTGTTGTTGCAAAAAGTGACAATTCTCTTTAAGATAGTAGATGGAATTCTCTTTCATAGCAACATATGGCGTTGGTGGAATTATCACCGTGTTATTAGAAGTTGGAACGGAGTATAGATGATAGAGATTATACATTTGAGGATCAAGGATGGGAATGTGTAAAAGAAAAACTACGTGCTCTGGCGTGATATAGAAATCTACGCTAATTGTTCTTAGAAATAATACATTATCCATAGAGTAGTAATTGTCCTTATCATGAAACTTGTTCAATTCCCTCTTCATTTCAGTAATCTGATCTTCGTTAATCACAGTAAGGTGTAGCTGTTTAAGCATTGCAAAGCTGACTGCTGCATGAATATTGGTTATTAAATTCTGCAGTTCAGAGACACTAATTCTTAACAAGGTCAGTGTTGCTAGCAGATCTTGTTCGCGTATTGCTTTTAACGTAAAACTTATTTGATCGAAATTTGAGGAGATGTTTCCTATTATTTGTTGAAAATTTTGGATTAATCTGCTGTTCATGGACAGTTGCTTATTAAAATGTTTTATTATGTTTTCTTGATTATTGGATAATTTTGAAATGGCCTCATCATATCTTTCGCCGTCGTCAGCGTCTAGATTTCCGGAAATAAACTTGAAAATGGATCCGATACCATTGAATAATCCTCGTTCGGTTCTGTTTTTTGGGGATGTTAGTGCATCAGGATGGATTAATTTGATTTGAGATTTTAAGTGAACGGTTTCTACTTTTAGGTATGAGAGTTCAGTTCTTGCCATCGTTTTCGTATGGTCAGTACTGTTCTCTTGACGAATCCTAACATGTACGTCGCTAATTATTTTGTCAAGTCTTTGAATCTGATTGCGAATGTTTGTCAGAGGATAGTTATGTAAAAATGTGTGATGGGTGACTTGTATCCTTGTCATGCCTAATCTCAGAGGTAAAATTCCAGGATTGTTTTTGAGATTCTTAATTTCTATGCGTTGGGCGTAGTTTAGTCGAATAAGGTTAAGTAGTAAGACTACTAGTGCTGGGCCTACCGACAGGTTCATCTGGAACAAAAGCCTTCGTTAGTTGTGACTTTCGAATAGGTTTTAGTTCTTGTTTGTGGTAGATTTTGTCTTTGCTTGTCAGCACTTTATCGCCTAAGTCTTCTTTGGCGTGTATCATTTTATACGGTGCTGCGGTTTTATCTCGCTGGGGATCTTTTATATACACGGGCTGATTCTGTGAGAGTGGTTCAAAGTCTTTTCTTCTTTGATTTTCGTACACTAGTCGCTTCCGTTTGCGTTCTAGTTCTTCATTATGAACTGAATTATATAGTGCATGAATTCTATTATACAGTTCGTTTGAGTATTGAAAGTAAAAGCTTTCATCTAACACATCTAGTAGATCATTCGCTTCTAGGTGACCATAGAGTAGTTCAATTGGTTTGTAATTTGTTTGGGAATGTATGGTTCTGTTATAAATAATCACCGCATTCTCGAAAACGTTTAAATTTAGAATTTTCTCTTTAGAAACAGTAATAGTTTTAATTATTTCAAGAAGAGTTCCATGAGCTCTTTCTATCGGACTGTTACTGTTTGGATGTTTGGGCGTTATTAGATGGTGCGCTATTTTGTGTACCTTTAAAAGATCTTTAAATAGGCTAACGTCGAATTGGTTATCCGTAACTAAAGTTTTCGGCAATTTGTAGTGCGAAAAGAGGCTAATATATGCTTCTGCTATGTCGGCTGTATTTAGGGAATTTAGCTTTTCGTACATAACGTACTTAGTGAACGAATCTATTGCCGTCAAGTATTTCTTGTTTCGTATGGAAAAGATATCCATGAATACAAGTTCAAAAGGGGCCTTGACTGTAGGTGTCAGTCTCAATTTATATCGTTCGGGGTGACGTTCGTACTTTGCTTGCTGGCAGACTGTACATTCGTCGACATATTTTTGACAATCAACATTTAAATTTGGCCAGTAGTATGTTCTGGAAAGTTCGGAGGTTAGCTCTTGAGCTCCTCGATGATTTGGGGCGTGAAATTGATTCAACAGGGTTCTTCTAAAAGGCAAGTCTGTCACATCTTTTAAGTTTTTATGACTATACGTAAATTTTATAGCGTTATCGAACATATTGTTCACGAGGGTGGCTAAGGTTTCGTAAAATTCTGGTCGCGTACAATGAATTGCATTCGTAGTTTGAGGATCAGCATATTCTTTAAGTACGTTTCGTATCTCGCTGTCATAATTATTGTAAGTAATACTGACTAAGAATTTATCTTTACCAAAAACTGAATTTCTGCGTAATTCTGGTTGTGCTCTAAAGCTAAAGATAAATTGTTTTTTATAAAAGTTAATTGGTTTATCCGTGATCGGTAACGTCGCGTTTACATTCTCCGCTTGCGAGTGTTGACTAGCATCAGAGTTATTTTCAGGATTTTCTGGTAGGGGAGTTCTTGGACGTGTTGATGGTTCGATTCTAATATCCGAAATTATGTTTATTTTACTACTTGATTTTTCTTTACGAGGGGTAGTTGTTTTTACTTTCGGGAGAGCATTTAGATTTTCTAGTTGTTCATCGAGTTCATGAACTTGTAGAGGTGGACGCTCTGCGATGTCGCCTGGGTTGTTAAACAGTGACAGGAGGTCATCGGGGGTATTTACTTCCACGGGGTTTGCCTCTAGACGGGAAAGAAAGTCGGCATTGGTGTTGTATTTGCCCTTTTTATAATGAATGGTGTATTTGAACTCTTCTAGTTTTAATCTCCATCGGATTACTTTAGAAGTGGGGTCTTTGTAATTAAATAGCCATTTTAAGGGCTGATGGTCAGTGATGATATGTATTTCATGTCCCAAAATATAGGGTCTGAACATCTTGGTTGCCCATATTACCGCTAAACACTCCCTTTCATTGGTTGTGTAATTTACTTCATGCTCGTTTAAGGTTTTACTTATGAACATGATGGGTTTATCGCTCCCTATGGGCCCTTGCGAGAGTACTGCGCCAATCCCTACGCTTGATGCGTCCGTTGTCACGTTGAAGGGTTTCGTGAAATCGGGATAGCTTAGGACCGGAGGATTTGTGATTATTTTCTTAATAGTTTCAAAAGCTTGGACGAACTCGGGACTGTGTTCTATTTTGTTTCCCTTTTTTAGGCAACGCGTCATAGGTTTGGTGATAGTTGCGTAATTTTTTACGAATTTTCGATAGTAGCCGGTGAGTCCGAGAAAAGATTTGATTTGTTTCTGGGTGGTCGGTAGTTTAACATTTTTTATTTTTTCTACCAGTTTGGGATTTGGTTTGATGCCGGTGTTCGTTACTAAATGGCCAAGGTACTCGATTTCGGTCAGGCAAAATTCAGATTTTTCAAGCTGAACCTTGAATCTGTGCTCTCTTAGCCTTTGAAAGACTAATTGGAGATTGTTCAAATGTTCTTCGAAAGATTTACCTAACACAATGATATCGTCCAGATAAACGAGACATATATCATTAATCAGACCTTTTAAAACGTTGTTCATCACTCTGGCGAAGCAAGCTGGTGCATTCCTTAAACCAAAGGGCATGCGTAAAAAGTGCCAGTGACCTTGTTCTGTCGAGAACGCCGTTTTATGTTGGTCCTTGGGGTCGATTTCTATTTGCCAGTATCCGCTCTTAAGATCTAGTTTTGAGAATATTACGGAATTTCCTAACAGATCTAGGACTGTGGCAATATTGGGTATTGGATACTTGTCTTCAACAGTCTTTTCATTCAACTTTCGAAAATCCACCACCATGCGCCAAGACTTTTCTCCATTCTTATCTGGTTTCTTTGGAACCAAAAAGATTGGCGAGCAATAAGGGGAATCACTCTCGGTGATGATGTTTTGTCTCATCATTTCGGCAAGTTGCTTATTGATTTCGTTTCGTTGAATGTGTGGAAAACGATACGGTTTTGAAAAAACAATTTCGTCTGTTTTCAACGGAATTTGATGTTTCGTACTGTTGGAAAAGGTTAAGATGTCACCTTCACGATAAAAGATTTCTTGATATTTTTCACATAATTTTTGGGTCAAGTTTCGTTTTGGGGTAGGTAAGTGACTTAGATCTAAGGATGGTAAGTGATTAATAGATGCATCAGGTCTTGTTGCATTGCAAATATCAGTTTCGTTTTTATTAATGTGTTGGGCGTGAATTTGCTCCTTGAATTGTCTAGGCAATTCTTCGAGGTTTCGTATTACTGGTACCTCGCAGTGGTAGTTATCTGCCGTTGTTATAGTGTCAGGAATTACTCCGCCGCTCACATATTGTGTCGGTATTAACACTGTGCCTTTTCTTATTTTAATGGGGACTTTCACTTTAGTCACTTCTTGTTCTATTTCGTTATTACAGTCCGCTACCTTGGGATCATATTTCAGCAGCTGGTGAGTTAGGTCATTTAACTTTACCGTTCCAAGTGCATAATTAATTTCTGCATTGGTTATTTGTAAAATATCGGAGCCTATTAGAATATCAAAACTGTGATGGAAGTTAACAATGAAAAGTTTTATAAATTGACCTACCTTAAAAAGATCTATGATTACGCATCTTTGATGTCTAGATTCATTTCCTATTGTTTTCAAAATAAAATCCTCGTCATACACATAGTCAAGGAAATATTTGTTAACAATGTCTGGATTAATAAGCGAGTGAGTGGAACCTGTGTCTATCATCATATTTAACTCGGGGTTGTCAAATTTAAGGCATGGTAATATTGGATCTATTGGCATTTTATAATAGTCGTAGTTTTTGGTTATAGCTAGGTTTGTTTTTCGTCTGTCGCAAGTTGACGAAAATTTTCAACCTTTGATGGATCTTGGTCATGGAATTCGTGCTCTATATCACGAGATTGAATATCTTGCGGATTCGCTTCATAGTCACAACTTACATTATTACCGTAGTAATTATGTTCGTCATCATATGACAGATAGCTGGGGTCGTGAACCTCGTTCATGTACTCGGTTTGACCAGGTGTAATTTCTACATCTTGCATTTCTGCAGAAAGGACTTCTGTATAATTAATCTGTGGTCTTGGCTGACGCCAATTTTTAAAGTTTGAGTTCAATGATCTATTTAGAGATCTCGCGTTGTTTGTGAACATAGGCGTTGGTCTGTTTGTAGAGGGGTTCGTTCGATTAATTTGCCCATTAGTACCGAACGCATTATTGGAGAATTGAGATGCATGCATTCGTTGGGAATTTATAGGTTGTGCATTTTGAAAATTGAAATTCGCTGGGCGAATCGGATTGAACGCTGGTCTTGTAGCCTGTTGAACGGGCGAATTACTTGTATTATAGAAATTGTTTGACCGTTGGTTTGGGAAATAATTCGGAGTAAAGGACGGTCTATACACAGGACTGACTTTATAATTTTCCGACGGTTTTTGCATACCTGATTTATGTGTCTTTTCGTGCGGATGTTTACTTATATAGTTTAGCACAATGCTATTCGCTTCTGTCAGGGATTTTGGTGATTTAATATCCAAAATGGTTTGCAATAAGGGAGGACAGTTGTTATACAGCACTTCGAGCGCTGTCTGCTCGTTAATTTCTTTGTATACGATTTTCTGGTTGTTAGTAATGTCGTCGTCCATTTGGGTTTTTATGTCTAGTTGGGTTTGCAACGTTTTGATACGTTCAATGAAGTCATTTACATTTTCTTGGTTCCGAATTCTTAAAGTTTTGAATTGGTGAGCCAAAATTTTGCGATCGGTAAAATCGCCAAATTTATTTCGGAGTGCCTGCTTTAAAGAAGGCCAATCCGTTAAGTCGGATCGACAACTCACGAAATCATTTGCTTCCTTCTCTAGTTTATTGCAGATCATACAAAAAACATACTGATTAAGGGTATCGTCATTGCTGTTCCCGTACCTATGATAGTAAGGGTCTATTTTTAGGATGAATGTTTCCAGGGTAGATGGTTGTCCGGAGAATCTGGGGAGGATTTCCCCGTAATTTCTCGCTGAAGAAATTAGGGTTTCAACCGAAGGTTGGTTGGTACCTGCTGCATTGGCATTCGATCTAGTTTCGGGGGGTGCCATATTTATTGGATTATTTACAAGAATATGTTCGTTTCCCTGATCGAGAGCAAGTTGGTCAATTGATACGTTTAAGTCCTCACCTTCTAGACTTTCTATTCCTTCTGGATTACCTAACGATTCGTTTCCGCTGGTGTATTCTACAGATTGCTCAGAGTCACTCATAAAAATAATGTCTTTGGTGGTAAAAATAAAATAAAATTATTTAGATAGTACGTAAGTACTTAGACTTGAGTCTGCATGTTAAAAAAAAAAAAAAAAAAGAGGGTAAATATTTATCGAAATTTTACGAAATGTCAATAGTTGTTTTTGAATCGCTTTCTGATTTAAGGGTTTCAGGAAGGCAAGAAGAAAGGTATAATAAGGGGTTAGTTATATACATATAAAATACACATAGAATGCAATAAAAATGTAAATATCTGCAATTTTCAATATACTGCACGAATAATCTCTCACACAGCAAAGATTAGGGGTTACTTGAGTTATTTACTATTTTTATATACTGGGTATAAAAACAACAAATATTTCGTGGTTATAAAAGTGTGATTGCTACACTTAAAATGAAAATCTTAAAATTACAAAATAAAATTTGTTTCTAAAAATAAAGGTAATGCAAAATTTGTCATGCAAAATAACATTAATTAAACTCAGCTTTCTTGTATTAACTTGATTCTTAAGACGTGAATAAAAATTAAATGTTAAAAACGTTAAAACACAAGCGTCGTTGCTTCTGGTGTTCTTCAATTGTTATGATTCTTCTTTAATTATTATATATTATATGGTTTCTTGTGAACCTTGATTGATTATGAGTATAATACTCGTATAATTGTTTCCAAAATTGTTGTAAAAATATATTTCTGACCTTTGATTTCGGAGGAGACCTGGTTGATCCTGGTTGCTCGTTTCCTTGTAGTTTTTGGAGGAGACCTGGTTGATTTCCGGGTTGCTCGTTTCCTTGCAGTTTCTGGAGGAGACCTGGTTGATTTCCGGGTTGCTCGTTTCCTTAGGGACAGGTTCGAATTTTCGTGTTCTTGGTCGGCTACGGAGTCGGTGCTGGAGGTATCCACACGGAATCCGAATTTACGCACTTACACGGCACACACGAAAAAATCCGGATGACTGCGCCAGTTATGTATTTGTTTTCTAATTTACCTTTTTTAAAAAGGTGGATTTAATTAGAAATCAATACAATTAGTGAAGCCTACTAGTAAAACAAGATGTTGGTTTTACATTTATATATTTCCGATAAGTACACTTAGGACTTTTCCTAAACAGCAATAAATTTTATTCGTCAACTGCGATGTGAACCCGTCGAAAGCATATCGTAGACTTAGTGAGTTACAGTAAAATTAACTATTCGATGTTAAAGCAACAATGCTTGATTAGCGGGAAAACGGGAGTAAAATGCAGGAATGCATTTTATTTGTTGCACAGTGTACAGTGTTGTCATATTGACTAGTTGGTTGGTGGTGATCCAAGGGTTTCGATTTTGACATAAAAATTGAGTTGAGGGATGGTATTATTGTTAGTAGGGTAGAAAAATAACAAGCATAATAGTCTTCAATCTCTGATTTCGGCTTTATTTATATCTCTTTTAGAAAGCTTACTGTGGCTTTCTAAAGAAGCTTTTCTTTTTTTTTTAAGAAAGTTATATATTCTCCTGTTAAAAGCAGAAGGTGTTAAACGGTTATTAATCGCATTACAAGATTTGGAGGGATAAAAGAGGTCAATTTGCAGTCGATTAGTTTTTACAACGTCTGGTCCCTCTGCCGTAGTTACAGACCTTTTGGTTTTGCTTTCGATTTTCTCCAGATTTTCCAGTTGTGACAAGATAAGTCCAGTTAGACCTCGAGTCAGACTTTGATAAAGTTTAAGATGAGTAATAAATGATGAATAATCAATAAAAATGCAAAATAAGGAAAAGTTGAATTATCCTAAGCACGATCCCGTCTTCTTCTCCAGTCCTTTTCTGCGGGACTTAATATTGTGTCTCTCGCATCTCAATTCCTTGGAAATCCAGTCGAAGCCTGAGATTGATTGGAACAAGGTTTGAGATTTCCATTATGGTTTATTCTTTCAATTTATTTTCCTCTCATTTTCTCATTCTCCCCTATTTCCATTCGGGCCGTCGTTTAAGTTTAAAATTATTATAAACTGTACCGCTAATACACTTCCGTCAGTTTGATGATTTTCCAATGAAACTACGAGTTGGATATACATATATACACTTTCATTAGCAAGATTGGCCATAGTATACTTTTGTCAAGTGAAACAACTTTTTTAATTACAAACATTGTGGTTGAAATGATACGCCTACCCTAATGTGGTTTTTAATTTTAAAATCCGAATTGGGATTTTGTGGGGGTTTGGGATTATGCGCTTGATTAACAAAATATCCCCCCAATAATCGACATTTGCGAGAAAGCCGACACACTCTGCATGGATTTGGATTATTCTAAAATGGTTTTAATTGGGATTTAATTTAATGTGATATTGGGATTTTGACATTTGTGAGGAACCGGACACACTCTGCATGGATTGGGATGTTATATTATAAAATGGTTTTTAATTTTGAAATTTTAATTGGGATTTAATTTAATGTGGCATTGGGGTTTGGGATTGTGCGCTTGATTAAAAAATGTTCCCTCAATAATCGACGTTTGCGAGAAACCGGACACATTCTGCACGGATTTGGATTATTCTTAAATGGTTTTTAATTGGGATTTGATTTAATGTGATATTGAGATTTTGGATAATGGGCTTGATTAAAGAATACCCCTCTCCCAATAATCGACATTTGCGAGAAACCAAACACACTCTGTTAGATTGGGATGTTATATTCTAAAATGGTTTTTAATTATTGTTAAATTTAAATTGTTAAATTGGGATTTTATTTAATGTGGCATTGGGTTTTGGGATTATGCGTTTGATTAAAAAATGCCCCTCCAATAATCGACATTTGGGAGAAACCGGACACACTCTACATGGATTTGGATTATTTAAAATGGTTTTTAATTGAGATTTATTTTAATGTGATATTGGGATTTTGGATAATGGGCTTGATTTAAAAAAAAAACCTCCTCCAATAATCGACATTTGCGAGAAACCAAACACACTCCGGTAGATTGGGATGTTATTTTATAAAATTGTTTTTAATTTTAAATTTAAATTGTTAATTGGGATTTAATTTAATTTGGCATTAGGATTTGAGATCATGCGCTTGATAAAAAAATATCCCCTCAATAATCGACATTTGGGAGAAACCGGACGCGCACTCTGCATGGATTGAGATGTAATATTATAAAAGATTTTTAATTTTGAGATTTTAATTGGGATTAAATTTAATGTGGCATTGGGATTTGGGATTGTGCGCTTGATTAAAAAATGTTCCCTCAATAATCGACATTTGGGAGAAACCGGAAACAGTGTATAGATTGGGATGTTACATCCTAAAATGGTTGTTAATTTTTCAATTTAAATGGTAAATTGGGGTTTCATTTAATGTGGCATTAGGATTTAAGATTATGCGCTTTATGAGATTAAAAAATATCCCCCAAAAATCGACATTTGGGATAAACCGGACACACTCTGCATGGATTGGGATTATTCAAAATTGGCTTTTAATTTTGAAATTTTAATTGGGAGTTTATTTAATGTGGCATTGGGATTTGGGATTATGCGCTTTATGAGATTAAAAAATATCCCCCAAAAATCGACATTTGGGATAAACCGGACACACTCTGCATGGATTGGGATTATTCAAAATTGGCTTTTAATTTTGAAATTTTAATTGGGAGTTTATTTAATGTGGCATTGGGATTTGGGATTATGCACTTGATTAAAAAATACCCGCCCCTGAAAATTTTTTGTTTCTCTTTTACTCGGGAAGTGAGATGAAAAGCTCTAGAGAGAAATCCCATCTAGGAGAAAACGACGGCATTCACAAGTTATTAAAATTGACTTCAAGAGTCTTTTAAAAATAATCACGAGACTTCTGTTGTTGAAAAACGAAAACCACAGGAAGTTAGTTTTTATTATTTGGCGAATTTGGTGAATATAAACGAGAAAAGCACTCTCGTATTAATTGACCGTGTGTTAATTAGATCTTTGCTGTAGATATTAAAGATATTTTTAGGTAATCACGTCAAACAAATCACCTCGCAAATCACTATTGCGTGGGTAATCCATTTTAAGATATAATTTTTACGAAAACGACAAAACATGAATACAGGCATAGGTGTTAGATATCGAGATAACAAATTTTGTTCTTCTTCTACCTGTTCGTCTCCGGGTTCCCGGCTCTCTTGACGTCGCGTTCTATCCGTCTAGAGAATCAGCTTCTGAGTATGTCATCTAGGTATTGCAAATCCCTGGCCTTCTCTTTGCGCGTCACTTGCGTGCGTTTCTTTCACGCCAACCTTTGACTTGTGCTGCATCTTCCACTTGAGCTAGACTTGAGCTCTAAAATAGTCGTGTGAATTTAATTTAGTGAAAAGGTCGTTGAGATTTTTATCAGAGAAAATGATTTCTTTTTCACCTTTTTAATAATGTAAGATATTCATAAGGAAACTTTACCGCATTAATGCGCTGTAGTGTCTAAATCAAATTATAAAAAACGGAAACAAGAGGTATTTCTTTTATCTGAAGCAGATTGTAAAATAAAGGGAAAAATTCATTCATAATTATCTTTAATTAGGAGTTATTTGTCAACAATAGTTTGATTGATAGTGACAGGGAATATAGCATTACACACGATATGTCAATAAGGTCAGCGTGTACAAATTACGTATTCCGACTAACTTGACATGGGACATGGATGACACTCCTGACATGACTTGATTATCAAGCACTAGCACTATACTAACTCTGAACGGATGGTTTGGAGAGTCGTTAATGAAGTAAACTCCATTTGCAAATAATGAGAATCCTTTACTATAGACTATAGAATGATGGAATGGAGTTTTTACGGGGAATGTCGTGATCGTGACATTGTAATGGCTTTCTTTTTAAGCTCGTTACATTAATTTCTGAGCCTTATCTTAGTGCTTACTATGAATAATTAGAGTGTCCAGGATTTGATGTCATCGCGTTATAGCGTGGTGTAAATCCAATTCAAGTCAAACAAACGTCAGGACTTCAGTAATCAGAAAATGCTAATCAGAACTCAATACCTAATATTCGATATTTTGAAATATATTCAGAACCGAATTCGAACTCCTGCTTTAATCCGATAAACCGGGTTTTCCGTGAGAAGTTTTCAGTCGAGAGCATCCATTTCTGGCATTCTGCAAACACCTATCTGCAATTTAAATGGCTGGTAGCGTTATTCGGAACGCCATCGATCGCTCGATATTGGTATTGTTGAGGTAAATATCCAGCGGTACAATTAATAAATTAATCAAGAGAGGAATAACTCCGGGCTGTGCCAGGTTCCAATTAAACGAAAATATTTACTTTCCGTCAAAAAAAATATTGCCGAAAGAATAACGAAACGAGTTCGTTTTTCATTTCGAGTCCCTCTGCACAATTCTTTGGTAAGAGTTTTATGATTATTTATTATTTGTGTAGCTGACAGCTTATTTTGTTCCAATACCGGCGATCGCAAAACATTTATTTATGTATTAATGAAAAAGCCGTTTAGTTTACTCTTGCTTTTACGTTATTACTCTCAAAGTCTAGTATACTTTAATATAAGGGTGAGTTTTTATCCCGAAACTTTCAAATATCTCGAATAATAAATAATTTTATTTTGTACATTTCTATTTAAAGACTAAAAACACTGCTTCAGGCAGTTGATTTTTTTATCCAATCCGAGTAGGGTAGAAATATCCTAGACTCTAAGTTTGGAATTATCTGATATCATCTTACGGCAATATTACTGGTATATAACCAGAAACTCATTCAACAGTACAGCGCCGCGAATCTCGAACGGTTTCTGGTCTTATCGCTTCCAACAATTGACATTCATTGGTCGTCAAGACCCATATTTTCAAAACCGCATTCCTTTCCTAATTAAACGCAAATATATCTAAAACAAAAATTATTTTGCTACAAAATTGTTAAACTATATTTACATACAGGTACAAGACACTGTAAATATATTTTTTTTTAAACCTACGAGGACAAAGATCTTGACACATTTAAACATAATGTACCTTCCTACCTAACACCTACTTACATAGGACTCATAAGCCTTCTACATGTGTATTAGACCAAATTGATATATGAACCTTCAATGATTAATCTCCGCTGCGATTACGTAAAGTACAAGGAATGCCGATTTGTACCATGATCATGAGATTATTATAAACAAAGAACTTCCAATCTCTAATGAAGGGGTAGGATTTCTCGCTAATAAACCAGCTCGCTCTGTTTACCCCTTTAGTAAATCAATTAGTTTGAGGAATAAGTAGGTGTATTGGAAACTAAATACTCGTAGGGGAGACATGCTTATTGAACAATAAGATCCAATCTAACTTAGCTGCGTGTAATTTTATCAAGGTTATGAATAGAGTATGTGTGAAATATTTAGAGAAATTAACTCCCAGCAAACCAAATCTATGCTGATAAATATTATTGCCTATACATATTCCCAATGAATATTACCCTGATATACTAGAAAATTCGTTACAGTCCCACATAAGCCTGCCTCGAAGAGTGTAGTTACTTTCTATAAGAATTGAAAGGCATCTCCTCAACATTTTTAAATAAAGAGTTTCTAGCGGTAGCGCAACAGACAGATAGAAGATGCCCGGCTTTATGATCGGTGTGATATGAGAATACGATCGTTTTTAATTTGGCTAATATTTGATAATCAAAACCTATTATGGGTCGTTTTAGTTAAACTGACTACCTCATGGATGACATCATCTTTAAACCACTTCTCTGCGTCGTTTCACCCGTTAGCTTAGCAGGCTGCACAAAATTGCATTTTGGAACTTGGAGTTAGTGTCACGACCGCTCTTATATACATGACGACCGTGGATTCTAGACATTTCTGGCCGTTTCACTGATGACTCCAGACGCAGGCAGAATGTGTCACGTTACCCGTCACGGCCACGCGCTTTCGAACATGAATGTGACATTCACATTCGTGTCATGTCAGTCAAAACTGTCGCAAATCAGCATCCAGTTCTCGAAATGGTAATTGTATACATCCGCGGCTCCTAAGTTTCATCAATTTTTTCGGGACCGAGGAGCGAAATAGGGGTACTGGGTGGGTAAGAAGCTAAAAACAGCCATTGCAAACTAATATCAAGGTCACCACTAAGGCCTCTTTGGCACTACGGTCGAATTTCTATTTTTTCTTCACTTTCAGGGCAAGGAAAATCTTTGAGATTAATAGTAGCACCATTTTTATTTTGAATGTTGCCATTATTTTGCATTTATATTCCAAAAATCATTGCATCAATCCCTGTGGACTGGACACGATATGTGAAAGCGGATATATCGCCCAGTCCGCCTCTGTTATGCTTCGAAACACTTGGCAATTATCGTGAAGTGGTTGTATCCGGGATCGCGGCATCTAATCGGTGCCTCTTGTCAGGACCGCACTCTCTCCGCACTCTCAAAACCGTTTTATTAAGCCGTTTTGTGGCTTTCCCTCTCATTTGCAAAGCAAATAAATACCTTCCGGGTGTTACTATAGGTATGTTCTCCACCCCTATACAGGGTGTTCTACAAGCTCTATGACAAACTTTGACAGATGGTAGGTTGCTTGATTTTAAACATATTTTTTTTAATAAACATGGGTCCGATTCGTTTTTGTTTAGAAGTTACAAGCATTTAACCTTTATTAACAATCAACAATAAAAATTTAAATTAAATGATAATCACAAAACTTAAGACTGTAAAAATTGTTCGAAATGTCCACCCTCAGCTTGAATGCAAGAAGCCTCACATCGACGAACTAAAGATTCGGTCACTCGAAGAATGAGATTTGGATCATTTCTTATTTGGTTAGCTGCATCTTGAATTCTTTCAAGTAACTGCTGATGGGTAGCGATTTCAACATGGTAGACCAGCTGCTTCATGTGTCCCCATAAATAAAAATCCAGAGGATTCAGATCGGGAGAACGAGGTGGCCATGATATTGGACCTCCTTGACCTATCCATTTATTCGGGAAATGTTCATTTAGCCAAGCAGCAACTTGTCTTCCTCTATGTGGTGGTGCACCGTCATGCTGATACCACATATTTTGAATAATATTGAGTTGCACGTCATCAATAAACTCTAAAAGGTCGTGTTCTAAGAAATGTCTATGAAAAAATTACGATTCTTTAAATGCTTGTAACTTCTAAACAAAAACGAATCGGACCCATGTTTATTAAAAAAAATATGTTTAAAATCAAGCAACCTACCATCTGTCAAAGTTTGTCATAGAGCTTGTAGAACACCCTGTATAGGTGCCATAGTGAAACTGTAAGAGCCGCGGATGTATATAATGACCCTCGAAATTTTATTATTTTTTTGCAAGGTCCGGTCAGCTCAAAATTTGCTTTTATCAAGATTAGGTCAGTCCAAAAATTCGGGCTTTGTTTTGAGCCTGTCGAAGATGACCTTGCAAATAAATCGAGCTGACCGGACTTTTGCAAAAATCGAATTTTCGAGCTGATTGGACTTTGTCTAACCGGACTTGGCAGAATAAATCGAGTTGGCCGGACTTTGCAAAGTTAAATTTTCGAGCTGACCGGACTTTGTGTAATTTTTGTAACATTGCGAAAAAAAAATTCGAGCTGACCGCGAACCTTATCCTGTGTAGAATCTACACTTCACCGACTTTGCAATCCACGAGCCGCCACGCTGAACGTGTGATGGTATGATTTGAGGTGGTAAGCTCGAGCGATGTAGCGGATTAATTTATTACTGACCGAAACTGTGAACCGAGTTTTTCCCATCAAAGTATTTGATGGCCACGTAATATGAACAGATTTTTATATGTACACTATTGGAAAAAAATACGTGATACCGTTAACGTATTTATTATTGTAATTCGCATGCACGAATATTTCAGCAGTGATCAATCTTCGTTTCTTAAAAACGTTTAACGGGATTGGCAGAAAAAAAAAATGACATTTCATACTGGCTCATGTGACCTGAGATTACTTCGGTTTGTCAATTTATTTCATGCCTCTATTCCACCCCGGTTACGACTTACTCGCACTGCTACTTGATCCTGACAAATTCTCACTGTGTGACTTTTTACCTCACCTTTTAGGCAGTATAAAATAAACATAAAACCGAGTACTAGTAGATACTACGAGACGTACTATAAATTTTGAATGACCCGGAATACATTTCCGTTTCCGCGCAAAAAGACCCGAATTTATACTTCTTTACTCTTTTCACTCGAAAGTCGAAAGGCGCTTTCAGCACTTCTTCTCAGTACATTTAAATGAGGTTTTAAAGCGATTTGCGTGTGCATCGGTGCATCTGACAAGTCGTATTCGCCGGAGGCCGTCCTTCAGGACAACTTTTAGCTCTCTGCTGTGGACGTCGCTAAATAAAGTTTCAGAAAGTGAAATTTACCGTTCGACTATGGAACTTGATGGAATCTAAAAGCGATATTTCAGCGACGACCGGCCTTCCATCGAGGAAATCTAATCAATTTGTCGGTTGCTCTCGTTTAACAAGGAACCAGAAATTAATTTGTCACCGAGAGACTGAAAGTAACAGATACGTACTCGCGTGTGCTTGTCTTTACTAAAAGCATTCCTTTTACATTTGTGAAGTAATTTCGGTCGTAAACCGAAGGTGCGTAATTTCATGGAGAGCTCTGTGGTGGTGTGGTGAAGTATGAACTATTAATTGTCTTTGCGGGTTCACTGCGATTAATTATAATTGCGAATGTAAAATTGCAAAGAGCGACGCGGGAAGCCACGTATGTACACACTCTCGTTGCAGGACGTAGTGAAATGATGCGATCTCCTTCAACGGAGGACGAATTGCGTCTTCTCAGGTGTCCTTTTCCTACGACGAAAGGCGAGAGAGGCCCAACTGCTGCCATTGTTTGGATTGTTTATCCATTATCAGGTGTTGTGGGTAAAGGACGGGATTAAAAGATAGTAGAAAATGAAAAGTGGCACGCAACAATATAAATATGTAACAAAAATATCATTCACTATTATTCAGAGTGTCTCAAAAATGACAATAAATTTTTACCCAAGTCAAATTGGCCACGCTTCGGCCAGCCACACGTTCGACCACTGCCACGGACTTGGATTAGTTTACACCATTTTTTTTTTTTGCAGAATTTCAGTAACCAAAATATTTGCTTATTCTCTTTTGTATACAAATTATTGCATCTACAAGGTATTTCACCAGCAGTGAGGCCGATTTGGGATCTGGTTGTGAATTTTCACTAAGGTTTTTTGTTTCGATGTTACAGGAGGGTTCATGTATTTTGAGGAAATTTTAGGAGCTCTACCAGTGAATCCGCCGATTCCGAAACTGCAGGGTCGTATCAGTTTTTCTGGTTCATTTCGGCTTAGTGAAAATGGTTGTTCATTATTTCCCATTAAGCTCGAAAATATCTAGTACAGTCCCTGATCCTGACTAAATCAGTAGAACAAGCGAATTTATTTGAAATAATTACTAAATACACAAGTTCGATAAAATCACATTTATATTTCGTAAATAATGAACAATAATGAATTGAAATCTTGAAAACACTGAAAAAAGTCTTTTTTTTTATTTACCTTTATGGTGCCAAGCAATTTTTTTGGTCTCAATTGTAGAATTTTTTATGTAGTTTTCTAAAATGACATTAACTTTGAAAAAAAAATGCATACAGGGTGAATTTTTTGACAAAATTGAAATAGAAAACACTGCTTTGTTATTTAAGTATAGTGGTAGAAAAAGTATAGTATTTGAATTGCGCATAATAGTTGTTACCCATATAATGTAGGTACTATTATTACATCAATATACCTACCTAACTCCCTCGTTGTATATGTTATAGAATGAATATTATTTCCGAAAACCCCTCCATGGAAACTCATGGAATAGATAGCGACTCCGTCAATAATGAATCCAAAATAAGAATATTCAATCTATTTCCCTTAGTCCGGCAATAATAAAAGAAGAACGAAGGGGAAAAGTTCATTTATTCCAATTTCCACCCTTTCGTATATTACCTACCTCGTGGTTATTTTTCGCCATCCAGTTAATCCTAGACTTATTAGTTTCCCTATTGATCAAGGATGTTTGCCATACTTTAATCAAAGCAATTTATATCCGGATAAACGAGAGTATTCTTCTTCTACCAATCTTCCAGTGATAAATCGCGGAGGCTAGAATTTAATCAAGTAAATGGCGCTGAGGCCAACACGGACGCTATAAGCTGCCAACAATTGCATTCTACGTCGCTTTATCTGCTTTCCTAAAATCTCACAGCTGTTTAAGCAGCTTGATCTGTGACCCGGCTCTTTTTTTTTTTTTGACAGTCCTAGGTAATTCTATTATCTACTACCTACTTACTTATTTTAACGCAACATTGGACAAGCGCTTAAAAGTTTCTGGTTAGATCAGAATTGGCGAAAATGTAGTTTGTAGCACTGGGAAATCTATTGATTGTATAACTCTTATGCCCGTATCCACAAACGATAATTTTCTAAATAATTACGTAATCAATTATACCCATCTCACTCTAACGCATAAAAACTGCATATCTCCCTCCATCCCATTTATTTAATTATTTTCGAGATATTACAGGACAGAAACGCTTTGTGAATACGGGCCTGAATGTAATATTTTTCTCTATATGTATGTACTTCCTCGTGAGTAGCTGTCGATAGTCAAGCACGGGGAATTGACTACAGTGATAATCATGCCTCGTGTTTCATTGGTCCATGAGACTTGTTGTCGTACAAACTGTTTGGTGGTTGCTATCGACTCTATAAAAATCGATAATTATACGTTTTCATTAAAATGTCAACCAAACATTACAAAATGTCACGTTTTGACGAAGATTTTTCAAAAAATTGCCCTCGTCCTGCGGACTCGGGTAATTAATGCTTGAAAACATGTTTCGAGGAAACATATTTATGTGATTTTTGATAATCCCGATTTCACTTGTTGTAAGTAGGTCCTACATATTATACAGAGTGCTTCAAAATATGTCTCGGAAAATGAATGGTGTGATTCCTTGCTTTGTTCTAAGAAAAAAAGTTCCTATTAACATGGGTCCGCAAATGTACCGTTTTCGAGATACAGGGTGTAGAAAAAAATTCAGTTTTTTTACAATATCTCAGGAATCATTTGAGATACAGAGCTAATTTTTCGCACACGCCTCAACATTATTTTAGCTACCTTCGGAGGCTAATTCAATTTTTTTCATATGCTAGTAACGGAGATTTAAGGGTTGCGCGAGGTTTTTTGGTCTCTATAACGACGAGATAAAAAACAAATGTTTCTGTAAACAACAAAACATGTTGCCTTTTTTCACGATTTTCATCATTCTCGAAAACAGTTCATGTTAAAACTTTTGACGACGAGTACTTTTTTGTTTAGAACACATTGTCGGCTTAAAATCTGTTTTGAGAATGACAATTTTCCCAGTGCCGTAGAAATTAGAGGCCAAGAAACCTCGCACAATCCAAAAACTCCGCCACTGGCATATGAAAAAAATTTAATTAGTCTACAAAGAGTAGATAATATTAACGTTAGGGTGTGTGCTATATAATTGCTATATAATAGTAACTTTTTTTCTTGGAATAAAACAAGGAATCACACTTCATTTTCCGACACATGTTTTGAAACAGCCTGTAGGTATGTATATGATAATTTTACAAAAATTTTATTAAATTTTCAAATTCGATTTCAAAATATTCCTGCCGGATTACATAGAGCCGGACAGGTATTTTGCAATATTTATTTTTTATTTTTTATTTTATTTTAGTTTACACTGTATAACGGGACAAGCCCAAATAAAATACAGGAAAAATAACAGCATGAAATATAAAATATAACATAGTTAATACCAAACGGAATGTATAGTGAGCATCAATGGACAACGGAACGCTTTAGATGACCAAGGCTGCAGCCCAGTATATCAAGCGCATCTGAGGCTTCGTTACAAAGTTTACACATGGTGTAAAGTGGAGAAAAAGCCAGTATATTAGTATGCGGTGTAGGCAAGTAAAACATTTGATTAAGATACTAAGATTAAGATAATATTGCTCTAACCGAAGGTTACTGGATCTTCCATGATTTCTAACTATGTACTAGTGGGTCTATTCGACAAGAGATGGCGTTACTTGTACCAATCTTTGATTTAAAAAAAATGCCTATCTCGGATATTTCTGGATAGAAAATATAAAATTGCCAGGGAATCTTATTTTTGAAGCTCTAACGTATAATAATTATGCTTTACAAAGTAATAATTTTAATTTTCAAAATTGAACATAAAAAATTAATTTATAGGCGAAATTGCAAATATTATAAACTTTTTTTTATTATTAATGATTTTTCTTTGAGCTAAACTTTCTAACTTCTGTGCGATCACCTCTAAGTTAGCTCTCCTTGGTTGGTTACGCCGGCGGCGTGTGGTGATCCGTCGGTGAGATTCAACGGGGAACCACCGAACGTCTGGAAGCAGCCGTGTAGGGGAGACATTGAACGAGGTCGGAGCGAAGACTGTGGAAAAAAAAACGCTCTGGGCTGCTATTCAATATATTCTAACACCTACTATTAAATTACGGAATGTTACGACGAGAAGTTTAATTAAGTTGAATAAAATAGTGGTAGAAATACGGTGTTTCCATGTACCTCTACAAACTATTCTACAATACTTCTTCAAAGAAAAAATTATACTGCTTTAAGCAATCAAACAGAAGTCTCTTTCGTATTATTTTAGTAAATCTATTGACTTGATTAAAAAAACAAAAAAATATGTTTAATTGATTTCTACGAGAAACCGTTTTATGGCCCAACGCTCAACAACTTTAACATTTACATATTTTCAAGTTTAAATTGAAGGGTAATTCGATCACCGATGAACGTCTGAAACAGACGATGATTGACAATGCTTCGGTTAGGTGGAAAGCCGGAAAATTAATTTCGAACAGAAGTATCGGAGCAATCAATTTTAATAGACCGCTAAACGTGGTAGGAATGATATTTCAAACACGTCCGGATATTTTCCAACAAAGTTGTCGGTGTAGGTGGAAAAATCCAACAATGAAGCGAATTCCCCTCCCTCGAGTGGTATCCGGCGATACCTCCTCTGTGTGACCGAAACACATTTATTTAATGGATTGGAGATTTGTGTATAATAAATAACTTATTCTTCTAAATTAAATATCAGAACGTAATAATAGAAATAGAATAAATAGATACGAGCGAAAATTCTGCCAATGAGAAATGGATCGTGTAAACTTATAGTTTTTAGCTTATGAGCTAATATGATACCTGTAAATCAAATCGTGACGTCAAAGCTGTGCAATTGTGTGCATGCTCACTATTCAGTCACTACAAATAAATTATCTTCACCCTTTTAATAGAAGACTCAAAGTTATGTTACCAATTTTATTTATATCTTGAGATCTTGAGATCTTTGAGGTCTTGAGATCTTGAAAAAAGTTTGCCTAATTTAGGAGCTTTCCGAATCATTTTCGGTTGTACTGTTTTGTATGATTATTTTTTTCATCTGTGTGTGCAGCCAGTACCTGTCCAAAAGTGTAAAACAAACTATTTTTGCTTTACTCGAAGATGCAATTTAACCGCATTTAAAATTTATTCCAGTGGCGCAGGAGTTGGGAGGTTAAAACCCCCAAAATACCAAAAATCTACGCTATTAATATTTGCGGGTATTATTCACGAAGACGAAATTTCCAAATGAATAATGGCCGTTCTCTTGATAAAATAGACTGGCAGGGCAATGTACCTAAACCAAAGTTACAACCAGACTGCAATAAAGTCCGATCGTGCTACTTCGTTTGCTGTTCGAAGGTTGATAAAATGCCATTTTTCTCGGAAACGGTCAACTTACGAGCTGTTAACCAAGAGTAGCTTTTCGGTGTAGATGACCAAGACGGTTCTAGAGCGCTCTTCAAAATCGCATTTATTCCAGTGACGTAGAAATTTGGGTATTGAAACCTTCAAAGTACCCAAAATCTACGCCACTCAATTTCAATATTCTTAAAATTAATGTTTTCTCTCATAAAATTCAATTTTTCTCAGAAACGGCCAACTTTAGAGCTGTCAACCAAGAGTACCTGTTTGGTGTACAAAACACGGGAAATTCTAAAGCGCTTCTTTAAATCGCATTAAAAAAATTATTTTTAAAATTAATTTTAGGGAAAAAATCTTGAAATTAATGTTTTCTGTCATAAAATGCCATTTTTCTCTAAAACGGTTCTGTTGAGAGCTGTCAACCGATAGTACCTTTTTGGTGTAGAAAACATGCGTAGTTTTACGCAGCTTCTTAAAATCGCAGTTATTCAAGTGGGATAGAAGTTAGGGGGGTCAAAGTAGCCAAAATCTACGCTACTCAGTTTCAATATTCTTAAAATTAGTGTTTCCTCTCATAAAATGCCATTGTTCTCGAGATACATTATACTTTTTTGGTGTAAAACACATGGGCGGTTTTAAAGCGCATCTTAAGACCCCCGTTATTCCAGTGGCGTAGAAATTAGTAGTTGATTGAAACCCTCAAAGTACACAATATTATTTAGGCCTCTCATTTTTTTCAAACCTTTACTTTACAGTGAAAACAGAGTTTGGGGATTAATTAACGCAAAGTGTTTATAAGAGTTGAACGGTTCTCATATCTCATACGATGGTGGTCCAGAAATTGACAAAAAACTAAAAAAAATCAACTTTTACCTCCTGTACCTTGAATTGCTTGAAGTGTATTTGTCTGGACATATTTATTATGTAGAATAACATCTTTTTCTAGTTGCTTCTACATACATCTTTCCGGGACACCCTGTATTATGTTAAATCTGGGAAGGAGAATAACAACAAATGCGTTGTTCCCTGTAAATAAAATGTAGATTACCACCAAACCCATACCTTTTTAAGCCAAAAAGTAGAAAGTAAATCTGGGGAGCTATGCAATGTTAATTCTATTGTAATAAAAGTATCAGAATTCGACAACAATATTCTGCAATGAGGAGAGGGAATAGAATGTTTGCTCCAGTGCTAATTAAATTATCACCACACTCCTCCCTTTTCCAAATCCAAGCGTTGCAATGCGACGGCCACGGCCAGTCGCAGAAGGGAAGGGTGAAGGGTCACCCAATGTTTGTTCCTCTGCTAATTAAAATGTCATTCACGATGAACGTAAGGCAAAAGGATTAGTATCTAGTAGGATTAGGACTAGAAATTGATTGTATCGCGTTGAATGAGAACTACTATTTTCTGAAAATTACAGTTTTTAGGTTCCTCGTCATTGCCTACTATCATATAAAAATTTAATAGTTTGTCATCTCGTACTGAGACTTAATGAAACTTCGTCTCTTTGTAAGGTGTCATTATTAATTGATGCGTGCTCTTTCGCGGTTAGCTTTGAAAACCCGCTGGGCAACAGAAAGAACGCGCCTATTTATAGTAGCCGATGATGCCATCCGATGGTCCGATAATGTCGTACCCCCTCTACTAGCTTTTTATTATAGTCCTTTATTTAGTTATATTATCGATTAATGAGTCAGAGGCTTTCTTCGTATTTGGCGTAGAACCGGATGCCAAATACTTTGCAGTGATAAGACCCATTATGACGTCATCGGACCATCAGATGACGTCATCAGCTTCTATAAATAGAAAGCTCTTACGGTGTCGAGCCACTTGTCAGTGAACAGATGAACGTATTGCTCGAGCATAATAGGTAACAGCTGACGCTATCTATCGCAGTTGTAGAAGAACCGTTTGGATTGAATCTCCAAGGACCACGAGAAGACGTCCCAGAATCAGTTTTTGTATCTTTTTCGGTCTAAATTCAAAAAATGACAACATTTTTAACAATTTGTCATAAAGTTTTGGTTTTATGTATGAGATTTTCAATTTATTTCGCTCTTGTTAGGAAGAATGAACGCTAATAGAGACGATTTGGAACACTTAAATTCAATATTGATCTAAATGTATTATTGATTTTATCGTATTTCAAAACAGGTAATTTGTCATGCTAATTTTCAGCTTTCTATAAATATTTAAGTGGCGTTTACTGGTGCTTACCTTTAATTCGACATGCAAGCTCTTGTTAACCTACGCTCGTAACTTTCTTGGATAAATATTTCCTGAGTTGCATTGCTTTTAAACTTTGAACTTTTAATACGTGGTCTGTTCAGAAAATACGCAGACTGTTTGAATTGCGCGGCTCCAGTTGGTTCCAGAGAAATCCGCTTGGTGCATCGGAACAACTGATGAAAACGTCATTTTCCGGATTGCAGATCTTCATTTGCTGAGTAGCTATGCGGTTTTTAGCGAAGTTTGATTTTTTCGTTTGTCGGAGTTCAGAATCAGTGATCAGGCCTGAACACTGTCAGATCTCAGCTGTCAAGAAATTAATTCTCCCGTTTTGAGTTTTTCAAATGCCATTGGTCCAAAATATTTATCATCGCTAGAGAGCAAGAAGGGATGAAGACTTTTGTTCAAAGCTCAACTCCAAGTCTTTTTTTTTTTTCAAGACTCAAAACATCTCCTGATGTTTTAGACCTACATGGATGAAGATGCCTGCCATGATGATGACTGGATACCTATGCCTAATAATGAATGCAAGTATGGTGAGGTCAGTGACTTCAGGTTCCTAATACTCTCATTTGGATAAATTTACAAGAAAAGATTTAGACCCCTTGAGAGGAAAACATCAAAATAAGGAGGATGAGAGCGATGTCTGATTGTACCCACAGCTAACGAGTGGTTCAAAGAAATTGTAGCTTACTGGGGCTCATTATGGAGACCATACCATAATCTTTTTGCCGAAGGTAGAAAAGATGAGGATAGTTCCGGTGGTAGTCCACCTAAGGGCCCGTATTCATCAATATATTTAACCCCTGGGGTTATATTTTGGAACATGTAATTGGTTTAAAATTCGTAGCGTTCGTAGGCTTTGAGCATTAGACCAATCAGCGGTCAGAAAATTCAAAATATAACCCCAGAGTTATATTTTGAAGTTTGATGAATACGGACACTAATGAAAAAATCGTCTTACTGTAAAATTTTTGCGTTAAACTTGGAAAGTCAGCGACGATGCCCAACAAGGATAAGTGACATGAACGTTGTAAGGGTGGTCGACAGTCGACTGAAGACGATGAGCGTCTTGGACGTCCTTCCACCTCAACTGACCCCATGTTGATAAAATCAACACCTTGTTGCGGACAAATCGACGTCTGGCCATCAGGGAGCTTTTTGAGGAGTGTTGGATCTTGTCAGGTGATTTTTTCCGAAAAATTTTTATTTGTGCTGCGAAAGTTGTGCCAAGCCTGATGACGGACAACGAAAAAGTCAATCGCGTCCGGGTTTGTCAGAAACTGCTTCATACTTCGTAAGATCATTACCATATCATAAGATCATAACAGGGTGATGAATTCTTGACGTTCTTCGTCCCCCAGATCCGAAAAAGTTCGTCAAGTTCGGGTCAATGTCAAGGCAGACTTTTTAGACAGACTAAGACTCACCTTACCTTGCTCCTTGTGGCTTTTTCTTGTTCCCCAAACTCAAAAGAACCGGGAAGGGGAGAAGATTTAAGACGATTCCCGAGAAATAGAAATCAAATACAAGTTAGTATTTTTCGCTTAATACACCTAAGTTTTTTGTGTACAAATCATATACTGGTTTGAACTTCCGTGAGTACAATAGCCGCCCATATTATCAATTAATCATAAGTAGGTAGGTATACAAAAACTTCAGAGAAAATGACGAACGGTTAACTTATTGCATGTTATGGAAAACTATGGCACAGCACTCGGCCTTAGTAAAGAAAAGAGCTATCGAGTATATGGCCACGTTCTTCCAATCCTTCTAAAGGATTATTTTATTCCAACACGCAATTTATCGAGTCTGATGGCCTAGTTTTTGGTCTACTTATTTTATAGTCACGATACTTCCGTAAAAATTTTAATTATAGTAATTCGGATACAGTGTTAGCTTTATTTTTATTGATAAGCTTTTTATGCCCATTTACTTAAGGTTAAAGTCGAAGTTGGCTTTCTTTTTAACTAAGGCAGTTTTCAGTAGAGGTGAAAGGTCTTTAGATTGAAATGAAACAAGTTTGTTGTGGAATCAATCGAGATTGATATCGCTAAAACTCTATCGCAGAGATTGGTCCAATGGCGCTAATATGAGGAATCCAAAGTTTGATGACGTTTTGACATAAATTGATCTCTATTTCACCAATAACGCGATGTTATTTATAGCTCTTGAATACTTCGTGATTTAGGGCCGGTTGTTCGTACGTCAGTTAAAAATTTTGAGATAACTACTGATTTTAATTTGCAAATTTTGAAAATACGGCGAATATAATTAATGATCTTGTATTTTTAATCAATAATTAACTCTTCTTAAAGGGAGCAGAATCCATTTTCAGCAATATCAGACCAATGGTTCGATAATACAGGGCATTTTAAAATCAGTAGTTATCTCAAAATTTTTAACTGACGTACGAACAACCGGCCCCTAGTGGAGTAAACCTAATTTACTGAAGTTGACAAGAGATGCCTGTAAAGTTATTGAAACAAAGAAGTTGTTCTGGAACTGTATAACTAAGTCGGGCATCTCTGATTATTTTTAAAATTTTTGGCTGTACATACTACAAACTACAACTACTCTAGAACTGATTTGGCGAAGCTCGTGCTTAACGTTTGGTCATTTGACTAACCTCCCGCATCAGCTGAATCGATGCTGAATTGATAAGGGTATAAGCCGAAGTTGTTTTGCACGATTTTTGCCAAAACATTGGTTGAGAAGAAAAGCGTAAGAATTAGTCAGTGACTCAACTAGGTCCTTTGGTCAGTGACGTAACTAGGTCCTTTGACGTAAGACTTGTGAGTTAACCGAAACTTTCATGGACATGAGAGAAAGGTAAATGACATAAACACTTTCCGGTTATAGGACGGATATGTTCTCTACTCATGCGCGTATTTCGCAGTTTCTACGCTTGCTAAATTTCGCATTGCGGATTTCGCATTTTGGCGAATCAGGGAACGGGATTTCAAAATATTCCCGCCGGATTACATAGGAATCGGCGAATATTGCTCTAACGAAAGGTTACTGTATCTCCCATGATTTTTTACTACTAGTAGGTCTATTCAACAAGAGATGGCGCTGCTGGTAATATTCTTTGATTTAAATAAAGAAATATGCCTATCTAGGATATTTCTGAACATAAAATGGGGAATGGCCAGAAAATTTAATTTTTTAGCTTAAATTTAAAGTTGATATTTGATTTATTATTATCATTTGCGTTTCATCGGGATATAAAGCTTCTTCACAAAATAAGTTATGGGGCTAAGAACGTTGAGAAAAACCACAACGCAGACAATTTATTAGAAATCCCTTTACCTTGTTGAAACATTTTGCGGCGGGGTCAAAGCAGGGATTATCGGGAGTCCAGGTGGCTAATAAACCCTGCAATAAATCGGGGAAATGGATGTGCGACCGAAAGCCCACGTTTCTATCCATTTCGTCAGATATGTTGATTGCGGCTCATTTTTTTACCTCTTTAAAAACCCTTCTCAATCTTCAGGCCACTTCAATTATTCCCACTTCACTCTATACCCTCTTGTTTTAATTTCCATAAATTTAGATGCCTACATAAATACCGCAGTCGCATTGATTGTGTTGTCTCTTTCCTGTTCCATTAGTCACCTCTCATAAAACACTTCTAAAATAGTTTTTTTTTTTAATTCTTATGACGTCGATTGCAATAGGAATATGTGTTATCGATACTATCAGCGTCTCTATCAAAAAGACAGACTTTCCTGGCACCAATTCGGAACACTTGCATTGCAACGCAAGTAGACATTCGCGTAAAACACGTTTCCCTACAGACATAGCTGTCCCATTAGAGAAGATATATCACGCCACACCCTGACATTGGAATGGAATATGTTTCTGGAATCGATGTTCTGGAATCCTCGTAAATTCAACGAATTCACATTACCTATCCCTGTTTCACATTCTGCGTGGATCTGGGTCAGACAAAACCAAATATGATCCGGCTTGCGAATTAACATGTGGCAAAATCGCACCAGGATCAATGCGAGCTCGAAATAATGAAGAAAACCCTTATAAGTTCGCCTGTTTCGGATTGACACCCGCATACAATAACTTTGCACGTTATAAGCGGCACGTTATAAACGAGCGCCCCCTTTTGGCGAATACTTCCCGTTTATTGAACACGCCGCGAGATAGAGGCAGTTTCCTAATCAAGACCACATTCAAATGTCAGCATTGTGGAAACGTGCTTTGTTCCTGGATGAATCGCGGCTCGGGTTGTGTACACAGTGTGATGTATGTGAATGCAGCCTTTCGCTCCCGAATAGAAAGGGTCGGGATGAGAATGAGATACGGGGCAGAAAACGGGGACTGCCGGCTTTATTTGGGAAATGTTCCAGCGCCAGTTCCAGCGGAGCACCGATCTTCGCAGATACTCGATTCTTGCTGAATCTTTTACAGATATCTCAAGGTGCTTTGGGGTTATGGAATGTTACGTGGCGGGACATTGATTTTACGTTATCCTACCCTATGTTATCGCCGTCGTACAGTTATATTTAATGTGGATATAAAAGAGGAATTTTTTTTCATCGATCTGAGGGAAAGTTACGAAGAGGGTTACAAAACCTTGGAAAAAAGATTTTTCTGTTTTCAAAGTTTATTTGGTCTCAATTTTTTAAAATTTCAGGTTTGATTAACTCCCTTTGCGTGAAATTAAAGCTACAGAAGATTTTTTTCTTTAGTTACCAATGGAAATTACTTATTGAATTTATTATTTTATCGTTATTGTTATTGAATAGTTGTTATTGAATCGTGTTTAGAGGTGAGGAACGAACGTTGTAACGTGAGACGTTAGTGTTTTCCAAACTATTAGATCCTGTTTTGATAAAAATAGAATAAATATATTCTATTAAAATAATTAATTCTACTAGCGCCACCTCTTGTTGAATAGATCTATCTCTACTTCATTGAGTAGAGGAAAAAGATAGTAAGATAGATACCTTCGAACCTACAATAGTTCCATCGGAACCGACCTCCATTTATCTCGCATTGTTATTGGTGGAAAGTGATACCTGCATTGCGGTATATTTGGAAAACGACTTGTAAAGAATGCGGAAAGAATTTTCTCATCAACCACCATGTTGAAGGAGTTATTTTTACCTTGAACGTGACAGGACTGACAGGTCATCCACGCGTGCCTGTTATTTTCTCTCTCTTAATGACCAGTGAATTTATCCTACGTGAGCAATATCTTTCAAGTAAGAAATTCTAAAACCGTAATTCGATTTTATCAATTGTTTCCAGTAATTGGGAGCTACCTTTCATCTTAAGGTACCAAAGAACAAGGAATTTATCTTACATTTTCACGAGGTCAGCCCTGAAACACCTGTTGGCGCCTCCTCTGATGCTTAACTCGTTTTAAAATTGGTTCAGTATCGCCCGTGAGGAGTGCTTTTCCTCTGTATCTTCTAGAAGATCCAGAAATGTCTCTGAAAAATTTTCTGGTATGTGGTGCAGTCCCTCTCTACTTACCAACGAGAGAACGCTATCCCTGAGTCTTTCTTAATTCCTGAAAGAATTACCTAGCTACATTTTCTTATCCTTTGAGGTTGTACTGTACGTTAATTTATGCCTTTTCATTTTGAAGACATCCGTTGAAAAAAAAACCTGGAAAGTGTATGCGGTTGTTACGTTTCAGGGTCACAGCATTACCAAAAGATGAGCTTCAACGCTCCAACGAGTCCATATCTCTTTGATTTGGTTCTTAATGTGAATAGAATACCATGAAGCTTTTTTGTTCGAATACCACGTAGTTCTATGCGTAACGAGTCAATGAAACTGGAAAAGTTGCGCCATTAAAAGAGATGATGGAAGGAAGAGCGAAGCAAGACTTCAGGTGACTTGGCTGCAAAAATGCAGGAGAAAAATATCTGTAAATTTGTAAGAAACAATATGCCATTTGGTTTAAGCCTTTCTTATTAATATACCACGCGTTGTTATTGCAGCAGACAACAAAATTCCAGGCTGGAGAAACAGACGACTTAATAAAGGATGAGTCATTGTCTCGAGTACGTAGAAACGTAAAAACGTAACAAGGAGATGAAGCGATATTTGATCTGAGAAAGTTACTTGGAGTTTAAGTGAAATCAAAACTATAATGGTGCGTGTTTCTGGTCAACGTGGAGAGTGATTATCGATCATCAACATTGATGAAGAGTTGATCGGAGTAAGATGCTGGTGGTGTCTGGATTCTGGAAAGGGCAGGATAAGTCCGCTGCACTGAGGCCACAGGTGGCCCTTTGTGTTTCCTCCGTTCCCTGGTGGCCTCACTTCTTAACCCGTCCCAGGATCAGAAAAAACTGGACCAAGACGCCTGGAGAGGCTCCAGAGAGACCGTTGAGACTTGGCTGATGTGAGCCAAGTATATATCCACGGAAGTTGGAGAGTGAAGGACAATGGCACAAGATAGTTCCACAGTCTCAACCTCTTTTTGACATTCCCTGCATAGTGGGTCAGGGTTGATTCTTGTCAAATGACAAGACAAAAAAATGTTGCACCCACGAATCAAGAACTAGAGGCTGCATTCTTGGATGATGTATATGGGTAGATGGGAACATGCACGTGAAAAGGGCCTCCCGTGGCCGCGGTTTTGTTTGCATCGATTTGGCGAATGCGATGATCTACTCTCGCTGTTTCTCCCCCAAAAGGGCCATCCAAGACTTTGAGGGATATTTGGACGTTCTTGGAAGACACGTCGTCAATGAAACATGCAAACAAAGAATAATAGCCAGGTAATAACGAAAGGTTACTGTATCTTCCATGATTTCTAACTTTGTACTAGTAGATCTATTGGACAAGAGATCGCGTTGCTTGTACCATTCTTTGATTTAAATAAAGAAATATGCCTATCTTGGATATTTCTGGATAGAAAATAGGAAATTGCCAGGGAATTCTTTTTTTTTTAGCTCTAACGTATAAATATACGTTACACACGATTGCATCCCAACCTTGACTTCCGCGTGTACAGCTCACCGGATATAATATTGAACAATTGATAATTGGGTCGATTTAATAGAAACCTCCCCAAGAATAAATCATTGCAGCCTTTCTAGTTGTCTGTGGATAGACTCGAGCTATGGACAAAGCTCTGTGGTTAGAGTACATTCATTCAAGTCGATAACATTAATCATGTAACAGTTTTATGGAAGAATAATGGATTTCAGGGTATGAGGAATAATCAAAACTACCGGTGTACAGGTCAGAGCTTTCCAGTCTTGAATAATTCTTAGTATAGTAGCAGATAATTAATCACAATTACCCTTTTTATCTTGATTGATACCTGCAGAAATAATTCATGAATATTTCATTATTAGTGTGCTTTTCCGGAAGCTTCTGTAAAGCCAAGCTGGCTATAATCTAATAACATTATCCTTCATAGTGCATAGAGGCTCCTATGACCATTTTTAACTTTTCGGTTTTAAAAAGTATCTGGAACCCAATTTCCAGATATTTGGCGTTTAAACCTTCCCGTGTCCGTTGCGCGAGGCGTTCTAAATGGACGAAATCTAGAAAGCAGCCTAATGAAATCACTCTCTCAATTACGGTTTCGTTTGATCGTCCTGTCAGTTCTCTCCATTAAAGACCTTCATCTTTATATTCCTCCAAGGAACTTGCCAAGCATTCCTTATGTAACCGGCTAAATTGTAACTAGATTCCGAATCGTCGCTTCCATTTTGCATTTCCGTACCAGTTTTCTCTGCCTCGCTTTTATCGAATCATTACGGCATTTATTAGGCGGGGTGGTCCTCTGTGAATGGAAATATGTTGGTAAGTTATAGTCGGAACTAAATTTATGTCTGAACTTTAATTGAATTGAACTTCTTCGGATAGAAGCTATAGAAACCATTGCATTGGAGATAAAATTTGAATAAAACTTCAGGTGGATTCACTTATACTGAAGGCGTATCTAATGACGCAGTGGAGAGAAGGATCGTTTTCTCTGATCATTAAAAAGTAATCGAATATTAATGGAAGTATTATGGAAAATTTAACAGTTGACACAATTGAATAAAACGAGAGCTCGCCATTTTATTCTTTATTGATTAGAGAAAGTTCCCTATAGGTTGCTGCGTAGGAAAATTCTTCTAATTAGTCCTTCATCCAATCCTGCTTGTTCGTTATAATTACCCTTGTTTATGAATCCATTTTTAAAATAACTTTTGTTAATGGAATTTGATTTAACTTGCAAATTTATTTTAAACTCAAATTAAGTTTAACAATTTAGTCTTATTTTTCAACTCACTCTCATTACAAAGCTATCGCTGGAGAAGGGCGCCAATCTAGTAGAGTTTTAGAATCAATTTGCTTGGGTAATTGAGACGTCCTATCAGGCGAGATTGGATTTAGCCTCCCGCTTTATCGGTAAATTATCGAAGGTTGGGATTGCCAATAAAATATTCCACTAAACTTCCAAACCATACGCATTTCTTTCGATTTTGCTTTGCCGAGACGACCTGCATGGGGAAAATGTTTCATTGGAAATTATTAATGGATAAAATATAAAAACGATCAAGTTTGATGTCAGTCTTTGTATAACTCTGTAAGTTATGGAGTATTAATTATAGATATGGTATTTACTTCGCGGTAAATTATAATCTCTTGAAAGGTTAATATATTTTTCATATCGGTTTTCTAATTTAATTAAACCATCTCTATAACACAATTCATCGGGCCCCTCAAAATAGCGACTTGCGTCATCAATTACTTCCTCATTGCACCCAAAAAAATTTCGAACAAGGTATTTTTTGAGGATAGGAAATAGGTGGTAGTCACTGAGTGCTAAATTTAGCAAATAAAGTGGATGAGCAAGCAATTTGAAGTTTAATTCGTGAATTTTCGACATCGTAACGGTTGACGAATTCGCTGAATCATTGTCATGGTGAAACAAGACCTTTTTTCGCCATGACAGGTTATTTTTCCTTTATTTCATGGTTCAGATGCTTCAATAAGTGGCGTAGTACATACATACTAATGATGCCCTTTTCCAGGTAATCAATAAAAATTATTCCTTTTGAATCACAGAAAACACTCCCCATCTTAGCTGACAATATTCACTTCACCCTTTTTGAAGCGTGTTCACCTGGTGCAATCCACTTTTTTGTTTTGACTGAAATTTGGTTTCAGGAGTGTAATAGTGGATCCAAGTCTTATTCACTGTTAAAAAACGTCTCAAATTCATTGGGATTTTTATGGTAGAACCCCAAGTTCTCACTTGAAACAATTTTTTGTTTCAACGTTTGGTCCGGTGTCAGCAGACGCGGCACCCATCTCGCACAGACCTTGCTAAAGCCCAAAATATAATTTAAACTATTACCCACACGTTATTTTGATATTTTAACAGTCTCTTATATCTCAAAGAACTTTGATGGTTTTTTTCAATCATTTCAGGAGGTGTCACTTTCACAGGGCATCCGGAGTGAGACTCATCCCTTTTGCTCGTATTCCCCATTTTCATTTCTGACACCCACCTTTTCACCATATAATGTGATGGGCAAGAGTCTTCGAGTGTGTTATCCATATCCTCCTTTATTTGTTTTAGCGTTAAACCATTTAAATTGAAGTATTTGATGTTCAAATTTTTAAAACTCTTCCATTTTCCTGAAAACTCCAACAAAAATTTGATTCAACAGTCGCCAAGCTAAAAATCTGAAACTACGAATATGAGCTAGTCAGGGATGGTGCCATATTATGATATTAGCACATAATAATCCAGAGGCGCCATTTCTGCGTGTCAGGCCCGGGACTTTTCAGCCGACCCTCTTAATGTACTGGCATTTTTTGTAGTACGTCATAGTTTTTAATAATATCTCGGGTGTTCACCAAGAAGCAGAGTGGCTTATGAGCGGGCAAACAACGGGAGCACCGATAACTCTAGAATTTGGATGAAATTTAACAGGAATCCTTGCTTAATGAATTAATTAACTGGGGTTAATTGAGATAAATTCCGTGCGTTTATAGGTCAACCAGCTCTTGCTTTGTGAAATGTCAAAAACTCTCGACTCTTCAACAATGTTCGGTGCGTGCGCCTCTCGAATAGAGAGATGGCTGTAATAATTGTTGATAAAGGGTGTTCGGAAATTCGTTTGGAGTAAGCCCTGACAGCAAAGAGGTTTTTCCTTACTTGATCCACTTTTTACAACTGATAGTTCTTGATTTTGTTAGGTTAATGATAAAATTGTTTTTTTCGATCATGGGGAAAAGAATGATCTGCAGAACATAATGATGCGATGATGACATGCGATGGTGAAGTATTTGCTTTGCAAGATATATAGGTCTAGGGAAAACCCCATGAATAACCTAGACACACCATCATGTTTAGATTGGTTTGAAGTTTTCCAATCAATTTACAACATCCGACCAGAGGTTATCTGATGCATTTGAGTTTGATGACGAATTAAAACTGATGTATCGGGATCATTTGTCATTATGTTTCGAGCGATTTAAACCTTGTATTCCGACGTCTCTTTAGTCTTTGGCCCGTTCACTACACGAAATTTATTTTGCTGGTCGAAGATTTTCAACAAAATACCAATAGCGTTCAACGTTTTCTCTAAAATTCTCAGGTGCCACCACATCTAAACAGAATAGCATCCAAATTCCATCAGGTTTACATAGTCCCATGCACTGCGTAAATAACTTTCAACTATACAAGTTTTTTGCTCTTACCTGATTGCCAAGATTACCTGATATTTTGGAAAAATCCAATAGGGCGTCCATAAGAAAAAAATAACTATCGATTTTTCGAATTCGAAAATTCAAATGGCTGCCATTTTGAAACGACTTGATCGATTATACTCAAATGCAATTTGACCTGACTACTACTTGAGGATATATTACTCCCTTGAAAATTTCACTCCCCTATACCTTCCATTGAAGGTATCGCAAGTTTCCTTCAGTAATTTATTATAGCCCCCCTCATTCATAAGTCAAAGGACTCTTAACCCTTAAGGCTTTCCATAAAGAGGAAATTCCACAAGAGATGCTCATGATTAAGAGCGCAAGGCTCCCCAGTGCCAGTAGATTTCTGCGAAATATGTAAGCGTTGAATGTCGCTAGCGACCGAACGCCACAGCTATATCGCTTATGCCCGACTCATTTGGAATAGATTTTCTCGTTTGAAGAAAGCCGTTTACGCCCGGATCTGTGACTAGGTGGTGCCCGAGGGGTAAGACACTGGCAATGAACGTGTACAACACTGCCAATATTTCTAAAACATTGCCAAATATTTCCAAACATTGCCAAACATTTCCAAATATTGCCAAACATTGCCAAATATTGCCAAACATTTCCAAATATTTCCAAATATTTCCAAACATTTCCAAACATTGCCAAATATTTCAAAATATTTCCAAATATTTCCAATTCCAATCATTGCCAAACATTTCCAAACATTGCCAAATATTGCCAAACATTTCCAAAGACTTCCAAACATTTCCAAATATTTCCAAATATTTCCAAGCATTTCCAAACATTTCCAAAGCTGTGTACAGACATTTCCACAGAGTGTCCACCCCTCGGTGGTGCCTATGAGCTCTTAGAAGTTAAATAGCCATACATTTGTTTCGGTACCAGACCACCCCCTGCAGATGTCTAAATGCCGAAGAAACTCAGCTCTCTAGACTGAAAACTGCAACCTGAATCGTGGCGAGAAGAATGGGTTTTTGCGAACTTTGAAAGAACACCCTGTTACAGAGTTTACTTTACACTTTACTTTCGGTGATACCTAAACGAAAACTCAAAGTCCTTCATAAGTTCTACAGTAGTTCAAAATTTTATTTAAAAAAAACCAAAAGATAGACCTGCAGGAGCATTTAAAAATGTTTCTAGTTTCACTATACCGCAAAGCCAATCATATTTCTGGTAAAACTTTTTTTCAAAAATATGACCATTTTTGTGAAAATAAGAGTGGCAAAACTGCATTGAATGATGTGAATAATGTTAAGATATCATTTTCGTTATTTTTATTTTCCATGACAATAAAGGCATTTTAATATTTTTTAATCTTCCGTCTTGCTTATACAGAGGTTCAAAAAATTGTTTTTTTTTTCGAAAATTCACATGGTTGCCATTTTGAAACGACTTGACCGATTTTGCTCAAATGTAACACCTGACCACTACTTGTGGATATTTTACTCCCATGAAAATTTCACTCCCCTATATGGAGAGTATACCTTCTGTTGAAGGTCTGTTGAAGATTAGTGATCTGCACAAGAATATGCAACGTTGCCCCCATTTAACCGACTTCGCATCTCTTTAAGATTTTCTTCTAAGATACATTTTCTTTAAAAACGGGCACCCTGTATAAATAAAAAACAAACTTCTTTGTATAATAAAAATTAATTTTGATTATTATCATTTCCTTTAAAAAAAAAAAAAAGAAATTGAACGGCCTTAAGAAAATCAATTATGGCTTAATGCCAGAAACGTCATATTGTTTACATTACATCAATTTGCTGGAACTAAAGATGGGGGAGCCGAATTAGGGAGCAGCGACAAATTCAAAATACTCGTTACTTGGGATATCCATCTGCGAGAAACACTGTTTACGACCATTTAACACATATATACTGATAGATTCACAGTTACGGATGAAATACCGATGATTTGAGACTAACAACTGGAAGTAAAATTACGGTTACTTTACTTTAAAATAACCTATAAACCGATAACAGTTACATTTAGTTACCGTGACTTCCAGTCACTATTCAAGAAAGTCTAATACCTACATACTTCAATATCTCATTTATTGGAGGTATCGAAATTAAGTTCCGACACCCCGCACTATCTGCATGACCGTCTGAGGAAGTGTTAATATAAAAACCCGTTAGAATAATAAGACAAAAGGCTAAAAGGATCAGCTACAATGATGTTTTTTACTGAATATGAGGTCGGTAGCCTCCCTTACGAAATCCATAAAATGGCTATAATTAATTAGCTCACCCAGAGTGTCTGGAAGTGAAGTCTTCTAGTCCTGGCTTCTTCTTGTTGCGCTCAACCTGTTTCTTGTCGTCGATTATCTACTCCAAGAATCAAGATAATGAACCTAACACCAATCAGCAATTATCGACATTACACTCTGTATAACTCAGCTTTAATTATTATAAAACGCGCAAATTGTGTCCTTCCTGGTCTTTCAGTAATTACAGGAAACAAAATGCTGATAACACAATTTTAACGACTAATAATTGCATTCTACCTAAACAAACGCGGTACTTTCAAGGGGTTATCTGTAGTAGTAGTATGGTGGGTTGGGGTGGTGCACCCCAAGCGACTAGTGGGGGTTATCTGTAACGATGACGAACGACGACGAAAAATGTGGCAGTGTAAACACCTCGATTAGGTGAAAACAATAACTGAGTGTTTGGTTCTTTTGAGTCCATCGGTTGAAGGAGGCGTGAAAATGCAGACTCAGTCGATTATAGATTGTCATAGCACTACTGCGCAACAATAATCGGTCCGATTAATGAGATATTGTTATGTAAATGTTCGTAATTGTAAGCGCTATAAGTTTTGTGGGAACAATTTTTGAATTGCGGTTGAAAAAAAGGAGTTATTCCGAAAATACCGCAATTTTTCATCCCACTTGTTCTTAATTAATCACTTGTAGGTCATTTGCAATATTGCAAATACGAAAAAATGTCACATATGCAAATTTGTGGAGAATGCTTTTCTGAATAAAGTAAGTAATGACACTTTTTTCGGTAAAATGCGAATTAACGTCGTAAAGTGCAAAAAACCCATTCATCCCTTAAAACCAATATGGCGGCTTATTCACAAGGGGTAGGAGGTCGCATTTTTGTATTTAGACTCTCCGTTGACCACCCAACCCCTACACAAAATATTTTGTTTTCCGCATGAATTGCATAATTGGATCCTTTTTTCGTCTAATTTTACTGGACTAGAACAAATTATTAAAAAAAAAATCGTTGGAAAATAATATTTTGACCACCCCCTTTGTCAGCCCATCATTGGGTTTTAGGACAATTCCTAATAATTGTAATACGAAAATTACATTATTACTTTTCTATATGCAGTGAAATTAGTCGCAGAAATGCGATATCAGGATGTAAATCTTTCCGAGGAACAGAAATTTTCTTATATAGGATATTTTCGGTCGTCTCATATGTTGTAATCTAGCTCGCCTTAGTGGAATATTCACTCCTCGGATGTTATTGTAGGAGACGTGTCTGTTTTCTTTAGATACAATCCCGGTAAACTGAGGGCGAGTGGTTTCCGGGACGCATGTTCCCGACGGAACGGCGCGCTCCTGGTTCGATTGAGGCCATTAGCGGTGAGATCGCGTTACCGGAATACCTAACAGGCCGCCTGACACCGGGGAAATCCATCATCCCCATTTGAAGTAGGACAGTCGGACGCCATTTCTTTCTAATCCGAACTAATTAAATGTGGGCGATGTATCGAATGTCTGCGCGTTGAGAATTCCTAAGGGAATTTCCTTTTTGTGTATGATGATGCGTGGGTTTTGGAACTTACCGCACCCTCCGTGGAAAAATATTGAGTTGAATGATTTAATTTTATCTCGCTATTCTCATCTTAAACATTTGGAATAAATTTTGGAAAAAGTTCCTTTTAAAGCCCTTTTTTCTGGTTTTTCTAGGATTATTCCACTTTATCCATGACGTCCTCGCAGGGTGAGTCAAATTCGAGCTACATTGGGATCTCGGAAACTACTAGAGATACGGACTCGGTTAAATTGGGGCAAAGTTGCGCTATTTTGTGCTTATTAAGTATCTGAAACAAAATTTATGGAATTTTCAGACGTTGCTGAAATATCCTGAAGAAACTGAAAAATTCGATGACTTCTTTATTAAACCCTTCCCTATCCCTTGTAAAGTGAAATATTTGTCCCACACTGAGGTTAGTCAAATTTCTGATATTCTCAGCCAAGATTTATTTTTTCTTCCTACGCTCTTTCTCCCTTCTATTTTCCCTTGCATGATTACGTCTAAGATTTATCATTATGGAGTATACAGCCCAGATATGCTGTTTTCCATAATAACCTTCATGCATATTTTTTTAGGGCTATTTTATTTTTTATTTTTTGGAACAAAGACGACTTGACAAGGTTCGGTTAGCTCGAAAATTCGATTTTTGCAAAAGTTCCGACAGCTGCATTTTTTTCAGCTCCAATGTCCAGTTAGACAAGATTCAGTCAGCTCATTTTTTTGCAAGGTCCGGTTTTGAGAAGATCAAAAATAGCTCCACTTTTCTGACTTGTTTTGGACCAACCGGACCTTGCAGAAGCGAATTTTCGAACTGATCGGACCTTGCAAGAAAAATTAAAGCTTATTGGATCTTATAAAAAAAATCCAGCTGGTCGTTTCTTTTGTAATCAGAAAAAAAAACTGTAACTGTGCGTACACACAGTGCTATAACCACTATCCAGGACCGAACTTCCACAGCCAACTTTTAGTGCCCCTTTTTTGCTAACCAAGTATTTGCAAAAGGAATGAAAATCTTCCTGATGTTACTTTAGGTAAGTCTTCCACTCCTATATAGCGACATAGCGAAACTGTGGGATACCAAGATGTAAATAATGACCCAAAAAAAATCACACTTGGCGCTTTGTATTTTACTCATTTGCTATAAAATTTGCTATAAAAGTTTCTATTATTTTTTTTTTAAATATTACTAATATGGAAAATTTTACCCCAATTTTTCCAAAAGTTTAAAAGTGCATTATTTATTTCGAAGCCAAAATTACTTCTTCTTTCTCCATAGTCCATTTCCACATGGACTACATGATGAATGAGGGTATTAGTGCAATTTTTAATCCCCACTGTACCGGGTGTCCCAACACTAGTGTCCACCCCCTAAATCGAGCTTAATTTTAAAGATAAAAAATTGAAACTTTGAGGATTTGTGTACTTGATATAGGACCACGGAATGGCATAATTAGTTTCGTTAAAAAACATTTTTAATATCTTTTTAATAATCACCTTTTTCATGAGTCCATACTACGACACTGTCCAGTGCAGGTTCATTGTGCCGGCTAGCCCAGCAAGAGCCGTCCTTCTATTTATTTGGGCCTTATTTACTTTGTCATAAAACTTATTGCACCTACCGTTTTCAGATTATATCGATTATATTGTTCAGATTATATTGTCTACCTGTCATTGCTATACAGGGTGTCCCGTATTGTTATGTTCAAATCTTGTGAGCATATAGTAGGCTTATTTCTAAGCCTAAAAAACCCAAAAGTGGCAGATCTATCTGCATTCGTTACGAAGTTACAAGCCTAAGAAAAGAATGTCTAGTGAGTACCAGATTCAACTTTGAAAACCACATAAAGCTTATTTTATTGACCAAATCTTCAGTTTATCATGTGTTAAAAATGTCCTATTCCTTGCTGAATACAAACTTGTGCTCGGAGGCCTATTGCAGAAGTAACAGTTCTAATTTCTCGTCTTTTTTCGCGGCCGAACTCTTGACCAGCATGCTGAATACGATCTAATAATAATTGCTTTTTGGAATTTAGTTACAAACGCCAATTCCGAAATATGCTGGTTCCCCATATATTTGAATCATAATGCCATCTTGTATGAGCAGGAGAACCTCTTCTAATGTTTATTTCGGTGACATTGACTCATGTCGGTACCATAACAATAAATTATTAGCCTAAACCACAACACATGTGGTTGTGTGGTTTTCAAAGTTGAATCTGTTATTTACTAGTCATAATTTTCTTAGGCCTGTAACTTCGTAACGAATAAAGATAGACCTGCCACTTTTGGGTTTTTTGGGCTCAAAATTAAGCCTACTATATTCTCAAAAAATTTGAACATAACGATACGGGACAGCCTGTATAATTATATTTTATTTAATTAAAGCCTTATAATTAGTTTTTTCACATTTCTTTCAAGCGATATTGATTTTATTAATCGATTTCTACGTATGTATTGAAAAAAATCGATTTTTTTTTCGACAATTTACCACCATCTTACAGTTTTTTATCGCTGGCGCCCGAGCTAAATTTTTTTTAATGAAACTGATTATGCCATTCCGTGGTCCTATATCAAGTACACAAATCCTCAAATTTTCAAATGTTTATCTTTAAAATTAAGCTCTATTTAGGGGGTGGACACTAGTGTTGGGACACCCGGTACAAGTCAGGTTCAGGTTGTCCAAAAGATGTCTTTAATAAGGGTTGCTTGCAAACTTAGATAAAATAAAATTGACGTTTATCCGTATTTTTTATACTTCTATTGCTTTTCTTCTCATGTTATACTCATTTTATTGTTCTTAGCTAAATTATTATCGATGCTATTTTAGTCTTTTTTGTATTAATATTAATAGCAATGTCAATACAATGTAATACAATCGTTTCCAAGATTAGCAATAATAACAGATTTACTTGATAATTGAAATAATTCATGTTTCCACAGGCGCCGAAATAGAATCTTGTTTCCATAATTATTCTGTAATTTGTAATGGTAAATTGACTTTGAATGGTACTATAAATCGCTTAGAAGTTTATATAACTAGCTTTGAGAAACAGTATCTGCCTGTTTCATGAAGAGACATTAATAGAACTGAACAACTGCAGCAATTATGCTATAAAATACTCTATTACTGTGTAATAAGTAGTTGTTACGTAACAGGACTCGTATATTACTAGGTACTTCGTCCCAGCGGTGATGTACCTATACGTGTAGAATTATTACCGAGTTCTCGTTTTACGATGGTGCATTTGTTCTGGATATGAACTGTATCCGCCGTTATTATTATAAGGTTTATCACTAGGTTGTATTTACTTTATGGGAATATCGGAAAACGGGGTGTAAAATTTTTTATGTTCACGTCTAATAACGTTCGCTACGCATTCACTTTTTCTAATTTCTCATTGTCTTTCTCTTTGTTTGCTTTTATTATTTCATAATCTCTATTTTGCTGTCACCCTTACAGGATGTTTACGATCCGGGGATAGAAAATAAAACTAGTAATAATTGATGGTCGTAAATGTACGTTCATGAAATAGGAGCTGAGAAAATTAATCTTAAAAATAGAAAATAAATCGTTTCATTCATCATATTTTATTTCACGAGAAAGTCCTGTCGTTGTGTCAGACTTTGCTCTAAATGTTTAAGCAAACTCGCCAGGAAAATCGGTTTTCCCTTCGCGTAACTTTTGAACCCGGCCTCTTATCGACGAATGGTCATCACGCACAGACTCGGCGCGTTCAAATTAGTAGAAAACGACATCTCTCCGATCAAAATTGAAAAAAAATCTGAAAAATAATGGCAGAGGTAAATAAACCACAGCGCCTTTGGCACCAATTTTTTTCACAAAAACATTTCTGAAAAATTCATCTCCGTCAATTCGACTCTGCTGATTACAAAAAAGAATACTGATTTTTTTTTGACTCTAGAGGTCTGGAAAATCGATTTTCTTTTGGCTGAAAACGGGGAGATTTTGTTCCACAATTCGTGCAACCCTGTAACTTTTTAACCCGGCCTCGTATCGACGAACGGTTTCCACTAATAAACTCGACGTGCCCGAGTTAGTAGAAAACGACACCCCCGATCAAAATAACGTGGGGGAAGTTTTCTGGAAGAATAATCGAAAACAATCGGAACAATTTTGAGCGAATCTGGCGGAACAAAATTTTCGCGAAAAAATTCTGAAAATATTCATCCCTGTCATTTCGACTCCTCTGATTACGGGAAAAATGTTTTAAAAATTCTAAGATGTCTATATCTGGAAAATCCTTTTTCCCTTGCATGATTGAAAATTAATTAATTGCAGATCTATGGGAGATTTGTTACATAGGTGGTCATAAAAACCCCAACCACAATCGCATTTATGGATAAAGAGCGGTTCTATCGAATAGCGTTGAGTTTCGCCTTTTAAAAGTGAGGTTTGGAAAATATTTACAACCGCGTATTAAATCGTGAAATCGTCAAGAATTTTCCCCGTAAATTTTGAACCGGGATTTTTTGAATTCGGGGAAGACCCCTCAACCACAAAGCGCTTCGTGGATAAAGGACGTTTCTATGGAATAGCGTTGAGTTTCGTATTTTAAATGGTGTGGTGAGGTTTGCAAATACTTGGAGCCGCGTATAAAATTGTAATACGAACGGTTTTCACTAGTGGTCTCGACGTGTGCGAGCTGAAAACGACACCTCCTATTATAATATTTGCTGACCGATCATAAAGATTATTGGACTGCAATTCTTGAGTTCGTGGGAATGGAACGATCACCGGAGATTATGCAAATATTATTATCGTTCCTATGCAAATTTCTCATTAGAATATTCCCCAATATGTTGATCATATTCTTGAACTATTTTTGAACACGCGCGAACTCGAACCATCGACTACTTCCAGCGAGAACCTCACCTGCAATTTTTACAAATATTCGACCAATTTCATTGCGATTTCATGATTTTATTTTGTTAATAATTGTGGGAATCGACTCACGTGGGAATCGACTCCGTCGGACTCAAGAATAGCCCCCCCTCTAATTTTTTAATAGTTCCCCCCTCTGATTTTTTAATACCTACTTGGATCTTTGTATATTGTATACAGAAACCTTAATAAGGGGTTTATTGTTTTAACAGTTAATCTTTTTTAAAGCTGTTTTACTGAATACTGTGAGCTGACCAAATGTGCGTCCAAAAAAACTAGACTCAAATGGGTTGGTGTTGATCTTTTCAAAGTTTCCCTGACGAATTTTTGTAAAATAAAATCGCACTTATGTTCGTTCATTTTGGAATAAAAAGATCTAAACATATAAATTTTTGTTACAGCAAGACTGTCCTAACGGTCGTTTGACACCAGCCAAATTCGTAGATATGTACAAGATGTTCTTCCCATCCGGAAACGCCGAAGAATTCTGTGATCATGTGTTCAGAACCTTCGACATGGATAAAAATGGCTACATAGATTTTAAGGTAAAGTATAATAATAATTATAGATCCCTTTCCGATTAATCCCAACAAATTCCCATCAGGTAGAATAAGTTATTATTAGAGAAGAACACACACGTTATTTATGCTAAATTAGGGTTACTTGGTAGTTCTAGTTAATAGTTATCCGACAAGGGGACGTCCGAGGGACGTCAATGCGAGTCGCCCTTTAGCTCATGGTCGTTACGACGAACGATGTGCTTACTCGTAAGTACGTAATTGCGGTCTAGTAACAGACCAAAACGGGTAATGTAAATCTAATTACCCTGACTAGTCGTTGTTGATGTTGACGTATGGTGCACGTTCTTCTCTAATCAATTTCATTCTACCACGGATCGCCCTAATCGCTTTCAATAAATGACGTCACTGCTGGCTTTGAAAGGCTTTGATTTTAGAGGCAACTAACTGATGTCCCTTATAATGAGAGTCGATCGCGTATTCAGGAGTCTTTAGAATTTATTTTTTGTGTGGCTTTGAATAAATTTATTCACTTTTTTCAATATACACGTCCTAAATTTATAGAATTGTGAATATTTTTTGGGCCATCATTTCAGGCTCAAGTAAGATAACTGCTTGATCCTTGGAGTTGTTTTTACTTTTTTTTCTCGCAAATCTTGCTCCCGATTAGCTTGTGTTTAGTAAAAAAGATACGATGAAATTTGCGTTTTCGTGATAGTTTCATTTCAATCTATAGGGAACTGCAATTTTGTAATAGCTGAACGTTTGCATTGAGGGAGTTGTCTGATACTATACTATAGTAAGCGTCAGTGTCGGTAATACAGGTACCCTAACTGCGTTTGAGAAAAATGTCAATTGACAATGACAACTAATAATGACAGCTCAAATTTATTGTGAAATGATTATTCATCATAAAAATTTGCAACTTTATCCCCACTCTGTATCTCTAATACAGTCTACAAGATCACCATGCTTTCGTCAACCTTGTCCAATGAAAGTATGGCAATTCCTGTGTTGATTCAAGCTATTACCTACTGCAATCTTAAATCAGATAAAATTAAATTCATGCAGTTATCACCCACTAGATTCGTGTCGATTTGAATGACTGTTGCGTGCGGTCGCAGCGAAGTTTAGGATGTTTGGAATATTTTTATCTGTCTGGATTTTCGTGAATAAAGCGAATATTCGTGTGATGTTCTACTTAGTAATAAGTGGGCAATTTATTTAACTATGTAATTACATACTCTAATTAATAGTGGCTTATTGAGTTAAGTGCCCTGCTTTTATTTCAAACAATAATACTCCTTATAAAATTTTTCTATCTTTTTCTTATATAAATGTACCCTCCTAGAAGTCTCTTTCAACTAAAAAATGTCCATTTGCTAAGTGGTATACTGTTCCAGAGAAAAATCTTCATTGCGTTAACGTCCCAGTTAAATTGAGACTAATTAAATTCCTCTCCAGTTTCTCCCCTAATCCATCACAGGAAAATGATACCATGGCCTTATTCTTTTTAATTGGTCGCATAGAGTGTATATGAATTAGGCTTGAAGAGTGGATTTTCAAGAAATTAGATTAGCTCTTAACTTGACAATTTAGTTTGAGTGCATAGAAATCGATACTATTATAGCGGCTGTGCGGTTTTTATGGTTGAAATAATAATGAAGTGATTAATTTATAATCCATAACAACTGTTGGAAGGGTTGTAGTTAGTAATTTATGGAAAAATTCCCAGAAGTAATGAATTTGTCTCGTGTTATCCAATGCCAGTTGAAAGATAGGTAGGTATTTATACATCGTGTCAAATGGGAAAATATTGTTAAAGAAATAAAAGAAAAGAAATCCAAGCCAAAATTTTGTTATTAAAAGTCTTTAATGGATTAATGTGACCTTCGGAAGTGATTTGCTTTGTACAGAAATGGGCTTGATTTAAAATCACATAAGAAACGGCCAAAAAAGAATTTGTGATCATTTAGCCTTTTTCAGGTTCTTGAAAATATTGTCTCCAAAAATTTCACCTTTTACGATCATTTGGCGGGTTTTTAAATAACGTTAAAGAGTGAGTTTGTAAAAAAGTTTGTGATTAAAAGAACGCTTGGATCCAGTTTTATTATAACTTACTGTATCTTGCACATATTTTTTTAATTGAGAAAACTAACACGTTCTTTGTAACTGTTAGGTGGTTGAATTTGATGTCAGGAAAAAAATCTACGAAATTTTCCGGAAGACCTGCGTTTGATTGTAGGTAAGTCTCCATTCATAACTGTATGTACTTAGGAGTGAGAATATGTAGACGTGCCAGAAAACATGCCAAAAAGGTGCCAAAAGACGAAAAAGCTAAAAATTATCAATCGCCCACGTCTACATACAAACTAATTAATAATGAATTTTTTTTACTTACAAAAGACGTATTTATGAATACCAGTTAACAGGGAAGCTGTATGTAGATTCAACGTTGGAAAAATTAATAAATTTATATGGTTTAAATGAGAATAAACAGCAAAAAACATTACTACACATAATTACAACAGCGTAAGTTAAATAACAACAACTTACCGGATCATATACCAAGTTATATTTTGATAATAATCAAATCGAGAATAATGACGAAACAAACAATGGATGCTGTTCGTTTTAAGCGTAAACAGAGAACGAAAGGGTCCTGCGAGTTAACTTTAGTCGCCCGTAGCTGCGACGTGGGTTGTTTGGGTGTTTCATATGATAATAATTAAAAAAAATTGACATATAATATAACTAAGAAAAAAAAAACAAAAGCAAGCGTGTGAAGAAAACACGTTACAAATGAAAACCAATTTTTTTTACTGATCCGAAAATTATTTTGGAAATCATACCAAGTATCAATGTTGTGTTTCTTCCAAAGATTGGGTGTGCTTTATTAATTACGAACTCTTCTCTTTGTTGCTGCTGCGCCACGTTACGTGATTAACGATACATGATTAACATTCATTTAGAGTCCCTGTTGGTTTCCGCTTGGGTTGTAAAATACTGCTCCTCGTACATACATCAACATCCCCGTGGTTACGGTAATGAAATTACAATTCAAAGGACTCCTTTACAAACCGACGCCAATAATTATTTTAATAAGCGAGTTTTAGTGCGTGATAAGCAAATTACGGTTTAGTTTTATTATGTTCGTGAACTAGGTAGTTATGCGCAAAAGACTCACCTACCAGTCAAGTATCCTCGCGAGAACTAGCCCAGATAAGGGTTGATTAAATTAGAGAAAAGTTGACTATTTTATGTTAATTAAGAATCTGAAACAAAATTCGGGTAACTTTAGTCTTGCTGAAATATCCTGGAAAACCTGAAGTGCCCATATCTTTTTATTGTCGCAAATTTCCTTGATTTTTTATACAGGGTAAGTCATTGATATGGGAAAGCTCGATTGCACCTACACCATTAAAGATATCGAAATGAACCAAAAAGTGCTGTAAATGGGAGGGTAAAGTGCAGTTTGTAAAATTATTTTCAGATACACAGGATGGCCCAATATCGCTGTACGCCATACAACTTTGTTATTTTAAATAGGACACCCTCTATATTATTACATTTTCATATTGTTTGAGAAAAGTCAAAAAGAATGGTTTGTAAAGTTGAAGTTTGTAATGAGTATTTTATGAGTTATAAACAAATGAAAATCGCTATTTTTCATTTTCAAAGCAGCTTATATTGAAAACGGCTCGAGATATGGAAAAACGGTTTACATGTTCCTATCTTAACTTTTCAAGCGGTATCCTATTGGATAGATGAAATTTTTATACAGAGTGGTAAAAAATTTGATTATTTTCATCACCCGGTATAAAAACTTCAGCTACATGATAGGATACCAAATTAAAAATTAAGATAGGGACATGTAAACCGTTTTTCCATATCTCGAGCCGTTTTCAATATAAGCTGCTTTGAAAATGAAAAATCGCTATTTTCATTTGTTTATAACTCATAAATCGCTCATTACAAACTTCAACTTTACAAACCATTCTTTTTGACTTTTCTCAAACAATATGAAAATGTAATAATATAGAGGGTGTCCTATTTAAAATAACAAAGTTGTATGGCGTACAGCGATATTGGGCCACCCTGTGTATCTGAAAATAATTTTACAAACTGCACTTTACCCTCCCATTTACAGCACTTTTTGGTTCATTTCGATATCTTTAATGGTGTAGGTGCAATCGAGCTTTCCCATATCAATGACTTACCCTGTATAGGTGACTTAAAACCACAAGATGACGGCTATAGGAAAAACAAAACACTCTTAAGATCTAGTAGTCGTGTTTGAGAATTTCTGAAACTTCAAATGGATAGCTATGACGTCCTATAAGTAAATCTACAAAAAAATTATTATCTACAATCATAAAAAAAATATTGCTGAAATAAGAAATTAAAATTTTTCAGTTTTTCAGGATATTTCAGCAATGATTGACGTTTTTCAAAAGTTTACATGATAACATTTCCAGTAATTTTTCTTTGTTTACTCTACAACAGTTGTCGCTCGCTATAAAATTTTATTTAATCCCAAGCAGACAGTTTGACGACCAGAAAACCTCCCTTTGTAAAATGAACACACAAGCATACAGTGACAATTCCCAACAGAAATGGAATTTTCAGGACACTTTTTCATTTATCACGTTATTCATTTCCATCGTTCTCGTCCAAAATGATTGATCGTGAAAATTCAACACCTGGTGGCTGATATGCGAGTATCGATTTGTCTCCTCTATTCAACTATGACTTTTTTCCAGGCTTGACGTATACTCGATATAAATCAGAGTAAAATAATCTCTCGCAAAAAAAGTAAAATAGAGCTAAGGGCATCTTAACCCGCTTCTCTTCTAGTAATAACGCTAACATCATCAGCAGAGATACCTACTCACAACTGATTTTAAACATAATTTTCCGAAGTAATTGTGTGTGAGATTACATCCTGGGTGAAATTATTAAAGTTTATTTTACATTCGACTTAATCTTTACCTTTATAAAGCCCCGCATATGTGATCAAAACTTCAAGCTGTATTAAAATTGAAGTGCGTGCTTCTATCATCTGGTTTCTGGGAAACTTCTAATCGCTTCGGGGCTTCCTTAAGTAGTGTAACAGTCGTTCATAATGAATTAAGTTCTCCAGATTCAGTTAAGCTTCTCGAACTTGTTATGCTAAGTTTTTTTGCATTTACAGAATATTAGTTACGAGTGGTCTACAATGGAGGTATAATTAGGTGAATATTCTTTGACAAACTGTACCTACAGTATGACAAGTGACTCGAATGTAAGGTTTGACGATTTTATTTTAATTCTGGACGATTGGCTAGTTTTTTCAATCCATTTTCGAACTATGGTCACTTGAGTATATGATTGATTCAGTCGGTACTTGGTAACGCAGAAAGTTTTTGGCGAACGTTTTCCTGCTTCGGAAGGTGATCTTCAAGTACTTTCGTCCTTTGGCAAAATTATGCTGAGTTGTAGATTGATTGTATATTGTAGTGGGAGGCCTTCTGTAGGTGTGCATTGCGACCTGTTGAGATCTATTGTGCCCTCCCTATAGTTAGAGCTTCTTTTCCAGCTCTAGCTGTTTTACCAACTGCCAGAGTCTGTTGGGAGACCTAATGTAGCTCTCTGGCGCAGGTCTTCCAGCGCCTAGACACTGGAACCGAGACCTAGCTAGTCCTTTTAGACTGATCGCCATTTTAACTTATTTTGATTTTTCGTATACGCCGGCTCCAGTACCTTGGGGCGTTTTGTAACCGTCCGTGTACCGGATCAAGTGAGCAAACACTGGTATCCCGTTTTTCCATTCCTTCCTGTCAAGGAAGAGGATGTGGAATGTTTTATTAAAGCAAAAGTGAAGTGTTATCTCTTCACTAGGCATACCCAGGATGGAAGCTGCCCGGATGAACTTTCTAATAGTTCTTGTTGGGTAAAGCCTCGGTATAACCAGTGGTTGTCTTGTCATGAGTCTGCAGATTGTCTGCTTCGCTGTACCTTGTGCAAAAATGTGTAATGGCGAAAGATTGAGTAGGTAAAACCTTTTGTGCTACAGTTGGGGTTGTCTTCATTGCTCCTGTTATGCTCAGGCAGGCTAGGCATTGAGTTTTTTCCAGGAGCTTTTGCGCCTTCAGCTGCGTAGTTTTCGTCCACCATACCACTGGGCCGTTTTAGTAGGGTGTTGATTCCATGTAAGTCTCTGGTCGAATATTGCTCCCAGATACTTCGCTTCTGTTGCGTATGGAATCTCCTCCCTGCTTTAGTGACTGTTTTTTTTTGGTAAAGGGAACCACTATGGTTTTGAACGGGTTAATGGAGAGTCATTCTTCAACGCACCAGTGGTTAACCTTGTTTAGTGCTGATTGCACCCTCTCCGAGACCGTGGTCAGGAAATCTTCCCTCACCACGACTACTAGATCATCCGCGTATCCAAGGGAGCAGAACCCCTCATTGATCAGCGTTCTTAAAAGGTCAGGCTGAGTTACTTAAACAAATTAAAATTGAACACTGACGAAAATTGATCTTGAAACTGGCAAAGTTTTCTTGACTAGTTCTTAGCTTGAGTTCCCGAAACATAAAGAGGTGATGACACTTACAAATCACCAGGGAGAGTTTTCAATATCAAAAGCAGAGGCGATAAAATTCCAGGTACAGTTGGTACAATTCCAAGTAGAAAGTTTAACGGTGAAAAGATTCCAAGCGGAAGGTTGATAAACCCCAAGCGAAAGGCTTTATGTATAAAAAATCCTGTTTCAACTCACCGACTGAGTAGCGGGGGTAATGGAGAAGGTAACCACCGATTTGGCGATATGGGACCACAGTAGATGTTCGTTCGATGTTCGATGGCGTCAGTTCGGAGAAAGAAGGAACTCGATGCTTTGGCAAATTTTGCTCGTCGATCATCGGATCAAAGATAGAAGATTGACAGTTATCGAGTGTCGATGTGTCGAACAAACAAGAAACAAGTAAATCACCAATTTCTTCTAATTTTATATCATATTCGTCAGACAATAAACAAACATTTCCATAAATGAATTAACGATGCTAGACGCATCACAGAACACTCGAGTGAATTTTAACGTGTCCAGTTTTCCCTGGAAAAGGTTGCTCCCTGATTAGCAGTCCTTTCAGAGGGGATTTGTTCGCGTGGTTGACCCGAGCCGAGCTGTACGTCAAAGCGAATAACAGGTCATGGCAGGTGGAGGCAAAAAAGACTTTCGGGGATTAAAACGTTTCATAATGCGTGCGCAAAGGAATGAAACTGATCCCCGCGTTTCGGGAAAAACGTAGTCCTTGATGCCGGTTTAGCTTCGGGCGTAGGTACATAGATGCCCAATTTTCTCTCAAAGGATAATTTATGGAATCATGATTACGGGTTTGTGAAGGTTTATTATTCGGAGTAAAATGCCGACTGGAACGATGTAAATAATGAGCTCGATTTTTGTTTTTCAAATACTTTCTGTTAATTTACATAATACAAACAAGCTTTAGGGGAAGCAGCATCAATGGGATAAATAATAATCGGCGATCTATCTTTTGTTAAATTCTGTTGTTAATTTTAAGTACTTTTATGCCCTGCTGTCTCTCCAAGTCTCGACAGCAGTGATACTGCTAATAAACGTTTTTTCCGCTTGTTCCACGTTACACGATGTGAGTTTTTTTTACATCTTTTTTCATTTTTTTTTTGGCATTTTAATTTTAAAAATGTGTCTTTCAAATGCTAAATGAACAAATTGCTAGAACCTATAATATTAGATACCCTGCTGACTCTTGTGGTCTCCTAATCCGATATCTAAGAATTTAAGAATTTCCATTAAAATTGAACGTTTTAACTTTTCAAAGTGTTAAAATTATGAGCTTCAAGGTAAAAGTGATGAGTCAAAAAATTCTGAGTCTTGCCGTATTAATTTTCGATCAACTTTAACATTTGGAGACACAAAGAATGGGTCGAAGAACCCATAAGTACAAACTTTTTCAGAATCTTATAAATCTAAGAATTATGTTTTAAGTTGAGCTTCACCACGAAAGTTTCCGGACTCTCACTTTCAGTCTTATTTAAAGTAATGTCCAATTATCCAAAGTTAAGACAATAAGTTGGGAATTTCTAAACCGTAAACCAATTATACGAGTAAGTATTATTATTTTATTAAGAGAAATAGGTCGGTACTAACACGACAAAATTGAAAACGATCGAGACTATACTCAGGAGACTGGAACTCGGACTAGAACAACAGGTCCCGGATTCTCTGTTCAAGATTAAAGTGCTCGTGGCGCATACGGGCATACGAGCCCTAGCTAGATAGATACTACCAATTCAGCTTGTTTTACTCGAAGTGGAATTGAACTAGCTCAACCGATCAAACGGGTTAAATTGAAACGTTTTAAAAATCGTTCAGCAAGAACGTTTAGCTCCTTACACGCAGGCTGTTTGAAAATGAGAGTAGATAGATTCGCGGAACATGGAGACGTTTATTTTTGGAGAAGTTGAAGGACACTGTTCAGTGGCGAATCATACAAGATGTTTCGTCTTCATTTTAATCCTCCGCCTATTTTGTTCTAGTGTATTTGGCGCTATCAATCTCCGCGTAAACCCGTTCTCTATTAGAATTTGTTTAACTTCTGCACAGTCAAACTCCACCGTTATCAGTGAGAAATAGCTTCACTTTGTGCCCAAGTGTGTTTGCGTGTGCCAGAAACTGTTTCAATACGACCTTGCCCTCGGACTTCTGTTTCATCACAAAGCCGTAGCTAAATTTGGCATAACTAATATTGAAAACGAATGATGAACCCTCGGCGTCAGTTGAAAATAGTTCCCCAGGTCTTGTTGCCCCCACTCTAGTGCCAAAAGGCAACTGATGTGCCTTACTAAAAACACAAGGCTAATAAATTTCTTTTTCTAGCTTCACGGTGATACAACTCTCTCTGGAACATCTTTTTTACGTGTTGCTTGTCCTGGTGTCCCCATGTTTCTTGATACAACTGCAGTGTTGAATTTTCTGCTTCAACAATGTTGACTCTCTGATTTTTTTTTAGGAATAACCGGTTCAATGGCTGATTTGTACAGGGTTACACTCTTGTCACGACCCCTCACAGTACCGTTCTTTCATTTCTGTCCTGAACTGCTAACACCGAAAACAAATTTCTCGAAATTCTACAAACAATCCAGTCATTGTTAAGAGTGATTTTTATTGTTTTATCTTCAGTGAAGGATAAAAATTGAATGGTTCCTTTTCCAATGGATTTGAGAGTTTCTTTCCCAACGGCCGTTACTCCTAGAACTCGACAGGTCCGGAAAACAAGTCACGTTTGGCATGTTGCAAATCACCCAATGGCCTTTCCTTTTGCAGTAATTGCAAAAATACATTCGTCTCCAGACGCCATTGTTAAACAAGCGTGTTAATGGTGTCATCTTCTGGCAATCATCGTCTTATGTAAAGTCAACCATTTTCCATTCATGTGAATTTTCCTCATCAGGTTTACTAAAAAATTATCCGCTTCAGAAATTTATCGGTCCTTGATGGACACCCCCTAATACAAGACGTACAACACCTCGAAGAACTCGTTATCTTGGAAACGTTGATGGTGATGTCATTATTGATTTTGAGCTCTTTTGACTTGGTCCATGGAGAGTCGGTCCAAACATTTCGTCTGCAACTGCGTGGGGGAGTCTTCCCCCTCCACTAGCTATCTCCACCCACGTAACAACCGGTCAACCGATGATGTCATAGATTCCTGAGTCAGCTGATGACTTATTCGGATCTGACGTAATGGCATGCGAAAATGCGAAATCCATTAAAGTTTTATTCCTTCAACCTTCCTGTTGAACTTATTTGAATGTTTATGGATTTCAATTGCTTCACGATCCAAACGGGTGTAATAGTGTGACGTAGGTACTGGGCAGAATTTTCGTTTTTTCGCAGCATATGACGTAATCATCCTGAAACTACCAGATTGCCTGCCAACAGAGGTTATTGAACTGTTTGGTCCAAAACTCGAGCCTTGCGAAACTCTTGTGAAGACCTACGAGTAGGTACATTCGGTAGTAAAACATAGAATCATAAAAAATGGAAGCTTTCTTGTTCTTGAGAGTTTTGATTGATTAAAAAGTCAGAAATTAGCCCCAAAGAACAGATCGAGCCCCTGATGGTAACCCATCAACGGTTACCAGATTGGGCCATCGAAAACACAAAAGACTCGGGATGGAAATCCTCGACGTCTTACGTTTTTCAGGAATAAGGCTCCCAGTGATAAGTGAACCCAGATGCAGGCTCCATGGAACCCTCCATATAAGTATAAGATCCAGTTGATGGAAGTTCTTCAACCAGCACGTCAAGAATCTCTTCGAAGTTATAATAATTGGATATGAGTCCCAGAAAATTTTCCCGAATTTCTGCAGAAACAAATTTCACTCCAAATTGAACAAGGAAGTTATGGAAAAGTAGGAGGGTACGCTAGCAAAATTTGTTCCCAAATTGCATTCAACTTTTCTTGAAATGTGAAATAAACGCATGAAAAACTGAACGATTTAAGTCGAATCGTCCTGTATAAACTTACTATTGCTCGCATACCGGCAACAGATGATAAACACGAACCGGAGGAAGAACTTTAAGAAATGATACATGGCACATTATGTGACGTGAAATTCAAAGGAAAGGAAAACAATAGATTACTCGGGAGTCAGGTCACGTATTTTATTTTAGATGCGAGCAATGCCACCATTAGAGGCGTCGGAGAACGCTAAACATTCCAAAAATGTTGTCTAAATTGAAAATAAATCTCGTATTTAACTATTTAATAGGTACTTGAGTAGTTGATATGAAGAACGTTAAAAAGTTCCCACCGTAGAGAATTTATTTGTTTTTATTTTTTTTAAACGCCCATGCCAAAATTGGTAAAAAACAGGTAGAGTCGGTGATTATTCATCGTTTTTTGTCAAAATGCAAACGAATGTAGGCTTTGATTTACATAATCTGACATTGTAAAAAATTGTAAAAAACAGAGCACCGGACTGGACGCATTTCCATGCAGACTGGATTTAGGAGTTTTCGCTGCAGATCTAATATATCACCGGAGCTGCGAAATCCGCGTTAACTGGTAAAAACCTGTCGAAATTACATCATATTATCCTCGGAATGATTTATGTACCCGGCACTTCAAGCGGAACATGCTACAAGTTAGTCACCTGCCAAAGGATTAGACCGATGACATATTTACTTTAAAGCACCAGGAGGTGTTTTCCAACCGATGAAGCCGTTTAAAGAACTGGAAATTTAACATCCGATTCGATACGATATCAACATTCTCTCTTCTCTTCCTTCTTTACATTTATAATCATAAACTTAATCTAAAAATAGGTAATTTTAATAAATATTTTGGTAATGTCTCTTGAATGTCGAATCGTGTTGTCAATATTACGATTGCGAGTTTATTGCAAACCCAGGCTAGGTCCGAAATTTAGCTTTACGCCAGCCCAGGTTAGCTCGGAAAATGATCTTTTCGCGAGATTTTTGCAAGCTCAAGTTGGGTACGAAATTTTTGTTTTCTGCGATATTTTTGCGCAGCCAGGTCAGATCCGAAATTTATATTTTTGCCAGCCCAGGTTAGCTCTGAAAATGTTTTTTTTTTGAGAATTTTGTGAGGCCAAGTAAGGTCCGAACTTTAAATTTTTGACAAGCCAGGCTAGCTCGGAAAATTATGTTTTTCGAGAAGTTTTTGCGATGCCTGGCTAGGTCCGAAATGTATATTTTTCCAGCCCGGTATTGCGTGTACCACAGTCACGATTAACGCGATCGGCCTTTTTAAGCGGACACGATAATGACGACGAATGCGGGAGCCGCGGCGAATATCCACAGCATCTGACGAAGGATGCTGGATTGGATTGCTATATTTTCCACCACTCCCGCCACGCATAATTAGTACGTCCTCTTGCCGTGAAAACCATAATTTTATAGGGATGTGCAGAAAGGGTCGTGCAAGCAAAGGATAAATTGCTTCAGGAAAGATGGACTTGAAAAATGCATCTAGATGACGGAACAGATGCATCAGAATCACCTATTTGTAGCATTTTACTGTAACCAGGTAAACTACGAAATATTTAACAGAAATTAACATTCATATGGGAATTTCCTATTCTCGGAAAATCAAAAGATAGGTACCGTGTATAAAATTTAATCGTGCAGAGAATTGTACGACGGGTCGCTCAACCGCTTTCTGTATTCAAATTTGGGGGTTAACAACCCCACGGCTTCGAGCTCGAAGTGACGATGATGAGGGTGAGAAATAAGAGGTCGCTGCGAGAAATTAAATTTACTTGTTCCAGCGTTTGTTTTTTTAATTTAGACTTGACCCTTAAAATCCTTCTGTCCAGGTTTCGCTGATGAACTTTTCACTCTCTGTTATTTTCACATAGAAGTGTCCAGGGAACTTTCAGAATTTTCTATGGCCGTTTGAATTACTTAAAATAATACAGTTCTGCAATCATTACTGAATACTGTAATTATCAAAGCAAATTCCTTGCCGCAACACAAATGTGGTTGTTGAGAGACAAAATTAATTTGAGTTAGAAAAGTCAGTGTCAGGCTGATTGCTCCTGTTTCTACCAACCACGTGGATGTTCTCCAGAAGCAATGTCCAGTAAATTTTACGGAATTTGGTGAATAAGAAGGCTTTTTTGATATGACAGACTGCTGAGCTGAAAATAATCAGCGACATAATGCAAAACAATATGTAATTGAGTTAGGGGTGTCAATTGTAGACATGTGATGGATGTGTCATGGACCAATTAAGAATATTAGCAATGAAATCTTACTTGCAATAAGTAAATATTTTAAAGTCAATTAATTAACTATCTTGTTATCAAAACAAGTAGTATTTGTAATATTATACTGACACACATAAATAATGTTTAATAACAAGACGGTAACCCAACCTTGCAGTATAACGCTGAGTAAGGGTAAACAATGCCGTTGGCATTGACCCAGCCATATATAATGGACAGACACTCCATCGGATTAATTATTATAGATATTATTATCAATTATTATAGTATTAGATATAACTATGTAAGTATGATTAGGGAAGTATTACTAGTCATAGACAACCGTCGTTATGTAGTGTGTAAGCGTTAAACAATAAACCAATCTAAACCCAATCAACTTTAATTATCCTGCATTACTCCGTATTTATCAAATGGCGATCCTGCAAACTCACTCATAGATTACCACATGGCTATCCTGCAACATTACTCCCTATTAGTTTATCACAGACACATGTTTCGTCCTAAGTGGGACTCTTCAGTGCGATCTATTTTACTTTCGCGCAGATCGGGGGGAACTGCTCTCAGTTTTTGGCATTCATTTTGGCTACCTGGGGTGCATCCTATGGCGCAAGCCGAATCCACTGTGCATTTTTATCTTTTATTAATTCTTTAACACTTTTTTAGGCGAAAGTCCGAGTATTAACCATAAAATGGGGGTAATTTCGGATGCCAGGGTTTTGGGACTTTTTTTCTGATGTTCTTAGCTACGTTTTCACAGATTACGTATTAATTCTGGTGGCATAGAATTAACCCTAACTGTTTGAATGTCCCAAATAACCCTTGGAATCCCAAATAACCCCATTTTTGTTTTATTTATTAGAGAATAAAGAGTACGCATAAATTACTCACGTGTGTGTTTGCGAAACTCGAAGCTATTAACCTCTGCTTGAATAAAACGATAACCGTTATTGCTTATTATACAATTTAGAACTGAATTTATGCTGTAAAGTTCAAAGTAACTATTTACATCGTTCCGACATCACTCTACCTATACCGTCCCACCTAGTTCCAGGAATCAAGCGAACTCCTTGTTTACAAACCGCAAACCGCCGGCTGGCTAGGAGCTAGGATAGAACGTTGGCAAGTTACTAAAACGAACGAGGCTAAAACCTAAAACCCCTCATGTGAACCCTGAACTCCGGTCGACTCTCAACTCTCTTTGTCCTTAAGCCCGCTCTCTTCCCCGAGCACGCTCCCACTCACTCGCTCTTTAATAATTAACACTGTCATTTCTACACCCACAACAGGAGTTCCTGCTGGCGATCGACGTGACCTCTAGCGGCACTCCAGAAGAGAAACTGAAATGGGCTTTCCGGATGTACGACGTCGACGGGAACGGTGTCATAGACATACAGGAGATGACCAAGATTGTACAGGTGAGTCGATACGTAATGCATGAAGTACCTACCTATGCCTTCAGGGATGGAAAGTGGGTCAAGGAGAGTGACCCTAATTTCTGGACCTTTTGTTCGATCGTAACTTACAACTCGGATCAATGGTTGGTTTATATGTGTCGAATTTTATTTTTTAATGAAATTTTCGAAATGGGTTAGAGACAAGAGGTATCTGAAACAAGGTTACTACTCCCTTGTAACTGATTATTTTATGTCCCACTATATAATATATAGCGTGTCCTAGATAACAGTGTATTATATTACTACGAGAAGAAGGAGGTGATTTTCTGTTGAGCTGCCGAGGTCGTGCAATTGAGCGCAACACAAAATAGCATTCTACTCCCAAGTGACATAATATACGATTTAATCAGGTTTAAATTAATTAAGAAAACTGACCAATTTCACTCGAATCTGAATTAAAATGGCTTTTGGGGTTTCTTCACAAATGAACAAGCGTCTGGCGTAAGTGCACTGTGGACCTACGTAATAATACGGACACGCTATATATTCTAACTGTTGATGTTGATGATATATAAGAACGTGAAGAAGGTTATAAAAGTAGGTATTGAGTTTTTCGAAATTTTCATTTCAGGCAATCTACGATATGCTGGGCGCGTGTTCGTCGAACCGGCCGGCAGATTCGGCGGAGGAGCGTGCCAAGAACATCTTCGCAAAAATGGACGAGAACAACGACGGCCAGCTCACCCAGGACGAGTTCCTGAAGGGCTGTCTGCAGGACGAGGAGCTGTCAAAGATGTTGGCGCCTTAATGTGTCTAGTGCGACCGTCCTGATCTGAGTAACTGATGGTGACTTTGTGATGATCAGCTCCTGACTCTAATAACGGGTATCTTTGTAACGCCGTTCCAGGTGGTGACGATATCGCGAATCGTTCCACCTGTGTAACGCTAACGCTAACGCTAGAGATGGTCACGATATTGGGTCCCATTTCTAGTTAATACGCACCACTATTACTAAAATAGCCGGCCCTGTATCCGTGGGATGGATGTCGATATTGATTAATCAATCGTCTCTGAAATTTGAATAATAATTATCAATTATTGTAATGTTCTTTGTACGGTATGTTATGTTCGGGCCTGATACAAGACTCTTCACTAAAGGCTTCTGTCGCATGTCATTGATTGATTCTATAGGCGAGTATATACAGGATGTTTTTTTTTTACTGTATGAGTAAGGTTTAAAAAACTCACCCTGTATGTTTTTCCAAATAGGTTCAGCATGCTTTTCTGAAATTAGCTAAGTATTAATAATGATTAATGGATGAAGTGTGCTGAATCGAGTATCAATAAGCGATTTTTACAACATAAACTGGTTTTTCGTTTTATTTTTGATTAAAAAATGGCCTATTTATAGTAGCGAATTCATTAACTTATCTATCAACTAGCTTTAATCGTGTACAGTCTCACTAGTTATCTGGATAATCAATAGAAGCACCACTTTAATGCGACCAAATTGATATTTTCCTAAACCTATTAATATGATGCATTAAGACCAAAATTAAACTAACCATTAAAATTTATGAAGTCAATTAAAAATTTAGACAAAATTTATTATTCCCAGATATGAAATGTTAGTGTAGGAAGATACGAGTATTTGGAGTGTCAGTGTTCCATCGACCATTCCATATTTATCTGAATATTTAGGAAATTCAAATATCATGAAGAGTAACTTTAAAAAAAATTATAACAAGTTATTATAATTAATTATTATTATATGCACATTGTCCAGTATATCTAACGGTGCCCTATAGGTGTATATATTGTTGAAAGCCATTTGTATAATATTAATTAGTATATTATTAATTGTGATACCCTCTTATTACACATCAGGAAATCAATCTAAATAAACAATTATTATTATTATTACGATCTAAACCTTAAACGGATGCTATAAAACATGACATTGGACTAATAAAAGTTTTTCATAAAAAGGTATTGAAAATGAATGGATTAAGTTAAGTGGTACGCTTAAGAAACTCCATAACTACCAGAAATTGATAGGGATTATAAAATTTCTGAGTGCCAGTTTGTTACTCTCCCAATAAGACGTGTATGCTCCCATTGAAGGTAATCTCCCTCATTCTCTCTATAGCCCAGTCAATTTAATTCATGATTCCTTGCTAAAGGTCACGTATTTCAGTACTAGTAGTAAAATACCGAATTTGCACCAACGAGAGCTTTGTGCGTTTTATGCGCAAAAAAACGAAATTTTTGCGAAATTTTTTTCATTTTTTTTGCCCATTTTGCGCCTTATATCACCCAACCCATTCGCTTCACAGAAAAAAATGTTGATATGATTTTTAAGAAAATAAAATTTGCTATCATTTAAGTCAAAATTTATTACTGTAGCTCAAGTCGAAAAAATTTAAAAACACAATAGCTCTGTCCAAAGGTACATATTATGTCTTCATAATTTGGTGAACCTGGACCTGCGGGGGTGCTTTTCACAGGTTTGAGCTCTCAAGAACGTGTTTTTTTGGAAAAGTAGGTAGAGTTGAATCTTGTTATGCTACCATTCAATCTCGTTTTAAAAACAAGAGGCGATATCCACCATCCTGGCTGAAAAAAACAAAACTGTGTAGTACATTCTAGAAAAATCCTCAGCTTTTCAAGAGTATTTTTGCAAGAAATTTCCTATAATAAAAGCCTTGCAAAAGGAGGAGAGAAGTTATTTGTTGATTTATGGTCTATAGGTACGATGTTGTACACAGTGATAGTCTGAATAGATCCCTCTACCAGCTTTTCGTGAAGTCAGCGACAAACAGAAAAGTAACTTGGACGCTTGCCTCTGAATCGAAACACCGCAAACAATCTTTCATTTTCTTTCACAATCTTTCAGAACATATCAACATCAACAGCTTCAAAAGTTGATGGGTATTGAAAAATTCCCCACGGATTGGGGTTGGAGGAGTATTGATCAAGAGAATAAAGGATTAAGCAGGATTGAAATGTTCTGCTATTATGCAATTTCTACTCTGATAGTTCTTGTCAAAATACTTCTGCAGTGAGTCTAGATGATGAGTTGAGCGAAGAAGAAAAGCTAGTGCGCATTATCGAATGAGAGCACCATAATAAAAGAGATAATTCCCTCCCAGGGCCCTCAAAGCAAACTACAGTTTGTTAGCTGTTAATTTAATGATGGTTTAATCTAATTTACAACTCTCTTGATTTTTTTTATAAAATGAAAGCCCAATAAGAAAACTTTCATTTTTTTCTTTTAAATTTAAGGTCATAAATAATCCTTTTTATTTGGACATTTCATGAGAGTCTTCATAAGCAACAGAAGCAGCACAAAATTTAAAAATGTACGAGTGACTGTCTTGAAAAAAAAATCATATTCAATCTTCTTCTTCAGAGGTCATTCTTCTTCTATTTATAGGTACGAAATTTAGCTAGGCAGCCCATGTGCGATTTATCAATCTAACATTTAATCTTTGTCATCATCAAATAACAGATGAGGGTGTATATTCCTAATCCCGGATTTTAGACAACAATGGCATTTTGAAACTCATTTAAAAATTTAGGTAATCGCACTGAGTTTTTCAAAAGTCGATTAGAACTACGGGTGTTTTTGAATGCTTACAGGACAGAAGAATAAATTTGCTTCATAGTACATTGTAGTGTTATTTCTCGTTAAACAAGTATTTTTGGGCAATATTTATTATAAAAATTAATTTTTTCCAAAAAATTGTAACACAATAAAGATCTTAGAAAATATATATTTAAGAAACGATGACTCAAGATACAATGACAAATTTAGGGTTAAATCACAGAGAATTCTATTTTTTTAATACACCATATCAAATTTTCTGTGAATGAGTCAAATTGGCGGAAAAATTCGGTTTTTTTTGCGCATAAAATACACAAGACTTTCGTTGGTGCAAAATTGGTATTCTACCACTAGCAACATAGTATCCATAAATCAGAAATAATAAAAACCTTTTGAAATTAATAAAAAAATAATAAAAACCTTTTGCAAGGAATGACCTGTTTCCATGAATAATTTGACTGGGTTACTACAGCTGTTTTTATAGAGCTTTCATGCATTATCTCAGTGTAGTCTGATCTGACAGTGATGGGGAGGGGGGGGGGGGCAGGAAGTAGTTTATATAATTATATTTGGTTAAATTCCTCATTTAGTGAAAGTTATATTGATTCCAAGAAGACAAAGCAAACAGAGGGGCGCTTTTTGAATTAATGGCTATAGATAAGCTATAGAGCCTTGAAGCCCTAAATTTTATAATTTTCTTATTAACTTCCAATCATTTCTGATTAGAAATATCAAATCTAGTTCTGGTGTTTACAAGAGTTTTCTTTGGATGGACACATCTCTCACTGTCTCGCAAAATTAAGAGTGATAAAAAATCAAAATTCAAGTTTTAAAACACCGGAATAAAATGACAGTAACAACTGGCACAAATTGAACAGTTTGAGGATCTTTTTTTGCTACGGTAACATTGCATTAATCCGCTTTTTTTCAATATCCTACTTTTTAAATAAATTTATTTTCAACCCCCAGACAAACACGCACAAAATAAAGTAAGTTTTTAAGTGAATTGAAAATTATAGATTTAATTCTCCCCGGTGGACGAATAATAATGATGTCTGGTTTAATTTTTTATTCCCAAATTGAACAATTTAACCTATAACCAGACCTACAGGAATTCTTTAGCCATTCCTGTTTAATAAAAAGAAGAATCGACAATTATAAAAATATAATGGCGGTTTTGCCAATTTACGTCACTAAGCTTGTCTGAACCCTTTGAAATTTTAATTTGATTCCTCAGATCAATTCAGACGCAATAACGCTTATGAACGTTTCAAAAGTGCTCTTGCTTCAAAGTCCTTGTCCGCACTCTGCAGGTTGGTAGAATTTTGTTTAATCCTTGAAAGGAATCCAATTATTACAAGAGAAATTTAATGGGAATAAAGGCTTGTTCGTTTAAGGTCTCAGAGGAATTGAAATTTAACTTGGATGACGTAATAATTTGGTTACTTGTTAAAAAGAAATTCCTCAAAATCTACACACCTAATCAAGTACCTGAGTAATGTCAAAATTTACTATTAGCTCTGGTTTTTGATCCATCTATGAGACCTTCTTGATCTTGAGGAGCATATCCTCTTTTATTTATTTAACAACTATTCTTCATCTATTATCCATTTTTGCAATGGTTTCATATTTTTGTATTGCAGCTTATAATACAAGAGATATTATAGACATCACCATTTTCCATTAGTTGTGGTATTTGGTTAATGTTGTAAGTACTATTTAATAACAAAGTTTGCTGGCAAATTTTACTTCTTGCTGTAGGATAAAATATTAAACAATGTTATTGCCACGTGGCAAATTTATAAAATCATTTCAATTTTACCCCGATTCAATAATACTGCAGCAAAATTTAATAAAATATTTATCTTACTCTTTCCCGGGACTTCCCGGAAACTTGCGAGTTTCAAGCGATACTACATTCTCCTCTTTAATTATTTACTTTGAGTGCTGAGTACACTACTTCCTTATTCCAAGTTGTCGTTCTCCCCCAGGATAAATGGAGCTAGAGTACCCCATTTTGTTTGAAATTATATAGAATATATAGGAATTTGAGTAAGCTAAAACAAACGTATACTGCACAATCTTGGGAGAACCTTCTTGAAGTGTTATTTATGCAAATTATACCAAAGGGATGGATTTTAGACTTGCCTATGCGTTTCACGCGCGGCTTTCAATGAAATGTGTCAATATCTTCCATTATTTATTTATACAAAGTGTTATTGTCAGAAATAAGAAACCTTGTAACGAACTCTAATACTGGGATGAATTTTTAGGAATATTCAAATAAGGGAGTCTCTTTATGCCATATTTTTTTATTAATCTATAACATAACTGGTCCATTATTATTTACGATTCGTAGGATGATTCGTTCACAATCCCAACTTCATTTTTCCTTGGAAAATGCATAAATGTTCTGTTTTTATATTGAAAAAAAAAATTAGGTAAAAAAATCTACTGTAGAAGGAGAAGGTAATCATTATTATCAACCAATAATAAGACCTTTTACCGTTTAATTTTTAATATGAATTCAGACATTTTCGTAAGTAATTTGAAACTGACATAAATGATTAATGAGTCATGGATTAAATCGCAATTTTCTGTAAAAAAATTACCTGTTAAATGAATAATCAAACAACTATAGAAAAAAAAAAGAATTAAATTTTCATTTATGCGTTGAAAAATAAATTCATGAACGTTCTCAAGAGATGAGTAGAGTACCTACGTCAGAGCAGGGGGTATAATAATTAATGATCCGTGGAATATAAAAACGAGCACTATAAAAAGAGTAATTTCCATTTAATCTGGATTATTTCTGAAAGCTTTTCCGAATTTTCCGATGTTCAACAGACCTCCACTTTCTCGCTCTCGCGTTTATCCTGGAAATTTTATTAGAGTCTGACAAAACCCATTTAAAAACCGCTACCTATTATTGACTTGACAATCATACCAGACCTACCTTTGATATGAATAGCAATAACATCCATAAAATATATGCGAGAACCTTAAGATTAATAAATTGATGGATCAAATTGATATATTGAACAAAACCGCCCTTAAAAAGTAGGGTAGTATTTTTATATACCGACGATAATTTTACAGGGGTGGACTGGCCCGTCCAGGGATTATGCTCATCCCCTTGATGCTTTTAATTTAAACCTAAATAATATTTGAATAAATAAGAGCTATATTTTAAAGAAAAAAAGAATTTAACAGGGGTGAAAGGGAACACTCTGAAATACTTTATCACTACTTGTCCTGTTTCAAGAGTACTGATTATTTCTTGTTTTTAATTACTAACAACTCGTACTATTTGACCACTCTCATGCACATATCGCAAAGTGTAGAAAGTAACGTTTTTGAACGTTTAAAAAAAATAATGTAAATGATCAAATTGATTTATAAATGAATCAAAATTAAATCCTGAAACCTGATGTGATGTAGCGTCCCTTCCCGTCTCAGAAACATAAGAGTCATATTTTCATGTTTTCTCGCTGCGATACTTGTAGATGTAGGGAAATCAGGAAGAAGCTCTCCAGTTAATTGTTTTTGTCCAAAAATTCTAAAAAAACGTTGTAGAAATACAGGAGCATTAAAGATGTGTGTCTTTAATGGATGGAAAATTTTATTGCGAGTTCAACTCCACTACGTGTTCTCAAGTCGAGGCAACGAGGTGCGTGTACAACGCACAGATAAAGACGAGTTCAAACTCATGTGAGTCGGTTCTCGATTACTCATTGAAGTTGTCTTCATTCCGTCATTTTGTTCTCACTCTAACTTGAGATTTCAAATTTTGAGATAACATTCTACGTAGTGAAACCTTTCTAATGATAAATAAATCGCAAGACTATACTTTCAATTATGGGAATATCCAAGATGGCGCCCTTTTCTTACGCCAAATTTTCATATTTCAGAAAATTTTAAAAATGCAATTTTTAAGGGCATAGCATTTTTTCAAAGGTCATGAAAGAGTGCACATTTTTTTACTTTAATTTTTCTACAACTCTGAAACATAATTTTAATAACTTTTTGGAGGTTCCTGCATTTCCAGATGCCCAGTCGATTTAATCACAAAAAGGGCATTACCGTGCAAAAACTACCGACAGAAAATTTATAGTTCTCAACCTTTAAAACCCATAAAACCTTTGTGGGGGGGGACACTGGTAGTCTAAATTTAAAATCGCGACGCTTTCCACCCCGGCGCTAGCCGCCATCTTGAATTTGACGAGGAATCGTTTTTGCTCAATATCTCGCCATTTTCATTTTTTCAATAAAAATTAGTAAAGACCAAATTTCATCCTCTACAATTTTGGTCGTGCGATTAATATTTTTTGAATTCACCACCACAGGGGTAGAATTCCAGGCGCGTTTTTTACGTGGTAGCCCCAGTAGGCCTAATCCACATTTTATCGCTTGCAAGTTTGTTCCGCTTTCTGTCGTCTTCTTCCTTATAAGAGTTTGAAGCTGGAATTTGGATTTTCTCTTGCAAGCGTTAAGAATTCAGGGGATGTGTTTTTCTCTTTTTTTCTTATACATTTCAGACGGCCAAACCTTTTTTTTTCAAGGTGTTCTTGTCGAAATTACTTGACCTTTTTTTTCGACAATGGTCTTACCAAATCAAAATCGGTTTCGTCTTCGCAGATCTGACATTCATTCCTGATGGTCGATGTTGATCGGCTAACGCCGGGGTGGAATTGGATCGCGATTTTGAATTTAGACTACCAGTCCCCCCCCCCCCCCCCTCTAAAGGTTAGAGCCATAAGTAAGTTCCATTTGAACTTAACATCTCTTCTGCAGTTGTGCACCTGAGTAAATATGAAAATATGACGCTTATGATGGAAATACATTGCTTTCCTTGCTCATATCGCTTCGAATTTAGTAAAAAAAAATTATAATCATCTATTATACTACATATAGGTATACAAAAAGTACTCTATTATAGAACGCCTAGGCCTAGGGCTTAGCTATAAAAACTAAGGTCGCGCGCACACTCGATTGTTCATACACTTAACTACTGTAACTCTATAGTTGTACCACTAAAAGAAACTGTAATTTGTGGTTGTACCCAGGGCACACACTAGTTAGCAATTTCGGTAATAAAGCTCCTTCTAATAGATGTTGTCAAACCATATGAATGTATTTTACATTTTAAGCATATCGTCAATGTAAATCTCCTTGTATAGCTCACAAATCCGTACTCGCTTTCAAGCGCCCTCTAGTTCGACCCGAGTCACGATTATAGAGCTTAGACATCTGACATATCGATCTGGAATTCTTAATTAATATCGGGCTTGAGGGAGTCTTCGTTTCGGGGAGAAGATCCATCAGACTTAGAATCTCGCTTTCAGAATTCGGATTCCAGCGGTGTTGGCGTATTCTTCGGGAATTGCGAGACGTGAAACAAAGATCTATTTCTGATGAATCCTCTGCCACTCCAACTACTACTACTACTGTTACTATTCACAATACAATGCACAATTTCAGTACTTATACTAATACTTCATGACACTTGTGTTCAGTGTTAGTGTTACGTGCGATTCAGGCCGGCCGGGGCCGATGTTATAACTCTGTTCCTTCTCTAAATTAAAACAACGCAAGCTCGTGTAAAGCGTCACGCCATCGCCTTATTTTACATTTACACCATTCAGCACGAACCTGCTGCATAAGGACTCTTTTACACGACGCACGATCAAGCAAGCTAGAGAGCTTGTGGAAATTAGGTACACTGTTCGAGCAGGAAACAGAGTTGGTCGGAAATGGGAGAATTTGTTGTGGGACTTGAGTCGTGTACAAGAACCTTAAGGGCGGCCAAGGCGACGCGTTAACGGCTACCATTCCCGTTTTATATACGACTGTAACGCAATTTTGTAACAACAGCTCTGTAAGATGGCGATTTCAGTAAACATTTTCAACACTCTTAAAGCTCTACAATGTTTTGGATCTAAGTATGACTTTCTTGTAACATTGTTTTGGTTAACCAACCACCATTGAAGTCTTGATCAAGGTCAACATTATCATGAGATGCATTACCAAATTTACTTGAATTAAAATGTATAATTCACTAGACAGTATTGATAATAATACGTGCCAGGGTCAATGACAGTTCGGCATTTTGATTCCAGGCTTGCTATCTCGTAGCAGCCGTAGCATAAGGAATCATGACGCTACCAGGCTCGAAAAGGAACCGAAGCAGCGCGATTATACTGCCTGGTAGCCTCATCCTAGAAAGGGGTCAATTTTTTGAGCCGCGAGCCTTAAGGCCGCAGAATAACAAACTGTTTAAATAATTGTTCAAGCTGTTTGATGATTTTCCCTGTAGTCGTAGAGAGAATAGCGTCTTCTACTCGCTCGGAATGGTAAATTTTCACTGAGGCGCTGCCTCCTCTTTAACTCCGCTACTGTCTTCAAGTTCTTGATGGCAAATAAAGTACAGTCTGAGCCCGAAATTAGTCAGAGCGCGCGCAACTTTTAGTTGAACATCTGAAATTGAATTGAAAGTTTTTCAGATTATTCAAATTTTAGACAACGATTTTGACTCCTTGCTGAACGTTTTTTGAAAAATTACCCTAAATCGACTCCTGGCAGGAAAAATTTTCCTAGTTGGATAATTTCAGGATTCGATTTCTAATCGTGAAGAACGTAAATTTCGCGTAAAAGTAGACAAAATTTTGAATTCCGACCCTATATAATTCCATCCTAGAAAATCGACCTTGTACAGGAAATTAACGATCATTTTGATCGTTAATTCGGTAATGATCGTGTCCAGGATGATCGTTATGCCGTTACGGATCCCCGAAAAAATCCCAAAAAAATTGCTTGTTGAGGACGAAAATGGCTTAGCTACTAATGCTATACTGCACAGGGCCGTCTTTAGATATTCTACGCCCTTGGGCTACTAAAAATTACGCGCCCCTCTTTACAAGATTTTATTTCTTTACAAACAGGCTGGAGTACGGCAGTGGCGACTTGTGGATAGCAAAATTAGTGAAATTTAGTTTCTAAACTTCACACTAGTAATGTCTCAAGGGTGGAGGGGGGGATCGATTTCGAGATGAACCGCAGGCCAAATTTTTTCGATGTTCAAGGTCACGAAATTTCCCAGTAGTTGAAAATTTACTCAGATAACAAACTAATAATAATAAAAATTGCCGCAGCCAAAAGGTTTGCGTCATGGGGGCTATGCGTGGCTAGAACTAGAAGGGCTACAAAAATTGTCAGAATTATAAAGTAATTTTATAACCAAACAAAATATTACACTAAAGAAAACAAGATAAAAATTAATCCAAAATTGCATAATTGCGGATTTTTGGGAGAAAAATGAAAAGATTTTGAATGATTTTACGCCCCTCGAATTCCTGCGCCCCTGGGCTATAGCCCTATTAGCCCAATGGTTAAAAAGGCCCTAACTGCACAGAGAAGCATTATTTGTTGGCTCAGAGTTGACTTGTTTTCTTACCAACGTACTTAACAAGAAGGAAGATAGAGGGTTTCAAGGGCGCTTAACCTTGAGAAAAGGTGACCTTTAAGGGTTGTAAAAGTCACGTTACTTGCCATTTTTAGTTATGGTGACTAAAAAAAAGTTGTGGCGCTGAAAGATGATATCATTGTAGAAATACCAGCCATCCCACAATTCTTATTTTTGCCTCAGTCCTAATTCCCTATTGGTGTTTATTTCGAATGGGACGACCCACAACAAATTCCCTAGCAAGCGAGTGCGCTTGTAATGAGCAGTGTTTTTTTTTATATTATTATATACATATCGTTTTGGGAAAATTCTGAAAATTCCACTGCTTGTGAAAGATTCTTCTTGAATTTTTCCTTTTGCCGATTGAGTCACCAACATCCACGGCTTGTTTACTTAGTCAAAATAATTGATGGTGATTGCTTGATCAGACTATTATTAATAACAAACTTATGGAGAGAAATGAAAGTCATATTTTTTTGAAAAAAAAACTTCATTGTATAGCATAGTGGCGATCGGTGAACCCCACCCGCAGGAAAATGAGAAAATAATTAGACGAGCTGAAATAATTAAATATGTTTGCTGAAAACTCCATTTTCCGGACTAAACCGCATCGTTAGTAGTGGATTTCCGCTATTTCCAGTTGAGTTAGACAATTTTCGAACGTCACAACCACATCGCAGTCGCACAGGTAACAGAGATGTGATACATCGTCTTCTCAAACTCGTGGTGATGTTGGGTTGATGATGACTGCTGATTCATATTTTTCTACTTGCACATAATGTAAGATATACATAATGTAATATTATTATGCTATTCTAGGTGTTTTATTATCATAAGCGATTCAATGTTACGAATTCAGGAGTTCTCCCAGTCGGTGCTTTATCGATTTTCCACTTCTTTCGTGTGCTTTTGGAATTTCAAATTGGAGCGAACGAATGAAATAAAGTTTAAATATACAGTGGCATGATAAATGTGGAATTCTAGACCGAGGAGCGAATCATAGCCGGTCCGTTTTATTTCATGAGATGGGATTTTCGGCTGTAAAATTATAAAGAGAAAAGTGAGTTATAAATTTTAAATGTCGTTCTTTGTTTTGGACGTTTCACTATTATTACTACAGCCGGTTTCGCATTAAAATATTTATACTTCATTTCATAGAGGAGACTTTATTAGATCATAAAATCGAAGCATGCATGGGACGGTCCTGGATTTGATTTTGAGCAATTGTATAAAAGATAAAAGGCCATGAAACATTATTCAGTTATTATATAAAAAAACACAATATTGATTGCAGATATTCTTTGGATTTTTATCACTAAATATTATGACAATTAAATGATACGTATTTGGCTTAGTTGTTTGTTATTGAATGAATGTTATATTTCATTTACATCAAAAAATACAATAGTATGTTCTCATTATACGGTCAGTAATTCTCACGCAAAAACTCTCATTGTAATTGTTATTACTGTGACCTCTTTTTTCCAGAGTCTTTACATAGAAACCTCTCCGCGTAATATTTCTTTCAATCTTAATATTCCAGTCGCGTTCCCATGAGAGACCTCCATAAACTGATGTAAAATTTACACAAACGGGGCGAATTTTACCTGCCTTTCTCCGACAATACGCTTTCTCATCTTTATAAATAGATATTTCATCTTTATATCATGCCCTTATTTTATTTTTTATTTTTTGTAATACATAATGGATTTTTTTCAATAATGTTGTATCCCGGATCTTACATAGAAATCTGTACATACTTGGTTGTGTCTATGTAGCGGGTTATATGGTGTGAGAAAATGAAAACGTAATTTAAGAGGAATTTGAAATCTCAGTGTCTGAGATTGAATCTGTAAAACAGTAAAAAATCATATTTTTTATAAATAGAGCGAAATAGCTAGCCAACTAGCTCATTCAGCCACAGACAGATTTTTATTATATAAATTTCATAGACGAACCCCAACACCCGAACGAGTGGGATTTGAACCCTCGCGGTGGCGTTGTTCTAACCCGTTGAGCTTCCGCCCACTCCAGAATCTTTCATTTTAGAGTTTGAAAGGTTCAATCTCAGACGTTATATTTTTTCCAAAGTTCAGGCTTTAGGGGTATTCATGAGGTCGATAAATTAGAACTAAATAACTAGTATGGAGATGACAGGATTTCGTAGACTTTTATGACTGTTTCTAGTTTTATATAAAAATTAACGCTTCTGATTGGCTGCCTGAAATACGTAGGTTTTGTATTTCTACGCAGTCAAAGTCATGAAAGAAATTTCTACGCGGTGCGTATAAACCATAGAGATAGAATAGAGAGGAGCCGCTATGATCACCTAATAGTACATTAAAAAACGGCATCAGTGGGTGGAGCTTATAGGAGTAACAATATGGCGACTCGACAGGGTCAGACTTAATTTTTATTTGCAAAATTTTCATAAATAAAAATATTTCTCACATTTCATACATATTTTTAACACGTCTTCAGATGGATATTGCAGACCTTTTGTGTTTTTCAAGTCAATAAAAGAATATAAAATATCCGCCAAATAATCATGGTCATTTTCAATTTTAGATTTTTAGTGTACTATGCAAGTAGGTACGGTCCTGTATATTGTTGATACTTACCTATGGAATGTTATTCCGGACGTTTTTTTTTATCAGTGCAGTCTCTACTACAGCAGGTACGAACTGCACAAGAAACCATCTTTGGCTTTTCAATTTAACACCAAAGATCTTAAAGACAGTCCTTAAATCAAATGAAATTCAATAAAAAGTGTTCACTTATGTCATAACATAAGTTTGACATAAAAGTGGTATCAATATGGCGGACCTGATCCCATTTGTGTCACGTCATGTCGTCTCCTCTCTATTCTATCTCTATGGTATAAACACAAAACCTTCGTATTTCAGGTATGGTACTACGATTAAGTTTAAAAAGTCATATGTGACGTCATACTAACCGTCCGAATTAAGATTTTTCATTTCACCAGAAAATGTCAAACAGTTAAATTTCAAGGTGTGAACGAGCGTAAATTATTAAAGGAATCATTCAAACAATGAATGGAACGGTTTAAGTCAGTTTGACAGCCACTGACAACTACATAAAATTTATTCACGTAATGACATTCTTGTTGTGCATTTAATTCTCATTCAAAACCAATGTTGACGTATGTATTTATTTATGTGGGATGGAGTGTTTAGACAAACTTTACGGTTTCTATGAGAACCACGTAAATGAAACAATAAAATAAATCGAAATATCAGAAGGATGAGTATTCTTAATCGAGACATATGACTTTTTAAACTTAATCGTACTATAGCCAATCGAATTTTGTGCCACACTGCGAACTGTCATAAAAGTTGCCAGACCTTTGTAATTTTATAAAAGCTGAAAGTTTCTATGCGCATGTCTCCAACACAGGTAGGAACGATGCAGTGACGATGAAGTTTGGATCATCGTGCCTTTGGCAGGTAACAGCTGAAGAAGGTGTATTAAATCACTCCTCAACAGTTCTTCGAAAAATTTAATATTTTTTGAATATCTACCAACTGATTGATCAGAATAACTCGACAGTTGTTGTACTAATAATAATAATTGAAGTACATGATTTGATACTCCCAAATCCAGTGGCGGACATCTGAGTATATCGTTACCTTTTTAAAATAATTTATACGCCACTGACTTTAATGTAAATATGACATTTTTTATAGATACCTCGTGTTATTTAGAAGAGAAAAGTCACTTTACTTTTTTGGCGAATGACGCATAATATGACTCATTATTTCTGGAAGTATGTCGTCATTATCATTGATTTTTATTATATTTTTACCTTGTACGGTTTCGTACATTGTGAAGTATCTTGGAAACAGTGCGTCATACGGTAAAAAAGTAAAGTGACTTTTCTCTTCTAAATAACACCAGGTATCTATAAAAAATGTCACATTTCCCTTAAAGTCAGTGGCGTATAAATTATTTTTAAAAAGGTAACGACATACCCAGAAATACTCCTCAACTGGATTTGGGACCTCATGTACCTACTTCAATTATTATTAGTACAACAACTGTCAAAAATTTCGAGTTATTCTGATCAACCACTTGGTAAATTGGCAGTTGGTTCAAAAAATGGTAAATTTTTCGAAGAACTTTAACACCCTGTATCTCTAAAACTAAAGCACCAACGACCTATGTATAAAAAAATTATACTTTGTATTTCAAAGATCTTGAGGAGGTATTTTATGAAGGATTTTATACACCTTCATCAGTTGTTACCTGACAAAGCCACGATGATCCAAACTTCATAGTCGCTGCATTGTTCCTACCTGAGTCGGAGACACTCGCACAGAAACTTTCAGCTTTTAAAAAATGACGAAGGTCTGGCAGTCGCGGGCTCTTAGTGAAAGGGGCTTTCACTACAAAAGGTCAAGGAGAGTTCTAATTTGCCAGATTTGTACAGTTCGGTGTCCTAATTAATTAATATTCCGATTTTGCGGAGTAAACAACTTTTGAAAATCTAAAATAGCGTTTTTCATTTGTTTATAACTCATAACATACTCAATTTGAACTGCAAATGTAAAAACCATTTTCTCCGAAAATATGATGATACAAAAATATACAGGGTGCTCTATTTTAAAAAATAGACAATGTCGTCATTGCTGAACCAAGGAGCACCCTGTATCAAAATTTTTACATCAATAGAAATTAAATTAAATGATAAAATTGACCCGTTTTTCATTTTTTTTTAACTCAAAATTAAGGAATTTATCGAGGGCACCGGGACTTTTTCAACACCCTGCATGCATGTATTGTTTAAAGAAAATATGTAACGCTTTCAATACATCAGGTGTTTTGGATATCAGTTGCATTGACACAATCAAAATTATTTCCATCAACTTAAGTCCCTTATTCCCCTTATAATTGCCATTTTTGCGCAGTTAAGTAATTTTCACCACTGGTTAACTGCTAAACACGACTCGTGCAAAACGTCCCGTAATTTGTTTAATTTTCCCACTCCCGATAACGATGTTTTTCCCACTCCCGATAACGATGTTTTTATGTCCCAGCATTTTATTTCCCCGGCCGTGTAATGAGAATTCTGAGAGATTTAAGAGTGTGTACCTCCCAATAATGAAATGAGTGAAAGACTAGAGTTGACTCTCCTTGGATGTAGGGAACGGCATTGAGGCCACACGACGAGGCTGACGGATTCTAGTCATGGGCAAGCAGAACAGCAAGCTGAAGCCAGAAGTGCTCGAAGATCTCAAGCAGAACACGGAATTCTCAGGTGAGATCCCAACTTTACGGTCTATGTAGTAAATAGTTGCTTCTGGTGCAAGGAATAAGACTGCCAGTGATTCTCAATAAGTTCTTAGTGTATTCTGTAAAATTTTATTTTATTCATTCAAGTTTTTGTACCTAATGTTTTTTTTAATAGTCCTAGAGTAAAATTGCTGCTTAAACTTGCTTATGTGGATGGTGTAACTAATTAGAAGTTAAGGATATTAATTTTTGTTTTTTCGCTATATCAAGTTCAGGCTGCTCTATACGTTCATCTTTATTGCTGGTGGAGGTTTGTATCGAAACCGAAACGTGGGAGAATGCGCAATGACGCATATATTATTATCGTGGCGAGCTGGTCAGCAATATGATTTCTTTGCCGTGGTTACGGTTTTTTTTTTTGAGTAAAAATTGATGTTGGTTCGGAGAAGAGAAAATTTGGAGTGATGTGGTCAAGGTCAAGGTCAAATTTTTAATATCTTATCTTTACTTTCTTATTTATTTTTGTTTATTGAAGACTTGCATCAACGGCCGAAATCACAGTTTTGCTCAACTGATAGTCCTGCATCATAGAAATAACAAGTTCAATTAAAAAAAAGTTAACAGCTTGCTGACTAAACTGATCCGTTTTAGAATAATTTCTCGTCAATTTTTTGAACTTTTTCCTCACACTAAACTTTTATTTCTTGGTCGGATACATCAGAAATCGGATACACTCAAGGTTACGGTGAGTGAGCTTGATAGACTTCTTGGAAAAAAGTTGTAAATTGTCAAGGAACAAAAGCTGAGTACCCCCGATTTTATTCCCAGGAAGTTTGAGCTTTCCTTGTAGAAGTTATTACTTAATAGTTTTTTCGATGTAATTGCCGTGAAAGCTCAGTAAAGCTGTGGTATGGAGATATCTCCACCAAGGTATCAACCTTATTCGAATAGTTAGAGACAGACGGATTGACATTGTGACGGCGCTTAGCTGGGTCTATGCAGATTGTGTCAAATATCCCTGGGGTTTCCCTGATTTCTGTAGTAGTCCTCTTAGTCCGGAACGATGGAGAAATTTTGTTAGTCACGTTATCATGCCAAGAGTCAATTTGAGTTCTCCTTGGTGTTTCGGGCTTATTTAACCTTGTCCATGTCAGCCGGTGCGCCGCCTTGCCGGATCCGTCCCAATTCTTCATAGCGGTTTATTGACGTCTTCGTATTGACGCTGGACGTTCAATTCCATGTAGTGTGAGATAACATTTCTCGCTGTTGTCTTAACTATTCCCTTCCAGCACTTTTCAGCGCCTAGCAGATACTCAGCCCGAAACACCAAGGAGAACCCAAATTGACTCTTGGCATGATAACATGACTACAAAATTTCTCCATCGTTCTGGACTTAAGAGGACTACTACAGAAATCAGGGAAACCCCAGGGATATTTGACACAATCTGCATAGACCCAAGTAAGCGCTGCCACAACATGGATTGATCTTCTTCTGAATTTGAATAGAGTTGAGGAACTATAAAGTGTTTTAGGGACAGAACTCCACACATGAGAAAACATTATTCAATTTTTGGTCTGGTCTATGCCTTTAAAATTGTCAGCAGCAGCTATCTAGATGCTAAATATTTTTTTGGCCATTAAGAAATACCAGTTTTTTGGCAGCTTCCTTATGGCATGCGGGGTCAGGCCTTCTTGTACACTTGCGCTAGATACTTCGTTCCCGGGTTGTCTCAGGTGATAACTTTTTGGATGCTAGGTCCTTCGCGACAATTGACCACCGTGTTGTCGATGGAGTAACTATCATCTCGTCGCATTTATATGCATACCAATGAAATTTGCTCTCTCCAAGTTTGTCGAAAGAGGGTCATTCTGAAAGGTCATTCTCATTTCCGCAGTGCGTAGCTGTTGTTCATGTTTCTTTAGAACTGTCCAGCACTCCGAGCCGTAGGTACATCATACTGGGTCTTCCGGGGTTTTATAGACTTTACCTAGTTAAAGAAACGCCACTTTAGCCATCCGGTGGTTAATCGATGGTTCATCCTCATCCACGCACGCATATACTGTAAGAACAGACCTGAGGTATTTAAACCTTAGGAAGAGATGTACTCCGAATGATTAGGCTGTAGTTTATTTAGATCTTCTGTCCCTCTCAAGTCACACTCATTTTCTTTTTTTGTACGGCTAATACGCAATCTTCAACTCTTCAACCTCTATAAGTAAGTAGTGGCTATGTTCACTTGAAAGAAAGCGCTTTAAAAATATATTAAGGTGCCTCTTGATTTTTTTTAATTAACGTGCGTCTTCTACCAGCTCCTATAAGTACAGGCGTAAATTCCCTTTTTTATAAATTAGGTTAATATGCAGAGAAGAGAGTCTCATTAACTTGTTGAGGATCGCTCGTGACTTAACTATTTTACTACCTTGCAATTAAAGGCTTAGTCTGCGCTCTGCATCCGGGAGAACTTAATCAGAGTAAGTTATGTTTCCTTATTGCAGCGCAAATATCTAACTCCTAATTCAGAGAACGCGGTTTGAGGGTGCGACATATGCAAGGAATGTGTTTGGCTTGTTTCATCAGGAGTAATTATTTATTTATCTTCATTGAAATTCACCAGGAGTACCTACTAGATACTACTACTATCCTCCACTGCAGATGCAGACAGAATTTAATATGAATGTGTTGCCAAATATTAATTTTCTTTATTTGTTATTAAATAATCTTTTTTTTTAAGTAATTATAAAATTAACATTCACCTAACTCTTCAACTTTCATTCAGATTTCAAAGTATGTAGCACCGTCTGATTTTCTCTTAGACGCGGAGATCCAGGAGTGGTACAAGGGTTTCCTGAAGGACTGCCCCTCCGGCCATCTCTCCGTGGACGAGTTCAAGAAGATCTACGGCAACTTTTTCCCCTACGGGGACGCGTCCAAGTTCGCGGAGCACGTATTCCGCACGTTCGACGCGAACGGCGACGGCACCATCGACTTCCGGGAGTTCCTGTGCGCCCTCTCGGTAACCTCCCGCGGGAAGCTGGAACAGAAGCTCAAGTGGGCCTTCTCCATGTACGATTTAGACGGCAACGGGTACATATCCAGGCAGGAAATGCTCGAGATCGTTACGGTGAGTATTGTTGGGTTTTTCGTCGAGAATTGATTTTTTCGAAATTTTATACACCATTTCAAAGCTGTTTTTCAAAACCCTAAATCGGACGTAATCCTTTTGCTTTTGCAATACGTCGGCTGGGTAGCGTTACCAAGAAAAGTAACCAAGGGCTTTAATTATTTTTTATTTTTTTTTTATTTCAGAACTTCACTCACATACAGGGTGTTTCATATAAAAACCGACACAGAGCAGGGGAACGTTAAAATATGGTGATTTAACGCAACTTATCTCTATACTAAGTTGCACCCCTGGGAAGTTATAGGGGTTCCAATTTTCGAAAAAATCAATATCTCAAATTTCAGCATTTTAAAGGGTTGATAACGGATAAAAAAAATTGATGGTGCAACTTAATATTATAGAGGTAAGTTGCGCTTAATCACCGTATTTTGAGTTCCCCTGCACGCCTTCGCTCTGTGTCAGTTTATAGGAAACACCCTGTATATAATAATTACAATCAAAAGTAGCCAATCAATTTAAAATAGAAAATTGTATGGAGAATTAAAGTTTTTGTCTAAGCTGAAGGACTTATTGTTGCATTAAAGCACATGAAAATAGTAAACGAAGTCAAAATTAGTTCCCGGAGCTCAGGCGTTAATTAAATTAGGTACCTACTAGCGGCCGCCGAGCTAAGAGAAATAATTAACTTTATTTCTAATTTTACTACTTTCGCTCTGCCATAATATTTGAGTCATAAGATCCAGAGAGGAACTATAAAGAAAAGTAATTTAATTTTACCTCCTGTCCAAATCCCCAACCGCATAAAATACAGAAAAGGTCAAGCAAAATATAAAATTTGAAATGAAATATTCAGCAGGAAGTGGTAAACAAGCCCTAAATTCACTAAATTAATTTAGAATGTTATAAAACTGCAATAATTGGATTGTTCGGTGGATTGAACTGGAATTTAAAATCAGGAGTTCTCCACTTTACATACAACCTGAAATATCCACCTGATGTGTGACAAATAATACATATTCATAAATCCTTGAAAAATATATAAAATTTCTTTCATAATGGGCCGTATTGCTGCAAAAGGATAACCTTTTGAAAGGTTTTTCTGCTTTATAAACTGTTTGTTTATTTTATCACTAGGTGAATTCAAATAATCCCATTTTTACCTTTTACATACCTTTAAAAACAATTAAGTTACATTGTACGTATGTATACATATGTACAATATTGCATTTGCGCCGTCCACAGTAGATTTTTCATCATTTTTGTTTCCAATTTTATTCTTATCAGGCTTATCAGGTTTGCCATAGTCCAGATAGCATAATGACGTCTAAATCACTAATAATAATTGCCGGTCATTTGTCACATCAAAATATGACAAATTGAAAGTGGAAATATATTAAAATAGGGACGTCAGAAAGACGTTATGTTTTTATCAACATGACATCTTTATTAACGAATGATGACTTGAAAAAGACGTCATTAGACCGTGCGGGCGCAATCTGGGATTGAATAATTTAAAATGTTGTTTTTTGTTTTTGTTTCACTAATTGTGCTGCTATTTTACTATAACGCATTAGCGCGTTATTAAGTTTGTTTATGAATATTTTAAATTAATAAAAAGGTGAAAGGGGAATTATTTTTCAGAGATGAAATCAGAAAAAAGTTGCCTTTTTATTAAAAATAGCTTGTATAACTTAAATGACAATGTTCATTGCGAGGGGACAGTTAAAAAGACTCTTGAAGTTATTCTTAACAACTTATTATGTCTATCGTGAGTTCCTCCAAGAACAACTCTAGTTTACCTTCAAGAAGTTACCTACATCTGATTCCCTAATTAAGAGAGAAAGTAAGTTAATCCATTTCACTAAATCAAATTTTGGAAAGGGGAAAGGTATACGAATAAAAGATTCAGTCGTAATTCTGAAAAGAGTCTGAGACTTGTTTTTTCTTACCCATAAGTGATTTTGCAAAAAAGTGAAATAAACACCTTAATCGTCCCTTGAAGAGAAGTATGTACCTTTATTGTCTGACCTTGAAGTTCCATGAACTATTTTGAGTTATCAAATCCATACATCTAACATTGAAGCCAGATTATGATACGAATTCACTAAGTTGAACACTTAGACTATATTAATAAATATGGACCGCGCCTTCCCTATCTTAGCTTGAAGTCAGTTTTGGTTTGTTGATATTCTCTCTCGCACTCATATGCTGCTTCTGGCGGGGTAAGGGGAACGACGTAAAACGTAAACAAACAGAACGCAACGGCAGTGGCGCGCTCGAGTTCACTTATAGGAAATGTAATAATTACATAAATTATAATAATGATCATAATATTCATAATATTATTATTTTATTTGCAGTTTTTGTTACAAAAAACATAAATTATGGGAATACTAATAGATATTAAATTAAGAAAATATATACTTATACCTACCTATACAAAATAAAAGGTACAAAAAGGTAATAACAATTTAGCAAATAAAAAATCGATAGGAAAGTCGGAAAGCAATATACATCAGTAGGTACCTAAAATATTTTTTCAATTTCTTACATATTTAGTTGATTTTATTCTAAAAATAAATTAAACGAACCTAATTGAAAATATGTCAGATACCTAATCACTAATTTTAAAATGCCCTGTATTACTAAAGTTTTGTTCTGATATTGCTGGGACTGAATTCGTCTCAATTTTAGAAGAATTAATTGCCGATAAAAAATGAAAGATCATGGAAAAAGTTCACCACATTTTAAAAATTTGCACCTTAAAATTAGTAATAATCTGAAATTTTTTAACGTTCGTGCAACCGGGTCAAAGTCTTCTATTTCATATTCTTTGATGATATTGTTTGAATATTATTCCCCCTCTCCACATTCTGATTATCTTAAATTAGAGGTTGACAATAATAATAGGTAATATACTTTCAAAAAGTCAGTATTTTTTATTTATTTAAATGGAATAATTTTTCCAAGTTGCATTTTTCAAAGTATTCAGTAGGTATTCAGTATGCTTTCGAAAATTAAAAAAAAAACTGTCAAACAATAATTGTTTTCACAAATTAAAAGATACAACACTTACACTATGCTACGCCCATGACCATGTATGCTTTGTTTTGATTGACGGCTTTGCGTTGCTTACGTAGGAAACTGATAGACTTACCTTCTTTCGAAGTTTTCTCAAAAACAGAACACGTTTTCGCCACTTTTTTTAACTTAATTGAAAAATTAATTATTAAAGCTTAAAACGAGTGAAAGCTAGAGCTGAAAATATAAATAACAAGGAACTTACAACTGTTTGAAAAACACGAACTCTTATTATGATATTATATGTAAACAAACGGTCTGACAGGATGTAAACATTCATGTTGCCAGATGTAGCAAAGTAAAACGGGTATAAGGGATCCATCGATGTTTATTGCCCACCAATAACACTGGAGAGGTTGCGCTCTTTCATTGTAAGTGCCAGTTTCATTATTGATCTGGCATTCATATTCTTGGTCCATATTTATTAATATAGTCTAAGGTTGAACACAATACATTTTGCAGTTGACGAAAAATCTAAAACATTTTCTTTAATTCCAGGCCATCTACAAGATGGTGGGATCGGTGATGAAGATGCCGGAAGATGAGAGCACGCCGGAGAAGCGCACCGATAAGATCTTCCGGCAGATGGACCGCAACAAGGACGGCAAGTTGAGCCTGGAGGAGTTCATAGAGGGCGCCAAGAGTGATCCCTCGATCGTGAGGCTGCTGCAGTGCGACCCGCAGGCGCAGTAGTGTCCTCGGACCCTCTCTATCTCTCTCTCAGTTGTGTAAATCAACCACTGTTGTGTGATCGCGGGGGACATGTGGCTCGCTGTGTCCCGGTCCGGCAGGTCGGTGCGCCCGCCGTCGCGTGAGGGCGCCCTCTGTGAGCCTGCGTGCGAATGATTGTCGATTAGGACGGACCGCGGAATGTTATGCTCACCCTCGCATAGGTTTAGTACAGTATATTTAATCTTAATTTAATTTAGTCCAGTAATGATTGAATGAAGTTTTTAAAAAAAGAACAAGCAATTGCTATCTTATCGAAGTTCTGAATTTCTGACGACTATAATATCTATTACCTATTACCTACTCATAAAGTAATAATATCTCGAGTAACGATCTATTACCTATCAAAATATATCAATTCAGTGTTACTGTTTTCAAAGTTTTTATGTATGTAACAATTGAAAGCAAGTTGAATGTAGATTGATCATATTTTAAGTGACGTTCTCCATTGCTCAGACAATGGTTAATAATTTATGCTTAGTATTAAGCAAAAGAAGGCGACTGGATTGACGGCTTGCTGATGGAAGTCAATAGAACTAGGTCTGGTGAGGATGATGCATCCTTTGTTGGTGAGTTCCAAACTTGAGAATTAATCGTTGATAATGGAAGCTTTTACAATTGTTCTTAGATTAACCGCCTTTTTGTCACTACCAGTTCAGTAGGATAAAGTTTCATGTGAACGGTTGACATTAGCCTTTAAGTAAACATAAAAATGTACCTAAACACAATTCAACAAAGCTATACTTTTTCTATGACTACTGAATTAATTTTCATAGCAAGCAATAATTGCTATAATGGCGTATAATAACTGAGTGTTTTTTTTTACATTGCTGACTGGTTTATCAAACTAATGAATTATTTGATATTCGGAGATAATGCTCTCCTATTGTTCATTGAAAATTACATTCAAATTAATGTCATATCTAATATCTAATAGTTTGTTGTGGAAAAAAATATTTCTCATACTGAACAATAGTTTTATTACAGAAAACAGCTAGGTAATTATAACATAATTATTATTAAATTATTGAATAAAGTAATGGTTTGAGCAGTGGGTGTCTGTTCAGAGTAATGAAAGTAGCTCCATGAATCAAATTTAATTTTATTTAAAGAGTTATACAATAGCAAAAAAAAAGGAAGAAATCAAGAGAAGGAAATAGTATTAACAATAATAACAATAATGAAAGGTTTGGAAGGTGTTCCAATCAGAAGAAATCACTGATGTCTATTATAGACATCAGTGATCAGCAAATTATAATAATTTGCAGAAAAATGTTTGAGATGTAACATTTAAACAAAAACCTAGAAGTTAATTTATAATAATGCAATAAAAAAGTTGCCCCCATTAATTGTATGAATTCTACAAAAATGTAGAGCTTTGGCAGAAATTAAAGGCAAAGCTTTGAAAGAATGATTACTGACTGAATGACTTAGGCTGGCCATTATTCACAAAGCGTTTCTGCCCTATATCTCGAAAATAATTATTTAAAAAATGGGATGGAGAGATATAGTTCATATGCATTAGAATGAAATGGAAATAATATGATTTCGTAATTATTTTAGAGTTACAAATATTTCTCTTCCCATTATCTTGTCATTAATATGAACATCATTATGTGCATACCCCTCCCTAATTTTCAATTTTAAGAAATTTGAACAAAAAATGAGAAATTAGTGCATTTTACTCCTAACTTTATTGTAAATTTTTAACTTAAGACATTTATATCTGCAGTAAGACATTTTTTAAAGAAACTCAATCTTGAAATTTAATTTGTCATCACAACCTCACCAACAAAGTAATGTGTTTGTTTGCATATTGACCCTTTTATGGTATAAGACGTTTACCCAGTATGTGCACCCATTTACTTCTTCTAGGCGATTTATTATTCTTTTTGTTATTAAATTGTGCCAAACAGTAGTATCAATCTCATGGTAGTGGAGATACAGACGTTCCTGTTTTTTGAACATTATTAAAGTCTTGGTTCATTGTGTGTAAAAATGTTAGAAAGTCCTTTTTGTCCACAGGAATAGTATGTAGTATGTGAGGTGCTCTCCTAACATGCCATAATGTCATAAAGTTTTGGAATTTTTTTGTCGAAAGGCGTCTTGACTAAACCACAATCAATTAATCAATTTTCTTCCATTTGGGCTTCCAAAAAATTTCCCAACAGCTTTTGATAGCGCAGATGTTACAGTGACAGCTCAACTTTTGTGTCCTTAAAAAATAAAAATATAATTTATTACCTTTTTGGGTGCTTAATGGCAATGGGCAAAAAGAAATGGTTAATTAAAGTTATTGAGATGAGGGGCAAATTGATGGTTTTAAATTAAATGGTTAAAATCTAGAGGCCTTTATATTTTTTGACAAAAAATTTAAAATAATTTTAAACATTTTTAACTCATCTGGCACAAAATTCTGCTGCACTGGAGTTTATTATTTTTTGAGCTGCTTGAGATGTCATATTATCATTATTATCATCTGCAGAAACAAGGATTTTGTCAGGAAAAGTGAAAAAATATTTAAAATGATTAATAACGAACTTTGACGCACACCGTAATGTCAGTTTTCATCCCTGACTTTATCATTATTTTTTTATCACAACAACCTGCTGCTTGTTATGCAAAATACTGGAAAAGCAGAAGATTTAGGTGTGGTTTTAGTGTGTCTGAGAGGTACCATCAATGTTCTACCGCAAGTTAATGAGGGCAAAATATGCCGATATAACCAAAATTATCTATATCCAATGGCATCCTTTTCAAAAATCAGATTCTTTAAAATGTCACCACCTGCTTGCTTATTGTTTTGGGGCATTGTTCTTAAACAGGATGGAAGAAACAAAAGTGTAAGTGCTTCTTATATGATAAATTTCTGGTAAAATGATACCGATTGATTTTCTTTTCCTGAAAACTAACTTTAAATTGGAGATATAAAATAATTCAATTCTTTAAAAAACATCCTGGAATATTCATTTAAACTCATATAAGACTAATAATAATAAATCTATTAATATCTGGAAAATAATAGAATCCATCCATCCATCCAGGACATGAGTCTTCTAGTCGATCAAATAAAGTGAGAATTAAAAATTCTCAAAAAAAAATTGAAATTAAAATGGAACTGGTAATGGCATTAATATATTTTTAGAATTATTGGAAAATTATTTCTTTAGTATATATACACCTATATTGAAGCTATAAATTATATTATACAAACATTGAAACTGCCTTTGTGTGATATTATAGTGAAATATTAGAGAGACTTGCAAAATATGACAACTCAATATTTTAGATAGACTTGTATTATAGTGCGCTTCTTTGTTGAAACTTATTGAAACTACCAAAGATTATTAATAGTCTTTTGAAATATTTATTATTAGCCTGCTATCTATACAATAACATAGTGTTCAGAAGGTTTCATAAGGTATGCAGTATACTTTTATGTATGAAACAACCTGCACTTTTAATACGGATTTGTTTTTCTCAGGGTTAGTTCCTGTAACATAAAGATTAGTTTTATTTTATTTGGAGCTGCCTTATTTTGGTAATGCTTTGTACTACAATCATGACAATTATATTTTATTATTATTATTTTTTGTTCATACACTTACTCGCAGACAAATTATTATAATGATAAAGTAGACTGTTTTATTCTGAATGGAGCAACAGCTATAAACTTATAAGATCAAAGTTGATACGGAGTCAAGAAACAAAATGTTGTAAAAGTTGTTAGATCAAAACAACCTCAGAGCGGGTATTTTTTTCTATAAAATCATTGAATCGTGAGAATAACGTTAAAAATTATTTAAAAAAAAAGAATTTTTTCAATTTTTGCTTTGTTAAATTTGCTAGTCACAAGTTTTTAGTACCCACTACAGCCAGATTAAGTTTATGTTCCGGGTATATTGTTCAAACTTTTGATTTATTTTTATTTAAGTTTTTTATTAATTTTACTACATTTCAAGTAAAGTAGTAATTTGAACTAGTGACTGGTTGGCCTGAGAACTTGATTTCCAACAACTTTGATTTATTTCCCATTTCTTTTATGATTTTTTTGTGAACGCTTTAATTGGAGTAGCTAGCCATGACAACTTAGGTAATATACGCGAATTTTGGAACGTAATTAAAAATGGATTTGCCCCTGACTGTTGTTCAGAACTGCAATTGCGACTGAAATACATTTTTTGTTAAATCGTTTTATAAAGTTGCCATTTCAATTGTCATTTTAGTTTCGAAATGACATTCTTTTAGACACTGAGTGCATAAAAGACACACTTAATTACTTCTTTTAGGCACTGTGAGTGTGTAAAAGTGACCTAAATGACAATTAAAAGCAAGTTTTCATGAAGCTTAATGTCACTTTGTGAGCGTGACTTTGACAATATAAAAAACCAATCTCTAATAAAGTTTACAAAATTATCGCCCGTATTCACAAACGATAATTTTCTAAATAATTACGTAATCAATTATCCCCATCTCATTCTATTGCAAAAAAACTGCATATCTCCATCTCACTCATTTCAATAATTACGTAATTATTTAGGAAATTATCGTTTGTGAATACGGGCATTTATCTCTTGAACGCCTAGAATTATTCATAAATTGTTCTTTCTTGGCGATTTAACAAAAAATCTTGTGTATTACAAAAGGGATGTTTAAGTACTTGGAGGATTGTCAAACTCGGCCTTCGGCCTCGTTAATCAATTTTAGTCCTTGCTTAAAACACTCCCAGTTTGCAACTTGTATCACAAACTACTATTAGGAGACTTCATTGATCAATTTTTGGCGGTCGCTTATATTACTGTCAGATACTGAGCAATCAGATTGTCAATTAAAGTATTTGTGAGGAAATGTAGTTTCAAAAAATTGCTCGTGATCAATAATTAGATTGAGCAATTAAGAGGTTGATTTTAACGATGGTTTAATTGCCGTTTAAAGTTGATGATGTATGTAATCTCAGTTAGTAAATTTTGATAGGTGTCGATTAAAACATCGTACGTAATAGCATTTTTTATTTATTATTTAATCGCTTAGCCATCAATTATTATTATTATCATTATTCAGAAGATCAATTTGATTGTGAATGCGGTCACAATCGTATAATGTATACTGTCAGAGAAGAAGAACAACAAACTATGCTCTTAAGGTCTCATAATAATAAAAAAGGCAATATTAGTCTAGTGTCTTTACATTAGGTAAATTTAAAAATAATTTTCAATCCCTATTTTTCTTAAAAATGCGCTTAGGGTGATGATTTTTATACTGTAGGTATAATCGATACAACAACAATATTAGAAATTATTTTTGTTTGCCAAATGTTGGTATTTTGTAGTTTAGTTTAAGTATAATAACTCTCATTTAAATTATAAATTAAATCGAGATAGGTAGAGAGAGACCTCAAAAGGTTGATTTTTGTTTATATCTTATATTATTGAAGAATCGAATAGGTAGGTATTTTTGATATTGTAGTTGAAATTTACGATTTTTCATGAATTAATATTATGCAACCCATGACTATTACTTACTTATTAAACGTTCCTCTAATTCTAGAAATATAATAATAATTATTAACGCCCCCAATAATAATTATTTAATAGTAGGTGCTAGTACTAGTACCCCTGAAGTACAAAAATGTGATGTAGATTTTTGGGCCTTGTTAATAATTGTTATTCCAAAAGAAGTGAAGGTTAAACTAAGAACAAATCATGGTAAGTTTGGTACTTATCTTTGGAACTCCCAACAGCGCACTTTTTGACATTTTGGTACTTGCGTGTATGTGGACTAGACGGACTGAGGTCTTTGAATTGACTGTAATAATTGTGACTACATGTGACCTTCTGTGAGTTTCGCCTATACCGCCTTTGAAAAAGTCAAATATATTGTATCGTGTATTCTATAATGTTAAAACTTTGTTCTGCACCTGATCTTGATGAATTCACTACACCTTGTTCAAGCTGAATTAAGTATACTGACTATTTACTTGAAGTGAGGCCTAACTATGTGATTTTGCAATAGTTCTAGACTTCTGAATGACCGTTAGATTTTGCGGGCCGTCCATAGGCCGTCGCACAAAGAGTAAATTGTTCAAGCACACTGAACATGACTTGATCTTCCCTATCTTTCGCGAATTGTGGTTTTCATTATGAATTCTTTCTTCTCTCTTTACGTGTAATTACAAATAAAGTGGCTATAAGCATTTTACCGTTTTATTATACCCCCTTACCATAATCCTGTTATCCTAATAATTATAAGGAAACTACATTATTATGAATTGAGGAATTTAAACAGTATTTATTCTTCAATGGCTGGAAACCTATAATGCTTTTTTTAATTGAATTTTTTTACATAAATATTACGGCAAATGAAACATTGGTTAGGTAACATTAGATGAATAGGTGACAATATAGCCTGCGAATACTGGGTGTCTATACATAGACAAATTACCTAATAATCTCTTTCAATGAGTTACCATATAGATACCTACTTAATTGGTGGTATTGTTGCAAACAATTCCATTGAAACAATTTACGATAGAAACTATATCTCGGTAAAACATGCAACCATAGAAACTTCAATTAAGCAATTTACCTAGGTATAGAATAGAGCCTCAGTACTCGAACAGTATTTAAGTACTGGGTGGGCCATATAAAAGTTGCATTTTGAAAATTCAATAAAAACGAAACTAGTGAATATTTTTTCAAATTTCCGGTTTTCCTAGAAAACTTGGACATTGAAATTTATGAATGAAACACAATTTCATTCAAATGGCTGCCACGGCTGGCCCGACAGTACCCCATTCTATCAACCCAATTTTTCAATACATTTTCGATTGTTCGGGCTTCAATCTCGTGAATGGCAACTTCGATTTCATGTTTCAAAGCCTTAATCGTCTCTGGATGATTTGCGTAACATTTGTCCTTAACGGCTCCCCACAAAAAATAGTCCAACGGACTCAAATCGCAGCTCCGAGGTGGAAATGAGCATCATCTGAAAAGATGATTTTTCGGTAAAAATGCCCATCTTCGTCCAATTGATCTTCAGCCCATTGCGCGAACCAAAAACGCATCAGATGGTCATGAAGCTTCAATTGTTGAACTAATTGAACCTTGTAAGCGTGCATACCGAGGTCCTAATGCTAAATTCGGCGCAGAGAAGTTCGAGAAATGTTCATTTCTTGTGAACGATGACGAGTTGATGTTGATGGATGTTCGGCCACATTCTGTGCAACAGCAGCAATATTTTCGAGTGTACGCACTGAACAAGAGCGGGAACGAGTTGCTTTGGCAACCAATGAACCAGTTGCACGAGCTCGCTTCATGAAATTGTCCACAACTTGACGTGGTGGCACTCGATTTTTGCTCATTTTTTTTGTAAATTTCTCACAGTTTGGGTAGAAGACTCACCACTTTGGAAGTAAGTTTTCAATATATCCCAGTTTTCTTCAAGCATATAGAGCACCATTTCGTAAACTTCAGACTTTCAACTAACAATCTGTCAAGTCGTAATGACATTTAACATTCATATTATAATACTTCAAATAACTAGTGGTTCAAAATGCAACCGCTAGATGGCCCACCCTATACTTCCCTTGACTGTTTATGAACTTATTATTGTACAAAAGCTAAAACTGTGAAAGAGAACATACAGCATTTATTTTATTTTACTCAGGATAGAGTACACAAATTATTAAACCTTTTTGTTCTCACAAACTTCATCAAGAGTTTTCTGAAGACTCCAGTTTTATTGTTCTTTAATGTTAACAGTGCAAGTGTTCAAAAATGTCTGGGTTGAAAGTAAAATTGGATCATTAAACTGGTAAGTATTTTATATTTTGCTATTTACAAAATATCTAATGCTTCTTTTAAGTTTTAAATAAAGCAAAAAAAAAATACCATCATATTTTATCCTCAAGTGTTTCAACTGCGCAGTCAAATCAACTTATTTACCATACAATTTTGATCAACGAATTTTTTTCACTACCCTGTACTAGCGCTATTTGATTTTTATGAATTAGAGCCGAAAAAGTTACTTGGCATTATGGGGATAGGGGTATGTATACCTTTGCCTGAATTTTCAGTCGTTTTTTAGTTATATCCAGGTGTATCCCAGAAAAGTTGATGATATCTCAGGTGTATGGTGAACTATACGTCATCATTATAGAAAACCAGCAACCTTGTAGCATTTATATTTTTCAGCCAATTTGAAAAATGCGTGATAGTAAATGGCTGAACAAACTGGCTGCAAATGTCATTTTCTAGATCAAAATACTTCCGAAAACTTTTTTTTTTGTTGTTGCTTAATTTGCTATGGGAAAATATGATTTACGTATGTTTGTGCTTCCTTTGACAACAAATGTTTATCAATTTTCAAAATATTTATTATTCCACAGTGGAATTTTGTCACCGATCAGAAAAATCAGGAAAAACATGTAAAAAACCATAATTGTATATTAGGGTTCATAATTGTAAATAACTGTTCAAAAGGAATTATTATGAATCGAAAATTTAAAAATAGTCATATGATACCTACGTAAAATTATGTTTTCTTCCATTTGGCATCATTTTCACCACCCATAAGCTTAATGGAAAGCAGCAATCTGCATATTATGTTGTTTCCTAAGCAAGAGATTTGAAAATGTTATAGGTAATATACAGGCTGTCCCATGTACGATTTGAAAGTTGATGTCTACTTCCAGCCTAACCGGAAGTGTCATGGTGACGTCAATATTTTAGTTACATTGGACGAAATCGTAAATCCCTAAATCCAAATTTTCAAAGTCCTGTTTCAAAGGCATGGTCACTTTTCCATTAATGCACGGTCTTCATGGTTACACACCTTGTTTATTTGTTTATAATATGATTACAGAAATATACAGGGTAATTTACGATGAATTTTCACTAGACGTAGTAGTAGTAGTAGTATGGTGGGTCGGGGTGGTGCACCCCAAGCGACTTGGCCACCAAGGGCCCTTTTCGCCATACCCGAACCATGGTGGAACTCCTACTCGAACCTCCCCGACCTTTTGATAAAGGCCAGAAGATTGTTGTATACTGTATACTTCACTAGACGTATACTTATCTACATATCTTTGAAAAATGCGTGAACTGAAAGTTTAAAATTGAGAAATGACCACTTTTCATAAGAATCTACTTTTTCGAATACCAACATTATTGAATTTTCGGTTACCTTGTAGATGTTGAAATCATACAGGGTGTTTCATTAATCACTGCAAAAAATTCAACTGGAGATTCCTTGCTGAATTTTAAGGGGGGTTTGTCATTAAAAAAATTTTCTTGAAGCCTCCCCTAAGAAGTTACATCCCCTTAAAGTAGGGTAAAAAAATTCACATTTATGGATTTTTTTCTGAAATGACTTGAAAAAAAAGTGTGAATCATACTACCCCTAAAAGTTTTTTTTCCAGAATTTTTTTCATAATAATTTTTTTTTTTTAATTCACACTTTCGAGGGCCAGTTCAATTGAAAAAAATGTGTCTCTTAATAATTTCACGGAAACTCAATACTTTTCCACTAAAGAAATAAAATAAGCGGACTTACATAAATTATAAAACTGTGATTTTACATACATACCTACTTATAAAAATATGTAAAATATGTGTAAAATTTTTATAGAAATAAATAAACATTAAATAGCACAAAGAAATAATAGACCGACAATAAACACAATCATATTTAATTTAAATTAACAATATTTTGTTTAAGACAGTGAATACATGCTCTTATTTTATTTCTTTAGTAGAAAAGTATTGAGTTTCCGAGAAATTTTTAAGAGACAAATTTTGTTTCAATTGAACTGGCCCTCCAAAATGTGAATTTAAAGATAAAAAAAAATTATTAGGAAAAAAGTTCTGGAAAAAAAACTTTTAGGGGTAGTATGATTCACACTCTTGCAGAGAACAAGGGTGGATAAAACTATGTAATTATGGGGGCTTCCTGGTAGTAGTATTCGAATACCTGCCTAGCAGTCTTTTTTTTATTTCAAGTCATTGCAGAAAAAATCGATAAATGTGAATTTTTTACCCCACTTTAAGGTGATGTAACTTCTTAGGGGAGGCTTTAAGAATTTTTTTTTAAGTCAAACCCCCCTTAAAATTCCGCAAGGAATCTCCAGTTGAATTTTCTGCACTGATTAATGAAACACCCTGTATAAAAGACCATACGCCAAACAACCATGTTCTTAGAGTTGAACCACTCTTTTCAAACATTTTGACAGATGAGTTCAATTTTAGAAATATACATATAATGTCTGGGTTATTGATCTAAAAATTAATATTCAGAAATTGTTTTAAAAATTTTAGAAATAGAATTCACAAAGATTTCCTTATTATATACATGTATAGGGTGAACCATCGAAAAGGTATAACAGGCCTAATCATTTGAAAACTGAAGATGTATGTGAAAAACGCCGAAACAGGTCAATTTTATTATTCAGGCGGGGGCATATTTTGGTGACAAATTTAACCATCAAAAGTTTATCCCATTTTCTGGGGTTGTCACCCCTTCGCTTATCATTATAGGGAAAAGATATCGAGTGATACATAATTTTTGAAAGCTACTCGAATTCTCTTTACAACGATATCTCACAAACCTGTTTTATAGATTAATTAATTAATTAATTAATTAATTAATTAATTAATTAATTAGTCAACGGTTTTGAAATAAGAAGGAAAGTCTGGGTACAAGTAAATCGCTTAAGAACAGGACACGGTAGATGTAATTCAATGTTACATAAATGGAATTTAATACCAAGCGCTTCCTGTATTTGCGGACATCCTGAAGAATCCATCAATCACATTGTCAATGAATGTCCTTTAACCAAATTTTCTGGAGGTTTTCAAGCAATTCATGAAATTTCCACAGAAACAATAGACTGGTTACAGAATTTGAAGCTCTTGTAAACAAAATCTACATTAACAGCCAGATAACCTCAGACGGATGCTAGTGATTGGAATACTTCAAATCAATCTCAACAGGATGGTGTGTCTAGGTTTTTTAATGGGGTTTTCCCTAGACTATATCTCTCAAAGCAAATGCTTCACCATGATGTCAACATCGCATCAGAATATCCTACAGATCGTTCTTTTCCCCATGATCGACGAAACCAATCATATGTAATTTAATAAACTAAACAACATGTTAATCGTAAGACTGCAATTTGTAATTTCAAACGAATATATATATAGATTAGTTCTGTAATATTTTTAAGCGAAACCCGAAATGTGAGGTATCGTTGTATGTAAAGATAATTCAAGTAGCTTTGATGTATACTCGATATCTGTTCTCTATGATGATGAGCGAGGGGGTAGCCAGCTCCGCAAAGGGGATGAACTGGGATGGGCGTTTTTCGCATACATCTTCAATTTCTAAAATTATTAGGCTTAATACCTTTTCAATGGCCCACCCTATATAACTACAGAGAGTTAAAGTTTAGTGATCCAGTAATGAAATCTAAAATAGAATAAAACTAGAAATCTAAAATTATAGAATCCAATAAGTCCAAAATGTTATTTAAAAATCAACATCTAGAAAAAATAGAAGATTAATTATTGTCATTCTAAATTTTTCACTACTGGCTCAATTTTTAAATCGGACTCATCTGTCATCTGTCAAACTTTTCAAATAAAATTGAATAACTAAATCAAAATTGTTTTTTGACGTTGGCATTTAATACAAGATTAGTCGAGGAAAAATAAGAAAGTTGATGACGACTTCCGATCGTATAACCGAAAAATGGTAGATAGGCGACAAAAAAATTTTTGAGGCATGTAGATTATTATGACTAAGGCCCATTAACAAAATCAGATTTCAGCTGTAATCTACTTCTATTGTATCACCCAGTAAATTACACTTATTGATATTTCAAGGATCAATTTATAGAAAACTTCAGGGTTCTTAAATTTTAACAAAGAATGCATTGAAATCAAGTGCGCACATCGCTTTTGTTTGAGTTCCTAAAAATTCCTAAGAAAAAGGGCACCAGCATGTATAGGGACTGGAAAATAAATGTGGATTAAGAAAAATATAACAAAAATAAACATTTTCGGTTTGTTTAGGTAATTAAATTTATTTCATATTTACAAATAACATGAAAATGAGAAATCATAATGGGTCATGATAAATTATCGTAATGTCGTTGTCTTTTTTTAATAGGATACTAAAAATAAATAAAATTAATAAAACTAATAATTTAGTATAACAAAGTAGAGTATCGCCGATTGATGTACTCTTTGCTGTGATAACGGAAGAACGATCCGCTGAGTCTCGTCTTTTCCACGAGTTTCACATCTTCCAGCTGCTTCTTGAAGGAGTCGCTCTTGTGTATCTTGCTGTTGTAGGTCCTGAGCACCCTCTCTCCCCAAGTCTGGGCCCTGGGGACGTCCCTGCCGAACCCGTGCGCTCTCTTATCCAAATAGTCGATTACATCATCGTAGTAATTATGTCTGTAGTCGTAGAGATATTTGTATTGTAGGAATTTTGGCCTGCGACAAGACAATACATACATTAGAGTAGGCGAAATCGTTTCGTTAGTCAGACATTGTCTTAAGCAATCCTGATACTAAATTAACTTTGTCACGTTACGTTCGGAATATATGTGTGTGTATGAGAGCGCCGGTACTAGTTTCAGAGCAAGTTCGGAGTACATCAGCGTGTATAAATTATGCCATCTTAATGAGTTTATGGCAGGTAACAGCTGAACGTTATGTTTTGGCAGAGAATTGGTTCGATTTAGATGATAGTGAAATATTTGCAAATTATTTGTCCATTACCTCATTATAATTAAAAGATTATTTATGCCGTGAGAGCTCCGAGTCATGCCTATAACGATACGTTTATTTAATTATTTACCAATTATTATAAAGTGCTTGTTTCAAAATTTTTAAATAAGTCAATTTTACAGGAATTCCTCATTCATCCTGATCGTACCAAGTATCTAGTGGAATTCATCAAATGAACATGGTTATTTAGTTACAACTTTTTGGTTTTTGAGTGATAACGGTTTACTTTGTTAACCGATTTTCAAAATTTTGGCCTTATCTGGAACTTCTGAAAGCTCTGGTCTTTGATGTCAGAATTGGCAAAAAAACGAATGGGCATAGGTTTAATAGGTACCTACACAGAAAATGGTCCACATCTCATATAAATTCGAGATCTGTTTGTGAATTTAACTTAACAAACCCCCTCCCAACAAACAATAAATCCTCCAATAACATATAATAAATTATCAAGAACTTTCTCACTTGAAGGACAAGCATTTGAGGGTGAGAGGAAAGTGAATTTCAACTGCTTGTTGTCAAAGCTGAATCCTGCCCTAGCTTACTTCAATATGCACGTAAACTACTTTAGGAAAAGCACCATTTTTGCCTTTCTGCAATATTACATACCAACCAGTTGAAATTTTGTTTCCTTGCCAACAATTTTTTTTCCAATATTAACGAGAAAAGTTTTTAAAGTTCAGGATTAATCTCTCATTAAAGAACAGCTAGATGTTTATTTCTGTTGTTTGTGTTTTGCTAGGTATTTGGAATTATAATTTTGATAACCTATGTGTTTTGCGAGCTCTATATTGTTACTTTCACAAAATGTATAACACACCAAAACACTTAATGAAGGTTTTGAGTGAGCACACCTCTAAAGCCGCGTTCTGGATTCAACGAACGAGCATAAACGCACGAGAACAAACAGTAATAAACACGTACGAACACAAACAAGCATCACGCACAACAATCCGCCAATTGACGGTACTCGATACTTCAATAAAGGAATCATTGGATCAAGCATGTAGGTATACAGGGTGATTCTTGACTAATGCGACGTAGGGGACATCGAGGCAAACTATGACATTTTTTTTCCAACAGCTACGAAGATACAGGCCTACAGGTTTTATGTGTTTGGGCTTCAATTTTAAAGGGCGATATCTTTGAAAAAGTTTGATTCAATCCAACAAAATTTAGCAGAAACAACCACTCGCCTACCGAGGCACTTCAAGATAACATATCGGCGAATTGAAAATCCAGGACCGTACCTACTTGAAAAGAAATGGTTTGCGTTTTTTTTTGACAGAAAAGCGTATTTTCGGATCGACTTTATCGATCGGAAATGAGCTTCTTAAATTGAACGACGCACCACTTCGACCAGCTTCACAAAAACAGATCAACGAAAAACTTGTACCTGCCATTACTCCAATTTTCAGCTTTGCCGTGCAAATTGTTTCTAGTGTGTCTCAAAATTCATTGAAAATCATTTCAAAAGTTTTCTTACTACAAATTTATGAGATAGCAGCCTATTGCCAGAATTTTAAATCTAGTAACCAGGGCCGTACCTACTTGAAGAAAAGTTGTATGTATTTTTTCTATGACAGAAAAGCACATTTTCCGATCGACTTTCGGAAAAAACGGCATCGGATTCGGAAAGTACAAGAAAAATATTGTGGAATGAGCTTCTTAAATCAAACGGCTCACTCCGAAGAGCTTCACAAAAACAGATCAAAGTATAAGAACTTGTACCTACGTAAAATTTTTCCATAAAATTGTTGCTAATATTCCTTAAAATTTATTTAAAATCATTTCAAAAGTTGAGGTACTGCGAATTTACGGGATAACCTATTGCTAGAATTTTAAATCTAGAAACCAGGGCTTTACTTGAAGAAAAGATTGTTCGCATTTTTTTTATAGAAAAGCACATTTTCTGATCGACTCGGAAAAAAACATAATCGGTTTCAGAGGATATAAGTACCTAAAGAAAAAATGCTATGAAATGAGCTTTTTAAATCGAAGGGCGCAGACTTCTGCCATTTTCATAAAATAAGATCAAAGTAAGAACTTGCACCTGCCAAAACTTCAATTTTCTATTTTTCCGCCCAAATTGTTAATCCTAATCACTGGATGCTCTGGTTACTGATCAGAGCCGTACGCCGTACTTGAGGAAAATTTATTGTTGACATTTTTAACAGAAAAGCTCATTTTCCGATCAACTTTCTTAATGAGCTTCTTAAATCGAATGACACACTTCGACCAGTTTCACAAAAACAGATCAAAGTAAGAACTTGCACGACCTGCCAAAACTTAAATTTTCAATTTTTCCGCTCAAATTGTTTCTAATGATCCTCAAAATTCATTTGAAATCATTTCAAAAGCTGAGGTAGGTACTGCGAATTTACGGGATAACCTATTGTCAGAATTTTAAATCCAGTAACGCAGAGCCATACTTGAGGAAAAATTATTGTTGGAATTTCTTAACAGAAAAAAGAAAAGCGCATTTTCCGATCAACTTTCGTAAAAAAAACATCAGATTCAGAGGATAAGTACCTACAGGAAAAATGCTATGAAATGAGCTTCTTAAAACGAATGACACACTTCGACCAGCTTCACAAAAACAGATCAAAGTAAGGACATATAGTAGGATTAACTTTAAAAAGTCAGATGTGACGTCACACTAACCGTCCGAATTAATATTTTTAATTTCACCAGAAAATGTCAAACAGTTAATTGTCAAGTTGTGAACGAGCGTAAATTATTGAAGGAATCATTCAAACAATGAATTGAAGCGCTTACGTCAGTTTGAGAGCCACTGACAACTACATAAAATTTATTCACGTAATGACATTCTACCCTCTGTGTTGTGCATTTAATTCTCATTCAAAACCAATGTTGACGTATACTTATTTATGCTTATGCGGGATCGAGTGTTTAGACAAACTGGACGGTTACTATAAAAACCACGTATATGAAACAAAATAAATCTAACTATCAAAAGGATGTGTATTCTTAATCGATACGTATGACTTTTTAGACTTTATTGGACTATACTTAAACTTAAATTTTCAATTTTGCCGTACAAATTGTTTCTGATGTTTCTGATTTTCTGAAGCTGTTAGAAGTGTGGCGTTCAATTTGCGTAGCTCATTTCATAGCATTTTTCCTGTAGGTAGACTCTCTGAAACCGATTATGTTTTTTCCGGATGTTGATCGGAAAATACACTTTTCAGTTAAAAAAATACTAAGAATAATTTTTCCTCGACATCAGAAACAATCTGAACGGCAAAATTGAAAATTGAAGTTTAGGTAGGTATGAAGTTCTTAGGTACTTTGATCTGATGTTGTAAAGCTGTTGTTCGATTTATGTCGATAATGTCTTAATCTGTTGCTTTTTTTTCCGAAAGTCGATCGGAAATGCGCTTTTATGTTTGAAAAAAAGTGAAAAATGTTTGAAAAAAAGTTAAAAAAGCGGTCCTGGATTTTCAATTTGTCGACAGGTCGTTTAGAAGTGTGCTGCTGCAAAATTTTGTTGCAATTTCATCAAACGATTTGCAAATAAATCGCAGTTTATAATTTAAGCCCAAACATAGAAAACCTCCTTTATTATCTTCGTATCTGTTCGTAAAAAAAAATTGTCGCTTTCGTTAGATGATTACGCGGCTTACGACAAAAATAGTCACAGCAAGGACTGTGGTGATTCATCACAAATTGATGAATCAACAGTTCACAAAAGGGACATACATAGAAAAAAGACCTTCCCACCTTAGAGTAAACAAAAATTGATTGGAGAAAAATCTTCTTGTTTGAAGATAAAAAGACTTTTTTGTGTAGGAATGGCGCTCATGTGCCACGAAAAGTTTCAACGAAAAACTTATATCAAGTCAAATTTTCATAAAAGTGTTGCACACACCCAAAAGAAGATATTCTAGGGCTAAAATTAGTTCATACCTAAACTTTGAATGACAAGAAAACTAGATTAATGAAAGATTTAATAAACATAATTTGGTAACTATATTTTGGAAGTGTTTATTTTATTTGTTTCTTGGTAAGTCTTGTCCGAAATTTAAGACAATGAATGGTGAATCTCATGATGCGTAAACCTTTGCAACAAATGCTAGCACTCGAAATAGCGAAGAGCTATAAGTAAAGTCGTGGAGAACGGACGACAATGCCAATTTACCAATCGAAATCAGCGAGAGTAATAAATTTAGCCAATGTCTAAGTGGCGTGACCAAACAAGACGTATTGCGTCCGCGAATCTCAAGCGGATCGAATTCTTTATGTTTGCCGTTCCATTATTCCAACAACCAACTATAAAAATAGGTACCCACACCACGTCATCTTTGAGAGAACAAAATAACGGAGATCTACCAATTAATAAATTTCACGCCCCATAACTCACTTTCTGTTGAATAAGTTTGAAAAAACAAATTAATCACTTAGGTACCTGGGTACATAATAACTCGCTTCTTTCATAAATAATTTTTATTTACAACAAATGTCTGTTTTTAAAACCTGTATGACAAAATTAACATTTTTCTCACAGATATTACCATTTCTTATAACCCTATGAAAAACGATGATAAACTACTTGAATCTGGCGTATTGAAGTGTTAGTTTGATTCATAGAGTAAATTCTACCTTGGCCTTTAACTTCCTTTTGAAATTGAAGCTTTTGCATGAAGGCGTTGTTATTATTTATCAAATTTTGACAATTGCGGCATGATAGTCTTCTGAAGACCGACGTTTAGAAAAGAGAAGTCAGAAATCAGATTTTGGGAATGTGGTTTAATTTTAGGAGCTTGTAGCGATAACATCCACCGATCATTTGTACAGAAAACGATTTCCGAATGGAGAGTGGTCCATGAAAACACGAAGAACACCTCAACCAAACAGCCCGGAATCAATTCTCATTTCAATAGAAGTCAGTCGTGAAAGCCTACACACATCAATCACCTTTCGCGTCGATTAAAAAACAAAACAAACAGCGAGAAAAAAAGTGACGTGCAAACAGGAGGCACGTTCTTTCAAAAGTTCTTTCAAAGACTTCCGACAACAGGATGAACAATTTTTGATGTTAGGTATATCAGTTGAGTAAATGTTGAGAGTACAATAATTCTTTAAAGATAATATTATATGTACCGTATTAGAAGCTCATTTGGACCAACATTCAATCGCCACAATACTTAATAACTTGGTTTATGAAAGCCCTTATTAAAAATGTCAAAATCAAAAAAGACGTTGGTCTATACTAAAATTTTCGGACAAGCACAAGCATTATAGGTGCTTTTAGGTACTTTCTTGCCAAGAACAAAATGTGTGGTTTGAACGCAATGGTGCACCTTCACATGCGAATTTCATATCGTGAAATTTTGGAGCTTCCTCGCCTTTTACCTGGCTTGATACTTGATACAGGTAAATTTTTTGATGTGGGGATCTAAAGAAAATGGAAACGCTGACCCTGGCGGAGAAGATATGAAGTTATTACCCGAAATTACAAAGAAATGAATCTGATATAAAAAACGTTTGCGTATACTCTACATCTACATGAAGCACCAGCGTGGAAGTCTTCGACCAAATGACAGCAAACAGAAGGAACGTGAAAATAAAATATTATGCCAAATTCTCATATGTATGAATCTCCCAGTAACACTCTGTAGGTAGGAAAAACCCAAAGTACCTTATCCAATGCTTGAAGACGAGGAACTTGTCCGGGTCAAGGTATTCTCCCTCATCTTGCGCTTCTTCTGGTTGTTGGTTTGCTTGGTCGGCGGGGGCGGCTCCGCCGGCCGGAGCTGCGTCACCTGCAGCTGCTTGAGCGGCCGCGGCTGCAGGGGCTGCCGGTGCTGGTGCTGGTTCGTCGTCCCCGCCTGCAAACCAGTCATCACCATCATCGGCCATTTTCTAGGATGTGTTTCTGGAATTAGAAAAAATATTAGATCTGAAAAAATTGAAAAAATTTAAATGAGATTATGTAGTTGAAATATTTTATGTTATGTAATTTTTTAAAATTATGAAAAAAAGTGCAAGTCTTTTAGTTTGATTACGGAAGAATGAAATAATTAATCCTGATCCTGAATAGTTACCCAGGAATTTTATTCATTACTAGTAAAAGTGTACACCAGGACATCCTCCTATCAGTGGAGGCTCGTGGATTGTAAAGTTATAATAGCGGGTGTGGATTTTGCATACATTTAAAAGACAATGTCCGGTCAACTGGATTTTTTTGTTGAATGTCCCGTTAGACAAAGTCCTGACAGCTCGAAAATTCGATTTTTGCAAACTCCGGTCAGCTCGAATTTCTTTTTGCAATGCCCGGTCAGGTCTTTTTTGCAAGTTCCAGTTAGATAAATTCAGGTCAGTTCGAATTTTTTTAGCAAGGTCCTTAAAGCTCGATTGTTTTGCTAGGTCCGGTTTGTCCCAGATCCGGTTACACCGATTTTTTTTTGTGAGGTCCATTTTGACAGAGCAGGTCCGGCCAGCCATTTTTTTTTGCAAGTTCCCGCTAGATGAAGTCAAGTTAGCTTGAATTTCTTTTTGCAGGCTCTTTCTCTTTGACAGGCTTGAAACTTTGCAACTTTGCACTTTTCGCTATGCAATTTTAGACAACTTCCTCTTCCACAATTCAATGTAAATTGCATTGTCTTTCATCAAAACTGTGCAAGTTTTTGCAATTGTCTATTACACAGGCAAGTGACCTACTGACTGTGGAACGCAAAATTCCCTCCTTTTAAAAAATTGAAAAGCGAAAAGAGAAAAGTGCAAAGCTACAAATTTTTTCGTGGAATAGAGCCCAGATCTTGCCAAAACAAAAAAAAATATATCGAAAAAATCCAACTTGTCGCTTTAGATTTTTATACAGACTTTCTCCAACACTTTCTCCTGTTTCCAAACGTAATATTATTATTTTCTTCACCGAAACCTAAATAGGACCCAAATGACCATCAACCGTCATCTTATTCAATCAATAATCTTGCTCCAGATTGCAAACTAATTTGACTCTGCCGTCTCCATTGCGGGGTATATTCCCTAATCCGCAATAACTTTTCTTATACTCGAGTCCCCTTATCTTGGAATCAGAAAAACCCTTATTTTCTGGCTTTCCATTAAATCGTCAACCAAGTCCATCTGCTATACATTTCCCGCTCCAGTTACGACAACTCATACAACGAGCTCTTCGACTATCTCTCTGTTAGGTCTGACTACAATATCTCTTAGTTTTCCTCCGCCGAGTATGCTTTTCTTGGTCACTTCATCAACGATCACAGTAGGGAGTGTTTACGATTCACAAAACAAATTTTTCAGCCGTATTCTCTCATCTAAAACTCAAATCATCTGAGATTTTCTCACCACCCACCCTGGGTCGTATTCAAGTTATATAGTTAGTACTGAAAAGTAGGTGGCAACAATGAAAATGAAAATTTTCCATTTAAAACGAGAATTTCTCATTAGTTCGCCTAATAAGGAATCGAAAAGCTCCAAGAAGGTTCCATCGATAGATGCCAATGATGAGTCATACTTCAATTGATCAGATTTGAAATAAAATTTTATCTTTATATTAGTTTTATCCGAATCCCCCGGAAAATCCGTCTTCTTATCTTTCGCGCTTATCTTTACGAATTTTTTACTCGAAATCGAACGTTTATTAATAATTAAACATTCCCAACAAAAATGAGAAGTGTGATTAAATTGCCATAGGTGTGAATTGCCATTTAATCTGTGAACCAGACTATCAAGTAGGCTGAAATTGAGATATTTGTATTAAAATCAAATCGAAATCTTGCTTAGTTTTCGAAAAAAATCACTTTTATGATTTTCACAATTTCCATTTCGAAAAAAGCTATTTTCTTGATCAGTAAAAATCACTCTGTATACAGGGTGTCCCAGACTTAATTGACCAGGCCATATCTCATATACAGGTTGAGATAATCGAGCCGAATAAAAGGCATATTATTATAATTTTTCAAGCTGTATAACATGACAGCATGAAAACAACCCCCACTCCAACATCCCCTAAGTTGCAGCCCCCACCCTTAAAAAAATGAATAGCACCCTGTATATATTTTTGTATATTCAAAACCAGTATTCGATTCTCTATTCAGATGATTTTTCAGATTCAAAATTGGTTCAGAAATAACCAAGAAAAAGTTCATCAAGGTGGTCATGACTTTTTATCTTAACTTTACCTGAATGACTTTAGCTGCCAAAATTTATCAATATTTTGGTCATAGTTTTTAATTAGCAGGTCACAGTCATCATTAAGGTTCATGATAAAGTGCTTTATCTCTTGTTTTATTTTTTAAAATTTCCCAACAAATCAGAATTATCAAATAAATTGTTTGGACTTTAATTATAATAATAACTATCACCTGCCTGTTAAAAACTATGAATAAATTTTGACAGCAAAAGTCATCCAGAGAAAGTTAAGATAAAAAGTCATGACCACCTTGATGATCTTTTTCTTGGTTATTTCTAAACCAATTTTGAATCTGAAAAATCATCTGAATAGAGAATCGAATACTGGTTTTGAATATACAAAAATATATACAGGGTGCTATTCATTTTTTTAAGGGTGGGGGCTGTAACTTAGGGGATGTTGGAGTGGGGGTTGTTTTCATGCTGTCATGTTATACAGCTTGAAAAATTATAAAAATTATAATAATATGCCTTTTATTCGGCTCGATTATCTCAACCTGTATATGAGATATGGCCTGGTCAATTAAGTCTGGGACACCCTGTATATCTGATTACGGCAAAATAAGTTTTCAAGCAAGCTGAGCTTTTTTGCCCTCAGAGTTTTTTTGACTAGTGGAAAATTAGTTATTTATGCAACAAGTGCATAAAGTGGTACTTTTTTTCACGACTGGGAAGTTTGACCGCATGAGCCGCAGGCGAATGCGGCAATCCCAGAAGTGAAAAAAAGGCACTTTATGCATATGTTGCATACAAAATTTTATCTACGAGTGACTTGAACTAGAACGAATATAAAATTAAAAAAAAAACTTTCCAATGCATTCATATCTTATGTAAGTGTTTCTTTGAAGTTATTAACGCTTTTTTCTTCACATCAGTTCATAAAGGTGACATATATTGCTTAATATATACACTTCTTTAGATTTTTGAGGTAGGTACCTAGGTACCTAACAGATTTTGTGCAGCCATATTTGATTGAATAATAATTTCTTCTAGTGCGGAAGATATTTCATTTATGATTAAATGTAAACATAAAATATTAAAATTTATAAATTATATAGCCACATTTGATTGAACAATAATTTCTTCTGGGGTAGAAGATATTTCATTCATTGAATCATCTACAATGGTATCCATTTCAGGTAACTAAACGACGCAAAACACAAAATATTAATTGTACATAGATCTGGCGCTGGCGTTCTGCTAATAAACTGGTGGTTCAGTGTCTCGTGTTGGATCGCTCCGCTCCGGTCCGCTCCGCTCACTAGAACTTGTACTCGGCGAGCGTGCAGCAACGTAACGTGTCAGATTTAGCGTTAAATAATGAACCGCTACGGCACTTTATTACACTCCTTCTTACTTTATTTCACTCTTCAATATAATCATACATTTTATGAACTAAGAAACGTCTAAAAAAGTGCATTTTATGAATCACTCGTAGATAAAAAATATTTCCCATATGATACCACCTTTTTGGCGGTCACTGTTTATTACAACCATATTCGCAGAAGAAGAACCGCTTTAAAACTGACAAGATTTATCCCTTTACTCCTAGAATTTTGATATTTTGTTTTATGTTAACCTTCTTTTAAAAAAAAAGCATTGAAGGTAAATCAATTTAATATTATATACAGGGTTAGAACTATTTAAAGGGCCACTACAGGGATATCCTAAACCATTGAAGATACGAGGTCGGTTAAATTAGAGAAAAGTTGCGTTATTTTGTGGCCATCTCGAATCCGTCAAAACATGCAAGATATCTGTGACCGTCCCTGAAATATCCTGAAAAAACTTAAAAATCGAGAAATCTTATTTTTGCCATATCTTTCTTACAATTGGAAATTAATAAATAATTTTTCGTAAGCTTATATAAGCCGTTATGAGCTATTCATCTGATGTTTCAAAAATTTTCAAAGCCGACTAGATCCCAGAGTTTTCATAGTCAACTTTCGTTTTTCTTATGGCCGCCATATTATTTTTTTATGTCGTTCGATAAGAAAAAAATAATGAAAACCAAAAATTAATAAACTTCATAAAAAAAATTATAAAATTTGTCTTCTTATTTCAAAGAAAAACAGAAAATTTGAAGAAAAAAAAAGAAAGTTGTTTTCTTTTAGAAAAAAAGAACAAAAACTTTTTTAATTTATTTTTTGAAGTTTATTAGTTTTAGGTTTCCATTATTTTTTTCATACCGAACGAAATAAAAAAACAATATGGCGGCCATAAGAAAAACGAAAGTTGACTATGAAAACTCTGGGATCTAGTTGGCTTTGAAAATTTTTTAAATGTCAGGTAGGTAGCTCTTGCCGACTTATGTAAGCCCACAAAAAATTCTTTATTAATTTCCAATAACAGAAAAGATATGACGAAAATAAGAAATCTCGAATTTTCAGTTTTTTCAGGATATATCAGGAACGGTCACAGATATCTTGCATGTTTTGACGGATTCGAGATAACCACAAAATAGCGCAACTTTTCTCTAATTTAACCGACCTCGTATCTTCAATGGTTTAGGATATCCCTGTAGTGGCCCTTTAAATAGTTCTAACCCTGTATACTCCTATTAGAAAATAGATTTTAAAATCGGTTATTTATTTAAGAAATATCGAGAAAAATGTAGATGACCTCCTGAAATCCATTCATGCAAAGCGCTATAAATCATAACACCTTCGAGTCGATTTAAATTTGGAAAATTAGAAATATTAATGCGAACTTTATAGGAGTAATTTAAAATAGCGCTACTAATTTATTTAGGACACAGATCATTAACATCGCAGCAAATTCAGATAATTTACCTTTATGATTATAAGGTATGATGTGTGCACCACTATAAATAAAATGAAATATTTTTGATTGAAGATTTATTTTGATCACTAACCGCTTACCTACCTATATTTATTACCGAGTGACGCGGAAAATGAGATCAATCTGAAAATAATAACACGACCAAAATTACCGACCAGCTTTCATAAAAGCTCAGCTTTTTTCGGCTGTTTTTCTTGTGTTTAGAAAATAATGAAATAAAATCCTATGACGAGAATTTTTCTAAATTTTATACTTGTCTATTGATTACGTTGGTTCGTGCGAACTCTTATTATATTTAGAACATTTGCTGACAAAGACAAATTACAAAGGCCGAGCGTTTAATGTGCGTGTGTGTAAAATTGTATTTAATTATTATTTTTCAGTGAACAAAAACTGAACGCCGATAAATTTCATGCCAGCTGTGCGAAACCTATTATGTCAGGTAGAAAAATTATAAGCCCACATAACCTGCTGAAACTGGTCAATTTGACATCTCAATCTTTCGAGACACCCGGTCTCAATGAAAGCATTTTTTTGTAATTAAAACGGTTTAAGCTGTAAACGCTGTGCTGCCAAAAATCTGTTTTATGATTTCACTTAGTTGCTTTTAAATGAGGTTTTGTTATTATTTTTATAATTCACATAGAAATGCTTGTGAATACAGGGTGTTCTAAAAAGGTTCTAAATTTATGAGTAATGGTGCAAAACTCGCGAGTCACACTCATGACAGTTGAAACTGGTATGTTAGCTTTACTTTTTTGCCTTTTGGATCTTAACTCAAAAAAACTGTAAACAAATTTTCTACTGGTACTATATGGGAAAGCGTGCAAAATCACTCCTCGGCTTTCGTACCCCCTTTTCCCAATCAATTTTTTTTGTAAGTTTGATGAGCAAATTTTAAAGCTCGATGTATCACCTCGAGACAGTTTTCTCATTTTCGGCTTACCGGGTATTTACAGGTGGTCTCAAAAAATCAACTGTTTGCTCTTGAAGTGCATATTAACTTTATTTCTCGCCAACCAATTTTGGAAGTTTAAGCCTCATATTGAAGCTAAAACTTCAGGTAAAAAAAAGAACGAACGAAAAGCAAAATATTGCATAATAAATTAGTATAATATCAATTTCTTCTGAAAACAGGTTTTGGGAGGTAAATTGAATTTTTGAAAATCAACTTGTCTACGAACAAACCTTCATTTGTGAACAATTTAATATTTTTTTTGCTGACACGAGAACAAACGTTGATAACAACGGCATAATTACATCTGCACGTTTCCAGGTAGAATCAGCACTCTTTCTCACCTCAGAATGGTTCGTACCATTGTTACGAAAATTCTAACAATCACTACTTGACTTACACGAGCTAGCGATTGTTAAAATTTTTGTTTGAAAGAAGGTTTGTTTGGCGACAATCTTGATTTTCATTCAATTTTTCCTCCCAAAACCTGTTTCCAGATTAAAGTTAAATTTTAGGAATTTTTTATGCAATATTTGTTTTTAACGTTTGTCCTGAGTCAATTTTTGTCCCCTGATTGTCTTGCCTGAAGTTCTAGCTTCAATACAAGACTTAAATTTACAAAATCGGTTGGTGACGAAAAAAGTTACGCTTTTCAAGAGCGAACAGTTGATTTTCCGAGATCATCCTGTCAATAAAGATGTTAAATCGAAAATTTGAAAACTGAAAAGACAGCAAGCATCAAAATAATTTTCTCATAAAAACTTTCTTTCAAGAAAAATTTCTTTGGAAAACGGGGGTATACTAAAAGCGAGGAGTGATTTTGCACGCCTTGACATATCACCCTGTAGAAAATTTGTTGACAGTTTTTTTTTCAGTTTAGATGCACTAAGGCAGATAATTAAAGGTTAGGGCTGCTCACGTGGGAAAATAAAATCGAGATCCCTTGGGAATATCAAAAGTTATCCCCGATAAAAAATTAGACAAAATTTTGGGGTGTAGCTCTTTCATTTTGATTTAGGTAGTGCATTTTTGAAATAATATGAATTCCGGCAAAAGTGAAATAAGGCAGAAATTCTTATTAAAAATCATGGTGTAGAGTATTTTTTTTTAAAGGTACCTAATTGGAAAAAGTTGATAGATATTTTGAAGTATACAGGGTGGTCGAATTTATATTAGCAGGACTTCATCAAATGTTTGAAAAAAGAATTTACTATTTCGAATTTTGGCAAAATGGTTGCTTAGAAGAATTGAAAATTTAGCACACACTATGAGGTCTTTCTTGATTTAAGGCTTATGGCCATGAAAAACGATGCACCCATTTTTGAACACACCTTTTACGCCACTATTATAGCTTCATTGATGTAAATACAATAACGATATTCAATAATAAAAAAGAGATATTTGAAGTTTTCCCAGGTATTTTCTTGCATCAAGCATTACCAAAATTGTTGGAAGACCCGGTACTGTACTGTATGAAGGACGATTCATCAAGAAATGTGGCTACATTGACAAAATGTTCAAGCACACTTTTCCGTTGATGACCAAAACCACCTCAACCAAACATTTTTGGTGAACGATGGTTTGGCCATCTCGCTCTCTGGAGTTAGGTTCAGTAGCTTTTTAATTTCGGTGTCTTATGAAGACCCTTTCTTATGAGACATTTGTCAAATCGGAAAAATGGTGGATTTTATTCATTTATTCCAGCGACAGCTACTTATACCATAAATGTCTTTATAATTTATAATTTATAAATGTCTTTGATTTTCCGAATTTCAATTTGTGCATGGTGTCATTTTTGCGAGGGGGTGTTAACTGTTCACTCATGGAAATGATTGTACACTTTGATGGAAAGAACTACGAAAATAATGTGGAAAACAGTGGAAATAAGTGGAAATAGTGGAAATAATGTGGAAATAGTGGAAATAAATTGGGAACAGTGGATACATATAGTGGAAATAACTGGAAAAACCTTGGAATCAAGTGGATATGGTTTGATCCATTACGGGGTATATTTACTGAAGACACACGTTTGAAATCGTGGCGTGTGATTTGACTTTTTTCAATCAATCTTCAGTTAGAGTAAAATCTTAAGAAGATGACTCAGAAAGATCTGTGTAGCCCCCCCCAAATGCGAATTTTAGATTTAGAAAGGTAATGTTAATTTCCCCTCCCCCAATTAAAATTTCATTTTTTCATTGCATTCGTTTGTCCGTTAGTTTAGCTGAATGATTGTCCACAAAAAGTTTATTTTTGTTCAGGCGCCGTTTAAAAAATAAAAACAAAAGTATTTTTCGACAAAATTACCAGCACCCCCAAATTGCAAGAAAAATTTTGAACCACATAGATCGCTTGTCCATTGTTTATCCACGTTTGAAGTCATTAGTTTCATTTGTACACCCACATATTTTTTGTGAAGTCGACACCCCCAAATGCAAGTTTACAATTTTTTTCTGACGCAGTCGTTTTTTAGAAATAATGGTATAAAAAATTGGAAATAAATAAAAAAATCATGGAAAATAATAATGTGGAAGTAGTGGAAATATTTTGGAAATAGTCGAAATAGTAATTTAATATGTGGAAATAATTATTATTGTACCTACTCTTTTTTATCGCGCAAACATCCCCTTACTTCCACCTAATTATTGAAACTGATTTTTTATACTTTTTAACTTTTTTGTTTGTTATAATTTTGATTTGTGAAAGTCAATTACGTGAAAATGCAATTACGAAAATGACACCAGAAATTTAAAACTTTTTCCGATTTTCTCGAAAATGCCTCAACAGACTACAACAGCAGAAACATTTTTTTAAATAAATGATACATTTAACATTTCTCTCTCCAAAAATTCGGTAGGGGAGGCAATATTAAATTGCGGTGGTGAATATCTCGAGAACACGACTTTTTGTGCTTATTATACCCTTGGATCTACTCATGAATACCACCGATTTCCATAGTTACAACAAAATTGACTTAGAATCAATTTCGTTAAGGATTCTGCGATCTACTTTATTGAGTACCAGAGGGGGTGAAAAAGGACCCGAATGCAGGAAAAGTTGTCCCTCTTCGTCTGATTTTTGGTTACTTTAAGCTCACTATTTTCGGGGTGATTGCGATGAAGTAGAAGTATGACTTCAAGAATACGTAAATAATCAAAAAATTGCCAAATGACCGCAGTGGTTTGGTTATATTATATTTCTGGTTCAACTATACCTATGTATATGTAATTTGAAAAAAAAATTGTTGCGAAAAACAAGGGGCATTGTTTGTGATACCACCTTAAAAAACACCATGTATAATTTTTTTTCTATATAATTTTCTGTATTATTTTTATAGTTAGGATTTTTCAAAAACTAAAATTTTAATTAATTTTATGACTTTACTTATTGTCAAATTTTTTTAAATTCGTTTCCATAAAGTTTTTATGTGAAAAGAGGATTAATAACAAAATTTTTGTTAAAAAAATTCAAACAAGTCGCCTATAATCATCCTGTCTTCCTGAACGAGACAACCACAACTCCAAAACGAAAAGAGTCACACACGACAAGGTAGGAAAAAATGTCGATCTCTGTTACAAGTTAGACAATACCCTTGACTGGAACCAATCCAAATCCAAACAATGCACTGCAACAATTCACACACTCACTATGCAATATACCTATCAATAGTTGACCAACGACGTTCTGAAGACCTTTGCAGGAGCCTGATGATCTAAATCTACGACAGCTTTAAACTCTGTCCTGATCCTGTCGCCTGCCGCGGGCTGCAGGACTCTCCCCGCCAGAGAGCCTCTACCTTGCCAATCATACGGGCCACCTTAACCCTGGTGACCCTAACACAATCACCCGGACGATATAGCACTCCACACACGTAGGCATAGATTAAAGTTTTATCTGTTAATAACTCTCCTGTTTGGCTCATTTGCACGCATGGAAATGGAGAAATAGAAAATGGAACTGTGACACCGGAATGATGGATATACCGCAGTTGTTCGACTTTAAAATGTCCCCACATTTTAATATATCTGAATTTTGAAAAATGAATTATTGGAAAGTTGAAAAGTCCTATTTAGATATTGTGTTCAAACTACTCGTCATTTTTTTAAATATGAGGCTAGATATAAAAAAAACACAAATTTATCACTAGAAAGCCAGACTTTCCGTATAAGTAGATATACTGATCCGTCTGCCATCTGCTCTGAAATTAATGCTCTAAAATTTATTTCTTATTTCCTTACGGATATGAATTCAATACGAGGGTGTATTCAATAATAAATCAGTTCCTTTCTTTTTATAATTAACACCCTCAAGAAAACATACCTTAAAGAGTTTTTTTTATTGTCCCTTATTAGGTAGATCAATTTAATGATTAAGAAAATTAAAATGAAGTATTGAGAAAATGAGATTTTTTGATGCCTTTTGAGCTTTCAAGAAATCAGTATCGAATCTATAAAACGCCTAATGGTATTTTTTTAATATTCCGTTGGAGAAGAGAGTTTATGATGTCAAGTTAGTCATAGATAAATTTTGATCATCTCATATACAGACTGTCCGTTTTTCGCGTGCTACTATGGTGATCTCGCTTATCTTAAGAGATACGAAGTTGGTTAAATTAGGGCAAAGTAGCGTATTTTTGCGCTGATTGATAATCTGAAAAGAAATTTGAGCTGTCATTATTAGTTGTCAAAATATTTCAAAAAAACTGAAATTATCAATTTTTGTTTTTATTTTTTTATTCAAAAACCAATCAAGCAAGCCATTTTTAACTGAAACATTGTTAAGACACTTTTCAACAAGCAACCCAAAAATAATTTCACAATAGCTCTAGCACTTGAGATAGAAGAAAATCGTTGGTCAGCTTTTTTTTTCTTATGGGCGCCATATTGGATTTTTCTGTTTTTAGATTACGTTAATTTTTCTCTTTACAACGATGTATCACACATGTTATTTATTTCATTATTGAATGTTTGGCGAAAATAAAATTTCTTATCTTATTGTGTCCAGAGTGCTTTGAAGAAAAGTCAAGGGTCTTTTGTTTTCAACAAAACTTTGACGATTCGATCAGTCGTCTGGTCGACATTGAATTATTAATCGAGGAAAAAGCCCCTTTTTAAATAAAGCAGGATGGGGCGCCGCCTCGTAATGCTGGTAGCAGGCTGAGAGAATTCTTGTCAGAAATGTTTCCCAACCAAGTAATTACAAATAATGGCGTCGAACGCTGGCCAGCACGGTCACCTGACTTGTCCCCATTGGACTATTTTTTGTGGGGGACAATGAAAAATAAGATTTATAAAACATGTGTTGAGAGCTGTAGCGAATCTTAAGAAAAGGGTGCAATTGTGCTTGCAATTAGTTAAGGGGGGATTTTTGAACACATGCTGTGAACACATTACCTGTTGTTAATTTATTCGTCCTTGTTAACCATTAATTAATAATTTTATTTTCAAAGTGTCTTTTTTCTCGATTAATAATTCAATGTGGACGCAGACGACTGGTCGAATCGTCAAAGTTTTGTTGAAAACAAAAGACCCTTGACATTTCTTCAAAGCACTCTGGACACAAGATAAGAAATTTTATTTTCGCCAAACATTCAATAGTGAAAGAACATGTGTGATACATCGTTGTAAAGAGAAAAATTAAAGTAATCTAAAAATGGAAAAATCCAATATGGCGCCCATAAGAAAAAAAAGCTGACCAACGATTTTCTTCTATCTCAAGTGCTAGAGCTATTGTAAAATTATTTTTGGGTTGCTTGTTGAAAAGTGTCTTAACAATGTTTCAGTTAAAAATGGCTTGCTTGATTGGTTTTTGAATAAAAAAATAAAAACAAAAATTGAAAATTTCAGTTTTTTTGAAATATTTTGACAACTAATAATGACAGCTCAAATTTCTTTTCAGATTATCAATCGGCGCAAAAATATGCTACTTTGCCCTAATTTAACCAACTTCGTATCTCTTAAGATAAGCGAGATCCCCATAGTGGCACGCGAAAAACGGACAGTCTGTATAACTCATCAAGAGTTATTATTACTATATTATAATAATTGTGAAATATATAGCTTGAGAAAAATCTAATTAATCTCGGAATGTATGGCTACATTAAAGCACTCTCCAACCAAATCAAGAGAAATTATTAAATAATGCCCGTGAGTTTATTTATAATGCGAATTTATCTCACTCAAAAATGCTGGCCGCTGTTCTAGCTTTGTGTTTTTGATCACAACAGTCGCCTTGACAATAGCTCTACTTCAGCTACCTATTTTATTTCCGTTTTCTAGATTATATTGTGCAGCGTATTATGGCGCACGTGTTTAACCTCAATACCTTTCTATAATGTCAATCAGTCATTTAGATACGCAAAAACTAATTATCGAGGGGGTATTTGGCACGAATATAGTCCTCGTGGTGTCGTCACCTTTAGCTTAAATAGTGGCAGAAGTTGGTTAAGTCGAATAAAATTACCAGGACACTTCAACGATATATGTACTCTTCTCTGTAATTTGTCAATAATTTGTCAGATGAAAAATAGATCATAAATTAGCATAATTTTATATTGGCTTTGGATTGTTATAAATCAAAACATTCAGTCTTGATTTATCATCGTGAACTGTGATATTTTCTGTTTTATTTTCGTTGATTTATTGATAGGCTTTTCTGCTTTTCATGAACAATGTAAAGAGTTTTCAAAATTTCTGACGGTATTGAAATATAATCAATCAAAGAACACTTGATTAAAAATAAGTTTTACCGAGGTGGTTAATATAAACGTTGGTCGGGATCATTTTTTGAAGACACTTATTGGAGCCAGAGGTGGCTTTAGTTCACTAGTGAATTATTTTAACACGATTAATAAACGATTGTGCTTGAACTGAAATTTAATGAATTACACGAGTTATCATATTGCTTTTAAATATAATGCGTGTAAGCATAAAAAATAATAAAACGTTTAACCCACAATCTCAATAAATGATTGTACATAAACTGAAGTTTAAAACGAATATTATATTATGCGAGCTATACGAGATATACTTACGAGTTATTTTTGTATTGATCAAATGATTTACGTGTAAGCATAAAATAAACAATAGAACTTTAACTTCCACATTGTTTTCAAGCCGTTTTTTTTTCAAGTTTTCTAACGAATATTGTTTTATACGAGTTATACGAAATATTGTTACGAGTTGTTTCTATTGATCAAATGATATACCTACTCTCTGTACACTGAGAGTTGTCCGTTGTCATGCCACACTGATTCTGACTAAACAATTTCATTTAATTCGATTTGAATCGTACACTTATTTCTAAGTCGAACCAAATGTGGTATCGCAGTTCGTGTCAGTGGCGTGTGTTGAGGAATAATGAATATCCTACAAATATATTATTTCGACAAGTTATTGACGAAGTAGAGCCTTGCAACTTTTTGATAACAAATATTATATAATGCAACTAAATAAGAATGATAATAATTATTGTTATCATCATGATAGAAATATCATGTCACCTACCTGCTGGTTGCCGTTTAAAAGAAAGAATAACACCTCCGTTTTCTTATTTGCAAGTAAAATATTCCAGCAATTTAACCACAAGACCACGTACTAGGGAGTTCAATCGTTTCCCAGGCAAAGCAAGGAAATAGATTTTTAGGCATTCGAGCAATTATAATAAGTTACTCATAGTTTATCACAGGACACAGGTAATTCTGCTAATTTCGTATTAAAAACGTTTCAAATCACAATACAAACCTTTATTAGTATATTTACCGCTGACACTGACAGTACTGATAGTAGCGACGACAATCTTATCGTAATATCGTATCAATCTAAGCATATTAAGACGCGAGTCGATACTTCCGTCTCACTCTCGCTCATCTTTTTAGAATTGCTGACGATTCAAACGTATTTCTGACAATACGTCCCATTTTAACTCGATTGACTATGCAATGCAATAGAAGGAGTAAGAAACATAACGAGATGATGTATCCTTAGTTATCACAACAGACAACTCTCAGTGTACAGACTTTACATGTGTAAGCATAATACGAACAATAGAACTTTTAATTTCCACATTGTTTTCAAGTCGTTTTTTTGAAGTTTGTTAACGAATATTATATTATACGAGTTATACGAGATATACTTACGAGTTGTTTATATTAATCAAATGATATACGTGTAACTATTATAATACGAATAATAAAACTTTTAACTTCCACATTCTTTTCAAGCATTTTATATATATACAGTGCTTCCCAAAAGTAACGGATAAATTCGATAAAACGGAGAGGGCTGTTTTTTTGAAAAAATAAAAAAACAGGTCGATTTTGTTTTTGAGTTGTTCAACTTTTGACATAATATTTGGGTATACAGGGTGATGCACGAAAAAGTGGTGACGTCATCGGCATTTTTTTAAATGGCAACCCTTATTTTTTATTCCATTTTTTGATACTTAATTTAATTGCCAGTATGGTAATGTAATCAATTTGTAACCTTAAATAAGGAAATTTCTGAGAAACAGCTTGTGAGTCGAAATTGTGCACTTTTTACTGATGTGAAAATCGGAACATTAACGATAAAAATAAAAAAATATCAAATAAAAATTACTGTTTCCATGGTAATTTTATAAGATCTGTCTATTAAATTAAGTCTATCAAATTGAATCTGTTAAATTAAATTAAATTAAATCTATTAAATCTGTCGAAATTAAGTTATTTTCTCCGAAATTTCCTTTATAAACGTTACAAAATGATTACATTACCGTATTGGCAATTGGATGAAGTATCAAAAAATTTAATAAAAAATAAGAGTTGCCATTTAAAAAAATGCCGATGACGTCACCACTTTTTCGTGCATCACCCTGTATACCCAAATATTATGTCAAAAGTTGAACAACTCAAAAACAAAATCGACCTGTTTTTTTATTTTTTCAAAAAAACAGCCCTCTCCGTTTTATCGAATTTATCCGTTACTTTTGGGAAGCACTGTATATATAATAATGTTTATTTTTGAAGAATATTACATTCTTTATAACTATAATACTATAATATAATACTTAATTAAAAAAAATTTTTCTATCATCGGTTGAATAATATACATAATATATCAATATTAAATGACAAAGAAATGAATTATTTTAATACCATCAATTTATTATACTTAAAATGAAAATTAATAACGAATATTACATTATACGAGTCATATACGAGATGTACGAGTTGTTCATATTAATTAAATAATATACGCGTATATACAGGATGATCCCGAAATGGCGGACATGGTACACAGGGTGTTGTAGAGGATGTTCAGAAAGACTGTAAATTTAAAACAAAAATGGTTTCCTCGGCTTCATTACCGAGATATAGGGTGTCCTTTTTCGAAAATTTCAATCAAAATGGCAGTCGACTTACACTGGCAAAGCACATGATTTGACAAAACTATTACGATAGTGTTTGCTTTTTATTTTTTTTATTATCGGGAACGGAATTACAGGCATTCAAAGTTTACCTATTCCCTGAGTTCAAAACAATTTTTCAATGTGGCATCGTTGTTCAAATTCGAGCTCAACAATGCAACTAAAATAAATTTTGAATAATATCATCGAATATGTATCCGCGCAACGATTATTATGTCTTTAACTTTTTTGGATTTGCCATTTCATATGTTTCCATGGTAACATCTATCTGGGCATTATTGTAGACCTAGACATTATTTTTCTGCCTAAAGAAGGGTAGTGCAGTGTTGTGACATTTTTGTCCACAAAAGTGGTCATATCTTCTTAAGGGGGCCATACTGGAGAAAAAAGTATAAGTGAACTTAGAATCTTTAATCCACAAGGGATGGTGGCCATAAGAAAAACGAAAGTTGACTATGAAAATCCTGGGATCTAGTCGGCTTTGAAATTTTTTTAAATGTCAGATGGGTAGCTCTTGACGACTTATGTAAGCCCACAAAAAATTATTCATTAATCTCCAATAATAAAAAAGATAATGGAAAAAATAAGAAATCTCGATTTTTCAGGAACGGTCACAGATATGTTGTATGTCTCGACGGAATCGAGATGGCCACAAAATTGCGCTCCTTTGAACTTGTTTAACCGACCCTGTATCCGTTAGCGTTAGGAGATAGCAATATAGAGAAGGATAGATATGGTGCACCCTTATACGAGTTAATTATATTGCTTACGAAAATATGCGCACTACCATACCAAATTTTTGTAATAAGTTTTTTTTTAGTCAAAACAACAAAAAATCGTAGCTGAAAGTGCATTTCTCATATTCGTATTAGTAGTAAATAAAAATCTTCTGAATTTAACCTTTTATGTAGTTGAATTGACAAAATTATGTGGGGAATTATTATATGCTACTATCATTTTTCCAAATATACAACTCGAAATTGTATAATCTATGACTATATGGTCGTAGAAATGACATCCAATAAGCAGTCGTTTTACTTCAACATTTTTTTCATTTTATAGATGAACGAAGATTGTTCATGGAGCATAAATTTGAACGGATGGGATTATTAATGAATTAATCGACGGGAAGAAAATAACAATGGAAGATGGTTGACCTACCTTTTTAACGACGTTAGGTGATGAGTCTAAATACCATAACCAGTTGATTGATTAAATTCAATAATAATCTTGTTGTTCGATGTGGTAGACAGCTTCGCACGGGCCCGGCATGTATTTTCCTGCTTCTGAAGGGGCGAAGACAGGACACGACGAACAGTGAAGAAGTTCACAATACGAATCTATTTTCACTCCGACCACGGTGACGATTCGTTATCTACTTGCTGCCGCACGGTCTCGCGACGCGACGGCGACACCTGTGCCCTTGCGCATAGACGTTATAGGTCGAACCAAGGGACGTGGTAAAAAGGAAGGCGGCAAGGATTTTAAAAAATGAACATGAAACATACCGCCCACCAAAATTACTATAAAATAAAGTAATTTTCTGATGAGAAGAGAAGAGAAAAAAAAAAAAAAAAAAGAAACGAATGAAGTTAGAATTCTAACTATTTACATGTGTTGTGTCTTGCTTATTGTGACGGTAAAGGACACAACTTAACGAGGGGTCTCTTAAGGAGCCCGGTTTTCGTTTGAAGTGTAGCGACTCGAGCAATTTTGTCTGACCCAAAATGAAGGTGAACAATTCTGCCAAGCCTCCACTGAAGGGGAGGGGCAAGTTCATCCTTGATCAGTACCAATGTCCCGACATCTGCAACATCAAATGTCTTGGTCTTACTCCATTTACCACGTTGATAGAACGTATGAAGATATTCGTTCTTCCACCGTTTCCAAAAATCATAGTGCAAACGTTGCACTAATTGCCAACGAGACAGACGAGAAAGTTTCAAATGGGATAGATCTGGATCAGGTGGTGCTGTTAGGGTTTCAAGAGTAAGAAAATGACCGGGTGTGAGAACGGTTAGGTCATTAGGATCAGCGCTGACACCACACAACGGACGCGAATTCAACACCGCTTCGACTTGAACAAGAAGAGTGTTGAGTTCCTCATATGTTAAGATTTGTTGACCAATGACCCTGGCCAGATGAGTTTTCACGGACTTAATTCCACTTTCGAATAACCCTCCGAAGTGAGGCGAGGAAGGCGGGTTAAAGCGCCATTCGATGGACTCTGCTTCCACAGCGGATTTCATGTATTCGACGAGCAAACGATGGGCACCGACAAAGTTCGTGCCACAGTCACTGAAAAGAAACGAGCAACGTCCTCGTCTAGCGATAAATCGACGAAGGGCAGCGAGGAACGTTTCGCTTGATAAGTCTGAAGCGACTTCGACGTGAATGGCCCTTGTTGCAGCGCAAACAAACAAGCACAAATAAGCCTTTTGGGTACGAGCGCCTCGATGACGTGACATCAAAATGGGAAAAGGACCTCCGTAATCCACACCTACACAACTAAAAGCTTTAACCTGACTTACACGAAACGAGGGCAAATTGCCCATGGGGGGTGTAAGAGAACGTGGATGAACCCGAAAGCAACGGTTGCACGTTTTCAAATAATGACGGATTGTTTGACGAAAGGCGAGAATCCAAAAATTCTGTTGTATCAGATACATAGTTGTTTGAATCCCTGGATGCAGATGACGATTGTGAACTTGCAAAATTATTAGTTCAGTCAAACGATGACGACTTGGAAGCAAAGCAGGGTGTTTGGTACCAAATGGCAATGACGAATTTGCCAGACGACCACCGACGCGAAGAATACCCGCATTATCTATAAAGGGAGACAATTTTTGCAGATATTTACTACAAGGCTGTCCACTTTGCAGTTTGGCAAGTTCTGGCTGAAAGATAGCTGCCTGAACCGCCTTGACGATTAACAACAAAGACTGATGTAATTTTGCATCTGTCAACGGACCAACAATTTTGGGCTTATGACGAGCGTTGTGAAGAAAACGCAGGCAGTAAGCCACAATGCCCTGTATTTTGCGTAGAGAGGAAAATCGAGTTAGCAAAATCTCAATATCTGACGTGACGACATGAGAGTGTAACACGACAACCCTAGCTTCTTCATTTATATCCACACCAGTGGACGACGATGAATTTAAAGGCCAATTTTCCGGAGATTCCGTAAGCCAATGCGGCCCCGCCCACCATAGAGAACTTATTAAAAGTTCGCGGGGAAAAAGACCACGTGATGCTGGATCAGCTGGATTTTCAGCCGACCGAACATGATGCCAACGATCGGGAGGAACTCTTTCTTGAACATATGTGACTCGATTAGCCACAAACGTTTTCCACTTATGTGGAGACGAACGGATCCATGAAAGAGTGACTGTCGAATCACTCCATGCAAATATTTGCTCGATGACGACGCTTTCAGAACAATTCTGAATGATATGAGCAATTAATTTGGCTAGCAAAACCGCTGCGCATAGTTCAAGGCGCGGAATAGAGATTCGCTTCAACGGGGCGACCTTGGACTTGGCCATGACAAAAGACACATGAACCATCCCTTCTGGATCAACACACCGAAAATAAACAACAGCTGCCATGCCAGACTCAGACGCGTCACAAAATCCGTGAAGCTGGCATGTCGATGAAACAAGCTTCAAACGGCGAGGAATGCTCAGTTCAGATATGACAGGAAGTGACGATTTGTAATGCTTCCATTGTTCGCAGACGTCAGACGGGGGTTCAGAATCCCAGTCTAATCCAAAAGACCACAAGTGCTGAATGAGACGTTTCGCAAAAAAAGTGATAGGACACAAGAATCCCAAAGGATCATATATGCGAGCAATTTCAGATAAAATAGATCGCTTTGTACATGGTGACTCAATCTGCTTAACGCTGAATGAGAAAGAATCACTAGACGATTGCCACAGCAAGCCAAGAATCTTAAGCATTGTGTCAGAATCAGAATCAAACGACGATGCATGAATTTGACAATGCTCAGCAGGTAGTCCAAGTAAAAGGTCAGGATGATTCGAAGCCCATTTTCGAAGTTCGAACTGACCCCCTTTCAATAAACCAATGAGTTGCCTCTTCAACTCTGAGGCAGTCTGAAGATCGTCTGCCCCGGTTGCAAAGTCATCAACGTACAATGCATTACGAATCGCATGCGCGGCAAGTGGGAAATCTTGTTCGCCCTCTTGCGCTAGTTGCAAAAGACAACGAATAGCGAGAAAAGGAGAGCTGGACACTCCATAAGTGACAGTGTTCAAACGATATGTGTCAATAGGGTCTTCGGGCGACGAACGCCACCGAATTAATTGAAACGATTGATGGGCTTCTGTCACCAAAATTTGACGGTACATCTGTCGTATATCACAAGTGAACACATATTCATGAAGACGAAAACGAAGTAAAATGACAGAAATGTCATTTTGAAGTTTAGGCCCGACAAACAATGCATCGTTAAGTGAAACATTATTTGACGCTTTAGCCGACGCATCAAACACCACTCGAATCTTTGAAGAGATTCCCTCACCCTTGAAGACGCAGTGATGGGGAATGTAATAGCAATTCGAATCTGACGGGGTTGACGTTAAAAGAGACATGTGCCCAGATGCGATGTATTCCGACAGAAATTCATTATATTTGTCACGAAGCGCCGAATCCTTGGATAAGCGACGTTCAAGAGTACGGAGACGATTGTCCGCGATTTTCTCAGAATCAAGGAATGAAGGCAACGAATTTGGTTCCTTGAATGGCAAGGATACACAAAACCGACCTGATTGGTTACGATAATGATCATTAACAAAAGACGATTCACAACTCTGATCCTCTGGAGATTTGCTAACGACGTTGGGAACTTCTTCAACGTTCCAAAAGGCCTTTAAGGTATCATCAAGCGAAGGATTTGTCATGACGAAGAAGGACCTCGTTGGAGATGGACTGGTACAAGAAATATTTCCAAATAATGCCCAGCCAAAGATAGTATTCATGGCTGCTGGATGATCAGTATCACCAGCGATAAAACCACCACGAACAATATGAGCAAATATATCAGCTCCCAAAAGCATGTCCACCGACGATGGGACATTCCAATGAGGATCAGCTAACGGTAAATTTTCAAACGACCTTGTGTGTGGTAGAGGCACGGCCGGAAGATTAGAACAAATCGTTGGAAGCACAATTGCAGAAACCTTACAAACCTGCTCTGGCGAACCGATCGGACGAATTTGACAGTTAGTACGCCCGTGAGAGGAAGTAATGGCTGTTTGACCTAAACCAGCAAGAGGTATCGATGAGCGATCGATAGCCAAACCAAGGTGTTTGCGACATCGTGCGGTTATAAAAGTAGACTGGCTACCGGAATCACAAAGGGCTCTAACCTGCTTGTAATTACCAAAACGATCTTGAATCTCCAATGCTACCGTGGACAACAAAACCAAAGTCGTATCGGATGAAGATGTCAAATTTACTGTGGACGATAATGTGACTGGTGAATCTGATAAAACACCATTAGGCAACGTATTAGATGTTGCGCTTGACGACGGATTATCCTTGCTACCGGCAAAGTGAAGTAATGAATGATGTGGTTGTGAACAATGTTGACACCTAGACGAAGACGTACATGATTTCATCGTATGTGACGGTTTCAAACAATTGTTGCAATGTTTTGCAGCCTTGATCAACAAATGACGATTGTATGGCGAAAGGTCTAAAAATGAAGGGCAATTCACAATTTGATGTGATGCACCCTTGCAATGGAAGCAGTTAGATCTCACTGAAGATGCATTTGACGCTGATGCATCCGCAGAAGAAGCCAATAACGCCTGAGATCTATGACGATAAGACGAAGATGCGTTTCTAGACCCATTAGTAACTGGCTTACGTTCAACAGTACCCAATTTTGGCGTGGAACTAGGCTGATTAGTAAATGAACTAGCTTCTAAAGCGCGGCATTGATCGTTAACAAACTGTTTCAAATCGTCGAAGGTAGGAAATTCAGTCTGAGCAAATGCCATTTCAAATCGTTTGCGTGTCCCACTATCCAACTTCTGAACAAACACATTGAAGACTGTGAAGTCCCATAAATCTAAATTAGGGATTCTTTCTAATGCTGTGATGTTTTCAACAAACGTGTTCAATAAAGTCCGAAGAGCATGACTAGACTCTGATGAGACCTTCGAAGCCTCAAAGACCGATCTCCAATATAAGGTGGCCAGAACCCTGTCATTTTGATAACGATCCACCAAGGACTGGTAAGCGATGACATAATTGTCAGACGTAAGAGGTAGATGTTTAACCAAAGCCAACGGCTCTTTTGAGAGAGTCGAAATTAAATACTGAAATTTTTCAATATTCGATAATGAACTATTCTCATGTATCAACGCACAAAATAAATTGTAATAAGATGACCAAGATTCCAACGATCCGTCATAAATGGGTAGACTAATACGAGGAAGTTTGACATTCAATGACCTATTCAAAGCGTCGGAAGAACCTGCCTGAGACTCCGGAAGAGATCGAGTTGGAGTCAATGATTCTGACGAATTAGCTTTGATAATGGGCGAAGGTTTCGACGATAATTCTGTGCCAAACCGTGAATGAGCAATCCTGATCTTCCTGAACAACGCATCAATCTCGACAATTTGCCCGCAAACGGTTTCAAAATTCTCGCATGAATCATCATATAAAGTTCCCTTAACGACTAACTGAAACTCGTGGTATAATGATGAAGCTTCATCAAATGACTGGCTCAATTCAGAACAAACATCTCTGTCATCCTTAGCTTTATCAGCCAAGACTGCCAAAGGAGCTAACCTTCCAATAGTAATTTTAGCCAAAATGATGGCTTTTTCCATAGTATAATTACTATCTGTCATGGCGTAACAATTAATCTACCAATTAAATAATAAAGGCCTTAATTAGTCAATGTAGTAACGAGATACAAAAAACAATAATTCAAAAACAAAGGCAATCGGTAATAATAATAATTATTTACTGACGGGCGCAAATAAAATCATTAAAAAACCACCGAGACAACAAAGTACATAAAAGTACCTACCTATGTTCTGACCAATCTATTATGAATAAATTTCGATGAGAAGGAATAAATTCGTTACGTAAAAATTCACCCAACCGAGTGAATAAATATTTCTTCTTGAAAGTCAACTAACAAGAAAGAAAATGTTGACGAACAAAAGGTGATGCTCGCGAGGATAATAATTTCAGCGAGAAATTGCTTGAAACCAGACGAGACCACCGTGCTAGGGCGAACTCGAGCTCGAGCTACACCACCACTATCACCACTACGGCAAATACAAAACACTACTGCGTGCGTAAATAAAGGTACCTACGAAAACGAAAACAGAAGCGCAATGCTGCAGATGTCGAGAAATTGTTTTTCCAAAAACTTTCCCTAATTGTTTCTGAAATCAATAGGTATGATTTCAAATGCGATCTTAAAATAAATTACCCATGCAAATCACAAGACAAAACACAGATAATTTCTTTTTTTTTTTGACGGTATTAATTTACAAATAATGAGCTGTATGTTAATAGAGCTTTTCAAATGGGGCTAGAAGGACCATAAAATGAACGAAGATTGTTCATGGAGCATAAATTTGAACGGATGGGATTATTAATGAATTAATCGACGGGAAGAAAATAACAATGGAAGATGGTTGACCTACCTTTTTAACGACGTTAGGTGATGAGTCTAAATACCATAACCAGTTGATTGATTAAATTCAATAATAATCTTGTTGTTCGATGTGGTAGACAGCTTCGCACGGGCCCGGCATGTATTTTCCTGCTTCTGAAGGGGCGAAGACAGGACACGACGAACAGTGAAGAAGTTCACAATACGAATCTATTTTCACTCCGACCACGGTGACGATTCGTTATCTACTTGCTGCCGCACGGTCTCGCGACGCGACGGCGACACCTGTGCCCTTGCGCATAGACGTTATAGGTCGAACCAAGGGACGTGGTAAAAAGGAAGGCGGCAAGGATTTTAAAAAATGAACATGAAACAATAGATGTTTTTTAATGCATTTGTCTCTACTGAAATTGTTCAATTAACATTGCTTAAAAGGTAAAATGGCGCTGACGATACGCTATGTTTAAATCACATATTGCGTATATAAATAAATTTAGTGCCCATTTATCACTAAAAAATTGCATCTTAATAAACCTTCGGTATGACTCGGTCTTCTCGACGAGAAAGTTCAGTAATAACCTATTACATGTCTGCGCAAGGGTCCAATCGTTATAGTCCTCTATACAGCACCGTCATCTAGGTATACAGCTTTTGTTTTATCTTTGTACATTTTGTGGTATGGAGTGGTTACATATTGTTAATATTATTACAGGTAAGGTGTTACTCATAATTCATTTGCTAAATTGTGATTAGCTCCTTATTTTTATTTTTTAATAAATCTATAATAGCTACTATATTTCAGTGTATTTTCAGCTCCAGTTTCATGTGAAATTCGTAAGTTGATTTGAAGATATCACAAACACGAATAATGGTACTTTTTCTTCGAAAACATATACTTACAACTTACAGTCCTACATTTCAAATAAGTATTAGGTACTTATAGGTATACAGGTGTCCTGTAAAATGTGGGAAATCTCTCGGAATCCGATAGAACTTAAAAAAAAAATATATGACAAGTTCCCATAATTTTTTTTTCCTAGCGGCCCTCGCTACGGAGATACATGCCCGTATTCACAAACGATAATTTCCTAAATAATTACGTAATCAATTATCCCCATCTCATTCAATTGCAAAAAAACTGCATATCTCCATCTCACTCATGTAATTAATTACGTAATTATTTAGGAAATTATCGTTTGTGAATACGGGAAACAGCCTCCTAAAGGACGCCACTGGAAATCAATTTTTCTTGAATAACTTTGAAAACTACTTGATTAATGAAAACTTAAAATTTAAACAGTAGTAATGACCTCTTAAAATACTGCCCCTAAAACATAAATTAGGTTATTACTGTCTTTATACTCATTAAGACCTACCTACCTACGGTTTGTTATAAATTAGCTTGTTTAGTTTACCAGGAGCGGACTAGGTTGTAAATTTTAATGCTTACATTTTTAACACCCTGCATGATAAGGAGAAAAAAAACAAATTTGGATACCTTGAACATTAAGCTACAGAAAAAGGTACTCTTGTTGCTTGTCGATAAAATGAACCGTTTTCGAGAAAAAATAATAAAAGCATTAATGTTTCATTTCTATTACATGTACTTACTAGATTTACGATTGTTGAACTCACCTATGAAATTTTTTATTGATTATGAAATAAAACATTAATTCTTTTATTATTTTTTTTTCTCGAAAACGGTTCGTTTTATCGACAAGGAACAAGAGTGCCTTTTCTGTAGCTCAGTGTTCAAGGTATCCAAATTGGTTTTTTTTTAACTCCTTATGCTTTTTTTTTGTAACTCCTTACAGGGTGTAAAAATGTAAGCATTAAAATGTACAACCTAGTCCACCCCTGGTAAACTGAACAAGATAATTTATGTTTTAAGGGCAGTATTTTAAGAGGTCTTTACTTCTGTTTAATATATCAAAGTTTCATTAAATTTAATCAAGTAGTTTAAAAGTTATTCAAGAAAAATTGATTTCCAGTGGCTACCTTTAGGAGGCCGTATCTCCGTAGGGGGGGCCGCTAGGAAAAAAAATTATGAGAACTTGTCATCTTTTTTTAAGTTCTATCTGACTCCGAGAGATTTCCCACATTTTCCCGGACACCCTGTATAGGAATATGACTTTTCATAGAGTTTATTTATTTAGTATTTTTTTTCATTTACAGCTTTTCTACATGACTTCGAGGACATAGATGATTCCAGTATAATGAATATGCAGAGTTGTTTGTGAGTTATAACATAATATGAATAATTTTCCTGATTTTGATTGGTATTATTTAGGTTTATTTATAATTTTTGACATGTTATTCTATTTATTTTAATAGTATGTATACAATAATATATAGGTATATTTTTTACTAAAGAAATAGCTATTTAGTATTATTTAGATTATTTCTAAGCCACCTTCTATAGTTTATAGTGTTTATCTTAGACTATATTAATAAATATGGACCAAGACATAAACACTGAAAAAGTGTTCCGACATCCCTCTCTCTCCAAACAAGACTGTTCAAAACAATGAATGCCAGATCAATAATGAAACTGGCACTTACAATGAAAAAGCGCAACCTCTCCAGTGTTATTGGTGGACAATAAACATCGATGGATCCCTTATACCCGTTTTACTTTGCTACATCTGGCAACATGAATGTTTACATCCTGTCAGACCGTTTGTTTACATAAAACCATAATAAGAGTTCGTGTTTTTCAAACAGTTGTAAGTTCCTTGTTATTTATATTTTCAGCTCTCGCTTTCACTCGTTTTAAGCTTTAATAATTAATTTTTGAATTAAGTTAAAAAAAAGTGGCGAAAACGTGTTCTGTTTTTGAGAAAACTTCGAAAGAAGGTAAGTCTATCAGTTTCCTACGTAAGCAACGCAAAGCGGTCAATCAAAACAAAGCATACATGGTCATGGGCGTAGCGTAGTGTATGTGTTTTATCTTTTAATTTGTGAAAACAATTATTGTTTGACAGTTTTTTTTTCATTTTCGAAAGCATACTGAATACCTACTGAATACTTTGAAAAATGCAACTTGGAAAAATTATTCCATTTAATAAATAAAAAATACTGACTTTTTGAAAGTATATTACCTATTATTATTGTCAACCTCTAATTTAAGATAATCAGAATATGGAGAGGGGGAATAATATTCAAACAATATCATCAAAGAATATGAAATAGAAGACTTTGACCCGGTTGCACGAACGTTAAAAAAATTTCAGAAATACTAATTTTAAGTTGCAAATTTTTAAAATGTGGTGAACTTTTTCCATGATCTTTCATTTTTTATCGGCAATTAATTCTTCTAAAATTGAGACGAATTCACTCCCAGCAATATCAGAACAAAACTTTAGTAATACAGGGCATTTTAAAATTAGTGATTAGGTATCTGACATATTTTCAATTAGGTTCGTTTAATTTATTTTTAGAATAAAATCAACTAAATATGTAAGAAATTGAAAAAATATTTTTGGTACCTACTGATGTACCTATATTGCTTTCCGACTTTCCTATCGATTTTTTATTTGCTAAATTGTTATTACCTTTTTGTACTGTAACGACGCTTACCTGGGTCTGTGCAGATTGTGTCAAATATCCCTGTGGTTTCCCTGATTTCTGTGCAGGCCTCATAGTCCGGAACGATGGAGAAATTTTGTATGGGAGGAGATACGATACCAATGAGACAAAATAGTTTTACTTAGCCCTTCTTTATTTTAATATTTACATTGTCTAGCAAGGTGTTGGCCATATTATCAGTTTTGTACAATTTATGCCAAGTTGATATTTCTTACAATGCGTCTTAATGCTAGGAAATTCAAAAGAAAAGGAGCCTTCACCTTGTAGAATCATTTCTGGGCTTAATTATATTTACATGTCATTGTAACTAGAGAATTCGTTCATATACGAATCTTTCTTTTGAGTTGGTCTATTCCCTGTCAATACCTGTGATACCTAGAGAACTCATTTAGCTTTGGTTTTATAAATCGTGAATTATTTGTGTTTATTTTACTGATTGGGTCATCCATTTAGGGTGAGATGATTTACTTTCTCAAGTTATTTTAGTCATTTGTCTGAAATACATGCATGGCTACTTACGGTATGCCTTGTAGACGGATTGAATCGTCTAAAATCTTTAACATGAAAGCCAGATTGTTTGATTTTTCAACAGAATCTGTTTATTATGCCGAGTTCGGCTGAGAAGTGCCATTGTCTGTGCACTAGAATTCTTTAGTGATTGAATTAGACGGAACTCAGTTTGAGTTCGATGTTGTTTAATGAGTGTTTAATGTTTAATGAATATTTAATGTGGATAAAATTGATTAGACTGAAACTTTTATTATTCGCCCTTTTTATTGCGTGTATAAATAATATTGGGAACGATCACTTGAGTGGTTATAATTTCATTTGACTGAATCATTTGGCTAGCTCTGGTTCGTTTGGCGTATATTTGAATTGTTAAGACTAAATATTTTATTGTTGAATAGTATTTCTTTGATTAGACTGAATTATTAATTTAGACAGAGTTATGGTTTTTATAAGGTTGTCAGTTTTGACTTTGATTATTTATGAGAGGTTGTCAGGTTACCATTGTTTCAAGATTATACTAATTTTCCTGTCAACCGTGATATGTTAGATCTTATATGGACTTTTCATGTCCTTAACAATGAGTTCTCGCGGTACCTTAGGCTTTACTTATTGATATAAATTATCGGACTATTCTAGATGGTTCGATTTCTCCATTGATGCTGATGGGGTTCTCGTGGTGTTAGGTTCTCAACCATTACTTTCCTGGTTTTCTAGAGAAATAAGAAATCAGACAGTACCCAAATCGTAACATGAAAGTGTTTGCTAATCTACACAAAAAAACTTTGTCGACGCTATGTAAAATCTTTACCTCAAAGACTTAAGAAAATTACAGTAGGTATTCTTTTCTGTTTGCTTAAAAGTTTCATAAAAGTTTCGTTCTTGTTACACACATTCTGAAGTAGATAAGCTTGCCTAGCGCATGGATAATAATATGTCGGTGAACATATGTTTATGGCTACATATAAACTACTGATTGTTACGGATTTTATATACTCTAAAGCGCATTTCTTAATAAATGGCTCTCTGATTAATTTAGTATTTAGTCATATTCATTTTCATAATTTTAGGATAATCTCACTTGTTTTTAGTTGGCTTCATTAATTTGTTTAATTTGATTGTTTATAGATTGCAAGATCTTCTGACGTAATAAGTGTTGCCAGTTTGGGCAAACTAAATTAATGTTTTATTAAATTATATATTATAGAATTGTTTGTCAATTTTGACTTAGCTTTATTTGCTCATAAGATGTTGCCAGTTTCGGCTAGTGTTGGCTTGTTTGACTTTTGTCACTTTTGGACTTGTTTCGTTTTTGTTTAGGCCATTTTTGGTTTGTGTCACCTTTGGACATGTTTAATTATTGTTTATAATATGTTGCCATTTTTGGCTTGTGTCACCTTTGGACAAGTTTTATTATTATTTATAATATGTTGCCATATTAGGCTTGTGTCACCTTTGGACAAGTTTTATAATTATTTATAATATGTTGCCATTTTAGGCTTGTGTCACCTTTGGACAAGTTTTATTATTATTTATAATGTGTTGCCATTTTAGGCTTGTGTCACCTTTGGACAAGTTTTATTATTATTTATAATGTGTTGCCATTTTAGGCTTGTGTCACCTTTGGACAAGTTTAATTATTGTTTATAATATGTTGCCATTTTTGGCTTGTGTCACCTTTGGACAAGTTTTATTATTATTTATAATATGTTGCCATATTAGGCTTGTGTCACCTTTGGACAAGTTTTATATTTGTTTCTAATGTGTTGCCATATTAGGCTTGTGTCACCTTTGGACAAGTTTAATTATTGTTTGTGGTTTTGATTCTTTTGACTCGTTAAATTTGGCAACGCCGAGTTTTCCCTTCTCTCCTTTAATATTAATGGGTTACTGTTTTATTTACCAAGAGTTTTAGATACGCACGCCGGCGTGATTCGACCAATGTTAGACCAATATTCGACCAATTCACAACCAATTCGACCAACACCTCGCTCGTCAGCGGCATCGCTTTGCGGCATCGCTCGTCAGCGGAATTTTATTTATTACTGCTTGTTTTTTTTTATAGTTGCCTTTTGTTTATTACTATTTAGTCACTCCCCCTGGAGGCGCAGTGACGTAGATCTTCGCTCGCCGGCGGTATATTATTTATTTGTTTGCTTTTTTTTTTTGATATGGGCCAATTTGGGCCAGGTTATTTTATAAATATTTTGTTTTTGTATTTACTTCTTGTGACAAACACGTACAACTAAATTATGTTGGAGCTTGATGACGACTTAATCTAGGGAAACACTAGGGTTTCGGTTACTCGGAAGAAAGACTCGGTTTCCCCACGCTGGGTGGCTATAGAATCAACACCAACGGGAAGCCGAGAGCACGCTATGAAGGTTCTACGCTCTCCATAGCAGGTTCCTTTCTTACTAGAAGATTTCATGATTCTGAACTGATTGATTTTAAGACGTTATCTCTCTGAGACCTGCCAACTCCACGGCGCACACCCGTTCTTCAGCATGTTTGCTTCCGGAGACAGCCACCCCAATTCAACGCTTCGAGAGTCGTAGAACTAGTCTCAGCGGAACGGGGCTACCCAAAATAGAGTGTCTATAGCAAACTACTTCAGTTCAGCCCTACAATCCAAAACAAACTCTGTTTTAAGAACAGGGCCCCGGAAATTGCCAGTTAAAAGAGTGACATGGTCTTTTATGGAAATACTTTTCCTACATTTTCTGAGAGCAGTTTAAAGAAGAAAGTAAATTATTTGAAGTAGTAAGTCAGGCGTGACTCACATCCTATTGTTGAAATAACAGTTCAGAATATTTTGGAAGCATTAGAAGTTCAAAGAAGCTTTTTGTTTCATCGCAATTCTTTTGAGCTTTTAGAAGTGTATTTTGACAGTTTCTATTGATGAAGTTTTGTTTCCTTGTCAAAAGAAGAATAATTTGTAGCTCTTGGCTAGGAATCATAATAGAAGTTGTTTGATGCTGATTAAAGCTCAAAGTGAGTCTAAACAATTAGACATGAGTAATGATGTCATTGTGCCTTGAGGCGAAATGTGTCTAAGGTTACGCTACAGGTTGGTAGCTATACATGATAAATATTTTCAACGGAATTGTATGTCGTAATCGAGATTATCGATCTTCTTATTTTCTTCGAAGTCTATGATTAAACATATTCAGCTGGTAAAAAAAAAACATTATGTCAAATTGTCGTTTCGATGGTTTGTTTTTCTTATTTCAGGAAAAGAGACCTTTCACCGTATCACTGTGTACCCTGCATCATGCTTATTGCATTTGCGGCAAACTATTCTAGTCAATCAGAGGCTCATTGGTTTCAAACTTCCCTAAGTGCGAGTGTCGAGTTACTCCTACCTTCGGAATAACAAACGACAAAGATAACCCATTAATATCCTTATCAACATTTCGAGAACGTATAGTTTCATATATGGACAGGTGTTTTACATTCATTGCCCCACTCTCACACTCTTAACTACATCTACCTATCTACGTTTATTTCCATTCGCTGGCTTTATACACACGCTCTTCACAAATGGTTTTGCGAAAAGCCCCTGGCGGCATATATAAAGACACATACGTTCATTGGAGTATTGTCTTAAGTACTGATTAATATTTTGGTTTAAATTAAGTCAAACTCCTTGTCGCGGTTTTTTTTATGAGAGAAACACCACAAATTTAACTTTTATCTTGGGAAAACTAGGTCGTTATAATTTTCTTTATACTTTGTCAAGAATAATTGAGTTGATTTTTTATGAATCGTATTTACGTTATTCATGTCATAGCCATTTGAGAGCTACATAGACTACAGGCCCCACCCTGTACCTATGTGCTTTCTAGTTTCAATAAAGAACGTTGAATTTTCCTTAATTTTCACCACTTAGGTATGCTGTCATTTAACTCAAATTAATTTTTGTCCACTTGGACTAACTTTAATAGTTTTATTCATAGAGCATAATTAGCCGTATTTGGTGTCAAATAAATCATAATTATCATGGAACCTTGTTTGGTTACTATTATGTTATTCCTTGAATTAACCACTTTTGGGTTTATTAAATTATTTTGCTTGATAGTAAATTTTTAATGGTTAAATGTCATGTCGACCAATTTTAAATAGACACTTTCTTCGTAATTTCCTTATTGTTTGACAATCAAAAAAAAAATATCACTGTGGGTTTGTTTCATATAAACTTAAATTTATTTCAGACTCCATATAAAAAGGTTATTAAATCTTCCCTTCAGTTGTTGTCATTTTACTGCTTTATTAAAATTCAGGGAAGTTAGCTTTTACCCTTTTTAATTTTGATCACTTTAAAATAAAATGTTATAAGTATAACAATTTTTGCAACGCCAAGAAAATTCTATTTCACTGAATCATGCATAAGTTGCTTTTAAAATAAGTTTAATTAATTTACTATTTTATTAGCAAGCTTTCCCTTCAGAATATGAAACTTATTGTAGCGATATCTACTTATTGCATTTAATATAGTCATCTGGTCATAAAAGTAGGTCAACCCACACAACACCAAAACCAACATATACCATAGGAATTAATTAATTCCTCATTAATTATTTGTCACCCTCTCGGGATGGTAAGTTTAAAATAAAAACAATAAAATAAAAAGTAAACGAAAATAAATTACACGCTTTAGCGTGTAACATGAAATCAACAGATTAAATTCACAGTGAAAAATAATGAGATGCATTTCACTCTATGTTCCAACTTGACTCTTTTACTTCTTGCACAGAAAAACTTTCAAGAGAAAATTTATTTACTTTGATTAAAATTTTAAAACATTTGCCAACAACAAACATTTTCTTCGTTTTGGCGCTTTTCCTTTGCTTATTTCATGATTAGATAATTTCGATATGATTCTATTTATTTGTAATTTGTTGAGTATTTAAATTTAAGGTTTGGATAAAACTACCTCTTCAACAAATTATATAGGTTGATTTGCTAATCAATTTGGTTTATTGAGGTCATAGTTGAAAGATTGAGCTTTTGCATTAATTAAAACGATCTGACCTGGTATAAATCCCATGACGTTGATCAGCTGGTTCTTATTTCCGCAATTGGGGTTGTCCTGCCTCTCCTCCGTGTTATCAGTCTAGATCCCCCTGGAATTTCCATCTAGTTCGCATTCTCTGGTTTCTAACGGGACGCCGTCTTGAAGCAGCACAGAGGCTTTGTTGACTGGACTCCGGGAACGCCCGCGGCGGCAACAGGTGTCGTCGGTTTTCCCTTCATTCGCTGATATACTCTTTGGCAAACTTCACCGAATTTCACAAAGTCGCGGAAACTCACTGACTCTACGAAATTGCCCTTTTATAGTAAGTCATTGTTTATTATTCACTCGAGGGACAATTATTGACTTAATCTCCGTTTTCAATACCGTTAGATTATTGCGATTAATTAATATTTCGTAATCTCTCGAAACACTCACTTTAAACTTTTTCAACTTATCCTTTATTTAAATTTTAATCCCTCTTATTTCATTACTTCTAGAATTCCCAACTCCACGTCTTTCCATTTCCAATCCCTTGGCCGAAGTCCTCTTTCTTCTCCCTTTCCTGTTTCTTCAAATTTTTCTATCCCTTCCGCAAAACTCCTTTAATTTTAATTCGTCCTTTTCTTCCACCCCCTTCTCTGAATCCGCCAATCACCGAGCCTCCGAACTTCTCCTCTCTTTCTAACGTGTCTCTTGATTTTTTTCACCACCCGTAAGCTGGCGCCCTCTGCCGTCAAGTCCTCACTATAACTCAACCGCATTTCTCACGTTCTCGAACACGTTTCTCTTGTGCCGTATTCAAAGGCATCAAGGACATTTTCTTCCCTTAGTCATGCTTGTAAAACTTAATTGAGCACTTCCGCTCTTTGGCCGCTGCGTCAGAGGAGGTTGATTTATTTATTTATTTAGTCCGGTTGTTTAGCTCTTTTCATAGCTGGGCATTTTTTTTATTTATTTATGACGGTTGGCACTTTCCATCATCGAGGATAAATGTATTATGTAGAATTTTAAGATGTGGGCCAAGTCTATTTTATTCGAGAGAAAAATAAAATCTAATCGATGGTCTTTTTCGGGACCAAAGTGCATTTTATTTCTTTATTACCCTTTTCTTTCTGGCACTTCCTTGTGTATTTTCAGTTTCCCACGTTCTCTATTTTACAAAGGTATTTCTTAGAAATGCTGCCCGGTAGTTTCTAATTATTTACTTAATTAGTGGTATTTAATTCGGAACTCGATTCGAAGTTTTCGGGGAAGGTTATTAAATGAAAATTAACGAAAAAAAAATTCTGCATAGGCTAGGGGTCGGTATATTTCATTCTCCCCCATTTTGCTCGCAACCATTCTTTTATTCGTGGAATTTAAGGTTGGGTGATGAGCAAAATCCTAAATTCTCCAAGGTCTTGATGACAGTCGGTTCAGCTTTCCACACAAAATCGTAACTCAACTCAAAAAGAAATACCCTGTCCTCGAAGGAGCTCCATTCCCCAGTCGACCCGTCGGAAGAGCAGAGCTCCCGGCCAGGGTTTGGTTGAACTAGCTTTGGGCTGTCGTTTCCTTAGCTTGGGTCTTGGTATAACTCTGATACGATTATATTGCCTTCGGTGTAGCCATTTGATATTTACTGGGTGTACAATTCTATTTGTAGACTCTTTGTTACACTTGGTCATTGTTTTGGCAAAAATGTCTTGCACTTATTGCCTCTATTTCTGTTATAGTTTTCTTCCCTAGTTGTTCGGTGGCCCCCTTTATTCTAAGTAATTCGCCATGGTTCTGTTAGTATTAAGGGATTTTCATCTGTCAGGTTATCATGCCCAGAGTCAATTTGAGTCCTCCTTGGTGTTTCGAGCTTATTTAACCTAGTCCACGTGAGCCTGTGCGCCGCCTTGCCGGATTCGTAGCCAGTCTTCATAGTGGTTTATTGACGTCTTCGTATTGACGCTGGGGTGTTCAATTCCTTTTAGTGTGAGATAACATTTCTCGCTGTTATCAAAACTGAGAATACCTGTTAGGCGCTGAAAAGTGCTGAAAGGAATAGTAAGGACAAAAAGAAAACCCTAACTTTATTGGTCTGTTGTGTGGACTTTGGTGTTCTAAAGCTAAAAGCGGTTTGGTGCGTTGTGTGGATTTTGGCGCTGTTCAACGATTTATGGCTTGGTATGTTGTGTGGACTGATAACTGTTTCTACCTAGCTGCCTAACTGACCTTACGTTTTCTCTCCCCCTGTCTAAGGAGCCTGCAGATTTTCACTATTATCAATTTATGCCCTATTTTACTGAATGTGTATCTAACCTCCAACCATCGTTCCCTGGTTTCGGCACCAACTGTAACGACGCTTACCTGGGTCTGTGCAGATTGTGTCAAATATCCCTGTGGTTTCCCTGATTTCTGTGCAGGCCTCATAGTCCGGAACGATGGAGAAATTTTGTATGGGAGGAGATACGATACCAATGAGACAAAATAGTTTTACTTAGCCCTTCTTTATTTTAATATTTACATTGTCTAGCAAGGTGTTGGCCATATTATCAGTTTTGTACAATTTATGCCAAGTTGATATTTCTTACAATGCGTCTTAATGCTAGGAAATTCAAAAGAAAAGGAGCCTTCACCTTGTAGAATCATTTCTGGGCTTAATTATATTTACATGTCATTGTAACTAGAGAATTCGTTCATATACGAATCTTTCTTTTGAGTTGGTCTATTCCCTGTCAATACCTGTGATACCTAGAGAACTCATTTAGCTTTGGTTTTATAAATCGTGAATTATTTGTGTTTATTTTACTGATTGGGTCATCCATTTAGGGTGAGATGATTTACTTTCTCAAGTTATTTTAGTCATTTGTCTGAAATACATGCATGGCTACTTACGGTATGCCTTGTAGACGGATTGAATCGTCTAAAATCTTTAACATGAAAGCCAGATTGTTTGATTTTTCAACAGAATCTGTTTATTATGCCGAGTTCGGCTGAGAAGTGCCATTGTCTGTGCACTAGAATTCTTTAGTGATTGAATTAGACGGAACTCAGTTTGAGTTCGATGTTGTTTAATGAGTGTTTAATGTTTAATGAATATTTAATGTGGATAAAATTGATTAGACTGAAACTTTTATTATTCGCCCTTTTTATTGCGTGTATAAATAATATTGGGAACGATCACTTGAGTGGTTATAATTTCATTTGACTGAATCATTTGGCTAGCTCTGGTTCGTTTGGCGTATATTTGAATTGTTAAGACTAAATATTTTATTGTTGAATAGTATTTCTTTGATTAGACTGAATTATTAATTTAGACAGAGTTATGGTTTTTATAAGGTTGTCAGTTTTGACTTTGATTATTTATGAGAGGTTGTCAGGTTACCATTGTTTCAAGATTATACTAATTTTCCTGTCAACCGTGATATGTTAGATCTTATATGGACTTTTCATGTCCTTAACAATGAGTTCTCGCGGTACCTTAGGCTTTACTTATTGATATAAATTATCGGACTATTCTAGATGGTTCGATTTCTCCATTGATGCTGATGGGGTTCTCGTGGTGTTAGGTTCTCAACCATTACTTTCCTGGTTTTCTAGAGAAATAAGAAATCAGACAGTACCCAAATCGTAACATGAAAGTGTTTGCTAATCTACACAAAAAAACTTTGTCGACGCTATGTAAAATCTTTACCTCAAAGACTTAAGAAAATTACAGTAGGTATTCTTTTCTGTTTGCTTAAAAGTTTCATAAAAGTTTCGTTCTTGTTACACACATTCTGAAGTAGATAAGCTTGCCTAGCGCATGGATAATAATATGTCGGTGAACATATGTTTATGGCTACATATAAACTACTGATTGTTACGGATTTTATATACTCTAAAGCGCATTTCTTAATAAATGGCTCTCTGATTAATTTAGTATTTAGTCATATTCATTTTCATAATTTTAGGATAATCTCACTTGTTTTTAGTTGGCTTCATTAATTTGTTTAATTTGATTGTTTATAGATTGCAAGATCTTCTGACGTAATAAGTGTTGCCAGTTTGGGCAAACTAAATTAATGTTTTATTAAATTATATATTATAGAATTGTTTGTCAATTTTGACTTAGCTTTATTTGCTCATAAGATGTTGCCAGTTTCGGCTAGTGTTGGCTTGTTTGACTTTTGTCACTTTTGGACTTGTTTCGTTTTTGTTTAGGCCATTTTTGGTTTGTGTCACCTTTGGACATGTTTAATTATTGTTTATAATATGTTGCCATTTTTGGCTTGTGTCACCTTTGGACAAGTTTTATTATTATTTATAATATGTTGCCATATTAGGCTTGTGTCACCTTTGGACAAGTTTTATAATTATTTATAATATGTTGCCATTTTAGGCTTGTGTCACCTTTGGACAAGTTTTATTATTATTTATAATGTGTTGCCATTTTAGGCTTGTGTCACCTTTGGACAAGTTTTATTATTATTTATAATGTGTTGCCATTTTAGGCTTGTGTCACCTTTGGACAAGTTTAATTATTGTTTATAATATGTTGCCATTTTTGGCTTGTGTCACCTTTGGACAAGTTTTATTATTATTTATAATATGTTGCCATATTAGGCTTGTGTCACCTTTGGACAAGTTTTATATTTGTTTCTAATGTGTTGCCATATTAGGCTTGTGTCACCTTTGGACAAGTTTAATTATTGTTTGTGGTTTTGATTCTTTTGACTCGTTAAATTTGGCAACGCCGAGTTTTCCCTTCTCTCCTTTAATATTAATGGGTTACTGTTTTATTTACCAAGAGTTTTAGATACGCACGCCGGCGTGATTCGACCAATGTTAGACCAATATTCGACCAATTCACAACCAATTCGACCAACACCTCGCTCGTCAGCGGCATCGCTTTGCGGCATCGCTCGTCAGCGGAATTTTATTTATTACTGCTTGTTTTTTTTTATAGTTGCCTTTTGTTTATTACTATTTAGTCACTCCCCCTGGAGGCGCAGTGACGTAGATCTTCGCTCGCCGGCGGTATATTATTTATTTGTTTGCTTTTTTTTTTGATATGGGCCAATTTGGGCCAGGTTATTTTATAAATATTTTGTTTTTGTATTTACTTCTTGTGACAAACACGTACAACTAAATTATGTTGGAGCTTGATGACGACTTAATCTAGGGAAACACTAGGGTTTCGGTTACTCGGAAGAAAGACTCGGTTTCCCCACGCTGGGTGGCTATAGAATCAACACCAACGGGAAGCCGAGAGCACGCTATGAAGGTTCTACGCTCTCCATAGCAGGTTCCTTTCTTACTAGAAGATTTCATGATTCTGAACTGATTGATTTTAAGACGTTATCTCTCTGAGACCTGCCAACTCCACGGCGCACACCCGTTCTTCAGCATGTTTGCTTCCGGAGACAGCCACCCCAATTCAACGCTTCGAGAGTCGTAGAACTAGTCTCAGCGGAACGGGGCTACCCAAAATAGAGTGTCTATAGCAAACTACTTCAGTTCAGCCCTACAATCCAAAACAAACTCTGTTTTAAGAACAGGGCCCCGGAAATTGCCAGTTAAAAGAGTGACATGGTCTTTTATGGAAATACTTTTCCTACATTTTCTGAGAGCAGTTTAAAGAAGAAAGTAAATTATTTGAAGTAGTAAGTCAGGCGTGACTCACATCCTATTGTTGAAATAACAGTTCAGAATATTTTGGAAGCATTAGAAGTTCAAAGAAGCTTTTTGTTTCATCGCAATTCTTTTGAGCTTTTAGAAGTGTATTTTGACAGTTTCTATTGATGAAGTTTTGTTTCCTTGTCAAAAGAAGAATAATTTGTAGCTCTTGGCTAGGAATCATAATAGAAGTTGTTTGATGCTGATTAAAGCTCAAAGTGAGTCTAAACAATTAGACATGAGTAATGATGTCATTGTGCCTTGAGGCGAAATGTGTCTAAGGTTACGCTACAGGTTGGTAGCTATACATGATAAATATTTTCAACGGAATTGTATGTCGTAATCGAGATTATCGATCTTCTTATTTTCTTCGAAGTCTATGATTAAACATATTCAGCTGGTAAAAAAAAAACATTATGTCAAATTGTCGTTTCGATGGTTTGTTTTTCTTATTTCAGGAAAAGAGACCTTTCACCGTATCACTGTGTACCCTGCATCATGCTTATTGCATTTGCGGCAAACTATTCTAGTCAATCAGAGGCTCATTGGTTTCAAACTTCCCTAAGTGCGAGTGTCGAGTTACTCCTACCTTCGGAATAACAAACGACAAAGATAACCCATTAATATCCTTATCAACATTTCGAGAACGTATAGTTTCATATATGGACAGGTGTTTTACATTCATTGCCCCACTCTCACACTCTTAACTACATCTACCTATCTACGTTTATTTCCATTCGCTGGCTTTATACACACGCTCTTCACAAATGGTTTTGCGAAAAGCCCCTGGCGGCATATATAAAGACACATACGTTCATTGGAGTATTGTCTTAAGTACTGATTAATATTTTGGTTTAAATTAAGTCAAACTCCTTGTCGCGGTTTTTTTTATGAGAGAAACACCACAAATTTAACTTTTATCTTGGGAAAACTAGGTCGTTATAATTTTCTTTATACTTTGTCAAGAATAATTGAGTTGATTTTTTATGAATCGTATTTACGTTATTCATGTCATAGCCATTTGAGAGCTACATAGACTACAGGCCCCACCCTGTACCTATGTGCTTTCTAGTTTCAATAAAGAACGTTGAATTTTCCTTAATTTTCACCACTTAGGTATGCTGTCATTTAACTCAAATTAATTTTTGTCCACTTGGACTAACTTTAATAGTTTTATTCATAGAGCATAATTAGCCGTATTTGGTGTCAAATAAATCATAATTATCATGGAACCTTGTTTGGTTACTATTATGTTATTCCTTGAATTAACCACTTTTGGGTTTATTAAATTATTTTGCTTGATAGTAAATTTTTAATGGTTAAATGTCATGTCGACCAATTTTAAATAGACACTTTCTTCGTAATTTCCTTATTGTTTGACAATCAAAAAAAAAAATATCACTGTGGGTTTGTTTCATATAAACTTAAATTTATTTCAGACTCCATATAAAAAGGTTATTAAATCTTCCCTTCAGTTGTTGTCATTTTACTGCTTTATTAAAATTCAGGGAAGTTAGCTTTTACCCTTTTTAATTTTGATCACTTTAAAATAAAATGTTATAAGTATAACAATTTTTGCAACGCCAAGAAAATTCTATTTCACTGAATCATGCATAAGTTGCTTTTAAAATAAGTTTAATTAATTTACTATTTTATTAGCAAGCTTTCCCTTCAGAATATGAAACTTATTGTAGCGATATCTACTTATTGCATTTAATATAGTCATCTGGTCATAAAAGTAGGTCAACCCACACAACACCAAAACCAACATATACCATAGGAATTAATTAATTCCTCATTAATTATTTGTCACCCTCTCGGGATGGTAAGTTTAAAATAAAAACAATAAAATAAAAAGTAAACGAAAATAAATTACACGCTTTAGCGTGTAACATGAAATCAACAGATTAAATTCACAGTGAAAAATAATGAGATGCATTTCACTCTATGTTCCAACTTGACTCTTTTACTTCTTGCACAGAAAAACTTTCAAGAGAAAATTTATTTACTTTGATTAAAATTTTAAAACATTTGCCAACAACAAACATTTTCTTCGTTTTGGCGCTTTTCCTTTGCTTATTTCATGATTAGATAATTTCGATATGATTCTATTTATTTGTAATTTGTTGAGTATTTAAATTTAAGGTTTGGATAAAACTACCTCTTCAACAAATTATATAGGTTGATTTGCTAATCAATTTGGTTTATTGAGGTCATAGTTGAAAGATTGAGCTTTTGCATTAATTAAAACGATCTGACCTGGTATAAATCCCATGACGTTGATCAGCTGGTTCTTATTTCCGCAATTGGGGTTGTCCTGCCTCTCCTCCGTGTTATCAGTCTAGATCCCCCTGGAATTTCCATCTAGTTCGCATTCTCTGGTTTCTAACGGGACGCCGTCTTGAAGCAGCACAGAGGCTTTGTGGACTGGACTCCGGGAACGCCCGCGGCGGCAACAGGTGTCGTCGGTTTTCCCTTCATTCGCTGATATACTCTTTGGCAAACTTCACCGAATTTCACAAAGTCGCGGAAACTCACTGACTCTACGAAATTGCCCTTTTATAGTAAGTCATTGTTTATTATTCACTCGAGGGACAATTATTGACTTAATCTCCGTTTTCAATACCGTTAGATTATTGCGATTAATTAATATTTCGTAATCTCTCGAAACACTCACTTTAAACTTTTTCAACTTATCCTTTATTTAAATTTTAATCCCTCTTATTTCATTACTTCTAGAATTCCCAACTCCACGTCTTTCCATTTCCAATCCCTTGGCCGAAGTCCTCTTTCTTCTCCCTTTCCTGTTTCTTCAAATTTTTCTATCCCTTCCGCAAAACTCCTTTAATTTTAATTCGTCCTTTTCTTCCACCCCCTTCTCTGAATCCGCCAATCACCGAGCCTCCGAACTTCTCCTCTCTTTCTAACGTGTCTCTTGATTTTTTTCACCACCCGTAAGCTGGCGCCCTCTGCCGTCAAGTCCTCACTATAACTCAACCGCATTTCTCACGTTCTCGAACACGTTTCTCTTGTGCCGTATTCAAAGGCATCAAGGACATTTTCTTCCCTTAGTCATGCTTGTAAAACTTAATTGAGCACTTCCGCTCTTTGGCCGCTGCGTCAGAGGAGGTTGATTTATTTATTTATTTAGTCCGGTTGTTTAGCTCTTTTCATAGCTGGGCATTTTTTTTATTTATTTATGACGGTTGGCACTTTCCATCATCGAGGATAAATGTATTATGTAGAATTTTAAGATGTGGGCCAAGTCTATTTTATTCGAGAGAAAAATAAAATCTAATCGATGGTCTTTTTCGGGACCAAAGTGCATTTTATTTCTTTATTACCCTTTTCTTTCTGGCACTTCCTTGTGTATTTTCAGTTTCCCACGTTCTCTATTTTACAAAGGTATTTCTTAGAAATGCTGCCCGGTAGTTTCTAATTATTTACTTAATTAGTGGTATTTAATTCGGAACTCGATTCGAAGTTTTCGGGGAAGGTTATTAAATGAAAATTAACGAAAAAAAAATTCTGCATAGGCTAGGGGTCGGTATATTTCAGTACCTTTTATTTTGTATAGGTAGGTATAAGTATATGTATATTTTCTTAATTTAATATCTATTAGTATTCCCATAATTTATGTTTTTTGTAACAAAAACTGCAAATAAAATAATAATATTATGAATATTATGATCATTATTATAATTTATGTAATTATTACATTTCCTATAACTGAACTCGAGCGCGCCACTGCCGTTGCGTTCTGTTTGTTTACGTTTTACGTCGTTCCCCTTACCCCGCCAGAATCAGCATATGAGTGCGAGAGAGAATATCAACAAACCAAAACTGAGTTCAAGCTAAGATAGGGAAGGCGCGGTCCATATTTATTAATATAGTCTAAGGTGTCAAAATGGCACAATAAAATGTTAAAATAGCATTAAATTATTGTAATAATGACTCCGTAAATGTGGCAATCAGTAAAAAGTAAAAAGTATATTGCAAAAATTACAAATAGTAACTGTCCAAGTTATTCATTGTATTGTAAAATTTGCAACTTCAAAAGTTCATCTAACAACCACTGGTAGCAAATCTTACTTTTTGTCCTAGCAAGAACGTCGTCCACATAATTATACGTAAAAATTTGACAAAATATTAGAGTAAACCGAGCAATATCGTTTTTGTTAAAACTTGGATAAAACGATGGTGTTAAATTAGCCAAAAAATAAACGATACTTGTGGGAGCACTTTTTTCTTGCAAATTCTGCATTCTATTTCTAACAGTGCAGGGTGAAATACTAAAGTGTTATTGATTTTCTCGATTATTGGTATTCATATCTACGAATATTTCGCACAAAGATATATTACCAACGTCTATTTTGATAGATAAGTTGATAAGATACGCATAAGTTTTAAAGCGTAATAAACGTTTGGAAATTATACTGAAACCAAATTTAAATCAATTTTATGACATAATGAACGTTTAATATACTCGTACATACTATAAGCTCTACTGCTTGGGCTGTATAGATGTATGAGAAGAAAGTTAAATTTATTAAAAGTTTAACGCCTGTAGTTCAATAAATAATACGCTCAGGTCATCCTCATACATTCATTTGAAGTTTTGTTATAAATCCCAACTATTTTTCCCTGAATTTTTTCTCATCATTTTGGAACATCCTGTATGAAGCTTATTGAGTTAATTATTGAATTTGTTTGCAACTTCGAAACATCTATTACCTACTTTTAAGACAAGTTATTTTTTTTGAATTTTTGATACTAAAATCTATTGCATGTTATAATTAAATGGTTTAGTTTAAACGTATACGGGTACCTATCCTTGGATTTTCTTTGGAAGGAATTTTCGTGATGCTAAATAAACATCAAGGCAAGCCTATTGTTGTGACAAAAGGTACATATTTATAGCATTGCCGTCTTACATAATGCTAGTAAACGTCAATGTTATCATCGTTTAAGCAACAAAAAAGTTGATTTAATTATTTCATCTAGTAATTAATTTTTATATTGTTTTATCTTTTCTTAGCAATTTTTATTATTACTACAACACACTTTAATGTAAAAACGGCAAATAGGTATAATATATGCGCTTAGTAAAAGTAGGTATACGGTATTCACTTCAAAAGAATTTTGATGGATGATCTACCTACCTACTCTATTATATAGGTATGGAATTTCTGACACAAATCTTCATTACATCCAATCACAAAGTGGCAAGCATCTACCTTGTATCCGCTTGTTTATAAAATTACGCGAGGATTTGTTTGGACGTTTGCCACATAAGCGTACGCTAAGTAAGAAAAATAATAATTTATCACCTATTTCTGTATAATTATCGAAACTGTAGAAGACAAAATTAAGTTGTTTGGAGTGCACTTAGCATAATGTGTGAAATTCGAAATATTATGCATCTACGTATGTCAACCAAAATATTCGTCAACTTAATTTTCCCCTGCTTCTCTCTATTTTACTGTTTGAATATTTCTATTAGTGTATTTTTTAATAAAAAAATACACTATTGAGGACGACATCACTTTTCGAAAATCACCCAAACTCATCAAATATACACCGATCATGACCCCCAGATCACGAATAAGTGGTTTTCCAAAATTCACCTGCCCACGATATATATATTTATATATTTCTCCAAAAACGCGAAATTTCGATTTTCAAAACGCTCCTGTAGCTTTATCTTTGAAGATTAGTGAACGAAATTTTGGATCCTTATGAAACTTTAGAATGATGTTAGATTTTCGTTGAAAAAATTTGCAAAAGTCGAGTCACTTCTACAGGGTGTCCCTTCAAAATTCCAGAAATCCGGTTCTTGTGGTATCATTTCAGGTCGCAGTTTTCAATCTAGGAGGCTGAAATTTTTGTGGAAGTAAGATATCCACAAGGAGTGGTCTGGTATTGCACTTGGGCAAAATCGGCCAAGCCGTTTCAAAATGGCAGCCATTTGAATTTTTGAAAAATTTGCTATTTTTTGAGTCCCTGTATGAACAAGATGGCAATAAAACTTTAAAATAAAATTAACAAGATTGGAAGAAAACTATTTTAAATTTGAATTAAAGCAATAAAATTGGCATTATTTATATTAATAAGCCAGTGGCGTGGGTAGGAAAAGGGTAAAAATGTCTAAATTTCTATAACCGTTTATGAGTTCATTTTTAAAGAAATTGAACTGAAATTTTTACAGCGGGCAAGTACACTAATATCCTTTAACCCTTAAAAGTCTCAAGAAGTAAATAAGAAAAATGGCGGAGATATTAATATTTTTTTCATATGATGTTTATTTCTCTAAAATTTTAAAACAGCTGCTGTAGCTTAATATTTAAGGATTAGTGAACGAAATTTTTTACCCTTGTGAAACTTCGAAATGACATTTGATTTTCGTAAAAAAAAATTTCCTAAAGCTGCGTTACTTCTACAGGGTGTCCCTCCAAATTAAAAACAAAAACCGTCTATGAGGCACGGTCTCTGGTCGCAGTTTTCAATCTAGGGGGCTGGAATTTTTTTATGAGTAAGATAGCCGCAAGGAGTCGTCTGGTACTGTATTTGAGTAAAATCGAGCCGTTTCAAAATGGCGGCCTTTTCAATTTTATAAAAAATTGACAGATTTTGAACCCCTATACCTACCTACCTATAAGCAAGTTAGAAAAACAAATTTAAACCAAATTAACACGATTGGAAGAAAATTATTTTAAATTTGAGTTAATGCAGTAAAATTTGCATATTTTTCATTAATAAGCCAGTGGCGTGGGTAGGAAAAGGGTAAAAATGGCTAAATTTCTATAACCGTTTATGAGCCTTTTTTGAAGGAATTGAGCTGAAGTTTTTCCAGTAGACAACTATACGAATAACCCCTAACTCTGAAAAATTTCAAGAAGCAAATAAGAAAAATGGCGGAGATATTCGAATATTTTTACATGATGTTTTACATGATGTCCTCTAAAATTTCAAATTTTCGGTTTTCAAAATTCCCCTTTCACTTTTTGCGAATTTATTAAAGGTAGTGTAAAGAATAGTATTTTTTAAGTAAACTTAGCCAGTGGCGGACACAGGAAAAGGATAAAATTTTTAAAAATTTGTCAATTTTTTTTTTTTTTGTTAAATTTAAAAATACATTCTAAGGCACGTTTTCAAACTAAATGAAATGAAATTTTCACATGTAATACCACTAGAGGTCAAATTATTTCCGGAAATTTTTTCGAGCTCACGAATATTTTGAAAATTATCGCGAGCCGAAGGCGAGGGATAATTTTCTTAAAATATTCGTAAGCGAGAACAAAATTTCCTGGTATAATTTGATTTCGAGTGGTATTTGGAAAGAAAATTTCACAACAAAATTAGTTTTGAATAGAAAAATTACAATTTAATTGTTAAATAAAAATATGACATGGCGGCGTAACATAATCACGTGACAACGCCAAACTGACGGTTTAATAACTGCGCCGCCATTATTAGCGCTGTCAAACACAAATTTTAGTTCCTAAACTTCACCAGCCGAGTGTGGTTTTTGATAATGATAACTCGACAATTGCGGTATAATAGTAATTATGATTAGTATTGATTAGATAATGCCATTCTTTCCAAAGCGCAAGGATTTGCTCAGCAGATGGATTCTGCCAACAAAAAGTGCCATACAATTAATTATAAAGATAAAGTGGTCGAACCCCCATGAATTCGCCGTGAGTTAATCCGAAAAATTATGTAAGTACCTACCTATTTCAAATAGAATTACTAAATTAGGTAAATTAGGTTTCTTCAGATCATTTTTTCGATAGTGAATCCGTGATTTCATACGTGGTAATACGCGAAAACATCACTTTAATATTAAATTATAATAGAAACTTTAACAAAACGCATTGGTTGATTAATATTAATAACAGCAACAGTCAACAGTTGACGTTTATAAAGTTCCTAGTTGTCACTTTTAAACGTCAAAAAATTTCCACTATAATACTCTCCAGCTTACCCCTTGGAGGAGAAAATTTCCGATATAATACACAAATAACCATGGCAACGGTAAGCAATGCTCGTACTTTATTGGCTGAAAATTGATGGCGTGAAATTTTCTCAGTAAACCACTACGCTAATATGACCTGACTATGGAAAATTTCAGAAATCCAATTTAAAAAGCGGTGAAAATATTCATAATTGAATCGCATAAAAATACACTATTTCTGCGATTGATGCGCAAGAAGGTTTTTTTCTTTTGCTTGATTGATTGATAATTGAACATTTTACCAATTGAAGACAATTATTGTTTGGAGAAGGAGGCGCGCAGTAAAGGAATTATTATTGTCTGAAATTGATAAACCTAAAATTTTTTGTGCCTTTGGATTTGAAATTAAATTCTGAATTAATTTATTCTTTAATTCAACATGAGGTCTGTATTCCTCAATCCTCAATAAATATTATAACTCTTGGATTTATATTTTAGAACACTAAATAGTCAACCCCGTGGTAAATTATACATGAAGGTCTGATAGAAATCAAAAACCAAAAGTTAAGTCTGATAAGAATTTAAAAAATGTTGTTTCAATAAATTAAACTTTTGTAAATTCATCAATTTTCCTGTGATAGGGGAAAATGTTTATTAGGGCAAGGGTTTCATATCAATTAATTGAGTCATTTAAGTTTATTTCTCCATTTCCGGGGTCCTCACGTACCTAATTCAATTTTTGTTTTGTTTGATTGTTTATTTATCTGTTTGAAATTAATTTGGCTGAGTACCTACCTACCTGAATTTATTGATCACCTACCTACCTGAATTTATTGATCACAGAGGGATATGCATGGACTCTCATTTTTTTTTAACAATTAATAAAGGTTATAGGTATCTTTTTTATTTATAACTTCATTAAGATAAGTTATTTGAATAATTTTTTGTCTTAATGAATTCTGTAGGGTGTTGAAAGAAATGACCCAAGTGGAACATCACCCTATATAGATAAGACACAGTCGCTCCACATGGATGGTAATTTTTTGCTTCGTGAAATAACTCATTCCACCCAGACGCATTTTCCCAATATAAATAGTTTAATGGACGGACACAAACGTCCATGGCGAACTGGGATTTGGGCCCAGTCGGTGGCGGTGGCAGTCGCAACAACTTTGTCGGGTGCAAGGGGCGCTAAGCCGCTGCGCTAACTCCGCGCGGCTCCTACCACTGCACTTAAAGCCGTTACAACTAATATTATGTTTTTATTTATAATAATATTATTATTCTTTTTACTTTTTAGTAATAATAATCGATTTAAAAAGAATGAGAGTTACAATAATGGCAACTGGAATGCTGTATACAAGTTTCTGAGGCGGTTTTTCAACTTTTTTTCAATTTTCGTTTTTTCACCTGATATAAAATTTTTCAAAAATTTGTTTTAAAAAAAAAAAAGATTCTCCGCGGCGGGGAATCGAACCCCGGTCTCCCGCGTGACAGGCGGGGATACTTACCACTATACTACCGCGGACTTGTATCGTCGTTGCTCAAAACTTGGTGAATTTGTGCTCTGAGTTGAGCGTGTGTATGTGATATCCACTAAATGACGTCAGCGGTGTACGTAACTAATGTAATAAGCTAAACGGTGGGGAGTTTTGATTGGATTTTTGAGATATTATACAGGGTGTCCCGTATCGTTATGTTCAAATTTTGTGAGCATATAGTAGGCTTATATCTAAGTCTAAAAAACCCAAAAGTGGCAGGTCTATCTGCATTCGTTACGAAGTTAGAGGCCTAAGAAAATAATGTCTAGTAAATACCAGATTTAACTTTGAAAACCACATAAAGCTTATTTTATTGACCAAATCTTTAGTTTATCATGTGTTTAAAAATGTCCTATTCCTTGCTGAATACAAACTTGTGCTCGGAGGCCTATTGCAGGAGTAACAGTCCTAATTTCTCGTCTTTTTTCGCGACCGATCTCTTGACCAGCATGTTGAATACGATCCAATAATAATTCCTTTTTGGAATTTACAAACGCCAATTCCGAAATATGCTGGTGCCCCATATATTTGAATCCAAATGCCATTTTGTATGAGCAGGAGAACCTCTTCTAATGTTAATTTCGGTGACATTTACTCATGTCGTTACCACAATAATAAATTAATAGCCTAAACCACGACACATGTGGTTGTGTGGTTTACAAAGTTGAATCTTTGTTATTTTACTAGTCATAATTTTTTTAGGCCTGTAACTTCGTAACAAATAAAGATAGACCTGCCACTTTTGGGTTTTTTGAGCTCAAAATTAAGCCTACTATATGCTCAAAAAATTTGAACATAACGATACGGGACACCCTGTATAATAGGCGAGATTATTGTTATTGTTGGAATTGCTTCATTTTAGGATGTACATACCTACCCTAAGTTACTATAGGTACATAATACATTGATTGATGGTGCACTGCTTAATTTTTATAATAAATTAACAATTAGGTAGTGGGAAAAATAGGCACTCCATCTCTATTGCCTTCAATATCTCCGTTCTTGCTAACTTTTAGTGTAACAAATATATTAGAAAAATTGTTTGTCATGAAATTCTTTAAAAAATAAGCACCAATAAAGGTCACTATAGGTGCAATATTGTTAATTCGCAAATAGCCTCTAAAAGGTCAAAAAACACGGTTTGTTCACTAGTTTTTTACCCAAAACCTACTGCATATGAAAGGCTTTAAATTTTTGAAGATGTTGATTACGTTGTTATTCTGATAATATACAAAAAATTTCAGCAAGATAGGCTCATTACATTTTGAGTAATTGACGATAAAATGAAATGTTGTGCTTAATTATTAACAGTTGCGCCATTTTTTATTTTTTTTTTGAAAAATTTACACTATCCAAACCAGACTGGAAAATTAAAAAAAATATTAAGCAACGATATCCCGTTAAAATTTTTCAAAAAATCTTCCAACCGATTTTATAATTAATTATTTTTTTTTATTAATTATTTATGAAAAAAATATTTTTGAAAAATAAACACGATATGCGTGTTCATCTCGTCGAGCTACCCAAAAATGAGTGCAAAAAAATTTTGTACGAGTAGGGAAGCGTTGATAGCGATGAATTTAAAAGCGCGCGCACAAGAAATTAATTAATTATACGAGTAAAATCGGTTATAATGATTTTTTTTCTAATTGATTTTTTTCCAACAAGATCGTTGTTTATTACCTAATAGTTTTTGAATTTTCTATCCTGGTTTGGATATATGTAGTTTGAATTATCTACAAAAAAAATGGCACAATATTGTTAATTAAGAATATGTATAAGAAAATTTGATCGTCGATTTGATCGAGGAACCTACTCAAAATGTAACGAAACGATCTTACTGATTTTTTTTGTACATATTATATTATCGGAATAACGTAGGCACTATTTCCAAAAATTTTCATCCCTCCATATGCAGTAGGTTTTGAGTAAAAAAAAATTAACAAAACGTGTTTTTTGAGCTTTCGAGATTATTTACAAGTTTAATAAAATTGCACCAGCGACCTCTGTCAGTGCTTATTTTTTAGAGAAGTTCATGGCAAAAAAACTTCTCCAATATTTCCAATAAGTACATATTATGATACACTAACAACCAGTATTATAAAGGCTCATTAAGTTAACGGCCAGATTTCTGGAGCCGTTTGTAGATTAATTATCAACTCTGGGTGGAAACTAACAATTTAGTGATTCTTGACATTAAAATAATTACAAAAATGTTACCTAATAAAAGTCATTTGACGTCGATATTAGATTCAAAAACGAGCACAGAAATCTATCCGTTAGCCTAATGAGCCTTTATAATACTGGCTGTAAGAGTTAACAGAAACGGAGATATTAAAGGAGACAGATAAAATGCATTTTTTTCACTTTTGGTAATTATTGTATAAGTATCTTGCAGCTTTTCACATTGGAATTATTATTATGACAGATAAATTGCCTGAGAGAAAATTTTTGTTATAAAAGTGTAAGTCGGTATTAAAGTGTCACTGCTGAGCTAGTGGCATTCTCCGCCAGTCAGAAAAATAGATTTCGATTTTGGGTTGATTAAAAATCCTACAAAAATCACAAAATCATGCAAAAACATCGAAATTTTATAAATATAACGTATTTGAAGGTTGGCTAAAAATCGGGCGTGTATGAAATTTCTGCGATTTTCTGTTGGCCATTGCTAACTTCGTTACTATTGGAGCTACGAAGTCGGTTAAATTAGCAAAAGTGGAGAATTTTTTCCGCCCATTAACAGCGGTGAAAACAGAAAAACAATTGAAAGTCGACTGCCTAAGATATACAAAAAAAACGTAATTTTTAAAATTGGAAACCGTGTATATGTATTACATTTTCATATTGTCTGGAAAAAATCGAATTAAAATGGTTTAAACGGTTTGCTTCTAAAGTGAGTAGCTTTATTATGAGTTAAAAACTCATAGAGTTATGTAATACACTTTAAGAGTATCCTATTGTGTAGTTTGAATGTTTATAGAGGGGATGATAAAAAAATGGCGATTTAAAAACGAAATAAATAAAATTTAAAAAATATTTCTAAACCATGCACAGTGTGACCCATTTGTTCTTGAAACACCCTGTAGAATCTTAATTTTTGGTGCGATTTGAAAAAAAATTCTTTTAAATCATAGAGCTTGATAAACTATATTTTTGGAGCAAAAAGCGTCTCATTCCTACAAAATACAGGGCCTACTAGATCAGTGTTTACTTGTAAAATCTCAAAAATTCATATTAGCGATTTTATTAGAAAAAAACTGGGCACGCCACGGGATTCACCAGCCCTCAAAACGGTACTGTACTAAATCTTATTGAAAATGTCAGAGTAAAAAGGATCTTGTAGTTATTTTAGAAATTTATAATAATACTCCGAATTTTCATAAATTAATTTGAAAAAAGTCAAAAGCTATCATAAGTAAAAATTAAAATTAAAAAAGTAAAAAAAAGTAAAAAAAAATAAAAAATAAAATAAAAAAAATAAATAAAAAATTATAATTAAAAAATTAAAGTACCTACATTATCACCAACTAGATGTACAATTTCTATTTTGTCTCCCTTGACCTTTTCGAATAAATTAATGAAAATTCGGAGTTCTATTATGAATTTCTAAAATAACTGCAAGATCCTTATTACTCTGACATTTCCAATAAAATTTAGTACAGTACCGTTTTGAGGGCTGGTGAATCCAGTAGCGTGCACAGTTTTTTCTAAAAAAATCGCTAATATGAATTTTTGAGATTTTACAAGTAAACACTGATCTAGTAGGCCTTGGATTTTGTAGGAATGAGACGCTTTTTGCTCCCAAAATATAGTTTATCAAGCTCTATGATTTAAAAGAAATTTCTTTAAAATCGCACCACAAATTAAGATTTAAGATTCTAAATCTGAAAATTTTCATCACCCTGTATAACAATTTCATCCACATCATAGGATACCTTGTAAAAAGTTAAGATAGGGACATGTAAACCTTTTTCTGCTGTCTTGAGCCGTTTTCATTGTAAGCTGCTTTGAAAATGGAAAATGGCAATTTTCACTTGTTTATAACTCAAAAACTATTCACATTATACTGAAACTGTGAAAACCATTCTTACTGATTTTTTCAGATAATCTGAAAATGTAATAATATATAGGGTGTCCTATTTAAAATAACAAAGTTGTAAGGCGTACAGCGATATTGGGCCACCCTGTGTAGCTGAAAATTATTTTAGGTTGAAGGTCTCTTCAAACCATACAATTTTTTTCCCTCATCTTTTTTTATAGCTTCAAAAGTGAAGCTGCCAGAGAAGAATCCCGCACTAATGGGACACCCGGTATAATATATCAGAAAATGTTACAAAAAACCATAAATGCAGAATTCAGCTTAGAGCTGCCGTAATATTAAGTGTCATTTAAATTCATTTACTTATTAATCAATTAAAATTATGTTATTTATTGTGTAATCAATTTTGGCTTGGATTAGTGAATGTCTCAATATAATTTATCCAAGTCCAACTCCAATTATTATAGTTCAATCGATCAACTGGATGACCAAAACATCTAGCCAACCTTTAATTATATTTTATAAGAGGAGTCTAAATTGAAATTGAAAAATTCATTTCACTTCAGATGAATTTTTCGTTGAAAGAGTCATTTTAGGTACCTCCAATTATTGACTTCATATTTATTTTATTACACCAGTTAATCTGACGTTCAATCATTGTGAGTTTAAAAATTTCCACAAGGCTTCCTTTGGAAAGTTCCACTGCCGGTTCCTTACATCCCACTTAAATTTCAAAAAATACTTATCATAAAATGAGCATCAAAACTTCTTCTGTTAATCCAAAATACGTTTTATAGGCAGCATATTATTAAAGAAGATTAAATACACTTTTGGAAACGTTTAAAAAATGTAAAGGCATCATTTGAATTTTAAACATCAAGCAGGGATGTTAGACGCGGGTTTTAAAATCAGAAAAATCCTGTTTTCTATACAATGTATAGTTGTAAGAACGAAATATAAGGCAAAATAAGGACTACTAAGACCAATATGACAAGAAAGATGCAAGATATTGATAGGCTCAAATATACAGACATTGATGTTCCAACATGGGATAAAATGATAAATTGGTAGAAGAAAAGACTACCCAGAAAAATAGTAGGTAAGCACAGACTAGAAGGCTCTAAGAAAGAATAGTAGAAGTAATGAGTGAAATAATGTGTTGTTGCTTATTGACACCCTGAGTTCTCCTCCACTAACCCCCCTCCACTAAGTCAGGTCATTGGTCAGGGTAGGTTTCTCCCCTGAAATTTCAAGAAAATTAAAGAAAAAAGTAAAATATAAAATATAGAAGATAAAGAAAAAACCGTAGGTAAGGGCCGTAAATTTTAAGGAAATTAAGGAAAAAACCTAACCTGACCAAAGACCTATGACTTAGTTGAGGGAGGGCTATAGTGGTGGGGAACTCAGGGTGTCAATCAGCATTACTAGTGTGAAAAGTGACTCATTTCACACGAGTGGGAGATTGTTAGCATACGAGGCGCCAGCGCCCCCAGAGTGTGACAATTGCACGAGTGTTAAATGGCACTTTCCACACAAGTAATGTAGGTATGTACACTATTTTTCCTACGACGATTTTAATGCACAATCTCAATTTTTTTAGCACTTTTATTTAATAACTTTACAAACAAAAGTAATGATTGAATTAGAGAAACTTAAAATAACAACTACCTACTTATAATTGTAGAAATTAAAAGTAAATATTATTATTACTACAATAATTTGTAAATTATAATAATGGAGTTTGCAAGAAAGAGTTCGAGATATTTTCTCTGTTATTTGTAGCAGACTCGACGTCAATTTTTTAAAGAGGATATGTAATCGGCACCTAAATGAAAAATGAATGTGTGCTTTAATTATTGGAAACAATATTCCGAAAACGTCAGATACACTTTTGGATTTTACTGTTTTGCGTCTGCATTATTAAACTTAATTACTTACATAAAAAACGGTAAAAATGGTATAGTCCAATAAAGTCTAAAAAGTCATACGTATCGATTAAGAATACACATCCTTTTGATAGTTCGATTTATTTTGTTTCATATACGTGGTTTTTATAGTAACCGTCCAGTTTGTCTAAACACTCCATCCCGCATAAATAAGTATACGTCAACATTGGTTTTGAATGAGAATTAAATGCACAACACAGAGGATAGAATGTCATTACGTGAATAAATTTTATGTAGTTGTCAGTGGCTCTCAAACTGACGTAAGCGTTTCAATTAATTGTTTGAATAATTCTTCAATAATTACGCTCCTTTACAACTTGACAATTAACTGTTTGACATTTTCTGGTGAAATTAAAAATATTAATTCGGACGGTTAGTGTGACGTCACATCTGACTTTTTAAAGTTAATCCTACTATATCTACATTTCTTAAGAGATCGAACTTCCAGAAAGTTGACAATACCTTATGCATAGCTGTATTGTGGGCTGCCTAAGTTGTGGGGTATTACTAAACTATAGCCGATTGACTAATCATAATATCACTCTAGTGGGATATTTTACTTATCAATTCTAGAGTGATATTTTGTCATTTTAAAAGTAGGTAGCTATATAAGTAGTGCAGGTACTACTTTTCCATTTTCGCAGGTCGTCGTCGGAAAACTCTTTTTTCAAATATTCGCCTTATCTCATTCTCACTAAATCAAATCGCCTTACTGTGAGCAAATGTAGTGAGAAGACTTGAAAATAAATAAATTTCTGTTCTGAACGTATCTTCTTTTCAATTTGACGTTATGAGCATTTCAAATTAAGTAAATAGGTGAATTAAATGTAAAATTTACTGGTGTCGAAGTACCTAATATTTTCAGTAATCAAGTTTTCAGCAAAATAATCCAAAGAGTCTTGGTTAAATTATAGTTATTTATCTTTGAATTCGAACACTTTATACGCTTTCAACAGTAAATCCAGGAATTTACCGTAAAGTCAAAGTCAATTTAATCGTAAATAATCTGCCCACCTTAGACGTTAACATTTTCCCATATTTTCTGCTTCAAAAATAGACACCAGCAGATGGTAGCCAAACATCTGATATTAAATCGATCGTTATTACATTCAAATCTCAATTAATTACTTTCTAGCTCGTTTTCTTTATTTTCATTTCAGTTGGAATAAAAGCAAAAATAAATATTAACAAATAAATATTAATGAAAATGGACTACTGCCAGTTACTTTGATAATATTGATTATTGACACATCTTTCGAGTATATTTTTATTCACATAACAATAGCAAACAATTATATACAATAGATATAAGCAGTATATAAGAAATGCGTATTAAGAAAATTATGAGTTAAATGAATGTTGAAAGAATGTCTTAACTAAACTATTTGGCAGATCTTCAATATTCTGCAGTCACTTTTTCCCTTCTAGCTCTCACACTGACTGATTTAGTCATAGAAGACTGAGCTTCATTGTCTTCAGCATTTTCAGCCACCAATGCCTTCAATCTAGCGGCTCTACGCTCCCTCATCGCTTGCTTTTCAGCCAGAGCGTTCATTTCCTCTTCCAGATCGTCGATCCTTTCCCTTGATTTTCTAGCTCTGAGCACAGCAGCAGATTCAGCGTCTTCACGCACCAACGGTGTCCACTTGGTTAGTTCTTTATTGTCGTCCTCGAAGCTAACTTTCTGTTGTCTGCGTTTGTAGCTAATGTCTTCATCCAGAACTCTTCGAGAGTTTTCATTTACTCCTACTGTGTCTAGCAGTTTCTCAGATCTATCTACCATCCTGTAAGAGCTTATGTTGTTGACGGTACTATTCAAGCCAACATCATCAATGACTGAAACTTTCTTATTTGCTCTGATTCGTTTTAAAGTTGCTGCAGTCTACAATTTAAAGAAAATCTGGATTATTATAAGGAATTGTGTAAATTTGAATGCATGCCTGGGTGCTAAATTTGTACTAATATGTGATTTGGGCATGGGCTGATCAGACTTGTCTTCATGAGGATGGGATCGAAGAATTTAGACAAATTTTTAATGTCGAGCGTTTTGTTTGTTTGTCACCACAGTAGAACTCCTCTTAGTGTTAATTTTGTAGCAAGTGTTTAGTTTGTTTTAAATTCTCCAATTGTCTATTAAATTTTGGTGTAATTTAAACGGATTCAGTTTTATGAAAATAAGCCTCATGCCATTTATATCAAGCCCAAATCAATGGTAAGTAACTGGATACTTCCTGGTTACTCATAGATCCTTAACAACTATCAAGCCTTATCTTTCTGATATATAATTCGATCCCTCTCATTGCCTAGTCTAATTCACCCATCTCCATCTATTATCATGATAAATCCTTCGCACCTCCTCGTCGATATCGTTTTCACCAAATTCAACAGCTCTTGCTATGCGTCCCCCGCGGAAATCGAAAGCATTGGGTTCGGCGATGGTTCTTTCGGCCCTCCTCCTCGCACTGGGCAGATCGTCCTCGGCAAAAGCTCGATCAAATCGATCCTCCACGTCTCTGGCGATGTTGGATTCCCTTGGAGGAGACATGGGGCGACCCATATACTTGCGGTCCAGACGGTCCAAAGTTGGCTTGTAGTAGCCCTGGCCTATGTTGTAATTTGCATCGTAGATGCGCGTACGGGGACGGCTTAGGATTGTGCGCGAAGACATACCTGTGGAAAAATATTTATAGTTAGAATTTTTTTTACTTTTGTTGAATAGCAAAAAAATAGCAAAGAAGAAAAAATAAGGGAAGTTTTGTGCATCAAATGACTGTTGCTTGCATTTAAATTTAACCTTGGTACTTTAAAACTTCTAAGAGATTATTGGAAGGCTTTGTCAGAATTTTTTGAGCATTTTTGATTTTGTTGGAATTGCAAAAATTTTGCGAAATTTGCATATTTCGAAGTGGTGGTGAAAAGAGCTTTTCGGGGAACAAGGAAAATATTTCACGCTCTGAGAGCGATCAGGGGTCACTTTTTTGACTTGAGAAGACTACAACCTACATCATCAGTGGCTCTCCAGCAACATTGGTGAAAATATGGGCAATAAAAGCGTCACATCATGGTCCTTTATTATCAAAAAGAGATCGACGAAAATTGTGTCAAATCCATACGAAGTAAAGACGGTTTTTTTGGAAACGGAAACGAAAGACTGAGTTATGTTTCAAACTCTCCATTCAACTTTTTGTGTGACGAAAAATTGAAGAAAATATTAACATCAATAAGATGCACTCTACGTAGGTAAAAAATTCGGAGATGCGGTTGTTTCAAATTTGTTGACCCTATCGGGGCCACGGCGAGTTGTTTTTGGCACAAAATCAGGTGCTGAAGCTTGAATTCATTCCCTGCGTCATTACATAGCTCATCGAGCTGCACCATTCTAATAAACTTTTATTAGAATAATTTTACTTTCAATATTGTTTTAAGTTAAAATTCTTTCATAAATAAACAAGAATTTTCCGGGAATTTTTTGTTATCCGCAGTGCTATTATTGGGATTCACTTGAGGTGTGATGAATGATTATTTGGTATTTTTCTCTCCGCCCAAAACAAACTACCTCAGCTGCAAGAACATGAACGTCTAGACTCTAAAGCTCACCTCGGTTCGCCGTATTCTGGCTGCTTCATTATCGGCAATTGAATTTTTTATTCTGAAAAATATCCCTTATCCCATTTCATTAGATATCATGAAGTTAATAATGCGATATCTAAATCATGTATAACCGCATGCAATTCTGTAATTTTACATAGCAACCAATTTTGATCTTTTAGGCATCGCAAATTCACCTCTCCTTGAAATTTGAATACTGCACCCCTTTGCCCCTTTCTCTCTCCCCCCAGGATACTTGTTCCTCTTGATTCCTCCCAAAATCAATGTGGATGATCCATCTTTCGCCTTTTCACTGTTCTGCTTTCTCAGTCTTTCAGAATAATTGGCTCGCTTGAAATAACGTCGCTTTTCTTCCTCAGCTCGAAAAATTAGACTAAAGTGGTCTTAACTGTAAGTACAACTGAGAATCTTTCCTGCCCAACACCAAGGCAGTCACAGTCAACCAAATATTGTGTCATACCGCTCAGATTAAAAACCTCTATCCTGCAGATAACCACCTACGGATGTGATTACAATCACTCTCTCTCTACTCGAAACGTACACTTTATACAATCTTAAGACGTTTAAGAAAACAATACTGGCGTGCCTCAGAGTTCTGAGCTCCCACCGATATGGACTTTCTTGTCCATAATCAATCGTGGATCATCCATTGGAAGAAGAGAACAACACTACCTAACTAATGGGAAGCACTAGCGCTCTTATACAGCTTTGAAAAGAACTTGTAAGACAGTTTAGTTACAAAAAGGAATGGAAAAATGAGTCCCAACAAGTACAGTCTCAAACAGCATACCATAAAATAGTGCAGAGACGGATCAAAAACCATGGAAGGGAGAGGTGCAGGAGTCTTTGGACCTGGTACAGAATATTTTGAGCCTACGGGAAAGTACAAATCCACGCTATCGAAAGATGCTCTCAATTTAGCAGCAAGAACTATAAAAAGCAAGAAATCAGTGAGATCACACACGCATAAAAGCGCCGAGCTCATATGTCATCAGTTCACAAATGGTGTGGGAACGTCCAATGAATAAGCTAAACAAATTGGCAAAGGAAACAACCCTTTTAGTGCCAAGACACACATGTGTAGAAGGCGATGAAGAAGCTGACAACCTAGCTAACCGAGGAGAAAGAACGCCGCTCATAGGGCCGGAACATTTTTTGCGGAATAGGAGAAAATGCAAAATTCCCAAAAGCGAAATAAAGAAACAAGAGGAAACCCAGATAAAAAAAACCTCTGGAAAGACCTCCCAATATTAAGACAGGTTCCAAGCCTGTATCAAACTGCGCAAAAATGGTTTGAGATGCTAACTGGTTTTCTCACGTGGAATTGTAGACTTTGGAGTATACCTTAGCAAAATTGGTCTATAAAATGACCAAACATGTAGATTCTCCATGGAGGGAGACGAAACCCAAATAATCAACCAGCGAAAAAAGATGTACCGTCATGGAATCATCGAAACTTCTGCTAAATTTGGTCCGAGAACTAGAACTGGATGGGCTGCTATAATCGAATAGTCGCAATACAATTAATGCAATACAATACAACACAATGGTGGATTTAGTACTCATTCAGAACAAGAGTAGCAAAAAAATGGGCTAATTAATGAAGCTCCAATAATAGACGTCTGGGAGAAGGTTAAGTAAGAGAACTAAAGTTTATTGTACATCTCTTCTCTAAAAATTGAAAACCAGATCGCCAGTAGGTACCAAATACCAATGAAGATAAAGCTGAGACCTTTTCCAGTTATTTTCAGAAGGGCACAAGCAGCTCCAGCAGCTGTGATCTAGCTTCTTACAAATTAAGAAGCAGACGGATACCGCACTTATTTGAAACTTCAAAAACCCAAAAACTCAATCACACAAACACAATAACCAATGAAAAACTCACGATACTCCGGCCATCTGAAAAAGATCCGCTGCTCGTCCTGATCGCACACCATATATCTTTCTCCACAACATACCTACCTGAAATGCCAAAATCTGTCTTTTTCAATAAAATTACAAGTTCAATAAAATTTATAACTGCCCCTAAAAATTATATAGGGATCATCTGCTCATATACATACAGTTGCGAAAGACCCTCAGCAAAATGGAAAATCCAATCAAAAATGCATCTTCCACATAGAAAACTGGTCAAAATGCTCAGGGTTATATCTGGGTAGTGCTTGAGGCATGTGACTTTGAAAAGGGCTTCAAGCCCTTTTAGAACAAAGGCTTCTAGCTTTGGGTTTGAATTCCTTTATATTATAAAAGAGCTTTGGAATTGTGAATGCAAAAAACAGCTTCAATTCCTTTTGAGTGCTTTCAAAGCTCTTGAGGGCATTCACAATTCCAAAGCTCTTTGATAAAGGAAGACAGAAGATGAAGCTCTTTAAAATAAATGTGTGAGTATTATTAGAGTTATTGCAACTCGAAATCTGCATCCTTCTGCTGGGAAGACGGAAGACGGTGGGAGGTCTTGAATAGGGATGAGGGATTTAAATCGATTCTCAGAACAATCGATATTTTGCGTTTATTTTCAGCAACAAAGTAGGTAGGTATTTGAGAAAAAATATATTAACAAAAGCTCCTTTGCAGAACTTTCAGCTCGTATACAGAGTTTCAAATCCTTTACGAAAGGCTTTTGTGGCTTTCGGTGCAATTCCATTACAATTGAATTGGGAATTGCAACGATCTTTATGTTTAAAAAAGGAATTGTTCCTTTGGGCTTCAACTCCTTCTTAACAGAGGTTGGGTTGGGACTTATGGCTTCAAGCTCTTTTGTTGAGGGTTTGCCCAGCCTCTCAGGGTTCACATTTTCTGCTTATGCAAGAATTAATCATGTTGCTAATCCATAAGAAAAAAGTCCTTATCACCAAAAATTTCCCGGTTCTGCAAGATGGAGTCTCATTTAAACTTAATTGGTGTCAAAGTTTCGCCATCACCTTTTTGGCAACTCATTAAATGACAAAGAATGGAGTTTCTCTGCTCCAAAAAGAGCCATTCGCTTGATAGATGACTCAAAATAACTCTGTCCTTTCTATTTGCTTTCTTCTATCATTACCCAGCTCGATTGACTCACTCGAACGTCAAACTAACAGAGACTTATCAACAAAACTATGATTCCCCTCTGTCTCTCTCAAGCCCTTTAAGACGCAGATATGGAATGTATATTATAGTAATTATTGGAATAATGTTTTATAGTAATAAGAGGGAAAATTCTTGAGAGAGAAAACTTGAGAATTCTCAGTTACTTTTAAACAAATATTTTGAACATCCTGCTATTGTGGGTTTTAAAGGAATGATATTAATCTGGCGGGTAGTTAACGTAAATAAATCGATGTAGTTTTGCAAAAAAGATTTAGTAAAGATAATAACGTTCAGATCTATTGCCAATCTGATAAAAATAGTCCTACAAGGTTACGTAATAATTCAATATATACAATAAAGCCAGGTCCTGTATTTTTAAATTTTCGTAAATAAAACCGCGTGGGACTATTTTTGTATATTAGGTGAATGCCATTAGTTTCCATCCATTATGTCAAAGACTTTGTCACGTTTCAATAGAAAAATATAACGAATTTTGATGTGTAGCTATGTACTTGCAAAAATATTAATTTTCTGCGCTCATTTTTTCGTCTGTCGCATTTAATACAATAACAAGCAGAAGAAAAAATAATATTTGAGAAGACTGATGATGAGACATTCTAAATTTAATGTGACCTACTACTTGTGTACTTAAAATATGTATTTCACTATGCGAAACTCTTTTAGATATAGGTCAGGTTTGCGAATGCGAATGCAATATACCAGGTGTTCTATTTAAGCAGTATAGGAAACTCATAATGGTATTTATTCTACCTACACCTACAACCAAAAAAACTCTATAGATACATATATGATTAAATTATTAGGTACGTTGAGCAAGCTTCATATTTTCAGCAGTTGAGTTAGTTACAAGCGCATCACATTTTCTCCTATGCAACACCTTCAGATATTTATTTCCATTTTCATGATTAAATTTTCGTAACACGAGAACTAGGAAAACCTACATGTTCGTATAAAGATAGATTCCAGATCAGTGCTTCAACTGATATCTATTATTAGTAGGTAACGTCGATCCCGGTTCGAAATGTTAGATTAAATAGAGCCACAATAATGCCTGTCTTTTTTAATGATGTACCTGTTTAGATAGCAAATCAAACTATTTAAAAGGTACTTTACCGTGCTCACTCAAACTATTATTCTACCACAACTAGCCTTGTAAAGAAATGCAAAGTAAAATAAAAATAGATCAGTCTACCATCGGCAGATGCATTGAAATTTATCTTGCATAACTTTTTAATCAAAACAACTTGGCATTTTATTTATCCTATTTCGGCCAATCTAAATTTAAGTGTCCTTACCTAGTATGAAGACGTTTCGATCACTTTAAGTAATTTTTTTATAAAAAATCAACAACTTGATCACTAAGTCGTACACCGTCGAAATTGAAATGAACATAGCACGACCTATTCTCCCACCAAAATCCACCGCTCCCACTCGTTTATATTTTTGATCTTATTATATTTCATGTTCTCCTTATATATTTAATCACTCATTGTAGGTACCTAAGTGCGGTTATCTAAGGTGTGAAGACTGATATTGATTATTCTTTACGACTTCGTTAAGGCCAGATAATTATTTTTAATTTGGAGGGCGTTACAAAGTTATGCATCATAATTATAATTATAATTATTGGCTGCTAGCTACATGAATCCGAGTCTAATAAGGGTATTACCGTCCAGCAGGTAAATAGATTTGTATATACAATGTAATCAAGCAATACCTACCTACTACTTTGAGAGGGGACATTAATTAAACCCATATATTAGGACAATAGGACATAGTTCAGAGGAAAGAATGCACAAGTGCGAGTAAGTTTCGCCCAATGAGGACCTTTGTTTTTTCGTTAAGGGAGCGCAAAAGCTACCATTATATAAATAAGCCCCGTGGTCTTTATTGCGTGAAATAATTAGGTAAAATTTTGAGACTTTTTGCTTGCGTCTAACCAATTTTCCCAATATTCAGACAGGCCAAAATGCTTGAGATGCGACCAAAAAAACTTTTGAATAATTCTGCATCAAACTCAAACAAAAACGGTTTGAGCAGGTTAACGGGTTTTCTCATGGTTGAGGCATTGGCAAACTCGGAGCATAACTTAGCAAAAAAGATTGGCAATTCGGCTCAAAATTGCCAAAATTGTCAAATATTGGTCTAAAAAATTGCATTGAGGGAGACGAAACCCTAAAAAATCTTCTCGTCGAGTACCATGAAGTACAACCAATATGATTCCGCTATCTATGTCTTTGACAAACAGCGGAAAACAACTTATCATCTTTGGAACCATCGAAGTTCTGGAACTGGAGGAGTTGCTATAATCGACCAGAAGGGAAGACACAAAAGACCTTCTGGGTCGCAGTGTAAACATATCCCCAGTTAATACAATACAATAAATAAAACAGGCCAAAGCACCGCTTTGAAGATGCATGCGACCAAAAAAGATTTGAAGCCTGGATCAAAGTCGGCAAAAAACGATCTGAGAACGCCAACAGGTTTTCTCATGGGTGGAGCAGTAAACTCGGAGCACACCTTAGCAAGATTGATCTACAAAATAACTAAACCTATAGATTCTGCATGGAGGGGAGGAAACCCCAATACATCTCCTGGTCGAGTACCATGAAGTACAGCAATGATGATTCCGCCATCTAGGTCTTTACCAAACAGCGGTAATAGACTTATCACCTCTTTAGAACCATCAAAACTCCTAAATCTCCTTCGGGAACTAGAACTGGATGGAGTGCTGCTAGAATCGAATAATCACCAGAAGGGGAGACACAAAAGATTTTCTAGATCGCAGTGTATACCCAGTTAATATATACAAAACAGGTCAAAACACCGCTTTGAAGATGCTACCAAAAAAGATCTTAAGTCTGGATCAAAGTCAAAAAAGCAGTTTGGGAATGCTATCAGGGTTTTAATTCATGGGTAGGGCATTGTAAACTTGGAGCACCCCTTAGCAAGATTGGCCTACAAAATGACCAAACCTGTAGAATCTGCATGGAGGGGGAGGAAACCCCGAAACCCCAATACATCTCCTTGTCGAGTACCATGCAGGAAGCGAAGAAGATCCTCTGTCCAAATTTGAATACACAAAAGATCTTATAGGTGGTGGTGTCCCCATCAATACAATATAATGCGTCTGAGATCATCTAAAATCTCATAAATTACGGATCAATTAATTAGCTTCTATCTCAATTCGATAAAATTCGTGAATCCCTTGTCTCCTTCTTGATATAAGACTTGGATCCAAGGCCTGGAGGATTTCTTGCGCATGGTAGGATGACTTTTGGGTCTTTACAAAGATTTCGATAGTGTACCTATATGCCATATGAATGCCTCGTTGTGGAACGGGAAAGTAGTATATTGGAATAAGTGGAACAGTTCATTCTTTTTCGTTTGCCAGCTACCAGCTACAAGCGATTGTGCTGACTGGGTCCGATGATCGAATGGTGAGATTGCTCCTGTCTGCTCTACGTACCCCCAATGGCAGTGTTTTTGGTCTGCTTCTTTTCCTTATTTTTATTAACGAATTCCCAAAATTTGGTCCCCAAATACACTTTGTATTAACTGTGTCAACTATACAACTAAATATTCTGGTTGCGATAAAACCAATAAGCGACCTCTCCCAAATAATAACATCAGTGCAAAATCCTACGTGTGCATGGCTCAGAGAAAATACACTATTACTTAACTAGGCAAAAGCTGAGGTGATTAATTTTCAATCTTACAGATTACGTCTTCCCTCTTCATCTTCCATTCCATCTCTACCGATAGTGCTCATATTGGGTCGGAGGTGCTCGTGAAATTCTTGGGAGTTCATTATATCGACCAACATCTGAACTGGATGATGGTATAACCACTTCTGCGACAGACTTGCAAGTTCTTGTCCCCTTCTAAGACGCCTGCAACTCCATCTTATGATTCTTCTTTCTAAGGATTCTTCTTTCTGCATATTGTGGTCATTTTTATGGTCACATTTCCTTTGACCTGGTTGTCTGGGGCGGATCTGCGAGACCACATCGCAGAGATTTTCTTCTTTAGAAGAAAGTAAGTTATCAAAATCTTCTCAGGTTTACTTTTTCGTCAGCCCTGTTCCTATGAGATCAATTTAAGCGATTTGGTCATCTGACCTTACAGGTCTGTATGTTTTCAAACCCCTTCCCAAACGAATTCACAAAATACAATAAACTGAATATTTTTCCGTCTACCCCCCCCCCACACCCCATCATTCTCATCCTCATTTACAAATCGATCGTAGAGAAAAAAATTGTAATTTGCAAAATTTTAGGTAATTGAATTTTCCTACAAAGCAAGTTGCTTCAATTTTTGCAAAAACAAATCAAAATTTACGAGTTATTCAAGAAAAACATATTTTGAATTTAGACTAGTAATGAGACCCACCCCCCTTACCGGGTAAAACAATAAAAATTAACAACGGAATTTTTCTTATTTCAGGTCGATTTTTTGGATGCAGGTAATGCGACTGCATGGGCTAATAGTCCAGTAAAATTAGACGAAAAAGGCATCGAATTATGCAATTCATGCGGAAAAGAAAATATTTTGTGTAGGGGTTGGGTGGTCAATGGAGAGTCTAAATCCAAAAATGCGACCTCCTACCCCTTGTGAATAAGCCGCCATATTGGTTTTAGGGGTGGATGGGGTTTTTGCACTTTACGCGTTAATTCGCATTTTACCGAAAAAAGTGTCATTACTTACTTTATTCAGAAAAAAATTGTTCCCACAAAACTTGTAGCGCTTACAATTACGAACATTTACATAATAATATCTCATTAATCGAACGAATAATTGTTGCGCAGTATTGCGTCGAAGTCATTAAGGTGAGATCGGGCCCATTAGAGGTCTCTCAGGTAAGCGATAACCCACGCCGACTCGCGCCAAATAGGGCTGCCGTATATAGATAAGATTTGTCTGAGATGTTGTTAAACAAATAAAAACGTGTCTAGACAAGCCTAGAAAATATATTCTCTTTTAAAAAAACATTAGCCTGTCCGTGAAAACCGGGAAACACATCCCTAAAAAAAGTCATTCGATCAGTTGGGAAACGACCGGTGTTCCAAAATGAGTGACTGCTTCGTCTGTAAAGAGGCCTTGGACCTCGACAAAAATCGCGTTATTAAAGAAAAAGGGGTACAAACTCTTCGGAAATCCGCGAATACGAGGAGAGACAAAGAAAATGAGCTCATGTTAAACGACGTTTCGACAATGACTGTGCACGTGGCTTGTTACAAAAAATGGATGCAGATATAAACGTTTCGCTAAATCTTCAGCAAAAAGTAAACGCAACCTAACTCATCGGACCTACTACCAAATACAAAAATGGCTCTACAATGAAAAAAATCCTGAGCACTGGGGATGGAAAAAAGATTCGAGGGGTTGGATGCCATTGACTACCACTGGGGACCCTGCACCACAATCGTTAATGAAGTTGATATCCTGTGAATGTACGAAAAATTGTGGAGCAGCTTGTAGCTGCAGAAAAGCGGGTCTTCACTGTACGGCGATCTGCCAGAACTGTTCCGGGGAAATATGCGACAACGTACCAGAGAAACTCTCAGCGATGGATGAGTTTGGAAATGATGACGACGAGGAAGAACCCGATTCTTGGCAAAAAACCGCAGTACATTCTCTGGATCACATCGACATAAGAATCAATTCACCTGGTCCTTCACGGAAAAAAAGAAAAAATGAGAATGAAAGCTTCCCAATAAACACCGGACTATATTATGTGAAACCCAAAGGAAATAAATAAACATTTTTTTGAATACGATTTACCATTGAATTTTTTTCTAATGCGATAATATTCGTCTAAAGAAAATTTCGTCCTATGGTACATAAAATACTATTGTTATGCATAATTTTATTTAATGCAACTTGAACGACAGTCGCTTATACTTTCGAGAGTCTAGAATTGATTCTACAAATGGATCAAAGTATACCTAATTTTCATGCATCTATAGCATAATAACGATATATTAATTTTTCTGAATTTTGACAAATTCAAAACCTAAGGTTCATGATATTTTGACTACATCAAGTCACCGGAGCACTTTCCCTCATCATGCAGTCTAGAGTGTTTCTGCATTGGACGAGTGAATAAAGGTTAAGTGCGCAGAGATGATTTATTTTATTTGTTTATAACTCGTGATGAGTTAAAACAATTACGAGTCTACGTTTGTCAAGTTTCACGTGAGAACGTTCTTTCCACAAGTTAATTCTCATAATATTCTTTTTACTAATAAAAATTACTAAGATTCGGTTGAACAAAATTTTAACCCTTTCACTTATATGGCGGAAACTCCTGCGAAAGTATGTTGAAACGAAATTTCATACGCATATTTTCACTGATTTTTATATGAAAAATTATGCAAATCGTTCATTTCTATATCTATTTATTCAACAGAATGTAATAGTAACTAAACCTGCGCTCGATGGAGCGCGTTGAATTTGTATCAAGAACCCCGCAGCGCGCGACTTGATGACTTCGGCGCAGTACTGCGCGACAATAATTAGTCCGATTAATATGATATTGTTATGTAAATGTTCGTAATTGTAAGCGCTACAGGTTTTGTGGGAACAATTTTTGGATTGCGATTGAAAAAAAGGAGTTATTCCGAAAATACCAATTTTTCATCCCCCTTGTTCTTAATTAATCACCTGTAGGTCATTGAATATTGCAAATACAAAAAAATGTCACATATGCAAATTTGTGGAGAATGTTTTTCTGAATAAAGTAAGTAATTACACTTTTTTCGGTAAAATGCGAATTAACGTCGTAAAGTGCAAAAAGCCCATTAATCCCTTAAAACCAATATGGCGGCTTATTCACAAGGGGTAGGTATTTTTGGATTTACACTCTCCATTGACCACCCAACCCCTACACAAAATTTTTTTTCCGCATGAATTGCACAATTAAATCCTACTTTGACTGGACTATAATAATAGGAACAACAAATCGATAATGGTCTGGGAAACAGTGATGGAAGTCGGAAGAAATCAAGGAGATGGTGAAAGTTTGTTCAATAATTTCCGTTACTAAGTAACGACAGGAATTCATGAAGTCAGTTCCAGATCTCATAACTTCAAAATACTAACAATGTATGAGATTTTTGTGCATTTTCAAAACTATGGTGATCTGTACGACGATTCTTAGAATAATTGTCTGCCAGAAATTAGTGAAATTAACTTTTAATTCATCAAAAAAAGCGTTAATCCAAGATACTCCTGTATTATCATCTTATTGTCCAAAGTTCTAAACATTTCTAGCCATGTCTGTGATATTGATAACACGCCATAACGAAAATATTTACAACATCAAGAAAGACTCCGCAAAACATATCCAAAAAGCCTTCCGAAAAGCAGCATCCACAAGAAAATTTGTTACTTCGGCCTACATTGAAAAATATGAAGTTAAGCCTCACGCAACGATGGGTAAGCCTCAGGTTACTCTACCCGATCCGTGTGATTTTCTTAGAAAAAATACGGGATTTAACAGCAAATTATGGTCAGAGAAGACTTCCAAGATTCACAACGCGGAAAGAACATTAAAACCTCGGGAGGAACGACAAAAACTCATCACCACAGTGGAGGAAGCCAAAAAATACGACGACGAAATGGCGAAAGCTCGAAGCGTGCAGAAAAATTTCATCAGAAGCAATATAAAACACGTCGTCACAATGAAACCGAAAGAGCCCGAGCAAAGAATTGTGTTGGAACGGTTTGGGGAAAGTAAACCTTTGAAACAAGGATTAGAGCCTATTTATATAAAAAGTGATGTGTATGGGAAAACTCCTAAATATCTGGAACGATTCATACACGCAATGCAAAAACGGTACCAGCAGCAAAAAGACAATGTAGGAGTTGAACAGCCTAAATGCAGATATATTACGAGTGAAGAAAGGGAAAAATTAATGGAGGTAACTTTTTTTATTATACAATGTGTCCCAGATTCGCGTCTCTATACAGGGATCTCGGCTCCTATTACACTTACAGCAAAGGTTAAATGGGGAAAGTTTTAGGAGAAACTTTGTGCATTCGATAACCGGTTTCAGTTTTACGATCGGTCAATTGGTTTTGGAAATATCGGCCAAAAACCGAAAATGGCGGATTTTGTTTTTCGCAAGTAAGTCCGAAACGGTTAATTTGACAGCTGTCAAAATGTGACATTATTCGGACACTTTTTTAAGACGAATAAGATAGGGTGTATGACAGGTGTCAATCGTCTTTTGTTATTCCGCAACCCGCCTCAACTTTCGTTTTTCTTATGACCGCCATGTTGGATTTTTCACTTTTTGAACGCAATTTATTTTTCTGATTACTAAGATGTATAACACTACGTGTTATAATATTTTTTTTAAATCCAATATGGCGTTCATAAGAAGAAAAGATAGCTATCGATTTTTCGCCATCTTAATTGTTGGGACACTTTTCAACAAGGAATACAAAAACAATTTTCGAATCTCTAGCATTTTAAGATGGCGAAAAATCGTTAGTTCTTACCTTTTCATCTTATGGACGCCATATTGGATTTTTAAAAAATTATAACTCGTAGTGTAGTAATCAGAAAATAAATTGAGTTCAAAAAGGGAAAAATCCAACATGGCAGTCATAAGAAAAACGAAAGTTGAGGCGGGTTGCGGAATAACAAAAGACGATTGACACCTGTCATACACGCTATCTTATTCGTCTTGAAAAAGTGTCCTAATAATGTCACATTTTGACAGCTGTCAAATTAACCGTTTCGGACTTACTTGCGAAAAACAAAATCCGCCATTTTCGGTTTTTGGCCGATATTTCCAAAACCAATTGACCGATCGTAAATCTGAAACCGGTTATCGAATGCACATGCAAAGTTTCTCCTAAATCTTTCCGCATTTAACCTTTGCTGTAAGTGTAATAGGAGCCGAGATCCCTGTATAGAGACGCGAATCTGGGACACATTGTATATCAGCATAATAAAGCGGAGGCAAACGAATCAATCCTTATGATGGGAAATCTTTATTTAAAAAACCCGGGGCTCGTTTCATAATAAAATTAATTATTTGTTTTAGGGTTTGAAGCAAAATTGGGAGGAGTTGCAAAAACAGTACCAAGGGCTGCCTATATTGACTGACACGATTCCTAAGAAAATGAGGAAGTCAAAAATGGAAGAAGATTTGAAGCAGCTGGAAAAAGATATTGTGCTCCTAGAACGACATCCTTACATTTATGTATATGACGATGAAGAAGATTTAAAAGCGACAAAGGAGTAACCTCCAAGTATTTGTACCTACCTCACCTGAAATTCTATTTTTTACTGTTTATTAGACCCCCATCATATTATATTTATGTTTTCTTGATTACAATTTATTGTAATAAAGAAATAACAAAATAAACAATATAAAAATCAATGAATTAACACTTATTTCCAAATTCAATTTCGTACAAAAATTGTGTAACATGATCAGCTTTCTTTTAGTAGAGTCCACTTTTCTATAAAAGGCATCTAGAAATAATTTTAGTTTGCAATAAAAGATTAACAGCTGGAATCAATTTTAAGTGACCTTCATCGTAAAAACTGCCAAAATAGCGTATACGTGAAAAGTGGTCCTGTACGGGAGGAGGGAGTAAAATGTAAAAACTACCCCAAAATAGATTTTGTAACATTTTAAACAACAAGGTTTGTCACAAGTAGGTAATGCACGAGAATGCTGGATGAGTTGATGTTGTCATGAACCACTTACCATGATATTTTCTATCAAAGATTGCACTCGAATCAAGAGAGCCTTGCAAAGGGACACCGTAAAATCGAATCATTGAAAACCGCTCTACAATTTAACAACAGCAGTGCCATCTCTTTATCCATTCAGTACCTATTCAACAAGCAACTAATTCACCAATTTTTTGTCTCATCAGGTCTACGAGTATTCCAATGATCCAAGTTTAAGATTGTCACCAGTGGGGTTTTCTTTATTTTTCTCTACTCACAAGGAAGCGGATACGACAATCCTTTTACACATCCTGGAAGATCCTGGACGAAAAACTTGCACCAGATTCAATTATTGGATGTTAGGATATTTTACAATTATTTACGGATTTTTCCCCAAGACGGTGATTGAAGGCTTCAGGATGATTGAAGGATGAGAGTTTCGCTTTCGGTGTTTATTAAGGAATTTTCAATAATAAAAAACACTTACATTAGCCTGAAAATAGCTCATACAAATTGCAAAATGTGGATGAAGAGCCAAAAATGGCTTTTCTTGTTGTTTAAAATGTTACAAAATCATTTTTGGGGTAGTTTTTTTTTTACATTTTACCCCCTACAGCCCACCGTATAGGACTACTTTTATTAACGCCTTCGGGATTTTGGCAGTTTTTACAGTGGGGGATCATTTAAAATTGATTCCAGCTTTTAATAATATTTCAGTGCAAACGAAAATCGCAATGTAAGGCATTGTGGACGTGGGAGTATATGGGGGTTTATTAAGGTAAATTAGCATAAAATTATTTCTGAATAACTTGAAATTATATAAATACTACTTTAGTAGTATACCTCTACTTTTACAAAAGGTTCTAGATTTATCTGTGTAAATAGAGTGAAAGAACAGGGGATGAATATTATTTCTAATCTTCGACACCAATCAAACATATGTCATTATGCAGACATCGCATTATCAGTAGTTTCGATATTATTAATTCAATAAAATCCCCAGCTCACGAAAATTCCTTAATCAATTTCCCACGTGCCATATGGTCTAGGGTGACATATGGTGAGATATGCAAACAGAACAGGTATCATCGCTGATATGCACTTGATACCCTGTAATAAAGTGGAAAATGAACAAACAAACACAGAACACAGATTGTGATAAAAAGGACAAGGGTTATAAATAGGACTCTCGACTGTTTGCTGACTATTTACATTAACGAAAAGACAGGTAACGGCAATAATAGGTGAGAGGAAGTAGTGATGGAAGTGGGTGAAAAACGCTCGGGACACCAGGGCCCTAAAAGTGGTTTGAAAGTGAAAATTAGACGATCGAAGGCCAATGCTAGAGAAAGGAATAGAATGCATGGGTTAAATGCTGCCCTGGATAAATTGAGAAGGTAAAAAAATTACAATTTCATTTATTATTTCATAAATCATTTTAATCTTTAATTATTGATAGGTAGGTAATTTGGTCCAAGTTCCGATTGTAGTAAGTATAGTAAGTAGTATAATATCGATGGTACTAACCAACTTGGGAATCTTGAATATTAAAAAAAAAATCCTCAATTATTGTGATTTAAATGATGGAGTTCTTTAAAAAATGTTTCTATAAGAATTTTTTGCTTTTAGTCGGATTCCAATTCAACAAGTTAAAACGGACATGAGTTCAGAACCGCAAAAACTCTCCAAAATTGAAACGCTCAGACTAGCCAGGAACTACATAAATGCAATGAGTCAAACGCTTCAAGAAGGCTCGCCGATGGACATGCACAGATTCACAGACATTCTCTGCAAGGAGTTGAGTCAAGCAACTGCCAATCTCCTAACAGCTACTTTAATGAGACACGTGAACAATCACCTAACTTACCATAAAATTCTCGAAATCGATAAAACATACCCCAATGGCGATTTGAGTGATCTCGCTTATTACAACAACAATTACAATAATGGTAGCGTTCTGAATTACGAGTACAATTCCCAGTTTTACATGGGGACCTTTGATTCCTATTGGCCCAGTTGCAGATTGAGCGATGAATGTAAAACCAGAAGTAATATGAAACACTGGAACGGGGTTTACAATGAGAGTTACCTTCAGCAGAATTATTATTACTGAAAAGTTGATGATGAGATGGGAATTTTTGCTGAAGACCTACCGGACCTGATATTTGTTAATTATTAAAATGTGATTTTTGTTACTAAAAGAATTTATTTTATTACCTATATTATTATAAAATAAAATACTTTAAAATGAGTATGTTTCTTTAATCTTGAGAGCGATAGTCCTAAAAAACAATCGAGTAAAATGAAGAATAGAGGAACATAATGGATTTTGAAGAATTTTTTCGGTAGGTGTTAATCCTGGTTAGGTCAGGATTCTTAATTTTTTACAATTGGGGCGAGAAAGAGGTCCTGGCCAGAATTATTATAAAATTTATGGTCCAGGTGGTTCCTTTTTTTTTAAGCTGGTACCTTTACCTGCAGTATTTTTCGTCAATAATGTGGCATGTAGCAGTATTGAAATATGTTAACATTATTAAACATTTGAACAATATGCTGTTCCAATCATTGGATATTAATTAATTAAATACAAGTCTTCTGCAATAAGGAAGACATAATACTACCTACTGTCTCAGGGGTGTTATTTTACTGAAAGGTAATTAAGTTTTGATTGAGGGTAGTCGCTGTGTTGATATTTTGGCAATTTTTGTTTTTTTATATTTTTTGAGGGGTAAGTTGCAGAAAGGTGCAAGTGCAAAAATTGGACTGGGAGATAACTGACTTAAAAGTTTTTCTGGTAAATCAAATCCCTGAAAATCTAAGAACATTCGCAGTTTTATTATCCGAATTTCCCAGTACAATAATTATAGCAATTCCAAATTTTTAATGTTCCTAACTAAACTGTACTTTTGTCTCTAGTCACTCATCCATTCTATTCTGCTATCAAGTAATTAATAAAATTCATTTTTACTATTTCACTGATTTATTATTGAAAATAAAAACTACAAAAGTAGGTAGGTATTCAAAAAATAAACTGTCTCTATTAAATATGAACTCATTTCATTTTCTAGTTCTCCTTTTCTGGTTCACATTACCCCACCCCCTCTTTCCTCTTTTAACTGCTTTACTTTGCTTTCTTGTTGATAATTTTTATTACATTTTTATCAAATTGATCCAAGCGAAGAAGAGACAAAATATCCCATTATTAAGTCACCAATTCAATCTTAATATTCTCAGTTACCTCCAAAGGTGCACATTCTTCTTCCTCAACAACCCCGCTCACCTCCCCAGTTTCCAAAGGAGCACATTCTATTCCTTCAGCAGTCTCTTCTTCATCACTTACCGCGATTTCCTCTTCGTCGCTCAGCAAAACGTACTCTGCCGGCGGTGGTTCCATATCTTCAACCTCTATACTCTCCTGGAGACAGTCATTCTGGCAATCGGATTTCACATTTTCCGGCATTGCCAAAATCTCCCCGAGATTATCGGTTTCTGAATAGACGATGCAGTAATCCATGGCAATATCGCAGTAGGGACACACGATGACGGGAACTTCCTTGGAGATTTCTTCATGTGCGACAGATTTACAATGCGAACACACGTATCGGGGCATGAGGGAAACCGGCATTAAGGAAATTACACAGCGACTGTCTGTGTGAGGCGGGATACATGATTCTCCTATGATCTGTAAGTAAAGTTAAGGAAATTTGCAAATAAAAAGAATTTCAAGTAGCCCCTTAAATTTGAAAAAAAGAGTTTCAAGCTGTCAATAAAATTCTTAATAAAAGGATATTTTCTCCACACCAAACACAAGGCGGCATATCCGGATATTCCAACTCGTTTGCCACTTGCATCACCTCGTATATTTCATCGATGAAATTCTCTCCCAGCTTAGCCTTCAGGAGAATATCCTTGGATACCATTTCTTTCAGGAAGAAGTTCAGCAAGTCGATGCTGCGCATCTGGAAATCGCTGAGCTCGACTCCGGAACGCATCGAGGAAAGTAAACGCTTCATTCTGCGAGTGGCCAGTTTGATTCGAACGGCGTAATGCAGGAGAACGTACGGCTTGATCCCGTAATATTCGATGCGAGGAACGATCGGCATTACGAGATCGGATAACTTTGAAATCAACCTGTAGATTTTCAGCGCCTGCAATGTTGCAGAGTCGTAGTCGATTTTATCGGGTATTCCGATCCATGGAAATCGTCTCTCTTTCAGAGATGTCAGCCTAGAAAATCAATTTTTTCATTTATATAGAACATCGCGAAGAAATCTCAATGACAGTAGTGTTCACTTTGGTTTTGAATTTTGTATTTTGATACTTGATCGGTGTAAATTGGCAGTGGTGGAGTCGAATTATATTATTGACCAACCAGATGTAAAAATTACATGAACAAAGTATTATAAATACGTAACGTACCTTAAAACATCTAAACAATCAATCATATTCTCCAAAGAATTATTCACATTATCCATTAGTAATTTTAAAGGGTCGGTAGACATGTCTCTGAATAAAAATAGGTGAATATTGTGTTTATTTTTCTCGGCATACGCTATCCTTGCCGGTGTTAGTATAACCCCAAATATTACCTGGTTAGTTGAAACAATAAGTCCCCTAGGGAAGTATTTGGAAAAATCAATTTTCAAAGTAATATCTTGTTCCTCAACGGTAATTTTACGTTCATGGCAATCAATAATCAAACGCTTAATCAAATTCTCAGTAAGGAGATACACCACATTCTTAAAATGCGAGATTCCTGTAACAATCACATTTTTAAGATAAAAAAATCACCCAGCCAACACTTATTACCTACCTGACAAGAAATTGAACTTGAACATGTGATCTTTCTGATCGAATATCGTCCCAGAACTATCGACGGCTATGATATGGATGTAATTTTTCTGCGCAATCAGTATGAAAGTATTGTTTTTGTGTAAAAATACTTTAACTGCGTCCACCTTAAGGTCACATTCTGACAAAAGATGGGCTTTATCGGTGAAGTTTATTTGATCAGAAACCAAGTCTTTTACATTCAAAATTATAAGAGTTCCTTTGATGTCGGCCACCAGGAGAGCACCAGCTGAAAAAAGAACGTAATTTTTCACAGCTGGTCTTAAAATAAATTAAACCGAATACAGTTGATAAATCATACAAGAAAAATGCATTGTGAAATGGTAAATTTAATAATCAAAGTCCTCCCCTCTGTTGAGTATCTAAAAATCGAGGATGCTGTGACAAAAAAAGCACCTCTCAAAAATGTTTGATCCCTTCTGCAGGATCTGAGCTGAACACACTCTTTCAAGTTATCAAATATTTTTTGGGAGTTGCTTATGGATTATTGAAATTATTACAACCTAAACATGATGCAAGGGTTCAAGATTTCCTGTTGGTGTTGGTTCCTTTCTGAGTTGCTGTCATAAAAAACCTTATACGGCTAATACCACACCATACGCCAATCTTTTGAGGAAACTGGCCGACTTCTATGAAAAAAATGTGGATTTCGGCGTTCATCTTCTTCATAGTGCCGTCTTCTTTATCGAAGATTGGCAATCACTTCTTTAAACGCTTCCCGATCCCTTGCAACATGAAATTTTGTTCCACGCTGAGGTTAGTCCAATCTCTGATATTCCTCAGCCAAGATTTTTTTCTTCCTATGCCCTTTCTTCCTTCTATTCTTCCCTGCAAGAAGGTGTATTTATCATTACAGAGTATGTGGCCCAGATACGCTGTTTTTCTTATTTTCATTAGTTTTCTGCCTTGTCCAATGCGTGTTAACACTTCTTTGTTTGTGACTCTAACAGTCCAAGGAATTTTAAGCATATGCCTGTAAAGCCACATTTCAAATGCCTCCAATCTTTTTATTGATTGCGCCTTTAGTGTCCATGTTTCTACCCCGTATAGTAGCTGAGACCATACATAGCAGTCTAAGGCCCGTATTCACAAAGCATTTCTGTCCTGTAATATCTTGAAAATAATTAAATAAATGGGATGGAGATATGCAGTTTTTATGCGTTAGAGTGAGATGGGTATAATTGATTACGTAATTATTTAGGAAATTATCGTTTGTGAATACAGGTGTAAGAATCGCAATCTAATGGCCAGACTCAATTTCTTATTTGAGAACATTGATTTGTATTTTAGAAATCCTTTTCGGGCTATTTCTATGCTGACTCTTATCTCCTCATCTTGATCTAATTGAGAGTTTATGGTTGCTCCAAGGTATTTATATTTGTCAACCCTTTCTATCTGTTTACCTTCCAGTGTATGTGGTGTGTTGCCAACAGGAGTTTTTGAGATAACCATGTATTTGGTTTTATCTGTGTTGATTGTTAGCCCCATTTTTTTGCTTTCTTTGTTGATGTTTTCTAAAAGGATTTGTAGATCTTCTATATTTTCTGCCATTATTGCGGTGTCATCACTGCAAACCTTATATTATTAATGATGGTACCTCCAATTCTCACACCTTCCGTTCTATCCCACAGTGCTTCTTGAAATATTAATTGTGAGTATACATTAAATAATTGTGGTGACAGCACACAGCCTTGCCTGACTCCTCTTTGAATTTTAATTTCATTTGTCTCACTGTCCTCTATTCGTACTACAGCTGTTTGGTTGTAGTATAGATTTTTATAGTAGGATTAACTTTAAAAAGTCAGATGTGACGTAACACTAACCGTCCGAATTAATATTTTTAATTTCACCAGAAAATGTCAAACAGTTAAATGTCAAGTTGTGAACGAGCGTAAATTATTGAAGGAATCATTCAAACAATAAATTGAACCGCTTACGTCAGTTTGAGAGCCACTGACAACTACATAAAATTTATTCACGTAATGACATTGTATCCTCTGTGTTGTGCATTTGATTCTCATTCAAAACCAATGTTGACGTATACTTATTTATGCGGGATGGAGTGTTTAGACAAACTGGACGGTTACTATAAAAACCACGTATATGAAACAAAATAAATCGAACTATCAAAAGGATGTGTATTCTTAATCGATACGTATGACTTTTTAGACTTTATTGGACTATAATTAGTGTAATGTCTTTGGGATCTAGATTTATGTTTCTTAGTGCATGGATAAGCTTACTGCGTTGGACTCGGTCAAACACTTTTTGAAAATCTATGTAACATATGAAAACGTTTTTATTGTACTCTTTGCACTTTTGTATCTAGTTCCCATTCCGTTTCTAAATCCAAACTGTGTGTAGTCCAATTGCTCTTCACATTTTCCATGTATACGCTGTTGAATAACTTTCAGTAGTATTTTTAATGTGTGGCTCATCTAATTAGTCGGCACTCATCGCAAGACTTGGGATTATTTTTCTTGGTTATAGGTAGGAAGACCATTCGTCCGGTATTTTGCCCTCGTTATATATCTTATTAAAAATTTGGTCATATACTCTTTGTTTTCATCGTTGAAAATTTTTATTAGTTCGACTGGAATTTCGTCAGGGCCTGGAGCCCTGCCACTTTTAGAGTTTTTGATTGCCCGTTCAACTTCTACTTTTAGGATTTGTAAGTTTCTGTCATCAATTGGTGTTGTTTCATCTATTTCCTCCCTATTATCTGCAAACAAATCTTTTATGTATTTCTCCCAAGCGTTTCTTTTATCTTCTACTGTTAATAGGAGTTCTTCATTTGAATTTCTTATTACCAGAGGTATTCTCTTACGTGTGTTGCCAGTAATTTCTTTCAGTCTCCTGTGTAGGTTTCCTGTGTCGTGTTTCCTGTTCAACTCTTCTTTTCTTGACAATTTTGTTCCATCCAGCTTTCTTTGGCTTCCTTGATCATGTAGTCCACTTGTTTTCTCATTTGCCTGTATTTTTCTTTGTTAGTATTCTTATATTTTCGTTTTTCGTCTATTAGCAGTATAATATCTGATGTCATCCATGCTTTTTTTGCAATTTCTTCCGTTCTGCCGATAAATGTTTCACATATGCACTTAGTACTGCTGATTTCATTTCGTTCCAGGCATTGTTGATGTCTTTTGTTGCAGATTCAAGGAATGTTGGTGCAATTGCTTCATTTATTTGACGTTGGTAAGTTTCGTTTTCAAGTTTTGACAAATGTAGTCTCTGAGTTTTCTTTTTTCTTCTCTGTTTTTTTCAATTTTATTTGAACATTGGCCAGAAGGTTGTGGTCGGAGTCTGCATCAGCACTGGGGTTGGTTTTTGCACTATGAATGCCATTTCTAAATCTTTTGTTAATAAGGACGAAATCAATTTGGTTTCTTATCAGGTTATGTTCATTGTCTCCAGGTGCAGCCCATGTATAGAGCCTTCTCGCAGGTAGCTTATAGAAGGTGTTTGCAACGACCAGTTCTTTCTCTTGGCAATACTGTACTAACCGGTCTCCTCTTTAATTTCTTACTCCCAATCCATAATTCCCTACAATGTCTTCGGCTTTTCCTTTCCCTACCTTGGCATTAAAGTCACCCATTATTAGGTTGACTTCGTGCTTTTTTACGTTTTTCATTAAAGATTCTAGATCTGAATAAAACGCATCTGTCTCATCATCACCTGTCGGATGTTGGGGCAAATATTTGAATTATATTTATATTCAACGGGTGGGCTTTTAGATGTATCATTATTATCCGATCATTATAAGGAACAAAATTAAAAACAAAACGTAGTTCCCTTTTTATCATGATTCTCACACCATTCCTATGATCACCACTACTGCTTCCCAAATAGTAAAGAACACACCCGGCATGACAACATTGTCCAGCATTGGGCCACCTTACTTCGCCGAGGCCGAGTATTTCGATTCCTAGCCTGTTCATTTCCAGTGATACAGTTGCGAGTTTCCCAGTTTTATAAAGTGTTCGTATGATCCATGTTGAAATGCGGTATCAACCACGGGAACGGCGTTTGCATACTCGCATGTTTTGTGAGTTTATGTTCCCTGTAGGTGAAAATAAGCTTCACCTGTAAAAAAATGTTAAATTTCATTTAACATTTCTTCATTGTCCATATTATTATCAAGGAGTCACCAACAAAATTGATCTTTCTGAGAATACTGTTGGTTATTTGGACTTATGAACCTGCGAGTGAATCTGAGTACGATTAGGCTGCAGATGTTTTTTCAAAATACTTCGGCAAGTTTCATATTATGAAGACTCGTGTCAGACTATGAACACAAGCATTTGGAGAGTTTGTCATTATTTATTGCACATTCTCAATGATTTCCTCGTTTTGTATCAATCATTGTGCAGCTTCTACTTTTCTATTAATGCTGCCAGTTTCTTCTTTCTCTCAATGTTAATGTGTGCAAATGATCTCTCAAACGTTGCGTGTAAAAGGCATTTAAAAAATTAACAAAACCAGAGTATAATGTAAAATAATTAAGCCAATAATTAAACTTGATTTTGGAATTAGCAGGGGGGAAATTGCTCTAACTATTAAAAATTTGAAGGAATCTAATTCAGTGGGTCCAGACGGGCTATCTGCTTTATTTGTGAAGAATTGTTCTAGTTCTTTAGTTGAACCGCTTTAGTATTTATATAGTCAGTCTCTGATAACTGGCTGTATGCCTACATTATGGAAAAAGACTTTTATAACCCCTACATTTAAAACAGGTAACAAAAGTGACGTAATGAATTATAGGCCTATTGCTATTATTGGCACGATCTCGAAAATATTTGATTCCATTGTTGCCATGAAACACGGTGGAGTGCTAGAACGTTAATTACAGATCTGCCAGATAATTACTGATTTTAAAATGCCCTGTATTGTCAAAATGTTGGTCTGATATTGCTGGAAATAAACTCTACTCCCTTTTAGAAGTGTTAATTACTGATAAAAAATGAAAGACCATTCAAAATATTCACCCTATTTTTAAAATTTGCAATTTAAAATCAAAAATTATCTGACAAATCTTTAATTAGCGTTCTAGCACTCCACCCTGAGTTATGAATCTTGCCCAGATGAGGTAAAACAGGTGGATGCGGTATATTTGGATTTCGCAAAAACCTTTGACTTGGTTAATCGCAATCTTCTTATTTATAAACTGTCAAATTTTGGTCTGTGTGGCGGAACTTTAAAATGGATCTTCTCATACCTCACTAAACGGGAACTGCAGGTTTGTGTTAAGGGTAATCTGTCCGAACCGTTTGTCGCGACATCGGGTGTGCCTCAGGGTTCGCATTTAGGCCCTTTACTTTTCATCTTGTTCATCAACGAAATTTGTGATAATCTCAAGTTTGCTGTAGTACTTATTTTTGCAGACAACATGAAAATTATTAGCAGAGTTAGGTGCTTCTATGACCAAATTAAGTTACAAAAAGACCTAGACCTTATTTTTTATAATTGGTCCTGTGTTAACCAAATTAAATTAAATTGTGCCAAATGTAAAGTTTTACCTATTGTTAGAAGTAAGAATAAGAAACTTCTGTTTAATTATTCTATCAATGGTCAGGTTCTGGAGAATGTTAGTAGTATTAAGGATTTAGGAGTGATTTATCAAAGTAACTTTGAGTTTGATTTGCACTTAAATGCCATTGTCTCTAAAGCCTATAGGTCTCTGGGTTTTATTATTAGGTCAACAAGGGAATTTAAATCTTGTGAGTCCATTATACATCTGTATAAAACCTTGGTTAGACCTATTATGCTCTATGGCTCAATTATATGGTCTCCTTCGAAATTAACACATATTCCGTTTCTAGAGTCGATTCAGCATAAATTTTTCAGGTATCTTGCATTTAAAATGGGGAAAGGGTTTTTATATAATGAACATAGTTACTCAGAATTTGCTTTGTCCCTGAACTTGGAATCTATTAAATCACTTCATATATATCATGACTAGAGAACGGATTATAGGCAAAGAAAAAATGCAAAATAGGCGCCTTTATAGGCACCTTTTTTGGGATAAAAAGGCTTAAACTTGAACCAAATAGGCAATAAAATAGGCAAATTTTGCTACCAAATTTTCACTACATGGAAAAAATGAGTAACATAAATTTACGTTTATATATTATGTGCCTTAAAAATTCCTGCCGGTTTCCAAAAATTTACAGCAATTTTCCTAAGATATTGTTTTACATCAAGCACGTTGTTTGATAAATAAAACAATTACAAATATTAAACTCAGCATTTTGCTACAAGCTCGGAGAAATATTGTGTCGCCATCCAAGGATTCAGGATATGGTTTAATCCACGAAGAAATTTGGCTTCATTTACTCATTTAAAATTTTATGCCAGCAAATTCTGGTCTACGAGTATCTTCATATTCATTCATGAGAAGTAAGAAAGTAACAGATACATCTGGGAATCATTAAAACCAGATATGTGTAGTAAGTAAATGGAAACAATATTAATTTGAGAACTTGAAAAGATATGCCTCAGCCTTCACCACAGGTGTCCGGGTCAGTTATTGTTATTATTTCTACAAGGGGTTATAGCTATTGACTTAGGACCTATAATAATAAATTATCTCAAGTGGGGTAGAAAAATTTTCAAATATTCTTTCAAAGTTAATAATTATTAGCATGAAATGTATTTTGAGGTGGATAAATTTAAATTTATTTGAATAGGCAAGAATAGGCATTTTTTGTGAAAATAAGCACCAGATACTCAAATAGGCAAAAAAGGCACAGATAAGCACTTTGTCTATAATCTGTTCTCTAATCATGACATTTATTTTGTTAAGAAATTGCTAATGGGTTTTGTTAATTGTAAATGTATTTTGAAGTTTTTTGTTAAAAGGGAGGTCCCATGTGGGCTTAGGTATGCGGAGAGCTGGTAGAGTGTGGTACTCACAGAGATTTTATTTATAACTCCGCCATATTTAGATTAAGGCTAAAGTGGAACAAAATTGTTATACCCTCTGCTGTATTACATACTAATGACTTGGGATTATTAAAAGAGAATTAAAATTAATTGTTAATCGTTATTTCTAATGAACTTTTTTTTTTTTTTTGTAGATGTTTACTTTGCATTTATAACGATTTGTTATGGTTTTATATTGTGGTCATTACAATGAATAAATTTGTAACTGCCATGTTTATGTATAAAAAGGATTATTGATCCCTTGCCATTGAATAAAAATAAAATAAAAATGTAATAAAGAAACGTCTAAATGAATCGAATTTCACAAGAGACAAACTTCAATAACCTCGTCAATAACTGTCAAAAACTTATTTTATTATTGATAGTTGTGTGTAAATGTTTCATCGACATAAAACAGCTGTAATCATAAAAATTAAAGACATGCAACCAGTAATACACGAGAAAACATTTACCTACATTTCTGGTTGCATTGAGGCCACAAAAAATCAGAAACTAATAAAAAGAAGAGTCTGTACGATATCATGAGCCAAAATTCTCAGAAAAGAATAAGCTGATAACATTGATAATTCTCTCTGAGAGATGCGAGCATCTGCCACCAGTTGATATTTGTAAGCAGTGGCGGGTGCACCTTAAAATGTAGATTCAGCATATGCAATTGCTAACTAACTGCAAGAGCTATAAGCGTGAACTGGTGCAAGACGTGCTGCTACTTTCTTTCCGGTGCTAGGCAAGTGCAGCCAGCTTGTATTTCCGAAATAGTGATGTAGCACACTTCTGTGAAGTCAGGCTCATGTCATTTCGAACGAACTGTACATTACGATTTCATTTGCTGACTAGAAAAAAAAAAGAAAATATTAATAAAAATTAATTACCGAAAGTATCAGTTTCGTGCCACTGTAAGCATGTAATTTGTTGCAAATCTGTTTTGTAGCATCCTAAAAAGGTCGGATTCAATAATTGCTCTTTTGATTCTGAACAATAATTCTCAATTCTCCAGCTTGTAATATCACCATTGAGATGACCAGCAAACAGAATAACATGTCTTTTGTCTTCTCTTGCGAATACATGACTCCATACGCATGCTAAAAATGTAGAAAAGTAATAATTATTATACAGGATGTTTCAGTGATATTGGGCCAAATTTAAAGGGGTGGTTTTTTTCATAAAATTTTTGAAGTTTCCTCAAGTAATGTCTACAATCATAAGGAATAACATTTTGCAAAAAATTAACAAAAAAAGTGAGGAGAAAACTTCAAATATCTCAAAAACAATGCACCATATGAAAAAAACTAGGGAATTCTTTTTTGTTCTAAAATGCATGGGCTATTGAATAACGTTTTCATATTTGCAATAAAGTCAGTGGCGTAAGATATAGGGAGGGAATGGGGGCACCAACCTTAAATATGTACCCCACTGAAGACATCTACAAAACCTGAAATGGCTCCAAAGTACCTACCAAATTAAAGAGCTTATTGGTCGTGCCAAGTTTCATCAACATCGGTTTAATTTAACAGGAGTTATACCCAAAACTGTTACATTTATTAAACTTTGTTACCTTGCTGTATCTGTACTATCTGTTAAATGAAACCTCATTTTGAGCTGAAATTTCTTTTTTCGACTTATATTTTTATGAGAGGACACACCCCTTTAAATTTGGACCAATATCACTGAAACATCCTGTAGATAGGTGTCAAGTCAAGTCAATGTAAAAATTATAACTCAATATTAGGTAGGTACCTATTACCTGAAATACTTGAATTACTGAATTACCTGAAATAGATAGACGTTCCACTCTCTTTGTAAATTCGCCTATGGTTACATTATTCATCTTGCTATCTCCAAGTTCCGATTTGATTTTGTTGTTTGAAACAATCTGGCTAGTTAAGTTGCAGACGTTCACATACTCGACAAGTCCGTTAGTGTAAATGAACTTTACGTAGACACTCAGATTGTACAAACTTGTTATCACCGCAAGCATGCAGTCTCTATTTCTGACGATCCCCTTCGGGGACCACGAAGCCGAAATCGGAATCGCCGGTAAGTCGCAATTGTGAATAGAATTTGAATAATAACTGAGCCTCAGGTATCGGTTCATTTCGCATTGATGGTATTCTTGCAAGTTGTTGAAATTTATGTTACTCGGATTCAGTTGTACATTGTTGCGAGGACTGAAGTGACAAACTTCGACGAAATCTTGACGAAATGAGAACTTCTGAAGCGTGTTCAAGGTGACTCCCTGTAGTGTTAGAATGTACAAACCGGTAGACGATAAAACGAAGGCCCTTCCATCATCCGAGTACCCAGCAGCCGAGGTGCAAATTAAGTCGTTTCTAAAATGTAAGTCGTCGTACAGCTTGAGCTCCATTTTTAAAATTAATATTAGTAAAGACAGCCACTAAATTAACATCTAAACACCACCAGTTTTTATTTAAACATGCCTTTTATTTAAAGCAATTTAACTTTCACAGTATCCTTTTTTCTCCCGTTCCAAAAATCAAATAAAGTCAGGTTAAGTAGCTGGGCTGGTCTTCTTTTTTCTATAGCCTTCCCCTCCCAGTCAAACTTGTCTTTGGCCTTCATTGAGTTTATATCTAAAATTTACTCACAATCTTGTAAAATTTTTATTATTTTATCAGAAATATTATGAATTATGAAGAGTCATACATAACTTATGACGACAATAGATGGCGAACTTCCTATTCTACCTGCAGTGCCTGCACTCGTCATGACAAAAGTGAAAGCCTATTGCCCGAATTCACAAACGATAATTTCCTAAATAATTACGTAATTAATTAAATGAGTGAGATGGAGATATGCAGTTTTTTGGCAATAGAATGAGATGGGGATAATTGATTACGTAATTATTTAGGAAATTATCGTTTGTGAATACGGGCGTAAGTCTCTAATGGCGGCCATTTGTCAAGAGGGCAAATTTCTTAAAATACCTAACAATAATTATTATTATACGTATGAATATTTTTTAGGGCTAATATAAGTTTAATGTTCGATAACATTAATGTTGTTATGTATTTATTTATTACCTATATGTTTATTGTACTTATTATGTATACCTATACATAATAAAAAACCTTCTTGCGCATCAATCGCATAAATAGTGTATTTTTATACGATTCAATAATGAATATTTTCACTGCTTTTCAAATTGGCCTTCTGATATTTCATTGTTATTATATCAATGATATTAGTTGTTTAAACTGTGAAAATTTCAATTCAATTCCTTTGAAAACTATGCCCATATACGGTTACGGAAATTTAGTAATTTTTTCCTTTTTCCTACCCCCGCCACTAGCTTTTTAATAGAAAGAATACAAATTTTATTACATTACCTCAAATTTCAAATAAATTTCTTCCAATCTATATAATGTGGGTGAAAAGTTTTTATTTTTATTTTGCTTAAACAGGGATTAAAAAAATAGCAATTTTTTCTAAAATTCAAAAAGTCGCCATTTTGGAACTTTGGGAAATTTTATTAACGAAAATCAAACGTCATTTCAAAGTTTCACAAGAGTAAAAAATGTCATTCACTAATCTTGAAAGCTGAAGCTACAGGAGCGCGTATGTAAAATTTTAGAGAAATAAACATCATTGTAAAACACAAGGTCTCTTCCGAGACTTTGGCCTGACGGTGGCGTCGGGCCTTCGACCCTCCATACTCCAGGTCTTCGGCCTGGAGTTTCAGTAGATTCCCCGTCAAAGTTAAAATTTTTCATGTAAATTGTTGTGTTTTGTAAAATGTTTTTTTTCGTGTTAACATTTTTCTTTAACGCTACACTGTGATCAGCACGCTACACAATGCCGTGATCAGTAGATTCCGCGTCATAGTTAAAATCTGTTATTCATCTCTTTTTGTGTTAATTTTTTCTATATCGCTCCTGAAGGACCAATACAAAATATGGGAACTTCCGAGACCGCGCGTAAAAGTTAGTTTCGCATAGATACTATGACGTCCCCCAAATATACTTAACCAAAAATATTCCGATTTTTTTTGGGAAAACTCCACCTACCTACCTAAAAAAGTGATCCTCTCGTGGATTTGAACACCGCACCATCAGTTTGCTAGGCAAGAGCGTAACGCACTAAGCCACGGTGCCATTTAAAATTTGTAGCGCTGATTGGGTATATGTATTACGTCAGGTATATATTATCACCAACACATTTTTTTTTAAACTAGTCATATCTAAAAGACCAATTTGAAAACTTTTATCACCCGCATGTAGGTGATTTAATTGTCGTTGCGATTGCTCTTCTAATTTTGAGAATCATTCATAATTGAATGTGAAAAAAAATAAAAAAGAAATTGCGAACCATTTCATCGATTTAATAATTTTAAATAGGTGTAAGCTAATTTTCCACCAGCGAGGAAATTTTTTATTTTTCGTTTAAAGTACCCACATATGCGAGATGAAATGAAGATAAGACTTCAAATTATATGGTAAAGAAAAAAAATGGAAAATTTCGGTTCAATTTCTTCAAAAATGGACTCATAAACGATTATAGAAATTTAGTAATTTTTACCCTTTTCCTACCCACGACACTGGCTTATTAATGGAAAATATGCTAATTTTATTGCAATAACTTTCTTCAATAAATTTTCTTTTCAAAGTATTTTTGCCATCTTGCTCATATAGGGGTTCAAAAAATAGTGAATTTTCCAAAAATTCAAATGGCCGCCATTTTGAAACGGCTCGGCCGATTTTGCCCAAGTGCAATACCAGACCACTCCTTGTAGACATTACTCTCACAAAAATTGCAGCCCCCTATATTGAAAACTGCGACCAGAAACCGTGCCTCAAGAACCGGATTTTTGGAATTTTGGAAGGACACCCTGTAGAAGTAACGTGACTTTTGGAAATTTTTTCAAATAAAATCTAACGTCATTCCACCGTTGTACAAGAATCCAAAATTTCGTTCACTAATCTTGAAAGACAAAGCTACAGGAGCGCTTTTAAAATCTAAAAATCGTGGGCAGGTGAATTTTGAAAAACCACTTGGGGGTCATGATCGGTGGACATTTGATGAGTTTGGGTGATTTTTGGAAAGTGATGTCGTCCTCAATAGTGTATTTTTTTGTTAAAAAATATACTAACAATATATTCGATCTCATAATGTTCCATTAAGATAAGAGGTAGGTACCTATGATTAATAAATTTATACATATAACCTTCACTTTATAAGGAATTTTTTATGAAACTTGCAGTAGCTCCTATTCTACGTTAATATAAAAATACACTGAGATATTTTTACATGGTGAAATAAAGATACATATCTTAATTACGAATGTTTTTATTTTTATATAAAAAAATTACTCTAACATCAATATAGTAACTTTCTTATTTAAGGCTGTATTTAGTACAATTTACAGATGGCACTAACAATATTAATTATCACAATCAATTATTAAGAATAAAAGAACACATTAAAAGCAATTTAGAATACCCTACATGCTTATGCAGACAGTAACAATACCTACTCTCCTGGCCGCGTCAGTTTTTCTTTTTTTTTCTTCCTATATTTTTTATGTTCTTATACATGGTTCGCGTCTATTGAATGAAAGTTCTTTATTTATTGTTTAATTTATTATAACCTTTTCTATTTATTCAGGCATTATAAAATTAGGCAACGCAGCAGATTATTTATATTCATTTTTTAATCATCAAACCCTAGTAAGCTAATTTTTTTAATTCTTCTCTTAAGACGTTTCACAGTATTTTCCAAGTCGTCAATAGTTCTCTCCAAGATAGACACCCGTTTCTCTAGTCGATGAGTTTGAAGTTCTAAACCACCACTTGGCATAGTAGAGTTTCTATATTTTTCAACTGAAGGTGCCGAGACATCTTCACCGATGACCGCCTCTCTCCTGAACCTGACGTTCTGTCTCGAGTTTAAATTGGCTAGAAACGCTGTCCGACAATTTGGGCAACACTCCGACCATAAACTTAAATCAACTCGCGGGACATTCTCACAAGAAATCAACTTGCCTTGAAGTTCCGGCAGGACAAAAATGTTCCTAGATACTTGAGTTATGTTGTCTCCGTTGTCACAGAGTAGCCTGCTTAGAGAAAACTGTTTAATCTGAACCAGTTGCTCCGGTTTAAATACTGAAGGGTTTTCGTAATAGAAGCGGTCTCCGTCTCGGAGTCTCCTGAATTGTTCTATCAGAAGACACCTGAAAAGCGGCCCCACTCTACTTCCCGGTATTTGATCTTCAAGGATCCCTCCAACAAATATGTCAATATTCCCGGGGTGTCCATACATTTCTCTCAGTTTCGATCTCACTAGAGGATTCCTTATTTCGTTTCTTAAATCTTCAAAAGTATCTACATCAGACATGTTGCAGAATTTCCTGTATTCAATGTAACCTGGAATTCCATGTTCGCGAGCTCTTTGAACATTCATCGAAGCCAGATCTAAAGCCACGGCATGAGCTGTGCGGAATAATTGTTCAGTCAGATCTGTGTTTAGGTTTTCATCGGGTGTTTTCAACTTCGCGGGTGTCATGTATAATCCTCTAAGTAAAGGGTCAATACCACCTTCTTCAACGATCCGCCATGGCGAGAAGAAGGCGTTCCTGAGAGGTAGATGCCCTTCTCTGATAGGCTGGAAATTCCAATCTAAGCGCTCCAGGACTGGATTGATTAAAGAATGACCAAAACGAAGTGCAGCAGTAGCGAACTCGTTAGAAACTGTCGCTTCTAGCGATGGATTATATTCTTGATACGACCCTAGAATTGCCATTCCTTCATTTCCGATAATATATGGTAACCATGCAGAGTAAGTAATGTGTTGCATTTGCGCTCCAACTATTTTTCTCGCTTCCTGGTAGAGAGTTTCACCATCCCAAAGAGGATTTAAATGTTGTAGCTCTCTAGCAATCCGATTATGCTCTCGCATCCATAAAGTGTGCATCGCAATTAGAGCTGATTGTTCATTCACTCGTATATCACCAGCAACGAAACAGTTAACAGTACTTTCAGATAAATTACGACGACAATCCACGCCTTGATTAGCTGCATATGGTAACAGAGGCTTCCTACCGGGAAACACCGTTCCCTCTCTTAATCGACCTCCTTCATTAGTGAAATCTCTTAAATCTCTCGCTAATTCGTCCGAGAATCCGTAAACTTGCGATGCATCTATGTAGGAAGTTAACTGGTTAATTTGTTCCCTCGGTTGGACTGAGTCGAAGAACACTGATGTCATTCCAGATCCACAAATAGCAGCCGAACGAATAAAATCGATGCATCTTCGATTAGTCATCCTTGGGTCTCCTGGTGGTATATCGATAGGAAAACAGGGAGCAGCGTAATCGCACGATTTCTTGCAATCAATCCCGTCGTAACTCTCGGAACTTACTGAAGGAGTAGCATGGTCGAGATCGTGGTCAAGGAATTGCCCCCATTGCATCACCATGTGGGTTATTTCCTCATCAGGAGTAATTTTTTCAGTCGCGAGTAGCTGTGTGGATACTAGCCGTGAGGGCGGTTTTTCGAAACCGTAATATTTAACATGCTTATTCCAACCAATCGGGGTGGAGAATCCGTCTTCATAAATTGGTTTCAAAATTCTACGGAAGCCTGTATAAGAAGCACCCCACATGGGATGTTGTAAATTGTTACAAGTTCCATCAATTGACCTATATCTTGAATGGTAACACATATCAGTGCAATTCTTATATTGTTTATGAGCAAGACACCCGGATAATTTGGCTATTAATTCCAAATGCTCGCGAGATAAAATTTGCTTATAGTTGAAATCTGTGGTGTAATTGGCTGTTAAACCTTCCGAGACATGCTTACGGATGTTTTCAAGGGTGCGCTCGTAGATTTCGGCCGCTCGAGCCAATTCCCTTGTTGGAGCATCAGGATACCGAATAAACCTGAACAAATCAGCCCCGACGTGAGGTTCCTTGTTATTGAAGAGATTATCGATCGTGTTGTTGATGGCTTTATCAACTTCTTGGCTCGCCTCGTTGAAAGCGATCTTGATGAACTTATCCCCTGATTCACCCAAGGTATAGGTGTCAGGATCTTCTTTTACCGTGATGTAACCTGCAGCCGTGTCTCTTCCAAACTCGTTCAAAGCGGTGCACTCATAACGACCTTGATCTTCTTGATTCACGTTGTAAATATAAAGATTCCCACTGAGCGATATCTTCCATCTGCCAGTCCTCTGCAACGCGGATCCGTCCTTCTGCCATTGAATTCCCGGTGTTGGCTCACCAGTAGCCTTGCAGGGCATTTCCAAAGTGTTCCCTACCAAAACTTCTATATTGTAAGGTTTGAATAATAACTTCGGAGCAGAATGCGAACGGTTTTTTATATTCACACTCGCACTAACTTCTCTGAATCCCAAGTTGTTCCTAGCTTCACAAGCATATAGGCCAGAATCCGATTCTTCCGCTTCGTTTATCTCTAACAAGGTGCTGTCTTCTGATAAGATGATCCTTTGACTTGGTACGATTCGGTTCACATCTTTATACCATGTAATTTCTGGTAAGGGTGAACCGACCGCAACGCATTCGAGTCTGATTTTTTGGCCTATCTCTCCATCGAAATTATCTGGGTAGATGGTGAAAACTGGAGGAACTGAAATATTTGTGTGGAAATAGTAAGCAATATGAGATATAATACACGAGTATATTACCGTTAATGAAAATATTAGCAGTGGCGTGAATTCTTCCGTATTGATTAGCAGCTTGACAGGTGTATTCACCGTAGTCGCTTCCTTGGACTTGTCTTATTTCTAAGGATCCATCTGGATGGAAGATGTGTCTTGGTGATTCTTGCAGCTGGATACCGTTGAAAGCCCAGGTTATCCCTATTGGTGGGCTACCTGTAAGTAGATTACTGATTAAATGAGAGACCTCTAAATTACCTATACAAATCCCTACCTGTAGTTCTGCAGTAGAGAATAACAGAAGTTTCTCCTTCAACCGTGGTAACGCTTGAAGGTCGTTCAATAAAACTGGGAGCTTCTGAAATGTTTACAGAAATATATCATTCTTAATAAAATAGGTAAGGTTACTCGAAGTTTACCATAAGCAACGGAGTTTGTGTCCGGTTGTATCACAATCATTCTAGCTGGTCGTGACTTAGCTACCCCGTCGCTGTTTTTAGCGACGCATTCGTAATGCCCGTCGTCACTTTCTCTGGAGTTCTTGATCATCAACGAGCCGTTACTCAAAATTTCGTATTTATCGTTCCCGAAACTTAATTCCTTATCGTCTCTCATCCACACCAAAGACGTATTAGAGTCGCTTTCAACGCGACAATTGAATACAGCCGTCGATCCAAACGAGACTTCTACATCATTAGGCCCTTCCATTATTTTTGGCGGTCCTATAAACATCCCTTATTGATGTCAAAGTATTGGAGTCAAATTTTAACTTACTGCAATGGAAGTCTTTCGAAGTCATTCCTTTGATTGGTTTTCCAAGCATCTCTGACGGGTACCTGCAATTCGCTGCTATGTGGAGGCTGTTCTTTGATACTTTATGCGCCAACCAAGCCATTTTACAATCGCAAACCAATGCGTTTTGGTCCAGTCTCAGTCGAGATAAGGAGGGAAGGTTGTCGAATGTTCCCAGTGGGATGTGTTTAATTTTGTTATGGAAAAGGAACCTAAAATCATTCCAGTCAGTTTTTTTTATGAATCCCAAAGAGTTTTTGATGAACTTACAATCTACTCAAAGAGGGCATATTTGAAAAGGTTTGCGGTTCAAAATTAGCGATTTCGTTTCCTTGTAGGTACCTGAAAAATCAACATTGAGGCACTTATTCCAAAAAAATTTAAGGCTGACGATGAAAGAGCTTACAAATGTTCCAGTCGAGGTAATCCTTGGAAAACATTCGCCCCGATGTGCCTGATTCTGTTTCTATAGAGATAGAGATGTCGGAGCTGGACAAGTCCAGTGAAGAGTCCATTGTCCAGTCTTATTAGGAAATTATTGTTCAGCAAGAGTGAACGGAGCGGTTTGTGGGATTTGAAAGTACCGACCGGGATTTCTCGTATATTATTGAATCGAAGATCTCTGAAAAGTAAACAATAGCGTTAGTGTTATAAAATTCAATAGCTTTTATCATATTATGATAGATCATGTATCGAGCTCAAGTACCTACTATTAATCGTAAATTGCGACCTACATCAACCTCAATGACATAATACCAACACGGCCTAATTAATTTGTTTCGCATTAGTTGGTTTTCCGGTTAGAACCATCGATTGTTAGACGCACCTAATAGTAAAATTGAATAACAAAATTGTGATTTATCGTAAGACGATGATGGGAACTGATAAAGCAATTTTATAATTTCCGTTTCCGACAGTATCTCGTCGCCAATTTGTTAACTCATTGTTTTAGATTAAGGTCTCGGCATATCGTTAGATTTTGTCTGAACTGGGTCATGTATACATAAGGCAGGTCATAGAAAAAATGAGTTATAGAAGCATTCAATTAAATTGATAAATCATCAGTGGTAGGTAAGAATTGGTAATTTTGGGTCCATGATTGAAGATCTATGAGGATACTACTATAATTTCGTGTCCGCTAACGATCCATTTGACATTCATGCCATTTCAGAGAGTTGGTTGAGCTTGAGCTGCTCCGTACTTGATAACGAGTTTCTCCAAAGTGACCGTTCCATTAGTGCCACTCGGAGATTGTTGGGGGATGGGGTGATGATGGCGGTTAAATCCACATGTACGCCAGAAATGTCGACCATCATGATGTTCGATTCTATTTTAACAATTCATATATGAGCTGTAGATATGAGATTTGGAAACTTAACTCAGGTTAGTCTTTGACATAAATTATTACTCTCCCCTTCCCCGCTAATATCTTAGTGTTTGTGTCAATAGAACCCAAAAAGTCCCATTTTTCTCTTGTTACTTCTAACAGCTTCAAACCTCTTTTCGATTCCAATCCTCGCCTCATCCCTCCTCCCCTCTACGAAAGAATTCATCCCATTGAAACTGAAATTAACACCCGAATTCATAGCGCGCGTTCGCTTCCCCCAATCACCCCCCCCCCCCCTCTCACCCTGCTCGCTGACACAACCCCATAAACATCTCGCTTAACTTGCTCGAAAAGTCATCAACCAACAAATCTTACAATATTCTGTTGAGATAATTCCCACTTTCCAAGTTTTTATCTAATATATACCCCGACGGTTCCAAGTTTGACGACAGGGTTTCCTGTGCAGTGATTCCTCCTAGTGAACTGGGCATACGCCTGTCTAGCTTTTGTCGCGTTTTCTCTGCCAACTGCCATCCTTAGATCAGTCGAACGCAAGGGAGTAGATAAAAAAATACAGGATGCATCGGGTCAAAACAAGTCGCCCATCAAAGTTGTTCGTCTGGACGGGGCATATCCAATGATACTAAACTTGGCTCCCTACCCCCACTGGCTAGGGAGGGAGGTGGTAACTTTGGAATCATAAATAGGGACCTTTATTTTTTATTGCAGATTAGGATTTTACGCCTAAAAATACGTATGAAATTGTTCTCTCCTTTCTCTCCCATGTATAGGAGGGAGGGGGAGGGGTAAATTTGAATTTTGGTCAGAAGCCCCTTTTTAAGGCAGGTTGGATTTTACGACCAAAAATACGTAGGACTTGTTTATAACATTTTTTTTAGATTCATGACAGATGGGGCTGTAATCGAGGAAAACCAAATTTGGTAAAAGAGAAATCTTGTTTTTCCGGGACAAAATCCATTGATTTGACTTTGTATTGTTCGAGGGCGTCAATGACTGGTATTCTGATTTTAATTTATTCGTTTATTACTTACTTGATGTTTTACTTGACTACCTTCAATTCCTGCATATCTACCCTTTATTAATAGATATAGAATTACTACGAGTGCAAAATGCATACTGCAAGCGTAGAAGAGAAAATTGAAATGATTCAGATTTGCGGTGAATGTAGAGGAATATTGACGGTGCCATTGCTTTTGTGTGCTCAGCGTGTTCCAGAGAATCAGAAGAGGTCACGTTTTTTTTAAGAAGAGCGGGGGACAGATAAATAATATCTGGAACAGAAGAGGGGGAAGGTCATTTTTGGCGTCATTCACTAGCATTCTCAAAAATATCGCGACATACAAATTTTTCAACAGCTTTTCATCAAATTTGATTTTCCTCGATTACAGCGCCAACTGTCATGAATCTGAAAAATGTTACCGACAAATTCTACGTATTTTCGCTCATTAAATCCAAATTATGTTGCTAACCAAAATTCAAATTTTCCCCGCATCCCCCCTACATAGTGAAGGGGAAGGAGGGAGCAATTTCTCACGTACTTTTAGGCGTAAAATCCGAATCTCCAATAAAAAATAATGGTTCCTATTTAAGATTCCAAAGCTACCACCTCCCTCCTCTAGGCATTGGGGGAAGGGGGACCAAGTTTAGTATCACTGGATGTGCCCCTTCCAGACTAACAACTTTCATGAGTCACTTGTTTTGATCTTATGCGTATAGTCTCCAGATAAACTGAGCAGCATGTATACTCATACAGGGTGTATTGTAACGTCCGCATAATATTAGCACCACGCGATTCTACATCAAAAACAGAACAAAAAAGTCCTCAACAGTTTTTTCTTGATGTACACAGATTTTAAGATATGGACAATTTAACGTTCTTAAATTTTGCAACACTGGCGCTGGTATAAAAATTAAGATAACTTATTAGACGTGAAGTCACCTCACTGGTATAGTGTGCCGTTGCTATGTAATCGAAAAAAGGTGCAACAAGACAAATGTCATGCTGCGACGTGTCAATGTTGCAATTTTTTTTAAGATTTTTTATTTTTTGAATTTTTTATTCAACAATTAAAACGCGCAGTTGCAATATTGATTGGAAGTATTGGAACTCAGGAAATCAAATAATTGCTAGTTTTGAAATGTTAATTAAAACCATTTTTACCAAAAAAAAAATCTAAAATTTTGGATAATTTGGCTATTTTACTTCTTACTTAAGAATTTTTTAATAATATTAAGCAATATTTTTGAGTATTAAAAAACTTCAAATTTAAACTACAATGGTCGATAACTTCGTTATTTGAGGTCTAAGAGCTAAACGGTATTAAAACTTTATGTTCTGTTTTTGATGTAGAATCACGTGGTGCTAATATTATGCGGACGTTACAATACACCTGTATAAAGATTGATGAGCGAGTTTTTGTTTTATTAAGATGTTAACTTATATAAATCACACCCAAAAGCTCTATTTTTAAACATGTACAACAGAAATTATTAGATTGATCCTGCAATAACCTTGAAAAGTTTATTTTGAAAATGCCATAAAATTTGTGGTCAACTGTTTTCATCAGAAATCAGTCCAATGTAAATATTTAACTAAACATTAGTTAAACCAGCCATTAAATATGCATTTTTATTAGTGGTGCAATAATCAGGATAACGACTAAAGTGACTTCATTGTTTTGTTGCAATATTTATAACTTTTCGTATTCTGAGTCGCAATTAAACAATAAATATAATTTTTTATCTCCCTGGTGTTAATAAGAAATGGTAATTTTTAATTCAAACAATTCTTATTTTAGTTAGTTTTGTTTTCTGACTGACTCAATTTTATTTTTGTATACCTACGCAACGCAAACACAACAGGACAAACTGGTACGATGCATTATTACAGCATCGGGAAAAAGGAGAGTATATAAGATTAAAAAAAACAACCTCCAGGAATTGGATTTTATAATAATGAATGATAATAATTTAATTTATTATTTATACATTCATATTTCCTAGATAAGGAAAGTATCTAATTAATTATGTAATATTATCCGCTATCAAAATTTGAATTCACCCATAACAGGAGAAATAGTTTTGGTGCATTTTACTGAACCGATTTTGCAAGCAAATTCATTTTTATCAGTTTCATAACCAACTTTTGCCATGACATTTATATTAAGTTACGTATCAGTTCTTTTATACAATAATTAAACCAAATATTTCCACAAATTCATTAGTTATTAAGTCTTGTTTGTTTATTTATAAAAAACAAACGTATCTTTCTCTTATAAATATGTATATTTGAAAATTGAAGACAATTTCATGTACATAACTTACCTAAATCAAAATTTTTAAATTCAATGAGATGATAATTTAACCAAACAACATCACTCTTGTTCACTTCTTTTTGTTTGTGACCATGCGCATTGCGCATCATTATAGTCAATGAAATGAACTCTACAAAAACAAAAGAAGCAAGGAGATTCCGATGAAATAGATTTAAATAGACCAAAAGTAGACCAAAATCAGAAAAGCTGCTGGTTTTCTTGGAATTTGCTCAGAATTTCTAAAACACCTGGGAAATTATGCAAATAATTGGTTACTGTCCTTCTTCAATGACATATTACGTTCGGGGAAGTTACCCTACCTAATACACTCCGAGGTTAAACAGCCAAAAGTTATTGCAATCTTAGAGCCTATACAGGTGTCCCGTAATTAGCGTGCAATACTGAAACAGCAGATTCTATTTTCAAAAATATGAAAAAAAGTTCCTATAAAAATAGGTCGAGAAATGCTTCCTAAGGGGGCTACAGCCCCCGAAAGGGGAGCCCATGAAGATGGTTTTTATTTAATACCTCCGAACCCGTTCAAGATAGAAAACTGAAATTTTGGGAATTTATCAAACTTTTTATGGCCAATAAGATGCAATTGCAAAAATTAAAAAAATTCCATCAGGGGGGGGGGGGTCAGATAGGTGAAGAGTGAGGTTAAAATCACCCTAATTTTTTTTGTATGTACCTCGTGCCAGCATTTGAGATCAGATTATGAAATGTTGAAGTTTTTTACACAAAAAAGGTCGTCTTGCTGAATTTCGATAACATGCACCGTTTTCGCTTAAAATCGATTTGAAAATTACCTTACATGGCATAAAAATTCATATTGAAACACAATTAGAGAAAAATATTCAACGTAGGCCATGGATCACGGGATGTAATAAGTAACAGTTTGTTTGAAAATTGTGTTTCACGCTAATTAAGTAGAAGAAAAAGAAAATTTATTGAGCAAAAAAATGGCAAAAATTTTCAACAGCATGATTCCTATGATGGGGTCTCCCCTGACCGCGAGCACGTCAAAAATTGCCATTTTCCGGTAAACGTTGACGTATGCGGGTGAACATTTGACGTGTAGGAGCTCTTTGGTTTGAATCGTCGTCGGTATTCATACTCAGCCGCCAGATAACGACCATTGCAGAATCCATATACGAAGTGCATTTTAGCCAGCTCTTGGTTAGTGAAATTTTCCATTTTTACAAAACAGTACTCAATAAATTTTCTTTTTCTTCTACTTAATTAGCGTGAAACACAATTTTCAAACAAACTGTTACTTATTACATCCCGTGATCCATGGCCTACGTTGGTTACGTTGAATATTTTTCTCTAGTTGTGTTTCAATATGAATTTTTATGCCATGTAAGGTAATTTTCAAATCGATTTTAAGCGAAAACGGTGCATGTTATCGAAATTCAGCAAGACGACCTTTTTTGTGTAAAAAACTTCAACATTTCATAATCTGATCTCAAATGCTGGCACGAGGTACATACAAAAAAAGTTAGGGTGATTTTAACCTCACTCTTCACCTATCTGACCCCCCCCCCCCCTGATGGAATTTTTTTAATTTTTGCAATTGCATCTTATTGGCCATAAAAAGTTTGATAAATTCCCAAAATTTCACTTTTCTATCTTGAACGGGTTCGGAGGTATTAAATAAAAACCATCTTCATGGGCTCCCCTTTCGGGGGCTGTAGCCCCCTTAGGAAGCATTTCTCGACCTATTTTTATAGGAACTTTTTTTCATATTTTTGAAAATAGAATCTGCTGTTTCAGTATTGCACGCTAATTACGGGACATCTGTATAGGCTCTAAGATTGCAATAACTTTTGGCTGTTTAACCTCGGAGTGTATTAGGTAGGGTAACTTCCCCGAACGTAATATGTCATTGAAGAAGGACAGTAACCAATTATTTGCATAATTTCCCAGGTGTTTTAGAAATACAGGATAATTGCTAAAATGTACTCGTATGTTATAATAAGGTTATGAAAAGGATGATTTAAGTATACAATAGAATTTCTCCTTTGTTTAACGATATGCCTCCCCCTCCCAGAACAAGCTGTTTTTCGTCAAACAGAAAATGTTATGATCAAGTATTATCACTCACTATAGTCACTCCAAACTCACATCCAAACAGGTTTTCAAAAACAACAAAAAACAGGAATTGCCTTAATTGATCTAAAATCCCCCATATCGTACCTACTGTTTGGAAAGATGGCCTTCTTCAACAAAGAAATGATGTAAAACCATTAATTGTGGAAGACTTATCACCTTAATTGATATGCTAAAAGTGGCGGCTTTTCAGATGAAATTGGTGAAGTGCCACTTCACCTATTTCTAATTAATTTCTATTAGGTATTAGCAATAATTAATTTTTTTTATTTGGAATTTCTATGTCCAAGGTTGGTGTCTACCGAAGCGCTGAGCTGTCATTGCTATTATTTTTCCTAGTGTTCAAACTGCTTGAACTACCCATTGAAGTGTCAATTTACAGTTTCTTGTTATTTTCCATATTCTCCTCTGGGTGCGAGTTTCGTTGGCCTTGCTCTGAGACCACTGAGCTAATTCAATGTGTATAAAACAAAAACAAAAACAGTTCAGCGCTTCCTAAAATTTTGAATTTGAATTATTTCAGGTCAGGTTTGACCAGGTTTGAATTTCTTTTTGGCGATGATCGGTTCTGGTATTTTTGGTTTTTGTTTTTCTTTTCGAGATCAAACTGAACTTGCGAAAAAATTGGCCTGACAGGATCTTGTCAAATCGGACTTTGCAAAAAAATTTTTTTCGAGCTAACCGATTTTTGTAGTGCCTTGTCCTGTGTGAAATATACATTTCACTAACTTTTGAAATCCACGAGCCGCCATTGGCTATCAAACCGCAAAATTTCGAGTTTTCGTTAATAAAGAAATCAGGAAAGACTGCTATACCTCAATAATTGACTTCCTCAAGCTCATTGTTTATACATACCCAAGTAACTTACTAGAAACTACCTGCAGAAAATTCATATATGCTGATGATTTAGCTCCTTTCCTTTCAATATAAACGTTTTGAAGAAACAGTTGACTATACTTTCCGAAATGGCGTCTTTGCCCCAATCCCAATAAAACGGAAGTATCCTTATCTGAACAGCCACGATGAGAAACATCGAAAACTACAAGTCTCGATGAACGATGTAGTTTTGAAACACAATTACAATTAGGTATTATAGCTTGGAGTAACATTTGATACTTCGCTCACCTCCAAGTCGCATAATTGAAAAAATTGCGCAAAAAAACTTAAAACAGAAACAACATTTTGCATAAACTAATGGCTGGTTCAAATCAGGAAGCTCATGCACGCAGACACAGAAAGAGTTGCAAGCATTTCGCTTGTGTATTCTGCGAACGAATATTGTTGCCCAATCTGGATGAATAGCGCTTATGCCCATAAAATTTATTCTGAATTGAACACCACCGTTCGAGTTACTATCGAGGGAAGTCAACTCCAGCAGTTGGAGTTGACTTAGTACAATCGGTAATAATTTGCATGGTGGTGTTACAACACCTAGGCTGCCGGTAATTTCAAACATTATACCATCAAGAATCAGAAGACAGATAGCGGCTAAGCGAGAATTCTAGAAATACTTTGGCAACAAAATCATGAGATCTTTTCCCCACTGGGTTCTTGGAAATCTGTATGGAGAGTTCAGAATGTTTACAGTCATCATCTTATCCAAGAGCTAACAAAAGAAATTACCGGATTCGAACTACCAAGCCCAAGAAAAGGTCTGGTGTAAAGTAACCGTTTCAGAACTGATCATGGACGCTGTAACTTGATGTTATTCAAATGTATGGCAGGTCCAAGTCCAAATTGTCTTAAAGAAACAATTATTATTAGTCACATTGTCGAAGAGTGTCAAAATGAGCAAGGAAATTTTCAAGTTAGTTCCAAGTTGATTGTTGCTTTGTTGCTAGGGAAATAAATACACGATTTCTATACAGTGCACGGAATATGGTTGCCGCTCTACTGTATAGTAGAGACAGAGAGGGTCTAACTTTCGAACCGCCTTGGACTCGAGAATTTTTTTTGATTTTTTTTTCATAAAGTTGGACCCCCTCTTCATTTTGGTGGCATTTTCAAAAATTTAATCGACGCTCTGGCGGAGAAATGTGCATGCGAAGACATCGGCAATGGGTTTTTTGCACATAACTCGCTTAGTTCAATTCTGAGCATAGTAAATATCCTGTCAAAAAACGAAGAGCTCTCGAAGACGCGTAATTTGAACTTTGACTGGTCCAAATCGGTCAAACGGTTCTCGAGATATAGCATTTTCAATTTTAAGGCCCTTTCTTCAGGGTTCCGCCGCGTTGCGAATACACCGCCGTCCGTGTTCGCGTGTTTTTCATGGAAAAAATCGACTTAGGGACTTAATTTTTTTTTTCATCGACAAACAGTAGTATCCTCAATAATGCCTGAAATTTTGAAGTCGCTATCTCAATTAGAGGGGGAGGGGGAGGGGAAATCATATTTAAAATTCAAATTGCTATAACTTTCGCTAATATTGGGGCGTCGGGCCCAACCAATGGAAGATGACACTTTGGAATGCCTACTTTAAAATGGTATTTTTATTTTTTCGATTTCGCCAATATTGGCACGATGCCCGCAGAAAAACCGATTTCCCTCCCCCCTTTTTTTTCTTAAAACTGTTTTTTTGCCATGAAAGAAGGGGGTGTGGGTAAAAATTTTTTCGTCATCAGACGGGAATTTTTTTTATCTTTGATTTGAGCCACAATAGACCTCGATCGGACCATTATTAAGGTCACAGGGTCACCAAACGCGTTTGGTCCTGTAGAATGACAAGGATTAGGGTTAGCGGGTTCCGCTACCCGGCATTTTTTAGGGCTAAGTGTCCCATGTCGCTATCTCAATTAGGGCCTGCACGCGGACGTGATATGTAAACCAATTAATCTAGCGTGTGTGTCTGTGAGAGAAGAGAGAAAGGAGAGGGAGCGCTAGGCTCCGCCCCCGGCTCTCGCTACTCCGCGGCTAGATTAATCACGTCCGCGTGCAGGCCCTAATTGGGATAGCGACATGGGGTAAGAAAATCTTGAAAGGGGACACTAAGCCCTAAAAACGCCGGGTAGCGGAACCCGCTAACCCTAATCCTTGCCATTCTACAGGACCAAACGCGTTTGGTGACCTTGTGACCTTAATAATGGTCCGATCGAGGTCTACTGGGGCTCAAATCAAAGATAAAAATTTTTTTACCCACACCCCCTTCTTTCATGGCAAAAAACCTGTTTTAAGAAAAAAAAGGGGGGAGGGAAATCGGTTTTTCTGCGGGCACCTTGCCAATATTGGCGGAATCGAAAAAAAAAAACCATTTTAAAGTAGGCATTCCAAAGTGTCATCTCCCATTGGTTGGGCCCGACGCCCCAATATTAGCGAAAGTTATAGCAATTTGAATTTTAATTATGATTTCCCCTCCCCCTCTCCCTCTAATTGAGATAGCGACTTCAAAATTTCAGGCATCATTGAGGATACTGCTGTCTGTCGATGAAAAAAAAATTAAGTCCCTATAAGTCGATTTTTTCCATGAAAAACACGCGAACACGCGAACCCTGAAGAAAGGGCCTTAAAATTGAAAATGCGATATCTCGAGAACTGTTTGACCGATTTGGACCAGTCAAGGTTCAAATTACGCGTCTTCGAGAGCTCTTCATTTTTCGACAAGATATTTACTATGCTCAGAATTGAACTAAGCGAGTTATGTGCAAAAAACCCATTGCCGATGTCTTCGCATGCACATTTCTCAGCCAGGGCGTCGATTAAATTTTTGAAAATGCCACCAAAATGAAGAGGGGGTCCAACTTTATGAAAAAAAATCAAAAAAAATTCTCGAGTCCAAGGCGAATGGGGCCTTTTTTTTGACAGACCTCCTCCACTGCTAGGACGCGAAATGATTCGCCCAGCACGCTGCCGAGTAGACATTAATAATGTGCCATTTTTCATTCGCATATTTATGAAAAAATGTCAACATTATTTGATGGCTGTCTAAAAAACAATTTTTTTTTTGTTTTCAGAAATTTCGCAGCAATTTCAAATTTCGTGAATTAAGCACGCCGGAAATTAGCCTCTTAGGTAGATACCTTTTTTTGAATTTCGTACTTTAGTTTTTTTCCAAAAGCTTTATTAATAACTACTGTTTTTTCTTGGTTTGTTTTTCTGAATTTTAGTTTTATTATACATGCAGGGTGTCGCTAAAAGGTATCACCAACGCTCTACCACAGATTCCCGAGTAAAAAATATGACGATTTAATCGAAATTATCTATGTCCAAAAAGGCATCCTTCTCAAGATACAGCCCTTAAACGAGGGTCAATCAAAAACACGTTTTCCAGAATAAGTCAAAAATTGGGATTAATAGAGAAACTTCAAAATTTCAGGACTTGATTTTCGCTTCAGCGTTTTTGATTGGCCCCCTTTTAAGGGCTGTACCTATGTTGAGAAGGGTGCCTTTTTGGACATAGATAATTTCGATTAAATCGTCATATATTTTACTCAAGAATCTGTGGTAGAGCGTTGTTGGTACCTTTTAGCGACACCCTGTAGCCTTTGATTTTAATATAATTGTTCTGTTTGTAATTATACTTTCAAATTTTGTTGATTCTGTTCAGCTCAGCACTCCATATTTTCCTTATTTTCCTGATAATTTCCTAAGACAGTTCTTTCTAATGAAAGGGGTCACTCAATCCTGTTAATACGATGGAAAAAAATAGTTGAGACACATAAATTTAAACCTTTAAGGCCCGTATTCATCAATAAATATAACCCCTGGGGTTATATTTTGGCACATGTCATTGGTTCAAAATTCGTAGCGTTCGTAGGGATTGAGCATTAGACCAATCAGCTGTCAGAAAATTCAAAATTTAACCCCAGAGTTATATTTTGAAGTTTGATGAATACGGACAATAGTGGGACACATTTTAATGTCAACCATTACGTTTCATCTGTCACCCCTAACCCTCATCATCCCTAAAAATTTTGAACCAGACGGGATTGAATTAAGGGAGTCATGTGAGATATCAATTATTTTTTTTATATTTTGTGTTTCAATTGTTTTGACAATTTCATGACCTCTATGACTGAAGAATGGTAACAAAAATTTGGGACACCCTGCATAGAACATAAGCAGGAGTCAATTTAAATAATTAACAACACAATTCCTCTTTTTTTTTCAATTTTATAAGCAAAACCCGTGATGGTGTGAATAGGTAATCAGTCGAAAATCAAGAGCAATGAAATCTTCAATCATCAACTAATAATAAGGCCAATAAGTATCTAGCTATAATAAGTGCCGTAATAAACAAGAAATAAAAGTAACAGTTTACACTGAATTGCTTATAACAGAGTTATTTATGGGTGTACTATAAGACACAGTGCACAAAACTTCCGCCTTTACCCGTAATAGCTACTGAAACTTTTTATTCAAGACTTCGTGTAGTAATAAATTTAACATATGTTGTTAGTTGGAGGAGTCAGTCATTCATCATCTAAATTTAAATGTGTATAAAGAGGATATAAAAACGGGAGTTGGTAAAATAATATGAGAGGATACGGTCTATATAATAGGAGTGGTGTGGAGATGCGGGATCATTAATTTTTTAGGGAGTCCATAATAAAAATAAAAGAAGGAAATAATTATTTATATTTGATAACATTTTGTGTTGCGTGTCCTGAACTGAACTAACTATTATTATGATTAATGACTGACCTCTCAGTCTCAAGTCCCTAGTCATGCCCTGAATCTATTGCCTTTTTATTAGATATTATGTGAATGTATACTAATTGATTGTCTCTTAATCAACAATAAAACCATAACAGTAATTTTACATGATGTATGCATGTGTGGTTGACTGTAAAACCAAATAAATCAGTTAATTAATTTCTTTTTGTGTTTTGATCTCCTATCACAACAGAAGATAAACAAACAATGACTATACCATAAATCAATTCCTCCAGAGGCGAGGCAGGACTTGAGATGAACATTAATGTCAAGAGACACAATATGCTCACATTTAACTCGCGATGGTTATTTTTTTAGCAATTAATTACAATAATGTCCCTCGCTACACACAAGTGGATGACACGTTATTTTTTTATATACTAAAATGTTGATTTTTTTTCTTTTGATTCGCATTCGCAAAGTAAAATCAAATGAAATTGGGAACTTTATTTTGTAGTTTCGTATATAAGGAAAGTTAACGAATATTAAATAAGGTATCCTTCTGGTTTTTTTGATCTGTTATAGCTAACTGATGAGCCTTAGAAAAAGTCGAAACAGTGTTCTTAGTCTTAGGCTAAAGTACATCTAGTCGATCAGAGACACCTCCACGTCGAATAAAAAGCACCTTAGCTCAAAATAAATAATAACTTGATCGGTCACTCTGCAACTGTGGCCAAAAAGAGGGATAAGAGGTACTGGCTCTTCACGATGCTGCAAGCCGAGACCGATGTGTCGGGAATTAAATAACCAACCATCAGCAACAGGGCCATTTTGGAAATCGAAAATTGGCTATTTCTCCAAATAAACGGTGACATTTTAAAAAGGTTTCATTGTCGATTTCTTTAAAACAATAAAAGATATCAAAAATCGCAAAAATCCCTAGAAAAAATCCTTTAGAGTCAAGTCGGATGATCTAGAAGGCCCCTCAATACGTCTTCTTCTGTCAAGGGATGTTTTCTTGCATGGGGAGTTACTTGAAATCCGTTGTTTATAAAACCAAAGCATATTCAGTTAAGTAACTACTTACGGCAGCGAATTTCAGCAAATTGTCTATCTCTGACCTCACCTCGGAAACCTTCGGAAAGGTCCGACAAGAGTTCGAAAATAGACTATACTATCGTATGGCCAATAATGAAACTATTTTGAAAACGTGTTCTATTGAAAAAAATTGATGGGGCATTTTTTCCTTTAAATTAAATCAAATTAACTTGTGTCAATGAAATAAAATCATATTATGTCTCTTTGTTTTATATCTCTCAAAAGCATTTTTCAAGGGCTTTCCAATGATGTATCACACGTAGGGTTGCCATTAAAAATTTTATAATTGAAGGGGGGTGGACCTTTAAGCGTTGATGGGAGTGAGTGACTTCTTCAACTTTGGAAGGAATCCAAAAATAATTTTCAACTCGCTTTAGCACTATAGCGAATATCGATAAATAACTGGTTTTCCTTTTCTTCTTCTTATTAATGGCGTCATATCATTTTGGAATTCTTGTTATTTATTTTATATCGCGGAGAGAACGAGACGGCGCCCACGTACTTACACTAATCCTATGATGACATTCAAGAAGGCTTAAGATATTTGCTTCCAAAAAATCAATTATAATCAATTGTATCAATTGAGACAGTTTCCATGGATCATTTTAATGATCGTTAAAGTAGGTAAAGTAATAAATTTAAGGCTTATGATATTCGTCTACCCAACTAATCAATATTTATTAGAAATTAATGGTAATTCATCCAATCAAGAACCGTTACACCGGTTATCCAAAAATATCGTTGATGCAGGTCAGTTAATTCCTTGAGCTTTATCGCATTAAATTGTATTAGCCGTTTCTATTTAAACATATTACGACATTTGCGGCAATCTGATTCGACCTGCGTCCGACGTCAGATATTACGAAAAAATGCTTTGTAAGTAGGTAGTTTAAAAAAATTCGTTTTAAACATTTCACGATTAGCCGGAAAGCCTGGTGAAAGCTGCCCAGATCCGTTTTTTCTTTACGCAATGCGAATATCTCCTACAATTTTCACGGAACGGTTTTTCGGTACGAGTACCTGTCTATTAAGTCTGTCTAAACCTGTCTAAAATGTGTGGCACGTTGCAATCCAACTACAACAATTTTAGTGTTTTGGTATAGATCCTACGAATGTTTAGGTCAAAATAAAAATTTATTTTGATTTGAAAATAAAAATTGTTGTAATGGTTGATTTATCTATCTCTTTGACTTTCTGTACTTATATGAAGTATATTATTCTGCTGATATACTTTGTTCGATGGATCTTTGTGTACCGTCATAACTTTCAATTCTAATCAACTCGGAAACTGTCAACTAATTCAACTCAAAATTTCCTCTTAGATAAGACACAACGTCCCATGTTGTTGCATTTAAGTATGGTTTGTGTATCGTTGGTTACGTAATAAGTAAATAACACTGATTCAAATCTATGAAACACTTCTTACACCGTGGTGACAAGAAATCGTGGGACATCACCGCGAAACAGACTGCTGACCGAGCGGGGCTTGTCACCCGTCAAGACAGTCGGCAATCTAAATAATCCTTGTGCTCGAGACCACCTCGAACGCAAGAAGAATGCCCACGCATTGGCAAGAAAAGGAGCATCGACACCCTTCATAGGACCAGAACCATTCTGTGGCTTCGAAGATACTTTCTTCAAGGCAGAACTCCAAAAGGAAGAAGAAAACTGAGAGAAACCCATTGGAGGAACCTCTCGGGGTTGAGAAGCCAAAGAACTTCTCGGGAATTTTAACCGAGAGAGGTCGAAGATACTCTTCAACCTCAGCAAGGAACGTCTCAGAACACTGACGGGATTCCTAACGGGACATTGCAAGCTCAAGGAACACCTGAGGAAGTTAGACATAGAAGAAAATGGCGTCTGCAGATTCTGCGGGAAAGGAGACGAGACACCACGTCACCTGCTGCTCAACTGCAATGCGATAGAACTCAAAAGAAGTAATGTTCTGGGCCACCACCAACTAGAGACAGGGAATTTACCCGACCTTGATCCTCTCAAAATCCTGAAGTTTCTCAAGGAAACGGACCTGGAGAGGGTGCTTCACTAAAGGGATTCCACACCAGGCGAAGCACAGTAGAGGGGATACAATAGATCTTTTAGGTCGCAGTAACTTTATCACCCTCAAAAAAAAAATACGGTAATTGTTTACATCCGCGGTTCCTAAGTTTCATCAATTTTTTCGGGACCGAGGAGCGAAATAGGGGTGCTGGGTGGGTAAGAAGCTAAAAACAGCCATTGCAAACTAATATTAAGGTCACAACTAAGGCCTCCTTTGGTACTACGGTCGAATTTCTATTTTTTTCACTTTCAGGGCAAGGAAAATCTTCGAGATTAACAGTAGCACGGTTTTTATTTTGAATTTTGCATTTATTTTGCATTTATATTCCAAAAATTATTGCATCAATCCCTGTGGACTGGACACGATATGTGAAAGCGGATACCGCGCCAGTCCGGTACTGTAAGCTTCCAAGCGCTTGGCATTGTGTCGTGAAGTGGGTTCATCCGTATTCGCGGTATCTAATCGACGTCTCTTGTCAGGACCGCACTCTCAAAACCGACTTTTTAGGCCGTTTTTTTTTCTTTTCCTTTCATTTGCAAAGCAAATAAATACCTTCCGGGTGTTACTATAGGTATGTCATCCACCCCTATATAGGTGCCATAGTGAAACTTTAGGAGCCGCGGATGTAAATAATGACCAAAAATACAAATACAATACACGTACCGTGGTGACTTCCTGGCCGTGGAAATTATATTAACCATAAATTTCAAGCGCGGGCCTAGCCTATTTACCGCCTGCATGTCCATACAAAAATTGCCGCCCCCTCCCCCCTCTAATGAAGAAATATCTACCTAAGGGAGGACAAAGAGCAATTACTTGTACCTATAGGTAAAAATTAAATACTAATAGAAAATTTCATTTTTTAGATTAGATAAATTCTGCTGCGCTTCCAAGTGAATTATGTCAAAGATATGTTGGCTTTAGAGTCCAATCGAACAGTCTGGGGGTCTTCCCCCGAGAAAATTAAAAAAAAAACAAGTAAGAAAATGCATGCATCCCCCGGATGATGCATGCACCCCCCGCCTCCCCGGCTGTACTGATAACTAATTCAATTTTGATATTTTTAGCTCTTGTTGTATGAATTATGCTTGTATTTTTGCTTCTGCCCGCCTCTCCTAACACACCTACTAGGCCCGGTCCTGAGAAATTTAACCACAAACTAAAAATTCTCGGACGCCTATGAATGGGAGTGCGCAGATTGCATCATAGCTCAAGACAGCAAAATGCAGAGGCCGCAAAAATTGAAAAATTATCCATCTTAGTCACTTAATTTTTTATTGTTACATCTAAGTTTCCAATTCCTGAGCAATTGCGTGACCTTGAACACATAAAAACTTTCCACCTGCTGGAAATCTTGGGAGGGCTTCTAGTCCCCAGATCGAATCTTCCGTCAGCGTCGTTAAATTAACTTGTACAGAACCGCACACCCACCTCACGAGCGGTCACTGTGGGAGGGGGGGGGGAATAAATTTCCAATAACCCCTATAGACGGCAGAAGTGTAAATACGTCAATTCCCTATATACCCTCTATCATCTACCTTTCCTCTTCAATCTTCACTCTCTAACACCATTATGTATATTCTCTCAGGTGGCTACCAGATACTTACTCTTCGCGTTCACTACTCCTGATCTACCTGTCAAGTCTTTAGACACTATGAGAAACTATCTAGAGCCTCTGTTTTGTTCTTTACAAATTTTAGACTTGTAACCAGTGGAAAATAATTATGTCTGTGGAATTACTCCTTTAAGAAACGAGAAACGAACACATCTTGCCAATAGATACGGAAAATAAACACTAATAAATCAAAAGCAACAGTCAGATAATTCTCTGTTTTGGCAGTTAATGTTTATCTCTCTATTAATAAAAACTAAAAATATTGAAGAAAACTATTTAGGTACTCTTTTTGCAGGGAAGCATCGCTCTGTCAAAGCCTTTAACAGAAAACTTAAGAGTATTATTGTGATTCAGTAAAGATAAATAATTTTTGTCCGTTTTTGAAAAAAATTGACTTCGGTAGTTCTGATGTTGGATACCTCACATATGAATCTGTATTTGATCTCCCTGTATTTGAATTTGCTAGTTGTTTTGTTGACCATACTAATATTATTTATTTAAGCTTTAATGTACTATTGCTAAACACATCCACATCTTATGCCTTCAGAGATTTAAATTTGATTTAAGATTATTCTCATTAAGATAAACTGTGGAATTTGAAATTATCATAAGAAGAAAATTAAATTTATTATCACTATTTCAAGATAAAAGCAATAATTTATATTCATTGGAGTTTTTAGCATGTAAATATATCCGATAGATATGCAAATAAGACTACCCACGTATTTGTCGTGGGAATACAATAAACAATTTAACACTTGTCACGATCCTACTGTGAAGAAGAAGAACAAGAAGAAAGGTTCATTGTCAGATCGTGATCTTGAAATTATAGAAATAAATCAGGCCTTTATATTTCGAATCTGGTGTCGTACTTGAACTTTTTAGTTAGGTAGTTTGTAGTAAGTAATGGTGAGATTTATCTTGAAGAGAAAGTTTACGCTTCATTAGCTCCTCGTGTATGAGAATTCGTAATAAAATTGTGCAATAATAACTGTGAACATGTATTCTTCTCATTAGTGTACCTATACCATATACTCTAACGTTAATTATATAGGTACGCTCATACACCCCCCTGTATGCACATTGCACAGATTATTCAATTCAATCATAAGAGTTCAATATTAAACGAGGTAAACATGCATTTTATCAACAATACATGATTAACTGCAATAACAAATCTTAGGCGCAACAATGTACCAGAGCGATAATTAAAATGCGATTTAGCATCAGCTTCATAGGAAAGTTTAATCTCAAGAACATTCGCGTTTAATTAAAAATGGACAATGAAAAATTATTAAAGCTCTGCTACTCGTATTATAGTTCGACAGAAATAGGCTCTGAAATAAACTAACACGTCTATAAATAGAAGCCATTGTTTTTAGGCCACGCTTTTGTTTTTGGGAATTAAAATCAATTAACGAAGATAATAAACAGAATGCGTTAATAAGATTAGTAGTTATTGGGGACGCTGGAGTAGATATGGGTTACTCTTGGGCTCGGGGCACTTTTGATTATTCTCTGGAAATTTTAGTCTCATTAGGAACAATTTACTTCTGAAAAATCTGGAGAAATGGCTGATAAAAAGACGTCTTTTTTACAAGATCCGGCAAGCTCGAATTTTTTTAAAGATCCGGTCAGCTTTTTTTCGACAATATCCGCTCAGCTGGTTTTTTTTTCAAATTCCGATCAGCTCGACAATTCGCTTTTGCAAGGTTCAGTTAGTCCGAAAATTCAAGCTTTTTTGAGCTCCGAAAACTGGACCTGGCAAAAAATCAAGCTGGCTTGTCTACCCGGACATTGAAAAAAAATGGAGCTGATCGAACTTATGCCTGCAAAAATATTATTTTTCAAACCGACCTTGCGACAAAAAATTCTAGAAAATATAAACCTAAAAACAAATCGATCTCACTGAATTAAAAAAAAATCGAGCTGATGGGCCTTGCCAAAAAAAATCCAGCTAAACGGGACTTGCATGTAGAAAAATTCTAGCTGACTTTATCTTATAAAGAAAATTGAGCTGACCGAGCCTTGCCAAAAAATCAAGCTGACCGGGACTTATTGTAAAAAAAGATTCCAACTGACTGCACCTTATAAAAAAAATCGAGCTGACTGGACTTTGTAAAAAAATCGAGCTGACTGGGACTTGTGAAAAATAACTCTAGCTGACTGAATCTCATAAAGAAAATTGAGCTGACCGAGACTTGTACGAGTAAAAAAAATCCAGCTGACTGGATTTTATAAAAAAAAAAAATCGAGCTAACTGAAGTTTCTCAAGAAAAAAGAAATCGAACTGACTGGGACTTGCCAAAAAAAATCGAGCTGACTGGGACTTGTCAAAAAAATTCTAGCTGACTGGATCTCATAAAGAAAACTGAGCTGACCGGGACTTGTACGAGTAAAAAAATCCAGCTGACTGGATTTTATAAAAAAAATCGAGCTAACTGAAATTTGTCAAGAAAAAAATCGAGCTGACTGGGACTTGTAAAAAAATTCCAGCTGACTGGATCTTATCCAAAAAAAATCGAGCTGACTGGACTTTGTAAAGAAAAAATCGAGCTACTGGGACTTGTGAAAAATAACTCTAGCTGACTGGATCTCATAAAGAAAATTGAGCTGACCGGGACTTGTCAAGAAAATTCTAGCTGACTGAGACTTGTAAAAAAAATTCCAGCTCTGACTGGATCTTATAAAAAAAAAAAAAATCGAGCTGACTGGACTTTGTAAAAAAAAAAATCGAGCTGACTGGGACTTGTCAAAAAAAGTGATGGCGTCCTCAATAGTGTATTTTTTTGTTAAAAATACACTAAAATCGGGGTAACTTTAGGGATGAAATTTCTACGTTCAGGGATGTCATTTTATACTCAAAAATCGATGTGTTATTTCAGGATTTTTAATAGGAACAATTACTGACATAATCAATTTATTCCATCTCGCTGTTCCACACATAGTTATGTACCTACAGTGTGACCCATTTGTTCTTGAAACACCCTGTAGAATCTTAATTTATATGGTGCGATTTTAAAAGTATTTCTTTTAAATCATAGAGCTTGATAAACTATATTTTGGGAGCAAAAAGCGTCTCATTCCTATTAAATCCAAGGCCTACTAGATCAGTGTTTACTTGTAAAATCTCAAAAATTCATATTAGCGATTTTTTTTAGAAAAGAACTGTGCACGTACTAGATTCACCAGTCCTCAAAACGGTACTGTACTAAATTTTATTGGAAATGCCAGAGTAATAAGGATCTTACAGTTATTTTAGAAATTCATAATAGAACTCCGAATTTTCATTAATTTATTCGAAAAGGTCAAGGGAGACAAAATAGAAATTGTACGTCTAGTTGGTAATAATGTAGGTTCTTTATTTTTTAATTATAATTTTTTATTTATTTATTTATTTTTTATTTTTTTTTATTTTTTTACTTTTTTTTTAATTTTAATTTTTACTTATGATAGCTTTTGACTTTTTTCAAATTAATTTATGAAAATTCGGAGTATTATTATGAATTTCTAAAATAACTACAAGATCCTTTTTACTCTGATATTTTCAATAAAATTTAGTACAGTACCGTTTTGAGGGCTGGTGAATCCCGTGGCGTGCCCAGTTTTTTTCTAAAAAAATCGCTAATATGATTTTTTGAGATTTTACAAGTAAACACTGATCTAGTAGGCCCTGGATTTTGTAGGAATGAGACGCTTTTTGCTCCCAAAATATAGTTTATCAAGCTCTATGATTTAAAAGAAATTTCTTTAAAATCGCACCATAAATTAAGATTCTACAGGGTGTTTCAAGAACAAATGGGTCACACTGTATATGACATCATCATAGAAAATCACGAAAAACAAGAAAGTTCCTACTGGGTAATAGGGGAAACGTCATTATGTTGCTGGGTTTAGTGAAGGAATCATATGAAAAGGCGTTCTACACATTCCTCTGAGCGAAGGAAAAAATTAAACCCGAATTATCACACATATCTCACTGCTCGAGATGTTCATGAATGGAACAATACGCACGGGCACCACATTATTGCCCCTTTTTCTTTGACTCTCTAATAGTAGGTATAGTATAGTAGTAGCAAGTTCAATTTTTCAAAATAAGTTTTAAAACAAAAAAAAAAAAGAAAAATTAAATCCAAAATTAATTGCATAAGTACGTATAACACTGCAAAGAACAAAATATCAAGATATGTTTCATATAGGTACCAGGAGGCGAAAAATTAAGATTCGGGTTCCAAATTTAATACCAAGCAAAAAATGCGAAATATTTTTTCATTTATTTTTAAAAGATATTTGAAAGTTTATGGTTAATTTCCACCCTTCTTTGAAAAGTTTGAACCTTGATATCTACAAAACAGACCGATAATCGGAAAAAAATTCTTATTTTTAGCTTACAATTTAAATTTTGAACCAGAGTCCTAATTTTTTGCCTCCTGGTATGAACCACCATATATACACTTCTCCTGAAGTAAACCTCAGATATTTTATGAACTCTCAAGAACAAGAAAATTTGTGCGGTGCTATTTCAAAGAAACCTTTCATTTAATTCATCTCATCTGAAGAGGGTTTTATGATTACTGGCTGATCTATTTCAGGAATACACATCTGACATTTAACAAAAACCGCCTGCAAAATTCTTGAAGCAGTTCCCGGACCCTCGCAAAACTACAAACCTTCGACGTGACTGAAGGTTACCTAAATCCTAAAAATAAACTTACAAGAGCACAGTCTGCGGATGGGTCTTGGGCACTTCGAGGAGGCTCAGCTTCATGCACCTTACCGTTCTCCTGAAACACACACACTTAACGGGACATGGTGAAGAGGAGTAGTTTCTTTTCTGCCCTTCGATAGTACCGACGGCGGTGATTATTAGAAAGAACAACAGCGGATTCCACATTATTGCAGCGGCAAGTGCATTGTAGACGAGAGAAAATAAAGCAAACAAACAAACTCGGTTTTTACTTTTTAGTCATCTCCGCAGACCGGCTCGCACCGTAATAATGTTGCTTTGCTTTAACGCGCTGAGCTAGAGCTGCGCTCGGACATTCGTATGCTTTGGAATGGGATTTAAAGGCCAGGAACATCAGACGGTAGCTGACTGCTGAGCGCACTACTTCAACAAACAACTATCAAGAAAGAAACAATACGTTTAACTAGCTACAGGTACCTGTGCCTAAGTTAAGTACCTTAATTTTTTTTCTTTACAAACTGGTGACAAAAAAGTAGTAAACACTGAGACAGCATGCAACGAACCTTTTAGAGCTTATTGTCAATATTTGCTAATTGTATTGCAGCATACGAGTTTTATGGACAACCTGAATGCATAAATCAACTTATTTTATTTAACTAGACTTAGATATAATTTTTTTTCAATAACATATTAAATTTTTACAACCGTCTTATACTCGTTTTCGCGAGTAAAATCCTTTTTTATGTGGAGTTTCTTGAAAGTGGGTACACGTTGATATGCAATAAGCAACTCAAGAGTTGTAAAATGAGATTATCCCTGTTAATGATGACATCTTCAGTTAGTAAAATGATTTATTTTGCCAAAAGAGTAAAAGTTTGCCAAGAGACATGGCGGACAGACGGAAGATGTTATAAATTCCGTGTAAAAAATATGAATGTTTACACAACGTTCAAAAAAGAAACTGTTTGTTGACAAATTATAATGAAACCTCCCAAGACACCCACTATAAATCGCTGCACACATTCCTCAAGAATAACTGCAAAAATCAGGTTTACAAATCAAAAAGAAAGTGTTTCCTTTCAGTTAACTAAAAATACAGTCGGTCGTAAAATGAATGAGTCGTTTTCATAAAAATCACGTGCTGAATTATATCCATCACTTGCATACCGAGCCCATTAGAGTGATGAGATTTATGAACTTCAATCAGTCGGCGTAAGATTGGCTTTCAACTCGGCCTGCCGGTGTTGTTTTAAAGTGAGATTTATGCAGTGGCTAGAGGTGAATGTGATCTACATACTTATTATAGATTCCATACCGGCTCTTGATGCTGATGCAACTGTTGAAGAGTGCTGCCGAGTGCACGCATGCATCGAAGAATTAAATGGCCCATTGCTGCATTCATGGTTTTATATAAATACCGAAGAGGTCAAACATACTCATAACCATAAATCTCCACCAGTTGATATTATTTCTGGTTTTATGGGAGTATTTTGGATTTGTTCCCAGTTATTGTTTGCATGCGTTGATCAGGAACCAGAAGTGTTGAGAACCATTCACTTCACAACTAAGACTAAAAGACAGAACTTTTATTAATCTAATCTACTATTAACCCCATGCATGCCAAAACTGAGGGCATTGCCATACCCCCTCCCTCTCGGTGTGCATAGAAGTTTTGGTAGGGACCTACTGATCATTGTTCATCTCTTGTCCGATTATGATTCACTGATCTGCAGTGAAGTAAACACGAGAATGGCTTTCACGTGTTGGTCTTTTCTCCCATCGATATGCTGGAACATAGAAATGACGCTAGAAACGATGGGGCCTCACCTCAGCTCACTTGTAGTTAAATTAGAACGTTCCCGACGACGTGGGTCTAATAAGAAAATGCAGGTGATCCAGATTTGATCAATGAAAATAAAAATAAGTGATTCCTCAAATAACCTCAAATATCTTTTTCCAAAAAGTCTCTTGTTTTGGAATATATGGAAGACTTAAATTAAAAAAAAAAACACCATCTTAGAAATTTCGCAACGGCGTTTCTCTGAGAGGCGTCTACTCACCAAATTTATGAGACTAGGATGAGAATAAGCGCATGCTAAATACATCTCATGCACTAAGGAAAAGAGTGGGAAAACGACGAAAAAGCAAATACACCTTAAAAATAAAATTTATTGACACAGACGTGTACTTTGCAAAAAACTCATTACAACTAAACTGTACAGAAGGAATTGTATAAAGCAACAAAATTTGAATTTAAAAAGTATGATTCAAAAACAAACCATTTATCCACAAACTGCTTTAAAAAATATACAATTTCCATGTAAGTAAATTACAACTAAGATTAATTTCTTTAGTAATTGGTGACGACAAGTTTATTATAGTAGTGTATATACAAAACTATTATTCTTGTTTTAAAAATATTGTTCGATCCCAAATTTTCATCCTATGTTTCTCCTGTACTGCTCGATGAGCTTCGGCGGCACTTTCGAAAATTATTCTAGCTTCAGGAGTAGGGGTATCGTCATGGTTGAATCTTCTGCTTACTTGATTTTTAATAATATCGTATCCATCAAAGAAATTCAAAATTTCGTTCGTGCCGGCTTTGTAAGGAACATTACTCATGAAAACAGTGCAACCGGGCGGGGCACGTGGACCGTCAGAGTTCATGTTATTGTTATTACCATTATTATTATTAGGAGGAGGACGCATGTTAAATCTGCCACCAAACCTAGGTCCCCTTTGAAATCTGAAATTCCCTCTCATGTTATTCACTCTGTAAATATTCTGATTAGGATTGCGAGGGAAAAATGGTCGATTATGTGGCCCGAACGACATCTGTTGTTGTTGATGACGCATCGGCTTTCTGAAATTGTTATAACCTTCGTTCATTCCTTCGTCTTCCACTTCTTCACTCATATCGTCCTGGGGCTTATGAATATCCATATCTTCTTCGGTGTTTTCAGGAATTTTATTTTGGACCGAACTATTTTGAGCGCTTTTTTCAATGGGATTTGATAAAAAGGAATTTTCAGAGGGGATGCTTCTGATGGCATTTTCAAGGACAATTTCCATTTCAGAACGAAGGACTGGCTTCACCGACACTGTATTTTGACCCAGAGTGGTTCCGTCTTTCTTCAATGCAGCCGTCGTTACTTCTTCAGGCGCGCTAAATTCGCAATAAGCTACACCAGTGAATCCGAGGTGATTGCTCATCAGATGGATCTTAGTTGGACCTATTCCTATGTCAGAGAAGAAATCCGCAATATCGCGGTCATTAGTTCGAAGTGGTAATTGCTCCAGTAACAAACAGTCTGTTTCTATTGGCTTTGGTTTAGTGATCTCCATCCCAACATCGTGTTGTCTACTCACTGCTTCGAAGACTTCGTCTTTACAAGCTCTAACCGTAACTGGCTTACCCCACATGATATAATTAAAAGATTCATTGAGAGCTGTTCTAGCATCATCAGAAGAGTTGAATTTAACATAGCCGACATGCTTTCCTTTTTGCTTACTTAAGAATAAAGCGAGAAGAGGATGCGCGGAAAACATTTTAAGAATGTCTTGTTCTTTTACGCAACTTGGAAGATCATCAACTATTAGACAAGAGAAAACTTTAATATCTTCAGGAGGTTCAAAAAATTTAGTAGTTCTCTTTGAAAATCTACTATTTCTGTTTCTGGAACTTCCATTTTCTTCTTCAGAGTAACCGTCTCCTGATTTCTGGAAATTCTTTTGTTTGAAATCGCCGCGACCAAAGGGGGGCACGAATCGGTCGGTTGCTTGATCGAAATGTTCTTCAGGCACAGGTTTTACAGAAACCCTCAGTCCTGCCAGGTTAAGACCATTTTTTGTCAGAGCCATTTCAGGCTTTACGAATCGCACGTAAACTGTACCGGTGGGCTTTCCATTTTCATCGTGCACAATTTTTACTCCGTCATTACAAATCATAAACCCACTGAAGAATTTTCGAATTTCATGGTAAGAGCCGTAGCAAGGCTCGAGTTTTACGCACCTCACAAATTCATCTTTTCTCATAAATTCGTCTTTTTTGAAGGAATTTTGTAGATTTCTTTGATTATCAATTCCCATGGATTTTGCTCCATCCCAATTATTACCTGGAAAGCCGGTATTATTTCCTCTGCCTGACTGATTATTGAACATGTTTCCAAAAGGAGATATTCCAGGTCTTCCTGGTGGATTGTTTCCTTTAACATTCACCTGTGGCCAACTTTCACGGCCCGTCATTTTTCCTAAATTGCGTTGTTCGAAAACTCCAGCTTTTCCAGGCATATTCATATTGATATTTCTCATCAAATCAGCAGAACTGTTGAAACTGGTCGATGATACGAAATTCGGCGGGGGCGAATTTGATGAAATATCAATAACATCGGCCTTCTGCTGCCCTCCGTCGCTGTCGTTCTTCCTGTCCTTATCGTCGCTTCGCCTATCCTTCCTGTCCTTATTCCTACGATCACGGTCACGAGATCTAGACCTGTCCCTGCTGCGACTCCTGTTCCTTCTCCTGCGGTCTCGCCTCTCCTTCGACTTTGACCTGCTGCGGTCCCTGTGTCTCCTGGAATGATCCCTAGAACGAGTCCTGTCTCTGGACCTGGAGCGGGAACGTTTGCGGTCCCGCTTCTCGCTCCTGCTCTCCTTCACGTCTGTCTTTACGTCGGGCACGACGGAGGGCATGATGGGCGGCACCGGCGCCGGCATGGGAGGCAATACCGGAGGGGTTGGTTGCGGTTGCATGAAAGCGGCCAACGATTTACTCCGGGCTGCTTCGATCACGCGCTGCATTTCTGTGCGAGAGCTGAGCATGAGAGTGATCTGGATTTCTTTGATCTTGCCGTTGTTGCGGAGAAACGCCTGGCGGGCGTCCTCGTCCGTGCTGAAATTTTAAATTAGGGTTTCGAATTTCGACTTTTTTTTTGTACGGTCAATAAGTTTACAATTATTTATCTCAACTTTTGAATGGATAAGTATACCTATATTTATATTCCAAAATTAAAAAAAAAAAAACAATAAACTGTAGGTACAGAAGAATCTGGTTATAAAAAAATTAGCTGTAGAGATACTGGTTATGACGAAAAATATCTTAAGGGACAAACAAGTTCATTTTTTCTTATACTTTTTTGAGACAAAAATTAACAAAATTAACAATTAAGAATAGCGGCGAGGACTGGATCAAAATTTAATGTTCTATATACTTTTTTACAAATAAAAATTTAGGATATAAATATTAGAGCCTTCACACACTATTATGGATCGGAAGTGAATTATCTCGGCTATAGGCACACCAAATTAAAATGTCAAGTTTACCGCACATTGTTATAAACCTGGTATACCTGGTTTGTAACGAAATTCTCTTATAGAGAACAAAATTGAATTCCGTCTTCGTTATAACCAGTTTCTAATCTCGTAATAAAGCACCAACTCATCGCAGAACAGCAATTTCGGTAGGTAGTGAAATAAATTTTTCTGTGCGGCGTAACGTTCCACCTTGTAAAGTCCAAATGCCAAGATATTGTATACAGAGTGTTTCACCATCAGACCGAAATCAGATGAAATTTGCATGGTAGGTATGCTCTACCAATGACACTAAATCCCCCACTTTCCGCCGATTCGCAAACTGCAGGGCCGTACTTAATTTTTCTGGTCTCTTTCGACTTTGTCACAAAAGTAGAGGTTGTTAGACAGGCATTTTGTCAGTGGATTCTAGGACATACGACGCAATATTCCTAGAATTCTTTTCCTGATGAAGGTCAGTTTACGAGAGATGGGGTATTTGATCCTTGAAACTCATAGGTTTGGTCAGAAGAGAACCTCTATACGCAACGAGGAAGACTCATTCGCAGAGTGAATTTTCTGTGGTGTGATTGGTGACAAACTCAGTGACCCACACTTTTTAGAATAAAGACTGACCTTTACTGATCTATTGTGGTAATTTGCAAGAAAACGATTTTCCCGGTATGTTGGAAAACAGGAACGTAAATCACAGACGATTGATCTTCCAGCACGATGGGGCGCCGGATCATTTTTCTTAGCTGTCCGAAATCATCTTGGATCTTGACACGATGTATTTCAACTATGATTTGCTCCCCAGGTCGCCGGACCTATTGCCACTAGATTATTTTTTGTGGGGGTACCTATAGCTACATGAAAGCTTTCGTACAGGTATCAATATGAAGTGTACAACTTAAGAGCAGCTGAGACGCAGAATAATCGCGGAAACTAATCAAATAAGAGGCAGTGGCGGCTTTTCAGATGAAGTGAGTGAGTGAAGTGTCACTTCAGCTGTTTCTAAATAAAAACTGTTTTTCTGAAAATCTCTTATTTGAAAAGTCCGATCAGGACTATTTTTTTTTTTTTTAATGTCCGGTTTGTTCCAGAGCCGGTCATATTTTTTGTATGTCAGAGTCCGGTTTAACAAAGTCCTGTCAACACGAATTTTTTTAAAGGTCGTGTAAACTCGAAAGTTCGAGTTCTTTTCGAGCATTGTGAAACTACATCTTAAAAAAATTCAAAAAAGCTCAAAAAAATTTTTGTTGACCTGATAGATTTTTTTTGCAATGCACGTTTCAACAGGGTCCTGTCACTTCGTTTTCTTTTGCTTTTTGCGAGGTGAAGTTTGAGCTTGTTTTGTCTTCTTATTTGCAAGGTGCAATTTGAAATCACATCAGGATTTCAAATTAGAATTTCAAAGTTTGATTTTTTTTTAAGGTCCGGTCAACTCGAGCATTCGAGCTTTTTCCGAGCATTGTCAAATCGACCTAAAAATATATTTTTTTAAGGTTTGGTTTGAAGAGTTGCGGTCAGTGCGAATTTTTTTTTGCAAGGTCTGATATGACAAGGTTCGGTCGGCTCAAAAAATCGAATTTTCGAACCTTATCAAGCCGGACCTCACAAAAAAATCGAGCTGAACGAACCTTGCAAAAATCGAACGTTCGAGCTGACCGCACCTGGTAAAAAATCGTGCAAAAATCGAATTTTCGAGCTGACCGGACTTTGCCTAACGGATTCTTGAAAATAAAACATATTGAGCTGGCCGGGCCTCGAAAAAATCGTATTTTCGAGCTGAGCGGACCTTATCAAACCAGATCAAATAAAAAATTATAAGCTGACGGGATCTTGCAAAAATCTAATTTAGAGCTGAGGACCTTGCAAAAAAAATCGAGCTAACCGGATTTTCCGAAAATAAAATGTTCGAGCTGACCGAACTTTGTCAAAGAAATCGAGCTTACCGGAAAATGAAAGAAAATTTTGAGCTGACGGACCTTGTCCTGTGTAGAATCTCCACTTCACTAACTCTGCAATCCACGAGCCGCCACTGATAAGAGGAAACCCTGAAGTGATGCTCAGGGCAACATCATCTGCAGTGAATTGTAGTTTTCTTCCCAACATTTGTGTTGATAGTTTTATTTCTCTTTCGCTATTGTTTGGTTGTCATTAAAATTACCATTTTTTCTTTGAGTTGTTTTTCTTAATAAATCTTATGTCTACCTACTTCGAAAAAACTAATACTGGTTAAGCTTGTAGAACAAGGGAATTTATTTGAACTAACCACTAAATACGCAAAATCTAGAAAGTCACATTTGATTTTTCGAAAATAATGAATAACCATGTATGAATTGAAATCCTGGAAACACTAATCTTTTTTTTCTTGATTCAGTTAAATGGTGACAATTTTTTTAATTTTATTTTAATTTATATTAATTAAATTAAATTTTAATTAATTTAATTAAACAAGCAATTTTTTGGTCGCAATTGTAGCATAGTAGTTTTCGAAAATGGCACTAAACTTTGAAGAAAATGCATACAGAACTTTTTGGCAAAATCGAAAGAGACAAGAAAACCCAAGTTATATACGACCCTGAAGTTTTCTAATCGGCGGAAAATGCGGGTATCAAGTGTAATAATTGGTACAAAATACCAACCAAATTTTATTGAATTCCAAAAACAGATCCGAAATCGCCTTGAAAAACTACCCCTACCCTTACGCCACGTCAGTCTGCTGATGAAATACCCTGTATAATTTCTGTAACTTGTGGACATTTTTATTTTCTCTTAGGACTTGTCTAAGAGTCTTCAGCGTAGCAAATACAATCACAAAATTGTATTGGCATTTTTAACGCCCAGATCAGGCGCAATTACATCCCAATTATTACAACCCTTTTGCATATTAATACAAAAAAAACTAAGAACATAATAATATGTACATAATGTACCTACTTGTTTCTGCGAGAAGTCCACAAATTAAATAACAAGATCCTTTCTGTATCCAATCAAAAGTTTTATAGAAGTTTGAAATCTACCTATGTATGTTACTATTACCTATTACCTCCCTTTAGAATTAATAATCCACCATTACCAACTATACATATTTGTGACGTATAGACAAAATTTATCCATTCAAATGAATATAAGAAACTGGTTGTATGAATATTTGAGAAAAAAATTGCTTCCTTTTTTTTTAATGTACTCGTATTAGAGTTTTTTTATTGATTTATTGGAGCTTTGAAAATATTCTGATCTAAATTAAAACAACAGACGGTGGGATAAGTTTGTTGTAGCTACCTGAAGGCAATGAACGCATCTCCTTGCTCTCCTCCGACGATATGAACTCCTCCCTCGGGAATGCTGAGGCCATGGAAGTAAGTTCTAATGTCCAAGGCGTTCGCCGACCACGGTAAGTTTTGAAGTCTTATTATCACGCTCATATTAGGTGTTTCTTATCTGAAAAGAAGAACGGGGTTCCCATGTAACTTAAATAAAACAGGTCTACTCAACACTTAGATTTAGATAGATTTCTCGTGAGTGGGCCATTGCGACACCTCCACTGCGACCGAAGGTCTATTGTGACTCACATTTTAACCCCATTAGAAAAAAAAACTCGACACTTGGTAAGTGTTGAGAATGTTCAAACGTCACTAGACAGATTACGCCTCTGGTAAGTGAGTTTTATTTATTTATACAATTAATTTTTCTGGAATTAAACTAATCGACCTTTTTGTAAAAGTAATTAAAATAAATTCAGTTTTGCATGCAGTTATCGGATATTTTATAAGCCGGGAATTGTCTTTTTTCCGCAGTCAAACAGGCAACAAAGGAAAAATTAGATGTTGCAGCCGCTAGTGATATCAGTTCAGTTATCCAGAACTTGTCGATGTTCTATAATGTAAATTGGTGGGTGTTTTTCTGTTTTGCTCAATAGTATTTAGGTATAGTCTAATATTTGAAAAAACAGCTTAGTAGAACAAAAAATCATTACGAATCTTCGAAAAATCGCAATTTGTAAAACAATGGAGTCGTTTGTACGATTCACAAATCGGTACAAAAATTGAAAGCTCGATTGTCTGATACAAACAACATAGGATTCTCCGTTTCCATTGAATTGTTGTAAAAGGTGATCAATGGAATCAACCTGAATCAATAAATAATTTCTTACTTAAACGCAACAGAATTTGTTTGCAAAGCAATCGGGACCGGATTAGTATTTATTTTGTTCTCAGCATTCCAGCAACCTTCAAACAAAAAGTGTAGGTAGGTACTACTCCGCAGAGAATTATGCAAATTTCTCATTTTATCAAAGTTAATATAATATAGGGTTCATTTTCCAACTTAGTAAATATTATTTTTATGGAAGATTCTTCTGTGCTCTGCTTGAAGACAAAAGAAGACTAATTGGAATTACAAATTGTGATACCAGTTTGAAGATCACTGTATGGAAGATTCTTAAAATGTTACAACAATAAGGGAAGCATTAAAATGCACGAGACATTGTTTAGAAGGCATATCGTGTGAGCAAATGAAAACGTAATTAAAGCAGGCTGTGGATCAAAAATAATACGAGGGTCGTTTGAAAAGTTTCAGGCCTTTTCTATAAAAACATTCAAACCGTAAAAAATTATTTGCGTAAATCCAAAAAATTCCGCTTTACAGCGCTTTCCACCCATTTCCACCCAGCATTCGACCCATATTCCCCCCCCCCCCCCCCCCCGATAAATTTTTACAAATTTGGAAATAAAAAAATATCAATGGGAGTATTAGATCAAGTGAACAGGGTAGGAGAGGAAGCAATTCGAATTTCGATTCATAAAATTATCCTGCGTTAAACAGCACTACTCTACTGGCCGTTTTTCTTGATTTTGGCCCTCAATAGATCCAGACATCCGGCGAATAGACGGTCGATGGTTTCACCTTTCTGGAGGTACTCGATCGAAATAACCCCATGGCTGTCCTAAAAAACTGTTACAATCACTTTTTCCGCATGAAGAAAGACCTCCTTTTTCGGAGTCGGTTCTCCCACCTCGATCGACTGCATTGCCTGTTGTTTGGTCTCGGAAGTATGGTGAGGAAACCAGGTTTCACCGACAGTAATTAAACGTCGCCAAAATTCTGCTGGATTTTTTTATAAAGCTCAAGACACTCACGCAATATGCCAAGCACTACCCGCTTTTGGTCGATTGTCAGCAAACGCACCCAGTAACGAACGGATAATTTTCTCATACCCAGATCTTCTGTAAAATCATGTGTACTCGTTCGCCTGATGTCCTAAGAAACTCAGCAATCTCCTTAAATGTCAATCGGCGATTTTTAATCAGTGTTGCTAGCACTAAATTGACGTATTCAGTATAGTTGAAAGTGTTGAAACCGTTTTTGATCGCCAAGAACGTTCGTTCCTCATCAAAAATGGTGGTACTACCGCGTTTGTACTCGGATCCAATGTTTCACCGTTCTACAAGAAGGAGACGGTTCATCAACAGCGAGTCCGGCTAATATTTTATCTCTCGAGTTTTTTTTTCATTCAAATGAAGAAAGAAACTTTATCAGCGGGCGATACTCGATTGAATCAATTGCTGACAAAAAACATTACTTGTCAACTTTAGAACAATGGCATTAGCTAAATACTGGCCGGAATGACTTGAAATTTTTAAAGTATTTTGTCCATACGGCCTAAAACTATTCAAATGACCCTCGAAAATGAAAATGTCGCCCTCAAAAATTCTGCCTGATTTTCATCGGGGATAACTTTCGATACTCCCAAAAGATTTCGATTTTATTTTCGCATGTCAGCAGCCCTATTCTTTATTTTTCTGCTTTACTAGATCTAAACTCAAAAAAACTGTCAGCAAATTTTCTACAGGGTGATACGTGAAGGCGTGCAAAATCACTCTGCTGTTTTCGTACCTCCGTTTCTTAGCGGGCCTTGTTACTTAGACTAAAAACCTTTCTTTTAAGGAATAATTTTCATGATGAGACTTAGTTAATCATCTTTTTCAGAAATAGCACTTAAATGTTTAGACTTAATTCTCAATCAATGTACAAATAAACTGAAATGAATACGTTGGATTGTTTAATGGAGTTTAGACGTTTTTATAACGAAATATGATTTTACACAATGAACGTTTCCTGCATTCGGCTTCTATAAATAAATTTATGTTTTTTTTTTTGTTTCACTATTTTTAGATCCTTCGTGCTTGATGTAATACGCCTCCAAGATCTATAAAGTTGCAACCGTGAAAGTGACCGCTCTCTACTCTCTATACAGACAGGATGACTGTCTGAGCCTCGGGTGCAGAATGAAGAGCGTTTATTTGAGGTTTATTCTACGTATTTCAAAGTTGTTAAAATTTTATACAAAATGCAACTGAATTCTTCCTAAATTCTCCTGAAAGGTTGCTTGGGAGTTACTAAAATTGGTTATTAAAATTTCAAAAAATAAGAATAATAATAAAAATCAAAAAATTGTAATGAGAAAATTGCGAAAAGGTTTTTAATGGAATTTTCCACCAACTCTTCCTTTCCTGCAATTTTTATCAACACAAAATCACCTCACTTTATAGAACGATCGAAGAAGAATGAAGTTATCGCCTCCCCGTTAACAAGGGGAGGGAAAAAAATTGTGGGGAGTTGATGGAAAATGGCTGCAGATCTTCCAGAGAAGATTTCTTCTTTGTGAATCGACTCCCGTTGATACAGGGTGTATATTTATTGCGAAAAAATTAAAGAAAGATTCTTTGGTCAAAAAGAAACAATAAATTTCTCATTAACGTATGTCCGGAAATGCACCGCTTTTGAGATACAGGGTGAAAAAAAGATGTTTTGCCAGTTTACCTTATCGTATTCAGTTTTCAGATTCAGTTTTTGTACAGACCTTATCGTTGATATATACAGAGTGGTCCAACTTAAAACGTCAGGACTTTACCAAACGATAGATAACGTTAAAATAATGCCAGTTTCTCTAATACACTTATAGCCGGGAAAGCTTCCTTTTCAAGATACATGGGCGTTGAAGTTTTGGGAAAAAAATAATGTTTTGTGAATATTGTCAAAACGGCTGCTTTAAAAAAATTTAAATTTGGCACGCAGCATGAGCTAAGTATCTTTCATGATTTACGGCTTATAGTGACAAATTGCAAAAACCAGCGGCGGAGATGTGGGTGTGCCATCGCCCCTTTTCAAAAAAAAAAAAATTGACGCCACTGACTATGGCAAATTTAATAATACTATTCAATGCCCCGTGGTTTTTGAGAACAAAAAAGTACTCTCCGTTTATTATACACCGTTTTCGAGATAATTCAGGTTTTCTTAGGTAATATCCGTTAACTAATGTAACAATAATTGTCAGTAACCATAGAGTCAGTGGCGTCAATTTTTTTTGAAAAGGGGCGATGGCACACCCATATCTCCGCCGTTGGTTTTCGCAATTTATCACCAGAAGCCGTAAATCATGAAAGATACTTAGCTCATGCTGCGTGCCAAATTTCAATTTTTTTAAAGCAGCCGTTTTTACAATATTCACAAAACATTATTTTTTCCCCAAAACTTCAACGCCCCTGTATCTTGAAAAGGAAGTTTTCCCGGCTATAAGTGTATTAGAGAAACTGGCATTATTTTAACGTTATCTATCGTTTGGTAAAGTCCTGACGTTTTAAGTTGGACCACCCTGTATATTTTTTCATATGCCAGTAGTGGAAATTTTAGGGTTGCGTGGGATTTTTCGCCCCTAATATCTAATAATGACACTGGGTAAATTGATATTTTAAAAGCGTATTTTTAACCGCCAATATTTTCTACACAAAAAAGATACTCTTGGTCATAACTGCTAACATGGGCCGCTTTCGAGAAAAACGGGCATTTACGATGAAAAACTCGCTTTGGATGTTCCAAGGCATATTATGTAAGAAATGAGGGGTAAAATGAGAGATATGTAAAATCTCCCACATGACAAAATGGCATATGAAAAAAACTGAGTTAATATTAAAAAAAGTTAAGTCTTCAAAAAACTGGAAAAATAATCTTTTTTAGACACTCTACAGGGTTATGCAAATTTCATGGTGCCAGTATTATTGGGATATCCTAAACCATAAGAGATACAGGGTTGCTTAAATTAGAGAAAAGTTGCGCTATTTTATGGCCATCTCCAATCCGTCAAAACATGCAAGATATCTGTGACCGTTCCTGAAATATCCTGAAAAAACTGAAAAATCGAGAAATCTTATTTTTGGAATATCTTTCTTACCATTGGAAATTAATAAATAATTTTTTGTAGCCTTACATAAGCCGTTATAAGCTATTTACCTATCTGACATTTCAAAAATTTTCACAGCCGACTAGATCCCATAGTTTTCATAGTCAACTTTCGTTTTTCTTATGGCCGCCATATTATTTTTTTATGTCGTTCGATAAGAAAAAAATAATGGAAACCAAAAACTAATAAACTTCAAAAAATAACTTTCAAAAATTTTTGTTCTTCTTTTTTTCTAAAAAAGACAACTTTTTAGATCGAATATCATAGAGAAATTAACAACCTATAAGGCAAGCAGTATGACTTCATATTGGCCTATTTCAGTTAAGAACTAGGTATCTGTTTTTCTTTGAAAAAAGAAGAATAAAAATTTTCCAATTTTTTTTTCTAAAATTTATTAATTTTTGGTTTACATTATTTTTTTCTTATCGAACGACATAAAAAAATAATATGGCGGCCATAAGAAAAACGAAAGTTGACTATTAAAACTCTGGGATCTAGTCGGTGGTGAAAATTTTTGAAACATCAGATAAATAGCTTATAACGGCTTATGTAAGGCTACAAAAAATTATTTATTAATTTCCAATGGTAAGAAAGATATTCCAAAAATAAGATTTCTCGATTTTTCAGTCTTTTCAGGATATTTCAGGAACGGTCACAGATATCTTGCATGTTTTGACGGATTCGAGATGGCCATAAAATAGCGCAACTTTTCTCTAATTTAAGCAACCCTGTATCTCTTATGGTTTAGGATATCCCAATACTGACACCATGAAATTTGCATAACCCTGTATATCAAAACCGGTGCATTTCCGGACACACATCAATATAATTTTTTTTTGTTTATTCTGGACGAAATTATCCATCTTTAGATTTTGTTCGCAATATTAAAGATACAATTATTGTATTTTGAATTTGAGACACAGGGAAATCACATGCCAAATGGAACTTTAGTGAATATTATTTCCCCAATTGTTTTAGAAAAAATTTAAATGGGTCATTTGATAAAATTGAAAAGCTGCTTCTTTCAAGTTAGATTTTAAAGTCAATTAAGTCATTTCCGAGGAAATATGGATGAATTTTTCAATTTGTAACGTCATTATCATTATTGCTGCGACTTCAACAATTAAAAATGACGTCAAATGAAAAAAAATCAAAATCTGATGTATTAAATAAATATTATTACGAAAATGACGTCACAAATTACAAATATTTTCTCGACAATGGTTCAACAGACCTAAAATGTAACTACAGTAGCAGAAGCGTTTATGTATTAATGTTTGTTTCTAAAACATTTAGGGGAAATAATATTGACCAAGGCTCCAGTTTGCATTAAATTTTTTTATGTCTCTGTAGTTTGATCTCTAAGACAGCGACACAGAAAAAACACACTCACGCCGTCGCTTGGTGATGTTATAGGGATGCGTAGCTACGATTCCAGCTCAGTGTGACAGATCACTTGATCGCTACCTCTTAAAAAGCGAAGCCGAAAACTATAACCATCAAATGCTGCCCAAAAAATCTGTAAAAAACAGGCATGTCTCTTTAAAAAATAAGCATTTTATCTCTTCGTATATTTTGCAAAGTTTTTGCAAAAATGTTAAGAAGAAAAATACTTTCTACGGGAGAAAAGGCAGGACTTTGTGAAAAAATACGAAGACATAAAAGTGCTGATTTTTTCACAAACATTTCTTTGAACAGTTCTCTCAAAGAGACAGGGGTCACGTGACCTGCCACTGAGCCGGAATCGTAGATACACATGTCTACAACATCTCCACCGGGCGACGGCGTCTGCAGTGCATGATGGCACTTTTGTCAGTAGGCTCTCGCACTATTGAAAGAGTTGTCAGGAATTTTCAGGAATAGACGTTAGCCATCTCGTCGTGTATTGCATATTTTCCAATGCATTTCAAATAATAATGCGAATGCGACAATGTGGAATTAGTAGCAAATTAACCATACTGGTGAGGGAAATCTACGACACTTATCCTGCAAGAGAAGTAGGTAATTTCTGCAGTGCTTGACGAACCAGGTTTCAGGCATTATTGCCAAAAAGAGAACTTTGTTGCATCCTTGTCATTATAACGCGTGTCCATAACTTACAATCAGGATGAAGTACAAAGGTAAGCATTTATAATAACAAGCATGTGTCAGTACAAAATCCACACGTGCTTAGGTGTTCCAAAAATGTTTCAAAACAATTTTCATTTAAAACGTGGTGTGCATCATTTAAAACATCGTTTAAATGCAGCGTTCTACTTGGAATTATTGTTGGATAGATACTTGCACGAATTTATTAGCAGATCATCCCACTTTTGCGCATCTCGACGTGGTATCAACACGATGGTGCGCCCCCGCATACTGCAAGGATTGTTGTAAAATGGCAGGTGAACAGGTAGGCGCGGTCCAATTCAGTGGCCTGCTATAGATCTAAACCCACTGGATTTTTACACCTGTGGTCACAACTAACTCACTCATTGGAAATTCATAATTAGGACCATGAATTTTCTTTCTCTTATTAATATATTTTTCTCGTGAATTTCACTTGAAATAATTATTACTATGGGTTATGGTACGGTGCACGCGTTCTGACAACATGAACTATTACTTCGCAGTTGCCTTGTCAAATCCTCGTAGAATTTTAACTTCACGAAGAGTCTTGTCTCTTTAGGGTAATAGCTTCTCTATAGTGTTGATAATTACAGTTACCAACAGAAATGTAGCTACTTAATAACAGATCAGGGAGGTCCTTGTGAATTCAAAATTTAAATAGCTAGCTGATCTTTTGCTAAAGACGGTTGCATTTGCCGGAAAAGCAAAAAATGTTCACAGTAAAAAGTCCACTAGATCACAGTCTTTTCATAGGACTCTTTGTTTTTCCTATGACCGCCATAATGGTTTTCGTGTCATTATGGTATTAAAAAAATTAATGAAACCAAAAATCTATCATGTCCAAAAAAAATTCTTCAAAATTCTATTCTTCTTATTTAGAAAGAACAATAACCTTTGTTTAACCGAAGATCATAAAAAACCATAAGGCAAGCAATGCCACGTCGCGACGTTATATCGACGTCATTCGGTGAAATAATTTTCCAATTTTTTTTGAAAGAAAAGAGAAATCTTGATTTTTCATTTTTTTCATCATATTTCAGCAACGCCTGAAGTTCCCATAAATTTTGTTTCAGACACTTGATAAGGTTAACTGAGCAATATTCCCAGCCGACCCTGTATCTTTTACCGTTAACCAGATCCCAATGATGGGTAATATAAAAAATTCCCACCCTGTATATTCGCATTTAATTATAGCAACTTTAATTTCAGGATAACGAAGAAGGCGCATGTTTTATTTTTCTTAGAACTTTATTACTATACATCTCAACAGTAAACTATCAAATAGAAAGTATTTGTTAGTTTTACCTTGTAGTGGAGAGGGTCTGTCAAAAAAAAAGGCTCCATCCGCCTTGGACTCGAGAATTTTTTTTGATTTTTTTTTTCATAAAGTTGGACCCCCTCTTCATTTTGGTGGCATTTTCAAAAATTTAATCGACGCCCTGGCGGAGAAATGTGCATGCGAAGATATCGGCAATGGGTTTTTTGCACATAACTCGCTTAATTCAACTCTGAGCATAGTAAATATCCTGTCGAAAAATGAAGAGCTCTCGAAGACGCGTAATTTGAACTTTGACTGGTCCAAATCGGTCAAACGGTTCTCGAGATATCGCATTTTCAATTTTAAGGCCCTTTCTTCAGGGTTCCGCAGCGGTGCGAATACACCGCCGTCCGTGTTCGCGTGTTTTGCATGGAATAAATCGACTTAGGGACTTAATTTTTTTTTTTCATCGACAGACAGCAGTGTCCTCAATGATGCCTGAAATTTTGAAGTCGATATCTCGATTAGAGGGGGAGGGGGAGGGGAAATCATAATTAAAATTCAAATTGCTATAACTTTTGCTAATTTTGGGGCGTCGGGCCCAACCAATGGGAGACTTTGGAATGCCTACTTTAAAATAGTATTTTTTTTTTCGATTCCGCCAATATTGGCAAGATGCCCGCAGAAAAACTGATTTCCCTCCCCCCTTTTTTTCTTAAAACTGTTTTTTGCCATGAAAGAAGGGGGTGTGGGTAAAATTTTTTTCGTCATCAGACGGGAATTTTTTTTAGCTTTGATTTGAGCCCCATTAGACCTCGATCGGACCATTATTAAGGTCACAGGGTCACCAAACGCGTTTGGTCCTGTAGAATGGCAAGGATTAGGGTTAGCGGGTTCCGCTACCCGGCATTTTTTAGGGCTAAGTGTCCCCTTTCAAGATTTTCTTACCCCATGTCGCTATCTCAATTAGGGCCTGCACGCGGACGTGATTAATCTAGCCGCGGAGCAGCGAGAGCCGGGGGCGGAGCCTAGCGCTCCCTCTCCGTTCTCTCTTCTCTCACAGACACACACGCTAGATTAATTGGTTTACATATCACGTCCGCGTGCAGGCCCTAATTGAGATAGCGACATGGCGGGGTAAGAAAATCGTGAAAGGGGACACTTAGCCCTAAAAAATGCCGGGTAGCGGAACCCGCTAACCCTAATCCTTGCCATTCTACAGGACCAAACGCGTTTGGTGACCCCGTGACCTTAATAATGGTCCGATCGAGGTCTACGGACGGCGGTGTATTCGCACCGCGGCGGAACCCTGAAGAAAGGGCCTTAAAATTGAAAATGCGATATCTCGAGAACCGTTTGACCGATTTGGACCAGTCAAAGTTCAAATTACGCGTCTTCGAGAGCTCTTCATTTTTCGACAGGATATTTACTATGCTCATGCCCGTATTCACAAACGATAATTTCCTAAATAATTACGTAATTATTTAAATGAGTGAGATGGAGATATGCTGTTTTTTTGCAATAGAATGAGATGGGGATAATTGATTACGTAATTATTTAGGAAATTATCGTTTGTGAATACGGGCATCAGAGTTGAATTAAGCGAGTTATGTGCAAAAAACCCATTGCCGATGTCTTCGCATGCACATTTCTCCGCCAGGGCGTCGATTAAATTTTTGAAAATGCCACCAAAATGAAGAGGGGGTCCAACTTTATGAAAAAAAAAATAAAAAAAAATTCTCGAGTCCAAGGCGGTTCGAAAGTTAGACCCTCTCTACTATTGATAGAATTCGCATATTATGTTAAAACACGGTGACAGAAACGCCAGGAAGGATTATAATAGCAGTTGGACGAAGATCTAGCTTTTTAACAGTCCGTTTCCACCAAGTTTACAGAAAACTATAACCTTATTTTAATAATCCTACCACTGTATGGGTTCGAATTCCAGTCTCTCCATGGATATTTGTGTTCGTCTTGTGAATCAGTAAGTCAAGAGCTCTTGTGACAAATTATTGTTCAGCCAAAAATAATGGACTTCCCTCATGGCATTTTTTCACATCGACGTCCCCCTGTCAAGTTACAGGGAGGTAACGTTTGAAAATTAAATTCAGAAAAAGCTTTTTTGGTTCATAATTTCGTTGTTTCTAGAAATATTTCTGCGAAAGAAATAATGATTTCTTAGAAATAAAATCTGCGAAAATTTTGCAGATTTTAACTGAATACCTATCTCAAGAAACAAAGAAGTTATATATTTTTTTTAAATTTTAACTTTAAAACCATGTATCTTGAAAGAGGGACACGATTATGTGGAAAATTGCACAAGGAGAGTCCCATTATTTTTGGCCAAACAATCTGTGGTTAACAGCTTGTCCTACATTTTCATAACATCCTCTGTAACAAAAATATATCTGTGGATAAACGAGCTAGTTCTCGAAGCCAAAATTAACAAAGTGAAGCGACTATGTCTTATCTTCGCAGTTAAGGCCGATGCTAGCCAAAATATCTTGTGTCAAAAAATAAGAAATTCTGGTATCATATACCTCCTATACAAAACTAAAAGTAAATTCATTGTGTAGGCACACACAATATTTAGTTTTGGGGACGGTAGAGCAAGACAACGACGAAAATTGAACTGAAGGTTTCTTCATCTTATATTTTTAGAAGAAGTGTTGTACCTATTCTTTTTTTTCGGCTTCGCCAAAGCTCTAGAAACGAGTAATAAAAATTATTTTCGGAGGAAGATAAATGTAGTCTTGCAAAACTTCGTAAACGACGATTTTCCGGATAAATTTGTCGATAATTCGGGAAATCAGTTCTCTTTTTGATGTTAGAAAAAGGATATTGCAGCAGTATTATAGTGAGGCTTCCAGTTTGATCAATAACACACTACTGAGTTCGATAATTAATTATACTTATAGTGAGCAAATAAAAACCTAATTCCTTCGAGATAAACTTTCATGTTCAGACATGAATTTTTCCATTGGCCAAAACTACGTTTTCATTTACGCACACTATATAAATTTTGAGAATATTTTTTAACCCCCTACCAGAAAAAAAAAACGAAATATAATATGCAGGACAGATTTCACTATTATCGTTTCCACAATGTGCAAGGTTACTGAGAGTTTCAAATTATTACTTTTTTAAGCCAATCAAAATAATTATCAAAATAATTATATTCTTATGCGATCTCGCATAAAATAATAATTGAAGACTTAAATCTACGGATCTGGTAGGCTCATTTAGTAGTAAGTATTCATTTGGTCTCCGTTGAGAAGTCTATCGATCATTTGATACATTATGAGGTGGAGGACCATCCAGTTGATATCGCAGTTCGCAGTCATTCTTATAGTTACGGTGGTCCAGTTGAAGTACCCACCTATATTGAACGGGATGGGGACATACTTAGGACGTCACGTCGCGTTCAGAGATTTTTTATTTCTTCAAGACATGTGTTAGGTTTGTCCTTGTAGCACAGAAAATAATTGCGTTAAGTATGTATAAAATCGAATTAAAATGGCTTATACGGATTGTGTTTAAAATGCGTATAGCTTTCACACGTTAGGTAGTGAAAATAGCAATTTTTCGATTTACGGCCAATATTATAAACGCTGGTTAAGTTAACTGGCAGATTTCTGTGCCCGATTTTGAAGCTAATATTGACCTCGAATAACTTTTATTAATATTTTTGTAATCCCTTTTATGCCAAGAGTAAGTAAAATGCAATAATTTCGACCTATAGTCTATATCTTCTCCAGAAACGACCACAGAAATCGGCCAGTTAACTTAACCAGCGTTTATAATATTGGCCGTTAATAATTTATATCAAAAACGGCCAAAGATATCGGTAAATGTTTTACACAAATTACATGTCCTTTCTTAACTTTTTATGCGGTATCCTATTGTGTAGTTAAAATGTTTATAAAGTGTGATGTAATTACCCCTTTGCTTATCTTATCATCATAGGGAACAGCTATATAGTGATACATCATTTGAAAGCTATACTTGAATTCTCTTTACAATGATATCCAACATTTTGGGTTTCGCTTACATACAGGCTGGCCTACATACAAGTGATTAAGGCGAGTTACGTTTTCGTTATTGGGCCAGCCTGTATGTAAGCGAAACCCAAGATGTTGGATATCGTTGTAAAGAGAATTTAAGTAGCTTTCGAATGATGTATCACTTGATAGCTGTTCCCTATGATGATAAGCAAAGGGGTAGCTACCCCTGCCAAGCTGGTGAACTTGGGTAGTTAAATTTGTCACGAAAATATGTCCCCCTCGATAACAAAATCGACCTGTCTCGGCGTTTTTCGCATACATCTTCACTTTCCAAACTATTAGTCTTGTTACTTTTTCGATGAACACCCTGTATAAAAATGGCTTCATGTTGCTCATTTCATTCAAACGACAATAAAAATAGACTCATCAATATTTAGTTCGTTAATCAGGTTGCAGAAATGTAGCTGTATTTTCTTTAAATACCAAGAATTACAGAGTTATGTACCTACCAACTAAGCTGTTGAGACTGCCAAAGACTGGATTCGAATCCCAGTCTCGCCATGGTTGTTTGTGTTCGTCTATTCAACTATTTATTTCTTTAAAATTGTGTCTTTGGCTGAATGAGCTAGTTATCGAAGATAAATTATCAGAGTGGATCGACTATATCTTATCTACATAGTTAAGACCCATGATCTCTCTTAAATAAAAATGTACTAAAACATGACTTTTTACTAACTATCAATGGAGATGTCTCTCGCAGTTGTAGATGAAACATCATAAAGACATTCCACTGCGCCAGGGGTTACACAGCTAACGCCTGAGGTTATTTTTAAGAAAGCAAAACAACCAATAATTACATTCTCACTGAGTAGGTAAGACCAATAGCATTTCATGATGTCGGTTGTTAATTTCAAGTGATCTATCAAATCGAAATTACAGCAAAAATTTTAACTATGTAATCCAAACTGACCAAACTAGAGACGATTTCAGCATCCCATTGATGCTAAAAATTGGTGTCACCCCAGCAGCCGTCGCACCATCATTTTTTACAAAAGCTTCGCATAGGGGTCCTAAACGAGCGGAGAATGATGGGTATCATTCACAAAGATGAAATGGCTGTTCTCCGCGAGATGAAGACGCTATTTTCTCTGCGATTTTCAAATATAATTTTGAAACACCACGTCATTAGGCATGGGCATGCGTGCCTAAGCAGCGCTGCTGTTGTCTTGCTACTAGCGCGCAGACCTGTTACCTGAGCTTCTGCCGGCCGGTGCTCCAACCGCAGGCAGAGCAGCGTAACGCAAAAACACGACAAAATGAAATACGATCGTATTGTTTCGGTTGCTGTTCGAAGGTGTTCATGTCATTAACATCTTATATGTGTTTTGTCTTTGCCAGTGCTATGAAGGCGTTCGATGCGGTGTTTTCTTGTGTCTGGGGCTCTAACTGATGTTTTTTTTTTTGTTTCACCCATTGAGCTGTGCTCGACTTCCATGCGTGTCTTATTACTTACGCCATGATGAATGTACGTCATTATTAAAATGAATTCAGCAGGATAACTAACGTTTTATTCAAAATAGTCATACGGAAAATGATCAAAAAGTTTCGGCATTAGAATAGGACGTGGAAACATTTTTCATGTTTTGATTGAATTTATAAAAGTGTAAAGAAACAAAATCTTCCATTTTAGGATACATTTCGCATTTTTACAGGTTCAACAAAAGGCATGAAAAATATTTCCGAGGTCAAGTTCAGTTAGCCAACTTTTTCAAAAAATTTCATCTGAATTCGTCTGAATTCAATTTCGTGTGAATTGAATCTGGAAAATTGTAAACAATCGGAATATTTCACTTTGCAGTTTTCATCTTGACATATGAATTTTATATAAAAGAACAGCGCTTAAAAAGTTCTTGTTTATGGTTAATAGAATAGCAGTCAGAATGTTCCTTTCTGATTCCATTACAGTTTTATTTCATTTCCTCCAGATCATCCGCCAGCCAGATCATTCATCACAAACTAAAAGCTCCAAGATAGGCTTCGTAACTAGTGGTTAATGTATTTCGCTTTAATTATAACTAACATTTTTCCGAACTGTTTTGCCACGGTCCATGGAGATTTGCTCCAAACGTTTCGTCTACAGCTGCTGTAGTGTTCCTCGTATTCACCGGTTATCAGTGAACAAGAGTGTATTGTATTGTATTTGAGGGTGATCTAGTTACTGCGACCTAAAAGATCTATTGTATCCCCTCTACTGTGCTTCGCCTGGTGTGGAATCCCTTTAGTGAAGCACCCTCTCCAGGTCCGTTTCCTTGAGAAACTTCAGGATTTTGAGAGGATCAAGGTCGGGTAAGTTCCCGGCCTCTAGCTGGTGGTGGCCCAGAACATTACTTCTTTTGAGTTCTAACAACAAGAGTGGAAGCATCGCTTTTCGTTTGCGCACACATAACCGCTGATGATGTCTAGCGCAGCTGTAGACGAAACGTTAGTAGCAAATTTCATGGACCACGGCTAAACAGCCCTGAATCAATTAAGATTTTAATAGTATCCTGCCATGAAATCCTACAAATGTCAACTTCATCAATAACTTACTCATTCGTGTGCACGAAGATCGAATTACGGCCAATATTATAAACGCTGGTTAAGTTAACTGGCAGATTTCTCTGCCCGATTTTGAAGCTAATATTGACCTCGAGTAACTTTTATTAAGATTTTTATAATCCCTTTTATGCCAAGAGTAATTAAATTGCAATAATTTCGACCTATAGTCTATATCTTCTCCAGAAACGACCACAGAAATCGGCCAGTTAACTTAACCAGCGTTTATTTATAATATTGGCCGTTAGTCTTACAGGTGATTGAAAATATCATTAAAACTTATTCTGTTGTAACTTGTTTTACGAGAAAAAAAAGGCAAGTATACTCAACGATTAATAAATAAAGCAATGAATGCAGGTCGTATGAGTATAAAGCACATAAAGTGCAATTACGAGCCTGTTAATTGGGGTCGGAGTATTCCTCTATCGCCCAAACATTTGTCATACTGGCAGTGCCCGAAGCTCAATCGAGAGAGCTTCCATCCAAACAACAACAGAGCCACCAGAGTACCAGAACAAGCACAGACACGTGTTTCGTCCTATTGGGGCTCATCAGTGTGCTGCATCTGGAGTATTCGAAGGATGTTGTCGAATGTCTGAAAGCCCTCCAGGTCTTAAGCAAACCAAACCTATACTACTGAGTATACTCAGGTGGCTCTGTTGTTGTTTGGATGGAAGCCTCTCGATTGAATTTCGGGCACTGTCAGTATGACAAATGTCAGGGCGATGGAGGAATAGGTACTCCGACCCCATTTAACAGACTAGTAATTATTGCACTTTATGTGCTTTATATTCATACGACCTGCATTCATTGCTTTACTTAGTAACTTGTTTTGCTTTAGGAAGATTTTCAGTAGTTGTGGTTTCGGCAAGTCTCCTCATCATGCCTGAATTATGTAAATACAAAACTTCCAACAGAGATTGGTAATTCTTAACTAAAATTTTCATATTGTTTCGCGTATTAGTAGCTAACCAGTGATACTTCTTAAATAAAATTCGCATCACCATATCACACTCGATGATATTACACAGCTATTCCAAACTTAATTATTTCTTGAGTTCAGCCAGCGAATATTTTTCAAAGTTTTATCCAACCCTAATTTGACAAAAATTGGCTTCATCTGTACAAAGCCCTTATTATCGTTCTCCATACTCGTTATACCATATTAAAGTACTGTAGAAGTGCGCGCGCTTTGGTTCATCGATTCTATGAGTAAAAGAATAAGACTTGATAATATAATATTAATGTCAAGTGAGAAATATCTAGAATCCGATATTAATCTATGTTTATTTCCTCTACAACAGGCAAAAATTATGCTGCAGCCTGCTAACAATGATGCAGCGAAAAACGTAAAGCTTAAATTTATTATCGAAGATAATAGAGTAGTTACAATGTTTTGGAAGGATCTGGTATATTCTCGTGAAATAAACAGCAGTACAAATAGTGACGCTGCGACGTTCCAAACAATCAGTTAGCTACAAGTAGACGGCAATTCCAGTGGCACCGAATCAATCAGAACAAGTTAAAACATAGAATGGTGATAAGTACAATTTTTTCTATAATTTTACTGGCTTGAGAAACCTTTTTTTACATTTAGGCTATTATAGTGAAGTTACCATTATAGTTTTCAGGCGCACCAATATAAGAATCTGAATATGCAGCATAAATATATTTTTTTATTATTGTTAAAGTTTCAAAAAATTCTGGAGACATGAAAAGTGGAATTCACCATATTATTGATCATTGAAGAAAATTGTACTTACTTACGTTTTGGTGCGATACAGTTCCATCACAAGCATTGCAAGGCTTCTTGTAGATTATGATGAACGTAACATGTCATATGCCAACTTAAAAAAAATGTTATACCGAGCGATCAATATTTTAGAAAGCCAGAGGTCACTTAATAAAATAGAGTACACTTCACTGCCAATTACAAAATAGTAGATTCTTCAACGTGCGGAGATTGATGGGTATCATTATTATTCACGAGGACGAAACTTTCGAGTTGTAGGCGAGACCGTCCAAGTGAATAATGGCCATTTTGTGCGGGATCAAGACTCTATTGCCTCTACGATTAGAAAAAATCATTTAATAACGCATCACTAATTAGGGCACGCGTGTCCAGATTCGCTCTGCCTGCTGCTGGCTGTTGCTCTGGGCTCAGCTCGTCGGGTTGCGAGGCTGGTGTGTGCGCTGTTATTAAACTAGACGCACTAGAGTAAACCTAAGTTAAAATAAGACCGAAATGTACTGCGTTCGTGCTACTACGTTTTCTGTTCCAAGGTGGTCGTGGTATATGTTGTGCCAGTGCGACGAACGATTTCATGTATCTGTTTAGTTGTGGTTGGCTTCTTATGCGTGAATGTGCGTCTATTATTCAACGGCCTGATGAATGTACGATATTAATAAACTATTATTAAATTATGAAATCAGCAGGATAATGAACGATTCATTCAATAGTCGTAGAGAAAAGTCGTTTAAGGATATTTATAAGAACCTCTCAGATAGGTTGTTCTTTCACCTATTGCATTCATGTTTCTGAACTATTCTGGTAGTTCTAATCGAAGTAACTCATCAAATCAAAATCAATAAAATCATATTTAGATAACAGCTGTGAGAAGCTGTTTTTTTTTCTTCTAGAAAATAGGTAGTTAAGATCAACGAAAGACATGATCTATTCCTTTGTTGGACCTAAAGGTAATAAAAATAATTGCAGTTCCAAGTATAAATCTGTATTAAAAGACACAGTTGCTTGATTAAGAGCAGAATTGTAATAAAATATAATTAATAATGTTATATATACAGCTGTCCTGCAAATGGATGGCCCCCCTGTAAATACACCTCGAGTGTCCACTAAACTCCTATTGTTCAAAACCTAGTTTCTATTAACCCATATCCTTCTTTGAAGGGGATGCTCAGCGTTATTCGACCAACGTCAGTCATTATTACATCATTTATTATTTGCATATTTATTCAGCTGCAGGTGTAGTTGAAGTTAAAATAATTACTAAACAGCATTAATAATAATAAAAGCTTGTGGTATATAAGAAATTGCATATTATGCAACATATTATTAAAATTTTATTTAAAATACATGAAATAAAAGTCAATTGTTCCGAATTTAAGTATTTCAACTATTGACAAAAATACACAGCTGATAGAATCAGCTGGGAGTTAAATTCTGAAGGAGTTCTCTTTGCTTGTCGTGGAGAACGTGGAAATGTAAGCTGAAAGAGCTTAAGGTGGATCCACATCAATACAAATTTTCGTTGTGCGTTGTGTGTTGAAATTCGCGAAAAATTTGCGCCATAAATTTAAATCTGATGAAATATTTTACCACGTAATTTTTATATCTTGTTCGTTGTGCGCGCGAATCCACTTGTGGGATGCGGATCGTCGATATTTGAAATAATAACATTCGCTAATGATTTTCTTATTTTTCTATCTATCAACGATTGTAGTCATGGATTCATCAATCAATTTCCTTTTATGTCAAATCAGTTTCACTTTATGTCAATTGCTTTTCCTATTTACGTGCAATGACAGTATAATAAATACTGGAAAAGCATAAATTTGATAAAAAAGGAATCTTATTTGACAGAAGAGGAATTTCAATTCAAAAATCACGCACTGATGTTTGATAAATGGGAAAAGCATTTGACAAATTAGGAAAAGCAATTGACAAAAGAGGAAAATCAAAAGCAAAAGACTGTAAAATTAACAAAGTAGCCAAAATATCTAGTAAAAAATTACACAAGCACTGATTCACGTCCACATCAATATCACTGTGCGGAGCAAATCCCTTTGAAGTTGGTTGAAAACCGACAGCTCATCGGATCGTGTGCGTTGTTCGTTGCAAAAATGTTTGCGTGAATTTATTTGCGGCGCACACGCGCACAGTCCACATAATATATGAATATTGCGCCGCACACGAGCAAATTTGTGTCAAAAACAACGCACAACGAAAATTTGTATTGATGTGGATCCACCTTTCAGGCGTAAATTATTCTTCGATATCTTTGAGAGATGGACTTCACTCTATATAATCCGAGAGGATTCCAGATTGTCATAACCTGGGATAGTTCCAAATACGAGGGAAAAATAAAACACTTATTTTGTTCAATACACTTACCCTTTATTGCAGTTCACTTTTCAGATTATATGAATAAGAATCTCTAATAAAGTGATAGCAAATTTATTAAGATGCTTTAAAACCGAACACTGAAGGTAATTATCTTGAAAAATAATCCAACATGATAGCTTGTTTTTTTATCTCAGATAAGGTAACAGTCGCTGCGGGGGACTATCTATTTATGCAGCAACAGTTACAAATGGCGGCCTCCACCACATCTATAGTGTGAACTTTGTGGCATTGTCGGTAACAATACAGTCATCAGTGAACAGACAGGAGTGGAAGCATATAGCTTGCGCATACGTAACACGTAACCGCTGATGTCTACCGCAGCCGTAGACGAAACGTTCGGATCAAATCTTCATGGACCAGAAACGTTTGAATCAATCTCAATGGACCACGGCAAAAAAGCCCGGAGTGAATAATCATTTCAACAATAAGCACCTCGGTAAAGGTTTTCATGTCACTTTTCCTCAATAAAACTTTTAAAATAGAAAAGCACTGCCATTTGGGATTTTCAATCAAAAAAAGATGTGCTTTGATGTGCTACTATGGGTGCTAAATTTTAATTTCTATGGTATAGTTTTCGTAGGACAACACTTCTTTTAATGAAGCCGTGGTTCTTTTTTTTTTTCTTAAAAAAAGTTGTGAGCATTCGGTTATTGTGCTACCATGTGCCATAGGGAAATAAAAAATTTGCGATTTTTGTGGACAAACATAAGATGTTTTTTAACAAGTGCCCGCCTTTTAATATTTTCATAAAAACAAAAATTCTCATTATTTTCTATGGAAAACGGAGCACATTAAGGCCCAACGTGCGTCTTTAAGAAAAAATTGAAAAGGCAACTAAATTGCGTAAGAAACCCTGTTTTTGTCCCAAAAAATTCTAAAATTAACAAATTCTTTTTACTTCCCACGGCTATGGAGCATGACAGCACACTTACACTTGCGTGTTTAAGAAAAGAAAAAAAAAAAGGTTAACTTTGTCAAAAAAAAATTGCTCCCTATAAAACCATGAAATTCAATATGACGGTGCTAACTTCAGGCACATCAATAGAAAGCAATGGTAATGTTTCTTTGTTTAAAACCGATCAATAATGTAAAATATTCAATAACTTTTAAGGAGTAATGATACCCCTTTTGAGGGGTAACGTTTTTTAAACTTCGTCCCAAATTAACCATTCCATTGGTTCACGTCTGCTTTCAGTGTCATAAAGAGGTTCATTGTTTCGTACAATGCTCAATAAGAACTGTACAGTCCAATATAAGGTCCTAAACTGTCCTGAATCAATAACTTCACTATTTTTTTACTCATAACGAGATCCATAACAAGCGAAATATTATCACACATCTTCTTGCTTTGAATGGCAGAAAAAGTCTTGGTTCCCACCTTGCATGATCCATGACTAAATCATAACGTAGAAAGCGTTCCTTAGAAAGCATATGATAATGCGTTTCGTTTTTATCCTGAGGTATTTCGGTCCTCCCGAATTTATTATATGATGGAATCTTCTACTTGGAAGATTCAACCTTGGTGCCATTTTCCTCATGTCTTCACAACGATCACACTCAACCCCTTCTATTTGACAAAGAAGTCTTGCGGAGTCAGAACACTAAAGCTCATTCGAGAGTCGAAACACAAAATGAAAATCTCTCGACAGTAGTTTTTTAAAGTGGCATAGGCGAAGAGAATCACAATATACAGGGTGTTAACTACCAACTAGTACAAAATAAAGGAGGTGATTTTACGACTTATTCTAAGAAAAAAGGTTTATATTAAAATGGGTCCGCAAACGCACCGTTTTCGAGATACAGGTGTTCAAAAAAATTATTTTTTCTCACTTTTTTTTTATTATTTCAAGAACCGTTTGAGCTACAGGCTCCAGCTTTTGTACAGATTTTTACATTAATAATAGCTACTTTTAAGGCTCCAAACTAATGTTCTAAGATATGCCAGTGGTGGAGATTTTAGGGTTGCGTAAGGGTTTCACCCCCCTAACTTTTACGGCACTGGAAAAATGATCATTTTGAGAGCAAATTTCACAGCGCCAATGGTTTTTACACAAAAAAGTACTCCTGGTCAAAAGCTGTAGAAGCCACCGTTCTCGAGAGAAAAAAAGGCATTTTATGATCAAAAACGTACAAAATTGAACAAGAACAGAAACAGAAATGTATTATTTTTATTTATTTATTATGTATCTATTCTAGACGAAGTTGAAAACAATCTGGCTACAAGCACAAGAAAAATAGGTGCAAATTTGAATTTGTGCCATGTTACAGTATGGAAAATTTTGAAAATAAATTTTTTGTTCGGTTGAATTCTGTACGTTTTTGATCATAAAATGCCTTTTTTTCTCGAGAAAAAAAACGGTGGCTACTACAGCTTTTGATCAGGAGTACTTTTTTGTGTAAAAACCATTGGCGCTGTGAAATTTGCTCTCAAAATGATAATTTTTCCAGTGCCATAAAAGTTAGGGGGGTGAAACCCTTACGCAACCCTAAAATCTCCATCATTGGCATATCTTAGAACATTAATTTGGAGCCTTAAAAGTAGCTATTATTAATGTAAAAATCTGTACCAAAGCTGGAGCCTGTAGCTCAAACGGTTCTTGATATATCGCAAAAAAGTGAGAAAAAACTATTTTTTTGAACACCTTGTATCTCGAAAACGATGCGTTTGCGGACCCATGTTAACAGGAACATTTCTTTTTAGAATAAGTCGTAGAATCACCTCCTTTATTTTGTACTAGTTGGTAGTTAACACCCTGTATTGTTAAAGAGTTGTTAAATTTCAACTAGCGATTTATCTCTTTTGTAACGCAATAAAAATGTCATTCAGATGATCAGAAGTTAGAAAGCAAGCTACTATTCCAACAACTGAAAACTATATACATAAACCCACTTGTGCCGTAAATCCAACTGTATAGCTAGTGTCAAAATGGTTGAAATTAGTAGGTACGAGGCCAGGCTTTTTCAAATAATACACGCCACGAAATGCCCAAAAAAAAATTTTTCTCTCCAATTGTCCAGGTGAAATCTATCTGGGGCCACCCTGCTTGGAAATTTGTCCAGACTCCACAAGCACAAAGGAGTATTGAAAATTAACTATTTAAGATAATTAAGAAATTGTTGCGTTGCAAGTACGTTATTGAAGACCTCTGACATCTCACGGAAGCCTAGTTAAGAACTCACCTTTTTTCAAGATATGAAGGTAAAAATTTTCGAAAAGGTTCATAAATTCTTCCATCCAACAAGGTATCTCTTTTACGATTCTATACCTACTTAGAACTGTCCTCAACTTTCATTTTGCGCGATTCCAAATCAAATTGTTAGTTCAAATAAGGTAAACGTTCCCATGTTTTTTTTGCAGAATTTTATAAGCGAATTGAGTATATTTTCAAACAGTTTCGAATTTGTTACCACCGTTAGGATCGTTAAAACCACCTAAGCGTTACCTAGCAAGAGCAAGTATAAAAACAATAAATAAAATCAAGACTGTTCAATTTTTCACACTAGAAATGTTACCAATGTAACAGATTCCTGTTCAATCAGGCACTACTGTGCATCGAGGTTTACTTGGGTATAAATTCAGGTGCAAACTTTTGAGGATCACTTTATTATAATAGAATTTCATTGATTTTATTTAATTATTATTGCCTTCAAAAACATTTTCAGTTTTAATAAATACTTTTTTGTAGCAGGACGTCACCAGTTTATACAGGATGGGGCGCCTTGAACGCCTCGGTCTGTGTAGCCTAAATCGTGCACGATTTAATTTTTTTTTTAATTGGGTCTTATACAGGGTCATAGTGCCTACGACTTTAAATTATTTTGGACAATACAGCATGTCTCATATGAGAGTGACATATCAAAGTTAAGTTTTTTTTAAATGGAATGTTCTATGTTATTGAATTTTTAGATTGTCTGAGAAGAGAAAATAAGATTGGCTTTTACAGTTGGTGTTTGAATTCAGAAGTTTTTGAGTTATAAACAAGTGAAAATCGTCATTTTTCAAGTTCAAGCCCCTGTACAATGAAAACGGCTAAAGATAGAGAAAAACTGCTGACATGTCCCTATTTTAATTTTTCATGTACATACTATCCTATGATGTAGATGGAATGTTTATACAGGGTGATAAAAATTTTTAAAAAATCTGAGATTTCTCCACACGTCGCCAAATAAAAAAAACAAAGAAAGTACAAATTTTTCTATACCATAGGATAGTACACAAACAGTTTAAATAGGGACATGTAAAGCCGTTTTTCTCTATCTTGAGCCGTTTTCGTTGTACAGGGTAGGTACCATTTTTCCTGAACTTCAAAAATGACGATTTTCACTTGTTTATAACTCAAAAACTTCTCAATTTAAACACCAACTGTAAAAGCCAATCTTATTTTATCTTCTCAGACAATCTAAAAATGCAATAAAATAGGAGCATTCCATTTAAAAAACATAACTTTCATATATCACTCTCATATGAGACATGCTGTATTGTCCAAAATAATTTAAAGTCGTAGGCACTACGACCCCCTGTATAAGACCCAATTAAAAAAAAAAATTAAATCGTGCACGATTTAGGCTACACAGACCGAGGCGTTCAAGGCGCCCCACCCTGTAGAAAAACTTTTTAACGAATAAAAGTTCCCATAAACATATGCCCGGAAACATTTAGCATAAATTGGGCATATCTCATTTTATACCACAAGATTATTTATTATTATAATTTATAGCACACAAAATGAATAAAAACGCGGGGAAAAAATTCATCAGTGGTGTAGATACAACAGGGTGTATGACCCTTTTTTCGCCCATGGACTTACAAGACCTTATACTTATCAATGTTGAATTCTCCCGAGTTTTCTTGCAAAATTCATGAATATTCGAAATTCCTAAAATTTTTTTAGTAAATGAGATAGGTAATATTGTGATATGAGGAAGCTTTGACTCAATTTACTTAAAAACATAAAAACTATGGAGAATTTCAAATATTTATAAGTTCTTTTTTCCGTGTTTTTCTTCGTTTTGTGTGCCCTAAATTATAATCAATTAAGTTATGAAATCAAGGAAGTTATGCAGTGAAAATGGGAAAACTATTTTTTCAACACCCTGTATCTTTTTTTCACTAAGCACATATGTTTATGGGAACTTTATTCCTTAAAAAAGGTCTTCTATAAACTGGTGAAGTCCTGCTACAAAAAAATGGAACAACCTGTATACCTACATATGTGTCTTAACAGAGCCATGAAAAACTTTCATTATTAAATTTAGGAAAAAAGTAATTCTTCATAAAAAGTTGTGAATGGTCCAAACAAAAAAAAATTGTTTCAAATTCTGAGCAACTCTTCAAGTAACAATAAATTGATATTGTCGAAACTCGAAAATAAAGGCGGCTCTTTGGCGAAATTCATATTTTTGGACAAACATCATAGAAACGACTGCTAAAATTTGATGTCTGACTATTTCATTTTAAAATTTAGACCATGCACGACTTTTTATGGAGAAAAACTTTCTTTTCCTCATATGGATAATAATTTTTTTTTTCCATATTATGACTCCAACACGCATTGTATATCTCAAAAGTGAAGGTCATGGAATTTTTTCTATTGTTCTGGGTTCCAAGACCCTACTGAAGAACTTGCACATAAAAAAGCTCCTCCTATAATCTCAGATCAAAATTCTTGGCAGTAACTGACATTACTAAAAAAAAGTAATTTCTGAGAAACGGCAAGCAAAAAACTTTACTCGGAAAATAAGTTTCCGCTTTTCCGAAATGGCTTTTCTAGTAATGTCAGTTGTCAGTTACTGCAAACAATTTTGTTCTATGACTATAGAAGTAAGGATCTCCTCTCCACTCCTTTGATTGGTGAATTGTTTGCAAATGTTTTAAAGCCTTGGTACACCAAACGATTTGAAGTTAAAAGCATTCTTTTAAGGTTAATAAAAATCCAAACATTTTTCAGAGATCCTGCCTGCTACCTACCATTTACTACTAGATAAGATACCGGTAGCTTCTAGAAACGTTTCACTTGCAGTGCAGTTGTTTACATTATACTCGTAGATATTCAATCAAAGGCTGGCGAAAAATTCAAACAAAAATTCATATTTATAGTAACCAATAATTAACATAGAAGGAAAGTTTTTAAAAGAAAAGTAATATTTCTAAGGAACGCTTTTCTTAAGGAATAAAAAATATAAGTTCCCAGGAATTTCCATTTCCATATCAAGTTTGAAATGCACTGCTAGGTTTTACTCCTCTTATCTTAACAGGGTGAGTTTACCTTCACTTAATTTAAATTTCCCAGAGTTTACCATTATCGAGATCGAGGGCATCACATCATAAAGGCGTAACCACCAAACAGTAAATTCGTCAGGAAATTTAAAAAACTGCTAAGTTATTCACTTACTTGCTGGAGAGCCATGTCTTCATCAGAATCTTGATCATGGGATCCCTGGGAATTACTTTCAACTGGCAAGAAAGAATAGTAATTTTTATATTCAGGTGAAATCATAGCATCTTTACCAGAAGGGCGTATGCTCAGCACATACGCCTTTATGATATTACTTCACAAAATTGATTGATACACCTTATAAAGACCAGGAAATCTAGCGACTTGTTTCTTGTTTTTATTTTAATTATACACCCTTCTGATATTATATCATGGGGAAAAAAAAACTACTATAATGGTGGTTACGTCCTTATGATATGACGCCATCGATATACAAAATAAAAGCGTTCCGTATTTTAATCATTCTATCTTTCTTTGAAGATACTTTTTTGAAACTTGTCTGTTATCTGTGAACTTCAGATTTAGAAGATACAGACACATCATCAACAATTATTGAAGGTTCCATACTTAACTGGATGCTGATAAGTCTTGCTAATAATAATTTACTAACAATAAGCATCCAAATAGAGGGGAACTGTCAGATATATAAAAAATAAGTAATAATTATATAAATACCTATAGTTTTAATGTATTTTCAACTAGCGATACGAGGACACAGAGTACAGGATAGTTAAGGTACCGTCATCAGTTAGTGTCGTTGAGACTTCCCTGGTAGGTACCTATTTCGCTTACCGTTTCATCAATTTTTCTTTTTCAGAGAATAATAATCAAAATTAACGTCCGGTTACACTGGTCTTGCACAGGTGCGACCTGATCAGATACCACGATCTAACCTGATCGGTTGCTTAACTTCTGAAACCAAATTAGCATGTTAACACTTCAAGCAAACTACCGATTAAATAGCAGCAGCATTGATTGAACCAATGTTATAGGATAGGCCAATCGCTCGCTATTCATCAAAAAATTAAAACTACATACTCAGATAAATCATTCGATGTAAACATCAGTTTCAATTAATCGGACCTTGATCGAGTGTACTTGAAACCAAAATTGCAACTTGAATTAGGATCGTTGAATGCCACCAAGGTTACACATTAACCCACCACTGATCGAAGGCCAGAGGAAAAGAACTACATGCACCTTAAAATCAAATTAAACTATTTCTAATTTTTTTCATTATTAAAAGTTGATTGTATATTATGTCACAAGTTACAACCCTTCAAAACGAGATCAAAACAAAATACTTTTTTTATTGAAAATGCACATGCACTGCAGGGAAATCCCTATGACGCTCTGGGAGCGGTGCATGAGCGGAGATGTCGATTCACGTTGGCCTTGAATCGCTGCAGGTTGTATACTTCGGGAAACACGCCCTTTGGAATGCTATTCCAAAGTGAAGCGGTTCTGTACAGAAAAGAAGTCTGAAATAGGGTGGTACAAGGTGTAACGAGCTGAACCTGATACGGATGAGCGTCTGCGACTCGACGTGAATTTCTGCCCGGTATTGTTCTAGGTGGGATCACGCGGGCCACGTCTTTTGAACACTTTCCATGAAAATATCTGTAAAACAGACTCAGGTCAGCTACTCTTCTTCGATGTTCCGAGAGAGTTTAAATTTTTTGTCAAATCTGGGTCCCCAATCAGTATATGGCTCTTTTCTGGATAGAGTCGAGTAGTCTCAGCGTATGTTTAGGAGCTGAGCTCCAAACATGTGAGCAGTACTCCAAGGATGGTCGGATTTGAGCCTTGTATAAGAGGAGAAGCTGTTGTGTATAAAATTTCTTCGTGCGGAAGAGTGTTCCGAGTTTTTGAGAAGCACTCTTCGCCAGACCTACAACATGATCATGTTGTCACTTGTCTCTTGTCTTACAACAACCGTGAATACTAATAAAACTAGGAACTGGTAAATCTACCTCCATCTATACATCATGACCGAAATAATGTGCAGTAACTGACATTACTAAAAAAGGCCGTTTAAGAGAAGCGGCAAGCAGAAACTTACATCACTGACGGAGAAACGTCAAACAGTAATGTTCCTCGAAACGTTAGAGCCGTTTCCCCCAAAATGGCTTCTTTAGTAATGCCAATGGTGAATGTTGAATTGAGCGGCATGGGTATAGGGCGATTTGTCTTCTACTTTCGGATAGCTTGTCTCTCTAGGAGTATCAATGTACCATTGAATTTTTGCGCTGGCAAGTAATAGTCGAGAAATAAGGCAAAGTGTCATCCTTGCCCTAATACGTCTATTCGAACATATGCGCTCGAACAGGAAGCTCGCTCTGCATCGTCGTGTAACAGGATGCTCGCTCTCCGTCGTCGCGTATTTTAAAACACTTATTTGCTGCAGTAAGTCAGGTCTTTGGTCAGGGTAGTTTTTTTTTCCTTCAAATGTTCGTAAAATGAAAAAAAAACCTACCCTGACCAAAGACGTGACGGAACCGGTAGCTACTAGTAGGGTCACGTGACACTTTAAGGCCTTATTTCTCGACTATTACTTGCCGACGCAAAAATTCAATGGTACTTTGATACTCAAGCTATGCGAAAGTAGAAGACAAATCGCCCTATACCCATGCCGCTCAATTCAATAATCACCATGTCAATAATTACCTCACATTATTTTGGCCATGAGGTATACCTACATAATTTTTATAAAACGGCTTCAATACTTGGCCCTTTTGAGGGTCAGATCAGATCGACTGACTAACTGGTCACGTGAAATTACAAAATTTGAAATGGCGACTTTGACATTTTTGATCTGGCAAAGTGTCTCAGTTTCTAAAAACGTTAATAAATAGGCACAAAGGACCCTGTAGAATCCTGATGAAAATTGAAAATTGGCTCCTAGTCAACAATAGGAGGGGTACTCAATGGGTAATCCTGTTGTTTAGTCTTCCAAAACACCCCTCACATGCTCATTCCACTTTTTCCACTCGCGTCGCTCACAGCAGTCACAGGGTTGCTGCATTAAATCAGGTCTTTGGTCAGGGTAGGTTTATTTTCCTTTAAATGTCCCTAAAATAAAAAAAACCTACCCTGACCAAAGACCTGATATAATGCAGCAACCCTGGCTGTGAGCGACGCGAATGGAAAAAGTGGAATGGGCGTGTGAGGGGTGTTTTGGAAGACTAAACAACAGGATTACCACTCAATGATTTGATCAGAAGTCTCCATGGGTTTATGCCCGGAAAACACCACCTTTTTTTTGCACTCAATTCAAAACCATTAATATTTTGGTCAAAAATATGGGATACACCTCCAGGGACGGGCTTATAACATAACACTATATCACTATAAAGAATGATGAAGGCATGCCATGATGATTCCTTGTACTTCCTTTCCTTGCTTTACTGCAGGGGCAGGGACGGACTAGCCTCTAATAATAATAATTAGGCGCGAGTGTGAACAACATAAACAAAGTAACAAAGAGAAAGTTTCAACATCAAACCACATGCATGTAAAATTCATAATTTGGCTCGCATAAAACTGGCCAGCAGGGAAGGCATGTATACCGAACAGGACCCGAATCCCCAACTAAACTGGAAGTTGTCGAGAAATAAAATACCACTACTTGCACAATAAATACAATAACAAACCACCTCATCAACAATAATTAATTGATAGAATAGAACAGCCGCGCCGCCATTTTCCACGCCTTGCCTTCACTCATCCAAAATCCAAAACAGCTTGTATTGCTTCACTTACCTCAAAATTGAATGCCTCGCTGTTCGTTAAATGTAACTTAAGTAAGGAACAAACAGCTGAAGTTGTGATTCTTCTAATTAACTTTTGTAGTTATTAAGTAATTAAATTAAATATTTCCGTAATTTATTGTAAATTTCATCGTGCATTGATCTCGAGCTCGAGCGCCGAATCGTCACGAAAAAAGTCAATTAATAAAAAGTTTGTTACAAAAAACAATTGCGATGCGACAACGTTGACAGTGACAGACCACGTCACTTCGAAGTCGTTACAGAAACAGAATAAGAGCACACCGGTGGCCGAGTGGTTCAGTGGGCGATCTGCTGAAGCACTGGACCCGGCGGACTTAGGGAACCTGCATTACCGACACTAACGCTTACTAGGGTAGCGCATTCACTCGTTGACGTTTACTTAACACGGTTATGTTCGAACAGCTGGATGTCATATTTTTGGCACATTTGGTCACAGGCGTAGGTACCAAGTGGAAAAAAGCGAAGTTCGAAAAATGAAACAAAATAATAACACGAATAGAATTCAAGGAATCCTCTTTCAGTGGGTATTACAAGCATAATTACAGGTTTATAGGATCAAGAAGCTATAGACTTTAGTATTAGGATTAGGTATAATTTTTATCTCGATATCTAACGTAGTTACTGATAAAAAGCGTCTTGATAGACACACGAACGGCAGCGTGATCTTAGTACCCAAACTGATCCTTAAAAATAAGATTCATCAAGATGTAATAAAACCTACCTGACCAAGTTTCAGGAATACGGAAATTCTTAGCCCCGTATGTTTTCTGCAATCATAACTATCTGCTGGGGCTGGATGCATTTTTTTGTTCAGAAGATCCTAGTAACAAGTATAAGTATTGATAGAGGACTATAATGAGTTTAAAATATTAAGAAAGTCACCTTTAGGCAACGCGAACAAGTGGAAAGCCCACGTTTTATTGTTAAAACATCTTCTAACGCATCAAAAGTTTACAATTTTTATAAAATACGCAGACTTAAATAACTTAATAATTATGTGAATTTTTAGACAGTTGTACGTTCATGGAAAATCTGACATTTTGAAGTTAAATTTGACATTCCCAACTTTTTTCCCAACTTTTTGTGAGAATGGAGAATGCGCTGCGAAAGCGGTAATACAGGTTCCCTAGGCGAACTGAGTTCGATTCTCGGTGAAGCTCTGGGTTACTGAGTTGTCCTTTCTACTATTTAATGGTATATACTGAGGCTGGGTAATGTTGGCAAATAGCTCAAACCAAATACATTAGATAATTATTATAAATTAAATTATTATAATTATTATATTATTATTAATTATAAATTATTATCTAGTGTATTTGCTCAAACCCATAATAATTATTATCGGAGTGGAGCGACTTTGTCTTACTTACATAGTGAAGACCGAAAGCTCCCTCCTTAAAAAAAAATCAGAAATTAGTATAGATATAAAATATCCCGAAGCATTTATAATGCCGATAATTGACTGTTCTAGTCTAGTTAGTATACGCGACGGAAACCACCATAATTATGAAAACACTTAATTTAATTAGCAGCAGTTTGATCATGCATTGACATTGACAGCAGTGATGTGATGTCCGCCTTTATTACGTGCAAAGAATTATTCAAAACTTACGGTTGACGTAAAGAATATGTAAAGAAAATAGGTAAAGAATACGTAAAGATTGTAAAAATTTAAAAACAGAATTATATTTGCATTGGTTTTACTTTGAAAATAATTGTTCATGTTATCAAAATGTTTATGGAATCTAAAACACAATAGATTATGATGATTGGCAGAAGTCAAAACTCAAGAATATATTCTGAGCTCAAGTTTACTTTAATTAAAATAAATAACAAGAAGTATATGTTGCTTTGTGTGGAATAATGTGGAATACTTTACTAGAAATTTTAAATATTTAACAAGAAGACATCTGGACCATCAACATGTATTAGTACTAGGTACTGTACTACATTTATTGACGACAAGTGGAAAAATTAATAATTCAAAAACGATTGTATCAATGCCATATAACTCTACTGGTTCACAAGCCTTCCTAAATCTATTTCCACTTAAATTTTCACATTTAAATCCTAGACTTGAGCACAGAAAACAATAAATAATTTTTTGGAGACTTACTTAAGTATAAGTCGACAAGATGGAGCTACCTATCTGATGTTTCAAATATTTTCAAAGCCGACTAAATCCCGCGCGGAGTTTTCATAGTCAACTTTAATTTTTCTTAAAATTTCTCTATGATATTCGGTCTAAGAAGTGGTATTTTTTAAAAGAAAAAAAAGACGAAAGATTTTTGAAATTTATTTTTTTAAGATTAGAGGAAGAAATTGCTCCGGAATAACGTTTCACGGTAAAAACGTATTGAAGATTCTACACCTTTGAAATCTTTTAGCATTTATTGACCGATTTTGTAAATAAAACCGTTATAAAAAATATAAAAAATGAATTATCATCATAATAATTAGAACAACTAAAACGTGTAAGATGTGATGGGTATTTATCTTACGTTTTGTTTCTGATTGTTAATATTTTTCAATTAAAATTCATGTAAATAGTCTAATTTCCAGTTGGCGCTCGACGTAGTTAGAATTTTTCAATATCGTAATAATACGCATTACTTTTCAAAGTGTAGAAATCGGTCTCAATTAAATTCCTGTTATGCACGTTAGCACGTTACACGGTCATGTCTCTGACGTGGTTGGTGGGGTGGTAACTTAGGTGGCAGTTTGTTTGTTGTTTCACTCTGCAGCGTCACGTTATCAATCCTGTGGCTTACCTTATCTAAGATAAAATTAATAGGATCATGCATGGGTATGGATCAGGCCATTAAACAAAAATAAGAATAATGGAAATTAATAAAATTATTTAGTTTTGTATGATAAACCCGTTGAAGCTTCGTCAAATTACCTGAAAAAAATATTCAATAGTGTCGTTAATGAACAAAAAGTTATAAATAATATTATCACCTATATTTCTTAAATGCAAAGAAAATATCGAATTTACGATATCGTAAAAATGGTGTACTAAAGACTCATCGCGCAGCGTTGCAGTCCTCGTAATTTTACGATAAATACTTCACCGATGACATCATGACAGTTAGTGGAGGTCATTTTCAAATTTTTAACCCGTTCAAAGCGTCCAATCAGGGTCCAAGGTAATAATAAGGATGAAACATGATTGGTTGCTAAACTCTACACAAAACAACGTGGCGAATGTCGTATAGCTAAATGTTACGCATACGCTGCAGTCTGCAGTCCATTCTCGTATTCTCCATTCCCTTCAAAAGTCATTCTTTCATTTCATTTCATGTTCATGTTCGGGTTTGGTCGGTTAAAGTGACGGAGTCCATCCATCCATATGTGAATTGGTGAATTTGCATTATTGCAGTTGTGTTCCTCATCCTACCTAAGTACATCTTACGTGTATTTCTTTATTATTCCAAGGCATTTGCTTGGAGTTATCGTAATTTTTGTAGTGCCCAAGATAAATGTTTCAATAGAAGTGGTTAGTGGTTTATTTATTGGTTTGGAAATTGAAAAGAAGTGTCAGTCCAGAAGGGTGTGTGCAACTTTGTTTTATTTGCGTATGCATTGGCGTAATAATAATAAATCATTATTACTATGAGCTCTAAATTGGCCAAATAAGTAGTACAGTACATAGTACACAACCAAACCAGTACCAGGACCCGGACGGACGTGCCCACTTTGGATTTAGGAATGCTAATTTCTCAACTGCATAATTTGGAGATCGGAATCTGAATAGGTGCCCCAATATGGGAAAGAAAGGAGTAATGTTTCGGCTATGATCCGTGCCTCTGCTACGTTAATTGTCTGGAGAGTTATCTGATTCTGATCTGAAATTGTCTGTCAATCTCATATGTTATGCACAGCTGTGTTTTGGTGTGGGTTTGCGTTTGTGGTTGTTTATCGTTCTCAATCAAGATTTCCATTTAAATTTATCAAACAAGAACTATGAAACTGTCAGAGTATAAGAAAGATTTTGACATATTTGTCAAATTATTCACCGCGAGGGCTGCTCACATCATCATCCAGTCTCGATTGGGCGAGAAGTCTTCATCCGAATGCAGGCCAGCGTTATGCAAGACTGAATTGGTAAGCTATTATGAAAAATTTCATACAGGGTGTTTTCCTGTCGGAAAACACAGAGAAAGGCGTATTCCTGGAGCAAATTCAAGTAGAAAAGTTCATACAAACTTGTGTCGTAAAATGTCTGGTTTCCAAGATACAGGGTGTTAAAGTTTTATTCTTTTCAGTTTTAAATACTTAAAAAATAACTTTAACACTCTTCAGGAGACATGTTTACTCGAACTTCTACTTGAAATTGGTCCACGAATACGCCCTTAAATATAGTACACACCTTTAAGTAACACCCTGTAAAATAATAACTTAATAACCTTCCGACAACTTACTTTTAACACTCCAGCAGTGTGCATTTAGACCAATAAATATAATGGTGACAAATATAGAGCACTGATTGGTTTATATTTTTACAGCTACCTTGCTCTGACTGCCCTGTATTTTTTTAGTTTAGCTGGTATGCCACTGACTTAAATTGTGCCACCCCTTAAACTTTAAACCCTTTTTTGGTAAAGGTGCTCTATCGCGACGGTTTGACCCCTACGCTGGCTCCCCTCCACTTTCTCTGCTTGCTCCGAGCCGACAGGCTCTCAGCGTTGCCACATGAAATCCGTGTCTCCGTTCTCCTACGGCCGTAAAGTGTTATTTTTGGTTAAAAATAATATTAAAACACTTATTTGCTGCAGTAAGTCAGGTCTTTGGTCAGGGTAGGTTTCTTTTTCCTTCAAATGTTCGTAAAATTAAAAAAAACCTACCCTGACCAAAGATCTGACGGAACCGGTAGCTACTATTACGGTCTCGTGCGGAAGCGAGCAGGAATCGCGCAGGATTATCTGCAGAACTTAGGAGAAGGGCTTGCATATGGCAACGCTGAGAACGTGTCGGAGCGTAGCAAGCAGAGACAATGGAGGGCGGCCAGCGTAGGGGTAAAACCGTCGCGATACAGCACCTTTACCCCTTTTTTTATCATCCATATCCATATCTGAATACCTGAGTAAAATTTTTTCTCGTAACTGTTACCAGTTGTTTTAAATGTGTATAAATACTATAAATACCTTTCTCGTCTCGTTTCAGTTTAATTTAGAAATTCCGGACGTGCCAGAAGTCCAGCAGAAGATAAAAGAGGTCCTGCGAAATGACGGCGTCGTCACCAAGCTACCCTTGTGCGTGGAAATATCCCTGCGATCGGCGGACGGCGACCACATGGTCCTAGAAAACTGGTGCCTTGGACTCCTGCCGGAGCACTGCGATCCTACCGAGAGGATGACCTCGACCGTGTACAGTCGCCTGGGGACCTTGCTGAAAGCCCTGCTGACGACGACGAGGGTCGTCCCGGCTTACAAGGTGTCCCGGCGGCAGGGTCCGGACTCGTTCGTGCTGTGTTACCGCATCCACACGGAGAAAGTTCGGAACAGTGTGCTGGGCGAGGGGAGCAACCAGCGGATCGTGGGACAGGTGTGCACGCCGGTCGGTACCGTTCAGCTGAAAGTGGCTTATAGGACAAAAATCGTGGCGTCGCCGACGCAGAGCTCCAGAGACAATAACATGATGCTCAAGAGCGACCATTTCAATAGTGCCAAGTTGAAGGCGAGGAATCTCCTGAATAAGGAAAAGTAAGTTGTGCTCTGTAGTCTGTATGATATGTTATGTTATGTACGTGCATACGAGTATAGTATGCTATTTTCCAGTTTCCACGACACTGGATAGTATGAATGAAGCCTTTTTGTGTAAAAATTAAGAGAAATAAAGTTGCCTCCTTTTAAATTTCAAGAAAATTAAATAGCCATGGATTTGGTTACCGAGTTAACTCCAAGCCATGGTAGACATTGATATAGCATAGCAGCCGCGTTTTATAACCGACAAATTCTTATTGCTGAAAATTGAGAGGTCGATGCTATAGCGCCGATAATGGAAGCAATAAAAAATCCATTTTCTTGAAACTTTTAGGTAAAAATCCCAATAAAGATCGAATTATGATGACCTCTCCAGCAGGTTCTAATCAGTTTCTGGTCATCTCTATGCGTAAACACAACAACTTTTAAATTTTAAAGTTACCCTCAATGAATACCGGAATTTGATGAAGTCCTCGAAAACAGGTAATGCTCATGTGGAGTATTGCAAAGTTGTCCACGCTATAAGCACGCCCTAAACTGAAGAGGCTAACCAGTTAACCCCCTTAGCAAAATTTAAATTTAATAAAAAAAAGCACAGCCATAAATCTAAGAGTAGGCTACTTGCCTATTATAAGCTGAAGTCTGGCACCATTTATGTACTGATTTTTAATTGAAGTAACCTACTTAACTATCAAGCTTCTTGAAAAATAGTATTTTGTAATAGTAATTTAAGTGTTGTGACATTCATTGGATCATGAATGTCACTGATAGCTGCAATTTGATTTGGTAAATGTAGTCTGGTTTGGTAAGTTTATGGTTTAACACATGCATAAGTGTAAGTAATTGGCATGAATGAGTGAGTCATTCATTATTGGATTGCATGATTGAAGTATGAAGTGTTACTTTGTTACTGGCTTTGCTCTTACTGGATTAGATGCTTATTGGAAAAGGTTGTAAGAAGACTAAAAAATAAAAAACACTCCAAACCTTATTATTCTTTAAGGATGTTCAAATTTAATGGATGATAGTAATTACCAATTATTACAAAATTAGTAATTTATGTTTTGATGTGAAATTAGGTTTCTTATTTTTAAGTCCATTCTTTGTGATTATTTACTCTTACCTCTTGTTACTGCAATAAAGTAAGATCAATTTCATTTTGTCAAGGGTCGTCAAAATATTTAATGAAATCAAGTCACACTAACATGCTGGAAGCCACAAACACAACACTACAAAGAAGTTGTCCCAGTTTTATTTGAACACAACTGTACATAATTCTTCAAAGTAAACCAAATGCTTATTTTACCAACCTTACAAAAAAGTACATGAGTTGTAATAGGAATTTATGCATTCCTAAAATTTTACCCAAAAAGATTTGTCCAAATTTTTTGCTAATTACATCTCCTACCTATACTCTGACCCAAATAGGAAATCGCTTTTCCACTTGAAAAAGTACAAAAAAAAGACCCTCACAGTTGTAGGGGATGTATCATAAACGGTTATAATGTTAACCCTTGTTGTAAAATTCCTTGTACTCGCAGTGAGCATTCATTGCCTTGACTAATTTTTTTATTCATCTGGATTTATGAACCTAAAAACCCATTACCTTCTCTGAAGTGAAAAGACGACTTTATATTTGGAATACATTATGACTTTTGACGAGCTTTTGAGGTAATAGATATAGGAATGCCTCTTTTCCCTGTTTGATTTCTCTGTTATCCCTGTATTATCCCCGTTCGTATGCCTTCAATTATTCTGGTTTGTTTCCACTTTTGGCGCGTATGGGGCCTCACTCTTGGCGCCTATGAGAACGAAGTTCTATTGTGAGGTGAGATCTTCAAAGTAATTTTACCAAGCTAAATAAATGCTTGAAAAATGATTTTGTTCCTACCATCATTATTCTGTATCTTTGTTGAATAATCCTTGTTTTTTGATTTCCCACTGTCATAATAATAGGTCGTCTCAATTATTGTAATAGCACAATTAATCGAGGTTCTACTGTACCTATAGGTTGTCCATCACTTATGTCCACCCCCAATATAGAGGTTAATCTTGAAGATAAAAATTGGAACTTTGAGGATTTGTGTACCTAATTAAAAATAGGACCACAGGAATGGCATAATCAGTTTCGTTTTTTTTTTTCGTTTGGCCACCAGCGAAACAAACTGTGAGAAAAATTTTTGTGATAAAGTGGCGAAAAAAAATCGAGTTTTATTCCATCGGTAGAAATCGATCAATAAATTCGAAATCACTTAAAAAAATCAAAAAAACTAATTACAAAGCCTTTAATTATTAAATAACACATAGTTATAGGTATAGAAATGACAGGTAGAATGATTGATTTATGGTGTGTAATGAAGTGATCAATATAATCCCAAAAGGGTAGGTATCATAAATTCTTGAGTAAACTGAGTAAGTAAAATTCCATTGCATTTTAGCATTCAATGGCATACCCCCTGAGAATTTGCGCTACATTACTATTTACTCAATTTACTCAAGAATTTATGATACCTACCTACCCTTTTCAGTTTATATTGATCACTTTATTACACACCAACACCATAAATCAGTAAGTCAACCTGTCATTTCTGTATAAATATATTTTATTTATTTAAAGCCTTGTAATTAGTTTCTTGATATTTATTTTCAGCGATTTTGATTTTATTAATCGATTTTCACCGATGTATGGAAGGAAACTCGTTTTTTTCTCGACTTTATCACTAAATTAGTCTTTTACCGCTGGAGCCCGAACGAATAAAAAATAATGAAACTAATTAAGCCCCATTCTGTGGTCCTCGAGGTGGTCCTATATTAAGTACACCACTTCTCTAAGTTTCAATTTGAATCTTTTTCTTAATCTTTAAAATTAACCTCTTTTACGGGGGAGGGGGGGGAGAGGTATATAAGTGATGGACCACCTGTATACTTAAACCTATTTAGTTGAATGCTTTTTTTTGGGTAATTTTTTGATCCTACTCCCAGCAGATAACCTTAATTATTGTCCTGGATCTTGTCCCACATAATGTCCTATTTCTTCACCCGAAGATGAAGATAAGGAAGAGACCTATATTACCTACATTTAGGTATAATACATCTCCATTGGAAAGTATTTTTTCAGTAGCAACTCGGAAGTGTGTAATGTATTTTTTTTTGTGTGTAAATGATCTATTTTTGTGTTTCTATTTCAAAGTTTTTTTCAAACCCAGCTTTAGCTTTTTGCTTTAGCAGCTTCAGATAATTCTGACGATGTAAAAACATCCAGTTCCCTCATGCAAAACTTCTTTGTGTATTAAAATTAAAACCGAGGATTAAACCGTCCATTTGTCGTAAACTGGCGTGGTTTTTCCCATTTTAAACGACTGGTTTTTAACTTGTTTCTCTCCAGTAGCTTCAGGGTTAAAAAGTTACGACATCATTTTTTTGCAAGGAAACTTATAATACATAAGATGAAATACTTTTTAATCTAACTTGTCCCCAACAAATAGTAGAGTTATTATATTCATAATAGAGAAGCGGCTACTTTTTAATCAAAGCATGTTTCCCACTTCTTCCAACCGAATTTGGTATTCAATTCGAAATACGATCTACAAATGCTTGTCATAAGGTCAATATTTACATATTTCATTCAACTTGCTTGCCCATATGCTTTCCTATCTGACGAGGCTGTGTAAAACCGACCAGATGTGTTTAATTAGGAACGAATCTAACCGGTGAGGAATTTTCTACGTTTTGCTTTATTTGAAAATTATGGACTTTTTTGCCGCTTTGCATAGGTAGTTTATAGTTACCTACCTCGTCGAGTAAGTAATTTAACCGTTCGTTGTGAGCAAGCACAACCTGGAGGCCGGCTCGTTATTTGCGGTCGGATTGGATGTCTGGCTCTGGCATCTAGCCGGTAATTATAGAAAGTTGCATTGCAAGTTGTCAGGTATATTCATTCTTTCCATCCTAGCATGAAACTAGTTGAAGCTGAACTTATTTTAATAAACGTTTAGTCTGTAGGAATTTTTTTTGTTTACTCTAACTAGGTAGGTACTAGTTGTTAACAGAGTGTACAACGAAGGTACTGGCTGATTAAATTTGTTATGTAATTTTATTTATATTTCTAATAATTATTATTCTTGCATAAATTATGATTGATAATAATTATCTAGTCGGAAAATTTATTAAATTCTCGGTCTTATTAATATGTATTTAGTAATTACTAACAACTATAAAAATAACAACGATGAGTACTTATTTGTGACGACCTGTTTACCTGGCGCCTCTGAAACGAGAATAAATGATTAGTCGACTTTTGAAAAAGTTCCAAAAGATTATTTTTAATTTTAAAACATATCCGAGACCTAGAGGATTGAAATTTCCAGTATACAGGGTGATTGTGATTAATATAATTGAGAGTACTGGCGCCTTGTCCTATTGATTTATTTACCTATTTATAGCGTGTCTAAAGACTTTAAATTACTCCTGCAAGAGTTGCCTCGCCTAACAACAAAACAATCGAGTCAATTCCTCACTCCACCCCTCGCGCCACCCTTGGCACACCTGTCGACCGGTTTTAAAAGGGTTCTACTGCTTTGAGGTTGACCCAGGTGCAACCGTCTAGTCCCTTGTCTACGTCTATGATTCGACCACCTGCGAGAAGATTGGATTGAATAGTTAAGTGGTTCAGTATTGATTTGAGAGTTGGAAGATGTTCGCGTCCGATTACTCGTACGTGCAAGAAGTCCCCTTGCCTTGCGATCTTTATTAAATATAAATGTCATGCCATTCCCTAGGGACTCTTCTTTATTGAATTAGTAATGTGAACTCTGCGCTTCTATGTTGAAAATTCGCCAGAATTGTCCTTTTTAAAATTTTTCATTCTTAGGTGTTGGTTCAGCTTTTTAGTTGAGAATTTTTCTCTCTAATAACTAATAAGTGAAATGAGGAAAAGGTGAGAAGGAGAGACGTCTCGGGCGCAAGCGCAGGATAAACCTGACTCGATCGACAGATTTTTTCTCTCTTTTGCTACTCTTAAGGCAGATTCGAACGAATATAAGCTCGAATTGTAATGGAATTTTTCTCTCTAAGTGAAATGATAAAAGGGTGAGAAGGAGAGATGTCTCAGGAGCAAGCGCAGGATAAATCTGTCTCGATCGCCCTATTTTTTTTGTCTTTTTTGCTATTAAGGCAGATTCGAAAGAATAAGAGCTCAAATTTTACTAAAAAAATTTCTTTACGTGAAATGATAAGAGGGTGAGAAGGAGAGACGTCTCGGGCGCAAGCAAAGGATAAACTTGCCTCGGTCGCCAGATTTTTTCTCTTTTTTTGCTACTCTTAAGGGCAGATTCGAAAGAATAGGAGCTCAAATTGCAATAGAATTTTTCTCTCTAAATGAAATGATAAAAGGGTGAGAAGAAGAGACGTCTCAGGCGCAAGCGCAGGATAAAATATGTCTCGATCGCCCTATTTTTTTTGTCTTTTTTGCTATTAAGGTAGATTCGAAAGAATATGAGCTCAAATCTTACTAAAAAATTTTCTTTACGTGAAATGATAAGAGGGTGAGGAGGAGAAACGTCTCGGGCGCAAGCGCAGGATAAACCTGTCTCGATCGCCAGATTTTGTCTCTTTTGCAACTCTTAAGGCAGATTCAAATGTTTAAAATGTGCTTTCAAAATGTCAATTTTATCGTATAGAAGTTTAGAATTTTATCTATAGTATCGTATAGAAATTAAAGGCAAAAAAATTTCAATCAACCCTAAAATCTTCGCTACTGTCATATGGAAAGAAATTTAATAGGCGCTCAAAAAGTATACCCAAAACTGAGCTCTCTATCTCAAACGATTCCTGAGATACCGTCAAATAACAGAAAAGAAAAAAGACCAATGTTAATAGAATTTTTTTTATCGGAACGCGACAAGCAATGCACCTTTAATTTTCCAACACATGTTTTGAAACCCTCTGTATAACAGCGCCTTTTTATTTAATTCAGTGTCAATCAAAAATTATTCTATTTGCATTCTTTCTTATAATTTTGGAAACTCCTTATTTTCACTATATCTCTGTTGAATCCAAAATGGCGGACATGCCAAACATTATTGTTTATTAGTCATAGTCACGCTATAAGCTTTTGAAGACTTTGACATGCCGCTATTTTGAATTTAACAGAGATATAGAACTGGACTTACAACTGAAAGTTCTAACCGAAGATTGGGAGTTTCTAAAACTGCCAAAAACTTTAAAAAGCTGTAACTTGAGCTAAAAAACCGAAACCAAGGAAGTCGGCTCTATTTCAACAACGAACAGGGTTCAAATACAAAAATCAACTACAAAAACATTTCATCTTTATTCGAGGGAGATCAATAGGGTAACAGAACAAAAGAGATATAAACGAGAATAAAATAGATAGATTGAGCCTAAAGGGTGAAAGTGTGCGAATGGGATCATCTCCCGCAGCCAAATGAACTTCAGACATACATACATACAAACATTTCATCTTGATGAAGAAGTGTACATGCCCTTTCCCGTTGTTTAAATCAAGGTGATCGTTGATACATTCTATTTGTTAATTTGAGGGGTTCGAAGTGTTAATTTCCAATTATTGGTGGGCGAAACGCCCCCACAAACTCAAAACACTGTTTCTTTTTTGTTTGCTAAGGGTGTTGTGGCGTCTCACTTTTTATTTTCACAGTTTTTGAGAGTTTTATAATCACAGCACCTGTACCTGGACCGATAGCAAGCGAAGGACCGCAATTTTCAATACCGCACCTCCCGTGGGTTATCGATGCACAGGCACAGGTGTTGTTCACCAGGAGTAGCTCCCTCACTCGCTTCCTCAAGACTCCACAGTAAATTAGACTGACTATATTGAAGTTCTGACCTCTCATCCCTCGCAAACAGTTTTTGTTTTGTTTGATTATTTGTTTGTGTTTGAAATTAGTTTGGTTACCTGAATTTATCACAGGGGTGGACTCTCCTGTTTTTAAATTACTAAAGGCTGTATCTCTTTTATTTTTGACTTCATTAAGAAAATTTATTTGACAAAATTGTGGGCCTTAATGAATTCTGCAAGGTGTGAAATTGAAAGAAATGCCTCAACTTAAAAATCACCCACTATGATTGATTCTTATTGATTTCTTCATCAAATCGGATTCGATTAATAATTTTGTGTATTTTTGTAAGAAATTCCCTCATAAAGTTAATTTGTAATTTTTTTTAAAGTTAATTTAATTTAACGTGGGATATTTTTGCATTGGCGATACGTGGTTTATTAAAAAATGTCTATAGCAAGTCTAAAGTAAGCTAATTGTTAAATAAGTACAGACACAGACATCATTAAAGTATGATGTATTCATTTTTTGATCATTAACACATTAATGTAAAATCACACGATACTGTTCATAGGTCACACCGAAGTCTAACGTGCATACGTACGTACTGAAATTAGGTGGAGCGTACCATACCATTAAAGACACGCAGACATTGTATTGTATGCAATCGTTCGTTAATTAATATTAATCATAATCATGAGGAATTTTAATTTTAAAAGGCCGTTAACATTTCTGGAATCTTTCAAGGATTTACCGCAACGAATGCCACTTCCTCGGCTATTTCTGTCCGATTACACAAGAAGCACACGAAGAAGCACTTTTTGCGGACTACTTGCTCCTCCATGTATGGCCACAATTGCAATTACATATTTGCAATGCGTTTAGGATTTTGTTCATACATTACGAGATTCTTGAGGTTCGTTTCGTTAATCTACTGCTACTGGTATGTGGTGTTACTCAAGATTGTTTGTTTTACCCAATTTTTCTTCACATAATTACTTAATAACACATTACTTACCTGTCGCGCAAATGATTTCTGAAACCAGGTCATTTTTTGTTGAAATTGCTTTATTCTAATTATAATAGGTACGTCAAAGCTTTAATAATTTCTTTATGGTATGTAAATTCATTCGGTGTTAATATGCATTTCGGTGTTCATATTTACCACTCTTGTGTAATATACCAGCCCCAGGGTAAGCAGTTTTTCCGAATGAGATGCCCGGCATTAATTAAGAAAAACCATTTGGCAAGAGATAATTTCAGAATCCTTGATCATCACAATCCTACACCGCCGTAACAATGGATTGGACTTTCATTCACCTACAACCTACACGATCGTTTAAAACTAGGGAATCTGTAATCTGTAGCATACGCCGAAGACGTGAACCCTAAAGAGTAGCGCGAGCAACGATCAGTCGAGTTAAAGAAAGATGGATGGAATGATGGAACTGGACTGGAACTACAATAATGGCCAGAGGACAGTTACAAAGGGTTGCGTAGCTATAAAAGCAGTGGCGATGTCGAGCTAAAAAAAATAAAGGAAACAGAGTAAGATGATTGAAATGACTCAAAGCAGGCCCTTTTTAAAACAGCTGCAGGGACAGCATCGGAAGGTTTTAATAAATAAATGTATCTGATAGAAAAATAATTAATATAATTTAAGATTTACTTGTAAGAATGAAATGACATCCAGTTTGAAATATAGATGAAATAGTGATACCATTTGATTCTATAATTTTAAATGAAAAAAGGTTGATTACACAGGTATTTCTTGACTCCTGAGCTTTTGCATAGGTATCCTATCCGAAAATAGAAGGTGGCTACAAGAACGACACAACGAGACGTGGGTCCTAGATGCATTGTCCAGACGATCGTCGGGGGTAGGGGGGTGGTTGTCACACTTGATAACCCTCGTCAGTGATTTACTAATTAAGAAGGCTCTACAGTTAACAGCCCCCTAATTCTACGTGCCTCATTAACCTAAGCAACTTTGATGAATACCTTTGGCAATCCGCTCGGTCGACTTGATAGAGGTCTGGGAGTTTTGTCTGGGACACTCCGTAAATCTAATAATCTCTTATACCTAATTTAAATATATCTAATACCGTATTGGCTATTGGCTGAAATATGCTGGGCATAGGATTAATTGAGCGGACAGGGATAAGAGACTTGAACACGCGTAAACGCAAAAAAGAAGGCGATAGATCTCCCAGATAAACTACCTGCCGGAGTTGACTAATTTGTCAATTTTCAATTAATTTGTCGTGACGCAAGTTGGAAATTGTTACTGCTTCGTTGATTTCCATATCAATATGACAATTTGCTGATTTTCCATCCTCTTTTAGCCTTTAGCTCTTTTATCTTAATCCTCTTTTAGCTAACTTAGCTTATTATAAATAACCTCCAAACGTTAGAACACATGACTGAAATAGAGACCTCATAAAAGTCGGGATATAAGTAGTTAAAAAAATTCAAAATCATTCATTTTGATAAAACAACACCAGCCGCATTATTGTTCCATATATATCGGCCAAAACTACTCAAAATAAATTCCCGGACAACTTTATCAAGTCCCTCGCTAAAACCATTTTGAAATCTTGCCAATTATTTATTATTTCCAAGTCCAACTCATCACCATAAACCGGCTGCTATGCAAATGCCGAAATTAAAATCAAACGGGCAATTTAACTCGCACGTAAAAAAAAACAGGACCTATTAAAATTTAAACGATTCCCGAGGTAGGTAAGTTGTGCATAAGATTTAATTTATGCACACGCCCAAAATAGTAGGCCACGTAACGATTTTTGTTTACCAGTTGTACGGTGAAGATGATTAAATAATCCTATTATGCATGACGATGATAATAAAGAGTCAATCTTTCAATTATTTATTATGTGATTTGATTTGAAACAATGGTGTGACAAGTTACGTCACACTTTCCGTGTAAAAGCCAATGTCCAACAATAATAGACGTTGAACTATGAGATGGGTCATATTATGCATATTTATGCGCGAGTTAGGTAACATTCACAAGAAAACTGCATTAAGCATGTAAAAAAATTACTTACTCGATTTTATTATTCATGTCTCTGCAGTTTTGCGTCAAGACTTGACGTTATACATGTAAAAATAACATTCTGACGTTACTGACTTATATTCGAGGTGTATTTTTGAGTTTCAAAAGCACGTTTCAAAAAACTTCAACAAAAGACTTTGTTTCTAAGGAACACACCAAACATCCTGTATTTTCGCAATTAGTGGACAAAAAATGTTTTCCTCATAGATCTTGACTCGCCTTGCAATTCTCTATCTGACATTTTTGAGCTGTGTAAGATACTCGACCACAAATTTGGTACCTACCTTTTATTCAAGACCTCAACCCCAAAACGGCTTTGTAACGTGTATTGTTTACACTTTCTATTTTGTAGAAGTGGCCCCTTCCATAACATCGTTATCAATCATGACTTTGGACGAATGGGAGCACTACACGTACCACATCAATCGTTTTGGTTCTTTGTCTCTCTCTTCATACTCAGATAAAAGAGGCGAATATCTTATTTTCCTGCTAAGCTTTCGACTGACCAACAGGGCCCCACGTTGGGCGCCATTTCTGTAACGCTAATGTATAGTGTAGAATTTGTATTTTTATTACTTTTTGTAACACTATCGTTGTGGCGACAGTGGACTGTGAAATTTGAATTTGAAATCTAATTTATGGGAAGTTATTTTATAGTCGCTCTGGAGGTCACGTTGGTAATGGCATCATGTTGCTTATCGTTCATGATTACAATTTTCCGGCCCACTATGTTCCGATCTAAATTTGGCTCGGTTCAGTTTGGTAACATAATTTAAAATGTTTTCAACATTGTTTCATACCCACATAACCTTTATTTATCAGGTTGGGAGTTGTTTGCGTTTCTGGATCACTTTTAAATAAACAATAAAATGTAGAGGAGAAAAGCTGGTGCGGAAAAATAATTTGAAAATGTCTGTTTTGGTCGTGAATATCTGAACGTTTCCAACCGACGGTTTTATTTTGGTCTTATGTGGAATGTTTGCTAGTTTGCTTGCTGCAGAATTCACCTTCATCCTTGGAATCCTAAAAATACCTGTTGTATACAGTGTCTGCGATTATGCAAATACTTGCAAGATCTCTTGTATAGAAATATTTATGGCAGCGTCCACGTTGCCGCTGTAGATTCTCACCAAAAGAGAGCTGCTCATGATGCCATCGTCCTACACTCTCTTGTAAGAAGCTGTATTACCATTTCTGGTATTGGTTAGTTTAATAGAACGCTTAGGAGTAAAGTCCTTCCTTAGAATAAGATGAAAGCGACAAACTGACTCATTATTGTTATTATAAATTCTTATTAGTATTACGCATTGAAATTGAGATTAATATAATCCACTGCAACGACCTTACCAAATGAAACGTGTAGATAAGCTGCAGAAGAGAACTCGGCTACTTATTATTGATCAGAGACAAATCAGTAAGAAATAATTTGTGCTTTTTTATATATGAATTGTAATTTTTATATGTGGTCATCCAGGTCGCGGGAGTTCCTTAAAGGCATTGCCCACTTAAAAAACAACTTTTTTTTATGTACGGGGACTTAAAGTCTTTTTCAATAGGTTTTGTGGTACCGTGCACCGGTTCAATCGAGCTAAATTTTAACTTCCCATGATTTTATCCCCTGATTCTATTCTTCACTCGATTTGTCTGTCTGTCTACGACTTCCCGCGGCTCTAAGAAACACTCTAGAGCCTCCATTTTCCATCGTGGGAAAAGTTGAAATTTGGCTCGATTGAAACGGTGCACGGTCCCACGAAGCTTATTAAAAATTAGCGGGATCCTTTATGGAGATTTTTCGGAAACAGCATAGGATGAAACACTCTTAAGTATCTGAAAGTTTCGTTCATCGCGTTGAAATTTCACAGGGGCGTAACTCGGCACCCCCCAAATATCGAAAATGGGCCGGATCCGAGAATTTAAGATCCCCGTTCAGGGCCGTATTCGTTTTTTTGCACTGTACACGGGATTCTTTTGAAATCACAGTTATTTAGAAGCATAGACGTATCAATTGTACCCAGAATAATGTGAAAATATTGCCAAATTATTTATACTTTGGTGTGGATGATCGAACGATGATCTTCTTTTTAAAAAGTTCGAAATTTGGAAATTCTAAATTGGAAACTAAAATTTTCATCCACTGCTTGAGATTTTTTGTGCATGACGTTCTTCTGTGAAATCGTGCCTGAAAATACAATTTAGGTGTGGTCCGTGTTGACTTATTTAATGTCTTATTTGATTAGCAGAGGAGAAGTCGCCCGTCAGCGGCAACTTAGCCACCGTGGGTGTTTATTTTTAACCAGTCAGAAGCCTAAACGTGTGGTGAAACTTTACATGGTCGATGAATTGCGAATACTATTTATAGAGAATATTATTGTCCCCCAAGGTTTCTTCTAGCCTGGCTAGTGATTATGATCACGTAAGCCGTTGGTTGTAGGAAGCGTCTTCGTCGGATTTCGTAGGTGAAAGTGAAATCTTCAATCATTGATGTTTGCCGAGTCAATTAACGACCGGTGGGCTTTATCATTAGAAATCCTCGATTGGGTATGAGAACAATGGGACAACTGAATATACCGTGTGAGATCGAGATCTGTCTATATACCTACTTATTAAAACACTCATTACTGGTGATTAAGGAACATAATTACCGTAACATCCACGAAAGTAACGATTGTGGTTTTTAGTTTTGTTATCGAGGAAACTGTTCCAGACATTGACGTCAATAGAATTATCTGTACTGGAATGTTACAGCATCAGTTAAGAAAGCATGACATTGCCATCGTAACATTGAAAAAAGTCTTTCCTTCTATCACTATTTGAATAAAAATGGGCGCTGTTCAGTTGATAAAGTTTTACAAAGTTGTAATTTCAAGGATACGTGCATCTCAAATAAGCTGGATAGATTTTCTTGGCTCACTCTGTATATTTTTCTGGCCTCTATTTATCGTACTTAGATACCTAAGTCTAGTCATGGTCGTTCACTCAGGTAATTAGTAAAATTGTTTGTTCAGAAAAGGTGGATTTTTCTCTTACGTAATTCTTTATTTTGAAAGACCTCTTACTAGTACTGATTACTGATTATATCGTCCAATAATTAACGGAAAAAGAATGTTTTCACGTTTAGGTGATTATGTCCAGACGCTAGACGTGTTGAATTATTTACAGCTAATAACTTTTTTTTTCAATTAATTTTTATGAGCAATTTATGAATTTTTATGAAGACCGTATCGGCGGAATAATTATAATTGTTATAGCCGAGTCCTTGTATATTGTTTTCCCAACTTTATCTCTAACGATTGCCACATCTGAATCTTTTAAACTACAAGGTAAGCCACTTTTTACCGGCAATTCGGTATCCGAGAGAACAGGTCGGAGTAAATAGATGAAAGTGTGCCTAAACATTTTATAATTATTATTTATTTATTTATTTATCGTCTCCGAAAGGGGGATTTCCAGCTGATATCACCATAATTTCAGGGTTTATTGTACTTTGTACTTGTACTGTACTGCAGTTTGCTTGCTATCTTGGCATTGGTTTTTATTCTATTTCAGTTTCTATCTCATTTCCTTTTAGACTATAAGAGTTTGGTCATGGTCACCGATCAAGCTTCTCAGTTTTGACCTCTTTGCTAAATTTTAGGAATATAACTGATTTTCGTTTAATTAAGGGAGTAATGCGGTATTGAAAATATGCATCTGATGACCAATGAATAATTAATAAGGATAAAATGAGGAAATGCGGATTATTAAAAGGAATGCGTGTAAACTTACGTTGTGAGGTAATTTCGGTCGTAAGCCGAAGGTGAGTATAACTTCTTGGATAGCTCTGTGGTGTGCGATGCATGTATTAAATATTAATTGTCTTTGCGGGTTCAGTGCGATTAATAATTATAAATAATAGCGGATTGCGGAAGATTAGGAAATGAGTAGGTATGTAAAACTTCGAAGAGCGAAGCGGGAAGCCGCGTATGTAAACACTCTCGTTGATGCAGGATGAACTTAGTTGCGGTCTCAACGGAGGACGAACTGAGAATCTTCTCTGTGTCCTTTTCCTGTGAAGAAGGGCGAGAGGCCCCACTTGAAAAGTTCTATGGCTAAAATACATAACTGGATTTCCAATCGTTGATAATTTATTTTCACCTGTCTGATGGGTACATATTATGTCGTTAGTTCATAATATGACAAGTTTCAACTTGTTCTGTCAAATAGATTGTTTACACGACTTTTTGCAGTAGACGTCTTCCGTGTTTTTCGTTAAAATGGATAAACTTGCATGCCGAGCAGTCATAAAATTCTTTGTTTTGGATGGATTAATCCCTAAAGCAATTCCTCCGAAGTTGACAAAACGGGGACTCTTCATGATCTTTCCATGTCAACCGTTAAAAAATGGACAGCTGAATTTGAACATGGCCGCTCACCACTGGAAAATGATCCACGTGAAAGACGGCCAAAAGACGCCACCATACAGGAAATCATTGAAAGAGTGCATGATATCGTGTTGGACGATACGAGAATAAGGTGAGTGAGATAGCTGAGTCTGTGGGGATAATATCTGAGAAAGAACGGTCGCGAAACATCTTGCAGAAAGAAATAGGGATGCAAAAGCTCTGCACATGATGGATGCCGCATTTGCGGAATACCGATCAAAAGCGCAATGCGCATAAAGGTGCGATGGGAAAACTACGGGATTTGGGGTACGAATTGCTTCCTCATCCGCCGATTTGGCATCGTTTTCAATCTTGGTAAGTTTTGCCAGTGCCGGAGGACTTCCCTCTCAGCCCAGTTTGGTGGTAGTTGTTGTTTTGGCAATATTCGATAATGGGCCAACTAGTGGTTCTGGTCCAACAAACTCATATTCTGCACATTTCCTGGTTAAATACATAGTCAACAAATTCATTTTTCCGGAATCCAGATCAGAGTTACTTCGTTGCTCCTTGCCAGGGAATTCAAAGTTAATTGATAGTTCCAGCCCAACTTGGACTAGCAGTGGCTGGAGCTAAGGGCTTTTAGAGCCGCTTGGTTGTCTGAAAATATCTTTATTGATCTGCGTTGGCAGTGCATGTTTTTCTGCATCTGCGCACAGAGCTCTTCATGCTCTTCAATTTCATGCTAAGTCCTAATTGATTGATTGATCTCCCTTGAGAGGAAATCAGTCACGCGATCGATTATGGCACGATTTCAAAAACTAGTGCATGCGTCTTAAATATCTCGAAACGGACCAAACTCGTGACCAAACCTCGGATTAAATCATATCACATCTCCTCGTGTAAAAAATTGTAGGTATTTTTGAAGGATGGTGACTGAATTTATAAAAATGGAGTGTCAATTTTTGTTATTGAACCGCCATCTTGCATCTCGGCCAATAGAGATGAAAAAAAACTTACGAATATTGAATATGTTGCTGCTATGGGATGATAATATGGGATGTATTATGGTGGATGGGAGGTCTTAGACTCCCATCTTTTGTTCGCATTGTGACTTATAAATTCCGTCACTGTGACTTGAACTACCTCATTACACGGTCAGATCGATCATTAAATTCATTGAAAAATTATAAATTGTCACTACACACAATTGTGTTGTGTAATTTTTAATTTGAATAAAAGTATGAATGGATTTTTTTGATCAAAACATTTATTCCATTGTTTGTTCCATCAAAACATTGTTTGAACAATCAAAAGGGATTTGTTCTAATGCCATTTCCAAAAATAGGAGCTATAATATGATGTGTGGCGGAGCCAGGATAGTCGCGGTATTTTTTTGCAGTTACTTAACTTTGAAAAGAAAATAAATGATAATTAAATTACATATTTCACAATAAGCGGACAAAGCAAACAACTCAACTAGGCTAAAGAAACAACCAACAACCACCGCGGCGGAAATTTGCTGACGCTAGCAAAATTTTTTACTGTAACGCTGACTGCAGAAAGGTTGGTAAACTCGGACAAATAGCATGGTTGCCATTTTCGTATCAGAATGCACCTAGCTTTTATTTATCTACGTCGAGTAACTATGCTACCGGTAAATAAAATTCAAAGCGGCAACACTCCAGTGAAAATTAGATTTCGAAACCCGAGAAAGAGTAATTGCTTTGGAAAAGAGTTTAGAAACCAAAAAGTCAGTGGTTTTCCTGGCACCGAAGAGGACGGTCAGGGCGTTCGCGCGAGAATCGAAGGTAAAACGCGAGTGAGTGATTTTTGGCTTTAATGGAGAGGTACTCGGCAGCTGCAGTCAGAGCTACAGAGACGACAATCCAAGGGCTACGTCTAAAATAAGTAGTAAGTCAATAAGACTAACACTAGAGCTTCACTGTTTTTTCGTTCGAAATTTTTATTGTTAGATTTTTTTTTTTTTTTGAGTTTGAGAAATTCAATATTTATTTTTTTTCGTCCCCTTTGAAACTAAATTAAGCAACCAGATCAGGTAACGCCACAGCACTACTCCAAAGCTAAAATAGGGAGTTGGTTAGAGTCAGATTAAACATACACACCCCTATAATACTAAGATGGTTTTTTTCTTTCTGAAAAGTACGTAAAAGTTTTTTCTTTTTCTCATTTTTTTTTATTGTTTATTTTTCTCAAAACTTTGAATTAAATTTTATAATCGATAGTGACCTAGGAAGTTATAAGTAGATAATGAAATAATTAAGTTGATGATTACTCTATATCGCAGCAGTGTATTTTTCTAAATTTTTATTTTAGTAAATATTGACCACCCTTGCTAAACACTGGTTTGCAAACAAAGAGTATCTACGTGCCTCACACCTCTCTGACCACTATCATTGGCAAACCGCTCGGCCCACTTGATAGCGGTACAACCCCTTGACAACCAGAAGGAATAGGCGAGTCTACAAAAACTGCTGTCAAGAGGGTAGGTAATCGCCTCAGATGCAGAAATAAATAAAAAACATAGATTTTCCTTTTTCCATTCTGTCTGGTACGAGTATTTTTCCGTGAAATTCGTTTAAGTACCTATCCTATAATAATTCTTAGGTTTTGATGGAAAATTGCGGAGTCGCAAAATGTGACTGAATTACATTTTACTTTGATGTAAAATTAAATCAGCCTCACGAGTTTATTTAAAGAGTAGTAATTTCCTTTATATCCGATATGTTTCTAAAAATAGGTCATATGCATATTCTATCGATTTATTGATCTAAAATCGGCTTTCCACGCATTGTCGTTTCACCTTTTACGTTCATTTCCTCTATTTAATCGGTCTATTTCCTGGTCGCCTATTATTATAGGTAGGTATCTGACTGAAGTCAGGTAGAGAGATTGTTTGTTATTGCCTTGATCCTTGAGTAAATATTTTGAGGGACTTCACGTTCCAACTGCCGTTACATTGGTGTAATTTTTCCTCCGGACTTGCGGTTTGAGGTCGTCTGGAATTTAACAGACTCGCCTAGATGATAAATTTGTTTATTGTTTGTCTCCAGCTTTGTTTTTATTGGATTAAATTTAGAAGTGGGTGTTTTACAGAATGATAAATTTTTACTTTCTCCCCAAGCAAGCAACCTTGCCGGGACAAGCGACCTTCTGTGAACTTGAACGGAAGCCGGGCTTGGTTGATAAAGTGAATGTCTGCGTGAAGCCTGAAGCTCGTATCCGGCTAAATTGCAATTAACGCGAAACCTGAGAACGCATTCGCATTTTAAATCGAATTAATGCTGAAGAAGATTTATTTATATTATAAGCATATAAGCCGAGGTAGTTAAGAGTTTATAATTAGACACCTTTCATTTTACATACACCAATCTTCTTCATAAATCGAAATTTACTTAATGATCATAGCTTAAATCGAAGCGTCCTTGTACTATTGACATGGAAACGTTTTAAATATTTATAATTGCTTTTTTCCACTTTACTCACAGCAATGCTACTACACAAATGGTAGAAAATGCTTAAGTTATTGAGCCAAATCTTGACCCTCGTCTTGAGCTAAAATCGAAATCAGTCACTTGATGAATTGTTGGGAACGCTTTTGAAGGAAATATTAGCTGTAATAATGGGGATGGGTTTTTTGATCACAGCAGACATGTACCAGACTTCGTTTTGAGGAATCGTCGAGCTTTCATCTTGTTGAAAATAAGCATTTTTTGACTTCTGGATATAACTAAACAGAGTTATTAAAAATATAAAAGAGTTAACTAAAAAAATATAACTAAAAAAAAAACGGGTTCATAAATGAGTCATATTAAATTGTGAGAGGAAAATGACCTAAGTGTCTAATCTCTATATCGATATTTTGATTCTGGAAAGTTGTCAGAGTCAACAACAGAACAATGTTGCTTTGAAACACAATCTTGAGTCCTTGCAGGTTTTCTATGGAATTCTCATTTTCACAGATAGCCGACTTTTAAGACCATTTACTTTTCATGACCGACCTGGCGGAGCCCAGTTTTCTATACATTGACACGTAAACGTGTGTTTATAGAGTACTAAAATAAAGATAGAAGGAACTAAAAGAATAATTGAATAGTACTAAAAGTTTTATTGAAACTGTGAAAGATCCCGTACATTTTCCGCGAAACTGTCTGATAGGTGCGCTGTTGATGCCTCAAGGTTCAGTCTCGTCGGGCCATAACATTTTCATTTTATTGATGATGAGAATGGTGTAATAGCGCATTGACGGTAAATAGGAAAGTACCTGGAAATACTTTTTTTGCCGACCATGACTCATTTCATGCCAAATGACTCTTTTCAGCTTAAAAAATACGACCGAAAGTATTCTTTTCCTCCCTAGGGACTAGAGACACGACTTTTTTCCTCCCGATTGTTTAGATTGTGGCAAATTTTGGATTACAAACGTCAGTTTTCAAAATTTTTGAGATCATTTTTGCCTGGAAACATTTTTTTTCCGACCATGCCTGAAAATGATTCATTTCAGCTTAAAAAATAGATTTCTTAATTTTTACCGTGGACAAACCGTGGACAAAGGAATACAGTTTGAAAGTTAATGAAATTTAACTTCACGGGAGGGCTGATGTCAATTTTTTAAACTTCGTCATAACTTTATTTTAAGGGTGGACAAACGAAAATTTTGGTTGGAGAATCGTGGACAAACCGAAGGTGATTCATTTCCTCCTTAGGGAGGCAACTTTTTCCTGCTGACTGTTTAGATTCTGGCAAATTGTGGATTTGAAGTGTTACAAACGTCAGTTTTGAGGTGAGAATGATGTAAAAGTGTAGTGACAGTAAATAGAACGACAGTAAACGACCATGCCTGAAAATTACTCATTTCAGTTTAAAAAATACAGTAATATTTCATTCTTTTTCTCCCTAGGGAGACAACTTTTTTTCTCCCGATTGTTTAGATTTAAAAAAATTGTGGATTGAAGTGTTACAAACGTCAGCTTTAATCAGTTTTGAGATGGGGATGGTCTCGAGGATAATGATACAGTGACAGTAAATAGAAAAGTACCTGGAAACACTTTTTTGCCGACCATGTTTGAAAATGACCCATTTCAGCTTCAAAAATACCACCGAAGGTTTTTTCCCGACCATGTCTGAAGAAAATGGCTCATTTCAGCTTAAAAATACGACCGAAGCTGATTTTTTCCTCCCTAGGAAGACAAATTATTTTTCCCCTCGATTTTGTATACCTATTCTGTCAAATTGTGAGTTTGAAGTGATACAATCGTCAGTTGTAATCAGCTTTATTATACTGAATGTCCGGAAAAATGCCTCTAGTTTTTGTTTTTAAGTTTTAAACACCATAAATTATTTTGTTACTTAAAAATTTTTCTGTTGGTGATTTCCTTCATTAAAAAAAAATTCACACCTGAGTGGGTATGTTGTTAATATAATATGATGTTATTGTATTGTATGTATATCAACGATTATCCTTAATTTTCCAGTGACTGCTGGTTTTCCTAATTTCACATTTAGTTATGTTTTCCTTCAGAACATGGAAAATAATTAACATTTGAATGGTTTCACTGCTCGACATTATTAATTAATTCGTCATCGAGGCGCAATTAACATATTTTTAGGTTTTATCATTTTAACATTAACATTAAATACGGTCAATTGTCATCGTAAATGTTATGTCCTTAAGATTGGCTCTCCGTCATCAGTTCAGAGTTCATAAATTATAACTAATAAGGATTAATGAATAGTTTGTTTGGGCATTATCTTCTAGAACAAAGGAATGTTTTGAATACACAATTACTCGGATTTTATTGTTACATCAACAATCTTATTGTATTAGGCTTACTCTGTGAAATTTCCTTTTTTTTCTCTTTTTCCTGTTGCCTTCTCCCTCCTGTTCTGTAAACTGGGAATTGTTTTATTCCAGTTATTAAAAATTACATTTAAATGGACAATAAATATAATAATTATGAAAAAATGCAATGAAATTTTCCTTTACATAAATTATCGTCTTTGAACCTTAATCTTTGATAACTATTAGTTATGCTTTTTTATGTACATAATAAGCTCTACATACTTCAATTTCATAAACGATCAGCAGTTCCCATTTACATAATTGTCAGGTTTTTTTCCACTTTGATTTTCAACACTTTGTAGATTCTGGAAATGTTTATTGTTATTAATATTTATTTATTTTGTTTACAATTCATATTTATTTAATTAGAAATTAGGACCCCTGAATTATTTATAATAAAGTTAAAAATCTTACCCATAATTGATTTACTGGTTTTCGAGGAAGGGCGGCTAATTATGCTTCTCGAGCGTACTGTTCTTATTTTTAAGAATACAGAGAGATCTAATAAAAAAGGGTTTCTGCACATTCTGCACTCGTATTAGCAAAGAAAGATCTACCGCACTGCGAATATATTTCCAGCAATCATAATACAGGAAGTTGTTCACCGAGCAAAGTCGACTCTAAAACAAAATTATTTCAGAGGTTGAACGCTACCAAAATAAGAATCTATAAATATCGACAAAATCACGAATTTGAAAAACGTTCGTTTCCTTAACTCAAGAAGCTATCGATAGGTTGTACGTGTAGGTACCTACTGACAAGAGATGGCGATAGCAGTATTTTTTATGGGGATTTTGTACGTTTATTTTAAAAACTTTAACGTGTTACGTTACAACTTCCAATAAACGAGAAAGAAATGTTCCAATTTTTTTGGTTGTTAGGTTCGAAAATAAACGAAACTTTGATGATGTTTTAGTTGGAATTTCGGAAAAATATTCACGGCCGTTATTTTCTTTTCAGCGAGGACAAAAACATCTTCGGCAGCTTGAAATCGATCGCGCCCTTCGCGGATCCGATCAAGAGATCCGAGTATGAGGTCGTCATGTCGAAGGAGCCTCCAGTTTGCGATTTGCTGGAGAAAATCAAGAAGCGAAGAGAGGAACAGGACAAACGGATCGCCAGTAAATCGACGAGGCAGTCGTGCGAGTCGATCGTCGAGCAGATCCAGGAGACGCAGCAGGACGAGCCCAAGAAAGTGACTCTGGAGGACACGAACGGGAACAAGGAGGCGAACGAAGACGGTGCCGATATGAAGGCGTCGAAGATCACGATGATGTCCACTATCGATGACTTCATCAGAGTCGATTTGGTGAGTTGGCGAAATGTTTTTTTTTTATTATTATTATTTAATTTCCAAACATTATTGTTATTGGCCATTTCAAAAATGAAATTGTGTTCCTGGTAGTTGTTATTCCCATCACCTGGCCAGTGTGGGTTACTTGTTATTTGTATAACGTCGCGTACGCTTCTCGTTGACGTATAGAGTAAAATGCCAAAGCCATGATAGGTCAAACTTGTTCATCGAACTTGCAGCTCTCTATCTGGATTTTTTTTCCCCAGAAAATTAAAATTCCGTTTTTTTTGAGTAAATTATTATATACTGTAAACGAATACATAGAAAGTATGTAAATTCAGAATATTTGAACTTTTGGCAATTTTTTCAATTTCTTTTTTATTTGTACCATTTTTTTTAAATATAGTCGCAGATATACACAATTTCGTTTAGTATTATAATAATCCAAAACGTATCAGAGGTGGCCCTCGGGGGTTTTTACCTAGAGGTATTACTATTTATAATAAGACACTTTTTCTGAACCCTCTTGCATTTGATAATTGGTAATCGTAATAGTTTACAGAAAATGGGGTCGATCAATTTATCATTTGATTGAGCATGTAATAATACAATGATAATAGTACGAGTATAATAAAATTTCACCACAGGTTTCACAATACTGACGTAAGAAAAGTAAAACTGATAACCTTGGGAAAATTTTTTAGATAACGCTATTTGTGTTGAGATTGCTATTTATAAATAAATAATAATTACCGTTGATCATTGTTTGGAAATAATGGAGAGATCTACTGTTCCAAAACAACAGTCCCTTATCATCAGATAACTCTTTTTCACTTTTAAGATTTTCTTTATATTTTTTTTGATATCCTATAATGATCTATGATTAAGCTGGCGCCAGCAATGTTCTATACATTCATTATAATTAATTGTACGTTGCTTTTAACCGGTTTTGAAATTATTGTTATTTTTTTTAACGAGTTGTGATGTTGAACAGGGCTCGTTTGTTTCAAGGTTAGAAGGAAAATTAATTTTACCTGTTTCGTTGCCTGGACCTATTAGTCAGGGACAGCAGTCTAATTATTATTATTTACTTGAAAATTCTGAACATAAATTTTTTGGCGAATAAAATGAAGGACACCTTTTTTTCATAATTCATAATTAGTACAAGATGTCCCACAATATTAGGTTGTAGGAGACCTTGAAGGGAATCCCTGAAATGTTGAAAAATTAATATTTTTCTCTGAATACAATACAATAAAATTAAGATATAGCAGTACTTTTGGGTATAATATTCCAACAAACCCGAGGCATTATTTCGGGTATAAATATCTTTTTTTCGCACCATTCGGTCCTGTTTTAATTTTGTTTTTTAATTTGTAAGTTAATATTAATTAACGGGGGGAGGTCAAGCTAATGAAATTTTGGTCATTCAAGCTGGATACTTAACTAGGTATTATTGTAATAATTTTATCAATTTTCAATAACAATTTTTTTTATTATTATCAACCTCATTCTTGCATAAGTTTCATAATATTGCAAATTAGAATATTCTCTCGAAAACAGTATTGTTAAATCTTTGTCTTGTCATTAGGCGATTTCAAAGCTTGATTTTCGTAGCTTTTAGTATACAGGGGTTTTCATTAATCAGTGCAGAAAATTCAACTGGAGATTCCTTGCTGGATTTTAAGGAGGGTTTGTCATAAAAAAAAATTTCTTGAAGGCTCCCCTAAGAAGTTACAGCCCCTTAAAGTAGGGTAAAAAATTCACATTTATCGATTTTTTTCTGAAGTGACTTGAAATTAAAAAAGACGGCTAGGTATTCGAACACTACTAGCAGTAAACCCCCATAATTACATAATTTTATACACCTTTGTTCTCTGCAAGGGTGTGATTCAGACTACCCCTAAAAGTTTTTTTTCCAAAACTTTTTTCTTATTAATTTTTTTTTATCTTTAAATTCACACTTAGGTGGGCCAGTTCAAATGAAATGAAATTTGTCTATTAAAAATTTAACGGAAACTCAATACTTTTCCACTAAAGAAATAAAATAAGGGCATGCATTCAAGAAAATGGTGTACATTTTGAACACTGTATTAAACAAAATATTGTTAATTTAAATTAAATTGATTGTGTTTATTGTTGATTATGTTTTTTGTGTTATTTAATGTTTATTTATTTCTATAAATATTTTACATATTTTACATATTTACATATTTTTATAAATATGTAGGTACCTATGTAAAATCACAATTTATAATTTATAAGTCCGCTTATTTTATTTCTTTAGTGGAAAAGTATTGAGTTTCCGTGAAATTTTTAAGATGCAATTTTTTTTCAATTGAACTGGCCCTACAAAGTGTGAATTTAAAAATAAAATAAAAATATTAGGAAAAAAGTTCTGGGAAAAAAACTTTTAGGGGTAGTATGATTCACACCTTAGCAGAGAACAAGGGTGGATAAAATTATGTAATTATGGAGGCTTCATAGTAGTAGTATTGGAATACCTAGCCGTCTTTTTTTTTAAGTCATTTCAGAAAAAAATCGATAAATGTGAATTTTTTACCCTATTTTAAGGGGATGTAACTTCTTAGGGGAGGCTTTAAGAATTTTTTTTTAGGACAAACCCCCCTTAAAATTCAGCAAGGAATCTCCAGTTGAATTTTCTGCACTGATTAATGAAACACCCTGTATAACCACGATCCCATGTATTTTTCGCTCCTTTGTCGTTTAATACTTTTATGTGAATTTTTTATCCTTCTATTCTTAATTTTTGAATAACGTGATTTTGAAAAGGATTTTTGAATCGATTTTGAAACTATGGCTTAAATTTGCTGGCGATTTCTAAATCTGTTTTTCTTTTCTTGCTCGTTTGGAATCGCGATTTTGAAATTTTCCGTTCTGCTTTTGCTGGAGTGTTATCATTCGTTAACATTCGTTTTCCTTTACTCGTGGTATATCTTCGTTGGAACGACTCTAGGTCGTTGAAGTGAAGAAGAAAAAGTATGGGAGACATGACTGATCCTAAGGGAACACCATCTACATTGGTTGTGTGGTGAGGTTGCTGCAGAATTTTTGTTGGTTTTTTGAGTGTGGACCACACAGTATAATCCTGTATAATTAATTACATGATGCTTGCATAATATTATGTACCTTACCTACATTTATCTTAATTGCATTGAAATGAAATTGAATAACATAACAGTCAATCTTATCGCTCCCAAAATACAATTTTAATCGTGCTCATTGTTGCAATATAAATAACTATTAACCTTTTCGAAGTAGATAAGAGAAAAACAAAACGAAACTTAGTCCTGCAGGTACTGATATGAGATAATAAAATTTTATAACCATCATAATAAAAATGATTTATTGCAATCGCATTCCCTCTATTATTATTATTACAAACAATAACCTAGTTAATCTTCATAAAAAATATAACATTTTATTCGACTGTCAAGTAAAAATAGGTTTGTTTATCCAAAAAAATATTCCACTGAGTTGGGTGTTTCGTAATACAAACCTAAAATAGTTACTGGGAGATTTTTTTTCAAAATTTTATGGTGATTTTTTTTTTTGTTTTCTGCTTGGTTTGAACTTTTTATGTACAAGACTATTATAGTAATAATAGTTATTAATATTTATGTAATAATTACTTTTTTGAGTTATAATTTTTTCCCTATACTATTGGATAAAACTAAAATCTCGGAATATCGAACTCGGCATAATCTGTCAACCCTGCCACCATTTTATAAGTTTCCTTTAGTTAACCTTATAAGCACAACTTTCGGAAATGCTGAAAAGTTGCTAAAGCAGTTAATAAAATAGATAAATAAATATAATTTATAATTTAGTAATATGGAAAATATTGGTGATTTGGAAAATATCTATCAATAATAATTATTGATTTGGTGGCATATTTTTCAGGTTTTGTCATTGAAAGTTCTTCAGAACTCGAAATTTTGCTCAAAAACCGCTATGTGAAGTAACCTGAGAATGCCACCGGAAAACGCCATCACATCCACAGTTCTAAAACTCTTCAGATCAAATCTCGGAGATTTATTCATTCGTAAAAGAACACACATTAATAAAAAGTATGTGAGGAGGTAAATATCAGAACGTAATTAAATAATAAATATCGATGACAAGCGACGGCAAAAAAAATAGATGAGGTAGAAAGGAGGTTGCATAAGATTGGAAAGGCTATAGGTAAGTTGAAATTTTAATGGAAACTTCGAAAACCGAACCGCACTTCTTCGTGATAAACCTTGTTCTTGGGATGCATAATTCGACGGAGTGGCTTGCTTGTTTATTTATTTAAAGGAGTTTTCTATGGGAAAAACAAAAATACGGTTTTTTTTTCAAGGGAAGGTTCCGAAAAGAACAAGAAAACAGACTTTTCGAATTGAAAAAATTGAACTAAAATCGATTTTTTCGATTTGCGGAAAATTGATTTTTTGAAGAACATCGAACTATGTTTGATTGATTTCTTCAAGGTGGTTTTTGTGATTTCTTAGCTTAGATTTGTGTCACGATTTCCGGATGTTACACTCCGACAGTTACAGAAAAAACACGCTAGCTTGATCAGATTTTGATTTTTAATGGAAAATCTACATATAGTTGAAATAGTATTTTTTTAGTGTTGTAATATTTTTTTTATATTAAACTTTTATATATTTTTTTAATATATTAAACTTTTTGAAATATGTGGCAATATGTCCCATTGCCAGACTGAACCTGTAATCGGAACCTGTAATCGCTTTACTAGTTTACTTTCCGTTTTTGGTACCAAAAAGTCTTAAATAGGAGATTATTGGAACTAAGCATTTTTCTGGAACTTTAAATTTAGTATTTTTGGTTTCAGTTGGTTATTTTATCTCAAGCAGAACCGGGTGAGCTTTTTAGAGATAATATTTAGTCTAATTTTGAGGACATTGATTTTTTAGTCGTCATTTTGAAGATTTTGAAGTCGGCTTTTAACAAAGCAGACCACGAATCGTACTAATTAATTACGATTCGTGCTATGTGCGGCTCTGCTTAGAAATATAAATAATGTTTATTTTATTTTGATCATGTTGTAAATTGTTTTGTAAACTTGTGATTAAAATTTTGCTGAGATTTTAGAAATATGTACAATTTTCCATACAAGAGCTTTGGCAATTAAAAATTTTAATCTGATGAAATATCCATAAATAATAATAACAATAATAATAATTACATTCCAACCAAAGCCCGGAAACAACTAAGAATACTGTCACTTGTGAACTTTCAAATGTCATGGTCGCATATTATTGTTTTCCTTCTTACTGATCAAAATTTAAACAATTTTTATCACTTTAATTTGATCTAGTTTGTCATGATTAAATAATCCTGAGACTTGGCAATGATGTAAGTAGGTAGTTCGTTCTGCACAGTGAGCAGCCACTTATAAGATTTGTTTGTTAAGGGATGGGTGAAAAGTATGAACTTATGCCACTTCACGTCATGTCAACAAGAAAAAATATTTGCGGAGCGAAGAAACAGTCCATTTCCATAGTTGAAGCTATCCTTTCGCGTTATTCTAGGAATATATATAGAGCACAGGGTGTTGTGAAAAATAGGTCAAGCTCTTAGCCACAGATCGTTTGACCAAAAATAATGGGATTTTTGTAATTTAATTTTTCACATAAGGGTCCCTCTTTCAAGATACAGGGTGTTTAAGTTAAATAAAAAAAATAAAATTATCCATTACTTCGTTGTTTCGTGGGATATTCAGTTGAATTTTTGCACATACATAATATGTACTTTTTCCTGTGCAAACCCCCCAACTTTTTCCTGTGCACGACATCAGTTCAAAGATTTTTAAATCAAGCGTTCATTTCTTTTATATATACATATTTTTTCACAACACCCTGTATAACTAGGTGCTTAAAGAGTCGCCAGTTTCATTTTAATTGAAATTGTGAGGAGCGGTAAAATTTTAAAAACATCCACAAAATGGTGGTTAATGAAATTTTGATGGAAAATTATTGTTTGCCCATTGTTATTTTCAAAGAATTGTTGAAGTTTTCATTAATCAATCGTTTGTTTTTCAGAAATCAGCCCCGTTTGCGTCAAATCAATACGGACGAGTGACGGAGCTAGCGGAATTTCTGGAAGAGATGCAAGTGGTGCCCGAGCTGGAAACGTTCGGCAAAAGGAGATACCCCAGTCTGAACGACCTGACCCAGTCGCTGGAGAAGTTCGAATCGGAAATGGCCAATTTCGAGAACTTATTGCAGTCCTTGCAGTGTAAATCTGTCGAATCACCAAGCGAGAACGAGATGAGCACTGAGATAAGTACAGAGATAAGCAAAGAGATAAGCAGAGAGATAAGCAGAGAGATAAGCGAAGATGCGAGCAGAGATCTAAGCAGAGAGATAAGCGAGATCAACTAAATCGAGAATCGGTTAAATTTGGTTATGGAAATTACACCCGGTAGAGTGCATCAATTCTGTTTCTAAGCATCATCATTGTATGTTGAAATTTGCTGTTGACCTAGACACTATTTATTGCTTAGCTTTAGATAATTTTGTGACTAGTAGTCTTTCTAATAATATATTTTTGATTACGGTTGGTTAGTTTTAATTATGTTTATTGAAAATGTTTGCAAGACTGAATAAAGAAACGTTCTGTATATAATAGCAGCAGCATTCTCGGAATTACTGCTTATTGGAATATAGAATCATTAGATTTTGTCTCGTAACTGATCAGGCAGGATAGAAAAATGCTTTGATCAGTAATTTTTGGTAAATGAAAATTTATATTTATTCGTATCATAATGTACCTAATAAGACTAAGATTAGCAGATCATGAGGTTCTATCAGGCGGTTTAGTATTTTTTACAGTTTGAATTTGATTGTTCTTTGAAAAAAAAATCAGATTTGATTTAACTGTAACAAGTTGGTTCCATTTTTTTTTTGGTGGTTAGCCAGAAAATTAGATGAATGAACCGGACGGATTCTAGTAAGGAAGGATTCTAGCCAAGAATTTTCCTCTAATTAGTGAAACTCAGTGTAGAATTTTTGTAATGCTTTCTAGCAATTTCTAAAGATATAAAGCTAGTTTTGAGCTTTATAAAATAATAATTGTGATATTCTTGTCAAATAAGTTGAAGTTTTTTAAAAGTTGTGATGAAGTTAACTACTAAAACCACAGATTTAAGGAGAAATAACTATAAATTGTGCTTAAAGTGGCACTTTAAGTGCTTTTGTGGTTTTGGTTGTTTTAACCAGACTAGCTTATTTACAGCTATAAATGTTTTCTTTATATTTAAGAATCTCTAAAGCTGTCGAGAGTCTTTATTCATGAATATGAGTACATGGATTTTCTAAATCTGGATAATTTGTAAAGTTTTGAAAAATCTCATTAAACAAGATCTATTGAAGAAAGAAACCTTAACTCGTTGTAGACATGTAGTTTCAAGTTGTGGAGCAAAAAGTTGTGGTGCTCCAGCAAACTCGACCAGAGCTGATCTGTTTAATAGAAAAATGTGCAGTTCTTACTCCTGCAGAATATTATGAGCAGTTGGACTAAGAAATAAGAAAAGAGTTTACCAAAGTTTGTGGTATACTTGCAGTTTTTCCTTCAAAATGTGTTATTAATCATAAAAGTCAGATAAGGTGAATCTGACCCTATATTAAGTACCTAGGTACTAATAGTACTAATTTTTTTAACTTAAAAAACTTTCAAAATTGAGAAGTTGTGTCACGTATTGTAAGTTTTGCTTTTATTATAAATGTCTGTATAAAAACTAAATTGATATGAAAAGAAAACAAAATTTAGTTATTTTTATTATAAAAAACAAAAATGTTCACTAAAAAAGCTCTATTAGGTATATTATTATTTTAATGGATTTGGTCACTGTCAGATTTTTTGATCACAAAGCAAAAACCAAATTACATTGAATGAGGCTTCAAAATTTAGGAAATAATATTTTTGATCACTTATTATAATGGAATTTAAAAATTTTCCTACTCTACCAGATTTTATTTTTTTAATACACTGCTAATATGTATATTAGCTAATATAAAATATTGATAATTATGTTGGGATAGCAGCCAATTATTCATATTAGCTAATATACGTAGCTAATATGAAATATTGTTCATTCTGTTTTTGACTGGGTTTGAAGTACATCTAACTTGAAAAAAAAAATACTAAACCACTATATTTTTTGAACCAGTCTATGTTTGGCTGATAACTACCAATACCCATACTGGTAGAATCCTCAAGTCTGTCGAATTTACGCCTTCATTGCTTTTGAAAAGTATTCACTTGTATTACAGCTAGCCGGAATTTGTCAATTGGCAACGATCAATAATTGATTGTTTACTCTTATTGTAAAAATAAATTTGTGTTTTGTTTTTCAAAATAACCAAAGTTTATGTATTCTCGTATTGAAGTGAAATTATTCTGTTTTTTCTGTTTGTGTATATTTTAATTTCATATTGTTTGCATCAAACTGTTTTAAATGTTTAATTTGTTAGTACCTATTGTTCACTATTAATTATAGTGTCCCAAAATCCCACATCATTATTATTTCTTGTAAAGAAATTATTATTGAAATTGTATTATTTCGGTACCTAATTATTTGTGAGTTAGAAAAATGATGTTGACCAGTTGCTTAAAGTTGCTTAACAAACTCAAATAGACATTAAAGAAAAAATTTGTAATCTTTATCAGATCACATTAGAATAAATGTTAACAAAATCTCTTGTTCACTACTTAGGTCACTTAAATCACTTACTTAGGTAGCAAAATAGTATGCCTTCATATCTGTCACTGGTTAACCTTCATTGAATCTGTAAAATTCCGTTTTTTAATTTAATTTACAAAATTCTCGAATCGAAACCCTCATTGGTTACTTTTTACTTTATTGTTAATTCAAAAAATAAAAGTAAGGGTGGGGGAATTCCAGTTCCAGTAATGCTGAGAAAATGTCTTCTTTATTTTCCTCGAACTGAACTTCCCTTGTTTTATATTTATGCCTATTCATTAACAATGAAGTGAATAATATTAATTAATAAAATTGGATGTGCGAATTTTGGGATAGCATACATAAGATTCAATTTTTCCTGGAACTCGATTCCAGTATTATTTCACAGGTAAAAAATTATTTTAATTAGATCAGTTTTAAACCATGTGAGTCATATTTTCTTTCATTAACATTTCATTAATACATAATAATTCATAATCACCATAATTATTATTGCTTCATATTTTATTTTTGCTTAGTTTTACTCACCTCATGTATTTTAAAACAAGGTCAAAGATAAGATTAAGTTATTGCTAAGTCTTTAATAAATTACATATTTTATGAAAATGTTTTTCTTTTTAGTTTTCCAATTGATGAAATGTTGAGAAATTACAAATTCTAATCTAAGTATTAATAGCATTAATTTAACACATAAAAATTGTTCTCAAACCCTCCTCCTCTGATTCTGACACACTCTTACATAACCCAGCCACTTAAGCCCTACCTATAGTGTAATACAGTCAGTACACACTTAAACTGAAACAAATTTATATTGAGTGCTGCAAAAAAAAAGAAACTTGGACAGACACTGGGAAAAAAATCGTCTGTAAAACTAAAATGACAGACTTCTAAAAGTTTACAGTTTCATAGATCCAATCTTAGACATGATTTTTTTTACAGCCTGCTTAATTTATGTTACCATGTATGGATTCTGGACTTGTTTACATTTTTCATACAAATTGTTTAGGTACTTTATGAGGATGGTCTATTTTTGATTGCATGGAATGTGTTCTTGAGCTAACCAGAGGAGCATCACTTGAAGAAATGGAAAGTGTCGTTTCAAACAAGATTCCAGTTAATACTGGCAAAACCAAAAAATTAGCATTGAAAGAATTTTCTCAGTTTTGTTCTGAGCTGTGTTATAAAGAACCAGTGAATGACTCATTGGATAAATTTAAATTGTATAACACAATCATTATGTCCCCTAAGTTAGAAGAAAGCAAATTATAGTAAACTTATTGTGACTTAAATTCTTTTTTATCCTTTTCTATTTAGGTATTTACTGTTTTGCATCTTTGTTGAGAGTTGTGACCTTTTGTCTTCATTTTTTATAAAGGGAAATTTCATGTCCTTTTAATATTACTATCTGAAGCTACCTCTTGTCATTTGAAATAAAGCGATTGAAGTAATAAGCCCTGATTTGGAGTTGCAATTGAGGGGTTGAAAAAAAATTATGTCCCTTAAAAATTAAAATTTAACAGTTTTGTTTTTTGGTCGTAAGAAAAAAAAACCGAGCCTGGACATTTCTGTGAGCTGCCTGTTTGGAAACGAAAGGGGAGTATTTTATAACAATAAAAACACCAATTTGCACATATTTATTTATTTTCAAGTATCAATCTGTACAACTATTCAGGAAAATCTACCCTAGAAACCTAAGTATAGCTTATTAATGTGCAGACTTTTCTATATCACCAAGGAAAATTCTAATGCCTTGCTTGTAATAGGTAAACTATTTACATTTCATTTCATTATATTACTACAATAATACAAAGTACAATCATCATGGAATTGGAAAGTGGAGGCTGTGTTGCTTTTAAAAGTGCCGGTTTTAGAATTTTTATAAGTAACATCTCTGCATTAGTAGATAAGTACATAAAGATGTTCTAATAATTGTTGTATCCTGGTATCAGGTAAAATGCTTAAAAATGCCAAGATGGTTCCTATTTTACGCAGCTGATAACAACTCGTGTTGTTATCTTCATTTTAGTTTTACTTATCTTTGAAGCAAGTAACTGCTGGCTTACCCTGAATAATAAGTAATGATTTTCCCACTTTTCTGCCAGCAAAGGAAGGTTCTTGTAATTTTTGAAGACAAATTGTGCACATTGAGAATATGCCCCTTACAATTAATGAACTGCATTTTCATATGAATAGATTATGGGAATATATACAAGCATTTTTTACACGGACACCTAAGAACATCTCATATAAAACATCATCAAGATTTCAAAATTGCAAGGAAAATTAAGGCTTGATGAGGAGTTGAAAGGTTTTTTAAAACTTACCTAATTAACTAAGACATAAAAATATTTCGTTTTACCCTCAGCTATTATTATTTATTATTATACCTTAGGTCATTTTAGGAATTTTACATAATAGGTTCTAGTTTAGTACCTATTTACTTATATCTAATAATATAGCAAGTAAGTTTTTGTGTAGGTATTTTTTATGTTTGGCAATTAGACTTGATTAGACCCATAGGAGCATAAACAATTAATTATTTAAAAAATACCCAAACAGGCTTATGTACATCATTCCTGTTATTAAGGAACGTTTTCTTTATGAAATCACAAATAATTTTTCAAGACTATTTACATTAGCATTACATAGGTAATCGAATCGAAATAAGAACAGGTTTATATAATAATTATTCTTCGTGTCATTTATTCAATTTGGCGAGACAGATTTTCGAGCAAGTTATTCACATATAAGAAGACAACTGCTATAATAATTTTAGAGACCGAGAAAAGAGAGTAATAGGAAAAGGTAGGTACTTCACTGACTTAAAAAAGTGTCTGAATACTAATATTATAAATAAAAGTGACTCACTCAAAAATTTTGTCTGATTTTGATTGAGGATTACTTTCGAAATTCCCAAGGGATTTCTATTTTGTTTTCGCATGTCAGCCTTTTATTAGATCTTAGCTAAAAAAAAAACTGTCAACAAATTTTCTACATGGTGATAATTATGTGGTGGCGTGCAATCACTCTAAGGTTTTCGTACCTACCCCCTTTTTTCAAATAAATGTTTCTTTGTAAGTTTTGTTGAGCAAATTATTCACAAATGAAGGTGATTTCCATCCAATTTTCCCCCAAAATCTGCTGTTTCCAGACGAAATTTAAATTTGATCTTTTGTTTTTAATGTTTGTCCTGAGTCAATTTTCGTCCCTGGATTTTCTTGCCTGAGGTCTTAGTTTCAATACGAGGTTTAAGATTACAAAATCGCCAGGCGAGGAAAAAAAGTATGCACTACATGAGCATAGTTGATTTTTCAAGATCACCCTGTAAATAAAGGTGTTGAATCGAAAATTTGAAAACCGTCTCGAGATGAAATGTCAAGCTTCAAAAATTGCTTATCAATACGACTTATAAGAAAACTCTATTTAGAAAACGGGGGTACGAAAACAGCGGAGTGATTTTGGGGGTCTGTGAGGCAGAACAATAATAGGGCTGCTGACATGCGAAAACAAAATCGAAATTTCTTGGAAATATCGAAAGTTACCCCGAATCAAAATTAGGCAAAATTTTGGGGTGGACACTTTTATTTGTGCATAGTTTCTCATCCCTACCTGCCCAACTAAGCTTGTCATAGAGCTTTTCGAACACTTCATGTGTCGGTTTATGTTTATATACCGGGTGTCCCAGACTTAATTGACCAGGCCATATCTCATATATAGGTTGAGATAATCGAGCCGAATAAAAGGCATATTATTATAATTTTTCAAGATGTATAACATGACAGCATGAAAACAATCCCCACTTGAACATCCCCTAAGTTACAGCCCCCACCCTTAAAAAAATGAAAAGCACCCTGTATATATTTTTGTATATTCAAAACTAGTATTCGATTGTCTATTCAGATGATTTTTCAGATTCAAAATTGATTGAGAAATAACCAAGAAAAAGTTCATCAAGGTGGTCATGACTTTTTATCTTAACTTTCTCTGGATGACTTTTGCTGTCAAAATTTATCAATATTTAGTCATAGTTTTTAACAGGCAGGTGATAGTTATTATTATAATTAAAGTCCAAACAATTTATTTAACAATTCTGATTTATTGGGAAATTTCAAAAAATAAAACAAGAGACAAAGCACTTTATCATGAACCTTAATGATGACTGTGACCTGCTAATTAAAAACTATGACCAAAATATTGATAAATTTTGACAGCTAAAGTCATTCAGAGAAAGTTCAGATAAAAAGTCATGACCACCTTGATGAACCTTTTCTTGGTCATTTCCCAACCAATTTTGAATCTGAAAAATCATCTTAATAGAGAATCGAATACTGGTTTTGAATATACAAAAATTTATACAGGGTGCTATTCATGTTTTTAAGGGTGGGGGCTGTAACTTAGGGGATGTTCAAGTGGGGGTTGTTTTCATGTTGTCATGTTATACAGCTTGAAAAATTATAATAATATGCCTTTTATTCGGCTCGATTATCTCAACCTGTATATGAGATATGGCCTGGTCAATTAAGTCTGGGACACCCGGTATACCCAAACCCAAAAAATTGTTGCAATTTTGATAACTATTCAAAACGGTTTCATTTTTAGCGTTTTGTTGTATTACTTATATTTTTTTATACAGTAAAAATACAATACAAACATACATTATGTACACGTAGTAGGTATTACCAATCTTAAATATTTAATTCAATATCTAAATTCATATAAATGACCATATCTTTGTGATTTGCTTATCCAAAAAGTTTTTTTTAACAGCACACGTTTAGAGCAGGAATCAAATCAACTTCAAGACTGTTATAAAATCTAATAGCTCCAAGACTCAAGTATTATATCGTTATATCGAAAAATCCTGCTCTAACGTTATCTAAAAATTAGACATCCTCGTAGTTCTTCTGAAAAAAGGGAGAAAGTGCTAAGAGATGATATGGGATAAGGGTGATGGGGGAAGCGAAAGGGAGAGGAGGGCGAGTGGGGAAGATGGCGATAAGGGGTTAGGTGACTTGGCAACAGGATATAAAGTTTGTTTGGATGCATTTGCTAATAATAACTAAATAAATAACTACCTACTTACAATCAAATAATAGTATAATAAATAACTATAGTAAAGTAAATTCTGAAGATAATTTTATATATTCGAAACCAGTTGAGCAACAATACTCATCTCTCTTTTCAGTTTCTCTAAAGCTAAGCTCTAATTTAGAGCTGCTTCAAGGTTGTTGAATAAATATAAAACAATTTTCAAAATAGTAATTATTCATGCAGGATATTTTTTCTCTTGAAATGAGGGATGGTCATCATCAATGTGAATTTATCTACATCTTACGTTTAACTTGAAGGGTTCAAATAGTTTTTGAGTGTAATTAGTTTGTAAAATTACGTAGCAATTAGCGATTTAAGTTAATGATATGTTCTTGAACCTACACGTGAAATAAATTATTGGAGTTCGAGTACTTTAGGTATTAATGCTGTCCCTATAACATACTTATTTAATATTAAAAAATAATAAATGATAATGGATCGGGTGCGTATCCTTTTTCGTTTCCGATTTCATTAAAAAATTACTAAATAATACGAACCTAATTTATTTTAACACACACAAAATCATCTTATTTATTCTTAATTACATAGCGTTTTATATTTATAGCTATATATCTATATATTATATATTCTTATATGAGTACATAACGATTTTTTTTTACATTTTACATATTATCCGTTTGGTATATATTTTTATGATTTATTTACAATGAATTTTATAGAAACCATTTACTTCTTAGTTCTTACACATTAATTATATTATGTACATGCAATTTTTTTTTTGGTCCTTTCAGCAGCATTCTTTTACATGTTTTATAGTATTATGTGCTTATATTTTCACTAGAAAACCAACAGCAGAAAAGAACTGTAAATTTAAATAAGATGTCATTGCTTTCTGAATTTTTGAGCAACTCTAATTGGCCATTGAGTGTAAGCATAGAAATTCGATAGATACTGAAATTGATATGAAAACGCAACATTTTCTAAAATTCTATAAGGGATGACGAAATAAATCATTAATAGAGGAGGGATTACGTAGATTGGCTCAAATACAGGGTGAGTCCTCTAAGATGGAAAGCTCGATAACATCTATACCATTAAAGATATCGAAATGAACCAAAAAGTGCTGTGAATGGGAGGGTAAAGTGCAGTTTGTAAAATTATTTTCAGATACACAGGATGGCCCAAATATCGCTGTAGGCCATACAACTTTGTTATTTTAAATAGGATACCCTCTATATTATTACATTTGCATATTGTTTGAGAAAAGTCAAAAAGAATGGTTTGTAAAGTTGAAGTTTGTAATGAGCAATTTCTGAGTTATAAACAAATGAAAATCGCGATTTTCCATTTTCAAAGCAGCTCATATGGAAAACGACTCGAGATAGAGGAAAATGGCTTACATGTTCCTATCTTAATTTTTCATTCCTATCCTATCATGCAGCTGAAATTTTTATACCGGGTGATAATAATCAAATTTTTTGCCACCCTGTATAAAAATTTCATCCATCCAATAGGACACCGGATGAAAATTTAAGATATGGACATGTAAGCCGTTTTCCCATATCTGAAGCCGTTTTCAATATAAGCTGCTTTGAAAATGGAAAATCGCGATTTTCATTTGTTTATAACTCATAAATCGCTCATTACAAACTTCAACTTTACAAACCATTCTTTTTTACTTTTCTCAAATAATCTGAAGATGTACTAACATAGAGGGTGTCCTATTTAAAATAACAAAGTTGTATGGCGTACAGCGATATTGGGCCATCCTGTGTATCTGAAAATAATTTTACAAACTGCACTTTACCCTCCCATTTACAGCACTTTTTGGTTCATTTCGATATTTAATGGTGTAGGTGTTATCGAGCTTTCCATCTTAGGGACTCACCCTGTATATCAGTCTCGAAAATAGTTTGCAAGTTTTTTATTACTTTTATCACTGCTTTCTTCTCGATAAACGTTCTCGACTCTTTAATAATGTAAATATACAGGGTGAATTATAAAAAACGCCCTGAAAATTTTCGATCTTCACTTGATTATAACTCATAAACCGCTCAATCTAAATTCCAATGGTGAAAACCACCTGTATTAGATTTCTTTAGACATTTAAAAAATATAAAGTTTTACAGAGTGCTCTATTTAAAAACCCGAAGTTGATGTTACTTCCGGTTAAACAGGAAGTTGTGTTGATCGAGCGTTTATCTCAACATATAGATGATGATAAACTACGCCACTTTGTTTAAAAAAGTTTTGTCATATCTTCAAAATTACCGGAGTTATCGCTTGGGGCGTTTTTTATAATTCACCCTGTATAAGAACAAACCTTCACTGCATTTTCCACAGGATACGTACAACCACCTCTGCCACTATAAAATATTTTAAGAAGGTAAAGCCAGTATTATCGGTGATAAATTCTCAGAACACTCAATTCAGGCAAAAGTTTTTGGACACGAGAAAAAACAGAAACTCATATTTTGAGGAAAATTTTTCGCTTGTTGATTGACGAAATGGCTTTTTGTAGTGTCAGTTCCTGCCATTAATTTTGATCTAGAGATATAAGGTTAAATGAGTAAGTTAAAAAAATCACGAAGAGACCCTTATGACATCAAATAAAATAACCTCTCAAAAATAATGAGAGATATAATTAATGACAAAAAAACACAACGTAGGGACATATTTGGTGACCATTTTATGTTTCTGATAATTAGTTTCTGATAATAATCACTTTTCTTCTACAATATTCGTTCACATTATTTTTTGGTAAAGTAAATGCAACCTACGATTATGTTTGCAGGCTCTGGCGATTAAAAAAATGAAAAAATAAGATGAAATTATAAATTCATAGATCGGAGTAGATTCTTTTCTCTATAGTTAGTAGCTCGCGTCGAGCGTCGTGACCTTCATGAGGGTTGTGCGGAGATGGTCCGCCAGAGATCACGATCTTCTGAGCTTTCTCGCCTTTTATTGCCTTCGACTTTGCCTTGGATCATTACCCTCTCCATTCCTCCACGTCTTATTACATGGCCGAAAAACTTTTGAGTATGTCTTGGAGTTGTTGGTAAAAGTATTTTGCTTGTCTGGATGTTCAGTTCTTTTAGAATTCGTTCTGTGAGCGGTGTATGGTATTCTGAGAATTTTTCTGCAGCAAATCATCTCGAAGGCCTCTATCCTCTTGCAACATAGGCAGCGCTTATGGTCCACGTCTCCGACCCGATGTGGCTACCAGCGACTTCACCAATCTCAGTTTCACACCTTTAGAAATCGAGTGATCGTTCCAAATTTTGGTAAGTCTTCCTATCGCTGACTTAGTCATCCCACATTTATTTTTATCTTTATTTCCTACTTTATTAAAAATTAGGGCCCCTGGGTAAGTTACTTATTCTTTGATCTGGATATAATTCGATTGTCATTGATTGTCAGGAATAGGTGATGATTATTATGTGTACTTTAGATGGCCGCGTTCGCACATGTTATTTTATTGTAATATTATATATATTTTGTCAGCTCGTAAAAGTTTAGCAATGTTTGTTATCAGGGGGTTAAGTGGGAGAGCAGCTGAGGATAATGTGATCCTCAAGTTGAACTTCGCCCCAATTTGTCACTGTCAGGATTAGTGTCTAGGTGAATTGTTAAATTGGTATATGGATGTATGATGGTGATAAATAAAGGTGTTTATTATTATTATTATTATTATTCATGGTACATATAGTGGTGGCTCGATTATCGATTATTTTCCTCCGTTCAGTTTTGAACAGACTTGTAATAATTTTTCTCAAATTGAGACTCGTTGTCGATCGATTCAAAACTCTGCAAATTATATTTTTCCCTCGAGAAAAAACCCGTCACATATGTTATATTATGTGGCGCCTATGTGTTACCATTGACATGGATAACCATGTAAGGAACGTATTAACGAAATTGCACAAAAATTTGTTGCTATTGGGAAAACAGAATCTTAATCCATTTTTTTTTATCTAGAGACGTAGTCTTACCACAAGATTTTTTTAGATCGTGTGAAAAGCATAGCAAGAAGCCCAGTGCCAATGTGCTTCTTGTCACAAACTGCCAGGTGTGTCAGGATTGCTAAAACAATCCCTTTGAAAAACTTAGGTGGGTTGTCAATTGATCAAACCCCCTCGATAGAAGCCACGAAATTGGAGTGCCTCAGGGCTCAGTTTAAGAACCAATCTAATTCATTATGCATTTATAAACCTGACCAAAGCGCACGTTCTATTGGATCCGGAATTACATCCTATTGTGATGATTTTGTAACGTCATCGGTGCAAACAGTGACAAATGTGTTGAGTTTTTTTTTCTATAAAACTATAAAATCTTCATATCCAGAACTTTTGACTCATCCCATCATTTAAATTGAAAGAAAGTAAGTAAAATAATTACCGTATTGCGTTTTTATACCATGCAGTATTATAATTATTATTATGTTACGAGTGCCTAATTGAAGAAATTCCAGTCTAGCCTGGATAAAACTGGAGGAAATATTATCTTAAGCTTTACACATATCTTGGGTCAATCCAAAACAGACCTAATCTGAACCCGAGTCTTATTATTTCAGTGAATGATATGATACTTGTTTACGTTTCGCACATTTATTTATACATGGGCTAGGTCCGAAACTACGAGACACCGCGAAACTTATACCTACCTACATTATTAATTCATTATCACCCAGAAATCATCAGGTTTCCACTCATACAATAAAGGGTTTGTTTAAGGGACAGTTCGTTCATCACGGGATAGGTACTACTACAATATATTACACTCTAAGCTAAATATAGCGATTGTTTCAAGCAATTCTCATTAAAATCAGTCGGTAGGAACGTAATCCTTATTCGTATGTTTGAGGAATATGAATATTTGCTTAAATGTGGGACGTTCGGTGTCGTCCCTTCGCCAACACTGACACATCATCTCGTATATGTCGGGCAAGCAAATCGTCGGTTTGTTCAGCAGGACCTGAAAATTTAATCTGCTTTAATATTTACTCTAATTATATTTTTGGACATGTAGGTACGTTATATGAATATAACAATGGGACAAAGATATAATAAGTTGATAAAAGAAGATAATATACCCTATAAAACGTATGTTATGCGATATGTACCTACTAACAGCAGAGGGCAAATTTGTCTGCGGAGGATTTGCTCTGCAGACAGTAACAATTTAGCTTATATCCTAAGCTTATTAATGTTTGATTTAATTAATTAATACGATAAACTTTGGGCGATTTTTTTTATCTTGCACTATTTTGAGAAATAACGTATTACCTACAAAAGTTTCATTACCTACTAAAATTATCAAAATTATGTTATTTCTATTCTAGAGGAAAAATACTAATGTGCCCAAGTTTTCTACAAAACCTTAGATAATAAAAAACATTATCCTCGATTCATTCAGTTGCGTAAAAATAAAAAAATAAACATACAAAGGCAGAAATTCCGCCAGGAGGGCGATGAGCTGGAACGTAATAATTACCATTGACGTATCAGTAACAAGAAAAATAATTATTCTGGTCTTGGGGATATACATAAAGTCTTTGGCAAACGATGTTAGCGATCAATGTTCTCAGCAATAATCTTTATTGTCTCTTCATATAATATAACGAATCGAAAAACGAGGAGATGTCAATTAAAGAAACGGAAAAACAAATTAGACGGCAGTTACCAGATCAAAGGACTTACCGAGGCTAAGCAAATAAACAAAGCAAATAATAAATCCTTAGGAAAATTCAAAGACCCTTAACAAAGTAGGTAATATGAAGAAAAACCTTCTTGCGCATCAATCGCAGTAATAGTGTATTTTTATGCGATTCAATTATGAATATTTTCACCGCTTTTTAAATGGGATTTCTGAAATTTTCCATAGTCAGGTCATATTAGCGTAGTGGTTTACTGAGAAAATTTCATTTCATTTAGTTTGAAAACGTCCCTTAGAATGGATTTTTAAATTTAACAAAATAAAAAAAAATTGGCAAATTTAATTTTTTTTTCCTTTTCCTGTGTCCGCCACTGGCTAACTTTACTTAAAAAATACTATTCTTTACACTGCCTTTAATAAATTCGCAAAAAGTGAAAGGGGAATTTTGAAAACCGAAAATTTGAAATTTTAGAGGAATAAACATCATGTTAAAACTGTCTACTGGAAAAACTTCAGCTCAATTCCTTCAAAAAAGGCTAATAAACGGTTATAGAAATTTAGCCATTTTTACCCTTTTCCTACCCACGCCACTGGCTTATTAATGAAAAATATGCAAATTTTACTGCATTAACTCAATTTAAAATAATTTTCTTCCAATCGTGTTAATTTGTTTTTCTAACTTGCTTATAGGTAGGTAGGTATAGGGGTTCAAATTTTGGCAATTTTTTCTAAAATTGAAAAGGCCGCCATTTTGAAACGGCTCGATTTTACTCAAATACAGAACCAGACGCTCCTTGCGGCTATCTTACTCATAAAAAAATTTCAGCCCCCTAGATTGAAAACTGCGATCAGAAACCGTGCCTCATAGACGGTTTTTGTTTTTAATTTGGAGGAACACCCTGTAGAAGTAACGCAGCTTTAGGAAAATTTTTTTACGAAAATCAAATGTCATTTCGAAGTTTCACAAGGGTAAAAAATTTCGTTCACTAATCCTTAAATATGATGCTACAGCAGCGGTTTTAAAATTTTACAGAAATAAACATCCTATGAAAAAAAATATTAATATCTCCGTCATTTTTCTTATTTACTTCTTGAAACTTTTAAGGGTTAAAGGATATTAGTGTACTTACCTACTGTGAAAATTTCAGTTCAATTTCTTTAAAAATGAACTCATAAACGGTTATAGAAATTTAGACATTTTTACCCTTTTCCTACCCACGCCACTGGCTTATTAATATAAATAATGCCAATTTTATTGCTTTAATTCAAATTTCAAATAGTTTTCTTCCAATCTTGTTAATTTTATTTCAAAGTTTTATTGCCATCTTGCTCATACAGGGGCTCAAAAAATAGCAAATTTTCAAAAAATTCAAATGGCTGCCATTTTGAAACGGCTTGGCCGATTTTGCTCAAGTGCAATACCAGACCACTCCTTGTGGATATCTTACTCCCACAAAAATTTCAGCCTCCTAGATTGAAAACTGCGACCTGAAATGATACCACAAGAACCGGATTGCGGGAATTTTGAAGGGACACCCTGTAGAAGTGACTCGACTTTTGGAAATTTTTTCAACGAAAATCTAACATCATTCCAACGTTTTGAAAGGATCCAAAATTTCGTTCACTAATCTTTAAAGATAAAGCTACAGGAGCGTTTTGAAAATCGAAATTTCGCGTTTTTGGAGAAATATATATATATACAGGGTGTTGATTTTCAAAGCGGGCCATAGGGGATTAGCATTGGGAAAGTGGTTTTTGAGGATTCCTGCTCGCCGTTTAAACTGACAGAAATGGTTTTGGTATCAAAATGAAGCTAAAATTATTTCTCATAACGCTTGACATCAGAAATTTATTTAATTTCACGTTGTTTTCTAAAATTCTTCAGTAAAAATTCAAGTAATTGTTAATGTTTGATCACAAAATAGCATGCCTTGCCTAAATAATAATGACGTTTCTACGTTTAGACAATCCAATAATAAAACTTTATAAGTCAGTAGGTAATAATAAAGTCTGGTTCTATTTAACCCTACTGTAACTGCATGGCTACACTGCAGTAGGTTTTCACCATAAAGACTCTTTCTTGGTTTGTATAACCCATTTTTAAATAGAGCCAGACTTTATTATTATACCTACTGACTTATAAAGTTTTATTATTGGATTGTCGAAACGTAGAAACGTCATTATTGTTTAGGCAAGGCACGCTATTTTGTGATTAAACATTAACAATTACTTGATTTTTTACTGAAGAATTTTAGAAAACAACGTGAAATTAAATTAATTTCCGATGTCAAGCGTTATGCGCAATAATTTTAGCTTCATTTTGATACCAAAACCATTTCTGTCAGTTTAAACGGCGAGCAGGAATCCTCAAAAACCACTTTCGCAATGCTAATCCCCTATGGCCCGCTTTGAAAATCAACACCCTGTATATATATATATATATATATATGTCTAGGAATTGTAACGGGATAAAATATATCGTGGGCAGGTGAATTTTGGAAAACCACTTTTTCGTGATCTGGGGGTCATGATCGGTGGACATTTGATGAGTTTGGGTGATTTTCGAAAAGTGATGTCGTCCTCAATAGTGTATTTTTTTTATAAAAAAATACACTAAAAACAGAGGTGACCTCCGAGATAGGAGTAGCGATTTATCGCGCTGAAGAGGAGAGAATACCTGAAAATCTCGTTAGACTAGCTATGAAAGTATAAGGTAAAAAATAGTGGTGATAATTTTGGGAATCCAGATAGACAAGGAGGAGAACAGGAAGAGGAATGGAAAACAACAGTTAAAGTTCAAGAAATCAATGATAGCATAGGTAATGGTCTAAAAGTCCGAGAAAAGAAGAGTTTAGAGAATTTCAGGTGTTATAGAGTATGATTTAATTTCTTTAAAGAAAAGTTTTGTTGCTTTTGATAGAAAAGTTTTGTTGTTGTTTTTTTAACGAGTTGAGAAAACTACGCCCAAGATAAGAGAGGTACATTTTGGAAATTTTTGACATTATATTTGGCGGAATTTTGTTAAAAATGAAGAGTTGTGAAAAAGTGATTATTAAAATCTTCAGGATGAATACTCGAAGAGGAAAACTTTGAGAAAGACGATGAATTGTGAGAATGATAGATTTTTGGGTATTTACAAAAAATGTAAAAGAAGAGAAAAATGTTCGTACAGTTATAGGCTAGGCATTAGAATTCTCAGAGGAAAGTGTTGCTATAATTTTGGTCTTCCCACCCTCTATATTATTACACGAACATGAATTTGAAGTTGTCTGGCAAAATTTTGGCTCGGAATTTTGTTTTTTTTTTGCACTTTTTGCCCAAAATTTTGGACTTTTTTCACTTTTTGGTTTAAATCTCAGAAAGGAATTGGTTTTTTCGACAAGTTCATTCTAAAACAAATTAAAGTGGACAAAATTTCTTACATTTTTTGGAAGACTAATACCGTTTCGCCGGTATAAGCGCAGCAAAAAAATATTCCCGGACCTAGTATACCTACTAGGTATACCTAAAAACCATTTTTATGAGAAATGTAGGAGATTTTTTCATTACTTTAATTTTCTATTGATTGCACTTCTCTAAAAAACGCTTCCTTTCTTAGATTTAGGTGGAAAACTGACAAAAAGTGCAAACATTTCGACAAAAAGTGCAAAAAAAAAACAAAGTACCGGGCCAACTTTTTGCCAGAAAACTTCAAATTCGTGTTCGCAGCGACCCAAAAATCATTGAGGGTGAGAAAATGAAAACTCTAACAAAACTTTCCAAAACCTCAATGCAGTGGGATTTTTTTTGGCGGGCTCTACCGGTGGAACAGCAAGTCTTACAAAAAAATTTATTTATAAGAAATGTAGGAAATTTTGTCTAATTTGATGTAGTAGGTATATAATATGGACTTATAGAAAAAGCTCTTCTTTTTTGAGATTTAGACAACAAACTGAGAAATGCGCCAAAATTTGTGCAAAAAGTGCAAAAAGAGTCAAAACAAAGTTCTGGGCGAAACTAGTGACTTAAATATCTGAAAATTTGCGTTATAGAGGACAAAACCTTAAAAATGAAGGACGGAAAGTGATATAGCGCTGAGTTTGTTAACAAAAATCACGGATAGTTCACATTAGTAGACAGTTTTAATTGGCTAAAAATACTTGAGTAGCGAACGTTTCAATAAATTAACTTGTTTCTTCGGTATAGGTTTCTACAAGAGACGTGAGAAATTTTGAGGTAGCTCCAGAAAAAAATTAAAGAAGAAAATCAGAGAAAGGTGAAACATATTCAGAGGTGAGCTTTTCGTGAGCACCTCACTTTAAAAGGCCCCGTTATGAGAGATGCCATTAAACTTTCTGAAGAGTCTGATTTGGAGAACTAAAATTCCGGGATAAGAAAAGTCAATAAAAATGCCTAAGACGCGAAAACTTTCTCATTCTACCCAGTTTCAAGTTTACCAAATAAATAGTTGAATAGACGACATAGACATCCACAGAGCGAGACTGAGAATCGAACCCAGATGAGGGTTCCGACTGTTAAGCTCGGAAAGAGTTATATCTATAAAGAAATCTCCAAGAGAACCGGAGTCAAGTTTCTTGTTCTTGTTAACAAAAAACATCTTCCTTACTTACTTAAAAAAAAAATTGTGAGAAAAATCAAAGCGTTTCATCGCCAAGTGCTAAGAGGAAGTTTTTTGTACATTTTGTTCCTTTTTTAACGTCTTTATTGTGAAGTAAATTCAGGCTAACGTGACAACAGCGCCAGGCACTCAGGCGCCGATCAGATCATCGACGCGCAAGTGCAAGCAGAAGGCGAGGTCTCTAAAGGCGGCAGAGAAGCAACGTTGCCAGATGTAAAGTACTTATCGACTTGTATGCTTTATCCATTATACTTTATCTAAATCGATATAAAAAAACGAATAACTCTAGCTTATTACAAAATCCCATAGTTATCAAATCTTAGGTAAGATACTTTGATTTTGTTTCTTTTCATAATTTTCTGATACGTTGATAATATCGACAAAGCGGCGTCTTAATTTTTATCTGGCAACGCTGCAGACACGAGGATGACGATAAGCGATACCGATACGTCACGCCATACTCCATTGTACCTTGGTTTGTTCTGGATAACGCTTAACTGTGGTAGAATTTAATTAAAGTGTTAAGTCAGTTCGTTAGGTTATAACCATGCATCGGCGAGCACAATTATTTCGCGTCCACCTTCAGAGGTCCCTGGACGATATGAATCTCGATCCAGATGTTTATCGTCAATATATGGAAAAAATCTACATATTGATGTTACTTGCGGGGGACATTTCCAGTAGGATTGGTCCCGAATCATCCAGATTGGCGAGTTACCGCAAGTACCAGAAATAGTAGTAGCCCGCCGTAACAAGCACCAAGCACCAATAAGATGTTGCAGTTCTTCGCCCAGATGGACATTTTTTGAGAAAATACTTAATTTATTAGGTATACTTATACTTACCTACCTATACCTATAACAGCCGATATTATAAACGCTGGTTAAGTAGATTGTTAGTTATCTGGCAGTTAACACTAACTCCGAGTTAAGTTTCCGCTTGCGTATTATAAAGCAAGATATCCCCGAGCCTAGCTCGCGGTTACCTATCGCCGGAAGTCGGACATATTTAACCATACACTTACGACGACCATATACACGAACTTTCGTTCGTATTATGACAAAGGTTAGGTTTTAGAAGATGAAGATAAACATTTATATAAATTCTGCATTTTTATTACTATATACCGTTATATTATATTAATTTTATTGTTTGTAATCAATATTCATTATCGGCACATGGCGAGTGATAATAATAAGTGAAAATTGAATCGTGAAAAATGGACTGTGACACATAAGTAATAAAACCAGTGAGCGTTTTCCAGTTACAAGCTAATCAAATCAATCTAACACTCAACAACGGCCAACACGGAAGACTCAGGCGAACGGGATGGCCAGGGCTCTGCCTAATGCGTCCGCCTAACCAGTCCAGTGTCCCAGACCAAGAGCAGGACCAATCCCCCAGTACTCCAGTGTCCGTCGGCCGTCGCTTCCATTCCAGAGCAGCCGCGGTATTTCGTGGTCAAAAAAGAATAAAATGAAGTACCTACCTAGATACCTAGGTACTGCATAAGTAAACCGGACTTGGTTGAGAGCAGTCAGTACCTAGTATACCTAAATAAATTTACAAAAGTTAATTTTTATGCCATATTATGGGATATCGAAGAATACTTATGTAGGTCGGTTCGAGTAATAGTTTTTTGATCCATATGGAAAAAACGGTTTATAAATGTACCTACCTACCTATACCTAGGTATTTGTTGATCAGTGTATTTTTTTATTAACTGAATAAATGTATGGCTTTCAATTTTCTATACCTAATTGTGAAATTGTTACTTGGATTTTTATTAAAAAGGGCAGTGGACATACTCTTTACTAATTTATCTCTACTATTTACTTATACATATTATCATACCTACCTCCTACCTATCATAAATAAAAAAAATTAAAATAAATATTAATTTAGGTACTGTATGACTTTTATAATAGGAAGGCGAGAGTTTGACGAAAATTGGTTAGTGCGCAGCGATCGGCCATAAAATCCATAAATGTTTATTGTCCAATATCAACAATGTTAGTCGGTGTCCGCGTAAAAAAACAACCAACCAGATAAGGCTGATAAGAGTAACTCCGCCGTTCATCGAACAGGTAAAAAGTCAGTGGTGGTACTGTTTATCTCGTATAGTATTTATTTGAAACTGGTAGTTTCTGTCATCGTGTCGTGACCTCTTTTCGTGTAAAATTGGTAAAAAAGTGAAGATCTCTTGTTTGACTGACCAAGTATATAAGTACATTAAAAAATATATTTATAATGAATAAACGAGAGGTTATATCAGCACGAAGCCGGCGAATTATTTTTATGTGCGCGGCGCCACTGATGTGATTTCTAGTCTGATATGGTGGAACAGCGTTTATCAGTTCTATGGGTGGAACAATTAAAGCCGGCAAGATGCGTAGTTCACGCCCAGACTCTTGCCTTCCTATAAAAATCATAGTATAAGTAACTATGAAATGCATCTATAATAACATTATTAATATTATGCACTTATTAAAAGTTACATTATACAAGTTTAATATTGAAATTATTGCATTATTAGAAAACTCACACTCAAAATTTTATCAATTATGTATGTTGTAAATATGTAAATATTGTAAAGGATGTAAATATGAACACTAAGATCGAATAGGAATTATGTACCTTGATATTCTTTTTTTATTTTAGTTTTTTTAAATTTTTTTTAATTTTAATTTTTAGTTTATTTTTTTAAGAAATTGTTAATGGGTCTTGTTAATTTTGAATGTATTTTGAAGTTTTTTTGTTAAAAGGGAGGTCCCATATGGGCTTAGGTATGCGAGAGAGCTGGTAGAGCGTGGTACTCACAGAGACTTTATTTATAACTCTGCCATATTTAGATTAAGGCGAAAGTGGAACAAAATTGTTATACCTACCCTCTGCTGTATTACACAATAATGACTTGGGATTATTTAAAAGAGAATTAAAATTAATTGTTAATCGTTATTTCTAATGAAATTCTTTTTTTTTTCTTTTTTGTAGATGTTTACTTTGTATTCATAACGATTTGTTATGGTTTTATATTGTGATCATTACAATGAATAAATTTGTAACTGCTATGTTTATGTATATAAAAAGGATTATTGATCCGTTGACATTGAATAAAAATAAATAAATAAAATTAAAATAAATAATATGACAGTTCGCGAGGGTTAACCCGCGGAAATCTGGCGGTTAACTTTATCAGCCAGATAGGCAAACTTATTAACCGGTTACTTTAACCTAACCAAGTCAAAAAGCTTGTAATACACCTGTTGCGTTTTTAACTGGCAAATAGGGACTAACTCCGAGTTAATACCTCTCTTAACTATCGTTTATAATCCCACACAGCACCAAATATCTCAGATATATCTCAAAAAGGTCTCATATTGCAATATTGCAATATTGTGATCATGATCACAATATCTCATCTATTTTGAGATATTCCTGAGACGTCTCTGAGATTTATAAAATTTTGCATAAAATTCTTGTAAATTTTGCGACGTTTTTGAGATATTCTTGTACTTCTATAATAGATGTTTGCGGAATATTATTTTATCTATAAAGTTTAATTAGGGATTAGGGCGCGGTTTAATGTCTCAGAGATATATCAGAGACTTCTGCATGCACAATGCGAAAGTAAAGAACTTCTTTACGTAGCTTCTCACATCCACTTTATTTCTCTTTCTATTCCAATACTCAACTCATTTCATTAACAAAGCGGAACCATACTCGACTCCAAGCGTGTTTGGAACGTGCATTGTGTTGTGTTGTGACCACTTTTAATATTATTAAAACAACAATTATTATTTATATTATTAAAAATTCTTTGGTGGAAACAGGTAAGTGTGTTATTTTTACCGAGTAGGTATATTTTTTATTTTGTTTACAAATTTGTGTTCTAGATAACGTGGTAACCTAACCGACAATTTTGGCTGCACGTGGCTCAATTTCTACCTAAATTTAGCCTTTTTTTTGAGTATTTAGGGAAGAGTCAACTACTTTACAGACGGAAAAGATCAAGAAATAGCTTGATGTAGTGGTACCTGCGGCTTATATAATATACAGGGTTACTGGTAACTGGATACATTCCTTTGGTGATCTGATAAAACAAGAGGTAAGGAGTAAATTAACCCCAACATGAACTATACAAAACTCAATAGATTTTGAGATAGGTATTTCGATTTTCAACTTTTCTTAAAAAAATGGGTTCAAATGTCTTGAAATGTAATTTTCAAAAAATCTACTTTAACTTTTTGATTTTTTTTTTGCTGGAATACTTGTCCAATACTATGCTTCCTTCTGGAATAAAAAATATCCTGAGGTATTTCGATCGTGTCAAAATTTCAAAGAAAAACTTTCACAAACAATTTTTTTTAAATAAGATTTAAAAGTTTTTACAAGTTATTTTCGCAAAATTGTCAAGGCAACTTGCGTACAAATTGTTTTAAAAACTTTCTTAGTGTAGTACCTAGATAGGTACTACACTAAGAAAGTGTTAGATAACAAGGTACGAATCTTGTACAAGAATAACAGAATCTCCCCGCTATGTACCGTTACCGAGGAACAAATCCTTAAGTCGGGACGTTTTAAAAAAAATACGGCCCTGAACGGGGGTCTTAAAATTCTCTGATCCGGCCCATTTTCAATAGGTCGTATTTGGGGGTGACGAGCTTCGTCCCTACCAAGTTTCGTCCCGATCGGTAAAACTTTCAGACACTTTAGTGGCTATTACTAGGCTATTCCCGAAAAATCCCGAAATTCCCGAAAAAATGACACTTCCCGGGAACGGATCCCGCTCATTTTCAATGGGCATCGTGCCACGGTGCGCCTCTTCAATCGAGCCAAATTTCAACTTTCCCACATGAAAACTGGCGGCTCTAGAGTGTTTCCTAGCAAAGTCGCAGAAGTTTCGTAAGTATACGTATTCTTGTGCCCGAAAAATGTCTGTCTGTCGGTCTGTCTGTCTGTTACTTTGCTAGGAAACACTCTAGAGCCGCCAGTTTTCATGTGGGAAAGTTGAAATTTTGCTCAATTGAAGAGGCGCACCGTGGCACGATGCCTATTGAAAATGAGCGGAATCCGTTCCCGGGAAGTGTCATTTTTTTGGGAATTTCGGGATTTTTCGGGAATAGCCTAGTAATAGCCACTCTAAGTGTCTGAAAGTTTTACCGATCGGGACGAAACTTGGTAGGGACGAAGCTCGTCACCCCCAAATACGACCTATTGAAAATGGGCCGGATCAGAAAATTTTAAGACCCCCGTTCAGGGCCGTATTTTTTTTAAAACGTCCCGACTTAAGGATTTGTTCCTCGGTAACGGTACATAGCGGGGAGATTCTGTTATTCTTGTACAAGATTCGTACCTTGTTAGATAGGTACTACACTAAGAAAGTTTTTAAAACAATTTGTACGCAAGTTGCCTTGACAATTTTGCGAAAATAACTTGTAAAAACTTTTAAATCTTATTTAAAAAAAATAGTTTGTGAAAGTTTTTCTTTGAAATTTTCACACGATCGAAATACCTCAGGATATTTTTTATTCCAGAAGGAAGCATAGTATTGAACAAGTATTCCAGCAAAAAAAAAATCAAAAAGTTAAAGTAGATTTTTTGAAAATTACATTTCAAGACATTTGAAACCATTTTTTTAAGAAAAGTTGAAAATCGAAATATCTCAAAATCTATTGAGTTTTGTATAGTGCATGTTGGGGTTAATTTACTCCTTACCTCTTGTTTTATTAGATCACCAAAGGAATGTATCCAGTTACCAGTAACCCTGTATATAATTAAGTATATTTTATTATGAGAATTTTTTTTTATAATTTTTGAATAATTTTATAAAATCTTATATTTTTTAATTTCAATAAAATAATTTCATAAAAAATTGGTTGAAATTTTTATTACCTATTATTACTATTATTATTCCCAAGTGATGTGATTCTTTAAATACTTCTCCACTTTTTTACGATTTGCATCATAGATTATATTATGTGAGCAAAAAATGAAACCCGCTCATTAAGATTAAGACAGGCTTAGGAAAACAATTAATATCTGAGAATGAATTTGTAAAACTGGGAACAATCAAAATCTTTCATTTTACAGATTCACTCTTGGACATTAAATTCTTTTCCTAAGCCTGCCCAAACAGCATCCGTCTCCCTAACTACAGGGTGTTAAGAAAATGACGGATAAACTCTTCAGTACATTATAGAAGACACTCTCATTAGAGTACGGGAAAAATAATTTTGTTTAAAAAAAAATATTGAACAATAAATTTGGCAAGGTTTAACATGATAATTGCTGGTATTTTGTAAAAAAAACAACCAACAAAAAAAAACTAAAATCTTCAAAAGATATCTTTACAAAGAAAAAATATATCCTAAAACAAAGATAGTAAAATATTAACTTTGGCCTTTTTTATCTCCCCAAATTGAAGAGCAGAATTTTTTAATTATTTTTCCTGTACTCTAGTGGTGTCTCCTACAATGTACTGAAGAGTTTATCCGCCATTTTTTTAACACCCTGTCAGTATCATCTAGATTTTGTAACCTCCTGGAGATATTTTGAGACATTTCTGAGATGTCTTAACAAAAAATCTCTGAGACGTTTGAAAGGCTAAAATTAATATGTCTCTGAGAGATACGACATCTCAAATATTATATCTCTGTGATCTCTAAGTTAGGTTGCTGAGACATCTTGGAGATAATCTGAGACATATCTGAGATCTCTCAACAAAATGTCTCAAAGACGTTTAAAAGGCGGACATTAAGATATCTCTGAAGCATCTCATTTATGTCTCAAGTATATTTGTAGATATTTCTGAGATATACCATCTCTCAATCGAGATATATCTGATATGTCTATGGAACGTGATTTTGCTGTGTGGGATATTAACTGTAAGTGTTTAAATATTAAAATATTATTGTTTTTTCAATATAGCCTTTTTCTAGTGTTTTCTTTCATAATTCTGATCTTTATCCAAAAGTGACAAGGGACCCCGCAAAAATCTTTTATGGATATTGGCGCCAGGTTAAATTTTTTTAGTTCCAAACAAGCGGCTGCCTCTACGTTTACAATCTGGCACATGAGCATTCTTAATTCAGAAGTTCCGAATACAGAAATCTTATTTACAAAAAAAGTTGCCATATTCCTGCTATATCCATGACGGTCAGGGATACAGCAGCGGCTTGTAAAAAGTCAATATTCAGAGGTGAATATCTCAAGAAGTCGAGTTTTTCTACGGTAATTCTCATGGAGACTTTTGATCTACTCCGATCACTAAAATTTAAGCTGGAGCCAATTTCCATTCCTGTGTCCTTTCTCATGAAAATTCTACTCACCTGAAGCTCTCCTCCATAGTACATGTGTTCAGCATTCTCGATTACTTTCTCATTGGATAAATTGTTGAACGGCCTTTCACATGCGAAACTGAAGATCTCCCATAATGTCACGCCAAAAGCCCAGACGCTACTTGAGCAAGAATATCGATCCTGTAAAAAAAGATGATAAGTACAGGGTGTCTGTGAAAGGTAGGCACCACCAACGTTCTACCACAGATTCCTGAGCTAAACATAAAATATGGTGATGTTACCGGAAAACTATTACGGCTATATATTTTAGAAAGTTGTAGAAACTTTCTTCTCCCAAAAAAAGTAAAGTTTTATTTGCCTCCCATAATATGAGTGTCAATATAAAGGGCTTTTCCTAAAGGCGCCGAAAATATTTATTTCCGCCTTTTAAAATGTTTTAAGATTTCTAAATATTTCGAAACCTTTCTAAATACATCTCGCGTAAAGGGCTTTCTTTAATATTTTGTTATGTTAGAATTAAATAAAATGGCTGCGATAATAACCTGAAGACTTGATAATAGAAATCTAATCTGGAGCACAATGTAGACATAAAACAAGAACACTTAAATCCTCCTGTCGTAATTCTGGAATCTGGAGCAAATTTCAGAAGCTTTCCTCGGAACAATTTTGTTCTCTAACTGTCTTGAAAAGCGCATGTAATACACTTTTTATGCTTTTTACTGATCTCCGAAACCAGTGTAATACTTTACCCCTAGTCCTGCAGTGTTACGAGGGTTTGAATACGTCAGACTTTTCTAGGGCTCAAGCTCGAGTTTTACGAAACTAAAAAAAAAAAAAATACGAATCCGATGGGAACATGCATCCATAGTACCTAACCTATCTATACAGGGTGAATACCTTATTATCACATTGGTTTAATTAATCATTTCTGTAATGTCGCTAATTCTCTAATTGTCGCTTCTGTAATTTCCTAATTACGAATAATTCATTTCCTTACCAGCAGGATACTTTCCCAAGGTAACCATCTAATTGGAGCCGGCGGTCGTCCACCAATTTCAGCATAATCTCTTCTGTACTGCGGCTTACACATAGCAATATCAGCCACTTTGACAACATGACCTCTTCCAATTAAACAGTTCCTGCGAGGTAAAGTGGAGTTAATCAAAAAATCATTAAGACGTATTAAAAGAATTTACCTGGCGGCCAAGTCTTTGTGGACTACATGCCTTGACTCTAAGTACCTCATTCCGGATGCTATTTGGGTCGCCATGTATAGTAAGCTTCCCGAACTGGAAGGAGGTGGAAAGGACACAAATTAATCCTAAATATTAATATCTCTTAACCCTTGAAGCATAGTATAAAGGACGCGGCCCTATTTTATCCTGCAAGATTAGAACTGGTTTGGGCTTAAGCGGGTTAATCCCTAAACTGGGCATGAATGATAATACGGTCTAATTTTTCACTATTCGGTAGGTGCTTCTAATCTTAATACAAGAATTTATATTTCAAATGTTTTAATCGGAAAGATTAATCGAATTATTAGTTTGGACAGTAATAACGACTAATAACCAAACTTGAATTATTTATTAAAAAATTGAACCAAGATTAGAAACTTGCAGTTTCTACCCCTTAGCATAGAATGGACCATATTTTACTGCTATGCTGATGATGTTGCTTTGATATCCAACTCGCTATGATCCACACAACGTTGGTTGAAGGCTCTCAAAGACAATAATGGTTTTAAGATCAGCAGTCAAAACACAAAAATTATAGAGAGAGAGAATAATGTAACCGATAACGGGATAAATGGAGTGGATACAATTCATGGGCGTATTGAGTGACAAGAAGATGCCCATCAAAGTTAAAAAGCAAACTGCGGAAAGCAGCAATTAGACCCGTCATTTTTTATGGTACAAACTCTTGTGCATCCACTAAACAACACCTGTTGAATGCAACGGGTGTCAGTCGAGAAATACTTGGATATAATAAATACTAATAAATACTTGAAATACTTTTCGGAAATCAAAAATCTCGTCTCACCTGACAGGCTGCTCACCGGGCCTGATCACCCCGTTCCTGCTGACGATGAATTGGAGGTACTGCGCGAGGTCTCCCATGTCACCGTGTTCGATTATCGTCCAGGGGGGCGTCTCGGCGGTGCAGACACCCAACACCCGACACACATTTGGATCGGAAAGCGTGGCCAGGAAACGCACCTCCCGGAGGGACTCCATCGTCCCAGCGCCCGCTTCCTTGCCGCGTTCAGGGGGCGTGCGTACGATGACCACTCGGGGCGCGTCGGGGAGAATATCCAACAGGCCTTGGGTCTCATATAATGTTATCTGAAAGAATGCGATGAAAAATTGACATAAGTTTTTATGTAACTTGTTGGGACTTACTTCTCCGGCGTGACTGGCTCCTAATTTTTCCACTGGTCGAAGTGCATATCGGGGTATTGGTACCAGCTCAGCTTCTCGGCAGTTGTAACTGTGGCCCATGCTTGGTGCAATGTTCCAGCATATTACTGGTGGGGGTACCTGAAAGAAATTATTTGATAAGAGTATCATTTCACAACATAATGGTGTGATAGCTTGAAATCAATAATAATAATTATTGAAGTCTTATTAATAAGACAATGTCCAGATCAGATTAAGTTAAAAATTTTGTAGATGTAATTTCGAAAATAATAATAATTATTCATGGTTGTATGAATTGTGAAATTTCCGCATAATAAGGGATCTGGCATTGTTAATTTATTAGTTATCTAGGCTTGGTTGTAATGTAATTTAGTACCATACTGCGGATTCGCATATACAACAAGAAACAGAAGCAGCAACTACCCTCTTCTATCTTATATCGAATAATAATTAGATATTTCATGCCTCTTGTCTGAAATAGATTAAATTACATTAACCAGTTTCCAAGTTGTAGTTGCAAGGGAAATACACCGTTATTAGTTATTACATTATTCATGTTACCGTACCAGCTTTGATTTATTCAAAGCAGGCTCTTCCTATATTAATTATTAAATGAAATTCCTCACTATTTCTCAAAATAGTGATGTTTTCCTGTTGAAGGTTGGTATGTACCTATGTACTTAGGTGGTCGATAAAAATTTAGGTGAGTTTTTGATTCACGTTTCGTTGCTAGAGAGCTTTGAACTCAAGTTTCGCGTTAGCATACACAAAATCAGCTTCCCTCGTTAGTTTAACAAATTGCGGGTAAATATGACGTCTGACTTAAAGTTTACCCACTCGTGCCGAGTCTTGAAATGTATGAAGAAAATACTTTAACCTAGTTTAATTTCCACCTCGTTTAATAAGAAGTAGGACAAGAACTTTTGGTGGTTTGTTTTTCATGTATACAGGAAACCGTTGCTTTGATAATTTTAAAACGACGTTCCATGTAATTAGATGAGGGATTCAGTCCCGAAGGAGTTGTGTTCTAAAAATCAAGTTTTCCCTTCCCGATGACTTTGTGAGAGCTTCCGAAGCAGGTAACTGGGGTTTTTCTAAAAGATAGAGATCGGCCATATTATACGCTCGTCTTATAGTTGGGGTGTAACGTTATTAACACAGACAGAAAGGGAAATTCTTTTTGAATCAGAATCCATAAAATGCATTTTTCAGATTTTAACTACGTTAAACTTGGTTTTAGAGACCTTCTTCAAAGAAATCCTGACGGCGGCTTTGATATTATTTATCGATAAAAATCTCATCTTCATGGTGAGTTCAGGGGAGCGATTGAATTTGTGAAAAAAGTAGTAAGGGAAATTTTTGCGAGTAGTGACTGGTTGTCATAATATTTCATATGTATACACAATAAGTTTCTCTCTATCGCTCTCTATCGCTTTAATAATAATATATCTCAATTTCGCTTGTTTGTTAAAATAGCTAGCTGTATAATAGCCCTTCGTTGAAACTCCTTTCCGGCACAAAGGTACAATGTAGCTCTAGTTGAAAATTTAATAATATTTATGCCCTTATTAAGTATAATTTTATGTTTCATACAATAACAAGACCCGATAAGGATTGCTAATAATTTCACTTGGTACTGAGGTAACGCATTGGTATGGAACAATTTGCATGTAAATGCCATATTACGCTGACAAATTTCGGTAATAATTCGGTTTAAAATACCGAAACGAAAATATTCATCAAGAATTTACAGCGGAAATTCTACCAAATTCCATCATTGTTTCATAGCAATAACTTTGTTGAATTAGCATCAAATTTGAAACGCTCATTTCATTCAGAAATTTGCTCTAAATATTATAAATTAAATATATTCCTAGCGACAATGATTAATACGAAATAAAAATGATTTTTCTACTCTTATTGAATAATATTCCAAATATTAGAGCTTTTTGGATGAATTATGAAGGTATCTTGTCCGGCTCTTGTCCAATCACAGCTACTAGCAATTCATATAATATCCACTGTAATATTTGATAAATAGAGCAAAGCTGTGATTAGGATTTTTTATTAGAATTTTAATAGAACAAATTATTTTGGTAACGCTTGTTTTCATCCTACTGTGTGATAGATAGTTTGGAGAACACTTTGTATATAGTATCGGCTGCATTGCGTGACATCGGCGGCACTATTTGGAAGTAGCTATCTTTCGACTCTATTCGATTCCCCTGTTTTCTGCCGATCGTGATGTATGGAGCTTTATGAAGAGAGGTGGGTAGCGTGGGTGATTCATACATTTTCCATAAATTTTTTTCTACCCTGGATCTTGTCCGCGCCAATCAGCGGTTCCAGTGGCACAAGAACGCATCGAGAAGACTGCGATCATGACACCATTCGGGTTGTTCGATTTCCCTTTCATGCCTTTTGGGTTACGTAATGCAGTCCAAACTTTTCAGTTATCTAGACGATATTTTGGTGCCTTCCAATGAAATGGACTCACACCTCACATACCTCACCTTTTCACGCGTTTTCATGGATTGGGCATCAAACTAATGCTCACAAGTGCGGTTTTGCTCAATCCACAGTTGTCTTTTCAGGACATGAAATTTCCTCAGTGGGATCTAAACCGCTCGTCAGTAAGTTGTCTACCATACGAGATTTTCCGAAACCAAACATCGTTTCTCAATTTCGACGTTTTCTCGGCATCTTAAATTTTTATAGACGTTTCGTTTCCAATGCAACAAAGTTACAGCGCCCCCCTCCTTGAACTCCGTTACTGGTCCCAAACACTCGAATATTTCATGGACACCGACACTACATTCGTCATTCAAGGCCAAGAAAGCAGCCCTCGATCAAGTGGTTACTCTTCGACACCCGAACCCAAAAAGTCGTCTCCAGCTCCACACTGACGCTTCCGATTCCGCCGTTGGCGCTGCCGTACACCAGCTCGCTAGAGGCCAACCACAACTCCTCGGTTTTTTCTCTCGTAAACTGACTCCTGCTGAGATGAAATACTCTTCTCACGATTGGGAATTGCTCGCTATATGATATTAAACATTTTAAATATGTCCTGGAGGGACGTGTTTTCACGTGTTTTACTGACCAGAAGCCTTTGATATATACGCTAGCACAAAGATCCGAAAAAGACTCGATATCTCTCGTTCATTTCTGAATTCACTTCAGATATCCGACACATCCAGCTCTCGCAACACCGTTGCTAATGCTCTTTCCTGTGTAGATGAAGTTGCGGTTGTTCCTACTTATTTCCAGCTTGTAGGTGTTGTTATTATATTTGTTGTTTTACGTCCTTTAATATGTTTATATTCTTGTTCTAAATTTGGGCAAGAGAGGAATCGGTAGTTATGGAGAACCACAGGGCTCTAAGGGGTATATTATACTTTCTTGTGAAAATACCTACTTTTTTTATTTTTTTTTTGTAATCTTCACCGTTCAAGGCCTTCGGTATTTATTTAAGATATGTTTGAATTTCTTTACAACAATTTTGCAAAAAAAAAACGATTCCAAACATCTTGTCTTGAAGGATGGATGTTATTGTCGGTATGTAAGTTTTTTGAAGAAAACATAAATCTTTCTGAATGCTTACAGAGCTTTATCTATCGTATGTAGGGAAGGATAGGGGTTCTCGTCCCAATAGTTGCTGGGGACTTAAACCCTGAAAAATGATTGGCTATAGAACAAATTTCCAGATGAAACGTGAAACTCCTCTCTAGAGTTGTTCTTTTTTGATAGATCGACGATAGATAATAAATTCAAAATGTAACATAATAAAGTTACAATTATTGATGCAGATTTAAGAGCATCCTCGCATTACTCTTCCTTCATACAAAATAAATCTGTCTTGTTATGCATCTATAATTGCCCAATTAGTCTTTCAATCTCGTCGATTTCTCTACCATCTTGAGCATATTTCTAGTTCCTTTAATCCCAAATGCTTTTCCTTTTGTGTCTTTGTTGCCCCTTCAACATTCTTACATATTTCTACCTAACTAGTGTATGTTTTTCTCACTTATTCTGTCATTTCCTAGGCTTTTATTATTAGCAAAACGTGAAGATCGATAAAAAATTATAGCTTGACACTTCTTGTACTGAACACACTTCTAATTACGGGTCAATGTTTTATAAAGGATCTTGCGTCCCACTTTTCCTTTTACATTTTTTACATCCATTCAGTCCAGTCCTTTCGCAAACTTCCTTCCTGTTACGTGTAGATCACTGTCAAAGCACACGGATGTCCGTTGGGTTACACCTTATCTATAATCACAACACCTGTACCTGGACTGGAGAGTGAAAAGGGGCAGACAGAAGGAAAGAAGGAGTATCCTGCAGATCAGCAGGATGCAGTTCATTTAAAAATTCGCAGTTTGTTCTCCGTTGTACGTCTACATATCGTGTCGCTCGCAGTTTTCACTATATTTTAAAAAATACCGCATTTCTTCTTAATTAACCGCAAACATTTTGGTCCTTCGAGCCGGATTTTGAGTTCGTCCATAATCAACTTAAACAAAGGATGATAATCCAAAAAAGGAAGAAAGATAATTTAACAAGCAAGTAAGAGATAGTTAGACTCAAGAGGATGGTTTAAATTGTAGAACAGTCACCAGCAACAACTTTTTTATTTTCACTCAGTAATAATTATTGTTGATCGATGATGAAGAAAAAAATTGATTGATGTTTTATAGGTTTTCTGCTGATGACAAGAGTGTTGCTGAAGGTGATGATGATGAACACTCAAGGCCTACTGTGACCATTGATTGACCTGAAATTTGCAGGTAAATGAAAATTATTGCTTCTTGTAATGCAGAATTTTTTTCCCCACGAGACGTCAGACTTCTTCCCTTTTTTTCCATCTTCTTCACAATCTTACAGTCACGGTCTGATGGATGATCTCTATATAAGGGTGTAGTCACAAGGAAAACCCAACATCAGAAACTTACCAAGTTCCTCCCGTTCCAAACCTCTAATATACCTACCTCTGTCAGTTATTATTAATAATTGTAAATTACTAATGTTTGCCAAATAACAATTCCTGCTCTATATATTTTAAGCAGACCTGTAATGTCGTTCCCTTTTCCTCTCTCTAAGGTAGATGCTTAGATTAATAGCGCGCAATTACATCAGTAAACATCTGAAGCGTAATGATGAAAATTAAGTTTCCTTTCTACCCAGCTATGTAATTTGACGAACTAGGTTGGTCAAATACCACCCCCCTTCTCTTGTCGTGTCGGCGCGTTCATGAAGAAGACAGCGCTTATTAATATCGGAACTAGTGATGGGATTTTATCGTTACGACGTTATCGCGGTTGCTCTTATTTATCTATTAAACGTCGGTAACGGTAATTCTTTGGAAGGATCAAAAAGAAGAAATTGTTTCCCTATTTCCATTACAGCTGTGCAGAAAAAGTCTCTGAATATTAATATGCAGAGGATATTGTGATGATTTTTTATATTGTTATAAGAATAGACCGGTCTTTTCTCTCGGAGTGACTTTTATGAACTGATTAATGAGGCAATTAAAAAGGGTCGTTTAAGAAAATAAACAGAAAATTTCTTTTAGCCTTTCTTTCGCTTTCAGGATAATGCGTTACTAGGTACATTAATTATTTCTTAATTGCAACGCACTTATTTTTAAAAAGAGACGATTAAATATTAATGAAGGTGTAAACATTGACACTTTTATGATTAATTTGGAAGAAAATTATCATGATATTTTGATTATATTCAAAGACGGGTATACCATTAGAGACCTTTAATTTTTGATGGCATTTCGGAATAAATATAGCTCTGTTTCAAAAGTAACGCGGGTGTCGCTCTTCAGCTTATGAATTATTGTTTGAGAATTGATTGGCGTAAGCGCGAAACGTCACGGGATTGTAAAACATTCTAAGCCATCTACTGTTGTTGTCACCTTGTCGCGAAGTTATGAATTTTTAAAGTTTTACTGCCAATAAGTCCTATTTATATTCCATTGTTTCATTTCATATCAAGCAACAGAGCAAAAAATTAATATTCAGCACTTTCTTCGGTGACTAGTCTAAGAAACAAAATGGAGACGAGGATGTTGCTCGATCAAAATCTCTCCTCAGTATCTAATTTTTATCTTGTCAATGACGCAATGGTGACAGGAATTTTTCTTTGGTTGTAAAGGATTATTTCTGCTCTTATAACCAACCAAACTATCTTTTCTTTAAGTAAATACAATCAAGTAGTAAGCATTTAAAAAAATCTAGCCCTATTGGAATCTCGAAAATCAGCAGAGATGCAGAGTCGGTTAAATTAAAGAATAGTTGCACATTTTCATGTTTATTAAGAATATGAAACAAAATTTGGGCCGATTTCAGTCGCCGATTTCTTATTTTCAAATAAAAATTCTTGGATTCTAGGGCTTATGCTCATTATTGATCTCATGCCAAAGGCAGAGAAACCCGCTGCTGAAGACATGGATGGCCATTTCTCTCTTATTGGAACTCATTGGTATGCCACATCAAAAAATATAATCGTCTACTTTTCGCATAAGGTCAGTTGATTATTTATCCAGAAAATTCACACTGAACTCCGGTATCTACATATAATTAAATTGCGATATCTCTGTGTTGGTGACCGTAAGTACCAACACTATAGAGAAGTACCAACGCTAGAGAGACGGTTACGGTTACCAATACAGATGTCGCTGCTGATTTTAGATTCGAGAGTTCCGTGTGAATTTCCTGGATAAGTAATGAACTGATCTTGTGCAAATGGTAGAGGAACGCGGCATGCCGATGAGCTCCAACAAGAACGAAATGACCAGCCATGTTTTCAGCAGTGCTTTCTTCTTATGAGTCCTAGAACTCAGGATTTTTCTTTTCACTATTCTCAGTCATTTAATATTTTGATCGAAAATTTTAAACTATAGGTATCTTTTAAATTGTGGAAATACAAATTTTCAAAGTTGACGAGGTCTGAGTTTTCATAGATAACTTGTTTTTCTTATTGCCGTCATATTGTTTTTCATGTCATTCGTTATAAAAAAATCAAGGAAATCAAAAATCTGTCACTTAAAAAAATTAAAACTTTAGGTATCCTTCTTTTTGTTTTGTTTTTTTTTTTGTACGGAATGTCACAGAGAAACTAAAAAAAAACCATTAGGCAATAGGCAATAGGCATTAGGCATAAATTTCTCTTCTAAATTTATTTTCAAATTTTATGAATTTTTGGTTTTTAATTCATTTTGTGAATTTTACAGTCGAATGACATAAAAAACAATACCGCGATGAAGAAAAAAATAAAGCTGACCACGAAAACTGTAGGAGTTAGTCAGCTTTGAAAAGTTTCGAAATGTAAAATTCTGGCGATTCACGACGACTCGTCTCAACCACCAATTTCAATAAAAACGATACGACTAAACACAATAAGAAATTTCGATTTTTCCAGTTTTCATGATATTTCAGCGACGACTGAAAATATTCCAAATTTAATTTTATATTCTTAATAAGCAGTTAAGAAAGTTAAGCAATTTAATGACACTGTATCTCTGCTAGTTCTCGAGATCCCAATAGTGAGAGAAATAAAAAACTCCCTGTAATTAGTAAGCTTTTAGTAAACTTTAATTAGCTCATCAACTTTTTTTGCCTACTCCTTTTAGCGTTGTTGGTAATAAAGGTGATGTGCAAAATATTTATGAAACATTTTGTAAAACACTCGCTTTCGTTTCTGTCAATATTGTTAAAGTGAAAAGACAAAATTTGGCAGATCCCCGTGAATTTGACCAAAAATAAATCAATAAGTTTCGACAATTGAGGCGTTTTCGTGCGATACTTCTCTAGAATTGAATGTCGAACGTGCTCGATGACATTTCAAGTGGATTTAAAGCTACGTTCCTTTTTTAAACATCTTTTACTATGATCTCTGTTAATAATTTTTCAGAAGAGACTTTCTCTTTCTAATCAATTAACATGCTATCTTTGAATTGATGGTAACACAGACGAGTGCCATAAATTATACAGGAGATTCCCTGAACTATAATTAGTCAAAAACTCCTTATAACTATACCGCCTAAAATGCATCGTTTTCAAGATAATACATCAGGGTGTCAAACTTTTATATAAAAAATGTTGATTTATTGTTTTGTATTTTGGAAACCGTACCAGATATTTCGATGCCATTTGGTATAGGCATATGTTAGATCGAGATACATACCTATGCAAAAAATCAGAGACTAATATGTATACCAACATCTTTTAAAGTACTTGGAAGGAGCTAATATAATCAGCGACCGCCAATACGGATTCCGCAAACAGAGGTCAACTGGTGACCTCCTCACTTACGTCACCGAGCTATGGAACGGCGCAATCGAGCACCATGGGGAGTCTCGAGGGGTTGCGCTTGATATTTCTAGAGCTTTCGACCGTGTTTGGCATGATGGACTGTTGGCAAAACTGCAGGCCTATGGCATGACCGAGAAATTCTGCTTGTGGCTTACGAGTTATCTCGGAAATCGTTCATTGCAGGTGGCAGTCGATGGAGTTCTTTCTGAGACCTTTTCCATCAATGCCGGTGTGCCTCAGGGATCCATTTTATCTCCAACTCTCTTTCTAATATTTATAAACGACTTGCTTGAAACAACAAAAAATCCAATATACAGTTTTGGCGACGACAGTACCCTCATATCTTCTTATACGTTAGATGCGCGAACATCTGCCATCGATGCACAGACTTGCAGGGAGCAAGAAGTTGCCATACTTAACAATGACTTGCGAGACATTCTAACTTGGGGCGATAAAAACCAAGTCCAATTTAATGCTAGAAAAACCCAAGCAGCCATCTTCTCCAAAAAGACCAACGTTTTGGAGCCAGATATGATGATGGCGGGAGACTCTATTACCCCAGTGTCATCTCTTCGTTTACTTGGAGTGAGCCTTGGAGCGAGCATGTCTTGGCATGATCATGTTGCAGGTCTGGCGAAGGCTTCTCAAAAACTTGGAACATTATTCCGCACGAAGAAATTTTATACACCACAACAGCTTCTCCTCTTATACAAGGCTCAAATCCGACCATCCTTGGAGTACTGCTCACATGTTTGGAGCTCAGCTCCCAAACATACGCCGAGACTACTCGACTCTATTCAGAACAGAGCCATCCGCTTGATTAGGGACCCAGATTTGACAAAAAATTTAGACACTCTCGAACATCGAAGAAGAGTAGCTGACCTGAGTCTGTTTTACAGATATTTTAATGGAAGGTGTTCAAAAGACGTGGCCCGCTTGATCCCACCAAGAACAAGACCGGGCAGAAATACACGTCGAGCCGCAGACGCCCATCCGTATCAGGTTCAGCTTGTTACACCTCGTACCACCCTATTTCAGACTTCTTTTATGTATAGAACCGCATCACTTTGGAATAGCATTCCAAAGGGCGTGTTTCCCGAAGTATACAACTTACAGAGATTCAAGGCCAACGTGAATCGATATCTTCGCTCATGCACCGCTCCCAGAGCGTCATAGGAATTTCCCTGCAGTGCATGTGCATTTTAAATTAAAAAAAAAATATACCAGGGGCGAAGATACTTATTGGGCCCCACTCCTACACCGTCATCTTCTGCTCCACTGGATATTTTTCTAACTTTGAAAAAAATCAATTCTACGTTCAATTTAGGGAAAAGTTACTCTTACAAAATTTTGCTTGGAGGTTGGATTTTTGAGATATTGGGATTAACGAAGAGTAGGATATTTTTGAATTTATGAGTAGATGTAGTTACCTGGAAAAGTCAAAAATACAAAATCCACCCCCCAGTATCTTCGTCCCTGGTAGATATTTCAGTCTCTGAATTTTTCGCTTGATGCATCTCGATCTAACGTGTCTATACCGAATGGCATCAAAATACCTCTAACGGTTTTCAAAATAAGAAACATATTTTTTTCTTATCAAAGCTTGACACCCCGTATCTTGATAATAGGAGAATTTTAGGAGATATCTTTAATTTTGGAAAAAATTTTAAAACGAGATTCTTTGGAGAAAAATAAGCATAAAATTACCGATTAACGTGTGTCCAGCAATACACCGTTTTGAATCATCATTTTTCCAGTTTTTTTGACGATCAAGTTTTGGGAATCATTCGAGATCGTTTGTAGATGTTTCATATATTAAAATTAACTAATTTTGTAATGTCAATTCAGTTTTTTTCAAATGTCAGTGGCGGAGATTTTAGGGTCGTCCGAGGTTTCTTTGTGCCCAATATCTACGACACTGTGTAAATTGACATTTTAAAAGCGCATTTTAACGCTTCCTAGACAAAAAAACCTTCGGCAAATGTGCTAAAGTGAACCGTTTTCGAGAAAAACGGCCATTTATGATGAAAAACGCGCTGTGGATGTTTCAAAACATGTATCAGTAAATGAAGGGCAAAGTAAAAAAAAAGCTCAATCCTGAAATCTTCCCCAATGGTACACGAAAAAAAATTACTTATTTTATTAAAAGGTAGCTCGTATTAATGATATGACATGTACAGTCTGCATCTCATATCTTAAAAGGTTTCTGAAATATCTAAAAAACACTGAAAAAATTATATTTTTTTATTTATCTATTTATCTCAAAAACGGTCCATTTCCGGACATAGGTTAATGGGAAAATTGTTTTTTATACTTGAGCAAAGAATCTGTCGTTATTTTTTTTTCGCAATATTAAAGACATGCTGTAGTTATAAAGAGTTTTTGATTTATTTGAGTCCAGGCACTCTCCTTTATAATCTCTGAGACACCCTGTAAAAATGCATTTTCTAGTAAAAGGTGTTCGAAAAAGAATCGGTTTGGACATGGTAGGCTCTGACCGCGAAGAGGTTTGTCTTTACAGTTGATTGAACATAAAAAAATATGCTTGAAAAAAATTTAAACAAAACAACGATCAAAAAACACAAACACCCTGAGCTCGATCTCGGGTGTTCTATGATATATGATATTGTAGATTGCCTAGTGCAATTCGGAGTGGTAAAAAGGACTATTACAGATTGTCATATTAAATATTTCATTATTCTAAAAACCAATATCTTGAATTCTGAAATCTGAAAATTGTAAAATTTTTGTTTTCTTTGGACATGTCTATGAAAAAATGACACAATTTGGCGACAAAACCATGACGCTACTTTTGATGTGATGAATGAACATTTTATATGAAAATGAACCTCACTATATAGAAGGTCTGATCAAGAGGCGTTTTCTGTGAATGTAATGCGTGACGGTTGCTGGTAATCGCGTCAAAATTGGATTTCGCATCACTTGAGCTATTCGTTTCTAGAGCGTAGGTGGCACAAAGCTTATTAAAATCGAAACCGAAGCAGGAGATGAAATATATTTTTAATGTTGTATTTCGTTATTGAGTGTCTCTCCTGGGGCGCCGTGTGATATCATTTCCGTTCCAGGGGATCGTTGGCTACCGGCGGGAAGTAATTTCCTAAATTAATCATCTTCGGCTTAGGACTTATAAGCGAGTGTTTTTAGTGGACTTGTAGAACTAGAAAGACCGATCAATACTTCACTAAACTAAGATGTCTATAAAAATACAATATCGACTTTGTCTGGTGTTTAGTAAGGAGTTTATATTTTTTTTCTCATTACAGGGAAATATACCTACCTATTCTAAATAATTTTTTAATACACAAATATCTCAGCTAGATACTTGTCTCAACTCAGAAATTTCAGACCATGTTTTTATGATGTCCAAGAATCTTTGTACAAACCCTCAAGTAAGTTGGGGAGTTATTATTCAATCGGGTGAAGTAAATAAAATGCCTTTGCCTTATTCAGTTATAACCAAACACTTAAAGCCCCATTGACAGGCATTTTCTTAAAAATGTCTTATTAATAATTTTTTATTATTAATTTCTAAGAGTTCCAGCCCATTCTTGATAAAGTAGAACCAGGATCATTCCCTACCATTAATCAATTCTGCGCCTTAAATCTTCAAGTTGCAGAGCTTGAGCTTTGCAAAGATTGCAATTAAAAGGTGTCTTCTGAAATTTTGAACTTTCTAGCTGTCCAAGAACTTATTAAATTGGTCATAAAATCTTGGGGAAAGATAACCTTTCTGCAGACTGCAGAATCCCTCATCAACTGATATTTCAGGTAACTAAAGTAGTTACCAAGTTCAGTTGTCACGTTTATCAAGTTCGCCAACATTTGTCTCGAAAAAATTAAAATAACTGCTCGCTAACGTCTTTCTTGTTTCATAGAATCGATATGCGAATATTTTGAAAGAAACTACAAGCTGTCGCGGCCAAAAATGTTTAAGAATCACTGGCCCGCACTCATCTTTTAATTCTTACCGCTTCCTATAATATACTTTCAAGATAAAGAAAAAATAGGGAATTTTCCTATACATAAGTGTCTCTTGAATCCAAGTCCATACGATTACAAAAAAGAAAAATATAAAAAATACAAACAAACTCACTCGATGTTTCTCTCTAGGAGCTGTATGATATCGCTTCCTCCCGGGTGGATCTGACGCCACTCTGGGGAACTGGTTGGGAAGATTAAGTGTCTTAGGGCTCGGCGCCGGTGTGGTTTGCAGGCTCCTGTAATGGAGAGGCGACGAGCCGGCACTGGCAGGGCTCGGTTCTTGTGGAACAGGAGATGCGCTCGCAGGCAACGGAGGGATCTCGGGCGTATCCTCCGGAGGGTCGACCTGGTCTTCTAAGTTGGATGAACATCTGTAATGGAGAAGTAAATTTTCTTAGACTGAAAATTCAAGTTCCAAAAATATTCATAATAATAGTTCACTATTTTTATTCATACCTTAAGGTGGCATAATTGGGTGGTGCGTAGTAACTACCTCCCACAAGGGGTGAGCGGAACTGCTCGAAGGAGACTGACGAGCGGCCGCTTGGAGGTTCTTGACTTACGGGTGTTGGGTGGTTGCTTGATGTTGTAGCGTTGTTGTTTGATGAAGAGAAGTTCATCAATAAGTCCTGGAAATTTTCAAAAATATTTTTTGACAACACTTAATTTTTTTATTTGGTTTATTTTAAGTCTCAGTTTGAATTTCTATAAGAGCTTTTTTATTTACAATTTAACACCCTGTATATTGAAAATTATTATATTTCATCCCCCTTGCAAGGTATTCTTATACTCAGAAGAACCCGGACTATCAATTTTCAGCAAAAATGGTCAGTTTTATTGAAAAAAAAATTTAGCAGAATGGAGGAGGGGTAGAAATTGAGGAGGGTGTAAAGGGGTGAAAATTTAAATTTAGGAGAAGTCCTATAATTGAGAAGATATGCACACTTTAATTCAGAAAATCACATTGTAAAGAATGAGGGAAGTTTCATTGCTCCAAATTGAGAGTTTTCTTTTAAACTACTGAAAAATCTGGTTTTGGCCCTTCAAACTGCAAACTATTCTTTCAAATTCTTTTAATTGAATAAATTTTAAGAATTTTTTCTTATAAAACCGCAATTATTGGATATTTATATGAATAAACTACTTTATTCATATAAAGCAGAGAAAAGTGTCGAGATGGCTTCAGGAGCTGGTATAAAACAAAAATAATGAACAAAAAAAATTAAGAACAAATCAAATTTAATAAGTTTTCGTTTTGAGACTGCTGATATTTTAAGAGACGAAATCTACTTAGTTTTATTGAAATCTCTGGAAACTAAAACTTCCTATTATAGAAAAGAATCGCTTTTCACCTCATAAAGACCCAATTTATAACTTAATGTGGAGGTAGGATCAGTATTTTTACTTTTGCTTCTAAAGCAGAAAGTTTTCCTGAAGTGGTATAATAGTAGCTCAAGTTCAGTAGCTCTCAACCCTTGCGGTATAAACCGCAGTGTGACGGGCCCTATTATACTAGTAAGCGCTACTTTGGCACTTTGTGTTTATCTAGGGAGATCCTCGAGTAATATATGGGCTGTGTCGAATGGCATCAGCTCTTTGCGCAAAATTGGTGGTGAGGATTAATCGGGCAAAACGCTTGAAATATTCTATAATTTCCCACTTATAATGATTTATTTTACTTATTTCTATTCCATTCGTAAAAGTGCCTTGTTTGGTGAAATTAACTAAAAATAGTTCAGGTTTCTGAAGCAATAAATCACAGAAAATGCTCTTAATTTTAGTGAGTGTCTCGTGATTTTTATTTCTTACTCTTTATAGGGTTAACGACTTTTAGATTATTCCCTAGCTGTTTATCCAGGACGTTACTGTTATTCTTTGTTTACTCTATCGTCTACTCAGTTAAAAATGTCTCATCCCCTGATTGGATTATCTTATTTCTTCTAGTTTACATTTCTGGTACACTGATAGTCTTTAACGCTTTCTTTTACTTTACACAGAAATAAAAATTCCAAATTATTCAACTCAACTTTATAAAAAATTACATGGAGATAATGTTTACGAGAGAGATAATCAACGAAATTATTCAAGAATAGATATCATAGGAACATAAACCATCCTCTCCTATATTTTTCAAACACACATAATAGTTATACTGGTACACACACATACACACACAACTCCCATATCCATCACTGACTAATTACAAACAACACATGCGGGTTTCACTCAACTCCCAGACTTCCTTGTTCTGGCAATCTGGCACAACCGAAACTCTCAACCATAAATAGTTAACTCACCTTCATGTTGATCGTGACTCCGAACGGATTCCTCAGCAGCGTCGGAGAGCCTTGCAGCTTGTGCCTCTTGTTCAATATTAAAATGATCACAAACACGACGAGCAGGAGAAGCATTATGGCAGTCAGTACGCCGATAATCACTTCCACGTATGTGTCGCCGTCCTTACGAGCTGAAACTGATCATGATAATGATTATTGACATATGAAGGATTTGGCTGTGAGGAACAGGATAGGAGTTCAGTTCAATAATAATTACAACGCTGGTTGTGCATATTTAGGTACATTTTTCATTCAAGCAATTATGTAAATGTCCTTCTTCTACTTTAAACTTTATTTATGCTTTAGCTCCACATCTATTGTGCATTATCACATTTAGGAAGAATTTCTGTATTTCCCAAAATACTCTGTTGGGAGTACCGATTCAATAGATACCCACCCACTTGAAGTGACCCAGATTGCCTTTACAAATGTCAATGCGCATGCTAAAATCGAAAACGTAGAGTTCCTTCCATTTACTTATATTCTATGTATTCGAATGTCAGTTGTCAAGCTTTCAAATCTAGAAACGTCACATGTCATTTAGTCAGCCAATCTGTTCCGGCCTCGTTGTTTTGGAAACAACGTGTTTTTGAGATCACTTTATTTTTGGTCGTCGAAAAAAGCAGTCGCCAGTCGGTGCCGTTGCCAAAAGAAAACAAAAGTGAAATCAATCAACGTAAAAGTCATTTCTCGTTCTTCGTCAATCACAATTCAAAAGGGTGGATCATTTTGATTGATAATTGTTTACCGAACTATTGAACTACGAATGTATGGGCCTTATGTGAATCTAACTAACATTTTCGTCCTTGCCAGGGGTGGCCATTTAAACAGCCAACGGATAGCATCCTAATCGGACTCCGGACAGGGGCCTCTCCAACTCAATAGGCGGGTAGCTTCCTAACCGGACCTCGTTACACTGTCATACTAACAAAACCCATCCCCATGGTTATCTTGAAGACCTAGATTTCTGTGGTAATGCTTCTGTTTAAAATGATTCGCGCGAATGTCTAGGGAAGGGGTGGGGTTGTCTCAGTATGAAAGAGGGTTCATTAGTTTTGGTGACAGTTGTCGAGACGATTGATCTACACTTTTTCAAACCACCGTTGATTCTTTTCATTTCGGGATAAAGATCGAGGTTTTCTCGGCCACACTCGGGAGTCTCAGGGAGCGTATCGGCAGTGATAGGTTTTTCTTAGAATAAAGTAGGTGTTTTTAGAATTCATTTGTTTCATTAATCTCAAATCTCCCACCTTTTGCTTCATGTCTGTGTATAAAAGAACCAATAACAAGGTAAGGTTACTGCGAACACAACAAAAGGTCCACACGAAACGAAAACTAGACGAACACGAGCCCAGGTAAAATCACAATCACAAACAGTAAGTAATGTTGGCCATTTTATTTGAAATCAGGGCGGGATAATCTAAAATTCAAACATCAAAGACTTCAGGGCGGGATAACCTCAAATTCAAATCAAGCATTCAGAGCGGGAATCAAAACAGTCATTCATGACAGACAAGTTGACATTTCAAACGTCAAAGAGGTTCTTCTTTTTCAATCATTCAGTTTAAGGGGGCCACATTACTAAATTTGCTGCGCATGACGCAGGATCTCCATTTTGAAAAGGTAGGTTACACTACACACTCCTTGAATCAATCCAATTCTGGATTCATTAAAAATCTCACAACAATGAAGAAAATCCATATTTTTGAACCTCTTTAAAACGAGCGCCTGCTCTCGGTGACTGCCGGTTTGTCGTTTCGTTCTCCTTTCGCAGCAGCACGAGCTGAGTCATTCCTCCTTCCTTGATCGTACGCCGGTCGTTGGGAGATAAATAAATTATTGGTTTAACGCTGTAATTACAAACGGAAGACTCTGTAACTAAACGAGCGACCAGAGATTGATTGAAGTGGACGGTGTCAATACCGCGGTCTGAGGAAGCTAATTGCTGTCAAAAGTATGAGGGTGAACGTAGTCAACACATCCGCACAAGAAGGTGTCAGAGACTCTCAGAAAAGTTCATACTGAAAAGTGGGAAGCTCGCTGTCATTACTGTATATTATCGATTATGATAAAATTCGAGAGCTGGCAGGGTAGCCATGTGATAATCTTGGAACGGTGAAGAGTTTCAAACGCAGTCGAATAATAATAACACGTAATCTTTATTGGTGTGTATCAGTAGTAGGTAACTCACAGGCAAATGCAACAAGAGGTGTGGAAAAAGTCAGGTACTGCCGTTGCCGGAGTTCTTCCCCACCAAGTATAATAAATTTTGTGTAATTTTTGAACATGGCAACAGCGTTTCATCCTATGGGATGTCGAGCGGGGTCTGGTGGACTACTGCATTACCCGTGCAGCTACCCATTCTCCTGGTATGTTAGACTGGTACTTCGTGACGTTTATGAGGGAAATTCTCGGCCATAAAAGGGAAAGCTCGAGAACTAACTTCAATTATTAAGGTGTTCCAGAAACAAAATATTCGGACTCCGGAAAGAGTTTGGGATAGAAACAACTGTCTAAGTGGGTACACTCCAGAAGAACTCTAAAGAAAAAATGAACGTTCATGTTGAATACTCTGCCCATGTCGGTGCCGTTAGATGTAAATTGACCTTAAGGGTGTATAAGTGGAGCTAGCGAGCGGTGCGAGTCAGTTCAGTGTAGACTGCGAATAAGGAAGCGATATAAGAAGGCGATATAGTATTATAAACAGTGTGTGATTTACGGCAGCAGTAATAGTAGTGAGATTATAATTGAACTTGTAAATTAGTCCTCGAATCCATAGAAGGAAAATTCATAACAATATAGTAGATATAATAATGAATATTAGCCAAAATGTCATCGATGGTATTCATCCTTTTGCTTGAGCTATTGTTATTACCGAAATGATTATTGATGAATTCGCTTTAATTACCTTGTCGACCAAACTAATATCTGATGACCAAAAATATTAGCTCTATCAATTTAACTTGTAGCCAGACAACAATTGAGTGAATGTGTATGAGTCCAGCAAATTATTATTATAGTCTACCTACCTAAACCAGTGCACTCGAGTGGGAGTAGAGTAGCGCGGTTCAGAATCGCGTATGAATAATATTTAGATAATAATTACAGTGGAATTCCAGGAACGCAAAACTCAATGTATATTTTGTGAGGTATAATAATTGAAATATTGAACTTAGAAATGTTGAATAATATCAATTTGTCGCGATACATCTCTCTCCCATCGTACTGATATTGTTACATTATTTACTAAATATGATATATATGATCATAATTCTCATCAATTCAAATTTTAAATCAGACAGAGATCAGACAGAGACTACGAACGACGTTTTTCAGATCCGCTTTGAAGTAGTTTGTCTGACTAAAAGCCGGCTGTCGATCCGTCAAGTCAGTCACGCCCTAGTTAGTGACCAAGGAACGACTCGATCTCCTGTTCCGAATGTTCGCCGGAACTCCTGCCTCCTGCCTGATAGGAAAAATTCTTGACTTGGCGGATGAGCTGGATCTCCGAGATGCGATGAACTCGCAGAAGGCTTCAAAGATCACCGCGGCTTCACCTTATTACTGGTGTAACGAGATCCGAGGATCTCGTTATAAAAACGAGAACAGCGGTATCAAGGTAATGGCGGCTTATCAGCGACCAGCCGGCTATAAAAGACGCAGCCAGTTTGGACTGACAGTTCGGATCCGGGAGTTGACCAAAGAAAAACTCACCACAGCTCCGAGTGCTGATCGCAGCCCCGCAGTACTCTTTATGTCTACCAGCGAGATGACTGGTAGGAAAGTCCTTGCCCAGTCGGCTGAGTTGAATAGGTGGGGCACCCGTACCAATCCCGTAATTCCAGCCCCGCGGATGGAGACCATCACATCTTTTTATTATCCGAGAAAAACCTGTTACAAGTTGGCGCCCAACGTGGGGCCCCTTACATTGGATACACTTTTTCTTCATTTTTTGTAACATAAATTTAATGAAATAATTGTTTGGGACTTTTGGGCGGCGAACCATCCATTCATCCATCCAATTCATTACAAAACAAATTTGAAGGTTCTGATTTTCACAGAACAAATTATTATTTATAAGATTGTTCTTTTAAGCTGCAATAACATATTTGGACGAATAGACTTGGTGAAAATATTTTCTGTGAAGATACTTTTCTTGCAGCATCTCGAAGGCAGACTCCTCAACTCTGATAAATAAGCGACAATAAGTCCAGGCGATGTGGAATAATTTTAGGATATATCATATACCTAGTTATTTGGTATAGTTTTATCTAGGACTGAATTATTACACCGCATAACAAGCACACAAGATGAATAATTCTTGTCATGGATTCTCGTACCAAAGGTATAAATTTTGAAAAATAAAGTACTCTCACGAAATCGCACAATACAAATAACAAGCCACTTGAAGCACAAGGAAGTTTGCACGTCACGTCTTTACATTTCACGAAGACCAGCATTGCTTTTAATACAGGTGCACTCTTGTCGCTTTTGTGACATGAAAAATACATCATTTGAGGAGAGTGAGCTAGATGTGATAGAAAAGAATCTAGTCCTTAATTTTTAAACAGTATTTTAGCGTGTTGTAGTAAAATTAACTGCATTTAAGAGATGAAGAGTAAGTATATAAAATTACAGTTAGTAAGTAGCAGAAACCGTTAGCCACTTTTTGTATATTCATATGAAATAGCCAATTTGATATCAGAAGAGGGATTGAATTAGAAACCTGATTGAGAAGTAAGAAAATTACGGGTTATGGCTAAATAATAAAGGAAAAACATTATTAGGAAAATAAAATATATAACGAATATCAACACAAATAATAAGGAAAGCAATAAATTTAGAGAAAATAACTAAAGTGGGGTGAAAATAATATTAAATTAGAAAATATAATTGACACAAATGTAAGCAATAATTTGAAAGAGCTTCGCGGAATTACAAAAGATATACAACTATCATATTTAATTATAAAAATGGGTTAATAAAATAATTATGATTAACTCAGTATTTGCAAAATATAGCAATTTTATTCTGGAAAATGAGATTTTATAATTCTAGTTTAACGCAGTTTCTTAAAAGAAGAAGTAATAAAACCCTTCAAGAATCCCAACAATTCGCTCAGGAACTTAATCACATAAGTAATTACATAAAGCGAAAATGGGAACAATTAAAAAATTACTCGCATTCAGAAGTAATAAGAACAACTCCGATACAAAAGTTGGATAATCCCCGAAAGTTGGAAACATAGTTCTTTCAGAGCGACTTGACCTTTACAGATTTCCCGTCAGAGGCGCTGTAAAATGGGGACGTAACAATGGCGATTGTGTTCAGTCAATAGAGAAAAGTACAGTCCGAACTCCATTCCAACCTTTCAGAGACGGCCTGAACTGAAATTAGATTTTTCACTTACTTGTTTCGAAAGTGTCCGGTGTTTTGTCGCCACCGGAGTTGATTATTAGTTCGCTGCCGTCCGTATCCATGGATTCTTCTTCAGTCATGTTGAAAGGCGCTGCCACTGAAAACCATTTCATAAAATCATCCCTTTGATCTGTATAAACAGTTTTCAAAGTACCGGAAAATGTGAGATGGGAAATGGGCGATTATGGTAAATTAAATTTAAGGACACACTGTACATTTATACCGTCAAGATGAATATAAACGAATTCTTAGCTAAAACCTCACGCGTTAGAAGGCTCATCTTCGTGCCTGTATAATTTTCCATTTTCGCTAAGGGCTTATCTAGATGCGGCATTAACATAAACCACCACATCTCATGAAAACTAGCATGCCATTAAAACTAGCGGAATGCGATAATTCATATTTTAGCACGGTTTAGCAGCTAGATTGTGTTTACATGGCAACACTTCAGATGTAATACGGCAAGATTAGGATTTGTACCAGTTCTGGAGAGAAGGAATGCTGCCGGCAGCATATTCATATACAGAATCCTGAACGTGTTCTATCAAGCTGGAGGATCTTCAATGCAGCGAGTTTCCTAGGCTACATGATACAACCCTACACTTGCATTCGGTCTTGTCTACAACGTAGATGCTCTTAATGCAACCTTTTTGTATACTCTAGTTCTAGTAGATTTATTTTCGCTCGCTTTAATCTACGTGACATGATGGGAAATATCGATTTATATAACCGCCACCTGAATACACAATATAAGTTTGTGATTTTGAATTTTGCTAAAGTATCTTTGCTAGATTCCAGGCAGGAGGACTGTCATTTATTTATACCGCTGGTCAGAACAACTTTTTCACTAAAGCTGGCTCCCGAGTCAAGCAGCAATCTCAATTTTTGAAAAAAAATTAGTTTATAGAAATGTAAAGCAGTCACCTCTAAATCGCCCCCAAAACGCCGGGGGGGGGGGTGTAATAAGAGGAAAAGAACACCCGTTACAGAGGATTGCCCATTGGATGGACCTGAAGTTAGACAGCGTTGTCTAATGCGATAAAAAGAACGTTTAAATGACACTTAATTTCAGACAGTTTGTGTTATTTTTGACATTTCTGAAGTTTAATAATTGTGATTTATTGCTTGCCATTGTTTTTCATTTGCCTCTCACCCAAAAAGCCAAAATACCTAAACTATACCTTTTCTGCCTAGGCAGATAAAGTATCTACTTCCACGTCATTTATAGAATGTAATGTCGTTTTTGTGACGTTTTTATAAAAAATTAAAATACAAACTCTTTGTTTTATACCTCCAGAGGGTAATCCCTTCTTAGGATCGATATTTGAAGTTTGAAACAAATCTCTAAGTGGATTTGCTATTCCAGGGAAAAACTGGAAATGGGTCTTGTGTAAAAGTTCAGTTTCATGAAACTGTCGAGCGAGAAAAAGATTGCGGGATAATGTATTTCTGTTTCTTTGCATAGGTAACTATAATAATTTATTTATCTATTGCTGGTTTCACTAATTCGTTTTACTTGGCGGTTTTCTTCAAGCTTCTTCGCTGTAAATTAAGGAAATGTACAATATTTTTAGAGAGGGATATTTAAGGATATTTAATAATTAGCAAAGAGTAGGTCCCTATTATTCGGGTCACAGCATTTGGTAACTGGCAAAGCAAAAATGTAGACACTGCAGTTGCAGTCATTGTCACTGTAACAATCTGATGAACTCTTCCAATATTGGTTACAAGAAGCTCAATATGCAAGTCCTAATGAATTCTAGAGAGCTCGGGAATAGTTGGCTAACTGCTATTGGATTAGTTCAAAGAAATTACATGAATCGTCAGAGACAAAAGCAGCGTGAACTGTTGGTTAAAGTGTTCTTTAGTGATTTGTGAATTGTCACTGCAAATTAAGACGAAAATGTTGATTTTTCAAGTAAAATATTGTCCCGAAGGAACACTGACGAAGTATTCTGGATTCATGTTTTTATAAATTCTATGCTAATAAATAGTCAGCTGGTTCATGGTTCTTGAAAATTCCAGCTGATATGATAGAGGAATGTCATATTCTAATACAGAATGCCATAATAATACCGCGCATGGTTGTTACGTGAAAAGAGCCACCAGTGAAACGTCCAGGACTGTCGAGAATTTTTTTTTTCATCTTTTTCATCTTAAATGGAAGTTATTCTCGAAAACCGTCCAGGTTATCTATTAAAAGCACCTTTTTTATGTAGAAAATATTGGTGGCTTTTAATTCGCTTTACAAAAGTCAATTTACCCCGTGTCGTAGATTTTTGGGTCAAAAATACCTCAGGTGGCCCCTTCTGGCATTTTAGCTTCTCCAGACTTTTTTAATAATTTTTTATTCGTTCTGCATCAGGAATTTTCGTTATGTTTGATTTAGTGATCAATTTTAATTAAAATGTTTTTCGTTGCCTATTCTGTTATATGGAGTATTACTAAAGTCTGTACACTGAGAGTTGTCTGTTGTGATAACTAAGGATACATCATCTCGTTATGTTTCTTACTCCTTCTATTGTATTGCATAGTCAATCGAGTTAAAATGGGACGTATTGTCAGAAATACGTTTGAATCGTCAGCAATTCTAAAAAGATGAGCGAGAGTGAGACGGAACTATCGACTCGCGTCTTGATACGCTTAGATTGATACGATATTACGATAAGATTGTCGTCGCTACTGTCAGTAGTGTCAGTGTCAGCGGTAAATATACTAATAAGGTTTGTGTTGTGATTTGAAACGTTTTTAATAGGAAATTAGCAGAATTACCTGTGTTATTGTACGGTGTGATAAACTATGAGTACCTAACTTATTAATTGCGCGAATGCCTAAAAATCTATTTCCTTGTTTTGCCTGGGAAACGATTGAACTCCCTAGTACGTGGTCTTGTAGTTAAATTGCTGGAATATTTTACTTGCAGAATAAGAAAACGGAGGTGTTATTCTTTCTTTTAAACGGCAACCAGCAGGTAGGTGACATGATATTTCTATCATGATGATAACAATAATTATTATCATTCTTATTTACTTGCATTATATAATATTTGTTATCAAAAAGTTGGCTCTACTTCGTCAATAACTTGTCGAAATAATATATTTGTAGGATATTCATTATTCCTCAACACACGCCACTGACACGAACTGCGATACCACATCTGGTTCGACTTAGAAATAAGTGTACGATTCAAATCGAATTAAATGAAATTGTTTAGTCAGAATCAGTGTGGCATGACAACGGACAACTCTCAGTGTACAGATAGTACTTATTAAACGATTGTCATTGGACCTTTGTCTAGTTCTAGCTAAAATCAACTAAACTTTACAAAAAGCTCTAGTAATTGAATGGTAATTATAACAAAAAACAAAGCTGCAATAATTAATTAGTTTTTTAGAACTTTTAGGGGAAAAAATTGCGCCTAAAGTATCCGGAAAACCAATTTCATCCGCTAAATAAAATAGTGTACCAAACATTGCCTCCATTCGGGTTGAATGTGGTTTTTGATACCCGGGACTGAATGCATTATGTAATTGATGATCGCTGTCGAATGTAGCGCTACGTTCCAAAATTTATTTACGGTTTAAAGGGCGCGAATTGATGAATGCAACTAGTAATTAACTGAAACTGTTAATTACTGTTATTAAATGAAGATTTTTCATCGCCTGGAAACAAATCGATCCCGCCCGAAAACCTTCTGGCCATTAAAAGCATTTTTCGGGTTAATTGTTCTTTAATTGTCATGTCACGCCTAATTAATGCATAATGGATCTGGTTGACATACAAATTAGAAGGTAGGAGCTGTATTTCTCAAGTCTTCGAGCCATTGTTCCAGATTATATCGTTAGCTATCACGAACGAAAAACTTGTCCGCTCTAAATTTACTTGGAGATTTTGTTACGAGAACTAGTTTTGTGATTTATATAAGAATTGTCAATGGATATAATATTAGGTTAAGTACTCAACTATTATAATAGTTCAAAAAGGTCTAGAGTAGACTAAAAATATCAGTATTTTCAGATTCATTTACAAATTCAGAATTAAGAATTTTTCTTAAAAAAAAAATCAAGTCCCTAAGTCAATTTTTCTGCACAGTGTCTCATTTATGAACCAAATACTTACTTACGACAAAAAGTCGCCTAAAAAAAGTTGTTTAAAATATACATTTAGGCCCTTATTAAATTTCAAACTCATCAGCCAACATCAACCGGAATAAGCTTTCATTCAACTTTCAACAAAGCTTCATTCAACAAGACAAAGGTATAGAGGACCAAAAAGGCATATTAAATCTGGCTTGTAAATAATAATTACTCCAGGTAGGAGAAGTTTCTTTCTAAATTATTAAAGCACATATATTTACATTGAACACTGAATCGTTGTTTTCCTGATAATGTTTATTACCAATTAGTTTATTACCAAAGTCGTGGCTTACCGGAATCGAAAGCAACCTCGCTGAGCATGATCCATCGATCAGCGAAGAAGAGCCTTAGCTTCACGAAGCGTGCCAGCCTTTGATGCAGGTTGATGGTGACATTCCTGGCATTTTCGAGCACCAGGTCCGGCATGTAGGAATAGGAAAGTGTGGCGCCATTGAAAAATTTACCACCCACACTGAACATCACCTTCGCCATTGAGAAAACCTATAAAAAATACATGTACAAGTTAAAATGGTGTAGCTTTCATTAGAAAAGCTTGAAGGAATTGGGTGTCGGGTGACGAATTGCTAGGATGCAAACTACTCAAAAACGAAAGTGTCCCAAGTGAAATTTTGCCTGATTTTGATTTGGGATAACTTTCATCTTTTTTGTTTTCTCATGTCGGTAGCACTTTCTAATTGTCTACAGGGTGATATGTGAAAGCGTACAAAATCACTCCTCGGTTTTGGTACCCCTGTTTTCCAAATATATTTTTCTTGATGTAAGTTATCAATGTTATGATGAGAAACTTTTGAAGCTTTTGAAAAATTAACAATATAAGAAAGACAAAAAGTTGACATATCTAATGAAATACCAGACATTTTTATTTTGATTAGGTACTTCTGAAGTATTTTCTGTTTAACATAGGAAACGTTAGTGTCAAAAATTCCAGTTTGAACATGTGAGTACTCATTATAGAGCCGATGCATGGATGAATGAAGCAAGGTATGTGTACGCGGAGTATGGAGCCTAAAAGTAACGTTATAAAACGATGTAAATCGAGGCACTGTCAAGTCTAGTAAGCTCGAAAGTTCCTGGCAGTTAATGCAATAGTTACTCAGTTTGTTTAAGAACAGAACAACAGACAAACTTCGATGTTGCTCCAGAATTCCAGACTGACACATCCAAATCAAGCCAACAATACCTGTGGAGAGACCGTAGTCTCCGGATATAGGTACACCGTCGATCCTGAAAAACAGGAATTTCAAGTATCGACGCTGCACACTCTCTCCAGCACACTGATAGTGCCTACGCATGAGATGGATACAAAATCAGTGAAGCATATTCTAATAATGGCCTTGCCAATGCATTGAAAGGCAACATAATTGTTTCTACATTACTAAAGTCTTGGAGTTTCTAATCAGAAAACCAAGAGTCTTGCCTTTCATGTCAAATAAACAATAATCTCGATGTGTGTATTTCGCGGTTTCCGCATCTTATGGTTTTGATAATTAAAAATAATGAATGAGACCAAAGTAAGGCAGTATAAAATAATGTAATTACTTTGGACAGAGAGAGAGAGAGAGAGAGAGAGAGAGAGAGAGAGAGAGAGAGAGAGAGAGAGAGAGAGAGAGAGAGAGAGAGAGAGAGAGAGAGAGAGAGAGAGAGAGAGAGAGAGGTGCCAATCCCTTGAAATCGCTGCTTGCTGTTGCTGCAATCGATGAGGGCGAATCACTTAAGTACGGGTAAATGAGATAAGAGTCGAGAAATTTTGTTTTAGTTTGAGTTGAGTAATATTCACGAAATGCCCTCATGGGCACCGACTTGAATGAGCGAGATTACACTACCGATTTTGACTCCTTCGAAGCTGGTACAGAAGAGTCTGTCGTGTCCAGACGTGTGAACGCTTTTCTTCGTGAAAACAAAGAGAGGGTGATAGGAGACTAGTAGAAGAGCCGGTAAATGCACCTGTGCTGTAATTGCGTATAATTTTGAATTTTACGCAAACTTGTTGTATGCAACCAACTTTTTGTGTACGAGTTCGGAATAACACCACGCTAAATTTCGTATTGCGGATTATATTTTGGACAATCAGAGAACGGGATTTCAAAATATTCCCGCCGGATTACATAGAGTTGGGAAAGTAAACTGCAATATTATTCTACTGAACAGGTTACTGTATCTTCCATGATTTCTAGCTACTGGTAGGTCTATTCGACAAGAGATGGCGTTGCTTCAACCATTCTTTGATTTTAAATAAAAAATATGCCTATTTCGGATATTTCTGTTTAAAAAAGGGGAAATTTTCAGAATCTCTAACCGGTGTTCCACTATGGGTTTGGAAAAACAGGTTCTTTGATCTTCAATACCCAATCACAGTTTAGATAGATGTTTAATTACATCTCCAAGTAAAAAAATGTTTAATGAAATCTGTAATGCTACTATATCTGGCAAAACATTGTTTTTTTTTTTTGATACAGTTATTTATTAAATAGCATTTGGTGTGACTTCTACCCGTCAAATCCGTTAGGGACGAATATCCATGACAAAAACAAGATCCCTTCGAAGCGATCAATAAAATTCATTAATTATTTCATTACTTAAATTACAGGTTCGCAGATCCCGTGAATAAAGTAAAATATTATAAATAATTACTACGTCGAATACAAGGCAACTTCATTAAATTATACAGACCGAAACTTGATAGTTTGCGTTTCATTATTGAGGGACTCGACGAGGACTGGAAATTCTTTCGAGTTTCTCGATACCATGCACTTGTTTCCTGTTTCTAGCTGTCTTGTTTCATTTTTAATTAGAGTTAGGTAAACTTGTAACTTATTTTTATAATTTTCAGTAGAAATCGCGAGGTTTATTGGGATAATTGCAAAAAAAGAGTTCTAATTAAAATATTATATATCAACACAACTGAGAGTAGCAGCGGATACGATAATTAACGAATACTTTTTATTTAGAGTTGTTTTTTTTCTGTTCAGAGTAGTCATTACAGTTGCTCTTATGTTACTGTACGCTAATTTCAGCCGCTCTGGTTATTGAAATGAATATTTGTGCTACTTTTATCAATTAGGCTTAATGTGGTGATGATTTTTGTTTAAATTTTTCAAAACATCAAGGAGAGTTGAAAGCAATACTTTTTCAACATCCAGAGATTTTTTAAAGTATCCGTTAATCGTTATTATACCGTTACTATATCGTTATTATATATACTTCTTGTTCGTTATAATCCTTGAATCGACTCTATGTTTGTTATAATATTTAGGTATAGTTAATAATTGTTCATATCAAACCAATCACGAAAATGCCACCAAAAAATTAAAACTTTTTCCCGATTTTCTCGAAAATGATTGATTCAACAGACAGAAATTGTTATTCTAAAATTGTGACACTGATTCCAGGTCCAATACCGTGTTTCACTTCGATTGCAGCTTGAGAAATAAACAGAAATCATCCGAAATTCAGTCAATCGATTTTTGTTTAATGAGTTGCGTTGGGAGTTCGCAACTGGCATAAAAGATGTGAATGGAACAAAGATCGTATCTCGCAGCTCGCACCTCAGTTATATCCTTGAAATGTTTGTCCTCCAAGATAAATGGTGGTCGCTTTGGTGAAATAACGCTTTCTCTCCTGGCATTGTTTCCCGCAGATCTATCTGGCCTGTACGTGCACCTTCCTAACTTATTAAAGGATAAATGCCGGGAGGCGTTATAGACTGGTAAAAAATTCAATGAAACCGAGAACGTTTTCTCCCGCTCCTACTGGATATTTGCAGGCTCTTCCTTCATTGTTTATTCATATTACCGGCATTTTTCATCGAGTGAATTATTAAATTATGGTCGTGTTAGCTTTAGTTTTTTTTCATCCCATCAAACCGACGCCGGGGAGTGTGAATGATAATTGCGAGAGAAGTTCTGACACTTATAATACACCTTCACTTTCACAACTCCGTTCGTTTTTCCCTCGTATAAAGTTTCGTTTACCTTAAAGAATGTTTACTGTACGTATACACGAAGTTTGATTTGAGTAGTCAGATAGATCATCTCGGTTATGTCTGAGTTAAAGCAGTTAAAGCACATGGTTATTAAGCTTATACCAACCTGAACATTCCTGGTGAAGAAGTTGTTTGTGAACAAATGAACGGCGCTGAAGTTTCGTATCTGGTCGAATTCGAACAGGAGCTCCACGTAACCCGTCTTGATGGAATCATTCTTCCAAGCCACCCAACCGTTACCTGGAACAATGGCCGTATTTCACACTGGATTCCTACCTATACTATAAAGCTCCATTATGGCTCATGAAACTATAATGTAGTATTATTTCTCGGCTACTGTATTCATACTGCACAGCTGAAGGTTCTCGAAATCCCGCTACCAGAATACTTGAATTATGATGGAAACTGAGAACGATGGAGAATGTCCTATTAAGTATAAATTTATAAACCTCACTTTTTGAATTGAAATCAACAATAAAAGCTTCGGGATTTCGCAGAGAAATACCGGGATTTTAAGGGATACATTTATCATTGGATACGTGTAATACTTTTATCTTGAATTATTATAACTGAATTCTGCTATTTACAGTTTCCAGGTCATACTTACAATTTTAAGAAAAAAATAGGTATCAAAAATTTTATTATTTAAGAATATGTGGGTAGGTTCTTTAGTACGGCTTTAGTCAGGTCGACGTTACCTCCATTTTTACAAGTTTATACAATGGCATTTAGATAATTAGATAAAACATAAAATAATTAAACACTTGATCAATTTCAGTTCTTTCATTTTGATTAAAACAACTCATGAATCCTCGAGGTTAGACACTGGAGGTAGGCTTTTTTAGTTGTTGGATTCCAAAGTGTTTATTTTGCCCTTTTTGGAAAAGTTCTTTGTTATGCCGAATAATAAGAACTTTACTTACAGTTCGCTGACGTCATTGCATAGATAACTTTTAAAATCAGAATTATGAAATAGGATAACTTGTGGTTGTACGGTAATTAGTTCTGTAGAAATGGCAGCATTCACAAGTTATTTACTTAAAGAGCCTCTTGAAATTAACACGAAACGTCTGATGTTGGAAATCGAAAAACACCTCAAGTTGATATTAATTTGGTGATTGAAAACGGGAAAAGTACTTTCATATTAATTGAGGGAAATAATTAGTTCTTAGAACGAAGAAAAACGCAGGTCAGGTACTTCTTTAAAAAGGAAAGGCGGTAGATATTAAACTAACAAATTCAGGTAAGATAACCAGGAAACAGGTGGACTCCATTATTTCGGGAGTCCAAACCCCGGCTGTAGCACGTGAAAATGTTCTCTCGTTAGACGACTGTGGCCATCCTCCTGTCCGTCCACCGGAATCTCGCTCTCCAGCCTCGTGTCATCGCCATCCAGCCAATCAGCAGAGGCTTACGTATAACTTGCTTTATAAAATCGTAAATTATACCTTCATGTTACCTAAGGTTTGTGAATTTATACACGATATTTTTAGTAAAAAGGTCATCGAGACTTTTACCTCGAGAAAATCGTTTTTCTTCGTCTTAATAATGTAAGATATTCGTAGGAAAACTTCATCAAGCAATAGTAAAGGATAACATCTTACGATAAATCGTGGTTAATTAAATATTAAATAATATGAAATTCTTTTTGAGTTAGAATATACCTCGTATAGTGATATGTAATAATAATGGCTCTTAAACAAAACTTACCTTTGCCATATCCGATATCTAGCCTGAAGTTATCAGCACCAAACTCTCCATCAACAAGCCTTCCCAAGCCACCAGACATGATCCCATTGGATGTGGTCCCATCATAGGAGCTGTCGTATAAACCCTGAGACGGTTCGGAAGCTTCAGGTGAACTATACGAAACTACCCCCTCTGTAACAAAAACACAAAGTTATACTGGAAGGGATTTGACCACTCTCTTGTTTCAGAGTACGAAAACCGAGGTGAATTTTCATCCAACGGCAGCTGTGAGATCGATATTATCCTGCTTGGTATGACGATGATGAACATAAAAGCAAAGCATGACAACTTGGATATTTTTTCTCCTTCATTTCGGTATAAGTAATCTAATAAATTATAAAAGTCTATGTAAGGAAAATCCTTCCATCCTTGAAGGGACTCCAATAGCATCCTGATTTGTCCTTGAGAAGAATAAAGACATCGGCAAGCAGCTGTCGCCCGTCATGAAACTGAATTATGGCCTGGAGTAAGCTAATGCGAATTCGGGCCTTGAATTTCATGGAGGCAAGTAATTGTTCCGTCTCTACAACCGCAACTCTCGCTTGAAATGTTCCCTGCACGCGGATAACAAATTTATCTTTACGAGGCAGAGACGTTAATTTAACTAATTTAATAACCAATCAATGCTGTGTGACCTGGATTAATACTTACTCGTCTCTTCATGTCAAACCCTAACATAACATAACAAACATTCTGAAGATTTGTTACTGGGTATTATCTCTACTGTTAATTAGGCTACCACAAGGATAAGGCTTAGGCACGTCTTCTGAAATATAAAATCTAATCAATCAGATATGCTTGTATCCTTGATGAGAATTGTAATTATTTACTAATAACAAGAGACTCAGACAATGTGCTTTGTTGAGTTTATTCAAATAAAGCTTGCGATGAAGCAATAATAATTGGTAACTATCGTGAAAGCGACAATAACAAAAATAACTCTGTAGAAGAGCCATATTTGTCCAGAATAGAGTAAAATGGAAAAGGTTTGTCGAAGATTTCAAGGATATGATAAAAATACATAGAAAAATGTCAATTCCTTGAAAAACTAGAGGCTTCAGGTTTTCAGAAATAAAGTGCAGCATTGATGTATCCTCGGGTTTCAATCTAAAGTCTACGGCAACGAGCGATGACAATCTAAGGACTGCTGCAATAAAAGACTCATGGGAAAAGGAAAAAGTGACATGTTGCGTGCGGGTGTTGCATAGTGTAAACACGCCATCTCACCCCTCCTTGCTCTCGCGTGCAGCTGCCGGCTGGTGCCGGAGTTAATTAGATCCTTCGTAGGCCCATGTGATTGTCGTTTGATTCACATTAAGACCTGATGTGATGTGGGCAAACAGTAGCATTGCTTATTGTCTACACGAATCGCTCTATAATGTAATATACCCTGATTTAGCTAGGGTTGGCCGCTGTTTTGACACTTGTTCGCGTCGATTTGAAACTCGATTATTTTAGCATTTTCTTCGCCATGCAAATGTGTTTTGTTTGCAGTAGTTCTCAGGAAATCTCCCTGAAAGAAATAGTTGAGTCTGCTAGCGACTTAACCGTAGGTACAAGTACAGAAAATTGAATTTGAACGTTTAAGTCTTTGTGCATGACGTTACTTCATCGCGTCCTGAATTCATAGTTTATAATTCTTGGATGATTTCTAGGAAGCGCTCCCGGATTCAATTTTGCTGGAAGGAAAGCATGTCACAACCACATCAACTTGATACACAAAGTGACATAGGTATGCAGTAGGTACTATAATATTTTCCGTTTTAGGTTTACGAAATAGAGGCAGCTGAAGAAACGATAACAGTCTAATCCAATTATTAAAATTACTCATTATAACTACCTAAGGGTAGATATTTCCATGGAATTCCTCGGTGAAACTTAGAATAAAGCAAAAAAGGATTTTCTATCTTAAGAGATTATCTGCGACAGTATGGTGGGGCAGAAAATAGAAGAAAAGTGAGGAAGCATCATGGAGCAATGTCTCAAACTAGAAACTCAATTTCCAGGCTTCAATAGCTAATTGCTTAAGCGTAATCACAAGAAGAGAGACTAACAATAACGTCTATCCTAAAATACATAGTTGAATGCTCGAATAAGTTTATTGTAGAATCCAAGACGATCGCTTCTTTCTTAGTTTTAAAAAATCATCATACGTTCAGAAATTAATTTTTTTTAAGAGATAATAAATTGAGAGATTACATGCTCAGGAAATAAAAACGAGCAGGGAAAATAGATTTTCTATCATACGAGCATGGACTACTTGGATACTATTGATGAAATTGTAATGAAAGCCTTATTGGAAGGCTAGGCAAAGGTTAATAATAACTCTTGGTCATCAGGATCGCAGGAAATAATCTAGCTTATCTAGTTGTTAGACAGGAAGTAGGTACTTATTTTCGAAATTAATGAGTTCAAAGATTATTCAAAATTCAAAGATCCTTACCAGGGAGGCCAAATAAACAGCCAACGGATAGCATCCTAATCGGACCTCGGTCAGGGGCCTCTCCAACTCATACGTGGGTAGCATCCTAACCGGACCTCGTTATCTTCCGTGCAAACGGCTAATTTAACAAAACCCATTCCCACGGTTATTGTATCTGTGTGAAACAGAGTTCATTAAGTCTTTTATAAGTCATCCAGTAAGGCCTTCGATTTGGGGCATTTTTGCTTCTTGGTTCTTTATTTTGAAAAAAGTAGGTTACACTATAGATTAGATGCCTCGACTAGGATATACGTTGTATCACTAAGCTCTAATCTTATCTAACATTTTTTATGTATTAGATGTCGAGGTCTGAGTAAAGAATAATAGTTTATTGTTTATATCTAGAATAAAGATAACTTTTCATCGTGATTCTACGACGGCCGATTAATGTTTATCAATATACCTTGTTTATCAGATTCGAGGTAGCTTTGAAATACATAATTTTTTATGTAAATACCTCTGTATGGTATAATTTAATTTTTCCAACAATTTTTCTATTTATGGATGACAATATTATTTAAAAGTAAGTTAAAAAATTTAAGCTCCCTATTCAAACAAGGACTTGCTTCTTTTAATTTCTGTTATCTTGAACGATTTGAGATTTTATCTTCACTTAGTCATTGTTAAATATTAGATCAGTTTCCTACATCAGAAAATGTTTAAATCACTGCTATAACTTTACATAAAGGAATTCAGAATTCACTCTCCGTTGATTTTCATCTGTACAACGCAATAAAACGAGGAAAATGAAACTTTTTTTAATTTTGAATTCTATTTATCAGCATCCTCCAAGGTCCTCCATTTAACTCCCGGTGTATTCGCGGAAAATTTTTTCTTTATTCAATTTTGTCTGAGAAAAGGCAGCACGTCCCCGACACATCAGCTTTCTATTTGTCGTAGACGGGAAACCATTTCCCTGGAACACATGCGAATGCACTTAACTGTTACCATTCCAACTTCAACTCCGCCGACAGCGAAAGTTGCTCTGAATAGTTAAAACTTCTACCTGAGTCGAGTTTGTAACGCGGAACATTGTCCTGCACTCGGCGCTCGCCGGATGCACTGCTGTTTCAGGAAATATTATTGTCCGTGCCTGAATAAACGGCGCCTGAACTCAATTTGAAGCTGATATATTTATTTCGAGTTAATTAAATCGTTAATTAAAAGTTTCCTATAACAATGTGCGATCTGGACAAGTAGGTATAGTATTCATGGAGAATATAGGAAACTGCTTTTGACAGCCCAAGTTATTTAATTTACGAACATATCATGAAATAAACTGGGGAATTTATTGAATCACTTTTTTCTTTATTTACGAAAACCTTCATTAAAATATATAAATAAACGACCATTTTGTTGCCGTAGGTATATACATACAAATACATTTCTTAGATACACATACGTTCAATTCTATATAAAATCATATAATATTGACAAGCAATTATTAAAGGTTGGTAATAACACACGCAGGCATCTCTTTTTTTTTTGCTCTTTATTTACTTTACATCCCTTTGTTAATTTGTTTTGGAGAGCACACAAAAGAAAGAAAAAAACTTGCGGGTATGCTCTCCAAAACTTACAGTTCACAAATTTTATACTTCACATTCTAGCGCATACATAATATTCTCCCAAAAACCGACGCTTTAAATTTTGCCTACCCTTAAAAAATACAGAGAAGGAAAGTATGAATAACATAAATAAAATAACCTTTTTTCTGAAAAAAAGCTTGACCTTTTACATACATTCCACATCAAATCAACAGCTTGAACGATGTTAAACCGTGTAACTGCTTTAGAAAAAGTTTGAAGACTTCTGGAGGTTTAAAGCGAATTTCTCAGTTACGATCTCTCAGCTATGAAAAAAAGTTTTGAGCCGATCGAGATACGAACAGCTATAATTAATAAGGATCGCCTTGGAAAAGCAATTTATGAAAAAAATTACCAACCCCAGCTTTAATACCTGAAGCACCGAGATTTTTTTCTCTACAAATAAAGAAATGAGCACGAATTACAATTAAGAGAATTTTTTATCATGAACCCATTATTATAATACAGCCTCTGGATCTTTTTTTTTGCCAGTATAGAAGTAAATTAGGAGGATTTGATGGCAAAGAAAAAATAGAAGAGATAAAAAGTTTACTCCAAATTTCATATTATTGAAAATGCCATAAGTAGGATAGTTGCTCCCCTGAAAACCTGAAAATAGAATTCTCCTCCAGCTATACGTACATGTACATAAAAACGCAAATACAAACACCTAACCTCAACACACACGTAACAAAAGAATCATATAATCTCTATCCAGGTTTTTAATCTTCGCAGTGCCCCGTTCAGAACTCCGAACTCGACAATAGTCGACGTGCTCACCCTGAGGGACGACCTGAGGGATTGACCGAAAATGAGACGATCCAAGAAGGGGTGATGCTTCCCATATCTATAGGGGATGCTCCATAACCTGTCGCTTATTGCACGGGAGGCACAATGACCGGTGTCTATTGATGGAAATGCCGATCCTGGGGCCATAAACTCGGTCCTGTGGTGAAAGCGGTGTATTCCTTCGGCTTGCATGTCACGCCTGGTCATAATGGACTGGACGATGACGCCGCGCCGCGACGCCACAGTGATTTATAACGTGGCTTCGAGGAGTATCGAGAGGTCTTCTATGAGAGTGACTTTTTATAGAGTAGGTTACATCGATTATTACACAGGATGTTTTTTTATAACAAATATCGTGTGTATCGAACATATCTAGATATCCCCGCATTTTAATTTTATTTATTTATTTCATAGCTTATTAATTATTATTTTAGTAAATTTATAAAGGTGGCAGTAACGCATTTTGAATAAAAATCAATAAACCTTCTGAAAGAGGATAGCTGAAAAGGGTGTGAGTGAAGGGTGCGTAAAGTATTTTTTTTTGAAAGTCGTTTTATGAACTCATATAGCGGTATTTTTTTGCAGTGAGAGGGGGATGGCTAAGCAGGAAAACAGGATGTTTTTATCCTGTTACTGTTAGCGGGAAAAATTGTAATTTCATATATTTTTAGTTAAGAAATGCTGCGTGGATATGACTATGGGGCCGGATATGCCAACGTTTTTCCCATCCTTTCATTCAAGAAACAGTGACATTCAAAGATGGCGCAACTATTATGGTGTATGGCAGAATTCGTTTATGATGGCGAGCAGATTTACACATTTGCAAAAACAACACGAATGATGCTCTCTGTACTCAGTGCATAATCAGGGACATTGTCGTCGAATTTCAGGTTGATGTACCTATGTGAGGACACTCTGCTCTTAAGTGACAATGCCCAACCTCTTAGAACTTCAGAATTTTCATCTCCAACTTTTTGCGCTTAGCAAACCAAACATTTTTAAATTGAATGTACCTAGAATAATGGTCCTTTCCCCTTTTTATGCAAATTTTGCTTTGAATAATTTTTTCACAGGCTTTTAAACCTGAACAAAACAAATAAAACGAAATGGAGTGTTATCGTAAGCCCAAGTCGTAAATTGCATGTTAACAATATGCCCCCCAACATTTTGCCCTTAGTTAACAAAAACCGAACATATTTAAATAGAAAATAGAAAAATGCCCCTTTACCCCTTTCTGTGTATATTTTGCTGTGAATAATTTTTCCACAGGCTTTCAATAAAAATATAAATAATTTCTAAAAATTTTAATAATTTATTTGACAGATGATATGAAATTATGGCGTGAAAATATTTATCTCGTTTCACCTCAACCTTCGCTAATTGAAGTTTTCCTACTAGTTGGGAGATATTATAGGCAAAAATCGAGGGGGTGTTCACTCGTGGAAATAACTGGAAATAGTGTGGAAATAACGTGGAAATAGTGGAAATAACGTGGAAATAGTGGAAATAACGTGGAAATAACTGGAAATAAATGGAAATAAGCGTGTATATCTCGAGCTCGATCCATTGGTATATAAGAAGCTTGTGTCTGCAGTCTGCACCTGCATCAAGTAGAAACTGCTTAAAAAAATTCATGTTCTACGGCCCGATTGAGATAATGGGTTCGCATCCATTCACACTAAGAAGAATCGACAAAATTGAAATAACAAGAAAGTATAATAGTAGGGGAGCCCAATAGGGGATTTCGGGATTTACTCGAGCGCGTCAGATTAATATAAGGAGGGATACCTTGCACCCTGTTGAGTACCCCCACCTTATATAAGACCTCTATGCAGGGCCGCGCGTCAAGGGCAGCTGATCAGAATAGTAAAAAAAAATTGATCATTAGAAATATTCGAGCGTGTCAGATTAAGGTATGGTGGGTTAATTACATACTGAAATGTGTACATTTTAATAATCTGACGATTTAAGCGTGACGTTAAGGAGTGGGAGGGTTACAAACTTGCAAAAAAAAAACGTCACTTGGACATGCTCGAGCGCGGTTGATTTTTTTTTAATTTGAAGGAAATAATTCTAGGGTATCGGGAAAAATATAATCTGCCGTTTTCCACAAGCCGAAGAAACGAAAATCGTTAATAACGTTGAGTGCGTGCAGACGGTGCAGACGCGCGGTAAAGTATGTATCCCCCACTCCACGCCTGTCTTTCCCTTTCTTGTTACAGAAATGCAGGCTGAAGATGTCATTGATGACCAAATCGAGCCAGAGGAAGAAGATGATTCGACGGATGAAGATGAAGATCATCAAAAAAAAAATCATCAAAAAATTTGCATATTATGTAAAGATTCGAATCTCAATATTCTAATTGAAAAATAGATTTATTTTTATTTGCATGCTATTTTTCGTACGTTTTAGGTAACAAAATGCAGAAATTACAAAAAAAATCATTCATATATTTTTTTCAAGTCGTCAGATTAAGAAAACCCCTCTAGATAATCGTCAGATTATTGGTCATCAGATCTGGGACATCAAGATGAACCGTCCATATCTTAATCTGACGCGCTCGAGAAAATCAAAATGGCGATTTTTTTTTGCAAATTTGAAAAGCTCCCGTAAGCTTGCGTCACCTCCAAATCGTCAGTCTTTTGAATGTGAGCATCTTTCGGGGTCACTTAACATCCCCTCTAAAAATCTGACGCGCTCGAGTGAATTTTTTTTTTCTCATTTTGTACCCCCCCGTACGGCCACCCTCACCATGCGAACCGGCAGATTATCATACCTCCATTATCAGAGAGACGTGGGGCATACGCCCTATCATTATCTGACGCGCTCGGAGATGTCTATGTGACTGTTTTTTTTTACATCTTTGACCCCCCGTAGACGCTCCCCCCACCGGTGAACGGGTAAACATCATATGACTTTTTTTTCTTTTTGTCATGTAATCTCTCAAATCTAATAGGTCTCCACGACGCTCGAGTAAATCCCCATTTAGCATCGTGGGCTCCCCTACTATAAATATTTTAAGAAAAATTAAATGAATATCCTTTGCATGAATTTATTTTTCTATGTTTTTTCGGTTTTACTATTCTTATACAGGGTGAGTCTTTAATGGCGCATTTCCTCAACGATACATTGTGGCGGGAAATTCGTGCAGCACAGGAAAAATGGTAAATAAAAAAATATTTCCACTAAATTGATCGAGATTTGAAGAGGTAAAGTTGAGAACTCAACTTCTTCAATATTGACAGCTTTAAAGAATTTGTTTGCTTAAAATACCTAGAGATTACGGCCTCTTCTTTCAAATATCATATAGAAAACTTTTTTTCCAAAATCGCGATTTAAATTTATATGAATGAAATTAACTTTAGTTTTATAGTATTCCACCAATGAAAAAAAACTGAAAGTTAATTTAATTCATATAAATTTAAATCGCGATTTTGGAAAAAAGTTTTCTATGATATTTGAAAGAAGAGTGATAATAACAGGGCGTTGTATTTAAAATAAACAAGAAAAATCGACTCGAAATCTTCAAAGTTTGTAGCAGGCTTTTGAACACCCTGTATAAAAAATTAAACTTCCCAATAGATATTTAAACACCTTCATGTGTCACCTTGTTGGTGCATGATGCGAGAATTTTTAATAATGAAAAACGAAATTGATTTTATTAGTTTTCTAGACGGTTACATTTGAATTATTTTTCAAAAAAATTGACATAGCGCATAAACCGGGAGGGTTGATGAAGGTAACATTATGTCATTCAACTCAGAAATTAGATCTCAATCCAAAACTTGAAAAAAATTGTACCCTCGTATTTAAAATAAGAAAGTTGATGTTGTGATTTTATAAAAGGACCACCCTGTATATTACAAAAATATTTTCAAAAAGTGAAGAAAATATCGTACTTGGTGGAGTGGCGTATGAGTGTTTTTAGAATTATATATAGAATTCTAGTATAAAAGCTACTTTTCCGCACTAATGAGCAACCCTGTATATTTTTAAATTTTTTTAGGGTAACTCCTAACCTCGCTCCTAATCCTTGATATATTAGCATTTCTATTTTTACTGTTACAATTATTATTATCCTCACAATTTTCATTATATAAAAAAAAATATTTACACAAACAAAATGAGCTTAACATAAAAATTAAGTTATTTTGACCAAAAACGGATTTATTTAGAGAGCTGCGAAATCGAGTGCGAAATATTTGTTTCAAAGAGTTTTGCAATTACGTGAAAACATCTTGGATATAGTAGAAACAATCTGGAAATAGTGGAAATAACGTGGAAACGTAAAAATAACGTGGAAATACAGGAAATAGTGGAAATAATGTGGAAATAATGGAAATAAAGTGGAAATAATTTGGCATGTGGAAATAATTGTACACTTTTTCATCGAGTGAACACCCCCTCGGCAAAAATATTATGAAGTTTCTTTCGTCAGTTTTGAAAATTAATTCACTTATAGCTTTTGATTTCTCCAAATTTATCTTATTATGTTGTTGATGTCCATTGTGTCGATTAAAAGGTGATTTGTTGAAGGTTGTATGGCTAGATAATGAGAGTATTACTTTTCATTATTAATGAAACAGGTATTGAGTATTTCAAGTTAAATTCGTTTGAACTCTAATGCTTTTTAAAGACTATAAGGATATTAAAAGTACTTCTACATAAAAAAAATAAATACCGCAATTGCAACATAATAGCTTTATACCTTTAGAAATATTATAATAAAGTAGTATCGATTTGTAATTTGCCCTGTTTCATAATATCAACTGCTACTACATGCATAATAAAACGTTCTGTTCATTATATTTTGTATTCGTTATTATAGGAACAATGTGCATTATATCTAGTTTTATTACTGTAATGATAATATCAACAAAGGACCATCTTGACAATTGATATTTCACCTTCTAACTTAGGCTCTTGTATTTAGAACTTGTTCTTATTGGTAATTAATAATTATGGTGTGCTGAGGAAATGCTTAGCTTCGTTCACGTGCCTCAGCACACGTTTGCGTTGTCGACTTACGATTTTTTTAATAATTCATTTTACTCCCCCGAGCCTTTGTCTTTTTTATAGCTTTTTTTTCGTGGCCTCGTTTTCTGCCAAGCTGTTCGCTGCCCTTTTCACTCAGACCTTCCAAATTGCTTTTATACGCCACGGCGAAAAAACTGTAGAATACGCCCTGGTCGGTCTCGTACCGACCGGTGAAGTAACGAGACAAATAATAGTAATTGAAGCCTCACGAATTCTAGCGTGTTTGGTGAAAAAATTTTGGTGGAGTTACGCCCTATAAGTGACGAGGTTTGGTAAATATTTGAAACCGCGAAAAGCCCAACCAAAATCGTGAAATCGTTGAAAATTATCCCTTAACTTTTGGCATGGCCTGGAATGGACGAACTATTTTCACTAATGGACTCGGCGCGCCCAAATTAATATTAACTTCTCAGATCGAAATTAAGAAAAAAAAAGTAATTCAAGGAATTTTAGCGAGTTTGGTGGGAAAAACATTTTTAGTGGAAAAAAGTCTGAAACAATTCGCCCGTTTACAGACCCCCCCATTGCAAACGCTAGCCCAAAATCATAAAATCCTCAACAATATTCCCTTAACTTTTGAACATGATTTTGTTTGGAGGAACGGTTTTCACTAATGGACTCGATGAGACCGAGTTACTAGAAAACAACTCAACCAATCAAAATTGAAAAATACATTTTGGAAACAGAGGAAAAAAGGAAAAGAGAGAAAATTCTAAGGTGTCATGAAAATCAAATTTCTGCTTAAAGAAGATTGTAAAATTAGTGCGATATTAAGCCCATTTGTACCTATAAAGAATATCCTGGTTCCTTTGTCAAACTGAAAGGAGAAGTAATTTAAAACAAAAATTTATTCATTTATTGGGTTATAAATGTATAAACTAAAGGGGTGAGAGTTTAAATAGATATCTGAAAAGTGTCCTGCCAGGTAGCAAACATCATAATGTTTGAAATTTGTATTGCAGTCGAAAAGGTCCTTGCCTTAGAATCACCCCCAGTAGATTTATCCTTATACTACAGTGCAATTATTGGTGTACCAGCGTATCCATATTTTTTCTTCCCCCGCCTAAAATAAGCCAGCGTTAGATACACTAATCGATTAGAGATTAAGCTTCATTGAATAAAATTAATCCCCGCCAGGACTTATATAAGAACTTCCCGTCTTACTTCGAAACTTCCCCGAAACAAAAACTAACAAGATCCAACTTGATCCAGATATCCCGGAATCGATTATGGCCGTCTGGAGAGCGAGTCTCCGGTCGAGTCCCGGTCCATCTATTAGAGGTCGACCGACTCGTGCACTATTCATAGTCCATCACTCCAAGCGCGACTCCTAATTAATTATACACGGGGCCGATCATAGAGGGCGCCGTTTGCGCGCGGTGTGGACGCGGCCTTATCCGTGCGCCCGTCTGGAGAGCCTGCTCCTGACACTGATTAATCGCCGGCCAACTAAATTATAAAGGGGGTCATTTACATGCCACAGGCCGACTTCTTCTTGTTATTTCAACTAGATGACTTTCGTGATTTGTTACTTGTTTCAGACTGCTTTTTCTTTCGGTTAAAAATGCATGTTCCGAACAGGGCTGATTTTGATTGGTTGTAGATGCGGTGTTGTCGGTTTTAAGGAATACGGGCTTCAATCAAAAAAATGGATATACTGAAAAATTGAAAAATATATTAAAAAAAGCGGGCGACTCATCAAGGACAGAATATGTAACGAAAATCCACGCAGAATTTTAGTTTATGAAAGGCTTTAGGCTTGTATCAGTTTATTTGACGTTTATGTGGAGTGTTCCATTTTTTATTATGTTGGTTCATATTTGATTCCATTCAGGGTTTTTTCCATTTTTCCATTTTCTAAAAGTGTTTTTTTTATAGTTTTTAAGACGATGGAAATTATTGATTCAAGTTCTTCTCATTCTAGGAAAAATAGTTGAAAGCACGAAAATATATTTAATTAAAATTAAAGAATGAGTTAATCCACTGAAAACTAGATACATCCAAGAACCAGTAACAGGGAGATGAGATCTACATTATTTATAAGAAATCCCCTCGTACTCGGCAACATTGCTCATCTCCCGTTGTCCTAATTTTCTCGAAGGCACTTCAATAATGACTTTTCCTACCGTTGCGCGAGGTTGTTTTCATTAACATTTTATTCACGGCCGAATTAACAGAGGCGTGATGTTGATGCAACAGTTATTATAAGCACAATTAAGGGGCGTCGCTAAATCCTACCCCCAAAATGACATTTATTATACAGCAGGTACGCAGGTACCTACCTACGAATCTAGATCAGTTTTGCTTATACTCTCATAAAACACGATCTCGTTGAGAAGACTGAGAGGTTCACTAATTAACTCTTGAACATCACGCTAAGATTTAATTTATTTCTTTCTTCTTCCAGTTTTCCTTAGATTTCACTTAAATTATAACGATTTTTATAATTGAAAAAGGGGTCTCGGTGTTGGAGTGAAAATATAAAGTACCTACGTATAATGCTTTATTTTGATCAGAGATGTTTCGCAAAAAAAAACTGCTTGAATTAGTTAAAAATTCATCTTCAATCGATCAAGTATGACGGCTGATAAGAAATTCTTTTGAAAAGTTATTCAGTTATTTTTTGTGGCAAATTTAACTTGAGATACACAATATAGAATCGTGTTAAATTATACAAGGTGATCTGGAAATATGATAAGAGAAAAAAATACGAAAAAGTCATGAATTAATTATTATGCTATAATTTTAATTGATTTTGAGATCATTAATTTATTTGGGAATTTTGATCATTAATCATTATTAATTTCAAGTATTGTTTTAAATGCAAATAACACATGATTCGATATTTTATTCAAATGATTCGTCAATCTACATCTGCTTTATTTATATTTCATTCATGCACATGAACATGGGCATGTTTGAAAGAAACGATTTATAAGGATTAGTTAACGCTAGGGTAATTTGTTTGTAACTGTAAACGAATAAACTATGATTTTGTTCACCTTGTCGGTGATGGTTCACTTGCCTTCATTAATAGTGTCACCTTTGCCAATTTAACGACGCTGCACAAGAAAGAACTTGGTCAGCAACAAGGCGTGTTATTTTCCCCACTGTTTATTTATATTTTTTTGTGTGTGTTCGGGGTACAGGGCTAATGATAAAGTTATCTGAACTATAAACGATATCTTTTTCTGCAACCAACCTATTTACTTATCCTGCGTCGCTGCATAAAGAAAAAACTTGTGTTGGCATATAAGGCGTGGATTTTATATGCAATTTTCTCTGGATTTTATATGTATTTGTGTGTTTCGTTGAAAGATAAAATGTACTCTTTCTGAATATAACAGACTTGTTAATTATTAATTTCAATTATACACCAAAAGCGGTGATTATTTCATGTGTTATTTTATTCCACCGTATCACCGTATCCCTTTATTTCAACAACATCCTGTAAAACCGAATGCGTTCTTCGGGTACACACAAGCACGCTGAAAATTTAGCCAAGAGCACATACTTAACCGCAAAGAGTCTCTGTGTAACCTCCAATTCCCTTCGGCGTTGTCCTTTGGAGAACGCAACATACAAAGGTCTCTCCCGCTATTTGATTCCCCCAACTCACCTTGAAAGGGACAGCCGAGGATCTCTAGACGCATGCATACGGTCCTGCGATGCAAGCTGTAGGGCAGGATTCGGACCATGCGGGCGAATACCGGAGGCATCAATCTGTGACTTTCCACCGTCGCTGTGTCGCTGTTACCTCGGAAAATCTGGAAACAAACGAGAGAGCCTTTAAGGACGTTTTTACAGGTATGCGAATAAGGAGAAATTCAATAATAAATTTTCCATGTTTGTCCAGAAAAATCTGAGCACACAATGAAAATTTTCTATTACCCGTCTGAGGTATTATGTGTCAAATCAGATGTGTCGTGTTCAGCATTGGATTATCATAATGATGAATAAAAGGGTGGTTACCAAGGAAGAGGATAACACGGCAATGGACAAGGAAGTATTAAATAATAAAAACAAAAATAGACAGATTAAAAAAGGCATAGAAACTGGAGATTATTGAATTTAATAATAACAAATCACATAAGCGCAATTCTAAATTAAAGTAAAAAAATCTGGAACGGACCAACACAAGCCGCTGCAGAGATTAACAATCGCAGATTATTTAATAACTCGATATTTCCGCTCAGTGGTTTCTCCTAACAAGCTCTACGCCTGCAAAATAAGAACGAACCTGCTCTCTGTAACGAGACCTGCAGTTCCGTTTATCATAGCCGAACGAGCGAATCAACCTGGCTATGCGCCCCCATTGTTATCAGCCATATACCCGTAGTATAATGCATCCTGTAAGTAAGTAATGGAGCTGGTGGAGACCAGTAATGCGGCCTTTTTATGCGGTAGGCGGGGTAGAAATAGACGGAAACCACGTGGTAGTGATGCCATTGTTGTAGGAGCTATCCCATGCAAAAACAAGGATATTATCTCCATGGAGATTTCAGGTGGAATGAGAGATGGAAATTAGGGTAATAACTTGGGAAATCATGACGTTGCCGTGGATTATGTATGGGTAAATCATTTGATGAGGTTGTTTTAGGTTTACTTACTATAGGGATGTTTCTGAATTTTGAGTATTACGTTTTAACTGTGCGTCGGTGCGATGTGGAACCATCAGATGGGAGTTACGAATGTCTTAGCTTTAATAGGAATTAATTAGAATTCATTAACAGCTTGTAACTTATAGCTATTTTAATTGGAATATCCTGCATATTATTTTGGATTGTACGAGAAAACTCAATAAGAACGGTTTTTAGAGCGTAAATTTGTAACGAGTAACTTATAAGTTATAAACAAACGATCAATATATCGGGAAACATGTCTGTAACGCATTAGTGCGTTAAATTTAGGAATACCTTGAGGTAATTCTCGAGGCAAAAGTAGAAATAAATGTCAATGACTTTTTTATAAAAAATATCCTGTATAACTTCAACGTCCTTGTTCAATGTGAAGGGACGGTTTCGAAAGTGCAGCTCAGAGAAAATCACGTTATAATTAATACCCGCGCATTTGATACGCGGAAACCTCGGCGGAAACTAGTCACAATTTTGAGGTAGATTGAACTTATTATTGGCCGAAAGTGAAAAATTTTAAGTGACACATAGGTTAGTAAGGACAAACGAACTCCTTATTTAGTAACGTTGATGATCCGGCGTTTTGATTGGGGGTAGTTGGGAGCCTTGAGGAGAATTATTAAGATTGGCAAAGGCAATTAAAAAGAACAGAGCAGTATCCTAGTGGCAGGTTTGGTCTTTTAAAAAATCTCAAAATAAAGAGACAAACTCTGACTTAACTAAAGCAGAGAAGTGCCAAAATAACTCTCACTTAAACGAAGCAGAGAAGTACAAATCCGACGGAGTAGCGCTCGCCTGTATAGTACCTTGTCCTAAAATTTATATCTGAGTACCTACCCATGTCTGCATCTACTTTTTTAAAGGAAGCTCGTGAACTCCGCGTGATTTCTACACGTAGGTACCCGACTCCATGATTTGAAGTGTTGATAAAGTTGTCTCCCTGGAAAATACCATTTCAAATCTCGACTATAATTATTATGTCTTAGTCGAAATTTTGAAATTCCAAAGTGCCTATTTCATTTAGATTGACGGTCAAATTAATATATACTGTCTTTTCCGTTTTATGATTACTAAAGTAACGAAATCGAAGTTTCGGCCATTTTTTATTTTTATTTTTTTTTATTTAGGGAACCTGCTCAACCATGGCGGTTATTGCAGGAGTTACATTTTTGTTAGTTACAATGCGGAGTTACAATGAGTATATACATTTCTTACTTCAGACTATGAGAATTATCATAAATTACATATAGCAAAGTATTACGACGTACTTATGGTGGATAAACAGAAATAATATAAGAAAAAAAGGAGGGATTATATTGTTGTTGAGTGACCAATATCTTGCAGGTACTGTAGGGTTCTGGTAATCGTTTGTTCGTTTGAGGAGATCGCATGGTGTAGGTTGTCCGGGATGTTGTGTCTTTGGCGAGCAGCGGTATACAGTGGGCAGTTTACTAATAGGTGCTTGATGTCAAGTGGGGTCTTACAGTGGCTACAGAAGGGGGGTGGTTCACGTTTGAAAATATGGGAGTGGGTCAGATTGCTGTGGCCTAAACGGAGTCTGGTTAGTATCACTTGGTGTCTTCTGTTAGATGGTAGGGGCAGTTTTATTGTGACTGATGGTTTAATGGGCTAGAGCTTTTGGAAGCTGTTTTGGTCCCATAGCTGCTGCCAGATATCTTGGGCTGATTTTTTGATCTCGCTGATGATGTCTTCGGGAATTTTTATTGTCACTACGGCAGATGTTCTGGATTTTGCGGCTTCATTCGCTAACGAGTCAACTTCTTCATTCCCTTTTATATTGCAATGTGATGGGACGTAAATGAATTCGATTTCATATCCTTTGTTGTCTAGGAGGCAGAGCGAGTCTTTGATATCCGTTACTAAAGGATGTTTAGGATACATATTCTTTGTGGATGTGAGAGAGCTGAGGGAATCGGTGCACAGGACGAACTTGCGTGAGGGCTGATTGGCTATGTGGAGAAGTGCCTTGCTGATGGCATAGAGCTCTGCACTGTACCGGGTGTCCCAACACTAGTGTCCACCCCCTAAATCGAGCTTAATTTTAAAGATAAAAAATTGAAACTTTAAAGATTTGTGTACTTGATATAGGACCACGGAATGGCATAATTAGTTTCATTAAAAAACATTTTTAATATCTTTTTAATAATCACCTTTTTCATGAGTCCATACTACGACACTGTCCAGTGCAGGTTCAGTGTGCCGGCTAGCCCAGCAAGAGCCGTCTTTCTATTAATTTGGGCCTTATTTACTTTGTCATAAAACTTATTGCACCTACCGTTTTCAGATAATATTGATTATATTGTTCAGATTATATTGTCTACCTGTCATTGCTATATAATTATATTTTATTTAATTAAAGCCTTATAATTAGTTTTTTCACATTTCTTTCAAGCGATATTGATTTTATTAATCGATTTCTACGTATGTATTGAAAAAAAATCAAATTTTTTTTTCGACAATTTACCACCATCTTACAGTTTTTTATCGCTGGCGCCCGAACAAATTTTTTTTAATGAAACTGATTATGCCATTCCGTGGTCTTATATCAAGTACACAAATCCTCAAAGTTTCAATTTTTTATCTTTAAAATTAAGCTCTATTTAGGGGGTGGACACTAGTGTTGGGACACCCGGTATATTGAGCTGGTAGGACAGAGACGAGCTTGGAATTTTGAGTTTGGGGTAAGAAAGGCTGGCCCTGTGAAGGAGTGGTTTGATTTGGAGCCGTCTGTATATATAAAGGTATGTCTTTGGTAAAGTGAAGCAATGCTCGGGAAAGTGTTGCGGATAATGTCGGGGTGAATGGAGGATTTGGGGAGCGCGGAAAGTTCTGTATTTATTTTGGGTTGCTGGTTTTGCCATGGAGGGTATTTCGGAAGAAGAGTGTTTTTGCTAGGATAGATGTCGAGCATGGTGGATCTAAGGAGGCGCCTTACTCTTTCAGAGATAGGAGGGGGGGGGGGCGATATGAGGTTTACGTTAATAAATAGATTGGAATCTGATGGAAGTAATCAGGGAGAAATTAGGGTGAGATGGGTTGTGAAGTATTTTGGTGGAATATGTTAGGGTCAACTGAAGTCTTCTTATTTTTAGCGGAGGCTCATTGGCTAGACATCTAATGCTATCGATGGGGCTGGTTCTGTAGGCCCCGAGAGCTATTCGTAAGGCTGTATTCTGAATGGTGTCTAGGATTTTCATTTGGGTTTTGCAGGCTGTTGAATATACTATTGATCCTAGACTATGGATTTTGGAGCGTAATAGGGTTTTGTAGCCATTCAAAAGAGTTGTATAGTCTGCTCCCCAGTTGTGATGAGATATCACCTGCATGAGGCTTATGATTTTCCTACACTCAGTTTTAAGAGAGAGGATGTGGGATTTCCATGTTAGTTTGGAGTCAAAGATGAGTCCCAGGATTTTGGCTTCTTTGACTGTAGGAATATGGGTGTTGTGTAGAGTAAGATTGATTGGGGCCTGTTGATTATTTCTGGAGAATAGTATGCACTTGCTTTTCAGAGCTGAAAAGTTGAATCCAGTTTCTTGGGACCACTTTTCAATATTGGTTATTGTATTTTGGAGGCGCTTCTCAATGGATTTAGAGTTCTTACCTCGAGTGTAGATTATGAGGTCGTCAGCGTAGATGCAGAACTTGACTAGGAGGTCTAATAATGTCTTTTCTATGTCGTTGATAGCAATCAGGAATAATTTTCAGGCCATTTTTAATATTTGACGTCGTGCGTTTATTTTCAAAGACTCTTGAAGTTATTTTTAACAACTTATGTCTGTCGTGATTTCTTCCCAGACCCACTTCAGATCGTAATCAGTGAAGAAACTCACCCAAATTTATGTGAAATCCAAGATAGTTTACCTTTAAGAATTTCCATGTTATTTCTTAAATTAGTAAGAACCAACCAGTTACCTTGCAAAGATTTCAGTAAGTCAGATTTTATTCTGTTTTTGTTTCAAAATATTTTTACGGAAAGGTGAAAATGAACACCTTAATCATCCCTTGACAAGAAGTACCTTTAACGTCCAATTTTGAAGTTCCATGAACTGTTTTTAATTGGTGAATAAAGTGAATGAACTGAAGATGATGAAGTGAATATTCAATTTCTAAATAATTCTAATGATCTGATGATTTTCTGAAGATAAATAAAAAATCAATTTCATCAATCATTCAGTAATCAAGAACTGATCTTTTAATTTCTTTGTATTTCCATTCTTTGTACCTAATTAAATGAAATATTGATCTGTTATTTAGATCACCGAGATTATCACTTTTCATTTTCAGAGAACTGACAAAACAAAGAATAACAAATCTAAGATAATTTTAATATTCTATAGATCTTTGATTTTATTTTATTCGCTGTTTATTCAACAGCGGAATATTATTCACCGGGATGGCTCAACAGTGAACATTAATCAAAATTGGATACAATAAAAATATTTAAAAAACAATTTAGTCAATTCGCTTTCAGGAGTAAGATTTCCTGATAAACTAATTATTTTGTAAGTTCTGTGCCATTAGTTCCATCGCGAGCCGCTAGATATATATACACGTCTGCTAGCGGAAAACTAATCACTGAATTAGTTAATTAAGCCCGCTGGGCTATTTTGTTCATTATCAATTATTTCCAGCTTCCAGGGCTGCATCGCAATTGACGAGACTGTTGGAGCGTAATTCGCGCTTGGTTTTTGCTTCTTTTGCCACCAACTCAGTGATAAAAAAAGCGCGCGACTTGTTACTTTATTAGTTTTTTTATAACAGTTAAAGTGTTTAATTTTTTATTTTGCGCCTCCTGGTATAATAGTTAGAGAAATGATGACAAAAAAGCTTTGTAGCTTCCAAATGGAAGAAAAGCAGGTTTTTATATAGTTCGAATTCCTTTATCAAGAAAAGGGGTCTAGCGCGTTGAGGTGAGCGGCTGCGGCCTTTTGCCCAGATATACTCGAGCGAATCCAAAAAGTATCTACCATTTGGGAGGAAGCCACTGGGGTGCATTTAAGCAATCCCTTCAATTGAGTGAAAATATTTTCTTCCAATTTTCTCCTTCCGTTAACCACCAGCCTCAGGAAAAATTCACAGATAAGTTGACCCTAAAAATTCGTTGGAAAATAGCGTTGAGCTTCTAGAATAATCGCTAGTAAGAGCCATGAACAAGTAAAAAAATTGAATTTTCTCATATTTAAAAATTAGGGTACCTATATTCAAAATATCATTGGTGCAATGCTTAAATAGCTTCAATTTTTGGAATCTTGAAGTTTCATTAATAGTTCCATGAATAAAGTTCATGGTGGGGGAATGTAAAATTTTTTTGTTGATTCAAATGTCGATTATTCCGGTTAACTTGGACAGAATTTACCAAGATTAGTCTCATTACAAAGAGTTTTCCTTCTCTGTCGATTGCATCTTTCGAATTTTTATTTTTTTTTGACCACCGCAACCACTAGAGGGCGTTATCTGACATGTAAGGAAATCTGGGCAAATGGCCGTAAACTCGAAACTTTTCTTCCTTTTGGAAGATACCTACGAGTCATTTTTTTCATCATCTCTCTAACTATAAATCTCTCTATATGTATATTATATAAATACACAAAAAAAAACTTTTTCTGGTAAACCAACAACGATCATTAAAGGAGACTACTCAGTTTTTAATCCATCGTGGAAAAACATTTTATCTCAACTTGAGAATTCAAATAAGACATTTCAACTACTTAAGTTCTCACTATAGTAGTAGCTATACATATCGCAATAAGAAACATTAGGAACTAAAGTACATAACCTGAAAGTAGTTAATTAAGATTGTCTGCATGAGCTCGGTCTGATTTCCCCTATTTGGGAATACTTACTTTGGATAAATGTTCATTTTACCAGAGCAGTAAGTGCACTCGAAAGATTTCTTTTTTTTTCTACGAAGCACAAGTTATGGCAGACCAAAGCGTTCTATCTGGATTCTGTATAAGGCATATTTTGTAATATATCCTAGAATAGAGTCTGGAATTGCTACATTTATATAAGCGCAGTTATTCAATTAAGCTGAAGTAGGTAAGAGGAACAGAACAATTTATATGCAGTTGTATAGTAATCTTGTATAATTTCCATTAGAGTTACAGAAAATTGCATATGCAGTATTTCGTCTCCGCCGAGACTGCATAAATATGAAAGAGAACGGAGTTTCTCTCAAAGTTTGTTTTCATGTTAAGACACCTTTGCGTGTCAAGCTGTTCTCCCCCACAGCAGGGAGAATATTGCCGTTTAAAGAAACTATTCTGGAAATACATGATATATCGATTTCCGTGAGGATTTCAGTGATTTATTGGGATATAAGTGTAGCCGATTCAACGATGGAGATGCATGGCCTCATTATAAATATTTGATTTATGCTTTTAAGATTCTATTGTTCGGAGGGGAATAAACAGGCTACAAAGGAAAATCAAATATCTTTGTTTTTATATTCTCTACGACCCTCTTTCACTGATTCTGATATTTGCTTGTTGAAACGTTGAAGTGAAAAGTTAAACAAGAAATATTGGAGGAAATCTGTTTCTCTGACGTTATTATAGAAGATGGGAGGGTTTTTTACTGTTAACTAATCCAAGTTATAACCTCTAATTCTAATAAACACGCACAGCTGATTACTACTTGTACTACATCAACACCAACTTGTCTATTCTTTATAATTCACTATCCTGTCACTACTGGCTTCCTTACTTCACACTTCACTTCACTACTGCTCTGTTCAGCTTCCACTAGTTACTACTGCTCTGTCTTCAGCTTATTAACTCCACGTCCAAACTAAAACTACTTCACGCAGCCGTAGGCGGTCCTTATATAGTCCCCCGACGCATCAGTAGTCACGTTCTACTCCGTTCTAGTAGGTATCACCGGCGCACCGGCCGTCGATTCATGGATTCTGGAAATGTCAGATTGTTCGGTGAGACCACTCCAGCAATCCACAGAACCAACACTGTCCGTCAATGTGTCACATGACATATGACTGGAACTGTCGCGAACATGTCATTGAATAACTCAGTATAAAAAAATAATGTAAACAAATGAAACGGCGGGCTAGGAGCTCTTCACGAAACAAATAGAATGTTTCCAGAGCGGTCTCGTTATAATATCTACGTTTTTTGTTCAACATTACACCTAAGCTTACCGTAAGCCGATCTGTGACCAAATGGAACACTAATGGCAAGAGAGGGATGATGACCATCGTTTCGAAGAGGAAAGTCCTGTGACATCACAGGGCTTGGAACAAAACACTAGATCCAAAATTCTTCCGTGGTCATTTAGCACAAAATTGTTCTACGTCAAGTGAATCATAAAGTTCTTTAGAACAGTGAGACGTCCATTTTTAGCTCCCTGCAGAGAATCCGAATGTTGAGTTATGTTAAAATCCCCAATGATTAAAATATCAAAGCCATAAGCAGCATAAAAAAAAATCAAGAGCTTCGTAAAGTATGTCAATGTAAATATTCGTCTTGCGAATGGAGGGATGTAAATAACAACAATATACAGGGTGTTTCGCATAAGAACCGACAAAGAGTAGGGGTGTGTAGCGGAACCCAAAATATGGTGATTTAACGCAACTTATTGTCTGTAAACTAAGTTTCACCCCTGAGAAGTTATAGGCCAAAGTGAAGTCTCAAATTTCGAAAAATCAATTTTTCAGTTATACTTGAACTTAGAAAAACTAAATTTGGTACATGTTGTGAGTGTAAAAAGAGCAATATATTGACAGAGTAGAGCTTAATTGTAGTATTTCAAAGGGTCGATAAGGGATAAACCACCCTTAAAATGTTACATAGCCTATTTAAGAAATGATTACTTTATTTTATAGGGAATTAAATTCTAAGACTTTTATTAGTTTTCAAAAATCTTTGTCGGTTTTAAGAAAAACCGGAATAGCTGAAAACACGCCAGTTGTGTTTTCTTTTATTCAAAAACTTTTATTTATTTTGCTATTTTTCAAAAACAAACTGTATCGTTTTCAATTTTTATTACTTATCATCAAGTATGTCATTTAATTTTAAAGCCAACTTTGCATTTTCGATGATTTTGAATAACAAAATTATGTTAAGTTAAGCTGTTAAGTTTTTTTTTAAATAACATGAGAAATAAAAGTTTTACAAATAATTAATTTCCTCATAAAAAAGTAACGGGTTTAAAAAGTTGTGTATATTTAAAGGTGACTCATCCCTTATTATCAACCCTTTAAAATGCTATAATTTGACTTTACTTATTGTCAATAAATGCTCTCGGTATACACACACACCGTGTACCAAATTTAGTTTTTCAAAGCTCAAATATAAGTGAGATATTGAATATTTTCGAAATTTGAAACTCCTCAGCTTCTTAGTGGTGCAACTTCGGTCCCTTCTGCAAACAAAGCAGGTAGTTTGAGGGGAATTATTAAAAAAATTTATGTTCATACAATTAGAAGAACGAGGACAAAATTAATTTATTTTTAAAGCGCAGAGAAGAAACAGCCAAAAAGGTTGAAAAACACTTCTGTTGATACCCTAATTTGACATTTGCAAATCAGAAGACTTAACAGATGTTCAGCTTTCATAGAATAATCCCTATGAACTTGTTCCCCAATAACGACGTCCGAATTTGGGGTCCAAACAGATTTGCATGGTAATACATGGGCTCGTTATTCGCTTTTCAGTGATTTCGGTCATGGAGGATGCCCTGTTTATTCCCCTGTAAACGGGTAAGATGTCCATTGAAAGCTCTCACATAAAATTGGACGCCCGTAAAAGTCCCGTGACTGAATCCATCAGCACATTCTTGCGAAAACTTGTATGCTGGAGGTGTACATGGTTGCCAATTATTATTGTATTCAACAGAGCTTATCGTGTAATTCTTAATAAATCATCTTTACCGGGGGTAAATTGTGTAGGAGAACTCATTTAATTGACTTTAGTTATTTGGTGTTTGGTATTAATTCACCTTTTGTTTCTGTTGATGTCCGGAGAGAATCGATCGATTAAATGATTTGATAGCATTATACTGAACGTAATGGCAACACAAAACGTTCAATTTCCTTAATAAAAAAATCAGATAATGGATTAAAATAAATAATTCAAACAGCTATCATTGCGTTAAAAAATTATTGATTCTGGATACGTTTAATCTTTCGTAAATTTCAGTGAAAGGTATTTATGAAATGTTTTCGAGTATTAATTTGCAATTTAACGAATTGCGTTCAACTGCTTTTTCAGTAGAATTTACTCCAATATTGCTAATATTGGGTACGTTCACCTGACGTCAACTGTTGAATAGCAGCGCAAAACGGTTTAGTGTTTTCCAACTTTACATATGATAGTCCGCGTTCGAAAGTGACGATTTGCGACACTTTGCGCATGTCCGCAAGATACGTTGACTATGCTGAGCGTGAAATATTTACGCTCACAGAAATACTCAACAGTTTAGCAACGGTAAATAGTGAGGGGTATGTCTGGACGCAAGTGCTACCTCAACAACTCAACAGTTTTGTTGACGTCAGGTGAACGTACCCATTTTTATAAATGAAAATAGAATCGCTATTTTTCTAACCACAAAAGTCATAATCCATGTAGCAAAATATCATATAATTATTATTATAAATCTTATTATTATTATCAGATTGCCTTCCGGTTCACATTTTAGAGAACAACGTGACATCACGGCTGTCCAGCTAGATCTAGTGAATATCCCGTCTGGATGGAAGGACAAGAGATCGTCCCCGCGATGATATTCAGGCTCGGTGACCCGTGCGACGGTCACTGATGGCAGGACGCCCGATCGCCTATCTTTCCGCAAACTGACTCGGAATTGACTTTAACAATCGCTCGCTGTGTGGGAATTCCACATCTGCCCGCGATAGAATTACCCAGGAATGTTATCTCAGCCTTCTTTGAGTCATATGTGGATCATTCGACAATGATTACCTATTTATGGTCAGGACTCTAAGTCCGCCTCATCATAATAATTATTGTATAATAAATAATATCAGAGGAAGTTCCGGGAAATTAGGCACGGATTTTCTAATTTTTCATCTTTAGGTAGGCACTTCCTCGGGAACTCAAGTCTCGTAAGTTTTCCCTATCAAGTGCCTACTACTTGATATGGTACTACTTAATATGGTAGGTATTTTTAGTCCCCGTGGTAGCATAATGGAGAAACGAAAAGATGCCACAGATGATAAGAAACAAAACTTGAGCCAAAAACATGACTCAAAAATAAATTATAGTAATAAATTCAAGTAGAAGTGGGATCACTACGGCGCCGCGACGCCAAACCGGTTATGCTAATGAGGTACACACCTGCATCAGGGTCAATAATTATGTCAATAACCGGGGAATGTCATAAACCTATCTAGTTAATTGCATTTTTATGTTAATGAGGCAGGCAAATGGATAAATTATGCAAATTAGAATGACCCAGATGCAGGTGTCCACTTCAGTAGCATAACGGATGATGATGTCTACTGTAGTTGTAGACAGACCGTTTAGAGAAAACCACAGTACAACAACCCGAAATCAATTATGATTTCAGATATATGCGCTGGTTATGGAAATAAAGCAACGCTAAGCAATATCTTGTATGGCTTTTAGTTGCTTTCTATGCTTTAAGTGGAAATAGGAAATAGGTAAAAGAACACCGAGTAACTAATTAAGGCGACAATTTTCAAAGCGCGCCAAAGAATTTCAAGAATTTATGAATTTAGCTGCTCTGGAAATCATTGGAGCTAGTTGTAGACTTGGACTTTTTTGTATGGTTCATCTAAAAAAAAAGATTTTCTTGCAGAAGTGGTTGCATAAGTCTGAATATCATATTAGCAACTTGATGAAATTAATATTTTTATTTTACAACAAAGATACGAATTCCTTAAGAGATAATCAAATTTTATTTCCAAGTAATTCCGATGCAATTCTAAGTTTTCTGAGCGCAGTAGAAAACCCAATACTCCAGAGTTAAATAAGAATTTCATTAGAATGAATGTTATTAAGAAGGCGCAATGAGTTCTGTACTGTTTTCCATAAAACTGAGAGCACTAAGCGGAGGAATTCGCGAAAGCATTCTCACATTTATTACACATAAATCCAAAGTTTTAGTTAGAGAAATACTCCGCTTACATGTTTTTCGTGCTAACATTTATATTCCTTACATTCCGAGTCTCCGTTCCAAACGTGGGAGACAAGATTTACTTAAAATTTAGCCTGAAAAAATAAAAGCATCGCATTCTGAACACTAGTTCTTAGACTTAGCTAGTGGAGGTATATGAATTTTGCTCGAGGATCATTATTCCTTTTCCAACTGTAACTATTCTTGTACCCCGCTGTAGGTAATTATTAAACATCATAATGATTCTTTATTGGATAATTCTTTGGCAAGCGAGGAAAAGTTTTCGTACAGTTGTTCATCTCGAGTCCTGTTCAATCACTAATTAGAAATGCAATTTTTCCAGTACAGTGGAAGATAGCTAGACTCGTTCTCATCGAAAAGCCTGGGAAACATCATATACATCTATAACTGGTCCGAAGTACTCTTTGGTCTTCTCAAGACACCTTTCTTAAAGTACAAGAAGTAAAAAAAAAACAAACATATTTTTGAATGTTCTTTTGTGGATTACACAACACTCACTCAGAAGTCAAAATTTACTTTTGTTTAGTCGTTTTCAAAGAATAATTTTCTTAACAATAACGTACTTAGATTTATGATTTTGTGTGATCAGGAGAAACAAGTTCAAAAAAATAAAGCAGACAACGCTGGAATTCACTCCAATGGCCGCATTATGATGAGACAATCCTTCAAACGTTGCAGATGTTTTTGACGTCCATTTCAAAAGGACTCTTTTGAATGTTGTAAATAAAATTTAAGTATAGATGGTCTCATGTCGTGTTCTCTCTTTTGTAAGTCTTCTCCTGACTGCTCTAGTTGACCTGCTTGTCAATTCATTTAGGAAGGATATATTATTGATATCGAGTTAAGTGCTAGAGATTGTAATAGCATTATTTGAAGAATCCTATCTGGATGACAATAGTTCATTATTTGTCTTGAGACTTTTCTTTCGCAGAGTGATTATATCTTTTTAGATGCTTTCTTGGCGTGACTTTCCCCAACTCAATAATTAAAACAAAGTTAATTATTGTTTGTAGTTACGATAGAACTTTGAAAACAAATCTTATGGGTAACTATAACTTAAACTTTTATTTTAGGACAGGTCCATTTTATTTTGTACATTAGCAGCTTGAACAGTTGTTCGTTGTTACAGTGACTAAGAGTGCATTTTGGATTATTCTTTTTCCCGTTCAGTAAATCAAATTATTTTCATCTTTTCCTGTCTGTGAACGGTTCATTTTCCGAGATATACCGTCAAATCTCCAGTCTCCATCCTGAAATGATTTGAAAATCTAAGTGAAAATATTATCTCATCTGTATAGAAAGCCGCGTTCAACTGACATTTGTAAATGCATTGTTGGGATGTTTATAAGACTCCCGCTGCATCTCAGGTTTGGAAGGGATTCCATTTATTCAATGTTGGGGGCACGGCACGTCTCAAGGAACGCTGATGGCGGCTCGACTTGTAGAAAGCAACGACGCGGAGCATTTCCGATAGCGCTGGTTCCATTCCATAGCAGCGTCTCTAATACGCTGAAATTTCCTCATCCGATATGCTTTGATGTTCCAGATATGTATGACTCCAGAACAATGATCTGATCTGACTTGATATTCCAGAGATCGGTTTCATCCAGACACTTCCTGACAAAAAACTTTATCTGAACATCTCTTGAAATGCTTCTTGATCCCGCTGAGAGGATATTTTAGTCCTCTTAATCCTCAATTTATAAGACAACGATTCTTGGTGGCTTTTATAAATTTTTTCACACTCAAGACTGGACACTTTTCAGGAAGCAGATATTAGAATTCATATTATCAGATAATATTCCTATAATAGGGTGCTATGTATTTAATGATAGGCCATAATTTCAAGGGAGGATTTTTGAACCAAATTCAAATAGAAAAGTTCATATTATAAACACGTGTCCTAAGGAGTCATGATGATGTTTTTCAAGATATTGGGTGTGAAAGTAAAAAAAAGTTTTTTATGAATATCGCAAAGATTTTTCTCTCTTTGTCTCCTTTTCATACGAACAACTCATACCCTTATTACGAGTGAACGAACTGGAAAGTGTCTGTATTTTCATTTGCCAGTAACATTTGCATGCAATTCGAGGCTGCAGCTTTTGTATGCAAAGGACTGTTTGTTTTTTTATTATTCAACCTGACCATGTTTTTTAAACAAAGGCGACCATGGTTTAATAATAGGACGTGTGTGTTCACCTAAACAGCATCGAGTTCACAGACTGGAAAAACTTTCATTATTTAATCCGACTGGATATCTGTTCAAAACTCAAATAACAAATTTGTTAGCGAATGTGTTGTTTTGTCTGGTGTTCAATAACAAAGAGGTGAGATGCTTTTGAATTCTCCCTAATTTCTCGTTGTTTAATTCAATAATTCAATTCTGAATTATTCGCTGCTTCCGTTTTTGATGCCAGAATTTGCCGAGCTCAAACACTCACAATGTAATGCGTTTACTAATTAACAACCGCATTAGTTTTAATGTTTATTTGGAAATTTACTGTTATCGATGGTTTTAAAGTGTCATTTTGCTGTGATATGTTCATCGATTTTCTATTAGATTTTATAATGGATATAATAATTGTCTTTTAAAAAATCAAAAACTCCTTCAAGACTACCCAATTTAGTCCTAAAGAAGTTATCCGACCAACGCAGGACTGCAGGACTGCGGGAGCGGCTACGGCGCGATCCGAACGTGCGACGTAATAATTGTGCAGCGGGATATGCATAAACGCAAATTGTTGATCGTCGCGTTCTCGCTCCCGCAGTCCGGGGGTGTGCTTGAACATCTTAAAATCGAGTTTGTAAAATGGCCCTATCTACAGTGTGACCCATTTGTTCTTGAAACACCCTGTAAAATCTTAATTTAGGGTGCGTTTTAAAAAAAAAAATCTTTTAAATCATAGAGCTTGATAAACTATATTTTGGGAGCAAAAAGCGTCTCATTTCTACAAAATCCAGGGCTTACTAGATCAGTGTTTACTTGTAAAATCTCAAAAATTCATATTAGCGATTTTTTTAGAAAAAAACTGGGCACGCCACGGTATTCACCAGCCCTCAAAACGGTACTGTACTAAATAATATTGAAAATGTCAGAGTAAAAAGAATCTTGTAGTTATTTTAGAAATTCATAATAATACTCCGGATTTTCATAAATTAATTTGAAAAAGGTCAAAAGCTATCATAAGTAAAAAATAAGGTAATTGCGTATATTAATTATAATTAATATTAATATTAATATTAAGGTCACAACTAAGGCCTATTTGACACTACGGTGGAATTTATATTTTTTTCTTCACTTTCAGGGCAAGGAAAATCTTCTAGAATAACGGTAGCACGATTTTTATTTTCAAATTTGCATTTATTTTGCATTTATATTCCAAAAATCGTAACATCAATCCTGTGGTCTTTTCACGATATGAATAAGCGGATATATTGCAAAATACGTGCCTGTATACGTTTGGGAGCGGTTCCCATTGTTATATAAGTGGTTTCATCATCATCCGTAGTTAGATCCGAGACTATATAGTAGTATTTCTCGGCGCTTGTGTCAGGACCGTACTTTCGTTCACTCCCAAAGTCAATTTTTAGGGTCGTTTTGTGGCCTTTCCTTTTATTTGCAAAGCTAATGAATACCTTCCTGGTGTTACTATAGGGATGTTCTCCACCCCTATATAGGTGTCATAGTGAAACTGTAGGAGCCGCGGATGTATATAATGACAAAAAAAAAATAAAAAAAGTAAAAAAAGTAAAAAAAAAAAAAAAAATAAATAAATAAATAAATAAATAAAAAATTATAATTAAAAAATTAAAGTACCTACATTATCACCAACTAGACGTACAATTTCTATTTTGTCTCTCTTGACCTTTTCGAACAAATTAATGAAAATTCGGAGTTCTATTATGAATTTCTAAAATAACTGCAAGATCCTTATTACTCTGACATTTCCAATAAAATTTAGTACAGTACCGTTTTGAGGGCTGGTAAATCCAGTAGCGTGCACAGTTTTTTTTCTAAAAAAATCGCTAATATAAATTTTTGAGATTTTACAAGTAAACACTGATCTAGTAGGCCTTGGATTTTGTAGGAATGAGACGCTTTTTGCTCCCAAAATATAGTTTATCAAGTTCTATGATTTAAAAGAAATTTCTTTAAAATCGCACCATAAATTAAGATTCTGCAGGGTGTTTCAAGAACAAATGGGTCACACTGTATATTGTATAATAGTCATTATTAGCACGGAACAACGGTAAAAAAATGCACAAAAAAACAAAAAAACCCTCTATCAAATAGATAAATCATAAATAAAAAAGTAAACTGACCTGTTTTCCATCCCATCGCTGATACTGCCTCCATTCTACCATTCCCGGTCTCCAATATTCAAGGGTGTACTCCTCGGCATATTCTTGTCCGCGACCGCGGTCGTAACGGCCCTGAGTCTGCACACCAGTGACCATTTGAACGTCCCCCAGGTCCACCTGCAGCCATTCTCGAACCCCACGCTCCACTTGCAGCTTTGGACACCACCCACCACCTGCTTTTTCCACTCGGAGTCTGCAAGGAAATGCATAAAATATAAAAATCCTCTTAGGCGTCTGGTTTAAGTGTCGTGGATGAACGTCAAGGCAACGACGGGAGACAAGAAAACTGGAAAGCGTAGCGTTCGGACTATTATTCACGATCATTCAATATTCAAGTACTTACAAGCTACACAGCACTTTTCTCAAGCGGTTAAAAGAGGTTGCACCTTATCTCATTTCTTCCATAATTCCCTGCATCTCATCCCATTAAAAAAGACTCCGTTTTCTGAATCTTGCATTGCAGCTTTAACAGCACATTATGCAAGTTTTGATTTAATTAAAGACCCTTTGGATATAGTGTTTGTTGCTTAACGCGCGTATTCTGAACGCACTCAAACATAATAAAGGTCTATTTATACCAAACGGCACGGACATGGGCCGGGTGTTCAACGTGGACTGCATTCACATCTGACGGTAACGTTTTGTTGTCAGTTGCTGCCGAACGGAGATGTAAATGCAGCCATTTAAAATTAATTTATTAATCAAAATGCACCGCCACGTTGAAAACCCGGTCCGTCTCCGTGCCGTTAGATGTAAATAGATCATATCTTTATTAGATTGGCCGATGTTATAGTGCCGAGGGCTGTGGAGTAAAAACGCCTATTAAATCCACAGCATGTAATTTTCTTGTAATTCCAGGGTAAACTTGCAGCAATGATCAAACTTTGATCGTCTCCATTAAAAAAATCGACTTGAAGTGACAATCAATCAACATTCGAATTTGGAAAAGTACATCGGGGGCGTGGAATTAACACGCCCACTAAATCCACAGCCATCTAATTTTCTTGTAATTCAAGGGTAAAATTGCAACAACGACCAAATGACCAGTTCGCAAGGTTCTAACCAGTTTTTGATCATCTCCACAGGCCAACAAAATCCACAGCCTTGTAATTCCAGGGTAACATTGCAACAATGACCAAATCACCAGTCCGCCATGTTCTGACCATTTTTTGATCATCTCCATAAAAAAATCGACTTAAGTAACAATCAATCCACATTCGATTTTGGCAAAGTCCATGAGCAGCGTTGAGTTAATACGCCTACTAAATCCACAGCCATGTAGTTTTCTTGTAATTCCGGGAAAAAATTTCAATAACGACCAAATGACCAGTCCGATAGATTCTAACCAGTTTTGGATCATCCCCATTAACAAAAATCGACTTAAAATAACAATTAATCTACATTCGAATTTGGAAAAGTCCATCGGGGGCGTGGAATTAACACGCCCACTAAATCCACAGCCATCTAATTTCCTTGTAATTCAAGGGTAAAATTGTAACAACGACCAAATGACCAGTTCGCAAGGTTCTAACTAGTTTTTGATCATCTCCACATGCCAACAAAATCGAAAGCCGTGTAATTTTCTTGTAATTCCAGGGTAACATTGCAAAAATGACCAAATCACCAGTCCGCCATGTTCTGATCATTTTTTGATCATCTCCATAAAAAAATCGACTTACCTAAGTAACAATCAATCAACATTCGATTTTGGCAAAATCCATGAGCAGCGTTGAGTTAATACGCCTACTAAATCCACAGCCATGTAGTTTTCTTGTAATTCCGGGGAAAAATTTCAATAACGACCAAATGACCAGTCCGATAGATTCTAACCAGTTTTGGATCATCTCCATTAACAAAAATCGACTTAAAATAACAATTAATCTACATTCTAATTTGGTAAAGTCCATCGGGAGGGTGCTAACACGCCCACTAATCCACAGCCATAATATAATTTTCTTGTTATTCCAGGGTAAAATTGCAACAACGACCAATTGACCAGTCTACCAGGTTTTAACCAGCTTTCGATCATCTCCATTAAAAAAATCGACTTAAAATAACAACAGGCCAACTAAATCCACAGCCATTTAATTTTATTGTAATTCCAGGGTAAAATTGCAAGAATGACCAGTGCGCCAAGTTCGAATCATTTTTTGTTAATTTTCATTAAAAAAAAATCGACTGAAGGTTACAATCAATCAATATTCAAATTATCAAATTTGGTCCATAAGGATCGTGGAGTTAGCACCCCACTAAATGAAAATCCATGTAATTTCTCCTAATTCGGGATTCTAACCATATTTTGATCACCTCCATTAAAAAAATCGATTAAGTAACAATCAATCGACTTCGAATTTAGCATGTCCATCAAATATGTAATGCGCATGCGGAGTTATCGGCGCTTTAGCAAACGACAAAAAACAATATTTCAGAGGATAAATTATGTTAACTTAAGAAGCAAATGAGAGAGTTATGCTTTATAAAATAAATGAAACAATAACCAACTTAATTGCCCTGTTTGTAAAAATTGCGCTAAAATCGAGTTTTTGTAAGACATTTTTGGAAGGGTAAATACTTTCGTAGGTACCTAATTGAAATATAAAACGAAAAGTGAAACAAAATGGGAGGCTTGCATCACTGTTCCAAACAAAGAGAATAATTTAAAGTCTGCCTGCCGAGGTACTTTTCCACTTGTTGTATAACTACCGCTACCACTACCACCACCCGCTATGTGCTTCCTCTTTCTCGGTCCTGAAGGAGATTAATGGCAAATCAATGACTAGCCAAGATCGGGGAATTGATGTTGGAAAAACAGACTGCCGATGTCAACTGTAAATTTTCAATTTGCGGTTGTCCCTCTGCAGAACGAGCACATTCTTTTCACAGGCTAATGGTAGGTGCTTAGTTTACATCTTGAGCGAAAACAGTTTTCATTGTAAATATTTCCCTTTCATCAGTTAGCGCGGGGATGTTATTCGGTGCCCTTAAAGCTTTTGATGTGATCTCTATTATTAATTCTCGAGAGACTGTCTTATTAAATTAATAAATAAACGTTTGAATAATAAATATCGTAATATACACAGACCCGTAATAAGGTAATTAAATTTATCAATAAAACATGAGTTGGTTCAACATGTGACACTATATATATAGACATGTCAAAATGTCGATGTCTCTATTTACTGAAACTAATCTTCTTTGACGAGATGTTCAATACGTAATGAATTTGTAGCTAGCTGACTTTCTGAATAATTCGGTATGTATCTGAATAATTAGTGAAGCAAGTATCGTACTGGCTGTTATTATTTAATACAATTTTAGTTAATTGCAGATGAGTAAAATTTAACTAAGTCACGTTAATTGGGTTACTGATGAATGACGATCAGCTCACTGAAGTAAATAATTAAGCGCTTTTTATGGAGAATCGGTCTACGATAACTTACTGCATAAGTTATGAGGGTAAATTAAAAATAAAGGTGTCATGGAGGGTACAAATAAATGGGATTTGAAATAATTGACAATTCCCTGAAATATTTATCATTTAATTTTAGATAATCTAAAATTTTGTATAGAAACGAAAAAGTATGTCTTCTAAAAAAAAAAGATTATTCTTAGAATTTGAGCTTTCTAAATGCAATATGACTCGTGTTGTAGTAGCTGATAAAGCCACAGACTAGAAGTTTGACATTATGAATATCTCACTGCCTTTTCTATTACTGTCAGAGCTTGTCCTTACCCGTATTACAATAACAGAAGGAAATTCTAAGTTCCAGCTATGTTTGTATGGAAAAAACCTTTCAGGAAAATAAGTAGGTATGACTAAAAATAAACGACTTAAAGAAAAACATGAGCTGTGAGATTCTCTCTGGGAGTGGTTTACCATTCAGAGGGCTCCACCAGTAGTAAAGACCTTCAAAAAGTCTATGTGCAAATTCTAATCATACGTATGGAAATTTTATTCTGAAGTTTCAAACGTTACAAAATAAAACTGGTGAATAAATTGAAAAAAATCGAGGAAAACTGAGATGAAATAAAAGAAGAAAAAAACGAGATAATTTTGTATTAAAACTTGGTTTGATTAACCCTTCAGGAGGTTTAATCAGTAAAGAAGGCACCCAAGAGTAGATGCAAGTAGTTACATTGAACGATATAAAAAGTACTACTTTACTGATGACGATGACTGAAGAAAATTCAAATAAATAAATGATCACAAATTGTTATTTGTGATCAGAATTTCGCTAAGCTTTAGTTTAGAAGTACCTTTTCAAATTCTTTTTCGATTTTCTAGAATAAAACTCATCAAAAAATTCATAAGATCTTAGAAACAAGTAATTTTAATGATCATTCAATTGATTGATTTCTCTTTAATGAGAGGTCATTATCAACAAGACTTTTTATTAGTAGCAACAAGTTAACCACTATTGAAAGTCTACAGCGGGTATTATAAAGGCTCATTAAGTTAACGGGCAGATTTCTGTGGCCATTTCTGAAGAAAGTATCGAGTCTTAGTGGAAATTTTTTAATTTTATCTATTCTTGACATTAAAATAATTACAAAAATGTTAATAAAAGTCATTTGACGTCTACATCTGAAATCTGCCCGTTAGCCTAATGAGCCTTTATAATGTTGGCTGTTAATGACTTAATAAGAAACGGTTAGCGTTTTCCAATAATACTAATTTACTGTAACCGTTAACAGCCGTTAACTGTTGACCAATAACTGCCATCGTTATTACCAGAGACCACTACCAAAAGTGGCATCGTGCGCAACAGACGCCGTCGCTTGGTGGATATATTGTAGGCTTGTACAGCTAAAGTAGCAGGTACGTGACTGTTGCCTCTTCGATAGCCGAAACAAATAATGATTAAATTTTGCACAAACATTCTGAAAAAATCTGGCATATTGTCTGGAAAGTAATAATTTTCATATTTTCGTATTTTTTCCGAAGTCCTTTTTTCCCTTGGGAAAAGCAAAAAAAAAAAAAATTCATGGACTTTTATAAAATAGTTTCGGGTGAAGATAGCGTTTTAGAGAAAAACAAATTCTCCCTCAAACAAACTCCCCACAACTAACACTAAAGTAACAGCAACTGAGATTGGAACTTGAACTTGGTAATCAATACGTGAGCGCCACTTAATCTACGACTTTTTAGTAAAAATGACTTTATGTTACACTATTATTTAAGTCGCGAAAACGTGACTTAAACCTTTAATGATACTCTATAGTTATGATAACTTTTATTTAGCTTTCAAGGTATTAGAGACGTCGTAGTAACAATAGAATAATAAAAAAGTATTTGGAATAAAAATTATAAAAAGGTAGCAAATTGTGATAACAGCAACTAACTAATTTGACTAAAAAGAGTTTTTAAAGTTCCACTTAATAAAAGTAGTTTTAATAGTTGCCGGGACATTCTGAGAACCTCTAACTGAGCAATCACGGTTGTGGGACTAGTTACTAATATTTAGTGATATAAAATATGTTTCTGCTACCTGTAGAAGTTAATGAATTCCAGCATTGTTACCATGTAATAGCAGGAACCATTAAATTTACCATGAAGTAATTTCCACCATATAGTCCTGGTGATAACCATCCATGAATTATAACTTATAATATGTGGGTGATGAGCGAGGATCTTAAGTGAGATTAAAAATGGAGTACCTATGTAGATAAATTTCCTAAGGCAAAAAAATTAAAGTTACAGGCATTCGACTATATTTGATAAGAGCTGAATGCACAGAGAAATAAAGTAGGTTACATAATATGTGAATCCTGTGATAGTAATAGTAGGCAACCATATGAGTTGCGGGCACGACCCATGCAGGAATCTTATAGCAGGTACCACAAAATCGTTCCCCGTTTTAGTGGTTGACACGTAATAAGCAATTTTCCTAGAACGTCCCGTGACTATGTAGTGGCAAGACACTTAAAAGTTCCTTGGGTAGTCGTCGCTACGTTCCAGTGACCAATTTTGCTGCTTGGGATTTATCTACGTACTTAAAAAACTTGATTTCCATTCTTTATTTTTTTACGGGAGAAGGAAACCTTCTCCCATAAAATGAGGCATAAGTTGCCTGGTCTGAATTATTGGATTCTTTTTCATGAAGGAAAGAAAAAAGCTCGAAAAAATATTGATCAGAATTATTTCTTAACATAAAAGTATGATAATCGGCACCAATTCTTTGAATAAAGATAAAGGCACTCGTGACTCTTGGAGTTTTTCTCTTAAACGCTTCATTCACCCAAAACTAATTGATCAAAGTACATGAAAGTCTATAGTTTCAGTTTGTGTTCATAAATCCAGTCCATTCCGGTTTCGTCTGAAAAATTTATTGTACGTAGGTACTTTAAATTTATCCCCTTCTATTACAAAGTTACTCCCTCGCCCCACTTATAAGGTGGGGAGGAGAGGGTTTAATTTATATCTAGAAAAATAAATTTTCCCAGAAAAATATGCAAAAGAAGACTAAAGTAAATTATTCGAACACTGAATGATACAAAAAGTTAATTGTACCAACTTTAAGTAACATATTTTCAAAGAATCATACGTAGGTACTGTTAAATTTTTGAGAGCTTGGCCAATTAATCTGTTTGTCTGAATACCGGCCTACAATTTGAAATTGGAAAATAAGTACGTAGTTTCCGAATTGGAAAATTTCCAACCCCTTAATAAGTGATATTCAAAAAACGAAACATTTAGGTATAGGTAGGTCCTACCTAGTTATTAGTAATATCCACTTTGGAACGGTGAGTTACAAATTCAATTGGAAACAGGTGCAGCTTTCCAAAGTTAATTCAGACTTCCTTCTATAATTGAAACAAATCAATTGTTCGTTTTACCACTATAAGCGATCTGTTTAGTATTCACTAGCAATTCGAGAAACGTCGATTGCTGTGTTTAGAACAATGCATGATGTTAAATTCGTGGTTTGCCGCAATCGTAAAGCGCGGTCTCGACGGACTTGGAATGCGCCGGAATACACCCATGATCAAACTACAAGAGGAGGTAGTTATTGGCAAACGTTTTAGTTACCTGTCTTTTAGAAGTCCATTTCAGGGATAAAGGAGAAAAGAGTTAAAACTATTTACTCTGCTGAACTCAAGTCGCTAAATCTGCTGAAAATAAGTGAATCGAATTTCAATGATTCCTCTATTGCTGGTTTCTGTTTTTGGTCGGACCAATGTGAACGTAATTAGCTTCATGATAATTTTACACAGGGTGTTATTCTGAGTATAAAAATGCACCGCTGACAGTCCCATTGTCAGAAAAACCCATTGTTATTGTTACTTATACGTAATAAGAAAATTAAAAATAGTAAATACAGATAAAAAAAAACAAACATTACTAATGACAACAGAATGTTCAAAAAAATATAAATTTTATTTTATGAAAAAAGTATTAGTTTGAGAGGATATTGTCATATTCACATCGATGTGCTATTTTTGTGGCACAAATGCGAAACGTATTTTTATGCCCAGAATTCGACCTTCTTAAGAAAAAACGTCAAAAAATACTCATATTTCCATTTGGAGAAATAAACCTCATCCATCTTCTAAGGCATGAAAGCATTGATGCTTGGTATTGGCTTAAAATATGGATCATGGTGTCCAAGTTGACCTTTTCAATTTTTTTTCATATGAAGTTTTATGCGCAACTTTACGGTTTACGTAATTTGACTTTAATTTTTCTGCCTATTCTGTAAGTTTGGAAATAAAAAAACCTTCACGATTGTTTCATAAATTATTATTTTTTGTTTTTATTTATTTCATAAACAGGCCATTAGTAAGACCGCAAGTGAAAAATATATTCTTGAGTATTCTAGCCTAATCATTGTGCCCTGCCTACTTTTTCTAAAAGGGGTAGATACATGTACATTTTCGAACAAAATAATTACCCCTAGTTTATGGCCCTAATCTCGGAAAAGAAGCACTTTTTCGAAGTCCATTCTATACAAAATTAAAGTACTTCGACAAAATTTCTTACATTCCTCTTAAAAAAAAAACGGTTTTTTGGGAGACTAACTGTTCCGCCGGTAGAGCGCGTCAAAAACACATATTCCCTAGGGAACCTGTATTACCGCTTTACTAGGGTAGCGCATTCACTCGTTGACGTTTACTAAACACGGTTATGTTTGAACAGCTGGATGTCATATTTTTGGCACGTTTCAGTGGGTTTATAGGATCTACGAAGGTGTAGACTTTAGTATCTATATAACACGTAGTTACTGAGAAAAATACGTTTTAATACGCGGACTTAATAACAAATTATGTGAATTTTTAGACAGTTCATGGAAAATCTGACGTTTATGAAGTCAAATTTGACACTCCCAACTTTTTTCCCAACTTTTTGTGAGAATGAGAATGCGCTACCCTAGTAAAGCGGTAATACAGGTTCCCTAATATTCCCATATCTAGTGAAAAGTGGCAAAAAGTGAACAGCGATACAAAAATATTTTTGAAAGTCATAGGCTACGAAAATTAGAGTTACAATCTCGGAGGAAAGTTTTGCTATATAGTCCAATAAAGTCTAAAAAGTCATACGTATCGATTAAGAATACACATCCTTCTGATAGTTAGATTTATTTTGTTTCATATACGTGGTTTTTATAGTAACCGTCCAGTTTGTCTAAACACTCCATCCCGCATAAATAAGTATACGTCAACATTGGTTTTGAATGAGAATTAAATGCACAACACAGAGGATAGAATGTCATTACGTGAATAAATTTTATGTAGTTGTCAGTGGCTCTCAAACTGACGTAAGCGGTTCAATTCATATTTGAATGATTTCCTTCAATAATTTACGCTCGTTCACAACTTGACAATTAACTGTTTGACATTTTCTGGTGAAATTAAAAATATTAATTCGGACGGTTAGTGTAACGTCACATCTGACTTTTTAAAGTTAATCCTACTATTATAGTTGTATGGTTTTAATTTTCTCACCCCCTCTGTTTTTTGGATCGCTGAACAAGAATTTGGAGCTTTCTGGCAAAAATTTTACCCAGAGCTTTTTTTTGCACTTTCATGTTTTTTTTAACAAAATAATTTTTTTTAAGCGACCGCGTAATTAAAAACGACAACGAAGCGATAGGCTTCTCATATGCGGTATCACTGGTACTCTGAAAAAATGACAAGAGCAGCCGTCTGTTCAAAAAAGGGGGTCTTACATAAAAAAAAGTTCATAATACAAAAAAAGTGAACAAAAATAACATCGTCGAACTAAACTTATTTTAGAGCAATAATAAAATAATAATTAAGCCTAATTCACTTATTATAATAATTGTTACATCACCTCCCATTGCTTGACTATCCTCAAGGGCGATAAAGGATAAAGGTACCTAACACATTCACATTCCCTTAAATCTTGCATGGGTTACAGTGCAATAATTGGCGTGGGACGCATACAGAATAATCCGAATAGACCAATAAGTTGCTTAAAAGTCCATTAGCTCGGTCGAATATACGGTCTGGGAGCGCACTTTAATTTTCATTAGGGCTTCGGAAAGACGCCCCAGACATGTAGGACACTCTAATTGCACCCCCGGGACCGCGCCCTGCCAGAATGCAAACAATGGCCCTAACTTGCTTTACTTTATACTTGTACTTGGTCAACGTCTTTCGGTAAGGGATTGATGGTTACGCTTGGTTTTTCTTGATATTAGTTTATTAATTATAAATAGGTATTTATAGGGGGATTCTTGACAACTTAAGGGAGTTTCTGAACAAAATGAGGCAACTGTAGCTCCATTTTATATATTTATACAGGGTCTTTCAAAACTGCCTCGTTCTAAGAAAAAAGTTCTTTATAACAGGTGTAAAAAATTTCTTTTTATCCTACCCCATTAGAAAATTGAACTGAAAATCGACTGCATGCCCCCGGAGAAAGTGCCACTTTTCCTGCCTAGGCGGTAAAATTATTTTTAAATTTTCACGCTAGAGAGCCACCCAATTGCAATTATTGCTATTGCCAGAGGGAACCAATAGCAAGTAAGCTAGCTGTATGTCAATCTGTCAATGTCCATAGACCAGCAAGACCCAGCAAATTAAAAATTAATTATTAAAGATTTGATGATTTAAACTTTGAAGTTATTGAAGATATTAGATTTGAATTACAATGGAACTAACGGATCATGAATCAGAAGAAATAAATTTTCTTTCAAAACAAATAAAAAAAATAAATATATTATTATTATTATTATCGTGTAGGATAAAAAATTATGTGTAAACCTTTTTTTTCTTTTTATTTCTTTTTATTCTTTTCAGGCCTCAAGAAGTGGCCAGCCTCGGCTGCGCCTCGCCTGGTCATATCTTTTTGAGGCCTGAAAAGTGCCACTTTACCGCCTATGTATACTTACAATATACTATTTTTCAGTTTTTTGACGATATCTCAGAAACCGTTTAAGATATAAAATTGAATTTTCGTACACATCTTTTCATTATTATTATTATTATAGACTTCAAGAAGGCAAATTATTTTTTTTTTATGTGGGAGTGACACAAATCATAAAAAAAACATCAAAAACCGGTGGTGTTTTTGTCCCCAGCAAAACATGTTTCTACTTTTATGATTTTCATCATGAAATGCTGTTTTTATCGAAAACCGTTCACATTAATGCTTATGATTAAGAGCACCTTTTTTTATGTAGAAAACATTGTCAGATTAAAATGGGCTTCCACAATGCCACTTTTTCCAGTATCATAGAAATTAAGGGGAAAACATTAATAATAGAACCCCAAAATAAATGAAATAAATCTAATTAGAACTCAAAAAGTAAATAATATTAATGATAAGATGTGCACAAAATATCAGTTTTTTCCTTAAATATCACCAAAAAAGTAATTTTTTTATTTTGACACCATTAATCTCGAAAACGGTGAGTATGCGGAATTTTTTTTTGACTTTGTATAGAATTCATCACGGCAAAACAACTTTATCAAATAACTTTTTTTTATAAAAATCACGAATAAACGAGATGCAGTTTTTGGAAGTTAAGAAAAATTAAGTCCAGCCCTGTGGTAAATACGCATGAAGGTCTGATGAACATCTACAAATCAAGATTCGATAATGAGAGCTTTTATGTCGAGGCGAGAGCCGACAGTTCGAAAGCACCATAATTTCGCACTCAAGATGCATACAACATTTTTTTAGACATCTGATTGATATAAACGAAAAAATTGAAATAGAAATAAAAAAAAATGACGCACGACAATATTATTTGACGGCTGTCGAAAACAATATTCCTCTACTTTTGTTTCAATAGTAATTATGCTTCTGTCATTTAATAATTAATTTATATTTCATTAATTTTGTTCTTGCATTGGTTTTTCAGTTTCCATATACACCTTATCTACAATACTCGCGTTATTTTCGTTTATTTCCTGTTATTATATTTTTGTTTAGGTAACCTTATCGTAACCTTAGGTAACCTTAGGCATGTATTGGAATTTTTTTCTTTTTTATTGTTTATTGTTGAAATCAGTTTGATTAGTTGAATTTATTACAGGGCTGGACTTTAATTATTTTATTTTCAAATTTCTAAAAGCTGTATCTCGTTTATTTTTGACTTTTTTAGGAAAAGTTATTTGAAAAAGTTGTTTGCCTTGATGAATTCTATAAACAATTAAAAAAGTATCACCATAAAAAACACCCCAGTATATGCTTATACATATTTATAATGGCCCACTTAAAATCAGAGCACCCTCCCTAAAATTGTTATTTATCTTTCGGTTTGTTTTTTTTTTCAAACTGTACATTTGAATAAGGCAATATATTTCAGCTATAAAACCAAAGCATACTATGAAGTTTTGATTTTTTTATAAAACTACTGAAACATTTTTTTATGAAAAACATTTTTACGCCACTGCCACTGTTTTCGACAACCTTCAAAACAGGTGAATGAATACCTACCAAGTTTGCTTGAAAAATTGTTGAAAAAATTAATTTTGGTTAATTGATTTTTTTTGTGAATTCTACTTTTACGATTATTTTACTGAGGGAATTTCAATTTTCTTGTCTTTAATAACAGTGTAAAATGTAAAATGTCTTCAATTTTTTTAAAAATGGACATAGAGCCAAGCTATGCTGGATAATATCGCTTGAAAAAATGTCCAATACAGCTTTACTAAAATTTTAAAGATGTTTTATTGCTACAATCAAAAATATAAATTTTTACAAAAAAATGCTTCGCGCTTTTTCTCCATTGCTGACCCTAAAAAACTGTAATAGTAGGCCTTGCTTTCATAACTTAAAATGTGCTAATTCTCCTAAAATTCTCTTTTACCTGCTTAAAATGTACTGCTTTGTTCCAAACTACAATTTTTGCCCTCTTTATTTTGAGAAAAATTCAAATCCGATGGATAACAATTTTACTTCTGGTACTGATGGTTTCAAGTGGGCCACATATGTTTAAATATTTTTTAAAGACAATTTTTTTGTATGAAAGAAACAAAGAACTTGAAAAAGTAGCAACAAAAATACAGAGAGAAAAAAAAGTCTGGAAACGCATAATTTTCTGTCAAACGGGTGGTTAGAAATATCAAAAAATTTAGATTTAGCTGTTTTTTGGATATCAATAAGATTTCAGGTTTGATATCTGCAATGTTGCCAGATTTACAATTTTTCTGAAATTATTGGTCACTGTGGTTTTTTTTTAAATGTAACACCCTGTACTTTTTTAATTATTGGAACCTATCATTAGATACGAGTTAAACCATATGTATTAAATAAATATAATTAACCAAATGTACAGGAAGTTACATTAAAAAAAAACCCACATTAGTATTATACTAGTATCTGAAAAACGGTAAATCTGGTAACATTGCACATACAAACCTGGAATCTTCATAAAAACTGCTGATATCAATTTTTGTGTATTTGTGAACATTGACAGAAAAATTAGGCGTTTCTACACTTTCCTTCCATAGTGTGTAATAAAAGTTATGGTAAAAAATCTACCACAGAGTAAAAAATAAATCATTCTATCAATATTGCGTGACACAGGAGCACTAGTCGGCTATATTGTTTTATATATTCTTTTGATTGATCAAAAATGGTACCTACTCGTACTAATAAAAGTTATTATCGTAAAATACATTCTCATAAAAGTTATTAATCTTAGCCGAGTACCCGTAAACTATTCATAATATTACACAGCAGGCACGAACAACTCTTCAGACCATTATTGTTACTTTTATTCTACTTTTGTCGTATCCAATTTTTCTAATATCACCCTGCACTTATAAAAAAATGTGAATAATAAATAGTGAAGTAAAGTAAATAATATATTTGTTCTATTATAGATATAAAAGAAACGTGACAGCTGAAAGTAACGAATTATGGGAACGCTATTATAATAGGAATACATTCATAATTTTATAAAGAAGAAAGGAAATCTATTGACATCACTTTTTTCATATCATTAAGTTATTGATATGATCGACGAGCAGTTAGTTTGAAGGATGCCAGCAATTACAGGATAGATTTTAATGCTCAGTTTTATAATACCTCAACAATTTGTTAAGGGGCTTATGTATGATTAAACTGTTTGTTCCCCCACCAAGAACAAGTAGGTACTGAAATGGATCGCACCTAGGTAGGATGATAAGGAAATTATTTCCATCGCCCTCATTAAATCAGCCCAAATCGAAAAAGCAAACAGTGCAAGCATTAGGTACGTAAATACCTAAAGGTAATTGAAACGCAGCCACCTGCCGTTACATCAAGTAAACGATCCCGTCAGCTCATTAAATATTCAGAAAAATAGAATCGCTCTAGCTGGTCACATTTCAGTCCTTCGAGAAAACGGCAACGGCGAGGGCAAGCCATTGCCAGATGTCTTTATAAAAGACACTCTCAACCCGCGTGATGAAAGGGTGAGCTGCCCTAGATACAGACCGGATGAAAGAATGTGAAATCATGAATCAGACAATAACTCCATGAAAAGACAATAGTAAGTCGATAGGTATTACACCCACGAAAATGAAAATTACTCCAATCGATAAAGCGAATTAATAAACTGCAATAGACAAAAATCCACCGCGGTCCCGAAACAGTAAGTAGGTGAAAATGCAAAATGAAGGTGGAACCGGTGTAATTATAATAGTTAGGTACAATGAAAAGACGACAACGCGTCGGCCGATTTGAAGGAAAATTTAGGTAGTTGAAGTTCAGAACAATTCAGTAAGATAGCCGCGAGGTCAACTCGCCAAGTCTTAAGATAAGGGAAATATGATAAGGAATAAAACATATAAAATCACGGTATAAGGCAGTGTCAAGAAGTCGCATTGTTACGTGTCGTGTTTAGAAAGCGGGCGACTGCTTCTATAAAAGCAGATGTCCTACCGCAGCTAAAGACAGATGAAGATCAGCTTCCAAGCAGGTCGCATCTGACTCCTTAACCCTTTAGTCGTTGTCCAGAGATGGCATATGTGAACTCCAGGCAACGACTCCTTCTTAACCAGCAGTTCGGCCAGAGACGACTTATGCGAACTCCAGCCGAATTGTCCTTCTTCAACCTGAGAATTTCCATTGCCAATTTAGTTAGGATAAAATAGCACCCAAACAATCAATCATTATCATCTAGATTAATAGTTAAAGAGTCGTGGTCTGTGGTATGGTCAGCTAATAATCACGTTGAGGAACAAAGATTTTCGAGAGGAAGAACGGAGCTAACATGCTCTGGGAAATTAATTAAGGTGTGTAGAAAAATCTACAATAATACAGTTGATTAAGGTTTCAATCTGAAAAGCACTCGAATGACGAGTAAGGTAAATTATGTGACATAAAGGTCGCCTTACGGGGCAGCATCGACAGGTGAAATCAAAGGTATAACAGTGACAAATGCCTAAGGGCAAGGTAACATAATTATGTGATATAAAGGTCGCCTGACGAGGCAGCATCGACGGGTGCAATAAAAGGTAGAACAAGACAAATAACAACAAGGTATACAAAGTAATAACTAAATACAGTATCACCCAGGTTATGAATTCAATTAACGGAGGTGAAATAATTCACTCTCCCAGGTAAATCAACGGTGAAATTAAAATCATTAAATAAAAGAGAATCGGAAGGAACGGTTTTATAAAATATACGAAGTCAAAATTCAGGAGAAGTGGCAACCCCGCACTCGAATGAGCCTCGCAAGGCAAGAATATCTTAAGCGGTCCGAATTCCCGTATCCAAACACAAAAGGTAGCTCGGTAACCGAACTTGCCGCCGGTCCATCTAGGCGCGAGATTCAACACAGTCCGACATAACGGGCGACTCCGCTAGACATACAGGAAGATCCTCCCGGTTGTGCCATAGGTACAAGGTCTACACATAAATAATTGTAATCGGTGAAATAATACACGATAAATTCGTACGAGAAATTGAATAGGCAAACAAGACATTCCCGCCATATCCCGGGTAGTCTGTAACCAACATTGTTGTATTCTTTAATTAATTCAAGCTGTTGCTTGAAATGAAATCAAAGAAACTAGAAAAGAAAATTAGGCAAAGAAAATCGTCGACTAGTTAAACAGACAGACATTCCCGCAATATACCGGGTAGTCTGTAACCGAAACAAAAGCAAAACGAAATAATAAGGAAGCACAGGTGTGCAAAAGAGTGGAATCCGAAATGGATTGGAGTTTGAAAAATGCATGAAAGGGATTCATCATTCGCTTTCCACTTTTTTATACTCTCTATGCAAAAACATCAGCCCCTCTCGCCCTTCACCATTTTACGCTCTTGCAAACGAATTCTCTCGCTCTCCATTCGCTTTTAAACTCCCTGACAGGAAGTCCGACGTTTACAACAAGTCTCAGTAGATTTCCCCGCTTTTCCGAAAGAAATCCCAACCAACCGAGATACAATGAGTCATAGTAGGTTCTTTTGCGTATCCGTTTCGGCCATACTAATCCTGGCATACCTCAATCAAAGAGCAGGGGTGACTACGGTAAAAACTACGGTAAACACAACGAGGAAAACACAACGGTCCTATTAGGGGAAACCCAGAGGTAAATAGATGATCACAGTGGCTTTTCGCGAAAGACAAACGGACCAGGGTTCGTTGTGTTACAGTACCTACTAGCATATTTTGTTTTAAAATGGTAAAGATCCTTTGTTTGAAAATTTCTTTATTTCTTCTTCTTCTTCTTCTTCTTCAAGTGCCATCTCCTCTGAGAAGGTTGGCTATCATCATAGCTATTCTCGTCTTTGATGCTGGAGCTCGAAACAGCTCGATGGAACTACAATAATTGTACCAAAACCTCAAGTTACTTACAGCTAGGAAATGCGTCTTCTTCCTTTATTTCTTCTTCCCTGTATCTTTCTTTCCTGGATATTCTCTGCATAATGTTCTGCCCAGATTTTGCAACTTCTTCAGTTCAACTGTGTATAATATCTACCTTCCCTTTCCCATTCTTCCCAATACCTTCTGTATGACCACAACTCAAATGCTTCTAGTCGATCACTATACCTAATGTTTTTCTTCAAAGTCCAGAACTCTAAAGAATGAAGAATGTTTACACCAATTGTTCTTTCCTCCAGTGCTCTCTGAATGATCTTCTCTGAGTAAACGTTAAATAATAGTAGCGATAGTACACAACCTTTACTTACTCCACACAACAGTCGTCAGATGCAATTAACAGAAGAGGGAAAGCTCTTTTTAATGAGCCTAATCTTGTTAAATTTCGTTGAGGTAAACCGGAATAATCGCCATTTGTATTACAAAGTTTTGACGTTCCCCACCAATTTATTTATGGAGTTATTAAAAAAAACTGGAAGATAATTTTTTTTTAGTTATTTATGCATGATATTTTGAATATTTCCTAATTCTGAAAAGTCTTCCCTTAAAAAAAATTTGCCTGAGACTGCACGACCGCTGAGATATTTCCGGTGACCATAATAATGACTCACCCGGTACTGAAGGTTAATGCAAGGAGAAAATTGGAAGAAAATGTTTTTACCTCAATTGGAGGGGTTGTCCAGACGCACCCCACTAATTTTTTTCCAAATGGTAGATACTTTTTGAAATCGCCCGGGTAAATCTGGGAAAAAGGCCGTAGCCGTTCACCTTAACGCTCTAATACACCCCTTTTTTGAGAAGGGGACTAGAAATATAAAAACCTGCTTTTCTTCCATTTTGGCAGATACAAGGGATTTTGTCACCATCTATCAACTATCAGGATCATATCACAACAAAACCCGAAAAAATGTAAAAAAAAATATAGGTAACTAGAATCTTCAGTAAATCAAATTCTCTTACTAACAGCAAGTCCTGATTTTCTTGTTTTAGACTATCTTTCTCTTCAAAGTGATTGTGTTAAATCCGGTATATAGCTCAGAAAAGTGTCAGTCCTTGCGAAAAGAAGTCAAAAAGATTAAATTTATGTTTTTGAATATTTTATGTAAATATCAGGTTTACACAGTAATTTATACTTACTTACATGACATAATATGCTTAAATAATTTCAGCTTAATGTTTACTAGCGATAAGTTAAGCGAACAAGTCTAGCACAGTTCTACATTAATCATTTCTCACTATGGTAGCCTACTAGCCATACAAGATTACCATTAACTGTGGCTAATGGTGTTTGCTCTCCGAGGTTAACAAAACGAGCAACGACATAAATAATAATATTAAATTGAAGGGAATGTAGAATGTTGTAGGTATGAGCAAGTAGTTAACTCGATTCGTTCGTACAGAACTTTTTAATAAGAAGCAATGCGATAAAATGCACTATACACAGCCCCTGAAGGATTTAACCGGGTTTAGCGTTATATAAATTATTTTCAACTTTTCCTCACCGGAAAACCTATTTACACTCGCACGAATTCCGAATTAGATTTTCGTTTGAAAAATTACATTGTGTCCGTTGAAACATCACAAACTCTTAAGAAGTTTTATTAGAAATCTTACAGATTTAGATTTCACTCCAACTTAATCACGAAACTTCGAAATTCTCTAGCACACGAGGTAATTTATTTCACTAACCTGCTCTTAAGGAAACTCCGTCGATACAGGAAGCTGTACGTCCAACTTTCGGTTTCTTAAACAACCTCGGCTATAATAGGGAGTGCTAGTGCTAGTGCTGCTGGATTGAATGAAAATGATTGGGTGAATTATTTCTAACTACTTATTCTATTAGCCCTTTAACAACCCTTAATTTTTATCACTTTTACTGGGCGATTGTAACACCTTCTAACACTCATTACTTCAGTATGAGTGTTAGGAGTGTTAGAAAAAAAAATAGGTGGGCTCAAACTTGGCCGTGTAGAAAAAGTGACAGAGAAATCGGAAGTGTCACTATTTGAAATATTTTTCGAGATAGTTATGTCTTTACTAACACTAACATAGCAAAAGTTCTTCTGAATGCTATATCGAAATTCAATCCCTTAAAAACATAAAAAAATGTTTTCTATACGAGCCCAATTTGTATAATCGCGAGCAAATGTAATTTCATCTGACGTTACCCTGACGTGTCCTGACGCAGTATATTTGGTCCTGTCTCGAGGGTGCTGGTCACGGTCACTCGACCCGACTATGTATTGTTTCCATGTGACAATAAATCAACAAGCCATGCAGAGGGTGATAATTTCCTCAGACACTAAGAAAGATGCAAGGATTAGTCGCTTGCTAGCTGTTTCGTCTTGTATATTGCGGCAGTATTCTGTTACTGAGTAATTTGGGTTTAGAATTACCAGCTCAGCGTATGTGCATAATCAAGGTTGTATCGTGAACCCTTTGAGTTACAAGACTAAATTAGGCGGACTATTCACCAAGACGGCGCGACGGCTTGATATTCCTTGATAAACTACAATGGGAGACTTGATATTCTGTGGGAGTGACACTGGAATTAATGCTGTGAAAATTAACTAGCGTGCTTTTCGTTTTACTTCTGGAAGTAGTTGAAGCTGGAACCTCGCTGAAGTTCAGACCAAAGAGTTTTGTTTTACTAGTGTCTATAATGTAATTTTTTATAGGTACTATGACTGTGACTGTCTCTTACAATTATTTGTGAACATCTTCAAAAAGGTACATTTCTTGATGTCTTGATTGTTGTACATTCCTTATAAGGAAAACTCATCACACTTCTATGAACTGATTTTCAAAAATTGACACAAAGACAAATGGAAAGGGAGACGGGTGAACTTTTTAGGATCCCTTTATTTCCTGGAATCAGGATAAAAAAATCTGTAAGTAGGAATACGCACAGAAAAAATTAACCTTCCGACTTGCTTATTAAAGGCCTATTAAAGGCTTATTAAAGGCTTATTAAAAATGAATGTTTTTTTGCCATTAAGGTAGAATAGTTTAAACCCTATACCTTTTTTCACCTTTTTTTTTTAACGTTTCAGACCATTTTCAGATATTGATCGCGATGATTGTTGATTAAGAAAATGAAAATTAAAGTTTCCTTTACATTAGCGTTTAAGAGAACTAGTCTAGTTTTAAGTCTATTTTTGATTAAGTCTAAGAGATTTGTAAATTGGGAAAAGGCCAGACTATTAGGCCAGAAGATTAGGATTCTAAGGGGAAAGTTTTGCAATAGTTTTTATTTTATTACTCTGGCTGAACACGAGTTTGATGTTTCCAGGCAAAAATTTGTCCAGGAGCTTTGTCTCTTTGGTACTTTTTGCCTTAATTTAAAACCCAGGCAGCAGCGTCACGTTATAATGTCATTTTTAAGTAATTTTTGGCTGCTAACGTCATAATACCAAAAAATCACATGATTATTGTCGTCATTTCTGAGACGTGATTTAGACGTCTGAGCTTATGACGTTGGTCTAACGTCGTTTTTTCGTCATTTTCAGACAAACTAAATATTTGACTCTGTCCCTATAAGGTCTGCCTTACCATAAATTATTTTATATAAAGAAGTCAATTTTAATGTCTTCCCCCTCTTGCTTGTACAAGTGTACCAACGTCACTCTGCTGCCTGGGTAAGTTCGTCCTAAACTTCGACGTCGAATGGCTGTCCTCAAGGGTATTTATTTGTGAGATCTGTCTCGATTGTCACGTTATAAATAACCCCTCACAGTTGATGCACAGATTTGTGCAATCGATGTCTGGACGCATCTCTAGTACACCAGAGCAACAGTTCAGGAGGAGAAGAGGCTTGTAGAGAATCGGTTCCAGGAAACTTGTTGCATGTTTCTATCTCCAATCCTCGGAATTTTTCTCAACCCCCACTCCCAAGAAATGCCACACCTGGCGATATACCCTAAGACTGTGATGTCTGGCTGTAGCAGCTAATGGTGGTACTGCAGCTTTTTTTGATGAGGTGTTGAAAGCACCCTTCTTATAATAATTAATAAACATCAGACGGTTTATCAACGGTTCAGTGTTTCTTGTGTAACTGTATACGTTGACCAGGAATCTCTCCCCTGCGGCTGCAATCCTTTCTGCAGCTGCCTCGGGGTTTTTGAACACACAACATCGGCATGGTGGGGGTTTTTGGTGAGAATTTAAAAAAACTGCAATTTCCCAAGGGCTGTCGTATCGCTGCCACGCATTGCGTGAAGAAACATGATGTTTTCTTTAATGGTTTTCTTTTGCAGAGCGTGCACAGGAGAGTAGTTGGTTGGAGGAACGTCTCCCTTTCCTGGTTTCAGGAAAAATGCGTTTTCCCATTTCCAAAGACCCATGAGGTTGACCAACAGGTAACAGGCGCAAAAATTATAGAGGAATAACGGTTCGTCTTATAAAAAATCGTTAAATATGGTAAATGTAGCAAATTTTGTGTGAATTGGGCTTTCCGAAAAAAACGCTTCCTTTTTGAGATGAAACCAAAAAGTGAAGAAACTGCTAAAATTTGGACCAAAACTACCAAAAAATAAAAGTAGGGGCCTAAATTTTTTCCTGCAAACTTTCATGTTTGCAGATTCATGTTCAGTGACCAAACAACATGCATGAGACATGTGAGAAAACCAAAACTATAGTAAAACATTCCTCTGCAGCCAATTTTTGTTCCTGATATCCCTGATACCTATATAATTCGTTGTTTGAATATTAGACATTCCAGAGTCAAACTAACGGGATAAGATGCGTGTTTTTAGTCGCGTTTTAGACGCCACTGATAAGTTTGTTTATCACAACAATTGAAGTAATTCCGTCCTCCTCATTTAACGTGGTATACTTAGTTACAAGATTTTTGTAAGAAGAAGCAGAACCACGTCAATCGCTTAAATAAATTCTCAACACTTTTTCAGAAGTTTCATAAATATGTCTTAAAGTTTCATTCTACTACCAAATCAACTTTACGCCAAGGCCGAAATACGATGCAGTAACGGACATTGCTAAGAAAGCAATTTCGGGGAAACGGCAAGCAGAAACTTTGCAAAAATTTAAACGAACAGTTCTTTTTGTTGCTTCTTCTTCAGTTAAAATGTTCCCCCAGACGTCAGTTTCTGTTACCGTTTCTCCGCAATTGCTTTTTTGGTAATGTCAGTTACTGTAAGTTCTTTAAGCCATGAGGTATATTTATTATAAGTATTTTCTTAGTTAGGAAGAAGGGATGCATTTTGATTATGATTGATGTTGTTAACAATAATATTTGACAGATCATGGAAAAATATGATGAGAAATAGGTGACGAAGAAACATATGTTACGCCCTACCCTAATAGTGAACATGAAACATTCACCCTGGGCCGAAATAGTCATCACCTTACAGACGCCTCGCCAAGATCATACGCTTCATAAACATAGACATGCTTGGTTGAGCGAGGGAGTGAACTGCGACAAGTAGGGAGGCGGCACAAAGGGCCCAAACGAGTGTCATGAGTGCACTTTTGTAGCTCACGATGCCCTTTTCATCATTTAAACTATTACTAAACCTAATCTCCACGGGAGTTTTCGTTAATGATTTTAAAGTTCCCCTCTTCTCAGGATCACGAGAGCAAACATTTCTTATCTGACTTAACTTTAAAATTTAATTGTCTCTGGTTATTATTTTTTGAGCAGGTATTTGTCAGCGATACGTTCCGGCGAGGATATTTTAAACGACCTTTCTAAATCTCTTATGTAAAGTAATCTCTGGAACGTAAATTACTTCACGTATTATATAATTTAATTGTTTTTTTGCCGAATCCGGAGAGCAGCGCCGTTATCTTGACCGTATGGAGAGAACTCCCGCTTGCATTAATGTTCATCTAGTCCCGTAGGAGGGACTTAATAGGGTAATAACGTGTGACTATTAAAGCGTGACAGGGAAATATGCCGACTCCCTGCCCATATAACATAACGGCGTATTTAGTCAGCCGCAAACCACTCCCTTATCATAAGATTTAATGTAAGTATGGGTCTCCGAGGACGTACAAATTGGGGTTCCAGCGAGCCCGGTCCCTTTCTTTGGTTATTCGATTTAATTTCCACATCCCTGTTGTGTTTGCTTTTGTTCCTTATTATCACAGAAGCGAATGTTATGCAAACGACCTCTTTGTCAGCTAAGCATTCCTTAAATACTCGCATTGTTGGATAAGCCAATTTTCTGATAAAGTCCCACTGTAGACTTGTTGTCCTTATCTGTATAATTACATTCGGCTAATTATCACGATCTGGAGAACAAATAATTGTCCTGTTTACTTCTATCAAAAAGAACAACCTGTTGAAACAGCGATGTTGATTAAATTAAAACAACAACAGGTCCGCTTAGTCGTTTACGGATTTGTTTTGAAATTTCGAGAAACAATGGACTTTAAGTAGCCCTGAGAGATTAGTTGTTATTATTCAGCTTTCATTACAGTTGAACGAACTTTTAATTTAGAGGGAACAATTAATATTCTGAACGTTCGTTTTGTACCTGTTTAATGAAATAATGAAAAATAACATCGGGTGTTCATTAATAGATAACGTTGTGAGTGTGCCGTAGAGCTTGGAACGTATGTCATAACTTGATTTTGATTCGTCGAAAATACGAAATATTATTTAATAACTAGAAGAGTACACTAGTCTATTCGACTTTTGTTTGAGTTGTTTCAAAATAACTATAATTTTACTGCCAGTTGTTAGTTTCAAATCATCGGGGTTTCATCCGTAACTCTAAATAATTGTTTACTAGATATGCGTTAAATAGTCGTAAACAATGTTTCTCGCCATGGGTATCTGAAAGTAACGGATTATTTTAGATCATAGTCGCTACTCCTTAATTTATACCTAACCAATATGACATTTAGCATTGTTGATTTTTGAAGGGGGTTCTTTTTTCGAAGAAAAGGTTACTTTTAATTAGACGAGGAAAATAATTACTGAAGTTTGGTTATTTAGGGATTGTTCAAATTAATTAAAAGCGCTCACGAAAGAGCGAAAAACTGCTCCAGTTGAAAGTTATTTTCGGAATGGGAATTAATAAGCTTCGTGGAATTTGGATTTTGTTCTCTTTAGATTTCTCTGGAATAATTATCATGTGGTGGAACCCAAGAATTACTTCTAGTTCCTCATCAAACTCTGTGCTTGAATGGAATGTGGAATGTTTCTGTAGGAACCTGCTTACAAGCTTCTTAGGAAAGGTACTCACTTTTGTTCTTATCGAGTGATATACCTACTTAGTAGTGAAAGTATTCCTAAGCCGAGCTATTGTACTGAGCTGGATGTACATTTTTAAGCATGCATGGGGATCTCAGTTATCTTATAAGAGATACGAAGTTGGGGCAAAGTTGCGTGATAATTTCTGCAGTTGCTGAAATATGCTGAAATACTGAAAATGGTAAAAGTTCCATTTTAGCCATATCGTTTTTATTATTGCAAATAAATTAACAGTTTTTTGTAGGTTTACATACATCGTTAAAAGTTATCGTTAAAAAATCGTTAAGAGTAATCGTTAACAGCACCTGTCATTTCAAAAATTTCCAAAGCCGTCTGGATTAAAAATAATCGATTCACCCACGATTGTATAAACTTAAAAACTTCAATTGTTCTTCGAAAATAAAATTATTACTATCGAATAACGTCATAAAAGGCCTCTTAAGTCATCGATTTTCTACTAACAGTCTCATAAGTCCTTCTTTTACGCAGCACAACTACACTGGTGATAATTAGGGCCACTTTATGAATATAATATTGATTATTACGACTATTAGGTGCTTCAGGTGGAATCTGATTAATTTGTCAGCCAATTGAACGGTATCAATAAGGCTCCGCCTTTTACTTTCCTAACACATGTTGGTGTTGGAAAATATCACACACATTAATTTCCTTATATACGCTATAGAAGAGGTCACGATAAACCTTCGAAGGTGCCATATCTCAGTAAACGTACGCATTATTAATTCATTCGCATACCAAGCTGTCGTGTCAATGCATTATCGAGGGCAGCTCGCGTTATCCTCAATGAGTCGCATCGATTCACATCATTGATTGCAGCCCTCAAGTGTAAGCAGGACAGCAATTACACGCGAAAATTGTAGAATCACGTCAATTATGCCGGCATTTAGGACTTAAAAACGCATAATCCAATTCACTCTAAGAATTTCTAAAAAAAAACTATGGAATTTTATTGATAACTATTGTAACATATCAGTGTGTTCATTTCAGCTTCAATAAATTTTGACACCAAACGAATTGTTTTGAAAAAAAAAACAGGTCCATCCAAATATCATAAAAGGGGAAGTTCCAAAATGATTATTGAATTTTAAGTTCCACCCTTTCATCACCTTACTTTGGGATTGAAAGGGCATCGCTTCTTTGTAATAAGTAATTTTTAAGAAAATTTCAGTAGAAGCGGTGTTTCGGGTGCTGTGCATGTGATCTTATAGCCTTTCATGTACCTACCCACCATTCGATGGTCCAGAAATATCGTGTGATCCAATAATTTTTTCATCAAGTTGAAACGAACTATTTAACCTTTAGAGGGGAAAAATAGTCGCTGAGAGCATGAGACAAGAAAAACAAGGGTCGTAGGTTGAGTCGCTAGTCTAAGGTCAACAATAACAAGCGGGTCAGCAGAATAACAGGTACTCTTTATTAAAATATAAAATATATCACAGTGATTAATATGACACTCTTGAGCACGGTTAACAATTAAAAAGAACAGAGCGTGCGGTTGAGCAGAATGAATTGGTCGGATGTTCACAAGGCACTTAGCATCGTATGGCTCTTCAGAAGTCTAGCTGGAAGTGGCCTGGATCTTCATGCTTGGCTCCGGACAATCTGCTTGGCACGGAAAAGGCATGTGCTTCCGGGAATAAGATAGCCTCCAGGAAAAAATCAATCCGTAGGGAAAAATTCGCCTCCAGGGAAAAAGTTGCCTCCAGGTAAAATGTAAAAAAAAAAAAAAAAACGAACTGCGCGCGCCCGCCGTCGTCTCTGTGTTACCGGCATCTAGCCGGTACGTACGAAATGTACATTACAAAGTCTTGGAAGAGAGAGATGGCTATTACAGTCATGTCTGAGCTCGTGAAAATAGTTTTACAGTCTTTTGCTTTTGGTTTTCCTCTTTTGTCAATTGCTTTTCCTTATTTGTCAAATGAGTTTCTTATTTTTCTATCTATCAATGATTATAGTCATTGATTTATCAATCAATTTCCTTTTATGTCAAATCAGTTTCACTTTATGTCAATTGCTTTTCCTATTTACGTGCAGTGACAGTATCATAAATATTGGAAAAGCATTTGACAAAAAAGGAATCTCATTTGACAAAAGAGGAATTTCAATTGAAAAATTACGCACTGACGTTTAATAAATGGGAAAAGCATTTGACAAATAAGGAAAAGCAATTGACAAAAGACGAAAACCAAAAGAAAAAGACTGTAAAATAACTTTAATAGTTCAAATGTGTCATATTCATAAAATTCAATTCCTGTCAGTTTAAATTAAAATAAAATTGAAGATATTTCTTTTTTTCAATATTAATTTATCAATACGGCTTTCATCGATCAACAAAAACATTCCATTCTGGAAATATACTTCAGGAATGGACAAATTATCAACTCAGAAATTGCAGTTGATCTTAATCGTTTTTGTAGAATTGTGCAGCGTTTAGTGGATTCATTCAGATAAACGGGAAGTGTAGACCGCAAAAAAAATTGTGGCAGACTCAGAGTAAGAAATGAAGAACCAGTTGAAGCTGTCCACCAAGTAGGTAATTGAAGAACAGCCTCATAAATGAATTCGTCACTTACAACAGGAGGTTAACCTGTCTTATATGGTACTTGCCAGCGTATATTCTAAAAGGAAATCTGCAACTTCATCCCTACCGTATACAAGCATTTAAATAACTTTGACAATAATCAGTAAGAACTAAAAAAGCGGTAGATTAATCAAAAATACTTAAATCCCTTAGTTACCATAAGCAAAAACAAACAAAAGATGAGGGTACAGGGTGATTCATTATAATGTCGCCCCCCTTTAACTTAGTTATTTCATGTGTCTCAAAAAAATTAAAAGTAGGGTTATGTAGGTGCTAAAAAAGACTTTTTTATACGTATAACAAAAATTTGAAAATAGATCAGTATACAGGGAAAACCAAAAATTTAATTTTTTTTTCAATGGAACATCCTATATATGAATTTATTTTTCGATTCCTCGTGAAATTCTAAGCATAACTTATATAACATACCGTATACCTAAATTCAATAGTTTCTGAAATATTCGCATTTGAAACTATTTAAAAAACCGTGTGCATGACTACCAAATTGAAAACCTCGATCATCTTAAAGATTTGATACGCATTGAAATTAATAATTTAAATGAAAATAACCCAGCATTCATAACAGATTCATTGGAGAAAATGCGAACAACACCCTTATAAACCCTTATAAAATGTGTTGAAAAAAATGAAAGCCCAGTAGAGCATTTTATTGTTAGATTTCTTGATTTGCAACAGTTGCTTGAAAAAATATTTGATGATGTTTCAAATGCGAATATTTCAGAAGCCATTGAATTTAGGTATACGGTATGTTATATAAGTTATGCTTAGAATTTTACGAGGAATCGAAAAATAAATTCATATATAGGGTGATCCATTGAAAAAAAATTAAATTTTTGGTTTTCCCTGTATACTGATCTATTTTCAAATTTTTGTTACACGTATAAAAAAGTCTTTTTTAGCACCTACATAACCCTACTTTTATTTTTTTTGGGACACATGAAATAACAAAGTTAAAGGGGGGCGACATTATAATGAATCACCCTGTACAACCAATACCAAATCAGTAATAAACTCAAGTAATACCACACGTACTCAGCAGATGTCGCTACTGTACCTTTATTCTAACAAAGTTTATTGAAAAGTCTATTTTTTTTTATAACCGCGTCCTTATACAATATAAACATATCAATTCCTACACTAGGACAATGATAGTGAGGACAGTATTACTAGGATACCCCCTATCACTAGGATCCACTTATAAAAATTTACACTGAGAACATGTACCTAAGCTGTTTTACGATATTTCTTATCCATTTTCCAAGTAGGTAAACTGCCTTTAACGGATGGGTCATAGTGGCATAGTGATTAGTCCGCTAGCTTCGGAGCGATAGATCGCGGGTTCGAAACTCAGCTCGGCCCGCATTACTTTTCCGATTTATTTTCGAATGTCGCTGTGAAAAGTAAAACAAGCGATCGAAGGTTTTAAGACTATTTAATTGGAAAACTTGTGTCTGGGTGTAATGAGCTAGTTCTCGAATCCCATCATTACTGGAGTAGAGCGACTTTGTCTTATCCACATAGTTAAGACCTATACTCCCTACTCCCTACTTAAAAAAAAAAACTGAGTAAGTATCTGTGTGCGAACACGGATAATCCGACACACGGATAATCCATGCTCATATAATAAATACCCTACTGCATCCGTAGATTCAGTTTTAAAATATGCATCGTGTTCAGCGAACTTCGCAGATAATAGGGAGCCTGTGTTAGTGTTACCGACACCGACCTTGCTAGGGTAGCGCATTACTTGTTGACGTTTACTTGAAGATGGAGATAATTGATTTAAATTGATAATGGATTTAAAACGTACTACGGGTCTACAAGACTTTAGTAGCTATTTGGTATAATTTTTAACTCGATGTCTTACGCACTTATTGAGAAAAATGGCCTTGATAGGATACGGACAACAGAGTGGCCTATAAAAACCTCCAAAACCTAATCCAATCAAGGTGTAATAAAACCTACCTGACAAATTTTCAGATATACGGAAATTCTTAACCCCTTATTTTCTGAAACCATAACTGCCTGCTGGTTGAATTTTTTTGTAGAGAATATCCCAGTGACAGAAAAGTTTACCATTTCTAGAAAATACCCTTACTTAATAACAAATTGTGTGAATTATTAGACGGTTTTACATTCATGAAAAAACTTTTTTTTGAAGTTAATTTGACATTCTAAGTAGGGCCACTTACTTTGTTCGTTAATCTTGTTCATACAATTTCACTTTTTGTGCTTTCGACTAGATAGCTAATAGGTTTTCTGCTGGCAAGTTATCTTTTTGGACTGAATCATATTGCTCCAGCATATTTGCCTCAAAACTAATTAACACGGAACACGGGTGACATTTTTCAAACTTAACTTTAGAGCTGATGCAACACGCTGATGAAAGTTAGAATAAATTTTGATAACGATAACTGAACTATATAAAAATTAATTTTTAAAGGTAAATAATGAATTATTTACCTGTTTTACAGAGGTCAAACGTAACATTGCTCCTCTACAACACGTTATTGCTCAAAGTAAGCTATTATAAAGACTGCACAATTACTTTTGGCTGGTAATAGGTGAACGCTTTTCGTATTTTAGAGTTGAAGTGATAATAATTACACGAGGGGTAAACCGCCGGCAAAAATCTTGTACACCTACTTCCACATTTGAAAAAACCTCCACCATACTTCCACAAAACTTCCATTATACTTCCACTTACTTTCACATACTTCCACATATACTTCCATATACTTCCACTTACTTCCACATACTTCCACCAAACTTCCATCTGATTTCCAGTTCTTACATTTTTATATTTGATGATAGGGAAAAGTTATTAATTTAAATAAAATACTTCATTTATGCAAAACAAAAAAGGGTTTTATTATAAATAATTGATAGAACAATAACAATTCATAACAAAAAAATTGGCTAATATAAAATTAATAAAATAACAAATATTCGTAACTAAATCAATTTCTTCATTTATGCAAAACTAAAAAACATTGTTGCTGTATAAAATTAATAAAATAACCGAGAAAATAACAAATATTCTAAACTATATCAATGGTAAACACAAAAAAAATAAACTACTTGGTTTCTCCTAAGGAATATAACGATACCTCGAACAATTATTAATACCAAACGAAAAAATTAAATTCCGGCTTATTCTAAAATTAAATAACAAATAAGTATTCTTAACTTTTTCAATAGACTTTTGTATGTACCTACTGAATATAAATATGTAACATGCTACTTATATTATCGTTTAATGTCTTTGAAAATATTTATCACTGCCGGTCTCACAGATTCTAATAAAGTAAATGGGCCAGCTCCCTGTAAAATTATCCGACCATAATATATGTATACAGGGTGAGGCGCGAGAACCTTAGGGCATTTTTATATGGAGAAGTCCTGGGAGTAGAAGTCTAAAAATTTGTACGTGTAAAATTTCGATTTTGACGAGCTGAACTAAAATATTTACAACCCCTCACCATTTCCGGTTATACCGGAAGTTGCCATCAACTTTCTTATTTTAAATGAAACACCCTGTATATTTTTACATTTTCAGATTTCCTGAAAAAATGTAATAAAAATGGTGTTTATAGTTCAAAATTCGAACGAGTGGTTTATGAGTTCTAAACAAATGAAAATCGGTATTTTCCATTTTCAAAGCAGCTTATTAGGTCGAAAACGGGTCAAGATAGATGAAAACGGCTTACATGTCCCTATCTTTTCTTTTCACGTAGTATCCTATGGTGCTGATGAAATTTGTATACAAAGTGATGAAAAATCAGCGATTAAGAAAAAAAAAATAATAAAAAATATTTTTTTTTGTAGGTACTCCAGCGTAGTATATAAAAAGTTAGGATAGGGACATGTAAGCCATTTTCCGATATCTTGACCCGTTTTTAAGCTAAGCTGCTTCGAAAACGGAAAATTGCAATTTTCATTTGTTTATAACTCATTAATTGATCGTTACAATTTTGAACTGTAAATATCATTTTTATTACTGTTTTTCAGGCAATCTGAAAATGTAGTAATATACAGGGTGTACCATTTAAAAAAAGAAAAATATGGCAACTTCCGGTATAACCAGAAGTGGTGTGGGGTTGTAAATATTTTAGCTCGTCAAAATCGAAACTATACATTTACAAATTTTTAGACTTCTACTCCCAACACTTCTCCATATAAAAATGCCCTAAGGTTCTCGCGCCTCACCCTGTATATATTTTCAACTTCCTGGACGTCATCGTGTTTCGGCCAAATAAACTGATTCAAATTTTCTTTGTCGTATTTGCCACACAAAAGGGCTTATAAAGAAATAAAATTAGGTATGTTAGAAATTAGATTTTAAACAGACAGGAAAAAATTATGACATGAAATAGGCAGAACAAAGCGACTTGGTGTAATTATTACCGTGATTTTATTAATTTTCACTTACCTGGTAACTGACGGTCGTTCAGGGCAAATTTATTATTTTTTTTACATTTATTGCCTCGTTTATTGTACAAATTTGGGAGAAAACTTTGTTGACGGTTACGTTTACGCGATTAATACTACGTATCTGAAAATTGGTAGTGTTAGTGAGTGTTGCTGTTGCTACAGATTAGTCTATTCTGTGGTACAGACTTCAGATACCGAGACAGATACAGAAGAGCAAGTGCAAACAACAAACCATTATTGCCCAAACGTCGTCACTCTTGCTGCCAGCTGCCCTACGAGGAGTTCGAGGTTTGTAGTTAACGTGCGACAAAGAGAGAATGAATTATATGGTGTTATGTGTCTGAGAAGGACGATGTATAGTTAAATAAATAAATAAATATCTTATCGCTGTGGTAAAGCCCAAGTGTCAGAAGTTTTCAAGTAGCCTCAAGGGCCTCTGACGTAACCTAACGACTGCTGTGAAGCAGCCGGGACCCCCTTTTTAACGTACCTCCCGGAGCACGATCAGTCACGGCACTTTTTTTACCACTATCAAGTTTGGTCACCCATCCAAGTACTGACCAAACAAAGCCATGCTGCACTTTAGAGATCGTTTGTTTTAGGTTACTAGTATTCAACTCGGTATTGAATAATTCGAAATTCAAATTTCGTGATTTTCACCTCGATTTTCACCGTTCTTCGTCATATTTCTGTTACAAACTTCCATATACTTCCACCAAACTTCCACATACTTCCATCAAACTTCCACATACTTCCACATACTTCCACTCAACTTCCACATACTTCCACATACTTCCACATACTTCCACATATACTTCCACATACTTCCACCTACTTCCACATGACATGTACACCTACTTCCACTTGCGGTTTACCCCTCGTAATTACATTCCTGCAAATAATATCATCACATGCTCAGAGATGTATGTGCTTTATGTAAATAAGGTTGGCATAAAGATGATGTCATCCATGACGTCATGGCCAGTTTAGCTGATATAATCTATATACAGGTCTCCCGTAATTAGCGTGCAATACTGAAACAGCAGATTCTATTTTCAAAAACATGAAAAAAAGTTCCTATAAAAATAGATCGAGAAATGCTTCCTAAGGGGGCTACAGCCCCCGAAAGGGGAGCTCATGAAGATGGTTTTTATTTAATACCTCCGAATCCGTTCAAGATAGAAAAGTGAAATTTTGGGAATTTATGAAACATTTTATGGCCAATAAGATGCAATTACAAACATTTTTAAATTTTTAGCAGGGGGGGTCAGATACGTGAAGAGTGAGGTTAAAACCACCTTAACTTTTTTGTACGTACCTCGTGCCAGGACTTGAAATCAGATTATGAAATGTTGAAGGTTTTTACACAAAAAAAGTTGTCTTGTTGAATTTCGGTAACATACACCGTTTTCGCTTAAAATCGATTTGAAAATTACCTTACATGGCATAAAAATCCATAATGAAACACAACTAGAGAAAAAGGTTCAGGTCAGTTTTTTTTTACTTGAGCAACTGCTCAAAATGATTTCCATTTTGGTCAACAAAATTTGGAATTGGTTCCTTTTAATTTCATTGGAAGCTTGATTTTAGCTCGATTTTTAGATTCCCCCAAAAATAAAAGTCTAATAGAGGGTTTAAGTCGGGAGATCGGGCTGGCAAACCTATGGACCCGTTACGACCGATCCACCGATCGGAAAAGTTGTCATTCAGCCATTGTCTGGCATTTCGCGCATAATGAGCTGGGGTCTCATCATGCTGATACCACATCATGTTTCTCAAATTCAACGGAACATCTTCCAATAGTTCACCGAGATTGTTTTCGAGAAATTTCACGTAACCATTCGCATTAAGGCGATTGGGGAGTTCTATTGGACCAATTAGTTGATCTCCTATTATTCCATAAATTCACCGTAAATCTACGTTGGAAGCTTTTCCGTCATACTAATCGCGGATTTTCGTCGGCCCAAAAATTTTCAATAGCATGATTCCTATGATGAGGTTTCCCCTGACTGCGAGCACGTCTAAAATTGCCATTTTCCATTAAACGTTGACGTATGCGGGTGAACATTTGACGTGTAGGAGCTCTTCGGTTTGGAAATCGTCGTCGGTATTCATGCTCAGCCGTCAGAGCACGACCATTGCAGAATCCATACACGAAGTGCACGTCAGCCAGCTCTTGGTTGGTGAAATGTTCTATTTTTAGAAAACAGTACTCAATAAATTTCCTTTTTCTTCTACTTAATTAGTGTGAAACACAATTTTCAAACAAACTGTCACTTATGATATCCCGTGATCCATGGCCTACGTTGAATATTTTTCTCTAGTTGTGTTTCATTATGAATTTTTATGCCATTTAAGGTAATTTTCAAATCGATTTTAAGCGAAAACGGGGCATGTTATCGACATTATCGACATTAAATAAGACAATCTTTTTTGTGTAAAAAACTTCAACATTTCATAATCTGATATCAAATCCTGCACGAGGTACGTACAAAAAAAGTTAGGGTGGTTTTAACCTCACTCTTCATCTATCTGACCCCCCCTAGTAGATATTTTAAAATTGTTGTAATTACATCTTATTGGCCATCAAAAGTTTGATAAATTCCCAAAATTTCACTTTTCTATCTTGAAAGGGTTCGGAGGTATTAAATAAAAACCATCATGGGCTCCCCTTTCGGGGGCTGCAGCCTCCTTAGGAAGCATTTCTCGACCTATTTTTATAGGAACTTTTTTCATATTTTTGAAAACAGAATCTGCTGTTTCAGTATTGCACGCTAATTACGGGACACCCTGTATAAGATTAATTACAGCAAAATAAAAAATTCCGTGACTTGAAAAAATAATTGTTTTCAAAAAAATATAGGATAGAGTGTTCTTGGAGTGTTGTAAGAAATTTATGTTTTTTTTTTTTTTGAGACCAGTTTCATGATTCTTAATACCTTTTTACATAATTCTACATCACCTTTGAAATTTTAAACCGGTTAGATACCTATAATGATGACTGAATGCTTTTCATGTTGGAGCGGTGTATTAAGGGAATTAAAGCCATAAAATCTCCTCCGTCTCTTTTATTAATCATGATTCTTGGTGATCCCTCAATGAAATTCGATCAATTTGTGATTGAAATTTCCTTTTAAAATAATGACCATCCAACATTCCCAGCCCGACCCTCGAATTCATGACGAATCTTTCTACCACGTCCACGTCCCATATGTTGAGTGCATTTCCCCGGTGTTAGTGTACCGTGACGGTGTCACGTGTTGCTGGCGAGATCTGGATTGCCAGAGCGAGTGTGATATAATTACCTTCCATTCCGTGGACCGACGTTGGGGACGTACGAGGAGCTGGCGCTTATGGCGTCGTCCGGGATCGCGCCGGATTCCATTCCCAGCGGCTCATTACAGGACTCTGGAATAAACACGGAACGCTTAAATTACATTAGTAGATTAACACTACATGCAACGTATTGTTTATGCTCTAGTCTGTGTAGGGAGTTTTGCTGTTTTTTTGTTGATTTCCTTCAGCAGAGGGTGCTTTTTGACTAACTTTGCAGATTAGTAAAGTTTACTTTTTATGACGGGGATTTTGTAAGATACAAAAAGTTCCATTAGAATTAAGTTGTGGTAAAATGGCGAGAGGAAACTTGTGCGGAAATACTTTTAAAGATAACCTGAGTGAAGTTCTTTTTTATAATAACAGGTAGGTATCTTAAATAATGGCATAAATATTTATTTTTCTTCAAGCGTCCAAACCTAACAAATGATTTTTTTTTCATGTGTGAAATTATTTTTTTCATAATTATTAGAAACGACATTTTTTCTGGCAAATTTACATTAATGACTTAATATTTAATTATTTTGTGGATAACAATCACAGATCACATAGCGTCAGAGATGATATTACACCTCCTTTGGCGGCTTTGATTACACCCACACACATTCATTTTATTTTTTCCCTTCGGAAAAATTGCTCAATGAGCCTCTTGGTCACCCCAAACTTTTTTGCTGAATAGGAACCCTTTTTATTTTTTTTATCTATTTAGAATATCGGAATTCTATATCGAAAGCTACAATTTTCGCAATGCAAGATGTTTCACGTTTATTTGTCCCAGGTAGATTAAAAAATAGATCACTTGCCCGATCAATAAATCAAGAACACCTGGTGATCTCGTCCTGTTGCTTTGTCTTACTAAAATCTTCCGTATTCACCGCGGACCCTAATTCCAGAAGAAAATAGAAGGATTCAAATTTACTTTGACCTAAACAAGAAGAAATTAATTCGACTTTACCCTCAATTGCGTTAATTGCAATTATCACGGGTACGCTAAAATTTTGGCATAATTTACCCCATATACCTACCTACAACATTTCATAACTTACATGTACCCACAACTGTTTAAAACTAGAAGCTTTCTCGACACCTCTAACTAAATTCACAACACATATTAAGCGCCCCGGAACGACCGAAGAGAACCCTTTAGACTCCGACAGGATAAATCAGTTGGCAGACCAGCGGAATTATCCTGTTTAGAAGGGCCAGGTAATCAGACCGGAACATTCTGCATATAGGGTTTATGGGAAGGCGTATGAATCTTGAATTAATACGGACATGATGTTATTACGTGATGAGAAGTGGATACGTGACTGGGTTACGGCGGCAGCCAAGAAGGACCTCTGGCTAGACCAACTGCTGTTATCGTAGAAGCAAAAAGTGTATATGTATTAATCCTGCTAATTGTACTGGAGAGCCTCGAGATGTTCGAGCGACTCGCAACCATTACCATAACACTACTACACAGCAGTCGTGATCATACATGTTCTCCTCATACATACTGTACGATATCTATGTGCTGGATATACTTGTTATCTTGTGCTGGTGAGCATTGTTAGTGAACGTGAACGACAAAGAGGTTCCGGGAATTGTACCAATTAACCTCGCTTTTAAATTAAATTCGTTGTTTTAGAATTCAAAGGAAACAACACTGGAAGAAACAAATAGTAAGCTTTTAGATCAAAAGATCAAAATAACGATTGGGAATAATAATGATTGATAAACAGGCAGATTTACAAAGATTTCAACACGAGCCATAATAGGAGAGTATTCTCTCCGCGAGAAGAAGACGCTACTTTTTCTACGTCTTATTGAGAAAATTACCTCACACCACGTTATTAGGATAGGTCCGGATAATAGGTAATAATTATTATGCATTGGTAAAGACGGTATGTCGTTGTGTTCTAGAGATTGATGTTCTGTTTAGCAAAATTCCAGGCCCGGTATCTCTATTTTTTGAAAATGTCGTCAAATCTCAAAATTCAAAGGAGCGTACCTAGAAAGCGTATACAGGGTGATTCAAAATTGAGTGCAAATATTTTGAGGGCTTATTTACCAGCCAAAAATAAGAAGTTTTTTTCATATAATCGTATGTCCTAACTTGATTCGTTTTCTAGATACAGGGGGTAAAATTTTGAAAAAAATCGATATTTATCAATTTCTCAAAAACCTCTCAGCCGATTTAAATAAAATTTTATAAGCTTATTATTTGTTATCATAAGGGCCTTCCTTTGATAGGAATAACATGAATTTATTAATTCCAGTGGCGTCTCAGGGGGCTACCTGAATTAAATTAAATGAATCTCAATAATCGAAGTGAATTTATTACTTGTCTTAATATGGCCTGGCACAGATTTTGATTTTTTTCTTTGAAACAAAGCTAGATACGAGTAAAGCTCAAGAGGCAAGAAAGTTACATTATTGACCGCTTAATCTAAAAAAAAATATAAATTGTCAAAAGAACAGTGGCGTACCATAATTTTACCCATAAGTTTCAAGTAGGTAGCCCCCTGAGACGCCACTGGAATTGATAAATTTATGTTATTCCCATCAAAGGAAGTTCCTTATAACGACAAATAAGCCTATCAAAATTTATTTAAATCGGCTGAAAGGTTTTTGAGTAATTAATAAAAAATCGATTTTTTTTTCAAAATTTTACACCCTGTATCTAGAAAATGAAGCAAGTTAGGACATACGATTATATGAAAAAAACTTCTTATTTTTGACTGGTAACTAAGCCCTTAAAATATTTGCACTCAATTTTGAATCACCCTGTATAGTCTAGCTGCTAAAAGTTAATTTGATATTAGGATTTTCGCTTTCCGACAATGTATAATGAAAACAATCTAAAACTTCTTCCTGTTAAGGTACCTAATTTACCCGAGTTAATTAATTTTTTTTAGTAATTTACCAACCGTACATGGACTCAAGTTACGTCTTTATGTGCTTTCAACATGCAATATAACTTCACATAATCGCGTTGGTCATTTCATGATATTACGAAACGGCGCAAAACTGAAACTGTTTGCACAGAAATAAGACTGCAAAGAATTCTCATAACAATTAGAGGAATTGCTATGGAGATACTGGTCGTGATTAACACTGCATTTCAATTAACCCTAAGGTAACTTCCGAAATAAGAACAATCGGGCGTTATAATCTACACATGGAATAAAGGCGCTTATGCATAATATGCTAATTTCAAATGACCTCAGCCTTTACGATTATGTAAATTGAATAACAGGAATTTGCATGCAGGGCACTAATTGCAATAGAGAAAGCCGTCATTGCTTGCCATCACTGATATTAGAGGCGATTATTGTTGTTATTATTTTATTTAAGGTGGCTGCATTAGCAACGCACACTCTTCTAATTCTCCGCGGAGTTGCCGATGCATAAACGGTATTAAATTGGAGCCTAAATCAGATTAACGTGTGGCGTGACCGACAATATTTATGCCTTTGGATCTTTTCTAGGGAGGTTTTTGTCAGTCCCAGGCGATGCTTCTCTGGAATTCTAACTTGAAGTGTATCCCTACAAAATAATTAATTTTCAGCCTTAAATAAACACTTTAAGAGCTAATTCGTTATGCACGACAAGGAAAAACATTACGATAGGTAATAATAAAATTATTGAAGCCCAATAATTGTTCAAGAAAATTGTACTCGCCTGTAAATCAAAGAACAGGCAAATATTATGTTTTATCGGTGAAAAGGTTAGAATTTACTTATTTTTTTCTTTATACCAAATGGTCAAACAGAGTGTAATGGAATGCTAAAAATAGGATTTCGTGGATTTCGGAAAAATTTACAGTATAAAAAGTACATCTAGATTGTCAATCTAACAGTCAATGGCGAAATAAAACGTTAGAACGTTACAGACGTTCCAGGTCTTGAGAGCATGCAGACCGTAGAAGAAAGACAAGTCTCCAGAAAGGCTCGCATGTCTTAAGAAACAATCTCGATCTGACACCACTACCTTTGGTGATAGAGAGAAGAGCTGCTTAGAATGTCAAGACTGAGAATCAGAAGTGGTCAACGAGCCATTGAGGAGCAACCCTTAAGTGGCTGCGAGAAGCTCTTAGCACTGCCAAAAGACAAAAAAGACAAAAACTATTAATAAATTTAGTTTAGAAAGGAACTTGACCAGGGATCTGTCTACAAAAGAGGAATGAAACATTTCCAACTTCACTCTCAAAGAAGGTACGATTAAATGTTACACAGAGGGCTCCAAAACCGTCAAGGAAATCGGGACAGGAGTCTATGGCCCGTGTACCAAGTACTTCAAGCCCATGGAAACACCCCTAACCATTCTTCCCCTTAATTCGAGGGCCGCCTGATTCAAGATCGCCGGAAGCACCTCAGCCTCATAGGCTTATTACTATGCTTCCATAAAGACGTTGAGCTCCTCGACCATCAAATCCAAAATGACTTGGTAATGCGTAAGAAAATTCAACGAATTAAAAAAAATTCAAATACCAGTTCATAATAGAATTGAGGGAAATGATCTACCCGGAATTTCAACCGAGAGTGGTCGAAGAAATTCTTCAATTCAAACTCAGTAAGAAACGTTTCAGAAATCACTGACGCGATTCCTGACGGGACATTGTAAGCTCAAGGTACACCTGAGGAAGTTGGGCGTAGAAGAGAACGGCGTCTGCAGATTTTGCAGAAAGGGAGACGAGACATCTCGTTACCTGCTGCCAAACTACGACGCATTAGAACTCAAAAGAAAGAACACTCTGTGGCAGGAGATCTACCCGACTTCCATCCTCTAAAAATCCTCAAATTTCTCAAGAAAACGGATTTCGTTCTATACCAGGAGGTAGCACAGTAGAGAGCACAATACAAGTCAATCACAACACAGTCGTTGATAAGACGAATGGCCTTTTTTAGAGTCAGGGATGCCAACAAAATGTTTTTGAGAGTCGTGTAGAAAATGTACAGGTTGGAAGGCAAAATTATCAGGATAAACAGTCTTCCCAGCTTCCTAGTCCTAGCAACTGCAGTGAAAGTGGGCAAAAAGTCAAAAGTGATTCCGACAAGATCAACTAATGTTTCTTTGGTCTGTTGGGTCTGGCTATATCATAAGTATTGGAGTTTTAACGGATTCAACAGTAGAGTTTTGATACCGTACCTAAAAATTATTTGTACCTATATCTGTAAGGAATAAGGAAAAATGTTAAAGGGAAAATGATCACTGGTACTTATTTTGCCATTGTAGTAATTCAGACTGGTTGGGTGAAATGGGTATGGGCATGGAGAGTACTATCATCATAATTGCTACGAATGGGGTTTATTTTTTGCAGAAAATAGGCCATTAACATGAGAAAGAACAGTGTTGGTGGATTGATTGGATTGAGACAAAAAAGTCAACCAAATATGTCGGTGAGAAAGAATCTTGCTCGATGGTCCAAGTACATAATCGGTCCATTTAGGCGGCCCCTGCTTATTTTGGAGAGATGTTCTTGGGATTTTTTTTGGACTGAGTTTGAGAAGATGGACACGAAGCAGACAATGGGCCGTAGGTAGATAACCCATGGTAAGGCTCAACGGCGCCGAGTTTCAATTCTATGTCTTGAATGGTAGGAGCCTGCTCCCTCAACAGTTGGAGGATGATTTGAAAGGTTCTTTTACGCACTAGTGATGCCAAATTTTTGAAAATGCCGTAACTTGAGATCTGAAATAGAAGTCGCCTTTATAGTCGGTTAAGCAATAAGAAATGTACCGAAAGTTTTTCTAGAGGCTGCAATTTTAAATGCACGAAAATTCTAGCGAATCAAAAATACAAAATTTACAATTTCTTAAAATATCGAATAATTCAAAAACTGTGACATATACCGGGTGTCCCAGACTTAATTGACCAGGCCATATCTCATATACAGGTTGAGATAATCGAGCCGAATAAAAGGCATATTATTATAATTTTTCAAGCTGTATAACATGACAGCATGAAAACAACCCCCACTCCAACATCCCCTAAGTTACAGCCCCCTCCCTTAAAAAAATTAATAGCACCCTGTATATATTTTTGTATATTCAAAACCAGTATTCGATTGTCTATTCAGATGATTTTTCAGATTCAAAATTGGTTAAGAAATAACCAAGAAAAAGTTTATCAAGGTGGTCATGACTTTTTATCTTAACTTTCTCTGGATGACTACTTTTGCTGTCAAAATTTATCAATATTTAGTCATAGTTTTTAACAGGCAGGTGATAGTTATTATTGTAATTAAAGTCCAAACAATTTATTTAATAATTCTGATTTATTGGGAAATTTAAAAAAATAAAACAAGAGACAAAGCACTTTATCATTAACCTTAATGATGACTGTGACCTGCTAATTAAAAACTATGACCAAAATATTGATAAATTTTTCTTGAACCTTTTCTTGGTTATTTCTCAACCAATTTTAAATCTGAAAAATCATCTGAATAGACAATCGAATACTGGTTTTGAATATACAAAAATATATACAAGGTGCTATTAATTTTTTTAAGGGTGGGGGCTGTAACTAAGGGGATGTTGGAGTGGGGGTTGTTTTCATGCTGTCATGGTATACAGCTTGAAAAATTATAATAATATGCCTTTTATTCGGTTCGATTATCTCAACCTGTATATGAGATATGGCCTGGTCAATTAAGTCTGGGACACCCGGTATACGAAAAAATTACAAGATACCTTTCTTTTAGAAAATCACTCAAGCTTCCTTTCTAGTTATCAATATTTTTTTGATATATCCAACGATTAACGAGTTGTTAGCAAAAAGCAATTTTTTCATCAAAGGGGTGGTTTTTTGGGGGGACGGGCTGCACCCTTAGAAAAGGAAAATCCTTAGATAAAATGTTTTCATGAACTGTGGATACATTTTTACTTTACAGTCTGGTCTACTTAATGGGCCCATGAAATTCCTTATTATTTATTTTCGTTGCTTTGTCTTTGACTCCAAGCGGCGACGTTCCGATTCCGGCGTTTCCTCTCAACTAACTCAGGCCCTAGATTTTCGAGTCAAGTTAGGGAAGGTAAAGGTGATGGGAAGGTTAGAGAAGGGTAGGCGTAAGATTAGGGAAATGTTAATGAAAAGTATGGGAAACGTTAGGGAAAGATTATGGAAAGGTAAGGGAAAAATTAAATCTCTTATGGTCTTCTAATAAGTCACAAATCTCAACTAGTTCCTGAAATTCTTACTTTCGAGACTGACATCAAGACGAGGTATTGTAGTTTTAGCATCAATTTCATAGACTCCGGGGGGAAAAATTTGTTACATCACGTTTTTTGTAAAAACTGAGGCCACAGCTTTTGTATAAATAATCTTTCATGAAATTGCTGTTCGAGATATTCCCAAGAAAAATAATGTGTTAAAAACAATCACCTTTTTTTAATTTATGAAAATAGTCAACACAATTAAGTTTATCTACGAGTGATTCATAAAATGCACTTTTTTAGACGTTTCTTAGTTCATAAAATGTAGTATTATCTTGAAGAGTGAAATAAAGTATTTCGGGTGAAATAAAGTGCCGTAGCGGTTCATTATTTAACGCTAAATCTGACAAGTTACTGCACGACGAAGTGACGAACCAAGTACAGGGTGTCCCAACACTAGTGTCCACCCCCTAAATAGAGCTTAATTTTAAAGATAAAAAATTGAAACTTTGAGGATTTGTGTACTTGATATAGGACCACGGAATGGCATAATCAGTTCAATTAAAAGAAAATTAGTTCGGGCGCCAGCGATAAAAAACTGTAATATTGTGGTAAATTGTCGAAAAAAAAAATCGATTTTTTTCAATACATAGGTAGAAATCGATTAATAAAATCAAAATCGCTTGAAAAAAATGTGAAAAAACTAATTATAAGCCTTTAATTAAATAAAATATAATTATATAGCAATGACAGGTAGAGATTTGATTTATGATGTGCAATAGAGTGATCAATATAATAGTAGGCCCAATAAAGTTTTATTACAAAGTAAACAAGCCCTAAATAAATATAGAAGAATGGCTCTTTCTGGACTAAGGGAACATGCTGTGAACCTGGAGCACTGGACGCAGTGTCGTATTATGGAGTCCTGAAAAAGGTGATTATAAAAAATGTAAAATAAATATAATTATTTCAAATTTATGAACCCTTATCCTTTAAATTGTGTAATATTACATCTATTATGATAATCAATAATCATAAAACATTACAGAATTCCAGATAGGTAGGTAATCAAGGTATGTGAGATATTATTCATCAACTAGGTAATTGTTCCGACAACTTAATACTATTTAATTATTTTGTTTATTAATCGCTTAACAATTATAAATAAAATATGAATAAATGGCTCACCTAAACAAATATCCACCTCCAAATTTGAGATTAATTTTATAGGTAAAAAAATGAAACTTTTAGGATTTGTGTTTTGATTAGGACCGCGGAATGGCTTGATCAGTTTAATTTTTTTTCAGGTAACAGGTAAAAATGCAATTTTATAATAAAGTGGTAAAAAAAATCAATTTTTCGCATAAATCTGTAGAAATGGATTAATAGGTAATATCAAAATGGATGAAAAAAAATGAGGAGATTTTAATATCAAATAAAACTCATATTTAACAGGCTGTTTGGTAGGTGGACAACCGAATAAAACGTCATGTATAAAATCGTATTAAAGCATAAAAGATCAGCAGAAATTTGTTAAAGATCAGCAGGCCCAAGCGGGCTTAAAATATTCTTAGAGTGAAAATTTTTCTTGTGTTCCTCAACTTTACAACCTGTTTAACCGGACAGGTCATTAATGCAACTTTAGAAGGACGATGAAAATAGATGTCTGTTGATAGGTAAGAAATATTTATTATTACTTCTAGGGTAGGTTCAAAGCCCTTGTACTGAAGCTTGCGCTTATTGTACCCCTTTGGATAATTATCTCATCGGTCTCATCTCCCGAAAGTATTTCAGTATGAGTCCAATGGGTGCTTGTTAGGTGGTATGGGGTTTTCTCCCCCTCCCCGCATCTCCTGTAATCCGGGATATTTTTCACTCCTATTATTGAGAGGTGTAATTAGTGGGCAGTGTCCTGTTAGAAGTCCAATTGCCCATCTCAGCTGGTGCTTACTCAGCTTTTTCAGTTACATCTTCTCTGCTCCCTCTTCCCTTTCCCCACCTAGTCGCTTGAACAGCTCCCCAGTTAGGCCTAGGCAAGGTCTGCATTGAAGTTGCTCATTTACATCTTCTCTGCTCCCTCTGCCCTTTACCCACCTAGTCGCTTGAACAGCAACCCAGTTAGGCCTAGGTAAGGTCTGCATTGAAGTTGCACTATTTTCTCCCTTAGGTTTCCTCCCTTGAGGAAAATTAGTTATTGGCCTTTTGTGTCAGGTTTTCTGTCCAAAAGGATCCACGTTTTATTAGTGGGCAGTGAAGAAATATTTAAATTATGCAACTTGGAAAACATACCGTACCTAAAAGGATTTTAAAAATCTCGCAAAGTAGAAGGTTTCCTTCTGGAATTCACTAATAGGTTTATTCCTGGAATTCCCTAATACCAAACTTAAGTATTGTTGACATTTCTTGCCCATACTCATGCGTAGCAGAATGCCTTTCAGGAGTTTATGGTGTTTGTAGGTAGGTACCTACTTACTATTATTATGTCCTAGTTTAGTCAAAGTTTTACTTTGAAACAAGAAAGGTCTTGTACGGATCCAAACCTTTCAGCTTTGTGTTTAATTGTCAAATTATCGTGCGCATCTGAGTGTTGTTAAAGTGGATATTTGCTTTAGGTGTAACATTTATCCATATTTTATTTATAATAATTGTTAAGAGATTAATAAACAAAATAATCAAATAGTATTAGGTTGTCGAAAGAATTATACCTAGTTGATGAATAATATCTCACATACCTTGAGTATACCTACCTATCTGTAATTCTGTAATGTTTTATGATTATCATAATAGAAGTCCATAAAATCACGTTAATGTAATATTACATAAGTTAAAAATAAGAGCCTATAAATTTGAAATAATTATATTTATTTTAGATTTTTAATAATGCACCTTTTTCAGGACTCCATAATACGACACTGTCCAATGCAGGTTCAGTGTGTGGGCTAGTCCAGCAAGATCGTCTTTCTATTTATTTAGGCCTTATTTACTTTGTCATAAAATTTTATTGCATCTACCGTTTTCAGTTTATATTGATCATTTTATTGCACATCATAAATCAAATCTCTACCTGTCATTGCTATATAATTATATTTTATTTAATTAAAGGCTTATAATTAGTTTTTTCACATTTCTTTCAAGCGATTTTGATTTTATTAATCGATTTCTACCTATGTATTGAAAAAAATCGATTTTTTTTTCGACAATTTACCACCATATTACAGTTTTTTATCGCTGGCGTCCGAACTAATTTTCTTTTAATTGAACTGATTATGCCATTCCGTGGTCCTATATCAAGTACACAAATCCTCAAAGTTTCAATTTTTTATCTTTAAAATTAAGCTCTATTTAGGGGGTGGACACTAGTGTTGGGACACCCTGTACAGTACAAGTTCTAGTCAGCGGAGCGGCTCGATTCGGCGATCGCTGATACACGAGACGCTGATCGCTGGATTACATTATTGCATCCCGATGCCAACCGCTCCTAATGCTTGGTGCTCCGTGCTCAGCTTGCTGACACCATGCACCTATACTAGAGAAACGTCGTAGTTTATTAGCAGAGCGCCAGATCTATCTACAATTATATTTTGTGTTTTGTGTCGTTTAATTATACCTAAAATGGATACCATTGTAAAATGATTCAATGAATGAAATATCTTCCACCCCAGAAGAAATTATTTTTCAATCAAATATGGCTGCACAAAATCTATTAGGTACCCACCTCAAAAATCTAAAGAAGCGTATATTAAGCAATATGTCACCTTTATGAACTGACGTGATGAAAAAAGTGTTAATAGCTTCAAAGAAACACTTACATAAGATATGAATGCATTGGAAAGTTTTTTTTTATAATAATAACTTTTCGTTCTAATTTAAGTCACTCGTAGATAAAATTTTGTATGCAACATATGCATAAAGTGCCTTTTTTTCACTTCTGGGATTGCCGGGTCAAACTTCCCAGTCGTGAAAAAAAGTACCACTTTATGCACTTGTTGCATAAATAACTATTGTTCTACTTATGTATATGTAAAGGTGGCTGTAATTAAACTATATTTAGAAAGCCTGCACTTTTTATGATTATAGCAACGTTTTTGTTTAAAACGATATATGCATCAGGACCACTATTTTTACTTTTTTTCAAGTAGGTAGTAAAGCGATAAAAGGGGTAGTAAAAGCATTTTAGTATGCACATCTGGGAAAGTAGCATACATAGGAATTTTTATCCACCGAATTCAACTATTAAGCTGAGAGCAAAAATTCCAAACCGCAACGGTCAGACAGCGGAACAATTTCCCTGTAGTGAATTCGATTCGTATTCGTAATATTTTTGAAATATTTACAGACATGAAATGAAGAAAAAAGTATGCGTTTTATGTTTATTTCTCATTTCCTTTCAGACCGACCGCACTCTGGGAATAATTTCAGTCCATTTTTATTATAGGTAGGTAGATAGTGGAGGAATTAATAATATTTCTAGAGAAATTATTGGTAGGTACACTTTCATTTTATGAACTCGCTTGAAATATTTATTTATACTTGTTGGGTTTTTAGTGAATTTTCCAAGGCAGGTAAATAGTTTCGATGAATCATAATTAATTAATATCGTTACTGCGACATTTATGAAAATGGAGTTGGGAATTAACCACTCATTTTTGCGGTGTGAATAATATATCGCTGCGCTGTGGAACGAGCAGATCACTAAAATATTCATTCAAACAATGCTTGGAAAGGATTAGAGTATTTATTTTTGGCATTGATGAATGATAAACAAGCAAACCATAACATAAAATTCGCATTCCTATGAAATATTTAAATGCCACAGCCTGATGGATGTTATAAATAGCGTATATTACTAAATATGGTTTTATTATTTACAGTTGGACCTTCTTGTGTATGTTTCCACCCCTTCAGCTGTTTTTTTTTTCTATTTTAGGTGACATTAGAAGTGAAACTATAAGCACAGCATTAAGATTCAAGTTGCACTGCATTTTAATTTGAAAGTACTCTAAGGTAGATAGCAGAAATCTGGTAATTTTTTAACAAGTAATGGTCAATTATTAGTAGGAGCCATCTATCAAGCAGTTGATTATCCATTGTGTGTGTTACGGGTTCAAGCCCGCAGGAACATGTTCTGATCCGGCTCGAAGGACCAAAATGTTACGAATGTTACGGATACCTTCAATACGATGCTTGATTAATCAGTGGAACACCATTAAACATTGTTTGATTGACATTAATAATAATTCTTGTAGACGAATACGCCTAAGTCGGGTAAGTATTTTCCCCTATGCTTCTGACGGGCGAAGGAGGTAAGTCTACACGACGAAACGTAAAGCTTATGAAGGGACGATATCTTCACTACCTAGTGCATAACCGACTGTCCTCCACGATCGCTTGTCTACTACTGCTGCTACAACTACTACTAGTTCTAAAGTTAGGAGTATTGAAAAAGCAAACGAAGATAGAATATAAGAATTAGGTTCATTTTCTGATTTTGTTTCTGGTGGATTAATCGAAACTTCTATTACAACGCATGAAAACTTTTTTAAGAAATGACAGCTAGAAGACACCAACGCATGATAAGAATATCCACGCTAAAGAACGAGACCTGTTAAGAACGAGACCTGTTCAGCGTTACATTCAGAGCCGCTGCAAATACGAAAAAAAAAAGAAAATAAATTTCGTTACGTTTAAATTTAAAAATGAAAAAATAAAATCTTACCCAGGCTAGTTATTACAGAGAGCAATTACCATTATTAATCTCGAGGGTGTGGCTTTTTTACCGGTTAGACAGACACAGACAAAATAAAACAATGACATAAAAAATATACTGTTTAATAGATTATGAAGATTGTAACGGGATTTTCTGTTAGGTAACGGTGATTTCCCAGGGATGGATGTCTGCCCCTTTGTACCCGCGACAAGTCAATTAAAAATTACAAATCTTTATTTACAAGTATTCAATTTACACATATCTATATTTGTCTTGCTAATACTGATAACCACTGTATCCTATGGGTTGGCTCTCGTCCTCCACAATCCGTCTAATTGGTTGCAGATAGCCGCGTCGGGGCGCGTACTAATGCTGATTGGTCATTTACCTACGGCCACTCTTGAACAGTTCGCGGCCGGCTCTTCAGCGCCAGTCGCCCGCTCGCAGTCGCACAGTGCGTGTCGGTTGCTGTAGTCTCCGGAACACGCGCCGGAAAGAAATCTGGGAGGATATTCTCCGGCGGCGAGGCTACCTGAAACAAAGTCCGTTCCCGATGCCTCAATATGACCTCGGGACGGCTGTTACTGAATCCGGCCCTCAATACAGGCCGGATAGGGAATGAAGGGATCAGCCGGTACTTCAATGCAGCGCCGACAGATTCCCTATACTGAATCGGTTACCGGACAGAGCTCACTCCACTCTGGTCGGTCTGCCGATACCGGGTTACAGTGAGGTTCGACTCATTTCATCGACCTACTGTAGCCGGCTACTTAAATGGATAGGGTGCACTCAATACATGACCCAGGTGATCACCGAGCTCAATTCACAAGGAGAGAGAGTGGTTCTCGAGTCAGTATCTTGGATCCTCTGGTTAGCTCTTCAGTTGGCTCTCTTTATATAGCCGGTGCTGGTGGAGATAACCTGCTAATCACTGTCGTAAAAACTGTATCACTCCTGATAAACCCCTCTAATAATGAAATAAATAATAATTACCAACGAAAGCCTTGGATTTCGTTACAAGATTAAATATGAAATGAGTGAAAAAAAAACAACGTGGCATGTACAAATAGAATAATAATAAAGCTAACAGATCTGAACGGATGTCAAAATTAATTAAACGTTAACTAATTGAAAAACTGGTAATGTGAGTAGTTGAAAATAATGTCTGACTTCGGGTAGGATGTCGTTCGCTGGTCTAATCGAGCTTTAGTGACAGCGAATCAGATTCCAGGGGATAAAAAACTTGTCTCCAGAAAAACTACCAGCTATCAGGTGAAGACAACGAGGTTGGCGGAACGACGAGGTGGGCGAAGTCAGTGAGTTTGGCGAAGAGCAAGATGTGCGACAATGAGGGTGGCCACCTAAGCAACTTGGAGAATGGCAAGATGAACGAAGGCTATTAGAGCACTGTACAATCACTGAATGCTCTTCCTTTTTTTTAATTACAACACGCTGAAATCTACAAGGGCTTTACTAATTATAAATTTACATCGTGATTATTATTGCCCATTATTTCAAACTGACGTTTGGTGGAAACGTAAGTTCAAACAAATTGGATAAACAATATTATTGGAGGCAGCGATATTATGCAGGTAGGTATCTATGTCATACTTCGTCATGCATACCAAATTCTACTATCTTAAGATGTATCTATAATACAATATATTATAGTAAGAGAGGATTCATAGTCTACGTGTCTTTGTAGGTTATTCTAAATGACTCAAAGATCCAAGCCAGTTATTAGCGACTAATCCTACTCTTGTAAAGGATAATCCAATAAGCTCATAGGTGTATTCCAAGACACAACTAGGTAACTCATTGAAATGTGGAATAGGACATTGTTTTGCTTTTACAATTACCTGAAATTTCCCTAATTCTCGCAACTTCGATCGTTGTATTCCTCGGGGTAATGAATTCTCTCCGAGACCATGCGAATTCCATGACGTCTCACTGAAATTTAATATTTCCGACAGACATCTACAGTTACCTTCTAATTTGTAGATAAATTTACCTCTAATTTATTTAATTATTATTGATATCGTTGTTTACGATTTTTTTTTTGCAGAAAATTAATTAATTTTGCTCACCAGGACCAGAGTTAGTAATCATTAATCTAATTACCAACAATTTCATGAAAAGTTAAACCCCGGGGAAATATTAGCGATTTGTTTATTTTGTTATTATAATTTTAATCCAATTAGGTGCCATATGAGTTTAATAAAATAAATTATCCTAGAGAACAAATGCGTATTAATTACATCCAGTGCAATGGGTTTCGTAATTTAGTCATGCCACACCGAAACAATTCTAACCACTAATTAAAGCCATTTGGTCGTTTATAATCATGTTTACCTTTATCTCTAGCTACATACGTTATAATCAACCAATTTCATTGTACCCCGGTGTGCTAAATCTATTTTAATTATTCACTTTTTGGCGAGAAATTATTCGTGGCTGACCTACTTAGAAAATCAGTTTGCCTTGTTAAATTAATTTGCTCTGATTTTTAAATGAAAGCTCCATACAGGCTTATTGAGTTTTATCCATAATCATTTTATTCTCAGGAACACATATTTTAGATTAAAATAATTGATTCGCTGGTGATGGGCTCTCATCCATGCACACGGATGATTTTTGCTGCAATATAAAGCTCAACTGCTCATTTGGTGATCCCAATTATTATAATCAAGTCAATAAAGCTTGAGAGTTGTGTAGCTCGTAGTAAAGTTAGTTGTCTTGTAGAGGATATTTTATTGTTTATATTTAAACAAGATAACATCTCGTCGTGCTTTTATAATGGTCACTTAATGTTTATCAAAATGTCTTGTTTATCAGATTTGAGGTAGCTTTGAAATTAATACGTTCCTTCACTTTACTAAGCCTTACAATGGTTTAAAACAAGCCCCTCTTTGTTGGAATGAATTTGCTGAAAATGTGAATAGGCATTTTTTTAAGATCCCAAAATGATCATTGTTTGGAGATGAAATCGAACAAAAATGATGTCACATTTGAGGGGGGTCACATTTGATGTAGTTTGAGGACGTATTGCATAATTTGGGGACCTTCCGACGAATTAGAGAAATTGAATAAGTACTTCTGGGCAAAAATTCATCCATACCGAATAAGTAGGTAAGGATAAATCTTCTTATTTAATTAACATAGATTATTAGATATTCAGTATGATGCAGCGTCGTTTTTCTTGTACGTAAAAATTGAATTCATACGACTTTATCTCGTTATATCGGCTCCTTTTCAGGATAGCTGCTATAAAATGTACTTCACAAATCATCCAGTCGAAATAATTTGCTAGAGCTGGAGAGGAGCAAAAGCTGAACATCTTCTATCGATTACATCTAAATTCAGGTCGAATTTGTCAGTGTCGACTGCGAAAATGATTTATTCCATTACGCCGAAAGAACGTTTATATAGAGATTTTAAGACCTGATATTTTGAAAAACTAGTTAAAACAGAATTCACGTCTGCCTATTCGTCTTGAAAGAGTGACAAGCAATTTACCCGTACGGTTTGCGGATTTGGTTCAGTAGGCGAGTGCAGTCTTCTGGAAGAATGTCAGCCACTGTAACCAATCGTACAGTGTTGCCTTCTAAATACTTCCGATTCAAGTTTACGTGAAATACGTATAAGGGTTTTTCTGAATCGTCCTTATTCTATATGGTCTGAAGAGGTATGTTTTTTACGTTGTTTTTTTTTTGCAAATAAATATTGAACTCTAGCAAGAAAATGCAGCCAATGTCATAATAATTTTTTCCTGATAAAACTGAATAAAAAAATTGTGCATATCATGGTAAAAATAACGAACAAGAATTACCGACAACTGTAGAAAAAAAAATTAACCAATCTTAGACCATTTTATTTACAATTATATAATATTCCCAAAAAATTTAATTTCCCGCCAAAAAATTAAATATAAAGAAGAAATTATTCTGGCTCCAATAAGATATTTAACTTTCGCACCAATAAAAATCGCTTTGGCAACATCGTCGCAATATCAACGTCAACCTTCGTCCTTTAATGGCCCGCCTCAGGATCTCCGACGTACCTATCAGGAATCATCTAAGCCATTGTTGACCGCGCTCGCGATTTGCATTCAGGCCAACCTCGTGTACCTCATTGAAATTAAACGGGCCTGAACGAACTCCGGGGTTACAAACAGTTTTAAGGGGCTTAGCTGGCCCATTTGCGAGCTGCCACGTACCTTTGAGGACCTCCGTGACGCTTCGCTGCTCAGCCAGTTACTTATAGCAGTTAGAATTCCTGATATGTACAGTCGCGATAGATCAAAGTGACAAAGAACTCTTGGAAGTCTTCCCAAATACCTCGGCGAAGTTTAAAGTGGTAAGGTTGTTTTTTTTTTGGACAGGGACGCTGGAATTAACGTTGTCGATTTTTACCTTGCTCTACTTCAAATTAAGCGAATTGGGGTTTGATAGAGAAAAGAAATAAAAGTTTGTCTCTCAAACTTGCAATCTTGTGTCATCAAGTTAAGGTATCTTGCGAAAAATAAAAGAGTAAAATATTGATTTTAGTGATCTCTGTAGGCTTTCATGGCTGGCTTCAAGTAAAATCAGAGTTGATTTCGGGCTGTTTTGGAGTGGTACATGGCGATTTGCTTCGAACGTTTCCTCTACAGCTGTGGTAGACATCTGTATTCTGGATTTTTTGGAGGGCAGAACAAGTCCGCTTCACTGAGGCCTGGTTTCCCATTGTGATTCCTCCTTTTCCTAGTGGCTCTCTCCTTAATAAGCCATCCCAGGCTCAGCAAGAATTAGACCAGGGTGCCTGGAGGAGCTCCAGAGAGGTTATTGAGCCTTGGCTGATGTAAACCAAGCATCGATCCACTGATGCACGCCTGGAAAAGCGCTCATATTTATAGGGTGATGGTCTGGTGACGTCATACCCCCTCCACTCAATATCTCCATTATTACATCGGCCGGTCTCTCCGGTGTCATTGGTCACAGATGTATTAATTTAAATCCCTTTTTTTCAGTAAAAAAAAATCTTGTGATCTTCGATCCCAATTTTTTTTAGCCGGTTAATGGGGGTGTGTAACGTTCGTTTCCCCGTTAATTAATTTAAATCCTTCTTTTTAGATTTTCATTCGTAGATCTATTGATAATTAACGGGGAAACAAACGTTACAGTATTTGAAATGTTTGAGGAAAATAAGTATTTATACGGGATGGTCCAGATTTTATCCACAAAAATTAAAATTAAATTCTTGATTAATATTTACAATTTAACAAGAAACATCTGGGTATCTGGTTACATTTAGATCTCTCAACTTCTCTATCATAATTATGAAATAGAGTAGGATATGTTCTCTGGAAGGAGGATCATAGGAAGATTCTTTAATGTTTTAATAAATTTTGAAACATATTAAGTATAATACTCAATTCCACAATTTGGTCCGCTGTAATAGTGTTTGCACAAATTAATGTATCTGTTGCTACTGTGGCAGTGCCATTAGTATTCTAGTTAATTTTAGCTCTTAACTAAGAGAAGCGGTTTAACACAATAAATCACCTAACCGCAGCTTTGTGAAAATTAATTAAAGTTTTTGTTAACAGAAACAGGCATAAAGTCGTTCTATTAAATCCACAAAGATTAGTTTGTTTTTCCATTAACTTTCTACCTTCACCTTCGTCACAAAATTTGGTTCAAAATTGTCAACCTTATCACTACGCAATCCTGAACATATTATCAATATGTATAACACCGAAGTGGCGATTTCAGAAGTAAACTAATTTTCGAAACGCTACAATAGAGTGGCCCTATTTCTAAAGCGTAGAGAATCGAGTTTACAGCAGAGCGAATTTATCGCACTTGTAGCATTAACAAGGGTGAGCGTATCGATGAGGGTCAACACTAGTATTCCCAGCATGTCGCGTCCGTAAACAGAGACGAGCAGTGTGGTCAATTCAAGTAGAATTACAATCAAACAGAAATGAGAATAAGTTGATTTTTATAGATTTTCTGGAAGAGTAAAAATAGTAAAAATGTCTCGTTATAAGTTACTTTGACATGATTGAGGAATGTATTCGAACCACGCAGACACTTTCGAGGAAAATTTGTTTTGTCTGAAGCATTGATTGAAAGCATACAAGGCAAAGTAAGGGAACTGACACTTTATTTATTTATCTATTTTTTGAGTTAATTATGTAATTTTTTTTGAAAATATCGATAATAGCGGATAGTAATTGCTGAAGAGGAAATTAAATATCAAGAAGTTGATGATAAAAAACAATTTTTTCAAACGTCATTATTATCTCTATTATCTATTTTTCTTCAATATCGTCAAGTACATTTTTCTGGTAACGATTCCAATGACATTGTTTAGAGCTTGTTGACAAGATAAGACGAACTGAGAAACTTCGATCTAGAAAATTCTAATAACATAGTGACATTTTTTAATTTTCCGTAACCACCACGAAAACTATGATCATTCGAGTGTACTTTGTGGCATCTGGAAAAATTTATAGCACTTGGAAATAGCGCAAATTAATAGAACATACATCAAACTTAACATCAAAAAAGATATGATATTTTGGTGATTTTTCGTCAGGAACGTCGATATCAAGTAATGTGACCAAAAAAATGTCGTCAAAATGGCGACATATTTTTTTACGTAGCTCATTTCACGTCAGTTTATTTCAAAAAATGTGTCGCTATTTAACGACATTATTTAACGTCATTATAGAGTTTTTCTTTCTGAGATTCCGTGTTGATATAAAATGTGAAAAATTTTTACTTTGAAATAAAAAAAGATGTTCCACATTATTCAATAAAATTTAAGAGAGGTCGACTTTAGGACGTCTTTTAGATATTTACTATTACGTCTTCTTGATTGATGACGTCTTATCGACGTCGAATACGACGTCTTTTAAATTAATACAAAGCCTAAAAATGACGTCATTGAGCTGTGGCATTTGTCCGTCATTTTCACATGATATACCCGTCATTTCATAGGTAACTAGTAACGAATTAAGGACGTGGTTATGACGTCACCTTGCTACCTGTGAAATTACAAAGCCAGAAAATACAGAAAACTCATTTGCCACTGTGCAAAAACGTCATTTCAAATTGCTGTTGAGCAAAAATCTTTCCATGATACTTTTATATACAACGAAGCTATTTTGTTAGCGTCGCTTGCAACCTTGTTCGGTACCAACGTAATTCGTAAGAAGAAAGTAAAACTTTGCGTGAGAGGAATTATCAATAACAATAATGATAATAATAATTACTATTATTCACATCTACCCGCTCTGTCGTGTCAATTGCAACAAAGTTGACAGTTATTCAAAATCCCAAACTGGCACGGACACATTGTTGAATAGGATCCGGGATCCGAGGCTCCACAATTATGACGATTTATGCAGTTTCGACAGTTCAACTCCATTGAAAATTAATCAAACGGCACGGCGATGAAATATTCGTATTTCCCCAATATCTGAGTGATAAAGTTGGGAAACTAACGCCTCTCCATTGACTACCACTTAGCCAAGTTACACAAACTGACGCCTTAACTGCAAAATGTGACGGCCAGGACGCGCTTCTCGGTTCACGATACGCTGACCCGTCATAATACCACTCATAATTGAATTAGTGATTAATATGATCTCGACCGCAGAGTTGGAAGGAAGCGATATTAGCCGGGGGAGAACTCAAACAGTTGGGGATGTTTCACATGGAAGACTTAGATGAGTCAGATTGTTGTTACCGTTAACTGGCATTCAAAATTATTGTAGACAGACGATTTGACAGATCTGATTCCTGAATGTAGTTGTTAATGTTGCTTTACACCACTCTCATGGGTTTCAATTTTTTACCGTTTTAAACGTTTTACATTTTTTTTTGGATCATAACGATGGAGATTTAGAATGTTCACAATTTTCCTGCTTTTTTCCTGCTGAAAATCAATATTTTCCAGTCTATAATAATAATATTCCTTGTACCTACACGCAGCGGGTGAGTTGTGAAGCTATTGTGAGCAGTTACCATTAATCTTGTTCTGCTTTCTTAAGAAAAGAATCAAGTAGATGTCTGAGTTGACTGAAAAAGAAGATAATAGCAGTGGTATAAAGAAGTCCTACACTCCAAGCGATAAGTCCATCAAGTGCTCTTCCACTGTTCTAGTACCATTGCTGAACTCGCTACTCAACTTTATCCGACCATTGTTAAAGCGAGAGGAGTTCCATTTCATCCTTCGTAAGCACCTCTGATCCGAAAATTTTGAGACTGTAGATCTCGCCTACACCTTCGTATAGTATTATTTGGAATCCTCGTCGTCTATACCTCATTTGGGCCAGACTTGGTCTCCCCCCTTTCTCATAAAATACGTAGGTTTGAAATCGATGCGCATTAAAACTGGTACAACTTTTCTCTCCGTTTAGACAAAATCTCTCCTGTTCACTTTTGTTATTGATCATGTCGGCCAGTCTGTTCCTGTTTGCACTGGATATGGACAGTCCGGCTGCATGTGGTTTGGGGTGCTTATCAATATTTCTTTAAGCCCTTTTAGATCCCTTCTGTAACAGCCACGATTAGAAACTTTTCTTCAAAACAGCTGCATGAACTTTGTCCTGTTCACGAGCTTGCCATAATGATCTAACAACTTTCTGAAAATAATCAAATTTTTCATCAACCTGGCATGCCAATTTAAGCAACATACTAGAAACATTATTAGAATAGGGATTTGCAAGTCGTTTTTTTATACCTTGAGCCGTTTTTGTTGCAGGTTTTTAAGTTTTAAAATTTATATTTTCACTTGTCTATAATAACCGATAAACTACCTACCTACTCACTTTGAACTCCAATTGTGAAATATATCTTAATTGAATTTTCTTAAGACAATAAAAACGTGCCGGCGGTCGGTACCGTTAGAGCCATCCTCCCCGTCCAGACCGATCGGGATGGTTTTTCTCCCCAGAGGGCGTATTACGGATTCCTCTTAAGAGACCTGACTGATACGAGTGCCTCGCGGATTCAACTCATCCGCCCAGACGAGACTGTTCCTATCGGCTCAGCTCGGTTAATAGGTAGGAGTGGGAAGGGGCTCCGTAGATTCTATCAGATGAGTACGAGAGGACAGTTTGATTCTTAATTCGATCACCGTTCGGGGTCCGATCGATTATTAGTCGACATCGCAATAAAAGCTACTAAAAGCTACACAATAAAAGCTACAATATTAGGCCAGTCAAAATCGACACAAAAAATGTATCTCTGATGTTGTTAGGACCTACTAGGGTAATGTATACCTACCTAAGTTTGCAAGTCTTTAAAAGTTGTGGAAAACGTGTAGCACACAAAAAACCGCGAAATTTTCGGTCTTTTTTCAGTTTTTTCTCAATTTCTTCTAAACTATGCATTTTTTGGCAAAAGCACTCATACATGTTTTAGAGGAGCGTTAAATGTGTGACAATTTGGGACCAACCGGAGTTCTGTAGACCAATTAGTTACCCAATTACGGCACTTTGAAAATAGACCATTTTTCCAAAAAGTGAAAATTTTAGTTTTAGAGCTTCATTGGACTGAAATCGCTGCTAAATCATTGACCGTACGAGTAGAACTCATAAAAAAGTTGTATGAAATTTAATTAGCTTTAAATTAAGCGCATAGCGGGGTCTGTAGGCTTGGTAGTTCTCTCAAAATCACAAAAACCTATTTAAGGTAAAATCGCTTTTTTTATAATTGTTCCAAATTACAGTAATCAATCAATCAATCGACTATAGACACATGCGCAACCCTTAGTCACAATATAGGGCCACTGGATATGGAGCGAGCTCGTAATTGAAGTGGGCTGTCAACTATAGGTCTGACCGCTTCATGATGCACATGCGCTGGAAAATGGTGCGTGGCTCGGCATCGACTCCCTTTTTGTGGACCTTGATGGAGGTGATATTATGTTTTTTTTTGATTTTGGGAGAACTACTAGGGAAAGAGACCACCTGCGGTCAATTTGTAGCTAATTAAATTTCATACAACTATATTTTTTCATGAGTTCTACTCGTACGGTCAATGGTTTAGCAGCGATTTCAGTCCAATGAAGGTCTAAAACTAAAATTTTCACTTTTTTGAAAAATAGGTTATTTTAAAAGTGCCGTAATTGGGTAACTAATTGATTTACAGAGCTCCGGCTGGGCCTAAATTGTCACACATTTAATTCTCCTCAAAAACGTATATAATTTCTTTCGTCATAAAAGCATATTTTAGCAGATAGAGCCAAAACTGAAAAAAGTCCAAAAATTTCGCGGTTTTTCGTGTGTTGCACTTTTTCCACAACTTTTAGGGAGCTGCAAATTTGGGTGTCCTGGTGGGTCTTAAGAGATTTATTGTCTATTTTGACTGGCTTATTTCGGCCCATGAAAAACTTTGTTTGGAGGGACAGTGAAATTCCGTGTCGTAGATCAGTTGGATATATTGAATTGAAACTCTCAGGAAGGCACATATTATGTAATAATAACTCTTTTATTCTGCGTGATAATTATTATAATAGCTCTCCCAGGCTGTGATTAAAGTTCTTCGAAGTTGCTTTGATGTTTGAGGATACAATTTTCTTCTAGTAAAATTATTGGTAAGTATCGCGTTATTTAATTATTGAGGCTCTAATTTTCAAAGTTTCCGATTAGAGCAACTAGTTGATGCGCACGAAATAGAAGAATCACAATTTAAGCCTCTATCTTCATTACTTATTTAAAAAGTAATTAGTAAAAAGCTTAATCCGCTTTCACATAATAGTTCGTCTCTCGCTTAAAATTTAATAGCGCGGGCGAAGTTATTAAGTTATTCAGGTTTGAAATATGTCATGTCCTGACTTGAAATGCCTCTCATATAGTATAGATGATACGATATACTGAATTTTTTACGCGAAATTTCCATAAGCCTTAGCACTGCTGACCCGATGCTACCGGAATGAGATTTGTGCTTGGCCGGAACTTAGTTACAAGGTTAATGCAGATGAAGTTCTATATATAGGAATAGATGGATTTTTCTGCTTTCGTCGAGTCGAGACCTATTAATAATCTATCAGCAGTTTTTAATGGAACAATTTAAAAATCCGGACTTGTAATTATTGCAGATTCCAGCGTAATTATTGTTGATTTTCCGGGACGAGTTACTAACTCACCTATGCGTAAAAGTTTCTGATTGGACAAAAATATTAGCTCAATCTAATTAATTGATATTTGTAGAACTTAGTAGGTAGATAGAAGAAAAGCCGATTAAGTGCAGGGGAGAGAAAAAGGCGAGCACTAATAAAAACATTTAGTTGCATTCAGATATTACGAAAAAAAAGTAATGAAAAAAGTGAAGCTTTGAGTTCCTGAGCAATGCATAAAAAAGGTTGAAGTTTAAGCAGTCAATTTAGAAATGAACTTTATGCATTAGTTGGAGTTCCTGGACGAAGTTACTTTTAATCACTTAAATTACTAATGAAAGGAACTTTCTTCGGGATGAAAGATATGGGAAGCAAACATTTCAAAGTTCCTTCAAAAAACTCTTCTAATAAAGGTAAAAGTGCCGTTTTTGATACATTTAATCAACTCGCTTGTTTACTACTTCCACTTAATTATCCGGCATTCTCTTGCACGTTACTCATTTAAATAATTAAACACACACATCAATTTTCATACAGCGCAAGTAAGTAAATCCTTTAATATTTTATCCATCTCATGCTGACAAAGAATAAAATTTTATATTAATCACTAATGTAATGAATTTTCTGTCAACTAACCCTGCTATAATATACTTTATAATTAACACAAATACTACAAAAAATTATTCCCCATACAAGCGCAAAGTTATTATAATGATGTATGGACTTTTGGCGTGACTTTTCAGTTCGGCAAAAAATCCAACTGCGTTTTTATTCCTTCCCCACCGGTTGAATGTTAAGGCATTTTCTTTCGGATACACAGATTCAATCTTCCAACTAGGCACTTAGGGATTTACGAGTATTTTATAGTCTTTTCAGTTCAGCCTGAAACCCCTGATTATTACCCACGAAAATTTATGAAGAATGATTGCGAAACAAACCGAACGTGCTGCTTAAAAATTAATTTAAAAATTCTGAGCAATTGCTACTTTTACTTTATATTCTAACCGAATTTTGATAACTCAGAAAAATTTATTTGCATAATTCTTGTTATTTACTATACTTTTTATACGAGTAGTTAAAGCGTCAGTAATTATTAATTGCATTTTATTGTCACAAAAACGTCACACACAAGCATCTGAAATGTTGTTAAGGACTTTCGATCTCAGGCAATAATAATTAATGGATTATCGTTGCATACCTCGTCATCTCAATAATTTCGTTGGATCGGTATATTTTCTTTACCGGTCTGGATACTTGATTACCCACCTAAAAGGCGTTTTATCCTAACGAATCCGTTTGGAGTAGACCCTGACAGTTCTTGACTTTATTATTATTTTATTATAATTATTACAGTTGTCAAAACATTAAATAATAACGTTAATTAATTAGGTAGGTAGGTACTCACTTCAGCGACATTTTTATTTTTATAAAACATCAATAAAATCAACAAATAATTAATTTAAGCGGGATCTCACTCCACTAGAGCACTTTGTAACAGTTCGCCGGGTGTATCGTTTATCTCAACGAACTTCTCCTCTCGATTACTTGACATCATTAGTTACCATGTGAATGCATACAAAGAATTCACATTTAAACTTGCAGAATCGGGCTACGGTATTAGTGTATTACGACTGATAGTTAAGTCGATCATCTCTTCTAAGTTAAGTCGATCATCTCTTCTGCTAACTCGGGTGCTTCGGAAGTTTTCCAACATACACTTCTGGTTTTGTAATTCTGGTAATTTGACCTAATGATATCTGAAACCACGCTACATAATATGCAGAAAAAATCGTGCTGGAAACTGAAAGTTTCGGGAAAACTATTGACAAAAATTTTACCTGCCAAAATTGTCTCTGAGTAGGGGTACTTTCACTGCTATATCACTGGATAAGGGCAAAAGTGAGCACCTTTTCTAAGAAGCTTGTAAGCAGGTTCCTACAAAAACGTCCCATCCATGAACTGAGTTTGATTACGTACTTGAACTGATGTATTGGGATCATTTTTCATTATGTTTCGAGCGATTTAAACTTTGTCTTCCGACGTCTCTTTTGGTCTTTGGCCCGTTAACTTACTTCACGATATTTCTTCTGTTGGTCGAAGATTTGCAACATAATACCGTTCAATGTTTCCCTAGAATCCTGGGGTGCGACCACATAATTATTCGAGACAGATCTAAAGAGAACAACATTAAAATTCCATCAAGTTTCAAATAAATCCATCAACTATAAAAGTTTTCCGCCCTTAAATGATCTTCTAATCTTGTTTTCGTCTTTGATTGATGTGAACAATATAAATAAATAACCAAACTTCATACAATCATTTTCTTTGGATTCTTACACGCAGAAAAATAGGTGGGTGATAAAAGTTGTTAGTCTGGAAGGGGGACATCCAATGTTACCAAACTCGATCAATCCACCCCCACCTCCACCCTCTGGACATGGGGGCCGGCAACTTCGCATTCATCAGAACCCACGTTTTTTCTTGCAGATTCGGATTTTAGGAGCGAAAACACCAGGAATTTGCTCCCCCTTCCCACTCCATGAAGGTGGGGCGTAAATTTGGATTTTTGGTTCGGGACTCTTATATTCTATTGCAAATTCGGGTTCTACGACCAAAAATACGAAGGAATTGTCTGGATTTTTTTTTTTTGATTAATGATATTAGATGGCTCTGTAATCGACGAAATTACTTTTTTTAGATTTGCCTTAATACGAAAATTAAACCAAAAAGATCCAGAAATCGAGAAAACTTTTAAAGACAAATTTAAGGGTTCTTATCCGAAATTTCAAATTCACCCCCCCTCTCTCCGCCTTACTTGAATAAAATGAGGCAGGGGCAGCAATTTCTTAAGTGTTTTTACCGGTAAAATCCGAATCTGAAACAAAGAATGTGGGTTCTCAATTAAGATTGTAAAGTAGTCGCCCCCCTACCCCTAGGGAGTAGGGGTAGGATGGTCAAGTTTGGTATCATTGGATGTCCCCTTTCCAGATGAACAACTTTTATCAGCCATTTTTTTAAACCCGTTGCGTATTTTTTGATACATTTCAATGTCTTCAGATAAAATAAACACCCTGTATAGAAATATTATATTTTATTATTATTCTTTGCTTTGAAAAAAATACATTAGATCAATTTCATTGAGCTGGGACTAGAGATGGGAGAGCCGAATTAGGGAGTAGCGACAGATCTAAATTACTCGTTACTTTCAGTTACCCATGTGCGAGAAACACTGTTTACGACCATTTGACGCATATCTACTGAAGGATTTAGAGTTACGGATGAAACACCGATGATTTGAGACTAACAAGGAAAAATTACAGTTACTTTTAAATAACCTATAAATAAATCACACTTCCGGCAAGTTACTGTGACAACGGATCACAATCCTCTCGAAATCTACTCGCATTGTAGAACGGTCCATATCACGCATTTTCGAAGAATCGAAATCAAGTTATCACATACGTTCCGCTGTCCATGACCCACCGAGAAAGTATTAATTATTAATGAATGAAATAAAATGTAAGTTTAGTCAAGTTTGTAATAATAATATTTTCTTCTTATTATTATTCTGTCCTTAGTACGTTTCTTAAATTTAAAAACTGCAACCTCTTCTTTCTTGAAAAGCTTTCATAGTTTAACTAAAAGCTTACTGTCACGGAATCGTAATTTGGTCAATGAAGTCTTGACAACCCTGTATTTTCGGTTGAACGCGGAAGTGTGCTTTAATACATCAAATTTTCCAGGTTCCTCTCATAACTGTATCATAATACCTCGTTTTAGTTATGAACTTTCTCGTTAATGTAAAGAAAATAGCTTCGAAGTTACACGTGCAACAACTTTTAATTACCTTCCTTTTCTGAATGTTACCGTATCTTGATTATTATTATTATTCGCGTAATTTTGTGAAGAATTGTAAATGAGATGCCGGTGTGGAAAATTCAAGTAAAAAAATGCGCCAATTTATTTTGCAAATGAATCAATCTATAGTCGGAGAATGGACAAAGTTTGTCATGGCGACGAGAAGTAGAAACTTCGTCTCTAATTCAATGGCTATAGATGTATGAGATTTCTTTAATCAAGGTTTTAAAGAACCGACATTAAGAACTTTGTAAGTTAGTTCCCGGCATCAAAAAATAATCTGCTCACAGACTTAACCAACTTTTACTCACTTCTCTCTAAATCATACTTTAATAAATTCCAGTTCTGAGTTAGCTTGAGATGATGGGGCTGTTGTACTAGATTTTATTAAAAATTTTCCCAATATCATTTTTCACTCTGCACTGACTTCTATCTTCATCTTATGCTCTATGGAAGTTAATAAAACTATAAAAAGTTCCTCATTTGGATCTCTTTGATAAATATATATATTTCAGATTGAATATGAAAACTGATTTAAACTTCGGTAATCAGAGCTTTTGAGCTAATATTACAAAAACAACACATTTTTGATGATATCTTGAAAGAACTACCGGCATAAAGGAATATGAAGACGTGCACAGCTACTTTGAAGTTTTGGTTGTGGTTTTAAAATAAAATATGGCGGTGAAAGATCAGAAGACTTTACCTTACTAAAATAAATACTTAATGAATCATAAACCATGAAATAGATTTTAGCTTCTTATGTTTATTAGACAAGAAAATTGGAATAGCAATTTTTTTTCTAAAAACATGGCAACTATGTGACAATTTTTCATTAGATTGATTCACTATAACAACACGATTCAAAAACGCTATCACAACAACGCGACCTCTTAAAATTTATTTACCATGAAATTCCTAGGAACATCCTTGCTTCACCTGCGAATAAAAGCCATAAAATATCGCTGATATATTCAAATTTTATGCCATATAAATACTTTTTATGCGACCCATATACTATCAATCCTTCACGACTGGTTGGTACTCATGAATACGATCACCGAAGGATTTCATTATCCCCGAGCATTATCCCGCGTACCTGTTGCACATGCTTTACGACAGGAGTAAACCAGAACTTTGTGTTGTTATCGAGTCCATAAAAATCGCATTTGAACCTGGATATTTGTTTGGATATGTTGTCCTGTTCAGTATGCAGCTCGTATTTTTGTTACATTTCAGGTGGTTTGCGTTCCCTGAAAACCTCTAAAACGCCATTTCCAATGACAGCCTTTCCGAATATAGTCTTTTCTTAAAGCCCGAAGACAATCTTTAGATTTGAAACAGGTTGACACTCTGACGTGAATAGAGCTCCCCGAGACGATCACAACGTATATTATTGTCTAGCTGCAGGAACGGGAAATATATTATAAATGTCTTCTGTAATTGTTCTTCGGATATATTGTCGAGGATTTCCAGCTGCAAAGTAAACTTGAAATATGAAAATTTATTACATAAATTCACCAGACTTTCATACATCTTGCAATATATTGCTTGCTATATTCAATTTATCTTGAGTATCATTATTATTGTTTTTAAGGTAACAATGGTTTTTAATGTTCATTACTCTTGACGGTTTGTGCTAATCACAACTCAAGACTTGAATAATTTAGTTTAGAATTTCCCTTCTCGTGCAATTGAGCCTTTAAAACCCCTTTCTGACTGCTCTCAGGATGTTTTCGCTTTATATTGATGCGCCAGAATTTTGAGCTTTTTGACGTAAATTCTAGATTCGGTTTTTGCCCAATTTGTTTTCAATTAGCCCGAGCTGATTCATTCTTAGATACTGATCTGCTTCATCTTCTTCCACGCCCTTTCTGGTGAATTCAAGCTTTTTAAAAACCCTTTCTGGCTGCTCTTAAGATGTTTTGACTTTATTTGAAAGCGCTAGAATTTTTAGATTTTCGACGTAAAATTCCAGATTCGATTTTTTCCTCAATTTATTAAAAAAAAATCTTAAACTCCATCTTCTTTAGCCCGAGCTGATCGATTCTTGGATACAGATCTTCTTCATCTGCCTTCAGCCTTCATGCCCTTTCTCGGGCATTCTAGCCTTTTAAAAGCCTCTTCTGGTTGCTCTAAGGATGTTTTCACTATATTTGAAAGCGCCCGAATTTTGGGATTTTCGACATAAATTCTCGATTCGATTTTTTCCCCAATTTATTAAAAAAATCTTAAACTCCATCTTCTTTAGCTTGAGCTGATCGATTCTTAAGATACCGATCTTCTTCATCTTCCTTCACGCCCTTTCTCGACGATTCTAGCTTTTTTAAAACAATTTCTTCTGGCTGCTCTAAGATGTTTTCACTTTATATGATAGCGCCAGAATTTTTGGCTTTTCTATAGAAATTCTAGATTCAATTTTTCCCCCAATTTATTCTCAAAAAATCTTAAATTCCACCTTCTTTAGCCCAAGCTGATCGATGCTTATATACTGATCTTCTTCATCTTCTTTCACGCCCTTTCTCGAGCATTCTAGCCTTTTAAAAACTCTCAGGATGTTTCACTTTATTTTGAAGCGCTCGAACTTTTGGCTTTTGACATAAATTCTAGAATCCGTTTTTTTCAATTTATTTTGAAAAAATCTCAAACTTTATATCATTATCCCGAGCTGAATATTTATTCCTTGATACTTCGTTGAATCAACTTCATTTTCCTTCGCGCCTTTCCTCGTACATCAAGCCTTTTAAAAACCTCTTATTATAGCTGTTTCCAGGATGTTTCCACTTTATGTGGAAGCGCCCGACACTTCACCCAATACACTTGAGCCAAGATTTAATTCCCGTCGTTGTACATGACGTCGTCTTTGACGATGTGAACTGTCCAGCATTTTATCTAACGACGCTTTCGATATCATCAGCGATTTTTTGAATTTAGCCCTGAGTTTGTTTCTAATGCCCTCAAACTGATCCTACGAACACAAACGCCGGCAAGTCAAAAGTTGATTCGCCGTCAGGATGTTCAAAATTTTGAAGTTTAATGAAATAAATGAAAGATATTTCTGCTGCAGAATTAGAGAATAGTCCTGAGAATCTGACAATAAGGAATTTTTTGCTGAGGATTTTCGGATTTTTTGATTTTGAAAACTTACTAAGTACTTAGTTTCCTAACTTTTCTTTTACAATAACATTCCCTACATGGAATATAATTTTTTTTTCAAAAGCCTTCTTACATGATACCTTGTAGAAGGATCCTATTCAGGTTACTAAGAAAAGCGTCAAAATGCATTGAACTCCAACCTACGGAACTGGAAAGGACTCGTGGATTATATACGATAACAAAAGCGTGTAAGGGGCAGGAACTATACTGCAGTATCTCCGTCGCCGTCTTATGTGTGATAGAAAAAGCTGAGGATATCGCACTAGTGCGTGTTGCCTAAATCTCGTGCTACGATATCTAATCATTGCGAGTCCTGTCCAGTTCCAGCGTCATTTATAGACGCGTGAAGATTTGCGTTTAGACGCTTGTAGAGAAACGTCAATACCCATATCAATTCAGATTTCAGCGAGGCTTATGCTTTTATTCGCTTTAAATAGTATATTGTGAAACAAGTGCGGAAAAGAGAAAATTTCTCACGAGTGTGAAACAATTGTGACACGAGACGAAGTCGAGTGTCACAATTCACACGAGTGTCAAATTTCTTTTCCGCACGTGCTACACACAGTACTTTTCCTACGACCACAATTTAACAGATTAATTATTTAACAAATTTACCACATAAATTATTTTTTCAGACTACCTAGTAGGTATTATTTTCAATTCTACCAATGACTTTTTAATGTTACTATTATATACTGTTAAATCATTGAATTCTACCGACAATATTATTATTATTATTTATTATTAGACTCCGTATCTAAACTAAAAATATAAAATACGTGACGTGGAGCGTGGAGACGTGGTAGATATGCAACTTCCACACAACGCAGGCGACTGTGCGTTGTCGATTGAAGTGAGAGGTGTGCGAGTTTTCACGTTTGTGAATTTGATTTGAACGCTACCAATGCTGTTATTAGCGATCTCAACGCGTAAATTTTAATAATTACTGCCACAAGAGAATAATAAGTTGGTATATTATATTTTATAGTCTTGTCGGGTTCTATGTTATCCCATTTGTGTTTATTTTAATACCTTGCAGCTTTAAATGAATAGTTATTCCATTAAAAATAAGTAACAGTTGAGTTCTCAGTTACCGCCCATCACTATTGTTTACAGTAAAACTGTACGGAAACGATTTTTGGCTATGCCTTGTCGCACAGTTTTGGATACGTGAGAAATCTGCTAGTTTGCGCACAAAAAACGATGCGCAAAGTAGTGTTTTGTATAGTGGTCGTAGGAAAATTAATTATAATAAACTTTTCGTTGAAATATTCCAAGATAAAGACAGGGCACTCGATCTTAATTAGAAAAAATCGCAAATTCTACCATTACTTGGACTCGTAAAATTCATTAACTTTGCATATCAAAGGTTCTTAAAATTAACAGAATGTGCCTGATGTCTGATGATATTTATCCCCAAATTGTTTTAATACCTTATATTTTATATAAAGCTTGCGGAAAAAATCATATAAGTCACTCGCAGTCATTTTTTGAGCGAAACTGAGCGAAACACATCAATGAAAGCCTCGGCCGCGATAGTTGAGCTCAACACAAAATTTTATCCTTCTACTCCTAGTAACATAATATACTTTTTACAATAATTATTGTTATACTTATCCATGAACGTCAGCTTATAATCTAGAAGATATTTTCCTGATTTCTATAGCAGGAATATACCCATTTTCCATTTAATAAAGGAAGCATAGGTATGGAAAAAATCCTAAATAAAACGACAAATGAGTAATAATGTCCAATTTCGCTCTGACACAAATACGCATATTAATGTTTCGATGAATGATTGATGTGCACCACAGGACCACAGACCGCCTGAAATCTCATCCATTATTTGACTTACATGACATCAAACAGCTGTCGCCGGGTCCGGGATTTATTATTATATCGCATGCGACTGCATTAAGTAAACATAATGTTTTACAAATTAACAAAATTATTTGATTATAATATATCGTTTAAATTTATTGTCGTAAAACGAATGATAACGTTTTGGTTACAGTGAGACGGATTCATGCAAAAGTGTAATAAATTTTTGGCTATGAACGAGTCGATTTAATTGTTATTTTACCATTGACAACGTTCTATTTATTGATATATAAATATTTTGTATTTCAGGACAGTTTGTGCCAGTTGGTTGTTTTTAATCGATGATTAATGATGTTACATTAAAATTATATTAATTTGGTAATCGCTGTGGCAGATCTCAACACCAACACCAACACCAAAAGCTGCTCGAAATATTATGTTATGATAATATGAAATAGTCCATTTTCACTATCGGCAATAATAATATAATAACTATGACAAAAAGTACCTTAGTTGCTATTACTTGTGATGAAGATTTTATAAATGAAGGAAAAATGTAAATAATGTAAAAGGAACATCATTCCATTATCTTTTAATGCGTATTCACTATAAATGAATGTATTGAACTCAATAATAAGTATCAGTTTTCTGTAAAAGGTTATTTTTGTTTATCCACAGACAACAGATCGAACGGGGCAACTTTATTTTAAACGAATGCAGACTTTTCCAGACCGTTTCCAGATTTCCACAGATCAAACAGGAGTTGCCTACTCGCTGTTATAGGAAATTAAAACTCCCTTTGGCTTTTGCAGTACTTTTATACCCGCACGGCAAATATTGACTGGATATCCTACAGGCAATTGCGGTTTAATATTCCTTTACTGACATCGACGGGAGATTATTGATATTAGGTCTATTAAATGTTCGAGACAATTCAAATTTGTTCAAACTGCTCATCAAGATATCATTGAACTTTGCAAGATAAACAGACTGATATTTATCTCTGTTTCTTGAATTTTATAGCAATTGGATCTATGTCAGTCAATGTATGATTAGGAATTTATTATTTATTACTACTTAGGTATATTCAAAATGATCGAAACATCATGTTGGGTACCTAGATACATTGATAGTAACGCCAAGATCTGTCAAAATGAAGAGAAGTAATTTTCCAACATATATTCTAGAATTTGGTTGAAACTATCAAACAATGAATTTAAAAAATAAGTTTTTCGGGAACCTTTTTTCTCTTGGGAACCTTAAAATAAAGTCTCAATTTTTTTATCAATAAACGATTTTCTGAATTTTTAAAATATTTTTGGAACGATACGGTGTGAATTTTCTCCTCAGGGTTCTCGAAAATATTCTCCTCAGAAGTTTGTGTGTTTTATGGTTCTCACGAAGTCATGGAAAACGTTGAAAAATTAGTATTTTTTTTACTTTACTTATTCTGTTGATAGTATAAATAGTTATATTTGAAATTTTTTAAAATACTAGTTTTTAGGAATTTATAAAATTAGATTTCTCAGGTTTGACTGTCAAGGAATTATTGCATAAATAACTTAATATTTTAACAAATACCAGCCGGAAGAATTATAAATTTATACCAATGTAAAATAATTATCGATACTTTTAGTGCAGCGGTTTTTAAGCAGGCCATCGATGAGGCACTAACGTGGCGGGTACGCTGCCGGCTCTGACTCCCCGTAGATTCGTAGGAGATAACGTGGCAATTTAAAGGGGTAACTCCATAATTCTAGGAATAAATTAATCAATTCACCATAATAATAGTATCACATAATTCTTGCCTCCTCCGCTTGCGTATATAAATCAACTACCTGAGGAAGAGTATTCAGTCTTGAAATAATAATGGAGCAGTGAACAAAATAAATAGGTACTGGAAGTAAATTGTTGTTTATAACATCCAATACCTCCTTTGCCAAAAGTTACTGACCAAACAATTCACTACCTATTACTTTTGGTTTTTCGAGAGCATGCCATAATTTCAAAATCGTGTTACAACAAGTTTAAGTATTATCAAAATAACGCATTATTACTCTGTAAGAAGTTGATATAAATGGCGCCCAACGTGGGGTCATAACTCGCATAAGAAAATGTTTCGAATGTCAAACGTACAAACCTACTTGTTTCCTCAGCCTGATTCGAAACTGTGCCTGTCGATTTATTTGCACCATTGCCAGAGATCCTTCCATAGACTTCAAATGGACAGAACTATTTGCATTAAAACAAGCCACTGTCTTAGCTGCAAGTACTATGCTAGTTGCAGAAGTATTTCCTGGATATGATGTGCCCAGACGATTAATAAGAGACAAAGGTGTTCAATTAGTAAGCGAAATAAGGAGCTTGTATAAATTTGCCTTAAAATTGGTCAAGAACTCCATTATACGAGTACCATGCAGAATATAATCAGGTTAAACGAAAAAACGTGATTTACAGCCAAGGCTAGCCATAATAACCCAAAATAACCATTCTTCTTGGGATGAGATATTAGTAGCTATCAGATTCGCTCTGAATACAGCAGTATGTCTTAATACAGGCTAAGTTTTCCAGTTTTTGGTAGAGAACTAAGAACAGCCTTCTTCCTCATGACATGGAGGAAGTTTTGGAGAGAGAAAATTTTTTACCGGTTAGTTACCCCTTACCTACGGAAGATGAACACGTGATTATCTCTGATGAATCTCATACTTACCTAATTTAGAAGCTCTCAATCAATTTTTAATCTGTTCTGTTATGGTGTGTGTTTACAAAATTGTGACGATATGATTTTGTACATTTAGAAACTCATGAATCGAAGCATTGAATCGACGCTCCAATTCGTTATTAATGTTATTTCTCATTTTGGCGCTCGATATCCTTTGGAATCAATCTTTTCATTTAATCATTCGGAGTTTAATTGAGTATAAAGAGGATCAGTTCTGATTAATCGATGTTTGATATATATTTGTATGTATTTGTTTATTTTATCATGGCTGAAAAAGTATAAAATCGATCAGATCTCACGCCCGTGAAGCTATTTCTCTTAATTTACTTACCAAACGATTCTCAAAGACTAACGTTAAAATGTCATGTTACCATAATATCAGCCTCAAACGCCCAATACTTGTCGTTGTTTCGTTACACACGCAGCTAGGTTTTCTTAACCACATTCTTTCCTAGCTGTTTCTCTTTCAAATCTGGCACTCTCGTTGAATTGTATAGGCTGGGTACGTTAATCTTTCACATCAAAACATCGTGGTTTTAATAATATTTCCTCTTCTCCCAATATGTGGCTTACTCAAGTATTTTCGTAGCGTTTTGCTTCGAACGAAAAAAATATGGTTACAACACAACGCAGAAGGTCCAGGGGGTAAAGAGTAGACGATCACGAAAACATGTAAACAATTGGGTTTCAAAGTTTAAAGGGGTTAGAAGCACGATTATACTTTTTTAAACATTCAAAGCTAAAGAGATTTCAGGGCTGGAGAATTTAAATTATTTTAAATAATCTTAAATAATCTATAAGACAGACAAGTTGAAATTTCAAACGTCAAAAGTGGTTCTTCTTTTGAAATCATTTAGTTAGGCCATCGATTTGGGACATCTTAGTCCAGAGTTCAATTACGGATTTTGTGCGCATGACGCAGGATCATACTTACTTAGTCAGGTTAGGTAGGGTGTACATTACAATACGCTGATCAGAAAACGAACATCACCTCCAGATTATCGAGAGGGCGATCTTGTTCTCCTGAAGAGTCATGTTTGTGTTGTGTAGAAAAATTAGACCATTCCAAATAAGTATTCCAAATTCGTTTTGAGGCATTTCTAGCGAGCAGGTTTATAAAGCTTTAATTTTCAATACATGCCCGCACTTTATATCGCAATTAGTAACAGAAAATGAGGTCTGCGATTAATTTTGGAATGGAAAATTCCACCTGCATTTATCAAATATTTTGCAGGATTTCTACTAAATCCTTGCTAATGGCTAAGTATAGAGAAAATTTCATGAATGTTATTTCATATAAAATAAAAACCGAAAATCCTTTACATTATTACCCAAACATGTCGAGCGTACCAACGTGGTACTGGTAACTGAGGAAATTGAATAAAATTCAACTGCCAGGTTATTTTTCCACAAAATTAAGCACAAAAGGGAAACAAAATAAGCATCAGCAATCCATAAATCCTCTAAACATTCCACTTGATCAGGCGGGATTTCCTGCATCATCCGAATTAGCGAACGCGATTCTTTAATATTCATCCGGGATCAGGTCCATGTGGTCCTGCCGGTGGAGGCGGTAACTGGTCAGGGGTTTCCCGTTAATCCATGCAGAGCCGGGGGCGGCAGGTGAGAGCCCGGCGGCGGAGCGCAGGTGGTGCGTGATTAAGTCAAATCATGCCTAAACAACAATGATTACCTCGGATTACTTCGCAGCCGCGGCCAGATGGGAACACATGGGAAGAAACGCCCCTGTCTATGCAAATCGAGATGTCCATCATTACACCCGTTCCCGGAAGAACTCGGGACTATATCGAGGGGAACATTGCAAATCTGCCTTGTCTCGGGAGGGATGATAAATATGCGGATTTGGAGTCTGAGGTGGCTAGATTTATACCCGAGGAACGGACATAAATAATGCGTCTAATTATACAGGACGAGTTTAAGAAAAAGGGGGAAATGACGTTTGGGGATTTTCTTGAATTTGATATGATACGATATGATAAAATCAAATCGAGATTTTAGACAATAAATTCAAATCAACTCTATTTGGTTTTACAAAGTATGGACTAGGTGTCGGTAGCTGCAATGCATCACTTATTTTCAAACTGAGACGTATTGCAGTAGTATACTCTCAAAGGATCTACCTACTAGTTCATGTAAACCTTCCCGATGAATTTCAGATTGCGGTCATTTTAAATTTTGACGAATGTTCCTTGTAGATTACGTGTATCTGACTGGCGCATAAATCGATTCCATTTGAAATTGGACAGGGCGCTGGGCCGATTAGGCTGGATGATTTATTGTAGCAAGATGGATAGAATAATGTCATCGCTTTATCGCACAACATCCTTCACAGCGACATTGCTTGGGTCACGGAAGCAAACAACACAAAACACAAGTGATTTCGCATAAAACGGTATCAGAGCCGCTGGCAGAGACAGACATGGCCTGTTCGTTGTTTGCCCAGGAAACAACGAGCCTGGAATATGAGACGACTCCGGATGGTACGGCGGAGTTACTTCAGACAACACGAAATCTCCGAGAATTTAAACTCTTATTAAGGGTTGAATTGTAACAGACAAGGTAACCATTTGTTGCGCACTAATAAAAATAATTGATAAATTTGAAGTCATATTTATTATAATATTAATTCAAATTTTGTTCTGTGAGGATATGACGTGGTGCCTGCACAACTGCACACCAAGAAATTGTTTAGATTATACATCTTCATGATTTATTACACGAAATTCTCCTACCGCGCTATTATTCACGGTTCAGAATATCCAACGAAATTTGCTAGACTATTTATTATAGTTCCCAATTACTCTATTTACTTAATCTGAGTAATGCTATTACGAGCTTTTTAGATTGGCAGAATTATAGCGATAGTCAGATTAAATGGAGGTATTTATATTAATTAGAAGATCGACGAAATTTATTTGTACTCTGCACTCTGCAGTTATGTTATAAAAGTAAAGTTAGCGTATCATATTATAGTACCTACCTATGCATAACACTTCAATACCTCTAAAGACTTTATGTCTAACTGGATAGCTTGAGAAGCGAACATCTTCCATTTGAAGTTGTATCATATTAAAGCTCAGAGATGCTGAATGTTTCCCAAAGAGTCTTCTTTGACTATTGATGTTCCGGAATTCTCGGCTTTAACGTTCTCTGTGGAGAAACATGAACTGCGTTGCAGTTTTGTTTGCGATACTGCAATTATAGACTCCACTTTGTAGCAAGACGAGATTATGCAAATAGTTTCTGTAAAGCTTATTCTGGCGCTCTTAAAATGTTATTTTCTAATTTATATGTCAATAAATTTTTGTTAGCTGAATCCTTGTTCCAAAATGATCAGTGATTAGCGTACATGACGCGCCAGAAACTGAAAAAGGGAATTTTGGAAGGGAACACCCTCCTTAACCAGGGCCGCGTGAAATCAACGCGGCTGAAATCAACCGAAGTCAACGCCGTTGACCTCGGAAAACGACAAATTTTTTTCAGGGACAACGATCCACTGCCTGTTGTCCCTATGCCTGTGAACTGAGCTGGAATACTCGTAGATAAAACCATACACTAGCTATTGTTGTCTATTTGTGAGTTGCGAAAAAAAGTAAAACCTCTGTCACCCCTCGCGAGTAGTTGACTTGCCAGCTTTCGCCCCGTTGCTAAAGCCTAGATCGAGGTGTTGACTCGATCAAGAGGCTCTCCACCTGGAATAAGGAGCTGACTTAGTCTAGTCCTATTTTTTTCTCTATAAACTGGGATCTCGTTTGGACTGAATGAGCTATCAATAGGATAGTATGAATGGTATCCTCCGTGTGTGATTGAAAGAGTTGATTTAGATAAATTATCTGAATTTCGAATCTATTATTAAATACGAGTTTATAGGTGTTCTCTATTCATAATTTCATAATTTAAGGAGCTGACTTAGACTGGATGAATGAAACTTGAATTATTTGCTTGAGTTTGTACATATTTATTCTCTCCATGCGCAACCAGAGGAGCTGACTCAGGTTGAGTATGTTATAAAGATTCACCCACCAGGTATGTGATTACCTCTTATCCTAACCATATATCAGAAGACAAATTAAAGACCCGCAGACTGTCGATTGTTCAGACAGAAAAATCGGCAGATCGAGTGGCAAATGCAAGAAATATCCTAATTTGACTGAATTGTTTGCCAATTCGCGGTTTCAAATAATCGTTCATGTTTTAAGAGCGAAACACCGAGAAAATTGCAGGAGGTAAAAAAAACTTTTTAAAGTTATATTACAAAGTCTGTCTCGTTGTTGAAAAAAAATTCTTCAAGATTAGGTCATTTATATAATGTTTAAAATTTTAAATTAAAATATCAATCTCAGAGATGGTTTGGACGTAATATTAAGCTCCTCATGCAAGTATTCAAAGTGACTGTACCATTTCAGACTCCACCGCAACTCTTCCATGAGTTATGTCCAAACTTGGCCTGAATATGAAGCCCTGTTGATGTACCCGATGATACATCTACACTATGACGTTTCATGCAGCTTATATGATTCCTTATATGCGGCTTAAACCTGCCGAACGAGCTTTCTTCTACATTTAATGAAGTCGTTTCAAGTTTCAAGAATTTAATTTCGCCGTTCTCCGTTTACCGCAGGAGTTGTAGGAAAACGAAAACAAGTTTAAAATTTAAAAATCCATGAAATGTAGTCCCGGTTACCGTATAAGCGGCAAGATTTGTGTCATCAGGGACCACCAGAACGACTCAAGAATAGACTATTTACATAATTCGTATAAATGTTAATGAGTCTGTTCTGCGAAGGTAGGACGTCTTTCTATCCCACCTTACTCTAAATGTTTACTTATATTTTAAAATTATAATCAAGCAGTTCGTTCCCGAATGGAACGAAGAACTTTGCTACTTAAGCTATTTTCTTCCAATTCGACGCGCCTCGAATACATAATTCGATGTACTTCAGTTACTCGGGTTTTTTCTAATCAAGTTATTCGGAGTAGTATAAAACCGGCGGAGAAGATGAAATAACTAAAAGAATCGCATCAGACTGTTGTAGAATTCCTAATACGCTTCACTGTTGTGAATATTTAATAATCGTTCGCACTTACAGCAAACTTCACTCCTAAATATTGACAGAAAAAACAAGAAGCAATTTGGAAACAAAATAAACTGCGATTATTTGAATACATTTTTAAATCTATTTTGAAATCCAGACGGAAACCTCATTAACAATATTTAAAGCTTATTCTGCAGAAAATGAAATATTATGGGGCTGCTGTTTATAGGATAGGAGGAAATGCTGATGAATCATTAAAATTCTGCACAACATTCCGTGGTCAAAACACGTAAAACTCCTTATCTGCAGACGATGGTTTAGTTCAAGATGTGGCAAAAGCTTTCTTGTTAAATTTTCCAATATGAATCTGCTCACGCCAGGTCTCAGCGAACATCTTTTATCACTTACTGCAATAATTTCTATTACTGCAATGGTTACCGAAAGGACTATATATGTTGAATTAAACATACTGGTAATAGTGTATCGACTTTCTTTCGACTGAACGGCGAGCTTAAAGTGAAATGAAAAGATATTTCCTGCTGTGAAGCTCTAGTGCTACTGTGGAATTTACAATAGAAATTCCATCTACAACTGTGGGAGGGCTTTCAAGTTCCACGTACATTAGAATCGTCCACGTACATCACTGTGCGCGGACATTAAAATGAGTAGTTCACTGCAGTAGAAAATGAGTTTTATTTGGGTTATACTCTTTTTAAAGACAATTTGGGGAAACACCTTCCTATGAAAATGAGACAATTTTGTTCTGAATCATTTATTATTTTTTTCAGAATTCTTTGTCAATATCAACGCACAAACACAGAACACACCCAGAAAGTATTCGAGATATTATCACAATCATATTTAACGTGCCGGAGATATATTGTAGCATTTACACCGAACATATGCTAATAAGGCTACGAGCAAAGCATCGAAGCGTACTTCGTCTTTTCGTCAGTACCATGTGGTAAGACGAACATGATGACTAACCTACCAGTTCGAGAAATACTACCAATACTATAATGACGCATAGTTCTAGATATACGATCGAGAAATCTCAGCACCACCGCGAGCCTGACTGTTGAAATATATGTATAAAGGACGGTGTACTTGCTGTATGATCGCTCTCATCAATCACACAAAAAAACAAAACCGTACACACCCTAGGAGAAAAAGTGGAACTGCTCTTCGAGGAGCAGTTCAAGATCAACCAATTCCCAAATTTTGAAAGAAAAGGACAATCACCACTTTCGACGAAGTCAAAAAAATTATGTAACGAAATTCGAGGGGTTTCGTTTATTAGATGCAGTTAGTTTACAATAATTTAATCAATTCAGTTTTTACAGCCGTGATAAAGGCCTTATCACCCCACCGCCGGCTTGGGGCTGACCAGTAAATAGTAACATTCAATGTCTCCAAGACATCCGCCGTGAACGTACTGAGTTCACCGAACGACAGCTGATGTATTGAGTCAGCCGACTCCCTCCCCTATACCTGTCATTCGACTGCCGGCGAGACATCCGACGTGAATGTTTTAAGTTCATTCTTGACCACCGCTGATGTGGTGAGTCAGCCAGGGCCCTTTTCCCATGTTTGTCCCTCGACTGGTGAGGCGAGGTCCGGTCAACCAGCCTTCCCCCCCTTTTAACCCTACTGGGGATCAAAGAGGGATGACAACATTCTCATCACCCGACATACTGAGTCGGTTAGGACGCGCCGAAGAGAGATGCTACGAACTCCGCGCCGCAGGCAGAAGAATACGAGGTGATACGCTCGGTAGGATGAACAGGGCATACTGAAGGCATCAACCAGAAGCGGTTGAATGATAGTGACTTATTGTTTTTTTTTTTTTAAGAAAAAGAACCGGAATTTTTCTGACAAGTCAAAGGAACTTCTCCGTGTGTCTTCTAAAAAGTCGAAATTTGCATGTAATTATGCAAGCTTGGATATACGAATAGAACAAGACTTATTTAGATTACCAATGACAAACGTGCCATTCCGAATGAGTTCATCAGTTTATCCGATGGCCTGGCAGATCAGCCTGGCAGGACTCAAAATTATCCCATAGCAAACCTGCCGAATGGCAAGTTTATCACATAGGTATCGATAAAGGAGTATTTTTTTAGAGGAGTACTTTTTATGGAGGAGGAGAAGAGAGTTAAGAACAAAGAGTTTTTTTAGTGCCCGGCTGTTTGAATTTTTTTCTGACATTTAAATCTACAGTCAATTACGCGTGGCTTTGCAAAAAGTACACTTCTATTATTATTCGGTACGGTTTGGCGACATTCAAATGAAACATTTCAAATAGCAATACAGCATACAGAAATATTCACATAAAATAAAACCAATTTTTGTTGCAGCACTCTTTGATCAACCTTTTAATTTCTTAACAACGCAAACCTACCTTTCCTTTGAACAAACGTTCACTTTTATATTTTTCTGTTTATATTGTTTATTATATAAATATACCAAAATGTATTATCATTTCAAGAGAACACTGCGTTCAAAAAGTAACTGAAATTGCCACAGCATTAAAATTACCCGCTTTTCAGTGACATGTTTTACTTTTATCCAGTCCTCATCTCCTCCTCTGCATGTGGGGTGTACTGACGTGCTTTATGGGACATTTTCGTATTATTTGTGGTCCAATTAAATTTATGCGATATTCGTGTCCTATCGAAGCATTAAAAATGGCATCGTTTCCGTTAGAACTAGAGTTTGAGGGGATATAAGTTATCAGCTCGTATACAAGGTGTCCAGGTATGAGTGTAAGAGCTACACGTGGCGACCTTCCTTGGACTATTTTGAGTAAAAAATCTTAATACAATAATGCTCTAAACTTCTTCACGGTGTCACACGAGGTCATCAAAGTTAGAAATTCTGGGTCACAAATATGCATATTATTGAACTTCTGTTTCCTTTTGCAGTTACGGTTAACATTTTCAAAGACTTTTGCAAAGTCTTATTTCATTTAATTTTCGTAACAGTGCAATTATTCACTTTTTTAACATTTCAAAAAAAATAAAAAATTAGGAAATGTTGAAAAAGTGAATAATTGCACTGTTACGAAAATTAAATGAAATAAGACTTTGCAAAAGTGTTTAAAAATGTTAACCGTAACTGCAAAAGGAAATAGAAGTTCAATAATATGCATATTTGTGACCCAGAATTTCTAACTTTGATGACCTCATGTGGCACCGTGAAGAGGTTTAGAGCATTATTGTATTAAGATTTTTTACTCAAAATAGTCCAAGGAAGGTCGCCACGTGTAGCTCTTACACTCATACCTGGACACCCTGTATAGTTTTCCATTTTTTTTATCAAAACTAATACTCTTATAATGTCGCTGTTCCGTCATCTAGCTAGATGCCCGAATTTTCAATTTCATGTCTTCATTATGCAATTTATCCTTTACTTGCATACCCCTTGCCGCCCATCACTAAGATTATGATTTTCGCGGCAAGATAACATATACTCATGCGCGTAACGTTAATGGTGAAAGAAACCTTCCAACATCAACACCACTAGTAGAGTCAAGGACGAGAAAGCCACCAAGCACACTTCGTCAGATGCTGTGGAAATCGTCGCGGCTCCCGCATTCGTGCATTCGTCATTGCCGTGTTCAATTAAAAGGGCCGATCGCATTGTTCGTGGCTGTGGTACACGTAGTGCCCTTCTTCCCTTTCGCACAGTGGTATGAAATTAAACTGTCTATAAAATAAAATTAATCCTGTCTATTATCTCCTGGTGTATCCTGTACCCTGGTCCTTCGTTTAGATTTCGAATGAGCTTTTCGGCCTTAAAAGCCAACCTATCAAAACTCCCAATTAACATCAAACCGCGGCCGTTTGGTACTCCATTAAGCCCGACTCCACCCGATCCGACCCCACCCGTATTTTACTTAACCCACACCCTGCCGTGAAATCTGCAAATATTTGAGCAATCATAATAAATTTTCTCAAAGGTTTTATCCCTTTTAATGTGAAGAATAGGAATAGAAAATTACAATTTCGTGAGGATATTTTCTATTCTTCCTCCCATTTCTGGTTGCTCCGCAACACCTGTTGGCGTCTTAGCCGATATCTTAGCTCTTTTTTGAAATTAGATTAGTATAGCTCCGTAGAGAAGTGTTCTCCCCCGTATCTTTTTGGAAGAATGACATCTCCGAGAGTCTTTCGACTCTCGACGAGGAAGCCACCTTCCCTATGTTTGTTTGGAGTTGGATTATCTTACCACAACTACCTCCCTAACCTTATGAAGCCGTACGGTAAGTTACTTCATACATTTTTCATTTTGTCATGATAATCAATCGTGAGTATCCGTAGAAACTATTAAAGAAGCATCAACATCCCCATGAATGAAAAAAGAAGAAAATATCGCTTTATGAAGCAATAAGCAGTTCAACAACATGCAGGCTCAAGATATCCACACCATTCATCATCAAGAAACTGAGGTGGTCTTCACTTCTTCGTTTAATCGTGGAATAATTGAAGCAAAAAGAAGAAAGAGCTAAAGGTTTCACAAGATTTGTTATCGAAATCGGGAAATTCGTTTCCATCAAGTTCAACCTCAACCAACGATTTGTGACAACTGACACCATCTGAAGAATCTTTAAGATAATCTTCAATAACTGGAACAATATCATCAGTTATGGTTGAATATCAAAGCAGTCGTAATATTTTCTGTTGCAAGAAGTCCAGAATAGCGACTAGGAGGCGAGAATATTTCGTCGAGTCAGTTAGCCCCAGTCAGAGTCAAATAACTTTTTCCTCACTTTTCCATTAGAATTTTTGTCGCTTCTAATATTATGGCAGTTGCGAGAAGTTGTAAAAAGAAGAAAAGCGAGAATTTTGGTACTGTTGAATTCTTAGGAGAGGCTAGAATAAATTTCTGTAATGATCTAGTTGTCTTTCTAAATTGTTCATTTCTTAACGAGAGCGGCAAATCAAGGATACATTTAACTAGATCATTTAAGGACATGCTGTATCTTCTTTATTCAAACATAAACATCCCCAAGTCTTCTCAGATTTACATATCTTATCTCCCCAGCAGAGACTATCTCAGATAATTAATTCTGATCCCGTAACGAGTTTGCTCTCCCGATCTCCGCAGATCATTATCGGTTCCTTTCCATTCCGGCGATAGGTCGCAGGTGTCTCTGAAGGAGCTTCCCAACGGGTCGCGTTCATAAACATCTCAGGCTGTCACTGCTTGTCTATTGTTCATGTTCACACAGGCGATACACGGGGATTATTAACCAATATCTTAGCCGGCACTGACGCACTTCTAATTAACGATATCAATTCCGGTTCGAGCTCCTCTTAGTCTACGGATGGGTGGATAGTTTTGGCTGAGATTAAAGGTAATGAGGGAACAAAGGAAGAGCAAACCTGATGGGTGATTCTTAGATGAATCTACTTTGATTATAATTGTTACTATACATTATTCTATTAATCCTAGAAGCTTGATGTGAAAAGGGCCTGGAATTATTGCTATTGTAGGAAGATTTTACCTGGATTAAAAAAAAAATATATTTTGGCAAAAACGCCTTTCTCATTTTGAGTTACCACGTCCAGAAGATCAAGACAATTCAGAAGTAAAATACTCTCCTTGTACTCAAATAATCAATCTAAGTTACGTTACTGTTACATTACATACACCATCACTATCTCAGATCATCGTTACCCTGCTCATTAATTACCGAACTGTTTCTTGGCTAAGAGTCTCTTTTAATTTTGTGTCAAGGGTCCTGTTTCTGCACTTCAGACTGATAAGCCACTTTACTATTTGCCTTAGCTTTGATAACAATTAGCATGACAAGGGTCCATTAGCGAAGAGAACAGGAACGGCAGCTTGTGTACGTTATATAGTTAATAAATCTTCGCTGGCACGTTATCCTGACAGAGATAATATACAGCCTTATTATGTACTTGTCACTGCTAATGAATATTGCCAAGGATTCTCTTATCCTAAAAAGTGAGCCGCTCAAAATAAAAGGAACAGCTTTCGATCTGACAAAACACCACTTGCGCTGATACGAGTAAGGAGCTACTTGCAAGGCGTGCCAGCTGCGGAAATGTGTTTTTATGTCTCTCAGAAATTTTATAAGATTGTTAAATTTTAGATTTGAGAAGGCAGTGTAATTGCCTTCCGGAGGTATAATCCCTAAAGTAGCCATAGAATTTCCACGGAATTGAAGCATTCTTGTTTTGAAACGTAAATCTGTTATTTGGTACGCGTCTGCATGTTGTAGTCCCCTCTAACTTCAACTAAAACTTTGGAGTGTTTTAAATTTTACTGGAAGTTTACAGGGTATAACAGTAAATGTTTAAGAGTTTTGCTTACCCTTTCGCTGGAATTAATCTTTAAGAAGTGCCTACCTAGCTACTTTTAAAATATTAGAGCCATTCAGATTTCTACCGCTGAAAACAATTCAAATTTTTGTTTCATTTGTTACTTCAGAGCTCGGTAATTTTAGACGGGAGATTTTTATGTGCTCGTATAGCATAATTTGCGATTGAAGAGTTTGTTTGCTTTGGATCAATTAAAAGTGAGAATAAGGACCTATGTCATAAAAAGTGAACATTTCAGTTAGTTATTGTAAGCAAGTGGCTTTAAGGATCGTTATACTTAAAGTTTTATGATCATTCCAACTAATTTCACTCTTTCACTTTAAATGCGCTCCCATCTTCACGCATGTCAATAGTTACGTAAGTACTCATTCATAACTATGGTATTTGGAGTAGGTACTTGGTGCGCAGCCCATAGACTCCTGCCCCGGATCCCCTGGGGAGCTTCTCTTGCTCTTCTCTCTATCACCAAAAATGTAGTAGTGTCAGATCCAAGATTACTTCCAGCGCCGCAGTTGGACAAGCTCTCATTGCCACTGTGATGCAAAGAGATGCGCGCCTGTTCTTGATCTTCTCAAGTCTTTTCCTTGCTGTCACTAGCTTGATCCTCTTGTCCCAGGCAACCCCTCCATGTGTGATGATATGTTTCACTAGAATGGCGTACATCCAACACAGAATAGATGGGTCATAATCCCATGTTCTGCCCGCCATTATTCTGCACACCATTAGTACGCTTGTAACTTTACTTGCTCTTACTGTTTTATTCAAGATGCTGGTTCCATAGTAGTTTTATGTCTATTATTAGGCTACTCCTATAAATTTAACTTCTTGCCTTCATTCTAAATCAACTCCTCTTATGTAAGCGAATGGTTTTCATTTCTGGACGCTTAAATCCTTCTTATCAATGGTACAAGACAAGTGTTGTTTTTGAAGGGTTGATGTTTAGTCCTACTTCCTGGAACCATTTGAAGGTTATTTTCAACTATCTCTGAGAGTATTGTTTGAAACTCAGAGTGTACCTTCAAATTCAACCTTGGCCGTTATAACGATGTCATCAGCACACCAAATGCCCAAATGCTGGTAATACCGTTCTCGGTGATAAGTAGCTCGAGGAACTCGTCAACGATCAGAAGCCACAAAAGGAGGAATAGAACAAATCCTCCTTGTTGACATTTGATTGAAAAACTTTCACACGTAGTAGTATTAATTTTGTTAATGTGTGAGTATAAATTCGCCGAAGATTTGGAAATTTCATCTTATTTATCAAAGAAGAGAGATTCCCTAAATGATTTTCTTATAGCAATAAATTTCAGTGATGTTTAATAACAAGTAAAGTGATCTCGAGGGATTCAACACCAGCAGCAACATGACATGATTAATATCCTACTTCCATTTCCTAAGAAGCTCCATAATAATAGAAAGTAAATGATTCAAGCCTTTTAGAATATTAGTCCCAATTACGCTAAATGGAAGCTGGAGATTCCCGCTTGGAAAGACAGCAGTACATCTAATATCTTTCTTATAATCTGTCTTCTTTAAGATAATTACTGAGTGTTCTTATCAAACCCCAACCATTAGAGCTGGAGACGCGAGCCGTACGCTTTTAGGAAAAAGAAAAGCAATTTCCCTGCAAAGACCTTTAATTCGTGTCATGTGATAAACCAGAAACTTGCAGGCTGAAGGATTTCCTCTTAAAAGAAGATAAAATTATCGGTAGAAAAATCCTTCAAGATTTTTAGATCGGCGAGCCATTGTGATAAAAATTGACTAACTTATCGTGAAAGCTATTGCAATTTATTTCAACATAATTCGTTTAAAAAAAAGCCGCCCGCTTAAGATAACCGCGCCCATAAAGTGGAAGTAAATTAAAAGAATTGCAATTACTTAATAGATCAAAGTCTGAAATCTCAAGAAAATGCGATAATTTTAATTTTTGCTTTGTAATCTAAACTGAAATTCATATGCAGTAAAGAAATAGGAATAAGAAATAAGCTTTCCTTATAGGCCTCTCTGCCCTGCAAAGTGTTACCCTAATGCAATTTTTCAGCCAAGTTAAATCTTTATTTCCTTCTCGGAGTGAAATAATAAATTTCCCTCTTCTGGAAAATATAGTATGAAAATGAATAAGTGATCACTGAACATTCTTCCGCTCGGTTTTATTAGATCCAAATACCCACCTTTACAACCCGGAATTTTAAATATTATTTCTTCAATATATACGCGATTGCCTTGGATTTATAAAATTTATTTGGGAAATTTTGGAATTCTTATATTCTTTTCTGTCTTATACAGATATTGCTTTATTTATTAATAAATCCAATTCTGTAACACTTTTTTCCGAGTCCATAAAACCTGAGCATTTCAATACCTATTTGAACCTTCACAATGAACAGGTATATCAGCTGGTAAATGAACTTCCTAAAAAACCTAAAAGAAGCCATTTTTTTTATATAAAATATACGAAAATAATGAATAAGTCCTACTACTACTACTTTTTATTATATTCAAAATTTAGAGCTTGTCATCAGACTCGCAAATCTACCTCGCAAATGATCACGCTATTTAATCTGAGACGGTTTTATAAGCTCAAGGTAAAGCTCAACGAAAATTGGATGACATTTTGATGACCTTAAATAAAGAGGTATTACATGATATAAATTTCATATACCTACCTGAATTCATGTGCAAATTTCCAATTAGAGCAACTCATCATATTTTATGTCAGTAATTTTAAAAACCTTCGTTTTTATTTTATTAACAGCCTGTAAATATTTTTTTGAGAAGGATTGGTATTACTGATAGCCCAATATGTACGGCCTGTGTCTCAGACATTGGCTCACTGAGCCACATAGTGTTGGAGTGTAGCAAAAATATACAAGCCACTTAAAAGCTACTCCAGGCGATATACTCAAAAGTTGATATCACGCCCAAGTCCCTCGCAGATATTATTTCCGTAGCAGATATTCATATTTATAAAGCCTCGGTTAACTTTTTTATTTCAATTCAGGTAACTCTTTAATCATCCATATTATACTTAAAACTACTTTTTCGATTAATTAGGCTCCTGATTCCGACTGTTGAAACATTATGGAAATGTTCTGTGGCTAATGAACAATGTTCGAGACCAACCCAACCTTTCATACACACACACACATACACTAAATTTTTCAGGAGATTATTCATTTCTATGAATTTCTATGTAGTGGAGTCAAATTAGCTTAAAAAAATGCATTAGTTCGGAATAATTAGCCGAAGGATGGATTTTTGGAAAAACTTTTTGAACCAATTTCAAATGTCTTATAGAAAAAAGTTCTACAGTTATATTTGGCCGCTAATTGTTTTTTAATTTTTTAAACAATAAAAAGAAGATTTTTTAACAATATAAATAAAACTTTTTTTTAAATAGGTTTTAAAAATAGGTAAGATTATACAGTGTGGAACGCACTTAAGAAATAAAATTCACTATTCAGAGAAAAAAGGTTTTTGAAAAAACTTCAAACTTCAACTTCATTTTTATTTGGCTTTTTGTGAGTTTCAATTTGAATTTTTACCCCACCGCTGTCACCTCCACCATTGTGGTCATATATTTTTTAAACAGGACACCCTGTATTTCCATATTTCCTGAGAAAATCCAGTAATAATGGTTTTTACAGTTGCAGTTTACATTGAGTAGGTTGTTATGAGTTATAAACAAATGAAAATAGCAATTTTCCATTTTGAAAGCAACGTACTGCGGAAACGGCTCAAAATATCGGAAAACGGCTTACATGTCCCTATTTTTAGCTTTCACACGGTATCCTACTATGTGGTTTAAATTTAAATACAGGGTGATATAAATTATCAGATTTTTATCCACCTAGTATAAAAATTTCAAGTAGGCTGCAAAGTTACAGATGAAAAGTTAAGTTAGGGGACATGTAAGCCGTTTTCCGATATTTTGAGCCGTTTCCGCAGTTCAAAATGAAAAATTGCGATTTTCACTTGTTTATAACTCACAACCTACTCAATTTAAACTGCAACTGTAAAAACCTTTCTAACTGGATTTTCTCAGGAAATATGAAAATACAAAAATATAGAGGGTGTCCTATTTAAAAAAAATTATCAAAATGGAAGGTGTGAGAGCGGTGAGGGTAAAAATTTAAATTAAGAGTTAAAAGATGCCAAATGCAAATTTTATGCCAAAAAAAAAAAAAGTTAAGGTGTGCGAGCTTTTTTTCAAAACTTTTTTCTATGAATAATGAATTTTATTCCATAAGTGCGTTCCACACTGTTTGTTTTTTGATGGCTGATCAAAAATAAAATGTTAAAAATGGAATTGCACAATATCTGATCCAACATGGCCGACTTTTTTACGTAATGAATGGAAAACTCATTTATTAAATACGGCTATAATAATAATACAAAAAAATCAATATTACAATATCTCGACATAAAATTTTCCGTGTCCTCTTACTTTTGCTTACGTATCCCAGAAACAGCCCCGGTGAGCGCTTAGTAAGAAATGTAACTTTACTCCACTAATGGAGACTAATTCTTTTATGAAAAATTCAAACTTATAAAAAAAAGGGGTTCAATTAATAAAATAAACAAAGCTGATGTCGATTTCTCGTGAGTTAATTTGAAGATATAAAATTCCTTAAATACTTTTAGAACGGTTCATTCTTCACCGATAAAACCAGAAATTTGAAACGCTCTTACAAAAAATAGGCCCTGACCTATGTCTATACGGAGTAGTTTTAGAAAAGATATCCTACACTAGTACTTTTTTTTATGAAAATCGTGTAAATGATAATATTTTATATTTTGCATTTAGCCTTGAAAAAACCCCATTTAGTAAATGGTTATTCATAAAAATAAATTAATGTTTTTATTAATTTTTTTTTTCAAAAATAATTATAAAAGCCTTAAGTCATTATCCAAATTATTTGTACCAGGATATGATAACCTACGTATAACAATAGCGTATCCATTGAATTCTTTCCAAGATATATCTTTCCACCGAAGGTAATGGAAAGTTCAATATTGTGATTTCTGATTTCGAATGACGTTTGCGCATGAATAAAACATAAATTTATTTTACACAAGTAACAGATGCTTTCATAAAACAAATACTTCTGGGGTTTCGAGCACAAAAGTCCAATATATCTATAAACATATGTTACGTGAGGGTATCACGGTGATTTATGGTTTTCGGTTTTCCTTTCAGCGAACGCGATCGCGAGGGGTTTCCTCAAAGAGTCGATGTAAATGCTGCTAAAGGCGCACTTTTTGGTAATTGTAAAACGCCAGTCAGGGACAAATGTTTAGAATGTTGCATCGGAAAAGAGCTTCCCTATCGATATGGTAGGTATATGTGCCCTAAAGGTTCCTGTCGTTTGCTTTTGTCTGGAATTTGTAGTAAAGGAAGTGTATAGCTCTGACTTCATTCTTTGTTGAACGATCGTATCTTTTCACGATCTCTTTTCATGAGAACGACATTTTCACAAAGATACTCGCATGTCACATAAATAGCATACATGATTGATAATTGTAGAATTTGAAATCCTGCTTGTGAGGGGGAAAGAATTTATAATAATATGGGACCTTTGAAGTTACAAAAGGAAACTAGTTTTCAGAAAAGTAGTATAGCGACATGACATTTTCATATGAATTTGGATAGAATTAATTAGAGAGGTAGCGTTCTACATACCATTTTAGTAACCACAGCTTCCAGAAACAAATATTTCAGCAATTTAGCAGCAATCTGTTATTTCGGAAAAATTACCATATACATATGATTGACTCTTTATATCCCATGAGTAAATAAAAAGGAAATTCAGCAGTTTTGGAAGCAAATTTGATCATCATGAATGTTTCATCTTACAGTTTTACAGATTCCTTCTAAGAAATGGATCTTCCAAAGCCTTTTTCATTCGCTCATTTCCTTCATTAGGTTATTAAAATCAAGTGAAAGAAAATTAAAGAAAAAACATTGTCAAAAATGTTTTCCTCTCCCTGATATACTTATAATTTATTCCTGATACTTAATTTATTCCAATATGAAGACTCACCCTGTATACATTACATAAATACATTATACGTAGGTAGTAGAAAAGAATAGGAACTTATTATGTTAAAATATTCCAAAGTTATTAAATAAGTTTTCTCCAAGAACCTAGTTCCCTGAATAATATGAATTATGACTATGAGAGTAATATTGAAGTATCACTTACTTAATTCCGTAGCTGAGCTTCTTGATGAATTAATAAAAAGCACCACGAAGACGTGCAACCGAAGATTAAACTTCATTTTTGTATTGAATCATATGGACCTGAAAATAAGAGACACATAATTATATTTCACATAAAGAATTTCTATATTTAATTTGTAAAAGTATACCTATCTCAAAAGGTAATTAGTTTGCTTGGAAATTGGAAGCAGACTTCTCCGAGATATTAATATTTTATAAATAGGTTTCCTGGATTTTGAATATATGGTTAATTTTTTGTTCTTGCTTGCTCCTCCTATCCTTTCAGGGTATTAGCTGTTATTGAAGAATGAAAATTTTCTAATTTAATTCGCATATAATATTCCAAAAAAGATCCAACATCTTCATCTTTTTAAAATAAGCTTCATAAACTGTACGGATATTAACTTTCAATCTTTTACCATATTAAAATCATCATTATGTTTTATTACAGGGATTTTTTTCTCAAAGACTGTTGAATGAACCTTTTCTTATTGTTTAATAATGCCATGCGGTAAGATAGTAGAAGGACATTCACGCTGTCAAGTAAATCACAGCTCAGCCGGGGAAATAATAAAAGAAAAATCACAAGTTAGAGCCAATCATAACTCCACAGATACAGGAAATCATCGCATCGTAGATAGGTACACTGCCCAGCATTGCCGCGGGGAAACCGACGACCGAGGATCTTACAACTGATCAGAGCTACAGAGCCCCGAGAGCAACAACACACCAAAACGGGTTTGAACGTGCCTGATAACGGGTGCTTTTTTAAATAATAATATACCATTTTGAAAGCTGTTTTGATAATTTTTGCATGAACAGAGAAAATAGTCTTCATCTCGCGGAGAATAGCTATTATTCACTTGGTAAGTTTCGACCTCATGAATAATACCCATTATTCTCTACTCGTTGATGAATATATCAGTAATAAATTCAATACGTGAAGTGAACTTAACTTAGTCATCATTCATCAATTTCTTATTTTTTGTGTTGCTGATGTAAATCTAAAGTCTGTACACTGAGAGTTGTCTGTTGTGATAACTAAGGATACATCATCTCGTTATGTTTCTTACTCCTTCTATTGCATTGCATAGTCAATCGAGTTAAAATGGGACGTATTGTCAGAAATACGTTTCACACGCCACTGACACGAACTGCGATACCACATCTGGTTCGACTTAGAAATAATAAGTGTACGATTCAAATCGAATTAAATGAAATTATTTAGTCAGAATCAGTGTGGCATGACAACGGACAACTCTCAGTGGACAGATTATACACGATAACTGAAATGGGTACCTACCTACATAGTTTTAAAATTTCAATTTCAACTAAAGCGAAGTAGAACAAATGACGGGGACAGCGTCATAAAATTCGGTCTGGCTAAAGCATATGGACAGAGAAATGTAAACAAAAGCGCTAAATAAATAAAGAGGTGATTATTATCAGGCAATTCCACTTCCTGACCTGCTTGTTTTATTTGCTTAACCCTGATAGTGACCTACGCCACCCTTGTTTTGTCGATGTAATATAAGGATCTATTACACGGTAATTTTGTCACTTGGAATTATATTTCTTCAAAAGTTTATAATGTAGAGCAGACTTTTGAAGAGTTTTGTTCAAGAAATACTTTTTTAATCACCCACCTAACTGGAAAATGTAATAAAAATAGTATATTGTATACCTAGGCGGTAAGTGGCACTCTTCAGGCCTCAAGAAGATATGAAAATATATATATATCTTCTTGAGGCCTGAAACGACACTTCACCGCCGTGGTTTACACATAATTTTTTATCCTACACAATAATAATAATAATAATAATATATATATATTTTTTTAATTTATTTTGAAAGAAAATTTATTGAATACCTACATATCTATATGCTTAATACATTACTATCAGTAAGCGTAGATTAGTTAAATTACAATCAGTAATTTATTTATTTTTTCTGCGACGGGCTAAAAGTTTGACCTTTTTTCCCCGTTGACAGGTAGAAAATGCCTCATTATAAGAGCTGCATCTTATCGGGGAAAAAATGAATTAGCAGGGAAAAAAATGAGTACTTTTTTCCCCGAAATGGCGGTTTAGGTATAGCTACTATTAACACTCAGATATCATTAAATTTATTTCAAATACGTAAAGGAAAGTTACCTTATTATCCAAATAGCAATTATTAAGAGAATTTTCATAATAATCACTATCCATATTATTAAATTCACTCATCGAAAACTAACAAGAATCTTTGCAAAACTGTCTTCAATTTTAATTACATTAATATGACGTTTATATGTAATTAAATCGTTTCGTTACCCAGGCAACGTCAATTACGATAAAAGACAGTTTGAAAATCCAAGTTTAACATAAATCATTTTTCCGACATAATTTTCAGTTATTTAACTACGTTTTTCGACATTCTAACACTGATATTTTTTCTCGCAGAAAAAAATTGTATATTACGCACAAGAAAAAAGTGCGATGTTAGCTCTCGATGTGTTTGTCCCCTCCGCTAACGCGTCGGGGACGAAATCACATCTCGAGCTAAAATCTATCACTTTTTTCTCTTGTATAATAAATAACTATTATTTATTTATGGATAACATTATAATAGTGGAATAGTAATAACGTTGGATTTTGAATATTACAATAAATTATTATTGAACGAAATTCCTTGTTTGGATAAATTTGACATCAGTACCTCGCTATTAGTATTATATTATTATTCTTGTATTGGTTTTTAGGTTCTCAGGCTTACTCTTGTAGTTATTAATAAATAGTTGACGTTTCGGGATTGATTAATCCCTTGATCACATTATTTAATTAATAAAATAGATACAATAAAAAATATTTTAAATGTCATACTTTTATATTTTCATTTTACTAAAATAATTTTTATTGTATCTATTTTATTAATTAAATATGTGATCAAGGGATTAATCAATCCCGAAACGTCAACTATTTATTAATAACTACAAGAGTAAGCCTGAGAACCTAAAAACCAATACAAGAATAATAATATAATCCATCTATACGGCAATTGGTTCAATATTTACAATTTGCTATTAGTATTAGTAGTCGAAGTTGTTTCCCCTGAGTCTACTTTATTTTCTGTTATTTGTGTATATGTTATAGGCAATGTGTATAGTCCGGTATTGTATATAATATCTAGACATTGTATACATTGTCCAAAACGTCCAGGCAATGTGTGAAATACGATTCATTTCATACATTGCCTAGGTATTGTATAGAATACCGGAAGCGCATCAGGCAATGTGTATAATTAATGACAACGGGCAGCGAAACGCGTGCGTGGCGGAGAAGTAAACATGCTGCAACTTGTTCGTTGTAGAGATGAGCAAAACTGTGATTTTGCTACTACTAAGGGCTAATCTTAATTTGTCCTTCAATAATTCGTATTCGTATAGGTATAAGGTAGTCAAGTTTATATATTTTTTTTGTTAAATAAGTAGGCAGGCACCAGTTATTACAACAGGTATATAGATACATATTTCCATTACCTAAGCAGTTAGGTATGCGAATAACGCTTTCCTGATTGTAGATATCATTATCTAAAGGGACAGTCAAAGTAAATGACCTGACCTGACCTGAACAATTTGTAAAATATGTATACCTACTTAATTGTTTAAAAACTCTATTTCATACATTGTCCATGGTTCAACGGGCATTCTATACAATGCCTAGGTATTGTATACATTACCTAGGTAAAGTATGAAATAGTTTAAGAAATTAAAATCATTTCATACATTGCCTGAGCGATCCCGGCATTGTATACATTGCCTAGGTATTGTATAGAATCCCTGCATTATACACATTTCCTATAACATATATATTATTTGTAGATTCAATCGGTGTAATAGCGCTAACAGAAGACTCTGCCAAATTATTGGTGTTGAATTTTTTTTAATTTGCTGGGTCTTGCTGGTCTATTGACATTGACAGATTGACATACAGCTAGCTTGCTTGCTATTGGTTCCCTCTGGAAATAGCAATTAGAGATGGCCGATATATCGATATTGGTTATTTTTCACCGGTGAAATGAAAATCAACGGTTCACACTAACCGCGGTGACTGGAATACAGATTCACCGACCGGTGAAATATTTCACTGGTATGGGAGTCGTGAGTGGGGACCACTACTAGCACGCATTAACGCATAACGCAGTGACAGTGAAGTCTGACTCTGAAGCTGAAGTCAGTGAAGCAGTTAGTGAACCAGACCAGAACTACCAGACCAGAGATTTCCGATTTTATATCGTCGTTTGTAGTCGTTTATTTACATTTCACCGGTGAAAAAATTCACGGCTTAAAATCACGGTGATTTTTACTTCACCGGAACCGAATCACCGGTGAATTTAAAATCACCGATATTTCCATCTCTAGTTTCAATTGCAATTGGGTGGCCCTCTAGCGTGAAAATATATAAAAATAATTTTACCGCCTAGGCAGGAAAAGTGACACTTTCTCCGGGGGCATGCAGTCGAGAAAGTTCAATTTTCTTATGGGGTAGGATAAAAAAAAGTTTACTATAGGAACCTAGTCCTAAAATTAGAATTGAAAAAGCGTTCCAAAAAATTACAGCATGTGCTCTTTATGATTATTCTTTTGGGATTTTGAGACGATTAAAAATTCCAAAAATATTTTTGACTGACCCTCGGCTCAGCTAACCGCATCATTTTCTCTTTATTCTTTGTAGTCTGTTCTTTATTACCAAAATCTACCTGAACTATCTTAAAATGAACAAATATAATGAGATGATACGCGCAAAATACATGACTTCGACGTCATATACAGGGTGCACCATGTATCCTTCTCTATATTGCTATCTCCTAACGCTAACAGATACAGGGTCGGTTAAACAAATCAAAAGGAGCGCAATTTTGTGGCCATCTCGATTCCGTCGAGACATACAAAATATCTGTGACCGTTCCTGAAATATCCTGAAAAAACTGAAAAATCGAGATTTCTTATTTTTGCCATATCTTTTTTATTATTGGAGATTAATGAATAATTTTTTGTGGGCTTACATAAGTCGGCAAGAGCTACCCATCTGACATTTCAAAAATTTTCAAAGCCGACTAGATCCCAGAATTTTTATAGTCAACTTTCGTTTTTCTTATGGCCACCATAGTGTTTTTTTATGTTGTTCGGTATAAAAAAATCATAAAAACTAAAAAATGTTAAACTTCAAAAAATAAAAAATAAAAATTTATTCTTCTTTTTTCTTTACAAAAAAGACACATTTTTAGACCGAATTTCATAGATAAATTAAAAAACCATAAGGCAAGCACTATTTTGGCGTATTTTACAAATGTTAACGTTTTTCGACGATTTCTTATTAGGTTTTTCTTTGAAATATTAAGAATAAAAATTAAAATTTTTTTTTTAAGTTTATTAATTTTTGGTTTCCATTATTTTTTTCATATCGAACGACATAAAAAAATATTATGGCGGCCATAAGAAAAACGAAAGTTGACTGTGAAAACTCTTGGATCTAGTAGGCCTTGAAAATTTTTGAAATGTCAGATGGATAGCTCTTAACGGCTTATGTAAGCCTACAAAAAATTATTTATTAATTTCCAATAATAAAAAAGATATGAGGAAAATAAGAAATCTCGATTTTTCTGTTTTTTCAGGATATTTCAGGAACGGTCATAGATATCTTGCATGTTATGACGAATTCGAGATGGCCACAAAACTGCGCATCTTTTCTCTAATTTAACCGACCCTGTATCTCTTAGCGTTCAGGAGATAGCAATATAGAGAAGGATACATGGTGCACCCTGTATCTATGGTTTGTAATAGGTGACTTTTCTTTGTAATTATCACGTTACTGTGCCGTATAATAGATCGTCATTGTAGCCAAAAGAGAAATTGCTTTACATGCTGAGGTCCTTTCATATCGATTGATACAATAAATGAACGTTATTATTTATCCAGCACATCTCCAGATTCTACAGCGCTGGGGATTAATTTTTGATGCGGTTATTTGACGTTTTAGATATGTACAAATCATCTACAAGACTTGGTTTAAATAAAGAAAACCATTCGATTGGCATTCGCTAATATACTCCTTCCGCTACGTCCCTGGTAGAATCCATGTTTTATTTGCTTGGGAGATGATATAGATATGCGATCGATGATCAAATATATAATATAAAGAACGAAATATGTTCAAAATAAATTATCTAAATTTAGTTTGAAAATCTTGTTTCATGCTTCGTCTAATAAATTAAGTTAGCTTGGGCTTCAGCTTCGAAAACAGTACAAACCGTGGTGGCATTCTGCATTTATCGATTCACTAGAAAAATTTATAGCAAGCCAATACTGTGTCTTTACACATGGGCTATTTTCTCTGTAAGATTATGCTAAATACTGAAAGTTTATCCGCTATCACGGTTATTAACTGTAACTGTTACTCGTTTAGAGTTGTTTCAAAATATCTGTAAATTTATTGCCAGTTCTGTTGTTAGTCTCAAATCATCCGTAACTCTAAATTATTCAGTAGATATGCGTCAAATAGTCGTAAACAGTGTTTCTCGCACATGGGTATTTTAAAGTAACAGGTTATTTTAGATCGGACGCTAATCTCTAATTCAGTTGTCCTATATCTCTGTTCAAGCTCAATGAAATTGATGTAATTTGACGTTCTTTTTCAAAGGAAAGGTTAATAAAATAAATAATCAAGAAGATTATTGTCTACCTCTTCTTCTACCTACTAGTACCTCTAATAGTATCCAGAGTTATTATCATATTTCTCTCTTATAGTCTTTATATTATTTAATTTTATGGGATGGAGTAAGACTAAGCTAAAGCGATGTTGTGACTGTTAACACAAATTTTTATTCCAGCTTGTTAACTTTTCCCTTAATGGTACCCTCTAGTAAAAATTCCAGGTGATATAAAGTGGACGTTAATTTGTTTTCACGTAAAAATAATGACCTTGCATGTTTCGCAACTTTACAAGAAGTAGCTGACAAGCAAGCGAAATCTGTTGACTGGCGTTGGCGTTTATTGGTTAATCAGTTTAATTTGATGCTACAATTAGCTAACTGAAATTTCAGGCCAAGGAAATAAAGTTTCCGCAACTTAATCGACAAGCACGCTATACACTTCTTGTTTGAAATGATTGCTATCAATAAACAAGCAAACGAAAACTTTGAATTCAAACAAGACGTTATTTTCGTCCGGCACAAGATTTATACAGATAAGTTTCAATGGTAAACTTTATTTAATTCAATGCTAAGTTAGCATGAAGTCACACTTTGAACTTTCCTACATTGAAACTGTATTATGTAGGTACTTATAAGTTTCTTCAATTTTAAGTTCTCCTCCTTGTTTTACAAACTAGTTACCGTGTTCCTATAATAACCTTAAGAAAACTCTCCGAGTGTCAGGAGTAAGTAGTGAAAGACTGACTTTTCTTTGTGAATTTAACAGACCCTTTTCATTTGATCTTTTATAATTTTTAATCTTATAGGTACGGCTTTTTTCCAGTCTAACGATTAATAAAATTCCGGGAGCAATAAATAAGTCCATTGAAAGACTGGAAAGGAAAAGCAAAATGCGAACGGAGTTCTTAAGTGCAGCGGATTCGGAACCTGGAATAAATGACCTAATTACAATAACGAATGTTGTCGAATTTCTCCAATTCGGGGTTTGCGTGACCCGGGCGAAGGTCGGGGCCTGCCCTTACGTGTTACGTGTGTGATCCAAAATCCACTGTCGATAATACGAGAATTCTGCTTCAGTGATTTAAATTAGAAAGGCGGTTGAAATATGGGCCTCAGAATTGATCATGAATAGGCAGAGCACCGGCCCAGGCCGACGCTTTGCCTTCGCGTATTGTCTTTTCCAATTCCATTAATTGACGAGTTCGATACAAACCGGAGGAAAGACGCTGAAAGTTTAACCCGCCCTGAAGGCTGACCGACCGTTGCAACTTTAAAAGGGTTCGTTTGGTCGCTCCTTTTTCTTGAGACGTTGCAAGATTTCTCGCAACTTTGAATTCATTACCAGGGAAATATAAAATATGACCTAATACTTTGAAATATTTTTTTTATCGAGGAATTGTTTCCAAGATTCTGTGGGAGTGCTGAGAGAGAAAAATATTAACTATAGTAAGCCCAATTGTGTGGGTCAAGAGAAAACGGAGATAAAGGTAGCAAATTTTGAATAGGTAATTTTTTTCTCAAGAAGAGGACGAATAGGAGGAAGATCACCAATATAAAAAAAAACATGAAATATCTTGTGGAATTCCGAAACTGCTTAACAAAAAATCACCTTAAAGGATTTCATTCTACAGGAAAGTGAGGGCTTATATACCTACACACACAGGACCTTAGTAATAGCCCTACGGATAAAATACAAAAAGAGTATAAATACAGAGCTAAAGTAGAAAATAAAGGAAAACTAAGAAAACAGACAACACCGGCTTCCGTGCTCCTCGTAGAAGTACAGCCTGGCAGACATCCATTAGCCTCGTGTTTGTGATGGAATATTCTGAGCTTTATTATTTATTCCCTTCAGCCTATAGCTCAGAGTAGCCGTGAAACCGGGAGATGTTGGAAAATAAAATTTTATAAAGCGCCTCAAGTTTGTTTCTTTGCAGAGTAGTTAACTTAGGAAATATGCGAGGATTAAAGTGTAAAAAATTTATGGAAAACTCGTTATTACACTTGCAGGAAATTTAGTCAGGGAGTTGCCGAGACTTAGGGATCTTATTCCAGACGTTTCATATGCTTTGGTGAAAATAACTTTGGAGTTACTTTTCATCACCGCTTCAAAATGTTATTTTATCTTTACAATGTCCCACATTTCGAGGTATAAGAGCCTTACAGCTAGGTAATATTGATATTGAGGCTTTAATAAAAGTTTTCAGAAATGATTTACGTGCCAAATTTCCAAGATTTTTACAATTTAAATATAATTTGTCTCCATCCAAACTTTTGTATTTACTGTATACACAAGTTTTTTTCACACTGGACAGTTACCCATCCAAGCTCAAAAATCACATGCTATGAACTGTAAAAAATAGTAATCCGGCTACTCGCTACCAATTATTTGGCGAGTATTTGTGCAGGTAAAATTAAAACCGTAATAACCATATACATTTTCTTCCGCGTGACAGAGCAGGTGACGTATGGCGTTGATTTGAAAACACTTTGCAAGTAACGATCTTTGACTTGCGGGACAGTTTACCAACAACGAACGGAAAGTACATGTAAATCTTAGTTGCCCGCCGCGTCGTCCTATACACTACGTGGCACTTGCCAAGTATTCATAAGTACTCGGCAAGTACCAAGTAATGACTAGTGAGTAGCCAGCTATACTCCTCCCGCATTAAGTACGTAAAAATATAAAATAATGTGTAAAATCCATGAGAAAACAAGTGGTAAACTCTTAAAAAATGGAAAGTGTAACTTAATAAAAATTTTCTACAACTCCAACTTTATTCTTAATATTACTATGCATGCCAGTTAAAATTTATGATTTTATGTCTAAAACTCGCCACAAAACTTGAATAAATTCAGCTTTCAGAAGGTTTCTAAGATCAAGGTCATAAAGCCATTAATTTCCTCGATAACTTACGTTAACAATGTATCGATATCGCCGAAGTGAAACTTGCTACGATATCGGGACCGATTGTTGAGCTTACAAGTTAGCTTCCACTCCACCGCTACCACAGCGCCCCCTCTGCAAGGGCCGGAGGGTGGAGATCGGGGACGGCAAGTGGCTGGATTATAGAGTGCAGACCTGCAGGTGGTTGCGTTCCCGTCCTCTGAAAGGAATATTCGAATCACACCCGTCATTGAAGAGAGACGGACGCTGAATTAATGGAATTGCTTTCTCCCTGGCCTTTCATCAGGAAACTTGATTTACAAAACCGGGAAAAAAGTTAAAGCCCTGCCTCATTAACTAGTGAATTTTAGTTTGGCGAACGAACAATGTACACCTCCCCACAGTGTTCCTTATAAACCTGCTTTCGCGGGTATAAAGATGAAGTTTTCCAGGACGGGAGCTCAGGTGAACGCCTCTTTCTTATAATAGCTCACGCTCAATGAGATTTTCAACACGAATTTAATGAATTGGAGTTATGGAAGGATTTATGATCAACAATTGTGAGGTCCTTTGCGGCTCGAACTTGGGATAAAAATTATAAGAATTCTATTGTTGGGGAGTTTATTGCTTGGTATTTCCTTACAACACTTGATGAGCTCACAATTATTATTATTGTCGATGCGATTGGGCGTAAGAATAAAAACTTCTTTTGAATACAGGAAAATTTCATTATCTCTAGATCTAGAAGATATCTCTATTCAAAGATGGAAAATTTGAATATTAGATATAATGAAGCTGCTGGGACTTGAAATAAAATAATTCCTATCGTGGTATTATACAAATATAACATGAAAATTATGAAGACGGTTTTGGTGATTCATTGTAGAAACCTCTTTTGAAAAATTGAAAAAAACTGGAAAAAACCCTGAAAAAACTGGAAAAGAAAAATTTGTACGTTTCAGCAGCCGGGTTAGCCGGGAACAAACAGTAGTAGAGATCTTATTGGAAGAAAGTCGTTTAAACGCTAGTGAAGATATCGTCCCTTCGTAAGCTTCTCGTTTCGTCGTGTTACCTCCTTCGCCCGTCAGAAGCATAAGGAAAAATACACGTATTCGTACAAGAATAATTATTATTGTCAATCAACCAATGGTTATTGGTATTCTACTGGTCAATCAAGCATCGTATTGAAGGTAAGGTCAACCATTTCCATTTTCATCCTTATCTGATTAATTTAAAATAATTATCAACTACTCATAATTCATTGGTTCTTAATAGAACATCTCTATAACATCTCGTTATTTGTTATTCCCCTAACATTTTTTTGCTCTTCGAGCCGATCCGTAACATTTTGGTCCTTCGAACCGGATCTGGACATTATGTTCCTGCGAGCTTGAGCCCGTAACACAATCTCATAATATAATAAAGGCTTTTATTTATAGCTATGACCTCGCACATCTTTAGTTGTTTGTTATAACCTATATACAACCCAAATCTGGTTATACCTAGTAGTGTCAATTAACAGTGTTAATTAAAATCGAGTTTTGCCATGTATGAATTATTAGGACCCGACTCTCCTTGGGAGAGAAACAATAAGGGAAAATAAGCTATTGAAATCACCATCAAAGCCGCAACCCTCCCACTATATAATAAGAGAAGCAGACTTTACATAATAAAGATGTACGAGGGGGAGGTGTAGAACATATGCCCCATTCCCCATGCAACATTTATTAGAATGCAGAACGACAAACTAAATTCTGTTTAAATATTTAAGATGGTTATACTCCCTCACAAAGCCAACGATAAAGGCGGCATAACCTCCGGGCCTGCTATGTGAGTTCCTCCATCCGAATATAAGACCGCCTGTGTGAGTTCCAACCCCTTATTGAAGTGGAAGGGTGACATAGACGTCGTGAAAGCCGCAGACTCTGACCTTTTGATATCTAAGACGCCTATTAAAACCGAAAATTGTATTCGCAGAATTTAATAATTTCTCCTTGAACTCGTAACGAAATTAAGATTCATTATTTACGGACACTTTCCGTTCCCTAATTTTATCAGATCTATTAGGAGTTAAGGACATAATTTAAGTCCTTGACGTTTCCTGCTTGAAATCGGCTTTAATTGAAAATACAATCTAAGAATTGCCTTGTTATTTGTTGCAGTTAATAACTGGGCCGCTCCGGAGCCCTGCTGGAGTGTATGAATTGATCCGAGACTAAATTAGTTAATTATTCATGATCCAGATTCAAAATTTCGACAGGGAATTATATTTTCATTAATTCCCTTCGCTTCAACATGGCCGTAAAATAGATGCTCGAACTAAACCTCAAGTTTCCTCGTCGTTAAATATGATTTGAAGGGATGAAATTCAATTTCCTTTTATTATAATGTGAAATAAAGAGAAACTAACTTTTTTTAAATATTAATTTTAAATTAGTTTATTTGAATAACAATTTCCTATTAGATTTATTTTCAAGGTCCAGAATAATCATTGATTGGACTATAGCAATCAATTACCGAACCAACTTTAACAATCGAAAAAACACGGCCGTTACTTAGGCCTATTATAACCGTAGATGCTTTGTGTAATTGGCTCGGTTACTAGAACGTAACTAGGCATTCGAACTTGTAAATAGTTTCTCCAAACAATTATTATTATCAAAGCCAATAATAATATGATACTCTGAACAAGAACATTACAAAGACGTCTCATGAAATTAGAGACTGTCATTAGAGAGATCCAACTAAGGGTAGTGAAACGTGTATTGCCTACGTAGTTAATATCTAGCGCAGTTATAGGGTGTTCTTCAATGTCATACCAATATTCACGAAGGTCTGTATAACCAAAGAAAAACCCTCTACCGAATTTGTGGTATTTCTGTTTTAACGTTCCCGCTTAAGGGGTTATCGGCAAAAAAACAGACGTCAAACAACAAATCTTGGATAAACAAACGATTCGGGGAATCTGTCGGTTCGCACCCAAACACCTGAGTTTTAGATCCCCGACGGCACAAATCACCACAATTTCATCCTTGTTCGAATAAATACAAAAAAATAATAGTAAAATAAAAAAAATAATTTCACTAAATTGATTCACTCACAGAATACTGTGATCAAAACTGTGCTGCGTTGGTAGATAAATTGTACTGATAAGTCCCAAACAGGACGAAACAGATGTCTACGATTTCCGCCTGCTCACAGCACAACAGGGGAGTGTCTTTGTATCCCAACTTCCTCTAACTTTTTTCTCTAACAACGATTCTCACTCTTTTTATCGCTCACTAAGGCATCAATTTTCAGTGAAGAACCTCACTAGCTATTTCTTCTGTAGGACAGAAAATGTCAGATATTGTTTTCGCACAGCCTGTCATAAAACAAATAAAGCTTCTGGTTCTAATAGCGTACCTGTTATCGTACGAGAACTTGAAAAATGCGCCATTGAGCTGGCACCTATTTATTTATCGACTTATTAACATTTCGGTATAAAGAAGAAATACTCCCATCCTGCTGGAAATGCGCATGAGTCCAGCCTATTGCCAAGAATGGCAAAAAAAACAGTCGACCAGTGGCATACTGCTTTCAATCAAATCTAAGATTATGGAGAAAGCTATTAACCAACATCTTTTGAAGTAACTATTGGGAGGAGCTAATAAAATCAGTTACCGCCAGTAGGGTTTATGCAAACAGAAATTAACTAGAGACCTCCTCACCTACGTTGCGGAACTGTGGAACAGCGCGTGGAAGACCATGGGATATCGAGATGTGTTAGATATATCTCGCTTAATGTTTCTAGGACTGACGACCTTATGGCGGATGTTGTCAAAACCGAAGGCTTATGGTATGTCTGAAAAGCTTTGTTTGAGGTTTGATAGTTATTTCCGGGATCACTTCTTGCAGTGGTCGTCGATGGAGTTCCTTGTGAGACCTTTTCTGTGGCGATACCGCTCGCTCCCACAGAGAGAGAGAGAGACAAGACTTACAAGAATTTTACGAAGCCCAATAGCTCACTGGTAAGAGTATCTGATGCGTAATCAGAAGGGCTGGGATTCGATTGCCCGCGTAATCGAACTTTTAATTCGTTGCTATATTTGGTGACCCCGACATGAACATGCAAATTATTTTCAAAAAACTCTTTCTCTCTCTGTCTCTTTCTCTCAATAACTCTCCGACTCTCCACATTCAAACTTGAGCTTGAGCTTGAGCTACACTAACAAAAGGGTACCGTACGACGGTCCGTGTAAGAGTGGTTCAAGAAGACTTTAAGTCGGGGAAATCGAAACGCAACTCCGTTTCTGGGAGGGGGTAATGTGTCGACACCACTCGTTGCCACACACAGAGATAAAGAGGGATATAAAGAGGGAGAGAAAAAGAGAGAGAGAGAAGACAACGCATATAGCCTATCTGAGTGATTAATTGTAGGAATCCCAGTAGCTCACTGGTAAGAGCATCTGACGAGTAATCAGAAGTTCGATTCCCCGCCGGGCCACTTCCACTTTTATTATTAGTACGGTGTAATTAGACCTAAACCTCAACATCCAAAGTAAAAGTTTTCCTGCAACACCAAATTGCTCTACATAGTCCCCTTATTCTATGGTAAAAAGTTACACCATTTTGAGCGTCGGGTTTGGGGGTGAGGGGGGGGGGGCGAATTTGAAAAATCACTAGTTTTTTTAGTTTTTCGTAAATATTTCAAAAACTAAGCGGTTTATCCTAAACATTGTTATATACAAAAATGTTCTACGTTAAATTTCAAATAAGAATGGTCCTTTTCATAATCACTCTAAATTGTACGGTTCAAGAGTTACAGACGGTGTAAATGTTAACTTTTTCGTAATTTTGATAATTTAAAAAAAAATAAGCTTCGTAAAAGAATGTTGCTATTTCAGTGGCCGGTGGTATGTTAGTGATAAGGAACGTACACAAGGTCCCTTGAAGGAACGACAACCTCACCACCTTATCAAGGGGCACTCTTTTTTAAGGGAAAAGAGGCTTCCACAGGTCTAGGCCATATAAACCTGTAGTACGGAGAAACCCACCCTGAACTTTCTACGAACATTGCAACATAAATTCACTTCTTAAGCATAAATATCTTTCAAATTTGGAATGTTCAATGTCTTTATTAACTTCACTCATCCTCCAGCACATTATCCTCCTCCTCCTCTAGCTCGTCGTCTAAGATGTTATTATTGTCCATGTTATCACATGCTTGGCCTGAGCAATTGCTGCATATGCTAGTGCAGTTTAGACCACTCCTTCTGCATTCACAATTACGAACGCATTCATCTTTGCAAGTACACATTATAAGGGACAGTAATTCCTGGGGGGCTGCAGGACGTGCTGTTGTAATTGGTGTCAGGTGGTCGCCAATCTTCTTCCAACCCCACTCGAGTGGATCCTTATCTTCATTCAGCCACTGTTGTACCTGGTGATAGGTCCTAAATGAATGCTGTCTGGACGCTCCTGAAGTGGGGGGTAGTGCATCCAACTTCAGTAATGCATGTATAGGCTGCTTTGCAATCGTTTTCAAGTAGGAGTGGTAGCGGAGACAATCTAGATCTTCAGTGTTCTTGGCTCCAAACATTGCAAGTAGGAAGTAATTTCCTGCATCAGCCACTGCACTGGGGTCGGCTTTGGGGTTGTTGAAGACCAGAAGTTTTTCACGAAGAACGGTGTTGGCTTGAACTTTCCTATAAGGTGCAATTTTTCCCTTCTTATAGACAGCAGACACAGTGTCACATCCTGTGAAGGCGTATGTAACCAGAAGTACATCTTTCATATCACCAATAACACACGTTTGAACATCTTTCTTTGCTTCATCAATAGCTGTTAAGACTACTAATAGGTCAGCATCACCCGATGCTTGAAGATGCGGTCCAAGGTCACTATGATGGCGGCCACGCCTGCTTGTACTACCACGTTTCTCCTAACAATTATTTTTACTTTTTCAACCTTCTATGGTGCCTCTTAGCCTCTTTTTGACTATAATACTGTGGTATATTATTACTCTTTAATTAAATCATTTACTTATTTCTATATAGCTGTATTTGGAAAAAAAAACCTTAAAAATTATATCATTTTTATTTTTACACCGTCTGCAACTCATGAACCGTAAATTTTACAGGGAATATGCATAGGACATTTTTAGTTTAAAATTTCATGTAGAATATTTTTGTATATAACTCTCTTTGTGCTAAACAGCTTAGTTTTCAACCAATTTCCAAACAAATAAAAAAACTACTAAATTTCCTACTTTTTCTCCCTCTCCCCCCCAAACCCGACGCTCAAAATGGTGTAACTTTTTACCAAACAATAAGAGGGTTATATAGAACAATTTGGAGTTGGAATAAAACTTTTACTTTGGATGTTAAGGTTAGGCCTTTTTTTAGGTTAATAACACCGTACTATATGGCAGATAAATCCAACGCTATATCTCAATCAATGCCGGCGTACCTCAGGGATACATTTTATCTCCGACTCTCTTTCTCATGGATATTAACGATTTGCTTGAAACAACAAAAGTCGCGAATAAACTTGAGTTGAAGAACATAAAAAATAATCACGCGCAACGATCTGCGAGTTATCGACACTTCAAAGGAAGTAATACGATCATGTTAATTCCTGTTCTAATTGGTTTTAGTTTGAACTGTTATTACTTAGAACTTACATAGGTGAATTCCTACTTTGACTGCTCGTGGACCTTTTTTGTGTTTGCTCCCATTAGTCTTATCAAGCCGTTCCGATGTTCCTATTCTGCCTATTTTCAGAACTCTCTCAAAATCGGCCCATGAATCATAGGATAATCCATTTTAGCTGATTGCATATTATGTACAGTGAGAAAAAGAGGCTACACAAAAATGGTTGCTCTAAATATTCCCAAACCTTATTCTGATATGTTGGATTAGAGTCTAGAATTTGAAAGGCTCTTAATGTTTTTCAATACAAGTAAAATCACCAACAGAGACAGAGCTGAGGATTTAGGAACTGTACAAATTATGAAAAAGTTCTTTTAAAATAACTCCAACGCAGATAAAAAAAAAGTTTAAACTTGAACCTGGCCAAAAAAAAAACACCGTGAAAAGCGATTTTTTTGCTAATTTAAGGACCATTCTTCTTAGTTCCATTTATAACGAAGATTACCAAATATTAACAGAAGAAACAGGAACATAAACAGCTAAATACATAACTGAATTTCAGCAATTTTAATCAAGGGCTGATTTTTACATGATCCGTGCTGTGTCTTTTCATCAATATCATAAAATCTCCCATAAATTTTTTATTCAAGATCCGCCTATGTTGAAATAATCAACCTGCGACACAGGTCGCTATTGACGAGCTTAGAATCTAGTTAGCTGAGCAGTGTACTTAGTAGAAACCGAGGTAGAAACCGTTTATGAGAAGTTTTTTTTTGCTCCTTTATAGTTTGTAGACTGTGCGTTGTATTTTAGGTTCGTAATGGCTGTAATTACAACCATACAGAACCGACAAATGGAGAATCCCCAGAAGGTTATATCTGGATGGAAGGAATTATTATCCTGTTACAAGAAATTTATGTTGAGAATGCTATCATGTACCTATCTAACTTTACATCTACCTATTATAAACAACAAGCATTAGGCACAACAAATTCGCCTATACTCCCAAATTATACAATTTAATGACTTACCACAATAATAATTATTAGAGCAAACAGCAATTCTTCTACAAAACATACCAATGATTATGGTTAATATAGTTTCATAATCATTACCTCTATTATGCAATGACAAAAAGGCGGAAAATATTATTTATCTTCCTGTATTCCTGTTTTTATTGCCACTATGCAATTTTTAAGCGGATGTATATAAATTAAAGCCCCAGTTTCAATCAATATCAAAGATATAAGAGCATAATTTCCAACATTCTGCAGAATTATACAGTTCATGGAGCGCTCTATGCAATTCCAAATACTCTCTCGAACGCAAAATGAAAAGCTTACGTCTGCAATAGACCGTTAAAAGTGATAAGCACGCATTAATACAAAACCCTTTTCAACCAATGTATGCTGAATTAGCGTGTTGCCAAATTTATTGAACAAACAATTATTATTCTGTATCCTCTCTGAAAATGATAAAATATTACAGAATCGTATTTTTTTTAACGTAATTCGAATAAAATGGACCAATAATTGCTACATTCGATTGGTACAAAGTAATATGCGCTAAATTATAAGGCATTCCAACTGTTTATCACTCTTGCAGGTAAGTTACTCCTCGGACACCCTCTCTTTCCGTCATATCAGTTTTTTAACGTCAAACCAGAGTCAGATCACTCGATGTAGGTACTTTTTAAAGAGCTGTCTTATAAAATGTATAATTAATCATGTGATAATACATTTCAAATTCAAGCACTTCAAACTGGGTAAAGAAATTCAATACGGGAAATTTAAAAATTACTCACGTGAACGCGAGAGCTTTATAAACCCTCAACATCTAGTGTTAAATAAATCGTTCCAGTAATAAAAATTTTCTTCAAAGTTTTCTTAAGAAATGTTTAAAATTTTGCATATCAAAAATTTCATTTTAATATACGTGTGGAACGAAAAAAGGAATTTTCACGCAAACGAAGGGAGTACCTATTATAGGTAGTGGTGAAATTTCCATTTTCAGGCATTTCTAAGAACTGATATTTGTTAGCAATTAAGATTAAGGTGCGGTAAAGAATTAGATATCAAGGAGCATTGAAAAGAATCTAAAGTAGGCCAACGTGGAGCGATATTACGAGCTATTCTCACCCAAGTGCAATGATTATGGGAAGGCTTGGCACACGCAATTTACTCCCAAATCTCTTCTCCGATATGTAAACGCCATTTCGCGAGAGAAAAAGAGAACGTACACGGCGCGGCTGAAATTATTTTTCATCTTTTATAAAGTTTCTTCTGGTGTTGACTGACTGGCTGTTGTCATGCACCCGGCCACGCAGTTTTCAATTCTTGCTTGCTTCATATACCTACCTACGCGCCATTCAATTTTAGCGCCGACGAAGAACTCTTATATGAACAGACACCTCAAAGGTTCATCTCTGCACCGCTTAACTCTTATCCATTATTAAAACGCCTGTTCATATCCTTCAGGACTCGTTTTCGATGTTGCCTATTTGCATTCTGGATACTCTTCTCTTCGTTGAAGGCCTTTATTATGTCAGGCAATTCAAGCTATATGCAATAAAACTGACATATAGTCAGTAAATTTTATCATTCGGCTTTATGAAACAAATTGAATAATAATAAATTATTATATCAATTACAGCAATCCGATTGTTGAAAAACAATAATGCTTTCTGAACGACACACTTACTCCAACGGTATGGTGAAGACAGAGACATCGATGTTTCAATGGTTATTTCCATCTCATCAGTCTGTCACATCACCACCACTAGAGAAGTGTGCCGATCAGAAAGAAAATCAAAAGCTTTAAGCAAAATGATTTGTCGGAAACATAGTGACTTGCACGGCAAATGCCATCTGATGACTGAAAAGTACAACTTTCAATGTGTCAATCAGAGATTCTCCCAGAGAAATCTGCAATTTTTCACTACCAACGCTGACAGTTCACTGAAAAACCAATTACCTTGCGAATCTCAGTAAACCAATCAGAGATGGAGCTAGCCACAAAGCTGTGTTCCTAGAAATGAAGTAGTTTCTATGAAACAAATTGAATAATAATAAATTATTATATCAATTACAGCAATCCGATTGTTGAAAAACAATAATGCTTTCTGAACGACACACTTACTCCAACGGTATGGTGAAGACAGAGACATCGATGTTTCAATGGTTATTTCCATCTCATCAGTCTGTCACATCACCGCCACTAGAGAAGTGTGCCGATCAGAAAGAAAATCACACTTCTCTAGTGGCGGTGATGTGACAGACTGATGAGATGGAAATAACCATTGAAACATCGATGTCTCTGTCTTCACCATACCGTTGGAGTAAGTGTGTCGTTCAGAAAGCATTATTGTTTTTCAACAATCGGATTGCTGTAATTGATATAATAATTTATTATTATTCAATTTGTTTCATAGAAACTACTTCCTTTCTAGGAACACAGCTTTGTGGCTAGCTCCATCTCTGATTGGTTTACTGAGATTCGCAAGGTAATTGGTTTTTCAGTGAACTGTCAGCGTTGGTAGTGAAAAATTGCAGATTTCTCTGGGAGAATCTCTGATTGACACATTGAAAGTTGTACTTTTCAGTCATCAGATGGCATTTGCCGTGCAAGTCACTATGTTTCCGACAAATCATTTTGCTTAAAGCTTTTGATTTTCTTTCTGATCGGCACACTTCTCTAGTGGTGGTGATGTGACAGACTGATGAGATGGAAATAACCATTGAAACATCGATGTCTCTGTCTTCACCATACCGTTGGAGTAAGTGTGTCGTTCAGAAAGCATTATTGTCATTCGGCTTTATTTTTTCTATAATGTAGGGAAGTGGAACGAGAAAATATTTATCCCGGGTTGAAACAAAGGGGTGGAATTACGTTAAATACATATAGCGAAGGGCAACTTCACGGTTATAAATAAACACTTTGGCACTATCATGATATTTAGAATTAGAAGTTTTAATCGGCTTATGTACTTAGGAAAAGAGTATTTCCAGAGTTTCATGGTTGAATAGATATACTTCTGCCTAACAAGCTATTTCGGAGAATATAGACATGACTTTGGAAAACTCTTTATATTAATTCCTTAAGTAGCTCAACTCTGAGATGTTTCTTTTAATTACTAAAAAACCCGCGGTACTTAAAGTTAAGACTCTCAGGATGTGATTGCTCTTTGAAATAAGTCATCCCTTTTGTGTAATTATACGTATTTCATTGTTGAAAGTCGAACAGTTCTGGGAGTGTTTTTGCTCGTTAAAAACTTTCCTATAAAAAAGTTTCCTAACATGCTCTCTCTGTCGTCCATCAATATGAAATAAAATAATTCATGTCAGAGTTTATACAAAAATTGATTTTTGCTTAGTGACAGACAGGGGAAGGCTCCATACCGGTAGCTCAAAAAAACCCTGCCGCAGACCTAAACTAATTGCCTTGTCGTGATTAATCGTGATTGAAATGTCTGCACTAGGAGCAACGTCGTCGAAGAGCGTCCGACTATGAACACTCTGATACTGTTCTGTACCATGGTCATGTCTCACGGACAGAGAGAAAAAGCCCGCCGCAAATTGGATCCAGCACACGCATAGCCCACGCATAGCACACGCGCGGAAGATTCTGCAGAACAGGGCTATAGATAATAAACCGGTTGGGCCTGTACATTACTCGGAGTGGAATGGGTTTAATATGCGCAGCCGCATCTATAGCCGTGTTGGTGTACTGCAGAAATTTCCACCCGTGTGACATTTGTGAACTGTGCGTGTGCTGGGCTCAATTTTCAGGGGGCTTAAAGGAGTTTGGGCTAAACCGCCAGAACCAGGAGGAAACAACCTCACAACCCTAAATCTGAAAGTGGACGTCCAGGGTGATAGGATGCGTGGCTGGAAGAACTACTCCACTAGACTCAACCTAACACGCAACTTGACATGCGAGGGACTCCCAGGAAAAGAAACGTCGGAGCCTGCATGGACTCAACAGCGAGGGGCGATCATCAAGGTCGCACCCCCCTTCCTATAACACATGCAAACACACAGTTGTACAACCAAGCAGGGAGCCAGCGGTAGCGCTGTAAGCTACAACAACTGTGTGACGCACCTAAAGTTGCTGCGGGTACCTTAAAAAAAATAACCTTGCAGCGCAGTGAGTTTGCGTTCCCGGAGGAATATTTCCATCTAAAATCGCTATGAGGTCATAAGGCAAGCCACCCCCAAAGATCTGCCCGCAGTAAAATCCTTGGCTAACACACTGCTGCCTTGTAAAAGGCACCGAACTACTTCACTTTAGCCAAGAATAGGATAAATGCAGAATGATACAATAAGCCATATGACTAAAGCATCAGGGATCACAAAACCGTCTTGCCTATTAGTTACAACAGAGCTGCAGAATATGAGTAGTTCAAACGAACTACAGAGATTGGACTCCTAAAAGTGCCGAAATAATGTAGACTGAAAAACGTCCAAACATCAGCAAAGAAATAAGAGAGAGACCGAAGAGCGAGAAAAGATCTCGGGACGACTCTAAAACTCCACCTTAAGTCGCGAAGGGAGCGAAGGAGAACAGTCCAACAATGCCTGGCAAGGGACCCAGTATATGACGACGAAACCTGAGGGAGCTACAGCGAGGCAATGTCTGGACTTAAGATGGCGGTGATAGACAGACGTCATCCTAATCATCCTTTTGAGTGGTTAAAACGTACGACGGAGATTTGACTCTTTGGAAGCATATTCATCAAATGTGCCGAAATATCGTTTGTCGAAGACTCCTGTTCAAAATAATCATCCATCACGCTGTAAAAGCTTGTCGTACAAGACTGCTGGTCTTCACTTTACCGAAGTGATGTTTTATGCAAAAACCTATCTTTGAAGAATACTTACCTTTTTGCGACCAAAGACCAAATCGTCAAACACTATTAGTAGTAAAGTTCTAGTCGAAGAAGCCTGTCCATTAAGAATGCTTACTTTCTCGTAGTCTAATTTATTCTACCTCTCAACAATGGCCCAGTTGCATAAACGTCGTATCACCCAAGTGAGATAAATGAATTGCCCCAGCTCATCGGTCAAGATAATTGGCGTTCCAGCTAGAGACCATGTACCTTACCGCTCAAGATCACTTACCATTCCCAAAATTTTTGATTATATTATTACCGAAGTGTAGCGGCAATGTGTTTTGAACATATAGCCGATGAGCCTATTTTCCTATAGACCTCTCGTTACAAAAGTTTGTTCACCATGAATGCTGACACACGCAAGCTGTTTTCCTCGATTGTACCCCAAGATTGTTGTTAAGATAATATTTCTCAGGTTTTGACTCAGACCAGACACATTCTGCAGGAAGTTATTTAACTAGGACTTGGTTATTACTATCGCCTATTAATGCGTAGAGAAACGATCAAAACTATCATAATCATGGCATTCTCTAGCAAATGCTATTTTTTATTTGATCCATCGTATGCCATTTCGGTTTGGTTCATTTATTTTACTGGGAAGACCAATGAATGAGAAGTAACTAGTACATGAACATCACAGCGAATTATTTTACTTACAGGTTTCCATACCAGTTTTGAGTCAAAAAGATATATAGGTAACTTTGACTGCCTCTATAATTCTAGCCGGACTGCGCAAACCATATTCACTGTTTATTAAAATACAAGTACCAGAAACTAATTAACTGACAGTTTGAAGTAATTTGCAGCCAGGCTATTAGGCGAGCGAAACCAGGAGTGAAATTTATCTTTCAATTCAAATATATTACTATGATGAGTGGTGCCTGTAAGTTCCTGCTTTTCCATGCAAGCAAACATCAAAGAATTGTAGTAGAGAACTAGCCCAGCAGGGGATTGCTACGGGTTGCAAATAAATGGACTACAAAATTACCGTTTTGAATTATTGTACGTTCCTACTCATACCCAAATATTCGAGATAGAGAGAAAGAAAAAGAAAAACATTGGACATGGTGGTAAATATAATTTTCCGAGCACAGCGCTAAAGAGCACAATAATTCTGTAATTATCTTAATCTTAATCAAGTTAATAATGTGTATAATAGTGACGGTAGGCTACTGGATTTGGTATTTACTGATGTTGAAACGGTGGTATCACGTGACGACAGCCCGCTTCTGAATGAGGATCTCTACCACCCTGCACTCTCCATATTGATTCGTATTCATTTGCGATCAGCGCCTAATTTTGTAGGTAGTGTGGTTGCGAAACGTTATAATTTCAAAAGAGCAGATTTTGTTTCCTTATATAATGATTTGTTTAATACTGATTGGACTGTGCTGCGTGGTATATCTGATGTAGATGAAATGTGCAATAAATTTTATGAGATTCTTTATCAGCTGTTGGACAGGCATGTGCCAATGACAAGACCATGTAGACGTGTTTATCCACCTTGGTTTAACAAAGTTATAATTGCTAACATCAGGACTAAATCATTGGCACGTAAACAATGGATGCAGTCTGGGCGACCTGATTGCCTTCTCAAATTTAAATCACTACGCTCTCTTATAAAAAAACAAATTGTTGAATCATATAGAGTCTATGTCATCAATATGCAGGACTGTCTGTTGAATGATCCAAGAAGGATATTCTCCTTTCTGCGCTCGAAGAGGGGCACTACAAGGATTCCGGGTAGGATAAACACTGGCGAGGGTGTGAAGGATAATTCACAGGATATAGTTAATGCTTTTGCTTGTTTTTTCAAATCCACATTTCTTAATTCTTCTGGTTCCACAAATATCGATTGTCCTATCTCTGGAGTTGGCATGCCTTCCCTTAATATTACTTCAATAGACGAGACCTACTTTTTTGATGCACTGAAGAGAATAAAATCCTCGGGGACCGCCGGACATGATCAGATTCCGGGATTCTTTGTTCGAGACTGCGGATCTGTGTTGTCAGAACCTTTGCTCTTGATTTTCAATTTATGCTTGAAGACTGGCACATTTCCTTCTCTATGGAAAATTGCCAGGGTTTGTCCTGTTCATAAGAGCGGAGATCAGTCGGAAGTGTCAAACTATAGACCTATTTCAATTTTGGCCAATTTTTCAAAAATTTTCGAAATTATATTACATAGGTATTTTTTTAGTCATGTTAAATGCTTTATTTCGGATAGTCAGCACGGGTTCGTGGAGCGTAGGTCCACAGTTACAAACCTTGGTCAATTTGTACAAATTGTGAGCGAGGTGATGGATGGAAGAGACCAGACCGATGTAGTGTACACTGACTTTTCTAAAGCATTTGATCGCATAGATCACAATGTCATAGTTAGTAAGTTGCGGAGCTTTGGATTTTCTAATGGGCTGATTACTCTAATGAGGTCTTATCTTTTTAATAGAGAACACTACGTGGCTTATAATGGTTACTGCTCTGACAGGTACATTGCAACCTCTGGGGTACCCCAGGGGTCAAATCTTGGTCCCCTGCTTTTTATTTTATTTATCGATGATTTACCAGATAGAATGGAAAGTAACATTTTAATGTTTGCTGATGACGTAAAGATCTTTCGTCCAATCTATTCCCCAGCTGACTCTGTGGTTCTACAGAACGACTTGGTAATTTTACATGACTGGTGTGTTGGTAACAATTTGCAACTTAACATAGACAAATGCAAGGTAGTCACATATTCGAGATCAAAAAATCCGGTATTTTATCCCTACAGTTTGTCTAATAGTTTACTGGTGAGATGTACGTCTGTTAGGGACTTGGATATACATTTTGACAGTCAGTTGTCATTCAAAGAACATGTTGACGCTACTGTAGCCTCCTCGCTCAGGATGCTTGGCTTCATAGTTCGGAACACCAAGTCGTTTGACAGGATTGAATGCCTGATAGCTCTCTTCAGTACACTCGTGAGGTCACGCCTGGAATATGGTATGCTTGTTTGGTTTCCAATATATGCGCATCATACTTCTTTGCTTGAATTGGTCCAGAGGAGATTCCTCAAATTATTGTGGCTTAGAAGTCGTGGTGTATATCCATGTCGTGGCTTTCCGCAATCTGTATTGTTAGAGACCTTTAATTTCCAGTCACTATCTCACAGGCACAGACAGTTCTGCTTGCTGTTTCTGTTCAAGTTACTGAATGGAATGGTTGATTCGCCTTGGTTGTTGGCTAAGTTGTATTTTTGCGTCTATCAGGTGAATATTAGATCGCCGAGACTGTTATCTATGCCAATACCAAGGACCAATTTATTAATGGGTTCACCGGTCTTTAGAATGTGTTTGTACTACAATGATATATGTAACAACTGTGACGTATTCAATATGTCACTTAATGGATTTAAGAGGAATATTAATTCAGATTGAGGAGCTAATGTTAGAGTTGTCGTTGATTTTATCAACCTTTTTGTTTTTTTTTTATATTATATTTCAGTATAACCTTTCGTTTTTGTTGTTGCTTTGTTATATTTATAGTGTACGGGTATTTTTTTTATTTTGTTACTAATTTTTGAATACTTGTCCTATAATTGGGTTATTGTAATCTGTTGGGCAAATAAAGCTATTATTATTATTATTATTATTATTAATTAATATGCTTGTGACACACTATAACTGAGACCGCAGTAATTACTTCTCATAGTCTAGTTCGGTAACACGAGCATATTTTAAAATTAAATCTTGCTCAATTAGGGCCTGATTTGAATCTACATCACCTCTGACAACAAATCGTCAGTTGTGGAGACCACGTGCCGCGATAATCACACATTTGCATCAAGATTTCAGTTCATTTACTGGACAGAGGCTGCTGGAGGGACTGTGACCCGCATTAGTCGTGGTTATTTGCAGCATTGTTGAGGTCCTTTGAACATCCTGCTGGAAACCCGCACATATCGAGTTGTGTACAGCTAATATTCAACTTGTAAATAGCCTCAATGAGAATGTGGAGTCAATAGTGGAGTTCAGACGTGATATGAGTATTACTACACGACATGCTCGCTAGAGAAATGATTAGTAGCTTGTTAGTGAATACTTCACTAGATTTAGTATTAGTATCTATGACTGCTTAAGCTTTTACCGGTAATTAGTTCATTTAATTCACAATCAACAACCTCTCTAACACAGTAGGTAATGAACACTTTTGGTGAGTATAGATGATCAAGGAACAAGAATCTGTTTGAAACGTTATTAGTGTCAAAAGAGTCTGAGGATGAAGAGGATTACCCTTAACGCACTTGAATTACAATGAGCAATATACTTTTTTGACTTATATATCCATTCACAGGTAGTTGCAACAGTTATTATAGCCTGATAGTTTCAAACCGCAAGGTAAGTTCAGGAGGAATGCTCTCCTCCTAGAGACGCAGATTAAGATAGCCGTCCGGTTGTAGAAAGAGATGCATGGTCATTTATATCTCGTCCCCCAGCCCTGAGCTTCACAGATTCGATCTCGTTTTCCTTTATGGTGAGTGCTATTGTTCTGAATAAAGGAGATCGGTGCCTGGAGAATGAAGTAAAGAAACCAAAGGTGGTGGAAAGTATAGTAAACGCACGACCACGTTCCCCTAGTTTTCCCTCCGTTACGCAACTACTACCTGGCGGAGTCTATTCCCGCGGTAGTAAACGTGCGGTAAAGAAAAACCTGGTGAAGGTATCCCGTGATTACTTTGCATTAATTAAAATCTCTAGGCATATTATCGGGCTGCACCCATGGGGGGTTATTTTTATTAATTAATAATGAAGCTTGCTCGCTTGATATTTTCAATATTGATCAGCGCTTACTCTTTTATCTATTACTTCTATTGCTGCTACCTTGCTTGCACGGGATTTTCACAGGGAATCTTTAGCAACTTGCAATACAATATTATGGACGTCAAACAACAAATTCATGATTCTGCGACAAGATTTCACTGAAAAAGTCATCATATCTTAGAGGTAAACTAAATATTCAAGCATGAATACTCTCAGAGCAGACTTCCAATCAAAAAACTTCAACATTCTATTAGCGCCATAATTTTATTTTTCGATGAAAAGATTTTAAGCAAAATTCCATATTTTTCCTTTGAGAAGAGTTATAGACCGAAATATAGGTAAATGTCCGTAGGGGTAACTTTATTGCATTTGTGTTTCCACAAAAAGTAAACGTCTGAAATACAAACGCAAAGCTCGAACCTTTTGTAAAGTCAAGAAAGACATCCAATTATTATTTCCAGTTGTTTTAGTTTTTGTAAGTAGTTTTGGGGATATCTTGAATCTTGTAGTAAATAATGTTAATTAGTAAGTAAATAAAGCTTTTGCTTTATAAAATAGACAATTACATTCCTGTCTCAGCGGTACCTAGACCATGGATTATTTATCAAGTTAAGTTACACATTACCAGAACTTGGAAAAACATCAAAAGACATTTATTTTCTTTCAATGCTTTTGCATAACGAACTATTACCAGATCCATTATTTCTCCGTTACAGCTAAAGGAGCATCTTCTTGGGTAGTTAAGCATTTATTTACTGCTTTGTTGGATTCGCTCGGGTTCTTGGGAACAACCAGCATGTTTGTTTATCACCGAAAGGACTCAAGGGCCAGAAATAGTTAACGTCACTGATTATTCCTTAGTAACTGGCTTGTTTGCTCGGTGCGACGGACCCAGTTTCACTGGATTTAGGTTCAAGACAACGAGTTATATTTATGTAATCAAGCTATTTCATTTGTAATTAAGACGCCATTCAAAATTTAAATTACTGGACGTTCGATTAATTTTACTCAAATTACGACCGATTCCGTAGGTATTAGTTACTTACAAACTGAGTAGTAGTTCTAGTAGAAGAATTCGATCAAAGGACATCTAAGGATTCTTTCAAAGGCAATTGAATTTCAATTCAAATCATTCAAAAAATCAACAGATCATGGACAAGGTATCGGTTCAGGTTAAGTTAGGCAGGATATAAATTTTCAGGTAGTCTCCACGATTTATATACCTAGGTAGTTTTTTTCAGAAACTAGACCAATTAGAACAGAACGCAAATAGGATCTTTCTTTTATCGCAATGCGTAGGTATAAATTTCCACCAATCCCGAAACTGGAGCTAGAGGCTTCATCTAGTGAAGCTCGCAATTGGATTGCGTTGTTTTAAAGTTAGAATGCTACCAAAATAGGAATCTGCAATGTTGATAATATCGAAAAAATTAAACAAATGACTTTAAGTAAAGTTTTCCTTCACTCAAAAAGCTAGATATAGGCTTTACTCACGATAGATGGCGTTGGCAGCATTATAAAGGAAGGAAATATTTATTTTCAATAAATAACTTTCACGTATAACGTTACAAGGCTACTTTCCATAGATCTGCTATATACTTTTGCAATGATTTTTTGGCAAGGGGTTTAGAATTGATATACTGACTGTTGGGAGCGAATTGATCACAAGAATCAGTGTCACTAGTTTCCTCTTGAGAGCCTTAAACTGAAAATTTATTCTCGTAATTTTTCGTAAGTTACTTGTCACTTCATAAAATAGTTGTTCATGAATGATAGTTGCATATTTTTAGCGCAAGGATTGAATACTAACCAACGAGGCGAGAAGTAAGTTAGGCAACGAGACAAAGTCACTAATTTAAATTTGCCTACAGTTTCCAACAATGTCCAATAATTATTCTCAACGTCCTGTGGTACGATTTACTAATGCCTTTAGGATAATTTGTATTAGAATCGTTAAGCATGACGGTTATTCATTATTTTACATTTGAATCCAGATATTCATCGTCGCAGAAGATACGCTAGACGATTTGTTCATTCGTTTTACACTGTAAAAAATTGAATTGAAATATCACGGACAAATCAAAATTTTCCAAAATTTCGCCCAAAACAGTTACTCGTACTATGTTGATATCGATTTCAAGTCTGGATTCAGTGAGCAGAAGTTTACCACGATTCGGAGCTTCATTGCAAGAAAAATGTTTCCAACACAAAAGAGTGTAATTTTTTTCAGTGCGACGTTTTTTCACAGCTCACGGATGAGAGTTTTTGGAATTTTTATGAATATCCAAAAATTATTCTTTCCATCAAATCCATCTTCAAGTTCCGAATGTTAAAACCGTTTTCTGAGCAAAGAAACAAAGCTGTTTACAGTAATTTCGTAGGACGTTTTATGATTGATTATGCTGCCACAGAGATTACAAAGGTCGACTCTTTGAATGTCAAAGACTCACGAAGTCTCTCTCAAATGTCATAATGGAGATTACAAAACATGGCAAAAATAATTAATTTATAAAGTTTCCCGATTTTTTTTTATATTTTTCGTAGAACACGCTTTCTGGGTCTCTAGAGTTTGGAACGTTTCTTCTGACTCTCTTTATATTAGAATGTCTTTTAAATATCAAACATCCAAGAATGACTCAAATATGGATGCGATCCTATCTTTTTTTTCTCTCTTTTAAATTAATCTTTAATCATATTACAAGAGAATTTCCTTAAGATATCCATACACCTACATCATTTTCATAATTCATGACACGTGAACTCATTCGAGCACAAAAGCAAAAAGTTTACGAACTCGATCCGGAACTTGGTATAGTAACTTGAAGGCACCTCATTATTAACCGTGTCAAGGTATCCAACTCATAAAGCACGCTGAATGTTAAGAACAGGTGCAGCCCCTCTTCAACTCTTTTCATTATCACCCAAGGTAAAATTAGCGGTGCCAGGTGCCTAATTAAGAAAAATGAAAATAATCAAGATTTCCATGAATAAGCTCAAACTTGAAGTGACATCTCGAGTTGAAAGGCGACCCTTTCAACGATCGTCTTCGTACTTAGGAGACTCGCTGATATAGAGAGCAGACTCGTTGTGTATTTACATAAAACAACTCCAATTAGAAAGGCACTTTCACATGGGGTAATGAATCCCAAACATTAACTGCTACGGGACTAATCAGGCATCTAAAAAGCACTGTAATGAACAACTGAACAGCACCCTCGCCTCTTGAGACTGGCTCTAAACTCTGACGATGCGATTCTTGTGATACACGTTCGCGAACACTTTCCTCTGCTTTTGCAAACAACTCAACGTGTTTGTGTTTACAGTTCCGATGTCGGCTTACTCTCGTAGTTTATTTTAATTTATTTTTCTCAAAATACTTCCAGTAGCTTGAATTCGTTTAACTCGTAAGAGTTATATCAACGATTCTATCACCAGAGCACAACAGTTTAATTTATTTTATGCATAAGTGTCTTATGAATCAAATAAGACACGATGAAAAAATTTACACACGAGACCGTAGGTCGAGCGTAGTTTCTGGAGTGGTTAGTCATAGATCAAATGCCATGCTTTGCAGCTCGATGCACCGTTGGTCAAAAGTTTATAAAATTTTTAAATTACTTTAAATTAGAGCAAGAATTTTTTTAGCGCTGTCAAATAGAGACTCTATCAAAAAAGCAATTGATTATTTTATAAGTAGGTACCTACAAAACTACAGCACCGCAGGTACAGCAATAAAAAGTATCCTAGAAAATAAAGTAAAATTAAGTACTTTGAACGATTCTTGGATGTTCCCGAAGGAGTTCTGAATTTATAAGTAAGATTGAAGCTGACCAGCTAATATCTGGCGATAATAATTAGAACGTTGATAGACTTGTTATTTGTCTATGGATTTAGTGGCATGTGGCAATAATTTTGAAAGCCAAAAAATTTATAGAGTGCAAAGCATTTTCTACATCGATATTCTCCATTGCCTTTAGTTGCCTTTTTCCTTTTTTTTTTCAATTCTTAAGTTACCACAAAATTGTTAGTAAGTACAATTTCAAAATCGAAACAGACCGAAACAGAAATTTACCAAAAGCAAGATTCCAGGAGTACGAAAAACTTCCATCCAATTTCAAGAACATGAATTCAAGAAATTACTTTATTTCCAGCATAATTGTTATTTTGGGATTATGATTATCTTTTTGAGGCCTCTCTGATAACCTAATGACGTTCAGGGAAGAAAAAAGTGTCCCCATTAAGATCGTCATCATAAATTTTACTTGTGAAGGTATTCTTGAAAATTCACGATATAGTTACATTACTGTAGAAGCAACTATAACGACCCTAATAAAGGGGGAGGGGGGGGGAAGAATATCAACTCGGGCCCGCGAATTAGCAGGGAAAAGTCCTCTCCCATTTGCTCTTCTGGCCGTTCTCTCATTTTGGAGCATCGACATCCCGGAATACACCGACTTGATCATTTTCTGATCAAAGGAAGATCAGAGGCGACCATTTCTTGGGTCCTTCAAGAAATACTTGCGATGACTTATCAATGAAGAGAGATTGGGAACACATGTCAGTAAATCCTCGCAAAACTGTCAAGTACCATTTTTTAGAAAGAGAAGGTTGGAATGTTTAACGCCACCAACTCTTCTGAGAGAACTCGTTCCATTTGCGGAGGAAGCTAAGTACCTACGAAACATTCTGAATAAAATTTTTATTTCAAATCCCCATTTAAACAAAGTAATATACATAACCTAACTCTCTTTTTGACCGTGTAAAAGGATCTGTGACAAAACATGGGAAATTGGACCCAAACAAGTATACTGGCTTTATGTAATTGTCGTCAGTTCTATGATTGCGTATGGAAATATCGCTTGGTGGCCCAAGGGCCATGGCAAAAGAATGGCTCTCTAGCCTACAAGCTTCTTTGCCGATCTGTGGTGGAATTAAAACCACACCGTCAGGCAACTATGGAAATTCTACTGGACTTACCACCTCTCCATGTTTATTTGGAGATAGAGGCCAGAATGATGAACTACATATTATAGAATGCTACAGATGGCAAGAAGCTTGTCAAAAGCTTATGACTTGGAGCGAACCAGGTTACTGGATGACATAGAAAGTCTAATGCCCGTATTCACAAACGATAATTTCCTAAATAATTACGTAATTATTTAAAAGAGCGAGATGGAGATATGCAGTTTTTTTGCAATAGAATGAGATGGGGATAATTGATTACGTAATTATTTAGGAAATTATCGTTTGTGAATACGGGCATCAGTCTCTAAAAGCAGACTTTAGTTGCCTGTCCAATGGATCTAAGACATCCATGGAAACCGGAGCTGGATTCGAGCCATGGCTGGCTGGAATAAGAGAGTCTTCTCGAGCCTGGGCATTCACGCAACAACTTACCAAACCAAAATCTATACCACAGAGCTTTGTGCGCAGATGCAGGAAAAGATGCACTGCCAACGCATATCAATGAAGATATTGTCAGGTAACCACTCTGAATGCCCTAGTAAGGAACCAACGAAGTATATCTGATCTAGATTCCGGGCCATGCTGGATATGGAGAGCACGAACTGCCCGAATCTCTGGCCAGGAAAGGTGCTGAAGGAAAAATCCGAATGGGAAAGTCTTCCAGCACTGGAAAAACTTACCAAGATTGGACCACTTGAAAGCCTTTATACGGGACACGTCGAAAATAAGGAGCAAAGAACTATTGGTGCTCAACAGGAAATAATTTGAAGCCTTAATAGGCCTACTGGACATTGCAAGCTGAACCAACCCCTGCACAGGCTGGGCTGTGAAAACAGCAAAACTCATCCTATTCGAATGTCGCGCTTTGGGGAACAACCAGAACAAAAACGTTTGGGAGAAACTATCTCACACCGAGGGACATGGATGAGCAATAGTCAAAATAGTCAAGGCAGGGTTAATGTAGCATGACTAGATGTGAGCCACAATAGACCTTCGGTCACAGTGGAGGTTTCACAATGACCCTTTCTTAAGATTTCAGTAGGTGCTAAAAATCTACAGTCCAATAAATCAAATATTTAAAAGTTTAACATGTAAACTTGTATACTCCCCAACCTCAATAAGGAACGTCTCAAAACATTGCCGGGATTTCTGACGGGACATTATAAGCTCAAAGAACACCTGAAGAAGGTTGGCATAGAAGAGAACGGCGTCTGCAGATCTTCATTCTGCGAATTTTGCAGAAAAGCTGCTGCTAAACTGCAATGCTTTAGAACTCTTTTGCCACCCCTGCTTTATTTTGCCCATGCCGCTTAGCCTGACTGCGTTTGTGGTGGCAGTTCTCTGATGATATCAAACTAATTGCAAACTTATCTTCCTTCTGATAAAAAAAATTTCGGGCTCCATGAAACGACGCTAGGACGCCATCTTTAAAATTAAAGAATTTTATTTTAACGATTTCTGGAATGTGCCTGGATCTACAGCACTGGAACACCTTCAGGGCTGAGAGTTGCACAGAGCTAGAATTGCAGAGGATTCGATAGTATCAACGTCGACGGAGGTCGGATCGACTAACGAATATTACCAAGCCATAAGGAATTAAAAAAAAAAAACAAAAAAAAAACATGTAAACTTATGTATTGATAACACTAGCGGTAGTTGATAAACACGACACTGCAATAGTAAGCAATCAAAGTGTATCAACAAGAGTTGGCCTTAACCATAGCACGAAGCCTAATGAATTGTTTAGGTATAAACAATCCACTAGCATAAGTCGCCGCCCTTGAAGAATATAACATAATAGAGACAAATAATTTATTGGAATTAGATTATTATTAAGATGTAGACGTTAAGGCTGTGATTATTAAATTATTACTATCAAGATGTAGATAGAATCAGACTTAGAGTAAGATTGATTTAGAGAGCTAGGCACGATATACTCTTTAATTATTATTGTTGTTAGTTAAAGCAAGTGAAAGCTGAACTACCTTCAATTAACCAATTCCTGCAAGAGCTTCAACCATCACCTTATGGCGATCCTGATCAAAGAAAGAAACCCACATAACCGAGATTATTATTAAACTATTATTTATTTTTATTTTATTTATTAACTAGCCATTCAACAGTCACTAGACCAATTACAGAATGGATATACAGAGGGTAACTAATATACAGAAATGTATTTATATTAACTAAAAATAGCGGAACAATTGAATGAATTTTACAGAATTAGGTAATATTACAAAATTAATTTAATTAACCCGTTAGGTTTTTAAAAGAACAGCCTTTACTTCCTTGGTCGATGCAGAAAAAATGTCAAGGGTCTGTTGAAATTTGCAGTAGAGAGAGCACATATTATAAATTGGAGAGTGCTGCATTAGATTTGTGCGTGCATGACTGAGGTAAAAAGTATTACTGAATCTCGCTTCGAGTCTTGGGGTAGCGATGTTTAAACGAGCCAGAAGGTTAGGACAGTCAATCAAATATGTCACCAGTTTATGCAAGAACAAGACTGCTGCAGACTCCCTGCGGGTTTTCAGACTTTGAAGTGAGAACTGGTTCAGCAGTGAGTCTTGGGGGTAACCTATTGGAGGATAAACAGAGGTGATCTTGTAGCTGAGAAATTTTAGAAAGCGGCGTTGTACATTTTCAAGCGAGTTTATGTGAACTTGTGAGCTGGGGGACCATACCAATGAAGCGTACTCCAGAGCAGGTCGGATCAGTGTCACAAACAGGGTGATACAAGTGTCGATGTTCGAAAACTCTCTAGAATGCCTTATGACCGCTCCAATGGATCTACATGCAGAATTATTGACATGAGCAATGTGATGTGAAAAAGTCAATTTTGAATCGAAGAAGACACCCAAATCCTTCACCGACTCAACCCTTGGAATGACCTCACCACCGATTGTGTAGCTACAGACCGCTTCGGACTTGCTCCTCGTATACGAGACAATGGCACACTTATTGATATTGATTTTAAGACAGTTTTTAGAGCACCAAGATGTTAAGGTATCCAAGTCTGTCTGCAACGGGGAGACACTGTCCGTCAATTGGATTTCAGAGAATATCTTCATATCATCTGCGTAAAGAAGGCACCCACAATTAAGATGTTGCGTGATGTCATCAATAAATACATTAAAAAGCAAGGGACCCAGCACTGATCCCTGGGGAACACCAGAAAAGACAGGGCTGGGATGCGAGCGAAAACCAGCGAGTTCGACATACTGAAATCTGTTTGACAGGTAGTTTCTTATTAGGTTAACAAGGCGCTGTGAGAAACCAAAGCAGTCGAGCTTCGAGATGAGGACGCTGTGGGAGATCGAGTCAAATGCTTTACTAAAATCCGTATAGATGACATCGACTTGGCGTCCAGCGTCAAGTGATTCGGAAATAGACTGGGTGAGAGAGGCCAAGTTGGTGATGGTGGATCTTCCTTTAATGAATCCGTGTTGAGAGTTAGAGAGTCGGTGTGCAACTGGTTCACTGATGAGATGGTAAACACAGAACTTAAAAAGTTTTTCAAAGTTACTGAGTAAAGCAATTGGTCTGTAGTTAGAAACATCGCATCTTTTTCCTTTTTTGAATATAGGGATAATTTTCGTCGATTTCCACCTATCTGGGAAGACGCCTGACTTCAAAATAATGTTGAAAATGTGCAAAAGGGGAGTTGACATGACTCTGGAGCAGTCCCTAACTATAAAGGCTGGAACCCTGTCAGGGCCCGCAGTGAGTTTCGGCTTAAGTTTTCTGGCAGCAAAGAGGAGTTCATTTTCGGTTAAGAGATAGGGAATATCGATGGTGACAGTGTTCTGCACGTATTATAAGGAAGTCCCTTCTGATAATGTTCCATGTGTAATGCAGAAGCTAAGTTCACTGTTAGTCACCGAAATCGCGACTTCAAAAAAAGAAACAACCAATAATTACAAAAAATATAAAAAATGATAAGCTGTTACAAGCAATAACCGCTTTATTGAATAGCACTGGAAATCTGAGGAAGTTTTGTTGAAATAAATAAAAAAAGTCACCTCTATACTACAAAACAATGTTTCTTAATTAATTAATTAATTAATTAATTTTCTCAATAATTCCTTTACAGCTAAATTTATGGTAAAAGTTTTCTTTCAATAAGATACTTGATCTGTTTTTTTTTTATATAAATTTATGGATTTAGCAATAGGATCATAGCAATAAAAAATCACGAAGACCGTGGCTCTTACAATGTAGCTTGGGAAGAATGTATTTATACTGTGTCTTTTTGGAGTCTACAAATCCGATTATCAAGTTATTAGAAAGGGGAAGGGGACGATTTGTGTTGACAGTTTTCGAAGAGATTGACGTTGCAAGATCAGAACAAATGGACCTTATATGAAGTAACACAGCTTTACAAAATTCAGGACTAGGGGCGAATAAAAACACATCTTTCCTCTTTCAACCATAAAAAACATCAAAATACAATAAAATTAGCCAAAATTGAAGTTTTTTTATGATAACTGGTAGAATAGTCGTAAAATTAAAAAAAAAATACAAAAACCAGTTTTACTATTTTTTGAATACAATTTTAAATTGAAGAGTGGAAGTAACAAAGGTGGTGAGTGCCAAAAATAAAGTTTCGAGATATTCAAGGAAAAAGTTAATTATTTAATTTATTTTTTGGTTTATTAGCACTTAAATCATGTTAAAAGGTAACGGAAAACCAATTTTAGCATACACTCATATAAGTTATACAGCAAAGCTCAAAATTAAGGTAATTTTATAAAAAAATAGAAACGGAGTAAGTGCCACTAAATATTTTTTCTAGTAAGTATATTTTTCTACGCTTATTTTTTTTCTAATTCACTCATATTCTACAAGAACTTCCCCAAATTATTTAATTATTTATATATTTTAAACAACACGTTTTGCACGGCTATTACCATGCACAGGCTTAAATAATTCAACAGCTGATTGACTCTGGCACTTACCCCCTTTGATGAGAAATAACCATTGTCGCTTACCCCTGTCTCCATCCAATTTTTATTGTAGGAAGCGCAATTATTTCATGGCACTTAGTACCTTTGTCAGGTCATTCAATTTCGAAAATTATGACACTTAGCACCTTTGTTACTTCCAGTTTTCAATTATTGTACTTACTCGCTTACTATCTGGACAAACTGGAAAAATGTTTAAAAAAAAGAAAAAAAATAGAATTTTTTTATTAGAATTTTCATCTTGATGTTACAAATTTATACGTTTTTTTTTTTATAGCGCCGTTATCATTTTTGATCGAAGTTGCTCCAGTTAAAAATAATTTCGCTTTCCCTTAAGACTTGTAAGGAGTATTTGCTTTCACTTCTTCTCCATTTGCTCTCATAATAGGTTAAACGGAACATTTATTTTGTAATTACTAGAATTTATCTTAAATCAAACTACTAATTACAAATGTCAATACCATAGAGACAAAAACCTATAATCAGAATTACCCACTAGGATTTCATAATCCTAGTTAAACTGCGTGAACTTTTCAACATGCATCCTTGAATAAGGATCTAGACCACTAACTTTATAATCAGATGTCCTTTAAACCCATACCTTTTGAAAGAGAAGTTCTAATGCATTTTCCTAATGAATACCATATAAACCTCAAGATTTAAATTATACGCCAACTTCGGTTTCCTTTCCAGCAAACAGCAAACTCTCTTCCAGAACCTGTTTGCATGCGAGATTAAAAAGCCAGCTCGTGTTTCCGTACTGTCTCGTCAGGTGAATAATTATCTCTGAGTGATCATTTCTTAAATACCTTCAAATTATTCTAAAATCGGTAGTATCGTTATCAATGCTAGCTTGTAAGATGATCTTGATTATTAAGATCTCAGTAAATTAGATATCTTTACCACGCACCGAGCTGAACACGAGCTTTCAATTTTAAAACAACTAAATGCAGAAGTACCTAAATGTAATTAATAAAAAAAAAGTCTGTAATGAAAATGAAAGAGGAGATAAAAACTACACAAATTAAACTTCCTCAGCCAGAAGCCAAGTCACCAATTCGTCATTCTTCGTCTTTATGGAAAGAATTGAGCGAGTTCCTTTAATAAAGAGGTAATGTTTTATTGATGAAGATAGAACGATTAGAACTATCATTAACTTTCTGTTTGCGAGGATCCTTTGGAAGTTGGCAGGATAAAGGATCCTTTAGCGACTCCGTCCTCTAAAGAGTCGGACTTACGGGAATTAAACGTGGATTATTCTTCAGGTTACAGTTCTGTGTTGGCACGAATAAATAAGTTTAAGTGTACCAACGAATTGGAATAAACTGAGAGTGGGTTTAATCTTTTATACCGACCCAATGGCAACTCATACTGAAAGATTTTATTATTAGCAAGTATTTAATTTATTAGGACGTTCTACAACTTTCAAGTTTTTCAGCCCGAGATATAATATTAATTTTTAAGAAGCTTTCAAGTTTTCCAATATACGAAGAAATATTAGGAGCTTAATTTAATTCAGCTGGATATTTTTTAAGTATATTGCTATAAAAAATGTATAATATCTGCTTCGAACTGAATTCGCTAAAGACTTTTAAAATGAGGACAAAATCTCCGCGAGAAGTACAGAAATTGAATTCATCTTTAGAGATAAGACTATATTAAAAATTAATAACTTTCATAAAAATATTTTATAAGATCAATTTTCATAATTCTCAAGACGAACTTTCAAATAAAGTTTCTAATAACTTTAAAACTACAAAAACGAGCATGTCATAAATTTTGTACGAGGAAAATAAAATCATGCATACGATCAAGCTCACCTCAGCCTCCAATCCGCAGCCGTTTATCAGTCACAGAGCGATAACGGTATCGTGAAGTAACGGGTATCGCGTCTGTGTGACGTCGGCTCCGTCCTCGATGGTAGAGCGTCGGTAACTGAGCGTCTCTCCTAACTAGCATCGATTTTAAGGACGACGTCGCGCAACTTTGGCTATACCAAAAGCTGCAATTCCTGTTGCGCTCACCGGAGTTAATTATTTATATTCCACTTGTTCCCATTAGAATAATAACCTATCCTAGTGAGGAATTAGGTTCCGAATGATGTATTAATGGCTAAGCCAGGGGATTTACTCATATCTGTGATAGCAAGGTATGGTTATATAGAGTTTTGCGCTGAGAGCGAGACGCTCGGTAGAGAACCGAAACTCCAACGAAAGGGCGAACAAGAAATTTAAATTGATAATTATAAGTTGTTTTTCAGGACTCAAAATCCGTAGGTAGCATTGTATTTTGGATGTGAATTATTCTGGTACGTCTAGACTGTTTTTTTTTGTGAATAATAAAGCTCTATTTATGTATATAAAATTCATGATTAATGTAAATTCCTACAATAATAATATACTCGTAACTGGAATCCTAATACAGTAGTAAATCGGTATAAATATGAATATTATTGTAACTAGATAGTTACAACAGCCTCGAGCAACTAGGCTGGTTAGGATGTAACATGTTGCACGATGTCTTTGAAGGCGAGCATTCTTGTTCATCTCCATACTTTCCTAGTGGACGGTCTCGATTTTTCTGGTCAATGATGACCCTCAGCAAGCACAGCAGGACGTCCTCCTCGGGAGCCAATCACTGATATTATTTGGGCTCAAATTCAGCATTAAGGAAAGGTAGACGTTCTATAGGTATCCCATCCCTGCAATATCTTCGACAAGCATATTGTTACGTTCGTTTCCCCGTTAATTATTAATTTAAATTCTTCTTTCTAAATTTCATTTCGTAATTCTGACTTCGAAACAGAAAAGAAAATTATAAAATAATTTGTTTACTTTAAAGTCAAGTCAAGAGTAATAAAAAAATAAGAGAACTTTCTTCCGGGTAGTGCTTTTCATGCCCTTAAACGACCAGGGACGACTCGGGGAGATGATCAAATCTCTACTACATGTTGCCAGTTGATATGAGAGTCCGTGATTCGTACAGGTAATGCAAATAAATCCAGATACGCTAAAATTACAGCCAATGGAATGAAAGTAATCTGAACTTTAATTAAGTCGTTATCACGTATCTAAGATAAAATTTATTACACAAAAGTTACTATCACTCTAAATTTAGGTAACTTTGTAGTTATTTATGCGATGTTTCGATAAAATATAGCTATGTTTCTTGTTAGTAGCTTTCAGAGTCTATGAAACGTTATTGGTACTAATAAAATTACCTCAAAGTTGATGGAACCTTGAAGTAATATTATGATAGTTGGAATAATTTTGACTCGAATTTTGACTGGAGGTCTAATATAACTTCAAAATTCTTAAAATATTAAAGTAATTGCTGAGGTTGCGGCTACGTTTTTGGGACTTAAATTTAAACTTTAAAGTCGCAGACCCTTGTATAGTAATATTCAAGGTAAAACTAACGTTCTGGCTATCAATGAAAAATACTTCTAAGTAATTTTCACAACTTGTTTTATATCACAGTTACTTTAAGGTTCCAGTTACTTTTAAAAACGTGTAATAAAGTAGCGGTAACTTTGATGAGGCATTTCATTACTTAAAGGTATAGAACATACGAGTACTTAGAGTGCTCACACCAGAATTGTCTTCACAGTCAGCTGATATCAGAGCGGGCCTGACGCTGTATGATGGGACATGTTTGAGACTTCAATGTCAATTGAGCTTAGCAGATTATGTACGCTTCTAAAATCAGTTATGTTCTTTTATTGATTGATTAAATATCGGATTAACTTAACTCTTTAATTTTTTATTTATTTTTTACTTATTATAGTTTCAGATGGCAACGACAGGCAGGTACTACTTGGAACTATAAAGTAGCTAGGACACTTAGAAGTTGATTCTTACGTGCATTTTCTACTTTCCGGTCACTTTAGATGGACTTTTTTCAGTTTTTGTCACTTACGTTGTAGTGACGACTTCTTTAAATACCCAGTTCGATATCTATTTTACTTTCATGTAAAATTGTTTCGAGCGGGCGCGTTGTTATTTTCCGACCTCTGGCCATCGCATTTCACCATAAAGATCAATGTTGCCAAAGACATATTTTGCTGATCGTGTAATACAGGGTGTTCTACAAGCTCTATGACAAACTTTGACAGATGGTAGGTTGCTTGATTTTAAACATATTTTTTTTAATAAACATGGGTCCGATTCGTTTTTATTTAGAAGTTACAAGCATTTAACCTTTATTAACAATCAACAATAAAAATTTAAATTAAATGATAATCACAAAACTTAAGACTATAAAAATTGTTCGAAATGTCCACCCTCAGCTTGAATGCAAGCCTCACATCGACGAACTAAAGATTCGGTCACTAGAAGAATGAGATTTGGATCATTTCTTATTTGGTTAGCTGCATCTTGAATTCTTTCAAGTAACTGCTGATGGGTAGCGATTTCAACATGGTAGACCAGCTGCTTCATGTGTCCCCATAAATAAAAATCCAGAGGATTCAGATCGGGAGAACGAGGTGGCCATGATATTGGACCTCCTTGACCTATCCATTTATTCGGGAAATGGTCATTTAGCCAAGCAGCAACTTGTCTTCCTCTATGTGGTGGTGCACCGTCATGCTGATACCACATATTTTGAATAATATTGAGTTGCACCGCCTAGCAAAGCATGCAACAAATGAAGAAATCAGCATCCCTCAAAACATCCACACAAAAACAGACATCGAAAATGAGATCAAGAGAAGAGCCATCAAAAAATGGCAGGAAGAATGGAATCAAGAAACATCAAAACTGAAACAAATAAAGAAAATTGTACAAACAAAACTTCCACTCCCCAAAGGCAGAAAGAACCAGTCAATTATATCCAGACTCAGGCTGGGGCATACCAGGGCCACCCATGAACACCTCTTAAAGAAGGAACCTATCCCACTCTGCTACGCTTGCGAAGTCCCCGTACCATATCCTGATCGACTGCCCGCTAAATGAAGAAGCCAGACTTCTCTCAGACATTCCGAATAGCCTACAACAAGCTCTAGGCACAAGCAATGATAACATCAACAAAGTTCTCACTTTATAAGAATAACAGACCTAACAGAAAGAATATGAAAATTTTATAACAAGTTTCACAACTAAAAATGTATTAATATTTAAGAGATAAATGAATGTTTAAATATAGTAACATATCAATGTAAATTCACTTAGGATCCTGCTAATGACCTGAACGGTTGAAGCAGGTTAATTATACCTAATTTAAAAAAAAAAAAAAAAAAAAAAAGTTAAAATTAAAAATTACGATTCTTTAAATGCTTGTAACTTCTAAACAAAAACGAATCGGACCCATGTTTATTAAAAAAAATATGTTTAAAATCAAGCAACCTACCATCTGTCAAAGTTTGTCATAGAGCTTGTAGAACACCCTGTATTAAGTTACGTACATTAACCAGCTGCATTTCGGATGAATCGGTAAAAGTAAAAAGCAAGATCGTGTAGAAAATCGTGTTTTTATAGTTGCAAGACAAAAAGAGCGAGTACAACAGACGACCGCGCATGAGATAAACAAGAGTTTTCATTCAAGTAGAGAAAACCACGTTATTACGTATCCGTTACGTCAGCGGAGCGTAGTTATACTAGGTCCAGGGTCGTCGTTATAACGTATCTCTCACCTGGAAATTGTTCCTCATTTTGGTGCCAGGCACGTTATAGAACCGTTACAATTCCGTTACTATAACCATGCAGTGGTAAAAACTTGAAAGTTTTGGTGATAGTCGTTGATACGTAGTTAAGACTAAAAATGCTGCTTGGGAGCAATTCATTTCTGAAGAAAGGAAAAAAAAATTTGAGTTACAACGCGATTTCCTTATCTAGAGAATTGTTTTTATTAGAGGGTAAAAATTAAGATTAATCAAATAAGGGTACAAAACATAACGTGTCATGTTTTGTTACGTTTTGAGCTAAAATTACGTGAACTGCCTTAAACGCCGTGAAATTTAAAAATGCTAAATACAGAGTGATCAAAAATTTTTAACAACAGCAAAAACTGACATTAATTGACAAGAGAGGTGACACTCCATTTTATTTTTGATTAAGAAATTACATGTCGAATTTTGAAAATTATAAATTGAGAGAAATTACTTATGTCAACTTCGTAGTGTCAGCAATAACAGTCATGGTGATTACTCGTCACCAAAAAATAAGAATATAAATTGCATGGAAAAAATTATGGTTTAATTTGATAGCAACTATAATTTAGTAATTACGTAGGTACCTACCATTCGACCCGTAATTTTTTATAACTATAGCCACCACACGCATGAACGGCTCTTCTAAATCTACACTGTGAAATAGATTTTTAGATAATTAACTCAATCTCAGTGTTTCAACGTGTCCATTTTAATGATCGTGCCATCAAATACGTGCACTAGGTATAACCCTTCAAAGAACTAGAAGAGTCATTAAAGAACACCGGGTTTTGTTATGTTTTTTCATCATTATTTAAACAGACTTTTGTGGGGTAAAATTTGCGAGAATATCAATTAAACGTCAAAGATTTGCACGATCGTTAGGCATTCAAGTGGACGAAGTTGAAAAGTACGAGCAAAGATGAAAAGCGAAGGGATGCGAGCACGATAACATGCAAGTGAAGAGGTCATGTTTCAGTTAACAAGGACATCATTTTGTCCCTATTCCCTATGTAACTATACGAGTCTGCGACTGCATTGAGAAATAAACCAGTGTAAAGTAGAAGCGTAAAATCTCCATTAAAATCGCAAGTTTTTGCGCGATTTTTGCAGTCGGCAAATCAAGCCACTTAGCAGTTTTGTTCAAGTAAGCCTCTTTTGAGAAATATACTTTTAATGAGTAGGTAAACTTACAAGTGAATAATGAATTCCGCTAAATTAAAACGAATTACATTTCACCACTTCCATGGCCGGCATTTAAATTTAAACACGAATAAATTCATCTCTGCACGTTAAAGAAATACCACCGGCAAAGGATTGTGAGGATTTGGAGGTTTCAGTTTTGCGGCGTTCGGCCATCAAACCTGAAACTCGTCTCCGTCTAGCTTACGTCTAACTTATTGCTAAACTTCTGCTGCAAATTTTAAACTCTCGGTTACGAGTTTCGCACTTGCCAACTCTCGATTTCCACTTATCCATAATTTTAACGGCCATTTCTCGCAAATGAATGCTTTAATAATTTAACCCTATTGTGACTGTTTCATTCAAACTCTCTCCCTTTCCTATTGTGCTTATTGGAGGGAATGATGTTACTTATATTTTATTCCTCGGGCTGCCTTATTAAAACTTTCCGCACTGGATTCAATTTAAAAGTCCTACAAAATATATAAAGAAGCAGGGGGTTCCCAATGCCGATGAAAAATCATTTGCATTTTTCATGTGTAGGTATACATACCTATTGTGTAATGGAATCTGAAAATGAAGAGAAATAATTCATGAAGAGGTTTTTTTGAACTCCAACTCGATCAATAATTAAGTTGCAATGGATATAGGGTATATAAAAAATACACTCGATTAGATACATTGTAATGTTTTCGAAAGTTTGTTTTATTCAAACGTTAGGCATATTATTATACATTATGGCATATACATACATGCAAACACGTATTTATAGAATAATAATTATAATAATTTATTGAAACCTATCAAGCTATAACGCTTTCTTGTTTCATAGAAACTATCAATAAGCTTTCAGTCAGAATTCCTGAAATTCGGCATTATAATAATATCGTTTCTGTGAATCTCAATAGCTACTTTCACAAGCACACAACAGAGAAAATTATACGCGATTTTACATGCAGCTATCGCATGATTTGAATTTTTTATTAGTCTCTTGTCTTCTAATAAATTCCGGGACTTAAGCGAACGTAAATAATTAATTAATGTGATTGTGATCTTGTCCTGCTGATATCAGCAGCCTGGTAGGTTTGATATAAATGATGAAAAAATTGTACGCTATAGTTGTAGTTACAAAAAGTGGCGCCCAACGTGGGGCCACTCATTTAAAGTGACGTGCAGATTTAGAATTTTAGCCGAATATGACGAATAAAACACAAAATTCCAGAAGAAAAAATGATACAGCGGAAAGTCTTGAGCGCCTGATACACTCAATTTCAAGCCACGGTAGTCAAAAAAAAAAATTTCATAATTGAAATATTTGTATAACAGACAGACAACTTCTTCACTAGAAATATCCAAATATTTATTTCTATTCTAGTTGCGGTGACAGTAACAATAACCTTTCAATATGACTAATCAGATAAATTTTCATTATACCAACCATTCCGTGCGACGTCTCTTTCCACCCTTAATACCTGTATCGCTAACGGTTCTCATTTTTCCAACCCCAAACGAGACCGGGGGGGAAGCCGTGAGCTTCGGCCATAAAGAAAGGACCTGTCAAATAACATATTGAGCCCGGGCAATGATTCATGACCTTAATAACTTTATAGACCGGCGGGAGAGGAAAACAACTATTTTATTGAGTACATTCCGAATAAGTCGGGGGGTGACATAGGACGTCTAGGCGGTAATAAATAGGTATAAGTAGGGTGTTGTAGTTACTCAGTTGGGAATAGATATTCGTGTAGCGTTGCGGAGTAAGCTTGATGTGCGGCTCACGACGACATCGCAGGGGACGTTGACAGAGTGACGTGCGGAACGGCCCCTCTGCATACGATACTGATGCACGCACCATGAAAAATGCACACCCTCTCACGAATTCCGGTCTCAAAGGTGTTTTACTTTCAATTTATAGTATTCTGGAAAATTTCACTCCGTTACGTCCACACGACGAAAAAGTTGCTACAGTAATATATTTCTTCTGTACCATTGATGGCATATCTATTATTGGTATCTATATCTTTTTTCTTTCTCTGTAAAAATAAGATTTGATATCATTGAGAGAATTTAAATAACTTATTTATTCAATTCACTCAACCTTTTTACAGGGTTAATATGAATTTTCAGTTATTGATCACGAAAAACTTTCTTGCTCCTGACAACACCAAGCAGCACCAAGAATCTAGAGATGAAGGCATCAACATTTTGGCAACATTTGTTTTGAAATGTGTGCATGAATTGAGTTTTAAAAATCTGTCTAAGTAATATACAAAAAACTCGAGTTGAATACGCCCTCGCGGAATTGCACACTCGATGCAAGCGGCTCGTGTGTATCTAACACTCTTCTCCCTCGTTCGTGAATAAAAAATTAAATAAAAAATTAAAACACGCCATGATCTCCTAGTTTCCCGTCGTTACGCAACGACCACCTAGCGGTGTCTATACCCAGGGCAGTCAAAGTTATAGTTAGTTATATTTGTGTTGTAACTGATTAAAATAAAGACTTGCATTATTGTAAGACTTTTAATTTGAAGCAATAAAAAGTAAGAACGTTACAATATTATTTTGAAACAGGTCCTCATGTGAGGGCAAAAGGTAAATTTGGAAAAAAAATTTGATTACAATATATCACATCCTTTCTGTGAATTGTATGCTTTTCCTAGTATGTCAAACAATGTGCAGAATGGATTAGTTTTACGTCCGCATTGTTTAACTTTTGAAATTGAAGTTGCGGCTTAAACTGAAGTGAACGCTTATTTTGTGGTCTGGAGTTGAGTAATATTCAGTCTATAAAAAAGTTGAATCGTACAGTGTATCGACAATGTTACTGAACACAACTTCAATGAAATATCATATCAAGAGCTCATACCGATTTATAAATATTCTAGTACATCTGATAAAGCGGAAACTTCGTTTTGCATATCTGGAAATGAAATATTGCCATATCTAGAAGCAGTAGGTAGGTAGGTAATACCGAAATATTTTAGCTTCTCTTGTTTTAGCATAGATAGAGCAAAATGCTGAAATTATGCTCAGCTATGTATGTATGTAGGGAATTAAAATGAAACAAAAAAGTCTGATAAAGTGTTTTTCTTTACCGTTAGAACATAAATTTATTGGATATGGTGGTGGAAATCTAGCTGAGTTCCCTCTAGGGTATGTTGGTGTGTAGCGCTAGCGCTATATTCAAACTTAGTGGAAAAGCAGGTGAAAACGTCATTATGAAAAGTTGAGTTGAGGGGCTTATGTCAATGAATATGATCTAATTTCCTGTGCTAAATCACAAGGGGAATCTGGATATTGATCTTTCCCAGTATTATATACGAATGATTTTATACTTTGATTATGAAATTAACTCCTACCTAATGCGATTTTGATTACAATGGCAGTGCATGTGGGAACTGAGAAAATTCAAATACTTTTCATCATAAAGCACAGCACCAAGCAATTATTAGTTGATTTATATCAACTAACTTAATTCGACATAATAGAGTCACAAGAAATGAAATTGCATGAAAGGTTATAAGTGCATTCATCAGGTTCAGAGAGTGCTGAAAACTACTTAAGTCACACCTACTAACCTGCATATTTTACGAGTTTTCATTTAAGTAGTTTTGACACGAATTCTCTTAAACAGATGTGAAAAGAGGATCATAAAGCAGGATTTTATTCAAATTTCCCGGATATCCTGAGTAAAACTGCACTCGAGGATGGAATGCATGACATTTTGGAATAGGAATTAGCATATCAAAATGCATCTCCAAGGAATCGCTGAACCGAGACTGGTCCAGCGTTCAGAAATTCAGCAGCGAACATCAGAGAACATTAGGGAACGTGCTAATTTAGACGAGTGCTCTTTTTGTCACTCTTGAAATTTATTCTATCTCTTGTATTTAAATGTAAATTATGTAACAAAAGTCAGCAGGAGAGTTTCCTTATCACCTTCTTGTCTCTTATAGTTGAAACCAATCTCAGAGATTCTGGCATGTTTAAGAATTCTTTTATTACAGTCAAATCTTTGTAATATTAAGTTTCTTGTTTCTTTATTATCAAAATTACAATTTTATGTAATCCTAAAAAACGTCAAAGACTTGTTGAATAAAATCATTAGTGCTTAATTATTATTCCACTTTGAAATACTTTGGATATTCAAAGTAGAATAATTAAACAAGAAAAAAAAACAAAAACACACGAGCGTTTTAAATCAACAATGATCAAGCAGTTCTATATACTTACAAAGTAATGCAGGACAACGTTAAATTTTTTGTCAGAGACTTGCTTGGAAATATTCCTTACTTACAAGTTTCTCACTTTCAATGAGAATTCAATATAGATAAGTTTTACAGGAATTCAAAATTTCGTGTAAAAACTTGACAAAGAAAAAGCTGCTGGAGCATTTTGAAAACCAAAAATAGGAAATTCGTCTGACATAAACATATTAGGAGAAATTTTGCCATTTTGGAAATTAGCTAGTTACGTAGTACCTACTGTGAAAATTTCAGTCCACTGCTTCTGAAACGTAGCCTCAAATGGTTATAATAATTTAGCAACCTTTCCCCTTTTACACTGGCTTATTAGTAGAAATAAGTAAAAAAAATAGTGAAGTTTTGTTTTTCGATCTTCAATTTCAGATTTTGAACAAACTCAAAAGAACACAAGCAGAAAAAAAAATTAAAACATAGCATTTGGTAGGACAGCTAAGATGTACCAACGCCCAAGGCGACCGCGCAGCGCGTACCCGAGTGCCTATATAATAATTTCAATTAATTAATTAATAAAATAACGAAGGTTCCTCCATCGCCCCAACAGTTGTCATGATGGCAGTGCCCGAACGTATAGAGTTTTCCACATCCAACAGCAGAGCCAGCCAGAGTACCAGAACAAGCACAGACACGTGTTTCGCTCTACTGGAGCTCATCAGTGTGCTGCATCTGGAGTATCCGGAAGGATGCTGCTGGATGAATGGAAGTTGTCTTAAGCCAAGAATTAACACGGATCTCCGTGTGGTGTAAAATAGAGCGACATCTAGCGGTCAGTCTAAAGAACTAACCGTGAGTTCACTCTAAGTATATTGCAGTTTCAGGCACCAACAATGCCAGAAATTGACAATCATGAATAAGAAAAATAAGTGCTTATTAAGAAAAATAAACAGCGTTCTGGTACTCTGGCTGGCTCTGCTGTTGGATGTGGAAAACTCTATACGTTGGAGTTTCGGGCACTGCCATCATGACAACTGTTAGGGCGATGGAGGAATTCTCCGACCCCATCTAACAGGCTAGTAATTGCACTTTATGTGCTTTGTTATACACTCATTCGACCTACCTTCGTTATTTTATTTATTAATTAATGGTTGAGTATACTTGCCATATTTTTCTCATTCCAATTAGTTCCAGCGATATTATAGCTGATAGCTCGATAGCTTCAAACAACAAGGTCAAATCAGGGATCCTCTTACAGAGATGCGGAGCTAGCCCGCCGTTCGACCGCAGAAAGAGATTCATGGTCATTTATTTCTCGTCCCCAGCCATGCGCTTCACAGATTGGGTCTCGTTTTCCTTTATAATGAGTGCTATTGTTCTACATAAAGGAGATCGGTTCCTGGAGAGTGGAGTTAAGGGTCAGGTCAACATCAGCTAAAAATATAGTAAACACGACCATGGATACCCTAGTTTCCCTTCGTTACGCAACTACCACCTTTGGGGGTCTGTACTCCATGATTACTTTCCATTAATTAAAATCTCTAGGCATATTATCATGCTGCAACCAAGGGAGGGTGTTTTTATTAATTATTATAGGTTTGATATAATTAATTAGATATACCTACCCAAAATAAATAAATAGTTTGTATCACGAAATTGTCAATATGCATGTTTATTAATTTTTGTGTTTCTGTTCATTAAGTTTTTTGATCCATACTATACGATACTCCAAGTAATCGATCTTTTGTAACACCATGTATAAAGTCTAACTTCAGTCAGAACTTATACTGATTTTTTACTTAGTACGAAAATATATACCTACATTACCCACTCTATTTCCATACTACGTATAAAAACTCTCTATGAATATTTAAATATTAGGTACCATTACATATTCGCATGTAATAAATTATTCCGGTAGGTCTCAATTATGCATGGAGCTCTGAAACATCTTCAAAGAACAGATTTCTTTCTGCAATCCGTTTCGAAATCGAAATTTATTTCATAAATAGGTAGGCAGGTACCTACCTACCTGCATAAAATATGTGGAATTTTGTTTTATTTTATTTTTTGTGATATATTTACAACGCAGGTACATTATAATATCCGTTTTAATACTCCCCGTTTCAGCTGGTTAGGAGTCGCTTTCCCGTGTTCCCATTCAGGCTATTGGGATACTTGCATGGCTGGCGCCTTTTTCATCTCCTGCTAGCTGGAGTAGGCTTCCCGGTATTAAGCAAGCACATAAGCTATTTGTTGGTGTGCGTCCTGCATATGCACGGCTGAGAAATACTCACCGGCGAGGGTCTTCCCAAGGGAGCTACTCCCTTTGGGTGAACATTTCACCCACTGTACCCTGCCTATATCCCTGGAAGATTAGCCTTTCACTTAAAGGATGGTTTCACTTTTGTAAGTATGTACTTCACTTATGCAGAAATATGTTGTTACGTCGTGTTACTTGCCATTTTTACGTTCAAATAGAAAATTGATACTATGGATATAGTAGGATCAAATTTATAATCAAAAAATTTCAAAAAAGATGAAAAACAATAAAAAGATTTATAATTTTTAACTTATTGAAGCCAACGTATATCAATACGTTTATTATGACACAAAGAGCTGGAAAAAATGTTATTCCTAATTTATTCCCCATGCAGTGAGTTTAAAATCTATTAAGCAAATCATATACCTACCTAATAAAAAAATATCGTTCGGTCTTCGGTCACTTGATTTTGTGATTGTAACGCGGGTTGTTTTCCAGATTTGAAATATGAAATGCGATTAAATTCCAAATAAATGCCCCTAAAAATGACGGTTTTAGTTCTGTTTAATTAATAGTCACGAACCGTGACACCGGAAAAGATTTTCAGCTAAAACAATTTTTCATTCCTGAAGCTTTTTACCAGTGAGGTTTCACCCTTTTCATATTGCACTGCTTTCATTTTCCACTCCACCCGTACTTATTCGATGGAAATTTAATCCAAATCTCTACTATTGTTATAATCAACAGAAAAAAGTCCCCATTATTCCCATTTGTATTCAATTAATTTGAAAATCGGAAATATTCCATATATCAATCAATTCAATCACCTATAGCGAACCATTCTAATTCACGTGGGAGGGTATTTAATTAAGTTATGAAAAAGGTCTTTGTTCTTTGCTCAGCTAACAATAATGGGGTATGATTTTTAAAAGTGAGCTGTCCCGAGACTAATAATTAGAAGGACAAAAACAAGAAGTAGAGCGCCGTATCTGATGACGAGGTTTTATTTTAAATTAAAATTAACCTGAATACTTAATATAGGTATGTACATACGCTCGATATACTTATGACTGGAAGTAAAATTTTATCGCTTAATCCGTTTCGTGCTAAATAGTTTACAACCGGCTCTTAACTCCTCTACCTATAAAAGCAAACATATAAATTTTCTATCACACGCGATGGACTTTTATATAAATATAATTACTATAGCTTTTAGAAATAATCAAATAACAATAAAAGGGAGTAGGTACCTATCTTTATTTTTTTATCGCCTCAACCTATAAATTTATAACCAATTACCTTCGTTGTTCTTTTACAGTGGTTACGTTTTAATTTCTCCTTAGTAACATTACAGGGACAATCGTAAGCGAAGCTATTTTTTAGAAATTGCTTTTAGTAACTTTGTAGCTAAAATATTAAGTGTTGATTAATTATTAACACGTCCTGAAATGGCTATGGAGATCGAAACGTATGTCCTAACTTGATTTTCGATAATATGGAATGGGAGACTTACTAGTAGACTAGTCTATTCTAACTGTTCATCATCGGTATTTCATTCCAGACTCTAAATTTTTCAGTAGATATGCGTTAAATAGTCGTAAACAGTGTTTCTCGCACATGGCTATCTGATTTTTTATAGGGCACACGTTATTTTAGATCGGTCGCTACTCTCTAATTCAATTCTCCCATCTCTAGTGCCAGCTCAATGAAATTGATGTAATTTGACGTTTTTGACATTTAGCATTATTTATTTACTGACGGCTGTTCTTTTTGTTAGGAAAGGTTAATAAAATAAATAATCAAGAATATTAATTTTCATTGGACAACGAAACTTCATGGAATTTGTTTGTTGTTCTCTTAAGATCTAACTTTAAGAATTACTTCTAGTTCTTCATCAAACTCAGTGCTTGGATAAAATGTTTCTGTAGAAACCTGCTTAAAAGCTTCGTAGAAAAGGTGCTAATTTTTGTCTTTATTGAGTGATTTAGTAAAAGTATCTCTTACTCCGAGACATTCCTGGTAGGTAAAATTTTTGTCAATAGTTTTCTCAAAACTTACAGTTTTTATCGAAACTTCTTTGCAGGCTTAGCGTGGTTTAGAATATCATGTAGATCAGTTCCCAGAGTTACTGAACAAGGATTACTTGGTTTTAAAACTTCTAAAGCAAACGATTTAGTGAAAGAGATCTGTGTCGCTAGATATATGTGTCGTAATACTCGTACTACACCGTTACCGTAGCCAGCCAGATTCTGCAAGCTTAAATGTGAGTTCTCTCTATGCATTTACATCGAGGACTTGATAATTTGTACGAGTCTGTTAAAGAAATCAAATCAAGTAATCCAGAGAAGAACGATACATAGGAGAAAAACGATACACCCGGCGAACTGTTACAGAGTGCCCTTAGTGTAGTGAGAAACCTTGTATTAAAATGTGTCCAGGAGGGTGGAGGGCACTTCACCCATCTCTCAAATGAATTAATTATTGTTGATTTTATTTACGTGTTTATAAAAATGTCGATAAAGTGAGTGCCTATTTTATTATAACGTTCTTGAATGTTTCTTGAGCTTTTTTTTTCTAACCTATACTGTCTCTTTCTAATAGTATCTCCAAAAGAAAAAGCCTTCATTTAAAAAAAATATATGTTTCATTTATACGTCTCGGGTGAGCTTTTTCTTATACAGTAACGATCAGAAAGTAGGTCTAGAAAAAATGAAAATACTAAATGAAGTTCGCAAAAAAACGAAGGTAACTAATGACTAAACTTACATTTTTGGTATAACTTCAACACTCTGTAGAATTACTACAAAAATACCATGTAAATCTATATCGTGTGGAAAAACTTCTATACTTATACGCATATATAAAAACATTCAGTGCCAGGAACAGATGGACACTTGCATTCTGTTTGAAGGATAACTAAATAAATACGCAAAGAGAAAGATCGCATGCGAAGAATAAATACAGCACTTAGCTAGTTGACATCATCGATTGGCTGAATATTTTCTTTCTCCCTGGGGCATCTGATGGCTATATCGAGGAAATAATTATTTTCCTGATGGTTGGCAAGCGCACGCAAGAAATGAATCTATAACTTCATGACGATTCCGACCTGATAGAAAACAATGAGTGGCCACTTTACCCCCTTAATGAGCATGCAACGTAGATTTCAGGAACGGGTCGCTTCTTTCAGCCATCCGGCGCCGGAGAAGACACCCTTAGCAGCGCCGAGGCTCGATAATACGGGGGAATTATCAGCCAATGAAGTAGAAATAATTGAGATTGCTAAATTGCTTGATTACTTAGACTTCACTCCACAGCAGCTGGCCCGAGGTTGTGGATTCGTTGAGTTACGTCGTTTACGTAGATTTTATAATAACGCCATTATAATTTTTCTTGTTCAGTAAAATGCCCTTTTTTAGTTCAACTTTATAACTTTCAAGTCAATTTTCTGGCGTAATATCATGCATATTACCTAATCGGCAAATCTCAGGGATCGTCATAATTTTATTCTCCACTAACTTTGCGGACTCATGAATTCATAATTGTGTTGAATACTATGGGAAGGACACGTTCGATGCGATGTCTGACAATGTTATGCTGCGTTGTTCTCAGAAAGTTTCCAAGCTATCCCCACTCACTCCGATTTTCGAAAAAAAAAAACACGTCTACTCAGATATTGTTTGTTAGATATTCAAATGGCACCCCATACCTTGTGATACGTTATTTTAGAGCGAATTCCAGCAGAAATTCCAGAAAAAAAAGAAAAAAATGGTGCTTTGCCTGTTGAATTCGATAAATATCCACGGAAGTTATAAACAAATGAAAGTTTTTGTTTACTTTTTCAAAGTATACTCGTACATAGCTTGTATTGAAAACGGCTAAAGATACGGGAAAATGTCTTACAGGTCCCTATCTTAACTTTTCAAGCTGCATCCTATTGTGAGGATGACATATGTACTTATACAGGGTAGTGCAAATAATAATTTTTTTTAAATAAACTGCATTAGGATCCTCTCCCCCTCTCTCCTATAAGTCTCATCAGAATGTTGTGACCGCGGTAATATGTTATCAAAAATTCATTAAAAAATGCCTATACCTAAAAGAGCTAGTTCTCGAAGCCAAAATTCCCAGGCAGGAGCGTCTGTGTCTTATACACTGTGTCCAAATGAAAGATACAGTGTCGGTTAAATGGGCAAAAAGTTGGTGAACCTGAAGAGATTTCAAAAATTATTTTTGAATTTCGAATTATTGTGAAAACAATTTAATTTTAGTTTTTTTTATCTATTGACGTTATTATTCAAGATTGAGGAAATCTGAAAACAAATTTTTTTTGAAGTTGCTGACCAGCTTGATTTTTTCGATGTCAGTTGTTTTATCTGACGATTCATTTTGCAGAGCCGAACTGAACTTCTTTTTAAATACCACCCTGGATTTTTTATTGCAGAAACTGAAACGTATTTCGAACCTGAATTTAATGATGTGTTACGCAAAGTGGCGCGAAAAGTGTTTCGGACTATAGCTATTGACATTATCAGTTTAATTTTACCTTAATACGAATCTGTGGTCTTACTAAACTTCTTGGGCTTGTATTACTCATCGTCATCACAATCCGACAAGTCCAAAAAGTTATATAAGAGCCCAGATCCGTATTAAGGGATAATTAAACTGATGACGTCAATTGCCATAGTCCTAAACACGTTTTAACCAATATGTGTGGCATATCGTTAAATTCAGAATTAAAATGTCTTACAACTTTTGCAACAAAAAATCAGGAGCCGTACTTAAAAAATCGAAGTTCAAATATGCAACTGCAAATACATATGAATCATCAGATAAAGTTTTTTCAAATCTTCAGAAAATCAAAATTAATTTTCGAAATCTTTTCTGTTATTGCATTGTCCTTGTGGTAGCCCAACTGTTTCCCCATTAATCGACCCTGTTTCCCACGGTTTCCGAGATCCCCATGTTGTTCATTATTATCTTGGACACAGTGTATTCACAGTTAAGACCAATGAACAAAAAAAAATCTGTGAGAATTTTATGATTTGGGGTAATGACAATAATAATTATTATTATGATAGGTATCTCTTTATAGAATATTACGTGATGAAAAAATTGATAAAAGAGTTATCACACTTTAGACTGATATCCATGATAACTAATACCGTGAGTAATACCGTGTTACATTATTATTTCAAATGATAAGTCAGTAGGTATTTCAAATAAATACAATACGAGTTACTCAGCACCACCCCTGAGATTTTATATGTTCGGTGAACGGGGGTTATCAGCCTTATTTGATTGCTTGTTTTTTTTTTTCGTGGACAACGACCAACATTGTTGATATTGGGCAAAAAATATTTATGGATTCGGAGCTCGTAATTATTTTATCTGACGTATCTGCTCACAAACCAATTCTTTTCAAACTGTCGCCTTCGTATAAAATTTATACTGTACATATTTTATTGTACATAATAGATTTGATGAGAGAATAATAATTAGGCTTTTTATTAATCCATAAATAATTTTTAATTTTCTAATAAAATGAATATGCGCGCTCCCTAAAAACATGTTTGATAAATATGCTAATTCACCATGGACTCGTACCTATACTAAACTGATTTTTGTTCGTTTCATGCTCATTTATTTTCCACTAATTAAGCTTTCAAAGTATAATCGAGCAATTATTTGAAGATTTTCATTTTCATACCAACAATTAATAAACAAAAAACTGAAACTGGGTCGACTCAATTCTCCCGTAATAATACTGTTAAGGCTACGAGTTTATGAGAATTCGGAAGAGGAAAACATTCAGTCGCGTTATTGAACCGGAAAAACTGACAGAGATCTAACAAAAAATATGAAAAGGGAAAGTTCCCCTAAATTCATCAAATCAAAATATCCAGTATGAAACTGGAGCTGAATATTGAGACAAATTATATTATTGCTTGATTTGTAGTAGTAATTTTAATTAAGATACGTTAATTCTTATTTAAGCGCAATTGGTTAAATAATGAAAATACATTTGAATGCCTGTAAGTAAAGGATATGTAAGGTCTGTAAATAAAGGGTACTGAGTTTATAATTGAGATGGGGGGAGGGTGTTTTTTGGGGAATTCTTATATTTTGAATTTAAAACCACAAAACTACATTTATTAATTTGTTTAAACAGTCAACAGCCTCCTAACCACCGAACCCAGGAAAATGGGACATTCCCAACTCATAGGCGGGTAGCCTCCTTAATCGGACCTCGGTACATTCCCTGCAAACGGCTAAAGTTGATTCTTTTCATATTTGAGACTGAGAAAGAGTTTTTCTCTGTTGTGCTCTTTTCTCGGGAGTTCCAGATTGAGCACGTCACTGTTAGGGATTCAAGGAACGTAAAAATGAAGCAGGTGTATTAAAATTCAGTTGTTTCATTTATTTCAAATCTCCCGCCTTTTTGCTTCATGTCTGTATATAAAAGAATCAACATCAAAAAGGGCGACAACGACAACACGACTTAGAGGGCCTAGAGGTTCCTAGCACTAGACGATCACAATCACACTGGATCATTTTGTTTGAAATATTTGAAATGAGGGATTTAAGGCGTGATAACCTGAAATTCAAAGTTAGAAGTCAGGGCTGGAATTCAACAGAGACATTAATGACGGATTAGTTGACATTTCGAACATCTAAGGGGTTCTTTTTTTAAAGCATCCAGTTAAACCTACGATTTGAGACATTTTAGTCAGGGGGCCACATTACAAATGAGTGCGCATGACGCAGGATCTTTATTTAAAGATAGGTTACAATACAAAGTGGTCTTGAAGAATAAGAACTAATACCAGAGGAATATTATTGAGAGGAGGAACATCAGAGGACTTCATTCACCAATGTACTTCTTAGTCAAGTAAGTTTGATCGATATTAGCGCCAAGAAGAAAAAGGAAGCCGGTCGAAATTTTCACTCAGATTTTGACTATCTTGATGATAGTCGCGTGCTACGAGTTTTTTTTTTTGATTTTTGAGGAAAAAGTTGAAGACCGCCAAAGCACGATGTTTGTTTATTATTCCAGGAAACTATCAGAATTCGAAGTCTGATGATTTGTTCTGACGATTGGTCAGATTTTTTATGGATTTATTTTGTAATTTTTGTCTACTCTTGACTTAGCCTGGATTATTGAATTCCTAAGATAGACGTATGAAATCGATGAGATTATTTTTCTACGACTTAGGTAAATTTATTTCTGTCTCCGAGATGGAAACTTATTCCAGAAATATAAAAGAACTGCTAGATTTATTTTAAATAATAATTTCAAAACCTGGAATCTGATTTCCGATTCTCGGTGGCCCTCGGAATGATTTATCCAGCTCCGCGATGCAATAATACCTCAAGAGCGGTAATTCCAGGTCTAAATCATGGGGCCCTTTGAGAGCACATTGTTATTTGTTGCTTATTGCCGGAACGGAATATGAAAGTATGAAATTGCGTCTCCGGCGGATACCTCGAATCAGGTAAGTAGCTCGAGGAGGATGTTGTTTGAGTTTTGCAGTTTTCAACCGTCTGCGGAGAGACTACTCGACTGCCTTATATTTGATTTCGGAATATTTTCCTTATTACATCAAAACTGTACGGTACACTTGGCACGTAAATGAAACAAACGACTTTGAGGATAGATTGAAGATTGAGGGGTGGTAAGTTAAAACGCAGACATTTTCAAATATTTAACAATTATTAGACGCGCCCTTATTTTTTCAGTTATACTTCATTAGGGGCTTTATTGTTGAAGTAATGAAAACCATTTCCCTGGCGAATTGAGTTAACTTGGTTCTATTCGTAATGAACAGTGTTGCCGTTATTTCGAGCTTCAATGCTGACTGCCGTTAGAACGCTAGTTAGACTGCCGTATTCAAAATTTTCAGTAAAGAGGAATTAGCGACGAAACCAAACAACAAAAATCAGAGTATGTTTTGGAACATTTTCTCCGAGAAACATTTTAAACCATGAGTGTAACAAGGACAACAGAAAGAATATGATGGGTACAATAATTACTAAATTACATACTCTGAACTTATACATGTAGGTATCTACTCAATACATATACACAATTTAAACGGACGGTATTTCAGGACTATGTGACCTATATAACATTACATAAAGGGTACATGTAGGGTTTCATATGCATGAGATAGACAATATTCGGTATGTGGCGGCGTTTTCCTATCTCATCCACCCCTTCAACTGCCAACCAGACACGTATGACGAGTACACCGCGGCACAATAAAGTGATTCTCCAGATGGCATGGGTTTGCTTATTCCCGCCGGGACGTATCTTTGTTTCCCCTCCTGCAGAGCTGCTACACGTCAATTTATCCTCATATCACCTGACGAGCAGGAATAAATATTTTTATTAAACTCGGAAAGGAATTGATTCACGTGTTATAACCAGTAAATGGCAGCCGCCCCGCGCTGAAATTCAACCTCGCACATTACGTCGATGGTTTTTGTAAATTATCTAAATGTTTCATTTGGAACTTGACACCTGGTAGAAGAACCGTAATGATCAACATTACGACAATAATAATCAAATTGAGGCTATTAGGTACCTAAATGTGTTGTCATTTGGGAAGAACAATGCGGCCGGCACATATGACCAGATGTTTCAAATGCCACTGTTTTATTATTCGTAATAATTTGTTGGTTGCTTTTGTGTTCGGGATATACCTACGTTTATACAAGCCGTTATTTATAATGTGGTTTTTTAATAATGGATGCATGCTTTCACCATCATAACCCTAGACATGCAGCGACCTGGTATTTTAATTAGTAAGGTATCTTAAAACAACTATAGCACCTACCTATGTTCATTAAGAGAGGAAGAGTCAAGAAAAAAAAATTATAATTCCTTCAAGAAAGCGAGGTTTATTTCAGAAATAATTAGCAGAGAAGTAATATAAACTACTGATTGTTGTTTTGGAAATAAAAGTTATAAGTAAATTTATTATGATTCCGTCCGAGACCAGCTCTGAGCTAAATAAACAATGGAAAAGAATAAGAAAACAAGTTGTTTGCTGTTTGTAAAGATGAATGTTAGAGAAGGAAGCTATTAAATACCTTCCTTTTCAAAGTACCTACCTGCTCAAATGGGATTAAAAGCTGAGATGCATATCTCAAGTTTTAATTAAGATATTTTGTAAAGGTAATACGAGACGTACCTGCCTGAGGAAGTCAGAAGTTCCCAAAAAGAGCGGAAAGTGACAAAAAATTGTTTACTCCTCCTTTGAAATACACCAACCCAAATGCCAACCGTGAGTAGTTAAATCGAAACCTTTAGAGTCAAAAACAATGCACCTACGTGTTGTCACCACGTTAATTATTTTCAATGATTTAATTATTAAAATTAGCCAATTTGTACATAAAACTACACGTGATTTATTAATTGATAACGTCGTTAAACTTGATGAACATGTGTCTTTAATTTGAATTGATTTTGGGATAATTAACTCATTTGAGGATTTTGGAACACATGCTTTGATATTTTATTCAAATGATTCGTTTTTCTAGAGTTGTTATTTGAGACTCATGTCATGGAACAGGCACATAGGCGTGCTTGCAATTAACGTTTTATAACGATGAGTTAACGCTGGGGTAATTTGTTTGTAACTGTAAACGGATGAACAATGGTTTGGTTCACCTTTACAGGTGACGGTTCACTTGATTTCATTAATAATATCTGTAGCCAATTTTACGTCGGGTTAGAATCACATCGGCAATCTAACATTTTAAACATCAAAGTGGTTCTTATTTTTAAATCATGCAGTTAGGCCTCAGCCAGCATTTTAGTTCGGGTACCATGTTACAGAATTTTGTGCGAATAAAAAAGGATTTTCATTTAAAAAGGACAAATAAATCTGTAAGGACACACTACAGATTTGGTGCCGTGACGCAGGATCAGACATTAGTGTAGGTTAGATAGCCTGTAACACTACAATTTCCAAAATTCCATTTCGGTTCCTATACATTTTCTTTAATTTTTCCAACTGAGTACGAATTTAATCTTGGAATCGTTAACTTGTTTGAAGTACCCCTAAGTCAACTTGTTTATTTTTTATTAGAATTATTAGGATATATCCTAATAATTCTAATAAAAAATAAAAAAGTTGACTTCAAAATCGTTACTGGACTTCTATACCCAAGTTCCAGGCAAACACGACAAAGAAAGAACTTTGTGGTGGACATCAAACCACCACCAAGAACACACTAGGAGAGGAGTATGGCATTCAGAGAAATATATGTATAGATACCAAATAATAAAAATATTCACGCATTTCGGGAAATGGTATTGATAAGCAGACAATCTTCAAAACAAATTTTTTATTTTAAACGTCCCACAATGATAATCTAAGAACAAACATTAAGGGATGAAATTATTCACCCTCGCCAATATAACCCGCGTTACGAAAACGTATGAAACAGTTCTAATAAGAGAAATGCGATAAAAATTAACCACATTGATCTCCATTGTCAGATTTTTCCGATTCCAATGAGAACAAAAATACCGCATTTCAATGCGGGAGAGCCGGGAGAAATTGCGTGATTGGATCGTGTTAATGCTCGATCGTTCGTCTCGTATATTTCCACCGAAATTAAAGTCATAAACGTCTGGCTCACTTTTTCTAATTGCATTGAATTTTCATGTCGATTTCTGGGGCAAGTGAATGCGCATCCAGTATTTATCGGGAAACGGGCGGCACGTCCCAACCCACCGTTAAGGCTCAGTTGTGGTCAGTATTCACTGTTACATTTTAATCTGACTATACCAGGTGTTCTATCAATACGGAATGATTAGTCTTTTTAATTCTACCACAGCCTCGTTACCTATGTAAAAGTTCTGTTGCCAATCTTTCTAAAAGAATTACGTGTTAATAAAATCTTACTTGCTTTCTAACAAGAATTAAATAATAGGAGCAACAATCATAGATCAATTTTCATTATTCATGCTTCTATCAGAATCACCATCAATAAAAACGAATTAGAATTACAAAAGTAAGTGAAAAAGTAGAATGACAGTGAAGCAATAGGTGAAATCGATCTTTGAATCACGTAACTTAATAAAATAGGTGTTGAGAGGTCCGCGCTTTGGAAGACAAGTTCAATGCAGTTTTATGAGAATCGGTCTGGATTGCTGCATAAGGATGGTGCTGATTTTGCTGCTGGTAGCGGCGATGGCGTTGGAACCAGTGATGATGATGATATCTGGCATATACCTGAGCTATGATGGTGGTTCTCAGGCTTCATGTTGGAGACTGAAGGAAAAACATGTTGGAGGGAAGGGAGATCCCAGAAAAAGGGACGAGCTTCTTATCTCGCGTCAGAAAAAATAGGTCAACGATTTGCTACGCGAACAATTAATTAAACGCAATATTTGTACATGTAACAGCGCTTTCGAGAGTTCTACTATTACAAATATAATGAGAAGAACAAATTGGTCATTTACCATTTACCAAGCTGATGCCATTTTTTATTTTACAGGAAACCAAGTCAAAGTTTTGGTGTAATTATTGTCAAGTCGTTTTTTTTTCAAAAATACTGCTTTTGCTTCCTATAGTTTTCATTATTTAATAACTGACGGTTATAATTAATAGGAAAAATTGACGCTAATAATCCAGGCGGTCATTGAAGAAAAAATTACAGTACCTACGTACCTTCACTGAGTGGTTGACGAAGTATTTATCTGCTCATTCTGATTGATTAAACGAGATCACCAACGAAAGAGTTGATTTTTCCTAACTTTTCAAGAGGATGTAACGCATTTACGGCGTTAATAGTATATTGTATACCTAGGCGGTAAAGTGGCACTTTTCAGGCCTCAAGAAGTGGCCAGCCTCGGCTGCGCCTCGCCTGGCCATATCTTCTTGAGGCCTGAAAAGACACTTTACCGCCGTGGTTTACACATAATTTTTTATCCTACACAAAATAATAATAATAATAATAATTTTTTTTTTTTTTTGAAAAAAATTTGTTTTGAAAGAAAATTTATTGAATACCTACATTTATGTTTGCTTAATACATTAGTATCAGTAAGCGTAGATTAGTTAAATTACAATCAGTAATTTATTTATTTATTTATTTATTTATTGATAACATTAATAGTGAAGATTTTGAATATTACAAGTATTATTGAACGAAATTCCTTGTTTGGATAAATTTGACGTAAGTTTAAATAATCAGATCTTCAATAATTAATTTTTAATTTGCTGGGTCTTGCTGGTCTATTGACATTGACAGATTGACGTACAGCTAGCACAGAATTAGACTAATCTATTCTGTGCAGCTAAGCTTGCTTGCTATTGGTTCCTTCTGGAAATAGCATTTCAATTGCAATTGGGTGGCCCTCTAGCGTGAAAATATAAAAATTATTTTACCGCCTAGGCAGGAAAAGTGGCACTTTCTCCGGGGGCATGCAGTCGAGAAAGTTCAATTTTCTTATGGGGTAGGATAAAAAGTTTATTTACTCATACTTAACATCAATTATTAGAGACCTTTTCCTTAAAAGTATCGCGTATAGATTCAGGGACCTTTTGACCATGCCAGAAATCACAAGTTGATACGTGTGTCGACACACAAAAAGCACATCGCCATTCTTGCAACCCTATCAACAAGCAGCACTTTATCTTCTACTAAGTAAAACAGAACAACTGATTGCTGCTCATCCACGGGTTCATTAATTTGATCAGCTTAATCCAAGAAAGTATCTAAAAGAATAATACCTCCAGCACATCCACTGTAAGTAAAGTTTCTTTTTTAATTCTCGAAGAGCTCTTGATAAAACGGTGGACTGAACTTTTCTTTTGAGACACTACCGGTAAATTATTGCCAACCTCCAGAGTAAAATCAAAGTTTATTCAAAATAGGCATTCCATAACTTCCCTCCCCTTTTTCTTTTAAAGTGGGAAGAGAGTATCACGTTAGCGTACAATAATCTGGCTTCTAACGTGATCTTGTTATTTCAAAGTGCTAGAGAAAAAATACCTACGCTACCTTTAGCTACTTTTTCTGACTACCATCACAGTTGGGTCATTTTTTTCTCTCTCACGCTACCCTCACAAAAGTCTGAACTTAACAGTCGATCTGTCATTTTAAACGTTCTCTCGCGCATGTACGATCGTCGAGAAGCGAAGGGATCAAGAACGGAACCGAGGCAACTTAAAAATTTATTCGATTGCGTTTTGAGTTAGGTTTTATAACATCGACTAGGCATTAATTCTCATATTTTTCTGCCAAGCCAAACAAAACAATTAGTAAGCTATAAGATTTTATCAAATGTACAAAATTTTGCAGTAGTTGAGGTGCATAGACTGACGTTGGGGAAGTCATCGACCTTTTTAATTTACCCGTTAACGAGAGGTCATTTTCGAGTAAATAATGCAACGATTTTTTTTGTTTTGTGCTGTCCAACTTAGTGGTTTTAAAACAACCGTACTCTGCCTTGATCCGTTGAATTTTTCATAACCAACCTCCGTGGCGTGACGCTAGGTAAAGCTAGATTTATTTAATTTCCCACTCGAGACCGTCATATGGACTAAATTACATCCGGAGTTGCGTACGAACGCTGGTAATGTTTATTCCGGCTGTGCGGCCGCAACAGGACAGGAATCTCTGTCTGATTGGGCGTGTAGTGGAGAGCATAACTCCAAAGCGATGAATAATTCAAGTGAAAGGAGAACGCGAGCTTCTATTTTTCCCGCTGCGAGCATGTACTAAATTTCTCATAGTAGCATAATGGATCCGAAGTGGTGTAGCTTATCTGACGAGAACAGCCAGCATATAATAAACAGCGTCCTCAGAAGCTGCTCCTTTACACTTTCCCCATTAATATCAATATGTCTCGGGAATTCCCCCCAACTGAGGAATATGTAGATGAGAAGTCAAAAAACGGAATTATTCATGCCGGTCTTTTATAGTGCGATAATATTCGACCTGGATGGGCACAACTGTTTACCAATTCTCTTCTCTGTCTACCCGAAATGTTTACCAGAAAGTGTTGAGGTGTTAGGTCGGTGAATATTAGCGGTATAATTCCCACATCAGGTCGTTATTACTTAAAGAGATCTTAAAGCGTAGTTAATTCATGCGAAACAATGGAATATTAACAGAAGACTTTACGAAGTAATCTTTGATGTTAACAACATCTTAATCTAGAAGTCTCAAGAACGTAACTTATCACATTTATCTAGCGAATATTTCCGAAACCAAACTTGAATTTTACCGTATATTTCGGCCCACTTCACGAGCTTTCGAGATACATTCTTAGATGTATTTATGAGGCTCAATTTTTTGTCCATAGGCATTAATAATTATTCCATAAAGTTCTGAATCATGTCTTCAAGAGACAGTAAGTGACAACAAAATTCTTAACGGCTTCATATTCCTGGAGTTTCCAAAAGAGATAACAACGTACTGTAGCAATTGAATCATAATTACGGCAGATTGAAGTGTCAGAGCAACCACCTCCAAGAAGTGGTCGTCCACCTAAATCATGCTCTCTAGGGGTTTGGCTACAAAGCTCAAGAAGTCAGGATAACGCGACGGCCCAGAACACTTAATACTAATAACGATACCCAGTGAATAACCACCAGGAGTTTTGGGAGTATTTCTACCTTACTTCAAAAAGGTCACCGATCGAATCGGTAAGCTCTGCAGCGCTAAGACTTCAAAGGCTTCAAAACCATATTTACGCCTACTCCACAAATTCAGCTAAAGACCCTATTGATCCACTTTCTTCTACTGGAGTTTATCTAGAATACCGTACTCTTGTGGTGCTGTATGTATTGAAAACTACCAAAAGCAGCGTCGTCGACCGAACACGAGATTCTACCGTCGCCTGGGCCAGATAAAGCCGAGAATGCTATACTTCAGGATGACTACGCCATATGCTACGGAAAGACGAACATCCTGTTCATTCCTTCACAATATTACACCCGTTTACATCGTGAAGAAATTACTGAAATATACACATTCAAATAATTTCAACAGGCAAGAGGAAGGAATGAAACTGCGGAGGATTTGATATCTGGCGTTACGTCAGGCCCGAAGGAGTCATCACCAGATTCAGTAATTTATGACAGCATCTAAGAGACCGGCCGTTGCTATCGTAGAGATAGCTGGTGGAGGGGGTATCGGCAAAACTGTCCAGAATGAATTATTACTTCAATCTTCAGTGATGTTTTCTTTGCGATAAAGTCATGGATATGAAATTAATTATCATTCATTATCATGAAAAAATTAATTTCTTTAGAGAACGTTAGTTAGAGAACTTACTCTTTAAATTTTTTGTTTGTCAATAGTCCGGTTGAAATTTTGAGTCTTCTCCAAGACTTCGGTTCTAATCATCCTTGGTATTTTCTCCGTTTTTCACTGAAAACCCACGTTTTGTTATGTATCCAAATTTATGTAAATAAAGAGTTTGTTAATTTGAACTAAGGTTTCTAAAGATAAGGACAACTCTTATTAGAAATTTATACAGTTGGAAAAAGAAACCAGTTAAAAAAGCCTAAGGTAATTTTTGTTGCTTAATCGCCTTCTTCTTACAACCCCATAGTATTTTTCTTTCACCCCCCCTCTCTCCCCACAAAGTCATAACAACCGTCGTTGTGATGTCCCGGCACTATTTTACTGTTCAAAATTAGAAGAATAAATCAAATATTATCTAAAATGACAGTATTTTCTACTTCTTGAAGAAATCATTAATTTTTTAATCTCATAACAAAAAGGTATGAACTTGTGAAGAAAAATAACACCCTACCTTAGTCATCATCGAACTTCTAGAGTCTAGAACAAAAAGTGTTTATGCAGTTTTAAAGTTACCTCTCGCAAAAGCAAAGTTAAATGCAGAGATATCTTTCGTCGTAAGGCAACTTCAGCATTGAAAATCTACAACACAAATAATTACACTTTTTCAACTTTGAAGTTTTTGTTTCCTTTTGTATTTATACGGTCTCGGCTATTTCCTAAAAGCAACAGGAGAATAAATTCATTTGAAAGTGAATGGTAGGTATATACCTAATACTCTCGGTATCGAAGAGAGGGAGGGACAGGAAAGATAACTCCCGAAACTTTCCCCTATGAAAACATGAACTTATTCGGTTCCGGTTCGGCTACCTGAGCCTTAGCCCCACGTTTCTTATTGGAACTGTACAGTAACAAATCGACCCTGTCTGTACTTACATTAAATAAAACATGGGCATCTGAGCGAACACTGTGTTCAGGGATTTGCACTATTATTGTGTGCTGGTTGGCTGCTACGCCACTCTGCATACAAGCCGCCGTGCCAGTCATCCGTTATCCTCACGAACAGAAGCGGCGTGCTTGTCAATTCTACTAACAAAAAATTTGTTCCCATAGCTTTCTTTCGGAGCCCTTTCTGAACTCATTTAAAGTCTATCTCATTTGATTTTTTCACTGTGAGGCTATTGAAGAAATAGAATTGGATTAATTCCCTGCGACTAGAGTTGAGCGGCGTGTTCAAAATCGAATGTAGGTATATCCTTTTCCAGATGTTTTTAAATTCAAGTTGGGTGTGATATTTTTTCTTGAAGTTGTAAGCCTGTAAGCCCTCATATGCGATTAGGAATAATTTTTCTATACAGGGTGTTCTACAAGCTCTATGACAAACTTTGACAGATGGTAGGTTGCTTGATTTTAAACATATTTTTTTTAATAAACATGGGTCCGATTCGTTTTTGTTTAGAAGTTACAAGCATTTAACCTTTATTAACAATCAACAATAAAAATTTAAATTAAATGATAATCACAAAACTTAAGACTATAAAAATTGTTCGAAATGTCCACCCTCAGCTTGAATGCAAGCCTCACATCGACCAACTAAAGATTCGGTCACTCGAAGAATGAGATTTGGATCATTTCTTATTTGGTTAGCTGCATCTTGAATTCTTTCAAGTAACTGCTGATGGGTAACGATTTCAACATGGTAGACCAGCTGCTTCATGTGTCCCCATAAATAAAAATCCAGAGGATTCAGATCGGGAGAACGAGGTGGCCATGATATTGGACCTCCTTGACCTATCCATTTATTCGGGAAATGTTCATTTAGCCAAGCAGCAACTTGTCTTCCTCTATGTGGTGGTGCACCGTCATGCTGATACCACATATTTTGAATAATATTGAGTTGCACGTCATCAATAAACTCTAAAAGGTCCGATTCTTTAAATGCTTGTAACTTCTAAACAAAAACGAATCGGACCCATGTTTATTAAAAAAAATATGTTTAAAATCAAGCAACCTACCATCTGTCAAAGTTTGTCATAGAGCTTGTAGAACACCCTGTATTACAACAAATGAAATAATTTTGAAGTATGAAAACAATAAAGTCAATAATATGTGGCTATGCATGGTTGCTTTAGTTCAATATACAGGGTGCACCATGTATCCTTCTCTATATTGCTATCTCCTGAACGCTAAGAGATACAGGGTCGGTTAAATTAGAGAAAATATGCGCAGTTTTGTGGCCGTCTCGAATTCGTCAAAACATGCAAGATATCTGTGACCGTTCCTGAAATATCCTGAAAAAACTGAAAAATCGAGATTTCTTATTTTCGTCATTTCTTTCTTATTTTTGAAAATTAATAAATAATTTTTTGTAGGCTTACATAAGCCGTTAAGAGCTATCCATCTGACATTTCAAAAATTTTCAAGGCCTACCAGATCCAAGAGATTTCACAGTCAACTTTCGTTTTTCTTATGGCCGCCATATTATTTTTTTATGTCGTTCGATATGAAAAAAATAATGAAAACCAAAAATTAATAAACTTCAAAAAATAAATTTAAAATTTTTTTATTCTTCTTTTTTCAAAGTAAAACCTAAAAAAAATCGTCGAAAAACGTCAACATTTGTAAAATACGCCGAAATAGTGCTTGCTTTATGGTTTTTTAATTTATCTATGAAATTCGGTCAAAAAATGTGTCTTTTTTGTAAAGAAAAAAGAAGAATAAAAAATTTTTTAATTTATTTTTTGAAGTTTAACAATTTTTTGTTTTTATGATTTTTTTTTATATCGAACAACATAAGAATACAATATGGTGACTATAAGAAAAACGAAAGTTGACTATGAAAATTCTGGGATCTAGTCGGCTTTGAAAATTTTTGAAATGTTAGATGGGTAGCTCTTGCCGACTTATGTAAGCCCACAAAAAATTATTCATTAATCTCAAATAATAAAAAAGATATGGAAAAAATAAGAAATCTCGATTTTTCAGTTTTTTCAGGATATTTCAGGAACGGTCACAGATATCTTGTATGTCTCGACGGAATCGAGAAGGCCACAAAATTGCGCTCCTTTGGACTTGGTTAACCGACCCTGTATCTGTTAGCGTTAGAAGATAGCAATATAGAGAAGAATACATGGTGCACCCTGTAATGTATCTAATTGATCTTCCATTATGAATAAAAAGCATTTTTATTGTCACAAATGAGAACTAAAACGATATCAAAAAACCGCTATAAAAAGTGAAAAAAAAATCTATTGAGAAGAAGAACGTACTCAAATCCTCGCCGGGCGTAGACTCCGTCATTTAGAGAGAACAAGAACTTTAGAAATTTTCGCTGAACGCTCTAAGGCGTGCATATAGACTTGGCTAATAGGAAACCAACTAAGCCATGCATACTCAAGCCTAGATCTAACCAACGTGTAATACAGCGTTACCAATGAACTAACATTTGTGAAGTCTTTACAGTTTCTATAAATGAAGTCGAAAGTTTTAGGGCGCGGCTAACAATATCAGATATGTGAGAAGCAAAGTTAAAACTCCCATCAAACAAAGCACCCAGGTCCCTGACAGAGTTCACTCGTGCCCCTGGGTATCACCCATGATGTAACCATAATACTCGAAAGATCTTCTACGAGAGTATAGGGAACAACATTACATAATTTGGAAGTATTCAGGGAGATCCTGTTCTGTTCACGCGATTAATATTATTTTGGATATGGATTTAACACTTGCAAACAGTTTCAGGTTATCAGCGTAAAGCAAGTTATTAGACGATATGACCTTGGTGATGTCATTAATGAATAGTAAGAAAAGCAGCGGGCCTTAGAGCCCTGTGGCACTCCTGAGGTGGATGTCCCGCATGATTGTGTATCATGCGGGACACAAAAGCATGCTGATTTGGAGACAGATGATGTTTCACGGCAGAGAATATACGTGCCCACAAGCAGGACTCAAAATATTTTACAAACTTGTATAATATTGAGACAGGTCTGTAATTTCGAACGTCATAGGGATCACCCTTTTTTAATACGGGGGTAATGTGATTAAAGAGAATATTTTATATTCCCATTTATCAAACGTTAGTGCATGTGATTTGTCAATTTAAATTCCTCTTTGTAAAATTAGATTTCTCTTATACCAAAAATGCATTTTTAATTTTTATTCATAATAATGTCACGGCACGTAAATAGGAAAAGCAATAATAATTGATATAAAACAAAACCAATTTGACATAAAGAGGCATTGTATATCAATAAAGGAAATTGATTGATAGATCAACGACTATAGTCATTGATACATAGAAAAATGAGAAAATTATGTTTTGAGATACTAAGAAAAGCAGTTGACAGAAGCGGAAAACCACGAGAAAAATACTGTATGTTGTTTATAAACAGAAATCGGCGAATATAATTATTATTTTGTAGTTCTCCCCAAGAGTTCCAAGGATCTTAGTAGGTAGGTATATTATGTTTATCTTTTTGGTAAAGCACAAAAATAGTTATTTTTTATGAGCCTGCTAATTGAAAATCGTTAATCAAAATGTCCTTGACGAAAAACAATATAAGTAGGTAAATAATATTCTAATAATCTAAATATTCTAATTAATCTAAACTATTATTGCTTTGGCTCAGTTGTAGGTCAATCGTTTAGTCATTGTGGCATGTCGATGATCCATTTGAAATTTCCAATTAATGTTGAGATATTTTCTAAATATCTCCTTATATTTGAATTTAGTTCGCGTCTTTCGAGAAATTCATTTGTAGGTAACTTGATCACATTTTTCTTACATTATTTCAAGTTTAAAGAATAGAAATAATCTCTATCCCCGTCATTAAAGTGCTCCGTATAATAATAATGAGCAACAAAATAACAATTGGTGATGTTGAGGAAAGCGTAAGAATGAATAACCAACAACAGTTTCGTTTCGTAACAAAAATTGCAAGAAGGTGCTATGTGTGGCCAGAAGATCATAACCCCGATAGTGTTAATACTCGCTTGTTTCTAAAAACATTGACATTATTCTTTTTTTTATCTATTCCAATATGGTGGACCGGTTTTCATTGTTACCATTTCAGATCAGGTGAGTTTATTTATAAAGTTTACAATTTTGATGAATATTTACTTGATTCGTTTTTTTTTTAATTACTCCATAACGGCTTAATATTTTTTTGTGATTTTTTTTTGTATTGTTTGTATATTAATTAGTTTAATATTACAGCAAAGATTACGTGTGTGTAATTTGAACCAAGGACGTACGGTAGATAGTGGTCCAACTCTTTTACGATTTTTACGATTTTTACGAATTTTTACGATTTTGAACAGTAATTTTGGTTTTGACATATTTTTTTCAAAAGCTAGACATTTCTGGTATAAAAGGCACGGTCTGGTAGATAAATTCCCAACAGTTTTTGAGATATGCACGACTTAGACATTCGAGAAGGACAAACAATCCTAGCTTTTTTTTGTAAATTTTTTTTTTAAATTTTATTATGTAAATATTACTGAACTTTCATCAGTTCAACTGTGCATATCGCAAAACTGTTCAGAATTTACATAGTAAACCGTCTTTTTTGTACCAGAAATGTTCTACCTTTTTGAAAAATATGTCACAACCAAAATTTATACAGTGGCATAAAAATTGAGAGCTATGGCGAAAAACGGTAACGTTGTGAAATAAATTAATGGATCCAACACGTTAAGCCTGACATCACTGCTGCTAAAATATCGATCAGTGCTACCGCTAGAAGACAAATTATATCCGGAAATTTTTCCGAGCTTACGAATATTTTGAAAATTATCCTGAGTTGAAGGCAAGAGATGATAAGTTTTTACCGAGGTTTATACAGACAAGTTTTTTTTTATCGGATCAAATTAGGGAAATATCTATTTACGATATTTTGGTGGTGGCGTGGGAGAACAACGATAGTTGAAGAATTCCGCGAGACCTTAGAATGGCAGGTCAATAGAAAAAAGTAAAATTTGAAAAGGTAGATAATTTTTCTCTCACCACCTCATGTATAGAAAGATCAAGTTAGGTGCCAAATTTTTACTGTAACTGACACTACGTGAGACTCTTCATCAAAAAAGGTAAAAGGTAAAGGCAAAATTTTGGGATGCCAGTTGTCTTTTTAATTAAGAAATTTAGAAAACAATTTGATGCCATTTATAAAAAAAAGTAATTTCCTAAGTAATAAAAAGGATTACAAAAACTCACTCAGGTTGTTTAACTTATTGCTTTTCTGATTAATATTTTAAGATAAATTTTGTCTGTCTCTTTAGAAAACCTCAAATCTGCTTAGCAAGATTTATATTAATCCTGATGTTATTTACAAAGTATTTACATATAAAAATGTTTACTTTTTTTTCGCTTTGTAATGGTGCTTATGGTACTCGACTATTATATGCCTTGGCTGTACATTTATTTCAGACCCTATTTTAAAATAATTAAAAAAATTATTTACGAAAACAATGTTTCATGAGATCACTATTCACTCCCATTGATTGGAAACTGGGGATAGATAGGTACTATGCTCGAACTGTCTTATCCCACGGAAACTTCATTTTTTCCATTGACTGTTTAAGAATGTGAAATATACCGACCCCTAGCCTCTACAGAAAATTTTTTTTTGATCATTTCCTTCTATTCGAAGTCCATGATAACATGAATCAAGTATTGAAATGTATATATACCTAAACTAATTACGTGTGGAGATTTACAGAATTAAATAAATAAAAGTAATTTCACAGACTGTCGAGGCTGAAACAGGAAGCATGAAATATAAACATTTCTAAATTATAATATGAATGGCACGAGATCGACCTCTAGGAGTATCGAGTAAAAACTAAAATCGTTAATATAGAGTTATTGAAATGTGAAATGTGAATTACTGTATTAGGATACAGGGAAAGAAAGGGAAAGATTTTACAACTAGATGGCTACAGCTATATCAGAACAAACTTATTCCCGACATACGCAAAATGAAGAATAGTGGGGATAAGTTCCGGAAAAGGAATGAGTGAAGGCGTCTGGAAGGCAAAATGCGCAATTGGAAACTCACTTGGTATTAGGCTGTAAATGGAGCTAGACGTGGTCTATTTTTAGTTCCTGAAATATTATCGAATAAGTATAAGCGATTGCAATAATAAGATACAATAATTAAATGAAAGTATCCAAAACTTGTGTCATATCTAAATACAGGAATTTATTGGGTCATAATAGCTTAGTCAGTGTCGAAAGTTATGATAAGTCACTCAAAGTTGATGTGGGAACATTTTGAAGAGAGTCCGCAGTACTAAAGTCAAAGAATTAAGTACCTACGGCGAACGACGCTGGATATATACAAGGTCAGATCTTTTCAATTTAAGTGAGAACTTTATTTTCCAACTCCAGTCCAAATTGGAAAACGAATCAAACTATTTAATTTACAGAAAGTGTTGTAAAATCCAAAATTTGAATATTAAATACTAATACAATTACTAATAAATAGAATTTTCCTAAAATAGCTAACATGAAATAAATGACAGTTGGAAGAAAAGTTACCACAAAATTATTATTTACTCTGTGAATAATTTGAACTGTTTATTTTATTTATTACTATAAACGGTATGATCTTAAATGTTGTGTGGATTTGATGGGCTTATAGATTTGAACTTTCATAATCAGATCAGTGTATAATTATGCAATTAGAAATTATTACTACAAAATTATATTCTGAAGGAGAGAGGCTTGCAAACAAATACATTAACTAATCTTATTACTCATTGGTGCTGCATAAAATTGTCACATATAAAATTTTATTACAAATTCTGTCTAGTGAAAAGACAAACTTAATAAAATTCTTTTGATTATCAAATAACAAAAAAATAACTAATAAAGTGCCTTATGAAATTTGTCTACATGACATTTAAGTATGCATTAAAATGAAATAAGCTTTAAGCTTTTATGAATAAACATTATGATAATAGAATGCACATGGGTACAGGGTGGGGCCTGTATGCTATGCCTGCATCTCTATCTTTACAAAATAATAATAACGACCTAGTTTTCCCAAGATAAAAGTCAGATATGTGATTTTTCTCTCATAGAAATCGCGACTAGGAGTTTGGCTTAATTGATCAGCAATCATCATTACAAAAGACAAAACTCCTATGAACGTATGTGTCTTTGTATATGACGCCAGGGGCTTTTCGCAAAGCAATTTGTGAAGAGCGTGTGTATAAAAAAGCCAATGATTGGAAAACCATAAACTATAAATTAGAAATAGTTAGTTAAGATAAGAATAGGTAGGTAAAGTGTGACTGTGTGGCAGTGAATGTAAAACACCTGTCCATATATGAAAAATATACGTTCTCGAAATGTTAGAAAATGATATTAATGGGTTATTTTTGGTCTTCTGCATTTTGAAGGTTGGACAGTCAGATTTGTTGAAAACAAAGAGCCTCTGATTGACTTGGATAGTTTGTCGCAAATGCCGTAAGCATATTGCTGGAAACCTAGTGACTGGGTGAAAGGCCTCATTTCTTGAAATAAGTAAAACAATCAAATACTTAACGAATATTTTATGAATTATTTAATCTTTTACTTCAAAGAAAACACAGAATGATCGATAATCTCGATTACAACGTAAAATACGTCGAAGATGTTTTATCATGGATTGATACCTACCAACAGACATCATAGAGACGTCCGCCTCAGGGCACAATGACGTCATTACTCATGTCAACTTTCTCAGTTTCAAATGAGCTTTAAAATAAGCATCAAACAACTTCTATTATAATTTCTAATGCAGATCTAATACAGATCTACGAATTATTCTTCATTTGACAAGGAAGCAAAACCCAACAACTAAATAAAAACAGTCAAACAACACAAGAATGGTCACTGAACTAAATTGCTTTCCTTTAACTTCTAAAATACTTCCAAAAACATTCTGAACTGTTATTTCAACAATAGGAAGAGTCACTCTTGACTTGCCACTTCCAATAAGAAAATTTCTACTTCTCTGCTCTCAGAAAAATTAGGGTAAATATTATAATTCTTGACCTTGTCATTTCTGCTAGCTGACAGTCCACGGAGTCCTGTTCTGAAAGACTTTTTCTAGGATGAGGATGAAACCTGAGCATTAGCCCTAGACGCTTTTGCTTTTGGATAGCTCGGGTCCGCTTAGACTAGCTCTACGGCTCTCTAGGCGTGTAGCAGAGTCGTTATCTCCGAGAAAAACAATGTCTGTAGAAGGGCTGAGCGCCGTGGATCAGGCAGGTTTCAGAAAGACAACGTCATAAACTCAGTTCAGATTTCAGAATCACAAAAATCTTCTAGTAAGAAAGTAACACGCTTTGAAGTGCGTAGAAACTTTTTAGCGTGCTCTCGTCTTTCCGTTGTTGGGATTCTAGGCCCCGGCAGCGTGTGGAATTCGAGTCTTTCTTCCGAGTAACCTATATCTTAGCGTTTCCCTAGATTAAATCGTCATCAAGCTCCAACATAATTTAGGTATACCGCCGGCGAGCGAAGTGTTACTGTGCCTTCGTGGGGAAGTAACAATATAAATATATATAAAAAAAAAACAAACAAATAAATAAATAAATAATAAATTGATATACAAATAAATAAAATACCGCCGGCGAGCGATGGTCTGGTTTGCTGTGCCCTCGTGGGGAGCAAAAATATAATAAAAAATTGTAATAAATAATATTCCGTTGACGAACGATGCCGCAAAGCGATGCCGCTGACGAGCGAAGTTATACAAATTGTTCGAATTGGTTGAATTGGTCTTATTTGGGGAATTACGCCGTTGTGCGTATCTATAACTTGGTAAATAAAACAGTAACCCATTAATATATCAAAGAGAGAAGGGAAAACTCGGCGTTGATAAAGTTAACAAAGTAAAAGAATCAAAATCCTAAATATTAAAGGCAGTCTCAAAACTTGTCCAAAGGTGACACAAGCCCAAAATGGCAACATATTATAAATAATAATAAAATATGTCCAAAGGTGACACAAGCCAAAAAGGCCACATATTATAAACAATCATAAAATTTGTCCAAAGGTGACACAAGCCCAAAATGGCAACATATTATAAATAATAATAAAACTTGTCCAAAGGTGACATCTGTAAAAAACTGACATAAACAAAAATTAAACAAGTCCAAAGGTGACAAAAGCTAAACCGACCAACATTAGCCGAAACTGGCAATATCTTATGAGCAAATAAAAGCTAAGTCAAAATTGACAACCAATACATAAATAATTTTAATTGATCAAATAACGCCGGTGAGCGTATAATTATGGCATTGACCTATAAACGCCGGCGAGCGTATTGTAACAAGTTATTAAATTTGCCCAAACTGGCAACACTTATTATGTCAGGAAATCTGACAAATTATAATAAAACAATCAAATGAAATAAATTAATGAATTCAACCAAAATAAACGAGATTAGCCTAAAAGTGTGAAAATGAATATGACTAAATACTAAATTAATCCGAAAGCCATTTATTGAGAAATGTGCCATAAAGTTTATTAAATCAGTAACAATCAAATTTTATATGCAGTCATCAACATAAATATGTTCATGAATCAAATAAGCAAGTTTATCTATTTCAGAATGTGTACTTACAACGAAATGAAACTTTTATAAAATTTCTAAACAACCAGAGATAGACAAAGTATTTTAAATTGAGAGTCTTTAAAGTAACAATTTTGGAAGCCGAAAATTGTTTTTGTTAATTAAGTGTATAATGAGCACTTGCATATAAAGACTTAGATACTGTCTAATTTCGTAATTTCGTGTTTCTCTAGAAACTGAGGAGAATTGGTAAAGGTCATTATACCACAAGGGTTTCCAGATCAAGGGATAAATCGAACCAACCAGAAGATTCAGATGAATTTTTTTTTATAAGTAAAGCCTAAAGTACCGCGAGAACTCATTGAAAATTTTATATAAGATCTAGCAAATCACAGTTGACAGGAAAATTAGTACATTTCTGAAAGAATAGCAAATTGTAAATTTCTGATAAATAAAGTCAAAACAGTGAATAATTATTAAAGAAATATTAATTCAGTCTAATCGAATAATATGAGCTGACAATTAAATAATTAATCTAATAAATAAAACATAAATTCCAATCGAACCAGATTTTAAATAAATGAAACTGTTAGTTGCTGTAAAATAGACACTGGAAAATATCATTTCATAAAGACTAGATGAATAACTGTTGCTGTTGTAAAAATTCCGGTCCTTCAATAATAAAACAATTCAATTCCCCAGGCAGAAGATATTTTGTGTGTTATATTATTTTAGACGATTTATGAATCTTATTGAATGATTTCACAAGTGCGTAATACGCCACAGCCCTGAAAAAGGATGTATTAATTCCTCTGGAATGTTTATTGAACTCTAATAATACGATACAATACCGTCTACATTCTTGGATGTGTAAATAACTAGACTGACGAAATATCGACGGAAGGAATTTTATTTGAAATAATAAAAAAACTGAGATCTTTATTTTGCTCCAATACAAGCTATCTTTTTATTTATAATTTACCTACTGTTTCGTTAAGCCAAATCGAAACAAGACTGGGATTCTGTCTAATAAAATGCAAAAGCATTTAGTTTTAAACAAAGGCATTCTTGGAATGAATAGATTCAGGAGAATAAATCAAACCATCTAGTTATTATTTATACCAGGAGCATCCACAAAGTTTTAAACAGCTGAAACAAACTGATGTATGATTATTAATAAATAAATTGCAATCAAATTACTTTCATAATTTGAAAGAGTAAATAATTTCATTTTAAATCAGAAATCTTGGTCAGCAAAATAGATACACATGATGTTAAAGTCATAAAACCAAGTTATCGCCATATAAAGGCAGAAACATAGATAAATGAGTTCTCTAGGTAACACAGGTACAAACAGGGAATATGCAAACTCAAACAAAAGATTCGTATATGAACGAATTCTCTTAGTTAAAATGTTTTGTAAATAATTAAGCCCAGAAACGATTCTACAAGGTGAAGGCTCCTCTTTCTAGTCAATTAAATAGCATTAAGGCGAATTGTAAGTAATACCAACTTGATGTAAAATGTATAAAACTGATAATATTGCCCACACCTTGCTAGACAATGTAAATATTCAAATAAATAAGGGCTAAGGAAAATTATTTTGTCTCATTGGTATAGTATCTCCTCCCATACAAAATTTTCCATCGTTCCGGACTATGAGACCGACTACAGAAATCAGGGAATCACAGGAATATTTAACACAATCTGCAGGGACCCAGGTAAGCACCGTTACAAATGAAAGATAGCTCTACTTACGGTTGAAGTTGTAGCAGTGCACACGAATTTACCATTTGCCAAAAGGGATGTGCTTACAGGGGATTAAAACCGCAACCAAGTTGTTTCACTTCCACGAAGTAAAGAACTGCACTAATTATAAATGATGCTGTCGGGTGATGTGCTGACGTCATGGAAACACTTACATTAGATTAATCCCGTGTTTGTTGATTTAGATATAGCGATGTAACGCTAATGGCCGCAATATGGCCGCTAATTCACGAAAAACGTAGTTCTCGAAACGAATATAATAACTCAGTGCTTTCGTTCACGGGCGTAACTGTTGTTAAGATAATTATCTAGAAGCAATTTAGTTTCTAAATTTGTAGATAAGGTAAAAGATAATCGGTAAAAAGAATGATGTAAGTTACAGGTGTGGCTACTCTCGTTCGTCCAAGACCACCGCCCGCCTATACAGCTTAGCCTTTTCTCCCCTGTTCTCGCTTGTCTGCCCTCTGACCGCCGCTCTGGATGGCTTCGCCACCCTTATGTCATCTGTCTTTTCTACCATCCGCCACTTCACTATCGTCTGCTTTCCTCTCTTTCTAGTTATACCACTTTAGGTACGTGCGATACCTGTCAGGTGATGTCGCAATCGCAAAAACCGTAACTGATCTAAGAACCGTGAATTTAAACACGCTGTCATTTAGAGAAGGTTTGCTCGATAAAGTAATTTTTATTTTGACCTTAAAATACGCATAGATAGACTTTGACGCCGCTAATGCGTTACAACCTGATGGCCAAGACGTCAGGCGATTAAAAAAAAGAGAGAAATTTAAATGTCTAACAGGCGTGCTCTGGTAGTAAATTTGAGAAAAATCAGTCTAGTCGTCTCAAAATTGCGTTCATTTAAATTTTTGTAAAAAATTGAGTGAAATTGAAATTTTTTAATCCCGCATGCAAAATGACCGAACACTTTGAGCCAAATTAACAGAATACCAATGAAATTTTACCTTTTTTAGTTTTAATATTCTGTGGTGACTGCTACCCTGGCCATCAGATTTGTAAAAATGCGGCGTCTTTTGAAAGAGACGGGTGAGCTAAAAAAGCAGATTTTAAATATTTCAAAAATTGAATATTGCCAACACAAAAGTAACACAGCCACTAGAAAAAATGTTTAACATAAAAATTTTAGGCAATGAACAAAAATCCTTAAAAGTGTACCTATACTTCGATCTTACTTTGTATCATAATTTTTGTGTTCCGAATGAACAGATTTTTTGAAACAGCATACAGGTTGCACACTTGGTGGTTTTGAGAAATTGAAATTTTTTACCGATTTGCTTTTGTTCACTTTGTCTACTTATTTCACCGTAAAATCGTTTCATGCACCGTGGATATTTGGGGTGAACGTTACAGGCTGATCCATATTTTTAATTTAAAAAATTTATCTGTTTCAGCATCCATTTCGAGTTTGGCAGCTGACTTGGTAATACTTTTTACTGCCATCTGTGCGTTACTGATAGTCCTAATTTACTGTATAAATTTAAAGGAAAACGTGAAATTATATAACTTAATACTAGAAGTTTACCACTGGAAAGCGTTGCGTAATGGCAAAATTAATTACAAGAAATGGGTGAAATATTCAAACATTCTACTAGTATTAATTGTCCCACCATTCACTATTATTAGTCTGTTGAATAACAACAAATGCGAAAAAAGGAAAATGGAAGACGACTCTATAGTAGAATCTTGTGGTGTATTGCTTTCGTTCTATTTGCCATTGATGTAGAAAATTCTCCCATCATCAAATTTTACATTTTACTACATCAAACATTTACTGTATACGTGTGCTATAATCTAATTTTTCGTGTAGTTCTAGCGATGATATTTTACACAGAGAAAACTTTTTGTGTTATGGATTATATGATTTGTTTACTGGCTGAATTAAATTCTTCAATTGGAGACGACAAGAAAGTGGCGGAATATCTGAGACAAATCGTCGATGCCCATGTAATTGTTATAAGGTTAATTCTCTCTTCTTGTGACTTTTGTAACATCTTCTAAAAGTACAGTTGATCACACATGGTTATTTATGTTTTATTTCAGACTTAACAAAATCTTAAATTCTCAAATAAGATACATTATTCTGGCGCAATACCTGGCATGTCGAATTATCTTGGTTGTGTCAACATTTTACATACTGGTGGTAAGAGAGCAAAAGCAAATACATTGATGTTACTAATAAAATAATGATTGACAGGGTGAGACGTTAATTTTATCCAAGTATTTACCGTATATTATTTCTTATTAAGTAATACAAGGTGGACCATGGAAGTGGGAAGTTTTGAAAATGGCGTTTTTCAGTAAGTAACTGTATTTAATTAAAACAAAGTATAACAGTAACGTAATAATTGTAGGCAATTTTTATTTCCTAAAAATTATGCCTGCCAAATGGCCTCCCCTTCTCTCTATACACTCTTGAAGCCGAATGTTGAAATTCTGCATCACACGACGCAGCATATCCAATGGAATATTGGTGATTTCTTGCTGAATTTTAATTTTTAGCTCTCAAATATTTCGGGGCTTATCAACGAAGACCTTGCTTTTTAGATACCCCCACAAAAAGTAGTCGCATGCTGTAAGATCTGGCGATCTTGGTGGCCACTCAATGTCTCCGTGTTTCGAGATCACGTGACCTGGAAACAATCTTCGCACGGAATCCATTGATACTCTTGCGCTATGTGAAGTAGCGCCATCTTGCTGGAACCAACTATTGTTTTGTGGAAACATGTTCAGTTTCTGTGTAAGGAACTGGTTAATTATATCAGTATAGCGTGCAGCATTGACTTTTAAAGCATTTTCATTATGATCCTCAAAAAAATAAGGACCTATGATTCCCATTGAAGATACTGCGCACCAAACTGTTACCTTCTGGCTGTGTAACGGGTGTTGATGAAGTTCTTGTGGATTTTCCAAGGCCCAATAACGGCTGTTTTGTTTGTTGGTATAGCCAGATAAATGGAAATGTGCTTCATCAGACATCCATAAATTGTGAACGTCAATTTCATGCTGTAGGATCGTTTCAGCAAAATGTAGACGAGCAGGAAGATCTGTTGGTTTCAATGCTTGGACAATCTGGATTTTGTAAGGATGGAAATTGAGATCCTTGTGCAAAATTCGAAGAAACGTAGTCCTAGATAAGCCCAGGGCCTGGCTTTGCTTTCGACTTGAACGTTTTGGACTGCGCTCTACGCTTGCTCTAACTTGATTAATGTTCTCCAGATTTCTGACACTTCTGTTTGGTCCCTTATGTTTGACATTAATAACTGATCCCGTTTCTTCAAATTTCCGAACCCACTCCTTTATGGCATGCGCAGATGGAATTCTCCCGTGACGAGCAATATTGAACTTAATTCGAAATTGCCGCTGTGCTGCGACAACACAATAATTTTTTTTGTAGTATGATTTAATCGCAAAAGAACGTTGTTCGCCGGACCAGTTTTCCATGATTAATAAATGGCATAAGGTGACAACTAGTATGTCAAACAAATCCACAGCACCCCATGCATAGTAACAAAATAATAGCATTTTCAAAACTTCCCGCTCCCGTGGTCCACCTTGTATAAACATCCTAATGCATAAATTCATAAAAAAATCAAAATGCCACAAAGCAAGTGGGAGATTTCAAAATTCTTGTAAGGTTTCTATATTTCTTATCAAGTAAATTTTTGCTTCTTCACAACGGCGTATCTGTAAACGTGCGATGCCCTGCGGTAACCAGCGAGGAGGTTGCGGTTCATCAAGACTCGTCACTCACCCCGCTACTTTTCAACCTCGTGATGAACTATCTGACTGCTGAGATTCAGCAACCGTATGCAGACGACGTCGTCCTCATTGATGAAGATCCGCTTACCTTAGAAAAGTGGAGGTCATCATTGGAAAACGCAGATCTTAAGATCAGCGGAGAGAAAACCAACCACCCGCACTGTAACTTTTCCAACTCAACCGCAGCTGCCTGCACAATAAACCTTCATGGCTCTACCCTGAGAACAGTAGTAGACCAGTAGTGGAGCGGAAAGAGGCTGAAAATATGCACAAAAAATTTTTCGGAGTAGAAAGATATGGGACCAGTACCATCATGTTAAGGGATCTTTGGGGCACTAGAATCTCGTTTTACGACAAGCTCCCTTGGTGCTGACAAAAGTTACAGCCCTTTGAATCTCAGATTTGTGATTTTTTTTCACGAGTAAAAGCTTCGCAAAGTATTTTTTTTCTCCGTCACCGGTTGACATTGGCGACTCTAGTTTTGGTTTTTCTTTATAGTTATGATTAGTGAACGAAATGACGTATTTGAAATGCAAGAAGCTTGTTAAATTTTCAAAATATTCAGTGTTTTTGACCGATTAAACACACAATTTCTGCAAAGTTCCGACTTTGAACACCTTTAAATTTTTTTTTCACGATATCGATTTCAGTTTTTTTGTTACCATCTGATAAAATGAAGCTTTGTGAACATTTTATTTCGTATAACATGTAGTCGCGTTTCAAAAATAAACTTTCTAGAGCCGTTTATATGAAACCCTGAAGTTGAACAGATATGTTTAGCATAGAACGGACGGAGTGCGAGTTATAGCGCGGCGACGGCTGTTGAACAAGGAACGGCTGAGGATAAGATTGTTACTGCGAGTGTTACTGTTATGTACCTATTCAATAATAATTTAGGGACGTTTATTTATTGTAATATTGTTTAAATAAGGCTTTGTTATTTATTAAATATTTTAACACGCTTGAAATTCATTGAAAATATTCATATTTTCAATTGGTTAATATACCTAAAGGGCAATAGAAAGCAAGGTATGGTCTAAGCAAGGTACCTATAATAGGTATACCTATCTACGACATGCGGTTACACCTATTACACCTTAGAGCGGCTGGTCGTCATAATTATTATGCGAAGTATGTTCCTGTTTATCTCTCCGATATGAATAATTTAAAAACCAAAAATTCGAAAATGTATGATTTCTTAAATGAGGGTAATTTCGTAGTCAAAAAGACTGCAGAAAAGAGATTCAATTGTGTAGCTTTCGACATGGTATTAGAGCAAAGCATTAATAGAGACTGCAAAAGCCTCGGCAAAAGCTATGGGGGGGGGGGGGGGAGGTAGTGGGCTTCACTAAAAAATAAGAAACCTTATTGAGATGGTTAGTAATTCAAAACAAGACATTCACTTGGTGATTGTGTAAAAAAAAATATGAAATACTGTCCCGAACTGATCACCGACAACGGCAACAGTGCAGTACTGAAAAATAACGGGATGAAAAAGACATACAAAAAATGATGGAGCTATTTGAAGAGCAATGGACAAATCCATTTGATTGTCGATAATTCCCGAGAATTTAATTAATATTACTACTGGGTGGATCGCATCAAAAGAAATTGAAAATAGCCTGATGACATGTGTCTTATTGATGCCAAAAAGAACCACGAGGACTTCATGAATAATATTTTTTATGCAGAGACTTTTTTGGCAGCTGTAGGGTCCGAAGCTATGTTTAGAAGAGTTCTAACCATTGCTCGCTTAACCCTTTAACTGATACGTCAGATATAATGTCATATGAATTATCTGCTGTTCCTTTGTCAATATTTTATGAAGATTTTACAACGAGAAAAAACGTTAAGTCGGATTTAAAGTCAAGACTGAAGGGACACTCTACTTCTGTTTTGTATCAAATTTCCGATATCGTTGACTCTATTATTCTAATAGATGGGATGGCAATGATTCAAATCAGTTAAAGAAACAAAGCGAACATTTAATGATCTCTGCAATTTACTTTTGACAAAAATTAGTATTGCCAACATACTTCGCATAATAATTGAAGACGCAAGTGGATGAAGGATCTATGTAGCAAAATCATTTTCTCGAGAGACTTCAGTTTGAAGTTTATAAATTAAATATTACTACATGGTACATGGGTACTTTATCCACTTATAACTACTTTATTTCATGATGTATTGCAACGGAAGATATTTTAAACGAATTTTAGGTACACAGACCCTTCATTTATGGAAAAACGTCGTTTTTTTAAAAAGTGTTACATAGGCCCTTTATCCACTTGTGTCTTCAATTATGACGACCAGCCGCTCTAAGGTATAATAATAGGTGTAACCGCATGTCGTAGATAGGTATACCTATTATAGGTACCTTGCTTTTAGACCATACCTTGCTTTCTATCGCCCTTTAGGTATATTAACCAATTGAAAATATGAATATTTTCAATGAATTTCAAGCGTGTTAAAATATTTAATAAATAACAAAGCCTTATTTAAACAATATTACAATAAATAAACGTCCCTAAATTATTATTGAATAGGTACATAACAGTAACACTCGCAGTAACAATCTTATCCTCAGCCGTTCCTTGTTCAACAGCCGTGCCGCGCTATAACTCGCACTCCGTCCGTTCTATGCTAAACATATCTGTTCAACTTCAGGGTTTCATATAAACGGCTCTAGAAAGTTTATTTTTGAAACGCAACTACATGTTATACGAAATAAAATGTTCACAAAGCTTCATTTTATGAGATGGTAACAAAAAAACTGAAATCGATATCGTGAAAAAAAAATTTAAAGGTGTTCAAAGTCGGAACTTTGCAGAAATTGTGTGTTTAATCGGTCAAAAACACTGAATATATTGAAAATTGAACAAACTTCTTGCATTTCAAATACGTCATTTCGTTCACTAATCATAACTATAAAGGAAAAACAAAACTAGAGTCCCCAATGTCAACCGGTGACGGAGAAAAAAAAATACTTTGCGAAGCTTTTACTCGTGAAAAAAAAATCACAAATCTGAGATTCAAAGGGCTGTAACTTTTGTCAGCACCAAGGGAGCTTGTCGTAAAACGAGATTCTAGTGCCCCAAAGATCCCTTAACATGATGGTACCGGTCCCATATCTTTCTACTCCGAAAAATTTTTCTACCTTAAATAAGCGAGATAGCGGGCTCTTTCCGCTCCACTACAGTTCAAATACCTCGATAGCATTCTATCCAGCGATGGAAATAAAGACACCGATATCTCACACCGCATATAAACACGCTGGATGGCTAAAATGGAGAGAACTGACTGACGCGACTGTAAGATTTGCTATGACCTACGACGCAGAGTGCTGGCCTATTAAAATGGATGTTGCGAACATGAGGATGCTCAGGTGGTCCACAGGTGATACAATGCTAGATAAAGTACAAAGCCAATCCATCAGGGGTAGCTTCAAAGTCAGACTAATGCAAGACAAGATGACTGAGTCAATCCTTCGTTGTTACGGACACGTTACGAGAAGACCTGATGAGCACAAAAAAAGTGCTGTACAGCTAGACTTAGGACCCAAAAACGGAGGCAGACCCCGACTGACATGATCCAGAAATTGTATCCCTGGAGAGGAACGATTAGGAGAGCCTTCCATTTTTATTATTATTTTTTGGTAACATTATTAATACCTAATTATACTTGATTGACCAGTTTCAGCCGAGTCATATTACTAAACGATCCGAGCAGACAGTTTTTTGAAACTTTTTTGTGGTATTGGAACTCTGAAAACATCTTAAACACTCACCCTCTCACCCTTAATCAATTTAAAAAATATTTCACTGTTTCTTGATGACCATTTTTGCACTTAATGAATTCTCCTTTTTGTAATTTTCTAGTCTGAAGGCGGCGATACGTTTCTTGTAATACATTTGATTTTATGTTTTCTATTGGTCTCTGGGCTTCAACTCGTCGGTCAAAAAATAATCGATAAAGTAAGTTTGGTTCAATATCATCAATTTGCACCTTGCGCTAATTTGCACCACCTCATCTGACTTGCTTGTTTCACAATATCAAACTCTTAAACAGGATGTAGTTTTCATACCCAACGAGGTTTACAGGGTCACCACGTTCGAGTGGTTAAAATGCTTGGGAAAATGTATCAAAAACACGAAGTTTTCAGATGGCTGCTTCCCATTCACACCTAGAGGGGTGAAATCAATACCAAATGAATAAAAAAATTCAAATTCTTTTGGAATTCAGTTTGAACATGTAGATATAATTGGAGATCTCTAACCCGAGGTCAAGGTTGAGCCCGGGTTTAAAAATCACAAAATCTCAATTGGCGTTCTCTTCTTCATAGTGCCGTCTTCTTTATCGAAGGTTGGCGATCACTTCTTTAAACGCTTCCCTATCCCTTGCAACGTGAAATATTTGTTCCACACTGAGGTTAGTCCAATCTCCGATATTCCTCAGCCGGGATTTTTTTTCCTCCTAACCCTTCCTCCCTTCTATTCTTCCCTGTATGATTACGTGCAAGAAGGTGTATTTATCATTACGGAGTATGTGGCCCAGATACGCTGTTTTTCTTATTTTAATAATTTTCATTAGTTTTCTGCCGTATCCAATGCGTCTTAATACTTCTTCGTTTTTGACTCTAACAGTCCAAGGAATTTTAAGCATACGCCTGTAAAGCCACATTTCAAATGCCTCCAATCTTTTTATTGATTGCGCCTTATTTAGTGTCCATGTTTCTACCCCGTATATAGTAGCTGAGACCATACATAGCAGTCGAAGAATCGCAATCTGATGGCCAATTGATTGATACGCAATTGACACAATCAATTGATGTATCACTTCATAATTCGAGCAATCGGGTGCCTAAAGGTTATGTAGTGAATAATAAAAAAAATATAATAATAAAAACAATAATTGAGGACAATCCTGATGCCTGTTTAGGTAAAATAAAGTCACACTTCCATTACATCTGCAACCATTCCTTCAAATTTCGTAATTAAATAAGCAATCAATGATCTCTTATTTCCAAGAGCACAGACTTCGAGACTGCTGTCTTCAATACAAAATGGTACAAAATGAATAAAATGAAGGACCGCAGAAGTTATCACATATTATATCTAATGTCACAAAGACCAATAACCTTTGATGTGGGACCATATTACCAATTATCGTTCGTGTTACTTCTACAGGTGAGCCTATAGTAAATAGATTATATGAATACCTAATATAATAGCTGTTATTTGAAAACTATCCACCGTGAATAACTCCGTTGGTGTTTGGCTTTAAACTTAGTGTCAAAGGATGTCCCCGAGAAACAAAAATTGACCTGTCTCAGGATTTTCCTCAAAACAAAACACCAACGGAGTTATTCTGGGTGGGTCGTTTTCAAAAGCAAGGCAGTATTTCTTAAGATTGTATTTTCTATCGATTTTTCAGGTTTATAAGGAAACTTATTCTGGAACTGCAATGCTAATCGATTTTATGAATAATTAGACTAGAGTTAGACTAATAATTAATTGTAATCATTCAATTCTTATATTAGACTAGCTTCGTAATTGTGGATACCTACCTTTCTCGCATCAATCTCATGATTTGTACAAATAAAGTGAATTTTAGATTTTGGAGAAACATGGGGGTTGACAGAACTCTGTCACAATATGCATTAATTTTTTTTTTTATTTTTTATTTCCATTTTCACATTCCAATTGATTTAGTTAAGAAAAGTATTTACTTAATAAGATGGGACAATTTTTTCTTTAATAAATTGAATTCATTTTTGATTCTACATATTTTTCTTACAATAATGCATTTTATAAACAAATCACGGGTAAACTAATGGGAGCTCTAATTTCACCTATACTAGCTCAATATGTTATGGATGATTAACTAGAATTCAGTACACGAAAATTACCTTTTCAAATTCCATTTCGTTAGAAGTATTTTGATGATATTATTTGTTCCATACGAATAGTGAAAAAAAAAACAATTCCTTTCCTAGACACTAAAATTATTAGAAATATCTACTCTCTGATAACAGAAAGTACCTACATACTCTGACTGGTACATAAATTATTACTCGCACCATCCCTACAAAACTAAAATAAATTTGATAATGAATATGAAAAATAAAATTTTAGAAGTCACACATGAATCATTAAAACAAATGAATCTACATCAATTTTATGATAATATGATTCAAAATTCTTATCCAAAGAAACTATTAAATAAATTAGTTTGCTCAACAAAAAATCCATTACAATTATGTAAGTTGCAAAACTGGAATAATTCTAACGATAAACAAGAAACTGAACAACCAATAGTATATTCTATATCAAGGGCGGAAAGAAGTTCATTTCAGCGAGTATGAAGTTATCGGGCCGAGCGGAGCGGAGCGGAGCGTAGCGGAGCGGAGCGGAGCAAGGGTCGATTGAATACGAGCTGAAATGGACTTCTGATCCGGCCGAGAGATAGACGCTATTTTTTAGCGCATCGCGTTAGAACACTGAATACTTTGCCTTGTTAGCTTGTTGGCGAATATGTGGTGGCACTGGTGGCGTACAAATTAATTCACTGTCAGTGTAATTTTCCTGTCTAGCGTTCATTTTGTTGCTTTATTGACGAAACCTCAGAAACTAGTAACCCCCGTTAATCCTTATAATAAGATAGGTACCTACCTGTTATTATTATATTTCCAGCTTGTTTAGACTTGATTGAAATATGCGCGTAGGTATAGTGGTCTCGGTTTAGTTGTCAGCTGTGTGCTTCAATTTCGCTCTCACCTGCCGCGTAATCACTAACTGATAACGACTATCAGTAGTTGTTATAGTAACGACTGAATCTGTCCGCCCTAGGGCCGGAAAAAACGTTCTTGCGGGCTGGAATATTTTGTACGCTTGGAAGCGAGCTGCTGTTGCATGCAGGCTGCAATATGCGTCATTCCGCCGGCTACTGAGCTACTGAAAAATCGTCTTTCAGAGGCGATGCGCTAAAAAATATTTTTTAGATTATTTTTCAGTAAATTATCTAAGTACCTATTTGTTTATCACAATAACTCCACTGTCTTAAACAATAAATTAAATACTACTTTCCTCACAATTAAATCAATAATTACCATTTTGATATCTCTTGAAAATTTAGCTCAAAATTATTCATAAAAAATGTAAAAGTTATAAATTGTTTCAAACATTTTTTGGGATAAACTTATGTTATTTAATTGCGTCTTGGTTTAGTTCATATTTGTATGTTTTATCTTTTACTTGTCCTCTTGTCCAAGAAAATGATATAGTCCAATAAAGTCTAAAAAGTCATACGTATCGATTAAGAATACACATCTTTTTGATAGTTCGATTTATTTTGTTTCATGTACGTGTTTTTATAGTAACCGTCCAGTTTGTCTAAACACTCCATCCCGCATAAATAAGTATACGTCAACATTGGTTTTGAATGAGAATTAAATGCACAACACAGAGGATAGAATGTCATTACGTGAATAAATTTTATGTAGTTGTCAGTGGCTCTCAAACTGACGTAAGCGGTTCAATTCAATTTTTGAATGATTCCTTCAATAATTACGCTCGTTCACAACTTGACAATTAACTGTTTGACATTTTCTGGTGAAATTAAAAATATTAATTCGGACGGTTAGTAAGACGTCACATCTGACTTTTTAAAGTTAATCCTACTATAACATAGTAACATCTTCATATTAATATAACACAATTTCTGTAAGTATTATGTAATTTTTAGTTTCTAATTTTTCATGTAAACTTACGGACAATTATTTATTGTTAATATTTCCAGTACCTCTGCCGAAGAGCTAAAGAAAAGCTCGAAAGTTTGGGTTTAATAAAAAGAAAAAAGAGTAAACCTGTGTAATTAGCTGCAATCCTAACATAATTTTCATTATTTCATATAGGTACATTGTGGAACGCACTTATGGAATAAAAATTAATTATTCAGAGAAAAAAAAAGTTTTGGAAAAAAATTGGCACTCCGCAACTTCAAATTTTTATTTAGCATTTTTTAAGTCTGAATTTGAATTTTTAACCCCACCGATCTCACCCCCACCATTGTGGTAATTTTTTTTAAATAGGACGTTTAAAAAAATATTTGTTTACATATTTAAAAATTTTTTAACTAGAAAACATGTTTTATTTGAAATTTATGGAGGAGCCCACTCGAGAAGAATACTAATGAAGAATGACTTTCACTATAATTAATGACAAAATTATTATGCTATAAAGTGAAGTGAATTTTAATTGTAGTTTGATGCACTTATCATGAAGTTGTGTTGAAGGTAATTAATTAAAATCAAACTATTAATGTAACTTTTGATAGCGAAGACACAACGTAGAAATTTTTCTATTTTGAATTGCTTATGTACGAGTACTTAAGACAAATGGATTCTTATTTGCTAGACGATCTAAATTTTAAGCTTTAAATTGTTTTGATAATTACGCCCGTTAATGTACTGTATCTGCACAGTATAAATTTATTTTTGAAATGTACATTAAATATTTTATCTATTAGGATGTGTGTATAATTTTTTTTATTCCTATTTCCATCTCGTTTCTTTCACTAAATTGAGTAAATTGTAAGGTTTGTTTTTTCAAACCTTAATTTGTAAAATAAATCCAGTGTCACCAGATAAATTTGCCGTGTACCGCTGGAAGTCGAAGAAAAGTAAGTATCTTTAATAATAATAAATAACAAAAGTAGGTCGTTTGAGTATAAAGCACATGCAGTGCATTTTACTAGCTTGCTAGGTGGGTTCGGAGAATTACTCCATCGCCCATAACAGTTGTCATGCTGGCAGTGCCTGAAACTCCAATCGAGAGGAGCTTCCAATATCCAACAGCAGAGCCTTCCAGAGTACCAAATCAAGCACAGACACGTATTTCGTTCTGCTGGAACTCATCAGTGTGCTGCATCCGGAGTGTCTGGAGGATGCTGTCGAATGAACGGAAGCCGGCCCCTCTTAAGCTAAGAATTAACACGGAACTCCGTGTGGTGTAAAGTAGAGTTCTAAAGACCTCTCTCTCTCTCTCTCTCTCTCTCTCTCTCTCTCTCTCTCTCGTAAGTATCTTTATTTTTCTGACGCCGATTTTCGTTAAAAAAGGGTGAATTTCGGGGCAAAGGATTCATGCAATAAAAACCCACTGTTTTGATAGTTTCTTTCTGTAATAGGTACCTACATAATCAATGGTCTAATGGCAGAATTCAGATATTTTTATTCGTCACAAAAATAATGTACGATACACCTATCGTCCAAAAAATGGACGATACACCTCAATAATTATCATTTGAACCACCTCTCCCAAAAGCGCCCAAATCAAGCTGCCTTGGCTGGGCCGTCCGAGATGCGGGTTGCCCCAAATCAGAGCGGTCACAAACCGCCTGGCAGGGGGACAGCCCCTCCTCGGCCTGAGCCGTCAGGGCACAAATACCAGGGGGAGGGAGGGAAAAATGAACCGCCCCCCTAGACAGAAAGAAAGCTCTGGTGCTACCGGGAAGGACAAATCCTCCCGGCCTGCGCCAGAAAAGAAATAACCCCCCACCCTTCACTCCATATCCTTCATGTGCCCCACATCCCAATTTACCACCCAAACTCCCTTCCACAATTCCCACATAAAATGTATACAACTCAACCTCCAACATGCAAATTTGACATTGCGCTACTCCAGGAGCCATGGCTGGACAAGTCTGGCAAAATAAGAGGCCTGGGAAACTTAGCAGTCGGCTCAAAGCATTCGCCGAGAGCCTGCATCTTGGTCAAGAACAACCTAAACTTCTATGTCCTTTCAGACTACTGCGACCGAGACATTACGACAGTTAAAGTTACTCTCCCGGCGGGGAACAGCAGAACGGAATTAATCGTCTGCTCAGCATACTTCCCGGGAGATAGATCGGCCGAACAACCTTCTCCTACAATAGTGCGAAATCTGGTCGCCTATTGTCGCGGGAACAACCTACAACTTATCGTTGGATGTGACGCAAACTCGCACCACCTAGCGAAGCACGAACATCAACGAAAGAGGTGAGTCGCTTTATAACTTTCTAATAGGTGAAAAACTTATTGTGAATAACATCGGCTCCAAACCAACCTTCGTCACAAAAAATAGACATGCAGGAGGTACTAGATATAACATTTAGCTAAAATTTTTTAAGCAATAGGATAACCAACTGGCAGGTATCCTCTGAACCTTCCTGTTTAGACCAAAGACAAATAATGTTCGACATCGAAATAGGTCATAGACCTATTGTGGAATATCGTGATCCAAAAAGAACAGACTGGAGTGGATATGAAAAATCCCTCCAGACTGAACTTGAGACCGTTATCCCCACAATAAAAAATCGTGACGATATTAAAATTGCGGCGGAACAAGTCCGGAACGCAATAATATCAGCCTATCACGAAAACTGTCCACTAAAAACGAAGTGAAACGACAGGAAAGTCGACTGGTGGAACAAAGACCTAGAGAAAAGAAGAAAAGAAGTTCGACGACTCTTCAATCGAGCTAAAGAGATGGGTAGCTGGGATGAATACAGAACTAAGCTAACGGAGTACTACAAAGAGATCAGACGATCTAAAAGAGAGTCCTGGAGAAGGTTCTGCGAGAGCATCCATGATCTGCCCCGCAGCGCCAGAATTCACAAGATTCTCTCAAGAGATCCGACACAGCCGTTTGGCTCGATAAAAGGACCAGTCGGTTCATTCACGAACTCAGAAAAGGAAACGTTAGAACTCCCAAAGGAAAATCACTTCCCAGGTAGCTCGTCCCTGTACAATCAGTGGCAGCTGAATTCCGGAGGACGTATAAATGGCTCTCAAAAATCAGAATGGAAAGTCTGCCGCTCGATCATTACAGCCAAGGCAGGACGGCATCTTTCCTGCCCTATTACAAAGGGGCATAAAGATACTGACGCCTTCTCTTATAAAATTATTCAGGGCTAGTCTGGCATTGAACTTTATCCCATCCAGCTGGGCGGCAACAAGGGTGGTGTACGTTCCCAAAGTGGGCCGTACAGAGCCACACCCTAAGTCCTTCAGACCCATTAGCCTTACATCCTTTATGCTTAGTTTCACACCCTCTGAATGTGCACCAGTATGCCTATCAATCTGGCAAATCAACCGATTTGGCACTTAATAACCTCGTGGGGAAGATTACCAAGTGTCTTGACAACAAAGAGATCATGGGAGTCTTCCTCGACATAGAAGGAGCATTTAACAATGCATTACCAAACTCACTGTATGAAGCAGCAGTTTCCATAGGAATAGAACCGGTCATAAACGGCTGTATCCGCAATATGCTAGATAGTAGGATGATAACGACCTCGATGGGAGGAGTTGAAGTCAGTTTCAGGCCGGGGAGAGGGTGTCCACAGGGAGGAGTACTCTCCCCCCTACTATGGACCCTTCTTGTAGACAATCTGCTGGCGATCCTTATGGAGAGTTGAGGTTCAAGCATATGCGGATGACCTTGTCATAATGATCAAAGGAAACTCCGAGAGGACAATATCCAATGTCCTTCAGGAAGTTCTTCAAGTCACGTATCAGTGGTGCGAGAGGGAGCAGCTGTCTGTAAATCCTCGCAAAACTGTTATAGTACCATTTACTAGACGAAAAAGGCCTTATACCACCTACTCTTCAAGGAGTAGTTATACCATTTGCGGAGGAGGCTAAATATCTAGGTATCACACTTGATAGAAAGCTACTATGGAACTCCCATCTGGAAAAGGGTATCCACAGAGCAAAGCTCTCCCTATGGAGTTGCAAAAAGATCTATGGAAGAACTTGGGGCACTGGTCCCATGCAAATACGATCATTAGACCAATGATCGCATATGGTTGTGTAGCTTGGTGGACCAAAGGCCTACAAGCCTTGGCCAAAATGAAGCTGTCAGCAAAGACAAGCATGCCTGGCAATCAGTGGAGCATCACACCGTCGGCGGCTATGGAAATACTTCTGGGCCTTCCTCCACTCCATATATACTTGGAAAGAGAGGCCAGATGGACAACGTACAGACTGCTACAGGTAGTACGAAACACACAAATGGTTTATTTCATAGAGCGGACCAGCCTACTGGACGACACTCTAAGTCTAAGTCACAATCTTCTGGGTATGCCCTCAGACATGATGCCATACACAACGAACCACTACACTGCATAAAACGTCCTCTTTCCAAGCAGAGACGAATGGGAGCGTAACTCAAACGACCTCCTCAAAGCAGACCTCACGTGGTTCACCGACCCCAACGGGAGTTGGATTGTACTGGGTCAGTACGCAACAATATTCCAGGCAGAAATTTATGCCATTGTATTCAGCGCGCAGATGCTGGACGAAATGCACTGCACGCGGAAAACAATTAAAATCTTCTCAGATAGCCAAGCGGCCCTGAAAGCCCTTTGCTCCATTAGTTGCAACTCCAAACTAGTATGGAACTGTCAAACAGCACTCAATGAGTTAGCTCAAAACAATAACTTGACTCTGGTCTGGATTCCAGGTCACTCCGGCCTTGGAGAGAGCGAAATAGCCGACTCTCTGGCTAGAAGAGGAATCTAATCCAAATTTATAGGACCAGAATCATCTGTTGGCATATCCTCAAATACTTCCAAAACAACAATAGACACCTGGGCGGAAAATAAGGTACTTCGGTACTGGCAAACTCTACCAGGATTAACTCAATCAAAGACCTTCATTGAGGGACCATCGAAAAACACTGCTAAAAAGCTACTGGAGCTCAAAAGGAGTGACCTATAAGGGCCCTAATAGGCCTATACACAGGACACTGCAAAGTGAACCACCACTTACACAGAATGAATCTAGTCGATAACGCAGAATGTCGCCTGTGCTTGGAGGATGTAGAAACAGCAGAACATGTTCTATGCAACTGCCCCGCCTTGGGAAGAACCAGGCACTCAACGTTCGGAAGAGTACTTCTCTCTCCAAGAGACCTGGATACATTCACACCATCTAAGGTCATTATAGCTTTTTAAAAAGCAGTGGCCTGCTAGAGTGGATGTAAAGTACTTAGGTGTGAGCCACAATAGACCGCTTGGTCGCAGTGGAGGTGTCACTAATCGACCCACTCAATATATAACTAAAGTAAACTAACCTCTCCCAAAAAATCAATAATATAAGCATTAATCGCAAGAGCTATGAAACTAACCAGCCCAGAATTTACTGACCTGAAACAAAACAAAATGCATAAAAAATGTAATTAAAGGCAATAATAACTATCGAACATCCTTAATAAATCAAATACCCGAATGAAGAATTCACTTAAACTACAAAAACTCTCACTAAAAGTGAAGTATGATGTACGAACAAAATTATATTTTTAAATAAATTTTATTTTTAACTATTTATGTACGTAATGGGGTATGATTATTGAATAATATAATAATGAGTAATAATAAAGCTTTAATTATTATTTCCTTAGTATGTTCATCTTTTTGGGAAAGTATAAAAAGTTAGTTATTTTCTGGAAGCATGCTAATTGAAAATCGTTAGTCTAATAATTATTGTCTTTGATAAAAGATGACAAGGACATAATAGCATTACGATGGTCCCAACTTACTACTTATGCTCAGTTCCGTGCTCAGTTCTTATTCCGTCGTTTATCCACTATACTGTGTCGTGTCAATTATTAATTATTATTATTGATGAGATTAACAATAATGATTATTTTTACAGTATTTTTAATACTGCATACCTTTTAAAAGAGAATCAAAAGAGATATTTATTTAATTGAGAACTTCAGTTAAAATTTTAGAAGCTTCTATATAAATTAAACGTTGCTAATAAAAGTTTGAGGTGTATTTGAATTTCGTTCGCTTCTTATGAGAAACACATTTGTAGGTAGCTTGATCACCTTTCTTACATTATTTTAAGTTTAAAAAATAGAACTAAACTCTATCTGCGTCATTAAAGTACTCCCTATAATAATAATGAGCAACAGAATAACAATTGGTGATGTTGAAAAAAGCGTAAGAATGGATAACCAACAACAGTTTCGTTTGGTAACAAAAATTGCAAGAAGGTGCTATATGTGGCCAGAAGATCATAATCCTGATAGTGTAAACGCTCGACTATTTCTAAAAGCACTGATATTTTTAATTTTTGTATCTATTCCAATATGGTGGACCGGTTTTCATTGTTACCATTTCAGATCAGGTGAGATTATTTAAAAATTTTGCAATTTTAATAGGCGAATAAAATAATTATGTATATACAGGCTGCCCCAGAATAAAGGGAACCAACTTGTAACGTCGAATATTTACTTGATTTCAAGACAATGAATTTCAAGTCTCAATGAATCCACCCTCTAAATTGAGTATTAACGAAGTTAGAGGGTATTCAATGCTTCTTATGGACGCCATATTGGATTAAAAAAAAATTATAACCCGTAGTGTGGTAATCAGAAAAATAAATTGCGTTCAAAAAGAGAAAAATTCAACATGGCGGTCATAAGAAAAACGAAAGTTGAGGCGGGTTGCGAAATAACAAAAGACGATTGAGACCTGTCATACACGCTATCTTATGCGTCTTAAAAAAGTGTCCGGATAATGTCACATTTTGACAGCTGTCAAATTAACCGTTTCGGACTTACTTCCGAAAAACAAAATCCGCCATTTTCGGTTTTTGGCCGATCTTTCCAAAACCAATTGACCGATCGTAAATCTGAAACCGGTTATCGAATGCACAAAGTTTCCCCTAAAACTTTCCCCATTTAACCTTTGTTGTAAGTGTAATAGGAGCTGAGATCCCTGTATAGAGACGCGAATCTGGGACACATTGTGTAACGTACACCTCGTACGTACCGGCAAAATGCCAGCGACACGGAGACAACGGCGGGCGCGCGCAGTGAGTGAGTGATAGTGGCGTTTAGTGCAATGCAACACGGCCGGCTGGCGGCCTCGAGTTTCGTCAACATCGATTGTCGAATTCCAACCCGGAACGCAGGTGAACGCGTTTTCACCTTCCTTTCTCTCCTGGAAATTCGCTCAGGAAGGTCCACGCAAATACCCGTTGCGAATAATAGACAATGGCGTCTTGAATTTACTGTTCATTATTATAACCATCCCTCACGTTTTTGGCTTGGTGAGTGTTGTAGAATGATTTTGTTAATTGTGCTAGAATTATACCGATCATATTTTCTTAATACTGTATGCTAATTTTAATTCTTTTAAATCCGATCGAGTTTCGCTCCGCTTGTAAAATTTCGTCAATCACATTTTTGATCTTAACCTATCTTGAGGACGGGACATCATTTTATGTACCCTCGGCAAGCAGACTCGATCGGACCGTTCATTAATGCAAGAGTGTTTCTGATACCAATGAAATTACAGCTTTTTCCCTGGAGGCAATCTTTTTCTTGGAGGCAATCTTTATCTCTGGAGGAAATTTTTTCCTGGAGGCAATTTTTCTCTCAAACAAGAAGGCTGATGTTACCTGAGACACCTGAGAAGTTTACCACCAACTAAACTTCCACCCTCACACCGGAGACCCTATGAAAATAAGTGCCCTTGTGAACCATCAGTATCCGATCCATTCATTCGCCTAGCCCCACACGCTCTTGTTTCTTATTATCTGTTAACCGTGCTCAAGAGTCTGTGATAACATCTGTGATTTTATTATAATAAAGAGTACCTGTTGTTCTGCTGACCTGCTTGTTATTGTTGACCCTCTTAGACTAGCGACTCAACACCTACGACCCTTGTTTTTTTTCTGTCTCATGCTCTCAGCGACTATTTTTCCCCTCTAGGGATTAAATAGTTCGTTTCATTATAATTTCGTTATAATAATTAGTCTACTATGAAAACTGTAGATAGTAAAAATCGTCGTAGTCTTAAAAAAATTGGCACAATGGATCAGGCAGAATAAATATGAGAAGTATAGTTGATTGTTTAATGTTGTTATTTATTGGGTTTTTTTGTTTTTTATTCTTCTTTGTACTTTTTGTGGAAAATGTGTAGTTGTAACAATAAATCTGTAGATATTTATGATTATTTTTTTTTTTTTGTTATTCATAACTGAATACAATGGTAATAGTTTTTTATGTGGTCTAAATAAATAAATAAATATTACAGCAATAATTACGTGTGTGTATTTGAACCAGGGACGTACGGTAGATAGTGGTCCAACTTTTTTACCTACCAATTTTTACGCAACTAATTATTTTAATCAGTAATTTTGTTTTTGACATATTTTTTCAAAAGCTAGACATTCTGGTATAAGAAAGGCACAACGTTTGGTAGGTAAATTTTCAACAGGTTTTGAGATATTAGACTTTCGAGTGAGCGATATTTGAGTTTCGAGAATAACAAAAAATCACAGCTTTTTTTTGTTACAATTTTTTTAAATATTTTTATTTATGTAAATATTACAGAACTTTCATGAATCAATGCATATCGCAAAACTGTTGAGAATTTACATTCTTATCGTATGTCTTTTCTCTACCAGAAATGTCTACCTTTTGTAAAAATATGTCACAGCCAAAATTTATCCAGTGGCATAAAAATTGGGAGGTAAATTGAGAGTTATGGCGAAAAACGATAACATTGTGAAATAAATTAATGGATCTAACACGATAAGCCTGACATCACTGCTGCTAAAATATCGAGCAGTACTACAGCTAAAACACAAATTATATCCGGAAATTTTCGCGAGCTCACGAATATTTTGAAAATTATCCCCAGTCGAAGGCAAAAGATAACAAATTTTTACACACTTTTTTTTATCTTGTTGGGGTGGCGTGGGAGAACAAAGATAGTTGTGTTATAGAATTCTGCGAGACCTTGAAATGGCAGATCAAGAGAAAAAAGTTATAAATTTTGAAAAGGTAGATAATTTTTCTCTCACCACCTCAATATAGAGAGATTATGCAAGATCCATATTATTAATTTTAAAAATTTATCTGTTTCAGCTTCCACTTCGAGTTTGGCAGCTGACTTGGTAATACTTTTTACTTTCATATGTGCTTTACTGACAGCCCTAATTTACTGTACAAATTTAAAGGGTATCGTGAAAGTATATAACTTGATGCTAAAAGTTTACCACTGGAAAGCTTTGCGTAATGGCAAAACTAATTATTACAAGAAATGGGTGAAATATTCAAACATTCTACTAGTAGTAATTGTCCCACCATTGACTATTATTAGTCTGTTGAATAACAGCAACTGCAAGAAAAGAAAAATGGAAGACGACTCTATAGTAGAATCTTGTGGTGTATTAGTGTATTTTTTAACAAAAAAATACACTATTGAGGACGACATCACTTTTCGAAAATCACCCAAACTCATCAAATGTCCACCGATCATGACCCCCAGATCACGAAAAAGTGGTTTTCCAAAATTCACCTGCCCACGATATATATATATATATATATTTATATATATATTTATATATATATTTATTTATTTCTCCAAAATCACGATTTTTCGATTTTAAAAACGCTCCTGTAGCTTTATCTTTCAAGATTAGTGAACGAAATTTTGGATTCTTGTAAAGCTTGGGAATGACTTTAGATTTTCGTTGAAAAAAAATCCAAAAGTCACGTTACTTCTACAGGGTGTCCTTTCAAAGTTCCCCAAATGCGGTCCTTGAGGCACGGTTTCTGGCCGCAGTTTTCAATCTAGGGGGCTGAAACTTTTGTGAGAGTAAGATGTCCACAAGGAGTGGTCTGGTATTGCACTTGAGCCAAATCGGCCGAGCCGTTTCAAAATGGCGGCCATTTGAATTTTTTGAACATTAACGGAAAATTGACAATTTTTTGAACCATTGTATGAGCCAGATGGCAAAAAAACTTTGAAATCAAATTAACAGGATTTGAAGAAAATTATTGGAAATTTGAGTTAATGCAATAAAATTAGCATATTTTCCATTAATAAGCCAGTGTCGTGGGTAGGAAAAAGGGTGAAAATGTGTCAATTCTATAACCGTTTATGAGTCCATTTTTGAAGAAGTTGAACCGAAATTTTCCATTTTTTTTTTGCTTTAACATATAATTTGATGTCTTAGCTTCAATTCGCCTCGATTAAGTAGCACTTTAAACGAAAGATAAAAAAGTTTTTCGCTTGTGCAAAATTAGCTTACACTTATATAAAATTATTAAATCGATGAAATGGTTCGCAATTTCTTTTTTATTTTTTTTCACATTCAATTATGAATGGTTCTGAAAATTAGAAGAGCAATCGCAACGACAATTAAATCACCTACATGCAGGTGAAAAAAGTATTCAAATTGGTTTTTTAATAACTAAGATATGACCAGTTTAAAAAATAAAATGAGTAGATGTAGGTACCTGACGTACTACATATATCAACCCCATCATCACTACAAATTCGAAACGCACCGTGTGGCTCAGTTTGTTACATCCTTGACTAGCTAACTGTTGGAGCGGGTTCGCATCCACGAGAGGATCATTCTTTTTTTTTTGTAGGTAGGTGGAGTTTTCCCAAAAAAAATCGGATTATTTTTCATTAAATTCATTATAAAAAAAAAATAGGAAGAAAATATTTATTATTGAATCGCATAAAAATACACTATTTCTGCGATTGATGCGCAAGAAGGTTTGTTTTCATTCTATTTGCCATTTGATGCAGAAAATTCTCCCATCATCAAATTTTACATTTTACTACATCAAACATTTATTGTATTTGTGTGCTATATTCTAGTTTTTCGTGTAGTTCTGGCGGTAATATTTTACATTGAGAAAACTTTTTGTGTAATTGATTATATGATTAGTTTACTGGCTGAAATAAATTCTTTAATTGAAGACGACAAGAAAGTGGCGGAAAATCTGAAAGAAATAGTCGAAGCCCATGTAATTGTTACAAGGTATGTCATTCTTGTGACTCTCTTTTAATTACATAGTTCTAATAGAAGTCGAGTGGGTCATTTATGTATTATTTTAGGCTTAACAAATTCTTCAATTCTCACATAAGATACATTATCCTTGGACAATACCTGACATGTCGAATAGTATTGGTTATGTCAACCTTTCACATACTGGTGGTAAGAGAACAAAATAAATTAATTATACAATGCCCACCAAAAGGTTCGCACCATATAGAAAAGGTTTATGTTTTCCATCTTTTTTGAAAATTTTCTGCCATAAGTTTGTGCTTTCAAAAGATTAAATTTGATCAGCTAGATCCATGATGTGAGTTTTAGTTCTTTAGAAAAGGCCGTTGTTCTAAAATCCAAATTACAAAAAACACGATATTTCGGAAACTAAACGCGTTTTGCGGGACATTTCCGCAAAATTCGTTAGATATTCACCAAAGCTAATGTCAGTAGTTAAATAATTCAATTTTTTTATACAGGTGGCCAAAAAGTAAAACTTTTTGAAACATTCAACTTTTTGCTCATTTTTCTCAGTGAAATTTAGAATTTTAAATATTTTGATTGCAATATTGTAATTTGCTTAATAAATTCCTCGATAAATTCCTTAGTTTGATAAAACGCAATTTGGCAAATGAAATTAATAAGCTATGACATTGTGGCAACCGGAGAACATGCTCATTTCACTTCATAAAACATTTTTGTAGCGATTGAATAAAAACCTAATTTATGTTCATTTCGTATAAAATTGAAATAAATTTGAACTTGTAAGATGTTTTCTTCGTGTCGAATACGCTTTGCACCAATAACGTAAAATTTTGTCACAGATATGTTATTAAATTCGAAAATTTCGCTCCTGGCATTAGTAGCTATTACCCATGTTGATTGTTCTATTTAATAAAAACTGTAGATTATAATATTGCAGACAAAATATTTAAAATTCAAAATTTCACGGAGAAAAATGAGCAAAAATTTTAAATTTCAAAATGTACTAGTTTTTGGCCACCTGTATAAAAAAATTGATTTCTTTCATTACTGACATAATAAGTAAATATATAATAATAATAATAATAAGAGCCTTTATTTGTAAGTATCGTTATATACAATACCGTTTCACATGAAGAGGCGAAGTCTAGCTTAAAGCTACTCCACTTAACCTCTCTAATTAACAAGAACACATACAGAATTTATCAATGTCCATCACAATAATTTTAACTAAACTATAGATACTGCAATTAACAATCTTATAACCTAGATCACAACAGTAGTAAAATTATAATAGGTAACATAAATAATCAAACATAAACACCCCCCCGGCAACCAGCTAACTCGCGAGTTTAAAAAAAAAAGAAAAGAGAAACCTCACAAACAGAAAATGTCAAGAAGCACATATCAAACCCAGTAGCACTCCCAGCAGTACCCACCCCATTTTATGTAAATTTAGTCCCAATCTTTACAATATATTCCCGACCTTCTATACACTACTAACCACTACTACTATCAGTATACATATATGATAAAAATCCCCCCTCCCACCTCAAGGTATTCGCATGCCTGCGTTTCACTGTCTATCCAAAAGAAACAGCAGTGAATATTTCTCTGAAGTGGCGAATAGAATGCATTTTCATTTTCACAGGTAAACCATTGTATATAGTGACTGCATTATAGTGAAAGAACGGCAAAATATAGCCAAATTATACTTGGGTAGCATGAGTGTAAAAAGATGCCTGATGTGTACATCATGAACTTCCCCGCGAAACACTAACTTATCTCTCAAGTAAGCGGGCATCGAAGGGAATATACAAAGAATTTTGTCGAAATTTACTTAAAAACACGTTTAGTTTTAGAAATATCATGTTTTTTGTTATTTTTAAGTTACAATTTTGCCATTGGCGCTAACTTTTTGGCGGGAACTGTATATTTTTGAGTATATTTTGTTGATGTTACTTTATAATACAATTGACTGGATGAGACGTTAATTTTATCCAAGTATCTACCGTATATTTCTTATTATATTGTAATATAAACATCCTAATGCATAAATTCATTAAAAAATCAGAATGGCCCAAAGCATGTGATAGATTTCAAAATTCTTGTAAGGTTTTTATATTTTTTTTTCTGCGACGGGCTAAAAGTTTGACCTTTTTTCCCCGTTGACAGGTAGAAAAATGCCTCATTATATGAGCTGCATCTTATCGAGGAAAAAAATGAATTAGCAGGGAAATAAATGAGTACTTATTTCCCCGAAATGGCGGCTTAGGTATATATAGCTACTATTAACACTCAGATATCATTAAATTTATATCAAATATACGTAAAAGAAAGTTACCTTATTATCCAAATGGCAATTATTAAGGGAATTTTCATAACAATCACTATCCATATTAATAAATTCACTCATTGAGACCTTACAAGAATCTTTGCAAAACTATCTAAAATTTTAATTAAATTATGACGTTTATCGAATTAAATCGTTTCGTTACCAGGCAACGTCGATTACGATAAAAGACAGTTTGAAAATCCAAGTTTAACATAAATCATTTTTCCGACATAATTTTCAGTTATCTAACTACGTTTTTCGACATTCTAACACTGATATTTCTTCTCGCAGAAAAAAATTGTATATTACACACAAGAAAAAAGTGCGATTTTAGCTCTCGATGTGTTTGTCCCCTCCGCTAAACGCGTCGGGGACGAAATTACATCTCGAGCTAAAATCTTTCACTTTTTTCTCTTGTATAATAAATAACTATTATTCAGTATAGTTTTGTTTCTTTAAGACTGAATCCGTAAAATCGTAAGTCGACTTAATAGAAACTTAATACGATATAAGTAACACGAACAAGGAAAACAAAACAGCAAAAACCACATTTTTGTTGCAATCGTCGAGAGGTCTGGTTTCTGTAATTTTCTAATTTCCTACCGGACGCTGTATATCTTTTATTCACCGTACTTTTCTTTATTATAATATTCTTGACATTGCTATTATACTTTACTGACCAGGTTATTTTTTTTTCAGCCAAGTCATATTTCTAACTGATCCGACCAGACAGTTTTTTCAGACTTTTTTGAGATAATGGAACACTTAAAGTATATCTACTTATAATTATAGTCTCACCCTAATCAATTTCTAAAATATTTCACTTTTTCTTATTGCCCATATTTGCACTGAATGAATTCTCCTTTTTATATTTTTTCTAGACTGGCGGCGGCGATAAGTTTCTTATAATTCATTTGATTGTATGTTTTTTATTGGTGTCTGGGCTTCAATTCGTCGGTCAGAAAATGATCGATAAAGTAAGATTTCAATCAATATTATCAATTTGCACCTTTGCGCCAATTTGCACCACGTCATCTGACTTGCCGGTATCACAATATCAAACTTTAAAACTGAATGTTGTTTTTATGCCTTACGACTCCTGTGAGTTTACAGGGTCACCATTGTCAAGTGGTGAAAATGCTAGGGAGAATGCATCAAAAACTATAGGTTTTCTGATGCTTCCCATTCAGACCTAGATGGGTGAAAATGGTGCCAGATGAGTAACAAATTTTTTTTACAAATTTCTCTAACCCAAACAGAGCTCTGACCCGAGGTCGAGGTTGGGCCAGAACTCTGAGCATGTAATCTTCAAGGCCAAAGTATACTGTATATAGTTTCATGGTCAAACATTTTATTCTAAAATAATCCAAGACGTAATAGAGACGGGATTAAAAATCAGAAAATGTCAATACATACCAAGGTGTTCCAGACATCAAGCAAGATGTTAGCAAGAAATTAAAGCAAAGTCTGATAGTTGAGAGATGTGGCTTCCTTTGATTTAATAAGGTGGACTCTATCACTGTTTAACAGATTTAGCTAAATCATTAATTCCGAAATTAAAGGGGTAATTCATAAATAACCCCAGACTGAATCAGTCAATTATTAATAACTCTAATAATATTTATTTATTTATTTTATTTATTTATTTATTTTTATTTTATTTTACACTGTATAAACAGGCAAAGCCCTTTACTATACAGGGACAATAACAGAAAAATTATTTGCATATAACACAAGCATCCAAATCTAAAATGTGTAACAAATTTACAATTTTTTGGACCAAGGCATCTACAAAGGAAAAAGAGAAAGCAAATTAATGTTTAACGCGACTACTCAAGTCGCTAAGGCTGCTAGAAAAAATGTCAAAGTTAAATTGACCACCGTTGTAATCGTAGCACATCGTGTAAATAGGCGAAAACTTTAAGACGTTGGTATGATGAGACCGAGGATGAGACTGAAGATAAAACGTCTCATTCTGTCGAGAGCCCATCCTTGGTACACGAAACCGCAACCTCTCTAGAATTGGTGGGCAGTCAATTGCATTACCAAGCGACTTAGTAGTGGATTCTGTGAGTCGGACGAATGTGCTCGGATTTCAGAGTCTAGCGAGACTAGACCTCCCCCCGTTTTCGAGGATGCTGAATACGATGGTGGTGGTTTAAGCTATTCTCGAGTTGACCGCACCCCCTGAAACGGCCAAAAACCATCCCTATGTAGGGTAAATCACGGAACTTCTTTCTCTTGGCGGCCAAACTTGTGTCACCCCCCGTTTTCGAGGTCGCTGAGCGCGATGCTGACGTCGAGGTCGGTTCTCGACGCCCTCCAACCCCTCTACGCGACCAAGAACAACCCCCGGAATGGGTGAAACGGGAACTCGCCGCGTGAAATCGACGAAAATCCTTCCCCGCCCGTTTTCGAGGATGCTGAACGCGATGCTTACGTCGAAGTCGGTCCTAGACACCCGCCAACCACTCTACGCGGCAAAAAACAACCCCCGAAAGGGGTGAAAAATTGACATGAGAACTTTTTATAAAAATAAAACAATCATGAGTAAGGGAGTCAAATACAGGGTGTTTTTTATTAACAAATAAAATATAAAGAGGGGTGGGCAGAGCATGCTCTGATTTACGTACCACCGAAGGGTTGGCGGGCGACGAGGACCGACCTCGACGTCAGCATCCTTGAAAACGAGCGGGGACGGATTTTCGTCGATTTCACGCGGCGAGTTCCCATTTCACCCTTTTCGGGGATTGTTCTTGGCTGCGTAGAGGGGTTGGTGGGCATCGAGGACCGACCTCGACGTCAGCATCGCGTTCAGCGACCTCGATAACGGGCGGGGAAGGATTTTCGTCGATTTCACGCGGCGAGTTCCCGTTTCACCCATTCCGGGGGTTGTTCTTGGTCGCGTAGAGGGGTTGGCATGCATCGAGGACCGACCTCGAAGTCAGCATAGCGATCAGCGACCTCGAAAACGGGAGTGACACAAGTTTGGCCGCCAAGAGAAAGAAGTTCCGTGATTTACCCTTCATAGGGGTGGTTTCTGGCCATTTTAGGGGGTGCGGTCAACTCAAGAAGAGTTTAAACCACCACCATCGTACTCAGCATCCTCGAAAACGGGGGGGGGGGGGGGGGGGGTTGGGAAGGGCTAGTCTCGTTAGACTCTGAAATCCGAGCACTTATCGTTTTTTTTCCCGACTCACAGAATCCACTATAACCAGGAACACCAAAGAGGCGTGTAGCATCGTCGGTTCTCCAAAGAAGTAAAAGAAAATGTGTTCAACAATATTTGATGAGAATAGCCGATTACAGGATAAACACCATAAGCTACTATAATAATAATTACTACAAACACGCGCTAATAATTTATGTACACGTTATATAATACCAATAATCTATTTACATACAGAAGTAGTGTATGTAATTGAATTCATTATTTATCAACACCAACACCACGGTTATATTTAAGATAGGCATATTTACACCATGACCAACACCAATACTTGTGTTTATCTGTACACCGCTGCTTCCGCTTTATGATTGACTCCGTCAGTTTCTCGGGCCTATTTTTTTATTATTTTATTGCAAAATCACATGCACTGCAGGGCAATCCATATGATGCTTTGAGAGCGGTGCATGAGCGGAGATATCGATTCACGGTGACTTTGAATCGTTGCAGGTTGTATTCCTCAGGAAATAGTGCCCTTGGATTGCAATTCAAAAAATATGCGGTTCTATAAATGAAAGAAGTCTGAAATAAGGTGGAGCGAGGTGTAACAAGCTCAACCTGATAGCGGCGACCTATTGAGGCTCGGCCTAGTTCTAAGTGGGATGAAACGGCCCACGTCGTTAGAACATTTCCCATACAAATATCTGTAAAACAGGCTCAGGTCCGCTACTTTTCTTTACTTTTTTTATACTGTTATTTATCTCGGACCGATATGGCAACGAACAATCCAGACTCGAAGTCTAGAATTATCTCGCGCTTATAATGGTTCTCGAACCGACTAGTTTATCATTTCAATGGAATCATCCTTATCGCCGCTCGCCCGCCGCAGCGGCGTCGGCAGTCTGTAAGCAACGCTCCCTCCTCTTCCCGAATCACCTGACACCTTTATGTATTTCGTAATCGCTACAACTATAAATAACAAACTTGAGACATAACCTTAATTAACCATTGTGAATAAACCAAGTTTGCTTTATTCACAACCCTATTGGCTTGTATAGTTATCTAGAATTGACTGCACCTCTAGGAAATAAACCAAAGTTTTCCAAGCAGAAATAATTATTATAATTGATAAATTGATTGATTATTATTAATTGATTGATTATAATTGAAACGGAGACGTGTTATCAGCCCTTGGCAGTCCCAGGACTACTTTATCTTGTCTACTGAAGTTATGAGAATTCCTGGACAAACATTGAGCCCATCTGGTTCTGAACCAATTGTGCTTCTAGCGAAGACTGCTTCCATCTGGTCAAAGATATGGCATGTCATGAGAAGATTTGCCGCCAAAGCAGATCACCAATCACTAGACCTGATGCAAAAAGAGGTAAATACGCCCTGTAATGGTCATGGAAAAGCCTAAGGCTAATAATGAGAATACAATGTGATCATTGCCAATCAATTCTTAACACTACTGGCATAACACAGGATTCATAATGCAGAGGAGGTGAGTTCGACGATGAGTTTCGTTTCGTCAATGTCGGAAATTCATATTGAGAGAGGACGGGCCTGATAAATCCAGAATTGGGCGGATTCAGAATTAGGTCACCCCATCACGGCATATCCTTTCATTATCCGAGCAATTGATGAATTGAAAGATATGTAGGGAATAATAATAAAGAAAAAGATGATAAAATATTTTAATAAAAAATTTAGGACAACCCTGATGTCTGCTTTAAGTGAAATCAAGTCACACTCCCATCCATCTCAAACCATTCCTTCAAATTTCGTGATTAAGTAAGCAATCAATGATCTCTTAATCTTATAGAGCACAGACTTTGAGACTGCTGTCTTCAATACAAAATGGTACAAAATGAATAGAATGAAGGACCGCAGGAGTTATCAGATATTGTATCTAATGTCACAAAGACCAATAACCTTTGATGTCGGACCATATTACCAATTATCGTTCGTGTTACTTCTTCAGGTAAGCCTATAGTAAATAGATTCTGAGTACGTAACATATTAGATGTTATTTGAAAACTATCCACCGTGAATAGCTCCGTTGGTGTTTGGCTTTAAATACAGTGTCAAAGGATGTAACCCGAGAAACAAAAATTGACCTATCTCAGGATTTTCCTCAAAACAAAACACCAAGGGAGTTATTCTCGGTGGGTATAGTTTTCAAAATGACACCCAGTATTCCTTACGATTATGATTTCTATGGATTTTTAAGGTTTATACAGAAACTTATTCTGGAACTACAATGCTAATCGATTTTATGAATAATTAGAATAGAGTTAGACTAATAATAATTGTAATCATTCAATTCTTATATTAGACTAGGTTCGTAATTGTAAACCTTTCTCGCATAAATCATGATTTGTACAAATAAAGTGGATTTTCTACCGAAGACGAGACCTTTAATATAACTTTAACATTTTGGTGAAACATGGGGGTTGACAGAGTCTCTGTCAATATACAGGGTTATTCACGGTATACGCCACGGAAGATTATGGCCGTGTCTCTGGATTTTAGGATCTTTTTATTTTTGGAGTGGATAGAGATCCGGCAGAGGTACGTTTTAAAATTATATTCATAATGTACAGGCTGTCCTAAAAACATGAAAAATATCAAAGTTATGTTTTTTTTAAACGGAATGCTCCTATGTTATTGCATTTTTAGATTGACTGAGAAGAGAAAATAAGATTGGTTTTTACAGTTGGAATTATATTATCATGCTATAAAGAAAAGTTAATTTAATTTGTAGTTTGATGCACTTATGAAGTTATGTTGAAGATTATTAATTAAAATCCAACTATTAATGTAATTTGTGATAGCGAAAACACAACGTAGGAATTTTTCTATTTTTAATTGCTTATGGTACTTAAGAAAAATGAATTCTTATTTTAATTGAAAATTTAATTTTTTAGTGGATTTTTGATATTTTGAACTTTTATTGGTTTTGTAAGTAATCAGTAGGATATGAGCTCTCATAAAATTAAAGTTTAAATTGTTTTGATAATTAAGTCTTTTAATGTACTGTATCTGCACAGAATTAATTTATTTTATAAATGTAGTAGTTGCATTAAATATTTTATCTATTAGGATGTGTGTATAATTTTTTTTATTCCTATTCCCGTCTCGTTCTCTCACTAAATTGTAAGGTTTTTTTTCAAATTTGTAAAATAAATCTAGTGTCACCGAATAAGCTCACCGGATAAGTCACCGCGAGAGATATGAAACTAACCAGCCCAAAATTGACTAAAAAGGTCCCTAATGTAAGCATAACACATTTTTTTAAATGAATATTTTATTAAACTGATGAGGGATTTTCGAGCTATTTTCGAGCTCTTCAATAGTAGATATTTTCGGGCTGGCTCTAAGCTTTCACCGTTTTCCGGAAAATCGCAATTTTTTTATTAGTAATGCTTACTAGGGTGCAGCGTTAAAATAAATTTTTTATTTGGAAATTCTAACGGGGATCAAAAGAGGGGATTTTAGGTTAGAATAACAAAATAATAGAAAAAAAAATAAAAAGTAAATTTTTTCCACCCCCGCAAAATTTTTATTTTTTTTTAATTTTTTTTGTTTTAATTTCAATGCCTAATGGGACAGAATGTATCCAATTTCAAGAGCAAAAGTCACCAGTTGTTTTGTTTTTTAGTTGCAAAGATGTTTTCCACTCCCGCAGTAACATACAAAAATTAATAGGTACCTACCTAATTTTGAGAAAAATAATCGATACACTTTTTCCAAAATTTTAATTATTTATTCCAAAATAAGGCTCACTAAATCATAAATCACTAAAAACAAGGAAAAATATAATGTAAAATTGTTATAGAGTACTTTATTAGAATTGAAAAAATCTTTTTTTGTATTAAATTTTGGCATAACCTGTCTGGAAAAAATAGTGTTTCTTATAACACCGTCACGCTTCTGTGAATCAGTTACTAATATGGAAGATTCGGTTATAAGCTTTACTGCCCTTTCTACTGCTTGGGTGTAGCATGGGAACTTCAATATTTTATTAAAAACCAAAGAATCAAATGGATTTTCCACAATCTCTCGCAGATCGTCTTCAGATATCTTTCTCAACAAAGGTGGTTCGGTAAGAGTAAATCCCTGCCAGTCTTCTAAAAGATTACAGTTTCTCTGAAATTAAATTTGGGTAGAACAAATGGACGAAGTTCTGTTTGAGAATGTGACTGTTTTAGAATTCGTTTAAATGCCAGTTCTCGAATGACTTTATTGGAGTCCGCAAACATTACCAATAACATATTTTCCGGGTGTCCAAAATACCCATTTCTTTGGATAACTGGATCGATGACATGTAATAGTTTCTGTGGTAGATACCTTGAACCTTGATCATTTAATGGTATCAAACAGATGCTTTGCATCATAAACACATGATGATTTAGTTTTGATGGCAAACCACATCGGGGCATAAACCTTCACAACGAATTCCGCAAGAATTTGAAGATTTTGTGATTGGTTTTGGGTGGAAACATAGAGCCGTAAAATTCGATTGGCAGTCGTAAGCCATCTAGAATGAACTAATTTTCCAGGTTACCTTTTTAGTAAACCTTCGTCACATAAACCGGTAGAAACTAGCCGACAAATATCGAAAAGATACCTCTGATTTGTGCTTAAAGTTTATGCAGAAATATCTGGAAATGTAGCAGTTATTACAGCAAAATTAACTCTAGGAAGTTCTTCGCAGTTTTGAAGTGCCTTTCTATTACTCCTGACAAAACTTTTGGTCCTTGTGCACTGCCATCTAAGTGCTGAATCAAATGTCGTAGCGGGAGTTCATTTGCATGCAGCTGACAAATGAACCACTGGACCGGAGCTTTGATATGCTGTTCCAAATGTACAATAATGCCAGCTTTATGCCCTGTATTAGTTACGGTCCCATCGCAACCAATAACTTCCAAATTGTTCAAGGACTGGTGAGAGCCATCAATGAATTCTAAAATTCTTTTAAAAATATTTGAAGCACTGGACGATATCGGTGACACGTGTCCCAGATAGTAAGAATCCGGTTCTCCGATCAAAACAATGTGTTCTTCAACATTAGTCGTTCGGCGCTTCAAATCTTCAGAAAGTGAGCTAGTTTGGTCCTTAGTCCTTACGACCGTCAAAATATAATCCTCGGATTGACTTTTGATCAATGTTTCACCAGAACGGAAGTCGCAGCACGGAACACGAAAATCAGGAGCACATGATTTTCATACCTCCCTCCGCATTCGTCCGCAACACTTCTTTGTCAACGTCCTGAGATTAGGTACTTCTGCGTTAACTGCATGGTACGCAAAATAGCAGTGACGGGGGTGGAAGATGATATCAGACAGAAAAATGAAAATATACAAAAAGTCTCTATTTATAGTAATCTTATATTTAAGGTCTATTGCAATAATGAATTCTGTGATTTATTTTTGAAAAAAAAATTGGTGGCGGGGGTGGAAATTCAAAGAATTTTTTTTTTTTTTTTAAATGTGACTTCTGATCAAAACCCAAATTTTAATTCCTGTTAAATAAAAAAAAATAATCAAGAAAATTTCGGGGGTGTTGCGGGGGTGGAGGGAATTTTTTTTTTTTTAATCTGGAAAACTTTACTGCTTATACACTGTAAATCCCAACTTTTGCCGGATATTGCTTTTTTTGAATAAGGAAAAATTTTTTTTTACCTATATGTAACGCTGCACACTAATGCTTACATTACACCTGACTTTTTTTAATTCAATCTATGGAGAAACCCAAACAGCACAGGAATATCGATCTATTTTCGAGCGAGTTTTCGAGCTACTCAATGAGATTTTCGAGCTGTTCCTAGCTCTCGTAATTTTCCTGAAAAACGAAAAAAACCGCTTTGTCGTGTTAGGATTTGACCTCAATTTTGAAAGTACATACCCCCGGAAAAAACGAAAAGCACAAGAATTTCGAGCTATTCGATGAGATTTTCGAGCTATTTCTAACTCTCGTAATTTTCCGCAAAAACGACAAAAACCGCTTTGTCGTGCTAGGATTTGACCTAAATTTAGTAAGTAAGTACTCCCGGAAAAAACGAAAAGCACGAAAATTTCGAGCTGTTTTCCTGATCTTCAATGGGATTTTCGAGTATTCTTGTAATTTTCAGGAAGATAAAAAAGAAACTTACCAACGCGGAACGCATTATGCTTTTGTCACTACAACAACTTCAAACTGCAAAATTAAATTAAAAATAAGGAAAAATAAATTTAAAAAATAGTGACATTTATTATCGACTTTCAAAAAATGAATTTATAATCTGACATCGTTAGGTTTAAAATTATTACTTAAAATTTACTCCACAATTATTATTGATGTTGTGCGACTTTAAGGCTTACAGCCACTATTATAAATCCTCATTACGTTAACGGGCAGATTTCTGAGGCCGTTTTTTAAAAGGTATCGACCATAGGTAGAAAATAAAACAAACATTTTAGTGATTCTTGGCATGAAAGGGATTACAAAAATGTTGAGAATCGTATTTGGGAAAAAAATTTCGGTAATTGGAATTTGCATTAAAAAGGGTAGAAAATTTAATTTCTATTTCACAGAAAGAGAAGAACTTTCTGATTGTTTAGCCTTATATAGTTATGAACAATACCTGATCGTTGTGCAGTTAGTTATTGTTTCAATAGTGAAAAAAAATCAAATTAACGTTTAAAATTCAATATAAAATTAACGAAATTCGCTTTATTATCATTATTATCGAATATATTTTACCTATGCAAATTTAGAAAGAATAATAAACATTTTACTAGATCATTTATAAAATAATACCTTTAAAAAAACGGGCTCAGAAATCTGCCCGTTAACGTAATGACGGTTTATAATACTGACGATACGTAAGCCTTAAAGTCACAACATCAATAATAATTATAAAGTAAATTTTAAGTAATAATTTTAAACCTTACGACGTCATAGGTTATAATAGTTATTTATTATACAAGGGAAAAAAGTGATAGACGCGTCGGGGAAACACATCGAGAGCTAAAATCGCACTTTTTTCTCGTGTGTAATATACAATTTTTTTCTGCGAGAAGAAATATCAGTGTTAGAATGTCGAAAAACGTAGTTAGATAACTGAAAATTATGTCGGAAAGATGATTTATGTTAAACTTGGATTTTCAAACTGTCTTTTATCGTAATTGACGTTGCCTGGGTAACGAAACGATTTAATTATTACATAAACGTCATATTAATGTAATTAAAATTGAAGACAGTTTTGCAAAGATTCTTGTTAGTTTTCGATGAGTGAATTTATTAATATGGATAGTGATTGTTATGAAAATTCCCTTAATAATTGCCATTTGGATAATAAGGTAACTTTCCTTTACGTATATTTGATATAAATTTAATGATATCTGAGTGTTAATAGTAGTTATACCTAAGCCGCCATTTCGGGGAAATAAGTACTCATTTATTTCCCTGCTAATTCATTTATTTCCCCGATAAGATGCAGCTCATAATAATGAGGCATTTTTCTACCTGTTAACGGGGAAAAAAGGTCACACTTTTCGCCCGTCGCAGAAAAAATTCATTTTTTGAAAGTCGACAATAAATGTCACTATGTTTTAAATTTATTTGTCGTTTTTCCTTTTATTTTGCAGTTTGAAGTTGTGATAGTGACAAAACATAATGCGTTCCGCGTTGGTATAAGTTTCTTTTTTATCTTCCTGAAAATTACAAGAATACTCGAAAATCCCATTGAAGATCAGGATAACAGCTCGAAATTCGTTTGTTTTTCGTTTTTTCCGGGAGTACTTACTAAATTTAGATCAAATCCTAGCACGACAAAGCGGTTTTTTTTTTTTCGTTTTTCCGAGAAATGACAAGAGCTACAAACAGCTAGAAAATCTCATTGAAGAGCTCGAAAATAGCTCGAAAATCCCACGTCATCAGTTTTAAAAAATATTAATTTTTAAAAATGTGTCAAGCTTAAATTAGGGATCTATAAAAAATGTAAATAACTATCGAACATCCAATAAATCAAATATCGCCGGAATGAAGAATTCACTTACACTACAAAAACTCCCACTAAAATTGAAGTACGAACAATTCTATTTTTTAAATAAATGTTATTTTTAACTATTTATTAATATTGTATGTAATGGGGTATGATTATTGAATAAGATAATAATGAATAATAATAGAGCTTTAATTATTATTTCCTTAGTACGTTCATCTTTTTGGGAAAGTATACCAAGTTAGTTATTTTCTAGAAGCATGCTAACTGAAAATCGTTAATCAAATTGTCTTTGATAAAAGATGACAAGGATTTTCATATAGCATTAGAATGGTCCCAACTTACTACTTATTAGGCTCAGTTTTTATCACTCGTTTATCCACTATACTGTGTCGTGTCAATTATCAAATATTATTGACGAGATCAACAATAATTATTATTATTTTTATAGTGTTTTCAATACTGCATACCTTTTGACAGAGAATCTTAATAAGAGATATATATTTATTGAGAACTTCAGTTAAAATTGTAGAAGTTTCTATATAAATTAAACGTGGTAATAAAAGTTTGAGGTGTATTTGAATTTCGTTCGCTTGTTTCGAGAAACTCCTTTGTAGGTAACTTGATCACCTGTATTACATTATTTTAAGTTTAAAAAACAGAATTATTCTCTATTCCCATTATTAAAGTGCTCCCTATAATAATAATGAGCAACAGAATAACAAAAATTTGGGATGTTGAAGAAAGCGTAAGAATGGATAACCAGCAAGAGTTTCGTTTGGTAACAAAAATTGCAAGAAGGTGCTATGTGTGGCCGGAAGATCATAATCCTGATAGTGTAAACGCTCGACTATTTCTAAAAGCACTGATATTTTTCACTTTTTTATCTATTCCAATATGGTGGACCGGTTTTCATTGTTACCATTTCAGATCAGGTGAGTTTATTTGAAAATTTTGCAATTTTAATATCACAGAAAAATTTGCTAATATACAGTGACCGACAAAAAGATGGCATATACACCTTGTACAGCTGCTACCTGCCAATGCCACGATGATCCAAAATTGCTGCATCGTTCCTATCTGTGTTGGAGACATGCGCACAGAAACTTTCAACTTTTATAAAATGACGAACGTCTGGGGCAGTCACGGGCTCTTGCTCTACTATAATAATGAAATGCTGATTCATAATTTTTAATTTCATAAATTTGTCTCTTTCAGCTTCTATTTCGAATTTGGCAGCTGACTTGGTCATACTATTTACTGCCATCTGTGGGTTACTGATAGTCCTAATTTACTGTATAAATTTAAAGGAAAACGTGAAATTATATAACTTGATACTAGAAGTTTACCACTGGAAAGCGTTGCGTAATGGCAAAATTAATTACAAGAAATGGGTGAAATATTCAAATATTCTACTAGTAATAATTGTCCCACCATTCACCATTATTAGCCTGTTGATTAACGACAACTGCGAAAAAAGAAAAATGAAAGACGACTCTATAGTAGAATCTTGTGGTGTATTGTTTTCATTCTATTTGCCATTTGATGTAGAAAATTCTCCCATCATCAAATTTTACATTTTACTACATCAAACATTTACTGTATACGTGGCTTACGCTATAATTTCTCGTGTAGTTCTGGCAATAATATTTTACATTGACAAAACTTTTTGTGTAATGGACTATATGATTAGTTTACTGGCTGAAATAAATTCTTCAATTGAAGACGACAAGAAAGTGGCGGAAAATCTGAGACAAATAGTCGATGCCCATGTAATTGTTACAAGGTAATTCTCTTTCTTTTGACTCTCTTTTAATACTTCTAATATAAGTAGAGTGGATCATTTATGTACTATTTTAGGCTTAACAAAGTCTTAAATTCTCAAATAAGATACATTATCCTGGGACAATACCTGGCATGTCGAATAGTATTGGTTGTGTCAACCTTTTACATACTGGTGGTAAGAGAACAAAAACAAATATAATAATTAAAATTTTGTTGATCTAAATAATAAAATAATAACTGACAAGTGAGACATTAATTTTATCCAAGTCACTACCATAGATTTCTTACTAAGTAATATCAACATCCTAATGCATAAATTCATAAAAAAATCAGAAGGGCCCAAAGCATGTGGTAGATTTCAAAATTCTTGTAAGGTTTCTATATTTTTTATTAGGTATAGTTTTGTTTTTCACAACGGCGTATCTGCAAAGGTGCGATGCCTTGCGCGAACAAGCGGGAAGGTTGGTTCGAGCGGAGGTTGGGGCTCATCAAGGATCGGCACTCACGCCGCTACTTTTCAACCTCCTGATGAACTATCTGACGGCTGAGATTCAGCAACCAGCTTTCCGTAAGCAGACGACGTGGTCCTCATTAAAGGAGATCCGCTCACCTTAGAAAAGTGGAGATCATCATATCAACCTCGGTCTAAAAATCAGCAGAGAGAAAAGCGACCTCCTACACTGTAACTTTTCAGCTACCTGCACAATAAACTTCCAAGGCTCCACCCTAAGAACAATAGTCCACTTCAAATACCTCAGTAGCATTCTATCCACCGATGGAAATTTATATACACCGATATCTCAAACCGCATATAAACACGCTGGACGGCTAAAATGGAGAAAACTGACTGTAGTGGATTCTGTGAGTCGGAAAAAAAACCGAAAAGTGCTCGGATTTCAGAGTCTAACGAGACTAGCCCTCCCCCCCGTTTTCGAGGATGCTGAATACGATGGTGGTGATTTAAACTCTTCTCGAGTTGACTGCACCCCCTAAAACGACCAAAAACCACCCTTATGAAGGGTAAATCACGGAACTTCTTTCTCTTGGCGAACAAACTTGTGTCACCCACTGTTTTCGAGGTCGCTAAATGCGATGCTGACGTCGAGGTCGGCTCTCGACGCTCGCCGACCCCTCTACGCGGCAAAAAAAAACAACCCCCGGAAGGGGTGAAACGGGAACTCGCCGTGAAATCGACGAAAATCCGTCCCCGTCCGTTTTCGAGGATGTTTAATGCGATGCTGACGTCGAGGTCGGCTCTCGACGCTCGCCCACCCCTCTACGCGCCAAGAACAACCCCCGGAAGGGGTGAAACGGGAGCTCGCCGCGTGAAATCGACGAAAACGATTCACGGCCAGTTTTCGAGGATGCTGAACCAATGAGATCTAAAAAGTTCTCATGTTAATTTTTCACTTCATCCGGGGGTTGTTCTTGGTCGCGCGTAGAGGGGTTGGCGGGCGTCAAGAACCGACCTCGACGTCAGAATCGCGTTCAGCGACCTCGAAAACGGAGGGTAACACAAGTTTGGCCGCCAAGAGAAAGCAGTTCCATGATTTACCCTTAATAGGGGTGGTTTTCGGCCGTTTTAGGGGGTGCGGTCAACTCGAGAAGAGTTTAAACCACCACCATCGTATTCAGCATCCCCGAAAACGGTGGGAGGGCTAGTCTCGTTAGATTCTGAAATCCGAGCACATTCGTCCGACTCACAGAATCCACTACTGAAGCGATGCTTGAATGCATATCCACATAAGGGAAAAGTTGATAAAACAGCAATAAGACTCGATATGACGTACGACGCAGAGTGCTGGCCTATTAAGAAACGGCACGCTAATAAAAAGGGTATGACGGAAATGAGTATGGTCCGAAAGTGACACAATGCTAGACGAAGTGCAAAGTCAATCCATTCGAGGTAGCTGCAGTCAGACCAATGCAAGACAAACTGAGGGAGTCACGCCACCGTTGGTACGAACACGTTATGAAAAGACCTGATGAGTACATCACAAAAAAGTGCTATACAATTTGATTCAGGACCAAAAAAGCACCGGAAAACACCGAATAATATGGATCTCAGTTATTAAGAAAGATACAAGAATGATACAATAGACCCACTGACGTCACAGACATTGTATCTCTGGAGAAGAAAGATTAGGAGAGCCAAACCCAATTAGAGACGACACAAGGCCTGTAGAAGAAGAAAAGAAATATAGATTTGATTCTTGAAGATTGAATCCGGCAGATACCTGGAAGCGTATGGAAAAAATTACACTTCTCAGGAAATTTCATTCTTGCAAAAAATTCTGCCATTACGTTAAACATTATAGAAACAATATAACTAAAGAGAAATTATCCGCTTGCGTATACCTACGAGATGTTACCAAAAATAGTTAATCGACTTAAGAGTAAACTACTACAGTACAAATTTTATAAGAAAGCGAGAGGATAGGCGTGAATTTTAACTATTCCACCTTATCAAACTAGAAATTACATCAGCAGCATTTGGAAAAGATATTGAAGACTGAAAGAGAAGATTTTTCAATACTAAATCATGATGCCTTGCTTATATTAATGGTCACAACAAAAACAAAACAGTAACCACATTTTTGTTGCAATCGACGACAAAAGTCTGGTTGCTGTAATTTTCTAACTTTCTACCGTACCCTGTATATCTCTTATTTGCCTTCCATTTTATTTTTATTTTTTGATATTATTGATACCATTATACTTGACTGGATATAAGCTTTATGTTTTCAACCCTTACTTTGTAGAATCTCTGCATACTGATGGGTGATAAATAAAACACTATTTATTTATCATCCATCACTTGACTGATCTTTTTCAGCCAAGTCATATTTCTAACCGATCCAACGAGACAGGTTTTTGAAACTTTTTTGAGATAAAATAAACTAAGAAATGAAAATATCTAAAACAGTCTCACCCTAATTAATTTTTAAAATATTTCACTGTTTCTTGATGACCATATTTGCACTTAATGAATTATCCTTTTTATATTTTTTCTAGTCTGGTGGCGGTGATAAAATCCTTGTAATACATTTGATTTTATGTTTTCTATTGGTCTCTGTGCTTCAACTCGTCGGTCAGAAAATAATCGATAAAGTAAGATTTGTTTCAATATTATCAATTTGCACCTTTTCACCAATTCACACCACATCATAATTATTATGACTTGTCGCTTTCACAATATCAAACTTTTAAACAGGAAGTAGTTTTTTTACCCAACTAGGTTTACAGGGTCGCCACTTTCAAGTGGTGAAAATGCCTGGGAAAATGCATGAATAACAATTAGATTTCAGATTGCTGCTTCTCATTCACACTTAGAGGGGTAAAATTAGTACCAAATGAATAACAAAAAAAAATACAATTTTTTTTAGAATTAAGTCTGAACAGGTAGGTATAATCAGGAGATCTCTAGCCCGAGATCAATGTTGGGCCAGAACTCTAAGCATGTTTCATAAATAATTCCTGCAATGATCAAGGAAAAGTCTCAGGCTAATAAGGCTAATAATGAGAATATATTGTGATCATTGCCAATCAGTTCTTAACACTACTGGCATAACACAGGATCCATAATGCAGAGGATGTTAGTTAGAAGACGAGTTTGTAAGAACAGGTGTAATGCCACTGTCCAAGTTTCTGAAAGGTTTCCATCAGGTGTCCAGGCGAGTGTCCAGGTTTAAAGCCTGACTTGGTTGGATCCAGAATTGGGTTACTCCCTCACGGCATATCCCTCCATAATCCGTCCCTCGATCCGTTCATATCCCTCCAAAAAATAATAAAAAAAGCAATTTCTTGAAAAATTAAAGACAAGCCAGATGTGTGTTTAATAAGTAAAATAAAGTCACACTCCCCATTTCATCTCACATTATTCTTTCAAATTTCGTAATTAAGTAAGCAATCAATGATCTCTTATTCCTAGAGCACGGACTTCGAGACTGCTGTCTTCAATGCTAAATGGTACAAAATGAATAGAATGAAGGACCGCAGAAGTTATCACATATTGTATCTAATGTCACAAAGACCAATAACCTTTGATGTCGGACCTTATTACCAATTATCATTCCTGTTACTTCTACAGGTAAACCTATTGTAGTACATATACTTACTATGAATACAACAAAATAATATTATACTGCGGGTGTCATTTGAAAACTATCCACCCTGAATAACTCCGTTGGTGTTTTGTTTTAAACTTGGTGTCAAGAGATTTGATGAGAAACAAAAATTGACCTGTCTCGGGATTTTCCTCAAAAAAAAAAAATACACCAACATAGATATTCTGAGTGGATAGTTCTTAAAAAGGTACCCAGCGAGGTACCCAGTATCCCTTATGATTAGGTTTTCTATCGCTTTTTCAGGTTTATAAGGAAACGTATTCTGGAACTGCAATGCTAATCGATTTTATGAATAATTAGACTCGGATTAGACTAGTTGAAACCAATAAACTCTTATATTAGACAAGGTCAATAATTATGGATATCTATATCTCTCTTGCATTTCTATCTATCTATCTCTCTCGTATTTAAGAAATAAATCGCCTTTGGTACAAATCGAAGCTGTAATTTCACCTATACTAGCTCAGTATGTCATGATAATGAATATCTCTGACGAATGTTTCAGACGACATGATGGAATGTTCGATGAAAAATATGAGGAAATGTGAGATTTTTCGAAAGTTTCAATTTTTTTCGAGCACGCAGCTCAAAAACGGTTGAGAATTCGAAAGTCACGTATAGAATAAAAGTTTTAGATAATTTTATGAACTTTATTTATTATTTAGAAATAATTTAAAAATGTTTTCTCACTACGCATCATTCTTGAGATATAACCGGAACCAAAAGTGCTACCTTTCCTCCCTCCTCCCCCGCTGGCTCACCACAATTAGACGTCATGACTAGAGAACGGATTATAGGCAAAGTGCCTATCTGTGCCTTTTTTGCCTATTTGAGTATCTGGTGCTTATTTTCACAAAAAATGCCTATTCTTGCCTATTCAAATAAATATTAATTTATCCACCTCAAAATACATTTCATGCTAATAATTATTAACTTTTAAAGAATATTTGAAAATTTTACTACAACACTTGAGATAATTTATTATAGGTCCTAAGTCAATAGCTATAATCCCTTATAGAAATAATAACTGACCCGGACAACTGTGGTGAAAACTGAGGGATATCTTTTCAAGTTCTCAAATTAATATTGTTTCCATTTACTACACATATCTGGTTTTACGTCAGTTTGAGAGCCACTGACAACTACATAAAATTTATTCACGTAATGACATTCTATCCTCTGTGTTGTGGATTTAATTCTCATTCAAAACCAATGTTGACGTATACTTATTTATGCGGGATGGAGTGTTTAGACAAACTGGACGGTTACTATGAAAACCATGTATATGAAACAAAATAAATCGAACTATCAAAAGGATGTGTATTCTTAATCGATACGTATGTCTTTTTAGACTTTATTGGACTATATAAACGTAAATTTGTGTTACTCATTTTTTCTATGTTTTGAAAATTTGGTATTAAAATTTGCCTATTGTATTGCCTATTTGGTTCAAGTTTAGCCTTTTTATCCCAAAAAATGTGCCTATAAAGGCGCCTATTTTTCATTTTTTCTTTGCCTATAATCCGTTCTCTAGTCATGACTTTTGGTATGTTAACACCCTAAGCACCCCGAATAAGTTTTGAATGAATCGATTATGCCTGCTCACTCTACACTTACTTTTGGGCCATTCGTTGACTGGTTATTATTTTTCAGATTTTTTATAAATTTTTTAATGACTTGTTTCGATGTAAAATAGCATTATCTTCAAAAAAAATTCTTTATTACTTTACTTATTCATGAATTGTGATTCGGTTTTTAGGTATAATTAAAAAGCTGAAAGAGGTCCAATTTCACTCCTATATCTTTAATCCCCACCTACTAATTTAATAGCACTCCCGGATTTTTTAATCATAAATAATCATTTGAAGAATTCATGCAAAACAAACCTATTTTTTCATAGTTTCTTTCTGTTATACATACTCAATAACCTAATGGGAGGTTCATCTAAAAATAATGTAGGCAAAAAACCGCTCAATAATTATTATCTTAGAACCAATTCTCACAAAAAATCAATAATGAAAGCTGTACAGGCAATATTGTTTCGTTCTTTGAATAATTTAATTCGTAAATTCGCGGTAACGCAAAAGCCATACAGGTTCGATCTCCGAGTGGCGCCGAGAAGATATACGAAAAGATATGCCCGCTCCTTATACGGACAGAAGAAAAGAGACGAAGAAGGCCTTTCGGCGGACACTCAACTCTGTACGGTATCGAATATTCGAAAAATCGCTCGCCTATCGTTAGTCAAATGTCCGTATTCACAAACGATAATTTCCTAAATAATTACGTAATTAATTAAATGAGTGAGATGGAGATATGCAGTTTTTTTGCAATAGAATGAGATGGGGATAATTGATTACGTAATTATTTAGGAAATTATCGTTTGTGAATACGGGCAAAAGTGTCATTAGATTACCTATTTCGAAATTCGTGTCTATGAAATAACCCGCTAAAATACAAGTGAATCCAGAAAACGCTTATCCAGTCAAGATCCACACGACCCGGACCCCAGGTAGGTGCCATTTAGTTTTTTTATATTGATTCTGTATGGCTCGGTTTATTTTTGGTCGGTTCTCGTTTACAATCTATGCCTATATTTAGGTACAAAACCCCGGAAAGACCGACATGGTTCTCTTCACAAGGAGAAGGAAAAAAGAGGATTTAAACCACCCAAGCTGTTCGGCAAACTCTTAACTCTTAGTGGGGAGGCAAAATACCTTGGAATGGTACTAGACGAAAAACTGACCTGGAGGCCACAGATTGACAGAATAGTCACAAAAACTGTGTCATTTCTATGGCAGCTAAGAGGGACAATAGGCAAGGTGTGGGGGCTAGAACCGAAGATAGTGCACTGGTTATACACGGCCATCATCAGACCAAGAATCAGCTATGGTTTGGTGGTCTGGTGGAAAACAACCACAAGCAAAACCGTCACAAACAGGCTAGCCAAACTTCAACGGCTCGCCAGTTTGTTAATAACAGGTGCAATGAGAACCACCCCGTCAGCAGCCCTGAATGTCATTCTGGAGCTGCCACCGCTTCCCATTTGGATGAAAGGGGTGGCCATGGCGGCCCACTTAAGAATGCGTGATTTGGGATTATGGAAAGGCGGAGGATACAAAGGACACACAGAGATAGCCAAGGTTTCTGAGATGGGAGATACCAATCTCAAACCTTATGGCTACCTCAAAAACAAGGAACTACAGAGAAAACAAGAAATTTACCCTGCAAATTCCTGAAAAGGAAAAGTGGGAAAAAAGGGAGGTAGCCTTCGAACCAGGAGGACTAGTTTGTTTCATAGACGGCTCCAGGAACAAAAATGGCTACGTAGGAGGGGGCTCTACCTGGCTGGACGGAAACTGGGAAGATCCTTTCCTCTTGGGTCTACCGCAACCGTCTTCCAGGCGGAGATTTATGCTATCCTGCAAGCAGCTAGATTGGAGCAGATAACAGAAGCCAAGGAACGGACGATATATATATGCACGGATAGTCAAGCCGCCGCGAAAGCGCTGGGCATACACGGAATCAGCTCCCCACTGGTCCAGGAGTGTGTCGAGGCGCTGAACAGACTGGCGGACAGAAAATCAGTGCATCTCTTATGGGTTCCTGCACACTCAGGTGTACCAGGCAATGAGCTAGCAGATCACTACGCGAAGCTCGGGACCAGGGAAACCTTTTGTGGACCAGAGCCCGTAATGGGTCTGATCAAAAATCTTCTCAAAGAATCTATAAAAGAATGGACCCGCAAGGGTTTAGAGAACCACTGGGAAACAGCACCAGGCTGTTTCTAGCCGGTCCGATCGGAAACAGATGGACCAGCATGTCCAGAATGAACCGGAAAGAACTCAGACTACTAGTCGGGGTTCTCACCTGTCACATCAGTCTGAACAGATACCTACAAGTGATGGGAATCACTCGGGACCCAGTCTGCCCTAAATGCGGAATGGATGACGAGGACTCCCACCATTATATAGGCGTATGCGAGGTATATAGTAACCTCAGGCTCAACATTTCGGGTCTGAGGAGCTACAAGAGGAAGAAATGAAACTCCTCTCATACAACAACCTTCGGGCCTTTATTAAAAGGTCGGGGAGGTTCGAGTAGGAGTTTCACCATGGTTCGGGTACGGCGAAAAGGGCCCTCGGTGGCCTAGTCGCTTGAGGTTCACCACCCCAACCCACCATACTACTACTACTAGGTACAAAAGCATTAATCGAGAAAGCCACGAAACTAACCAGCCAAGAATTTACTGACCTGACCCAGTACACAGAATGCAAGAAATGTATTCCAAGGCAAAAATAACTATCGAATATCCTTAATAAATCAAATATCCGAAAAAAGAATACACTTACTTTACAAAAACTCCCACTAAAACTAAAGTACGAACAAATTTATATTTTTTTCTACTCCCAACTTTTAATATGCATATTAAATATGAATCACCAGTGCTTTAATGGGTCTCATTAAGATACAAATTTTCATTAAAGCACTGGTCAAGCTATCCAATGGCAGAGGAGCATTTGCAATCGAATCGGTTCCTTTTCGCTCACGATCGGGTCGGCAAGCCAACCGAAGTCACAGAGTTGTCATACTGACGACAAAAATTGCCTTGTGATATAAGTTCTGTATTTCTGAAAAAAAATTCTGAACGTTTATTTAATTTAGAACATAAGTAACATTCAAAGAAAATTTATCAAGATTTTATGTTACCTTAATTAATTTGATAAGTAGGTATATCGTGTAAAAGATGGGAAGATAAAGTATTATATCATTCGTAGCACTCCGTGATATAGTATTCAAAGCGGCAACGCTGCGACCCGCGTTGCGCAGTGTCATACATATCGTAATTAATGGCTGTCAGTTATTAAAATTATTAATTAATCTCAAAATCGAAGCGTAAAATTCGGAATTCGAACTTCGCATAATAAAAATTACGCAGTAGTGAGTAGTGCCCTTTAAACTTGATACTAAAACATGTCTCAGCAGAATAATCTTAGCAACGAAGAGAGAATTTGGTACCTAATATGCGTAAGCAAATAGCAACCTATCTTACCCTCAATGATCCGCAATTGTACATGGGTCATTGTTAAAATATATAATTTTTTAATCTTTTCTATGAAATAAAAAAGGGTCGTAGAAAAAATAGTGTATGGAACTCGCAGATAATGGCTATTAATACGCTCTTATGATGGTTAAGACACTCGCCTACGGCTCGTATCTTAACCATCATACTCGCGTATTAATAGCCTTCATTATAAGCTCGTTGCATAATATACTATTAAATAATAGTATATTATTATGTGAGCGATTATGAAGCCATTATTTGAAAGGGATAATAATTATTATATAATTATTATGGCCATAATTGCGAATGTAATACTATATGATTTTTCTAATCATTTATATATTATGTATAAAAAAACAAATTTTAATCCCAATATTTTATTAGTTTTACTGCTTGGAACAACTTCTAGTACCTACCGAGTACCGACTGGGCACGCGTGGATTCTGAGAAATGTCAGTTACCGTTTCGATTCACAGCTCTGTTTATCAAATTTACAGCTTTTGATTGGTCCACGAGCGGGTATTATGAATAGCCAGTAGCTGTGATTTAACACGAGCCGAGTATTTATGAACTATAATTCAACACCTACTAATATAACCTTCATAATTCATCCAAAAACTCTAATAATTGGAATATTATTCAAGAAGAGTTGATTTTTTTCAACTATATGATTGTTATTTTAATGGGGAATATAATATAATGAGCAATAATAAAGCCTTATTTATTATTACCTTAGTATGTTTATCTTTTTGAAAAAGATCAAAGCTTATAGTTATTTTCTAGACGCTTGCTAATTGAAAATCGTTAATCAAATTGTCTTTGACAAAAGATCACAAGGAAACGATATTCATAGCACTTGAATTATCCCAAAATGTTACCTAGGCTCAGTTCTAATACCGTCTAGCTACTAGATTAACAATAATTTTATTATTTTTATAGTATGCATTTTCAATACTGCATATTATTTATTTGTTGAGAAGTGCAGTTAAAGTTTTTGATGAATCTAAATTAAACATTACTACTAAAAATTTAAGACTTTTTTGAATTTCGTTCGCTTCTTTCGAGAAACCAATTTGTAAGTAGCTTGATCACCTTTCTTACATTATTTCAAGTTTAAAGAATAGAACTAATATCTATCCCCGTCATTACAGTGCTCCCTATACTATAATAATAATGAGGAACAGAATAACAATTGGTGATGTTGAAGAAAGGGTAAGAATGGATAAACAGCAACAGTTTCGTTTGATAACAAAATTTGCCATAAGATGCTATGTGTGGCCGGAAGATCATAGCCCCGACAGTGTAAACGCTCGACTATTTCTAAAAGCACTGATATTTTTCACTTTTTTATCCATTCCAATATGGTTGACCGGTTTTCATTGGTACCATTTCAGATCAGGTGAGTGTGTTTGAAAATTTTACAATTTTAATAACCGAATAAAATTTGTTAAATGATACACATAATGATACATAGAAAGTGTACCTATACCTACTTAGTGCCCCCCAGAAGTGGGATAAATTAATGGATCCAACAAGCGCGTTCCTTGTCCAAGAAGAAAGCTCACCAAGTAAGTACGATGATGGAAACTTCCTGATAAAAAATAACCGAAAGTATGATTCCCCCTTAACTGTATTACTGCTCACAGGGGTAATACTCGCCTGTTAAACGTAATTCTCTTTAGATACAGATACATTTGGAAAATTTGCAATTATTCCGTCTTAGCATTTGGCTCAGATTCACCGTAATTTGTTTCAATTTAGAAAAAAAAATCAATTAATCGGTCTACGAGTGCTGCAAAATGGTGCCCTAAGTCGACGGTACAATAATAAATAAAAAAAGACACTTCATGGTCATGCGGAAAATATAAAAAAAAACAGCACTATACTCGTATTATTTGTCAAGATATTGGGAGTTCTTAACATGATAAGTCTTCCGAAATTTTTTCGGGCTCACGAATATCTTAAAAAGTTTCCCGAGTCGAAAGCAAGAGACAAGTTTTTACAAAGACAAGTTTTTTTTTAATTGGATCAAATCAGGCAAACATCTATTGACCTTCTGGCCAAGACGTCCGTCCACAACCAAAAAAAAAAACAAAAGAGAATATAAAAGTCTAACAGGCGTGGTCTGGTAGTGAATTTGAGCAAAATCAGTCAAGTCGTCTTGAAATGGCGGTCATTTAAATTTTCGTGAAAATTTCAGTGAAAATTGGAATTTTTGAATGGAAGAACACTGTAAACACCAAGATAACCAATGAAACCATATCTTTTTAATTTTACCATTCTGTTGTGCACATCAGATTTCTAAAATACGACGTCTTTTCACAGAGACGGGTGAGCTAAAAAAGCAAATTTTGAATTTTTCCAAAATTTAACATTGTTTTATCTTACTCTGCCAACAAAAAGTAACACAGCCACTAGAAAAAATGCTTAACATAAAAGTTTTAGGCAATAAACAAAGATCCTTATAAAAGTACTACGATCTTACTTTGTATCATAATTTTTGTTTTATGAATTGACAGATTCTTTGAAACAGCATACAGCTTGCACACTCAGTAGTTTTTAGACTTTGAGAATATTTTTACCTATTCGCTTTTGTTCATTTTGTCTAATTTTCTTACTCAAAAGTAATTTCATGCATCCGGGATATCTATAGCGTGAATGTTACAGGCTGATCCATATATAATTATTTAATTTTAAAAATTTATCTGTTTCAGCTTCCATTTCTAACTTGGCAGCTGACTTGGTAATACTTTTTTCTGCCATCTCTTCGTCAATCATAGCCGTAATTTATTGTATAAATTTAAAGGAAAACGTGAAACTATTTAACTTGATACTACAAGTTTACCACTGGAAAGCGTTGCGTAATGGCAAAATTAATTATAAGAAATGGATGAATTATTCAAACATTCTACTAGTATTTATTGTCCCACCATGCACTATTATTAGCCTGTTGATTAACGAGAACTGCGAAAAAAGAAAAATGAAAGACGACTCTATAGTAGAATCTTGTGGAGTATTGTTTTCATTCTATTTGCCATTTGATGTAGAAAATTCTACCATCATCAAATTTTACATTTTACTACATCAATCATTTTCTATATACGTGTGTTATACTGTAATTCTTCGTGTAGTTCTAGCAATAGTATTTTATATAGAGAAAACTTTTTGTGTGATGAATTATATGATTGGTTTACTGGCTGAAATAAACTATTTAATTGAAGACGACAAGAAAGTGAAGGAATATCTGAGACAAATAGTCGATGCCCATGAAATTGTTACAAGGTAATTCTCTTTCTTGTGACTTTTTTAACATCTTCTAAAAGTACAGTGGATCACACATGGTTATTTATGTTTTATTTTAGACTTAACAAAGTCTTTAATTCTCAAATAAGGTACATCATCCTGGGACAATACCTATCATGTCGAATTATATTGGTTGTGTCCACATGTTACATAGTGGTGGTAAGAGAACAAAAACAAATAATTTTACATTTTGTTGATGTAAATAGTAAAATAATAATTGACAGGGTGAGACGGTAATTTAATCCAAGTCACTACCATAAATTTTTTACTAAGTACTCTAAACATCCTTATGCATAAATTCATAAAAAAAATCAGAATGGCCCAAGCTCGGGCCCCAGGCATGCGGTAGATTTCAAAATTCTTGTTAGGTTTTTAAATTTTTAATTAAGTACAGTTTTACTCCTTCACCACGGCATATTAGGGGGTTAGTTCGGGTGGAGGTTGGGATTCATCAAGGATCCGCACTCACCCCGCGAGTTTTCAACTTCGTACGGCTGAGATTCAGCAACCTGCTCCATGGAGCATTGTGTACGCAGACGACGTCGTCCTCATTCATGAAGATCCGCTTGCCTCAGAAAAGTGGAGATCATCATTGGAAAACGTACGCCTTAAAATCAGCAAAGGAAAAGCCGAGCACCTGTAACATTTCCAACTCAACCGCAGCTACCTGCACAATAAACCTCCAAGGTTCCATTCTAAGAACAGTAGGCCACTTCAAATACCTCGGCAGCATTCTATTCAGCGATGGCAGTATAGACATCGATATCTCACACCGCATATAAACATGCGGGATGGCAAAAATGGAGAGAACTGACTGACGCTGTCGTTGGTACGGACAGAAGACCTGAAGAACACATGACAAAAAAAGTGTTAAGAAAGATCTCGCCACTGATAACATAGACAACTGATGACGACCCAAAAACGATATCTCTGGAAAAGAACGATTCGGGGAGTCGATCCGAATCAGAAATGGGACAAGGCCTGAAGAAGAGAAGAAGTATAGATATGATTCTTCAAAACTGGATGCGGCAGATATTTGGAAGCGTATGGAAAAATTTAAACTTCTCGGGAAATTTCTTTCTTGCAAAAAGTTCCTGCCTTATCTCGAATGGTATAGAAACAAATACGAGTATAACCAAAGAGAAATTATCTGCTTGCGTATCTACGAGATGTTACCAAAAATAGTAAACCGAATTAAGAGTAAACTACTATAGTAAAAATTTTATATGAAGGCGAGAAGATAGGCGTCAACTACGCATCTTGCAAGCTTCAACTGTTCCATCTTATCCAGACTAGAAATTACTAGAGTCCCTCGATATACAGGGTTATGCAAATTTCATGGTGCCAGTATTGGGATATCCTAAGCCATAAGAGATACAGGGTTGCTTAAATTAGAGAAAAGTTGCGCTATTTTATGGTCATCTCGAATCCGTCAAAACATGCAAGATATCTGTGACTGTTCCTGGAATATCCTGAAAAAACTGAAAAATCGAGAAATTTTATTTTTGGAATATCTTTCTTACCATTGGAAATTAATAAATAATTTTTTGTAGCCTTACATAAACCGTTATAAGCTATTTATCTGACGTTTCAAAAACTTTCACAGCCGACTAGATCCCAGAGTTTTCATAGTCAACTTTCGTTTTTCTTATGGCCGCCATATTAGTTTTTTATGTCGTTCGATAAGAAAAAAATAATGTAAACCAAAAATTAATAAACTTCAAAAAATAACTTTCAAAAATTTTTGTTCTTCTTTTTTTTCTAAAAAAAGACAACTTTTTAGATCGAATATCATAGAGAAATTAACAACCTATAAGGCAAGCAGTATGACTTCATATTGGCCTATTTCAGTTAAGAACTATCTGTTTTTTCTTTGAAAAAAGAAGAATAAAAATTTTCCAATTTTTTTTTCTAAAATTTATTAATTTTTGGTTTACATTATTTTTTTCTTATCGAACGACATAAAAAAATAATATGGCGGCCATAAGAAAAACGAAAGTTGACTATGAAAACTCTGGGATCTAGTAGGCTGTGAAAATTTTTGAAACGTCAGATAAATAGCTTATAACGGCTTATGTAAGGCTACAATAAATTATTTATTAATTTCCAATGGTAAGAAAGATATTCCAAAAATAAGGTTTCTCGATTTTTCAGTTTTTTCAGGATATTTCAGGAACGGTCACAGATATCTTGCATGTTTTGACGGATTCGAGATGGCCATAAAATAGCGCAACTTTTCTCTAATTCAAGCAACCCTGTATCTCTTATGGTTTAGGTTTAGGATATCCCAATACTGACACCATGAAATTTGCATAACGCTGTATAAGAGTCTGGCCATACGCGGTCATCTTTCTGATTGGTAAGCCGCCTCTGCGGCCATGTTTATCCTTTTAGCTCCAGCGAGTGCCATAATATTAGCATCAGCCGGCCTCGAAAATGTCTACTAATTAATTTTTTTCATCGAATTGCATCTAGTACCTATAAGGTTATCAATAATGCCTGGTCGTTGCGCAGTTAGTTGTTGTTACAATAGTAAAAAAAATCAAATTAACCTTTAAAAATCAATATAAAATGAAAAGAAAAAAGAAGAAATGAAAAAAATATAATGTTTCCGGATATACTATGTTATCAAAAGTTAGAAAGAATAAATACTCGGCTTAGTATTATTGGGTTGCTCTAATTTTATAGAACTTGTCAAATAAAGAACAAGTCTGCCTGCTTCACTTCTAAGAACTATATTTTGTACCATTCAGTTTACTCCCTTTAATTAGATTTTTAGTCCGTGGGTCCAATTATATTGAAATTTATTACTGAAAGCTTTAAAACTGAAGTAGGTACTCATTAAATTTTTTGAAAATATCTCATAATACCTATTAATTATATAAAATTTTATACATTTTTTTTTTTACATTTACATTAGAATACGCAGTAAATCAAGGAAAAACAAGAGATATTTTGGAAACGATTTTATAAGATCCTTTAACATCCCCATAGTTACTATCAAAAAAGTCACTTTATAAATAATATACAAAATAACGCGTATTTTAATTGTTTTAGTGCTAAGCGCCTATCTCATCAACGCATTTTTCCGGTGAAACAGGATAAATATGGCTGTCGTCGACCGAATGACCAGACTCTTGCATATCGAGGGACTCTAGAAATTACATCAGTGATCTAGCGCACATAATGCAAAATAAGTAGGCATTCCAAATAAATGTGTAACGTACACCTTGTACGTACCGGCTAGATGCCAGCAACACGGAGACAACGGCGGGCGCGCGCAGTGAGTGAGTGATGGTGGCGTTTAGTGCACCGGCCGACTGGAGGCCTCGAGTTCGTCGAGCCTCGTCGACCTCGACTGTCAAGTTGCAATCAGGTGCGTTTCATCATCATACCTGCGTTTTCACTTTCTTTCTCTCCTGGAAATTCGCGGATGAAGGTTCCCCAAACACCTTAAGTTTCCTGAAATGGCGTCGTGAACTTTCACGTGAATTATTATAAGAATCAACTACGTTTTTGGCTTGGTGAGTGTCGTAAAATGATTTTCTTAATCGTGTTAGAATTATACAGATCATATTTTCTTAATACCGTATGCTAATTAATTACAGCTTTTAAATCCGATCGAGTTTCGCTCCGCTTGTAAAACTTTGCCGATCACATGTTTGATCTCAACATATCTTGAGGACGGGACATCATTTTATGTACCCTCGGCAAGCAGACTCGATCGGACCGTTCATTAATGCAAGAGTGTTTCTGATACCAATGAAATTACAGCTTTTTCCCTGGAGGCATTTTTTTCCCTGGAGGCATTCTTTTCCTGGAGGCATTCTTTTCCCTACGGATTGATTCTTCCTGGTTGGCAACTTTTACTCCCGGAACCAACTCTTTCCTGGAAGCAAGGTTCTCCTTCTAACAGGAAGGCAGCACATGGGTTGTACCTGAAACCAAGTTTACCACCAGCTAAACTTTCACCCTCGCTCCGAAGACCCTACGAAGCTAAGTGCCTTTGCCTACCAAGTTTTAACCGATCAGTTCATTCAGATTCTACACGCTCTTGTTCCTTATTGTTGTTAACCGTGCTCAAGTTAATATTTTGTGATAATAACTGTGATTTATTTTAATAAAGAGTACCTGTTGTTCTGCTGACCTGCTTGTTATTGTTGACCCTCTTAGACTAGCGACTCAACCTACGACCCTTGTTTTTTCTTGTCTCATGCTCTCAGCGACTATTTTTCCCCTCTAGGGGTTAAATAGTTCGTTTCAAATAATATACGAGTTAACCAGTACCACCACTGAGCACTTACATGTTCAATCAACGGTGGAGATACTCTTATCAGCCTTTATCTGGCTGAGTATTTTTTCTGCGCAAACGGAACTTATTCGCCTTCCTATGAAAATTGGACTGTACTTATCTTGTTGTCAAGGTATCAAGATGTTGAACACTGACAGAGAATATTTTACAATAGAATGTGTCTCCAAATGGACACATGGTTTCTGTAATTTTCCAAATTTCTACCGGGTCCTGTATATATTTTATTTGCCTTACAGTTTACTTTCATTTCTTGAAATTATTGATAATTATACTTTGACTGACTTTTTTGTCATATTTCTAACAGATCCGACCAGACAGTTTCTTGAGACGCTTTTGAGGTACTGGAACTCTGAAAATATCTAAAACAGTCTCACCCTAATCAATTTCTAAAATATTTCACTGTTTCTTGATGACCATTTTTGCACTGAATGAATTCTCCTTTTTATATTTTTTCTAGTCTGGCGGCGGCGATAAGATTCTTGTAATGCATTTGATTTTATGTTTTCTGTTGGTCTCTGGACTTCAACTCGTTGGTCAGAAAATGATCGATAAAGTAAGATTTGTTTCAATATTATCAATTTGCACCTTTGCGCCAATTTGCACCACATCATGTGACTTTCCGGTTTCACAATATCAAACTTTTAAGTAGGATGTTTTTATGCCCTATACGACTACGTGGTTTACATGAGAACAATTTTCAAGTAGTGAAAACGCTTGGGAAAATGCATGAAAAACAATAAGTTTTCAGATTGCTGCTTCCCATTCAGGTATAGGTGGGAAAATGGTACCAAATGAATAACAAGAAAATTTGCACACTCAGGAAACACTTCTCTATGGAATGCTATTTTAAAAATACGCGGTGGTATACATGAAAGAAGTCTGAAATAAGTTAGTGCGAGGTGTATCAAGCTGAACCTGGTAGGGGTAACTTATTGAGGCTTGACGTGTATTTCTGCTCGACCTCGTTCTAGGTGCGATCAACCTGACCACGTCTTTTGAACGCTTTCGATGAAAATATTTGCAAAACATGCTCAGGTCCTCTACTTTTCTTTACTTTTTTTTCTACTGTTATCTATTTCTGATTCTAAGTCTAGAATTCTCTGTGCCCATAATGGTTCTCGGGCCGTCTAGTCTGCAATATCGATAGCATTATCCTAATCGCCGCTCGCCCGCCGTGGCGCCGGCGTCGGCAGTCTGTAAACAACGCTCGTCCCTCTTCCCGCAGCACCTGCACCTTTATGTATTTCGTAATCGCTATATCTATAACAAACTTGAGACATAAACGTAATACCAAGTTTTCTTTATTCACAAACCTTATGACTGCACTGGTTATCTAGAAATGACTGCACCTCTAGGAAATAAACCAAAGTTTTCCAAGCGGAATTGTTTGGAGTAAACCCAGCGATTATGAAGTAATTACCAGAGACGTGTTATCAGCCCTTGGCAGTTCCAGGACTACTTTATTCAGCCTGGTGAAGTTCTAAGAATGCCTGGACAAACATTGAATCCTGCTGGCTCTGAACCAATTGTGATTCTAGCGAAAACTGCTTCCATATCTCTGGTCTAAGATATGGCATGTCATGAACATGCCAAAATATGGCGAAACCCGAAGACTTGCCGCCAAAGCAGTTCAACACTCACTCGACCTGATTCGAAAAGAGGTAAATACTTCCCGCAATGGTCAAGGAAAAGCCTAAGTCTAATAATGAGAATATAATGTGATCATTGCCAATCAATAATTAGCACTACTGGCATAATACAGGATCCATAGTGCAGAGGATGTACTAAGATCAATATGTACATACAGGTGTTGTGCCACTATCCAGCGTTTCTTCAATATCTTAAATTCCTATTGAGGAAGGACGGTCCTGATCAAGCCAGAATTGGGTGGATTCAGAATTGGGTTACTCCATCACGGCATATCCCTCAATAATTCAAGCAATCAGTTAGTTGAAAGATATACTCTGTACACTGAGAGTTGTCTGTTGTGATAACTAAGGATACATCATCTCGTTATGTTTCTTCTCCTTCTATTGCATTGCATAGTCAATCGAGTTAAAATGGGACGTATTGTCAGAAATACGTTTGAATCGTCAGCAATTTTAAAAATATGAGCGAGAGTGAGACGGAAGTATCGACTCGCGTCTTGATACGCTTAGATTGATACGATATTACGATAAGATTGTCGTCGCTACTGTCAGTAGTGTCAGTGTCAGCGTTAAATATACTAATAAGGTTTGTGTTGTGATTTGAAACGTTTTTAATACGAAATTAGCAGAAATACCTGTGTTATTGTACGGTGTGATAAGCTATGAGTAACTTATTAACTGCGCGAATGCCTAAAAATCTATTTCCTTGTTTTGACTGGGAAACAATTGAACTCCCTAGTACGTGGTCTTGTGGTAAAATTGCTGGAATATTTTACTTGCAAATAAGAAAACGGAGGTGTTATTCTTTCTTTTAAACGGCAACCAGCAGGTAGGTGACATGATATTTCTATCATGATGATAACAATAATTATTATCATTCTTATTTACTTGCATTATATAATATTTGTTATCAAAAAGTTGCAAGGCTCTACTTCGTCAATAACTTGTCGAAATAATATATTTGTAGGATATTCATTATTCCTCAACACACGCCACTGACACGAACTGCGATACCACATCTGGTTCGACTTAGAAATAAGTGTACGATTCAAATCGAATTAAATGAAATTGTTTAGTCAGAATCAGTGTGGCATGACAACGGACAACTCTCAGTGGACAGCGTGTATGTAGGGAATAATAAAAAATAAAAATAAAAATATGATAAAAACAATTTCTTAGAAAATTGAGGGCAAACCTGATGTCTGTTTAAGTAAAATAAAGTCACACTCTCTCATTCCATCTCAAATCATTCCTTCAAATTTCGTAATTAAGTAAGCAATCAATGATCTCTTAATCCTATAGAGCACGGACTTTGAGACTGCTGTCTTCAATACTAAATGGTACAAAATGAATAAAATTGAGGACCGCAAAAGCTATCACATATTATATCTAATGTCACAAAGACCAATAACCTTTGATGTCGGACCTTATTACCAATTATCGTTCCTGTTACTTCTACAGGTAAGCCTAATATTATTTATAGTACCTACATGTACTAAGAATGCTTAACAAAATTATATTTTACTGGGTGTCATTTAAAAAACTATCCACCCTGAATAACTCCGTTGACATTTTGTTTTGAATTTGATGTAAAAAAAATTTGACAAGAAACAAAAATTGACCTGTCTCAGAATTTTCCTCAAAACAAAACACCATCGGAGTTGATCTGGGTGGACAGTTTTAAAAAAAGGCATCCAGTATTCCTTACGATTAAAGGTTTTCAATCGATTTTTCAGGTTTATAAGGAAACTTATTCTGGAACTGCAATGCTAATCGATTTTATGAATAATTAGACTCGGATTACACTATTTGAAAGCATTCATTTCTTATATTAGACAAGGTCAATAATTATGGATAATATACTATCTCTCTCGTATTTTATAAATAAAGCGCGGGTACACCAATAGGAGTTTTAATTTCACTAGCTCAATATGTCATGGATGATTTACTAGAATTCTGTATACCAAAATTACCTTTTGAAATTCCATTTCGTATGTTGAATGTTGATGCGTATGTTGATGATAATTTTTAGGAAAAAAAAAACAATTCACATTTTGATATCTATCACAACAAAGTTCAATTCACTCTTGAAGAAGAAAAGAATAATTCAGTACGTTCCTAGACACTAAAATTATTAGAAGTAACAACTCTCTGATACTAATGACATTAATAAACCTACACAGTCTGTTATTAAAATAAATTAATCTATGCATAAATTTATCAATGACACATTTGTTTGTGACAAATATAACTAACTACAATGAGTACCACTACTATAAGTGTCATGTGCGTCTTGAGGACATGTTTAAAAAAAAGAACAACTTTTTCGAAACTAACAAGATTTTACGAAGGAACTCAAAAATGCAGTAAATGTTGACTTGTGAAAGATCAATTTACATGTATTCTAAAAGGGAATTGAATTCTATATAACTTCTTCTTAATGAATTTCTCTGATGAATATTTTAGACGATATGAAGGAATCTTGACGATGAAAAATATGAGGAAAAATGAGATTTTTCAAAAATTTACCATTTACCATTTACCATTTGCCGCAGCTTACCATTCAGGACCAAACTATCAGAACTTCCCACAGTGAAAGAAACTTGCAGCTTATTCGAAGCGGTCTCTGTAGGCCAAACGATGGATTTTTTCCAAAAAAATTTTGCACATTCTAGTACAGGATCACAATGACCAAAATTTAAAATTATTTTGGGGTATACAGAGTGTCCCATATGACAGTGGCATATCAAAGTTATGTTTTTTTAAATGGAATGCTCCTAGGTTATTGCATTTTTAGATTGTCTTAGATTGTGAAAAGAGAAAATAAGATTGGCTTTTACAGTTGGTGTTTAAATTCAGAAGTTTTTGAGTTATAAACAAGTGAAAAACGTAATTTTTCAAGTTCAAGGCCCTGTACAACGAAAACGGTTCAAGATAGAGAAAAACGGCTTATACATGTCCCTATTTTAACTTTTCATGTACTATCCTATGATGTGGATGAAATGTTTATATAGGGTGATAAGAAATTTGAAGAATTCTGAGATTTCTCCACGTGTCGCCAAATAAAAAAATCAATGAAAGTACAAATGTTTCTATACCATAGGATAGTACATGAAACGTTAAAATAGGGACATGTAAGCCGTTTTTCTCTATCTTTAGCCGTTTTCGTTGTACAGGGCCTTGAACTTGAAAAATGACGATTTTCACTTGTTTATAACTCAAAAACTTCTGAATTTAAACACCAACTGTAAAAGCCAATCTTATTTTCTCTTCTCAGACAATCTAAAAATGCAATAACATAAAAGCATTCCATTTAAAAAAACATAACTTTGATATGCCACTCTCATATGGGACACTCTGTATACTCCAAAATTATTTTAAATTATGGCGATTGTGATTCTGTACTTGAATTTTCAAATTTTTTTTTTAAAAGTCCATCGTTTGGCTTACAGAGACCGCTTCGAATAAGCTGGGACAGCCTGTATAAAAAAAAAACTTTAATCCAAATGTTTTATTTGTTTCACTGTTTGGAACAACTTTAGTTTAGCAGTAGTACCGTACTGCGCACGCGTGGATTCTGAGAAATGTCAGTTATCGTTTCTATTCACAACTTCGCTGTTTATCAAATTTACAGCTTTTGATTGTTTTTTTTTTTTTTTGAGTGTTTTAATGGGCTATGACACATCAGAGGCTCCCATTCAACGTATGGGATCTTGGGTGGAGGGGAACGGTCTTCGACTCAACTCAAAAAAGACTCAGCTATTACATTTCAATAATCGGGAGGGCTCAAACATTGAATTCACCAACTTAGATGGGGTTGTTATCAGAGGTTCCACAATGATTAAATTCTTGAGTCTTCTTATTGGCCATAGGTTTAAATGGTATGACCATGTCAGTTTGGTTGCGGGCAGGCTGTCCTCTGTCTGCTTCATGCTCTGTCTGGGTTTTGTGATCGCTCCACTCTGAGAATGACCTACTATGGCTGTTTTCATTCAATCATGACATATTGCATAGAGGTATGGGGTGGGTGCAGTGCTCTAAGTGAAATATTATTGATACAGAAAAGAGCTATTAGAATAATTACCGGTATAGGTAGACTTGATCATTGTAAGGATCACTTTAGGAGACTACGCGTTATGACCTGCTATTCTGTCTACGTGTATAGGTGTTTGATTTTTGTTGAGAGACACATGGAACTGTACGAGGTGAGTTCACAGTATCACACATACAACACGCGACATACACAGCGGTTTAGACCACCAAGTCATCACACACTGAGATTTGAAAAAGAACTTTTTTACTCTGGATTGGCGCTTTTCAACAAATTGCCCGATCATGTCAAACTACTAGGGGGAACAATAGCGTTCAGGAAAAAATTGAAAGTCATCTTTCTCAGGAATCCCTTCTACTCAATAAACGAGTTCCTTAGTCACTCCTTTGTCTGAGCATTGATATTCTTTTATACTGATGTTTAATGCTGTAAATTGAAGTGTCATAATTATTGTATGTGTTTTGTATGCTTGTTTTTATATTTGTATTTTCTATATTTATTGACGACCCATATCTACCTTGTATTGTGTTGTAGCTAAATGGTATGAATAAAATGAAATATATAATGAGAAATAATAAAGCATTAATTATTATTATTACCTTAGTATGTTTATCTTTTTGCAACAGTACAAAAGATATTTATTTTCTAGACGCTTGCTAATTGAAAATCGTTAATCAAATTGTCTTTGACAAAAGATCACAAGGAAACGATATTCATAGCACTTGAATGATCCCAACATATTACCAAGGCTCAGTTCTAATTCAGTCGTCTAGCTACTAGATTAACAATAATTTTATTATTTTTATAGTAGGTATGTGTTTTCAATACTGCATATTTATTTATTGAGAACTTCAGTTAACATTTTAGATGCTTCTATATGAAACATTGCTACTAAAAATTTAAGACCTTTTTGAATTTCGTTCGCTTATTTCGAGAAACCAATATTTAGGTAGCTTGATCACCTTTCTTACATTATTTCAAGTTTAAAGAATAGAACTAATCTCTATCCCTGTTATTAAAGTGCTCCCTATAATAATAATGAACAACAGAATAACAATTATTGACGATGTTGAAGAAAGTGTAAGAATGGACAACCAGCAACAGTTTCGTTTGGTAACAAAAGTTGCAAGAAGGTGCTATGTATGGCCGGAAGATCATAACCCCGACAGTGTAACTGCTCGACTATTTATAAAAACTGTAACATTGTTCATTTTTTTATCTATTCCTATATGGTGGACCGGTTTTCATTGTTACCATTTTAGATCAGGTGAGTTTATTTAAAAATTTTACAATTTTAATAACCGAATACAATTTGATAAATGATACATAAAAACTGTACCCATACTTAGTGCCCCGCAAAAGTGAGATAAATTAATGGATCCACAAGCGCGTTCCTTGTCGAATAAGAAAACTCACTAAGTAAATTCGGTGATGGAAACTTCCAGGCAAAAAATAACCGAAAGTAAGATTGCCCCTATCTATCTTCTTACTGCTCACAGGGGTAATACTCGCCTGTTGAACATAATTATCTTTAGATGTAGATATTCCATTTGGAAAATTTGAAATTCAGTCTTAGCATTTGGTTCTGATCCACCGTAATTTGTTTTAATTCGTAAAAAAAATTTAAGGTAATCGGTCTAACTCGACGGTACATTGATAAGGAACACCTCATGGCTCGCCTCATGGTCATGCGGAAAATATAAAAAAAACAGCACTATACTCCTATTTGTCAAGATATTGGGAGATCTTAACATGATAAATCTGACAAAATTGCTGCTAAAATATCGAACAATACTACCGCTAAAAGACAAATTATATCCGAAAATTTTTCAGGCTCACGAATATCTTCAAAAGTATCCCGAGTCGAAAGCAAGAAATAATAAGTTTTTACAAAGACAAGTATTTTTTAATCGGATCAAATCAGACAAATATCTATTTACCTTCTGGCCAAGACGTCAGTCCGCACTCTAAGAAAAAAAGCCGAAGAGAAATTTAAATGTCTGACGGGCGTGGTATGGTAGTGAATTTGAGCAAAATCAGTTAAGTCGTCTTAAAATGGCGGTCATTTAAATTTTCTTGAAAATTGCAGTGAAGAATTGAATTTTTTAATCTGGCATGCAAAATGCAAGAACACTGTAAGCCAAATTAACAGAATAACAATGAAACCGTATCTTTTTAATTTAATCATTCTGTGGTGCACTGCTAGCTTGGCCATCAGATTTCCAAAATACGACGTCTTTTCATACAGACGGGTGAGCTAAAAAAGCTGATTTTGAAAATTTTGAAAATTGAATAGGTATTGTTTTATCTTACTCTGCCAACACAAAACAACACAAAACAACACAAAACACAGCCGCTAGAAAAAATGCTTAACATGAAAGTTTTAGGCAATAAACAAAGATCCTTAAAAGTGTACTCGATCTTACATTGTATGAATCATAATTTTTGTTTTAAGAATTAACAGATTTTTTTAAAACAGCACACAGCTTGAAAACTTGGTGGTTTTTAAAAATTTGTAAATATTTTTACGCTTTTGTCAACTTTATCTAATTATTTTACTGCAAAGTCGTTAAATTGTATAGCGTGAATTGTACAGGCTGATCCATATTATTTATTTTACAAATTTATCTGTTGCAGCTTCCATTTCGAATTTGGCATCTGACTTGGTAATACTTTTTTCTGCCATCTGTTCGTTACTGCTAATCGTAATTTATTGTATAAACTTAAGGGAAAACGTGAAACTATTTAACTTGATACCACAAGTTTACCACTGGAAAGCGTTGCGTAGTGGCAAAATTAATTACAAGAAATGGGTGAAATATTCAAACATTCTACTAGTATTTATTGTCCCACCATGCGCTATTATTAGCCTGTTGATTAACGACAACTGCGAAAAAAGAAAAATGAAAGACGACTCTATAGTAGAATCTTGTGGTGTATTGTTTTCATTCTATTTGCCATTTGATGTAGAAAATTCTACCATCATCAAATTTTACATTTTACTACATCAAACAATTACGATATACGTAGTTTATACTGTAATTCTTCGTGTAGTTTTAGCAATAGTATTTTACATAGAGAAAACTTTTTGTGTGATGGATTATATGATTGGTTTACTGAATGATTTGAACTATTTAATTGAAGACGACAAGAAAGTGAATGGATATCTGAGACAAATAGTCGATGCCCATGAAATTGTTACAAGGTAGGTAATTCTCTTTCCTGTGACTTTTTTAACATCTTCTAAAAGCACACATAGTTATTTATGTTTTATTTCAGACTTAACAAAATCTTTAATTCTCAAATAAGGTACATCATTCTTGCGCAATACCTGTCATGTCGAATAATATTGGTTGTGTCAACATTTTACATAGCGGTGGTAAAGAACAAAAACAAATAATTTTACATTTTGTTGATGTAAATAGTAAAATAATAATTGACAGGGTGAGACGGTAATTTAATCCAAGCCACTACCATAAATTTTTTACTAAGTACTCTAAACATCCTTATGCATAAATTCATAAAAAAAAATCAGAATGTCACAAAGCATGTGGTAGATTTCAAAATTCTTGTAAGGTTTTTAAATTTTTTATTAAGTAAAGTTTTGCTTCTTTACAACGGCGTATCTGCAAAGGAGCGATGCCATGTGGGAACCAGGGAGGAGGTTAGTTCGGATGGAGGTTGGGATTCATCAAGGATCGGCACTCAACCCGCTACTTTTCAACCTCGTGATGAACTATCAGACGGCTGAGATTCAGCAATCTGCTCCCTGCAGCATTCTGTACGCAGACGACGTCCTGGTCATTCATGAAAAACCGCTCGCCCTAAAAAAGGGGAGAACGTCATTGGAAAACGCACGTTTAAAGATCAGCAGAGAGAAAATTGAGAAAACCGAGCACCTGCACTGTAACTTTTCCAACTCAACCGCAGCTAGACCACTTCAAATACCTTGGTAGCATTCTATCCAGCGATGGCAATATAGACATCGATATCTCACATCGCATATAAACACGCGGAATGGCAAAAATGGAGAGAACTGACAGGCGTGCCTTGCGATGATCGAATGCCAAATTAAGGGCAAAGTTTATAAATCCGCTGTAAAACCCTCTATGACACAATGCTAGATAAAATTCAAAGCCAATCCTTCCCAGGTAACTTCAGGAGTCAGAGCAATGAAATGAGCTAACTGACTCCCGCCTTCGTTGGTACAGACACGTTATGAGAAGACTTGATGAACACATGACAAAAAAGTGCTATAGTCTGACTACCCCGTATGTCGAGCTGATATAATAAGGGAAATTAAATTACTAAAAAGCACTTTACCCGGACCTGATGATGTCACAGCAGAGGTACTGAAGGGCTGTAGCTCTGAAGTCGCGGATTATCTATTTATCCTGTTCAATAAGGCTATCAGTTCTGGACAATACCCAGATAAACTAAAATTTTCACTAGTAGTTCCGTTATATAAAAAGGGGAATACTTCTGATATCGAGAATTACAGACAAATTGCATTGGTAAGCATATACTCCAAAATATTTGCAAAAATTATATCCAGTGAATGATGCAATTCCTAGATAAACATAATATACTGACACCGTGCCAACACGGGTTTCGCACTGGTTACTCGACTGAGACAGCAACTGTGGATTTTGTGCAGCATATAATGGAGGCAGTCGGTCAGAGAAAGATTGTGGTTGGGATATTTTTTGATCTCTCACCAGGCATTCGACACCATTGACATTTCATATTTGGCTAAGTTATATAACTTGGGAATAAGAGGTACACTGAATAGATTGCTGGTGTCGTTCGCTTCTGAGAGGCAAATTATGGTCAGGATAGGGAGTGAATCATCAAGTATATAATATGTATAACGTTGGGGTGGGAACCCCTCAAGGTAGCGTGCTGGGGCCGCTGCTGTTTTTGCTGTATGTCAACGATATTCCAGAATACATCGATGGAGCCAAAGTGTATATGTATGCTGATGATACCTCTCTTCTTGTGACATCTACGGATGAGGCAGAGGCGGAGAGATTGGTCGCTGCCGTAGTTGAGCAGTTTTCTGACTGGTGCGAGCGCAACAGACTCATTGTAAACAATGGTAAGACGGTAGCTGTGAGATTTACTGGACGTTACATGTCATCATCAAACGGGTCGAATATTCCCACAGATACGTTTAACATTCCTTTGAACAAGCATGTCAACTTCTTAGGAACTATTATAGACAGTAGGATAGATTGGAGTGATCATATTTCTAAGGTATGTTCTAAATAATTGAGAAGTTCATATTTTGCTATTTTGAAAATGAAAAAATATTTAGAACCTGGGGCACTAAAGGACGTTTACTATGCTCTGGTTCAGTCTGTGCTGTCCTATAACATTGTTGTATGGAGTCAAGCTGTAGAGATCAATCTACAAAAACGAATAGTAAGAATGATGTATGGTATTCCACCTAGGCACACAATACATGCAGGGATGCTTTCAAAAACGAAGGAATTCTAACTGTGATGTGTATTTATATAATGAAATTGCTATTGTATGTTCATGCGCGAAAAGGCCAGTTTCTACTCAATAGAGACATACACTCCCATTGTACGCGAAGTGAGGGAAAATTCCACCTAGGAAAAATTAAACATCTAAATTATAAAAAGTCACCACATTACGCTGGCTGCGCAATGTTCAACAGGTTGCCACGGAAATGGAGGGAACTGACTCAAACTAATTTCAAGAACAAAATCAAAAAAATTCTAACAGAAAATGCTTTTTACACGCTAGACGAGTTTTACATATACAAGGCCAATATAAAGAAAGAAAATAAGACAAAATAGTCGTGGTATGTCATGTCATCTGTGATATTTTTATTATGTGTATGTTTGTACTCGACGTGATGTTATTTTTATACAATGTCCTATTATTTGCTTGTTTAATGTTTATTTTTGACAAAACCTTTTGGTCAATCTTGTGTTATAGTAGAGGAGCCCAATAATAGCGGATTTCGGGATTTACTCGAGCGCGTCAGATTAATATAAGGAGGAATACCTTGCACCCTGTTGAGTACTCCCACCTTATACATATAAGACCTCTATGCAGGGCCGCGCGTCAAGGGCAGCTGATAAGAATAGTAAAAAAAAATTGATCATTAGAAATATTCGAGCGTGTCAGATTAAGGTATGGTGGGTTAATTACATACTGAAATGTGTACATTTCAATAATCTGACGACTTAAGCGTGACTTTAAGGAGTGGGAGGGTTACAAACTTGCAAAAAAAAAACGTCATTTGGACATGCTCGAGCGCGGTTGATTTTTTTTTTAATTTGAAGGAAATAATTCTAGGGTATCGGGAAAAATATAATCTGCCGTTTTCCACAAGCCGAAGAAACGAAAATCGTTAATAACGTTGAGTGCGTGCAGACGGTGCAGACGCGCGGTAAAGTATGTATCCCCCACTCCACGCCTGTCTTTCCGTTTCGCTCTTTTCCTATCTCTCGCTCTCTCGCACCGTCCAGCACGTATTACGGACAAGATACATAGCGTGCTTGTGGAGTAATGCGCACAAAGCAAAGATCATCGACATGTCTCCAACAGCTAACGGATAGACAGATGTGAATGGAAAGTTGGAGATGACTTGGTTTGTTGGAGATCAATTGCCAAAAGCATACGAAGACGTGGTCATAACACCTGATATTCTTGTTACAGATATGCAGGCTGAAGATGTCATTGATGACCAAATCGAGCCAGAGGAAGAGATGATTCGACGGATGAAGATGAAGATTATAAAAAAAATCATCAGAAAATTTGCATATTATGTAAAGATTCGAATCTCAATATATATTCTAATTGAAAAAAAAAAGATTTATTTTTATTTGTATGCTATTTTTCGTACGTTTTAGGTAAAAAAATGCAGAAATTACAAAAAAAAAATCATTCATATATTTTCTTTTCAAGTCGTCAGATTAAGAAAACCTCTCTAGATAATCGTCAGATTATTGGTCATCAGATCTGGGATATCAAGATGAACCGTCCATATCTTAATCTGACGCGCTCGAGAAAATCAAAATGGCGATTTTTTTTGCAATTTTGAAAAGATCCCGTAAGCTTGCGTCACCTCCAAATCGTCAGTCTTTTGAATGTGAGCATCTTTCGGGGTCACTTAACATCCCCTCTAAAAATCTGACGCGCTCGGGTGAATTTTTTTTCTCATTTTGTTCCCTCCACCCCCCTCCCCCCCCCCCGTACGGCCACCCTCACTATGCGAACCGGCAGATTATCATACCTCCATTATCAGAGAGACGTGCATACGCCCTATCATTATCTGACGCGCTCGGAGATGTCTATGTGACTGTTTTTTTTTTACATCTTTGACCCCCCGTAGACGCTCCCCCCACCGGTGAACGGGTAAACATCATATGACTTTTTTTTCTTTCTATCATGTAATCTCTCAAATCTAATAGGTCTCCACGACGCTCGAGTAAATCCCCATTTAGCATCGTGGGCTCCTCTACTATTAATGTAAAATTGTATGTTTGTATTCGACGTGATGTTATTTTTACATACTGTCATTGTTTGCTTTTTGAATGTTTATTTTTGACAGATACCTTTTAGACAATCTTGTATTAATGATACTTGATGGTTTTTGTAATCAAAGGTGGTGAAATAAATGAAAATAAATTAAAATAAAATGAAATGACTCAGGACCAAAAGCCGCGGCAGACCTCGACTGACATACGCATGTCAGTTATTAAGAAAGACCTCGCCACTGATAACGTAGACCACTGATGACGGTTTGGAAAATATGTTGAACACTGACAGAGAAGGTTTTCTAATACGAATATAATGCCTCCAAATGGGCACCTGGTTTTTGTAATTTTCTAGCTTTCTACCGGACCCTGTATATCTTTTATTTGCCTTACATTTAATTTTATTTTTTGAAATAATAATATTGATAATTATACTTGGCTGACCTTTTTGTAATATTTCTAACAGATCCGACCAGAGAGTTTTTTGAGATAATGGAACTCTGAAAATATCTGAAGCAGTCTCACCCTAATCAGTTTCTAAAATATTTCACTGTTTCTTGATTACTTACGATTTTTTCATTGAATGAATTCTCCTTTTTATATTTTTTCTAGTCTGGTGGCGGCGATAAGATTCTTGTAATACATCTAATTTTATGTTTTCTATTGGTCTCTGTGCTTCAACTCGTCGGTCAAAAAATGATCGATAAAGTAAGATTTGAATCCATATTATCAACCTGCACATTTGCACCAATTTACATCACATCCTCTGACTTGCCGATTTCACTATCAATGTCAAACTTTGAGGCACAATGTTTTTTTTATGCCCTATACGACTCCTAAGTGATTTACAGGGTAACCATTTTCAAGTAGTGAAAACGCTTGGGAAAATTCATGGAAAACAATAAGTTTTCAGATTGCTGCTTCCCATTCGAGTATAGGTGGGAAAATAGTACAAAATGAATGACAAGAAAATTTGACAATTTCATTCCTCACACTCTCTTACTTATGGAATGCTATTTCAAAAATACGCGGTGGTATACATGAAAGAAGTCTGAAATAAGTTGGTGCGAGGTGTAACAAGCTGAACCTGGTAGGGGCGACCTATTGAGGCTTGACGTGTCTGGCCTCGTTCTAGATGGGATCAACCTGGCCACGTAATTTTGAACGCTTTCGATGAAAATATCTGCAAAACAGGCTCAGGTCCGCTACTTATATTTACTTTTTTTCTACTGTTATTTATTTCGGACTGATAAGGGAAATAATCCAGTCTCGAAGTCTAGAATTATCTGGTGCTTATAATGGTTCTCGGACCGTCTAGTCTACAATATCGATAGCATTATCCTTATCGCCACTCGCCCTCCGCATCGGTGTCGGCAGTCTGTAAACAACGCTCGCCCCTCTTTCCCGCAGCACCTGCACCTGTATGTATTTCGTAATCGCTATATCTATAACAAACTTGAGACATAACCTTGATACCAGGTTTGCTTTATTCACAAACCTTATGACTGCACCTCTAGGAAATAAACCAAAGTTTTCCAAGTAGAATAATTGATTGGAGTAATCCCAGCGTCTATTAAGTACTTACAAGAGACGTGTTATCGACCCTTGGCAGTCCCAGGAGTATGTACTTTATCTTGCCTAGTGAAGTTCTAAGAATTACTGGACAAACATTAAGTCCTGCTGGTTCTGAACCAGTTGTGCTTCTAACGAAAATTGCCATGGCTCTGGTCAAAAAATATGGCATGTCAAGAACATGCCAAAATATGGCGAAACCCGAAAACTTTCCGTCAAAGTTGATAGAAATTCACTACATCTGATTCGAAAAGAGGTAAATACTTCCTGAAATGGTCAAGGAAAAGCCTAAGGCTAATAATGAGAATATAATGTGATCATTGCCAATCAATTCTTAACATTACTGGCATAACCCAGGATTCACAGCGCAGAGGATGTGAAAGATTAATTTATATTTACCATAACAGGTGTTATGCCACTGTACAGCGTTTCGTCAATATCGGAAATTCCTATTGAGGGAGGACGGGCCTGATAAAGCCATAGTTGGGTGAATCCAGAATTGGGTTACTCCATCACGGCATATCCCTCCATAATCCGAGCAATCGGTTAGTTGAAAGCGAGTTGAAAGATATGTAGGGAATAATAAAAAAAATAAAAAATATTAATAAAAACAATTTTTTTTTAAATTCAGGACAAGCCTGATGTATGTTTAAGTAATATAAAGTCACACTCTCATTCCATCGCAAATTATTCCCTCAAATTTCGTAATTAAGTAAGCAATCAACGATCTCTTATTCCTAGAGCACGGACTTCGAGACTGCTGTCTTCAATACTAAATGGTACAAAATGAATAAAATTGAGGACCGCAAAAGCTTTCACATATTATATCTAATGTCCCAAAGACCAATAACCTTTGATGTCGGACCTTTTTACCAATTATCGTTCGTGTTACTTCTACAGGTAAGCCTATAGTACATAGATTATGAATGTTTAACACAATAGGTGTTATTTGAAAACAATCCACCATGAATAACTCCGTTGGTGTTTCGGTGTCAAAATTTTTGATGAGAAACATAAATTGATCTGTCTCAGAATTTTCCTCAAAACAAAACACCAACGGAGTTATTCTGTAAAAAGACAGTATTCCTGACGATTAGGTTTTCAATCGATTTTTCAGATTTATAAGGAAACTTATTCTGGAACTGCAATGCTAATCGATTTTATGAATAATTAGACTCAGATTAGTATAATTGGAACTATTCAATTCTTCAATGGATTTCTATCTCTCTCATTTTATAAACAAATCGCGAGTACACCAATGGGAGCTGTAATTTCACCTATACTACGTCAGTATGTTATGGATGATTTCCTAGAATTTTGTATACCAAAATTACAGTTTGAAATTACCTTTTGTAATAAGTATGTTGATGTTGAACAATTAACGTTTTTAATGGTTATCACAATAAAATTCAATTCTCTGTTGAAGAAAATAATAATTTACCTTTCCTAGACACTAAAATTATTAAAAATAATAACTGTCTGCCGGGCAGACTCTGACAGGTACCTACATAAGTTACTACTCACACCATCCCTACAAAACTAAAATAAATTTAAGAATGAAAAATACAATTTTAGAAGTCACACATACTTAAATCATTAAAACAAATTAATCTATACATAAATTTATCAATAAAAATAATTAAATTTATCAATGACACATCTTGTTTGTGACAAATATAACTAGCATGACCATGAGTACTAAACACTAGTGTGTGTCGGGTGAGTCTGGAGGGCGTGGTTAAAAAATAACAATTTTTTCGAAAACGACAACATTTAACGAAAAAACTTAAAATTTCTGTAAATGTTGACTGGTTAACGCTTAATTTGCATGTATTCTGAAGAATTCAATTTTATACAACTTTTTCTTAATTATTTTCCCTGATGAATATTTCAGACGATATGAAGAAATATTTGATGAAAAATATGAGGAAAATAGAGATGTTTCGAAAATTTTAATTTTTCTTCGAGCGTATATCTCGATAACGATTGAGAATTCGAAAGTCACGTATAGAATAAAAGTTTTAGACAATTTTATGACCTTTTATTTATTATCAGGAAATTTATCGCAGAAACTACGCACCATTCTTGAGATATAACCGGAACCCCCAAAAAGTGGGACTTTCCCCCTCTTTTTCCGCTGGCTCACCACATAGACGTCAGGACTTTCGGTATGTTAACACCATAAGAATCCTGAACAAATTTTGAAGAAATCTATTAAATACCTACTCACTCTACATCTCCTTTTGGGGGGTCTATACGTTTGACACAAGAATTTTTTTATAAATTTCTTAAATAATTTGTTTCAACGTAAAATAGAATTATCTACAAAAAGTTATTTATTACCTAACTAAACATGAATTTTGCTTAATTTTCGAGATATAATTAAAAAACTGAAATGGGTTTAGTTTCACCCCTATTATCTCCAATTTCAACTTTCTAATTTAATAGCACTCCGCTATTCTTTAATCCTTAATAATCATTTGAAGGATTCATGCAATATAAACCTGTCCTTTTGATAGTTCCTTTCCGTAATACATAATCAATAGCCTAATGAGGGAATTCAGAAACGGAGAATTCACTTACACTACCAAAGCTCTCACTAAATTGTAGGACGAACAAAATTCTATTTTTTAAATATTTTTTTTTACCTATTTATTAATACCTAATGTAATGGGCTATTATTGATGAATAATATAAAATAATGAGCGATAATAAAGCATTAAATATTATTACCTTAGTATCTTTATCTTTTTGGGAAAGTATACAAATTAGTTAATTTCTAGAAGCCTGTTAATTGAAAATCTTTAATCAAAATATAAACCTTTCTAAAGTACTTTATTTAAACTAAAACTCTCCAAACGTCTATAAATATTTTCAAACTGACTTGTTTACATCAAATTCTAATAATAATAATTGTAACTAAGTTATTACAAAAACAAATCAAAAACAATAAAATAAACTACTTCGATGCATTTCCAACAATGAAGTGGATAAATAAAGTACTTATTATCTATTAATAAATTCTTCTATAAACCTTTCTAAAGTACTTTATTTAAACTAAAACTCTCCAAACGTCTATAAATATTTTCAAACTGACTTGTTTACATCAAAAAATTCTAATAATAATTGTAACTAAGTTATTACAAAAACAAATCAAAAACAATAAAATAAACTACTTTGATGCATTTCCAACAATAAGTTAAAAAAAAAGTGGCGAAAACGTGTTCTGTTTTTGAGAAAACTTCGAAAGAAGGTAAGTCTATCAGTTTCCTACGTAAGCAACGCAAAGCCGTCAATCAAAACAAAGCATACATGGTCATGGGCGTAGCGTAGTGTAAGTGTTTTATCTTTTAATTTGTGAAAACAATTATTGTTTGACAGTTTTTTTTCATTTTCGAAAGCATACTGAATACCTACTGAATACTTTGAAAAATGCAACTTGGAAAAATTATTCCATTTAAATAAATAAAAAATACTGACTTTTTGAAAGTATATTACCTATTATTATTGTCAACCTCTAATCAGAATATGGAGAGGGGGAATAATATTCAAACAATATCATCAAAGAATATGAAATAGAAGACTTTGACCCGGTTGCACGAACGTTAAAAAAATTTCAGATTATTACTAATTTTAAGGTGCAAATTTTTTAAATGTGGTGAACTTTTTCCATGATCTTTCATTTTTTATCGGCAAATAATTCTTCTAAAATTGAGACGAATTCACTCCCAGCAATATCAGAACAAAACTTTAGTAATACAGGACATTTTAAAATTAGTGATTACGTATCTGACATATTTCCAATTAGGTTCGTTTAATTTATTTTTAGAATAAAATCAACTAAATATGTAAGAAATTGAAAAAATATTTTAGGTACCTACTGATGTATATTGCTTTCCGACTTTCCTATCGATTTTTTATTTGCTAAATTGTTATTACCTTTTTGTACCTTTTATTTTGTATAGGTAGGTATAAGTATATATTTTCTTAATTTAATATCTATTAGTATTCCCATAATTTATGTTTTTTGTAACAAAAACTGCAAATAAAATAATAATATTATGATCATTATTATAATTTATGTAATTATTACATTTCCTATAACTGAACTCGAGCGCGCCACTGCCGTTGCGTTCTGTTTGTTTACGTTTTACGTCGTTCCCCTTACCCCGCCAGAAACAGCATATGAGTGCGAGAGAGAATATCAACAAACCAAAACTGACTTCAAGCTAAGATAGGGAAGGCGCGGTCCATATTTATTAATATAGTCTAAGATTTGAACTTACTAATTAGGCTCAGTTCTTATTCAGCCGTTTATCCACTATACTGTGCCGCTCGCTGTGTCGTGTCAATTATCAATTATTATTGGTGAGATTAACAATAAGAATTATTTTTATAGTACTTTCAATACTGCACATTTATTCATTGAGAAATTCAGTTAAAATTTTAGAAGCTTCTAAATTGAACATTACTACTAAAAATTAAGGACCTTTTTGAATTTCGTTGCCTTCTTTAGAGAAACCAATTTGTAGGTAACTTGATCATCTTTCCTTCATTATTTTAAGTTTAAAAAATAGAACTTATCTCTATCCCCGTCATTAAAGTTCTCCCCGTGATAATAATGAGGAACAGAATAACAATTGATGATGTTGAAGAAAGTGTAAGAATGGATAACCGAGAACAGTTTGGTTTGATAACAAAAATTGCAAGAGGGTGCTATTTGTGGCCGAAGGAACATACATAATCCTGATAGCGTTAGTGCTCGACTATTTCTAAAAACACTAACATTTTTCATTTTTTTATCTTTGCCAATATGGTGGACCGGTTTTCATTGTTACCATTTCAGATCAGGTTAGTTTATTTAAAAACTTTGCAATTTTAATTAGCGAACAAAATTTATTAAATAATAATGTGTCCCAGAATGAAGGGGACAAGACAGCTTGATATTTTTTTGTTAATTTTTTTGTGCCGTTTTTCCATTAATTAGTTTAATAGGTATTACAGAAATAATTACATGTTTGTAATTTCAACCAGGGACGTACAGTAGATAGGGCTCCAACTTATTTATCCCGCAATTTTTACGCGACTGGATAAATTTGGGTTTTGACATACTTTTCCAAAAACTAGACACGTCGGCTAGACACAAAAAGTGGATAAGATAAAATATGCAAATGCTCAACAGTTTTTTAAATATGTATACGATTACGACATTCGAGAAGGACAAGAAATTATACGTTTTTCGGCAATGTTTTTCAACTGTAAAAAAAATGTACAGTTTTGACGTGAGGCCCCGAAAAAATCCAAAATTTATCCAGTGGCACAAAAAGTTCGGGAGTAAAAAATTTGGACCCTATCTACCGTAAGGACGTCCCTGGTTCAAATTACACACATTATCGCTTTTACAGGGTATCCAGGTATGAGTGTAAAAGCTACACGTCGCGACCTTCCTTTGACTATTTTGAGTAATCTTAATACAATAATGCTCTAAACCTCTTCACGGTGCCACACGAGGTCATCAAATTTATAAATTCTGGGTCACAAATATGCATATTATTGAACTTCTATTTCCTTTTGCAGTTACGGTTAACACTTTCAAAGACTTTTGCAAAGTCTTATTTAATTTAATTTTCGTAACAGTGCAATTATTAACTTTTTTAACATTTCCTAAAGTGCTTTTTTTTAGCACCATCCACCTGCCAGGAAATACGTTGTTGAGAAGTAGCCTAACATTAACACCAAAATGAGGACTAGCTCCATCCTGTTGAAACCAGATTCTTTCGTGTGGCATATTGTTATTTGCACCGTTATGAAAAGCAAGTGCTAAGGATGGAAGTTAAATTTGACATTTTCGTCACATCTCAACTGAAACTCTTCACAAAACTGCAGTCGACGGTAGGGATCATCTTAATTTATTTCAGGGATCAATAATTAAGGCTTGCAGGGATGAAATTTTTCTTTTCTCAGTAGTTTAACGACAGTTGAATGATCAATATCGTGATTAAGAGCTATCCGCGCGCTTTGTAGAAGTGTGTGGATTATATTCAACTTCAAGCAGCACATTCAATTTTTTATCATCAGGTATTTAACCGATGTGAAACCTTTTAAAAGTTCTCTGAAACCTTTTTTAATACAATGTGAACCATACACATTGCAAGAATTTTATGAATATTGTTCGAACCAGTTTTGATTTTGTTTTATAATGTTTGTAATGTTGATTATTGTGGTTATTTGATTGTATTTTGGACGTGTTTTCAACTTTAGTTTTTATGTAATTACTGTTGAAATAAATGGTATTATTATTATTTTAGGTCGAACTTACCGAGGTGAGTCTTTCGCGCTTCCAGTTTCAGTAAATTTGGAAGCTATCCTGCTTACTATAGACGTACTAATTAGCGACCCATCTGGGTGTTCTTGATGAAATAAATCATAAAGCTCCAGCGTGAGATTTTAATCGATATCCGATCCAATCATCATCAAAACTTCAATTCTTTCTTTTTCCGTTAAACGGGCCATTTTCTTTTAATTTCTACAAGTAATTAGAAAATGAAAAAAACTATTAGAACACTTTTCACGACTCACGTTCAAGCACAACTGACATTTCAATGTGTTTTCCACCCATAATTTCCAGGTAACGACAAATTTTAAGATAATCATTTCGATTTGGATAATTTTTTGTTAGGTAAGGTAATCATTTGCCTTGGTTTTTTTTCAACTTGAAGTTATTTAAATTGATAAGAATTCTGCTTGTTTAGATTTCGACTTATTTTGTTTTTCTAACCAAAAACCCTGTATCTTCTCAGCGAATAGTAAAAAATAGTAATACACCATTAGTATGCGGTATCGTTGTATTAACGAGGAGAATCCATTTTTTTGAAAATTTTTGAAGAAAATGGGGGTTGCTATTAAAAAAAAAATATGATGACGTCACAGCTCAAAAATACGACTTTTAAAAAAAAATTTATGTTGATAAATGCCTTTTTCTCAAATAAAATCGACATTACCATGAAAAAATGGTAGATAACAAAGTTATTAATATTATGCGGAACTGTATCACCACGCTATACGTATTACCCTCTTGTTATTTTACCTAGCAAAAAAATAAATGACGCAGAATTCCCTTTTTTATGAAGCATATACATACAGATGTAACAGAATAATGGGGGCAAACTTCTAAGTCTGTATTTTGACATATTTTTCAAAAAGTTATAGACATTTCTGGTACAAAAAAAGGTAGCGATTTGGTAGGTTAATTCTCAACAGTTTTTGAGATATACAGGGTGATCCCGAAATGGCGGACACGGACAGCACCACAGCATCTATTGTGGATTAAGGATTCTAAGTTTTATTTAATGTTTTCTCCAGTATGACTCCCTTAAGAAGATATGACCATTTTTGTAGAAAATAAAGTCACAACACTGCACTGGATACCATTCTTCAGGCAGAAAAATAATGTGTAGGTCTACAATACCCAGATAGATATTATCATGGAAACATATGAAATGGAAACACAACAAAGCTTAAAACAATAATCGTTGCGCGGATACATATTCGCGATAATATTATTCAATATCTCAAATTTGAACAACGATGCCACATTTAAAAATTTTGTTGAACACTCGGTTGAACACTAGTTGGAACTAGGTAAACTTTGAATGCCTGTAATTCCGTTCCCGATAATAAAAAAAAAACACTATCGTAATAGTTATATCCAATCATGTGTATTTTTCCAGTGGAGGTTGTTTAAATTTGACCGCCATTTCGATTTAAATTTTAGAAAAAAGGACACCCTATATCTCGGTAACGAGGCCGAGGAACACATTTTTGTTTTAAATTTACAGTCTTTCTGAACATCCTCTACAACATCCTGTATTCCGTGTCCGCCATTTCGGGATCACCCTGTATACAATTGAATTGAAGAAAGTTAAGTGATATTCACAATACATTCACAATACAATACGTATAAATTAAAAGAAGCCCCACGAAAAAACATAAAGTTTTTCCTAAAGTTGAAAAATATTGACGAAAAACTTATCATTTGTTTTCCTCATCGAATGTCCAAATCGTACATATCTCGAAAACTGTTGAGAATTTACCTACCAAACCTTCTGCCTTTTTTTGAACCAGAAATGTCTAGCTTTTGGAAGAATATGTCAAAACCAAAACTTATTCAGTGGCGTAAAAATTGGGGGGGGGGGGGGGGTAAAAAAGAACCCCTATCTACCGTTCCCTGCGTTCAAATAACACTGTCATAATTGACTAATTGACTAATTCATAGAAAAACAACACAAAAAAGAGTGTAGGTTCATTAATATTTTTTATCCTAAAATCAATTAACTATTCTACCTTAGAAGTTTGCTCCTTTATAATTATTCTGGTATATCTCGTGATTCAGAATCCCAATCACTGATTCTCTGAAACTGAAGAGTTGACTTCACTGCGGGTATTTTTCGATTACAGTCTTTCGCGTTTTAATTTTCGTCCTTTATCAAGAATCCCCAGTTTGCCAAATAATTTTCGAATTTACCAAACGTCAGTGTGATTTTTCAATTTAAATTTCTCTTTTGTCACTTGAGAGTTCTTTAATAATAAATGCTTTTCCAATGTTTATTTATAATAATGTCACTGCAGGTGAATAAGAAAAGCAATAATTATTATTGATAAAAGTGAAATCAATTTGACATAAAAGGAAATTGATTGATAGATCAACGACTATAGTCATTCATGGACAGAAAAATAAGAAAATAATTTGACACATGAGTACAAAAAAAAGCAATTGACAAAAGAGAAAAACCGAGAGAAAACGATTGTATTTTGTTTATAAACAGAAATCGACGAATATAATTATTATAATTTTGTAGTTCTTTCAAGGGTCCCAAAGATCCAAGTATATTATATTTATCTTTTTGGTAAAGAACAAAACTTGTTATTTTTTAGCGCATCGCCTCTGAAAGACGATTTTTCAGTAGCTTAATAGCCGGCGGAATGACGCATATTGCAGCTCTACATGCAATAGCGGCTCGCTTTCAAACGTACAAAATATTCCAGCCCGTAACGAACGTTTTTTCTGGCCCTTGGGCGGGACCGATTTAGTGGTTACTATAACAACCACTGTAGTTGTTACACAGAATAGACTTAATCAGAAGCCAAACTCGCCGTCGGTGCCTTTGTTCTGGTAGAGTCAACCCCCACCTCTAGCGGCCACACGTTCGGGTTTAGAAGTCAGGTCCGCATTCAAAACTAATGAAATCAGTTTGTGCAAGAGCGCACAGGAGCGTACTAAAAATATATGTTTATATATTATTTTATTATTACTATATTATAGATGTTTTCAAAAACATCTATTATGTGTATCAGTTTATTATTATTACAACAGTAGTAGTGATAGTGATAGCTAGTAATAAAATAAAGGTTAACAGATCCATAAAATCCACAAAAGAATTAAATGACGGTAAATGGCTTCGTCATAAATGCGCATATAATAGAAGAATAGAACCATTTCAAAGCCATAAAAGTAGAAAGAAACAGAAAAAATCACATACAGCCTACCAGGCTGACCAGTGGTTCTGGAACATTTTTATAGTTGTTATTTTTTTATTACTTTTTTAGATTTTACTTTTTTTAGTTATTTTTTAAATTTTTAATTAATTTTGAATAATTTGATTTTAATTCTTAGATATTACATTATAAAGGTTCCTTTTATACCGATACTTCTCAAGTGTTTCCCCTTTTTAAGAAAATCATTGAATAAATCAGCACACTTGTTAGGATAAATGCAGCAAAAAAAAAACTCAACATTTACAGGAACACACAAAAAAATGTTTTATTAGTAAAAAATATTATAATACCTATACAGTACAAAGTACAACCTCTTTAATCAGACAATTAAATGCACGGGGTATGTTCGGATTAGCGATTTGTCCGGATTACTGGATGTATTTGAAAAAATGTAATTTCATATGTATCATATTGTATTGTCTGAATGAATAAGTAGATGACAAAAATTATTCTAAATCACAATAAAATTATTATTATGTAGGTATAGGAAAATAATTGGTGATGTTTTTTTCTTTTTTAGCACCTATTTCTGCCTTGAATGCTTTGTTAGGAAGTTTTTGCAGCAAAAAATTTGATGTGATGTTTATTAGGGTGGTTGGGCGGGTTATTCTTCAATACACCGGAAATCTGGGTAATAAAGGGCAATAAATCTCGAGCTCAAGAGCATCCAGCTATTGAATCTGTAAGTATATAGAATACAAAACATAAATGTCTGTTTTACATCAATAAGTGTGTGTTCTAGAGGAATTGAGTTTAGTTTTGTTAACTTGAAATACGCACATATTTTATAATTGCACGAGTTCCCAATTTCATTGTCCGGAGTACCGAGGTGCGTCCGGACTATGACTCTGAGAATTGAGTGTCCGGATTAACATGTGTCCGGATTAAAGAGGTTGTACTGAATACAATTTACAAACCTACGTGTATACCTACCTAATTGAAGCCAAAACTGAAACGAAAGTTTTTTCTTCACCTACGCTATAAAAGCGATAAGGCATATCCAAAATAAAAAATAAAATATTCTACATTGAGCTTATCCTAAAAGTTGTATAAAAGTCTAAAAACAAAAGAAAACATACACATATTAACGCTATTACCAATAACAATATACAATAATAAACGAAAAAACATAAAACGATATAAATCAACGTCTGAAGCTATAAAATTCGCGGTTATAGAAGAGCGCCACTCCGCCACTGGTACTACAGGCAACGAACGATATACATTAACTCACTCCGTTGCGCTCCGCCGCTGACTGCCGCTGAGTTCTAACCCCGTCTAAACCCGCGCGAGCAGATGCGCGTACCCCTTATTTTTATTGAAGTTTGTATTCTGATTATTCTATTCTGTGGTTGTTATCAGTTAGTGATTACGCGACAGGTGAGAGCTCGGCAGCGAAATTCAAGCACACACCTGACAACTACCGAGACCACGATACGCGCATATTTCAATCAAGTCTAAAACGAGCTTGAAATATAATAATAACAGGTAGGTACCTATCTACTTATAACGATTAACGGGGGTTACTAGTTTCTGAGGTTTCGTAAATAAAACAACAAAATGAACGCTAGACAGGAAGATGACACTGACAGTGAATTAATTTGTACGACACCACATATTCGCCAACAAGCTAACAAGCCAAAGTTTTCAGTGAGATGCGATTTTTAACGCGGTGCGCTAAAAAATACCGTCTATATCTCGACCGGACCCGAAGTCCATTTAAGCTCGTATTCAATCGACCCACGCTCCGCTCGGCCCGATAACTTCATACTCGCCGAAATGATCTTCTTTCCGCCCTTGATATAGAATATACTACTCTAGCTGCCTGCTAATTGAAAATCGTTAATCTAAATGTCCTTGACGAAAGATAAGAAGTAGGTAAATAATAATCAACATTTGAATTTTTTTAAACTTATTGTTTTGGATCAGTTTTAGGCTCGGTTTTAGGTCAATCGTTAAGTCACCGCGACATGTTGATGATCGATTCTTGAGATTTCCAGACAGTTAATGTCGAGATATTTTCTCAATACCTCAAGAGGTTAGATATTTTTTACTTCAAACTTCAGTTATAATTTTAAAGGCTTCCATAGTAAATAATTTTACATTGATAGTAAAAGTTGAACACCTACTAATTTGAATTTTGTTCACTTCTTTCCAGTTACCCATTTGTGAGTAAATTAGAAGGTTCGATCACCATTCTTACTTTATTTGAAGTTTCAAGAAAATAATTAATCTATACCCCCGTTATTAGTGCTCATTATATTTATAATGAGCAACATAATAACAAGTAGTGATGTTGAAGAAAGGGTGAGAATGGATAACCAACAACTGTTTCGTTTCCTAACAAAAATTGCAAGAAGGTGCTATATGTGGCCAGAAGATCATAATCCTGATAATGTTAATGCTCGACTATTTCTAAAAACACTAATATTTTCCACTTTTTTATCTATTCCCTTTTGGTTAACCGGTTTTCATTGTTATCACTATAGATCAGGTAAGTTTATTTAAACAGTTTAAAATAACTGAATAATAATAATTTAATGCTGTATTAGGTACCTGGTCTAATCAGCATGTTTGTAGTGAGCTTAATTATGCGTGCGCAGTCGCAAAAAACTAAATAAGCTAAAAAAAATTTATTTAAATAAACTCTAAACATCATTATAAATCCGCCTGTGAAATTAGAAATTGAAATTTTATAAATAAAATTATAAGTCATTAATAATAATTGCAGATAATGTCAAATTAGGAAAAATCAGACATAATTTATGATGATTTTTATTAATACAGCTATAAATTCTGTGAAAAAGAACTAAGTGGAAATCTCCTGCAAATAAAAAGTTAACAAAACTGGATGAACCTAATTGTTGTGAGTAGTAAATTATTGCCGTAGTCACGGGTTAATAATGATAACAATAAAATCTATTCCGTTTTCATCAATTATGGTTAAAGATACCGATGAGCTAATTACTGCTGTTTGTTATAGAAGAAACTTTTTGCTGCCAGCGTATAAAAAATCATTGAGATGTGGTTAGTATTTCGATATAAAATCGATCACGGGGGTTCGAGTGCTACGAGTGAAGCGGCAACTACGTGTTCCGATCGCTCCGTAAAAACATCGAAATACACCATCTAATAAAAGTAAATAGTAGAAAAACCGTGATTAGTGCATCAACCAATGTGTGAACTAGGGTAAAACGGTATTTATTTTCACTATTCTTACCATTCAATCATTGCAAAACTAGTTGAAGAAATCAATTCAAGAATATATTCTAACAGTATTCACAGTTTTCGCCGGCCAGGCGATATGATAAGGCTATCGCCGCGGGTGATTAATAAATAAATTAAATAAATTAAAAATTCACCAAAATATACCTATACACCTCTGACTACAGGGGTGTATTAAAAATATGGACCCAACTACTTCCACCCAAACTAAAGATGTAACCAACAGCCAAACAACAAACCCTACAATCAGCTACTCTAAAGCAACAAAAACACGTCCAAATATATCTTATCCAAAACGAGAGCAAGCTATCGTAATCGATGTTCTGGAAAGTCTAAAACTTCCCGACTATATCGTAGCAGTAGGCAATATTGTTCAACCCAAAAACATACTATTTGCATCAAGGATCTCAAACAACAGAGTGTGCATATACGTGTCCTCTAAGGAAATAGTCGATGTTCTAGTACAAGATCATTCCAAAATTAAAATAAACGATCAAGAGCTTAACCTGCGCAGGCTTATCACCCCTGCAAAACGTCTTCTGTTATCTAACGTCAGTCCGAGTATCCCGAACGAAGTCTTAGAACAGTCTATAGCGCAATTAGGAATTCAGACAGTCACACCCATCAGTTTTCTTAGAGCGACCCATATATCTGAAGAATATAATCACATTTTGAGCTTTCGAAGACAAGTATATATTCAGCCCAACGACAGTCTCACCATACCACCATCAATTTTATTAGAATATGAAGAAGTAAGTTACCGGGTATTCCTGGGATTCGACGAGGTCGCGTGCTTTACTTGCAAAGAAAAAGGACACCTCTCAAAACAATGCCCTAAACAAAACCAGGAGAGTCAAAATCCCTACACAGCACCAAGTACCACCCAAGAGAGGAATAATGAAACCATCCAAACAACTGATACTAATATAACAACACGCTCCCATGCAGAAACGGTGGAAATAACAAACACTGAACGTGAGTGGAACAAGATCGAGAATTCGAAAAAGAGAACAGCCTCTACAATCGACAGTCTTAGCCCCGACCCTCAATTTGAGTTTAAATTACCATTTAGTCTAACTCAGCCTCCCCATACCGTGGTCGGTAAAGAGAGCAACACAGCAACAGTTAAAAGACCTCCGAAAAAGAAAAGAGCACCCTTAATAGGAACAGACATAACTATTCCAACCACAAACACAAGAGAGATGTTAGAACCAATTAAGAGTAAATATGAAGAAACCAAACAAACAATAACCTTTGAAATTTTATCAGATTTCCTGGAAAATGTTCACGGAAACCCCGATCCCTTAAGCCTAGCCAAGACATATGATGTATCAATAACTGAGTTAATAAAATCAATTAATTCAATATATCCCAGTCTCAGTCACAGATCTCTAAAAAGTAGATGCACCAGGATAATCAAGAAACTTACGAGACAGCTAAATGGAGAAGATCCCAACGATACAGATTCTTCCTCACAAAGCTCGCTTAATGATGACATTCATAGTTCAGTGGAATATTAATGGATACTTTACCCATCTGCCTGAGTTGCAGTACATAATAGCAAGTAACAATCCAAAAATAATATGCCTTCAGGAGACACACTTTAAAGACAATAAGTATCACAACCTTAAAAAATATAACTGCTACTTTAAAAACCGAATTGCGGAATGGGCCAGTGGTGGGGTTGCCACATATATAAGCACCGAATATCAGTCCGAAGAAATGCCAATTTACTCAAACTACGAAGTGGTTTGCTCAGTCGTCAGTATGCCGATTAAAATAGCTATAATTAATATATACATACCTAATTCCCAAGATCTCACAGAACTGGAACTACAGCGCATATTAGATCAAATACCATATCCATGTTTAATCTTAACAGATCCGAACGCCCATAATATAATATGGGGTTCCCGTCATACAGACAGGAGAGGAAAACAATTAGAGAGCTTCATTAACAACAACAACCTAGTAACACTTAATACAGGTTCTATTACTAGATATAATGCTTATACCGGAGAGGGATCAGCTATCGACCTGACACTTTGTAGGCCACAGTTAGCAACCTACTTCAAAACTTGGGAAACTTTAGACCAACTATATAACAGTGATCACTTCCCCATTAAAATCCAGTTGGGAGACACAAGAGAAGAAACCCCAACCAGCAACGAACCAAAATGGAATACCAAACATGCCGATTGGGAAAATTTCTCAAAATTCATCGACGACAATGTTGATATCAAATTCATAAGCCAGAATATTGATGCAGCCGTAAAACATCTAGAGCAGACAATAAACTCGGCGGGAACCCTATATGTACCAAAGAAAAACATATATCGGAATAAAGTGGTCCCATGGTGGAATGAAGACTGCGAAAAGGCACTGAAAGAATCCAAAAACGCTTTCAATAGATTAAAAAGGCACAACACGGAAGGAAACCGTATAGAGTTCAACAGACTGAGAGCAAAATCCAGATTAATTATCAAAACCAGTAAAAAAGAATCATGGCGAAATTATGTAGAAAATATTAAAGTCGACACACCAACTAAAGAGATCTGGGAAAAAATATCCAACATCAAAGGTCACAAGGAATCTAAACAGATTGTCTGCTTGAAAAAGGGGAGTGAAATAATAAGTAATAGTAAAGAGATAGCCGAAAACCTGTCGGTTTACTTCGAGCAAGAATCCAGTGACTCCCAGTACGACATTGAATTCAGGGAAATCAAAAATGCGGTAGAATCTAGTAAACCGGAGAATCATGGCGACCACCGCCAACTACATCTCATTAATGGTCCGATAACGGAAATTGAAATCAGTGACGCCCTCCAAACATGCAAAAGTTTTTGCCCAGGACCGGATCATGTTCCATACACATTTCTTCAACACCTGCCTGGGAAAGCGAAACATTACTTACTTAAACTATATAATAAAATATGGAAAGAGCAAATTTATCCCTCTCGATGGTCACAATCGATAATACTGCCGTTACTCAAACCCAACAAGGACAAAACTTCTATGATATCCTACAGGCCGATCTCTCTCAACTGTACAATGGGAAAACTTCTAGAGAAAATTATCAATCGACGACTCTCGTTTATTATGGAAGATGAAAACAAAATCAGCAACTCGCAGTTTGGATTTAGAAAACAGAGGTCAACAACTGACTGCTTCACAGCCCTTGAGTCAGACATACATCAAGCGTTTGCCAACAAACAGGAAATTTTGGCAATCTTCTTAGATATTAAAGGAGCATATAACACTACCTGGAAGCATCTTATTGTACAAAATATGACCAAATGGGGGCTTACTGGAAACATACTAGAATATGTAAGAAATGTACTTGGCAACCGAAAATTCAAAGTGAAAGTCAACGGAACCTATTCTGAGGAAAAGAGTCTAGTAAACGGAATACCTCAAGGTTCAAGTATTAGCCCCACCCTGTTTAACATTGCAATAAACAAACTACTAGAAGAAGTTAAATTACCTATCAAATCCGTAATGTACGCAGACGACTTGCTAATATATGCATCTGGAAAGAATAGACACCACCTTGCGAGAATCATACAGCCGGCTATCAATAAATTGGAGACTTGGACAAAGAAATCAGGTTTCCAATTCTCCGCAGAGAAAACACAATGTATTATTTTTTCTCAAAAGAGAACACAAGTCTCACCAAGTCTAACTATATATGGAAGGGAGCTTGCATACGTCAAAACCGTGAAGTACCTAGGTCTCTTTTTCGATAATAAATTGACTTGGAAAAACCACATAGAACAGCTAAAAATTACGTGCAACAAATCTATAAATCTGTTGAGATGTATTACGAGCCATCACTGGGGCGCAGACACAGAGACTCTATTAATGCTTTATAGATCGTTGATCCGATCAAGAACAGACTACGGACTTATAGTGTACGCAACAGCGAGCAACAGACTGTTGAAAACAGTTCAAAAAATTCACAACACTGCATTACGCATTGCCCTGGGCGCCTTTCCAACAAGTCCCGTAGAAAGCTTATACTGTATAAGTGAAGAAATGTCCTTGGTCAACCGAATAAAACAACTGACAATCTCATATGGCGTCTCAAACTACCTAAACGCTACCAAACCTATCAACAAACAGATCAACATCCGAGTCTTCAGAAACAAATATTCAAATCTTCCCAACACCAAAATCCCTTTTGCGGAAAGATTCCATAGAATACTCCTAGAGACAGAATGCCAACTTCCAAAGCGAGACAGAAGGGAGAAGGGGAGGACCAGCTACCCCTGGAACATAAGGCAACCACATGTAAATCTGGAACTCTCAAAGTTCAACAAAAAAACTACCCATCCATCAATAATTAAAGCTGAATTCCAAAGAATTATCGAACAATACCGAGAAACAGAGATTATTTACACAGATGCCTCCAAAATAGCCGGACAAGTGGGATCAGCAGTAGTAACGACAGAGAGCGTACTCAGATATCGCCTACCAGAAATAAGTAGCATCTACACGGCAGAAATGTTCGCCCTACTCCAAGCAGTAAATCTTACATCAAGGGAACGAGGTACACCATATAATGCTATAGTCACAGATTCAATGAGTTCCCTTCTGTCCATCAAGAAACTATACCCAGACAACGCAATAGCCCAAGAGATAGCTCTGAAACTGAACCAATGTGTGAGCAACCCAGTCCTTATTTTTGCCCCCTCACACATAGGCATCAGAGGGAACAAAGAAGCAGATCGTCGTGCTCGTGAAATAGCACAGTCCAATGAAAACATGACCGACTTCTGGGACCCAACAGACCTAAAAAACCATATAAAGAATAAACTAATAAAAGATGCTAACGTCAAATGGCAATCCCGGGTAGATAATAAACTAAGAGGAATAAAAACTAGCATCCAGGGTACTCTCTCACTACCGTCATCCAGAAGACAACAAGTCATCATAACCAGGTTGCGGCTAGGACACACTAAGCTAACTCACGAACATCTCCTAAATCGAACACAACCACCAGTCTGCGAAGTATGTCAAGCCGAGCTAACAGTCAAACACATTCTCCTTGACTGTGGAAAATACAGACAACAAAGAGAGGAATGCCAGTTTCCTAGGTCTATGAAAGAGCTCCTAAACCACTCCGAAAACTGCTGGGAACAAATAGAAAGATACCTTAAAGAAACTCAACTGTACAATAAACTCTAATTTAGAAACCTAATGTAAACTAGAACAATTAATATTATATAGTTACAGTTAGAAGTGAAATAATATAGTACCATAGGCAATAGTGACGTAATATAATCATTCGTTAACTCATGTAACGTTGCTGCTAATAACCATTGGTTGATGCGGCCTGTTTGTTAAATAAAAAAAAAAAAAAAAAAAAAAAAAAAATCGATCACGAAAATCGAAAGTCACATTTAATTAATTTACCAAAAATGACTAAGTACACCATATTATTTAGTAGGTTTATTGTAATGTATGTGTTGTGTATAAAATTTCCTCGAAAATGTCATGTAACAATTTTAATTAGAAATACCTGTTCTAGAAAAAATTCTATACCATCCTGTATAGTATCTGAATCAAATACAAAAGACAGGCTATTGTTGACATTAATTGTTGAACTTCGCCGTTATCATAACAACTAAAAAAAAAAAGTTTACATAAAAGTTTTACGCTATTAAACGAAATTGTACTTCGATTTTTCTTTATATTATCATCTTTGTTAGAAGCTTTTGTTCATTTTGTAAAAAAATACTGCTATGAAACTGAAATATGATGGCCTTAATAACAACCGCTGATCTATGTTGATAATTTTACTAAAATTGATCTCTTTCAGCTTCTGTTTCGAATTTGGCAGCTGACTTAGTAATAATTTTTACTGCCATCTGTGCGGTACCGATAGTCGTAATGTACTGTATAAATTTAAAGGAAAACGTGATATTATTTAACTTGATACTACAAGTTTACCACTGGAAAGCGTTACGTAATGGCAAAGTTAATTACAAGAAATGGATGAAATATTCAAATATTCTACTAGTAGTAATTCTCCTACCATTATCTATTATCTGCCAATTGAATAACAACAATTGCGAAAAAAGGAAAATGGAAGACGACTCTATAGTAGAATCTTGTGGTGTATTGTTTCCGTTCTACGTGCCATTTGCTGTACAAGCCTCTCCCATCATCAAATACTACGTTTTATTACATCAGGCATATACAGTTTACCAAGCTTACACTATGATTAATCGTACAGTTCTAGTGATAATATTTTATATAGAGAAAACTTTTTGCGTAATGGATTATATTATTGATTTACTGGCTGAAATAAATTCTTCAATTGAAGACGACAAGAAAGTGGCGGAAAATCTGAAAGAAATACTCGAAGCTCTTGTAGTTGTTACAAGGTAATTTTCTTTTCTTGTGACTCTCTTTTAATTTAACTGTTCCTGAAAGTAGAATTGATCACTTGGTCACTCGCTTGGTCATTATTGTTTTAGGATTAACAAAATCTTAAATTCTCAAATGAGATACATAGTTCTGGCACAATACCTGTCGTGTCGAATAGTATTGGTTGCATCGACATTTTACATAGTGGTGGTAAGAAAACAAAAATAGATAATTATATAGTTTGTTGATGTTACTAATAGTATAATAATAATTGACTGGGTGAGACGTTATTGTAATCTTAGTATCTACCATAAATTAATTCCTGGTTTTAAAACATCATAATGCATATAAATTCATAAAAAATTTCAGAAAAGTCCGTGTTTCGTCCCATCTTTTTCCTTATTAGGGATCCCTTATCCCTTGATTATTATTATTATCCCCCGAACATAGTCCTTTCCAAATTTACTCGCCTAGGTGTGTACTTACTCCCGAAAACGGTATTCGCGTTACATACCCTTAACACCTGTGGGATAAATAAAAACCGAGAGCGAAGAAGGTCCACCAGACCAAGAGAACAATTTGATTAATGCGCTTGAGACAAACGAATCGAGAATTATTATTGCTCGGAACAAAAGCCGCGACGTGTTAAATAATTATCAGCCCGCTAATTTTAGAAGAACTGTTCTTCACTATTTCTTAGCTATGCAGTGCAGCATACAACCCCATAAGGTTATAGAAAATCGTAAGTACACGCTCCAATTTCCTTGCTTTATCCTAGTGATTTCAGACTAATATGTACAATTTTCTCCTTGTCATTACGACGCAAACCGCGTATTAAATACATAAATAAATAAAACTTTTGCTAGTAGGTACCTTTGGTACCACACAACGCACAACCCGCTAACCCGCAGCATGAGGTAGGTTTCAAAATTCTTGTTTAGGTTTTTGTATTTTTTATTTTAAAATTTATGCTTTTTTAAGTTATTACCTAGGTACTGTTATGGTATTCCTTTCCCCTCTTATCTTGTTTATTATTATTAATTCTATTTAAAAAAATTATACCATAAACAAATAAAATATTAATGATTCTTTGAGGGCACTTTCTTTCCCAGTTGGGTTCATTTGCAAAAAAAAATTTGATTTAATTTAATTTGAATTCAAATTTGAAATTTTTTTAACAAATATCTAATTTATTACTTGACAGAATATTTATTACAGAAAATTACAAAAAAAAACTACCTCGAGCTCTCTGATTCTAAATTTTGTTAAAACTACACTTAATAATTTAAAATTAATTATCACATCAAAATCTTACAATATCCCTCACAATATATGCGTCTCGCTGCCTCGCTTCTCCTTTTCCTGATCTACCAACTCTCTCTGTCACTCTCTTCGTCTCTCGCTGTTTCTCTTCTTCTTTCCACTTCTCCTTCCTTTCTTAAATATAATCTTTAATTTCCTATCTTCCCGACATCTTCCAGGTTTCTTCCACTTCTTTTCAAGTTGATCCTCTCTATAATTTATCCCCTTCTGACCTCTTCACGTTCTCTTCGCTATCTATTTGTTCTTCTCTTTTGTGCTTCCAAAATAACTACCTTCACCCTTTTACCTTTTCTGACACACGCTCTTCTCAATTTCAATCTAATTAATTAATTCTCCTCGTTACCTATCTCTTTGTTCTTCTCATTTTTCCTTACAAATAATTATTTTCACTTTTCTTACTTTTTCTGACACACGCTCTTCTGAATTTCAATCTAATTAATTAATTCTCCTCGTTAGCTATCTTTTTGTTCTTCTCCTTTTTCCTTACAAATAATTATTTTCACTTTTCTTACTTTTTTCTGACAGTCTTCTTCCAAATTTTCTTATTATTTTTTTTTTGTTGCTATCAACCTTTTTCCCATTCTCTTTTTTTTTCTCTACTGATTTTTTTTAAACAATCCCAAAATTTATTTTTGACATTTTTAATAATTAAATACTAATAATTTTTATTTGTTAAAATCTTCAAATCAAATCCAAACTTTATTCATTAGGTGAACCTAATTATTCATAACAGTACACAGGATCCGGCAGAAACCTTGAAGTGTATGGAAAAATTTAAACGTCTCAAGAAATTTAATTTTCGCGTTATCTCAAGCGTAGAAACAAAACGGTGTGATAAAAAAATCAAACTAATCGGACTTATGCAAAAAAAACAATTTTAGAGCTGACCTTGCCTTATCCTGTATCCTGTGCAGAATTTACTCTTCACTAACTTTGCAATCCACGAGCCGCCACTGATACGAAATTTTTATAATGTGGGTATATCCTTTTCCTACGACCACTATACAAAACACTACTTTGCGCATCGTTTTTTGTGCGCAAACTAGCAGATTTCTCACGTATCCAAAACTGTGCGACAAAGTGACATAAGGCATAGCCAAAAACCATTTCCGTACTGTTTTAATGTATGTAAACAATAGTGATGGGCGGTAACTGAGAACTCAACTGTTACTTATTGTTAATAGAATAACTATTCATTTAAAGCTTCAAGGTAATAAAATAAACACAAATGAGATAACATAGAACCCGACAAGACTATAAAATAGACTCATTATTCTCTTGTGGCAGTAATTATTAAAATTTACGAGTTGATCGCTAATAACAGCCAAATCAAATTCACGAACGTGATCGTGAAAATAACTCGCACACCTCTACTAACTTCAATCTACGACGCGCAGCGCTTGCGTTATTGTGTAGAAGTTGCATATCAATAATATATAACCTCTCTTAAATCATTGTTATTATCTACCACGTCTCTCCGCTCACGTCACTTATTTTTAGTTTATACGGAGTCTAATAATAAATAATAATAATATTGTCGGTAGAATTCAATGATTTTACAGTATATAATAGTAATAATAAAAAGTCATTGGTAGAATTGAAAATAATATGTACCTACCTAGGTAGGTAGTCTGAAAAAATAAACTTTAGTTAGGTACCTATCATTATAATGGATTGTAATTTCTCTGAATGTGAAACAGAAAATACACCACCTGAAGTCAGAAAACAAGCAGGTTTGTGTTCTTTGAATTTGCTACCTGTAGTTTCGAGAGAAAAATACGAATCTGCTTATAAACATTTCATAAATTGGAGAAAAGGTCATAAAAGCAGAGCATTGTCAGAAAAAATAATTTATGTGTTAAATTTGTTAAATAATTAATCTGTTAAATTGTGGTCGTAGGAAAAGTACTGTGTGAAGCACGTGCGGAAAAGAAATTTCACACTCGTGTGAATTGTGACACTCGCCTTCGTCTCGTGTCACAATTGTTTCACACTCGTGAGAAATTTTCTCTTTTCCGCACTTGTTTCACAATATACTATTGTTTATATTACTTTTTTATTATTATCGATATTGCACAGCTTGGCTGACCTTTACTGAGTCTACGGAATACTGAAAAACTTGAAAGTCTCACCCTAATCAATTCTTAAATGTTTTTACTGTTTCTTCACTTTCTTCTTGACCATACTCGCACTGAATTAATTTTACTCTCTTTATTTTTCGCTAGACCGGCGCCGGCAATAACTTTATTGTAATTCATTTGATGATATGTTCTCTATTGGTCTCTGTACTTCAAGTCGTGGGTCAGAAAATAATCGATAAAGTAAGATTTGTTTCAATAATAATAATTATATGCACCAACCAAATCATCTGAAATCAAATCATCGCAATGAACATATAATGAGAAGAGCTGTAATACTAGAGTTCGAAGGACCATAAGAGAAAGGATTGTGAAGTACTTACCAATCTGTGGTAATGTTGTAGCGCACTCCCGCTCTCCGCGTTACCGTCCTTGCAGGCCTGCCGGTGTCGGACCACGAGTTACGTAATGCACTAATTCGTACTGTAGGGAGTCTAGGTTTGGTGATTTTAGAGCGCGAATAAACTAGTAATAATATGGGAAACAATGGAGTAAAACTATATGAACTCAGAGAGAAAAAGAGAGCCGTTCGTCCCGTCAACCGACGCGCTTATTTCGAGAGTTCAATCTTATCTCTCTAGCACAAAAAACTTAAAAAGATAACTTTCCACTCGAGATGGGATTCTTATTTTCGAGATGGAAAACATAAAATAAAATTAAGGAACTGAGTACGTAACATCACCGCCCACCCAAATTTAAATAATTTGATGCCCAAATATATACAAATATGTGTTGAGAAGATAGAGAAAAAAAAGAGAAAGGAAAAAAAAGAAAAAAAAAGAGCACTTAAACATGGAAAATATTTACAGTAAGAATTTAGAGTGAAGAAAAAAAGTCTAAGTCTGATCGAGAGGTAGCTGGACAAGCTTATTAACAGGTCTGGTGAATGTTCCTGCGGAAGTTTGAACGCGAGCTACCCTCACGACTCCATCTGGACCGGGAAAAACTTCTATTATACGCCCAATCGGCCAAGAAAGAGGAGTGGTACCTATCCCATATAGATATGCGACATCCCCACATTTCAGATTTGGACTCCCTCTTGTCCATTTGTTGCGCTGTATCTGAGTGTGCAGATATTCAAGTGACCAACGTCGCCAAAATGATTGAGCGAGTTGACGAATACGCTGCCATCGGCATCGTAGAGAAATGGTCTCATCTATAATGGTTTCGGGGGGGCTGAGCAGAGGTGAGCCAATCAGAAAATGGCCGGGGCTGAGATAGTCGGTGTTATCATTTGGATCTGAGGTAATACCACAGAGTGGGCGACTGTTTAGTACAGCTTCAATTCGAGAGAACAGAGTAGCGTATTCTTCAAAGGTATGAGGAGTGTCTCCAATAAGACGAACTAAATGAGACTTCGCGGATTTAACTCCTGCCTCCCAGAGACCACCGAAATTAGGGGCAGCAGGAGGGTTAAAGCACCAGCGCACGTCACGCGATGAAAGGTGAGAAAAAATATCCTCGTGATTGCGTTGAAGAAACAACGATACTTCTTTAAGATGGCGAGAGGCTCCTACAAAGTTACGACCGCAATCCGAATAAATGCACTGGGGAAGGCCTCGGCGAGATACAAATCTATCTAGGCAAGCTAGAAACGCCATTGTAGTAAGTTCAGATACGAACTCCAGGTGGAGAGCCTTACTGGACATACACACAAAAACTGCGAGATAACCTTTGGAGATGCGAGCTTTTCTGCGGTTACTTTCACGCACAGAAAACGGTCCGGCAAAGTCAACCCCTACATTGAGAAAAGCTCTAAGCAGCTGTACCCGGGGTGCGGGTAGATCCGCCATGTAGGGTTGAGAAGGGCTAGACTTGAACTTAAAGCAACGCAAACACTGATAAATGCGTTTTCGGAGCAGACTGCGAAGAGATACGATCCAATATTTCTGAAAAATGAGCGCTTGGACGGTGCGAGATCCTGAATGCAGAGATTGTTGATGATAATAATCACAAATGAGAGCAGACAGAGGAGCATCTTTCGGTAAGAGAAGGGGGTGTTTCGAGTCATAGGGTAAATCGGCATTGCGTAAGCGACCGCCCACCCTAACAAGGCCGGTTTGGTCGATAAAAGGGGACAAGTTCTTCAGAGAGGAGTACGTGCAATTTTGATCGGTAAGTTCTGAAATTAATTGAGAGTAATAACAACGTTGTGTTACGCGAACCAACGCTGTGACAGAATTTCTCAGTTCCTGTGAAATGAGCGGACCAGACATCTGGTCCTTTGGAGTTCTACAGTTGTGAATAAAACGTAGGACATAAGCGAAGATTCTTTGCAGTCGTGAAAAAGTAGAAACCTTTTCAATAACATCAGCGAGATAGTCGGGAACTTTATTAGATGCTGATAAAATGACTTTCCCTGTTTTGAGCTCGGGAACATCAGAAGGCGAAATAGTAATAGCTTCAGACTTCGGCCAATTCGACGAAGTGCTCGCGAGAAAGTCGGGTCCGTGCCACCAAAGTTTATTGTACACTAGTTGAGAAGGGGTAGTTCCCCTGGAAGCTGAGTCAGCGGGATTATTTTGAGAATCAATATGGCGCCACGAGATAGGGGACGTAAGTTCGAGTATCTGAACGACTCTATTTGCTACAAAAGTCTTCAGTGTGTGAGGAGGAGTGGCTAACCAAGCGAGAACAATCATAGAGTCAGTGTAAAGAGAAATCCTATCAAATGCGATGTGTGTCAAGGAGTCAAGAATAGATTTGAGTAATTTCGATAGCAACAGAGCACCGCATAATTCTAATCTAGGAATACTGAGCTTCTTAAGAGGGGCAACTTTGCTTTTAGACTTAAGCACAGAGCTAAAACGAGAGGAATCAGAATACAAGAAAATCACTGCCGCATACCCCTTTTCTGAGGCGTCGCAGAATCCAATTAGGCTATAATTGGAAACGGGGTCCGGAACGTGTCTAGGGATGCGAAGGGATTGTAAAGCGCCCATCTGAGCAACGAAACGTAACCAAGAGTCGTTAAGATTCGGGGCAAGTTCATCATCCCATTGTGCATGAGATAACCAGATTTCCTGCATAAAGTGTTTGATCCAAAATACAACGGGAGTTAGCAGACCTAGTGGATCGAATATCCTGGATACATATGACAACACAGAACGTTTAGTTACTTTACCTCTAAAAGGTTGAACGTGGTAACGAAAACAGTCATCTTTAGGATCCCACATCAAACCCAATATTTTTATGGCTTGTTCATCATCTGTGAAATTAAGAGGAGTTTCAAGATGTTCCAGCGGTAAGGAAGATAGTACCTCTGGGTGACTACTTGACCATTTCCTAAGTTCGAATCCACCGAACGATAATATTTTTGATAACTGCTCTGCGAGCTGCTTGGCTTCATTAACAGAATCAGCACCAGTAACCACATCATCAACATATGTGTGATTAAGCAATGAATATGACGAAAGGGGAAGAGAAGCGCCGTTATCTGTGACCAATTGCTGAACCACTCTCTGAGCAAGAAAGGCACAAGGAGTGAGTCCGTATGTTAGGGTATTCAATTCATATTCACGTATGAGCGAGGATTCGGACGGTCTCCAGAAAATATGTTGTAGATGACGTTGCTTGGGATCGAGAAGAATCTGCCGGTACATCATTCTGATGTCAGCACAAAGAGCGACTTTATGAAATCTGAAGGACAATAAAATAGCACTGAGATCCTTTTGTAATTTGGGACCTGGCAAAAGGCAATCATTTAAAGAAACGCCGTTAGAGTCGGGAGCAGAGCCATTGAATACTACACGGACTTTGGTGCTGGAACTGCTATCTTTTGTGACGCAATGATAGGGCAAAATGTAAGAAGAAGAATTCTTAGCAAGTTGCATGTGGCCGCAATCGTAATATTCTTTCAAGAAGTTGTTACAAGAGGAACCAAATTGGGGAACACGTTTCATTTTTCGTTCTAGGTTGAGAAAGGTTTTCATAGAATTATTTCTATTGTCTGTCAAAGAAGGAGAATTTTCCTTGAACGGCAGACTAACAACATATCTTCCGGTTTCATCTCTAGTGTGAGAAGATTGAAAATGAGACTCGCAAAATTCGTCCTCGGGATTGACTATCGCAGGGGACGAAACTTCTTCCATTTCCCAAAAGTTACGCAACAAAGAGTCTAATGAACAAGTGACAGAAAGAGATGTTTTATGAGTAGATTCTGAAGAATCGGTGGAGCCCAGGATAATCCATCCAAAAATAGTATTTATGGCTGAAGGATGTCCTTTCAACGTACTAGGAGTCGAGTCATTGAGAATGTGAGGATAGAGATCAGCTCCTATTAGAAAATCTATTCGAGAAGGAGTAGTGAAATTAGAATCTGCTAGAGGTAGATCGCAAAACCGATCACGTAATTCACGAGACAGAGGAGCCGTTGGCATTTCTGAAGATATTTCAGAAAGAACAACTGCTCGGGAGTTGATGAAATTCTTTTCCGAATAACGAGAGCGCAAAACGCAATTTACTAAACCTAACACTTTGACTGACGAGTTTGATATTCCATGAACATCAAATGAGGCTTTGGATTTCCGCAGCGCTAAACGGTGGGCAAACGACTCCGTGATGGCCGAGATCTGAGATCCAGGATCAATAACAGCTCGAATGGTATGATATGTGCCAAGGCAATCCTTTATTAGTACCACAGCAGTACCCAAGAGAACCATAGGAGACTCCACTGAAGGGGGAAGGCTACATGATAGCGAACTTGTCGACATGGACGTAGAGGAGTCTGTGGCCGACTTGACCTCACGCTGTTGTACATTCTGAGACGATGAGTTCTCTTTGTTATTTGTGTGCAGCATGGAGTGATGCCTGTTGCTGCCGCACTCGCGACATGTATTAACTGATTGACAGTCATTTCTAGAATGAGCTCCCATGCAATTAAAACATCGCTTGAGTCGTTTTAAAGTTTCAAATTTCTGTTGAGTATTTTGCCTTAAAAAGGAATGACATTTTGTCAAGGAATGCGAATCTTTACAGAGGGAGCACGGGTGAACGAAATGTTGCATTGAGCTACGAGAAAAGACCGGCTTAGTATTAGCGAGGAAAGACCTAGTGGGTTTTGCAGTTCGTTGGACAGTTTTTGCATCCTCAGAAAAGATCTCGTAAGTTCTACTCTGGTCAACAATAAATTTTATCAACTCCTCGTGAGTTGGGATAGCGTTAGTGCCTTGCTTATCTTCAAAAGCCTTTCGAGTTGCAGAGTCAAGATTATAGAGAGATAACTGAAAAAGTATAAAATCCGATAGATCTGTAATATTGAGCGATTTGAGAGCTTTTACTGCATTAGAATGAACTGCAAGAAATTTCTGAAAGTTTGAGTAACTAGGGGAACTTATAGTAGAAAAATCTTTAATTTGATTCAGATAGTGACTAGCCAATCTTCTTTTATTTTGATATCTGTCACGAAGATTTTGATAAGCCAATTCATAATTCTCGGAATTTAATTGAAAATTGGAGATAACAGCCAACGCATCTCCCCTAAGATTTGAGTGTAGATACTGAAACTTCTCTGACGGTGAGAGGGAGTTATTTTTATGAATCATGCTATCAAATAGAGAATAAAACGAATTCCAATCCTCAATCCTGCCACTGAAAATTGGAAGAGATATGGTGGGAAGATGAGTGCTCCGAGAAGAAGAAGGTGTCACTTTCTCTTCTTTTGCGGTACTATTCTGAGGAAGAGTCTGTGCTACAGCATAATATTTGCCACGAGCTGCAAATAATAAATCATCAAATGCCTTTTGAACTTTATTAACTTCTAGCCTATCAGCTACTTGTTTTACGCTTTCATTAGCGGATATAATCTGATCCTGAACTTCCTCGAAGTCATCTTCGATAGAAGATAACTTCTCATAGCGCGGGGTTAGAGTCGAAAAATTATTTATATCAATGCTAGAGAGGCTATCGTATATATTTTGCATCCGAGAAAATAACTTTTCCCTTTTTGCTTGGAGAATTTTTAATGCAGCTAATGCATCTGTACTACCGGTCATTTTGATGCTGGTAGGTAATGATATTAAATAATTAATTGAGCAATAATAATTATTATGGTAAAGAACGGCGAATTCAATACTCAGTTCATAAATAAATGTAAAAATTATAAACAGTAATAATTATAGCAATGCATGAATTAAATGCAGATACGAGTGGATTTTATTGAAAATAATTTAAGCGGTATTAAATTTAAATAAATAAGCAGAGAAAATCAATAATACAAGTTGTCGTAGTATATCAGGACGAACTGGCGGGAGCAAAAAATAAGAGATAATTTCCAGCTGAATGAGAAAATAATAATATGATTTAAATCACCAACTAACACTTTATATTGAAATTAATGCAATTGTTATTTTAATAGGAAGGTAAAATCGACTTATGAATTTACGGAGGAAACAGAGTATATTCAACAGAGAAAATAGTGGACTATCAGAGAACTAGATCGCAAAAATTCGGCTCGAATTGGACCAATGTTTGTTCGCAATGAACATATAATGAGAAGAGCTGTAATACTAGAGTTCGAAGGACCATAAGAGAAAGGATTGTGAAGTACTTACCAATCTGTGGTAATGTTGTAGCGCACTCCCGCTCTCCGCGTTACCGTCCTTGCAGGCCTGCCGGTGTCGGACCACGAGTTACGTAATGCACTAATTCGTACTGTAGGGAGTCTAGGTTTGGTGATTTTAGAGCGCGAATAAACTAGTAATAATATGGGAAACAATGGAGTAAAACTATATGAACTCAGAGAGAAAAAGAGAGCCGTTCGTCCCGTCAACCGACGCGCTTATTTCGAGAGTTCAATCTTATCTCTCTAGCACAAAAAACTTAAAAAGATAACTTTCCACTCGAGATGGGATTCTTATTTTCGAGATGGAAAACATAAAATAAAATTAAGGAACTGAGTACGTAACAATTGTTTATATTACTTTTTTATTATTATCGATATTGCACAGCTTGGCTGACCTTTACTGAGTCTACGGAATACTGAAAAACTTGAAAGTCTCACCCTAATCAATTCTTAAATGTTTTTACTGTTTCTTCACTTTCTTCTTGACCATACTCGCACTGAATTAATTTTACTCTCTTTATTTTTCGCTAGACCGGCGCCGGCAATAACTTTATTGTAATTCATTTGATGATATGTTCTCTATTGGTCTCTGTACTTCAAGTCGTGGGTCAGAAAATAATCGATAAAGTAAGATTTGTTTCAATAATAATAATTATATGCACCAACCAAATCATCTGATTTGCATTTGCCGATTGCACAATGGCAAACTAAACGGGATGTAGCTATTATACCTTATGAGGTATACACGGTCACGATTTAATTAAAGACTGTTTCATGTTTTCAATGAATTTTCACATTGCTGCATTTAATTCTGATCTAGATGGGTGAAAATGATATGTAAAAGAATTTTGAATACATGTGACTTTTTTTTTTAATTCAAATTGAATATTTTTACGTTTAAAACGTCTTGTGAGATCTTCATAAGATAAGTTTACGATAAATATCCAAATTGATTTCCGTAAAAATAGTCACAGGAAAGGCAAAATTCTTTATCTTTAATTTGGTACCATTTTCACCCCTCAATGGTGGAATAGGAAGTAGCAATCTGATAATATATTGTTTCCCATCCATGTTTCTATGGCCAGTCTTTGGAAATCATGAACCTGCGTGCATATGGCAAATATAACTGAAATAATTACGCCAACGAAGAAAATAAAGACTGCAATCAGTATCGGATGTATTTTCCAGAGTATTGATATATCCTCTAGCCTCTAGCACACCAATTAGGTAATGACGTCAGCAAACCTCTGGATAAACAGCAAGGATATATGAACGATCCACTTTCTCCTAATAATTTTTTCCCGGAGCTGCAGCACATCGTAGGGTATTTAGCAGTTGCATAAAGAAAAAAAGCAGTTAAAGCATGAAGAAAGGTCAGTATCCTTTGAGATTGTGCTTGTGCATAAGCAAGAAGTCAAGAAATATACTGATAGGTGAAAGATGTACGTGATGAGAAAGGCTTCCTCTGAAATCTGTCACTGTAACAAACTTAATACCTTGATACCAAGTTTTTGTATGCAATTCGATTTATTATGCCTTCGCCCAAAGGCCGGTCCATAATCACTATCTATGATTAAAAAAGGAAGGGCTATTTCTCGGGCTATTCCTTCAGTTGTCAAGGAAAAGCCTTACTAGAATCCAAATCCAGAATCGCTTATTCTTATTATACGGGTGTCCAGGTATGAGTGTAAAAGCTACACGTGGCGACCTTCCTTGGACTATTTTGAGTAAAAAATCTCAATACAATAATGCTCTAAACCTCTTCACGGTGCCACACGAGGTCATCAAAGTAAGAAATTCTGGGTCACAAATATGCAAATTCTTGAACTTCTATTTCCTTTTGCAGTTACGGTTAACATTTACAAAGACTTTTGCAAAGTCTTATATCATTTAATTTTCGTAACAGTGCAATTATTGTATTAAGATTTTTTACTCAAAATAGTCCAAAGAAGGTCGCCACGTGTAGCTCTAACACTCATACCTGGACACCCTGTATAGCTTTGTAGCACACGTGACTTGGTCCGTTGAGGATGTCGCTTCAAATATTTGAACCAATTTCTTAAAGACATGCGCGATGTCTGTTTAGTTTTAACTAATATTGTGCAGTGCAAATGAAATAATAGAATAAAGTCACACTTCCATCCCATTTCAAACCATCACTTTTGGTTTCGTAATTAAGTGTCGTAATTTCTATAATTCCTAGAGCACGGAGTTTGAGACTGCTGTATTCAATATTAAATGGTACGAAATGAATAAAATGAAGGACCGCAGAAGTTATCACATATTGTATCTAATGTCACAAAGACCAATAACTTTTGATGTGGGACCTTATTACCAATTATCATTTCCGTTACTTTTACAGGTAAGCCTATAGTTTACAAACTATGGGTATTATATTATATTTCTTACGATTATATTTTCTATCGATTTTTTTAGGTTTATAAGGAAACTTATTCTGGAACTGCAATGCTAATCAAAATGATCAGAAAATAGACTTGGGCATTGTAATAGTAACAATAATTTAATTTTGTTACCCGAGATCTATAATTATTAAGATTTTACTTTCTACAGCTTATAGGCACGCGTATCCAAACTCGCTTTGTCTGTGTTGTTGTACTGTGACCAGTTACGGGCTCCCCGATCACCTGTTCTACGACAGCGCTTCAGGGCAGTGTCTATCTACGATGCGGTGGTTTTTTGTATCCGCAGAGATGTGATGGTCTCTAACTAGTGATTTTTCTTGAACGATAAAATTACTCCCAAGCTAGTCTTACGTATAAACACAAAATCAAAATGTAGAATTAGGTACCTAGCAATGCAATAAAATTTTCTCCAGCACAAGATTCACGAGTGTTTTATTTCTAAATGTTCATTAGTCTTTTATCTCTTTTATCAATTGCTTTTCACAACTTGTCAAATGATTTTTCTATTTAATCAACGTCAGTGTGATTTTTCAATTGAAATTCCGCTTTTGTCAAATTATAGTAAAGAGGGTCTAACTTTCGAACCGCCTTGGACTCGAGAATTTTTTTTGATTTTTTTTTTCATAAAGTTGGACCCCCTCTTCATTTTGGTAGCATTTTCAAAAATTTAATCGACGCCCTGGCGGAGAAATGTGCATGCGAAGACATCGGCAATGGGTTTTTTGCACATAACTTGCTTTAATTCAACTCTGAGCATATAGTAAATATCCGTCGAAAAGTGAAGAGCTCTCGAAGACGCGTAATTTGAACTTTGACTGGTCCAAATCGGTCAAACGGTTCTCGAGATATCGCGTTTTCAATTTTAAGGCCCTTTCTTCAGGGTTCCGCCGCGGTGCGAAAACACCGCCGTCCGTGTTCGCGTGTTTTGCATGGAAAAAATCGACTTAGGGACTTAATTTTTTTTTTGATCGACAGACAGCAGTGTCCTCAATGATGCTTGAAATTTTGAAGCCGCTATCTCGATTAGGGGGGGAGGGGGAGGGGAAATGCCGGGTTCCGCTACACGGCATTTTTTAGGGCTAAGTGTCCCCTTTCAAGATTTTCTTACCCCATGTCGCTATCTCATCAGTTTGCATCAAGATGCCGGCGAGTGCACAGGTGTGTGCTCACTGCTCAGATAATTTTATAGTGAATACAAAACTAGTTACTTGCTGTTACTTTGAGAATAGTTATAAATGATTGTAATAATTTGTGGTGGCTTTGCAGCAGATGTGAAAAAACGGTAAAGGAAAAGCTTGATGCTGCCAAAAAATTAGATCAGTTAGTGCAACAGACCCAGAAAATAAACGACTATTTGGAAAGATCAAAAGTTGATAAAGAAAATGAGGTGGCGCAATGGTCTACAGTTGTAAAGAAGAAAGAGTTTCCACCTTTAATAATTAAACCCAAGAAAAATCAAGAGGCAAATTTAACGAGAAATGCTATCACCCAGAAGATTAAGCCGTCGGAATTATCAATAGCAGTAAAAAATTTCAAGCAAACAGGTCAGGGCAATGTTGTTATCGAGTGTAAAGGCCCGGTTACACGGTCCGTGGTTCGGCGAACCTGTCTCGAAGAGCCGCGAACCACGCACCGTGTGACATAGGTGGCTCGCTATGGGCTCGCGGTTCGTGGTGTATGGTTCGCTGTATCCATCGGGAGTCGGTAAATTTGCACAGAACAAAGCGGGCGAACCGATAGGTTCGTGTAGGTTTGTCGTCGGTTCGTGCTGGTTCGCCATATCCCGAACCAATGATCAGTTTTGCAATTTATTTTATGACAATTTGTGTCTTTTATTGCATACAGGCGGAAATTAAAAGTGATCTTAGTTAGGAAATTGATAGCAAGTCTTCGTATACTGCTTTTTAATGGTATAATCGTAATTGATTCCGGGCACTTTTGCCGTGGTCCCTGGAAATTTTCTCCGAACTGACATGATCGGTGGTTACGTGTACATTGATAATTGACTTGACAGTTGGGAGAGCGCTCCTATTGCTTTCAATAAAACAAACTGGGTTCCATATTGTCTCGGCGAACCGATTGCGAAAAAATACTAAACGAGCCACGAACTGTGTGACCATCCCTGGTTCGCTAAAGTGCGAGTCTCTGCGAACCACGCACCAGTTCTGTGGTTCGCCGAACCACGCACCGTGTAACTGGGCCTTAATGATAGTGAATCATTGAAGAGACTCCAGCAGAAAGCGGTCATCGAACTCTCAGAAAAATACGAGGTTGAAATTGCAAAGAGAATAAATCCAAAAATTATTATGTATGGACTGCGGGAGGAGCATGTAAGGAATGAAGAAGATTTGATACAAAATATTAGAAAACAAGGATGTCTTGAACAGCTGGTAGATATAGAATTGAAAATTATAAAAATTTATATACCGAGAAATAAAAAACGTCACAATGTAATAGTGGAGGTTTCCCCACAGGTGTTCAAGGCACTAACTGGAAGTAAAAGGCTGTTTATAGATTGGGATAGCTACCCGGTTTTTGAGTATATAGGAGTACTGCGGTGTTATAAATGTTGGAGGTTCGGACACAAGGCCGTGGACTGTGGACAAAATAAAACCATCTGCCCACTTTGTAGTGGAAATCACAAGAGCAGTGAATGTTATTCCAATACATACGAATGCAATAACTGTAAGTATGCCCATGATGTGTTAAAAATACCGCATATTACATATAATCAACAGTTTTTGATAAAGATTGTGCAAGTTTTAAAAAGGCACAAGAGAGAGCTAAAGAGAGAGCTAAAGAAAGAACGCAGTATATATGTATAGCAAATAGAGAAAATACATAAAGTTAGTACTAAGGAGGATAAGGTTTTGATCATTCATGTTAATGCACAGGGTCTTACATCTCACATGGAAGAGGTGAGACAGTTAGTAAGTGTCTGGGATGCTGTGGTGGCCTGTGTTAGTGAGACACACATAACTTTTGACATAGAAAAATGTGAAATTGAAATAGGGGGCTATGATCTCGCTGTGTGCTACTCCAACAGTAGGCACACTGGTGGAACAATGATGTACATAAGAAAGGGTGTTAAATTTGAAATTCTCGGTGAAGATTGTAAAGACTACAGTTACTGGGCGTCACTGGTAAGAATTCGACTTTTTAGAGAGGATGTGATAATAGGAACTGTATATAGATCGCCAAATGCCCCCAGTGAGGAGTTTCTAAATTATTTGGAAGAGCCACTTAATCAAGAGGCTGCTCAAACTAAAAAAACTGTGATATTGGGTGATATAAATATAGATCTACTGAAGAAGCAAGACAGTGGGTCAAGGAAATTAAGGGATATTATTCAAGCGGCAGGCTTCAAACAGATCGTAACCAGGGCGACAAGGATTACACCGACATCGGCAACACTGGTAGATCATATAATAACAAATGATTTTGAAGCGATGGAAGTTCCGAGAAACTTTCCTGCAATTAGCGACCATGATATCATAGGTGTTGAAATGAGAATGCAGGTGGAAAGGAAATATAAAAAGACATTCTTTTATAGAGACCTAAGTGACCAATCGGTGGACAGAATAGCGGAGGAACTGATCGGCGGAAGCTGGAATTACACATCTACGGACGTTAATGTTCTCTACACTGAGTTTCGAAGTAAAATTGAGACTGCTGTGAAGAAGGTGGCACCAAGAAAAACACGTACCTTAAGAAATAAACTGTGGATAACCCAAAGTGTACAGCGGGCGCAACGTGAGAGAGACATTGCCTATAAAAAGTTTAGCTGGACGAGAGATGAACACGATTTCAAGAAGTATACAGTTGAAAGAAATAAAGTGGTTGCGATGATTAGGTTAGAGAAGAACAAATATTACGAGGAAAACATCGATAAGTGCAAAGGAGATAGTGGAAAAATGTGTAACACATTAAAACAACTGGTCAGTAGCGGAAGAGAGGAAACGGATTTTTCAAGTCTGCCACAAGAAAGCTTCGGGGAGGATGTTGAGAACGGTTTCAACGATTTCTTCGCTGAGAGTTTGAATGAGATTACAAACAGCATCGAAAAGAGACCGTGGGATTATAAATTAAATCAGGTGAACTGTGTCCACTTTACTCACTTTGCAGAAGTAAGTCTTTCAGAACTGGGAAAGGTAGTGAGTCGCTTGAAATCAAGAAGCACCAGCGATTATATATTGAGTGTCAATTTGGTCAAAAAGTTATTTCATGTAATCGGATACCCCCTCCTTTACTTAATAAATACGTCTCTACAAACTGGAAGAATACCAGAAGAATTGAAGACCAGCGTGATAGTACCAATCCCAAAGGTTTCCAAACCAAAAAGCTATTCAGAGTTTCGTCCAATTAACTTGATGCCGGTAATAGATAAACTAATCGAGCAAATAGTATGTTATCAGTTGAAAAGATATTTCGAGGATAATCAGCTGCTTTACGTTGGACAATCGGCATTCAGAAGTTCACATTCGACCGAATCGGCTCTACAGTATGCGGTAGCGAAATGGAAGCAGGACATTAATGAAGAAAAAGTGGTGCTCAGTGTATTTGTGGACCTAAAGCGTGCGTTTGAGACAATAGACCGGGAGATTCTTATTGAAAAATTGGAGATGTATGGTGTTGGTTCGGTGGTCTTGAAATGGTTGAAGGATTATATGCAGTGTAGATACCATAGGACTAAATTAGGTGATAAATTGTCGGCGAGTAGGGAAAGTCTATCTATTTCGTCGCAGAAAAAAAGTTATTTTTTCTGTGACGGGCTATAAGTTTGACCTTTTTTCCCCGTTGACAGGTAGAAAAATGCCTCATTATATGAGCTTCATCTTATCGGGGAAATAAATGAATTAGCAGGGAAATACATGAGTACTTATTTTCCCGAAATAGCGGCTTAGGTATAGCTACTATTAACACTCAGATATCCGTAAATTTATATCAAATATACGTAAAGGAAAGTTACCTTATTATCCAAATGGCAATTATTAAGGGAATTTTCATAGTAATCACTATCCATATTATTAAATTCACTCATCGAAAACTAACAAGAATCTTTGCAAAACTTCGTTACCCAGGCAACGTCAATTACGATAAAAGACAGTTTGAAAATCCAAGTTTAACATAAATCATTTTTCCGACATAATTTTCAGTTATCTAACTACGTTTTTCGACATTCTAACACTGATATTTCTTCTCGCAGAAAAAAATTGTATATTACACACGAGAAAAAAGTGCGATTTGAGCTCTCGATGTGTTTGTCCCCTCCGCTAAACGCGTCAGGGACGAAATCACATCTCGAGCTAAAATCTATCACTTTTTTCTCTTGTATAATAAATAACTATTATTAACTAAACATGAATTTTGCTTCATTTTCGAGATACATATAATTAAAAACCGAAATGGGTGAAGTTTCACACCTACCTCCAATTTCCACCCTCTAATTCCGCTATTCCGCTATTCTTTAATCCTTAATAATAATCATTTGAAGGATTCATGTAATATAAACCTATTCTTTTGATAGTTTCTTTCTGTTATACAAAATCAATAGCCTAATGGGCGAATTCAGAAATGGGGAGTTCACTTACACTACAAATGCTCCCACTAAATTGTTGGACGAACAAAATTCTATTTTTTGAATAAATTTTATTTTTACTTATTTATTGCAGTCTTTTTCTTTTGGTTTTCCTCTTTTGTAAATTGCCCTTCCAAATTTGTCACACGCTTTTCCCATTTATCAAATGTCAATGTGATTTTTCAGTATTTATAATACTGTCACTGCAAGTAAATAAGAAAAACAATTGACATAAGGTGAAACAGATTTGACATAAAAGGAAATTGATTGATAAATCAATGACTATTATAATCATTGATAGTTATAAAAATAGGAAAATCATTTGACATACTAAGCGCTGGTTGTACAAATGTGTATAATTTTTTTTTAGATAATTACTGATTAAATGAACCTATATTATTGAAATATTGATTTGATATTGCTGAAAATAAGTTTTACTCCCTTTAAAATAAGAAGAGTGAATTACTGATAAAAAATAAAAGATATTTTAATATATTCGCCATATTTTCAAAATTTACAATTTCAAATCAGCAATTATCTCAAAATTTTTAATTTACGTTCGTGCAACTGGCCCTTTGAGAACAGTTGATAAAAGAGGAAAACCAAAATAAAAAGACTGTAGTAATGTAATGGGATATGATTAATGAATAATATATAATAATGAGCAATAATTAAGCATTAATTGTTATTACCTTAGTATCTTCATCTTTTTGGGAAAGTATATACAAATTAGCTCATTTCTAGAAGCCTGTTAATTGAAAATCTTTAAACAATATGTCCTTGACGAAAGATGACAAGGATATTCATATCATTGGAATGATCCCAACTCACTATCTATTTAGACTCAGTTCTTATTCAGTCGTTTATCCACTATACTGTGTCGTGTCAATCAAAATATTATTGGTGAGATAACAATAATAATAATTTTTGTCCACGACTACCTTATAATATGTACCTTATTATTGAGTTTTCTAATGCATAAGGATAGTCATATTCACATGGAGAATTATAACCGTGGATAACCAGTGAATAATCATTATTCACTGGTCTAGAATTGCTAAGGACACGCGGTCTATATTTAGTCTCTGGCAAGCATTTATCAGTACGTTTAGGCAATAACGAGGCACTTTAATTAGTTAAACTTATGCAAATCATAAAAATCTTATTATTTTAAAGTATTAGTTTGATCTGGTTTTTAATGCGCAAAAAAAGTTAAAATTAAATAGAATATTATATCAAGTAAATAAGCCATTGACATGACATGACAAGCAAAGCATAAATTGTTGTCAATTTGAAACGTCATAACTACTAGCATAGGTACTATTATTTCTGTTAGAATTGTTTATTAGTATATAATCCTAAATAATAGGTCAAAAATCAAAGTGAGGAAGACGAAGAAATGTTACGCACTCCACAAAATATCACAGAAACTGGAAGTCACATTTAGAAGTACGAATTACGTACCTAAAAAATCTCTTTCATTGGAAGTAACATTTTGCATAATAATTAATCTGTTATTAGGTTAGGCACTCTTCTAGGCTACATTTAACTCTAACCTAACTGGAAAGGACTCGCAATGATTAGATAATATACCACGAGATAACACGCACTAGTGCAGTATACCCATCTTTTTCTATCGCATGTTAGCTTTTGGCTAAGAGAGTGAGAGAGAATGACAGAGAATCGCATGAGAGAATAAATACATGAGAAACGTGACGACCTTGATTGAGCGTGAAATACAAAAGCCGGACTGCGACACGGAAATAGTTTTTGGTGCCGTAGAGTAATGCACGAGTCCTTTCCAGTCCGTATTAGAGTTCGATTAAAATGAAATTTCATCATAACTTAACTATCAGGTAGATAGCATTGAGTAGGTAGTAATAGGCCCATATGTGTTCAATTTGTCAAACTATTAATTCTTTGAAACGTACTGTGTACTCCACCGGAGATAACAGAAGCTGCAAAAGTAACTTACCTGAATTTGTTGCCTGAGAAATCCCGAAATCTTTACTTATCTGTATACAACACCCTCGACAACACCTTTATGGACTGGAAGGCGACCAAGAAAATTCATTCATTCTCATTGTTTAAAATAAATTTTTGGAACCAAAGTAAATAGCAGTCGTGGACAAAGTATAGTATTCTACTCGCATATAATGAGCTATTATTCACTCAGGTTAATTATGTCACTCGCTAACGCTCGTGACATAAACTTAACCTTCGTGAATAATAGCCCCCATTATATGCTCGTAATATACTATTATAGCATTTTCAATACTGCACATTTATGTATTGAAAAATGCAATTAAAATTTTAGATGCTTCTAAATTAAACATTTCTACTAAAAATTAAGGATCTTCTTGAATTTCGTTACCTTCTTTAGAGAAACCAAATTATAGGTAACTTGATCACCTTTCTTACATTATTTCAAGTTTAAGAATAGAAAACCAATCTCTATCCCCGTTACTAAAGTAATACTTATAACAATAATGAGCAACAGAATAATGACAATTGATGATGTTGAAGAAAGCGTAAGAATGGATAACCAACAACAGTTTCGTTTAGTAACAAAATTTGCAAGAAGGTGCTATGTGTGGCCGGAAGATCATAATCCAGATAGTGTAAATGTTCGACTATTCATGAGAGCACTGAGATTTTTCATATTTTTATCTATTCCAATATGGTTGACCGGTTTTCATTGTTATCATTTCAGATCAGGTGAGTTTATAATTAAATTTTATTTATTTATTAAAGCCTCGATTAAAGCTTTTTAATTTAGCAATTTTAATAAGCTAGTTATGTTATCCCCATATTATTTACTAATATAATAATACCTACTTATTTACCTAATATTAATATGCTTTGATAATAATTAATAGATTTAATGATAATGTTTTTATTTAAGATATTTTAATCAATATATTCATTACTTCTAGATAATATTACAAAATCCAATGTCAGCAGTCTTCCAAGGCATTTTACTTAATTATTTTATTATTTAATTCTTTGACATCCTGTTGTTGGACATATTATACTATAACGTTCTTTCAACTCTGAAACAATGCAAATATGCATTTCTAGAAATACCTTGGTAGATGGAAATCTTTTATATTCTACTTTCCCACAGGAAAGTGTAACCCTAGCTTCTAGAGGAGTGAACTCTAAAATATAAACATTTATTGTCGTAGAAAATATAATTTTGTAATAATAAGATAATTCAGTCTTACGCTGGATTCCGTAGTTTTAACATTGCTTGGAACAGTCTGTAATTCTCACAATTAAAGTTTTTCGCCTTTTATTTGTTTTATAATTTTTTAAAAACATAATTCAAAGGGCCCAAAACGTAAATGGCGCAGTCATCCGGATTTCGTTAGTGCATTCTTTTTCCAAAAATCGTTAAAAGTTTGCTCGTGAATTTCAATTCTTTGTTCGAAATCGAACCGTATTTTTGGACTTTGTCGTGAAAACGTGAACTTGTGTACAAGCATCGACACAATCCACTGCCAGGACTACCCATCGCCTGATTCACAACAGATTCCGCAACCATCAGCCAGCCGAAATTTGGAACAAGCATCGTCCAGTTTCGCCCATCTGCAACCAGTCAGCCTAATTTTGGAACAAGCATCGTCCAGTTTGGCTTCATCGTAGATTAAGAAAATGAAACAGAAGATATTAATGTGAGTACCTTTTAACTCTTTCCATGTATCCTATCCATTATTGACTCGTTAATGATTTTATTGATATTAATAATTAATGTCTGATATAGATGATTTATTGAAAACATTTAACGAATTACGTTTAAGATCAGTTCAAAGATTAGAAAATATTGTTGAAGAAAATACTGAAGAATCTAATTCAACTATTGAAATAAAATCAGATAAGGATTTATTAAGTGATCAGAAATTAAATACTGATTTAGTAGATATAGAAAATTTTTTAGATAGTAGTAAGAGTGATAGCAAATCAACTGAAATGGCAAACAATAATAATAATATGAAACTTTATTTGGATGCTATCCCAAATTATGATGGTAATCAAGCTACCCTAGGAATTTATATTTCAGCTTGTGAAAGCTTTCTTAGTACATTCTTTACAAAAGATAATGACGTTCAAAATTCTTGGTTAGTAAAGCTGATTACAAATAAATTAAGTGGTCGAGCGTTAACATTAATTGCTAGTAGAGACGACCTCGTAGATTGGAATAGTTACAAAAAATTATTGATTTCCTATTTTGGTGACCAAAGAAATTCAAAATGTCTTGTTAGAGATTTAATGAATTTAAGAATGGAGAAAAATGAATCTCCATATCAATTTGGCATGAGATGTCAAGATGTTAGAGTTTTACTTTTAACAAAATTAAAATTAGAAGAAAATAATGCAGGAATAAGACTTGCTAAAACTGCAATGTACGATGAAATGTCTTTAGATGTATTTTTAAACGTGATCCCTGAAAGATTGTCAGATAAGGTCAGATTTAAAAATCCTAAGAGTTTAGAAGAAGCAATGAATTTTGTGATTGAAGAGGAAAATGTTGCATATTATAGAAATAGATTATATAATCCTAATGCTAATAAAAATTACAAACCCATCCAAAAATTTCAACCATCTCAAACAAATAATCTACATTATGCATATCCATCTCAACCAGTGAATTTTCCTAGACCTAACTTACCACCATCAAATTTTAATTTTCAAAGACCTGCATTGCAACAACCTGCTCAACGTCCAATGTTTCCGAGCAATAATTTCTACCAAAATAATTTCCAACGAAGACCTTTCAATAATAATTTTTACCCAAGATTTCAAAGACCTAATTTCCAAAATAATCCTAATTTTAATAATAGCAATAATAGTGCTAACCCGAATTCATTTTATAAACCCACGCCTATGGATACGTCCTCAGGTAATACTAGACATACGACAAACACTACTGAAACCAGACCCCGGAAAATTCCGAGACGAAGTTTTGAAGAAATGTACCATCAAGATATTATTAATAATAGTCCAGCAAATAAAATAAATATATCAGGTAACCAATATTTGCCTTATAATGATGATTATTATTATAATGAGAATCAGTACTATAACGAAAATGACGACTTTGATTATTCTGAGTATTATCAATCAGAATACTATCAACAACCAGAATACGACGAACCTGAAAATAATGAAATACAAAATTCACCGGAAAATTTTAAAGATGATCAAAATCAAAATTTTCAGCAGGACCAGTCAACTCAAGATTTAACCTAATAGATTTAAATAACATCAATCAAAATTTACTACCTTACATTATTATTCCACATGTCAATCTGAAATTTTTAATTGATACAGGATCATCAAGAACTTTGATCAGTCCAGATGTTGTAAATAAGTATTACAGGAAATATGTAGAGGTAGAACCTTTCAAAATTAAAACTGCACATAAAACAACTTCGCATAAGTATGTTGCAAACATACCCTTGCCTAAAACTTTTAATTGCATGATGTATCACAAGTTTTGCATTTTTGATTTTAGCAAAAATTACGATGGACTTATCGGAATCGACTTACTTAAAAGGTTAAAAGCTGACATCAGCATTGAAAACAAAATTTTGAAAACTAAAGATACAAATATTCCAATTCATTATGGAAATAATAATTTTAATAAATGCACGGTTACAATTGATCCTAGAATGGAAAAAATTGTAAAAATACCTGTGAACACCCTCTCTTCCTTAGGAATCATAAATCACTTATCATTCCAAGACGGCGTTGAAACACCCACAGCGCTAGTAAACATTAAGAATAATTTTGCAATTACCACTGTAATAAATTCTAATGACTTTCCGGTCAAATTTGAAATTAATGAACCGTTAGTGGTTGATTCTTTAAATTGTTATGAAGAAATGGAAGTAGATGAATCAAATTCAAACTCATCTAACGATCAAAATATGAATAACAATATTGACCAAATTTTAAAAGAAAATTTGCAAAATCTTAGATTATCTCATTTGAATAATCAAGAACGAAACGAAATTTCTAAACTATGTCATGAATATCGTGATATTTTTTATTGTAATAAATTACCTTTATCATTCACAAACGTAATTAAACATTCAATTAAATTAAAAGATGAGACACCTATTTACAAAAAAGCTTATCGATTACCCCAAGCTAGTCAATTAGAAGCCGAAAAACAAATCAAAGATTTGTTAGAACAAGATATCATCCAACCATCAGACTCACCTTGGAGTAGCCCAATAATAATCGTACCGAAAAAACTTGATGCCTCCGGCGAACGAAAACACAGACTAGTAATCGATTATCGGAAACTTAATGAACAGACCGTAGATGATAGGTATCCATTGCCAAACATTACAGAAATTCTTGACAAGTTAGGTAAATGTCAATATTTTTCAACCCTTGATCTTGCCTCGGGTTTTCATCAAATAGAAATGAACGAAAACGACATACAAAAAACTGCCTTTAGTACCCCACGAGGACATTATGAATATAAACGAATGCCCTTCGGTTTAAAAAATGCACCGGCAACGTTCCAGCGTGTAATGGATAATGTTCTGAGAGGTATACAAAATGAGAAATGTATAGTTTACTTAGATGATATTATCATTTATTCAACATCCCTTCAAGAGCATGTAGAAAAATTGAGAGCAGTCTTTGATCGGCTTAGATCAGCAAAATTTAAAATTCAGTTAGATAAGAGTGAGTTTTTAAAAAGAGAAGTAGCCTTTTTGGGTCACATTGTAACGCCTGAAGGTGTTTTGCCCAATCCAGATAAAATATCAGCAGTAATAAATTACCCTTTGCCAAAAACCAACAAAGAGATCAAAAGTTTCTTAGGTCTTAGTGGTTATTACCGCAAATTTATTAAGGACTATGCTCAAATTACCAAGCCACTCACCAAGTGTCTTAAGAAAGGCAATAAAATCGTACACGATTCTGAATTTATTTCCGCATTTGAAAAAGTAAAAAATATTCTTACTAATCATCCTGTTCTTCAATACCCAGACTTTTCTAAACCATTTGTACTAACCACAGATGCATCAAATGTAGCCCTTGGAGCAATTTTGAGTCAAGGCCCTATAGGACAAGACCGACCTATATGTTATGCTTCTAGAACCCTTAACAAAAGCGAACAAGATTATCATGCTATGGAGAAAGAACTACTTGCTATAGTTTGGGCAACCAAATATTTTAGACCATACCTGTATGGAAGAAAGTTCCAAATATACACAGATCACCGCCCTTTAGTGTGGTTATTTAAATCAAAAGACCCTAATTCTAAATTACAAAGATGGAGGATTAGACTAGAAGAATTCGATTATGAAATAATTCATAAAAAGGGAATATTTAATAGAAATGCCGATGCCCTTAGCAGAATAAAAATCGATCAAATAAACGCAATCGATAATGATTCAGTTATAGTCAATATTGATGATTTTGAAAATTTAGATGACATCTCAGATGACGATAGCGAACAGACAAGCAATTCTAATGCTAATTCTGAACCCAGAAACGCGATTAGAATTTTAGACGAAGCAATTGATAACAAACCCAATCAATACTTTATCAATGAAGTTCTTACAAAGCCTAAACCCGTAGAAATAATTAAAAAATCGAATAAAACCATTCATAATGTGTATATTACAAAATCTAATAACGAAGATCAAATAAAAAAGTTTCTTAAAGAATACACAGCTGAGAAGAAGAAATACTATTTTTACTTTAGTACCGAAAATCTATATAAAGATTTTAGCAACATTTATATTCGGTTATTTAATGATTCAGGTCCCAATATTATTAGATGTACTTCAAAACTAATAGTTATATCGGACCCAGATGAAGAATTACAAGTTATAGAATATCAACATGTAGGGAAAACTAACCACCGTGGTATAACAGAGACCCTCAAACAAATACAAAGAAGGTATTATTTTGATGACATGAAAAATAAAATCACTAGCTTTATCAATAAATGTGACATTTGCAATAAAGCGAAATACGATAGAAATCCCCCGAAGATTCCTTTAATGATAACTTCCACTCCGGAAAAACCATTTCAGAAATTGCATGCCGATACTTTTGTCGTAGAATCAAAAAATTACCTCACAATTATTGATGCATTCACTAAATTTGGACAAGCGATCCCTATTACATCTAAAAATAGCATCGACGTTACACAAGGTTTCTTGCAATACTTTGCTTGTTTCGGAACACCCCTTATGATTACCTTAGACAACGGTACTGAGTTTCAAAATGAAACGGTCCAAAATGTTTTAGAAATGCATAAAATTAAAATTCACTTTGTAACAGAGAACCACCCAGATTCAAACGGTTTAATAGAACGATTACATTCAACATTACTAGAGCAAATAAGAGTTCTAAAATTAACCTTTAAAAATGAACCTATAACAACACTTATGAATTATGCCCTAATAGCATATAATAATACAATTCATTCATCCACGAATTTTACACCCTTAGAACTTATGTTAGGACATTCAGATAATCGCAATCCTTTGGACATTCACTATAACCAACAAGTATACCAAGATTACGCGAAAAATCACAAAGAAAAATTAAAAATTGTCTATAAATCAATTTCAGAAACATTAGAAAAGGAAAAACATAGAGTTATTGATAAGAGAAATGAACGATTAAGCGACATTCAATTTAAAGTAGGACAAACTGTATATGAGAAAAATTATAAAGGTAGGAGACGTAAAACCGCTCAGAGAAATTTTGGTCCATATGTTATCGAAAAGATATCAGATAAAAATGTAGCTGTTATAAGTGACAATAACACTAAGCGATATGTACACCTCAAAAACTTACGCCATCCTTGTCTTTCAGATCAATCTTCCTCATCCTCAACTCCACCATAGGTCGAGAATATGATAAAATCAATATACAGAAAATTGACAACAACCCTGGAATTTTACCACTCAAATTAGGACACATGCAAAATATAGTAGATTACTGGACTTTAATACAGAAATTCGATTTAACTGATCTAATAAAAGAATTTAAAATTTTAGAAAACAATTATTTGACAATCAATCAATCGATGAACATGACTAAATTTGGAGATCAATATTCCAGAGAAATGTATAATTATAAATACATAATCGAAAATCTACTTAAAGAAACAAAAAATAAATTTAATCAATTAATTCCTGAACAAATGATTACGAGATCTAAAAGAGGCCTAATAAATGGATTAGGTAATATTTTCAAAGCAATTACTGGTAACTTGGACAATGAAGATGCCGAAAGGTATGATAAAGCAATTGAACAGCTGTCTGATAACCAAGAAAAATTGAAAGTTATTATCAAAGATCAAATTTCTTTAACTCAAACAGCAATAATTAAATTCAATGATACTATCCAAAAATTAACTAGCAATCAGTTAATAATGGAAAGTCGAATTATGCAAGTTAGCAATGTTATGAATGAACTAGAACTAAGAACAGCTAATCTGTATGAATTAGTGATTATGAACACTGTCTTCAACCAAATAATATCAGCAATCACGGTTATTCAAAGAATATTTGAATCTTTGGAAAATGCAGTAACATTTGCCAAACTTAATACATTACACCCTAGTATCATAGAACCTGTTGATCTGTTATCGGAATTAGAAACAATCGCACCTTTTATTAAGACCGATAAACTACCTTTCGATGTCTCTAAAGAAAATCTAATCTTGTTTGAAAAAACAATTGCAATTAAAGCATACACAAAAAATAATGAAATTGTGTTCATATTAGAAATTCCGATCGTTGAATTAGAATCATATGATTACTTTCATTTATTTGCATTCCCCATCAGAAATAACGACCATTTTCGAGTCATTGTTCCTAGAAAGAAATTCCTTTCCATAAATGAGTTAAGGTATGGACTAAGTGACAACCAATGTGAAGAAATAATTTCTGGCCAATACATGTGCCACTCAATCAGCACCAGCCAAATACATGATGACAGTCCCTGTGAGGTTCAGCTTATAAAATTTAATAATAAGTATGGTCAATGTAAATTGAAACCAATATCAATCAATTCTACCAAAATCCAGAAGGTGTCAGAAAACAAGTGGATAGTAATCATTCCAACAGAAGTGATTGCAGTAACAATTTGTCAAAAGGACGAAAGCAAAGCAGCCCTTCTTGGAAGTTATACAATAACCATTAATGAGAATTGTTACATGAAAATAGACAAAGAAATAATTCGCATGTACCAGAATCCAAGTGCCGTAAGAAGATTCGTCAACGTCCCAGAGATTCAGCTGTCATTACCTGTAATTAATACTTCAAGTAAGATGATATTGACTCCACTCCAGTTAGAGCATCTTGACCTAGATGAACTCAACAATGCAGTGAAATTGATGGACAAAAATCGTGAAAGTGTCAACAACATTAAGCCACCTGTAGTGCATTATAATAACATTAGTGTGTGGACAATAATTCTAGTAATTTTGATAATCTGCATATTTTTATATTTAGCATATACAGTGTATTCTAAAAAACAAGTGAAAAACTCGAAAGTCGAACCAGATCCTTTACAGGAAATATCTTTTAAAAATTAGTTTGCTTTTAGTTTAAAACCCTAATTTTTTCTCTTAGGGAGGGAGAAGTTATGTTATCCCCATATTATTTACTAATATAATAATACCTACTTATTTACCTAATATTAATATGCTTTGATAATAATTAATAGATTTAATGATAATGTTTTTATTTAAGATATTTTAATCAATATATTCATTACTTCTAGATAATATTACAAAATCCAATGTCAGCAGTCTTCCAAGGCATTTTACTTAATTATTTTATTATTTAATTCTTTGACATCCTGTTGTTGGACATATTATACTATAACGTTCTTTCAACTCTGAAACAATGCAAATATGCATTTCTAGAAATACCTTGGTAGATGGAAATCTTTTATATTCTACTTTCCCACAGGAAAGTGTAACCCTAGCTTCTAGAGGAGTGAACTCTAAAATATAAACATTTATTGTCGTAGAAAATATAATTTTGTAATAATAAGATAATTCAGTCTTACGCTGGATTCCGTAGTTTTAACATTGCTTGGAACAGTCTGTAATTCTCACAATTAAAGTTTTTCGCCTTTTATTTGTTTTATAATTTTTTAAAAACATAATTCAAAGGGCCCAAAACGTAAATAGCTATATAACAAAATTTTTAAATTATAATGTGTCCCAGAATAAAGGGGCACACTTGTATGGTGTACTTATTATTTTTTTATTTATTTTTTTGTGTCGTTTTTCAGATTTTGAATATTTCCTAAATTGCATATTGTTTTATCTTACTCTGCTTTTAATACAACAACTAGAAAAATGCTTAGCATAAACGTTTTAGGCAATAAACAAAGATCTCAAAAAGTGTACTTCGATCTTACTTTGTATTATAATTTTTTTTTTTTTTAATTAGTAAAAATATTTTGAAACAGCATACAGCTTGCACAATTAGTGGTTTTTATATAGAATTTGAGAATATTTTTACCGGTTGCAAAGTCGTTTCACGCACCGGGGATACCTGATGGCGTGAATGTTACAGGCTGATCCATATTTTTAATTTTACAAATTTATCTGTTTCAGCTTCCGTTTCTAATTTGGCAGCTGACTTGGTGATACTATTTACTGCCATCTGTGCGTTACTGATGTCGTAATTTATTGTATAAATTTAAAGGAAAACGTGAAATTATTCAACTTGATGTTACAAATTTACCACTGGAAAGCGTTGCGTAATGGCAAAGTTAATTACAAGAAATGGATGAAATATTCAAATATTCTACTAGTAGTAATTCTCCTACCATTATCTATTATCTGCCAATTGAATAACAACAATTGCGAAAAAAGGAAAATGAAAGACGACTCTTTTGTAGAATCTTGTGGTGTATTGTTTTCATTCTATTTGCCATTTGATGTACAAGATACTCCCATCATCAAATACTACATTTTATTACATCAGGCATATACAGTTTACCAAGCTTACACTATGATTAATCGTGTAATTCTAGCAGTAGTATTTTACATAGAGAAAACTTTTTGTGTGATGGATTATATGATTGGTTTACTGGCTGAAGTAAATTCTTCAATAATTGAAGACGACAAGAAAGTGGCGGAGAATCTGAAAGAAATAGTCGAAGCCCATGTAATTGTTACAAGGTAATTTTTCTCTTTTTTGTGACTCTCTTTTCAATAAAAGTAGAGTGGGTTATTTATGTTTTATTTTAGGCTTAACAAAGTCTTAAATTCTCAAATAAGGTACATTATCCTGGGACAATACCTGTCATGTCGAATAGTATTGGTTGTGTCGACCTTTTACATAGTGGTGGTAAGAGAACAAAAACATATAATTGTTATACATTTTGTTAATGTTACTAATAAAAGAATAATTGACTGGGTGAGACGTTAATTTTACTATATTCTATTTCTTACTAATAAGTAATATAAACATCCTAATGCATAAATTCATAAAAAAAAATTCAGAATTGCTTAAAGCATGTGTTAGATTTCCAAATTCTTGCAAGGTTTCTATATTTTTTAGTAAGTATAGTTTTGCTTCTTCACAACGGCGTATCTACAAAGGTGCGATGCTCTGAGGAAACAAGGGAGGAAGTTGGTTCGGGTGGAAATTGGGATTCATAAAGAATCGGCATTCAGCCCGCTACTTTTTAACCTTGTGATGAACTATCTAACAGCTGGGATTCAGAAACCTGTTCCCTGGAGCATTCAGTACGCAGACGGCGTCGTCCTTAATTGATGAAGGTACGCTCGCCTTAGAAAAGTGGAGATCATCATTGAAAAACGCAGGTCTTAAGATCATCAGAGGAAAACTGACCACCTGCACTGTAACTTTTCAAACTCAACCGCTGCTACCTGCACAATAAAAAATTAAGGCTACACCTTAAGAACAGTAGACCACTTATAATACTTCGGTAGCATTCTATCCAGCGATGGCAATATAAACACCGATATCTCACCTCACATATTATAGCAGAAACGAAGAGAACTTACTGGCGTGCCACCCCCAATGATCTACACCGCAGAGTGCTGGACTATTAAGAAACAGCAGGCTAATAAAATGCATGTTGCGAAAATGAGGATGCTCAGGTGGTCCGCAGGTGATACAATGCTTGAAAAGTGAAAAGCGGATCAATCCATGATAGCTTCAAGGTCAGATTAATGCGAGACAAGCTGACGGAGTTATCACACTTCGAGTCATATTTCAAACCGATCAAACAAGACAGTTTTTGAGACTTTTTTGAGATAATGGAAACTGAAAATGTCTAAAACCGTCTCACCCCAATCAATTTATAAAATATATCACTGTTTCTTGATGACCATATTTGCACTGAACGAATTCTCCTTTTTATATTTTTTCTAGTCTGGCGGCGGCGATAAGATTCTTGTTATACATTTGATTTTATGTATTATATTGGTCTCTGGGCTTCAACTCGTCGGTCAGAAAATAATCGATAAAGTAAGATTTGTTTCAATATTATGAATTTGCACCTTTTGCACCAATTTGCACGACATCATCTGACTTGCCGGTATCACAATATCAAATTTTAAAGCCGGATGTTGCTTTTATGCCCCACGAGGTTTACAGGGTCACCACTTTCAACTGGTGAAAATGCTTGGAAAAATGCACGAAATACGTCTTCAGATTGCTGCTTCCCATACAGACCAAGAGGGGTGAAAATGGTACCAAATGAATAGAATTTTTTTTTTTCATAAATTGGATTAATTGATTTAACAGACGTTTACTATTTTATTTCTAACACAAAACATAAAACATTTTCTATTTTATCGTTTTTCGTTTCAACAGCATAGGTTCCAGCGGTTTCATTATATGTTTCGAAATCATAGGAGTGGTTTGAAATTGCCGCAACAAGAAAAACCGTCTGGTGATTTTTTTACACCAAATGACATGAAAAACAATATGATGGCCGTAAGAAATCTCGATTTTTCTATTCAAGTCGAACTACAACGAACACCGACGATTAACGGCTCTATAATCAAGGCTTATAACGATAATAACGAACTACGAGAGCTGATAATTAATTAACACCTCCATTAGGTAAATATTTTGATAACAAGACAATAACGAACGTTATGTTTTCATGTAAAAATTCGAAAAGTGATATCGTCCTCAATAGTGTATTTTTATATTAAAAAATACACTAAAACGGCGTCATGGGCCAGTTGTTATGAAACTGTAAGAAATTCGCAGGAAGGACCATAATATGCAACTATAGCAAATGGTAACTCTCTACCTACTGGCATACTACTGATACTGTGTATCAAAGTTTGTCCAGCGAGTTTTGTCCTTTGTGGTAACTAAGGAAACATTATATATCTTACTCTGTTCTGGGCCACCACCAGCTAGAAGCCGGGAACTTACCCGACCTTGATCCTCTCAAAATCCCGAAGTTTCTCAAGGAAACGGACCTGGAGAGGGTGCTTCACTAAAGGGATTCCACACCAGGCGAAGCACAGTAGAGGGGATACAATAGATCTTTTAGGTCGCAGTAACTAGATCACCCTCAATATACAAATACAAATACAAATAATATATCTTACTCCTTCTATAGCATTGCATAGCCAATCGAGTTAAATAGGGACGTATAGTCCGAAAAACGTTTAAATCGTGTGAAATTCTAGAAAGATGAGCACGAGTGAGATGGAAGTACAACTCGCATCTTGATAGCTCGTTTTTTTAGTCCGGATCAGTGTAGCATCACACCGGACAGCACTAGACAAACTTTACTAAACATTCGGTCAGCTCGATTTTTTTTTGCAAAGTCCGATTAACAGCTCGAAAATTCGATTTTGTAAGGTCCTGTCGGTGCGAAAATTGGAGTTTTTTGAGCTTCTCAAAACCGGACCTTGCAACAAAAAAAAAAAAAAATGATTCAACTGCACTTTGTCTAACAAGACCAATGAAATTTTCGAACTGATCGGGCCTTGTCCAACCGACCTTGCGGCAAAAGCAACATAAAAAGTAGACCTAAAAAATAGATCAAACTGGATATTTTTTTCTAGACCGGCGCCTGCAATAAGATTCTTGCAATTTATTTGATTTTATGTTCTTTATTGGTCTCTGTACTTTAAGTCGTGGATTAGAAAATGATCGGATAAAGTAAGATTTGTTTCAATGAGGCGGGTGCCTAACCCTCTTGACACCATTTTTAGAGTTGTGAGACACGTAGATCCGGGGGCTGCTAAGGGTTAGAGCCATCTTTGTTTGTAAATCAATGTTTAAGGTGGTCAAGGGTGGCAAATAAAAAATTATTCACTAAAATAAAAATTTTGAAAACTGACATGTACAACTGAGTAATCAACTTAATTATTTCATGATCTAACTAACTTAATAACTACTGATTATAAAGTTTAACTCAAAATCTGATCCTAAATATAAAAAAAAGAGAAAAAGAAAAAAAAAATTGTTTTTACGTGAGCAAAGCTGTCTAATTAGGTACAATTTGTCGCATTAAGCATTACTCACTAGAGCACGAGCCGCGAACGAGCGCCCCGAACAGAGCTGAGCCGCTCAGATGTGGACGGGCATCCGAACAGAGCCGATCACGCTCAGGTTGTTCGGCGAACGTGCTCAGACCGATCCGAGCTCTGTCGGTACATCAAAGGATGTTCGCGTTCAGTCTGGAGCTGGACGGGATTAACCAGCTCTACTGCCGAACTATGTATACCTACGAACAACTGGATCAGTGCCGAACCGAATGCTCGTTCGGGGCTGGAGTGAAAAATATAAACGCCCTGAATGCTCGGCTCTGCTCTGCTCGGCGCGCTCGTTCCGGGCTCGTGCTCTATACCTCAGTCGGCCAAAAGATATAGTAATAAAAGTGCGCGGTAAGTTTACAATCCAGGTAGGCAGACCTTATACACAAACCTTAGAATGCCCTTCTCATTGGTTTACCGGAACCAGGTAACCAATAAATAAGGCACTATATCTGCCTACAGATGTGACTACTTGAACCTTAAAAGTTTGTGCGCAGTTTTATTACTATATCTGTTGGTCGACTGAGGTATAGTGAGTACGCAGCTTTACCCATTTACCTTTTGTGCATGGTTGCGAGGTAGTGCTATGGCGGTACCTTATCTAATTGAGTAATTTAGTCTCACAGGTGACGTTAATAAAAATAAAAATAAAATTCCTTGAACTCAAAAATAAAAATAATACTAAAACTGACGAACGGAAAAATACTACTTGGACGTAACCGAGGACGTAACCTTTCTATTTGTCTCTCTGTAACCCTGACTGCAGCTGCTAGGTACCTCTTCGTTGAAACCAAACAAATCACTTACTCAAGTTTTACGCTCGATTCTCGCTTATGCCCGCGCGAACCGCCGAACCCTGACCGTTCCCTTCAGTTCCCGAAACACCACTGACTTTTTGGTTTCTTAACTTTCTTTCCACATCAACTACTCTTACTCGGGTTTCAAAATCGAACTTTTAACTGGAGTGTTGCCGCTTGAACTTTTATTTACCGGTCTTACAGTTACTCGACGTAGGTAAATAAAAGCTAGGTGCATTCTGACATAAAATGGCAACCGTGTTATTTATCCGAGTTTGCCAATATATCTACAGTCAGCGGTTTTTTGAAAAACTCAGCTAGCATAAACAAATTTCGTCGTGGTAGTTGTTTCTCCGGCCTAGCTAAATTGTTTGCTTTTCTTTCAAAAACTCATATTGGTTAAAGGTTATTTGCGCAAAATGTTCCATAATTGGGTAATTTTATTGACTAAGTGCAGCTTATTGTGAAATGTCATGTTCTTCAGCAGTTAATGGTTAAAATGATAAAATTACCACAACTATCCTGGCTACGTCATATCGATAATAATTTCAATGGCTCTTTTAATTCTAGAGCACGGACTTCGAGACTGCTGTCTTCAATACTAAATGGTACAAAATGAATAAAATTGAGGACCGCAAAAGCTATCACATATTGTATCTAATGTCACAAAGACCAATAACCTTTGATGTCGGACCTTATTACCAGTTATCGTTCCTGTTACTTCTACAGGTAAACCTATATAGTATACAAATTAGCGATATTATATTACTTATAGGTATTTCTTACGCTTACATTTTCTATCGATTTTTCAGATTTATAAAGAGACTTATTCTGGAACTGCAATGCTAATAAAAATGATTAAATAATAGATTTCGTCAACAATTTAAGATTGTTAAAGTTAAGAGCACACCGGTGGCCGAGTGGTTCAGTGGGCGGTCTGCTGAATCACTGGACCCGGCGGACTGAGTTCGATTCTCGGTGAAGGCTCTGGGTGTCTGTGTTATCCTTTCTACTATTTATTTGGCATACTTGAGGTTGGGTGTATGAGCAAGAGGCTCCAAACCCATACTACCGGTGTGGAGCGACTTTGTCTTAACTACATAGTGAAGACCGATGCTCCTCCTTAAAAAAAAAGTTAAGATAAGATAATTAACGATGCGGTTATTTCGTTTATCCGCGGAGTTGTGATTGTCTCTATAACTGGTGATTTATAATTTCACCGGCAAAGATGTGACTGATTTGGCGGGGTGAATGTGCGTCGGTTATCTTACCGCATGAGGAATGTACTTCATTATTAAACTGAAATCAGTAGGTAATGATCGTATAATTCAATCGTCGTATAGAGATATAATTCGACAAATTCCTTGTTGCGGAGAATTGTGAAGATTTATTGTTAATGAGAGAAGATCTTCAGTCTTCACTATTATTATTATTCTTATGTTAATTTGTTTTAATACCTTATTCTACGAATCATTCTTTTAAGGTCATGAAATGAATGGGTAGTTCTGAAGGTAATCATTTATTAACTATTAAAATACACTTTAGCGTATTTTTCAACAAGAAATGTATTCACTTGTATGTAAACTTGTTGTATTATTAAACAAAATTATATTAAACATAAAATGTAAACAAAAGTTCACAATGTAGAATAAGATAAATAAGTAACATGTTTTTTTGTACCTATTGGTGTATAGTCCAATAAAGTCTCAAAAGTCATACGTATCGATTAAGAATACACATCCATTTGATAGTTCGATTTATTTTGTTTCATATACGTGGTTTTTATAGTAACCATCCAGTTTGTCTAAACACTCCATCCCGCATAAATAAGTATACGTCAACATTGGTTTTGAATGAGAATTAAATGCACAACACAGAGGATAGAATGTCATTACGTGAATAAATTTTATGTAGTTGTCAGTGGCTCTCAAACTGACGTAAGCGGTTCAATTCATATTTGAATGATTTCCTTCAATAATTTACGCTCGTTCACAACTTGACAATTAACTGTTTGACATTTTCTGGTGAAATTAAAAATATTAATTCGGACGGTTAGTGTAACGTCACATCTGACTTTTTAAAGTTAATCCTACTATAGTTTATATTCATGAATCGTTAAAAAAAATGTTAGAAAGAGATAGAACATAATGAGAATACTTGATCGGCAAGATAGCGCTCGCACATGGGCTCTGCCTGCGATACATAACCCAAAAGCGAGCCCAAAAGTAAGAGGGCAGGGAAAATTTTATGTAGAGATATTGTAATGTTTCGAGATTTTGTATTATTATTAATATAGCCGTAATAAAGTTGTAATAAAAAAAAAATTGTTTGGATCCAATTAGCGGCAAATTATGAGTTTATAGCTTATTTCCATAAGAACTTTCAAAGTGGTTTCAAAAGATTTTTCAAGAATCCAACCTTTCGCGAATTATTCCGAAATAATGCATTGTTAATTTGCATTTTAATGAATTGGTGGTATAGTTCAGTAATATTTGCATTTGAATAAAAAAAAATAGCTAAAAAATAGCTTTTTTTTTAAGAAACGTGACTAAAATTATTTCGTGGTCGGGGGATATGGAGAAAAAGAAGCCCCACGTATAATCATAAATTTTTTCCAAAAGTTGAAAATATTCAAGAAAAACTTATCCTTATCGAATATCCAAAATTTTACGTATCTCAAAAACTGTTGAAAATTTACCTACCAAACCCAGTCTTTTTTTGAAACAGAAACGTCTAGGTTTTGGAAAAATATGTCAAAACCAAAACTTATTCAGTGACGTAAAAAATGGGGGGTAAAAAAAAGTTTATCTACCGTAAGTCCCTGGTTTAAATTACACACATGTATTACAGTTATCGCTGTTATATTGGACTAATTAATAGAAAAACAACACAAAAAAGCGTGTAAGTTTATTAAGATTTGTTTTCCTAAAATCAAGTAACTATTCTACCTTAGAAGTTTTCGCCTTTATTATTCTGTTTTTTTTTTCTTTTTGGTTTTCGTCTTTTATCAAGAATCGCGTTCCCAATTTGTCAAAATAGTTTCCCTTTATACCAAATGCTTTTCCAGTGTTTATTTACAATAATGTCACTGCACTCAAATAGGAAAATCGATAATTGACATAAAGTGAAACCAATATGACATAAAAGGAAATTGATTGATAAATCAACGACTTCATTCATAGATAGAAAAATAAGAAAATCATGTGACAAACTAGGAAAAGCAATTGACAAAAGAGGAAAACTAAGAGAAAAAGATTGTATGGTACGATTAAGTTTAAAAAGTCATATGTCATATCATTTCACTAGAAAATATCAAACATTTAAATGTCAAGGTGTGAACGAGCATAAATTATTGAAGTAATCATTCAAACAATGAATTGAATGGTTCAAGTCAGTTTGAGAGCCACTGCATGACAACTACATAAAAATTACTCACGTAGTGACATTTTATCCTTTGCGTGCTGTCCATTTAATTCTCATTCAAAACCAATGTTGACGTATACTTATTTATGCGGGATGGAGTGTTTAGACAAACTGGAGGTTTCTATGAGAACCACATATATGAAACAAAATAAATCGAACCATCAACAGGATGTGTATTGTTAATCGTTACATATGACTTTTTAAACTTAATCGGACTATATTTTGTTTATAAACAGAAATCGACGAATATCATTATTATTATTTTGTAGTTCTCCTAATTAGAGTCCCAAGGATCTTAGTATATTATGTTTATCTTTTTGGTCAAGTACAAAACTTAATATTTTCTAGAAGCCTGCTAATTGAAAATCGTTAATCAAAATGTCCTTGACGAAAGATAAGAAGTAGGGAAATAATATTCAACATTTGAAGAATATGAACTATTGCTTTGGCTCACTTCTAGGTCAATCGTTTAGTCACTGTGATATTTCGATGATCCATTCTTGATATTTCCAATTAATGTTGAAATATTTTCTTAATATCTGGAGAGGTTAAATACTTTTTAATAAAAACTTCACTTAGGCTTCTAAAATAAATAATTTTACATTGCTAATTAAAGTTAAACACGTACTAATTTGAATTTTGTTCACTTCTTCCAGATACCCATTTGTGAGTAAATTGGAAGGTTTGATCACCACTCTTACTTTATTTTAAGTTTCAAGAAAATAATTAACCTATACCCCCGTTATTAGTGCTCCCTATATTTATAATGAGCAACATAATAACAATTATTATTGGTGATGTTGAAGAAAGGGTGAGAATGGATAACCAACAACAGTTTCGTTGTATAACGAAATATGCAAGATCTTTTTATGTGTGGCTTGAAATCATAATCCTGATAGTGTTAAATCTCGACTTTTTCTAAAAATATTATTATTATTACTTATTTTATCAATTCCAGTGTGGTTAACCAGTTTTCATTGGTATCACTATAGATCAGGTAAGTATAATTATTTAAAAAGTTTAAAAAAAGTGAATAATAATAATTTAATGCTCTATTAGTCTCTATCACCTGGTCTAATCAGCATGTTTGTAGTGAGCTTAGTTATGCGTGGCAGTCGCGAAAAATTAGATAAGCAAAAAAATATGTTTTTCTTATATGTATGTAAATAAACTCTAAACATCATTAGAAATCCGCCTGTGAAATTAGAAATTGAAAATTTATAAAGCAAATGCCATTAATTGCTGATAATGTCAAATTTGTAAAAATCAGACATAATTTATTATGATTTTTGTTAGTAAAGCTGTTAAATGTGGTAAAAGGCACTAAAACGGTCAAGTGTCCCTGTTACTTAACTTATGACTGTAGAGAACGGATTAATAGGCAAAGAAAAAATGCAAAATAGGCGGCTTTATATGCACATTTTTTGGGATAAAAAGGCTGAAACTTGAATCAAATAGGCAATAAAATAGGCAAATTTTACTACCAAATTCTCATTACATAGAACAAATGAGTAACACAAATTTACGTTTTTATATGTGCCTTAAAAATTCCTGCCGATTTCCAAAAATTTACAGCAATTTTCCTAAGATTTTGTTTTACATCAAGCACGTTGTTTGAAAAATAAAAAAATTACAAATATTACACTTACCATTTTGCTACAAGCTCGAAAAAATATTGTGTCGCCATCCAAGATTAATTCAGGATATGGTTTAATCCACGAAGAAATTTTGCTTGATTTACTCATTTTTATACGAGTATATTCAAATTTTATAATATGAGCTCAGAAAACCCGAACACTTTTGATGAATTACTATAAAATAATACCGGCAATATGTATTTTCAATATAAAAATACCTGCTATAGCTAAGTCCACTGGTAATATTCACCGACTTAGTCCTTTAAGTGGAAACTATATTTTTTAAAAGATAATCGTAATAGTAGTTAAAACGAAGAAGAACATTTAACAAAAATAAAAGATAAGCATTATACAGGTAGAGAGAATTTGTTGGAGAATTTCTAGAAGCAAGACCATTTTCATGAAGATCTCAGAGCATGAACGGATCATTATGAATGCCTTAGAATTATCCGCCAAAAAATTCTGGTCTACCAGTACCTTCATATTCATTCATGAGAACTAAGAAAGTACTAGATACATTATCTGGAAATCATTAAAACCAGATATGTGTAGTAAATGGAAACAATATTAATTTGAGAACTTGAAAAGATAATATGCCTCAGCCTTTACCACAGGTGTCCGGGTCAGTTATTATTTCTATAAGGGGTTATAGCTATTGACTTAGGACCTATAATAAATTATCTCAAGTGGGGTAGAAAAATTTTCAAATATTCTTTCAAAGTTAATAATTATTAGCATGAAATATATTTTGAGGGGGATAAATTTAAATTTATTTGAATAGGCAAGAATAGGCATTTTTTATGAAAATAAGCACCAGATACTCAAATAGGCAAAAAAGGCACAGATAGGCACTTTGCCGATAATCCGTTCTCTCTTATGAGTCTTATGACCGAGCGCAGAGAATGAAATTCTGTGTAAAATAGGAACTAGGTAGAAATCTCTTTCAAGTATAAAGTAAACAAAATTGGCTGTAACTATTATTGTGAGTTGCAAATGATTGCCGTAGTGCGAGTTAGATTACCATCTATTCCGTTTTCATGTTCAAATTTGATGGCAAATTACTCCATTATGGTTAAATATATCGATGAGCTAATTACTGTTTGTTATAGAAGACACTTTTTTCTACCAGTGTATCAAAAATCATAGAGATTTGATTAGTATTTCGATATAAAATCGATGACGAAAATCGAAAGTCACATTAATTAATTTACCAAAAATAATTACACGATGATCAACCTACAAAAGTAGGTTTATTGTAATCCATGTAATGTGTATAAAATTTCATATAAAAATTTCAATTAACAATACCTTTTTTCGAGAAAATTCTATACGATGGGACACCTGTATCCTGTATATATAGTATCTGAATCAAATACAAAAGACAGGTTAACCAAGCTGACTTGGATTTTTTCCAAAATTGGATATTGTTGCAGCAGCGCACTCCGCCGTTACCATAATATAACAACGGGAAAAAAAAGTTTACATAAAAGTTTTTCGCAATTAAACGAAGATTTTAGAAATTGTACTTCGATCTTTCTTTGTATTATGATCTTTGTTAAGATTTAAAATATTTTTGGAAATATCATAATAGCGGTTAAATTTCATGTGTTTAAATTTCGAATTTCATGTTTTTTTAATTTTATAATAAAAGCTTTTGTTCATTTTGTAAAAAAAAAATACTACTATGCACCTGAAATATGATGGCCTTAATAACACCCCCTGATCTATATTGATAATTTTACTAAAATTGATCTGTTTCAGCTTCTCTTTCCGATTTGGCAGCTGACTTACTAATAATTTTTACTGTCATCTCTGCGCTTATGATGGTCCTAATTTTCTGTATAAATTTAAAGGGAAACGTCAGATTATATAACTTGATGCTACAAGGTTACCACTGGAAAGCGTTACGTAATGGCAAAGTCGAGGGCAAAGTTAATTACAAGAAATGGATGAAATATTCAAATATTCTACTAGTATTAATTATCTTACCGTTCTCTATTATCTGCCAATTGAATAACAACAAATGCGAAAAAAGGAAAATGACAGATAACTCTATTGTAGAATCTTATGTGGTGTATTAATACACCACATAAGATTCTAGAAAACAATTGTTTTCGTTCTACGTACCATTTGCTGTAGAAGATTCCCACATCATCAAATACCTACGTTTTATTACATCAGGCAAATGATAATTGGTAATAAGGACCGACGTCCTTATTACCAATTATCATTTCCGTTCTTCTGCAGGTAAGCCTAAGTTTACAAATTTTGGGTATTATATTATATTTCTTACGATTGTATTTTCTATCAATTTTTCAGATTTATAAGAAAACTTATTCTGGAACTACAATGCTAATCAATATGGTCAAAAATTAGACGTTGGCATTGTAACAATTTAATTTAATTAGCCAAGATCAATAATTATTATTAAGATTTTATTTTTTTACAGCTTATACAGGGTGTTAAGAAAATGACGGATAAACTCTTCAGTACATTGTAGGGGACACTCAGTAAAGTACGGGAAAAATAATTTTTAAAAATCCAGAGCTACATTTTAAAAGATATAAGCAAAATATTGAACAATAAATTTGGCAACGTTCAACATGATAACAGTTGTTGTTGGTATTTTTGGTAATTTCGTCTAATTTCTAACAATGTAAGGTAGTTAAGGTATCAAAACCGTTGTTGCCAAATGCTTTTTTTTCAGCATCTTAGAAAAGAAAAAAAAATTTTATTAAATTTTCCAAGCCAGTAATACATTTTAAGCAATTTTTTTAATTGATAAAGATTAAATAAGTACCCTTTTTATATCTATAAAATCATTTATTTTTTGCAAATACTGAAAAACAAAGATAGTAAAATGTTAACTTTGGCACTTTTTATCTCACCAAATTGAAGACCAGAATTTTTTTAATTATTTTTCCCGTACTCTCCTGGAGTGTCCCCTACAATGTACTGAAGAGTTTACCCGTCATTTTCTTAACACCCTGTATTATATTATTTAACAATGACACATTGACACAGCGTTATTGGGCATAGGCACGCGTATCCAAACGCGCTTTGCCTGTGTTGTTGCACTGTGACCAGTTGCCGGCTCCCCGATCCCCTGAGATCGGGGATTTTGTATCCGCAGAGATGTGATTGTTTCCAACTGATGATTTTTCTTGAAAGATAAAATCGAGGATAAAATTAATCCAAAGCTAGTATTACGTATAAACACAAAATCAAAATGTAGAATCAGATACCTAGCAATGAAATAAAATTTTCTCCAGTACAAGATTCACCAGTGTTTTACCTATTTCTAAAAGTTCATTAAATGTTCATTAGTCTTTTTCTTTGTTTTCTTCTTGTAACAATTGCTTTTCATAATTTGTCAAATGATTTTCGTATTTATTAAACGTTAGTTTAATATGATGATTTTTCAATTGAAATTCCACTTTTATCAAATTAGATTCCCTCCTAGGTACGTAAATAGAAAAAGCAATTGACAAAAAAAGAAAATAATTTGACATAAAACAACATATAAAAAGTTACCAACCGTAGAGCCATAAGTAGTACGTAGATTGTATACATCATGCTCAACTAGACAACTGATTTAATGTATAGCCCTATTAGATTTGTAAGTTGAAAATAAAATTGTATTTTAAAATTATTTTGGATCGTCCATTTTGAAATTATAATTTTTCTAGCATTGTATTCTTGTTCAGAGACCTCCAAAACCTCTAAGGTATCAATTTGAGTAATATTGTGTTGAAATGATTGATTTATTTAAAATATAGTTCAAAGAAATCTTCTTTTTATCGTTAAAAAAAAATAAACAATAATTAGCGGCAAGTCATGAGTTTATAACTTTTTCCAAAAACTATTTTTTTCAAAGTGGTTTCAAAATTGTTTTCCAAAAATCCATCTTTCCGCTAATTATTCCGAAATAATGCATTTTTGAAGCTAATTGATTCCACTACTATAACGCCCGTATTGATCAATAAATATAACCCCTGGGGTTGGTTATATTTTGGAACATGTCATTGATTTAAAATTTGTAGAATTCGTAGTGTTTGAGCTCGGGTTTGAGCATCAGCAATCAGCTGTCAGAAGACCCAATTTGTGAAACCAGAAACTGTCTTCTAAAAAAAGTCTTGTAACATCTTACTAATGCTGTAACGAGTTATGGTTATTGATTATTTAAAGCATTAATAAAAGATTATTATTACCTTAATATGTTTATCTTATTCGAAAAGTACAAAACTAGTTATTTTTTAGACTATTTTCTGGAAACCAGCTAATTGAAAATCGTTAATCAAATTGTCTGGAAAATTACAATTAAACGATATTTGAATGGTTCCAATTTTCGCTCAGTTCGAATTGGGTTGTTACTAGATGATCAATTATTATTTTTGAGATTAACAATAATAATTATTATTTTTACTGCAGTATTTTCAATACTGCATGTATAGATTACTCGATAGATTCAGACACAGAATTCTCAGAGGTATTTATTGTCAACTTCGGTTAAGATTTTAGACGCTAATAAAATTTAAGTTAAACGGGGTGCTACTAATAATTTAAGAACTTTTTGAATTTCATTCGCTTCTTTGGGAAACTCATTTGTGAGTAAACTGCATAGGTTTAATCACCTTTCTTACTTAATTTTATGTATCAAGAAAATAGTTAATCCATACCCTCGTTATTAGTACCTATATTTGTAATGAGCAACATAATAACAAGTAGTGATGTTGAAGAAAGGGTGAGAATGGATAACCGAGAACAGTTTCGTTGCATAACAAAATTCGCAAGATCGTGTTATGTATGGCCAGAAGATCAAAATCCTGATAGTGTTAACGCTCGACTATTTCTAAAAACACTGGCTTTTTTCATTCTTTTATCTATTCCAATAGGGTGGACCGGTTTTCATTGTTACCATTTTAGATCAGGTGAGTTTATTGTTTATTTACAAAGTCCGGATATAATTTAATGGTTACTACCAAAATGTACGTAGTCTGAGAATGTGGACAGTTCTAAAACAGCCTTGAAAATTTCACGTTGAAATAATATATTAACGCTAGGTTAGATCATATAGTTCGGCCTTGAAATGAGTCGACCTTGAAGCATATGTAAGATTTACATGCGGAGAGTTCTAGCCCAAGGCCATGACCTTGGGCCAGAACTCTCCAATTATATCTACTGAGGTAAATGTGAATATTTTTTTAATGCAACAGTTGACCGCAAATATGACTTCATTGCCTTGTCGGAGACATGGCTTAATAGGGATATACAAGACTGTGAATTTATTTCAACTGCTAATTATAGTGTGTATAGACAAGACAGAGACCCAGATGCAACTCATTTGACTAGAGGAGGTGGTGTCCTGCTTTCCATCAAATGTGTCATCAAATCAGAACAATTAGATTTATCTTTCTTGAATAACTCTTTACCTTTTATTGATACTGTTGGATCTAAAATCTACTTTGGTTTTGATACCTTCTACATTTTTGTTGTATATATTAATAGAACGCCGACATCAGATGACCTTGAATTTTAACTTGATTATTTGGGGAGCTATCTCCAATTTTCTAAAAATATTTTAATATTGGGGGATTTTAATATACCAGTGCTAAATATGTCCCTCTCTGATGGACTAAGTACAAATATTCGCGATTTCTGTAATTATCTTAATCTTAATCAAGTTAATAATGTGTATAATAGTGACGGTAGGCTACTGGATTTGGTATTTACTGATGTTGAAACGGTGGTATCACGTGACGACAGCCCGCTTCTTAATGAGGATCTCTACCACCCTGCACTCTCCATATTGATTCGTATTCATTTGCGATCAGCGCCTAATTTTGTAGGTAGTGTGGTTGCGAAACGTTATAATTTCAAAAGAGCAGATTTTGTTTCCTTATATAATAATTTGTTTAATACTGATTGGACTGTGCTGGGTGGTATATCTGATGTAGATGAAATGTGCAATAAATTTTATGAGATTCTTTATCAGCTGTTGGACAGGCATGTGCCAATGACAAGACCATGTAGACGTGTTTATCCACCTTGGTTTAACAAAGTTATAATTGCTAACATCAGGACTAAATCATTGGCACGTAAACAATGGATGCAGTCTGGGCGACCTGGTTGCCTTCTCAAATTTAAATCACTACGCTCTCTTATAAAAAAACAAATTGTTGAATCATATAGAGTCTATGTCATCAATATGCAGGACTGTCTGTTGAATGATCCAAGAAGGATATTCTCCTTTCTGCGCTCGAAGAGGGGCACTACAAGGATTCCGGGTAGGATAAGCACTGGCGAGGGTGTGAAGGATAATTCACAGGATATAGTTAATGCTTTTGCTTGTTTTTTCAAATCCACATTTCTTAATTCTTCTGGTTCCAAAAATATCGATTGTCCTATCTCTGGAGTTGGCATGCCTTCCCTTAATATTACTTCAATAGACGAGACTTACTTTTTTGATGCACTGAAGAGAATAAAATCCTCGGGGACCGCCGGACATGATCAGATTCCGGGATTCTTTGTTCGAGACTGCGGATCTGTGTTGTCGGAACCTTTGCTCTTGATTTTCAATTTATGCTTGAATACTGGCACATTTCCTTCTCTATGGAAGATTGCCAGGGTTTGTCCTGTTCATAAGAGCGGAGATCAGTCGGAAGTGTCAAACTGTAGACCTATTTCAATTTTGGCCAATTTTTCAAAAATTTTCGAAATTATATTACATAGGTATTTTTTTAGTCATGTTAAATGCTTTATTTCGGATAGTCAGCACGGGTTCGTGGAGCGTAGGTCCACAGTTACAAACCTTGGTCAATTTGTACAAATTGTGAGCGAGGTGATGGATGGAAGAGACCAGACCGATGTAGTGTACACTGATGACTTTTCTAAAGCATTTGATCGCATAGATCACAATGTCATAGTTAGTAAGTTGCGGAGCTTTGGATTTTCTAATGGGCTGATTACTCTAATGAGGTCTTATCTTTATAATAGAGAACACTACGTGGCTTATAATGGTTATTGCTCTGACAGGTACATTGCAACCTCTGGGGTACCCCAGGGGTCAAATCTTGGTCCCCTGCTTTTTATTTTATTTATCGATGATTTACCAGATAGAATGGAAAGTAACATTTTAATGTTTGCTGATGACGTAAAGATCTTTCGTCCAATCTATTCCCCAGCTGACTCTGTGATTCTACAGAACGACTTGGTAATTTTACATGACTGGTGTGTTGGTAACAATTTGCAACTTAACATAGACAAATGCAAGGTAGTCACATATTCGAGATCAAAAAATCCGGTATTTTATCCCTACAGTTTGTCTAATAGTTTACTGGTGAGATGTACGTCTGTTAGGGACTTGGGTATACATTTTGACAGTCAGTTGTCATTCAAAGAACATGTTGACGCTAATGTAGCCTCCTCGCTCAGGATGCTTGGCTTCATAGTTCGGAACACCAAGTCGTTTGACAGGATTGAATGCCTGATAGCTCTCTTCAGTACACTCGTGAGGTCACGCCTGGAATATGGTATGCGCTTGTTTGGTTTCCAATATATGCGCATCATACTTCTTTGCTTGAATCGGTCCAGAGGAGATTCCTCAAATTATTGTGGCTTAGAAGTCGTGATGTATATCCATGTCGTGGCTTTCCGCAATCTGTATTGTTAGAGACCTTTAATTTCCAGTCACTATCTCACAGGCACAGACAGTTCTGCTTGCTATTTCTGTTCAAGTTACTGAATGGAATGGTTGATTCGCCTTGGTTGTTGGCTAAGTTGTATTTTTGCGTTTATCAGGTGAATATTAGATCGCCGAGACTGTTATCTATGCCAATACCAAGGACCAATTTATTAATGGGTTCACCGGTCTTTAGAATGTGTTTGTACTACAATGATATATGTAACAACTGTGACGTATTCAATATGTCACTTATAAATGTATTTAAGAGGAACATTAATTCAAGTTAAGGAGCTAAATGTTAGAATTGTCGTTGATTTTATCAACCTTTTTGTTTTTTTTTTATATTATATTTCAGTATAACCTTTCGTTTTTGTTGTTGCTTTGTTATATTTATAGTGTACGGGTATTTTTATTTTTTTTTTGTTGCTAATTTTTGAATACTTGTCCTATAATTGGGTTATTGTAATCTGTTGGGCAAATAAAGCTATTATTATTATTATTATTATTATTATTATAATTTATTAAACTATACAGGGTGGAGTGCCACCACCGCCTCTGTCTTGTAGCCTAAACAGGCTGACCCATATGTTTAATTTTACAAATATATCTGTTTCAGCTTCCATTTCGAGTTTAGCAGCTGATTTGGTAATACTTTTTACTGCAATCTGTTCATTAATGGCAGCCGTAATTTATTGTATAAATTTAAAGGAAAACGTAAAATTATCTAACTGGATGCTACAAAATTACCACTGGAAAGCGTTACGTAACAATGGCAAATTTGGTTACAAGAATTGGGTGAAATATTCAAATATTCTAGTAATATTAATTGTCCTACCGTTCTCAATTATCCGCCAATTGAATAACAACTCATGCGAAAAAAGTAAAATGAAAGACGACTCTATAGTAGAATCTTGTGGTGTATTGTTTTCGTTCTACGTGCCATTTGCTGTAGAAAATTCTCCCATCATTAAATATTATATTTTACTACATCAAACATTTACTGCATACCAAGGTTGGACTCTAATAATTTGTCTAGCTTTGACAATAATATTTTATATTGACAAAACTTTTTATTTAATGGACTATGACTATATGATTGGTTTACTGACTGAGTTAAATTCTTCCATCGAAGACGACAAGAAAGTGAAGGAATATCTGAGACAAATAGTCGATTCCCATGTAATTGTTACAAGGTAAGTCATTCTCTTTCTTTCTTCTTGTGAGTCTCTTTAAACTATTTCTAATAAGAGTAGAGTAGTCCAAGTAGTCATTTATCTATTATTTTAGGCTTAACAAAGTTTTGAATTCTCAAATAAGGTACGTCATCCTGGCACAATACCTGGCATGTCGAATAGTATTGGTTGTGTCGACCTTTTACATACTGACGGTAAGCGAACAGAAAAAATTCTATTTTGTTGCACTTTTAATATAATTTACTGGAGGAGACATTACACAAATCGTCAAAGTTTCAATGGTTTATCTCTGAAATTATCCTCTATTTCGGGGGTGATGGACAACCATGTACAGGGTGCCGCCTGTATACAGGTCATTCATGAATGGACAAATGATTGAGTAGAAAGCTGATAAAACGAGACTTTTGTTGCGATAAACCAAGAAAGTCCGGTTTCTGTAATGTCTTTGTCCATTTGTCGGAAATGAGGTATTATAATTTTCTCTGTCAGTTTTCAACAACTTTTCTAAATAACATTTTTAATAAATAATATAATATAAATAATATTATACAGGGGAAACAAGATAGTTTACTCTTAAGTCGGTTTACTATTTTTGGTAAAAACACCTCGTATCCGCAATAAATTTCTAAAGTTTTTCACTGTTTCTTGATTTCACCCATACTGAATGAATTTTCCTTTTTTTCTTTTTTTTTTAGACCAGCGGTGGTAATAAAGTTCTTGTAGTACATTTGATTTTATGTTCTTTCTTGGTCTCTGTGCTTCAAGTCGTGGGTCAGAAAATGATCGATAAAGTAAGATTTGTTTTAATATTATTAATTTGCACCATCTTCTTGCAACAATAATTTGCACCAAAATTTCAAACAGAATGTAATAAGAATATGTGAATATAACGATAGATATATTAACGTAAGTAACTTTGTCATTTGAGAAAGTAACCCCAAAAATTTCTCAAACGTATGCCTGAGGACAAACGGAGGAACAAACCTGTTAGGGCTTGAATATTCATTTGAGAAAGACTATAGGGGTTATTTAGCAATACCCCTAGAGAAATATATACCAATATTGTAACGCATTTATGGCATTAAAGTTTATCTACCCATATCAAACACCAAAAAACTATTATAAATTGATTATTACAGCTAAAATTATTAGCGAACTTTTAATTATAAGTTTCGCATGTAAATTCAAACTAGGAAGAATGACGTGAATGTGGTGTGATCGAAAGGATGCGATACGATTGGGCAAAAATGACATAGCCTTGGACGCGCGACTGGAGAGAACAGGAAGCGTCAGGTTCTAGACGGACGGCGGCATGCCCACCTGTATATTATCTGAATTGTTATCTATTACCTTTATCTTATCTATTATCTTCATAATTAGAAGTTAAATCGTTTCTACAAAAAAAATTTTAACGACATTCGAGTCTGAAACCGAAGGGCCAACGAGTGCTTATCTTCGTTCTGAAAATTTGCATCTCTAGCAAGATGAAACTGTATAGAAGGTGGTTTTGCACTATCCAGTAGCTTCGTGTGGCCATATTTGGATAAACCCCATCACGGCATATTCTTCGGTAATCCGAGCAATCTGGTAGCTCATATTGATTACCGTGTAGGGAGTAAGAGGTTGTGCGTAGGGAATAAGGCTTCGGCCACTATACAGGGTGATACCGAAATGACGGACACGGACAGCACCACAGCCTCTATTGTGGATTAAAGATTTTAAGTTTTATTTACTGTTTTCTCAAGTATGGCTCCCTTAAAAAGATATGACCACTTTTGTAGAAAATAAAGTCACAACACTGCACTGACCCTTTTTCAGGCAGAAAAATAATGTGTAGGTCTACAATACCCAGATAGAATGTTACCATGGAAACATAAAATGGAAACATAAAATGGAAACACAACAAAGCTTAAAACAATAATCGTTGCGCAGATACGACATAGTCGATAATATTATTCAAAATCTCTAATTGGAACAACGGTGCCACATTGAAAAATTTTGTTGAACTCGGGGAATAGGTAAACTTTGGATGCCTGTAAATCCGTTCCCGATAATAAAAATAATAAAAAGCAAACACTATCGTTATAGCTATATGAAACCATGTGCTTTGCCAGTGGAGGTTGTTTAAATTTGACCGCCATTTCGATTGAAAGTTTGGAAAAAGGACACCCTATATCTCGGTAACGAAGTCGAGGAACACATTTTTGTTTGAAATTTACAGTCTTTCTGAACATCCTCTACAACACCCTGTATTCCGTGTCCGCCATTTCGGGATCACCCTGTATAGAGAGAGGTACAAAGGGCCCAACGGAGGTCTAGGTGCCAGCGAAAAATCACCCTATCTGCTAAAATCCAGATCCAGAACCTCCAACTTTCTTTTAACCAATAATGACAAATGAATATCAAATAATTAAATGTCACACCCCATCCGATCTCAAATCAATCCCTTTTTTTTAGTAATTTTAGTGAGCACTCACTGACCTGTTAATTCTAGAGCACGGACTTTGAGACTGCTGTCTTCAATACTAATTGGTACAAAATGAATAAATGTGAGGATCGAAAAAGCTATCACATATTGTATCTAATGTCACAAAGACCAATAACGTTGGATGTCGGACCATATTACCAATTATCTTGCCCGTTGCTTCTACAGGTAAGCCTACAGTATTCCATAGATTGTGATTAATATTATACTCATTAGGATTATGTTTCTATGGTTTTTTTTTCAGGTTTATAAAGAAACTTATTCTGGAACTGCAATGCTAATCAAAATGATGAAAAAATAGACTTGTAACAATTTGAATAAATTATGCAATGAGTGGAATTGTCAGATGAATATAATAATTGGAACGATCATTTCCACTCATACATAATTAAAAACCAATTTGATTTCTGAAATTTCGCTGTTTACTACTGGATATTTATAATCGAGGAAGGAAGAGAGCAAATGGATAAATTTATCGATAATTCTGCTTATTGCTCATATGCTAATATTAAAACAAAATACAAAAATTGTGTTTTTAACAATAACATTTGACCTTTTAAAAGGCATGTTGGGCATTGTTCACTGTTAAATAAAGTATTATACCATCATATTTGTGGAATTGTCTCGACAAACACCATTCAAGCTTAGATTATTAACTTTATGCTTTTAGACAGTTGTTTCCTCAAAATTACTTTTAAATAGGTAATTTAACTCGATCTGTTCGATCTGAGGATCACTAGAGTTAATATCATGCTAAATCCGAGCATAATAAGACAATAATCTATTGTCTATATAATTTAGACAACTTATCTAAAGCTAGAAACTTACACCAGGCTGGAAAATATGGTGAAACTAACCGGAAATAGCTTAGACTACTAGTGGGGAAGCTCACCGTTCACAATAGTGTTAACAGGCTCTTACAATTTATGAGAGTGAGGAAAGACCCTGTAGTGGATTCTGTGAGTCGGACGAATGTGCTCGGATTTCAGAGTCTAACGAGACTAGCTCTCCCCCCGTTTTCGAGGATGCTGAATACGATGGTGCTGGTTTAAACTCTTTTCGAGTTGACCGCACCACCTAAAACGGCCAAAAACCACCCCTATGAAGGGTAAATCACGGAACTTCTTTCTCTTGGCGGCCAAACTTGTGTCACCCCCCGTTTTTAAGGTCGCCGAACGCGATGCTGACGTCGAGGTCGGTTCTCGACGCCCGCCAACCCCTCTACGCGGCCAATAACAACTCCCGGAAGGGGTGAAAAATTAACATGAGAACTTTTTATAAAAATAAAATCATGAGTAAGGGTGTCAAATACAGGGTGTTTGTTATTAACAAATAAAATATAAAGAGGGGTGGGCAGAGCGTGCTCTGATTTACGTATGACCGAGGGGTTGGCGGGCATCGAGAACCGACCTCGACGTCAGCATCGCGTTTAGCATCCTCGAAAACGGACGGGGACGGATTTTCGTCGATTTCACGCGGCGAGTTCCCATTTCACCCATTCCGGGGGTTGTTCTTGGCCGCGTAGAGGGGTTGGCGGGCGTCGAGAACCGACCTCGACGTTAGCATCGCGTTCAGCGACCTCGAAAACGGGGGGTGACACAAGTTTGGCCGCCAAGAGAAAGAAGTTCCGTGATTTACCCTTCATATGGGTGGTTTTTGGCCGTTTTAGGGGGTGCGGTCGACTCGAGTAGAGTTAAACCACCACCATCGTATTCAGCATCCTCGAAAACGGGGGGAGGGCTAGTCTCGTTAGACTCTGAAATCCGAGAACTTTTCGATTTTTTTTCCGACTCACAGAATCCACTACTGTCTGTCCCAAATGTGGGACAGGCGACAAGTAGTCATATTACTACATGGACGTGTGCGAAGATGGTATACAGTGAAAACTTTCCCGATACGACTTATTTTGAATAGGTCGTATTTTCAGGTACGAAGGTAACCCAGGCAGATTTCAAACCGATCGGTGCAACTTTCAGAGACTTGTAGTATTTCCTAGGCTCTTCCCGAGAAATTCTAGAGAAAGACATTACTTTTCGGGAATGGATCTCGCTCGTTTACAGTCGACTTCATGCGACTTCATGCACTCCATTAAATGTCAAATTGCGAGTTCCTTGGACGAAAAATGGCGATCCTAGAGCATTCCTTAGCAAAAACCAGAGAACATGAAACTAATAGTGAGTTTTTTTGAAAGTGTTGCTTTATTAAGTAAACTTCCGACCATAATTTTAAAATGGGTTATTTTATAAAAGTTCATTTTGACTTATCGTGTGTTATTGCAAAAAAAAAAATGGAAAACAGCTAATTTGAGATTGTTCTTGTGGTGTTTTTCTGAGAGACAACTCGTTCTCAGGGGTCACCACAGGAGACTCCTCGGTGGTCTCCGTGTCGCAGTGTAGACACGATTCGTGCCAAGTTTCATTGCGATGTCACGATTTGCAAGTTGGTTGCTGCATTGAGCTGCTAGCATCCTTACTACATTGCATACCTAGCAGAACTCACAGTTGTTGTATTCTAAAAATTGAATCAAATGTTGTGAGAAATTAGAAGTGAAGAAGTAACTACCTTTAAGTAGGAAATCAGCACATGATCGTCGAAAAATACCGCTAATAGTATAAGAATTTCGTAAATATTGATTATGTATTGCTTACTGTAGAAACTCAGAAAGTCTGGCGCAAGTTCTTTGCAAGTAACAAATCGAGTAACAAATCGTCCAGGGTCCATAAAGGTCCTTCAAAAGTCATGATAAAGGAATAAAATACCGGAAGATTAATGACAATTTCAGTTCCCACATGAAATTACAACACATGCGAACATAAAGATTAATATTCCCTGCAAATATTTATCATATCTATGACATTATGAGTTTGTTCGACAAAATGTTACGTAAGTGGGTATCTACACTTTTTATAATTTCTATTTCCTTCCTGGAGAAGTTCATATTCAAGAATATTGAAGGCTTCTTGTTACATATATCTAAAAGTATATACCTAGTGATAAGAAGTATCACTGTTTGTATAGAATAGTTATTATTAGGTATAAGTAAAATAATTGTTTCAACTGAATATGAAAATCTCCTTTTTAATAAATAATACTTTCTCTGTAATGTAGGTAGTCTCCTCCCAGAGCGAGAATCAGTAATACGGGAATGTTTTCGGAATCTGATTGCAATGCAAAACTATCTCTCCAGTACTGTAAGATCTCTTCTATTTTTAACACGTTCGGATATCGGGAAAGCAGGATAATATCGCGTGATGTTAGAAATCAATTCCAACCGGCACTGGATAGGAGCGTTTTACCAGATTAAAATATAAAAGCTCAGTTTCAGGCATTAGCTTCCAGCTTCAGTCGCTTTGTCGGAGAGATTTCACCTATTTTTTTTTTTTATATAGGAAGCACGCTTGTGCTGCATCTTGGTTTTGGCAGTGCACTGAACCTAGTTCCTACTAAGAATAATAAGCAGAAAATTAATTATAATCAAGTTAAGTCTGGATGATTTCCTTTGGCAGTATAAATATTACTTAATTGCAATATTGGTGTTAGTGAGTTTACTACAAATGAGTTTGCAGCTGCATACGACAATTGAGAATTCAAAGTTTGAGTTCACCTTTATTTCAATTTGGAATGAACCAGTATCCTCAGGGCATTAATCGCTAAATGTAGAATATTTCAGGGCATCAACTGTTATAAGCGATATAACTTTACCCCATGGCATTTATTCAAATTATTGAAGGTCCTCATTGAAATGCTGTTGTACGATTTGCACGTTACTTCAGCAATATTGTAACAAAAGCAGCGACTTTTTCTTTATTTGGTCCTTATGTAATATGTACCTACATTATAATACATAGTAGATTAACCACACAACAATGTGTGTTAATTACACCTCATACTGAACCATTGAACCTGTATGAATCATTAAAGGTAGAATCACTCAAGTCTTTCAAACAAGGGTAGTAGAATTCAGTAGTAACAATGAAAAATGAGCAAGTAAGCAGAAATACACAGTAGGTAAAGAATATAGATTGTGAAGCACACAGAGGAGCTGCAGGTCATATGCCGAGGAATTGCAGTCGTATGTCGCTGACTGAACAGCAGAAGATGTCCAGATCGTGAGAGATCTGATTATAAGTATCGCAGATTTGATTCAGTGGGGAGAAATGATGCAGATTAGTGCGGGAGATGTCTGTGTGTATAATATTATGATGTCTCAGAGAGACCTGAGGGATATTGAGCGAAAACTGACTGAGAATATCAGGACAGTTCAAGGTGCCATTGAGAACATTCCACAAAAATCTGATACACATATAGGAGCGCCTATTAAGCCCATATAAGCTGTGAACATTGAATTGACTTAGCAGCTGATGCTGAGGGAAGTCTATTGGAGGATATACGCCGGGGACCTTGAAGGAGATACTTGAGCGCCGCTGGACACGTTCAAAATTATCGACGTGCACCTGATGACCTGGAGACCATATAATGGAGGCATACTCGAGCTTAGACCTGACCAGGGAGTTGTACAATATAACAAGGGTATTGACACTCTGAAACTTCCGAGTGTTGCGTATTAAGAAGCCCAAAGACCTAACTGCCGATGAGACAGAAGAGGTAAAATGTTTATTAAATGAAAGTTTAGAGTCGTAGAACTCGTAGAGTACACCAAGATCCCTGAACTCATCAATTCGATCAAGCGTTTTGTCGTTTAAAGAATAAGGAATTTGAAGGGGATTATTTTTCAGAGAGAGTGACATAGCATGACATTTGGACAGATTGAGTGGAAGAAGATTATCATCACACCAAGAGCGAAGATGATTCAGAGTGGTCTGAAGTAGGCAGCAATCATCAATTGAGCTGATCTCAGTGAATATTTCGAGATCATCAGCGTAAAGAAGACAGTTGACGTTACTATTAAAATTGCATACAATGTCGCTAATAAACATTTTGAAGAAAAGGGGGCCTAGGTTAGAACCTTGGAATACACCAGATGAGACTGTATAGGAATTTGATTTAATACCTTGCGAGAAAACATAAGATGTACGGTCAGAAAAGTAGTCCGTGAAAAAGCTAATTAAGGCTTCAGAGAAGCCATGGCAATGGAGTTTTGAGAGCAAAAGACTGTGGTCAACCCTGTCAAACGTTTTAGAGAAGTCGGTGAAGACAACATCGACCTGGGATCATCTGTCAAGGCATCGAGAGGAATACTGAACAAAACTAAAGAGATTTGTGACTGTCGAACGTCCCTCAAAAAAGCCATGTTGCCAGGGGGAGATAGAATTCTGAACATGCGGGTATGTAATACGATACAAAGCCTCCTCAAAAACCTTAGCAAAATTGTTCATTATGGAAATCTGTCGGTAGTTACTGATCTCATTCTTAGCCCCCTTCTTAAAAACAGGACATACCTTTGAGATCTTCCAGGTGAAGGGGAATGCGTTAGAGGAAAGAGATAAATTAAAGATTGTAGTCAGTGGATTGGAGAGAATAGATGCACGATCTCTTAACAGAAGTTAACAGAACTTCTATATCGGGAATACAAAGCGGCAAGGTGAAAGTGGTTTGGTCAGATGGTGGCGTGCAGTGAGCGTTAGAACGCGGGGAAAATGAGAGGCTAAAGGAGTCTCGAAAGGCATCAAAAATATCAGCCGCGCCTCTCAGGGTAGCATTATTGTAGGTCATAGTTCGAGGAAGACCAGTGGAGTTACGTTTAGAATTAACGTAGGACCAAAATTTGGCAGGTGAGCTGGCAAGCTCGCAGATTCCGTATTCAAGATAAATTTGTTATGAGAAATTCTGATCTCTTTTTTAAGAGGCAACCGAAGATTCTTAAATTCCCGCAGAGATTGAGAGTTCGGTATTTAAGTTTACGGGCTTTAATAATAATTTTAGTCATCATCTCCAGATATTTTTTCATTGTCCTCAAAACTTCGACATTTGTCACGTTTGCCGTCCAAGGGACTGGTAGTGCCAGATCTCGAAAGCAGGAATTTGTCTGTAGAATCCGGACGGAAGAGCTCCAAGGATTTTCTGTTGAACCAGGTCCTGAAGTTCTTGTGCCACGATATCCTGCCCTGACGTTCTTGTGCCACGATATCCTGCGCCTTCCTATTCCCCTTCATTCAAAATTATTCCTTGAAGAATTGTCTGTAGTAAACAATACCTGACTTGCACATTCTTATGCCGTTGGCCGTATTTTGCAGCTCATTCGCCTTTAGAGTCCGTGTCCAGATTCATGGGCAAAAGATTGCCTATTCTCGTTTGCCCTAATCCCGGTGGGCCGACAAGAATGGATCACTTAGGGTTATTCACGGTATACGCCACGGAAGTTTATGGCCGTGTCTCTGGATTTTTAGGATCTTTTTATTTTTGGAGTGGATAGAGATCCGGCAGAGGTACGTTTTAAAATTATATTCACAATGTAGAGGGTGTCCCAAAAGCATGAAACATATCAAAGTTATGTTTTTTTAAATGGAATGCTCCTATGTTATTGCATTTTTAGATTGCCTAGGAAGAAAAAAGAAGATTGGCTTTTACAGTTGGTGTTTAAATTCGGAAGTTTGTGAGCTATAAACAAGTGAAAATAGTCATTTTTCAAGTTCAAGGCCCTGTACAACGAAAACGGCTTAAGATAGAGAAAAACGGCTTACATGTCCCTATTTTAACTTTTCATTTACTATCCTATGATGTAGATGAAATGTTTATACGGGGTGATAAAAAATTTGAAAAATTCTGAGATTTCTCCACGCGTCGACAAATAAAAAAATCAAAGAAAGTACAAATGTTTCTATACCATAGGCTCGACCATAGGATAGCACATGAAAAGTTAAAATAGGGACATGTAAACCGTTTTTCTCTATCTTGAACCGTTTTCGTTGTACAGGGCCTTGAACTTGAAAAATGACGATTTTCACTTGTTTATAACTCAAAAATTTCTGAATTTAAACACCAACTGTAAAAACCAATCTTATTTTTTCTTCTCAGACAATCTAAAAATGCAATAACATAGGAGCATTCCATTTAAAAAAACATAACTTTGATATGTTTCATGCTTTTGGGACATTCCTGTACATTATGAATATAATTTTAAAACGTAACTCTGCCGGGTCTCTATCCACTCCAAAAATAAAAAGATCCTAAAATCCAGAGACATGGCCAAAATCTTCCGTGGCGTATACCGTGAACAACCCTGTATTTCTACTCTTCCATGCGACTGGCTCAGACAAAAATGCTACCTCTACAGGCAGCCCCTATCCCAAATAGTTTAAAACCCTAAAATGGTTTCACTGAGAAAAATTTTAGGGACCAGATGGATGTCTTAGCATATCTCACATTCAATTGCAGCTAGCATGTCAACACAGAAATGTCAAGTTTCGTAAAACGGTAAAATAAGCTGTTACAATATTAAACGAAGAAATGTCCGTATCACTTATTACTATACTCCCGCCAAGCAGTCTATTGAAAGAGATCTTAAAATTTAAACAGCCGTTTCGTACTTTTATGAACTCATCGGCATAGTGAGAGTTATTATCGAACGGGAATCAATAACTATGTCGTCAAACTACCCATAATAACATAACTGCAATGTCCTCTATAATGTAAACCATGCATACCAGTCCGTATCACTCCAAATTCAACTAGGCTAATCCACATTAATTGACTGTAGATTAAGACAATGACATTTGCTGCTTGACGTTAACGTCAATGAATCGTAACCCAGTGTCCTACATAACAGTTTGTTATAGTACAATAATTACCGTCCGCAAAATAAACGCCAGTTTATGCAACATCCAATCGACTGTAGGTTTTGTTGATCCTGACGGCAGGGAGGTCCTGCCTAATAGCCAACTGTATTACTAACACAAACAAAGGCGATAGACACAAAGGTCCGATCGCAAAACCATTGAGCAGGTTTCATCAATAACGAGCCTCATTGTGCGCTAATTAGCAGATATGGCCGCCCGACAAACAATTGACGAAGCTAATGTGGGATAACTGGGATAACATCCGATAAGGCGGTAGGGATAGAATATAGAATGTGGCGCTGGTGCATCTATTATTCAAGAATATTGATCATCTTAAAAAAATCTAGGTTAACAATTATTTTTGTCCGTCTCTAAGTCAATTTGGAAACAATTCAAATCACATACTATTGCAGGAAATAAAAATCAAAAAGGGAGTTACATAAATAATTAATATGATATGCTTACGCTAACGCTAACGCTACCTACACCAACCTGTATTATCAGATTAAAAATTTAAAATAGTAAAAGTAAAAGTAGTAATTTAAATTCACTTATTAGGCTGAATAATATAAATTAACAAAAATGTGACAGTGAGATTGGTGAAAAAACAGCGAGATTGAATAAATATTATGAAAAGTACCTACCTACATTTTGATACAGGTACTTAAATTGATTATTTCTCTACCGTTATATCAGAGTGGCTATTAAAATGAATTGATTTCGCACGTCTTGAGAATAGAATCGTTCCCGAACTTGCACGTCTGAAAAATAAAAGGAATTGAAGCATCAGCTTGCATCCCGATCTGCATTGTAATCACATTCCGAGAATTCCGGAGTTTTATAAATGTGTCCCTCATGTCGGGACCCTTTATAAGGTCGACGATCAACCGTTCCGGTCAATTGATATCAGACCTCGTTAGAGTTTCCGAAGGAACCGAGACCTGTTCAGTTACAATTAGGGATTATAATTTTCTACTTTGAGTTCTTGTAGCTCTTGTTTTTCTGTGTTGTTTCACTGAATTACGTTAACCTTTTCAGGTTGAAATCTCTTTCGTTTTCACGAAAACGAAGTTAAAGCTTTCAGAAAATAAATATCAAGAGTCTAGTTTCAATGAACGATGAACATTTTTACATTCAACATACCCTATAACCTCGCCTATAACGATACTGATATATTCATAATCGTGACTCAGATCGTTACGCTAACGTAGATCATCTAAACTGTAAAAGTCAATCTATTTTTTTTTCTCATTAAAAAAAAACAACTTTGATTTGTTTCATATTTTTGGGATCCTCTATGGGACAAAATGTCCCTTTAACGAGTCTGTATCCTTTTCAAAAACATCATTTTCTTAAAATCAAGCGACATAAAATTATGTTAGTTGTTAATTTTGACAGTCTTTGTGCCAGTGAAGACGTTTATAATAGTGCCCCTCCCTCTCAATTTTTATTCAAATGAGATATAACTTTGCTAATAAAAACTAAATCAAATGTCTTACTACTTTTTGACTTTTTGATCTGTCGAATGTCAAAGATGATGTTACAGTCGCTGTCAACTTCAAAATTTTGAGGGGCACGGGGGTGGCGAGGCATAATAAAATCTTAATATTTAAGCTTAATGGACACGCCCTCCAACTTATGGTACTACATTTCGAAACAGCTTGTGGGTGTACTAATATACAGGGTGTTTTTTATCTCTCTCGCCATTGAAATCTCGAGAACAAGCCGAGATACAACCTTAAATCAGAGAAAAGTAGCAGCTTCGTGAAGTGAGCCGGAAAAGCTCGGGAAAACCAGATTGCTATAGCGCATTCGATTGACCATCGTTTGACCACGTTTGAACACCCAATAAATTTCGTTTGACCACCTTTTGTTTTTGTGTAATTGCAAAAAGAAATATTTCCGGCTAACTTCACAAAATTTCCAAATTGAGTAAATGCGTGATGTTTAAATGCTAAAATTCGTTTGACCATCGTTTGACCACGTTTGACCACCCAATAAATTCGTTTGATCACATCCAGAAAAAAAGATATGATTTTTTTAAATTTCCGATCCGGCAAACTTCACAATATTTCACTTCTCTCTGAAAGCTGAACGGTTTGATTTCGGGAGTCGTAACTAGCTCACCCAATTTGACCATCGTTTGACCAGGTTTGACCACCCAATAATTTCGTTTGACCACGTCCGGGAAAAAAGATTTGATTTTATTTTTATTTTCGTTCCGTCTAACTTCACAATTCTACAATTCTCTCTGGAAGCTAAACTGAAAAATTTAGCGGTTTCATATAATTCAAGGACCTACTTCATGGCAGTGTTTCGAGCCTCGAAAACAAACCGTCTCGCAAACCGTTGAACTTCCAAAGAGAATTGAAGAATTGTGAAGTTACCCGGATCAAAAATAAAAAAAAAATCATAGGTACTTGTCTTTTTCCCGGACGTGGTCAAACGAAATTATTGGGTGGTCAAACCTGGTCAAACGATGGTCAAACGGGGTGAGCTAGTTACGACATATTTGTGCTTATTGAAAATCGGAAACAAGATTTAGGTTAACTTCAGGGGCAAGTCAGATGAAAAACACTTAAAAATCCAGATTTCTATATGTATAGGTATTAGTGTATTTTTTAATAAGCAATAAACCTCGCAATAAACTATTGAGGACGACATCATTTTACGAAAATCACCCAAAATCCTGATCCTGACTCCCAGATTACGAAAATTCACCTGCCCACGATATACTTACACGATCTTCCAGTTTGTAAATTCATAGCTCCGGCAAACGCTATACGGAAGAACTTATACGGTTCTACGGTATAACCGAAGGTATAGCAGTATTTTTGACATACGTGGTGTTAAACTTTTATCGAAAAGTTTAATTTAATTTCACGTTATTAATTCGTTAAGCACCTCAGAGAATATATTTTGCAAAAACTTTTAAAACACGTACGCCAATGGGTTTTTTAAAATTTCATTTAATTTTTCAGCTCAAGCAACTAAAAATAAAACTTTTCTGAATTTTTTTCCCCTATGTTTCTTGGTTGATTCAGGTTTAAACAATTCAGTAGATTCGATTTTTTATTTTAATAACGAAGCAACATACAAAAAAAAACTAATCAATCAGAAAGTTTCACTTATTGCCTAATTGCCTAATCTGGTCAAAAAATAAAAATTAAAAAAAAGTCATTGGCTTACGTCGAGGCTTACGTGTTTTAAAAGTTTTTTTCCGAGGTTTTTTCAAAACAATTTTCGTTTAGTGCTTACCGGGACGCCACTGAACTAAATACATAATTTTAATTTATTTAGGGATAAATTAGCCCGAATTAGCCCCATACAACGGCAGATCGAATTGCGAAATTTCAAAAATATCGGGTAAGTAATACCTATGTACTCGTATTTGAGATATTTTACGAAAAAGACGATTTTTTGATAAAAGTTTAACATCCTGTATCTCGAAAAAAGAGCGTTTAGAGCAATACTTTATTGAAAAAATATGATTATTTTCACGTGTTTAATTGTTTGCCGGAGTTATGAACACACAAACTGGAACACCCTGTACCTACCTACACAGATTGATTCTTTCATATAACCTGAAATATCCAAATATCTCAATTATAGAATAATGTTTTTTACAAACGTGGTTTTGTTCGGTGGGGGACATAGTTTGAACACAAAAAGCGCCCCGAACCCTCACCCCTTGAGAAGAAGTGGGCGTAACTTTGAAATAAAAAAAAAACTATTTTATATTGCGAATTTGTATTCAGTGAGAAAACATGCGCAAAAAATGTTTTAGATAAGTCTAATAATGTCACTGAATACGAATTCGCAATAAAAAATAGGGATTGTTATCTAAAACTTCAAAGTTACCCCCACTCCTTCTCAAGGAATGAGGGATGTAGGGTAGTTTTTGTGTTTAAGCTATGTTCCCCATAGAACAAAATCACTTTTGTAAGAAACATTTTTCCGCGCAGTGCTTATTTTTCGAGATATTGGGAGAAATAAACAAGAACAAATTTCCTCGATTACAGCGCCATCTATGATTAATAAAATTAATAGGTTGCGATTTAAAATTTCAAAGTTTCCTCCTCGGTTTCCTCGCAAAAGGAGAGGGATACAGGCTGATTTTTGTATTTAAAACATGTCCCCATCGAACAAAATCACTTCTGTAGAAAACTTTTTTCCCCAGAGTGTGCACTTTTCGAGATACGAGTATTTGGATATTTCAGGTTATAAGAATCATCCTATTGTCTGGTAAGTACCTCGGTGGTATTCAGAAGAACTCTACATAAACCTAGTCTGTCATAAAAAAAATCCCAAAGTGTCCCTAAACGGAGATACAGAGCCCCAAAAGGCTATATACCCAATGATTAACTTTTTGGACTGTAACGTTTGAACCGAGGTTTGAACCGACCTATACAGGGCAATATAGAGCCCATTAAAATTAGGAATATTCTGCAAAAAAAAAAAATTGAATCCAACGGTTGGTTTTCAAGTTACGAGTTTCCCTCATCCGAGTTTGAAGGTAATTTTTTCAATAACCGTGATAAAAATTTATGAAAAATTATAATTCATCAAGCTTTTTTCCACAAAACCTCTTTATAGAGGAATTGAGAATGCTGGAAATTGATACCATACCTATAAATCTGAACGAAATTTGAAGTTTGGCAACCGCCTAAACTCAACTTAGAATATAAAATATTCAAATGCCTCCGTTGCTATGGAAATAAAAATAATAACAATACCATCTAACCCGAACTTATTCTCATGTTCAGTGCAGTGTTGCCACCTTTTTTCCATAAAAATGGTCATATCTTTGGAAGAAAAGAACTTACAACACTGCAGTAAGAAAATTTACCACTCTTAAAAAGTGAAGTTTACCGCAGCATGCTCTGAGTGCGCGAGTTACTGATCAGTAATCACCCTGTATAATTCGATGAAATTTTAATATTTTATAGAGGTCATAAAGAGTCATTAAGCTATATTAAAGTGGTTGTTTGACGTCATCAGGGAAATCAGGAATGAACTTATCACCACACTCGTTGGGGTTAAAGTTTTGACAGGTGTCATTTTACAGAGCTAAAAACTTATTTTTTAAATACTCTGGTCATTCATCTTTATAAAAGGTAGGTACTCTTAATTTATTTCGATAAAATTAGCGGTTCTCGAGATAAATTGACTTTTATGCGAATTTTTACCAAGTTCCGTAAATATAGGTCGTTTTTTACTGATGCAGCGGTTTAACCAGCTGCGTTCTGGTTTCAAAGGTTGCATTTTTGTGATAAAACAATGACGTCACGAACTAAAACGCTTAAAGCAGTTTGATTATGGTTTGAACCAATCTTCGAGGCCGGTTAGTAGCATTTTGATGCGTTTTGAAGGGTTTGACAGCTCAGCATGAAGAGCTAACCCAAATAAGTAAATTAAAGTTACTTTTGTTTATGAATTACGTTACATAAAATTTATGTTTTCAACCCTTACTTCGTAGAATCTCTGCATACTTATTGATTATGAATAAAACACTAATGTTTTATAAAATTCTACTGTATATTGATCGATGATAGAAACGTTACACGTGTTTCGCTACTTTTCATGTAGCATCTTCAGACGTAAATAAAATTATTGATACAGTAACATAGCAACAGTATTACCTAAGTGATCATAAAACAAGTAACTAGATTTAAATGAATTTTTAAGAGAACTAACTAGATCATAATGTATTTCTTCAGAATCTTCTTAGTTGTTGATTTTACTTGATTTTCTTCTTGATATCAACAACTAAGAAGATTCTGAAGAAATACATTATGATCTAGTTAGTTCTCTTAAAAATTCATTTAAATCTAGTTACTCTTTTATGATTACTTAGGTAATACTGTTGCTATGTTACTGTATCAATCATCGATCAATATACAGTAGAATTTTATAAAACATTAGTGTTTTATTCATAATCAATAAGAATTACGTTACGACGTATATTCATTCCGTAGGCGACATAAAAATGATAAGACTCGTCAAGATCCTTATCTAAGGTAGGCTTTTTAATAACTGTTATGTATTATTAATAATAGTAATTATTATTATGTATAGGTATCTCAAATATTATTCTGCGGGATGGCGTGATATTATCCCTTTTTTTAAATATTTTAAGAAAAATGCAGATGAAGACTTCCAACAACAACAAATCATGCCAATGCAAAATGTTCTATAATATGAATATGGAATGCTGTGGGAACGAACTAATCAACATACTTAAGTGTGGCTTTGAATATAGAACATTGCAGAATGTCCAGAGTACGCCAACCAAAGAAGCAATATCAGAATATTTCTTAAATTAAAATTGAAAAGGGGCATACCTATGTGGCATTATGCTCCCGAGTCTTTGACATTTAATTTTATTGTTAGGTTTAGAACTTGGGTTGGGTTCAGAATCTTTGAATTTGAAAACTTATAGATATGACATGACTGATGACAGCGGTTTGAAAATATTTATTTGCCTGAATATCAAACTAGTGACGTCATCCTTTAATATACGCTTCAAACCAGTGGTTAAACTTACTGCATCAGTAAAAAACGACCCTTATCTTAGCCGGCACACAAACAGGTCCTATATTTAGCCTTGACACGAATGTCAATTAATTTTTTTTTCATAAAGTCAATGAACAATCTAATTTTTTTTTTAATATTTTATTGAATAAAAATTGGAATATTTTTTACATTTTAAGTAGGTAATCATAAAGTTCAGTTATTTTTAAAGAGCCCTAAACTAAATATTACCTTTTTCTACTCCCAACCTTTAATATGCATATTAAATATATGAATCACCAGTGCTTTAATGGGTCTCATTAAAAGACAAATTTTCATTAAAGCACTGGTCAAGCTATCCAATGGCAGAGGAGCATTTGCAATCGAATCGGTTCCTTTTCGCTTACAATCGGGTCGGCAAGCCAACCGAAGTCACAGAGTTGTCATACTCACGACAAAAATTGCCTTGTGATATAATAAGTTCTGTATTTCTGAAAAAAAATTCTGAACGTTTATTTAATAATTTAAAACATAAGTAACATTCAAAGAAAATTGATCAAGATTTTATGTTACCTTAAATTATTTGATAAGTAGGTATATCGTGTAAAGATGGGAAGATAAAGTATTATGTCATTCGTAGAGCTCCGTGATAGTATTCAAAGCGGCAACGCTGGCGACCCGCGTTGCGCAGGGAAACAATATCGTAATTAATGGCTGTCGATGTTATTAAAATTATTTATTAATGTCAAAATCGAAGCGTAAAATTCGGAATTCGAACTTCGCATAATAAAAATTACGCAGTAGTGAGTAGTGCCCTTTAAACTTGATACTAAAACATGTCTCAGCAGAATAACCTTAGCGACAAAGAGAAAATTTGTTAAATGCGTAAACAAATAGCAACCTATCTTAACCTCAATGATCCGCAATTGTACACGGGTCATTGTTAAAATATATAATTTTTTAATCTTTTCTATGAAATAAAAAAGGGTCGTAGAAAAAATAGTGTATGGAACTCGCAGATAATGGCTATTAATACGCTCTTAATAGCCTTCATTATAAGCTCGTTGCATAATATACTATTACAATATAACAACTTAATATATTATCAGCAATGGTTAACATAACGCAGCTTTTACCTTAATTTCTATTAGGTGCTTTTCAACTTCATTGGTGGGTTCTGAATGTTATGAACTGCAACCTGCTCTTCTCGCGATTGATTTACATATTCTTCACTCTTCCATCTTCAGCTCTACAACTACAACCGTTCTTTTTCTGCTGGACTTGATTCAATAAAAACCTGAATTAATTTATAATTTCGAGCTTTTCAAATTTATATTTCCCTCCGTCTTGGGTCTATCCTTAGCACACCACACAAATGCATATGCGGCGAATTAGTAACAAACCTATAGGAATCCATGGTATTTCATGCGCAAAAAGTGCAGGTCGTTATTCTCGTCACTTCTCGCTGTAAATAAAACGCTTAGGCGCGCTTTTGTAGCTGCTAAATGATGGTATGACAATAATTCCTTGGAAAAATGGTCAATGTCTGGTTTGGGACGCCACCTGCTCTGATACTTTAGCCCCTTCCCACCTACAATCATCTTCAAAACATGCAGATTCTGTCGCTGAGAGCAGTGCTGCAAGAAAAAAAAAATACTAAAAAATTATTGAAGACTACATTTTTGTCCCTTTTGCTGTGGAAACTCTTGGTCCATGGTGCGCTGAAGCCATTCATCTCGTTGATTGCTTAGGAAAATTGATCGCCTCTTGTTCTGGCGAACCTCGCTCCAATTCCTATCTAAAACAACGAATCAGTATTGCCATCCAAAGAGGTAATGCAGCCTGCGTAATGGGTACCATCCCTCCTTCTGCTTCGATGGAGGAAATATTCTATTTACTTTATTATATCTGTTTAAATTTTTGCAATTTATAAATTGCTCTTGTTTTATTATTCAAAATTGTGAAATGTGATATAATTCAATAAAAATTAAAATTTCCCAATTATGCACTTTGAGATCTATCTCGAAACTGCTTCTTAAAGGCTCCATTTTTTATTATTGTTGTAAATACCTACACAAATTACACATATTGAATCGACGAAAGAAGGCCTAATGGATGTAGATGGGCAATCCTTGTTTTTGTAAGCGATAAAACACAGCTGATTGTAGATGTTTTACTTTATTTTTGGTAAACCTTTCTTCTATTCACCAAATGATATAACCAAGTTCGACAAGCAATGACAATTCACGAAAAACGAATTTTGGACAAACTTGGACAAACTATACGCGGCCCCTTTTCAATCTGGCGGGCTATTCCTGCGTGAATTCACACAACCCCGATGAAGTAATTTTGACAGTGACAGTATTTTGACATTTAATTATTTAGAGTGACGTTAAACGAAAATAATTGTTTAAAACGTTGTTAGGTGCACCCCGAACACCCCTTTTATTATAGTTTAAGGTATTTGATTATAATCATCTGTGACGTTATTGTGATCTTCCAATAATAGTAGCGTAAACAATTTTTATTTATTTAGCTCTAGTTACCTAGAAAAGTTACCATAGTTACAGTTGCTATTTACGTATAAACAATTATTCCTTATTTCAGTCTTGTATGAACTATCATAGAAGACAGACGTAAAAAATTTGAAAGAAATTTTTTTATCGTTCTATTATTATTTAACCGATTTTTAAAAGGTAAGTTTGACAATGAATAGTTTTATAGAAGAGAAAAGCAATTAGAAATAGGAACTGTTAAAGCAGAATGTGTTTAATATTTGTGAATTTTTTGCAGATTTTGATTAACGATAATAATGCCTAGCACAACCATGGAAAGAGTCTTGCAGGCTTCGTGGACATCATGGAGAATGGTATGTACCTATTTCATTTAGAATTATTTCATAAATAATTACACTCTATCTATAATTAGATGTTCTCGATAGAGAAGCAATGTCAGGATCGGCACAGACAAATTCAAATTTCGCTCGCACAATTTTTACTTTAATTATTGGAATGTAATGAATGTTTTTTATTTTAGGACACGATGCCAGAAGAGACTGACGTACGTAATCGGCAAAAGCTAGACGAACTGCGATGCCGTTACGCGCGTTTGCGTTTACGCTATTATAAGTATTCACCCCAGGAACAGCAACTCATCGAGCAACTCCCAGGCTTTCGTTGGGCACCCACTTGCAAAGATGTGGCTGCCCATCAGCAGGTCACCAAGCCAGCCAATAAGGTCGCTCCCAAGCGTGTTTTTGGGAGTAGGCGTTTTGGTTGGTTTGCGGGAGGGACTTTTTGCGTTGCTGTTGGTGGGGTAATATTATGGCATTATTATCGTTAGTTATTTTTTATTATATTTATCGTTAGTTATTTATTAAGAGTAACTGAGTAAGGAGGCCACTCGTTCTTCTCGGTCCCTACTAAGGATAGGGGGCGAGCAGGATGAGTGGTTGGGTGGTGGAAGGACTCATAAGGTAGGATCTGCTTATGGATACCATAAACAGACCCTGGCTTATGGGTGGGCCTTATTAAACATTATTATTATTCAGTACCATTGCGGGTTTTTTTTCAGGAACTTATACTTACAGGAACTAACTTTTATACTTTTAAACAATTTTAATAAACTTTTACGTCTTAAATGAGTTTTATTTATCCTTGACTTTTCATTATACCTACGATTGAAATTTTCTCTTGTTTTATATCATTAAGTTTTTAAAAAATGGCTCATAAGTTCAAAAAAGGGAGCTTTAAGGTGTTTATTTTCAAAAATTTACCAATTTTTTTAGAATAAACGTCAGAAGTGACGTTTGTATTGATTCTATCATTTCAATTCATTTCTTCCAAAGAGAAATAACTAGAGAGGAGTTAATCTGTAGTAAAAAATTTGCTAGGGAACCTATATTACCGCTGACTAGGGTAGCGCATTCTCATTCTCACAAAAAGTTGGGAAAAAATTTGGAAATGTCAAATTTAACTTCATAAACGTCAGATTTTCCATGAACGTACAAATGTCTAAAAATTCACATAATTTGTTATTATTATATTAAGTCCGTGTATTAAAACAAAAAAGGTACACTTTTGCGGCGTTAGAGGATGTTTTAACTATAAAAAGAGGGCTTTCTACTTATTCGCGTTGCTTAAAGGTAACTTATTTCTTAATAGTTTAAGCTCATTCTAGTCTTCTATCAATATACTTACCTTACTGGGATTTTCTGAACAAAAAATGCACCTAGCCCCATCAGCAGATAGTTATGATTGCAGAAAATATACGGATGCTTTATTACCCTACTAATAAGCGAAGCGTTAGTGTCGGTAATGCAGGTTCCCTAAAATTGGCAACAAAATAGCGCCCTCCTCCAACTTGGCAAGAACTAATCTTAGCCGGAACACAAACAGGTCCTATATCTACCCTTGATACAAATGTCAATTCATTTTTTTTTTCATAAAGTCAATGAACAATCGAATTTTTTAAAAATATTTTATTAAAAAAAATTGGAATATTTTTTTACATTCTAGTTATTTGTAAAGAGCCCTTAACTAAATATTATCTTTTCAATACAGTGCTTCCCAAAAGTAACGGATAAATTCGATAAAACGGAGAGGGCTGTTTTTTTGAAAAAATAAAAAAACAGGTCGATTTTGTTTTTGAGTTGTTCAACTTTTGACATAATATTTGGGTATACAGGGTGATGCACGAAAAAGTGGTGACGTCATCGGCATTTTTTTAAATGGCAACCCTTATTTTTTATTAAATTTTTTGATACTTCATCCAATTGCCAATACGGTAATGTCATCATTTTGTAACGTTTATAAAGGAAATTTCGGAGAAAATAACTTAATTTCCACAGATTTAATAGATTTAATTTAATTTAATTTAACAGATTCAATTTGATAGACTTAATTTAATAGACAGATCTTATAAAATTACCATGGAAACAGTAATTTTTATTTGATATTTTTTTATTTTTATCGCTAATGTTCCGATTTTCACATCAGTAAAAAGTGCACAATTTCGACTCACAAGCTGTTTCTCAGAAATTTCCTTATTTAAGGTTACAAATTGATTACATTACCATACTGGCAATTAAATTAAGTATCAAAAAATGGAATAAAAAATAAGGGTTGCCATTTAAAAAAATGCCGATGACGTCACCACTTTTTCGCGCATCACCCTGTATACCCAAATATTATGTCAAAAGTTGAACAACTCAAAAACAAAATCGACCTTTTTTTTTATTTTTTCAAAAAAACAGCCCTCTCCGTTTTATCGAATTTATCCGTTACTTTTGGGAAGCACTGTATAACAACTTATTATAATATCAGCAATGGTTAACATAACGCAGCTTTTACCTTAATTTCTATTAGGTGCTTTTCAACTTCATTAGTGGGATCTGAATGTTATGAACTGCAACCTGCTCTTCTCGCGATTGATTTACATATTCTTCACTCTTCCATCTTCAGCTCTACAACTACAACCGTTCTTTTTCTGCTGGACTTGATTCAATAAAAACCTGAATTAATTTATAATTTCGAGCTTTTCAAATTTATATTTCCCTCCGTCTTGGGTCTATCCTTAGCACACCACACAAATGCATATGCGGCGAATTAGTAACAAACCTATAGGAATCCATGGTCTTTCATGCGCAAAAAGTGCAGGTCGTTATTCTCGTCACTTCTCGCTGTAAATAAAACGCTTAGGCGCGCTTTTGTAGCTGCTAAATGATGGTATGACAATAATTCCTTGGAAAAATGGTCAATGTCTGGTTTGGGACGCCACCTGCTCTGATACTTTAGCCCCTTCCCACCTACAATCATCTTCAAAACATGCAGGTTCTGTCGCTGAGAGCAGTGCTTAAGAAATAAAGGAAAATACAAAAAAACTATTGAAGACTACATTTTTGTCCCTTTTGCTGTGGAAACTCTTGGTCCATGGTGCGCTGAAGCCATTCATCTCGTTGATTGCTTAGGAAAATTGATCGCCTCTTGTTCTGGCGAACCTCGCTCCAATTCCTATCTAAAACAACGAATCAGTATTGCCATCCAAAGAGGTAATGCAGCCTGCGTAATGGGTACCATCCCTCCTTCTGCTTCGATGGAGGAAATATACTATTTACTTTATTATATCTGTTTAAATTTTTGCAATTTATAAATTGCTCTTGTTTTATTATTCAAAATTGTGAAATGTGATATAATTCAATAAAAATTAAAATTTCCCACTTATGCACTTTGAGATCTATCTCGAAACTGCTTCTTAAAGGCTCCATTTTTTATTAATGTTGTAAATACCTACACAAATTATACATATTGAATCGACGAAAGAAGGCCTAATGGATGTAGATGGGCAATCCTTGTTTTTGTAAGCGATAAAACACAGCTGATTGTAGATGTTTTACTTTACTTTTGGTAAACCTTTCTTCTATTCACCAAATGATATAACCAAGTTCGACAAGCAATGACAATCCACGAAAAACGGATTTTGGACAAACTACACGGGCCCTTTTTCAACTGGGCTATTCCTACGTGAATTGGGTCGATTTATTCGATATCAATCTACACAGCCCCGCTGAAGTAATTTTGACAGTGACAGTATTTTGACATTTAATTATTTAGAGTGACGTTAAACGGAAATAATTGTTTGAAACGTTGTTAGATGCACCCCGAACACCTTTTTATTATAATTTAAGGTATTTGATTATAATTATCTGTGACGTTATTGTGATCTTCCAATATTAGTAGCGTAAACAATTTTTATTTATTTAGCTCTAGTTACCTAGAAAAGTTACCATAGTTACAGTTGCTATTTACGTATAAACAATTATTCCTTATTTCAGTCTTGTATGAACTATCATAGAAGACAGACGTAAAAAATTTGAAAGAAATTTTTTTATCGTTCTATTATTATTTAACCGATTTTTAAAAGGTAAGTTTGACAATGAATAGTTTTATAGAAGAGAAAAGCAATTAGAAATAGGAACTGTTAAAGCAGAATGTGTTTAATATTTGTGAATTTTTTGCAGAATTTTGATTAACGATAATAATGCCTAGCACAACCATGGAAAGAGTCTTGCAGGCTTCGTGGACATCATGGAGAATGGTATGTACCTATTTCATTTAGAATTATTTCATAAATTACACTCTATCTATAATTAGATGTTCTCGATAGAGAAGCAATGTCAGGATCGGCACAGACAAATTCAAATTTCGCTCGCACAATTTTTACTTTAATTATTGGAATGTAATGAATGTTTTTTATTTTAGGACACGATGCCAGAAGAGACTGACGTACGTAATCGGCAAAAGCTAGACGAACTGCGATGCCGTTACGCGCGTTTACGCTATTATAAGTATTCACCCCAGGAACAGCAACTCATCGAGCAGCTCCCAGGCTTTCGTTGGGCACCCACTTGCAAAGATGTGGCTGCCCATCAGCAGGTCACCAAGCCAGCCAATAAGGTCGCTCCCAAGCCTGTTTTTGGGAGTAGGCGTTTTGGTTGATTTGCGGGAGGAGCTTTTTGCGTTGCTGTTGGTGGGGTAATATTATGGCATTATTATCGTTAGTTATTTTTTATTATATTTATTGTTAGTTATTTTTTAAGAGCAACTGAGTAAGGAGGCCACTCGTTCTTCTCGGTCCCTACTAAGGATAGGGGGCGAGCAGGATGAGTGGTTGGGTGGTGGAAGGACTCATAAGGTAGGATCTGCTTATGGATACCATAAACAGACCCTGGCTTATGGGTGGGCCTTATTAAACATTATTATTATTCAGTACCATTGCGGGTTTTTTTTTCAGGAACTTATACTTACAGGAACTAACTTTTATACTTTTAAACAATTTTAATAAACTTTTACGTCTTAAATGAGTTTTATTTATCCTTGACTTTTCATTATACCTACGATTGAAATTTTCTCTTGTTTTATATCATTAAGTTTTTAAAAAATGGCTCATAAGTTCAAAAAAGGGAGCTTTAAGGTGTTTATTTTCAAAAAGTTCCCAATTTTTTTAGAATAAACGTCAGAAGTGACGTTTGTATTGATCATTTCAATTCATTTCTTCCAAAGAGAAATAACTAGAGAGGAGTTAATAGCTAGGAATAGACGAAGCGATTTGCTGGCCGATTTGATCGCCACGGGCAAACCCGGAAGATAAACCTCTTCGTTTGTGGTAACTCAGCGCGCCATGCCAAGAGCCATGCCAGGACCGTAGACGCCTCTGGCACGGCTTGATAGTATTTTCTGCCATAAACGAACAGACTTTTCTGCCAGACTAGCGCGATACGCGATACACTCACAGCAGCTCGTTTTCCCTTTTTGTTATTATTATTATACTTTGACATTATTATCAAATATTAATTAGCTTAAAAATACCGCGTAAATACCGCATTCTGAGTGTAAGCATCAAAAAAGGATTTTAGGCATGGCTCGCGACCTCTTGAAATTTTCTACAGATCACGAGCCACGCAAGTCCGACCGATAAATCGTGTAGTTTCCCCATAAACGTACACATTTGCATGTGATGAGCCACTCCGACGGATAATTCGTACGATTAGCGTGTACGTTTATGGTGTGACTTGAAAAATCTGTCGACGCTGCTCGTCACGAGCAAATCCACCGAATTTGCTCGTGGCGAACAAATCGGCAAGCAAATCGCTTCGTCTATTCCTAGCTAATCTGTAGTAAAAAATTTGCTAGGGAACCTATATTACCGCTGACTAGGGTAGCGCATTCTCATTCTCACAAAAAGTTGAGAAAAAATTTGGAAATGTCAAATTTAATTTCATAAACGTCAGATTTTCCATGAACGTACAAATGTCTAAAAATACACACAATTTATGTTAAGGCCGCGTATTTAAAAAAATGGTAAACTTTTGCTGTGTTCGAGGATTTTTTAACAGCCAAAGAGGGCTTTCTACTTGTTCGCGTTGCCTAAAGGTAACTTTCTTAATATTTTAAACTCATTATAATCCTCTATCAATACTTACCTATTACTAGGATTTTCTGGACAAAAAATGCACCCAGCGCCATCAGCAGACAGTTTTATGATTGCAGAAAATATACGAAGCTCAGAATTTCCGTATTCCTAGAAGTTTGTCAGCTAAGTTTTATTACATCTTGATGAATCTTATTTTTAAGGATCAGTATGGAAACTAAGATCACACTGCCATTTGTGTGTCTACCAAGACGCTTTTCCTCAGTTACTTTGTTACGTTGGATATTCGTTGCGTTGGATATCGAGTTAAAAAAATATACCCAATACTAAAGTCTACAGCTTCGTAGATCCTATAAACCCGTAATTATGTTTTTAATACCCACTGCAAAGAGGATTCCTTGAATTTTATTCGTGTTATTATTTTGTTTCATTTTTCAAACTCCGCTTTTTTCCACTTGATACCTACGCCTGTGAACAAATGTGCCAAAAATATGACATCCAGCTGTTCAAACATAACCGTGTTCAGTAAACGTCAACGTCTGAATGCGTTACCCTATAGTAAGCGTTAGTGTCGGTAATGCTGGTTCCCTAAAAATTGGCAACAAAATAGCGCCCTCCTCCAACCTGGCAAGAACTAGGTCGTTTTTTACTGATGCAGCGTGTTTAACCAGCTGCGTTCTGGTTTCAAACGTTGCATTTTTGTGATAAAACAATGACGTCACGAACTAAAACGCTTAAAGCAGTTTGATTATGGTTTGAACCAATCTTCGAGGCCGGTTAGTAGCGTTTTGATGCGTTTTGAAGGGTTTGACAGCTCAGCATGAAGAGCTAACCCAAATAAGTATACAGGGTGTTAAGAAAATGACGGATAAACTCTTCAGTACATTGTAGGGGACACTCAGTAAAGTACGGGAAAAATAATTTATAAAAATCCAGAGCTAGATTTTAAAAAATATAAGCAAAAATATTGAACAATAAATTTGGCAACGTTTAACACGATAACAGTTGGTATTTGGTAATTTCGTCTAATTTCTAACAATGTAGGTAGTCAAGGTATCAAAACCGTTGTTGCCAAATGCTTTTTTTTCAGCATCTTCGAAAAGAAAAAAAATTCTTATTAAATTTTCCAAGCCAGTAATACATCTTAAGCAATTTTTTTAATTGATAACGATCAAAGTACCCTTTTTTATATCTGTAAAATCATTTAGTTTTCGCAAATACCGAAAAACAAAGATAGTAAAATGTTAACTTTGGCATTTTTTATCTCATCAAATTAAAGACCAGAATTTTTTCAATTATTTTTCCCGTACTATACTGAGTGTCCCCTACAATGAACTGAAGAGTTTATCCGTCATTTTCTTAACACCCTGTATTAAAGTTACTTTTGTTTATGAATTACGTTACGACGTATATTCATTCCGTAGGCGACATAAAAATGATAAGTCTCGTCAAGATCCTTATCTAAGGTAGGCTTTTTAATAACTGTTATGTATTATTAATAATAGTAATTATTATTATGTATAGGTATCGCAAATATTATTCTGCGGGATGGCGGGATTTTATCCCCTTTTTTAAATATTTTAAGAAAAATGCAGATGAAGACTTCCAACAACAACAAATCATGCCAATGCAAAATGTTCTATAATATGAATATGGAATGCTGTTTGAACGAACTAATCAACATACTTAAGTGTGGCTTTGAATATAGAACATTGCAGAATGTCCAGAGTACGCCAACCAAAGAAGCAATATATCAGAATATTTCTTAAATTAAAATTGAAAAGGGGCATATGTGGCATATGCTCCCGAGTCTTTGACATTTAATTTTATTGTTAGGTTTAGAACTTGGGTTGGGTTCAGAATCTTTGAATTTGAAAACTTATAGATATGACATGACTGATGACAGCGGTTTGAAAATATTTATTTGCCTGAATATCAAACTAGTGACGTCATCCTTTAATACGCTTCAAACCAGTGGTTAAACTTGCTGCATCAGTAAAAAACGACCATAGTACCTAACCAGTAATCACCAGAGACAACATACTATAAAGAGACCGTCAGATCGACGGACGAAAATGGGTACACTGTTCACGCGCATTCCGGTAGCGCATCGCGCATTGCGGACGATTTCGAAACTAAAATGCAGTTGCCTTTAGATATAAATTCTCAGTTTGACATAATCTGACGTATAGTTTTGTAATTGTGTCAAATTTGATTTATTTAATTTGAGTATTTTATCAAACTATAATAATAAATTATAAAATATTTTGGCATGCATTATAGCTGTCTGGGGTGTATCCTATGGCGCAAGCCGAACCCACCGTACCTTTTATTTTATTTTTATTTTTATTTCATTGCATTCTGCTCACGGGATCCGTGATCTAAACTGTGCTGTGTGTTGGTAGATACATTGTACTGAAGAGTCCCAAACAGGACGAAACACGTGTCTACAATTTCCGCCTCTGCTCACAGCACAACATTAATGGATGGCATGTTGTCTGACAACATGTCATTCATCTTTTGTCTAGCAACGCCTAGTAGGGGCTTTACCTACTTCATGCACACCGGGAGGCACTGCACTCATTTTTGGCATGCATTATAGCTGTCTGGGGTGTATCCTATGGCGCAAGCCGAACCCACCGTGCCTTTTATTTTATTTTTATTTTTATTTCATTGCATTCTGCTCACGGGATCCGTGATCTAAACTGTGCTGTGTGTTGGTAGATACATTGTACTGAAGAGTCCCAAACAGGACGAAACACGTGTCTACAATTTCCGCCTCTGCTCACAGCACAACATTAATGGATGGCATGTTGTCTGACAACATGTCATTCATCTTTTGTCTAGCAACGCCTAGTAGGGGCTTTACCTACTTCATGCACACCGGGAGGCACTGCACTCATTTTTGGCATGCATTATAGCTGTCTGGGGTGTATCCTATGGCGCAAGCCGAACCCACCGTGCCTTTTATTTTATTTTTATTTTTATTTCATTATAATAATAAAGTTTAGATAAAACTTTACCTTTAAAGTACTTACCTAGAAATATAATTTATAATAATTTACCCAATTAATAACAGTTGTAGCGTACAACTTTCGCATATTTGTTGACTTTTGAAAGGTAAGTGCTATGCTGCTTCATGTTGTTGTAAGTAGTAAAAATTATTTTAAATAAATCGAAAACTCTTTCTGAATGCAAAAAAATTGTCTTAGGAATCACATTCTGTCTATGTCCTGGTTTAAAAGCAGTTCTAATCACAACGATGGATTTATCAAAATTATATTAATACAAAGCCCAAGAAAAATTGCATTAAAACACTTAGAATGTACATAAGCGAATACAAATCTTTGGAGTTGCTGAGATTCTGATGTGATACGGTCTGTTTATACTTATTTAGTTTGGTGCATTACTATTGGGCATTTTATTAAGTAAAGAAGTTCACGTGACCAGGCCTGAAATAAATGGGCCGCTTATTTTGTTGCCCACAAAACTCTGAAAACATCAGGCACATTCTTTGATAAAATAAGTATTTTTTGTTTCTTGGAGTTTCTCTGTAAAACTCTTCCTTCTCAGTCAAAGCATCAAATGAAGGTCTATGAATTCTTTGTCTTCATATTTTTTACAAGAGAAGGAAGCAATATGAAGAAAAAGTTTATAAGACATGAGTTGCTAATTTTTGTCTCAAGACGATGCGTAAATTTTCTCGTAATTTTTGAAAATAAGAGATAATCCTCTGTAGAAGTACATAAATCTGACCTTGGAGTTTTTCTTTAAAATGCCTGCTGCTTCACTCGAAACTAATTATAATCATAAAAATTTAGTTTTTTGTAATTTTTTTCAGAGAGATCCTTTGTTTTCTGCTTTCCTCTTGAAGAGGACCCAGTTACGTGACCTACCACTTCGGTGGATCGTAGCTAAAATAGGTATACACGTCTGCAGCATCTCAACCAAGCGTCGGCGTCTGCGGTGCACGATCCAGCAGATGGCTGGAATGCCTTTTATATTAAAATTATTAACAACAATTATTATTACAAAGCAAATGTCTTTTCCTTTTTCCTGGAAAAGTCTTTCCACGTTGAGAAAACTACGGTTTATGAAAATTAAAGAATCTTCTGTGAAAACTGGCCTGTATTTGTGTGAGGAAAATTTTGTAGAAAGCATTTGTTGCAATTATTAGTATACTCGTCGTATATATTGTGTACCTATTAAGAATAAAGAAGTTTTATATTGATGCCTCGAAGTTTATTTGTCGAAGTGGCGACACTTCAACCGTAAAAATAATTTTTCAATTAATAATTAGGTACAAATTTAAATTTGAATGTCCCGCGTTTACTGATGATTTCTCCGGTAGCCCAGGTAGTCGCCACCGTCGCAGGTTACCTAGAGTTTAACGTGTAATCGAACACTCTATTATATTATCTTTCTCTATGGTAATCACCTGACAAAAGCTTTGACAGGTGTCATTTTAAGGAGCTGAAAACTTATTTTTCAAATACTTTGGTCATTGGTCTTTAACAAAGGTACTCTACTCTTTATTTATTTCGATAAAACTGGCGGTTTTCGATATAAATCAGTTTTTGGGTACATGCGAAACACTCAAAAGTTGGTAATGCTAAACACAAATAGGTAACAGTTAGGTTAAGTTGTTCCTAAACCTACGGAACAACAAATTGACGGAACTTGGTAAAAATTCGCGTAAAAGTCGATTTATCTCTAAAATCCCTAGTTTTATCGAAATAAATTATGAATACCTTTTTTAAAGATGAATGACAGAGGTGTGTTTAAAAAACAAGTTGCCAGCTCATGTAAAACGACACCGGTCAAAACTCAATGTGAATACTCTGGATCGCCAAAAGTGCTTTTAATTGATTAAAATGTAACAGAGATCATTACTCACCGCATGGTATGACTATCCTTGGAAATCTCCAAACGATGGCAGGAAGCGGGCTTACCAGAGAAAGTAGGTAAGCAGTTCTGTGGCACTGATCGCTGATGAAACGTCACGTACTATAATGGGTAATGATGTAGGTACTTGGAGAATAGACTGCCTCAGGTGGACTGAAAGCACAAGCACAAGCACAAGCACAAGCACAAGCACAAGCACAAGCACAAGCACAAGCACAAGCACAAGCACCGGCACAAGCACCGGCACCAGCACCAGCACCACCGCCCCGAAGTTTCATTTCTACGATGTAATTTAGATATTGCAGTGAATCTAGTATCTATTATGGTTTTTGGTTTCTATCGTTTTTAACTGGAGCGCCGGCGCATAACTTGTCATGAGCTAACCTGACATTTTTTCTGTGTAATAGCAATTAATTATTAAATAAAATTTCAATTGCTTCTAGTATCAAAACTAAAAGTATTTATAAGTTTTGCAGGATAACTGCAATCTTCAAGCTCGACTGCAACCAATTTATGCGTGCACTCCCTTCCGAATACCCTTTCTTACTACCTCCTCTCTTCCCCGCTCCCTCAAAAATACCTCGTAAGACCAGAATACCAGCCTAGCTGACAGGACTGTTTTTCGACCCCCTCGTCCAGAGAGAGACCACCCCGACTTCGCACTCGCGCAACCTGACACCTGACCAGTCTAATAAAATAAGAATAAGAAAATAGTTCCAAATCATCACAGGTTCTTGTTTGTAGTAAGTTTAATGAGGTACATAACAGCGTTGCCAGGTCTGGAGAAATTTCCTCAAAAATGGGGAATTCGATGAGGCTTTGGGGATATATTGAGAAACTGAGGAATTTTGAGGAAACCTTAAACTAGGTACTAGAAAAGTATGTTTTGATGCGATAAACAATTTTTTTGTTATAGCATCCTATTCTTTATGTCAAATATAATTATTCTCCCTCACAGTAATGCATGCGTAGAAAGAATTTTCTCAATCGTGAACTTGAATAAAAATAAATTAGAAATGGACTGACAACTCATACTTTAACAGGTAGGTACAATAATTGACAAGTAATCCTTTTCCAAAGCGAAATTCACGTCACGTGAATTTCTTTGAATTCCTGTCATTTACCGACACCGAAGCGATCATCGGCAAACTTCGCCCAGTTTTATAATCAAGACGAACACGAACTTACCACCATCCACACGTTTTTGTTGGCCCTGATTTACCATGGAAAGCCTATGAAAATACTTGTGTTTGCAATGTAAGAACAACAATCGCAATCACCTCTCTTGGAACATCCTGTATTCACTCATTGCTTGAGATTAAACACATCATGTAATGGGTACGAATAACCCACCCATGCTTTCACTAATGTTCTAAACGAAATACCACACATACCGAAAAATCATTTCCACCTATTAATCAACCCGCGAGAAAGAACAAGTTAACTTATTGCCTCGGTTTAGATACAAAATGTCCGCTTGAACTTAATTGTGTATTGTGTAAAGGAATGCAGCCAAGAGCTGCGTTATGTGGCGTCTACGTAATTCCAGCAGGCATTTCGCTATTCACAGGAGGACGCTTAATATAATATGTTCTTTTGTGTATGTATGGCGATTTCTCGAGCCATTAAATCGCCACCCCGGCTTTAACCTGGTCCTGCAATAGGCAGCTCTTTCCTGGCTGACCTCATGAATCGATAAATCCTGCGGTCACTTTATCCGTGTCTCAGAAATACGGCACTTCCTAAACTGGCAAACTCGGAACTCAGCTTTAAACTATTAAACTGTAAGTGAAACACCCCGTTTGTAGCCGGCCCTTCGAACACCGGAGCAACATGCATGTAATTTGGACAAAAAAAAGTTGCTTGCCATCAAACCAGCGGTTCAATTAGACGTCTGGAATAATTAAGAGTATATTGCCGCTTCTTTGATTAACAATAATATTTACTCAAGAATGACTGCACTAAGTGGCCAATTTTTTGTAAGAATTGCTTGGGCATTATTTTCGTATATAGTGTGGAACGCACTTATGGAATAAAATTCACTATTCAGAGAAAACGTTTTTGAAAAAAAAAGCTCACACACCTTAACTTCAAATTTTTATTTGGCATTTTTTAAGCTTCAATTTGATTTTTTCTTTCGAGCTTTTCTTTCAAAAACGTTTTTTTTCTATGAATAGTGAATTTCGTTCTATAAGTGCGTTCCACACTGTTTACAGGGTGAGGCGAGAAAACCTTAGGGTATTTTTATACAGAGAAGTGCTGGAAGTGGAAGTATAAAAATTTGTACATTTGTACATGATTTAAATTTAGGGAAGCTGAACCTAAATATCTACAACCCCACAACACTTCTAGTTATACCGGAATTTGCTATCAACTTTTTTATTTTAAGAGGGACACCCTGTATATTATTACATTTTCAGATTGTCCGAGGGAATCTAATAACAATGGTGTTTATGGTCCAAGTTTCTAACGAGTGATTTATGAGTTATGAACCAATGAAAACAGCAATTTTCTATTTTCAATTCAGCTTAGATTGAAAATGTTCCAAGATATTGGAAAATGGCTTACATGTCTTTACTTTACATTTCAAGTTCTATGCTATGGTACAGAAAAAAAAAACTTTCTCAATTTTTGTTTAATCGCTGATTTTTTATCACTTTGTATAGAAATTTCATCCACAAAAGGGTACTACGTTGAAAAGTTAAAATAGGGACATGTGAGCAGTTTTCCGATATCTCGACCCTTTTCAATGTAAGCTACTTTGAAAATGGAAAATTTCGATTTTGATTTGTTTATAACTCATGAATCACTCGCTATAAATCTGAACTATAAACACCATTATTGTTAGATTTTCTCAGACAATATGAAAATGTAACAATATACAGGGTGTCCCAATTAAAATAAGTAAGTTGACAGCAACTTCCGGTATCTATAATTGAAATTGGTAAAGTGGTAAATGGGATTGTAAATATTTTAGTATTAGGCTTATAAACATTGAAGTCATACATGTACAAATTTTTAGACATCTGCTCCGAACACTTTAATAACAGCAATTCAGAATGTCATTTATGAAAAAAAAAGAATAATTAACAGAGAAAATATTTCTTTCTGATTTTTATTTTTCCTTATTTATTCCAGAAATTCATCGCGACTTCTAGGTACTCAGAATCCTGAGTCGAATCAATCTGAAGAATAATCGAATAAATCATTAACTTCACCTAAAAGCAATTCCCGGTCACAACATAAATCATTTACTTTAGCGGAAAGGCGTAATAAAAATTCACGACATATTGAAAATACATTAGACGAAATATATTTCCTCGCCAACAAAGCGTAAGATGCATTAATGTATGTTGCTTATCTCCAAATGGCAGATTTGCACAAGAAATCGACTTCCTGAAAAAGTGTATATGTATAAGAAAGCGCTTCTTTCAGCCAAACATAATGCCGTGTGTAGGTATACGTCAGACATGAATTACTATATAAATTTTCATGAGAAAGTCAATTTATTACAAAAAAAAATTATTAGAATTTTCTCAGAAATTTATTCGTTTACCTTTCTAATACCTAATAATTCAGGACAGCTATAGTTTAAATTTTTCATAAATTATTTATTTATAATATTAAAGCTGTTTTTTGTTTTGAAATTTTAATTGTCAGTTATCTGTGATTCTAATAAGAAAGTTAGATTTATATCTTATAATATTCATACCTCGTCTTAGTATTTAGCCTTTCTAATTTCATTAAAGGAGGTTATTGGGAAAATTTTCTGGTGACAGTTAGCAAATACAATCAATCAACCCCAGGTCTGCACTATTTCTTTTAGCCTGTTCTGTCTTCTTATCTAATCTGTTAATTTTTTTTTTTATTTTTATTTAATTATTTATTAGTTGCCTATATTCCCCGCAACAGTTGTTGTTGTAGTCCAGTAAAATTTACGAAAAATGCAATCAATTATTCAATCAAAGCGAGACAAACGTTATTTTGTGTGGGTAAATGGTGGTCTATGGTGAGTCTAATTCAAAAAATGCGTCCTCCTACCCCTTGTGGAAAAGCCGCCATTTTGGTTTTAGGAGATGAATTTGTTGTTTGCATATTATGACGGTAATTATTTTGTCATGAATGATCGGTAAATGAGTAGAGTCTTGTTCTGGAATGACTTCTTTATTGGCTACAACTTTCAATGTCCTACCGGTTTCGGTGCAACGACTATCATCAGGGGCAAGGGATGGCTGAAAGTAGAGCGGTTTAAAATGTCCCAAGGGCTAGCAGGTTGATCTCACACGTAATCACCAACTCGGAATCAGAGGTCAATCAGGGAAACAGCTACACCTCATTAAAATTTCGCTTCAGGAACTGGAACGTGGCTCCGTGGTCACATGAACGCACACAGAAATTAACAAACAGAGACGACAATCAGACGATCAACACTGACGTAAGACAACCATCGAAAAATTCAGGAAGTCACCTCACATTAAAACAATAAACCCCATAAAAAATTATCTATTTTTCATTCTATACATGCCCCTGTTTTTATGGGGTTTATTGTTTTAATGTGAGGTGACTGCCTGAATTTTTCGATGGTTGTCTTATTTCTGTGCTGATCGTCTGATCGTCGTCTCTGTTTGTTCATTTCTGTGTGTGTTCATGAGACCACGGAGCCACGTTCCGGTTCCTGAAGCGAAATTTTAATGAGGTGTAGCTGTTTCCCTGATTGACCTCTGATTCCGAGTTGGTGATTATGTGTGAAATCAACCTGCCAGCCCTTGGGAAAATTCAAACCGCTCTACTTTCAGCCGTCCCTTGCCCCTGATGACGGTCGTTGGACCGAAACCGGTATTGAAAGTTGTAGCCAATAAAGAAGTCATTCCAGAACAAGACTCTACTCATTTACCGACCATTCATAATGAATAAGGGTGACTACATAGGGGATTTCAGAAGAATCAATGAATTTTTTATAAAAAAGTGTAATCACATCTATTTGAGAAAAAAATTTTCTACAAATTTGCATCTATGCAATTTCCTCATAGTTAACAATAGTTAACGAATAACTCCCTCTCTTTCAAGGTGCTGACTCGATCAAACCTATCCGTATGGGCTAAGGAGTTGACTTAACTTATAATCCTATTCTTCTCTATGTAAACTCAATGAAAAAAAATAGGTTAGACGTATGAACGATAACTCGTGTGTACTCTAAAGCTACGTTTTCCTAGCTGCGTATATCGCACTGCGTACGACGCACGCGTAACACGCCCAACACTGCTCTTGTATGGTTTAAATTGGACCGTTTTCCTACAGTGCGTGTTCCGCAGCATTGGACGGTGTGCGCTCGCGTGAAACGTCGGCTGTGCTTCGAGAGCAGTCAATCACGCGACGCAGTGCGTAAGTTATAAGTTTTTTTGATTTTAATATTGAATAAATCAGGTAAAGAACCTCAACCAAGATTTTCTGCAGCTGAAGATGAATTGTTGTTTGAACTGGTGGCTGGATTACTCATAATATACGATGTAAATTTAAAAGACTACAAAAATAAGGATTTAAAAGACACAAAATCGAATTAAATTCACTAGGTTCGTCTTTTTTCTACAAAGTTCTTTATAACAAGGTATTATAAATACTTCTTCTCCATCGTAATGAGATCTAGAAGAACTCCTTTTCTCATATTATTACCAAAATAAATAATACGTCTTAACTTGAACTGATTTCCGCAAGTTGGAAAACACTGTTCACGCAACCCACACTGCGTGAATCGCCCTGCGTGTACCGCAGGCGTTTCGCGCTCGCGTTTGACGCAGCTAGGAAAACGTAGTTTAAGGAGATGACTTAATGAATTCTAAATGTATCATTGGTTGTAAAAATACAAATCTGTAAATATTATTCTCTATTGATCTAAAGACTTGACTTAATTTTATAATAACTTAATTTTATAATTTATGAATCTACCAATTATTGTGACATGCGTGTCTGTAAATATTTTTTTCTCTGAGATGATGACTCCTGCTAAGTTTTTTTTTATTTCACGTATATGGCTTTGACCGAGACCAATTAGCCTGAACTTTTTGGTAAGCACAAGTTGAGACATAAAAGGAACAACAGAAAAATAGCAAGCCAGCTCCAGCACTTTTTTTATTCATTTTTATCGCAAAATCCTGTAGGTAGTGATATCAGTATTGCGACGTAGTGACGTCGATGTGATCGGCAGCTCGCTCCTCCCTTTGCTTCGAGCCAGAGTGGCAGTCGATTCGACCACTCCAGCAGGCGTGCGGTCGTAGTGGTAGTACCTACTACTAGACTAACCATCAGGCACCACCCTTATCTGCCAGGCAGGCACTTCTTTGACAATAAAAAAAGTGCTGGCGTTGTTATCAGAATTTTATGACCTTGAATTAAATAAAATACAATATTATTATTGATGGTATAAATATTTTGCTACAACATTATTTAATAGAAATAAAAATTTATGATTTGTTGTACGTTTGCTTATTAGTACCTACCTCTCTCCCTTACTATTAGTCACAAGGCAAATTAAAGCTCCCACATACAGTCAATCGTTTTAAACAAATAATTCGGCAGCTCGAAATGAAGGGGCTACCAAATATTAATTGAGAAATCTACAATTTGCATAATTTTCACTCTAAAAATAGGTGCAAATATGCCCGTATAACTATTTTCAGCGATGAGAAAGAAAGGCAGTGATTCGCGGAAAAACAAGTAGGTTAATTATTAGCCTTCAAAATGGTGGGTTGGAAATTATTTTTGGATAAAACTGACCGAGAGCGGCTACATCTTACTTTTTGGTGTTTTTCAAATTAATTTTTTAGATATTCATGACACAAGAAATTATTTCAAATTTTTTTAACTACTTGAATTTTGTTCGGTTTTCCAGATATTTGAAAAAATCATAAGGGTGCAGCTTCACCCCTATCTCCAATTTCCACTCTCTAATTTATTAGCACTCCACGATTTTTTCATCCTTACCATTTGAAAGATTCATGCAATAAAACTGGCTATTTTGATGAAGCGCCACCAAAAATTTATAGGTTTACTACTAAAATATTGATTGCAAAAATCTGTAGTACGTCAATTAATATGTAGAAAAACTCATCTTCTCCAATTAAGAGTTATTTTTATCGCAGTTTTTAAACTTCATATTAAGTATAAACTCTTCATTTCCATTAAATTCAAAACGTCACCTGTAACTGAAATTCTGACACTTCCTATTTCTCTCGCTTCGAATAACGTGACTTGACCTCTTATTCCATACGATGACGGAAATATAAAGTCGTCTGACACCAAACTCAGCGCTTTGCAAGCCACACTTTTGATATACGATGGTACCTACTGAAGTGAAACAATTTCAATTGTTCAGAAGAGTTATGGTCTGTACGATATAGAAGTTCCTCTTCCATTTGCAAGAAATTAGGGCGATCCACAATGTGGTCTTAATTTCCCTAGCACGCTGTACATAGAAGGTAGAATGGAATTATTTTCTGAACTCTGTGGTGTGCAGGAAAAAGGGGATAAGTCTACATATCCTCGTATTGGCTTTATTGATGATTTAAGCTCAGAAATCATCTGTGCATATACTGGCAAAAGGGAATAACTCTGTTGTTATTCTAAAGTACATAAACAAGCTGATGTTAAATGGGGTTATGTTAACTTATATCCAGTTCACGCCTAAAAATCCACCAACTTCATAGGTTTAGAAACCAGCAGAATGCGTTAAGTATACTTATCCAATAAAGTTTGTAAAACAAATTTCTATTTCGCTTGTCAAATAGTGATATGTAGACTTATCCCCTTTTACATTTCCTTGATACATCATAATGTTACCTCGCGTTATTGAATTATGTAGACTTACACCTTTTTTGGCGATCTATTTATTTTAAAGTATACAGTGTTCTTGTTCAACACACGTGTTGTGGTTCTGTTCTCATCAGGCCATCTGTGTACGGTTTAGGTACACAAAGAACGAATAATGAACTGTATAAATTAATAGACACACATTAAATTAATCTTTTAATGCAAAACTAGTAATTTTACACAATGCTGTAGAACAACCAATCAATTTAAAGGCAATTTCTAATTATATGTAGACGATTATAATATGATTAAACGATTTAGTAAGATGAATAATTTGAATTAAGTCGGAGTAGGTACCTATGTAGGTATTTATTTAGTCTGACGAACGAACGATACGAAATAATACGAATATTAGAGACAGCAGGACTTCTGTCCTGGTCAACGAACGAAAAGCGAATCTTGCTTTGCACACCTGACGCAGGCAAGCAAGGGTTACATTTTTACTTTTTCCCTATTCCACGAAGACCACCTAAGAAGTGCATCTCCCGGATCAATATTTAACAGAAAATTCGACATTTCAGTTCTTCTTCATCCTTCACTGTGTCTACATACACATAGACAGTGTCTACACGATTTAACTAATTTAAAAGCAGCTCAATCTGCAACATATTCCCCCCCTTGGAGTCTCTGACTTCAAAAACACTAAATAATTTTTTTTTCTCATACGAAAATTTTCAACATATATTTTCGGTTCTCTCTCGAACGAAATAATAATATTTTTTCTTATTTTTAAATCGTCGAACGAATAGACAAATAGTCTCGAAATTATTACTTGCATTGTTAGTCTTGATTTGACAAAGGGCAAACCTTTTCCCCCCCTGAGTTTTTAATTTAACCCGAGGTTTCACCATTCGAACTTTGCCGTCAACACCAGGGACGACCTCCATAACTCTAGCTCTTGGCCATTTCAATGGAGGAGTATTTTCTTCTTTTATTAAAACGAGATCGTTAATTTTTAAGTTTTCTGAAGGTTTTAACCACTTCGGACGATTTTGTAACCGATTTAAATACTCAATTTTATTTTCGTAAGTTCGACATATTCTTTCTACCAATTTCGAGAGCAACACAGCTCCACAGAGTTCCAACCTTGGCAACGTTATACTTTTCAAAGGAGACACTCTTGATTTTGAACAAATTAGTCTACACGACACATCCTTATTTGAATATAATACACGCAAATATACGCAGGCGCCATAAGCTTTTAAGCTGGCGTCACAAAATCCGTGGATTTCGATACTTTCGATTGACAAATTTAACGTTAGATTCCTCGGAATCTTCACCTCTTTTAGACACGGTAGCGAGAAGAAAAATTTATTCCATTCCGACATTAAATTATCTGGGAGATTATCATCCCACTCAATAATTTTACTGATCCAGATTTTCTGCATGATTAATTTTGCAGTTACTACGACGGGACCTAACAATCCAATAGGATCGAAGATTGAAGCAATTTTCGACAGAACTTCTCTTTTTGTGTAATTTTTAACTTCCTTAAATTCGGGCAGTGCCATTACGAGAAAGTCTTCATGAGAATTCCATTGCAAGCCAAGTACCTTACTAGACGAACTTTCATTTTGAATGTCGTAATTATTTTTCGAATTATTTTGATTTAAATCAACTTGGAAATCCTCATTCGAATTATTTTCATTGAACTCTGTAGAAAAATCTTTGACATTTGAATGCCACTTATGTAACTTAAATCCTGCGGTATTTAATAAACTAATTAATTGCGAAGAAGTTTCGATTAATTCATTTTTCGAATTTGAACTGACGAGCACATCATCGACGTATGTTTGCGAAAGTAACATTTTTGACGCAAGCGGGTAAGTTTGCGATTCTTTTTCAGCCAGTTCTTTTAAACATCTAGTGGCAGCAAAGGGCGCGAAATTCGTACCATACGTGATTGTTAATAACTCTAAACATTGTAAAGGTTCATTTTCATTTTCACGCCACAGGATGTTCTGTAAAAATGTGTGATTCGGATTTACACGAATCTGACGGTACATTTTTTCAATGTCCGCAATGACTACGAAAGTACCTATCCGAAATCTACATATGATATCGAATAATTCCGGTTGTACCGTATAGCCTTTTAATAAAATATCATTAAGCGATAAACCCGATGAAGTTTTCATCGAAGCGTCAAAAACAACACGCAATTTTGTTGTTTCATTATCTTCACGTATAACTGCGTGATGCGGCATAAAATATTTATTTTCTCCTTTCTCATTATGAGAACTTAGAGGGACGATTTTTGCATGATTTAAGTTTACATATTCATCGATAAATTGTTTATATTTTAATTTTAAATTTGGGTCTCTTAGAAATCGTTTTTCGAGACCAGCAAATCGTTTTCTTGCTTGCAAAAACGATTCACCTAAATTACACGATTTATTTTCTTGATTTTTAAATGGCAAATTTATTTGAAACCGTCCATTTTCTAATCGAATCGTCGTTTCTTTAAAAATTTCTTCCGATTTTGCATTTTCGGGACTTAAAATTGTTTTCTCTTCGATGTCTTCTATCTCCCAAAATTTTTGTAACAGTTCATCGCTACTCGATGACGTATTTAAAAAAGAACAACAATTGGGTGAACTATTCCCTAGTTCATTATACGAATTAATATTAGAATGCTTTGGCTTATTATTTGCCAATTTACCGCCGACGACATATCCTAAGAGTGTACTAAAAAGGGTTGGCATATCCGCCCCTAATTTAATCACTCCTGGAACGATTAAATCATAATAGACGTCTGCTCCTAGCAAGATGTCGATTTTCGACGAGACATAAAACTTTGGATCAGCTAACATAATGTGATCCGGTATTTTTAAATTTGATACGTTTAGAGTAGTTTGCGGTAGTTCGCAAGTTATTTTTTCCAATACTGCACACGAAACTTTGAACGAATTTTTTCTATAAACGTTTGACTTAATGGTTAAATCAACCATCTCATTTGATTGAGCATTTATTTGCGAGATTCCTGATATTTGCAATTCTTTACGATAAGTATTCGAATTTAATTTGTCTAGCAATTCTTTTGTGCACATGCTAATCTGACTCGCCGAATCCAGTAAGCACCTAGCCGAAACTGGATCGCCGTTGCGATTATAAATTGTTACCACTGCTGTGGCTAGTAGGATTTGCGAATTATTTTGCGAATAAGTGGAAAACGATAACGAACTTTCGGGCTTATTTTCTTTATTTTTATTTTCATTTACGATACTTCTTTGCTTGGGATCGTCTTGCGACCTTGATTCTACTTGACTCGAATTCTTTTGATTTACGATTTGTCCCGATTCTCTATTTTCTGGCGTTGATCGATTTGAATTATTATTAGTTGAATAATGTTTATTTTGATATTGGTTTACACCCTCGTTTACACCATACGTACGATTTTGACGATTAAATTGACGATTAATTGTGCCTGAATTAGGTTTATGGAGATCCTGCCACTGGCTGCGACTTTCTGTGCGACGAATTTGAAAATTTCTAGGATTTGAATGAACTTCTCGATCAAAATTGATATGAAGTAGAGTATTATGCCTTTTGCCACATTGCCAACAATTATTCCCAGTGCAAGTATCATCGAACGAATGTTTCCTAAACAGACATATTTTGCAAAAACCTCGAGAGGTTATAAAGTTGTTTCTTTCCTGAATAGTTAATTGTTTGAATTTATAGCATTGATAAATCGAATGATGCTCTGAGCAAAAATTACAAATTAAATAGGATTGATTTCCTGTCGCCTTTCCTGTCTGTTGTTGATTCGAATTATGAGTTGAACTAATAAAATGATTAACTTTCCTAATCGGTGTAGGACTAGTGCCTTTTGTTGCATCTATTTCCTCTAATGCTTTGCATTGCTTTTCTAAAAAATTAATAAATTCTTTTAACGTTGGTAGGTTCTTGGTATCTCGATGTAAGCAATAAGCCTTTTGCAATTGAAAATCCAATTTCTTGGAAAAAATGTGAATTAAAATTAAGTCCCAAGAATCTACGGGTACATTTAAATTTTCCAAACTTTCGATATTTTGATTAATATGAGTTAAGAACTCCCTCAGGTTTTGAGCCTTTGGCTTCAATAAATTAGGTAAGTTTTCGAATAAATTGGTGATGTGCGCCTCGATTATCGCATACGTGTTTTTATATCTATTTTCTAACAACTTAATTGCAGATTGTAAATTCGAGCTTACCAACGACAAATTCTGTATTAAAGACAGTGCTTCGCCTCTCAAATATCCCTTAAGATAAATTAGTTTTTCGATATTATCTAAATCCTCATTATTTATGATGAGTTTAGTAAACAGATCATGAAAACTATTCCACTCTGCAGCATCACCTGAAAAAATTGGAATTTTGATTTCGGGCAGCTTAACTGTTTGAGAATTTGCACCCTTTGTATTTATACTTGTCGTAACACCCTGAACTAATTCGGCTACAAATTCTTTATTCGATTGTTGTAAATTCGATACGAAATTCTGAAATTCTACGTTTCCATCTAATCTAGGTTGTTGGGTGCTTAGACTAGTTAACTCTTCAATTTTGTTTTCTAACTTCGAAAACAAATTACAAAATTTACTTTCTACATCCTCACTATCTTTAGTGGCATCTTCTTTAATCTCTGCGATCGATTCTTGTATATTTACATAACTCTGATAAGCTGCTATTAAATTTCTTTTGCGAATTTCGATTTGATTTTTATTATTTTCATTTTTTAAATTCTCCTCAACCCACGTTTCGATTTTTGTAATTAATCCTTTCGCGTAACCCCTCTTTTTCTTCAAATTATCCATCTTTTTACAATATTACTTAACAAACGATATTTTTATAACACAGAATAATATAATAAACGATTTTTCATACAATGGTACGACTGACGAACATTTAGGTACTTACGATATGACATACGATAATTACAGGTATATTAATATTATAAACACGAACGAAATTACAATTATTTATATTTTTACGATCAAAGTTATCAACTTTAGTATTATTCACGAATTCACGAATAGTAGGTAGGTACATCAACCAAACCGACGAATTTAATTAGGTAGGTGGGTCTGAGTGCTTCTTTCGACTCATCAGCTGACGAATTAGGCTTCGAACGATTAATATGCAATTTTGTTGCGATAACGAAATAGGAAATAAGAAACTTTCCTCGAATAATAAATGAAGAGGTACGTTACTCAGTTTGGTGGAATCCAGGAACTTCTCTGCAATCCAGGACCTCGTTTTTGTGGAATCCAGGAATTGCTCTGCAATCCAGAAGCTCGTTTTTGTGGACTCCAGGGCCTTGTCTGCAATCCAGGTGCTCGTCTTTGTGGACTCCAGGGACTTGTCTGCAACCCAGGCGCTCGTACAGAAGTTTCTCTGCAACAACCATCCAACACGAAACACGAAACACTTGTACTCGACAATGAACGATTTTGGACACTTAAAACTGCACAATTTTGTTTAACGACGTATTTACTGCATCCATGGTACACCAGCAACTTCCATTAATTTCCATTTGCACTAAATTCAGTTACAATCCGGCTCGAAGGACCACTTTTATGTACGGTTTAGGTACACAAAGAACGAATAATGAACTGTATAAATTAATAGACACACATTAAATTAATCTTTTAATGCAAAACTAGTAATTTTACACAATGCTGTAGAACAACCAATCAATTTAAATGTAATTTCTAATTATGTAGACGATTATAATATGATTAAACGATTTAGTAAGATGAATAATTTGAATTAAGTCGGAGTAGGTATGTAGGTATTTATTTAGTCTGACGAACGAACGATACGAAATAATACGAATATTAGAGACAGCAGGACTTCTGTCCTGGTCAACGAACGAAAAGCGAATCTTGCTTTGCACACCTGACGCAGGCAAGCAAGGGTTACATTTTTACTTTTTCCCTATTCCACGAAGACCACCTAAGAAGTGCATCTCCCGGATCAATATTTAACAGAAAATTCGACATTTCAGTTCTTCTTCATCCTTCACTGTGTCTACATACACATAGACAGTGTCTACACGATTTAACTAATTTAAAAGCAGCTCAATCTGCAACAATCTGTATTTTTGTGATACCTATTCTACCTTACCTATTATATTGTTTTTTAATCATCAGAATTTGTGTTATGTTTTATTACAATAAAATGCATTTATTGTGGGAAATTATATTTTTGTTTAAATAAATCAGTTATGCAGATAACTTTGTGATTATAATTTTTGTTTCTTCAAACAGGTAACATAACACAGCTATGTACATTGTACATAGCCTTTTGATAAAAATTTGTTTTAGAGTAAGTAGACATATCTCATTTACGTGTACAAGAATAATCTAAGTAATATGTTAATTTCTTAAATGTAAAAAGGGTTAAGTATACATATGCCATTTTGCTACGCCATGCTTGTTCATTGATGGTATGTAAAAGGGGATAAGTTTCTAATTATTTCACTTTTATAGGTTTTTATGTAATATAGCTTTTTTTCTTGATAATTGCAACAACATAAAATACCCAGTCTGTATTTCTATCATAAAATTATTATTCTTAGCTTTTCTAATGCGCTCAAAAGTAGTTTTTTGTTCCTACTGTAAAACTTACATTTTTTACTTATCCCCTTTTGCCTTCTCACCACAGAACTAATTTAAGAGAAACCCCATTATTTTTATTTTTGTTATTGTGGGGGGTGGCGTGAGGGAAAAAAAACTGTATGGGTTGTGAGAAAAAGTAGATAAAGGTATAAATTGCGAATATAATATTTTTTCTTTGACACATCGAAATAAAGAGATCAAGTTAGGAGCCAGATTGTTGCGCTGTTTTCCGACACGGTCAAAAGAGTCCGTGAATTTACCCGAGATACTTTTAAGAAAAAGGTCGCTAGGAATTTTAGCTCGAGGAAACAATTTTTAATTTTATGTTAAACTATAACGCTGTAAATGCGTTACATTATGATTACGCTGTAGAATTTATGACAGGAATTACTAAACACCCCGTATAAGCAAAAAGATCTAAAATCCAAAGAAATAAAACAATTATACTATATTTTATAATTCCCGGTGTAAAGTTTCCTGTCCTGAAACACAGGCATGTTTCCTTATTCGTTGGAGGACGCGGATAAAGATTAAAGGTAAGTTCATTCAAGGAAGGCCTACACGTTCCCTCCGTGAGGGAATTATGGTCATGAATAACAGCAAAGGAGAGATTGCTGCGTTTATTCAAAAACGGAAAGGAAGTAGGAAACATAAATTCTATAGACTCGACTACACTTCATCCCTGATCTTTATGTTACACCACTTTAATCATGAAACTTTCCTCTTGCCGTGCAGACGAGTAGGTGAGGTGAGTATATTGTGGTTTTGATGTATTGGAGTTCATAACAGAAACTGATTATCTTCTTCCCGAAACTTCAATTGGTTTAAGCAAGTCGCTGCCATATCTAAAACAAACAAAACTCTCACCGCGGAAAGAAGTTATTGAGTTATATTATATTAAACTGTTCGACTGGCGTCGTACGACTTTTGCTTTTGTACTACTTAGGTACTAACTGGATTTAATCTTCGATTCCAGAAAGTCATTCGTCGTTTGTAACCGATTTTATGAACCCTTTATGCTTTCTAAATTAACTAAATTAACTACAGAACTACGAAATAAATAAATAAATAAGATACCTAAAAATGTATAAAAAGTAATTCGGTACGAAGAGTTTTTAATTTTTTTTATGCAAATATTAAAATTATTAAAAGTTATCAGGTAATGAAATCCTCACTCTAGAATATTTTGACTATTTCGAGAGAGCTGGTTAGTTAGATTTATGAAGCGATAATAGGCACTATTAAGTTTGCTGGGGGTGAAGTACTACTGATTCACATCATTGGCCCAATTATTATTCTGCCAGTTCAGCGTATCCCCATATCCCACTAGCCCACTATAGGTACTGACCCAGTGGATAAGATTTGCAAAAAAATCTACAACCGGTATTTTGGACGAGTATTTCGCCTGTAGTGTGGTGTTGATTTTCCTCCAACTCGTCTACGGGGACGGCTAAACTGATATCCTAGTGAGAAATCTAACGTAGCCCTAGTGTAGGTACATTAAATTTTATCCTTTAATAGATTTCGTGAGGCCGAACCGCTCTTCGTGTGTAAATAAAATGAAAATCATTTATTGTAGTTCCAAATTGGCGATCCTAAATTTACTGAAAAACCGAAATAGCAGCAAATCCGTAGGTATCTTATCGCTTCCGTATCAGCATATTATTTGCACTATAATTATTAATTCCCGTTGTATTTTATGGTGATTAACCGCTTAATCGAAAAATCTACTCCACAAATTTATTAGTACCTAAATTTTAACCAGGAGATTCAGGATTTCCGCGTAAGCAATATCGTCATTTTTACGCCCGTATCAAACGCACCTGAATCTGTTACAGGTAATGCATAATAAAGCGATAAGAAACCTGCTCTGCGAATACTCGTGAACTTGACCTAGAGAAGAAGCAATCTGTCAAAAGCAAAGAAAAAAAACCGGTTAAAAGCCATCGAAGCCGGTTCTGGGTGCGATCTTGGACAAATATATAATGCATTCACGAATGAATTAAATATAATTATTTGGTAGTAATCTCTGAAAGCATTATAGTAGTATAATTAAAACGTCTTGTAAAACAGACGTTACAAACATTAAATAGTTTATTTCCTGGATTCTGCTGGATAAAAATACAAAATATTAAAATCAGAAACTTCATTAGAAACGTCAGTGTTAATCCTGAAGGTAAACTGACCTCCTTTTTTCCTATGTAACCCCCGGGGGAAATATACCACGAAAAAATACATATTGTTTCATAAAATATCAATCTTGGTCGGAATTAATGCAGAAGTCATACCGATTTGAATTAAATTCGTATCAGCCAGTGAACGGGCTATGAATATGCACATTCATTACCGTTCGAATCAAATGTTTCCTACGCCGGTAATTGTCCTGTTGTAAGCTCCATTCCATCAGGTGAAATGTTCATTAATCTCAATTCTTCAGAGACGAACCCATTTGCACACGTTCACACTTTATGATAGATTAAGATTGATTAAATTTTCGTTCACAAAGCAGCGACTTTACAGATCTCACTGTTCTGTTTCGATGATGACGGTTCAAGTAATTTTGTCCTATCGTAGCATTTATTGTATATACGTAGGTATATGGCAAGCAATTTGCGTGGAGAAACTGTGTGGAGATCGCTTTATTTGTGAAAATTTAGAAAGCGAAGTCGCTTTTGCGTTTCAATTACATACGTAAGTGGGCATGTGGGCTCAGGTAATAGGCTCAGACATACGCTGAGTACTGGGTAGGGGCGCTAAGTGCCTATCGAGAAAAAAGTTATCAAATACTTTTGTCTTCAATGTTAGATTAGCATATTATATCGTTAAGAATTGTGATACATTTATGTGGTTACGTGGTTACGTTGATATCATCATAAAAATATGTTTCTATGAAGAGGTGCTGATGGTGCTACACCTACATGGTGTTGAAGAAAATTTAAAATTATATATTTATAATAACCAAAAGCTACAACAATTCTCCATATTTTGCCACAAATTTTTTCACACGACCACAAGGATAATTTGATGTGTATTAATTTTTCCAGATAAGAGTTCCGTTTCTGTCCAGAATTTCTCCTGAACAGGATTCTGGAGAGAATCACTGCTGAAACGGACGAGAGGCGGGGCATTAGCCCGTGGCGTTTCAGTTTCCGGAAGTCTCTGCCAGCGGTCAGTGCCATAGAAAGGGTATTAGAAGAAATCCAAGGAAGGGCTCAAGTCAGCGCGCTGATAGCCATTGACGTCAGGAACGTTTTTAACACGGCCAAGCGGGATAAAATAGTCGAAGCGCTGGCCGGGGTCCCCCTGTCACTGTGTCTCAGGAGGATCGTCGACAGTTACCTGTTTGAAAGTCGGCAGTTACCGGTTTGAAAGGGCAATAGTAGAAAAAGACAGAATGCTTCCCGTCATGGGGGTGGGGGGGATTCCCCAAATGTAAATCCCGGGCACCATCCAATGGAATATCATATACAACGGCTTCACTCCGCATGGTGTCAGGCTGTAGCTTATGCCGACGATCTTATCCTGGTGATAAAAGGCACGGGCGCACATAACATCATGAAAAGGGAGACGAGGCAGTTGTCAGGGTGGCTCAACGGATAAGAGAGACCAGACTGCAGATCGCGCCCGAAAAAGCCGCGGTATTCACGAATGCATGGAAGAGAATAGAGGTGTCCTCCGGTGGTTAGTGGCTGGCAAAAAGCTGCCGAAAAACTTATTTTTGGTGAGCACGTGAAGGAGACTACGTCCAAGGCTCGAAGAGCCAGGAACAGGATGAGAGGTTCAATTCGTGGCCCTTGTACGCTGCTCCGGTTTGGCGCGAGGCGATGAGTATCGCCAAGTACAGCGCGATTCTGCACTGTCTGCAGAAGCAGACGCTGATCGGCGTCACCTCCAGGACAGTGTGCGCGGAATCGCTTTAGGTGATATGGGGGGTCCTTCCAGTAAAAAGGGCGACGTACTATTTTTATCTAACGTAGTGATTTTCTGGGCTTGGTGTCTTCGGGGAGTTTCCGAATGGGGAAGGCATCAACACCGAAGTATTAGATTGCAAGTATTGTTCGGATTTCGATACTCCGGAGCACATAATTTTCGTCTGTGAACTGTCGAGACCCGAAAGAGCGGAGACGGAGTTACGGACGGGGGGCCGGCTTGAAGTGGTTAACCGGATAAAATCCGGAGGCAAAGGAAAACATCTCCGAATTCCTGCGCTCGATTATGGTTCGAAAAAAGGCAGATGAGAAGGTGAGACAGATGAAAGGATAGAAAACCAAGGCGAACAACGTCGAAACGAGCCGATTAATGAAAGTCCCAACAGGGACCTTAGTTCCGGTCCGGACGTAGAAGAATGGAGGGGTTTTTACAGGTGCGAGCCCCATAGTCCAGTGCGATTGAACTTGCACAGGGGCTGCGTCTAGTATTTCCCCTCCACCGAAAAAAAAAGATTACTCCTAGGTACTTTAGCTTCCCCGACAAATGCTGCAAAGATAATGGTTTCTCCCGGAAGAGTTTCTTGACACAAAAGAGTTTTCTTTTCTCTTTTTCGTCAAGAAACAAACTCTATTTTGTCAAGAAACCTGGTGATCTTGCTCACAGATTGTTGAGAGCAAGGTCGGGTGACTTTCAAGTCTGGTAGGCTAGTCTGGATATAACCAAGTGACAAAGAGATGTGAATTATTGTGGAAAAATTAAATTTTTTGTAGTACTTTCAAAAGTTGTCAGTGTGACAAAATTTATTCTAAAATATCTAGAAATTGCACGTCCCTTACCTAATCCTGCTCGGAAATGAGGGTTGTGACGATTCCACAAAGACTACAATAATTCAAATCTATGAACTTCACTCTGAGAGGGAGCAAGCGATACTCTCCTCCTCGATTATTCACAATTTGTGCTATTGGTTTGATCGTTAAAGTAATTCAACTCCTTATTTTTTAATTTACTTTATTACCCAAAAAGAAGGTCACCCTATTTTGCCAACAAAACTGGAATTTTCAACGTATCGATTAGTAATTCCTTAGACATCAACCAATAACGCCATGTAGAAAGTATAATTATTATTATTAGTTCAACTAACTTTCTACATTCAAAATGTATCAAAATATTTCATCGCGATATAATAGAGTCAAACAAAACTTCCATTAAATCTCTTAATACACAGTAACCCCGAAACCGGAGTAACTGTAACCATTTATAAATCCGATTTACATCCTACAAACTCGTTACAAGACATTATACCCGAATACATTCAACTAAAGACAGGCATCAAGAACAAAAACTTTGCAGATCGCAGTAATGGAAACAGGAGTATTCATTTGTCTGAGTTTTCCTGAAACCGCGGCGACATTTGCAGCTGTTTTTGTTTTCCAGTTAACTCGGAGTCGCGTTTCCTCACAATAAGCATACCGAGACCCGGATCGGTCGAGGCGGGGGAGCTAATCCCGGAACGGAGCCGGGATCGAGCCGTGTTTTATGCCGTGTCTTCATGGGCTTTAATTTGAGGTATTAAGAAGCTTACCTAAAGGATTTAGTCATTAGGGTAGCCGGAATCGGACTGCACCATCTGCGATTAAGTTTAGAGTGAAGACATTTTTCTCATTAGGAATGTAACTATACTTTTTATTGTTGTAGCGGCTTTCTGTGTTATATTTTTGGAGACATAAGAAAATCTGCTTCAACACATGTGCCTAGAAATTATTGTATTAGTATGGAAGTATTGTTACGAGAGTCGACAATTTTTAATATTACGTGGGTACCCTTCCTATATTAGAGACTAATAATATTTTTTCCTTTCATGCAGTTCAATAGATCGAATCGTACATTTGCAACCGTATAAAAGCGGCAGAAGTTTCTTAGCTTTGCGTCGACCGGCTGTCTTCGTTTGAAGTCATAAGTAATTCCGGGCTATTTTGACGTGGGCTGTGTAGATTCGCTTTAACTTTGCGGCCACAATTGCGGCAGATATCATCAGCGGCTACGTTGCACAACCGATGGCTCCACTCCACTTTACACTTTATTAAGGATAGATCAAACAAAACTTGGTGATAGAGGATTTCAATACGCATAGATCTAGCCGCCACATGTGTTATCCAAAAATTGATGATTTTGCGAGTTTTCATCATTTAAGTATATTTCTAAAAGAATCTGGTTTTCCAGTCATTGTGCCATGGTAGCTGAACAGCTCGGTCTAACTTGATCAAATTTTCCAGAGGTGTGTCAAATAATGAACCGATCGCATAGTGTGTAAACTTTCTCAATGCAACAAACACAATTAGAAAAAAAAATTCATAAAAATTTTATTGAAGCAGAAAAATTTTCTTTAATTTAACAACGTTCCTGTTGAAAGTTCTTAGGGGGGATTAATGTTGGACATGTTCAAAATTTTATCTGTTGAACTGACAATCCACCCTACAAATGTCATTGAGCTAGTGCTATTTGTTCTCGTCCAAGAAATTATGCAAAATGAAAAAGGCGATATTTTCTGCTCAAATTTATTTACATATCGCAACACTGTAAACAGTGTTTTATTGTAAAATATCGATACAACCAAAGATAAAATTGACTCGTCCTATTGTCTGTTCTAAATGGCCACCAATAGCTAAAACACACATACGATAATATCTTATAAAAATTCTTAATAACCTTCTGAATGCCGTTCTCTTATTTCTGGCAGTTTCCTTGGTTTCCGCCAACGTTCTTCTCAATTCTTGTAAGCAGGAATATCCCTTATAATACACAACTCTTTGTGATGACCCCAGAGAAAAAAAGTCGAGCGTATTCAAATGTGGGGACCTTGAAGACAACGCTATCCCTTCACGCTCAACACCTGTCAGAAAAATTTTGTTTGAAAATTTCACACATTTATCGCATAATATCTTGGGGCTCCATCAGTTTGGAGATACATCATCTGTCTTGTTTGTATTTACGTTTTCCAGAAAAATGGGCAGCTCATTTTGCAGTAGGTTTACATATAATTCACTGCGTAACTGCGCAGGTAACTCTATTTCGGTCGACATATTAACGCGAATCAAATCAGGGTGTCATTTCTACCCTAAAATTGAGCTTGCCCGTCTAAAGAAAGTGACCAAAAAGTTTGGATCATCTCTATCCCTGATTAGCTCTGCTTTCTCCTCTCGATCACTCTCTCCAAAATGATGAACCTGCAAGCCATTACGCGATAAAATGTAAGAAACCATCTAAACCAAATTTTTTGTTTGAGAAACATTTTTCAAGGGAGAATTGGGGGGAGGCAAGTTTTCAAATTGACACCCTGTATAATATATCTGCCAGTGACATGGTAAATAGTTCATATATTTAATACTCAAGCAGTTACAATAGTAGTTAATGCTCACATAACCATCCTTATCCCAATTGCATTGCTGATAATATGTCTCTGCCGGAGAACAATAAGGTCTATAAGGATAAGCAGAATGAGATACAATAATAACGACACAGTGCCCGGAGGCCGTAACCTATAATTAGGTATTATGTCGGATCCGCAATTGAGGTCATATAGGCATGTAGCTGGACGTAATGGAATCATACATGTGAGATCCCCGCGTGAAGGGATCAAACTGAGGGGTTATGACGGCTACATGGGCTTACAGCGAATCTAACGTATCACTCCAATGGAATTACGTGACCACTTGACGAGTAGCAACTGAACAATGATTACCTTTGTGGAGCTTCTCAATTATTGTAAACTTAGAGTAGGTGCCTAAAAAATGCACAATAGTAATTACAAGATATTTGTTTTTTCTACCCGGTAATAATACTTATTTATCACTCTAACAGTTCTTTGTAGCTGTTAGAGTTCTGGAGCTGAAGAAAACTTCAGTTTTAACTAAGCAATGTCACAAGGTCTGATGCTTTTTAACTAGATTAGGTTAATTTAGGATACAATTTTATATGTGACCAGTAAAACTTTCAATAAATTTTTCGATTTTGAGAAAATCTGCGTTAATAATTGTTACTTATTTGATCAACTGAAACAATAAAAGTTCAGTTTAGCTTAAAATGTTCATCAAGAAATCAAGGTTAACTTAACTGAGAAGCATATAACTGGAAACTGGCTAAATACACAAGGGTGTCCAGGCCAGGTCAGGTTTTACCTTTAACTTTATCTGCATAAAAATTCATTGTTGTAATTTCTCCATGTATGTGGTATAGGAATTTGAAGGGGATCGAAGAGAGAAGTCGAAATGGTCCTGGTAAACCGCGTATCCTAAGGGAAGTTGTCGCATGCGCAGACAGTATCCCTCCAATATACCGAACAAATAAGAGTTATGAAGTACGTCAAGCAGGAGGAGTGTGCCAAACCCATACTATATCGACCTACACTGATGGCTCTAAGAGAAAAAACGGATTCCGAGCAGAAGTTTACTATCAGGAACTGGATCTCGGGAAGACTGCACCCCTAGAAACTACAGCAAAATATTTCAAGCGGAACTGATGAGAGTAATCCAAGTGGCTAACCGAGCCCTGACTAAAAACCTCGAAAATAGAAATGGGTAAATTCTAGCAGACAGTAAAGATGTGCTGTCAGGCCCAAACAATCCCAGGATAGCTTCTGGCTATCCTAGGCATGGTGAAGACAAAGAATGTCTAATAGCAGATAAACTGACCTGACAGGGGTCAAAATTGAACCCCCAAAATTATGGGCACTGACCCATTTGTACCTCTAGCACAAACTGCTACTAGAGCCCCAATCAAAGATATAGCATATCAAAAACACATAGAAATATGACTAAACTTAAATACATGCCACCATAAGGCAGGTTAGTAACTACTAGCCCTGACCCAAAAATATCTAAATATCTCCTGTAGCTATCAAGAACCAGCCTGCTATAGACATTTATTTTGGGCACTACAGACTAAATAAACACCTTCATATTATAATTGGGATAATACGGGACTCAAAGTGCAGCGTATGTAGTGGAGAAAACGAAGCAGCAGAACAGGGGCTCTAGCACTGTTCAGCGCTTCGTCAACATCGGCGATCCATATTGCGAGAAATCTGGTCTGGTATAGTCACAATTGGAAACACCCCCCAGGGCTCATCCTCCTGTACATCCGAGCAAATGGATGGTTGGAGGATAGGGGCTGTACACTCGAGATGAGATACAAAGGATCCAATAGTGGCCTAGGTAGAAGTGAGAAATCACCCTCTCTGCAACAATCCAGATCCAGATCTGGATCCAGATTCTGGTAAATATTGCACAGAGTGCCGGCGGTCGCAGTCGGTTTTGCGGGAGCTTGGTGTAGCGCATTCTGTCAGCTTTGATACCATCTTTACAGCACATTCCAGCTGGAAGCGAAAGAACAATAATTAGACATATTACCATTAATCTCACAGTGTCAACATGAGTAATATATGAGTAACAGTTTTGATTCCGTGCAGCCCGTAAAATAGACCAGACAAGAGTCTTTCAGGTTCCAGAACGCCCCACAGTGAAACATTTAAGGACCTAATAACTGGATAAATAATGGGACATAATGTGTAGCAGTGGTCGAGCTAATGAACCGGTAATAGGCGACAGTTCGCGTCGCCGGACATTGTCCCGTCCAACAATCAATAACTGACCAGAGATATTATGCAAATCACCTGCCCGCAGTACAAGGCACGACGGAACATGCGATGCAGCTACATGCCGCGGAAATTCAATTCAATTTACAATAAAATTATTATTATTGGAAAGAGGCGACAATGTTGACCGTGTACTCGGACGGACTTTAGGACACTTTTGGGATTACGTCCTATGATGGATTTTCGTTTTGGATGCTTGGCTCCTTTATAGGAGTCACTATAGAAATTTTCTATCCCTACTGTTAGAAACAAAGGTTATATCCCTCTCACAGATGAAAGTAGAAATATTTACATCACCGGATAGATTATGACGTAATTTTTTGGTAATCTTTGGTCCTCGACGTCATATTGTTGTCATTTCTTAGACGTGATACATATGACGTGTATCTAACGTCATTGTTCCGTCATTTTGAGACAAACTTAATATTTAAATCTGGCTGTGACATGATCACGTCTTCTTTTCGTCATTTATCGTCATTTATTTCTAAGTCATAATGATGTTAGTGCATGACCAAAAAATCACGTCGCCTGCTGTCTGTGTTGTAGTCACCATAATGATGGTTTTGACTTCCTGAGTGAGTCAAGCATCTAAAAATTAATTATTTGTATGGCTAAAAAATAAATAAAAAAAATAATGCGATCATGGTGAGTTGAACCTCTATACCGATTTTCACGTCAGAGAATACGTGTCCCTCAGATATATAAGAAGCAATTACCAACTCGCTAGGCCATCCACGTCAAAATACAAATCCCACTGACCGACAACTTGATCTGGCTCAGCTGGGATTACCGAAGTACGCCCGTGAACTTCCTCCACAGGCGAGGTGACAAGCAGGACATTTATCAATATTTGCCAGGGCAGAAATCTCGGACACTGCAAGGGTTGCAACTCACAGCTCGGTAATGGGCCTGTCCGCACCGTGTTCGTCTGATTGTAAGTGTCTCTGACAGGATATTCATGGAGTAGAAAGGAATCTGAAGTAATCTCAAGGTAATTTTCATTGTCTAAATCATGTAAATTTAAATGAAAAATTATAGATGTTGGTATGGTGGGCAGAATAAATAGCAAAATTTAGGTTTTTTCACGATAGTCAGAAAAATTATTTTGAGATAACGTGACCTATCTATTGTAATTATATAGAGATGACACATGAAAGATATTTATCTCAAAAACAAGGCCAGGAAATCACAGACAGCTAGCCCACGTAGTAAACTTTTCTCTAAATGTCATTGAAAGTTCACATCGAATTTCTCATAAATCATTGAGTGCTTATTAAGTAATCAATTGTCTGTTTTTGTGAAGGAATCGCATGTTTATTCAGAACTGCTCATTAAAGGTATCTCGCAATCTATTTAATCCAGCTGACATTTTTGTAAATGAGGTATAACTTAACAAGGTTCAGAGGTCAGGTAACTTGAAATTTTGGAGTCTTTCAACCAGAATTTATTGCCAGATAAATATTAAAAACCTTTTAAGGACAGACATGTTTACTTATCTTGTCTCAAATATAATTGAAAAAATATAAAAAAGGAAATTGATGAAATTCTTCTCTGCATTCATAATATGACATCAAAAAATGCACCAAGGCATATATCTACATGCCACCCTCGTATCCATGTTTCGTTCATTATTAAAACTGAAACCCTCCAAATGTCCGGACTATCAATTTCAATAACGCGTGCCTTTTTTAATATCGCCCAAAGCGGGTTACTACTGGAGAGCGGCATACTGTGCTCATGTCTCTTTTTTGTTACAGGTATACCGCATTTCTACCTGTCGGGGTACATATAGGATGACCAATAATCGTATGTTACCGTCCTCTGCGCCTAAGCGTGTCTACAGTGACAGTTATGCCCGCACGGCAAAAAGGAGAATGGAATACGGGATGAACTGGAACACGTATAAGCTCAAGGGTCGTTGCTTTTTTATATACATCTGGGATTTATGCCGCTTGTGGAATATTTATAATTATGTTTAGAGGGGCAGAGCTTGAAATTACTTGATATAAATAAACTAAGCTCTTTATACAATCATGAACTTTCAGTATATATATACTCATCACTAATTTTTTTTCAACGCATCTAACATTCTGTTAGAACTGTTAGTTAATCTGCAGAATAGGTTTGTTCCTAGTGAAAATTGAGGGTTCTCGAATTTTTTGAATTCTGTATTTTCTTAGTTCAGTATACAAAAAGATAATAAAATTATCGCGTCTCGAAAACTGCATAATCATAAGTAAACACGAAGAATTATTTACTAGTATCTTCTTATAATAATATAATAATATCTTCTTATACGTTAGATATGCGCGAACATCTGCCATCTACGCACAGACTCGCAGGGATCAAGAAGTTGCCATACTTAACAATGACTTGCAAGACATTCTAACTTGGGGCGATAGAAACCAAGTCCAATTTAATGCTGGAAAAACCCAAGCAGCCATCTTCTCCAAAAAGACCAATGTTTTGGAGCCAGATATGGTGATGGCGGGACACTCTCTTACCCCAGCGTCATCTCTTCGTTTACTTGGAGTGAGCCTCGGAGCGAACATATCTTGGCATGATCATGTTGCTGGTCTGGCGAAGAGTGCTTCTCAAAAACTTGGAACACTCTTCCGCACGAAGAAATTTTATACACCACACACAACAGCTTCTCCTCTTATACAAGGCTCAAATCCGACCATTCTTGGAGTACTGCTCACATATTTGGAGCTCAGCTCCTAAACGTACGCTGAGACTACTCGACTCTATTCAGAAAAGAGCCATCCGCTTGATTGGGGACCCAGATTTGACAAAAATTTAGACACTCTCGAACATCGAAGAAGAGTAGCTGACCTGAGTCTGTTTTACAGATATTTTAATGGAAAGTGTTCAAAAGACGTGGCCCACTTGATCCCACCAAGAACAAGACCGGGCAGAAATACACGTCGAGCTGCAGACGCTCATCCGTATCAGGTTCAGCTCGTTACACCTCGTATACCACCCTATTTCAGACTTCTTTTATGTACAGAACCGCATCACTTTGGAGTAGCATTCCAAAGGGCGTGTTTCCCGAAGTATACAACCTACAGAGATTCATGGCCAACGTGAATCGATATCTCCGCTCATGCACCGCTCCTAGAGCGTCATAGGCATTTCCCTGCAGTGCATGTGCATCTTCAAAAAAAAAATAGTAATAACTAATGAATCAAGAAGTTTGACGATTTATTCAATCAAAAAGTATCTTCAATGTGCTAACTACTACTGTCATAGATTTTCAAACATACTAAGAAGACAAAATCGGTGACGTGAGCTTGTGAAATTTACTAGGTAGAAATGACGTCATTTTTTGGTGTACTTCGACGTGAAATGACGAATTAACTGACATGAAAATGACGTCGTAATAACAAAGAAATGTCACAGACACGTAATTCGTTCATGTAAAAACTCAAAAAAAGACATAAGAACTATCCGAATTTCTCATACCTACCAAGTTTTACGTTTATAATGACGTTAAAAACACGTTACTAACGGCGAAGTTGTAAAATATTAGTTAGATTACGTTTTTTTGACGTGTCCTATTGATTGTCTTTATTTACATCATATATCAGGTACTTAAGCGACGTGTTTTCGACGTCACGTATAGGTTGCTGACATCAGCGACCAATTAACACCAAAATATGACGTTATAATCACGTGTGATCATATGTCTCTAAGTGCTACTGCCAATAATTATGACTATAAGAATTTGTTCTTTTTGACCACCAGTAAGTCATTATGGTGTAATTTTTTTAAGTTCTTGTCAATCATTTCAAGTTTTTAGACATGAAATGGTGATATTAGTGATGTGTAAATGACGTCGTATTGACAAAGAAATGTCACAGATAAGAGATGTCATAAATTCACGTAAAAATTACGTCCAAAAATGACGTCAAATTGATCAGAAAAAAAAAACAACAACGTCGTCAACAAAGGTGACTTATAAATACTCCATTTTGACTTATTTGATTATTAAAAAAATATTCTTTGAATTTCGTATAGGTACCAAGTGTTATGTGTATATGACTTTAAAAACACGCTACTTGCGACGTCGACGTAAAATGGTAGTCAATTTACGTCTTTTTGACGTCTCCTATTAATTGGTAATCTTTAATTACATGAGATATTGAGTTCTTAAACGACGTGGTTTCGACGTCGTTTATAGGTTATGGCGTCAGCGATCAATTAACACCAAAATATGACGTTTACCTGTCATCATATGTCTCTGCTACATGTCTGATTGTCTTACGAAAGTAAGGTGCGAGATTTTTGAGTAGTTTATAATATAAAAAAATGAAGTGCTGCTGCCAAGAATTATGAGTATAAGAATTTGTCCTCTTTCACCACCAGTAGTGAGTCAATACGGCGTCATTTTTTTGTGTTTTTTTGACACGAAATGCCGAATTTAGTGACGTAAAAATGACGTGATAATGACAAAAAAATATCACATATCAGATATGTCATTTATTAACGTGGGAATTACGTCAAAAAATTACGTAAAAGCTACTAAATTATACAGACGTCAAAGTGACTTAACAAAACAGCATCTACATTGAAGGTGAACTCAGGACTCCACCAGCAGTGGATGTTCACTAACTGCAATGCTTCTGTTATGCGCGCGCAGAAGTATTTGCACAATTATTGTCGATTTGCGAATGAAAATATTACAAATTGAATACTCTTTCCGTGAACCAACAATAATTATTGTTGTAATCGACGTCGTAAAATGGTAGTCAACTTACGTTCTTTTGACGTCTTCTATTGGTTGTCTTTAATAATATGAGATATTAGGTACTTACACGATGTGCTTTAGACGTCAGGTAGATATTGCTCACATCGGCGATCAATTAACATCAAAATATGACGTTATAATCACGTGTGTCATCATGTATCTGTCTCTGCTACCTGTGTGATTGTTTTACGAAGATAAGGTGCAAAATTTATGAGCAGGTTGTATGAAAAAATTATCCAGTGCTGCTGCCAATAATCATGCATATAAGAATATGTCTCCTTGAACCACGTGCAGTAACACTTTACATAATTTGACCACCAATTTTATTTCGGACGTTTTTGGGAATGTTTTTAAAAACGATTAAAAACAATTAAAGACACAAGTTACTTCAAGCGAGTTTAATTCTAAACTGAAACTAAAACATTACATTTTCTCATCATTCCATGATGAGTTGATTCATGGGTAAATATAGAATACGCTGATTCCATGGAAACTGCTGCTCGAGTCTTGAGACAATCCAAGAAATCTAGCTTTACATAATAAAGTATAAAGTATCTTAATATTATACAGGGTGATCGAATCATAGATTCGTAACTCCTCCATCCCTAGAGAAGAACCCTGGGGTTAGCCACTGGGTTCGTAATTTTTAATTCTGGTTGAACCCGAGTTTCCGGCATTGGAATTTTCTTAAACTTATTAACATATAGATAATATAAAACATAAATGATTAAGCAAATTAATATAACATAAAGCATAATTGTCCAAAAACTTATTCTATTAAAATGTATAGGTACTTTGGATACACTATCCAATTTGTTGTTTTGAATTTCCAAAGCTCCTTGTATACTTTTGATTTCATCAAGATTTACAGAATCTAATTTTAAAGATTTAAATTTTACAATGGAATTTTCCATTTGATTAAAATCAAGGTCTAACTTCGGGAGTTCAATTAATTTGTACCTATTTTGCATATTCTGATAAGTTTTTATTTTCATGTCTTTGATTTTCACTTCACAATAAGGGCTTAATTCTAACACATAGGTACCTTTGAGCGGGATATTTTCCGAATTTGTACCACACAATTGAATAGCCACTGAGTTTTCTGGAGATATCACAATCCACTGATTATTTTCCAATTTCTGTACTTTGATATCTTCAATCTCGGTTGACACTTGTCGACAGTTTGTTATGTTGTTTGCGAATCTCAATATCTGGATTTCACAGGGACATTTTTCATCTTCTCGAATTTTCTGTGGGTTTGTTTCATGACATAGGTATTCGTTCTTGACGACTTCTTGACATTTTTCGTTCGAAAACATGTAGCTTTGCTCATTTAGGATGAGGTATTTGGACTCTGGTAAAATTGTTTTAAAGGAATTCCGGACTGGTGTCGGTAAAGGATATAAATGATAATAATTATAAACCTCGTCTTCTACAATCGGAATTTCTAAAATCATTATAATTTTGTTTTGTTTACTGTAACTCTTTATATTTAGAGTTTTTTCCATAAGTAGCAAATTGCTTAGAGTTGGTTTAAAAGCTAGTCTATTCTTCGTTAAATGGCCTTCTATCATTTGTATTTCTTTCAATAGATCTTGAGGATCAACAATTGAATTGTGAAATGTGTTCAACTTAGCAAATGTGATAGCAACTTCTAATTTTTCCAGCATGTCATAAATTATTTGGAATTCAGTGATCATTTGGAAAGTTACCATTTGTATTAAGAAGTAATGATGAGTTGCAGTTTTTTCTAATTCGATCGATTTTATTACTTGTTCGAGTTGCACGATTCTAGATTCTAATGCTAACTGATTGTGTGACAGAACCTTGGTATTATTTTCAAAAGTTTCAATTGATTTTTGGAGTAGTGTAATTTGATCTTTGACCAATGTTTTAATTTTTATTTGGTTATCAGACAACGTATCAATTGCTTGATCATATTTTTCAGCGTCTGATTCGTCTAAGTTTCCTGTAATTGCTTTAATTACTGATCCAAGTCCGTCTATAAGGCCTCGTTTTGATCTTTTTTGAATTAACGGATTCAATTGACTGATTTGCAACATTATTTTGTTGTTTAGTATATTTAGTAGATTATAGGAATTGTAAAATTCTCTAGCATAGCCATCTTTTGTTTTATTACTTTCTAATGCAGTTTTGAGTGCATGAAATTTTGTTTGCAAGATGTTAAATTCATTAATTATATTACTAATATCAAATATCTGAATAAAAGACCAATTGTCTATTTTATTCTGGGCATTACCTAGTTTTAGAGGTAGCAGGCCAGGGTTGTCATTACAGTTTGTGTATTTTGGTCGGGTCAGTTGACTTGCTGAGTAGGAGAGGATCCTGTAACAAGAGGGGGTTTTTTGAGTTCTTTGATATGAATGATTTCCTTCTTGTTTTTATTATTTTTACTTGTAATTTCGACACGATTTCTTTCCAATAAATTAGTAATCACATAAGGTCCTACAAACTTATTATGTTTTTTGTTCCTTACATTGGGGTTTTGTTTAAAAACTGTTTGACCTAAATAAAATTCTTGACTGGTATCTCCTTTATCATTATTTTTCGAAACTATTTTTTCTTTATTAGATTCTAGGGATTCCTTCACTTTCTCGTATACATGTTCTAATTTTTTCTTATGTTCTTCTGCATACTCGTTAAAGAATGATTTTGGCAAAAATATTTCATTCGCATTTCTAGATTTCGTATGGCCAAAAGTTAGTTCGTATGGCGTAAAATTAGTAACACTATGGATTGAATTATTGTATCCAATTATGGCGTAATTCATTAAATTAGATTTTTCTTTGGGAAATTTTTCTAGCAATATTCTAAGATGTTCAATTATTGTTGAATGGAACCTTTCCACAACACTGTTAGATTCATGATGTTTAGGGGTGGTAAAATGAATTTTTATACCATGTAAATTTAGAATTTCTTTTACGGTATCATTATTAAATTCAGTGCCATTATCTAAAATTAACTTTTCTGGTATACCGAATGATGTAAAGTATTTTATTAATGCGTTAGAAACGTCAATTGCAGTTTTTCCTACAATTTGATACGCTTGCGCAAATTTTGTAAACGAATCTACCATCGTCAAATAATTAATATTATCAAAAGTAAAAGTATCTACATTTACGATTTGAAAAGGTTTAGATGCAGTTTCTGTAATCATGAGAGGTGTATATGGATTTTTTCTAGCGTATTTTGTCTTTTGACAAATATCACAAGAGTTGATATAATTCGTGATACTAGTTTTCATATTAATCCAGTAATAATTTCTCTTTATGTACTCTAAGGTTTCGTTTATTCCTCGGTGATTTGTTTTTCCTTCGTGGTGGATTTTTATTAACATGATTTGTTCTTCTTTATCAGTTACTGAATTTACTTTCTGTGTACAGCGAATCAATTTAAGTTTTGATTCTGAAAAATGCTGTAAATAAATTTTATTAAATTGTTTGTAAAGCAAATCATTATGAAAATGCATACAGTATGTCTTATTTGAGACCGTATAATCTCTTAGGAATTCTATAATAAATTTTTCATTTTTATTTTCTGGTATTTTAACCGTGATAATTTTATGGTGTTCGTAATTTTCCTGTTTAACGTCAAGTTTGAAATAAGGGTGTGGAATGACGATTATTTGATTGACTTTATTATTGATTATTTCCTCTAAGATTTTTATTCCGTTATTTGTTGTCTCATTGAAGTTAGAATGTTGCGTGGATTTTGGGGATTTCTCACATACAGGTTTTAATGTTACATCTTGTATGATTTTAATGTTCGATTGACTAGGTTGATTTTCAACAATTTGATTTTCTATATTCGATTGATTAGGTTGATTTTCAACGATTGGATTTTCTGCTAAGCTTCGTAAGTATTCTAAGACTTCTTTATCAATTTCGCCGGGATTATTAATAATCGACTCGTCTTCTAGGACATTGACTGTTATTCTAGAAAGAGCGTCAGCGACTAAATTTAATTTACCTGGTTTATGAATAATTTTATAATCGAAATCTTCTAGCTTAAGTCTCCATCGGACTAATTTCGAATTCGGATCTCTGTAGTTGAATAAATATATTAAAGGGCGATGGTCGCAATATATTGTAAACTTGCGTCCGAACAAATAAGGTCGAAAATATTTACAAGCCCATACTATGCTCAAAAGTTCGCGGTCTATTGCGCTATATTTTTGTTCACTTTCATTTAAGGTTCGTGATGCAAATGCTATCGGCTTATCACTACCTGTAGTATTCTGCGAGAGTACTGCTCCAAGGGCAATGCTTGATGCGTCCGTCGTTAAAATAAATTCTTTCGAAAAGTCAGGGTACTGTAAGATCGGGGCATTAATTAAGAGATTTTTACATGTATTAAAAGAATCAATAAAATCTTTATCATGCTTGATGGAACTATTCTTCTTTAAACATTTAGTCATCGGTTTTGTGATCTTAGCAAAATCTTTAATAAACTTTCTGTAATAACCGACTAAACCTAAAAAGCTTTTAATCTCTTTTTGCGTCTTTGGCAATGGATAATTTTTTATTGCGTCAATTTTGTCGGGATTCGGTTTAACACCGTTTGTTGTAATTACATGTCCTAGGTATGATACTTCTTTTCTTAAAAATTCTGATTTATCTAATTGTATTTTAAAATTTGCCTGTCTGAGTCTTTCAAAAACTGATTGTAAACGTTCGATATGTTCTTGTAAGGATGTACTAAAAATTACTATATCGTCGAGGTAAACTAGACAAGTTTCATTTTGAATACCACGTAAAATATTGTCCATTACGCGTTGGAACGTGGATGGTGCATTTTTGAGTCCGAAAGGCATTCGTTTAAACTCATAATGACCGTTCTCAGTCGAAAATGCTGTTTTTTGAATATCATCAGGATGCATTTGGATTTGGTGGAATCCATTTGCTAGATCCAAAGTGGTAAAGTATTGACTTTTTCCAAGCTTATCAAGTATATCCGTGATATTTGGAAGCGGATATTTATCATCAATAGTGCGATCATTTAATTTTCTATAATCAATCACCATTCTCCACTTTTTCTTACCTGAAGCGTCAGGCTTTTTTGGTACTATCCAAATTGGGCTTGACCAAGGGGATGTGGAATGTTGAATTATTCCTTGTTTAAGCATTTTTTCTACTTGGTCTTTTACTTCCTGTTTATGGACGTGTGGGTATCGATATGATTTTGTAAATACTGGACTTTCTTCCGTTAAATTAATTTTATGTTGAATTTCGTGAGTAAAACTTAAGGGAATATCTTCGGTATAAAAAATATCTCGATATTGATAACACAGATTTCTAATTGCTTCTTTTTCTTCGCGATTGCAATGTTCAAGTCTTAAGTTTTTTAAATTTGATTTTAACGAATTATCGTAATTTTGAGAAAAATCTACAGAATCGGTTTCCATTTTTTCTATAAAATTCAACTCAGCAATATTTAAATGTTCTACATTAAATGGTTCGTTAATTTCGATTTTTGCTGGATTGGTACTTGAATTAATTATTGTTGTAATTGCAAAATAATTATTGATGTTAACTATCGCTTGCGGGGATTCTAGTTGATTTCCGAATTTAATATAACTTAATAATCCTAAGCCTTTTTCTTGGTTAACTGGTAATTTTACAACCTTTTCAGTTCTTGGTGGAATAGTCAGGATTTGTTTATTTAGTTTTAATTTATTTTTTAAATTCGTGAATTCCTCCGTTTCGTATATTATAGGAATAGTAACTCTAGGTGTAATAATTTGCTTAGCGTGCATATTTACGCAGGCTTTTATTTGCTTCAATAAATCTATACCTATAAGTCCATCATATTTTTCACTAAATTTGAACAGATAGAACTTATGATTTTCAGGAACTTTAAAAATGTTGAATATAGGAATATTCATGACTTCGTTGTGATAGCTAATACTATGAGCTGTTTGTATATGGAAGTCTTCATTAAAAATGAATTTTTTATAAAATTTATACGCTAAATCTGGGTTCATTAAACTTCGTGAACTGCCTGTATCTATAAGAAAATTTGCGTTTAATTGGGGGATGTAAATGTATGGCAAATTTGCTTTCACTAAATTTAATTGTATTATGTCTGATCGGTTTGAGACTCTTCCTGGGAAAAATTTACATTTTTGTCATAAAATTCGTTCATTGGGTTATTTTGACTATCAGATATAAATTGTTGTGATTCCTGCTGTTGATTATATTCGAACCTGTTGGGATCATCAGCAATATAATCTAATTCATCTTTTGGGTAATTATAATCGAAATAATTATAATAAGGTTGATCATTATTTTCGATTGGATTTTCGAATAATTGATCTTCCATCGATGTAGAAGGATTATTTGGGTTTACGTCTTGTGCGTATAATTGTTGGAATTGGGGTCTTGGACGAAAGGTTTTCCTTGTAAGTCCTGTGGATGAAGTATCCATTGGTTCAGGTCTAAAAGTAGTCGTTCTACTGGGATTTGGATTACTATTTTGAAATTGATTTTGATTCTGATTTTGATTTTGTAACTGGAAATTATTATTTGGTTTCCAAAATTGTTTATGTTCTAATGGGGGTCTAAAGAAATTATTTTGTGGTTGAGAATTATTTTGACCAAATCGAGTGTTAAAATTAGAAAATTGTGGTCTTTGTAAATTAGGGTTAGAAAATTGAGGTCTTTGATAATTTTGATTATAGTTCGTTTGTTGCGGTTTGTAATGAACCGGAAATAATTTTTGAATTGGTTTATGGGAATTTTGAGAATTAATATTATTTGATTTATTTAGGCTGTATAAGAAATTTTCTTCTTCAACGACTAATGACATTGCTTTTTCAAGACTATCAGGATCTTTCAGGCGAATTATGCTCTGAATAGGATTGGGGATGCCTCTTATAAATGTTCTTAAAGCTAACTTATCATAATTATCTATTCTAAGAATTTTCTCTTCTCGTGTTAATTCAAGAGAATTTAATTTAGACATTATTAAACTTCTAGCATCTTGACAACGCATACCAAAATTGTAAGGGGTTTCGTTTTTTGAGGGTCTTAGATTAATCAGATCTTGCTCCAAGCAATTAATATTTCTCTGATCACCAAAACATAGAGTCAATAAATTTTTGACTTGAGTCCAAGTGGTAAGTTCAGGTCTGGGACCAATCAATGTTAGTGCTCTACCTGATAATTTTCCAAGTATCGCTCTGTACAAAAAATTATTAATTAGCGGATTATTTGCATCAGAAAAATTTGCTATTAAACATTCACAACCTTGGATGAAAATGTTTAGTGTATTAGGATTTCCATCATAATGAGGAACAGAATCTAAATACAAACGTAGAAGTTGATATTCAATTGGTTTTGCTGCCATTGTTTGATCTGTATTTTCGGTTTCGCTAGATTGACTTTGATTATTTGTATTTACAGTAGTACTTATTCTAGATTGATTCTGATTATTTTGAGTAATATTCCAACTATTTGCTAATTTATCGATCAATTCATCAATATCAGTCATTAAATTATTATTTGAAAAATTATTAAATTATTTAATAAGACGAAATTTATTTTATTAATCAATCAAGGATATTAATAATAATAAAAAATGGAAATAGAGTTTTGCTACTTGACTCACGTTAAAATGATGATTATCTTCATTTCCTTAAGCTTATGCTAACTGGCTTTGGCGATGTGTGTCCTCTACCAGGGGTTGATGGTGTTGGCGATGTTGTCCTCTGCCACCGGGTTGTCTTGATGTCGGCGATGTGGTCCTCTATCAAGGGGTTGATGGTTTCGGCGTTGTTGTCCTCTGCCACCGGGTTGTCTTGACGTCGGCGATGTTGTCCTCAATCAAGGGGTTGATGGTTTCGGCGATGTTGTCCTCTGCCACCGGGTTGTTGGATTCAGCGATGTAGTCTTCCTCCAACGAGCTCAAAATAACTCGTCTCCCAAATTTATCCAAAATTTGATGTTAGAACTTCGTCACATTAAACTGTTTCACAGAAAAACCGGGTTAACTCGCGATTTTTGTCGAACCGTTAGTGACTCATCCTACTGACTGCGCCAATTTTATTTCGGACGTTTTTGGGAATGTTTTTAAAAACGATTAAAAACAATTAAAGACACAAGTTACTTCAAGCGAGTTTAATTCTAAACTGAAACTAAAACATTACATTTTCTCATCATTCCATGATGAGTTGATTCATGGGTAAATATAGAATACGCTGATTCCATGGAAACTGCTGCTCGAGTCTTGAGACAATCCAAGAAATCTAGCTTTACATAATAAAGTATAAAGTATCTTAATATTATACAGGGTGATCGAATCATAGATTCGTAACTCACCGGAAAAAGATATCAGACGCTTACTTTCATATTTAATTTTAGAAAGCAACAAATTATTGACTCTGGAGCTCAGTTTTACAATTTCTTAGTGTTTACTACAGTATGGTAGATTGAATAATTCTCAAGTAAAATCACAAAAAAATTACAAATCATCAGCTTGCTTTATCAGCAATATCAGAAACAAAATCACATTAAGCAAAAATATGGGAATTTTGCAAATACAGAAAGAAGTTGAGGAATTTTGTATCAAAAGGCTTTTTAAATTTTTGAGATGTCAATTAATTGTAATCATCAATTAATTTTCAACAATAAAAAAGATATGACAAAATTAAGAAATTTAAATTTTTCAGTTCTTCCAGCATTTTTCAGTAATGGCTGAATTTTTCAAAAATTTAGTTCCCGATTCTTAATAAGCATCAAATTATGCCCAACTTTGCCTGGTTCACCGACTCTGTACCTGTCAAAATAAGAAAGTTGCCCATATTGGGCGATATATTTTGGGAACCCCGTCTAACTGGTTCTTGAAGATTTCTTGAATCGATTATCTTCTAGAAGTTTCCTGTCAAGACTTCGGAATCCACTTCGGAATTCACAAGTCAAAGGTAAACAGCGTAAAATCAGACCAGAAGTGCATAAAGAGATATTAAGCCAATGTAGTCGGCAGTGTTACAACTCGAGGGCGTTGCCAATTAGAGCTAGTCATCCTGATTTATAAAATATTCCAGAAATTTAAAGCATTTTCACGATTTCAGGATTAGTTAGTTTGTCATTAGGTAAATTACATTCTCCAAATGATGAGGAGGAAAAAAGTTTTCTGGGTGTCTGTGTTGTCCTTTCTACTATTTAATGGTACACTTGAGGCTGGGTAATGTTGGCGAATAGCTCAAACCCATTATTACCGGAGTGGAGCGACTTTGTCTTACCTACATAGGGAAGACCGAAGCTCCCTCCTTTAAAAAAAAAAAGAAATAAGTTTTCAATCATTACTTATAGCAATTTTTGGTTTTGGATATTCTAACCAACAAGAACATTTTCATTCAGCAATTTATCGTAAGCACCCCTCCCTCCTCCCGCAAAAAATGTAGTTTGTCTTTCGTGTACAGAAAACTTGTTAGCATCTCGGAAATATACTGCTTAAATTATTTAAATAGTTAATTACATATTTCGTTGTTACTTTTAATACTTTTAAATTCATAATGTACATAAATTCTTAACGAAGGAGCATACTAAAAACTCTTCATTTTAATGGAAGGACTTGTAAATAAATAATAATGTCCATTTAATAACCAAAGAGCTTGGTAGTTACCATGTGAGCAACTCGCCTGTATTGAATTAACTTTTATGTTATTTAGGGAAAATTTATTACAAGAATTAATTCTCATTTTCTCATCTACCTCAAAGGTAATTATTATTATATAACGGCAGAAAGCGAAAAATGGTAATTATTACTCACAAACCTGATTCTAGAGTGATATTTATGTTGCCATTTAGAGCGTAAAAAAACCTCTGATAAGACTCCGGATATTTTCATATTATAAGTACGGAGAAAGTTTCTATTTTTCTCAAAAAAGTAGAGAATCTCTTTCAGGATTGCAAACGGGACTTTAATTTTTACTGTTATTGTTATCTTAGCTCATAGCGGGATAATGTTTATGGGTAAATTGGTGTAATTTTCTTTCTTAATAGCCGCATTAAATACTTGTGCTTGCATTTCTCAACTAAATAGATGAAATTATTTACCTACCCTGCCTGTTCTATTGATTCAGGACGCGAAATCATAAGAAATTATTTTCCTATACGTGATCCAAAAAGAACCCGTCTAGCAGATTCAATAACAAATTCTATTTATTATGGGAAATGAAATGGTTGAAATGATAGGATGTCATTTCAAGTCTTCTCGGGCAGCTTGCTGTTATCCTCATGCAGTCTCATGCAGAGAATATCATGAAACTATGCCTTATTTGTTTACTCTTTGTTCTATGAATGCCTAAATCAACTTTAATTGACTCCTTTTGCACTAAATTCATCTGGAACTTTCGACTGTTGTAGTACTGATGAGTCCTCCGAATTACTCTTATCTTGACTGACTCATTACGCGTAAAAAAAATATTGTATGAGAGTATTTTTCTAATTTATGGTCATATTTTTGATACATAATTATCATCATAAAATTTTTGTTCAGAGGAAAAGAAAACACTATTACTTTTAATCCAGGAAGACAGCAAATGCATCAGACAAATTTATTGTCCCTATTAGTGTCCCTAGAAATACGGGGACTTGTTGCTTCTTCCCCCACGTCCGCTTATAACTTTCGCGATCATCCTGACCGCTCTTCATATTGTTTTACTTTTTCAAACAGAAAACATATTAGAGCTCACATGTTGTGTTTGACAGCACGAAACTCTATTCCTGTGTATAGGTATCGAGTCTGTTCACATAAACGAGTGTGCTTTTGTCACAATGAAATGAAAATGCAGGACAAAGGCCCTATTTGGTTTTCAATTTCATGCGTAAGGCATCATATAACAGGGGAACCTGGCAATAATATGGGTATGGGAGATTGGATGTGTATAACAAACTGTTGGTACTGAAGCCTTTAGAAGTCTAATCGTAATTGTGTTCTTATCTTGGGAGCCGCTGCTTGTAAATAGAGGTGGGTAGTTGGAGAGTGCAGGTCACGTGAAATTCAATGCAATGATAAAAATCAAATTTACATTCCACATGAAATACCATAAAACATGAATTATTCATCGTGTATGGCCGAGAAGACTGAAAAATCCGCTTTATAAAGAGAGGTTTTTAAACACGTTACATGACGAGTTTTTTGTAGTTTCCATAATCTGATTATTGCAATTTATTTTACTCAAAAATTAACACAAAGCAGAAGCTGTGCAGCATACATGGTGTAATATGTTGTAATGCAGGACAATTATTTAACCGGCTGCTTGTCGCAACGTAATGTAAACCTAAAAATATTACTCTGTTCACATTGTCCGTATAATAAATTTACTGGTTGCAGGGGTAGTGGCCCACATATGAAATTTTGGAACGCCAAATTTAATAAGAAAGGAAATAAAAATATGATCAAAACCCGATTCCCAGAAAAACAAGAGTGGCTTGTAGAATAAAATAAAGAAAAAATTACTCAAAGTTGTTAGCTAGTTTGCCATCCTATTTGTTGGTGAGATATAAACTGCTGGAAAATTACCTTGCAAAATTTGTCTCCATTTTTCGAAAAATATAATAATATATTGTGATATAATATAAAAAAAGTGATATATAATTTATCTTACATACAGTGCCCGCCAAATATTTGCTCCATATATGAAATTTTTTTTTGATATTCATCTTTTTTGAAAAATATTTTGTCACAAGTTTGTACTGTCAAATGAATTAAATTTGGGCACGCTGAATCCATAACGTAATATTTAGTTCCAGATAAAACGCCGTTTTTATAAATTCAAAAACTCGCTTAAAAATTACCAAAAAGGACATTATTTTCAAAATTATAAGCGTATTGCGGGAAATTTGGGCAATATTCGTTAGATATTCAGTTGTTATGAACGTAATTTTTCATTCAGATGACTTAAAAGTGATAACTTTAGACATTTCGACTTTTGGATCATTTTTCTTCCAGCCCAGTAATTTTTAACGAATAAAGGCAAAACCCAAAAGTTAATTGCCGGCAGACATTTTTTGATGCAGTTTTATTCCCCCCTCATCAGAGATATTTATAAAAGTGCAAAATTATTAAAAATTAACCCCAGGCGTTGGCCACCGTGTTGAGTTTAGGAGGTCATTCTCTCAGTAGCTTTTGAGTTTTGAGCAAAAACACCCATTACCAAATTTATGGGAAATTTAATTGTCTACATTTTATGTCCGTATAATTTTTTTTAAATATTTTTTGACATTATACCCGACCCGTCTCCGTGCCGTTAGATGTAAATTGGCCTTAATAAGCTCCAGCCAAGGAATTAAAATGCAATTTTTGCACTTTTTCACTATATTTCAGGGAAAAATGCGGCATTTTTAAAAGGGAAAATTGATTCTTATACATTTGCAACAAATTTTATGAATTTTTTATATCCGTAAATCGTGAAATACGTCTAACAGTTAAACTTACCATACTTTTAGTGCGGTAAAATTAGTACTTGATTTTGATTATGCAATCAAAGCGGAAAAAAGGGAATTTCGTTTTTACTCTTATTACTCCTTACGGAATAGCCGCTATTTTGGTTTTAGGGGTTGAATTGGTTTTCGCACTTTACCACGTTACTAGACTTTTATTGCATAAAGTGTAAAACTTACTTTAAAGTTGTTCTCTACTAAATTTAAAAAAAAAAACGTAGAAAAAGTTCTCTACTAATTTTATTATAATGCAATTTTTTTCATATTTGCAATAGTTAATAATTACAGGTACCTAGGTAATTAATTAATAAATAACCAAAAGTTTAGGCAATTACCTATTAGGCGATGCTAATCGAGTTTTTTGTAAGTTCTTTGTCTTCACAAGTTAACTCTCTTAATAGTTTTCCAATCAAAACTCATTTAGATTATCTTGAACAAAATATTGACATTTTTTTCTACAGGGTGATGAATTTTCTTCTCCCCCATTTCTGACCACCAGTGTTAAGGAAAAAAAATCATTCATACTATATTTTGGTTTAGAGGGGGACCCCCAATGCAAAGGGGTGGGGTGACTGTGAAATTTTGAATATGAATTGCAATTTTTTTTGCCTGAAACATTTTTTCATCCGATGCCTCCGCCACCCCCAAAAATCTAAATGTCATCTTGACGTTTTATTCTACGATTTACCGAACTTTGTCGCGTTCATGAACGAAAAAAGTTAATTGCACGAAAAAAAAGAAAAATAGTGCAAAAGTGCAAAGAGTGCGAAAAGTGCATTTCAACTCCTTCGTTGTAAATTATTATGCGTAATATTTATTAATAAAACAACCAGAATATCAGAAAAACTAGAAGAACATAAAATGTAGAGAATTAAATAACCACCAGTTTGAAAACGAGTATTTTTGCCCAAAACTTAAAAAACTACTGAGCTAATGAGGAAAAACAAATTCATCCCCTAAATTCAAGATTGCGGCTAACGCCAGGCGGTAATTTGTAATAATTTTTCACTTTGAGCATGAGCATCTCGGAGGAACAAAACTGGATCAAAAAATTTCTGCCGATAATTAACTTTTAAGGAAAAGCCCAAACTGGGCTATTAGGGAAATTTTAAATATTAAATATTTTGACTGTAATATTCGCTAATATTTTTTATATTAATTAATAAAGTTAACATGAAAAGTAGTAACCAACTACTACCAAAAACGAAATTTTCGAATTTAATAAAATTTCTGTCACATTTCTCTATGTTCTTAGTGCAAAGCGCGTATTGGACTCGAAGAAAGCATCTTTAAAGTTCAAGTTTATTTCAATGTCAGAAGAAATGAACATTTATTAAGTTTTTTTAATTGCGCTACCAAAAAGTTTATTTTTGATTTGCGATGAGCTTTGGAGGGTTAATAATAATAATAATAATAATAATAATAATAATAATAATACGTCTTACGCTCAATAAAACAACTATAACTACAGAAGAAATACCTATACGTCGAGGCATATTCCAGGGGGACTCATTGAGTCCACTGTGGTTTTGCCTTGCCTTGAATCCACTCTCAAACATGCTGAATAATTCAAATTATGGATTCAACATCAGAGACAACAAAACAACACACTATATACTCTGTCGCATCTGCTATACATGGATGATATAAAATTATACGCATCCACACAAACACAGCTGCAACATCTGCTGAAAATTACACACACATTCTCACAGGACATACATATGGAGTTTGGGTTGGAGAAATGTAAAACTCTCAACATCGAAAAAGGAACTCTGGTGGCAGGTGAATTCGCTCTTGAAAATGGCGACAAGATTGAATCCATGGAAGAGGGCGAGGTCTATAAATATCTTGGTTTCCAGCAGGCCAAGCTCACAGAACATACACAAATAAAACAAACACTAAGAAAAACGTACATAAACAGACTAAACCAAATATTAAAAACAAAACTGAATGCCAAAAACACAATAAAAGCAATAAACACATACGCTGTACCGACACTGACATACTCGTTTGGAGTTATACAATGGACACAGACAGACTTAGAAGACCTCCAGAGGAAAACCCGAACAACACTCACAAGACACAAACAACATCATCCTAAATCAGCCACAGAAAGGCTGACTCTACCTAGAGAGATGGGGGGAAGAGGCCTTATTGACATACCCAATCTGCACCACAAACAGATAAATAATCTTCGAGAGTTCTTTCACGCCAAACAAACCACGTCCAAACTACACAAAGCCGTAAATATCGCAGACAGAAACAACACACCTTTAAACCTACATAACAAAAACTTGGAGCTACACATAACAGATAATAATACAAAACAGCAGTCGTGGACCCAGAAGGAACTCCATGGGAGACACCCCCATGAGCTGAGCCAGAACCATGTCGACAAACAGGCGTCGAACAAGTGGCTTAGTTGTGGGAACCTTTTTGGGGAGACCGAAGGGTTCATGATTGCTATACAGGATCAAACAATAAATACTAAAAACTACAGAAAACATATACTCAAGGACACCACAATCACAGACGATACATGCAGAAAATGTCATTTATCACAGGAAACAATACAACACATTACAGCTGGATGCAGAATACTTACACAAACCGACTATCTACATAGACACAACCAGGTGGCGAACATTATACATCAAAAACTCGCAGCTCAGTACAAACTCATCGACATGTATACACCATATTACAAATACAACCCGCAAACAGTATTAGAAAATAGCACTCACAAATTATACTATGACAGAGCCATCATCACAGACAAAACAATTCATCATAACAGACCAGACATCACATTAATAGACAAAGAAAACAAAAATACATATATAATAGATATAGCGATACCCAATACACACAACTTGCAGAAAACGGACACCGAAAAACATACAAAATACATAGATCTAGCACAGGAGGTGCGGCGCCTCTGGAGGATGGACAGGGTAGTCATCGTACCGATAGTCTTGTCCTCTACAGGGGTTGTACCATATACACTACATAAAAGCTTACAGACACTCAAAATGCACAAAAATACGTACATAGAACTACAGAAAGCCACAATAATAAGTACATGTCACATCGTTAGAAAATTTCTGTACGCAGACATACAAATAGATGAACATCCGACACATTTAACAGAATTGACACAACACACAAACTAAACACATGTAGTAGAACTTCTATGGCGACCTTGTCTTGGTGATAGCCCGACATGGTTGCTTGCCGCCGGGAGATGAGACCCGAGATGCTACATATATGCAGAAGAAATAATAATAATAATAATAAGACCATGGACACTGAGCTTGTTGAGGCCCTTGAGAACTCATTGCAAACAGCATTGTTACAATTCACAGGAACGGACCCAGCAAAAAGACACAAAATACCCAAGATACATACATCATCTAAACTCGAAAAAACTCTTCAATACATGAATAAGTATATACTCCCACAACATTTACGGGAAGATTCCACACTGACAGATACACACACACTGATATATACTGCAGCAGTAGCGGTAGTTAGGTATCATGGCCTAAGAACAAGACCTCAGGACTCGCAGACACAACATAAACAGAACAAACCGGCCTGGGAGCGTCGGCTTGAATCGCAGATAGACGAAATTCGACGAAATCTGGGCCGGCTCACACAATATCTACAAAATAATAGATCCAAAACACTGATGAAGCATATGCACCACATTTTCAAGACAGCAAAAACTCACACAAAACATGAACATCATAACCAACACATCACTGAATACATGGACACCTTGAAACAGAAACTTGCAGCCAAAACGCAAAGACTACGTAGATACAGAACATGCACCCAGCGAAAACAACACAACAAACAGTTTACAGAAAACGAAAAAATATTCTATAGAAACATGAATCAAAATAGTTCACAGAAAAATAACTATGAAACACCCACAAGAGAAGAACTCACACGATACTGGTCGTCCCTTTGGTCCAATCCGGTCCAGCATAGCAAGGACGCGAGTTGGATAAGAGAGGAGGAAAAACATACACAAAACATCACAGACATGCAATTCAGCGAGATTACACCACGAGACATAAGCGATACAATCAAAAACATTCATAACTGGAAGGCACCCGGGATAGACAACATCCATAACTTCTGGTACAAGAAGTTCACATGCCTACATCCGAAACTGGCCGCACATTTTACAGATATCCTCAATAATCCGCAGAACACACCTGCATTCTTTACACAGGGCATCACATATATGATGCCAAAAAACAATAATACAGAAAACCCTACACAATACAGACCAATAACATGTCTCCCAACAATTTACAAAATTCTGACTTCAAACATAACAAACAAAATATACTCTCATCTGGAAAACAATAACGCACTCACAGAACAGCAGAAGGGATGCCGCAGAAACCACATGGGATGCAAGGAACAACTCCTTATCGACTCAGTGGTTCTGCGTCAGGCACATAGACAACATAGACAATTAAACATGGCATACATAGATTACAAAAAAGCATTTGACAGCACACCACATACTTGGCTGATACACATATTAAACATTTACAAAATTCACCCCACGCTCATCGCCTTCCTCGAGAACATTATGACACACTGGAGAACTACACTACGTCTTACGCTCAATAAAACAACTATAACTACAGAAGAAATACCTATACGTCGAGGCATATTCCAGGGGGACTCATTGAGTCTACTGTGGTTTTGCCTTGCCTTGAATCCACTCTCAAACATGCTGAATAATTCAAATTATGGATTCAACATCAGAGACCACAAAACAACGCACTATACTCTGTCGCATCTGCTATACATGGATGATATAAAATTATACGCATCCACACAAACACAGCTGCAACATCTGCTGAAAATTACACACACATTCTCACAGGACATACATATGGAGTTTGGGTTGGAGAAATGTAAAACTCTCAACATCGAAAAAGGAATCCTGGTGGCAGGTGAATTCGCTCTTGAAAATGGCGACAAGATTGAATCCATGGAAGAGGGCGAGGTCTATAAATATCTTGGTTTCCAGCAGGCCAAGCTCACAGAACATACACAAATAAAACAAACACTAAGAAAAACATACATAAACAGACTAAACCAAATATTAAAAACAAAACTGAATGCCAAAAACACAATAAAAGCAATAAACACATACGCTGTACCGACACTGACATACTCGTTTGGAGTTATACAATGGACACAGACAGACTTAGAAGACCTCCAGAGGAAAACCCGAACAACACTCACAAGACACAAACAACATCATCCTAAATCAGCCACAGAAAGGCTAACTCTACCTAGAGAGATGGGGGGAAGAGGCCTTATTGACATACCCAATCTGCACCACAAACAGATAAATAATCTTCGAGAGTTCTTTCACGCAAAACAAACCACGTCCAAACTACACAAAGCCATAAATATCGCAGACAGAAACAACACACCTTTAAACCTACATAACAAAAACTTGGAGCTACACATAACAGATAATAATACAAAACAGCAGTCGTGGACCCAGAAGGAACTCCATGGGAGACACCCCCATGAGCTGAGCCAGAACCATGTCGACAAACAGGCGTCGAACAAGTGGCTTAGTTGTGGGAACCTTTTTGGGGAGACCGAAGGGTTCATGATTGCTATACAGGATCAAACAATAAATACTAAAAACTACAGAAAACATATACTCAAGGACACCACAATCACAGACGATACATGCAGAAAATGTCATTTATCACAGGAAACAATACAACACATTACAGCTGGATGCAGAATACTTACACAAACCGACTATCTACATAGACACAACCAGGTGGCGAACATTATACATCAAAAACTCGCAGCTCAGTACAAACTCATCGACATGTATACACCATATTACAAATACAACCCGCAAACAGTATTAGAAAATAGCACTCACAAATTATACTATGACAGAGCCATCATCACAGACAAAACAATTCATCATAACAGACCAGACATCACATTAATAGACAAAGAAAACAAAAATACATATATAATAGATATAGCGATACCCAATACACACAATTTACAGAAAACGGACACCGAAAAACATACAAAATACATAGATCTAGCACAGGAGGTGCGGCGCCTCCGGAGGATGGACAGGGTAGTCATCGTACCGATAGTCTTGTCCTCTACAGGGGTTGTACCATATGCACTACATAAAAGCTTACAGACACTCAAAATGCACAAAAATACGTACATAGAACTACAGAAAGCCACAATAATAAGTACATGTCACATCGTTAGAAAATTTCTGTACGCAGACATACAAATAGATGAACATCCGACACATTTAACAGAATTGACACAACACACAAACTAAAAACATGTAGTAGAACTTCTATGGCGACCTTGTCTTGGTGATAGCCCGACATGGTTGCTTGCCGCCGGGAGATGAGACCCGAGATGCTACATATATGCAGAAGAAATAATAATAATAATAATATTTATTGATTCCAGCAGGCTTACACCCATTTACAGGAAAACAACTCTATCGAATTACAACTGAAAAATTAACATCAATCAAATACAGGGTGATTGATTGAAACGCCACATTAGAAAAAATTCGACTTCCAAATGATCTAGGAATCTGAAATTTGGAACTTAGGCAACATACCTAATGACGAGTCAAAATGAAATATTACCAAGATGGCAGCACATTTAAAAATGGTGAAAGCAATGGCCATCTTTGTTTTTTTAAATAGGACACCCTATATTTTATTGCATTTTCAGATTGTCTGAGAAAATGTAATAACAATAATGTTTATAGTTGCATTTTAAATTGAGTAGGCTATGAGTTATAAACAAGTGAAAATCGCAATTTTCCAACTTTAAACCCATTTACCACAAAAACGGCCCATAATATCAAAAAACGGCTTACATCGAGAATAGTATGAACAAATACCCAGACATAACTAAACAAAAAAAAAAAACCTTCAACCCACAAAAAATAGACCAAACACTCAGTAGCGGGCACCCACGAAATAATCGCAAACTATGATCAACTGTTAGTTACAGCAATCTGACCAAATTCGCGAACAATATAGGCAAGTATAGCAGCGAAAGTATCCGCATGGATATCACAATTTTCTGAGATTTTATTGAACAGTTGACACATGACAGTGACGGGAGATCTCAACAAAGCATTTGTTCTAAATGGCAAACAATAAAAAGTCTTACTCTGACGAGCATTCAGACGAGGCACCAGAAAGTTGAGCCTGTTGAGTAAGCAACTACAATCAATATCGTTGTTAAGTAATTTAAACAGGAATTTAACCATACTAGTGACTCGCCTTACAAAAAGTGAGGTAAAGCCAAATCGGGCCTATGAACTATGAACAAACTATGATCATACCCTCTAGGAGGGTAAACATTATCTAGTCTGTAGGAAATAAACTTTAAAAAATGTCGCTGAACAGATTCCAGGCGATCAATATGTACTTGATAAACAGGATACCAGATAATACTACAGTATTCAAGTATAGATCTTACTAATGAATAAAAAAGAATACAAATAGCACCGACGTTGGAGAAATCCCTGCAGCTTCTGCAAATGAATCCGTATGTTTTAAATGCCTTAACTACTATTGCATCATAGTGATCTACAAAGTACAACCCACGATCAAACACAACACCCAAATCCCTGACAGTTTCCGAACGATCAACCAAAATGTTATCTATTTTGTAGTGAAAAACAATTGAATTAGTCGATCTGGATTAGCTCACTACCAAGCATTTGGGCACGTTCAAATATAGCCGATTTCTGGAACACCACTCATACACCGAGCAAATATCCCGCTGGAGGGCCTCACAGTCAGCCGTCGAACTGACAGTACTGAAAAGCTTGAGATCATCTGCAAACAACAACCTTTCACATCTTATAACCTCGGTAATATCAATAATAAATAGTAGGAATAATAGTGGCCCCAGATTAGAACCCTGGGAAACACCAGATGTAGGTATGATTATCTCCGACTGTACACATTGATATTTCACTCGCTGTTGCCTATTAGATAAGTAAGACTGAAAGAATGCCAGTAATGAATCAACAAAGCCAAATGAAGACATTTTCTGCAGCAATATGCCATGATCCAATTGATCAAAGGCCTTTTGGAAATCTAAGTATATGGCATCAACCTGACCTCGAGAATCGATACATTCAGAGACGTCCTTCAACAAACCCATATGAGACTGAGTTATTCGCTGTTTCACCTGGGAGTTAATAAAATGTTCTAGCATATTATTTCATTTCCGAAATACAAAATCATGTGGAGCATTATTATTGGCTACTATCAGGGGCATTAAATTAGAAGTAAACATTTTATTGTGACCTTAAATGGTTTATTCGCTTCGAATATGCTTTGCACCAAAAACCAAAAGAATTCTAGAAAATGGTACCTCTACACCAAAAAAAATAAAAAATGTGACAGAAATTTAATTAAATTCGAAAATTTCGCTCCTAGTAAGTATTAGTCTTTATGACCGATGTAAATTTTCCTAATTGCTGTGAGCAATATTACAACCAATATTACTGTCAAAATCTTTCAAATCAAAATTACGCTTTTTGGTGAAAAAACAAGTAAAAAAAAAACAAAAACTGCTATAGTTTTCCATTTTTTTTCCTTGATTCACACTTTAACTCTAAATTTGCAGTTCAAATAAAAAAGTAAATTCACAGTTTTTAATATGATCTAAAAATAACTTGAGCTTTCAAGATGCTTTTTTCGTGTTGAGTATGCGCTTTGTCCAAAAAAAATTACACCCCCTAAAATTTTGGATTTCGTCCAAGTTTTGGAAAAAGCAAGTGGCTCTGGGCACTAGAAGGATGTGAACATAATTTTGAAACAACAATAAATTTTGGTCCTCCTATAGGATAAAATTGAACTGCTTTAGCATTTTCTCAAAACTTGGACAAAATCGGATATTTCAAAGATATAAATTGACAGTTTCAACTGTTAAGCTTTGAACTGTAAATTTAGTGTCATATTCCAGAATCTGACCATCTGTGCGGTCAGGTCGTTGCCAGGTTTGAACTATTAATTTTCAGTTCAAAGTTTGAAATTTGGCAGTTTAAACTGAAAAAAATTTGTTCAATTTGTAAAAACCCATCAGGTAATTGCCAGGTTAAATATCTCTCTTTATTAGAACAATAATATTATACAGTATGTTTCAACCTCGGTTTCAATTAAAATTTACAACTACTAGTGTCGCATTTTCTCAAAAATGGTCAATTTGAACCCAACGGAGGACGAAATTTCATTGTTTATCTGTTTATTGCTGTTTCTCTTTTTCTTTTTCCAAACTTGGACGAAATCCAAGAAGATTTTAGATAGAAGATTTAAGAGGGTGTAAACTTTTGTTAGGACACCCTGATGTATTATTAGATCAGCTGCACAAAATGTAAATTTACAGTTTGAACGAAAAATTATGAAAATAATTGAAAAAAAACAATGGCAGCTCTGCACTTCCGCACCTGTTGCTTTGTTATTACCTATATCAATAATTTTATTCATTTACCTACATAATATGTCTGAAGACGATGCTTTAAAAACGACGAAACAAGTGTAACGTCGATACTATCCATCAATACAAATAGAATTCTTAAAACATTAGTGTTTTACCTATTTGTCTATCAAAAAGGGTGACGAAAAATTTAGTAATTTTAAATCAGAAAAAAAGAAACAAAAAAAAATTAATTTCTCCAATTTTTTCGATTTTATTTATACATAAATCTAACCTTACATTTGACTTCGATAGAAATCAACGGAAGAAATGTTGAATTCATTATTTTAAAGTAATATATTTCATTTACTTACGGAGAGCTTTCGCAATAAAATAGTAACCTAATTCAAGCATTCCTATTGATTAATAAAATAAGAAAGAAAAAATCGAATCGGGTTCCAGATGCTCTGAGTCTCTGCTCTCTCTAAATTAATTAAATACCCGAAGTGATCTTTTATTTACAATAAAAATAATTAAATCTCCTGAAAATGGATGGATACAAATAAAAACTAAACAAAAACCTCTCACCGGCATTACTTTAAGGCAAACGTCACTTTTCTTCTTTCTTTCACTGAGAGGGCTTCACGTAACATCGATGTAATTTAAGTATTTCCATTTTTATACCTAATAATTAATTAGCAGTAACTTCTCTATTATACTTATTAGCATGTTTTATTTGAAAGATAATTAATTGGAAAGACCTCGTAGAAAAGGAAAAAATGCTCAATCAATGAATTCAGTAAATAATGATTATATGAATCTAAGTGTCATCTAGTTATTCATAACGGCTGGAAAAGTCAGCCATTTGTCTACGTAAATGAGAAATTACAAGAGCTGTTCAGACAAGGCTGAAAATGACAGCCAAGAACTGTAATTGCTTGCCTCGCAGACTTTATTGTTTTGGAAAATGAAATAAATTATCAGGAATTAAACATGAGGCTGTAACGCCCTGAAAGAAAGCAAGCAAGCACAATGCCTTTGTCTTGCTGAAAGGACAATCCTTAGGCGTAATTAATAATTTAATTAATAGTAAATTAAATGATAAGCAATGCTGGATGCTAGATAAGATTACGGGAAGACTAGGACACAATTCGTCACTAAATAAACCGTTTAATAACTCTAGAGAAAATCCAATTATTAATATCAGTAATCTATAACTTTGGCAAAAATGCATTTTAAAGAGTAATTAATTAAAAATCATCCAGAATATTATTTTAAAATTGCTAAATATTATAAATGTTTTATGGCAAAGCTTCCTTGGTCGTGGGAAGTGTATATGTTTTTTTAATATCCATGATGACTGATAGTAACAAAAACTATTAGCCAAACCGAAATACTAATAATAATTATTCTATTCTGACTAAAAGTAATTAGAACAATAATTACATGCTCTGATGAAAGTTGCTATAAACTCCAAAATATTTATTAACTTCATGTTTAATGCACTTGACATTATTAACTTCCGCGGTTGCAGCGTTGTAAATAATTCACTTCAACTATTAAATTTCCATTTATCATATAAAATTAAAATGATTGTCACTGAAATAGTCCCTTTTGACGACAAAGTAATGGAGTGGCAGATCAATAAAATGCAGTAATTTGTTATATTGTTCGCTACAAATGAGTGAATATCCATGTCAGAATTAAGTGTCCTAGTTGAAATCGTAATTAGAATTTATCGGATAATTTTGATTAAACTGCAGCTCTTCGCCATATTATATACAGCGGACTAATTAGAAGTGTTACCAGGGAAGCTATTATTAAAGGCTAGGTCAATTATTACCTCTGGGAAGGATTTTTAATTAAAAAAATCTCGGTAAAACGGTTTTTGAAACTAATTCTATTGCAGCATATTTACGGCCCACATTTCCTCCCGCAGGCCCCACAACATCGTACATCCACAAATTAAATGTGCATGGGCACACTTTATACGCACGTGTTCACAATGCTCTCTACCAAAAAAGTCAAATCAGTGGTTGGTTATGTAAATCTTAGGTTTGATTGACATGTTTAAAGTTATTTTTTGAAATCTCAAAAACAACATTTTGTGACGATCTCTGGCTGAATGGGAAGTCTACTTATTTGGACCTGAGTAGAGCCTGACGAATTCCTCGTGCGTCAAATTTTGTTTGGGGTATACTCCCCAGGGAAAATAATCTCACGACACTTTTCTCAATTACCTGAGTCACATATGGTACGGTTATCGTACCCTTGTTCCTAGGTATAACTCAATTAAGAAACGGATAATTCTAGAGACTAGAAAAGCTTAACAACAGTAATAAAAATCGTGGTCGATCTTTAGGCGTTCCCTGATTCTTTTTGACACTTCCGCTGAGCAAAGATGTAGGCAAGTAAATTCATACACTTCCGGGTAAATTTTGAGAAAAAGGGGACGCGCATACTCGGGTCAGGGCGAAAAGGCGTGCTGTTTTCTTGGTTCCAGGTCTCGACACCGAATTGTAATTCCAATTCCGGCTACACCAGACAGGGAGCCGAAAGACGGGAACGGAACCTTTGTTACCAACAGCGTTAGGTGTTAGGTCAGATCGTCCACAAAGTCCCAGTTTTATTTTAATTATTGCTGGTCCAGTTGACAGAAGTGAAAAGAAATCAACACTTTTCAACAAAATGCAATAGATCGGTAAGAAACTGCAAAATGTTAAAATTTTCGTATTTACTGTGAGAATTTTTAGAAAATTTTGATTTTGTTAACATTTTTTGTAGTCCAGGAAAATTTTTGAAAAGTTGATAACTTTTGAAAATTTCCACGTTTTTTGACAACTTATAGAAAGAAATGCTGCACATTTTGGCCATTCCGGACAATTTTTTTTGCATTTATCACACTTGAAGGATACCTTGCGATCATTTTTGATAAAATCTACACACACCAGGGTGCCCGTTATCCGAGAAAATGCATGTGGATCTCGAGTATCTTATAAGAGATTACCAAAAAGGTTAATTTGGGACAATGTTGCGGATTTATGTGCTGATTTATAATTTGGTCGGTTAGAAAAGCTTTGGTCGTATCTGAAATATGCTGCAATAACTGAAAATTGGAGATTTCTTATTTCAGCCGCTCTTGAGATTCTAAAACACGGATTTGGGAACCAGTCAAGTTAAAGGAAACAGCCTTTGAAGCTCTGATCTTTATTCTATGAATTCTTTGAAGCTTTTGAATATGTTGATCATCAAGAGTGACACTTAGGAAGCGAATATAAAAAGAAGTAACGAGACAGCAGGTAGGGTAAAGCAATGGCTGAAAAACCGCTGGACTGCAGTTGGCGGCTGCGAAGGCAGAGGGGGGGGTTTACTAATTCAGTGAAGGAATAAATAATCACACTCGAGGTAGACGGAGTTAGTATTATCTCCAAGAAGACGCTAAAGTAGTCTTTATCGGAGTCATCCTCTCGGAATGTTAAATGAGAGGAGCATACGAAAGAGGCACGGAAAATGTTGAATGCCCTAAGCAATTTGGGCGCACCTAGTGCGTGGACAAAATGAGAATCCTGGCCAACATTGTGACCTCGGTGGTACTCTATACCGTGCCCCTCTGGCATCAGGTAGTCCACATTAAGAAAAAAACATTTAGAAATATTTATAAGGGTAGAAAGACAGAAGTTAATTAATAAGGGTCACTTCAGAATACCGCATCATTTCGGCGAAAGCGACCCAAGTGATTGAGGGGGTTTTGCACATATTTGATGCGCATGCGCATGTGATACGATTCTTATGTATTCACAGATTACAAGAGGGAGAGACATTCCGAGACAACTATGGTAAAGGAGACCATGCGGAGATGGCCGTGCAACTGAGAGGCTGGCGTTAATAACGCATGATCAGGCAACTCATACCAGACACAGAAATATGGTACAAATAAGGAACATGTGGATTATTATGTAAGAAAGGGCCTCTCTGGACATGAGGTGTTCGGGCTTTATCTGCACAGCAACGAAAAAGCGCATAGCTGTATGTGCTGGTACTGTGAAGGGACTTCCATAGATGAATAATATGCATCAGAAAGATGAGAGAAGACCGTATTATTACACAACTCGTGGGGAACCTGGTTTCAACTATGATAGAAAGTCAAGAGGTCTGGAAGGCTATAATGGAGTAGTAGACAAGTGTGCTGTGTTACAGCAACTTCACTTAAATGGGCAGCATAACTATACTTAATAAAGTTTATCTCTCTTATTTGAAGTGTTATTGCAAACATTCTATTAAAAGCTAAGACACAGATAATTTTAGCTAGACTTGACATTCTATTAAATAGTTTCACCATTATAGAGATGTCGACAGATTTGGGAGTGTGTACTTTGGAACTGCTATTTTTGGATAGTCCTGATTGCACTGTCTGGACCTACTGTTAAATATTAACTAATAAACAATTAACTAATTACAATATTTCTATTAAAAGAATAACATAGAAGTGAAACAATCGAGAAGAAGAAATGGTAGAAACGAGCCACTTTATTATTATTAGTGAGGTAATTTTTTAATACATTTCCGTAATGTAAATATCCCGAAAAGTTTCGCGTAAAGAGGGTTGAAATTTTGATTTAAGTCGCCATTAATAGCAAGAAAAAGATTAATGTTGTTCTATTTAAACGCAATCCGTTGGGAACCCTTCGTTCTGGTCTGTATATAACGACATTTATTCTCATTTCCCTGACAATACCCGACTTGGCTGCGTTCCCGCTATCCGTTCAGTTACTCAGCTGCGAACTCGTCAAACCAAAAATTAATAAATACCAACTGGGAAATCATGATTTAGTTCGTCGTTTGTTATTTTAACAAAAGTTTAAAATTGCACGTGATTTGTTGCGTCGTTTTCATTGTACGGGTTTTTATTCTCTTGCCCCATGAAAAGTTTTAATTCGCAATTTTCATTGCTAACTCACAATTAGCCCCTACTCTATCAAAGGAATGCAGAAACAATGTCACTACACTTGCATGTGGACACTCGGTAATGTATTCAGAGTTATTTTTCTGTTATTTACTAGTTGGCTTATCTGAAAATCTGAAATGCATTGAGTTATGCTATAACTTTAGCGGATCAGGACGTCGAATACACTCTTGAATTTGCGGTATAAATTATAAAACAACATACCCAAGAGGAAAATAAATTTAATGAAAATGAATATTCAAAATGAACAAATCAATTTCATTGATTTTATGGCGCTCCTATCATTGGAGAGTAGCTAGGTAATTCTAATTAGTTATTGAGAAAAAGATTACCGCTAGGGCTTACCTAGAACCCAGATATGGATATGGGAGAGGCTGCTGACGTCTATTTTGAAAAATATTGTTACAGTCTTACACTTTACAACTTCTTTACTTAAACCAGTCATTTCACAAATATAAACAAATGAACATTAACCTACAAATTTAAATTACCAGCTGTTTTCTATATTCACATACACTGACACCACTACACAACAACAATGCTCTCCATTGTGATTCACGTGTCAGAATCACTTCTCTCTGTTCTCTAACTCTTCCTTACTCTGTGGTACTTCAGCTTTCATCCACTTTCAAACTACCACTGAACTGACTACGACGCCACGCCCTTTTACATATATATGTCTCTATATGTCACAATCTAATCAATTTAAACTCCAATTGTGAAAACCGTTCTTACGGATTTTTGCCAGACAATCTAAAAATGTAATAATACAGGGTGTCCTATTTAAAATAACAACGTTATATGCAGTAGGTACAGCAATATTGAGCCACTCTGTATTACTGAAAATAATTTTAGGCTCTTCAAACCATCCTACAACTTTCTCTCACATCTTTTTTTTCTATTTCCAACCAGCGAGTCTCTAGGAAATGTTATGTTTTTATAAACTAATACAGAGTTTGTGGGTTCAAGTACTACTTTATTTATGTCTCTTATTTACTCTCACACTCCTGTTTATTCCCGTTGCCCAGCATCACTCCAGCCCACTATTCTATTCATATAATAAGATAATAATACATAACATTTCTTTCCCCTTAACAATAAACAATAATATTTAACTCTAAAGGTAAATAATTCTAAATTACAAAATTAAGCATCGGAATATCTGTCAGGTTTTCTAGTAATACGTGTTGATCGTCGCAAGCTTGGCAATTCATCACTTCGTTCTTTTAAAGGTAGATTATTTGTTATATTGCTAGAATTGTCACTATTACTAGAATTATTATTTCTGGAATTGTTATTACCAAAGTGGTTAGATTCTTGACCATCTGGTTTCACTTCAATATTATCAGTGATTTTATTTTGATCATAAATCGGTTTAGATGTCGAGTCTATATTTATATGCTCTGGTACAGAATTCAAAAATTGTGAGTTGGTAGCAACGTGATCATTTGAATTTAATTGTACTTCCTGATATAACTGATTATTATGATACTTCCTCAAATGATCAACATGACAATACCTGGCATAATTTTCTACTTGAACTATGTATGTTACGGGGTTAACCTTAACTTCAATAATACCATAGCTCCATTTTGTCTGTTCACCCCTAATATTTTTCACGTATACCTTTTCTCCTTCTTCAAAACTGGTGTATTTTGTTAAAGGCATTTTATTGTTTCTGTTCTCTAATAAATCATTCTGTTTATGTTGGATGTATTTATCAAAATTTGGTTTTAACATTGAAATTCTTGTTTTTGGTTTTTGTTTGAGCATTAATTCAGCAGGTGAAATTTGAGTCATACTGTGTGGAATGTTTCTATAATAAAATAAAAAGTTATCTAGTTTTTCTTGATTAGAACTTTTTGAAGTGTTTGAGTAAAAGTTTTGCTTTAATAAATTGTTTTTAAAAATTTGAACGGTTCTTTCAGTAATGCCGTTAGACTTCGGATGCAAAGGTGGTGATTTTAAGACTTTTATTCCGTTAGAATTGCAGAATACTATAAATTCCCTAGAATTAAATGGTGGACCATTGTCTGAATGAATCTCGTCTGGTAAGCCAAAGATTGCAAATGTTTGTCTCAAACATGCAATTACATCCCTGGCAGTTGTATTCCTTAAAATCCATGCATCTACCCACTTACTACTGGCATCAATTAAAATCAAAAAATTCAATCCATTTTTCTTCGCAAAATCCAGATGTATTCTTTGCCACTTTCTAGTACACCATGACCAGGACGTCAGTGGTGCATCTCCTACATTACTAGCCATAAGTTGACAACACTCACACATTTTAACCATATTCTCCAGATCTTTATTAATGTCTGGCCAAAATACATACTGTCGAGCCAACATTTTCATTTTAACAATACCAGGATGTTGCTCGTGGAGCAAATGTAACACATGAGTTCGTAAGTGACTGGGGACTATTACTCTGTTATTATATGTAAGACAGTTCATGTCTAAGTTTAAATTCTCTCTCAATCTGTAATATGGCACTACTGAATCTTCAATTTGTTTCGCATTATTTGGCCAACCATACAACACAAAATCTACAACTTTTTGTAAAATTTTGCCTCTTGCGGTTTCGCAAGCAATATGTTTCGAAGATAATGACATACTATTAACAATTGAGAAATAATTTACTGTCTCACCACTCCTAGCATTTTTTAATGGAAGTCTTGAGAAAGCATCAGCATTTTGAATGTTCTTCCCCTCTCTGTACTTTATAGTGTAATCATAAATTGATAAAGCTACTGCCCAACGATGTACCCTAGCGGCTGCTAACGCTGGTAAATTCTTGTTGGGTGACAAAATTGATTGTAAAGGCTTATGATCATTAAATAAAATAAATTTTCGACCATATAAGTAATTATGAAATTTTTTTACACCAAAAATAATAGATAAAGCTTCTTTATCCAGTTGACTGTAGTTTAGTTCAGACCTGGATAAAGTTGCGGATGCAAACATAACAGGTCTTTCGCTGCCATCAGGCATAACATGGGCCAAAACTGCTCCAACACCGTATTGTGAGGCATCACATATTTAGCTCTGAGTTAAATGACAATAAAACATCTGCGTTTATAAGTAATTTTTTACTATTTTCAAAACAATCATGAACAGTTTTACTCCAATTCCACGAAACATCCTTTCGTAATAACTTGTATAGGGGAGCCACCTTTTCTGATATCATTGGTATAAATTTTGCATAGTAATGTAACAGACCCAAGTATGACTGTAACTGTTGCTTATTTTCCGGCTTTGGTGCCTTTAAAATAGCTTCCACTTTTGTCTCGGAGAGCTCTATACCTTTAGCTGACAGAACATGTCCTAAAAACTCCACTCTTTTCACAAAAAAATTACACTTTTGTAAATTTATGCCCACATTAAATTTTTTGAATCTATCCAAAACTCTGATAAGTTTATTATACATTTCATCATTGGAGCTTGCAGTTATCAAGCAATCATCTAGATAACAATGCACTCCTTCTAAATCTTTTAGTATTTGAGCAATGATTGATTGAAAAATATGTGGAGCAGACTTAATTCCGAAAGCTAAGCGAGTATAAGCGTACAAACCTATAGGTGTGTTAAATACTAAAAGTTTTTTGCTTTCTGTGCTCACCTTTAATTGAAAATAAGCGTTTTTTAAATCAATAACTGAAAATATAGAACCACCAGACAATGAGGCAAAAATTTCCTCTGTTGTTGGGATTGGATAATATTGATTTTCAATGCATGGGTTTATAGTTGTCTTAAAATCTCCACATATGCGAATCTTACCATCTTGTTTAGGTACCACCACAATCGGACTTGCCCATTCAGCTGTTGGAACTGGTTCCAAAATTCAATCTTTGACCAAACTTTGAATTTCTACCACCACTTTATCTTTTAATGCATAAGGAATTCTGTAAGGTTTGCAAAATTTAGGTATGAAATTGTCTTTAACTTTAATATTAACAACAAAATCTTTTATATACCCAGTTTTGCTTAAAATATCAGCATAATCCTGCTTCAGTTGGCTGGATATATTAAAAGCTGACTCCTGGCTAGAAATGTTATTAGCAAATATTTTTGACGATTTTTTTTGCAATAAATTATCTTTCCAATCTGGTAATAACACGCCCAACCAATGTCTCCCCAATAAACAAATTTGACTATCGTAATCAACAACTTTTAGTTCTAAGTTAATTTCAGTTTCCCGAAACTTCACATGTACCATTGTTTTATAAACATTGTTGGTCACCTTTCCAAACAAAGTGTACACTTTACATTGTTGTGTTTGCAGTTTTATATTAGAAAAAATAGGCTTACACATCTTGTAAGGCATAATTGTGCTGTTTGCACCAGTATCCACCTCCATTTTCACTGGTCTACTGTTAATTATAACAGTTACCATGACTGGACTGTTAATCGTCTGACATAAATGACATGAAAACATCTTCACGCTCACAAATTCTAGACCAATGTGTTAAATCTTCGAATAATGGGTCCTCCTCATCTAGCTCTTCTTCTGTTTCTCTATGCTCTTGTTCTTGACTTTGACGTTCGTCTTCTGTGTAATGAACTTTATTCTTTGGACACAACGAAGACCTAGCGGTGTGACCTATTCTGTTACAGGAAAAACACTTCTAGTTCACTGCTGGACACCTCATGGGCTCTTCATGAATCCTTAAACACCTTCTACAACTATTATTACTGTTTTGATTTCTTTGACTCGTATTTTTTGTCTGATACATTTTCTGATTATTATTCGACTCATATTTTCTGGTACTCACTTGAAACTTGTTTACTGATTCTGAGCTTAATGCTTTTGCTTGACCTTCTGCCAATTCCATTCCTGTAGCAATTTTTACTGCTTTCGTAAAATCTAATTCCTCTTCAGTTAGTAATTTACGTTTAATTGCCTCAGATCTTAAACCGCATACAAATTTATCCCTGAGTGCGTCATCCAAAAATTGACCAAAATTACAACATTTTACCAAATTTTTCAACTTTATAGTATACATGACAACACCTTCATGATTTTCTTGATGGCTGTTATAGAACTGAAATCTATCTGCTATAACGAGATGCTTCGGACTATAGTATTTCTTGAAAATCTCCTTCAACTCATCGTAGTTTTTGTTTTTTGGTAACTCAGGTGATAATAAGTCTTTAAGAACACCGTAAGCTAAGCCTCCAATTAATGTTATAAACATAGAAACTTTCTTCATATCTGCTACACCATTACATTCAAATAATTGATCCATCCTTTCTAAATATGATTCAACATCACTTTCTTTAGGTTTGAACTGCTCAATATTACCTATAAAAGCCATTTCACTATACAGACACGCACGATTCTCTATGGACTCTGATTGCTCTAACATCGACTAAAAACTTTACTTCTTAAGAACTTCCTGTTCGATATGACTGCATTCAGTTTCAGTACAATAATTATTTATTTTACTCACAGGACAATTTTTGACATTTGAGACATTTTACCCCTCTACACGACTCGTCAGACTTAATCCAACTGATGGAAGATATATTGTACTTAGGACCACAACTTCAACTTGAAGAAACTCCACAGCTCGTCGCCAATTTGTTATGTTTTTATAAACTAGTACACAGTTTATGGGTTCAAGTACTACTTTATTTATGTCTCTTATTTACTCTCACACTCCTGTTTATTCCCGTTGCCCAGCATCACTCCAGCCCACTATTCTATTCATACAATAAGATAATAATACATAACAGGAAAGAACAACGTACTAATGTATGTTAAACAAAATGCCCATTTTTACAAGTTCAGTATTTTCATGCGAAGGTAAAAAACTGCAAGAAAATAAAATCCCAACCCGGTCTCTAAGGAAAATGATTTTTTCTATGAAACAACATTCACCCCCTTATTAAGTGCCCTCCGGGGCGTTGAAGCAGTGTGTGTGACGTGAGCTATCAGTAGGTTCTAAACCTCATTAGCGGCATCTATCGATGCCAATTAGGGGCGGCAGTGAGTTGTTTGATTTATTTATTAGTTCTAGAACGGAGTGAAAGGAGGGAAATCCAGCAGCAAATTGGCTCGGTGAGGCGAGTCAAGTCCCATTTCTTTCGTTAGAGAAAACAACGTGCAATTGAAAGAAGACTACGTCATATTTGAAATCAATATCTAGGTGCCTATACTGCAATAATAGACGTAATATAGGCCAAGTCTTTTTAGGTCTTAAACTATTACTCACTTTTAATCTCTCTCTTTTAGTTACTGACTCCTGTTTATTATAAAAGATAGTTCAGAATGTAAGAACCGCCGTCATGGAATCGTATTGAATCGTACCCTGATACTGTTGACATTTATATAACAGTATCTGTTTGCAAATCTTACTGTGGCAAGAAAACTGATGTGGTTTTTCCTTTTTTCCGTGAATTTCACAAACCACTTAAGATTTTGAAAGTGAGCTCAATTTCAGTGCTTGATTCTTGATCTTCGTCTCCTGATAGAGATCATTACATGATCCTCTTCTTCTTAACTAGGTATCATCCGTTAAGATCTTCTTCACTTCTTTCGCATTCGGACTTTCTGTTCATTACTTTCTTTCCGATTTAATGTATTTTGGCGCTATCTCGTCACGCACGGATTGTCAGTGGCAATGATGGATCTCTTCCTCAAAAATTCTCTTCCATAATCATTCGTTGGTGATACTTTTGCTGCAGGGGTCTGTATCGTCCGAGGAAAATTCACTAGAAGAAATTGTTTCTGCAAGGTGTAGGAAGTTTTTTCATGAGCTCGTTCAAGCTTACTCTGTTAGCATTTCAGCGATTTGGAAGTTGTTTGCCATTGCTTGCGGTAGTAGGCAGTAGATATTTTCAAGTAGATGTTGGCAGTAGCGTCAGCGGTGGCTTCAATGACGGTATACCATGTAGCAGACCAAGAATCTCCTTCAATATAACCTTTCAGTCAAAGAGACGAATTCTTTTTCATCTGAACCTTTATTTTACCTTGAGGGAATTGGCAGATGGGTCATCAGCATTCCTTGGTTAAGTCATATTAAAATCAATTTTTTCCTGGGTGGGCAGGAGTTAGAGGTATATATTAGAGGTATATTATGGTGGAAGAGTTAGTATGATCACTGCCACCTCTACTTACGTAACTCTACTTACGTAAGTAAAGGTGCCAGTGGTATGATGATCTCTCTCTTTTGCGGAGTTGATTCCTTCAAGTGTGATAGAGGCGTTCATCGTCTACAAAAAAAATCGTTTTTTTTTTACTTGGAAGATCGGCAAAAAAAGGTCGCTGAATTTTTTTCTTCTAAATCTGGTTTTTCTTCGAAAATCTTCTTTCTTACAAAATCTTTTTTTCAGAAACTGGCGATAGCTGAATCAGAGATTTTCTTACCTGATTCAAAAATTCTTACCTGATAATATCAGGTAAAAATTTTATATGTAAAAATTCAAATAAAATGTTGAACAAAAAAAATCGACATGCAACGAAGACTCCTTTTAGTTCAACTTTTACAACTCTTACAAGTTCAATGATGACTTCTTCAGTTCTAATTGTCATGTTTGGTAAAGTGTCCAATTTTAAATTTATTTCAATGTGGAAATGAAGAACTTAATACATGGAACTGATTGTCGAACAGTCTTTAGGGGTTCGTGAAGGGCTGCTTTTTTAATTGATAAATTTTCCTGTAGGGCTCAAGGTTTCTCCGAAATTTCAAAAATAATATGAAAAAATATATGACATAAGCAGACCACTACTATTATTACACATCAGGGTTTAGGATTTACTGGCGAAACAATCATAGTTTTTGAAAATCCAAAAACAGAATATTCTGGAGAATTGCCTCAAAAGAATATTCCGCTGTGTAGATGGGCCTATAGACAAGGACAAGGTATCGCGTACAAGGACATATTTTATATCGTAATTGGATCTGTGTCTGTGTGTTTGCAGCCGGAACCGAATAATTCGAACATGTCATTTTAATTAGTCGGTATGTATTCATAGGACGGATCGAAAACAACCCTTCGCTCGCCTGAATTGACTTTGCTTTATTGCTGCACGACCTTCTTTCCATCAGGTATTATCCTATTCCCAGTTGCTTTAACTATAGATCCACGATTAGATTACCAGTATGCAACGCGGTTTCAAGGAATGTTTCAATATTTGTTTATAATTTTGATCGCTTTTTTATTTTTATTCGAGCGGAATTCTTCAAAATGGAGACAAATTTTATAAAACCCAGTTCAAGAACAAAAAATGCGTGTTCGGCTGATGAGTCCCTGAATTCGGGAACGAATAAAATTAGGGATTATTTTAGATAGAGATTTGAACAAAATGAGACAGAAAAAGAGTTCAAGACAGATCAAAAGAAAAAAAAGGCAGAAAAAAAGAGAAAAAATTTACCAAATTTTGCGTTTGAATGTCATCTATTTGTCGAAAGGCCGCTGAAAAGGAATCATGAGAGAAAAAAGCCCATCTTCAGAGTCGGAGGTCTAGAGAGTACGAGGTTTGTGAATTTATCTTATGAAGATTGATCTACTCATCTAATAACTACCGAACCCAAAGTCATAAAAGTCTGGCCGGTAACCAATTTTCAAAAGAGTTCGGTGGGTATCAAAAGTATTTTAGAGCCTAAATTTAGGCCCTATTTTGCTGGGACAAAAAATATTTTTAATCAATTATCCTGAGCCAATTAGATTCGACATTTTATGGTTTTTAACTTGCGGGCATAAAATCGTAAAATGGGCACAATCAATTCCGAAATCCTGAAATACTTCAACCGCGATGAAATTACTTAAACGCCCGAAGGTGCGATCATCAGGGCAATGGAGTTTCCACATACAAATTTTATATTCCACTAAACATTTCACTTCACTCATTTAAAGAAAATTACACTAAACAAATAAAATGGATTAATTTTTCCACAAATGCATCCACCCAAGAATAAGGCGAACAGTCTTCTATGAAAGTAAATCTGTCATGAATGAAATCGTAATTTCTCTTGATTACCCAATCTCTTGATTTATAGAGGTGGAATATTCGATCGAGCTCACCCGTAGGGCAAAGACGAAACAGAAGGGGAATGGGAAGGACCAGGACTCTCTTGTTATTGTGGTCGGTGTAAATCCGGCTTAGGTGTATGCAAATCGCCGTGATCCAATTTCCCTTAACAAAAATATCGAGTCTATGGCGCCCATAAATGGATAAAAGAGCTGGGGGCTATTTGCTCGACAGCCCTCCGTATCATAGGCTCGTTTCTATAAGAACGGAAAATCACTTATTTTGAATAGGTTTCTGTGACGCTCGAGGATACGCGATACATGCTCTTTGCAAGCGACCTCGTAAAGAGAACATGTGTTTGGGGAGATGCAAAAAGTGCTTGGCTATTCAGCTATGATGAAAGCATTCAACCAGGAGTTGCTTGCTGTATTATCTAAGTATCCATGGCAAAACGGAGGCTTAGAAAGTAGTTAGGTATGTTTTATTTTTAACAGGAATACAAAAAAAAAAAAACTAAAATGGTTTACACGACTAATAAAGTGGAACCAAATGAAAGGTAAGCTGCTGTCTTTTTTACTTGTTTACCTCGTTTTCTTTATTATTATGGTATTGCAAAAAAAATATACAGGGTGTCTATTTAAAAAAAAATAGAAAAGTTGTCATTATTGATCCAAGAAACATCATACCTATATAAAAATATTTAAAACTTGTCCTATTAGATTTTTCAAAATTGAATTTAAAAAAATTTAAATAATAAACAAAAACTAAATTGATTTTGAGGAACGAGCTCTTCATATCCGCTAGTTTTTTCAGATATCAAGAAGTTCATCCACGTATACAGTTGCGGGTGCAATGATACAAGAACGGCAAACTAAAATTGGAAACTTAGTTCCTGTAGAGGTAGGTATGTGTGAGGCGGAATAGGGACGAACGTGCATAAAGCTAAAAAGCGAGACTCGACGATGCGTTTCAGGTCTGTATTGAATCATACAATTCGGATAAAGTGATACAGGTTCTACGTATTTGGCGGCATGAAGAATTCATGATATTTGCAGATGAGATGTGAATTGCAATGGTGTGCAATATTGGAAAGGTATCCCAAAGCGACAACTCGCCGTATTCCGCTCTCTCTTCCACTTCCCATCAGCGGACTGCTTATTTTATTACATTATCAAGTCTACGAGAACGACACACAAATATTTCCATTTCAATTTCCTATATATATACGCCTCGGTTCTGTTTTAAAGCAGTTTATGATACAGTTCCTGAACTTCGTTATTTTTTACTGCCCGAATTTATTCGCTACTCTCTGGACGATATGTTTATTATTTCAGCGCTGTAGTTTTTTGGCAATATTTCTCTAATAGCTCCCTACACAACAGTAGATTTTAAACGATACGTGACTAAAGTCACTTGGGAATGTACCTATCTTAGTAAAAATAACTGTAAAACAGAATTTTAGTGCCCTTTATTGAAAAGGGCAGCTTTTGTGTACTTTAACCAAGTAACTTTTCATTTCCCATTTTCTTTTTTGGAGAATTTATGTTTTATTTTGTTAGCACTAATGATTCCTCCACAGTCTTGTTTTTTTTTGTAATATGCGTCTTGTATTATGGGCTATGCCTGTTATTGCTATAAATAAATAAATAAATAAATAAATAACTTTTCAAATAACAACGATATGCATATATGATGACTCACCCTGTATGGCAATTAAATTGCTTATTCTTAATTATTATCGGCAGTCTTTCAAGTACAAGTACAAAGGATCATTTAAATCAGCTGCATGGAATAGGGAATGTAACCTTGACTTTATGCTTTGTCTCAACAGACCCTAACAATACCCCATTGGCAGTAACAAGAAAAGCACTTTCGGAATCCCATCACAGCCAGCATCGCCCAATCATTGTGCTAATTGCAACTCCAATTTCTCCACTCCAAGACCAAGATGGAACTTTAAGCGAGCTGATCGGGAAAAGTCTCAGTGGAACTAGATAAACTCTTGGGATGGATACCACCTTCTAGCCCGGTTTGTTGGAGCAGTTACTAGCATAGATACATCCATCATAACTTAAATGACAACAAAAATAGACTGAAAAGGTTGAAAATCTAAACTTTCAAACATCAAGTCGAAAAGCATGGTCTCTAATAATTATAGAAAACTTGGTGGTGGAAATCCTCCCCAAAAACAAAAATCTCTCATAGGTCCAAATACGCCCTCTCACATCGTGGCGACATCCATATCACCCAGAGATAGAACTCATACAAGTAAGATAAAGGAACGTCTGAGAGCTCTCAGATCTGAATTGGCGGAAACTGAGCCCCCTCCTTTTAATGGCGATGGAATATCAACTTCCCTCAAAAATGTTACCCCTGTGAAAGCTCCAGAATTTGACGGAATTCACTGTAATTTCTTACTTATCTGCGGGAAATACACGAAAACATGGCTGGCACGCATTTTTACAGACATTACGCAGACTAGTAAGATCCTTCGAGAATTTAAATGCTCAAAAGCAATAATAGCAGTTCATAACCCCGGTAAGCCAGTAGACCAAACAAAAAGCTACCTACCAATTTCGTTGCTGTCGATAACGCAGAAGCTACTAGAAAGACTGATCTACAATTGACTATTCAATTGTCCAGGTCTAAATAGACCTATGTCCAGGTAAACTCAAACATATCCCAATCGAACAAGTGGGTTTCATACCAAAACTTGGCTGCACCAAGTGGGTAGGTACCATCACTCACAACATATATCGAAGCCGGTTTCCAAAGGAATCTTAAGATATTTGCAACGTTCATCGATCTGTCAGCGGCACACGATACCGTTTGGGGAGAAGAGTTGATATACAAGTTCCTAGGAAAAATTTCGAGACCAATAAAAAACATGCTTAATGATAGACAATCGAGATCCAGGTATAAATATAGATATATATCAGGTTTATGCGCCTACTGCGGAAGAAGTGAGCATAAACCAGATCACTGAAAAACTGAAGAAAGAAGATGTTACCATCATTATGGGTGACTTCAATGCAAAACTGGGAGAAGGAAAAACATCAGATGCAGTTGGACCATTTTTACTTGGAGACCGAAACAACCGAGGGCATACACTTGAAGTCTTTGCTGAAACAAACAAAATGGTGGTGATGAATACCTGCTTTAGACTGTCCCCACGTAAGCTCTACACCTGGAAATCACCCACGGATAAACCCGACCAGATAATCAGAAACCAGCATAATTTTATTTTGTTCTCATTCAAAATCAAAATGAAAAATGTTCAACGCAAACAGGAAAGAAAGTTTGACTTGAGGAAACTAAAAGATCCTAACATCAGAGAAACCACGCAAGAAGAATTGAACGAGAAAATAAGAGAGCGGAGGAGAACAGCATAGAGGTAGATATCAAGCAATTTAGAGAAGTACAAGAAGTAATAAAACACATCTGCAACCAGACAAGAGAAAGCGGATGATAGAAGAGAATCTAATGAAGCAGATGAGAAAAAAAAACAAAAACAACCAGAATGAATACAGAAGGGCAAACAATATTATCATCAGAGAGGGTGTCAATGTCTGTAAATCGAGATGTATCAATAGAGCAGATACGATGACTTCAATGTCCAAAAACTGGTACTGGGAAATTAGTGAGACGATGTTGGAAATCTTACCATCACCAAAGAGAAAAAGAGTAAAATATGGAAGGAGTATATGGAGAAACTACTACATGACTCGAAAAGACAAAACAACGGAGTAAGGGAAGATGATGATGGCCCAGGCGTCCTTAGGAAGTTGCCATAAGACAGATCAAAGAAAGAAAGGCAGCGGGCCTGGATGCAATTTGGGAGAATTTTTAAACTTCTTGGAGTGGAATAAGTAAAATTGGTCACATCGAGTTGCAACTTCATATATGATCAGGCAAGATTCTTGCCGAATAGCTCAAGTCAGAATTCATTACAATCCCCAAGAAGCCAACGGCCAGAGTCTGTGGTGACTACCGAACTAGAAGATTGATTAGCCATATGCTGAAGCTCTTTCTAAAAATCATCTACAGAAGAATATATCGCCTTTATGAGGAACAAATAGCACCAAACCAGTTTGGATTTCTCCGGGTGGAAATTCTGAGAAGAACTGACATTAATGGAAGAGATCTGAGAATTATAAGCTCTACTGGAATCAAACAGTGGTCCTAGGAGTGGATCCCCATCCACAAACTACGGAGGAAGTAAGGATCATGCGTGTGGTCAGACAAGGCTGCATTCTTTCGTCCGCTGTGCTTTTCAAGCTCTACTCCGAACACATATTTAGAGAAGCGTTGCACGATTTAAATGAAGGAATGAAGGAAACACGATTGTATCTACAGAGTTCAGAAGCTGATTAAAAAGATCACAGAAACTAGTAAAAAAATACGGACTTGACACTAATAGTAATAAAACCAAACTCATGATAATTAGTAGAGACAAAATGAATGGAGTAAGCCCGTATATATACTAGCGAAAACCTAACGAGTCTCACAATACAACTACTTGGGATCCATCATTAACAAGAAATGGGATAGCTCTCAAGAGATATAGGCTCTGATCGGAAAGGCCAGGAGTATCTTCAACAAAATGAATGGAACATTCAAGAGTCACGATCTTACTCTAGACACCAAAATGCGGCTACTGAGATGATTTTTTCATTTCTTCTCTACCTATGGAGTGGAGACTTAGACTCCAAAGACCACAACGGACAAACTCACCGCCTTCGAACTCTGGGTGTACAGAATAGTCCTAAAGATATCATGGGTGCAAAGAATCTTATCTTATCTTAATGAGGAGGTATTAAGACGAATGCGAAAGACACCGGAGCTGGTGAAGACGGTCAAATTTCGAAAGCTGCATCAGTACTTGGGCCACATTATGAGGAATAAGCAGAGGTATCAATTGCTCCGGTGTATGTTGCAGGGAAAAATCGAAGGACGACGACCTACAAGCACCCGGTTTGACAAGAGTTCCATAGAATTATTTCGTATAGCAGCCAACAAGATACCCTTAATGATCGCTCATCAGGCACGCAAAGAATATGAAGAAGAAAAAGAATAAATAGACTATTCGATTATGTTACAAAGTCACGGTTACTTACTGTAACTGGTGTTCGTTTCAGGTTATTTGAAAAGAACTGTAATTTTACTGCGAGTTGTTAGTCTTAAATCATCGGTATTGGAATAGTTAGTAGACATTGTATTTTGTATGTCCAAATGATACGTCGGTAAATACAATTGAATCCAGTAAAAGTCCTTTTAAATTAAATCCACCGTCTTTTTATGTCAATTTTATTCCATTTTTATAGATACCTTCAAATGGTAGGTAGGTAGGTACTGCCACTAGTAACGAACAATTTAAGTGTTCCTAATTTAATGACAGGTGGATCTAGTATACGTGACTGTTGCTAACTCTCTCAGGCAAGAGTTTACTACATACCTACATATACGAGCATACATATACAAGTAATATTTAATTTTTATTGGAATTTTTTATTTTATTGTACCTATACAGTGGCATTGAATAAATTTAGAAACTTTTATAGTTAATTGCTATTCATGTGTACTCTTTTTGAGTGAACATCACCGGTGATGACTAAGGGAAAGAGAGCCGAACTTAGATGCATCTATCAATTAAGTTACATAATCAATTTGGAAGACGTAAAATTGCCAGTTTAATCCCGAATATAAATGAATAGGGTACACCGCAACTGGGAACCGACCATGCGAAAACCACTAAGGTCCATGCATCCGTCTTCATTTAGGAGCTCATTTACCTTAAAATAATAACAATCGCAGCGTTGCCATATTACGGAAAATCGTAAAAAAGTGGAGGGGATATTATTTTATTAATTTTTTTAAGCATTTAGTAACTTTTTAAAATGTCCAGTTCCAGAAATTTCATCATCAAGTAATGTCGAAAAAGTTACTTTTTCTGTCATAAAATTTCTTACCAATCAATTTTGTTTTTTCGAGTTAATTTAGTGAGAGGCAAATGGCGATATTTTTACGTCGTTGATATTATTTTTTTAATTAAAAAGTCAATTTTTTAACTGCAGTTTGACTGAAACAGCTGATAAGTGGATGATTTTTTTCAACTGAAGTAGAGAAATTTTTGATATTAGAAAATCGCTTTTACCTGTTAGGATTATACATCTACTTGACAAGTTTTCATAAATGGTTTTTGCGTCATGAATTTTTTAGCTGAACCGCAGTTTTATAACTTCCCGAGAATTACTTCAGAAAGAAGAGAATCATCTGGCAACGCAGTAACTCACTACCAACTCCCAACATCTTGTTGCACCCTAAAATATCAATTGTTGCCGTCGACTCAAGCAACTTCATTTCGAATTCTTTGAGGTATTAAACTGAGTCAGCATTCTGGATTTAATATTTGCTTATTAATGCTTGAGCCGAATGCTACTCAGTTTACGATGTATTAAGCTCCATAATGAGTTGACTTTACGTTAATTAAACACCCTTTGACCGGGAAAATGAATTTTTGGTGCAGCGTGCATTTCTTTATCCCGCCAGTGGAGCGAAATGGAAGTTCATTTTCATTGCTTGCAGGAACTTTGCTTAATAATTACCACGTGATTGATGGTCGGCTCCTTCCTTTGAGATAAATTGCGGGAGAATGTTTAATGCAAATGTAAGCAAGATAAGTTTGCCACTCATCACCAATAGACTATTATCGTTTAACTAGTTTAAGTATGAAGTTATTATAAATAGCTAACCAGTACCCTATTATAGACGTTCCTATGAGTAATATTGAAATTTCATTATGACTGAGAATATCCTTAAGATAATATAATTACTACTGTTACTGTTATGGCAATATACCTAATCAACTCTGTTATTAAATTTAGCTTATTAAGTCATATACTTTATAAAAAAAAAAGAAAAACAAATCTATTGGAGTAAAGGTTTACTCCAGAAGAACTGGACGAGTCTAATGCTTCAACCAAGGTGAGGTTGCGGCTAGCTGCACCCCGAACGTCGTCCTTATGGTCTGGTGACAAAGGACGATAAGATCTACCATCAAGCTCTACCATTATTACCTTGATAAAAGTCAAAGAGAAAAGTGAAAAGACTAAAGGAAAAGGTAAAACTAAAAGGAAGAGAGTATTAAGTGGGCTGTCTAAAATTGGTACGGGACGCCATTGTTTCCATTGTTTAGAACAGTTTAGACCCTTCTGCCTTTTCGATATCACCTTGATGGCAACTGCTTCCTGCTAAGAGAAATTATAACATAGTTGCTATCGAACAATGAAGAACTAGATCGACATACCTGTTAGTCCGGTTATGCTTATCACACCATCACCACCACCGATCGAAAAATGCATGACAGCAAAAAACGAACTTACTAGACCGGAGTTCTCAACAGAAAAGAGTTTTTTAGACAAAGAAAAGGAACTACGTGAATTCTTCTTTTTATTATTCTATTATTAGGGCTTGGGCGCCCTTGTGCGTGCAGCTAGCTTCAAGTGTTTTTTATTCTTTTTTTGATTTGGTCAGATTTTGGTATCCTGGCGGGTTCTAGTGCTTATAATTAACTTAAATTTGGAGAAAACACATCACAGGAAACGAGTCTTCTCTCTCTGGTGCAACAGAAGAGCAATAACACAAACTACGTGATTTCTAACGGAAAAAACATCTCTGACAGATAAATAAAAAGTTGAGTGTCGACGCCTGTCTGTCAACCTGCCTAACGTCATAATCCGTAATAATCCATAATCATAAGGTATGATTCCCTTAAGTCTAACAGTAGGTAATTGAAAAATATAACAAATAAAGGTACTTAGGAAAGATTATTATTTATTACAAAAATACTAGAAAATATAAATTGCAACGCAGTAGCTACGCTTTTACGATGACCTAAAAAACTGTCAATAGATACCTTTCGTCCTATATATTACATCAGTCTCTCATCAACTCCGATAAAGGTCAAAGGGAGAAAGGACAGTTTGATGTAACGAACTACCAACTGAATCCTTCACATTCCTTTACCTTTACTTCTCCTTTTGCCCTTCACTAAAATATAGATTAGGAAAATATTTCAAGTTCCCGATGGTCTAGGGAGAATACCGTTCGGATGAAACCGAGAAGACCGGGCCTACTACAGCTAAGGCGTTGTTAGTCCTGCGACTCCTGCAGGTTCTAATTGGGTTATCAGTCTTTGCACGTAATTGATTTATTTCCTCTCTCGGCGCCAATTAAAGAGTTACAGAAACTCCAGCGGTTTCGTCCACCGCAGAGCGTGGTTTTTTTCTTCACGACGCCTTAATAATAGAATAATGAGCAGGATAATATTGATGCTTAATGGATTATGTCAATTTATATACTTGAACCACTTCAGTAATAATTGGATGAATAATTGGCTGTTACTGTAGGTATTCGATTGGTTAGCTACAGTTTTTGAGTTCATGCAGAATATTATTATTTACTTCTAATGGTATCAATTTCCTGTGATTCAGGTATATTGCTGCGATGTAATTTTAACACAAAGAGAAATTTTAATAAATAATTTTTTGCAGACAAGAAGTGGCTTCTCATTATATTATAAAATAAATTATAATAAATGTAAAGAGAAATGAATTAAATTAATTAAATTATAAAAACAATAACATTTTTTTACATTTTTTTACAATTATTCATACCAAAATTTTAATCTTTCAGACACCTATACCTACAAAACTAAATATCAGGCTCACAAATTTGTTCTGACATATTTGGGTCGCCCATAGAACGGGACAACAGAAATAAGATTATGACAGGACTTGAATAATTCCAAACGACATCGCTACAAAATATCTCAAATGCAAATAAGGACTTGTTGCAATATTTCCTCTCTGTACATTGTAACTTGTATCCCTAGCTTGTGCAGACATTCGTTTGCGGCACGTGACATGACTACTGATGTCACGACCCTCCCAGCCCCTGGTAAATAACTGTGTAATGGAAAAATAATATCACAGGACCCTATCGTAAGACTAAATAAATGCCCGTTATCAGCAGCTATAAACCTAATCGCTAGTAAACATGAATATGGGGGAGAAGACAAAAGATGGTATGGTCTTGTTCACGACACCAGCGCCAGCTAGAAACTTGTGTCCTGGTTTTATTGGGGAGCGGGGATAAAGTATGTGAGACAATAAGATATCAGGAAGGATGTTACGGAACATATTTGCTAATTGTGATCAAATTATTGTCACCCCAAAATCAGAGATGAGTTAGTTTAAGAGTTTTTGGTGATTTAAAAAAAAATCTGGTAGAAAGATGTTGTTTTTAAATAATTAGTTCGGAAATAAGCGATTGTAGGTCGTTTCAGTGGAGATGAAAGCCAAGATATGATAACCTTATTTAATAGTTTAATATATAGTACCTACTAAGAAAAGGTTTACTTTATTTCCTAATGTTGTGCTTATTGCAAAACCAGACGATGTCGAGCATATAAAGAATGAAAAAATTCTTCAATATAATAATTGTTCCAAACATAAAACTTTAAAAATTAACTTTCTTTTAAATTATTAACCCCCCAAATGATCGTAATGGGGTGTTAATAAAATAGTTGTATCTTCTTTCGTTCGTGTATTTCTATTAACATTCAAAGATCGTAAAATAATTAATCGGTTTGAGACATAAAAAAAGTTCTAGAACTTTTTAGTTTTAAGGACGTCTTAAATGATGCAATAATGCAGTTTAAGAGTCTCCTAGGCTATAAAAGTAGTCCGCGTGCAGCTTAATAAAAGCTCAATTATTCGAAAAGCTTCTGGTAGGACGGTTCGTGTTCACACAACTAAATCTGCACGCTCAATATGTCGAAATTAAAATTAACGACTTAGTTGTCCTGGTATTGAATCAAATTTTAATTAAATTTATATTTTAATTAAAATTGGAACAGTTTATTCTATAAAGCCTAGAAGTGTAATGATTTATTTAAAAAAAAAATAACACTTGACACTCCGATTAAAAACACAACAATTATTAGAAAAATTTGATTACTCGGTTCAGATTTCAAGAAAACATCTTTTAACATTTAATATTAATAAAAAAACTATATACAAAGAAATAAAAAGTTTAATTATATGATTGTAACGAATTTACGGCGTTAAAGTTTATTTACGTATACCTTACAATAATTATTATAAAATTGCTTTCTCAAACTGAAATTCTTGGCGACCTTTTCCGCAAAAGTATCGCTTATAGATTCACAGACCTTTGACCAGCGCAATGGGCACAATTTGATAAATGCGTCGCGAGCAGATGGAAGTGATGATGTTGGAAGTCAGAAAGAGGACGTGGGGGAAGCGTACAGGAAGCTGAATAAAAAGAGAAAGAAGAAGTGCTTAAACTATGTTGATAAAAACGTCTTCTGATTAGCTTAAAGGGGCCAACGCGAGACTGGAAAAACAGAAGCGAGCCGAAGACCATGAGGAAAAAAGAAGACAGGAACCACAAGGGGTAGACCCGGGTAAGGTTCGGGGAAAGCTCAACTGTAAAGCTAGTGCCTGTATCTTTTTCAAAAGAACTTCGACAGCTTCTAACAGTTTTCCTTCATGGAACTCGAGTTTTAAACCAAAAAATAACCAGTCGTCCGTTCATTCCGAGAAACTACGTTTCACAATAATTAACTAAATGAATACGTCACTGCTAGTTTTACGACAGTGAATACTTTCAAATAAACAATTAACATTATCTAGTTACAATATTTGACAGTTGTCAAACGTCTCAAGTCTGACAGCGCCCAGCAAATTGATGAAAGCTCTCAAACTTGTCAAATATGACACCGCAGAGTCAATTTTTGACATCTAACCAACTTGTCAGATCTAGCGCGACAACAATTAACACAAACTTCCGGCAGTGACCGATTTCAACATCAAACGGCGCATGGCAATTTAAATTTCAAAAGACTCTTTAAGGATGAGTGTTAACATCAGGCGAAGACCGTCGTTTCAACAATACTATCTCCAGCCTTTCACGTTTTCTTCTGAGTAATAGAGAAACAATTGATTGCTGCTCAACTGCATACTCATCCATTTAGTCATCTTAATTCAGGAAGGTACCTACAGCATGATAGCCTAAGCAAATGGAACTGTAAGTGAAGCTAAATCTTCCTTTTCTGATAGAGGCCCCCCCCCACCCCGATGTACTTTACGTATGAATTACCAAAAATGCAGAGTGACAACAAAAACACTTTACAGACGCAAAAAATCGAATCGAGGTACCTATATACAAAAAAAATTGTCAATGCAAATCGCCCAAATGTTCGATAATTGACTCCGTCCAGTTTATCTAATTCCAGCTACCTAGTCTAATCTCATTTGTCCAGTTAAGTAGCATCCTCTACGTTAGAACATAATTCTAACATATCTCTAGCATAGAAAATTAAATAACCTTTTTCTAAATATTATTCTAGCACCCAATTCTAGCACATTCACTGCCAAGCCAATTTTCATAGAACCTTCCCACCACGCCACCCATAAGAGCGGCTCAGCGGACACCGGTGTCTGCCCTGGCGCCCTGAATAATAAATGAATTTTTTCATTACACCCCGCCAGGGCGGACACACTTTTCATATCTCACCACGCCATAGCGGACGCGACAGCGGACACAAATTTGCCAGCGGACACAAGTTGACCTTGTAGTAACTTTGCATTATTCCCGCAGGATCTCGCACGACAAACGTCTCCGCGTGTTCAGTACTGAATAGAATAGCGTAGTTGACAATTCGTTTGCGTTTTCATATTTTGATTTTGTGAAATTTAGAAAAATATAGTTTCATTTAAAAAAATGCCATAGATTTTTAGTGTTGAAAATGTGTCCGCTCTTGCGCCTGTGGGATAGCTTTTAAATAGTATTTTTATGCGCCAAAGCGGTCACAATAGCGGACACAGTCCATACAATCTAAACAAAGATTTACATCAAGAAACCAGAGTATGTAGGCAATTCGAGGGCGCCTAATAGCACAAATAATAATAAAATATTCACAAAAATGAGTGTCGTTTTGCAAGTAATAATTATCAAACATGGCGGACATGGTGTCCGCCCTGGCGCAGTGAATCAATTGTGTAGAGGACACCGGTGTCTGCCCTGGCAGCAAATGTACTAGAGAGTTTAATAAGCAGAGTTATTATTCTCAAAAATATGCATTTTCATACTCTTATTTGAAGTGACAATAAAAAAAAAATTATTTAAAAAATAACGATAATAATCGTATTGCCATAAGTTTTAGTTTGCGTAACAATATAAGGCTATCAATGTACTGTAAAAACGGCGCAATGATTTTATCTATTAATCAAAACGACACCCAGGAAATTCCAAACATAATTAACGAAGCAGGGTTCAAATAGGGTTTTTAATTTAGGGTGGCGTTATAATAAATAGATTTTCGCTGTTGCGATGGGGTCTCTCATTTATGCACCCCTTTAATCTTTAACTTTTAATCTTTTAATCTGATCTCGGGTGACTTGCATAAATACACTACTTCACACTTCTGTATATTTCTACATTAGATTTCATCTATTGGTGTGTTTTACTTCTATAGTAATATTATTACTTCTATGTATATTACAGTCTTTTGCTTTTGGTTTTCCTCTTTTGTCAATTGCTTTTCCTTATTTGTCGAATGATTTTCTTATTTTTCTATCTATCAATGATTATAGTCATTGGTTTAGCAATCAATTTCCTTTTCTGTCAAATCAGTTTCACTTTATGTCAATTGCTTTTCCCATTTACGCACAGTGACAGTAATATAAACATTGCAAAAGCATTTAATTTTGATATAAAAGGAATCTCATTTGACAAAAGAGGGATTTGAATTGAAAAATCACGGACTGACGTTTAATAAATGGGAAACTCATTTGACAAATAAGGAAAAGCAATTGACAAAAGAGGAAAACCAATAGAAAAAGACTGTAATACTTCCATAATAATATGAAACAAATTAAACAACGACTATTATAGTTCGAGACCACTCTATGATATGAACTGCGAGTGTATGATATTTTACTCCTCTTCGCTATACGAAGGTCTACAGATTCAAATTGCCTGCCATTGTCACATAAAACGGTTGTTGACGCGCCACACATTGCAAACAAATCGTCAATTATTGCCGTGGTAGCTGCTGTGGTAGTTGAATTGGTAACCTTGACTTCAAGTCATCTGCTTTAGCGTCAGCAATGATGACGAACATGGAACCAGAAATTGGACCTGCATAATCAATATGAACACGTTCCCATGATCCCTTAGGGTACCCCCATTGTGTTCTTGACATTTGCAAGGATGGAGCTTGCGCATGAGTTGCATACTCAGTGCAAGCTTTCGCTATACTTTCAATATGAGAGCTTATACCAGGTCAGACATAGAGATAAAAGAACTAGCGATATCTTTCATTTTTACAATGCGCAGGTATGATGCTTGTAAGTCTTTCAAAATTGATTCCTGTAGCAATTTCATTCAAACATCAAGCAGTTGGAAGCGAGTATTTCCCCTTTTCCTAACACAACTACAAAGGAGCTTTGTATAGTTGTACCGGGAGAGGTCCTGACCAGATTCTATAGCAGTGGAACAATTTTGCCTAAATGCAAGTCTTTTCGTGACTCGTACAATATAACTTGGGCAAACTGGAAGCTGGTTCACCTGATGAACAATGAAATGGTCAAAATAATCGAAGTTCCTTGTCTTCTCTTCTTGTGTTGAACATAATTGTGTTGACAGTTGACGGTAGAGGTCCTCGAGAGCATTGGTCGTCTTGAATGCAACATCGTAGTCAAAATGTAGCAGACAGTCAGCATAATTGGCCATTCGAATAATACAGAGAACAGGCAGACTTCTCTGTATCAAGTACTTATCGTGTGAATAATAACCCAGGTTGGGTTGCGAGTCTATTTTATCAACTACCCACGCGCCAGTTTCTTAGCGCCGTGAGCGAGACAGATAATGATGAACCTATCGCTTTTAAAGCTGTTCGATGATATTTCAATAAAAGCGTAGAGAAAAAATAGCGTCCTCATCTCGCGGAGAATGGCTATTATTCATTGGGAAGTTTAGTCCTCGTGAATAATACACATCATTCTCTGCTCGTTGGAGAATATAATAATTATTAAGTGTATTGATTCATAATGATTTTTAAGAGTTCTGTTATTCTTATTCGGACTAATAACTGTCGTGAATATTATCTACTTAAGTACTGATATCTCTCTGTCAAGTAATTTTGGCTCTTTCTAATTGGTCTTCTCTTTTTCAACATGGTGCCTTAAGAAAAGATCTGGAACAACTAGATATTAAGAAAACTGACTGGAAAATCTAATGGAAAATTTCGAAGTTTTTTATTAAAATTTTGTAATGATATTCTTTCTGACAACTTGAGAATTGAGACGATAATTCCTCCATTTCTTGTAGTTCTCTTGAATACTGAACAGAAAAATTGCCTGACGTGGTAGAAAAAAATCAATATTTACTGTTTATTGCTCTTTTATACATATTATGGTCAGGTAGAGCGTGAAGAATAATAATTCAATGATAAATAATTTTCTGATTCTTCCTCTTTTGATGGCATTTTGGCGATTGAAAAATTCTCTCTATATTGAATCACCCTGTAAAAGTGTCGTCACATTTTGTTCGCTCTTTTATTTCAAGAGTTCATCGTAATAAACACGATCATTCATCGAACATTTCCCTTTCAACAGGAAAACATTAAGAGACATTAAGTATTGAAAGTTTACAACACAACGCGTCGATGCGGAATTTTCGGATATAAGATGTTTCTTGGTTTCTGATCACGAACTATGACAAATATAAAAGTCCGAGGATTGAAAGGAAAACGTATCTAATGCGGGGACGACGCCGAAGACCGATGGATGATTCTCCGCATGGCTGAAGACCTGAAAGCCAAGTTACGATCCTGGACCAGTGAACTGTCAACTATATCAGGGAAATAATAATTGACTCGATATTTTTAAAAAACGTATTTTTTCGTCTCAGGTCTTAGAGCGATCGTAATTTTTAGATTTACGATAGCAGAGGTGTATTTTCGTATTGTGAGCCTAAAGAAAAATAACTTTATATTCGTACTTTTGAAATTATGATACCCCAAAACACTATAATTATTATTCTCTTAGTAAAAGAGATTACAAGTGATTTATCAGGATATATCCGTTTCTCATCTCGTGCGAAGAAAAATAAAATGTAGGTGTTTCTCCCTGCTGCAGTCCTCAAGATGCGACTTTGAACAGCTCGACTGGCCATTACAGTAAACGATCCGAGTCCTTTTAATAACAACAAAGAAAAAATGTTGAATATTAATCTCGTCTGGAGAATGATATCTTCACTAGCGCAGTCTGTAAGGCAATATGCACTTATCGTCAGATCTTTAATTTCCTTTTTGCATATCGTTTAGGGGCAAATATGCCGCCAGAATCCATCATGGCGATAACACTGATGCCTCTTGCCATCAGCATGCGGCGCCTTTACCAGCCCAATCCTTCGCTGTTCGTTCTGCATATCGGTCCCATCTTTCAATAAATAATTAACATTCGGGAGGAACTCGGCAATTTACAAACATCGGGGCGTTAAAATTTTAACAGGCTTATCTAACAAGTAAATGTTCCGCAGTTTGTCATGTCGAGATTTAGATTTACATTTTAGGTACCTATAGGTGCAACGTTTTTCCTACACTTTTCAAATTTGATAATGCAAAATAATTATGAAACCTCTGGTTATTACTGTAACTAACTGCGGTGTACTGGAGTAATTAAAATTGTAAAGAGAGTAAATTAATATCTAATTAAGCGGAGAGATAAAAAGCGTGACTGCGAAACAGGAAATTGTAACTAAAAAAAAACAAAACAAGAACGGTCAAAGGATATAACTACATGAGAGTCCATTAGCATATAATACTTTACTCAACAAATACGGATAGCTCCAGACCGCGCTCATTAAATATAATGTTTTATTTAGTTTATAATTAATTTACTATTTATTGCTTTCTCTAAACATAGGTACATCATGTAAATAAATTCGAGCTTCCGAGCACAAAGTAGATGTAAATTAAATAATGAAAGTTATTTTAGTTGAAAATCTCTCACTGTCAACTTACGTGGCATGTAAGTGGAGGTACTAGGTACTCATAAATATTTTACGTAAATTGATATATAAATTTAACAATGTTTCCATGCTATCAGCAAAGATGATCAACAAAGCATTAACACATCAAAGTCTGATACATCAAATAATTATTTTTTTCATACTTAACGACCTAAAATTAAAGGATTAATTGACTTACCTATAAGGAAAATTAATCCTGATTTTCCGAGCTTGTCCGAAGATATAATTACATTGTAGTTTCCGTGAAACCTACTCGCCAGCACGAACTTAAAGTAAAAAATAAAGGTGACTGTTATCTCTTATCACGATATCCTGCCGCTCTTGTGTTCATTCCGTTGGAGTGCTAAAATAAAAAAAATCACGTCCCGGGGAGGGTCCTGACGTGGGGATGGGTGAGTAATTATATCTTCGGACAAGCTCGGAAAATCAGGATTAATTTTCCTTATAGGTAAGTCAATTAATCCTTTAATTTTCCTTCGCTTGTCCTTGATATAATTACATTGTAGTTGTTTAGAGAATTTTTAGTGATTTTTTAAATACTCAAGGTTTTACTTATTAAAGATTACCTGGAATTATTATTATAACAACTTTATTAATATGCAAGAACAAAAAATTATTATATATAGGTACTCTAATTATTATTATTATTTTTTTTTTTTTTTTGTTTGTTTTATTTGTTTTATAATCTAATTATAGGTATAATAAATATAATACAAATAGTAGGTACAGTGAATAAATAATTAAACTAATGCATCTATTCCAAAATTACATTCAAGAATAATACTAATTATGAGTATTATAAAAGGAAAAAACCTCACTTAAGAAGTTAATTGATTTAGTTCAGAGTTTAAGTACCTATGTACTTAACTCTTGAAAAATTTTGAGCCCTATCCGGTAGGTATACTTGCCATAACAATAGCATTAGCAAATGTTTCATTTGACTCTTGGAGTGGCATGTTATAGAATCTGAAGAAACTATTAGAGGACTCTGTCCATCCAGCTGTATTTTTGATCTGGTTTATACTGACGCCTGCTCTTAGGGCGGCAGAAGTTGATGCATGACGTACACTATGAGCTGAAAAGAGGGATGTATCTAGTCCACCCAATTTGAGAGATGTTTTAATCCACCGACTTATAGTCTGCGATGAAGCTCTGTGATGTGGTTTTTTATGAGTAATAAATAGATATTGTTCTTTGTTGCGTAGTGGTGCTGTCTTTTTTAAATAGAACTCAATAGTAGACGCCACGCATAGTGACGGTTTATCTTTGTAAATTGGGAAAATTAACGTTGGCTGTATTTTTCCTGCTGCTGATGTTTTAATTCGATCAGGGATTTTTATTTCTACTTTGTCTAATGATTTGGAAATTTTGTCTGTTCTTATTAATGATAAGGTTTGAACTCTACTTGCAGATGTAAGGGCCATTAGAGTTACTAATTTATATGTTAAATGTTCTAAGGATAGGGATGAAAGAGGGTACCATTTTTCCAAAAACTGCAGGATTGAGTCAGGGTTCCAGATATGTGAGTATTTTGGATTTGGAGGACGTATATTTGACACTCCTTTTAGAAATCTGTTTATTATCTTTTCATCGTTAGCGTCGATGGGATTGAATATTAAATTCAAGGCAGATCTGTAGGAATTTAGAACGGAATAAGAACTGCCATTGTCCAACATTTCGGTTAAGAATGTCAAATACATATCCAGGTTGTAGAGGAATGGGTCATGTTTTTTATTTGCGCAAAAAAACCAATACTTTTTTAAGCAGGCTGAATACTGTTTCAGAGTTCCTTCTGTTATGGATGCCATCAAAACTTCCGCTGCAGATTTTGGTATGGATCTTTTATTTACAAAAGACCTCCAGATAATCTCCCTACCACCAGGGAAATCTCCTTGAATAGTGGATGGCTCGTTCTGAAAGGGGACATAAGTAATGTTCGGTCAGGTTTAAGAATAATGGGATCTTTTTCTAATAATTTAGTAAAAATTGGATACCATGGTTGTGAAGGCCAGCAAGGCACAACCATAATTCCTCGGGATTTCTCCTCTATGATCTTTTCTAACACCCTCGTAATGATCGAGAAGGGGGGAAAAGCGTAAAAGTAGTATTTCGACCAATCTATCGTAAATGCATCGACCGACAAGGAGTCAGGATCAGGGAACCACGAAATATATCTAGCGCATTTCTTGTTAACTCTTGTCGCAAATAAATCTATTTCAGGTTCTCCAAATCTTTCCACTATATGACGGAATGCTAGGTCATTGATTTCGTATTCTGTATCTATAGTTAATAACCTTGATTCCTTGTCGGCCTCCACATTTTCAGAGGAAGGAATATAGGTGGCGAAGACCATGATTTCATTTTCTTCACACCATCGCCACAATTCCACGGTTACTTTATTCAGATAAGAGTATTTTACGCTACCCCCTCGATTTATACATGAGATAGCCGTTTTGTTGTCTATTCGGAGCAATATTCGAGCGTGTCGTTTATTTTTAAGCAGTGACTTTAAGGCATAAAAAGCAGCTTTAATTTCTAGATAATTTATATGTCTCTGTCTTTCACGTTTGTCCCAAAAACCATGACTCTTGGCTCCTTTACAGAAAGCACCCCAGCCCGTTGGTGAGGCATCCGAAAAGATTTCGACTGAGAATGCCTGAGACTTAATTTTCTGCCCTTTACCTATATTTATTTCCCACCAACCTAGTTCTTCTTTTAAATCAGCAGGAATTTTGATTTTCCTGTCATACTTTTTGTAATCACCCTGTAATGATAAATGTTTTATTCGTTCGAAAGTTTTGATGTGAATAAATCCATATTTGGTGGCTGGACAAGCAGCTACTAATTTACCTATCAACACTGAGAGTTTCCTAACTGTACTGATATCTTTTTTGCGTAAATTAATTATTAGATCTTTAATTTTTAGGATTTTCTCAAGCGGAAGTGATATGCTCATATCTACCGTATTATATAAAAAACCCAAGTATTTTATCTGTTGTTGGGGTGTTAAGTTACTTTTTTGTTCATTTACAATAAAACCTAAGCCTCTCAGGAGTCGTAGAGTGATTTCTGTACTTCTTCTACATTCGGATTTGGTGTTACCTATTATGAGAATGTCGTCCAAATAAAATACCAATACTATACCCAGTAGTCGCAGTTTTTTTGCTACTAGCTTAAGCAACTTAGTAAATATGAACGGGGCTAAGTTTAAACCAAATGGTAGGCAAGTAAATTCGTAAAGAGAGTTCCTAAAGCGAAATCTAAGGTATTTCCGATACCTTTTTCTCACTGAGACCAAAAAATATGCGTCTTTCAGATCTATATTTGAGACATAGCAACCTGGACTCAAGAGTTTCAGGACTGTCCTATAGTCCTCCAATTTGAAGTGGGGAGCCTTAATATAGTTGTTAAGTTTTTTTAAATTCAGAATGAACCTGTTTTTTCCGTCGTTTTTCTTCTTAATAAGAAAATAATGAGATAAAAATTGGCCCTTTATTGGGCGACATTCTTCGATAGCACCTATACCTTGTAACTCTTCAATTGATTTTTGATATTCATAAAGGTGATTTGAAGGAATTTTTACAGTGGGTTCAATAAATTGTCTAGGTTTTTGGTTAAACGGAATTTGGACCCCTTTTACCCAGCTTAATACTACAGGGTCACGAGAAAGCTCTTCCCACGCTCGTAGGAAGTTAGAAAGTATACCTGCATAAGGGCTTACCATTGAGGATTGTATCCTCTGCGTGGGTAATTCGCAAATTTTCCCCGCATCTTCCTGTCTTGATTCATTGGTCGCTTCGGTTCCTTTATTCTTCCCTGGGGTCGATAACGCTGGTAGTTTAAAGACTGAGTTGGTTGAGCTCTGGATGTACTTGGCAGGGTAGATGGTTGTCGTATTTTCTTTTTAAATTCGTAACTTGTCTTCTTAATAGCTTGATCGTTTTTAAAGGCTTCTGCGAAATTCTTGCTGAATAGAAACTCATCGATTTCGAGATTTTTAGAAATCTTCTTACAGTCAGGGTTTAAATAAGGTACTATTTTATATTTTCTGTGCATTGATATTGCATGATGCACATTAGTAAACAGCTGACAAGCCTCAGCAAGTATCTTTAGGTTGCTCGATTCCTCCTGGATTGGGAGAATTTGATCTAGCACTACCCCAATTGCTGCACAACCATGGGCTACTTGTTGTTGTAGAGCTACCATGAATCTGTCATGTTCGTTAGCGTGTTTGGGTAAACACGGCTGTATTTCTTTGTTTATCTGTGGAGGGATCAAAGCTGTACAATTGGCTGGGAGCCGGTGTTTTCCCATTAGCTCTTCGCGTACTTCCCTATTTAGCCCTTTGGTTAGGTACGTGTTCCAGCGCACTACAATTTCTTCATGAATTGGTTGCCCTGTTTCGTTATTTTGATTTGGCCTTGCACCTAAGGCACTAAAATCGTGTTCAGTGTTATTCTCCTGAACCTCATTCAGATCCTCAGTTAAACCTATTTCTGGCTCTAATATATTTTCAAGCCCGTGTGTCTGTTCTCCTTGTTCATCATCAGATGATCCTGTAACCGTTCCAAAAAATATTGGTGGTAGAATCAATTATTTTCATTTATATATTCGAAAAAAAAAAATAACGCACGTTATTCTTTAACTAGAAATTAGATGATATTCTGGATATTCTTTATTATAACAAGACATCAGATTAAATTCATAATAATTAATAAATAATTTGCATTGCAGGACTGCAATTATTTATCTTATAGATGCCTACCGACTTGTTTTATTTCTTGATTCTTTTCAATTCAGTGATAACGCTCGCTATCTCAGATTTTTATTAAGGTGCCTGTTATTGCTCATCATTCAAATATAAATTGTTTGAATCTAACATAATAATATAATCTATTACATTATGTTGGTTCATATTTTAAGGAATAACGCACGTTATTCTCCTTAGTGCAATATGATATATTGCAATAATCTTATAGATCATGCTAATAATTAGGTGCACACCTAAATACAATTCTAAAAAAGATTTGTCGGCAATAACGCACGTTATGCCTTTTGTTAATAATATTTTACTTTGAGATTTTTATTCCCGGCTTCGAGCAAAGTCCTGGGATTTCAGCCAAAAGTAAAGCAAAAAATAAAAATAAAATTAGTAAACGGGAGAAAATTTCAACAGAATGACGCACGTCATCTCTTCTTTGTATACTTTCTACTTACTAGTATTATGATTTTCGATAAGGAAAACACGCCCGTGTATATCCTCATTATTTAGAAAACGGGATTTGAGAAGCTATTATTAGTCTAGGACTTCCCGCCATTAAAGACCTGATTACACCCTATGGTAGGTACATACCTGATAATATGTCAGAAGATGAGGAGCTGCTCGACTGAATATTTCTAAGTTGATCACTCATTTCCTTGAGTTGCTTTTTTAATTTCTTTATTTCATCTCTTTTTCTGTCTTGGTTGGTATGCTTCCTTTTGGGCATTTTCACTTTCACTTTTGTTTACACTAGTCACTAATATATGAGTCCGGCGGTGACGAGCACGAAAACGGAATGAACACAAGAGCGGCAGGATATCGTGATAAGAGATAACAGTCACCTTTATTTTTTACTTTAAGTTCGTGCTGGCGAGTAGGTTTCACGGAAACTACAATGTAATTATATCAAGGACAAGCGAAGGAAAATTCCATTATGGTGACCATTAGAAAAATTAAAGTTGAGTATATCATGCAAAATCTAGATTGGGCTCGATTAAAAATTTTCGAACTGTAGTTATTTTCCCTAACCTTGGCGCTGATAAAATTTGAATTGCTTCGGGAAATTCAATTTCTTTGCATTCATTACTTCAGTCTTTCGTATTTTCCCAAAAGTATAGCACTTCATCCAACTTTTTTTTGGTGGTAAATAAAGCAGTGTAAAAATTCTGAGAGTCGATATTCTGCCACATTTGATCAACATTTTTTCTCCCGGATTTTTACAAAAAGGACGTGAAGATGGACAATATATCTCAAAACGGTTCTTTAATTCGCCACTTATTTCCAATAGTTTCAGGGTGATCTCAAAAAATCAACTTTTTGATCTTGCAGTGATAACTTTTTACCCGTTCACCGATTTTCAAAATCTAGGGCTCTTTTTGAAGCTAGAACCATGAGGTGAAGTGAAAAAAATGTATTGGGTTATCCATTTCATAGTTTCAAAATAATAGTGTTGATATCACTGATACGTCAATGTCAATTTCCAAAATTTGATCGTTTAATAAGCATTGAAACGTTAAAATTGTTAAAACCTAATACAAAGAAGGTAAAAATAGTGAGCAACAGTTTGGGAAAACTATGTTTCAATTGAAATTTAAAAACATGATTGATAGAGCCCATATTTCTCCCTTCGGTGGCGGGTATAACCCAGCAGGACCGGTAACATAAACAGCTCGTAAACTGACCGGGGAAATCTATTTTTTTTTTATTTTTTCAGTCGATGGAGTCAGACCTTCCCTGTCTTTTGACATGTGTCTTAGGTTGGGCCGGGGTGCGGGGGAGGGGGGGGCACGCTTTTAAAATTTACTGAAAATGAATTTTATCGGAAAAACGGGTATATCTGAGCCGGATATGATCTGACAAAAAAATTGTGGTATCGAAAATTGCAGAGCTTGACTAAACACGGAAGTTCGTTCCGACCTGAACCTTTTAGTTCAACTGGTTCGCGAAATATTGCGATATTAAGGGTGCAAAAATGAATAAAAATTTTACTGACTTTTGCTCGGCAGGTGGTGGAGTTAGGGCGTCAATTTTTTGCGAGAGGAAGGGTGCCACCGAGTACTTTGACGGGCCGGAGGGAGGGGGTGGTAGGCCAATTAGGAGGGGAGATATGGGGGTGAGAAGAAAAATACGGAAACGCTCGTAAAAAGTTTATTTATTGACCTACAGAGACCAGGCACCGCTCATTTTCTTCGTTTTTTTATCTACTACCCGGTAGCCAAGGCAAAAAAAAATAAAAAATAAATATTTTCGCAAATGCGCGCTTGGCGCGCAATTAAAAAAAAAGTCAATTTTTTCTCGCGTTTTTGGAGGTGAAGGAAGGGGGTGGGGAAAATTTTTTTTTCACCACTGAACTGCATTTTTTTTATCTTTAATTTTAGCCCCACTTGAACCTGATCCGACCATGAATAAGAGCACAACGAACCGGCAAAGTCTAGAGAAAGTTGGAAAACACTCTTTCATCCATTCTCGAAATAATTTTCTTACCTGAAGCAGTCATGTGCTGCACTCGCTTGACCATGAATAGATCGAGATGCAGTCTTTTGTGTAGCGCCTCTTTCTATTGTGTACCTGCCTATTGTTTTCGTGAACCCGGCGCGTCATCCCGGGAAAACAATAGAAGGCTAGCAAGATAAGAGAGCGCGACTGAGAATGAAAAACAAGGCCAACAACGGCCCAAATGTAAGAAAAATTGACCCGTCAGCAGATGAAAAAACAGTAACTCGATGTGTTTTTTCATTCCCGATCGTTCAGCGATCAAAAGCAAGCAAGAATTTTCAAAATCGATCCATAATTGAGCGAGGTACGAGCGAACAAGCATTCGAAAATAAATTCCGAGCGCGCGTTCCTGACCGATCGTGACTGTGCCCGGAGTATAGACAAGCGTAGTGCGTAAGCTCCGCCCACGGCTGCTCGGGTATCTTTCTCGCCCGGTTTAAAGAGAGATCTTCATGTATAACTCGCGCGCGCGGACAAGATACGCACGAAAAAAAAACAAATAAATAAATAGATAAATTTATTTCTCGTTCCAATGAGTCTAACAAGAACCCCCCACCCCTCTCCGTTCGCCCGCAATAAAGCCTAGACTTTGCCGGTTCGTTGTGCTCTTATTTATGGTCGGATCGGGTTCAAGTGGGGCTCAAATTAAAGATTAAAAAAATGCCGTTCAGTGGTGAAAAAAAAATTCCCCACCCTCTTCCTTCACCTCCAAAAACGCGAAAAAAAAGACTTTTTTTTAATTGCGCGCCAAGCGCGCATTTGCGAAAATATTTTTTTTGCCATGACTACCGAGTAGTAGATAAATAAACGAATAAAATGAGTGGTGCCTGGTCTCTGTAGGTCAATAAATAAACTTTTTACGAGCGTTTCCGTATTTTTCTTCTCACCCTCATATCTCCCCTCCTAATTGGCCCACCACCCCCTCCCTCCGGCCCGTCAAAGTACTCGGTAGCATCCTTCCTCTCGCAAAAAATTGACGCTTTAACTCCACCACCTGCCGAGCAAAAGTCAGTTAAATTTTTATTCATTTTTGCACCCTTAATATCGCAATATTTCGCGAACCAGTTGAGCTAAAGGGTTCTGGTGAGAACGACCTTCCGTGTTTAGTCAAGCTCTTCATGTTTCGATACCATAATTTTTTTGTCAGATCAAATCCGGCTCAGATATACCCGTTTTTTCGATAAAATTCATTTTTAGTAAATTTTAAAAGCGTGACCCCCCCCCCTCCCCCGCACCCCGACCCAACCTAAGATACATGTCAAAAAACAGGGAAGGTCCGACTCCATCGACTGAAAAAAAAAAAGATTTCCCCGGTCTGTTTACGAAATACCGGTTCTGCTGTTTTAGTACGTAAACAAGCAAAATTATCGCATTTCGAGCTCTGTATATCCTCAAATAATTAAAAAAGTGATGTCGTCCTCAACAGTGTATTTTTTTATTAAAAAATACACTAAAAGGTGGTTACACGCACAAACAGTCACTGTTTATTTGCTGTGGAGGCGTTTATTACGATCAATGTGGAGAGTTATATGGTAGTACGTAGTACGTAGTACTATAACAGAATTTCTTGACCAGGACTTGAAGACTAATAAAAACTTTAAGATTAAAGAGTAATGCAAAAAAAAACTTATGTGAATAGACTTCGGGCTTTAGAGCACTTAAAAGCCATTATTAACCAAGCTATGGCCGATCTACCGCCCTACCGATCTACCCTAACAAATGTGTCGAAAAGTGATCGAAAACTATCTCAAAAGATTTTTACAATTATTAATAGATCTCGATGATTTAATATAAGTAGTGTTTCATATTATTTATTGTCGAGGTTTGAAATTTGTAACAAAACAAAATTTATCAAAAATTTAACTTTATATAGGTATGTCTTTTATTTACCTACGTTTATTTTTGAAACCATAATTTTAATAACCCATAATTATTGGAGGTACTTATATTTGCCAAAATGGCACACCCCATATCCCATTTTGCCTAAACGTGTTGGTACAATAATTATAAATAACTTACCTTTATCTCCAACCATATTTTTCATGTAACAACCATGCACGGTAATAATTTCAATCGTAACTAACGTGGCTCATGGTAAGAAGAACAATACAGTCGTAATGCTGCCATGCCTATCATATTCCTTGAAAAGAACCCGGAGAAAGAGTTGGTATTTCGTTTTGCCAGGTGCGTTATTTCATCTGACTACACTTTACCTACGGACTACTCGTAGGTGACTTAAATAAAAAAAAGAAATAATTTAATGAGATTTTTGTACATTCTTAAATCGAATGAGTGAAAATAAATAAACTAAGGATTGGACAATTTATGAAGTCTCTCGGGAAAATACTTGATTGATTTGTTAAATTGGTAAAATGGTACAAGTTTGTATAAAACTACCAAGATAGATACTACCACGATGTAGATGGGTTACGGTGTACACACTGCCCGCCTTTGCCACTGCCAAAAACGGCACAGTTATTTTAGCACAAGATTTTAGTTTCATTGGCGGTCGCCGCCGAGGAGCCACTGGTAACTTCTCAACAAAAAGCTTGAAATTAATGTAATTTTGCACAGATTTTTCATCATGAAGCTGTAGTTTCTTCACCACCTTACCTTCCTAGGACAAAAATAAATGTGACGAAAGACTTTTCCCTTGTCTTTTCTTTTCAAAAAATTTTCATCATTTGTCTCACTACAATCAAAGCAATGCCTGACCATTTTTGTGGTAAAACTTGGACCGGGGACAAAGAACAAACAATTCAGGTTCCAGTATCGCAAATTTATTTGCGAGAAACTACACTTTATTTGCAATTTATTACGAATAGACAACTTCAATAATATTCGGCTGGTGGTTGATGTTGACGAGAATTCACGTGAAATCACCGTGTCGTGTCCATTGGCATTTTAGTTAATATCGCAGAATTACTTACCTCTTTTATGTTTTTCTCCGAACCAAAACCCATGAGTATGATGCTAATACCACGATGTTTCAAAACCAATAATAATTGAATTGAGATCTTGAAGTAACAGAAGCGCCGCGCGGCGGCCGCGATGAAACTAAATTAACCGCCTGGCGAGTGTGCCATCTCAGAGCGGCTAGTGTGTACACTTTAACCTACCTACATCGTGGTAGTGCCTTATATTACTAATTTTTTTATTTCTTTTAGGAAGGTAATTTTTTTTTATATTAATATAGGTGATATTAATATTGCAAAAAAATAAAAATAAAATTTCTTATCAACATGTGTCCACAAATGCCCCGTTTACTGAGATACAAGGTGTGAATAAAAGGTTTTTTTGAAGATATTTCGAAACCAGTTTGAAATACAGGACTAAGCTTTTGAACAAATCATATCATTGATATTAACAACTTTTTTAATACCAATTCAGTTTTTTTCATATGCTATTATTGATGGAGATCTATGATTTTGGACAGGTTGACATTTTGAAAGCCCATGTGCAGCCAATATTTTCTATCGTGAGGCGTTTTAGAGAAAAGGGCCATTTACGATGAAAAACTTTTTTGTTTTTAAATGTTTCAAATGTGATGTTTCAAAACATGTGTCGAAAAATAAAGGACAAAAATAAATTAAAACAGTAGTAAATATCAAAGATAACAACTTCTCCCGAGATCTTCAAAAAACTGGAAAAATAATCGGTTTTCACCCAGTATCTCGAAAACTGTGCATTTCTAGACACACAGTACCTAATTTAATTTTTTTTTACTTTTAACGGCGGAACAATTTGTCTTAAAATTGTTTTCAATATTATAGTAGAGAGGGTCTAACTTTCGAACCGCCTTGGACTCGATAATTTTTTTTAATTTTTTTTCATAAAGTTGGACCCCCTCTTCATTTTGGTGGCATTTTCAAAAATTTAATCGACGCCCTGGCGGAGAAATGTGCATGCGAAGACATCGGCAATGGGTTTCTTGCACATAACTCGCTTAATTCAACTCTGAGCATAGTAAATATCCTGGCTAAAAATGAAGAGCTCTCGAAGACACGTAATTTGAACTTTGACTCGTCCAAATCGGTCAAACAGTTCTCGAGATATCGCATTTTCAATTTTAAGGCCCTTTCTTCAGGGTTCCGCCGCGGTGCGAATACACCGCCGTCCGTGTTCGCGTGTTTTGCATGGAAAAAATCGACTTAGGGACTTAATTTTTTTTTTCGTCGATAGACAGCAGTTCCTCAATGATGCGTGAAATTTTGAAGTCGCTATCTCGATTAGAGACCAACCAATGGGAGATGACACTTTGGAATGCCTACTTTAAAATGTTTTTATTTTTTCGATTCCGCCAATATTGGCAAGATGCCCGCAGAAAAACCGATTTCCCTCCCCCCTTTTTTTTCTTAAAACTGTTTTTTTTTCCATGAAAGAAGGGTGTGGGGGTAAAATTTTTTTCGTCATCAGACGGAAATTGTTTTTATCTTTGATTTGAGCCCCAGTAGACCTCGATCGGACCATTATTAAGGTCACAGGGTCACCAAACGCGTTTGGTCCTGTAGAATGGCAAGGATTAGAGTTAGCGGGTTCCGCTACCCGGCATTTTTTAGGGCTAAGTGTCCCCTTTCAAGATTTTCTTACCCCATGTCGCTATCTCAATTAGGGCCTGCACGCGGACGTGATATGTAAACCAATTAATCTAGCGTGTGTGTCTGTGAGAGAAGAGAGAAAGGAGAGGGAGCGCTAGGCTCCGCCCCCGTCTCTCGCTGCTCCGCGGCTAGATTAATTGGTTTACATATCACGTCCGCGTCCAGGCCCTAATTGAGATAGCGACATGGAGTAAGAAAATCTTGAGAGGGAACACTTAGCCCTAAGAAATGCCGGGTAGCGAAACCCGCTAACCCCAATCCTTGCCATTCTACAGGACCAAACGCGTTTGGTGACCCTGAGACCTTACTAATGGTCCGATCGAGGTCTACTGGGGCTCAAATCAAAGATAAAAAAATTCCCGTCTGATGACGAAATTTTTTTTACCCCCACCCCCTTCTTTCATGTCAAAAAAACACTTTTAAGAAAAAAAAAGGGGGGAGGGAAATCGGTTTTTCTGCGGGAATCTTGCCAATATTGGCGGAATCAAAAAAAAAATACCATTTTAAAGTAGGCATTCCAAAGTGTCATCTCCCATTGGTTGGGCCTGAGGCCCCAATATTAGCGAAAGTTATAGCAATTTGAATTTTAATTATGATTTCCCCTTCCCCTCCCCCTCTAATCGAGATAGCAACTTCAAAATTTCAGGCATCATTGAGGAACTGCTGCCTGTCGATGAAAAAAAAAAATTAAGTCCCTAAGTCGATTTTTTCCATGCAAAACACGCGAACACGGACGGCGGTGTATTCGCACCGCGGCGGAACCCTGAAGAAAGGGCCTTAAAATTGAAAATGCGATATCTCGAGAACCGTTTGACCGATTTGGACGAGTCAAAGTTCAAATTACGTGTCTTCGAGAGCTCTTCATTTTTAGCCAGGATATTTACTATGCTCAGAGTTGAATTAAGCGAGTTATGTGCAAGAAACCCATTGCCGATGTCTTCGCATGCACATTTCTCCGCCAGGGCGTCGATTAAATTTTTGAAAATGCCACCAAAATGAAGAGGGGGTCCAACTTTATGAAAAAAAATTAAAAAAAATTATCGAGTCCAAGGCGGATGGAGCCTTTTTTTTACAGACCCTCTCCACTATTAAAGGCATACTCTCATGCATAAAGGTTTGTTGATACACTGAAAAAAATAATTCTGAAGATTTTAGGATAATCTATACTAAACTCAAATTACTTAATATCGATTTCTCTGAAATATATTTTCTTCATGGGAGAAAATGTTTATTTGACTGCAGGAGAGTCTCAATTCACGTTTAATTCCCAGTAGCAAACAATTTACTTGACTAATTTTAAGAAACCCTACAGTCAGAAAGATGTTTACTTATAAGAAGAAAATGTCGAGTCTAGTTTTAGTTAGGTCCACTTAATTTTCCGTATCAAAACGACTTGCGTGAAGTGTATGATATTTCAGGTTTAAAAGCAGTTTATTACTTCACGTAAAATCACCAAACTCTGACGCGGTAAATTATACTCTTGTTATAGAAAATTGTTTCACCAAACGTAAATGAACACTTGCAAAGAGTTGCTCATACTTGTACGACGTAAAATGAATTTGATAAAAAAATGTTATTGAATCTACAGGATTATTCTACATCATTTTTTACTTTTTAGTCTTCTCCATAATCAGTATTCATTCTCTTCGTTGTCTCGTTGCGTATGCGTGACTTCCAAAACTGGAATATTTATTTTAAGTAATATTTAATGTGTATAGGTGCCGTAAGGTGCACGTGGATGTTATTTTTTAATTTTAAACTATTTGAGACATCGGTAAGTATATAAATAAATAATATATAGGTATACTACATGATGCAAATCTTTTAAAACCTTTATCTATACGCAGGCATCTAAGGAATACGTTATAAAAATGGCTGACGAAGAGTTGCAAAGTATATACTAACTAACATTGGATTGGAAAATTTTACCACCGTCTTCCAAGGTATGTATGTTTTATTTTAGTCAAGTTATACTTTGTATCGTCAACCATAACTCTGGTGCATAGAGTTTTGTAATCAGTATGCTGCTACTTCCTGATAAACGTTTATTGTAATTTAGGTTGGACACAGTTTCAATTATTGTTATATTCATTTTCAGAACATGACATCAGCCATGAGATTTTGTGTGATCTACTTATACAAAGACGGCTCTGAAAAAGAAATAAATAGAGAAAATTTTACCATCAGTAGGCTTACGCGAAGTTCTGAAAAGAAACATAATTTCACGAATGCAGCCAGCGTCAGTTATGCAAACGACCCATATAAATGTAAGTTGAAAGTTATGACAGAACTCATATAAGTACAATTTTATTTCCCTTTCCTAATTTCAAATAAAAAAAAAACCATGTGTGAGGATGACTATTTTATTTATAGAAGATTTCAGAGTTATGATATTTATTTGTATATCTATCCATTATATTAGTTTTATTTAGAGTTAAGTATTTATTTTTCATATTCATTGTCTACCTCGTATTGTTTTTGTTGTATTGGATGCAATATACATATTATATTAAAACATGCACTTGCGTTTTTATTCTAAGCCAAAATTCCTGTGTTATATTATTTTTAAGAATTATGCATTTACTTAAGGCAACTAAGAGAAAAATTTTCAATATTCTTGTGTACAGTTACAATCTTCTATAAAAAATCCACATATTTATTCAGACAATTAAACACATACTTATGGAAAATTAACTAAAGGTTCCAAAAATAGAATATTTACTGACAGCAGTACTTGACTTCGCAGAAGCAATCATAGTAAAAACGAAAAGGTAAACTGCGAATTGTCTCTAGCTTATATTTTCTTCAAGAAAGTGTGTAAATGCTACTACTTAAATATCATTCAGATTTGAAACAGATACACATTTACTTTTCAGGAGTGAATCTTCACTTCAGACAATTTAGTTAATGGTTAACTTCAGCGAAATACAACATTGAATTCGCCATATCCCAGTAAATTATTTACTCCTCATAAGTAAATTCTTCTTGGTTCAACCGAATCGTTTTATCAGTGTAGGGGATCATTTATTTGGATGCAGGTGATTAAATCAAATTTCAAGCTAATTTTTGTAAGGTATTTAATTTTTGGTCCATTTTAAATGTTATACAATAATATATTATCAAACAATACACAATATCTGCAAACAGCCAATGAAATTATATAACTATAGGTTAAAACGAGACTCGCAAATATTTTACAAAAAATCGTATATTTATTTATAAGTATGTACTGCACACAAGCAACAAATTTGGTAACGTATTATATTTATGTATGGGAAAATTTATATATATGAACCTATTTTTCACATATTCATGTCTAGTACCTACAATGAGGTGTAGATAATACATATTTACATACAACTAATAGCTATTATAATAAAAAATATATACATCGTTTTTAGAAAATTTAATTCTTACTTGATTAATAATAATTACAAATAGCTTAGGGATATGAATGGATGACGCAATTATTTTAACTATACCTCAGGGCCGAAATAACGTGCAGCAACTGACATTACTAAAAAAGGAATTTAGGAGAAAATTTATCTTTTTAGTAACGTCCGTTAGTGCATATTATTTCGGCCCTGAGGTATAAATAAATAATATCTTAAGGTAAGAAATAAGCCATTTTTACGTATATTATTACCTATTCATGTGAATATTGATTGTTAATCTAAATTTACTCACACTAATAATAAAGCAATTTTTGATAGTCTAATATTATTGTAAAAAATTATCTTTTTATATAAAATGCTGGGTAATTATCTAAATAATAATTAATAACTATAATGAGTAGGTATACAAATCGTATAGAAAATTTGGATTATAATAATTAAATTTATATTTATATCAATTTTAATAACTCTCATCGTATATAAAATTTATATAAAAATGAAAAGTTAACGTGTGCAAAACTTAACACATATATTTTATCCAACTGATCTGGAAGACGTTCGCTTTACCTAATCCTTATTAGTATAATTATGCATTATAATCTAAGCTCTTCGGCAGTTTCATGGAGCGTTCAAAAAGAGGATCGAGTTTGTGAAAAAGCTCCTAGTTTTAGGTATATTAACTTGTATAATCGACACGCAATATTGACCTGGCCACTTAAATCGACTCACTTTTCAAACTCACTCTATTAAAGTAGGTAAGTACAAAAAATTACCTCTAGATAATATAACAGTGACTCACTCTAATTTTAATCTATTCGATAATATTCGATATACTATTTCTCTTACATTAAAAAAAATAATAATTAATACATTTACATCAGGAATATAAGTACAAAGATTCTATCGTAGAAATAAGCATTTTATCGTAGGCGATATACATACCAACATTCTTCATACAATTTGACCAAAAATAATGTTTAATTAAAAATATAATAATTTTTCGACCGCTATGTATAATGAAAATGACATCTCTTGGTCTTGTAGCTTATTATTATTTTTGTGACGCCTTCTTTCTTCTATTATATCTTTCAGCTATATTGATTGCTGTCTCTACTGCTTTATACAATTTCGGTTAAAGATAAATTGATTTTCCTTTGTCTGCGAAATAGTCTGAAAACTTCTTTTAATAACTGTGCTATTCTTACTGAAAAAGTTCAAATAATATACGCAAGAGTTATGAGAGAAGAGTTTTTCCAGCGCATATCCTGTACCAATTCACTTATCTGTATATTTATTTATAGCAGGTAATAAATATCAGTTTTAAAAGGTCTCTACCGTGATCTTGACCTGCCGGCGGCGTCGAGGCTTCGACCCTCCATCCTCCGGAGTTTCACTAGATCAAAGTTAAAATTTTTCATATTTTTTCGTGTTACCATTTTTTTTTTCTATGACGCTACACGGCCCTGTGCTCAGTAGATTCCGGGTGAAAGTTAAAATTTGTCATCTCTTTTTAGGCGTCCGAAATATTTGCGAAGCGTGGAGAATTTTTTTTAACAAAAAAATCTATTTACGTATAGGCCGTTATTCTATTTACGAGGAAAATTATTATTTTTGAAATTTCATCAATAATAATTATTAAGGAGTGTATACAATTTCGAAAAAAAATTGTGTATACTGCGGCCGCGTCATTTTTTAACGTCCTCGAGATTGCCTTTGATTACTTAAAGTGTCAACATATGCGAGACGAATTGAAGCCAACACTTTCAATTATATTTTGAAGAAAAAAAATTGAAAAAATTTCACGATGTAGAGAATACAGGACGATACACATAGGAGGACGTGGAAAAACTGAAGAAAAGTCTCAATGACCTGCCGAAGTTGCTTTCATTGAGTCAGTTTTGGCAACTTAGTTAAACTGAGTTTAAGGATAAACACTTTATTTACCTTTTTTGTAGGTAGTGTACGTCTCTATCGCACTGTTTTGTTATTTTTTTGATCGGCCAATAAAAAGTTTTTTTTTTAATTTCATAAAAAAAATGAAAAGTGAGCGCCAAATTTTTGTTTTACCGCTCACCGTTTATTTTTTTTTCTCAAAAAACGATCTCTACACAGTTTATACGTCTACACTTTCCCGAAGTAACTGTGCAAACAGAATCTCTCCGCGATGTACCGTTACCGAGAAAAATCCTATTGGTAAGACGTTGCAAAAAAAAAGTACGGTCCTGAACGCGGACCTTAAAATTCTCAGATCCTGCTTATTTTCAATAGGTCGTATTTGGGGAAGCCAAATTCGTCCCTGTCAAATTTCAACTCTTCAACTTTCAAACAACTTTCAACTCTTTACGGCGAAAAATGGCACCTCTACAGTATTTCCTAGGAAAAACACAGACCGACAGACCGGATGACGTTATTTTTGGGAAGGTAGTTTCCGTTTAATTACCGAGAAATTGGCTTCGCCGCTCTTGGAAGTTAATTATTCGAACAGAAACACTCTCTCTATGTTAAAACGTGACTAAATTAAAGAATATATTTTTTATTTAGCTAAAATACAAGTTTTAATCGAAACCATATTTTTAATAGGCTGTTTTCTCACGAAGGAAGACTTGCTGGAGACATTTAAGATTTTATGAGCCTAATCAGCATCAACCCTACGATTTCTTCCATGATTTCGCCCATCGTCCCAACAGGTCTATTAATAAGTGTGCAAACGAGACATTATCGATATCGTGCAGATGCCTCCTCAGCATTTCAAGACTTAACTTACCAACGCACCAGTCTATTATTAAAGAGCGACCCAGTACTACCAGCCACACAAATTAGATCTGCCAAGATATCAGATCTGAAATTTTATTGACCCAAAGGCGGATGGTTCCTTAGGGAGTCTTCAGTTCCTGAGTCTTAATAAACTTCTTAATAAACTTCTAACATTTCAGATGGTTCACCGATGGAACTAAATCATCCACAGGAACTGAAGCTCTGCTGTTTAGCGCTAGCTCGAAGAACAGAGTATTCTCGATCCTGGGTCTTTACGTAAAAACTTTCCAAATTTGATGCCATAGAGCTCTGGGCGTAGATGCAGGAAATGATTTCAAGATTGTCAACTTCCTCATACAGGCTGTTGGGGTTAATGTAGCAAGACTATGTGAGCCACAATAGACCTTCGGTCGCAGCGCAGGTGTCACAATGGCGCACTCACGATAAATCTAATCTAATCTAACAAATTGCCTGGTGAATCGCTCAAGACTTCTGCCAATAACTGATGTCTTTATAAAAATATACTCATAGGTCTAAACACATAAGTTTGACCGATTAAACTTATTGACTCACTCTACAATTCAATTCAATGAAGAGTTGCACAGAAGCGAAATCCGTGTTTCAATGAAACTTTTATAAAACCAGTTTGTTGAGGCATGCACTTCTCCCTCCAATATATTCCCTTTATTTCGCTTTATATTACATAGCTATTACAGGGATATGCGACCTCTCGCAAGCCCATGAGCGCTCTTTCGGTTCACAAAAGACATACGAGCCTGTTTGTCTTATTATCGCAGGAGTCTGGGCAATTCTTCTATTCGATACAGTTTTTCTCGATAAAAATTCGTCATTTATTGCCATTCTCTCCTGAAAGGAAATTTCTCTATTACGATTATAGTACCTACTCGTACCTATATAGCACAGTCAATATTTTTGATAAAACCGCTTCCCTCAGCCTATAATAAATGTTGAAATTATAATTGTGGGTGTAAACTCAAAACCATCAATGATTATCACTAAGCCGGTGAAATGGATCGCACCTAGGTAGGATGATAAGGAAAATATTTCCATCTCCCTCATTAAATCAGCCCAAATCGAAAAAGCAAACAGTGCAAGCATTAGGTACGTAAATACCTAAAGGTAAAATTGTCAGGAAATTAAATACAGCTACGCGCCGTTACATCAAGTAAACGATCCCCGTCAGCTCATTAAATATTCATAAAATAGAAGCACTCTAGCTAGTGGAGTTCCAGCACTTTTAACAACATCGAAGAGACGGCGAAGCTAGGGTAGAAGTTGACCAGATGGTAAGGCAGGGTATTGTAAAAGACACTCTCGACCCGCGTGACGAAAGAATGAGCTGACCTAGAAACAGACCGCCGGGTGGAAGATTTTTGTGGAATCATGAATCAAACAATAACTCCATTCAAAGACAATAGTAACTCATTAGGTATACTACCTACGATAATAAAAATTACACCAATCGATAAAACGAATAAATAAATGACAACAGCCGAAAAATCACTGCGGTCTCGAAACTGCAAGTAGGTGAAAATGCAAAATGAAGATGGAACCGGTGTAATTATAATCGCTAGACACAATGGAAAGGTGCAGAACGCGTCGGCCGATTTGAAGGAAAATTTAGGTAGTTCAGGTTTAGGACAATTCAGTAAGGTAGCCGCGAGGTCGGATCGCTAAGTCCCGTGATTAGGGAAATATGATTAAGAAATAAATCACGGTATAGGGCAGTGCCAATAAGGTGCATTGTTGCGTGGTGTTTAGAAAGCGGACCACCGCTTCTATAAAAGCAGACGTCTTACAGCAGCTCCAGGCAGATGTGATCAGCTTTCGAGCAGGTCAAGTCTGACTTCATAACCCTTTGGACGTAAACCCGATGAGATGGCGTATAGCGAACTCTCGGTCGCCCAATCCTTATCTAAACTTTACCCTTTGGACGTAAACACGACGAGATGGCGTCTAGCGAACTCTCGGTCGCCCAATCCTTATCTAAACTTTACCCTTTGGACGTAAACCCGACGAGATGGCGTCTAGCGAACTCTCGGTCGCCCAATCCTTATCTAAACTTTACTCTTTGGACGTAAACCCGACGAGATGGCGTATAGCGAGCTCTCGGTAGCCCAATCCTTATCCAAACTCTATAATTCAGCTAAAGACAGCATTATAAGCGGACTCCGGTTTGAAATTCCGTTATCCGACTTAGAAAAACTCCCATGGAAGTCCAATAAATTTGCATCCCTTCTCTAAAAACTCAATAGTCGCAGTTGGCAAATTCTCTTCGAACCAATTCACTAGTAGATGGCAAAGCGCATATTCGAAGGAATTTCCTTCACAAATTAGGGAACATCCATTGAGAAAGTAGTCAGGAAAGATCTCTCTTCAAAACAAAATCCACATCGATAAATAATTAAACAGATTAGCCACAGACCATGAGGCCCGGGTCCTTTCCATTACACCAGCTGAGTAAATGACAGATAATAACCATTACAACCTTTGAGGACAAAAATTTTTAACAAATGTTCGATAATCTTATAGCGACCGTCTTAGATTCTTTCCCGACTAACGAGACCAGCGTGTCCCTGCCTAGAGAGTCCTCCTTTCCATCCCCAGTCCTCATTCCTAGCCGTAAAGATGGTTACATTTAGGGACTGTAATAGGGTCTTCTACTTCTCTCCGTCACGTTTTCATTCCATAGCCACCAAGCAAAGTCGACTTCACAGAGATGTCTTTGAATCGTATAATGATGTACTTAGTGGCATATCCTTCAGCAACAGAAAGAAAAATGTTGCGCCCGAAATTTGTGCAATAAGTGATACTGAATATCAATTCCAATCACTAAAAGATGACGGATCTGCGACTTGATCATGGACCCTCAACCAATGAAATCAAAAATTGTAGATTGTTTTCACCTGGGTTCGATTTTGCGAATTTTATTGTCCCAAAATAGAGAAAGGGAGAAGAAAAGGCAAGTCTGAAAGTTTTAGCCTTACAAATAAATGATTCAACAAAAAATAACTTCGTGCAGAGCACAGGATAAAACAGGAGTCGTTCAATGATTTCCTGATCCCAAGGAATTGAGCATTAAGATTAAGAAAATCTAATCGAATATCTAACTATGAAAATAGAGCTTTTTCGATAACACACCTCTCATGTTCATGCGATTAGCCTCTCTTGCCAGAATAAATCAGCATTCGTCAAATCGGAGGAAATTTAATGTCTATATTCCCATTTTGCTATACGATTGCGACTGTAGTAGGTTATTGATTTATTTCATACATAGTCTCTCGTTACAAACACATATCGAATAATTCTATTGCCTTACAGCAAACTATCAAAAATCACTACTGAAAATACGATATACTTGTCGGACCCTGTGATAGGCATATTATTATAGCTAGAAGCCCGCCCGGCTCGTTAAGAGGAAGGTTGCTTCACTTGTGACTAATTGCTTCTACCTAGAGAGACCCGCAACTAGATTCTAAGGAGTCCTCGCCTTTGTGATCTCCGATATTTGAATTTCCAAGCGTTAGGGTTGCTAAATAACCCCGAGTTGAAGATGAAAGAATCCGAGTAAACTGTAGCAAGAGCAACAAAGGAGCGTTGCTACAGATCTTTCTTGCAAATGCAATGGGAATGGGGATGAATATCGCACGTCACTTATTCACTTATTCACCAATAATATTTTTGTTAGAAATAATTCCTTATACTACAATATAATAATGGATCACTTAGAAGTGGCCATTATACCTATGTGAGTATATCGAGATGAGTGATAGCGCTTAAAACATACCTTAAAAAATAAAAAATTAAATTTGGGTAACTCATATTGATTGTAAAATTTTAACGTTATCAATATCTAATGAAAATAACTCGTTTTGTGAACCTTGACCGCACGTAATGGACAAACTACAAGCTTTTTTAATTAATATTGATGTTTGTTGTATTAATAATAATTGGGTTCATCCTGCTCTGTGATGGTCAATTAGCCAAAATTGATTATAACGTTCTCGTTTCGCTTTTCATAACCAATAGCCAATTGTGGGAGAGATACTTTAATCCTGTTTTTTCAATTCATAAAAGTGACAGTTTCCAATATGTACGTGATTAAATAATTGATCTATTTTCTGCGTCTGAAAATGCTTTTTATAAATTCTTATATTAATGAAAGTAAGTTAAGTGCAAGATTTCTTCATATTCCATACCCATTTATACGTTTTTGTAGGACATTTTTTGTGAAATTTCTTATTATTGTAATTTTATTTAAGCCTCGGAGTCAAAACAGGATTCTATGATAAGAACCGACAAAAAATATATACAGGGTGTGTTCTGTAAGCTTAACCAAGTCTACAGGCTGATTCTTAAGAAAGATTCAAAGTTTCAAAGGTTCAAGGTTTTCAAGATTTGTGTTATAAAAATTTATGAAACAATAAAATTAAAGAGCGTAATATAATAGTCACATTATAATGACGTCATTTTTTAGTAATTTTGGTCCCCGACGTCATATTACCAAAAAAACATGTGATTTTGTCGTGTTTGATTGTTATATGACGTGATTTATATGTGAGGTTTATGACGTCAGTCTAACGTTGTTTTTTCGTAATTTTTGAGAGAAACTGTATATTTGAATCTGGTCCTATAATTTCTGCCTTACAAAGAAAACTTTTACATAAAGAACTATATTCTTGTCTTCTTTATTATAGCTCCTCTCAATTTCTCATCGGACTTTGTCTTCTAGTGTTTCATAAGTGGAATTTCACCCACAGTCGCTTGGACCTTGTTGATAATTTCTCCTCCTCTCCCTGGCCCCTCGCCTTCTTCCGAAAGAACTTTGTGTAGTAGATTGAAACGTGAAGTATATCATATTATTATCAAGTCATTACAATGAATTTTCTGAAAACAAACTTCATCTTTTTGCTTCATTTACTCCAATTTTGAAAAAGACAACAAAAACAATTTTTTCCGCATTTTTTCACAATTTGCAATTTCGGGCGGGTGGAGGCGATGTAATAGAAAAATTTTCGAAAAGGGCACCATTTTTCTACAAGCCGGCGCTGTTTTAAACTATAATATCTGCCTAGCTGCAAGATAAGATAATCACGGTTTGTTTATAATAATTTTTAGAAAATTATGCAGTTTAATTTAGATTTTGAATCCCTGGCATTCATTTTAAATCCATGAAAAAAGGTCCATAGACCTCCTTGGTACCCGCAATAAAAAGTATTTATTAAATATTAATTCCGATTATTAATAATTACGCTCATCAATTCAAATTACTTACGTCCGTACGACGTTTAAAAATCACGTCGACGGGCTGTGACATAATCACGTCATCCTTGCGTCATTTGTCTCTCATTTCTTAGGGCAAAATGACGTTAGGGATGACCAAAAAATTACGTCGAAACGACGTGACTCTGCTGCCTGGGGCGAAATAAATTAACAACAAAACAAACTGTTCGAATTGCCGCTATTTATAGACTGTCTTACACGCGCTCTATTATAGGACTCCTGGGAAAAATTACGTTCCATAAATTTTTAAGCTGCAATCCTTGATACTTTGAAGGCGTAAATCTTTTTTAGGCAGTGTTTCGGGGAATCCCTGTACATATATGTAATTTTCCATTATTTTTGTCTCAACAATAACCTCTGAAGTTTGGCCAAGTTTACAGTTAACAAACACCCAGTATAAAAAATGATTTGCGACTTACTAAAATGATAAAAATTGCTTATGTTTCTCTTGACATTTTTATTATTAAGGCCAATATGGCGCTTGGAATTGCAAACGACGGTGTAAGATATATAAGATGAAATGATGAGAGCTTTAAACGGTAGGTAGGAGAAATCGTCTCGGCTCATACCTGTGCCGAGCAATCGAAACTTAATAAGGTAGGTAGGAGCTAGCATGCCCATTCACTGATAAATAATGTGTGCTCTGATTATTCTCTACTTGCCAATCGATAAAATACTCATGGTAGTTTTATCATATTTTATCAAGTTCTACCATTATTAGACAGAAGGCATTTTCTACCCATTTCTATTTATTTAGAATAAAAAAATTAAAATATAGCTGAATGACATGTTAAAAGTGCTAATAGCCACGTGTAAGAGCAAGAGGTTAAAGCCTGCATGGCCTCGCCTCTCTCATACACTGTTTATGAGGTTTTAGTTTTACGCTCACTGTTAAAATCAGCTCCCGTTCGCGCACCTCATTATCTTACCACTTTCTGCAAACTTATATGACTTTCAGGTACCTAAACATTTTGCCAGGCTTATATTATTTATGCTTATTGTAGTAGGTTCCTAATTCCAAAACTGTGGCACTTGACGAAGCAAAAATACCCACTCAAGAGTAGGCTCTCAACAGAGATCGCACTAAGACACTTCTTGCATCATCTTCGAATGAAAATGTTAAGTCAAGCCAAGTCAAGTCTCTGTCATTTTGCTTCATTCAGTAACTAAATTTGCCATTCTATTGATTTCCATTCTACTAAAATTAATATGCCGCGAGCGTTACGCCGTGTCCTAGCTGCATCCGGGTAATGCGTTGCGTGCGATGCGGGGAACGCACGCAACGCAAACTCGCACGAGAAATTTTGAGTGTGTCCTAACTGAATGCGTGCGGTGCGGGCGAGAAAATGGTTTCCAATCCAACTATTTCTGGTGCAGCTTCAGATTAAATACGTTTTAATTTGGAAACCAGTAGGTTGTTGGAGCTTGAAAGACTTGAAAATCACAGAAAGAAACATGTTACTTAAGAGAAAGAAACAATAAGACGCAAGTAATCTATAGAAATAGGTGTAGATTTGATAGATAGATAAATAGCAGGTAGGTTAAATATAAAAAGGTCTACAATAGAAGTTAATAATAGACCTCATACTTACTTTAAAAGCCTAAATTCGAGACATTTTCACATTCCCAGTGTACCTCGACTCTTGTTCTTGTAAAATAGATTTCTCTTATTGCACAAATGTTTCTCTTTGGCACGAAGGTAATCGAAATTAAAAAAAATTCCTGCCCGCCGCAAAAATCGCAAGATTTTGACAGATGAAAAAACTAAATATTTCAATTTAAAACAATGCGTGCGTTGCGGTGTCGTTTTATCGTACGACTTTGCGGGCAAACGCGTCTACTGAGGACACTCCCATTGCTTTGCATGTGTTTTATTTTAATCGTTCCCCGCAACGCACGCACGCAACGCACGCAACGCAGTCCCCGGATGCAGCTAGGACGCGGCGTTAGACAGTCGCGTTTTGTAGAGCGACAGTTCCTTCTAGTCGCATTTATCTAGTCGGATATTTGGAAGGAAAAATTTGGATAGAAAACGCTCAATTATATCAAAAAGCAAAACATTCGTGATTCGTGACTCATAATCTGGTCGAATAGTAATCTCGTTTTATAGTGGCATTTTTTCAGTAAGTATAAATTGTATACGATTACCTACTGATGAAAAAATTACACTCAATTTTTATAATGATTTTTTTTTTATTTATATAGGGTGTATCTTTAATATTGCAAAAAAATTTAAAGCTATTCTTTGGTCGGAAAAAAAATTCCCATTAACGTGTGTCCGGAAATGCATCATTTTTGAAATATTTACAGGGTGTAAGAAAAAATATAATTCTTCCAGTTTTTTTTGTGGATATCTCAAGAACGATTTGAGATAGGTACATAACTGAGTTTTTGAACAGTAATATAAGCGATATTAGCTACCTCTTCAAGAGATATCTTAATAATAAAATTGGATTTTTTTTTGGCACCTTGTATGTCAAAAAAGGTGCATTCTCGAACACGATGGAAAATTTTTGTTTCTATTTGAACAAAGAATTTGTGGTTATTTTTTTTTTGCAATATTAAAGTAACACCCTATATGTATATCATAATTAGTCGCTCAATTCGGGCTTAGTAGGTAGGTAGTTGTTTAACGAATGTTTAACGAAAACTATAACGAACCGCAGTAGAAGAGAAGAACTTTTGGAATTCCAACGAGACGTAGCTCGTAGTAGTTCGTAAAGTCGCCTTATTTTGCCCTCTAAATATGTTTACCTAAGCAATTAAGGGGAAAATAATTAAGCAACATTGCAGGGTCTCAAGGTTTTACCACAACTAGCTTTTTTCAAGATTCACTTCAATGTATCGTTTGATTCAATTTACGATATTTATGTTTTCTAACTCTTGTCAGCCGCTTTAAAACTATCGCTCAAAATTTAAAAATAGATACCAACCTACCATTGCGGAGCTATATGAAAGAAATTTAAAATGATGTGCTGCTCGACTCCCCTCATATAATATATTAGGGCTTGATTTCATCACCGCTTAGAGGTTGAAGCGGCTCTTGAAGTGAAATAAAGCACCTCTTCTGCGAATAAAATTTACAGGTCCATGTCGTGTAAAAGGAAAAAATAAATATTCACCTGAATTTTATAATTATTTTAGATAGTTATTTTTGATCACATTGCAGATGATATGAGTAGGTACTTAATGGGATATGAACAACAGAGAAGGCACAATGCAGGATAAAGCAAGGTGAATTAGAAGAATTTAATCTGGAAACAGGACTAACAGCTGGTAATATTTCTTATACCTACTATATTAACTAATAATAATTCTAGTAGCAATTATCACGCAACTATTTCGATTATTGTCAAAATGATCAATCAACTAAGTAGTACCGTAACGTGTTAGACCAGTCAAAGAATTTTTTTTATTTGTTGCTACAATTTCTCTATGTATAAAATATATAAAAAAAAAATTATAAACAATTCTGGCAGTTGAAATACTTATTAGGTACTTACATCGGTACATCAATAATAACAGACATTAATTTTTGGGAATTGAAATTATAATAAAATGAAGAGTTAGTTCAGTCTTTTGGGATGCAATAATGAGTTTCTGTACAGCTTTCAAGTGGTTTAACACATTCTAACATTATTAATTAATCTAATTTACAAAACATTCATTTATTGTTAGACTAGTTTAATAATTAAATTAACAACTAATGCAGTTCGGGGTTGTATCCTAGATTTTTTCGCTGTAGAAATAAATGGATTTCTCGGAATGTCGGCCTGTCGGATTCGTTGCGTTGCCAACATTCACACATTAGGTCGTATATTTCCTTCGGGCAGTTGATTGGACAATTAAGCAGCACCTGAAAAATAATTTTTAGTGTTAATAAGATCAGGTTTAAAATCATAAATGAGGTTTCTTCAAAATTAATAATAATTATTGTAAATTTATTTAGAAAAACGTTGCAAGAATTTAAAATTTCCCCCTTTTTTACACACGTAATAAAGATATTTTTGAGATGATAATCTGTTTGCTGCATTGACAAGAAAGAGAAATGTTAAAACTGTGGGTAACATTTAAATTAATTAAATATTTTTAGAAGGCTTTCATCAAGAATTTTTTTATGCTACGATAGCCCATTGAAAAAAGTGCACCGTGCACATTTTTGTTGTCTACAACATGTTGTAGGCTTGTGTAGTTACGAGTGTTACGATTGCACCTCAGCGGCAGGTTACGTGATCGCTGCATCTTAGAGAGGAAATCGAAAACTGAACTTCTGAAAAAAAAATTAAAGGCAAAAATAAGCATTTTTTCCCTTCGAGTTTTCCTTCTATGTCAACGCATAAAATAAGGTATATGAACGCTTTTTTTTAGCCAAAAGGAGGAAGCAGTTTGAAAAAATCTATGAAGCATTGATTTTTCATTTTTCATAAGAATATTCCCGATATAAATATAAATTATTTCCCAAAAATAACCTTTTTTATTTTCAAGTTTTGCTACTCCGTCAACGCATTAATTAAGGTTTATGAACTCTGTTTTTCCAAGAAGAGGAAGTAGTTAGTTTGAAAAAATCTTTGAACCATTTTTTCCAAAGAAAATTTTTAATAGAAATATAAATTATTATTCCTCAAAAAATAAACATTTTTTCTCTTTGCGTTTTGCTTCTTCGGCAACGCATTGATTATTAAGGTCTATGAATGTTTTTTTTTCAAGAGAAGGAAGCAGTTGAAAAAGTCTATGAAGCACAGGTTATTCATTTTTTCCCAAAGAAAATTCCTGGTGGAAATATACATTCTTTCCCAAAAAATAAGAATTTTTTCCTTTTCGAGTTTTTCTCCTCCGTCAAGGCATTAATACAGGTCTATGAATTCTTTTTTCCCAAGAGGAGGAAACAGTTTAAAAACATCTATGAAGCATAGGTTGTTCATTGTTGTCAAATAAAATTCCTGGTATAGAAAGATAAATTATTCCCCAAAAAATAAGCGTTTTTTTCTCTTAGTCGTCGCTCCTCCGTCAACGCCTTGATTGTTAAGGAATGCTTTTTTTCAAAGAAAGAAGTTTAAAAAAATCTAAGAAGCATTGATTATTTTTTCAAAGGAAAATTCCTGATAAAAAATAAATCATAAAAAATAAGAATTTTTTTCTCTTTGAGCTATTCTCCTCCGAAAACCAATTAATTAAGGTGTTTGGGTACTTTGCGGCTTGCGAAAATCTATGAAGCATAGGATGATTATTGTTCCCAAAAAAAATTCCTGGTAGGAATATTAATTTGTCCCCAAAAATAAGCATTTATTTTCTTTTCGAGTTTTGCTCCTCCGTCGATGCATTAATTAAGGTCTATGAACGCTTTTTTCCAAGAGGAGGAAGCAGTTTGTAAAATATATTTTTTCCAAAACCATTTTTTCCAAAGAAAATTCCTGAATTTTTTACAAAAATTGTAAGACAGAAACAACGAAAACTTGTTCGAAAAATCACTTTACAAATTTTTTTTTTGAACAAAAATTCTTAAATTTGGTAGGGACAAAATTCAGCAACTTTTTAGTTTGTTTTTCTCAAAAACGCTTCCTTCAGCCGAAACGAATTAAAAAGGCCTCTAAATTTTTATTTTTTGTTAATATTTTCGGGAGAATCTTGAAAAAAAACTAGTAGCTTATTTTTGCACAAAGAATAAGTCTCCCTTCTCGGAAAGAGCGATAGTACAGTCATTTGGTGTTCAAAAAGAGGGTTACCTGGAAAGTTTTCCGGGAGTTTTGAAAATTGGTGATTTTATAGATTTTGACATGCTCTTTCCGAATTTCTACTTTGCCACCTCGTATCTTTGCCGCTCGCGCCGCCATATTGGAAAAATGGCGCCCAATAACAGTTTTTTAACAATATCTTCTTTCCGACTCATTCTACGATGAAAATATTTATGTAATAAATTAAACTAGAGAAAATTTCCTACAATTTATGTACTAATCTTTTTTTCGTAAAATCAATAGTTTCAGCGTACGAGAGCCACAAATCAAGATACATCTACACCAACAAGTGTATTAACGAAAAATGTGAAAAACTGTGTCACAAGATAAATTCCTAGGCAACGATGCAAACAAGAAACGCCTCATTAAAATGTTGAAGACAAAATTTGAAGCTGCGAACTTCATGGTCAAGGAAGCCACGGAAAATGCGGATACGCTAATAGTCAATACGGCAATCAGCATTTCATCTACATTTGATTCCGTAATAGTTGTCGGCGAAGATGTAGATTTTCTTATTCTCTTGGCTCTATCTACGCCCTCAAACATATATATTCTCAAACCAGGAAAAGGAAAAATTTCTCAACGAATATATTCAACAAAAAGTGTCATAGATAAAATAGTCGCAGATGACATATTTTTTGTGCACGCTTTCAGTGGCTGTGATACAGCATCAGCACTCTTTAATCTATATGCTTCACAAAATCAGCATACAAAAATAAATTTAATATTACATCGCTGCCACCTACAGAAGCAGCAGCACGACAACATTAATTCCGAGCCTATTACCAGGTTCAGCTGCAGTGGAATGGAGTTGAAAAAAAATGCAGGGCTATGGAAATGGAAAAAAAGCAAGAATGGGCTAATTCCTGTCACCACGCTCGAGCCCCCAGCTCCGGAAACCTTGTTCAAATTTATTTCTTGCTTTGCAAAAAGGGTCGTGGAGCCTGCTTGGATGCAGAAAGGCTGGATTAAAGTGCTCCGTTATATTTGCAATGGTACTTGTGATAATTCGAAAATTCCACTATAATAAGATAGCGATGGGGAGACTCGCGTAGCCTAGCGGTTCAGTCCGCTGCCTACCGAGCCTAAGGTCGCGAGTTCGGAACTCACCGGCTCGTGCTATTTTTCGGATGCATTTTCGAATGTATGTGAAAAATAAAACAAGCGACCGAACGTTTAAATTTAAATGGCATACTTGAGGCTGGGTGGAGTAAGATGCTCGAAATCCCGTGTTACCGGAGTGGAGCGACTTTGTCTTACCTACATAGTTAAGACCGATGCTCCCTCCTTTAAAAAAAAAAAAAGATAGCGATGAAGAAGAAGGAACAGAGACTATTTTCGAGCAAACATATGACGAAATCGAGAAACAAGAGGATTACAATGAAGCTGATGATCCCATCGCGGATGACGTGGTAAGAAATGTCTACACCTATGTGACATTTCACTCGGTACTGAAGACGATGAACTCGCAAAATCTGGCCGATCAAGGATAGCGAAGCGAAGAAGAATGCGTAAAATTTTGTAATAGTGCATTACAAGTGGCCTACTGGGGATACCATACCAAAAAAAGCGTCACTTACTCATGGTGGTGTCTAAATAAGTTATTTAGCCAAAACGTATGTTTGAGTGGACTTTGCGGCGCTCGTACGCTGAAACTATTGATTTTACGAAAAAAAGATACCGACATAAATTGTAGGAAATTTTCTCTAGTTCAATTTATTACATAAATATTTTTATCGTAAAATGAGTCGGAAAGAAGATATTGTTAAAAAACTGTTATTTTGGGCACCATTTTTCCAATATGGCGGCGCGAGCGGCAAAGATACGAGGTGGCAAAGTAGAAATTCGAAAAGAGCACGTCGAAATCTATAAAATCACCAATTTTCAAAACTCCCGGAAAACTTTCCAGGTAAAACTACCAAATGACTGGACTACGAGATCACTGGGGGAAATCGTAGCTACACATTTATGCCTTTAATAACATTTCTACCTAGCGAAGGCGTGTTCTGTGCACGACGCCACTTTTGTCAGTATAGGTTCTCGCATATTAGCGAATTCCCGTATATTTGATCGACTGAGAAGAGAATTCAAATGTATACCTAAAATTTTTCTAAAATTTGGCATCATAAATGGGAAAAAGCTTTATTGACTTGTCAAAAAAAGTTTGAGAACAAAAAAAATCTCTGCTTGTTTGAAAACTTATTTTGCCTTAACCAGATATGCAGAGTAATTTTTACTTATCGAGAAAATAGCTTTTTTCGAAATGGTGAAAATAAGAGTGCTATTTTTCGAAAACTTGACAAGATCTTGATTAAATTTTTGTACAATATATCCATATCAGTCTCACGATCAAAAAACATACCACTTTCGAATATTTTTTTCAAAAAAGCATTTCCAATTTTTTTATTTTCAAATTTGACTTGGGTAAGTACTTGTACAAAAATCAAATCGAAATCTTCCTTAGTTTTCGAAAAATTGCTCTCTTATTTTCACTATTTCGAAAAAAGCTGTTTCCTCGATAAGTAAAATATGATGCTAACTTTTTGGCGGTCATTGCATGTAGATTATCTCCTAGATTCAACGCATCTAGAATTAATTTTGTCAAGAATCGAGAAGTTTTTTCTCCTAACTTTATAAACTAATTCTGAAACTATTCCAATTATTCTCAGAACTATAATGAGCGTCTATAGACTGAATTAACGCTCTGGTTATATTAATAAAAAACGATTTTCCAATCCATTCTTGGAATTCACAATTTAACCCATTGAGGATTGCAGAATTAACAGACTTAATTAAAAAAAATCATCATATTATGCCGCCTTAAATTTCAAAAGAAAATTCCAACAATTACGTAGAAAACTTTTTCTATATTGAGCAGCAACGTATATTAATCGTATACTCAAAGGAGCTATATACATATACAATTTATTATTCCGCTATATAACTTTATGTCTCAAGGAACAATATCCAATTCCATAGTCCTATTTTACCGAAATCGTCGGTTTTTACTGAACAGTAAAGCAATAAACATAAAACTGCTAAACTCTGAAGTTGATGAGTGAAACTGACGATCCGCGTTTCCATTTTTTGTATCATTTTGCTTTAAGTCCTAAAAAACGGATGAAATAGTGGGAATGATAAACAAATAAAAAAGTTTCCAAATTCGTTGAAGTGTTCCCGTGAACTTGTCATCTAGGCTCGTTCTGAAAACTACCGGAAAAATGCAGAGATTTTTTCTCTTTACTTTATACAAACTAGCTGAGTTTTGTGCTTTTGTCCAACGTATAATTAATGTAAAAAAAAAAAATTATAAGAATTATGGAATTCTGAATATATTCCAATTATTCTCATTTTATTTTTTATCTCATATTTCAGTAGTCGACCGCCACATCTAAAATGACGAAAATCCCTGTACTGTCTTTTATAGACCTACAACCTCTTCTATACACATATAGCACTGTGTAAAAAAGAATGAATAGATTTTCTCTACGACTATTAAATGAAGCGATCATTTATTAATTGAATTAAGCGTTCATAAAGCCGATTTATTATTAATAATGAAGTACATCTCTAATACGGTAAGATAATCGGCGCGAATTCACGCAGTAAAGTCAATCGCAGCTTAGTCGGTGAAATAATAGAAGAAAAATCACCAGTTAGTGCCAATCACAACATCCAGATAGAAGAAAACACCGCATCGAACGCCTTCATAGCACTAGCAAAACACATACGAGGACTGGCTGTCTTTTAAGTTTTGCATACAGGAACATAGCAGGCCGCGCTAATCAAATCCTAATCCAAATCCTAATCCTAATCCTAATCAAACCTAAATCCAAAAATTCAATGCAATACGTACAGTGTTGTAGATACAGTGAATTTTCTTATGGTGGCAAGTTATTCGAGCTAAACCCAGAAAGTTTCCGATCAACAATTTTTTTACAACTTTCGAAGACAATTATCTCAACAAGAATGCCTCGCCAAACTGGTTTCTGTTTTCGTCAATGAAGCACCGCATCAGTCAACAATTTCTCGTTAGTGTGGAGAGTTCAAACGTGGACGGAGTTTTAGCGACAATCAAAGGGCAGGTGTACCAAAAACGGTAGTTACCCAGGAAAACGTTGATGGTGTGTTCAAGCTCAGCAAAGAAGATCGACATGTGACATATCGAGAGATTGTGGTGTATGATTAGGGATTTCAAACCTCAATTTAGTAAAATTTTGCATGAAAAATTTCGGTAAAACTATTAGTATCCTTGCAGGGAGGATCGGGACATCCTGTTGGATAGCGCATCTGTTGACTGAACCAGCGGCCAGAATTTGTGTCAGGAACTCCAAACTGCTTCAACGCAGGAAACTCCTAACATGTGTACAGCGTCGTCATGACGAATCTGAATTTAGTCACATGAACCCGAAAATAAACGCCAGTCGTCCGTTTACGTGTTCCAGGGTTGCATGTTCCAAAGAAAAATCAACAAGAGTCATCTGTGCTCGAAGTGTGCCCAAAAAGATGTTCTCGGAATTTGTCTCAAAAGCAGGTTATGTAACAACAATTCCTTTGCAAGATCAAAGAACTGCTACTGTCGATGATTGGTCGATGAAATAAAACCATTTGTTTGCCGGAAGTCATCGCTGAGCTTAGAAAAACCAACCCCGAACGATGTTCATCCTCCAGCAAGACAATGCAAGCTCGCACACAGCTCTCGCTACGATAGAATTTTTAAAGTAACAAATCGAATTGTTGAAGACCATCTCCCATATAATCCCAACTGAAGCCCAAAAGATTTCTGTCTCATTCCGAAAATTAAAAAATGGACTGCGTCATCAAACTTAAAGGTTTAAAGGTTTAAGTCGCAATCAGTCGCCAGAAGAAGAAATCGACGCGTTCAAAAACGTCATTATTACGGTACCAAAAAATGAGTGGAATAACTGCTTTCAGAATTGGTTTGCGCATGAAAAAGTAGACTAAGCTTCGCAGAGAATATTTTTAAAAACAATAATGAAGTCTATAAAGCTATCTGCTGTCATATTCCAGTCTGCAAAACTTAAAAGACAGTTCTCGTATAAGATGGTAATGATAACGATAATGCATGGTAACGAACACCTACGCAAAAAAAATACAATCGATCATTTAGTCGTGTTTTTACTTTACAGAGTTCACTGTCATGCACAGTGGCCGCGTAAGCGGAGACCAAGAGCCGGAGGTTAGTCACAACGCCAAAGCCTATGGTCCAGGGCAACAACACAGGCTAATCGCGTTTAAACACGCTTGCCTAATAACGTGGTACCTGATTAAATATCAATTAATATAATATTTTGAAAACGTTGTAGATATGACGATTTTTTGATAAAATTGTAGGGAAAATAGCGTCTTCATCTCGTGGAGAATGGCCATTATTCACTTCAAAGTTCTGGGCGCGCGAAATATCCATCATATCAATGAAGAATATTATGATATACAGACAAGAAAGACAAGAAATGAATTACCTACATATTGAAAAACAATATGCCATTCATTGATCGCACTGTGAGTTAGGGGTGGAAGTCCCCTTTCTAGGGGTAGACATAAGTAGTCTTTCGTCTTGATTGGGACTCTTCATTACAATGTATCATACTAAGACACAGCACAATCTCGATCACTTAACCTTAGTGAGATGATTCATGGAGATGAATAAAATAAAATAAAATAAAAGGAAAAAAAGGAATAAAAAGGAAAAAGGAAAAATATATATATAATAGTACGACAAAATCTGGCCCGAACAGAATTATATTACAGAGTTGAAAAAAGGCATACCTTAATAATTATAATCAAAGTAAATTTATACTCACATGGCGGCCGGTATCTTGGTAGAAATGGGTAACATTCTCGACGACCTTGTCGTCGTTCAACTCCTCGAAAGGCTGCTCCCTTGCGAATGTTAGCACCTCCCAGAGTAGCACTGCGAAGGACCACACGTCGCTCTTGCTCGTATACTTACCCTGTATAAATAAATATTCCATTTTTATATTATTTATCGGAATTGTAAACGTTATATTATATCCCAGAATAAAATTATTCGTTTCAATAATAGGTTCAATTCCTCGAAAAATAATAAACTTGTGAATCTTTAGTACTATATAAAGTTCAACTTTAAAATGTCGAAAGAGGGTTGAAAGTTTGATTTTCTCGACTATTTCATATAAAAGAGATAACTTCTTGAATTGTGTGAACCAAAAAAGAACAAACTTTCAGTGTTGAGTCCTCTATCTAATTTTACATATCTAGCTGTCATCATATCAAGAATCCTTTTAGAATGAATGGAACATTATAGGTCTCGCCACATCTAACTGACCGCATAAAAGGAAATCATATCATGATTAGTTCTGATAGTACTCACCAGAAGAACACTTTCCCAAGCCATCCAGCGCACTGGCAGCGGTCGAGTTCCAGCTACTTGGCAGTAGTCGGAGCTGTACAACTCTCGATACGAGCCCAGATCTGATATTTTAATTTCATATCTTCTACCTACCAGGCAATTCCTGAAAATCGGGGCGCATTAACAGTTAAGGTATTTTCGAATTGACAGAAAAAGTAAATGTACTCAAAGGTATAGGATGCAGTATTGAATATTGATAGGTAGTAGTACATTAAAAAATGTAATTTGATAGTCTGGGTGAATATTTTTTTATTGGTGTAAAAGCTCTCTTGGTTCTGAAATCCTTGTTGAAATGCTACCAAGCACTTGCTTCTGCCGTCTGTAGGTACAAACGGAAATTTTATTAATGCTAATTTATACTAATATAACACTGAGTGTTGATTTTCAGTCGAATCTATTATGGAAAAACGCGTTTCATCAAATTAAGGCTTCGTTAGATAATAAATATGCTTACAAAGGAGTGTCACAAATTTTCATCAAAATGAAAAGTAATTTTTTGCCTATAACGTAATTTTTTCAGTACCAACTAGCTTAACAAGTAAAAAATATAGACTCTGAGAGTAAACATTAACAAAAACTCCTTTTGTTAATAATCAAAAAGCCATGTCAATTGAAAAACTGATCGTTATGAATATTATTTGTCTTTGGGGTTGAAAAAAAATCATTTTTATAGCTCATGATAGAGCCATTGAAGGATTTTAATTGAGGATGCCTGAGCCCAAATATCGATCTCTAATCCGATGATAATTTTTCACTCAGTTTAAACGAACCGATAATCTGTTCGCTTTGCTCAGCTTCAAAGCGAGAATGACCAAAGCGGTGGTGGCTGTGTTCCATTACTTGTTATAGGGATATGTGGGACTGACAATTAGCCAATGAAACGCCAAATCCACAAGGATAAAAAGAGTTTAATTGAAAATTCCTTAATTGGAAAATTGAGAAGATAAAAACTCTATTGTCCTGATATTTCTATATGTCTTCAAAACGCGTTCGATTGGATATGACGCCTAGCGCAGGCAAAAAGCCTGAAGGGTGATAGATCTCTTTGACTTAGCTATATCACTACTTTTCAAAGAAATTTTTGTAAAGGACCAGTGTTAAGATTTTCAGAAATGAAATCTACTTTTCAATAAATAAATATTTAAGAGTCAATTCATAAACTGGCTTGTTACGAAAACAAGTGTTGGTAATATTATTAATAACACTGGGATAGATTAATAAGAAATGTTTAATAACAAGACGGTAGCTCTGACTGGTACCTACTTTACGATATTGCTGACTGAGAGTAAGCAATGCACTGGCATTGAACTGGTGTTCTGGATCAGGATTCGTAATTCGTATTTCTTGTATTTGTCTACCTTCTGAAGTTGTGGTTCTGTCTCGGCAATTCGATTCGAAACGGTTATAGCGACATGACAGGAATGACATATTGCCAGGCCAGTGTAATGAAATATGTAATGACAATGGCGCTCCTGACCACCCAAAGAACTTATTGTTAACAACGAGTTTATTACATTTTATTTTATTGTCATATTACTCGAGAGGTGTTTCAATGAAAGTCCATTTGAAGTTCCTACCAGGAGTTATATCGGTAATATTAGCAGTTAGTGTTTTCATGAACACAAATGTACAAAATCACAATGTAGACACAATCACCAATGATCCAAATATGCGTATTATTACTTCAGGTACCTACACCTACATGGAGTACTGCTCAGGTAATCGATTTTGCTAATCAAGTCTGAATCATCAGTAAGGATTACGTACTACAATAAGGACTCCTGACTACTTGACCTATAACGTTATAGCCCGTAACATTTGTGTTAAGTTGCTATAAGCTATAGGTTATAGGCTATAGGTACAGAATAAGCTTATTTACAAGCAATTCAACTGGAATTGAACTCCTCAGGGCAAATTTAGATCCTAATACTATTATAGCGTATGGCATAAAATTTATATTATATTATTATGTAGGAAGGATCATTTAGATGTATTCCAGGTTACTGATTTAAACTGCCCCGAAGCAAGAAATCTCACATAAAAGCGCGTTGTATTATATTACCTACCTACCTACGCGATACGTTGAATAAAACGATCCCAAAATATCTTAAGAATGAGAGAATTTAAGATTACTCACTCAATCCCTAAGGAACAGATTCCACAAGGATTTTAATACAAAGATTGCGTGGTCCTTGCATCGTCCCGAACAAGGATTCATATGGCATATAATAATAATGGGGCATTCATGTACCATCGTCGTCAGAAGTGCTGAAGCGGTTGTTTCCGAGCAAATCCCCCAGTATAATGTGATATACGAATATTGATAAACTTTGCTGAAGTTGGGGGAAAGTTAATGTTATGATGATCGAGTTAAAGGCGTCCCGGTTACGAGCCACGCGAGCGGCGAACGCCAATAAATCCGGTTATTAGGGCGTAATCTTGGAGCTATTAAGTTTTCAATTTACCATGCGTATAAATAAACAAAGCGACAGATTGCTGAGACATTCGCCACTCGATAGAAGGGACGCCGCTGATGCCTGGTGGGGAATTTTTAATAATTAGTGTCGTTTGCAGTAGTTCGGGCGATGTAATTTTAAGGCGACAAATATAAGGTCTTATATTATAATAAAGCTACCATTTTTTTAGGCTTGGATAGATTCATTTGATCAAAAAATGTGTTTTCATGTATTAAAATAAATATAAAAACCTATTTCTATTTTTAGAGGCTTTTTGTCAAGGGAATTTCAATAAACTCAACAAAGAATATACAAGGTAATATGTTCCAAAAATATTGACAAATTTGATACTGTAAAAGGGCCGGTTGCACGAAAGTAATTCAAAATATTTCATATAATTACCGATTTCAAATTTCAAATTTTGAAAAATATGGAGAATATTTTCAAGGATATTTTATTATGGATATTTGTTATACAAGGGAGTAGAGTTTGTTTCCAGTACTATCAGACCAATATTTTGATAATACAGAGCGTTTTAAAATTGATGATTATCTCACAGATTTTCAATTACGCTCGTGCAACCGGACATAAAAGTTCCAGAGAGTTCGAGAGCTATCGCCTTTAAAAATCGAGAAAAAGTCTCTTAGTCGCTTCAGGATGGCTTGAATCACTTTTCCTGTAAATCTATACACTTCTATACACTTCTGGTAAGAAACTGCTAGAACAGTGATGCTCTTCCTGCTAATCTCAACGCGCTCAGCTGCAGCTGCATGAGGCAAAAGGGCTCAGAAGCACTGGACAGTGTAGGAAAGGGCTACTAGTCAGTAATATACTTTCTGCCAATCTCAGCGTGCTCTGCTACAAGGGAAGGTCCAGGAAGGCTATCAGTTGACCAAGACGCTAATTTTCTCACTTATTGACAGAGGTGAGCTGACGAACGCTCACAATACCAATGGGTCTCTCTCAATAGATCCATGCGAGGAAATCCATGTCATAAGAGTAGCGGAAGATTCCTGGAAGTGCTCTACCTGATTTTATCGTTGAGCATATCTTTCACACAAAGTTGCAAGACGGTGCAAGAATAAGTGCACAACGGTTTACATAGTATTGAAATTTTCTGTCGTTTCACAAATCCCAAGATCTGATTCGAGCAAAATAAAAGTTCAGTTGATGTTGAACAAATTCGTCAAAAAAATAAATGTTTCATTCTTGAGCCTCTCCAAGTGAACCATCAAAGAGGAAAGAACTATTGTTTTCAGAAAGAGACGAATCGTTTTGTAAACTCACAGTCTAACCATATCTTACCTCTTTCACGAGATTCTATACCGGTTCAGAATAGTATATTGTGAAACAAGTGCGGAAAAGAGAAAATTTCTCACGAGTGTGAAATTTCTTTTCCGCACGTGCTTCACACAGTACTTTTCCTACGACCACAATTTAACAGATTAATTATTTAACAAATTTAACACATAAATTATTTTTTCTGACAATGCTCTGCTTTTATGATCTTTTCTCCAATTTATGAAATGTTTATAAGCAGATTCGTATTTTTCTCTCGAAACTACAGGTAGCAAATTCAAAGAACACAAACCTGCTTGTTTTCTGACTTCAGGTGGTGTATTTTCTGCTTCAGATTCAGAGGAATTACAATCCCTTATAATGATAGGTACCTAACTAAAGTTTATTTTTCAGACTACCTACCTAGGTAGGTATTATTTTCAATTCTACCAATGACTTTTTATTATTACTATTATATACTGTAAAATTATTGAATTCTACCGACAATATTATTATTATTTATTATTAGACTCCGTATAAACTAAAAATAAGTGACGTGAGCGTGGAGACGTGGTAGATAATAACAATGATTTAAGAGAGGTTAGTATATCATTGATATGCAACTTCTACACAACGCAGGCGCTGTGCGTCGTCGATGGAAGTTAGTAGAGGTGTGCGAGTTATTTTCACGATCACGTTCGTCAATTTGATTTGAACGCTACGAATGCTGTTATTAGCGATCAACTCGTAAATTTTAATAATTACTGCCACAAGAGAATAATGAGTATATTTTATAGTCTTGTCGGGTTCTATGTTATCCCATTTGTGTTTATTTTATTACTTTGAAGCTTTAAATGAATAGTTATTCCATTAACAATAAGTAACAGTTGAGTTCTCAGTTACCGCCCATCACTATTGTTTACATTAAAACTGTACGGAAACGATTTTTGGCTATGCGTTATGTCACTTTGTCGCACAGTTTTGGATATGTGAGAAATCTGCTAGTTTGCGCACAAAAAACGATGCGCAAAGTAGTGTTTTGTATAGTGGTCGCAGGAAAAAAAATTTACCATACTAGTCCAATTGTAGTTAAATTTATTTTTCCACTCTCTACCAAGGTGGCATCAGTAGCAACACAGTTTGTCCGAATCATAATCTGTGATTCGCGATGCTTCATCGCGGAGAATATAATCGATCAAATCGAAGAAAGCTAGGTCAATTCGATAGGGGGTTGTCTGTATTTTTCTTCGGGAAAAGTTATAAGGAGACGAATCTGGCGTGAAAAATCGAAAGAAAGGTTTTATTATTAAACTTCGAAATGTAGAGAAGAATATCTCCGTTCAAGGAATTTCTACTGAAATGTAAACACATGGACAGAAAAATTACCTTTTCCAAAATTTCTGATACTTGTGACCAAAATTGACGCACGAAAAGCCAAACGCGTTCTGGCTGGTTAACAAAGAGTTTTGTTAGTTGAATGGAAAAGTGCTCGAAATGAAGATGCAAAAATATTACATTTAGCTGCTTATGTGGAAGCCACTTGAATAATTTTTTTATTAAACAGTATAATAACAAAGCATCTTCGTCGATCGTGGAAGTAAGAGGAATCTCAGACATGGAGACCTAGGGCAATGGGATGAAAAATTGTTTACTAGAGAAAAATGATTCCACTCTTTCAAAAGTATTATTGAATATCATTCGAGAACTTCCTTTTCTCTTTATTGATTACTTTACTTAACAAGAGCTGCTTACTGAAAAAGAAGCTATTTAACTTTCTAGCGTTTCGATTTCTGTTAATTCCTGAAGACTTAATGGATTTTACCTACTACTCGCTTAGTTCTAGCAAGAATAAAAAGCACTAATAAAAGACCTTCCTATATCAAACATAAAACAGCACTATAAATAAATGTTTTAGTATGACTATAACTATTAACGTTTTTATGAAGACTACGCTCTATAGCCTGGATGTATTTAGTTAGGAACGATTTTACCCTGATTCCCTGAAGACTCCCAAGAAATTAGGTTATCCGTTTATAATTATTATAAGATAAACACCAAACTTTCTCATTTCAATGAGCCATGAATTATTTTTTAATATTTTTATTTTATGAATTATTTTCTAGAAATCCTGTAGGTAAGGATCTTAGGATAATATTTATCTTGATGAAAAATTCAAGAGATTAAATAGAAAGTTGTAGACTTATTAAAACATGAAAAGAAATTAAAAAGTCCCGCATAAATATTTTTCAAGCAAGTTCCACCTTCACCCCCTATTTGAAAACTACTTAAGGTAATACCTCATATCTAATTTTTTCATAATATTAGTGAAAATCTCTTACCAAGTCACCAAAATAGCGCTTTTTTCTCGTATATGAGACTAATTTTGTGAACTGAGGTGAGGTTGTATCGCTCCCTAGTTTGCCACAACCTTAACCCTGTTGATTGGTCCCTTTCACCCCCAACGGGGCTACAATTTACCGGGCCCTAAAGCATTGTAAGTTATCAAAAATAACACTTTCTTCCTCGTTCCTACAAGACCGTTTCGATATTTAAAAGAAAAAGTCAACCTCAGGTCTTTTTCAACTTTTCATACGGTCTAGTTGTAAACAATGTTAACATATTATAATGATTTTATAACATATGATAAATATGATAACGTTTAAGTACGGGATTAATTGCAGTAACGTTTCTCATTAATTAAATAATTAATTAATTAGTTCCTAACCTCATATGAAAAACTATTTGCCGTGACATCAAGCTTCTAGGCTAGATCATTCCCGGGGAGTAGTATAAGAAGGAATTCCTGTTGAATGCAAAACACTTCCGGAACGTGATAGGAAATATAACTGACGTTTCTAATAACTTCGTCGTATTCAAGACGAACGAGAGCCATTTTAAATTAATTAAAGCTTGCTGAAGTAACTTACCTAGCAGCCAGGTCCTTGTGAACGTAGCGCGAGGACTCCAAGTACTCCATACCAGACGAGATCTGCGTGGCCATGTAAATAAGACAACCGTAGCTGCAATATGAATACAGCCAATTATTATTTACAGAAGCCAGGCTTGCATTATTATAAGGACAAAACAAGACGATAATTAGTGTGTTGGCTAAATTGGGTAATTTTTTTTTTTAATTTTGACGTTTCAAAGAACTCGAGTTCTTTAATTAAATTTATTTGTGACGTGATCTTGATTCACTGCTTGCATTAAAATTATCCCAAGATTTTGAATAAAACTAATTGGTGATTTATTGCTAATTATTAAATTGATTTATCTTCCTTACTGTAATAATAATAATTCACAATAATACTAGTTAAAATTATCCTTACCACCCCTAACATCTTCAAGTGATTTAAGTATGAGAACTGAATTTACCTGAAGAAATTTTTAATTGAAAAGTTCTAAATACCCTAGAACTCTTTAATGAGTCCAGCTGTTAGAGACCTAAATTCAAAATGGGGAACTATTTTCTATTGTTTGCTCTGTTTGTAAAAACTCGTTCGTCCAGATCGTGGACTCCATTTTTCCGCTATAAAATTCCTGCAAAAAACGGCCCCACTAACGATTCTATGCAGTAGAACAAAACCCATTAGCAGAAAAATCACACAAGAATCCTCTCAAATCCCTCTTTTTCGCATCCAAAGTAACCGGGAACAATGAGATTTCAGTTAACGGGAATGAACCAGAGCTTACCTCAACGTGCTGGCTGTAGGTACTAGCGGCGTGGCCGTCTCCGCTACGTGATCCTGCAAGAATTGGCACAAATCTCCCATCGGCGCGTACTCCCGCACAGCACAAACAGGATCAGAGTCTAGACAGGCCCCCAATAATCGGGCCACATTCGCGTGTTTAATCCTCGAGAGTGCTTTCACCTCCCTGACGAACTCCTCTCTGCAACTCTGCAAACGCAGCGTGTGCACCACGACTAATCCACACTCTCCACCTTCACACAGATGAACATCTCCGTATTGTACACTTCCTAATTTCTCCACTACCCGTAACCGATCGCGGGGGAAATCTTCGACGACCGTTTTCTCGTCCTCCGGATCAGACGGGAGATCCGGTTCCGGGCTGAGAGGCAGCACAAAGTGGCTATTAACACTAGCTCTGGTCAGGGAGCCGGATAGCGGTGATACGGGCGTTGAAACCAAAGGCAGAGGGGTGATGACGTCCCTGAAGTAGCCCTCGGGCGGCGGCGGGACCGGAGGCGGCTTCTGGAGGAAGTTCAATACTGGGGGAGATACTCCGGAGTAAGATAGCAACGGTTCTTTCTTGAGCGTCGCCGTGTAATCTCGACTGATAACATCGCGAACTTCTGGAACAGGTTACGGTATAAGGAGTCGGGAAAGTCAATTAAATTTAGAGAATGTGGAGTATGCAGCTAGCGGTTTTCTGCAGAGTGTTTAAGGCAACTATCTGGAGCATCGTCGGTGCGCTTTACCTATACAAGCATTTGGTAATATATAGCGGGAAATTTCTAAGTAATTCCAGGAACAAGAATGATGTGATTTTGTGAAGTATATACAGGAAGTTTGGCCTGAATTCTTCGAAGGTCTGATAGCTAACAGTTCTCGCTTTGATGATCTTAAAAAAAAAGGTAAAAATAAATTTTGAACATGAACATAGTGAAATTCGCAGGAAATTGAAAATGAGAAGAAGCACCCTTGTGTAAATTTTTGGGTCTTATACGAACTTTAACATCAGAGCGGGCGATAGCTCATCGGGCTAGAAATGCTGACTACTAATTCGTTGACTGTCACTGCGTGGGTTCAAATCCCACTCTTCCCTCGGTTGTAGCTGTTTTGCTGCTATAAGAGCTAGTTCTCGAAGCTAAATTTACTGGAGTGGAACGACTGTGTCTTATCTACATAGCTAAGACAGATGTTTCTCCTTTTTTTTAAATATAAAAAAACAGCCCCTTACTAAAAATGAGAAAACCACAAAGGTTTTTCGAGGTTTGTTGAATTATTTTATTATTCTACTAATAAAATTTCCAGTTATACGGGGTTTTAATTTGTAACTTACTGTTATTATTATTTATTCGTTATGTATTTTTGGAATATAAAAGAAGTGAGTGCGGAAACAGGTCATCCAAATGAAAGCTCAGTGAAGTTTGCACCCTTAAATCCGATTTTTTTTTATACAAACGGTCTTCGTTTGTCCACGGTTTGTTCACGTTTGTCAAGTCAAAAGTTCGTCGGCACAGTAAAAAAAAAGGCAAAAAAAAATTTGTTGGACAAGCGTGGAAAAATTATGAACAAACAAATGCTGTGTGCATTTCATAAAAATTCTCTCGTAGTTGTGCCACTGAGCTCGAAACAAAGGACGTTCCTATGAAAGACGTACCTCAAAGACGCACATCTTAGATGAGAGCCTTCTTATCCCAGCAATTTAAAAAGAAAAAATTTGCTTAGATTTATAAATTAACATTTTTTTAGATATACAGAAATGATGTCATATTCAAAATAAATTATTGTCAAATCCTCAAAAAGAAGACTTTTCATTGAATATTTTCACAAAATTTACAATTTTTCAGGCTTTTTTTGCTTAAAGTTCGTGAAAAATATATCATATTTTCAAAATAGCTCTAATCTGCTTTCGTCACCTCTTCATGTGCGTAAACTAATCCCCTTTTAATGCTACTATCCAATCCTGTTACTACTTATCTAAAATGGTTGTACAAAAAAATAAAGACATCTCGTTAAACATTGCTTTAGCCCACCCGTCGTAATTCACATACGTTGGGCGCCATCGTATAAGTATTATTAGCATCATTAGAGTGGCGTGGGCGTTGCGCTTCCTCCCGCCGTTTGTTTCATTAGGATTATGACCTTGTTTACTGAAACCGGGGGTGTGCGTGACTGTCTGTCTTCCACCCCCGATGTCTAATTAGGGAATCCACGAGGATCAGGATGAGATACGTGAGCAGCGAACATGTCTTCCTTCTGAATTATGTTATAATATATATTGTTGGCGATCCATCTTCCGAGTTACAAAAGATTTGCTTTGTAGGCCCCGCTTTTATCTCCCGGATTACATATATATTATTCGCATTTCTTTCACATCATGTTGTCTGAACCGAACATTTGAATCGAGAACGCTTTAGAAGCTCGAGCAGCAGCTCGCATGAAAACAAAAAATAAGTTCCCTATTTCTGAAGGGGATACAGGATGGGAAGCTTTATGGTCGTCGTTAGTATTATTTGTGGGATTTGTTAGACGGAAAATCTCGCGGAACTAACATTATTGATAGGTACTCTAATAATTTCTGTAACTTGATAACACATCAATTTTATTTTTGGGAATCAAACAGGTGCAGTTATGTTTTATATGATGAACCTGGAAAACACTTAGGTATTTTTATTAAGTAGCCTTATTTGAAATTGAACACTTATTATAGTCAATTTAAATAGAAATTGAATAAAAGCCAATTCAAATAAACATATCAACAAACTCCTAAGCTCCAAAATATTCTATTTGCAAAAATATAAAGCAATCATACAATAAGAGCGCTAACAACTAGTTTTACGAGTTTTGCATGAGTACTTTGAGATTTTTACCTTTATCATCGCTTCTGGAAGTGATGGTGCTGTTAGTGAAATGCGCAGTCCTGCAAGATTCTGCATACAAGACGGCCTTGTCACATTCTCCCTCGTCCTCGATTGTCGTCTGAAACAGAATCTGCATTGGATGTCATCCTCGTACACTACTACTACTGCTATGTGTACTTAGTAGGATTAATTTTCCATTTGTAAACAAATTTGTTACTCTGAATCAGATTTCGACGACGTCGCCTAGTAGAAGCGTGGCACAAAGCAATCACTTATGAATATTAAACTCAGTGGTGCAAGCTTGATGCAGAGGCGTAGAGGGGTTCGATCACAGCGTGAGGAAACTCCAAGAAATAACGTCATTCGAGAGGGTGATAAAATTATTCATAGACATCTATACATATACCTGTAGATATTGTAACTAGGAAATATTTCATCGCTTCCAAACATAAATGGTGCTTGGTATAAGGGTAAAATAGAAGGGGCTAAATTAGAAGTTATTGTAATGTACATAAATTATTATGACATATAGGTGGATTCAAAATAGAATTCCGGAAAGCAAGGAGCTCGGCGCTTTAAGAGCTCGGTTCCTTGAATACATTTCCTTTCATCATTTAAGAAATTAAATTTCCTACTAGTAATATTAGGTTGTATATATTCGCATCGAAATAAAACCTGCATCCTCGGTCCCTAACATCGCACTTCGCTTGTACCTCGGAGCTTTCAGATCTAGGTATCCACGAAAACATCCTCTACCTCTACGTGGAATCCAAAGATGAAGTTCTGTTCAACACGACTCCCCTCGTTAACCAGCCGTTAAATCCTTTCTACCCCATAGGCCAGTACACAAAAAAAATTTTTTTAAGAGGAAACATCAGTTTTAACCAGGAAGGTAGTAGCTCCACATTGGTAGTTTTTGCTGCGGTAATTTTCTCATATAATCATAAATAACGTTTAAATTAATAAATGGTTTAATAGACGATGCCACTTCCTCCATCTTCTTCTTCTTCTTCTTCGAGTGTCCATTTTCTTCGAATATTGGCGACCATTCTAGCTATGATGACCTTGTTGACTACAACCCTAAACAGCTCTGTGGTGGTTTTTTAAAACTATGGCCTCAGATTTTTGAGCCACGATGTTCTTCTTTTTCCTGGTTGGCTCTTTTTATCCTTCAGTAGTTATAATAATAAAATAGAAAACGTCAACTTTTCCTTGGAGGATGAACTTTTAAAAACCTATTTACTGCTATTTCTCATTATATGTCCGAGGTATTTCATTTTCCTTCTTTTATTGGTGTTCGGAACCTCCCTTTCCTTTCTCATTCTCTCCAGTACTCTTCAGTTGGTTACTCTATCTTCCCATTATATCTTAAGGATCCTTCTGTAGAGCCATATCTCGAATGCATCAAGTTTCTCTTGTGTTGTCTTGCTCAATGACCAATGTCCAGGATTCCATTCCATAGAATAACATGGAGAGCATAGCATCGTTGATGTCTTAAATTGATGTCCAGTTTGAGGCTGATCGATTTTCAAGAGTTACCCAAAATTCCAAACGCAAACAAATCCCTTTCAAGCTACCGCAAAAATGATGCGACAATCCTTCCTCGAGCTAATTAACAAAATTAAACCAGAAGGTACCTTTTATATCGATGCTTTCAAAGTGGAGCAAGCTGCTCCGTTACTTCCTCCCAAGCATCAATAGAAGCCCATGCAAGACTCCCTAAAATTGCCATAGGTGTAGTAACAGGTGGATTAAATAGATTTCAAAAAGCCTCGGAGACACCGGTACCTGACAGTTATAAAAATATCCAAAAAGGTCATGAATCTTGCCACGTACTTAGAGCCTGAGGAGTTTACACTGTACAACTAGCTATGGTTTCAGCCTCGTCATAAGTCTAAATAATTTGACGACCCTTAAAAGAACATAAGAAAAGCTGCTATTGTTTAAAAACGATAATGCTGGGGTAAATAATACGTTCAATTCCCAGATTATTGTGGAAATAAGCTTCCCTCTAAACCTCTTTACGCTTACGAGATAACATTGAGAATAGACGTATACACAACATTCACTGCCTTCTTAACGTTATCCTCGTGCTACAATTCACTTTGAAAGCAAAGAGTTCAAATCTTTGATCTCTTGCATGAGTTCTTGCTCATCCCTCACATTCAAAGCAATAAACGTTACCTCCGGCCCTGATGTGTTATTTCCTAGATGTTGATCCGAACTGGTATTAGTTTGGAAGATGTTAATGGAATTGCTAGTAGGTTCATCTTCAACGACATCTTAATTTCGAGGGAGAAATGTTTGACGTTTCACTTCCCGGATTGATTGTAGGATAAGATTTAGAGATTTCCAGGACGCCGAACACAGGAATTAGCAGTTGACTAATGTTTACATTCAGTTGTTATGCACCAGCACTGGCACCAGCTGAGGGTGTTATGATTATGAAAGATTCATACATGGGGTTGATTGTCACGTAGGTACCAGATGGTGTTAATCCGAGTCATCAATTTTACGCTTGATGTTGAAAAGAATTGAATTGTTTCCCGTTTGGTGTTTATAAAGTATAACTGAGTGTCATTCTGTCTATTATTATAGAAATATAAAGCAAAAATGTGTTTTCGTTCCATTTTGTTTTTAGGATCGATGTTTTTAAAATTAATTAATCTTAATGAAATAAACAAAAAAGGTTATTGATATTAGTCATTGGTTCATTATTAAATGATGCTAAAATCGCTAACATAATCTCGCACCTACAGCAGGTACTGTTATTCCTGGAAAAGAGAGTAGCCGAAGGTTTATATAAAGAGAATTTAGTTAATTTGGAGTTTTCAGAAGAGATAAGAATACTTTATAACGAATAAAAGCCGTTCCCGTTCTTCTAGCTTGGTCATTGGTTTATCTTAATAGACCTAATAAGATAATCTGATGCAAATACGTCCAATTTAAACTGAAATATGCATAATTTTCTGCCATCCATTGCAGGTAGTTCTGCAATTAAGTGAAAATTATTACTTTCGCCTCAATGGCTAAAAGCTATTTTATTTCAATCAGAAATTCAACTGTTAGGGAAGATAATTTAATTCGTAGCCACTAAGTGATTGAGTTTTCTATAACTCTTATTAATTAAGCAGATTTGTGGTAGTCCCTTTGTTTTAAGTCCAGATATTTCCATAATATATTTTATTATATTGGATGATATATTAATTTATTCATTAAGACGTCTATTACTTGTTTCAAAAAATTTACTAAAAATAAAAATCGTAATTCTATCAATTGTTTATGTAACAATGGACTTCAATTATAAGTTTGGCACTTTTTTTTATATGGGTAACCATTGAAAATTTTAATCTGCCGGTCTACTTACTCCAGATTTACCCAACTCACTTATTCCCGCGCGAACCGCTGAGCGCCAACCGTTTCTGTCCGTTTCCTGAAACACCACTGAAGTTTGGTTTCTTCACATTTTTACAAGTTATTCTTCTGGTCAAGTTTAAAAACTGACTTTCCCCGGAGTGTTGCCACATTATATTTCGTAGTCACATCTGTACCGTACGTACAAAATTAGATATTATAAGGTTAATGAAAAAGGCAACCATGTTGTATTTATTCGAGTGCAAGTTTTCCGCAGTCGGAACTCGAGTTGCGGTTGAGAAGTTAAACAAAAATTCGCCGCGCAAGCTATTCGCTGGCCTAATTAGGTGGGTAGTTGTCTGTTTTTTTCCATATTGTTTTGCTTAATTCTTACTACGGTAAAATTAACAATTTTGGTTATTATTTTATTGAGTTCATAATATAATGGGAACTTTTTTTTATTGTTTTTATTGTTTTGTTGTTTAAAGTATTTTAATTGCCCTGGTTCTACCACAAAACCACTTAAAAACATTTGCAAATATTTAAATGAAACAATGGCGAGCTTTTCCTCGGAAAAAGCTTCTTTGGGATTCTTTGTTAGATTATTTCCACAAAAAAGCTTATTTTATTAAATAATATATTTTAAATTAATTTATTTTAAATCCTAATTATTTTTGGCCAAGAGAACTGGCAGCCTTCAATACAACCGAAAATTACACAGCTGCGAAATATTCCCACAATTGGTCAAAATGATCCAAGAAAGTTGATCTGAGAACTGAAAAACTTTTAATGAACAATTATTATTATTTAAGTGAACCGGTTGAGTAAATTAGCTTAATTGTCTCTCAGAGCTCCTGAAAAGCGTATCTCTCATGAAAAAACACTCCACGAAGGAAATATTCTTACAACATGATACCCTCAAAGGTAATAATTTTCATAGCCATTTGAAATTGAAATATGAGGTGTTGTAGACAATTTAAAACTCTTATTAAACTCTATTGAGGCTTACAAATTCATTATCAAGATCTCCAACCCTTACCAACCTAATTAAATTGGTAACAAATTGGTAATTTCCCATCTAATGGATTGTATTTATCGCTGCAATGGAAGCTTTTCCTGTTTCATATTCGTATGGGATACGGACTGGTAATTGTCGGAAAATTACGTTGTCAAAACGAATGAATACGAATGCTACGATGGAAATCTATTATCGTGAAGTTTCAAGTATTAAAAAAAATCAAAAATTCTTCCAAATAAATTATTAAGATATAATTAACACTCTATTAGGGGACCCAAGGACGCGGTGAAGAATCTGAGAATTTCAGGGCTTACCAATTTTGAGAAATATAATTCTCAGAGGAAAGTTTTGCTATAATTTTGATTTTCTCACCCTCTATGTTTTTGGGTCGCCAAAATTGAAGTTTTGTGGCAAGAATTTGTCCCGGAACTTAAGTTTTTGCACTCTTTACCCAAATAATTTAATTTTTTTCTGTATTTGCCTAGAACTCAGAAAGAAAACGTTTTTTCAAAAAGTTCATTCTATACAAAATTAAAGTAGATAAAATTTTCTTGATTTCTCATAAAATAAATACAGGGTGATTCAAAATTCAGTGCAAAGATCTTAAGGGCGTATTTACCAGCCTAAAATAAGAAGTTTTTTTCATATAATCGTGTGTCCTAACTTGCTTTGTTTTCCAGATACAGGGGGTAAAATTAAAAAAAAAAATCGATTTTTTATTAATTACTCAAAAACCTTTCAGCCGATTTAAATAAAATTTGGTAGGCTCATATGAAAAAATTTTCTTATTTTTGGCTGGAAAATACGCCCTTAAAATATTTGCACTGAATTTTGAATCACCCTGTATTTTTTTTATTAATAATATTTTAATATTTTTTTTAATAATAATTAATTTTAATTATTATTTTAAATTAATTTTATTAATAATAATATTTTATTAATAAATTTTATCTACTTTAATTTTGTATAGAATGGACTTTGAAAAACGTTTTCTTTCTAAGTTTTAGGCAAGAACTAAAAAAATGCAATAATTTGGGTAAAAAGTTCAAAAAAGAAGAAAGTTTCGGGTCAATTTTTTTCCATAAAACAGGGCAACCCGAAAAATATAGGGTGAGAAAATCAAAACTATATCAAAAAGTTCCTCTGAACCCCCATTTTATTCCTTATATGCCTAGTCTATTATACGGATCGTTTCAGAAAAGCTGACCATGTCATTGATAACAAAACTGCAAGGCTGCCATGCAGCTTTTAAAGTTAGTATGTTTACTCAGTTCTAATGTTCAGCCAAGTAATAAAATAAATGTGATAATGAATCTTCCACCAGTGAGAGGCCTCATAACACAAATAAACGACATCGCTATCGCTCAACCACTCATATGAAAATTGTTGGAATTACACTCTGTGAATGACAATCATAAATTATGCTTAAGGGAATTAATCCGACTGCATCACTTGGGCCTACCAGGTAAAATCGTATCATCACACGCTCAGAACGGCGAATAAGGCTGGTGTAAAGACGATGCATGTCATTCATGACGTCATAGTCTCCTTACCAGAAACGACCCATATATTTTTTTATAATGTTGTGACCATATTGAAATTCTGGCGCTCGATTAGTGGATTAGCCTATCGTCTGCGCACAGGTAACCGCTGATCTGGAATTGTGGACGAAACGTTCGGAGGAAATCTCTAGACATCCGCAAAAGAGTCCGACATGAATAATAATGACTTCTATCCCCCATAAGACTTTCAATAATATGATTATGATGATAACTGATGGGGAGCTGGAGTGTTCTGTGGTCATCATTTTACTTGTCGTGTAGCGTTTGTATTGTTCTTGATTTTGCTGGAATGATTTTGATTGACAATTCCACTCATACGTGATCAAACCCGTTTGATTTATCAAATATCGCTGTTTCTTATCGAATATTTTGTATTGAGGCAGGAAGAGAGAATGGGAGTAAGGAATAGAGAATGCAGTTGGATCAATTTGTCGATAATTCTGCTTATTCATATGTTGCTATGGCAATGGCTTGAGTCTCGGCACTCTATTACTAGATTTCACAATTATTAATTTTATTATTTGGAAATATTTTGTATGGAAGAAAAGCCCCACTGGGGTTTAAACCCGGGTTCTTTTGAACAAGAGTGTAGGAACTTATCCATTCGACCACAGTCCTCTATTCAAAATGTATGCCATAAGTAGGTACTTATACCGTTTTCCGTTATTATTTTTATTATAAATATTAACATAAAATAGAAAAAGTGTGTTTTTACAAGTATTTGTGTCATTTTAAAAGACATTTTGGGTATTTTTCACTGTTAAATAAAGTTCAGAACCTTATTATTTGATGGAATTGTCTCAAGAAATACCATGCAAGCTTAGATTCTTAGCATGATATTTATATGAAATTGTTTTCTAATACTTACTTTCATGTAGGCAATTTAACTCCATCTTGAGAAAAAATTACTCGCGCGGTCTGCGCTCTCGTGATTTTTTTCAACAGCTGTCGTTAGATTTCCAATGCAAATAAGTATTCGAGACCAACTGCATGAAAATATCCAGCTAAAGCTAAGCTCCAATAGTATTAACCCCGATAATTTTATGATGTCTTAACCAATTTTCAGTACTTTTTTCAATTGAGTGGAGCGACCGCAATATTTTTATACCATTTTCTGATTTACGGTTTAGATTGATAGTAATAAAGTAATAAGAAAAGATGGATCAGTAATGGATTTGATATCAATATCTTCAGAATTGGAACATGACAGTAACTCTTCTAAACTACTTCTAGCAAGCCACTTCATATTTTATAGTCGCGGTTATTCGTTTTCATTCCAATTGTAATGTTTTCGAAAATATATATTGTATTACAAAAAAAAAACCGTTCCATTACATTCTTCATAATAATAGCTCATGTTTGAAATAAAGAATTATTGCTGATGCATCTCCTCCTCATCTCCAAGCTAATATTACAAGTTACTTGTAAAAATTTTCATTGCAATTCATCGGGAGTGTCTTAATAGTTAGAGAGATGATGACAAAAATGCCTGCCTCCCAAATGGAATAAAAGCGGGTTTTTATACAGTTCGAGTTCCTTTCTCAAAATCCGTCTTTTCGAACAGGGGTCTATAGCGTGTTGCTACGAGCTGTTACGGCCTTTTGTCCAGATTTTCCCGAGCGATTTAAAAAGTATCTACCATTTGGAAGAAAATTACTGGGAGGCATTTAGGCAGCCCACCACCAATTGAGGGGAAAACTAATTTTCTCCTGACTTTTATCTTCAGTACCGGGCTATGGTCACCGCGGGAATATCTCAGACACTAAGCGTTGTACAGCCTCAGGCGAAAAATTTCTCTCAGGAATGTGGCTCAAAAAATTCGTTGGAAAATAGTTAAACAAAAAAAATATTCATTCAAAAATATATTCATAATATCATGGCGCGCGCAATGCTTCAATTTTTCGTTATATTTTCACAAATAGGGAGATATTCCCAAAAGGGCAATTTTTTAATATAAAAATAGGAATATATCTCATGACGTAAAATTTCAATTGTTTTTCGGTTTTTACCGCTATAATAAACGACAAAAATTCTTCATGTTTGCCAATTAGAACCGACTTCACAGCTTCAATAATAACGAAGTTACCAACGGTGAAGAGAAACGATATAAAATAGCCGATTTTTCATCGCCCTGTATACATATTCACTTCACGCCCATGGAGGCTTTTGATCGCCGTAGATCGCCGATATATTTGAATTTCAGCAATTTTTACTCGAGGGATGATTTCCATTTAATCCGTGCGGGTCCCAAACTTTGAAAATTCAGAAAATCAACTTTGGTGACAGGATATCTCCACTTGGGCGGAAGTTATCCAGCTGCGGCTTTCAATTTTCACCTGCGGTTTTAACCTCAAGAATTTAATTTTTCTTTCACTGTGTAAAATTAAATATACCATTCTATTTATTTATTTTTTTAGAAAAATCGTCATATCACCTTTATATGTCAGATAACGTCCTCTAGCGGTTGCGAATGGTAGAAAAATGGAAAATTATTGAGATGCAATCGACAGAATAATGGAAACTCTTTGTAATGAGACTAATCTTGTTAAATTATGTCGAGGTTAACAGCAATAATCGACATTTGAATCAACAAAAGTTTGACATTCCCCCACCACTTTATTTATGAAGTTATTAAAAAAACTTCAAGATAATTTTTTTTTTAAATTATTAAGAACGGCACCCCATTTTGAAAATACCCTTCTGCAAAATGATGAGAAAATTCAAATTTTTCATTTAGTCATGGCTATAAGGCCTCTAGCGGTCATTTTAGAAACTAAAAACTATTTTCCAACGAATTTTTAGGGTCACTTTCCTTTCAAAAATATTTTTGCCCGAGGCTGTACAACGCTTACTTTCTGATTTATTTCCGGTGACCACATGAATGACTCACCCGGTATTACAGGTTAACGCAAGGAGGATATTGGAAGAAAATGTTTGTAGCTCAATTGGGGGAAAGGGTTACCTAAATGCCCCCCACTATTTTTTTACAAACAGTAGATACTTTTTTAAATCGCTCGACTAAATGTAGGCAAAGGGCCTTAGCCGCTCATCCCAACGCGCTAGACCCCTGCTTGACAAGACGGATTTTGAGAAAGGAACCCGAACTATCTAAACTGGGCATACAAGGCATTTTTGTCACCATCTCTCTAAGTGTAATAATGAAAGTTACTAATGATAATAATTATTATTATCACTGGTAAGTAGTTGTAAATACGATAACGCCGCAGCTAAACTAACGCTTATTTTGTCTAGAAATCGTTGCAGTTCTTTACTATTATTTACATCACGAGCGCATTATGCAAGCTTCACTATCAAGCCTTTAAATTAATCAAATAATAACAAATAATAATTAATTACTATTTTTAACCGGGTAACAACACTTCCTACAAAATGACTAACTCAATTAAAAATTTTTAATCACTTTGTTAACAAATACAAGAGGTTCATTACTATTAATAGTTTCACTTAGACTAAAATAATATTGACCATTTTGTGTTTCAGTTAATAACAAAAAAAATTAGTCTCTACCTGAAGATATAATTCATAATAAGGGCGATAAATTTGATTTTAAGTATCTAGGTAGGTACTCCAACGAATGACCGACATGGACGTGAAAATTATTCAACTTAACACGCTCACAAGTCCGCAATTTACTTTTCATGAATACATAAAAGCGCCATAAATTGTTAAAAACGACCAGAACTATGGGAGATAGTCTATCAAATAGAATTATTGCGAGTCTGCTTATGTAAAAATATGGAACAGTTTATGTCATAGACGACAGAGAACTAGTTACATATCCTTTACTTTATATATGAAGTCTCGTGTCAAGAGATCTCTGGAACTGAAATGTATATGCATTCGAAATATGTTTTCCGTTGTTGGATTAGTTGGAGATATTATTCTGCAAAATATCTGGAAGTTGCTTCAGATGAAATAGAAATATAAAGTTGGCTGATTTTTAATAAAAAAATACAGTATTGAGACAAAATCATGAATTATTTACGCTCTGAAGAGCTCTCTCTGACAGACAACACACAGAGCAATCCAGAACCTTCAGAAGCCACTGACATCTGTTTCGGTCTCCTGAAAGAAAACTGGTGGATGTGATGGCGTCCACCAGAGAGCTACAAGAACCGGGCTCTATGTATAATAAGTAAAATCCTCACAAATTATTCTCACTTACCTGATCACCATTCCCATACCTCCCCTTAACTTCTTCCAACTCCTCCTCGCCCTTGATCCATTTATTCCTGTACATAATAACCCCAATTGCACCAACGAGAATGAATATGACGACTGTGAGGACTCCGATGACTGGCCCAAACTGCCCCCGAGGTTCCTCCGGTGGTCGTTCCCTCTCCACCAGCACCTGCACTGTACGGTTGGGCGGTTTTTCGACGACAGGATTTTGCACCTCGTCTCGCTGCACGGAATATTCTTTTTCCGCCAATGGTGGCACGGTTGGAGGCTCGGTAGCGTCCGTGTAATTTCCATGAAGGGGCACTAAGAGAGAGAAGAGTTTTAATAATTTTTTATAGTTTTTTAAGTAGGAGACATCAAAATCAAGTTTTTATTAGTACATGGCTATTAAATTGCTAGCTAGTCGAGAAGGCTATAAGAAGAGAGCTTAATTAACGGTTACGAGTGGATTTTTTTGTAACAAGAACTATCCTGAACGTATAGGTATTAAAGTTTTTAGTAGATGCCATTAAGTAAAGAATATCCTGTGGGAGTGAATGTTATAAGTGCTTTTAGGTAAAAAGACTTCTATTACGGAGAAAAAATGGAATGAGATCCATTAAGCATCTACAATATGACCCTATTAAATTTATCAGATTTCCATGCGAAGGTTGAAAGGATTTTGGTCGGATTAAGTGTAAATCCTTAATCTTCCAGTTGTGGGTAATCAGGCGGGTGACTTATTGTTTTACAGCTGGGGCTATTTTGCAACGATAAAACGCCGGCATTAATCTTCATCGAATAAATCAAAACGTCGCATGCGAAATGAACTACACCGTATAGATTCTAGCCGCCGAATATGCACACTTTATCGGAATCCATATATCATAGTGACACTCGAGTTCCTAGTCTATGACTTTATTTACGACGCTTACCGCAAACAGAGCCAGATGTGTCTTAATGGTAATATACTAATAACGATTATGAAGTAAATGTTTCATCAACACCAACAGCCCTGCGACAGAACTTAAATCTCTGAGCAGCTCTTTAAAGGCGACCACTGACCTGAATCGAAAGCGACTTCGCTGAGGAGCAGCCACCTGGAAGCGAAGTAGAGCTGGATCTTGAGGAAACGACCGGTACGTTGATGCAGCTTTATGGTGACGTTGCGAGCGTGCTCCAGCACCAGGTCGGGCATGTAGGAAAACTGCACCGCCTCTCCGTTGAAAGTGTTGCCGTTGAAACTGAAGAACACTCTCGCGTGGGAGAAAACCTGCAATACGGGTGCCTGTGGTCGTTATATAAGAAAAATTAACCGTTTACTCTTACTTTATGTTTAATTTGTCATTTAACACAATTTTATATAAAATAAAATATTCAGATTGTAATGATGCTAAATTGCCAAGTTGAAGTAAAAAGAGGATTCAAAGATCTTTTTTTTTATTTTCTCGACCATCCTCGTTGAAGGGGACACCTGCAGTAGCACTGCTGTGGTAGGTCATTGTTTTACTGTAGTCAGGAAAGATGAAGGGAGTGAGGAGTTGTTAGTTTAGTAACGAATAGGATCTTAGATGCGAGGCATCTTGTTCAGTTTACTCCGGGATAATAAAGTAGGTAAAGCCACTACTGGGCGTTGCTAGACAAAAGAGTATATAATGTATATAATAAATATATATGTAAATATATGTAAATAATAATGTACTGAAGAGTCTCAAACAGGACGAAACACGTGTCTACAATTTCCGCCTCTGCCCACAGCACAACATCAATGGATGGCATGTCGTCTGACAACATGTCATTCATCTTTTGTCTAGCAACCTCCAGTAGGGGCTTTACCTAGTTTATGCACACCAAGGGGCACTGCACTCATTTTTGGCATGCATTATAGCTGCTGTCTGGGGTGTATCCTATGGCGCAAACCGAACCCACCGTGCCTTTTATTTTTATTTTTATTTTTATTTCATTGCAGTAAATACTGTTTTGATCTATAAATTGACCAACCCAAAAAGTGTTTTTCCCAGTGAACTCTTATTTTCACTGTCAAATAATTGCTTGTTCTGATTGTGTTTGATAACGGAAAGGTTGGCCACTCATTTATTCGAAATAATCGCTGTCATTATTGCCGGTCTTAGTGGAGGATTCGTTAACCATTTCATAATGGTGATTATTATGGCAAACGTTTAATTCTGCGTATTAATTTCTTAAAAATAACATTTAAAAATAAACAAAATGTGCAGGTATAAGTATAAGTGCTACGAACTCATAGGTGTATCCGTATCTTTTATTGATGATTGAGGCTGTGTTTTATTTTCGTTTAGTGTCAACAAAATTCTCTAACGAGCAGTAAAGTTGAGTTATATCCGTTCTTCTCTCGTACCTTAATTGAGTTACCACGGGTATTTATTTTTTTAACATTGATTATGGTAATTTCATTAACAGTAATATACGCCGAAACACAAACGGATGGATGAGCATTTCACTTAACAGGATGAAACTTCGCCATTCTGAAGAAACAACAAGGAATATAGCCGCGATGGTTTTCATTCTTCCATTATTTATTTCTTCTCTTGTAAGCCCCAAAAAAACGGTAATAAAAATGATACTCGGATAGAAACCCAGATAAGGCGCATTAAATATTTATAAAAAGACCATTTTTTCGACACAACGTGAAACGTAATCAACTGAATCAATAGGATCATGCAAGATGGGTTCGTTATTAAAGCAACTTACGCACAATAAAATAAATAATCTTCGAGATCCTGATTTTAGAACCGTATTTTTGGCGGCCTAATATCATGGCATCGCTATAAACATCTGTTATACAAGCTTTCGAGAGATATTGACGATTCCATAACAGTTACCGTTCCTGTAAAAGCTTATACACTTTAAGTGCTTAGTATAGGAGTGAGATACGGATGAGTACAAAAGAGTTCCAGAAATTTAGATCACTAGCTGCAGGATGACGGTCGATAGTAATCATAAAAATGAAACCTGAGATTTGCCATCATCTCAATCTTATTAAAGAGCCATAGGCAAGACATCGGAATTGTCTTAGATCAACGAGTAGATTATTGTAAATGATTTCAAAGGTAGCACTTAGCGATACCTAGCAAAAGTCATTATATACAGGTTGTCCCACAATTTAATGATCAAACGAAAGCCAGTGATAAAGGAGGACATTACAAGTTCCAAAAGCTCAGTGCTCCGATTAATTTATGTTTTCGAATTACTATACCTTATTTTTTATTTAGATGGATTCCACCAAGTCAAAATTCTAGGGGAACGATTGGCAACAAGACTGATTAGGTTGGTTATGGTGATAGTTGTTACCAAAATAGTCACTAGAATGGTTACTAAATTAATTTAGGTTATGTCGATTAGTTGAAATGTCATTTTATTTCAAAATTTAAAATTAGAAAAATTATAAACGCAATTTCTAGAGGTAAACTGGAAAATTTTAGAGACTTTGTAAGTGTAAGCACCTATAGCTATTTACTCTTATAAATCTTATGTAGGTATGTAGGATTAGACCGATTCCTTCTTAGTTTTATGTAAAAATGTTGAAAATAGAAGATCTATTCTTGACAAATAGAGGTACTTACATTATTTAAATAATTTTTTAAGAATTTCTCAATGAATATTTCAAGGAATCTGATTAAACTGTATTTTTGCTTAATCTGGAGAAACATCTTTCAATCGCTAATGTTTATAGCATTTGATGATTCATTCTTTTCTTTCTTTTGAAATAAATTTACCTGCCTGAGCATTTTAATAATTTTGAATTTGATCATTTGGTTTGTCAATTTGACAACTTCAACTTTTCAAGTTTCTGGCGTTTCGATGTGACTATAGAGTGCCGACTGAGGACCCAGACCTAGTTTTCGCAAAACGTCATTAGATTATTATAGTCAATCCAAGCAACAGTTAAATTTATCCTCAAAAAACGAATAACTTCTAAAAAGGACTATTTTCGAAGAAAATAAAGTAATTTGAAGTTTTTAACTTGCGTTTTATAACAGTGCAACTTACAACAAGGAAACATGTTTTGCAGGTGACGTCATAGCCTATACACGAATCGGGGAATGTTGCCGTTACTTTAGTCACAACGTAAATTTTTTAACAAGGTCAAGAAAACAGGCTGCCATCCGACAATATGAAAATTACTGTTTAAAGATTGCACAGGGTACCAACTTAACAGCTGTTTGACAAGTCCATCTAAATAAAAAATAGACTTTAGATAGCACTAGCACTATTTTTTACTTATAAATAAGAATCTGAAATATTGGTTATTGCGTTCAAAGCCGAAAGTTGTTGACAGAAAAACGGAAATAAACATCACTGAACGTCACGCTCTTTGGAAAAGGATATAGCTACTGCCTGGGTTAGAGAGCTACTGAATTCTACGCTTTTTATAAGCAGCACTACTATTTTCTATGAGAATTATTATTATGTGTGTTGTATATTGTCGGGCTGCCTTCAGCTAGTTAATAAAATAAGATTAAAGGAATTTTTTATTGTAATTACTACACTTCTCAGGGTCTAGAAATTTGTTTCTTTTAATGCAAGGGAATATCTTTTCGAAGCTTGATGTGATTCAAGTTGCTAGGGCTGTCACACTATTGCAAGAAGGCCGCTCTCAGAGGTACGAAACCCATAGTTGCGTCAAACCAGTCAATCGGTAATCATGGATTGTGAAGTAGATTCCTGGAAGTCTGCGTCGGCATTATTCAGAGGAAATCTTACTCGCAACGACAAAGAATAAAACCTCCCCCCCCCCCCCCCCCGTGAGAAGACGTTATTTGTTTAATTTAACCCTGCAATTCAAAAAAGAACGCAAACGACTTCACAGCTGAGACATCGACAATTTTTACTGCTGGCGGTCATATATCGACACAAACAGTAAGGAATAGACTCAAGAGCATCGAATAGCTGGGAGAAATTTAGGACACCAGCATAATAATTGGAACATGGAAGAATTGAGTATTGTGCTCCTTATAAGATTTTGTTTCCACAACAATGATACTCGTGCACGAGTTTACAGACATCAAGAGGTACGATATTTGAATGCAACGGTGAGAGACCTTATGATGGTGGGTCTATCATATGGTTTGGGGTGGCATAACTTTGAACGAACGTTTGCACAGCTTTTAGATTTTTTAGATCTAGATTTCTCATGAGTGGACCATTTGGACACATCGACTGCAACTAAAGGTCTATTGTGGCTCACAATGCTTACAGCCTCACTGCTCCATTTTCAAATACGTGCAAGACTGATGGCCAGAGCTTGTATTTATTATAGGAAAATGTTTCCCTCCAACGCACCGGAAACCCTAAAAGTGGGACTTTCCCCCCTCCCTCGCTCCCCAACGGCTAACCACCTAGACGTCAGGACTTTTGGTATGTTAACACCCTAAGGATCCAGAACAAGTTTCTGAAGGAATCGCTCAGGTACCTGCTCACAGACTCTTCACCTCCTTTTGCACCATTCGTGGACTGGACTATACAGGTTGCCCCAGGTCATTAGATTCGGTCTCTGTAAGTAAAACGATGTTTTTTTTTATTTTTTTTTTCAAATTTGAGTACAAAATCACAATGGCCATAATTTAAAATTATTTTGAACTATACGGAGTGTCCCATATGAGAATGACATATTAAAGTTATGTTGTGTGAGAAGGAAAAATCAGATTGTCTGTTACAGTGTGTAAATTGAGAAGTTTGTGAGTTATAAAACAAGTGAAAATGGCAATTTTTGAAGTTCAAGGTGGTGTACAACGAAAACGGTTCAAGATAGAGGAAAACGGCTTACATGTCCCTGCAGTTCATGTGCATTTTCAATAAAAAAAAAATGTTACTATTTTAACTTTTTATGTACTATCCTATGTTACAGAAACATTTGTACTGTTTTTTTTTTTTTTTATTTAGCGACGCGTTGATTTGAAGTCTCAGATTTGAAGATCTGAAGTCTCAGATTTTTCATTTTTCTTATCACCCTGTATAAATATTTTATCTACATTACAGTGTAGTACATAAAATGTTAATAGAGGGACATGTAAAGGACATTTTCCAGTATTTGGAGCCGTTTTTGTTGTATACTGCCACGAATTTAGAGAATTGCAATTTTCACTTGTTTATAACTCAAAAACTTCTCAATTTAAGCATCAACTGTAAAAGACAATCTTATTTTTCTTCTCAGACAATCTAAAAATGCAATTAAAAAAACAACTTTGAAATGCCTCTCTCACATGGGACACTCTGTATAGTCCAAAATAATTTTAAATCATGGCCATTGTGATCCTGTACTTTGAATCTGCAAAAATTTTTTTTTGATTCATCGTCTGGCCGACAGAGACCGACTCAAATGTACTGGGACATCGTGTATACCAATAAGGCATTGGATCAAAAACTCTTCTCTTTTTTTTCTAAAATGATTTTTTAATTATGATAAATTTTTGCTTTCCTTGCAATTTTTTGATACCGAATGGCATGAAAAAAGCAATACGGTGGCCATAAGAAAAACAAAAATTGACTATTTATATGAAAATCTCTGATCTAGTTGGCTTTGCAATTTTTTTTGGAATGTCAGACTTTGAAATGTCAGATGGATAACTCTGACAACTTTAAAAAAACTGCAAAAAAATCATTTATTTTCAATAAAAACTAAAGAGAAAGTTTCGATTTTTCAGTTTTTTCAGGAAATTTCAGCAACGACTACAGTTTCAGATTGCAGCAGCTTTTCTCCAATTTAACCAATCCTATATCTATCACAGTTTAGAAGTAATCCAATAAAACCATTGAAAAATTGAAACCCTCTATTGCATCCATTAGTTTTATTATCTTTATAAGGTAAGTATCAATAAAAAACATTCAAAGGAAAATTTTATTTGAAAATACGAATTGATAATAAATGCAAATTGTTGTGATAAAAATTTTTAATTAGAAGCAATGCACACATTGCACCATACATGATAAAAATTATCTAACGTTTTATGCATCTTACCTAGATACAAAACAATAATTACATAAATATCCGAATAATAATTTCGCAAGCTTGCGATAAGCCCACCTATAACTACTGAACGGATTCTCCACTCTTCACTTCGAATCTTCAAGCTTGACAATGAACTTCAAATTATTCCTCGCTTTCGCAGTTCTCGGTGTCTGCACCGCCGAACTCTTCGGTCAGAAATACATCACCGTTGACCATGAAGGTTCCTTCATCCAGGTTCACTCTGATAATGGCATGACCATCAAGATCGTGAAGAATTATCTTGGAGGCGGTCATGGTTTGGAGAATTTCGACGTCATCCTCACCGGACAGGACTACTACAAGAAGATCCACATCGATAACCAACTTGGTAAGTCGCAAGAATAATTTACTTTACGTTATTTATATTCTCTTGTCCGAAATTCTTCATCAATCGTCATCGTGTATTTGATACCAAATTTATTGTCATAATTTTTTTAAATAGCCTGATGTTATTTGTTTTAATTAAATCAATATCCTCATAACTTCTTCGGGAAACGTCTACGTCTACGTAGTCCTATATAAAATAAACTGTTCAAAAATTTCTAAATGATACGGGTTATGGGGGCATATTTTCTTTGTGCCAAAATTTTCTTTCATTTCGAGTTGAAATAACTCTATTATACAATATAAATGTAAGTTCCAGAATTATTCTATAACTTTTTATCTTAAAAAACGGTTTTCGTCGCACATCTTGAGCTAACCCTTGAAAAAAAGGTAACACATTATGGATCACTCTATATATAAATGCTCAAATAATTTTTCTTAAATAAATCAATTTGTGATTTTTCAGGTGGTGATGTAGTATTCGATCTCCTGGCCCGTTATGAAGGCCGTGTTGATGATATCACCTTCCAGCGTATCATGTACCAAATTGAGCAGTACGTTCAAAATGGCGATGTTCATCCCAAGTTCTGGCATATGCTCCAAGTTCTCTTCAATATCGAGTATGTCAAATACCTCGACTTCGAAGATATCTCCGGTGTCGGCTCATACTGGCTCCACCAGCGCCAATTTGGAAACAACTTGGTCGGCAAAGACTTCTACAACACCAAGTACTACAACCAATTCACCCCCGAATATACTCCTTCTTTCATGAACCAGATGCTCTACAAGAAGCCTGTTGCTTATGAAGGGTGAGCTTTTTTTTTTACTTCTCAGATCTCAGAATATTGCGCTTTATAAGTTCATTAGAGTTTCTAAATCGAGCTGTTTTTACCTTTAGTTTGTACCATGGCTTGAACTCCGGCTTGTACGGCAACCCCATGCTCCGTAAACAATTGGAAACTCCTTTTGAACACGGAATCGAGCGTGAAGGCAAAATTGAACACCAGTTCTACGGACAAACTCCCTTCCAGTACGGTGGCTTGAAATCCGGTCTGTACCGTAACGCCATGCTCCACAAACAAATGAAAACTCCTTTCGAATACCAAATGGAACGTGGAGTTCAAGGAAAATTCGAACACCCACTGGTCAACAAGATCTACGGTCAGACTCCCTTCGAGCACCGTGGCTTGAACGCCGGTCTGTACCGCAACGACATGCTCCACAAGCAAATGGAAACTCCTTTTGAAGGAAAATTCCAACACCAATTGGTCAACAAGATCTATGGACAAGAGACCCCCTTTGAGTATGGTCGTTACAACGGTGCCTTAGGAATGGACCATTATGGTTATAACAACTATTATGGCAGTGAGTATTCTATTTTCCTAATAAATATACCTCTAAGGTACTTCTAGATGGGGAGCTAAAAATGGTTTTCTTTTCAGACGGCCTGAGCCATGCTATGTCCGGCAATACCCTGTACGGTCGTACCCCCATGAGCAGCTATTACAACATGCCAATGGAATACCAAAGACTGCCCGTGAGAGCTTATTGAATTGTTAAATTATTTTAATGAAACAGAAATAAACATTTAAAATCTATCCTTTCTTTTACTTGAAAAAATATTTACTTTTACGTTAACAGACTTTTACGCTAACCTGTCTAGCTCATTGTTATGAAGATGATAATACGGTTCTTCGAGAATTTTTTGAAGACAAAAGAAATATGCAAAAGTTAGAAAAATCTAACCAATTGCAGCTAACTTTTTATGTTGCAATGACTTCTACCACGGGGTTTTTCTTGATCATAACTCGTGAAAAATGCACACTATTTATGATGGACACAGCTGAGCTGATGGGCATATTTCGGAAAAAACTTTTACAATTAAGGCAATTACTTCTCTAATATGTAGTGCATTTCTTCAAAATTTTCAAAGCAATCAGTCAGTTTATGTAAAATATTACCGTATTTTCTTAAGACGTAGTCTCTGTCTATAAATCAAAGGAATCGAACCGTCACTGGTACATTGAACACATGAGGCCTTGAATAGGCTCGTTGATACCAGCCGAAAGTTACTTAATAGTAAAGTAATAGTATGTAAGTCCACAAAATAGCGTACATAACAAAATTTTCAAAAAGTTCGACATCACGACACATTTGCTTCAGTAAAATATGGACTCGAGACTTCAGCCAAGAAAGTTATACACTATTGAATGATCTTCGAGTAAGAGAAACCTTCATAAAAGGTCTAATAATATAATTTTTTTATAACTTCTGGTCATTATGGAACATTAAATTTCACCACATGTTTAAAGAAGTTTGATCGATATACTTACCTGAACGTCTTTAGAGAAATAATTACTGGCGTGTAAGTGTACAGCAGAAAAGTTTCTCACTTTGTCGAACTCAAAAAGCAATTCCAAGGGATGGCCGGCCCAGCCGGGAGTATCGTTTTTCCAGCCCACCCATTCGTAACCTGGAAAATAAGCAAATAAACTCCTGAAAAAATTCATCACATGTTTCGTCTGGTATTGATTTAAATTCGACAATTCAAGGTGTTTACCCGCAAGAATAAATCCGGCATTCGATTGAGCTCACGCGGGAGTAGGGAAAGAATGAGAATAAATGGAATTAATTTACCAACTTCGTGCACCTAATCTGGCAACGAAAGTGAGAAGAAGCCGAACTGACTCCCGGAAAACACCTTCATGATTAACGACTGGTGAATCAGCAGTTCGGAGGCGGATTTATTACGATTCCGCTGTGCCGCCGGATTATGCTGGACTTGATGCCTGTTGAGCTACAGTCACCTGAGTCTGAGAGGCAGGTATCATCGTCTCTTATTACAAAAAAGTGTTCTTAATTTTTAAGCTTCATGAAGAAATAAATGTAATCAAAAATCAATCAATTAGTTCATCCTTACTTTATCTCGCCATGATTAATTTTTTTTTTATAAATAGGTTTTATCCCATAAGTAATGGCTAGACTAATTCGCATCGACTGATGCCCAATCCGACCGGACGTTTCCAGTTAATCTGTCACAATTCGGAGCATTCCCTTAATCCATCACGCCATCAATGGCACCTGTCCGGCTCCGCCGGAGTCATCCAGGCGTGTGTATGGAGACAGAACGCAGGCATAAAACGGGAAGAATCGGCCGGAACAACACATTGTTCCAAGTGCTCCTGCCAGGAATGCAATATAAATGTAAATCCGTTCGGCGTTGCGTTGTTACCTTGGAAGCAGCCCACTTGAGGTCATTCGAGCACGAAGCTGCCCAGAAGTCCCTCTAAAGGGCGGCCCTTTTATTGCGACGTCTTATTTTATTCATGTAGCATTTGGTTGTATTGCCTCCACAAGGCAGAAATTAACTGGGTGGAATTCAGCTGTTGCTCGACTTGCTTACTGGATTATATCAATTTCAGACGATTTGGTTTTCTAATAATCGGAATTGAAATGCAATCGGATCAAGCTGCGGTATGGGATTTTATAATAACTGAAATCAGAAGAGATCAAATTCCGATAGCGAGACTAAGTAGGTATATCAAGTGATTCGGATGCTATAGAACTCATTATACAACCCTTAGGTAACCTAATCGCGACCCGATGTTTTAAAATTTTAGTTTGACAGTTCTTAAGCAGGATCTTCTCTTCTATATTTCGATTGTATCATCATAATCAAATAAATTTACTACTGAAATTCTCATCTGTGCTATATAGTTGGGTGAGGTAGGGTAATATAATTCCGCAAGAATTCCACACATAACGCTATTAGGTGTTAAGCAAGACAATTCAATTTTGTATATAACATCCCTGCTAACAAACGCGCTATAGCTAAAAGTCTCAATTACGTTGTTACCAGTACGTGATCACGTTACATTCTCTAACTGGATTTTGATTCTATTTGGATGCAGACGATAGCAACATATGGGACCTCTCATTTTATCATTGTTGTCCGCATGAAACTATTTAGCAGCACTCTCATTAGTGGCACTATTTTTATCTGGACTTGGATGAAAGGGACAAGAATACATAAAATGAGTCCCTTGCAAGTTGAAAAAAAAATTATTATTCCCAAGCGAGTAGATTAGATTTTATTAGATTTGTATTGAGTGGGCCATTGTGACACCTCTACTGCAACCGAAGGTCTATTGTGGCTCACATCCGATCGTGGTGTATTAGCCCCATCAGGTTAGGCTCCTTGAGGGAGCTGACTTACTCCTTGAGGGAGCTGACTATCTTGCCTATTGGGAATGTATCCATGTCCTCCGGTGTGAGACAGTTTCTCTCGGAGTCCAGTTCTTCTGAGAGCGACACACTCTCATAGGATGTGTTATGCTGTTTTGTCATCATCCAGGCATAGGAAATATTCAGCGCTGATCGTTAAATCCATCCTTTGGAGATGATGGGGCAGCTTGCAGTGCCCAGTATACAGGTCCCTTAAGGTTTTCAGGTCTTTCCTGTTAAAGTTCAATAATAATTATTTGATCCTTTTTTTCGACGTGTCAGTCAATGGCTTCAAATGACTTAAAATTGCCAGTGCTGGAGGACTTCCTTTTCAGCCCACTTGAGTATTCTTATTTTAGCAATATGCCAAATGCTGTTTCTGATCCGATAAACATGGGTAAGCACTAAGTAAGTTAGGCACCTTTCTTAGCTAGAGAGTTGGCAAGTTCGTTCTCCCCACATCCGGTATCCAGCATCTAGACCAGGGTTTCTTTATTGCTCCTTGCTAGGACATTCAGAGTTAATCACAGTTCCAGACCAGCATGGAGTCGCAGTGGCTGGAGTTTAGGACTTTCAAAACCGCTTGGCTGTTTGAAAATATCTTTATTGATCTCTGCAGTGCACCTTTTCCTGTATCTGCGCATAGATCTTTATGGCATAGGATTGCGGCCTGAAAAGTCCAGGATCGAGAATATTATCTTCTTCAAGAGCGCCACACCCTCCAGCTCCAGTTCCTATGGATGCCTTAGGTTCACCGGTGAGTAAACGATATGAAATCGGCTGTTAGGAGTTTCTTTCTATTGCCTCTCTTCCCGAAATCGGAGTCTCTTCCCGAAGATCTTATAAACAGATCGGTTCATGATGGGCTTACAGGTATTATGTCCAAAGGCACACCCAATAGACTGTGACTTTCTATCACATCCGTGATAGAAACTGCGTGAGTTCCCGTTTCACAAGGGTCAACATGCTTACCTGAAGCAAAGATCCACAGAAACTGCCCTACACGCAGTGACTAGAGAAATTGAAAAAGCGCTGCATCACGGGAACTGGGCCTTAGCCATTTTCTTTGATGTGGAAGGCGCGCAAGAACAAAAACCATATGCACAGAGCTGCAATCCAGGGGCACCCCCCCGGTGGTCCTGATTAACTGGATTGCTTCAGCGATCGAAAGCAGGCAGGTGTCGTCGGGTGCGGGAGAAGTTCGAGTGGGCATTGCGGTGAGTGGTGGATGCCCCCAAGGCAGCTACCTATCACCTCACCTGTGGTGCCTGATCATGGACGGCCTCCTAAAGCGCCTGACAGATGACGGACTGTATGCACAGGCATACGCTGACGATGGGCTGGTTCTAGTAACCGGCCAATTCCTAAGCCTGGTCTGCGATCGCATGCAGAGTGCATGCAAGATAATTGAAAAATGGTGTGAAGAGGCCGGACTGACCATTAACCCCGGAAAGACCGACATGGTCCTCTTCACAAGGAGAAGGGAAAAAAGAGGATTTAAACCACCCAGGCTGTTCGGCAAACTCCTAACTCTTAGTGGGGAGGCCAAATACCTCGGAATGGTATTAGACGAAAAACTGACCTGGAGGCCACAGCTTGACAGAATAGTCACAAAAACTGTGTCATCTCTATGGCAGCTAAGAGGGACAATAGGCAAGGTGTGGGGGCTAGAACCGAAGATAATGCACTGGTTATACACAGCCATCATCAGACCAAGAATCAGCTATGGTTCGGTGATCTGGTGGACAACAACCACAAGCAATACCGTCACAAACAGGCTAGCCAAAGTCCAACGGCTCGCCAGTTTGTTAATAACAGGTGCAATGAGAACCACCCCGTCAGCAGCCCTGAATGTCATTCTGGAACTGCCACCGCTTCCCATTTGGATAAAAGGGGAGGACATGGCGGCCCACTTAAGAATGCGTGATTCGGGACTATGGAAAGGCGGAGGATACAAAGGACACACAGAGATAGCCAAGGATGCCGAGATGGAGATACCAATCTCAAACCTTATGGCTACGTCAAAAACAAGGAATAACAGAGAAAACAAGAAATTTACCCTGCAAATTCCTGAAAAGGAAAAGTGGGAAAAAACGGAGGTAGCCTTTGAACCAGGAGGACTAGTTTGTTTCACAGACGGCTCCAGAAACAAAAATGGCTACATAGGAGCGGGACTCTACCTGGCTGGATGGAAACTGGGAAGATCCTTTCCTCTTCGGTTCACCGCAACCGTCTTCCAGGCGGAGATTTATGCTATCCTGCAAGCAGCTATATTGTAGCAGATAACAGAAGCCAAGGAACGGACGATATACATATGCACGGGTAGTCAGGCCGCCGCGAAAGCGCTGGGCACACATGGAACCAGCTCCCCACTGATCCAGGAGTGTGTCGAGGTGCTGAACACACTGGCGGACAGGAAATCAGTGCATATCGTGTGGGTTCCTTCACACTCAGGTGTACCAGGCAATGAGCTAGCAGATCACTACGCGAAGCTCGGGACCAGGGAAACCTTTTGTGGACCAGAGCCCGTCCTGGGTCTGATCAAAAATCTTCTCAAAGATTCTATAAAAGAATGGACTCGCAAGGGTTTAGAGTAGAGAACCACTGGGAAACAGCACCAGACTGCAGACAGGCCAGGCTGTTTCTGACCGGTCCGATCGGAAATAGATGGACCAGCATGTCCAGAATGAACCGGAAAGAATTCAGTCGGGGTTCTCACCGGTCACAGCAGTCTGAACAGGCACCTACAAGTGATGGGGGTCACTCGGGACCCGATCTGCCCTAAATGCGGAATGGATGACGAGGACTCCCACCATTATGTAGGCGTATGCGAGGTATATAGCAACCTCAGGCTCAACATCTTTGGGTCTGAGGAGCTACAAGAGGAAGAAATGAAGCTCCTCTCATACAACAACCTTCTGGCCTTTATTAAAAGGTCAGGAAGGTTCGAGTAGGAGGTTCACCATGGTTCGGGTACGGCGGAAAGGGCCCTCGGTGGCCTGGTCGCTTGGGGTGCACCACCCCAACCCACCATACTACTACTACTACTTCTATCACATCCAGTAATCTGGTTCGCTGTAAGTTTGGGGCCTTTGGGAAGCTTCTTGCCTTCCCCCCAAGCAAGTCTCTTCGATATAAGGATGGTTTATTCACGTGGCTTATTCAACATCATAGAGCACCTCCACATTTTGGTTTGAATTTGTGCCAGTATCTGGGCAAGCGATTTGGCAACCGGTGGATTGGAAAGGGAAGTCTCGTGGCCTAGCCTGCGCTTAATTCCGACTTAACCCGCATTGATTTCTTTGTTTGGTGTTGTCTGAAATATTTAGTCTCCGAGAATTTCATTAATAATGAAAAAGGTTTCTTCGTGGCCTGTTTTGCACAAGCAGAGGCAATCCCTAGAATCTTCTATAATCTCTAGAAACGGTCTGCCAATTAGCGGCTGTCACTGAGCGGCTGTTGAAAACAGTCAATTAAATGGCTGTCAATTTTTGAATTGGATCAAATAGTCAAAATTTTGAATATTATTATTTAGTGTAAAAAAAACTTAATAAAAATATATTTTTTACAAATTTTGACATCTCTAAAATGGATATTTTTTGATAATGTTAATTTTCGTTCAAGTCAAAAAATGTTGACAGTGATGCTGGCATTTTTTATCGAATTATTATTGCATTACCTGTCTTTGTTGGGGTGGTTATGTAAATAAATAAAAAATTCTAAAAATTAACAGGCTTTGCTCTCATGGTGTCTTTTATGATTCCAAAAACTTACGAAATTTGCAGCTACATACCTATTGCAAAAAAGAACCCTCGCAAGTTTTGTTGAAAATGAGCACGAATGTAATTATCCCGGTTATAATGAATGAAGTCGCTTATAACAAACAGTGGTTGTTAGAATCAGCACATTTTGTTCGTTATAGCCGAACTGTACGGCCTGAACGAAACTTACTTTTCTAGTTATCATTCAATGATGAATCATCATTCATTTAAATCATTCTTTACCCATTACCACTTCCCCAGAACTGCTATGCGCTCTGCTAATCGTCGAATTTTGATTTTATACTGTACTAATATACCATTACCTTCAATACTTTATATTCTGACGCTCGAATATCTCTAATAAATCAAAATAAAAGTTTACCTCGCTAATTTAATTAAAAATTCATAAAATTTAATATGTATATTAATTAGAGGCATTCACAACCACAATCTCACCCTCGCACCTCACCTTTTCCCAGTCCGGCGATATCGAGCCTGAAATTATCCAGTCCCCTCTGTCCGTCCACGAGCTGGCCGAGCCCGCCAATCAACTGGCCGCCCTCGAGCCGCCCATCGTATGTGCGGTCGGTGAGGTCCAGCTCCGGGCCCCGCTGTACTCCCTGGGGTACACTGTAGCTCACGAGACCGTCTACAATAAACGATGAAAATCAATAAGCGAAAATAATAAATAACGCAGATACGTTGATAAGAGCAGCAGGAATTATACCTAGCGATATTTTATCGAAACTTTTCTATGTGAAGATAAGTTTTATTAAAGTATAAAGCATGGGAATGGGAGAGGAGAAAATATAATTTTCTTTCATGCGATAAATAAGATTTTATTTCTTTTTTTTTTGCTCTCTTAGAGATGGTATATTGATGCGTTTATGTCAGTTGAGAAATATTAGATTGTCTAATAAATGGCTCCATTATGACGACTAAATAATCATATTATTACAGTGAATAAAAATATATGGGTCATTTAACTTGGATGAGATAAGAGGCCAATATATTTTTTCAAATCACTATTTGAAATCAATAGCAAAAATAAAAAAAGAAACCATTTCTAACGTATACGTAAGTGTGATGAGAAATGAGGAATGGAATAATAGGGTTAGATATAGGTATACTTAAGATAATAAAAAAGTATTCGAAAATCTCTTTGAAGTAGTAGGCCCTGGTAACAAAGAGGTTTTTGTCTTAACTCAACCCACTTCTTACAATCGAGAGCTCTTGATTTGGTTAAGTTAGGTATATAATTCTATGCGATAATTAGAATTGTCAAAACATTCAAGCAGGCCATAAAAAAGTAACACGGCGTGAAGTCGCAAAATCTGATTCGCCATGTTATGACTGTATTATGACTGATAAATCGATCGTCAAAATGCTCCCTCAGTAAATCGAACGTTTCAATAGTGCAATGTGGTCTTGAACCGTACGCTGAAAGTGTCTGTAGGCCAGTTCGTCTCGGATGAAGGGGCTGTTCAATAAACGCATGTGAATTTTCAACAAACCATGATCTGTATTTTCAGGGATTGATATTCCCGATCTTTGAAATCAGGTTTTATCAGTGAAAAAAGTTTTGTTGAAAAATTCTTCATCATGTTGTAAATTTTGGGAAAGTCATCGACGAAAATTTCACCGCTCGGGAATGTCTCAAGGTAGCATTTCTTGCACCACCGTCACTCGATTAGGATACAAGTGATCATTTTTCCGAAGCCTATGGCAGGTTCCCATAGAAACATCAATTTGCTGAGCAAGTTAACGAACTAGTAAAGTGTGTAATGATAGTTAAGCGAGAAATTTCCAGCTTTTCTTCAGTCTTCCAGCTTCTCTTTGGCCTGACAATTATTGTTTTGACAACATTTTCTGATTCTCGAAAAGAACTGGGACTAAGAGATGGGAGAAACAAATTGAGGAGCAACCATAGATCTACATAGTGGCATGATACTCGTTAATCTAGATACCAGTGTGTGAGAAACTCTGTTCTCGCCCATTTGTCGCATATCTACTGAAGGATTTAAATTCACAATAATGGATATACCAATGATTTTTTTAATAACCTTTGAAATAACCTATAAATTAATAACAGTTACAGTTAGTAACCGTGACAACGTATCAGTATTCAATAATATTTATAACTTCAATGTATTCGAGGTATCGAAATTCAGTTCAAGTTGCTACATAAAATATAGAGAAGACAGTTTTTAGAGCCAGACAGCTATCTAATTCATCAGAGGATTATTCTTCGGTACTTACCTTTACAGGGTTATTCACGGTATACGCCACGGAAGATTATGGCCGTGTCTCTGGATTTTAGGATCTTTTTATATTTGGAGTGGATAGAGACCCGGCAGAGGTACGTTTTAAAATTATATTCATAATGTACAGGATGTCCCAAAAGCATGAAACATATCAAAGTTATGTTTTTTTAAATGGAATGCTCCTATGTTATTGCATTTTTAGATTGTCGGAGAAGAAAAAATAAGATTTGTTTTTACAGTTGGTGTTTAAATTCAGAAGTTTTTGAGTTATAAACAAGTGAAAATCGTCATTTTTCAAGTTCAAGGCCCTGTGCAACGAAAACGGCTCAAGATAGAGAAAAACGGCTTACATGTCCCTATTTTAACTTTTAATGTACTATCCTATGGTATTGAAATATTTGTACTTTCTTTGATTTTTTTATTCTGCGACGCGTGGGGAAATCTCAGAATTTTTCAAATTTTTTATCACCCTGTATAAACATTTTATCTAAATCATAGGATAGTACATGAAAAGTTATAATAGGGACGCGTAAGCCGTTTTTCTCTATCTTGAGCCGTTTTCGTTGTACAGGGTGAGCAAATTTGGATGTTTCTATAGGAGATCTGGGTAACTATAAGAGCTATGGAAAAATGGATGGCACATTCTCGATCGCTTTTTTTGAGAGAAACTCAATGGTGAAAACCGGAACTCGCTATCTTCTTTTGTTTTCGAGCTATAATGAAAAATACGATTTTTCACGATATCGATAAATGTCGATATCTTTCTTGGTTTTCAAGTTAGAGAAAAAATATTTGCACATTCTTAAGGCACTTTTTTTAGTAGAATGGAATGGCCTCAACAGATCCTATGGTATAGAAACATTTGTACTTTCTTTGATTTTTTTATTTGTCGACGCGTGGAGAAATCTCAGAATTTTTCAAATTTTTTATCACCCTGTATAAACATTTCATCTACATCATTGGATAGTACATAAAAAGTTAAAATAGGGACATGTAAGCCGTTTTTCTCTATCTTAAGTCGTTTTCCTTGTACAGGGCCTTGAACTTGAAAAATGACGATTTTCACTTGTTTATAACTCACAAACTTCTGAATTTAAACACCAACTGTAAAAGCCAATCTTCTTTTTTCTTCCCAGGCAATCTAAAAATGCAATAACACAGGAGCATTCCATTTAAAAAAACATAACTTTGATATGTTGCATGCTTTTGGGACACCCTGTACATTATGAATATAATTTTAAAACGTACCTCTACCGGGTCTCTATCCACTCCAAAAATAAAAAGATCCTAAAATCCAGAGACACGACCATAAACTTCCGTGGCGTATACCGTGAATAACCCTGTATAATTTCCATGAATCAGACTTTTTTGATATTGTTTGGTCACCACGTTATTGATTTGTCAACACGTCAAACCGTCAAATAATGCAAGATTTGACATCCATCATGAAATTAAATAAGAGAGTTAGTTATCGTGCAGTACTGTAACAGTTCCTTCAACAATTGGAGTAAACGTTCCAGGTTGTTACCCTTTTATTGAATTTATTATTTCTGTGACGATTGTTTTGAACCCATTGTATAGTAGTTTTATTTATAGAACAATCTGTATCGACTGCACAGAGCGACATCGACGGCACCAGTGGGAAGTAACTATCTTTCGGCTCCACTCGGCGTGTGTGGTGTGACAATGAGATCCTTTTTGAAACTCAAGAACAGCCTACCAGTTCTTTTTTTCATAGGTATTAACATTAAAATATATGAGAGCTATTATGCACTTCTTCATCGCCCATTCAGAGAGGTGATGATTTTTAATTATTACTCTTTGGTTATCGGCGACACCTGGGCATTGGCGAGAGCAAGATGTCTGGCATTCTGTCCCGTGATAAATTTTAATTATTTCATTATTGTTTTTATTGTATATTTGCTTTTCATTGTTGCTATTTGGCCATTATTCCATTATTATCGTTATTGGTGATGAAATTGTTTGAAGTGAGTTACTCAACGACATCATACGCTCTCAAGAGTCGCCATGTGCGATGCTTGGTGCTGAATAGGTTGATTTGTTTCAAGCAGTTCGTCCTCTGCTTGAAGCCTCTTTTTGGATCGCTGCATAATCAGAATTCACCGGCATCCGCCATGATGGATGACTTTCTTCTTTCATCTCATATTTAAATCCTATTAACCTTAAATTAACCTTAAATATGACCAGAATGAGTTTTTTCTGGTATCTTATACAAATTTTTTGAGAAATTATGATTATTAGAAAAGAAAAAACAGCTTCTTGACCACTTGAATTAAAGGTTATAGACCATGCACAATGTAGTACGTAATTCTAAATTGATAGTCCTTATTATTATTATTGTTATTAGTACGGGTAGTTGTGCTTAAAATCGGCCAAGTGGATAACAATTCTCCGCTAATTGCTCCTGATAATGGCTTAAATTTACATACAATCAAAGACCTAATTTTCATCAACATGTTTGTTATAATATCAAGTACGTATTATTAAACACAACATGCAATTCTTGTGTATCTGAATTAGCTTGTTACCAACCATTCGGATGCATAATAACCACCCTGAGCTACTTGTACAATGTACATCACCCCGAATTACTCACTTGTTTACGTAACAACTGGATCTATTTAAGATTAAATTGAAGGTAATAAAATCGATACTCGGTTGCGAGATTCTAACTAGCTTAACTAAACCAACAGAATGAAGATCTCAACACTTAACTTTAATAAAATTGAGTGAACTTAAACTTCTAGATGATGTTGAGCGAAGAGATTTAAACTTGCACCTCCCAAATTCAAGAATATTGTACAGAGTGGTCCATCACTTATTTCAACCCCGGAATAGAGGTTAATTTTACTTAATTTGTCGTACCCCCAAATACGACCAAGAAAATGGGTCGGATCCTAGAATTTTAAGGTCACCGTTCAGGGCCGTACTTTTTTTCCACCGTCCCACCTATCTTCATTATAGAATTCACCGGCATCCGCCATGATGGATGACTTTCTTCTTTCATCTCATATTTAAATCCTATTAACCTTAAATTAACCTTAAATATGACCAAAATGAGTTTTTTCTGGTATCTTATACAAATTTTTTGAGAAATTATGATTATTAGAAAAGAAAAAACAGCTTCTTGACCACTTGAATTAAAGGTTATAGACCATGCACAATGTAGTACGTAATTCTAAATTGATAGTCCTTATTATTATTATTGTTATTAGTACGGGTAGTTGTGCTTAAAATCGGCCAAGTGGATAACAATTCTCCGCTAATTGCTCCTGATAATGGCTTAAATTTACATACAATCAAAGACCTAATTTTCATCAACATGTTTGTTATAATATCAAGTACGTATTATTAAACACAACATGCAATTCTTGTGTATCTGAATTAGCTTGTTACCAACCATTCGGATGCATAATAACCACCCTGAGCTACTTGTACAATGTACATCACCCCGAATTACTCACTTGTTTACGTAACAACTGGATCTATTTAAGATTAAATTGAAGGTAATAAAATCGATACTCGGTTGCGAGATTCTAACTAGCTTAACTAAACCAACAGAATGAAGATCTCAACACTTAACTTTAATAAAATTGAGTGAACTTAAACTTCTAGATGATGTTGAGCGAAGAGATTTAAACTTGCACCTCCCAAATTCAAGAATATTGTACAGAGTGGTCCATCACTTATTTCAACCCCGGAATAGAGGTTAATTTTACTTAATTTGTCGTACCCCCAAATACGACCAAGAAAATGGGTCGGATCCTAGAATTTTAAGGTCACCGTTCAGGGCCGTACTTTTTTTCCACCGTCCCACCTATCTTCATTTTCCTCGGTAACGGTGCATTGTGGAGAGGTTCCGTTGACACAATTATTTAGGGGAAGCATAGGCATACAAACCTTGTATACAAGTGTATCTAAATAACACCGAAAAAATTTAGGGGAGGATTCTTTGATAAAAAATAAACAAAAAATTTCCTATTAACGTGTGTCTGGATATGCACCCTTTTTGAGATACAGGATGTCAAAAAAAGATTGTTTTTCGAGTTTTTTGAAGATGTCTCGGGAACCGTATAAGACACAGAATTCAGCTTTTGTACAGATCTTATCATTGATATTAGCAACTATTTTAATGCTAACTACCTTTTGTAAGTATGCCAGTGCCGGAGATTTTTAGGTTTGGGGGGGATTTTTTTGCCCCTAATATCTACGACACTGAGCAAATTGATATTTTAAAAGCACACTTTTAATCGTCAATGTTTTCTACACAAAAAGATACTCTTGGTTACAACTGCTGACGTGAGCCATTTTCGACAAAAACAGGCATTTACGATGAAAAACTCGCTTTGAATGTTTCAAGACAAGTGTCGAAAAATTAACGGCAAAAAAACTTCGCTCATTTCTGAGATCTCCGCTATAATGACACATGAAAAAAACTCAGTATTAAAAAAGTAGCTATAAATATCAATGATATGACATTTACAAAAGGTGAGTTTCATATCTCAAACGGTTCCCCAAATATCTTCAAAAAACTGGTAAAATAATCTTTTTTTGACACCCTGTATCTCAAAAAGGGTGCATTTCTAGACACACGTTTATACGAAATTTTTTGTTTATTTTTGACCAAAGAATCAGCTCTTAAATTTTTTCGGTGTTATTTAGATACACCCTGTATATTATTTTTATAAAATTACTTAGATGAGGAGTAAAAAAAATTTTGGTGCCCATCAATCATTTTTCGCATAATTTCGATTTTTTTAAAATGTTTTTGGCCGACCGTAAAAATAACATAAGAGTGTCATTACCTATAAAAAAGATACCGCCGAAGCTGAAAAAACTGACTTAATGGGAAAAAACTGCTTAAAGATTTTGTATATGAAAATTTTTTTCTCAGAAACGACGTGTTCTAGCGAAATATTGAATCGGAGCTCTTTTGGGGAGCACAATGATTTCTACTTTTTTTATTTGAACATTTTTCCGGAAAATTTGCGGTTTTCTCGCTTTTGCAAGAACAAGACTAAAACGTCAATTACTAAAACGTCAATTAAACCGGCAATGGCGGTTTTGAATTTGGAAAAATTTTGAACTTGTGCAAAAATCTAAAAGCCTGGCGCCTCCTCAACAGAAATGCATACCTATAAATATTTTTTTTCAAAAAGCGTCGAATAAAAAAGTTATTAAAGACACTTTGGACCGGTGTCTGATTTAAAAATTATTTTCGAAGCAGTGACGTCACAGGTAATTTTATTTCAGAACGGGGTCTGTAGTTGATATTTCAGGATTGTGGATGTTTATATAGGTTTATAGAGACGTTTACGAAGCTCTGACATTTTTCTGAAGATATTGTTTTCTACGATTTTTCAGTATTTTCTAGTCGGTACACGCGTATCTGCTCAGCTCAGCGTTTTAGCACAATTTTCGTCGATAGCGTATATCCTTAGCAACCGAAACGTCAAAATGCTATCGCAAAATCTTTCAAAATGACCGCTAGAGACGCTTTTGAAAATTAGGAAATATTTTTTTTTCAAAATCATTTTGACAGCTTATAATTAAATGTCAAACAATTGCTTTAAATTACGACGAAATTTTGCGGTCAGCGAGAACGATTTTACACCTACACTCCAGTATCTTTGCGATATTCTTACGACCACTAAGGTCGAATTTACAGACAAAAATATCCGAAACGCACTCTTTGAAAACTTCGTCGATTTCCATGCAAAATACGAGAAAATCAATACAAGTTCGGTAATTATTTATTCACAATTTCAGGGCACGGCGACTTGAGCATCACGTGCGCGAGGAAGTCGGAGAATTCTTTTGTCGCAATTTACAATTTTTTTTTCTGAAATTTCAAAAATGGCAACGCTACGACGGATCAAAAATTTAGACTTTGGCGTTTGAAAAGTTACAGTTTTGATTTTTTCTTCGCGGTTTTTCCCATAACCGGGCGCGATCCCGGGTATTGTCTGCATTTGACGCCGCTAAAAAAAATTCATCACTGATTTTAAAGTCTGAATTTTTTTCTATGACTTTTCGATTTTGACGTCCAAGCACGTCATAGTTTGCAGTCTCATCATTACGTGAAAATCATAATAAGGCCGCCATTTTGGTATTTTGTGTCGGCCAAAATTATTTCCTTTGGTCTGCCTGCCCTAAGTCAAATTAACGCGTGACTAACTCTTACTGAAATCTAACTTTTGCGCGCAATCTCGGAAGTTCTCATATTGTTCCTTCAGGAGCGATGTAGAAAAAAATAACACTTTAACTTTAACGGGTAGTCTACTGCTGTAAGGGCCGAAGGCTCGGAAAATCATCAATAATGTGAATTCTATCGAGTAATGATAGTTTATAAATTATCATCGTAAGCACAGTGGCTGCGAGTTGAAAACTTTGATCAAAGTTGAAAAGTTAAACTCCTCAAAAAGGCAGTGAAAATTTTTTTTAATTTAGATATGAATAATAATTATAAGAGGCGACATGAGCTATGATTACATAAAACCTCTTCTAATTTTTCCGCTAATTAAAAAGTATTTAGTGCTTCTAGTCGTCCTTAAACCTAGTCATTAACCTATATTTCAACAACGTTCCCTACCTTTCCTTTTATTAGATAGAAAGCCAGCTCAAAATAATCCAGCAATATATCCTGAAACACGTTAAGCTTACTGTACACATCTAGAGCAGAATAAACGTCAGTCCATTGTTTTCTCTCTATATACCTACAAGGTTAATAAAATTGCTTATGCTACCTCCAGTGTACCTATATCCTCTTTATTGCGTATACAGGATCTTTACTCCTATAGGCGAACAGAAAGTCTAAAATAGTCTACCGAAGAGCTATGAGACCATCAGAGACAGGACCAATGAAAACATCCTATCTAACGGCGATGAATATTTCATCGAAAATCGACAACATAGTAGCAGTAATCCTCCCAGGCTTCATCAATTTAACATTCTCAAGATTATATGTTGACCATTAACCCGGAAACAACACCGACCATAGGGAGTCATAATAACTGAAGAAGCAATAATTTTACCTTAATTTCAACAGGTTAATGCAGAAATTAGTAATTAAAAAGTTAACTTATTACAAAAAGTTTTGGGAATCCATTTGAGGATCTACCCACCAATTAAATTGTTAAAAAGAAAATGCAGGATCAGTTTGAGCGAAAGATGACATGAAAAATTATCTATGGATTCAAGTTACACTGAAATGTAGGAGAAAGTACACCAAATGGCTTCTGCTTGATTATTGCATCTAGTACAGGTTTGCGTTAATTAAAAAAACTAATTCCAATGCAACAAAGGACGAGAAATAAAACTGCAGTATCTACCTATTCTTTAACCTTTATTGATTTTCGTCCCGTTTCAAATCCAACTATACAGGATGACAATAATCTGCCATCGTTGTATGATTACTTTACTATTTTAAGAGTTATAGGTAGAATCAGAATTTTATTACTTTTTATCAGAATACTTTTTTATTATTATAATTTAAGAAGCAGAAATAAATTTAATATAACTTCAGTCGTTGCTGAAATATCCTGAATCACTGAAAAACTGCGATATATGTATTGTGGAAATATCTTTTTTACCACCTATCATTGGGTGTTCAATTATTAACACTTCCTCAGATGGCCAAGGAATTGTGCGAGATCTTGGAATTCAATTTCGATTTCTCGAACATACGAGATCAAACTCGACTTTCTTGAATGGTGATACGAGGTCACGGTAACTAAATGTAACTGTTATTGATTTGTAGGTTATTTCAAAGTAAGTGTAATTTTACTGCCAGTTATTTGTCTCAAATCGTCGCTATTTCATCCATGAATCCTTCAGTAGATATGGGACGAATGGTCGTAAACAGTGTTTCTCGCACTGTTTCTCAAAATAACAAGAGTATTTTATATCTGTCGCTAATCCCTAATTCGGTTCTCCCATCTCTAGTCCCAGCTCAATGAAATTGATGAAATGTAAACAATGTGACGTTAGTGACATTTTAGCATTATTGATTTACTGAAGGTCGTTCAATTTCTTTTTTTTTCAGGGAGAGAATAATAATCAAGAAAATTAATTTTTTTTAAACACAGAAATTAAGTACTGAAGTCAATCATTTTCCAAAACTTACAGTTTTTACCAAGATTTTTTTGCAGGTTTGCCATATTTTCGAATACCGGGTAGGTCAATTCCCAGAATTACAGAGCCAGGATGTGGTTGTCGTAAAACTTCCGAAGCTCCCTGTTTAGTGAAAGATATCTGTGACTTATCAGTCGTAATACTCGTAATACCGTAGCCAGCCAGATCTTGCAGGCTTAATTATGGTTTCTTTTTTTACATGATGACGTGATTTACATCAAGGACTCGATATTTGTGAGACTGTTCAATGAAATCAAATTATCGAGAGATGTATGGAGATAAGCAATACACTCGGTGAACTTGTTACAAAGTGCTCCAGTGGAGTGAGATCCCGCATAATAAAATGTATCCAGGAGGGTGGATCTCTTATCTCTTATTTATTACTTATCTTACTTATATTACTCATCTTATTTATTACTTTTCTCTTAAATTGATCAATTATTGATTTTATTTATCTGTTTTATGAAAATTTCGAAAAAGTGAGTACCAAATTTTCCTTTTTTAGGGAAAATTAAAACTTGAGCAAAAAATGTGCTGAACAGAAATGACATGGCGTACATTCAAGTTTCTCTTAGACATAATCATGACACCGTTCATAAAGTTATTGACTTATTAAGCAACGTCACTGGAGCAATGTTTCGTCTTAATTACAGACTCATTACAGTAAATCTATCAAGTAACACTCTGGAACCGATAGCTCGATCAGAACATAACCCATCAACATTGAAGGCGAAATATTGCCTCGGTTGAATTATTTTAATAATACAAATTTAATTTACAAGGACTGTACAGGCTGTGGCACAAGTCATTGATCAAACTATAAGCGCCTTGATATTAAGGGGGTGGTTTCCCATATTATACTTTCTGATTCGGTATACAAATTGGAACATCGTGTTGGGCTCCAAATTTAACTTTACAGATCTAAAACCTTACACAGAAACTACCATTGTTTCTAGTACTTGTAGCTTGTAGCGTTTTCTCGTTGGAATGTGTTCAGGGTCATTTTGTGGCTATAGACTACTCGAATTAAACATTGTACACAGTGTATAACTATTTGCCATAATATGAAAGCACCGTAAAACTTTGTCATTCGAGCAAGCAGTTGATTACCAACACTGGTACGCTTCCCGCTGCCAAAAATTTAAGCAATAAGAAACTCAGCAACACCTGACCCTATTAATTGATAAAATATGCCGCTAAGTTCAGTAATTCTCAACAGAAAGTAGCCACGTTGAGTTGCTCTGGTCATTATTATTGCGGAATGGCTGAAAATTTCGCAGGAAAATCAATTGTCAAAAGTACATTAAAAGAGGTATCATCTTTTCCACAACGGTAAAACTTCTTTCGAATTTTTGGGCAACGCAGGTATGAATTCTGTACCTAAATTAGTCAAATTTGGGGAGATTAAAATATTTTTGTCGTAATTTGAGGGTCGACCATTATTTGGGATGCTATCTCAGTGAATATTGTTACTATTGTTGCAACCTCAGAAACAAAGAACAACGCATAGTATAAGCTTTCCGCAATAATGTTGACCCATTAAGAGGAAATGAATTGTTCCATAGAATTTCCTCTAATTTTCGGGGCACCTCTAATTCATCAATACATCGAAACTCTCCCAGGAAACATCTCTGTTTCAGCCGACTCATATCCTCCGGGACTCGCTCCCTGGTCCGACGGCACTAATCATTATTAGTTGAAATGTTTCCTGTTCATTAAATGAAACACGACTGATGCACTATCCCTAATTGAAACCCGTACACGATCGCCTTGTTTTATGTGGTATCCGTTGAACGGGGCTGCGGGACATGTGGAGCCCGGATTGTTTCTAACACGCCGATACTCTGCATGTCAGCGATTTAACTCCGCTCGGTGGGAAAGCGCGGGTTTTCCGCTCTCCCAGTACCGCTAGCGCCATATATTGGGGATACGTGTATACGCAGCTAGTTCGACGCTGTATTGTTCCACAACTAATCACCAACTGTACTCCAACAACGGACTTGTTTGTTACAAGTTTCAACTAGCCGTAATTAATTTCTGAACCAACCAACTTATAAATAGCTTCAGTGATGGATAACCAACAGAGTTTTAACTGGAATTCTGGGAGGGGTAAATCCCAAATCTCTCTTCTGCTGAACCAGAATAGGTAATGATCGAGCACCTTAATGCGGCGAAAAAATTAAACGATTAATTGATTTTAAATTCCTGTATACCTATACGTTAGAGAAACTTTTACGTTTTGTATTATTTGTTTGAGGGGTGATATCAGAAAGTTAGACGAAGGGTGCCAGGAGAGAATCAGTTTAAAACTTGAAAAACTCACCTTTCCATTTACAGCCGAAAACTTCCACTCGCATACAAACAGTTCGTACATGGTCACTGTATGGTAGAAAACGGATTTTTGATGCTATTACCGGGGGATCGAACTTCTGATCGACTATTGTGTATGTGTTGGTGTTTCCTGGCAGCAGCTGCAACAAAAATGCTTATGTAATAATTTATGAAAAGACATTTAAGCGTGGTTTTCGTTATTGTCAAGTTATTGGTTGTTTCTAATTAGAGTACTTAAATTCAGGTTAGTAAGCAGAATGTTACCAAATTCCAAAGTTGATAATTAGAAGCAAGCTGGAAAAAAGTAGTATTATTGCTGTGGAATCTTCTGTGCGTGTGGTTTTGTTATTTCTCAGGTCGAAGTAAGTAAAGGCAATTTCGGAGAAGCAGCAAGCGGAAACTTACGTTTCGAGGTTTCATTTTCACTGACGGAGAAGCGGCAAACGAAAATGTTCCTTCAAACAGAAGTTACTGACATGTTATTTCGGCCAAGAAGACAGATATTGGGTAAAACTGTGGGTAATAAATTTTTTATAAAACATTTCATATCTGGTGGGCTGGTTGAATGAAAAACACGTCGTTTTGAAAAAAAATTACAGCATCTTTTTCTGACTGTTTTCACCGAACCATAATTTTCATCGTCTACTCATCGCCTACTTCTCCAAACCATAGAACAGGTTTGGATACAGCACAAAAATTATACCTGGAGCCCAATGGTACCAGTGAAATCTCAACTAAGTTTGCAAATCTCCAAGAACTAATACTTTTATAATACTTCTTTCAAATTGCATTTCTACCATTAAACTATTTTCTTTTGACTCCACACTGTCGATTCTTATGGTCAAAATTTCTGATATCGGTCTTAAGTTTCACGTTGCAATTTTCCTGTTTAATCTACTCCACAGTATGATATTCCATCGTGCCAACTACCAGTTTCAAGTCAGTCAATTACCAGTTCCATTTTTTTGCAACACTTTCTCTCATCTAATTTCAGATCATAATTTTTACCCGCATCGATACTTTATTAAAAATAAATACTTTAATTTTCTGAAAAGAGAAAGCTCTCAAAATATTTTTAATAATAAGTAGATCAACACAATTAAAATGACCTAAACTGCACTTATTTTTCTTCTTCTTCTTCCATGGCGTGTTAAATCCATCTTTCGACATACTCATATTCATTTTTGACGTTTTTAATTACATTTAAAGCCCAGCTGTTAACTTTGTGTTATCAAACTACCGCATTGGAGGTGTCCTGAATCGCAGGGCCTCCATGTTATTAGTTTTATGAACCATCGGTTAGATTCACCCCTCGCGATATGTCCTCCGAGTGTCCATTTTAACCTTACTGTCCCCTCTATCTCATCGGTCACTTTTGCAGTACGCCATATCCACTCAATTTTTTGTGTTCTATTAAGAACACCCCCAGCATTGCCTTCTTCATGGACCGTTGCATTAGACGTAACATGGTGATGTTCTTGTCTGTCATCGTCCAATTTTCAGCTTCATAGCATATTACTGGGAGGACGAACGTGTCTAATACTTTTTTGTGGTATGTGGGACTAAAAAATAACAGGTAAAGGTATGAGGGGAAGGGGTTATACACTCCAACTCCAAGCGATAGGCATTCCAGGCTCTACTCACCAAGCCCATTGGGCACCACCACATCGCATGTTATATTTTTCATGAACATTCGAAATTGAATATGGAATATAGGACGAACCGAGGCAGGATCGAAACAAGCTTCTTTGCCTCCGGGGTCAGCGGTCTTCACCACTGCACCACGGAAGTTGCTGGCCTCATTTGAATCATCAATAATTCCTTACTTCTCTCACCATTTGTAGCCCAACTCCTTAACTTAACTTCCATTTTGTTCTTAAATTTCGGCCATCAATTGCTATGTTCCATCACCATTGAGCTATTTCGACATCAAATTTCAGACTTAGGTAAACATGTCTGCTCCTGTAACTACTGTCCTGGTTTTCTCTAGTTTCCGCTCCAATTTCGACAGCCGCTGTAATACCTACCAGTCTCTTACCATCTTCCTGTACCAGTTTAATTTTTATCATATCTACTGTTACTTAATTTTTTTGACCTCGCACATCTGACATGTTTATTTTAACATCCTGCACTGTCTCTTTTTTTTAATATTGTAACATGTTTCTATCTGTGTTATTTTTGAATAAAATCTATACTAAAATCTAAATGCAGAACTTTATTATACCAACAAACTATTAGGGGTAATAGAGAAAATTTTTCTTCACAAAAATTTGTCCAAAAACTCTACATTTTCGAGATTTATCTCAATATGTGCTCATTTTATCTAGAGATATTCAAATATATCAAAAACTAGGCATCGGATAAAAAAGTGGGTATTGAAAGTTGTTCATCTAGAAAAGGGACTACCAATTATATCAAACTGGACTAACCTACCCCCACCCCAAGGGATGGGAGCAGCAATTTTAGCAATTTTAAATGAGAACCCGCGTTTTTTATTGCAGATTCGGATCTTACGGGTGAAAACACATAGGAATTTGCTACCCCACCATGGAGGTGGGGTGGGGAATATGGTTGAAAATACGTAAAATTTGTTCAGAAAATATTCTCGATTAATGGATTTTTGTATCTCAATTTCAGTTTTAAGACCAAAAAAACGGTAATTTCGTCTATTACAGCGACATCTAGAAAGAATCTAAAAAAATATTGCTGTTAATCCTTCATATTTTTCGAATCTGCAATATAAAAATCATGGTTCCTAATCAAAATTTTCTTATTTACTCCCATCCCACCTACATGAAGGGGGGAAGAGTCAGCAATTTCCTACGTGTTATCATTTGCAAGAAAAAGCCGTCGGTTAAATTCTTATATCGAAAGGTAAAATTTCTGCCCTCCATCCTGTAGAGCTGGGGGTAGGTTGCTTGAGTTTGGTATCGTTAGACGTCCCCTTTCGAGAATTTTTTTTTTATAACCCTTTTCTTTTGATTCGCCACGTAGTTTTTGATATATTTAAATGTCTTCAGATAAAATGAGCACCTTGTATAGAATAGGTAATTATCAACATTTTTTATCCAAAATTTTATCTTTCTAATAGTGTGATACGTACTTTAATGACTGACTTATTAGAATGGATATTTTCCCTTAGAAGAGGTACGAGATTAAACTCATAGCGAAATTTTAATAAACAAGAGTGTTGAATTGTATTCAATATGAATCGACAAAAGCAAAGCGAGCAGTTTATTAGAATTAGAACTCAGAGCATAAGGAAGAGAGTAGTTTTGAAATAAAGGCCGGATAAAATTTGTGGACTTTAATACGGTTCCAGAAACTATAAAGCAATATGAAGCCGGTACGGAGACAAAGTTGGGTAATTTTACTCGGTACATTAAATAAGAAATAAATAAAATATGCTCGCTATTATTTTCGCGATTTTCTTTAGCGGCCAATTCTTAATAAAATTAATTAAAAAATACCTTTTTGGCTGACTGAACGCAACTTTTAAGCTCATTTATTGCTGCGAAATGAACAACGCATCAAAAGATTTTTCATTATTCTGTTTATTAAAGTAATCCAAAACTAATTAGTAATTTTATAGATTTAGCTAGATTAGGTCAGGTGACTTATACCATTGTTTACCATTGATCGTGATTTCCATTTATGTAATTGAGACAATTGCATATATCTTCAGCCCTGACAAGAGCTACAAGATTCACCCTTTAACAAATGGCTTTAGGCAACCGTCTCGAGCATCGATCAAATCCTAGCAATCATCATGAGAGTTAAGCCTGAGGCGATGTGAGATATGAATATCGCCCATCTCCAACGTCAAGGCAACTAACAATAGTCACTAGATCTCTAAGTGGCGTCGCGGCGTCGGCCACCATTAGCCGTAACGAGGAGGCTCGTCGGAGTGCAACTCAGCTTCCGGCCGTCAGCAGTGAAAGCCGTGTCTCTAAGCGTCCCGACTCTCTCTCTCTCTCTCTCGACGCTCATTATCGGTATCTGCCATGCATGCCGGAATCACTCGATGTAGGGGTAGTTTTTAGGGGGGTCATTTCAACCTCAACTTACTGTATGAGGTAATTAAGTCTTTGAAATTGGTTTCGGTAGTTAATGATGAGTTTGTATGATTAATATCCGCTTTTGCAGCCTGTTTTCCTCTCCCTTATATTTCAGTGTCTTATTATGTTAATTTTGTCTGGCTACTTCATTTTTCTTTTATTGCAGATTCATCTTGTTAGACTTCTTATACACGGATTCATTACTAGGTACTCTCTTATTATCCAGTGACTCGTTTTTAATTCAGATTTCAACATTTCAAATACTGGGAATTTCTTATTATACTTCTGTCATCTGTTTTCTAAAACGAAAAATGAAAAATGTAGAGAGATAACAGCTCAAGTTAGTCGCTCCAGTAATTGGAATGTCCCGACAAGACTCTTTCTTGCCTTTTTAAATTTTACCCTTTAATTCAAAAAGTTATTCACTTGAAAAACATTGAATATAATTACAGCCCCTTTCAGTCAGTCTGCATGCAATTTGCCTCGCTTTAAGGAGAAAGATCCTTCATGTTGGCTGTTTTTGCTTTAATCTATCTAAACAGGCTATGATGTTGTGTCTCTACTTACTATCCTATTTTTCATTTTCAAAATCATAAAATTATCACAAGCTCTGGCGGTGCTTGAGTACACCAATCCTAATAACTCATTAGATCTTATAATATACACCGGCTTCGGTATACCTCCAGTTAGAAGCGATGCCATGAAAGTAAATTAGCTGGAGTATTCGCTTATTATTTCCATAAATCATCCCGTAAAAGCAGAGCCGATTGCAACACACGGCGCCAGTAACTTTTGAAATAAAGCCACGTCTGTGCATTATAATTACATAAAGTTACTGGAAATATCCCCCTCAGGGGCGCGATATAGTCACGCGGATTTAGAATCGACTAATAGATAGGCTCTTACACCTGACCCCTTTTGTCTTAACTGGATATAAGCACACTACTTCTTTCTCAATTTGTTCCGCTGGATTACGTCAATATTACCCACTTTATCAACTCAAACACCTACTTACCTCTGGGATCATTTATATTACAAGAAACGATAATCGACATGACATGACCCAAAAATTACCTTCAAAATTGTATAAGGTAACGTGCATGACAATTTCAGAGAAATATCTGAATAAGGACATTTCATCTAACCATCTACACGAATCTTTCATTCGCAAGAAATTTTTATCATCGCATTGAACAAGAAACCAATAAATTTGCATCTCTTTTGTTGTACGAGGTCTGTTCAATACGCGGACTGATGTCATAAAACAAATTGTACTTTCCAAAGCACGCACCTATCCCAATTGTTGAAGGTCTTGTAGTGCCCTTCAGCTCCTTCGTCGCATTTACCTAAACCTCGGAAGTCGTTCTAGTCTTCAAGGGTCTTTTGAGTTTTGGGAGCAAGAAAAAGTCACAAGAAGCAAGGTCAGGTGGGGAAGAACAGCGATCGATAGCTTGGCCAAAAACTTACGAGCTCGGAGGGCTGAATGGGCTGGAGCTTTGTCGTGATGGAAAGACCAGTCACCATTCCTCCACATTTCTGGTCTTTTGAGACGAATGGCGTCCTCAGACGTTTCAGAACTTCGATGCAGTAAGTCTGGTTCATTGTATACCCTATGGGGAGGAGCTCGTGATGAAAACCCCCCTAGCCTAAAAAACCTGTCGGCATCACCTTGACATTGGATCGAACTTGTTGAGCTTTTTTGAGTATGGGGGACATTTCATCACCCACTAGGACAATTGGGCCTTAATTTCAACCTTGACAAGAAGTTTCCATCTTCTTCTAAATGATCACGCAGTTCCTGTCAAATTTGGACGAGATGAAATTTTTGGTCGTCAGTCATTCATTAAGCGTGGCACAAATTTTGCTGCATCGCAGTGCATCTTCAATTTTTACATCAAAATCTCGTGAAAGATCAACTGTTATCCCACATCCTCAACAAGTGTCAGTTGAGGTGGAAGGACGTCCTGGACGTTCATCGTCTTCAATCGACTTTCGACCATCCTTAAAAAGTTCATGTCACTTGAAAGAGGCCGTACTCTTCATAGCAACATCACATTAAACCATGTTGAGCGTAGTAAATGTTTCAATCGCTAAATTTCCAAATTTAACAGCAAGACGTTGCTCCTTGAAGTCAGGTCAGGCCACTCATTCTGAAATCTGACAAACAAAATAAGCACACTTCAATAAAAACAGTCTAGCTACACAGCAAATGAAGATATCTGCAATCGGAAAATCACGTTTTCATCAGATGATCTGTATAATGTAGAGCCACCGAGCGGATTCGTCTGGAGCCAAGTGGAGCTCGCAATTCAAACAGTCCACGTATTTTCTGAGTAGACCTCGTAAGTATAAAGAACTAGCATTTTAAGCATTGCTTTTTACTCAAATGCATTGTAATATCAAGTGACATTGTTGAGTGCAGCACTTAGTCGAAAATAAGGTGTTAAACTGAACTTTTTCTACGATAAGAGAAATAGCTGTATCTCCTCTATTCGCATTAGGACGGGCGGCCGTATCTTTATGCGATCGACGAGATGTTAAACTAGGAATTACCTACCTAGTTTAAGAATCCTTTACAGGTAATAACCATTCGGAACTTCATTAGTCGCTATCGCCGTCGATTATTTACTCCAACAAACGTTTAGGAATGAAAAACTCCATTTTTCTGAACTAATGTTGCGGCAAGAGTAAGAGATTTTCTGGCTTCTCTTTTACTTTACATAAGATTTTACAGCTTTTTTACAGTGTATCAAAATCATGTTGAGAGAACTGAGAGAAAATGACACAAACAAAAAAATACTTAACATATTTTCTCATTACGTAGAAATTTGTACGATTCTTGCGTATTCGCTTTCATAATTAGGCGAACTCGATTTTATGACAAAAGCAGAACCCTCTGTACTCACCTCTTTTCCTTGTCTATTCTTCCATCGCACCCATTTCACGAATCCAGGACGCCAGTACTCCAGCATGAACTCTTCAGCATATTCCTGTCCCTGTCCGTTGCCGAACCTCCCTTGAGTGCGACTCCCGGTTATCACATGCATCTCTTCCAGACTCACTTCCAGCCATTCCCTGGCGTCCCGAGACACCATTTGTCTTGGACACCAGGCTCCTCCTTGCTTATCATTTCTCAATCTGCAAATAACAAGAAGTAATGCAATCAATAATAATTTTTTGAATGCTTCGAGGATCAAGTAGTGTGATACCAGGGCGTGAACATTCCAATCCATGACTCCAAAATTGTAAAATTGTATATCGGAGAGGCAAAGATGAGTAGAAAAGATGACGAAGAAGTAAGGGAAGGATGAGGGAGAGATGAGGGATATCTGAGGGAGGCTTTAGGAGAGGATTAGGGAAGGGTTAGATAAAGGTTAGGAAAAGGTGTGGGAAAGGTTAAGGAAAGGTGTGGGAAAGGTTATGAAAAGTTGTGGGAAAAGTGTATGTAAGGTTTGGAGCGTTAGGGAAAGGTTACGTAAAGATGTGGGAAAAGTTAGAAGAGAAAAGTTATGTGTCCACTGAAATGCGTGGCAGTAGGTTTGGCCCATTAGCCGCTGGTAATGTAAATGTTAACTCTCTGTTTAGTCGTTATTTCTTAATTATAATTTTTAGATTGATATTTTTACGAATTCCTTCCGAGTAAACATTTATGGAAAACGAGTCTGAGCTTTTGTCAGATTTGTGCAGTCTGTTGAGTTTGCATCTCACTATAACGCAATATGAGTTACCAATAACGGATACACTTACAACAGTATCAACGTTACATCTGGTGTACCACAAGGAACTCTGTTTACTTCTATTTTTCTTAGGGATGACGTCTTAATAATAATAATAATAATAATAATAATAAACCTTTATCTACGCCGCCAGGCTGTATACAGAGTTTGACAAGATAATACTTAAACTAAAACAAGGAAATAAAGTGCAAAAACTATAAAGAGTATACCAAGTTAATATTGCCAAACAAGCAATAAATCAAATAAACATCGTGAAACGTCATAGAATAGTATATTGTTGAACAAGTGCGGAAAAGAGAAAATTTCTCACGAGTGTGAAACAATTGTGACACGAGACGAAGTCGAGTGTCACAATTCACACGAGTGTGAAATTTCTTTTTCGCACGTGATACACACAGTACTTTTCCTACGACCACAATTTAACAGATTAATTATTTAACAAATTTAACACATAAATTATTTTTTCTGACAATGCTCTGCTTTTATGACCTTTTTTCCAATTTATGAAATGTTTATAAGCAGATTCGTATTTTTCTCTTGAAACTACAGGTAGCAAATTCAAAGAACACAAACCTGCTTGTTTTCTGACTTCAGGTGGTGTATTTTCTGCTTCAGATTCAGAGGAATTACAATACATTATAATGATAGGTACCTAACTAAAGATTATTTTTTCAGACTACCTAGGTAGGTATTATTTTCAATTCTACCAATGACTTTTTAATATTACTATTATATACAGGGTGTCCGGTAAGTACCTCCTAATCTCTCGGGAGCATACAGGGGAGGTCAAAAAAAACCTAGTCTGTCATAAAAAAAAAATTCATAAAGTGTCCCCAAACGGAGATATGGAGCCCTAAAAGGGTGCCCCGCAATTTACTTTTTTGGCTCTAACTTTTGAACCGACCTGTATAATTGGATGGAATTTAAACACTTTATAGACGCCACAGAGAGCCATCAGGCCATATTAAAGTCGATGTTTGACGTCGTCAGGGAAGTCAGGAACGGACCTACCATCATACTCGTTGAGTCAAAATTTTGACAGGTGTCACTTTACAGAGCTAAAAACAATTTTTTTGAATAGTCTAATACTTCATCTTTAAAAAAGGTGCTCTTAATTCATTTCGGTAAAACTGACGGTTTTCGAGATAAATCGGTTTTTAGGTATGCGAAACACTCAAAAATTACTAATGCTAAACACAAACAGGTAAAAATCAGGTTCTTCTTGATAAACCTAATACCTGATTGCTATTGACGGAACTTGATCAAAATTCGCATAAAAGTCGATTTATCTTGAGAACCGCTAGTTTTATGGAAATAAATTAAGAGTACCTTTTTTAAAGATGAATGACCAGCGTATTTAAAAAATAAGTTTTCAGCTCTGTAAAATGACACCTGTCAAAACTTTGACACAATGAGTGTGGTGGTAAGTCTGTTCCTGACTTCCTTTAGGACGTCAAACAACCACTCTGATATGACTCAATGAGTCTTTATGGCCTCTATAAAAAAATTAAAATTTCATCAAATTATACAGGTCCGTTCAAAAGTTAGAGCCAAAAAAGTAAATCTTAGGGTACCATTTTGGGGCTCTGTATCTCCGTTTAGGGACACTTTGGGAATGTTTTTTTTATGACAGACTAGGTTTATTTTGACCTCCCCTGTATGCTCCCGAGAGATTAGGAGGTACTTACCGGACACCCTGTATTGTTAAATCATTGAATTCTACCGACAATATTATTATTATTTATTATTAGACTCCGTATAAACTAAAAATAAGTGACGTGAGCGTGGAGGATAATAACAATGATTTAAGAGAGGTTAGTATATCATTGATATGCAACTTCTACACAACGCAGGCGCTGTGCGTCGTCGATGGAAGTTAGTAGAGGTGTGCGAGTTATTTTCACGATCACGTTCGTGAATTTGATTTGAACGCTATCAATGCTGTTATTAGCGATCAACTCGTCAATTTTAATCATTACTGCCACAAGAGAATAATGAGTATATTTTATAGTCTTGTCGGGTTCTATGTTATACCATTTGTGTTTATTTTATTACCTTGAAGCTTTAAATGAATAGTTATTCCATTAACAATAATAAGTAACAGTTTTGAGTTCTCAGTTACCGCCCATCACTATTGTTTACATTAAAACTATACGGAAACGATTTTTGGCTATGCGTTATGTCACTTTGTCGCACAGTTTTGGATACGTGAGAAATCTGCTAGTTTGCGCACAAAAAACGATGCGCAAAGTAGTGTTTTGTATAGTGGTCGTAGGAAAATTCATTTTTTGTGAGTTTCTTGAACTTATCTGCGCTGATGCCATGAAACTGTGTTCCTCAATTCGTATATTCGGATAAATTAATGGTGACGGAGGAATTTTCTGCATTTTCTCGGATGATAAAATTTTGAACCGATCTGAAAGCCTCAAGCATCTGAAATCTCATGTAAAACCAAAAATTTAGTTATTTAAAATAGAAACGACGTGAAAAAGTGGATAGAAAAGGATGAAGGGAATATGCTAATGGTATCTGTACATATTTTGCAGAAGCCGTCAACCGAAAGATCGAGGTCATTGAGTGGAGTTCATAATAATATTATAAAATCATATTGAGCGGGTAAAAAACTTGAAGTTAAAGCCAGGATAACTCATTCTGGAACCATAATCAAAATATGTTCTTGTTTGGAAAAAACATTTGTGGATGCTTGTTAACTTGGCACTAGAAAGACATAGCAAGTGAGCAAAAAAGGGTTTCGATATTATTGAAACCTTGCGAATTTTACGACTATAATAATGTTATATAAATATTATTTAAATGGGCTCTACCAACTGTGTAATTATAATTATGATACATGGTTGCAGTAATTCGTAGGTATAGAAGAACCTGGAACTTGATATTCTGTTGAATTTATCGGTTTTATGATTTTATTTAGAAGAGTTCAAATTAATGCTATCAGCATATAACCTATTATTTCAATGGAATGGAAATTGTTTGTAGTATCTAGTATATGCGTAGGTGCTATATGTATTATACATTGTATATGAATCCATATGATATCTGCAATTTACACACTGTGCATATTTTTTTATTCGCATCTATCAAAGCACAGAAACAAAGGGTATTTTATTTCCCCATTGAACTGACAGCCAGGTTCACTCATAAAACAAAAAGCCGAACGCGAAAAATCCACTATCAATTTTAAATTTCGCTTCGTAATTTTCAGTTGTCTGGCGTTTGGAAAGTCGGGTATAAAAGTCAAATTAGTACAGTAATTGCATGCTGATTCATTATGAGGGAAAGCCCGAAAAATGCGTTAAATGTTTTTAAACGCTGATTCACCCTATCAATCACCTTTGCCGGGCTGAATATGTATGAATTCTGTCGTACTTGATTAAAGAAAATTCGCTTAACATTTTCATTGAATAAACAATCATCTTGATGACAGTCTGAAGCCAGAAAAATATTTATGAGTTTTAAAAAATAAGTTTTATGAAAGCGCGATAACAAAGTTACATAACTCTCGTAATTTCACCTGCTTAAGAGCTCGAAAATTGTAATTGTGGATATTATTAAAATCTGCTTCTCCATTCAGATAGCTGCAGAAAATGAAAAAATATTTTAAAAAGTTAAATGTTAAAATGTAAACCATATTTTAAATCCCAACAAATCTTTAGTGGACGTGGACCTCGGAATGTATGCCATAACTTGATTTAGATTCGTCAGGAATACGAGATATGGACCGGTTGGGAGTTGATTTAGAGAGAGTCGTGATACGATGTCACGGTTACAAAAGGTAACTGTTATTTGTTCTGAGTTGTTTGAAAATAACAGTAACTTCACTATACAAATTCTTAGTCTCAGATCATCGTTATTTCATCCATAACTCTAAATTCATTATATAGATGGTGAGACACTCGCAAAGAATATCGCGCCTAGGTACCTATTTTTACCAGTTTGACAATCCACAATCAAACTTTTAAGTTCCCAGTCCAGTTAATTAAGTGCGCCGTTAGTTTACCTTGTTTCTTAAAACCTTTTTCCTTGCTACAGTATGACCATTGGAAAGCTTCGGAAATTGTCGAGACAGTACCATCACAAGCCATGGGCCGCCTATGAGTCATTGTCAATTTGTGAAATTATTTGTAAATTAATAATATTCTTCGATCTACACAATCGTGGATAGTTGCGACAAATACGCTGGATTAACATAAGCGAGAATTTTATTGAAATCAAGGAAAATCGCATATGATAATTTTATGGAAACCCAGGGAAAACCAGGGTAGTACATGGCCAGTGACCAATTTTTATTCTCATTTTTTACTTAAAGATGTGCCAGACAAAATGATAGGGAAATCATGCAGCCACCTCCCCGGAGTTGTTTGGAGCGAACGCTTTCATAGCTAAAGAAATTGTAATTTCATAAATAGGAGAGGTTTTTCTAGAGGTTTTCCTGGCACTGAGCACCCATCTTCCATCCATGTAGCTCGCAGGAAAATATAATATAGGAAGTTAGGTTGATTTCTGTGAATTTCTATTCTACATTTTTGAGACCAAAGACTAAAACCTAAAGACTGAATATATCGAGCTAGGTATATGTGAGAAACATCGTGTTTTATTGTAGCATTTGTTCGTTAAAATGTCTTTATTAAGTTTAATTAATATTTGAACGCCATCACTCACAATGGTGGAATTGGTTTCTAATACATTTAGGTTGGTAGTACGAAAAGATATTCTTTAAGTTGGTATTGTGTGTGCTATCTATCTCACTCTCTCATTATGATCATGTCTGCAAGAAGTGCAAGTACTGTAAGTAGTAAGTTATGTGTGAGTATAGAAAGCATTAACAAAAGGTATGTTAATTACTTTATTATGTAATAATAAGTATGTATTTTACTAATGTGCCTATTGTTTCAGGCGCTTTTTATTATCATCTATTTTGTTATCATTTTACATTAAAATCATCTCAAACCAGTCTCACTTTCACTTTGCCCATTTATTGCGAGACAGAAATCCACAAAAGGTTATGGGCCCAGGTCGCAAGGGCATATTGTATGTGTGAAAGTGAAAATTGAAAGAAACAAACCGGAGAAAGTCAAAAATTTTTGTAAGATAAGAAAGAAAGCCACGTGTTGCCGAGTTGAAGTGAGGTTAAATTCATCCCAGTCCATCAGTCCCCTCCCAGTCAGTGTCAGCGAGTCTGCTATCTCTGTCAGCCAGCGTGTCAGCAATCGGTCAGCCAAGACCAGCAGTAGTACTGCCAACCAACTGTCAACAAGAGAAGCGGGTCCGTTGATGAATTGTCAGCTATCCGTTGATGAATTGTCGTCCGTAACCTGCCACTACATAAGTCGATCTGTCATATTCGGGATCAGAGATAACTGAGAATAAAATCTGTAAGAAAATAGTAAGAAGAAGAAAGCTGTAAGTACAAAAGTCATCAGTCATCACCTTAGACTATATTAATAAATATGGACCAAGACATAAACACTGAAAAAGTGTTCCGACATCCCTCTCTCTCCAAACAAGACTGTTCAAAATAATGAATGCCAGATCAATAATGAAACTGGCACTTACAATGAAAGAGCGCAACCTTTCCAGTGTTATTGGTGGACAATAAACATCGATGGATCCCTTATACCCGTTTTACTTTGCTACATCTGGCAACATGAATGTTTACATCCTGTCAGACCGTTTGTTTACCATAATACCATAATAAGAGTTCGTGTTTTTCAAACAGTTGTAAGTTCCTTGTTATTTATATCTTCAGCTCTAGCTTTCACTCGTTTTAAGCTTTAATAATTAATTGTTCAATTAAGTTAAAAAAAAGTGGCGAAAACGTGTTCTGTTTTTGAGAAAACTTCGAAAGAAGGTAAGTCTATCAGTTTCCTACGTAAGCAACGCAAAGCCGTCAATCAAAACAAAGCATATTATGGTCATGGGCGTAGCGTAGTGTAAGTGTTTTATCTTTTAATTTGTGAAAACAATAATAATTATTGTTTGACAGTTTTTTTTTCATTTTCGAAAGCATACTGAATACCTACTGAATACTTTGAAAAATGCAACTTGGAAAAGTTATTCCATTTAAATAAATAAAAAATACTGACTTTTTGAAAGTATATTACCTATTATTATTGTCAACCTCTAATTTAAGATAATCAAAATATGGAGGGAATAATATTCAAACAATATCATCAAAGAATATGAAATAGAAGACTTTGACCCGGTTGCACGAACGTTAAAAAAATTTCAGATTATTACTAATTTTAAGGTGCAAATTGCAAATGTGGTGAACTTTTTCCATGACTTTCATTTTTTATCGGCAATTAATTCTTCTAAAATTGAGACGAATTCACTCCCAGCAATATCAGAACAAAACTTTAGTAATACAGGGCATTTTAAAATTAGTGATTAGGTATCTGACATATTTTCAATTAGGTTCGTTTAATTTATTTTTAGAATAAAATCAATTAAATATGTAAGAAATTGAAAAAATATTTTAGGTACCTACTGATGTATATTGCTTTCCGACTTTCCTATCGATTTTTTATTTGCTAAATTGTTATTACCTTTTTGTACCTTTTATTTTGTATAGGTAGGTATAAGTATATATTTTCTTAATTTAATATCTATTAGTATTCCCATAATTTATGTTTTTTGTAACAAAAACTGCAAATAAAATAATAATATTATGAATATTATGATCATTATTATAATTTATGTAATTATTACTTTTCCTATAACTGAACTCGAGCGCGCCACTGCCGTTGCGTTCTGTTTGTTTACGTTTTACGTCGTTCCCCTCACCCCGCCAGAAGCAGCATATGAGTGCGAGAGAGAATATCAACAAACCAAAACTGACTTCAAGCTAAGATAGGGAAGGCGCGGTCCATATTTATTAATATAGTCTAAGGTCATCACTGAATGAATAATTGAAACTTGAAAAATAACAATAAAAATTTATTAATTTCATGAATGTTATGAATGAAAATGAAATTAATTATAATTTACTATAAATATTGGACTTATTGAAATTAGTTAGGGATTTATTGCGATTTATTGCTTATCAGATCTGTTCTATTTATAATACTGAGCAACTGTTTGTAACAAAAATGGATTCAATTAAGATACAGTTAGAAACCTTGTCCGAAAAAAGTCAAGGAAAGTCAAATTACATCTCTTGGAAATTTAAATTAGATTTAGCCTTACAAGCCAAGGGTTTATTTGATGTAGCTACTGGAGTTATTGTTAAACCTGAAGGAAACGAGAATGCTGCAACAGTTATACCCTGGAATAAACAGGATCTTGAAGCAAGAATCTTTATAGGTTTAAATGTAAGTAGTGACATTGCGACAAAAATCGTTAACTGGAAATCAGCATACTCAATGCTACGGAAATTATAAACTATGTAGGTATGGTAGGAAATCTGATTTGACTATTGAAGGGTTGCAAAAACATTTCTTTAGTTATAATTATAATACTGGTAAGTCGGTGGTTGAAAACTGTTTGACGTTGGTGCAGTTCGCTGAACAACTGGAAGCCGAAGGTGAAAAAGTAAAAGAATCCTGGATTATCACTCGAATACTTGGAATGTTACCATAACACTCTATCATTTTCGTACTTCATGGGATAATGCAAGTTCAGTCGATAAGAATTTGGAAACATTAATTGAACGTCTACGTATGGAAGAAGAAAGGATCGATGAAACAGAAAGAAAGTCAAAAAGTCAAAACGCTCTATTTACAAAACCAGAAAGGAAAAATTGGAGACAACCTGATCAAGAAAGAAGAAGCTCTCAAGGAAAGTCCACTTATGAATGCCACAAATGTGGAAAATTGGGTCACGTAATTAAATATTGTAAAGGAAAACCATGTGTATTGAATACATACATTGAATATTGTAAGAACAAGTACGGATGTAACATTTGCGGCCAAAAGAAAGAATGCTCCAAAACAGCCTCCAACTCAGAAGAAAAGTCAAGAAAACATGATTCGAGCAGCTCAAATCGTCATGTATTTATTAGCATTGGACTTTCAACTGCAAGCATGAGTAATTTGAAGTCAGAAAAAGCATGACATGGTACCAAGACAGTGGAGCCACTCAACACATGACATTCAAACGACAATGGTTAACTAACTATCAAAGATTAGAAGAACCCATAAAAATTCTAATAGGAGATGCTTCCGAACTTGAAGGACTAGGAACAGGAGACGTTAAACTTGAAGCATTTAATGGAGAAAGTTGAAATAAAGTAGTCCTGAAAAATGTACTGTATGTACCTCGTTTAACTTTCAATTTGTTTTCAGTTAGTCAGATGATGAAAAAAAAAGTCAGAAACGAAAAAGTAGCCGAAAATCCACAAAACTTTCCTTCCAAAACCCATCGATCTCGAACCAGAAATCTACCATGTAAGTCTTGAGGAACGCATAAGAGTGTCTTATCCGTAGGTAAGGTTTGAAAAACGTCGCAATAGGCGTCAAATAGTCGTAAACAGTGTTTCTTGCCATGGGTATCTCAATGTAACGGTTATTTTGGATATGTCGCTACTCCATAAATTGGTCTAATCTCTAGTTCCAGCACAATGAAATTGATGTAGTGTAGAAAATATGACGTTTCTGACGTTGTTGAAAAGGTCGTTGTTTTTTAATGAAAGTTTAATGATCAAGAAGATTAAGTTTCTTTCATTAAACAAAGAAAATAATTACAGAATTTTGGTTTTATATTGTTGAAATTAATTAAATGAGCACACGTAGGAGAAAAAACTGCTAAAGTTGGAAATTATTTCCGCAATGGGAGATTGGTCTGGAATAATAATCATATGGTAGCACCCAAGATATATTTCTAGTTGCTCTTCATATAAAACTCAGTGCATGAAGATATGTTTCTGTAGAAACCTGCTAACAAGCCTTTTAGATGATGGGGGTGAGAGCGATGGGGGTAAAAATTCAATTTGAGGTTTAAAAAATTCCAAATAAACATTTTTTTTTTGAGGTGTGTGAGCTTTTTTTTCAAAAACGTTTTTTCTCTAAATAATGAATTTTATTCCATAACTGCGTTTCACACTTATTAAATTTTCGGCTTAGAATTTCAAATGATTTTCCCATAACACCTAACGGGACATCGAGAAAAAAACACCCTTAATCTAAAAGACAAAGTTTTCACGGAAACAACACAATAGAAAAAGAAATAATAAGGCCTCTTGTAGAAATGCTATACTGAAAGTATCATATGTCATTCACGCTAGAGATTTTAAAAATTAGAATTCGAGAACTCCTTTTTATAAAAGTAGTGAAACCTTAGACCAATCGTATTACTCAGAACCTACTTCGCAGCCCATTCCCATATTGCTCGCAATAATATCCCTAAAAGTAAAGCCCAAGACGAAGAACTGAGACCCGTTCGATTCGGACAAATGACTCTAGGCGCGAGGGTTGCCACTTGTGCCATCCAGAAGCCGCTGGAAGGGTGGCTCGGAGGGCGCCTCGCAGCGGCATAGCGCCCAAAGGGCTTCGTGCGTACCGCATAGCTCCGGCAGGTAAGCGTGAAACGTCAAATGTTGATGGAGATCGCGCGGAATAACATCTCGCTAAAAGCATTTCCGGATCAGCGACAGCGCACGTTGGAACTGCCGCCCGATATCGCCGCCATTCAATTTCCTAGAATATAAATTCAGGCACGTCACGTTAAAACGACAGCCCCGTTATGATGAGCATATGTAGATGCGATAAATTTTATTTGTTTTCGAATTTTATTCGCCTCAACGGGAGTTATAATATAAAGTCCTCGATCGATGGTATTGTATTCGATAAAGAATTTTTTCTCAGGGAAAAACACCGACGCCAGAGTGAAGGATAACGCCCCGATGTATCAAATCCTAAAGCCGCAATAACTTTAGGATTTTGTCCCCGTTTATGTCAAAAATCTGCAGTTCCTGCATTATTTGATTCGTCATCAGATACAATCTACATAATCAATTATTTCATTTAAGCAAGAAAGATTACACTGATGAATATTTATGAGCATGCATATGAAATGAGATCTTCATTGTCATGCTGAAGATCACAACTCTTGCGATCATGTCTCGGCAATCCACTCGACTGGATTGTATTAAATAATGTGATCCCGCTCATTTTCTAGGTAGTTGGTGAAGTTTAGAGTCTTTCCAATGTCGCCTGTGTGTTATCTGCACTTCCCGTATGCTTGGTCTTGGTCGTTTTGACATGAGTCTCTTATTTTTATATTCCTTTAAATCTCTTGTTATATCCAGTCATCGTGCATAATCAATATTGAAATCACAATTTGTCACAACAATGACTAATCCACAATCGAGGCTTTGAAGCTTCAATACAATATGAAAGGGCTTTCAAGTTCTCTAATTAGTCCTTGTGCCCTAATAAGGGTATTGTGATGAATAGTTTTATGCATAGTTTAGCTACATATCTGCTTAGGTATTTATTATTGGTCGAATTCAATTCAGTTTGAGGTTGATTTAATACTAATTTGCTTCATCTTGCCACGGTCCAGATACGATTAAGTAACCAAGTAATTAATAATTAACGATGGAAGAGAATTCTGGTCGTAAATTGAGCCAATTCCGTAACTCTTAGGCCGTCTACACGGAGCTACTGAAAAGAAACTTATTAGTGACTCGAGTTAGTAACCAGTCACTTCCTGTGTAATCAAATGGGATGCTAGTGATGCTACACACGAAGCTACTGGTTGCGGACTGGTTTCTGATTCTCAGAAACCAGTTTGCCACCAGTCAGCAGGAAACTGGCATGTCAGGTCGCCACTAGCGATTTGAGTTTCCAGTTTCCAAGTGATCGTTGATCGAGAGGAATGAAAGACCAAAAACTTTGTGTCCTGTATCTGGATAGCAGAGGAAACTATTCTTGCGAATTCAGCAACAAACAAACAGTAATGAAAGTTTGTTTCAAGGTATGGGTTGACCCAGAATTTTCTCTTTCGAAGGTAATAATACCTACGTTAGGATGGTTTCATCGTCGCTGGAAGAACTTTCTCCGGAACTTGACATGATACTTGGTGATGGTTCTGCAGAACCAACTGCAGATTTTGTTCACCGATCAGTAGCTTTAGGTGTGGAGCCTAGTCACTAATAAGTTAATAACTGGTTAGTGACTCGAGTTACCAACCAGTTTAGTTTCTTTTCAGAAGCTTCTTGTGTAGACGGCGTCAGTCTTGAATGTCCTTGGTTCTCAGGCTGTAACGTCTTATAAAACCAACAGTCTACAATACTTCTATCGGCATCTCTTGTCAATAAAATCAGTCTCTAATAACTTGAGCGTAAGGAATAATCTATTTGGTAGCGTTCTAGCTTCAAAATAAGTTAATTTGGTTAAAAGCCTTATCAACTAGAATTTTATATTTTCCATCCATCTGATTGGCGGAAAGTATACCTCAGTGCAGTGTAGATCTCTGAAGCGAAGTATTGAAATGCGCAGAAACCATTTCGTCTCAAGCTCTACGTACTCTGGATGAATTTAATGTTGACTTTCCTTGAAGAAGACAACATCCTAGATGTGTACCTGACTCTTTTTCCTCGAAAACCAGTAATTTTTTCTGGGTCAGAGCAAAAATTTTCTTTATAATAATTCAAAGATCCCAATTGGGTTTTATTAATGTGCTAGTTTTTTGGCTGCCTCAATATTGTTGAATTCCTGAAAATTGTCAATAAATAGATAGTGCACCTAACTTAACTTACGATACGGTACCTTATCTAATCGGTCAATGTAATGTCAAATACAAACTGACAGTTTAAATAAATTGATTAACTTGAATTTGACAATTAGGAATGAGAGATTAACATATTGTAAGATCTGCAATACAGTTTCATAAAAAGGCCAGTTTTGGAACAAGTATGCCTTTACTATGTGACGGACCAAATAGGTTCCTCTGGAAATAAATATGCTCTCTGAGAATATTATTATGATATCCGATAGAAGTGCGTGCAAGTTAGAGAGGATGTCGTAAAAATACCAACCGGATTCATTAGCCTCGGAACGCGACGCGGACGGCTGTGGAGACTTCAAACTGAAACGTAGAAAAACTACTTTTTATAGTTGTTTGTAAAATAAGGATGACCGACTCTGCGCGTACGGCAAAAGCGGGAACCCCGGACTCTCGGGTCTCGCGTAGCCGTGATCGGAGTAAGGAGTAGAAAGTTGGTTCTTGGTGCGAAGAGATCGAGATTGAAAAACTCGGATATCCCGTCTGCACGTCTGGGTGCGTGAGAACATCTAAGCCGGCAACTCGCGGGATAGACTACAACATGAGAACCAGACCAGAACCAGAGCCAGACCAGAACCAGAACCAGAAACAGACCAGAACCAGGTAAATCAACCGGAACCAGGTGAATTAAATGACCACGTAAGTACAGCGAGACGCGAAATGTGTCTCGCTCCTGCAGTTCAGGAAGAATTTCGTCTCAACTATAAGGTGAATTTTCTCACCAATTTTATCTCTTATATTCTACCAGAGAGGATATAATACTAGCCCAAATTAATATTTAAACTTGATGGATCCATGATACTGTTCAAACGAAAAAAGCTTCAAGCTGACCGAATTCGAACTATGAACCGTTGAATTAAAATGGTTATACTCGTAGGTGACTCTTTACTCAATAAAAAATTGTAATGTAAAAAGAGGCCGACAACTACTGACAAAAACTCGCCTGAATAATTTGTATGAGTGTGTACTAATTAATTCAGGTTATTTTCGTGAGAGGAATATAGGTCAATTATTTTGAGGCCATTTCTCCGGGACCATTCCTCCGAAAAGTCCCTACCTTCATAATTTTAAATTTCTTTGATAATATTATTATCAACGTCTTGAAGGGTGGATCCAGAAAATACTTGTATATATTTCATCGCACGGTGCCCATATTGTGGCTACTTTATAAGCGTGCTTTAAATTATTCATGTTTCACTTTAAACTTTTAATTAAACATCATCTAAGTTGTAGTAAACTTCGTCAAGTTTTCGTTAAATCAAGCAACGGGGCTCATTAAGTTCCATTTTATCAGCATAACGTCGCTGTCCCTGGCGCGAGCTTTAATAAATAATTTATATTCAATTTTTAAATTTGTAATTCTGAATCAAAGAATTTTCGTAATGTAATGATAATCAACGATATCCTTCGCGAAATCTTATAAAACTTTTTAAGAAGGTGAGATTATTCCAAGTATTGATGCAGACGAGTTTTTAAATTCAAACGACGCTGCATGCCAAAATTACAAATTAGTCTCAATTCAGAGATCGATCAAAAAATTAATTCGCTTGTAAAGTAAAATTCAGGGGGATTTTGAAAATCATCCGAAAATTAAGTCTCTGGGACGGAGAACCATACTATAATACAGAGTGAGTCAATAGTGAGAGATCGGAACATTGCTATTCAACCGTACAAGATAAAACAAAATTTCAAACGCCATCCCAAATCGTTTGTTACTCTGCATATTTCAAAAATATTTTCAACTATACAGGGTGCACCATATTTTGCCTACATGTATCAATTTTTTTTTTCAAATGGATCCCCCTATATTTTATGACATATTCTTATTCGACTGTGAAATAGCTTTATGTCAATACATATTGCTTGACATTTAGGTACGGCGTTAACATTTAAAAAAATATTTTCAAGAAAATTGATCGCATGCATGTATTTACTGATAAGAAGCCTCAAAACTTAGTTTTGGAGTTTTAAGGTTGAAATTTGATATCCACATGGAGAAAGGCCAGGTCTATCATCGCGATATAATAAGACTGAGATCTACTATACAGGTGAGTTGCAAATAACTGTCAAATTTAGCTTATTTCGGAAGGTCATAACTTCAATTTTTCAAATGGCACACTCGGTATTTTTTTCCACAATTAGATCCACCTCTGATCTGACTACATTTTTCATTTGGTATGTTCTATACCTAAAATGCACAGTTTGAGAGATATTACACATTTTCCGTTGGTTTGACTGCAGAAGATGAAAATGTCATATAAAACAGGGGCTATGAAGAAAAATGTGACATTTCTAGTGACATTTATCATTGCAGCGTAAATAGCAACTCAAAGCTCGAGCGAAATAAAATAAAAAATGAAATATAAGATATGACAATAATTTTAAATTAAAATATTTCAAATCAAATGTCAAAATATGTCAAAAAGATGCAAATGTCATATAAAACAGGGTGCTATGAAGAAAAATTTCGCTTTAAAGTGATATGGAAGAATGTGACATTTTTAGTTTTACTAGTGTAACTGTCACTGCATGTTTAAATTCCAAGTTCTCGTTAGTTAATTTTTACTAAATAGATTTACGTTTACAAGAGCAAGTAGACATGACTTATTGTTTGGGAAAAAGTGAGAGAAATCCTCTCCTTGCGGCAAGAATTTATGTGAATGTGTGTATTTGACAACTTCGTTGCAGTTTATTTTTGAAATCATATTGTATTTCACTTTATTGTTGTTTTCCTCTAAATACTAAATTTCTTTTGGGCAAATGAATAATTTTTTTTTGAATTGATTTGATATTATTTTAATTTAAAATTATTGTCATATCTTGTATTTTATGTTTTATTTAATTTCGCTCGAGCTTTCAGTTGCTATTACGCTGCAATGATAAATGTCACTAGAAATGTCACATTTTTCTTCATAGCCCCTGTTTTATATGACATTTGCATCTTCTGCAGTCAGACCAACGGAAAATGTATAATATCTCTCAAACTGTGCATTTTAGGTATAGGACATACCAAATGAAAAATATAGTCAGATCAGAGGTGGATCTAATTGTGGAAAAAAATACCGAGTGTGCTATTTGAAAAAGTGAAGTTATGACCTTCCGAAGTAAGCTAAATTTGACAGTTATTTGCGACTCACCTGTATAGTAGATCTTAGTCTTATTATATCGCGATGATAGACCTGATGGCCTTTCTCAATGTGGATATCAAATTTCAACCTTAAAACTCCAAAACTAAGTTTTGAGGTTTCTTTTCAGTAAATACACGCATGCGTTGAATTTTTTTGAAAATATTTTTTTAAATGTCAACGCCGCGCCTAAATGTCAAACAATATGTATTGACATAAAGCTATTTCACAGTCGAATAAGAATATGTCATAAAATATAGGGGGTTCCATTTGAAAAAAAAATTGATACATGTGGGCAAAATATGGTCCAATCTGTATAAGTGAAAATATTTTTGAAATATGCAGAGTAACAAACGATTTGGGATGGCGTTTGAAATTTTGTTTTACCCTGTACGGTTGAATAGCAATGTTCCGATCTCTCACTATTGACTCACCCTGTATATGTGACACGAAAATATTAAAAATTGATAATTTTTTTTTATAAAATTGATAAACAGTCATTACTTTTCAAACAATCACCTATTATCTTGAATCCCCAAGTTTTTGCATCAAAAACAAATAAAATGAAATGTAAATAATTCATTTTCGTAGAAATTGAGTATAATCTTCGACAATAGAATAAATTGGAAAATTGAACACAGCCCCTAAGACTGAATGTGCAAGAAGTTTGAACATAATGTAACTTTTCTCGTCCGACACTTGAAATTGATATAATTCGTTCAAAAATCGGGTATGGATGGCATAAAAGGAAAACATATTAAATCCGAGAAAATATAGTGGAATGATACAGGGGAAATATTACGGGCGCTTCCAATAGCACTCCAATGTCTTCACTGTTTAATGAACAAAATTCCACTGGAATGGAAGAGAATATCGTTTTCCGATGCATTCCTCTATCTTTTGCGCTAGCGCCAGTTAACACCTATTTGGATTGTTTTTCTTCGCCGTTTCAAGGAAATTTTAGAAACTAACTCAATCATCTTTTAGAACTATTAATGAGAGTGTTTTCTGTCTTCTAAGTCTAACTTGTTTAGTCTTACACTAACTTAGACTAACTTGAAACATCCTTTTCCTACGACCACTATACAAAACACTACTTTGCGTATCGTTTTTTGTGCGCAAACTAGCAGATTTCTCACGTATCCAAAACTGTGCGACAAAGTAACATAACGCATAGCCAAAAATCGTTTCCGTACAGTTTTAATGTAAACAATAGTGATTGGCGGTAACTGAGAACTGAACTGTTACTTATTGTTAATGGAATAACTATTCATTTAAAGCTTCAAAGTAATAAAATAAACACAAATGGGATAACATAGAACCCGACAAGACTATAAAATATACTCATTATTCTCTTGTGGCAGTAATTATTAAAATTTACGAGTTGATCGCTAATAACAACATTGGTAGCGTTCAAATCAAATTCACGAACGTGATCGTGAAAATAACTCGCACACCTCTACGTGCCTCTACTAACTTCAATCGACGACGCACAGCGCCTGCGTTGTGTAGAAGTTGCATATCAATGATATACTAACCTCTCTTAAATCATTGTTATTATCTACCACGTCTCCACGCTCACGTCACTTATTACAGTATATAATAATAATATTAAAAAGTCATTGGTAGAATTGAAAATAATACTTATTACCTACCTAGGTAGTCTGAAAAAATAATCTTTAGTTAGGTACCTATCATTATAATGGATTGTAATTCCTCTGAATCTGAAGCAGAAAATACACCACCTGAAGTCAGAAAACAAGCAGGTTTGTGTTCTTTGAATTTGCTACCTGTAGTTTCGAGAGCAAAATACGAATCTGCTTATAAGCATTTCATAAATTGGAGAAAAGGTCATAAAAGCAGAGCAATGTCAGAAAAAATAATTTATGTGTTAAATTTGTTAAATAACTAATCTGTTAAATTGTGGTCGTAGGAAAAGTACTGTGTGTATCACGTGCGGAAAAGAAATTTCACACTCGTGAGAAATTTTCTCTTTTCCGCACTTGTTTCACAATATACTATTTCCTAACTACCTAACTACTTAGCACTCACATATTTTCAAATGCCGCCTTTAAAATCAGAATTTGCAGCTAAATTCGCCGAACACTCAGTGAAGGGACGTATTTTATTATTATTGCTTAGATTATTGACTTCAACTTTTTTGTAGAGTAGGTATGAACTACTTTTTGCCTAATTATATCTATTTTCCACACGTTATGTTTGTAATATCTATTTTACACATGCTATGTTTGTAACATGTGTAAAATAACATCTTAAGTATTAAATTTATTTAATTATTCGTTTAAGAAATAGTCGCGTTACTTATCTGACGCGAATCCATCCGCTTTCGAGAATTCATCAATTTTTATGCTCGATCTTGAGTCATCTGAATTTTTTTCAAACAGCTCACCCCTTGTCCGAGACTTTCATTTGTTCAACAACAGGGAGCAGACCTGAACATGGTACTTACAGCTAAAAGAAATTTCTTACTGTAGAAAAGTATTCTCTCTATTTATAAGTAAGTTTACTCTTATTCGACTTTTAAAACTTTACATGATCTGTGTGAGTACTAAAGTACGGCCCGTCAGCTGAGAAATCAGAATGTGTAGCTAAATACTTCGCCGAACACTCAGTTTTTTTTATATTACTGCTTACATTATTGACTTCAACTTGTTTGTCGAGGATGGATGAATGACCAAAATATCTGATGCCCTGTCAAAATGTTATATAATGGATTATTTTCTAATTTATATCTATTTTCCACGTTATATTTGTAATGATGGAACTCTCGAGAGCGCTGGAGGTCGTATGAGCATTAAATTTAATTAATTGAAGAGAGTTCCTCCTTTTTTATATGCTGGATCTAATCACCTGAATTTATTTTAAAGGAGCTTGGCGCTTCTTTTCCCGGACTTTTGTCCTTTTGCAAATATTTTTCATTCTAAAGCAAAATATAGAAAATATTCATTCTAGAAACGAAATCAAATAAGCCATTCTTAATGAAATAACTTGCCAGGTTCACGAAGCCATTTTTTTCATGTATGAAAAGTGGCAAAATTAGGTCATAAAAAATTTTTCTGTCAGGCAAAAAAAATTATAATTTCCCTAAAGACAGGTCACCAGAATATTTCTTCGTCGTTTGATCAATGGCAGAGCTATGCGGCATTGCGATACAAAATTTAGAAAGTAAAAGTATGAAATTTTGAAACTGGGACACTTGAAAAACTGATCTAAGGTATCGATTTTCACAAAATTCATAAAAGTACCATTATCTGGAAATTTTTTTTTTCTAAAATCATATTATGATATTCATGATATTCTGATCAGTCATAAGCTAGTTTATTAGCCCTTCAAGGGAGTACGTTAATTTTTTCCGTTGAAAATTGCCAGATACGAACCATTAGTCGTATAGCTCAAACAAGAAACTCTTGTAAAAGAAATTTTGTTAAGAGTTCGACACCAACGATCAGCAAAAGCGATAGATTATTCGCTAACCAATAACTGGTGCTATATTAACAGTTCAATGCAACCCTTTATACAGTTACTCGGAGTTTTTGTTATTTAATAATTAAATTAGTACATTTGTTATTGAATGTTGCTCATTTTGGCGAATACTGCTTGAAATAATTGAGTTAGATTTATAGTTCAGTAAACGCAAGCTTAACCTTAACGTATAAGCATTTAACTTCATATTTTGAATTAGTTATGATGGTAATACGATACCTCGGCATTGTAAATCGCTGCTGAAATAATTATTTAACTAATTTATACGATCCAGGCTGCGTAGGTATATTTATACACTCTGAGAATTTCACTGTATATCATGTGTTTGATGTTAAATGTTACATTTCGGAAGGAACGTAAATTTATTTTAGTAATTTTCAATAGTCCATGCCTGCTTGAAGCAGCCTGAGTTACTGCTCAAGTGTTTTGTTTGCTTCTCATCTCATGGAAAACAAAATATTTCATTGTCTGCAGAAGTCACTTCTTGCATCTTTGCAATTTTTTTCTTTTAATTCTTTTTGGTTTTTTAATTTAGATTAAAGTATAATGTAAGTTGTATGCGTGGGGCAGAAAATAAACAACTTTTTAAATAAAAACAAGCAATCGAATGTGACAACATGATTCCCCAAACAACATCTCAAAATAACATCATCAATAAAAATCGATGTATAACAATGACATGGTTCTTTTATAAAGGGGACCAGTATCTAATAAGATTTTTGTTATTACATTTTTCCCTTATTCGATCCTCACCTGCCATGCTGTGGCCCCACGCTCCCTGCATCGTACGCCGAACTGGAGGTGATAGCGGAGTCCTTGATGTCCCTGGACTCCATTCCCAGCGCCGACCCGCAACCGCCTGAAACAAAACAACACCATTTGCATTCTCTCCAATATCGCCGGAATTGATTTCGCAATATTATTATGACTCTGCAAAGAGAGCGAAACGGGGAAATAAGAAAGACAAGAAACATGATTAGGTGTTCTTCATTAATCATCCCCCAGCCGGATCGGTGTGGTATTTATGTGGTCTCGGAAAACCGATCCGCAGAAGTCAATTGGAAAGAAAACGAATCGACGTTTCAGGACCGGAATTGGAAAGTGAGCTTATGTAACTGGAATAAATAAATGAGAAGTAATTGTTTTTCTTGATAAGGAATTCTGAATTCTTTGTCCTGGAAACTTGACGGGATATTAGCTTGAAAGGAAATAAATAATAAAGTTGTTATATCGCGTTTATTTTCTCAAATTACAATACCTATTTGAAAAAATAACAGGTTAAAACAATACAGGAGCCCATTAAGTAGATAAGGAGTTCTTGGAATTCAATCTGTAAGTAATTAAAATTGTCCAACTATTTTTCTTCTCGATAGTATGCAGAATAGTCCACATATTCTGGAAACTTTCCGACTTGATTATAGCTCGAAAATAATTAGAGAGTGGTAATTGTTTCAATAATAATCACCATTAGAGCATCTGCGAACAGTGTGAGTCAAGCTGGGTTAAATTATTGCAGTATATTTTTTGTTATTGAATGTACTAAAATATTCAAACAGGTAATGTTATAGTACGATCAATAATAATTATTATGACAATGAGTGAGATTCATAAAAGGAGACTTCTGTTCCTGTATGATCGTTTTAATTATGCATAATCATAAGAAGGTTTTCCTATAACTGTCAAACCTCATTAGGGTATCACTAAGGGACTCAGCGATCAAAAATTTAAAGGTATAAAAGCAGTTTCAAAGAACCCACTCAAAGGGTAATAAATATTGAAATAATAATGCCTACGTATCCTCAAAGCCAAGCCTGGTTATAGCTCCAATTAATTAAATAATTGAGTTGAAATATGAAGTTTATTTAAAGGCATTAGAGTGAAATGGAGATAAGTATTGATGACGTCATTAACTTGAAAAAATCAATTGAGGTATATTAAATATTTTTACCGTTAAAGATATGATCCAAAGCGAGACGAAATAAAAAAAAACACACCAAACAACATCCCCCCTACATAATGCTCTAATACCTAATTCCTAGCTCGGTTTCCTCGTTCCTTTTCCCAAATCCGACGTGACTCCAAAACCGAAATTCAAACGGTTAAGTCTCTAAAGCAAACTAACCGTAATAATGTACGATAAAAGGTCAATGCGTCTCAATAGTGAACTAACGAGGAAGTGTGGTTGCTTTCCACAGACATCCAGCATCCTTGTATCTCGACCGGGTCGACCTTAGGAGATGTAATTAGGAGACAATGAATAATTTAAATCGGTGCTTCATAAATACAAATTAAGGACATTTTGCTTCTGTCAGATTGTCCTTTCAAGTTTCCAGGAAATCGAGAATTCAGGACGGTTGGCTCGTCGCTGCTTTACCTGATCGAATCTTACTTGAATGAACTGGAGAAACGAGTTGATCGGAGTATTTATCAAAAGAGAGTTTAGAATTGATTAATCGAATAACAAACGTTTCCAAAAATAAAGTTGTGAAAAACTTATTTCATAACTTTCCTTTTTCTCAACATTTTTTCAAGATTCTTCAAGATTTTCTCGAGACCTAATTTTGGCAACATAAAGAGAGCATCATTACGATGCAAACATGGTGCATGGGGATTTCTCTCATTAAACCTTCCCATCAGATCATGTTAAGTCACGGTCGAAGCGGTAAAATGATCTAATTTTTCCATAAAAAATACGAATCCTGAAAACATAAGCTTGTAATACTTCTTGACAATGAGAAATTTCCTCCCGCATCTCTAATTCATGTTAATATTCATTACTTGAATTAAATATTGAAACTTCCCATTACATCTCGGACTTATTAAGGTCGTTGTGAGCAACTTCATTTCAAGTTACAAGTTAGTCCTTGTGAGTCTACTTATAATGGTGACCTATCTAAGACTGGTGGAATATCTACTAAAAGTTGTAGCAGCTTGTTAGGAACAACGTGATACCTTTCAAGAAGCCTTTATATCCGACTTCATTTCAGCATTGCTGAGGGTGGCTCCAAAAGGCGAATTCATACTTTATCAGTATATTCAAGTCTTTTGTACATGTCTCCACGGTCTCCTTATTTCTTAACTCGTAAATTGCTCACACATAAAACTTTGAATGAATTTCAATCTAGAAGCCAGGTCGCGACGAGCCGGTGCAGCACATGAAGAGACGCAATAGCCCATTTGACTTTGCCAGCGCGATCTTATCAGCGCCCAGAGTGTGAACACTGGCAAACAGTTAGCTCAGAGGGTTTACACTCCAGCAAGATAGCGCTAGTTGCTGAAATGCTGATATGGTCTGGAACGGCTTCGCAAGGTATGCCTTTATAACACCAGATCTCTCATAAATGTGGTACTTTCACGAATATTATATGTTAAGGTAATGTTAAATTGCCCTAATATGTATGTTCATGAGGGGATTAAAACGAAAAGTGGAGCTATTAGACGTTATGCATATTTGAGAAAAGAAAGTGAAACCAGGAAGCTTTCCTATTATTTATTGTTATACGTTTATGTTGTGGGAAATGTGCTCTTTTTAAAATGGAAACAAAAGAAACAAACTGCGACGAGAAAGCGACACTATTATTATCATTTCGTTATTATTACATATTAACGTAGCTACCAAAAATTGAATAGTTATATGGAGATTTGCTCCGAAAGTTTCCGGTGATCATCGATTCATCGAAGAGATTAGGAACACGTAACTAGGAACATGTTCTTTAAGCCCGACAGTCAGTGAGCAGGCGGCGGGCATTGTCGCCGATCGAGAAGAATGTTCAGCGGAGGAAAACCAATCTGAATCTGGAACGACGACCTGAAGTTGAAGAGTCGAATCGGTGAAGAAGAGGTGATCCGAAACTAGGTTATCAGGATAACCGATCCTATTCGGACGAGAGCCCTGGAGAACTAAACCAATCAGGGACTGACCTCGGCGAGACGATCCAGTACAAATAACCACAAAAACCCAACAATGGAAACATAACCCACTGAAGCAAAGGAGGAGAAAAACTTCAAAGAAAAGAACTTCAAAGAAAAACTGAAGAAATTACAACACCTCAAGTTTCAACACCATCATCAAATCCGAAAGGACCACTTCAAGGAAAAACCCACGAGCATCAGTCACCATTCCAATTGATGATGACAGTACCTCGAAGGAGAAGAGAAATAGTTTCATTACCCGCTGAAAAATCATTGAAGCTCCCGGATAGCTCGACGGCTTATCAACAAACTCCTTTCCTACCGACAGCATACCTTGACATTCCTAATGCAAGCATTCCTAACCGACAAAACAGAAAAAATCAGAATACAAAAAACACAATCCGATATCCTAAGCGAAGTCCCTCAGGGCTTCGTCATCTAATCTTCTCTATAACTTATACTGCTCGGACTTTCCTATTATAGAGCCGAGGACTACGTGCCAGTCGTTCACCGACGACAAAGCCGTGTGTTGCTCGAGCAAGTCGGTAAGCAACCTCGCCTCGCTTTAGTGTCACCTTGACGCAATCTACTCCTGAGCCAAAAGATGGAAACCAATGGTAACCCCGACTAGAAGCCAATAAATGCTTTTACGGCATGCCAGTTTCGGTAAACTCAAGACACAATAATTTCAAATAACTCAATCCTCCTTGTCTACTAGTAGATAAGAGTATCTACTAATCTGCAATGAGCCAGAAATCGCTCGAATATTCTTCACGTACTCCGAGGCCGACTTGGAGGCTACCTAGTCCTCGAATACCGATCACTAATATGTATCAAAGTCGATTTTCGAAAATCAAATCGTTCAAGCGAAGAGCCAGCTCAGTTCCGAATAGCAGCAGCTTTACCACATTGCTCCAAGCGGAAATTAAGCCACCTCTCCGCCATCCTCTTGGAAATCATACCCTTGTTGCACTGTCATCGTAAAGTAAAAATTTATAAAAGTATTTACCTTTATGGTGCAATTTTCTCACAATACCATAAGAAAAGTCTCCCTGTGGGTCGCCTGTAACTAATGAAATTTCAACACAGTCTGCCTAAGTTACGTTTTCATTTGCTTTTTTAACTTCATCTTTAACTTTCTTTATTTTAATCTGCAAACCAATTATGAAGGAAGGTTTTATTTTTTGCGCAATCTAGGACATGCCAAAATGTTTTGTTCTAATTTCGAACTAGCAAAAACCAGAGTCGATATTATATGAAATTATTGGACGTCATTTGGGCCGCTCTATTTAGAACATGACGAATTCAACCTATAATGACTTCTGCCAAGCTTCAACGCATTAATGACTTCACGCAATACAAAGTTCTGTGTTTGGTATTATATATCAAATCCAGCAATTTCATTAATTTCAGCTGACGTTTGCCGTATTCCTCAATTTAACCTTATTGCATTAAAGTTGCAGAAATTTCAACAAGCGAAGCCGCATCCTAACAAATTAAATTTCCCAACAAGCAAGTCAATTTAGAAACTCCGTGTATGTTGCTGCTGATGAGTACTCCCGGTATAGTGATACCGCCTGTAGGAACGATGCAAAAAACTCGCGTCTATCTCATTTGCATATCGATTCAAAAAACGCCTCGGTAGCGTTTTTCCTATGGCTGAGTTCATAAATACATACCAGAAACTTTACTGATTGAAATAACGAGCTCACTTAAATAGTACAAGCGTTCTTCTAATCGACTCTCATTAGAGAAAATTTACTCGAGCTGGATAAAATATAAAACCTCCAGGATTCGAGATTTTCAAACCGTATTTGTCTTAGATTACCAAGATTAAGGCTAGCGGTGTTGGAGTTGGTGCTAGTACTAAGGAGTACTAGTTCTAGTGCTAGCGCTAGTGTTCTGCCACATTGCATTAGGAAAAAGCTTAATTTATTTCATTAAACTTTCTTATTAGAGTCCTTACGAGCCAACTAAGAGGCAAGTTAGTTCTCTTAACCCAAGCACTATACTCTAAACTGCACTTGGCCAATGTTTGCCCTGTCCTGGAACTAAATTATCCCATTCGGAAGCAGGACACTAAGTAAGGAAATCAAATTAAGGAGGACCGGTCCTTCACAAAATGAGCTGTATTCGGATTAAGAGTCAAGACTCATCAACCCAGTCACACATACACACGAATACATATTTACTCAAGACGTCATCAAATTAATGGATTGCTTTGATTGAATTACGTGAAGATTTCAATTATTGCTATAACAAAAATACAGATTTATATGACAGCACCTGCCTAGAATATTTCATCTCTGAGAAGTCATTAAGTGAAGAGCTTTTGGAAATAAATGTCGAATATATATCACAATCCCAACTAAAGCACTCTCTTGGGAAATCTGGAACATGAAAAAGAAGATGCATAATATATAAGTGAAATAAACATTCTTACAGTAGTACGAGTGAATATTTTTTTCGGAGGGCATTTCATTTTCTATGAATTTATAAAAGTTCAGACGGCTTCCCTTGTTTCGGGACGTGTGTGAAGTAAATAAGAGATAGTGGCCCGAACGGAAGCTGGAGTTTTCCCGTCACTGCTTGTCTTTATAAATACAGGCAGCTATAAAGTCTTTTATTTTATTGGTCACTACATTTTTCCTTGTTTAAGATTCTCACTGCGCGTGATTTTCTATGTCTTATTTCTTTTTAAAGCTTTCTTGAGAAACGTTATTGGCAAAGAACGCGTTCAGGGTATAAATTTAACTCTTAGCGAGTGAGTTATTAGATAGATAATTATTTATTGATTTATTGTAAGTTTAATGGGATTAATTGGTTAAAACAATCAAAAAAGCAGGTTATACTTTTTGCGAGTTCTTTATCAGATAAAAATATCTTCATAGAAAATTGAAAATAATTTGGAAATTCGAAGGTCACAAATTACTTTTATTTCTTACTCGATCAAGAAGGTTTAAGGGAATACTGAAAAGGTTTTTTTTTAAGATTCCAGCATTTCTAACTATTTATATTTTACGTAGCATAGTTTTTAGATGTCAGCAAAAATTTGCTCAAAAAACATGTGTCTCTTTATTTCCGAACATCGCAGAGCTGAAAAACTTGAAATTTTTCAATTTTGTAGATAAATTACAGAAAAATTATAGCCGATCTTTAAAACTTTCAGTTTTAGAGAAAAGTAGAAAATACAAAATTTTTTAAACAACTCCATTGAAACAAGCAAAAAAATTCAAACAATAATCATAAAAAATGACGCAAGGAAATTGTTTATTTAAATCAAAGTTGCTTGTTTTTTTTTGTCACCAGGGAAACAAGTACAAGATTTCATTTTACCATGCACGAGATTTTTTTCGAATTTCCCGCACTTTACCAAGCAAACAAATGCAATGTGCCATTTTTCATCTAGATATTGATCGAAAAAATGTCAATATTTTTTGACGGCTGTATAAAAAAATATGTTTCCCCTCTACTCTTGTAAGTATGTCAATATTTTTAAATATTTTTTGCGTGGTTTATGAGATATATAATCGAAAACATTTTATTATTATCAAGTAAAGTAAAAATTACAGGAGCATTCCATTCGTTTTTTGAATTTGTGAAAAATTCTGATAAAATTTCCTGCCATAGCCGGTAGGTATCAATAATTGATATTGAGGGGCTCACTTTTTAGGTCTCAAAAACATTTATCAAAATATCTTACGGTTTAAGTCCAAAGATATCGTAAACCTAAGTCGGAAAAGTGAGCTTTCTCCCAAATGGTCTTTCTCAAACTATAATACATAAGTAGGTACCTACTCGTGAAACTTAGTGCCAGTGAATCAAATTTCTACAAAAAAATTTAATATTTGATCGAAAATTTTCGTAAACTCTGAGAAATGTGCCTATTACGTTCTTGAATAACAAAAAAAAAAAATTGTCCGCTTTAGTATGTGAGATAATTGGCTTCTCCTGGGTTGTCTAAAAATAATTTTTCCACAATTTTGTCTCTGCAGCTTAGGAAACTTTAGAAATTGAGAAACAAAGATCAAAAATATCATAGATTTCTGGAGTCACAAAAACTAAAATAATTATTTTTGAATATTATTTGTGTTGCGAGAATATTTTACAGAAAAACTGTGTAAGTTTTAATTATTATCTTTTATTTATAACTCTCGAATCAAAGTGAACTTACAAAATGTGTATAGAATGTAAAAATAGATTTGTTATCATTGCTTTTGTATTTTTTGAGATATCACAAAAATAGTGAAAAGTCTCCAAATAAAGTAAGTTTTCGAAGTAAGTTAAGCTCCAGTTGCCAAAAAACTTACCTTAACAGGCAACCTTTAATAGGAAAGTTTTGCTATTTATGTTTTGCCAAACTTCTTCACTTTATTGAATTTTTGGTCTTAATCTCAAAAAGTAAACAAGTCCGTTCTACACAAAATGAAAGTAGACAAAATTTCTCCCAAAAAATTTTCCTCCAAAATTTCCCATAAATAACGTTTTTGTTTTTTTTTTGGAAAATCAAATTTTGTCTTCTTTAATTTTTCATAGAACGGACTTCGAAAAAAACGTTCTTTTTCTGAGATGTAGGCCAAAAATTGAAAACAGTGCAAAAAATTGGGCAAAAATGTGTGAAAACAAATTTACGAGCCCAATTTTAAACAGAAAATTTCAAAATCGTGTTCAGTAAGCCAAACAACATGAAGGGTGGGAAAATCAAAACTATAGCGAAACTTTCCAAAACCTCAGGCAATTGGAATATTTTTTTGGCGTGCTGAACGGTTAGTCTTCCAAAAAACGTTTTTTTTATGAGAAATGTAGGAAATTTTGTATACATAAGTTTGCCTATGTGATGGATTTTTTTAAAAAACGTTTCCGTTTTAGGATTTACTCCAAAAACTAGAAAAGAGTGCAAAAAAAAAAAAAATTTCGGGCCGATTTTTTTCCAGCGAAATTAAGATTCAGTGGTCATTATAAGAAATGTAGGAAATTCTGTATACTTTAGTTTGGTATATTATGTATGCTATGGACTTTTTAAAAAAACGTTTCCTTTCTGAGATTTAGTTCAAAAATTGAAAAAAGTGAAAAATTTTGAGCAATAAGTGCCAAAAAAAAAAACAAAGTTCTGGACTAAAATTTTGCCTGCAAACTTCAAATTCAGTGGTCAGCGACCCAAATAACAAACAGTGTGAAAAAATCACAACTAGGTACAGCAAAATTTTCCAAAGCCCCAGGTATCTAATTTGAATTTTTTGCGTGCTGTACCGGCGGAACGGTTAGTATTCCAAAAAAAAAATCGGTTTTTATAAGAAATGTAGGAAATGTTGTATACCTACTTTAATTTGGTATAAGATAGACTTTTCGAAAAAAACACTTTCCGAGATTTACACCAAAATCTGAAAAATGAGCAAAAATTTTTGCAACAAGTTCCCAAGAAACAAATTTCCGGGCCAAAGTTTTTGCCAATAAGCTTCAAATTCGTGTGCCCAATAAAAAAAAAACATAGAGGATGAAAAAATCAAAATCAACTATTGCAAAACTATCTTTTTTTAAAATTCACGTAGACCCATTGCGAGGACCAATGAACAATAGTAAAGGAAAAGTCTTATTCTCGCTAAATTTGAGACTTTATTTTCTTTCTACTTGGTTACATGTTTCGGCACTTCGGCCATCATCAGACCATAAAAATAAAACTGTAAGTAAAAAGTTATATGAGTATAAAACTCAGTCAAAACTAACTGGATTGGAAATTAAGGATGTTATATTAATTAGTTGAGGTGTACAACTTACAGTCGTCTCTACGTCATAACAGACAATTTCGGCTCATCAAGTCCGCTGAAGCAAATCATCACATATCCTAGTACAGGTATTAGAACAAAAAGCAACCGAAACAAGGAGTGTTTCGATATAGAGTCATCCTGAATTCGTCTCGGAAGTCGAAGATCAGACACAGAAATATAAAATTTTGGGTTAAGCTGCTAAATCGCGACGGTTTTACCCCTACGCTGGCCCCCCTCCACTCTTTCTGCTTGCTACGCTCCGACACGTTCTCAGCGTTGCCATATGCAAGCCCATCTCCTACGTTCTGTAGACAATCCTGCGTGCTTCCTGCCCGCTTCCGCACGAGACCGTAATAAGTAGCTACCGCTTCCGTCAGGTATTTGGTCAGGGTAGGTTTTTTTTTCATTTTACGAATATTTGAAGGAAAAAAAACCTACCCTGACCAAAGACCTGACTTACTGCAGTAAATAAGTGTTTTAATATTATTTGTAACCAAAAATGACACTTTAAGGCCGTAGGAGAACGGAGGCACGGATTTTATGTGGCAACGCTGAGAGCCTGTCGACTCAGAGCTAGCAGAGAGAGTGGAGGGGGGCCAGCGTAGGGGTAAAACCGTCGCGATTCAGCAGTTCTACCAAATTTTGATTAAAACAACAAGGGAAAACGGAAACGCATCGAATTCCTTGTTGAAAATTGAAAATTCTTGAAAGCACATGTGCTCTAGTCTCCTACAGGAGAACCCACAAAATGGAAGCTACATATCAGTATTAGCACAGATATGACTTCTTTTTTACATTTTTTATAAAATCTAGAAATTTGAAAGGAGAGGAAACCATCTCGTTCTTTTTAGGTTAACTAATTCGAAGAGTTTTTTTTTTTTAATTTTCTTGAATGATGTCTGTATTATACATTGACAGGTGACAACTGACAAAAAGGCGAAAAGAAGGGCAGAAAGAGTATGACGTCTGATTAACTGACAGATGGCAAATTGCTGACAAGTGATGCAAAAATTGGGTTGACATAAAGAAGAAGAAAGATGAGAAGTGGGGAATTTCATAAACTGGCGGGAAATTTGAAATTAGATGTGGTCAAGGAAGTATGCTGTGAGGGCTGACAAATCAAGGTAATAGCGTGTAATTAGGAGATGGGTTATTTTAATTGTATATTTATTAAGGTAGAGGGGAAGTGTTGTTGCTGTTGATTATAGGGCGATGCTGTCTCAATATTTCGAAAGTAGGTGGGAAAGAATTAGTCATCATGGAATTAAGAGAGTTTAAGTTGTTGTCGTCGTTGATGTGTTTGAAAATTTCAAGTTCTTCAAGAATTGCTTGTTTATGGCCTGAAGGGCATTGATGAAGTAAGTCGACGTCTCTGTCTATGTCAAAATGGTGGTTATGTAGTCTGAGATATTTCCCAAATATGGACTTTTCGTTATCTGGTATTCTATATCGCAAGTGTTCATCAACTCTGGTTTTCAAGTTTCTACCACTTCTTCCAATGTAAACAGTGTTGCAATCTGGATCTCCACAACGAAGTCTATATACTCCACATTTATTTAATCTTGGGATCTGGTCTTTATTTTTGACAAGGTGTTGAAGCAAGGTGTTGTTAGGTTTAAATGCTGTTTTATAGTCGGTATAGGATTCGAAGACTCTACCAATTTGTTGTGAAACTTCACCAAAGAATGTGAGAGGTACGAACCTTCTGTTGGGATCTCTATCAACTGCGTAGGCCTCAGATCTGAGTATTTGACTTCTTTTTCTTTTGATCAATGTATCTATTGTAGTTGTATTGTAGCCATTAGTCTGTGCTAAAAATTTGATGGTGTTTACTTCATTGTTGAAACAACCTGAACTTAAGGGTATTTTTAAGAGGCGATCTTATATGTAGCATCTGAAGGCAGCCATTTTGTGTTGATATGGATGACATGAGGTATCTGGGATGCAGTGGCTCGTTGAAGTTGGTTTCCTATAGATGTCGAAGTTGATTTCGTGGTTCGATATCGAGAGTTGGAGGTCAAGAAAGTTTATTTTTCCATCTTTTTCTATTTCCATGGTGAAATTGATATTAGAGTGGGTTTTGTTGATCCAGTCTAGAAGTAAATTTGGGGGGTCTATGAAGTTGTTCCAGCAGATAATTATGTCATCAACGTAACGGTACCAGAAAAGAATATTACTTCGGTGTGGATTGGAAGAGTGAAAAACTTTGTTGTCTTCGAAGAACGACATAAATACTTCGGCCATGAAGGGAGATAGACAGTTGCCCATACTTAGATCGTCTGGTTGTAAGTAAACGGTATTGTTAAATGAGAAGAAATTCTGTCTCAAGCAAAGAGAAGTTAGTTGGAAGATACTCTCAGCCATGTCATTGTCTATTTGTGAGTGATGTATGATGTTCTTGAGGATTTGTAAAGTTTGTGGAACTGGTACTGTGGTAAAGAGGTTAGAGACCTCGAGTGAGATAAGGGTATGTGAGTCTGGGATATGTAATTATCTAATTAATATAACATCCTTAATTTCCAAGCCAGTTAGTTTTGACTGAGTTTTATACTCATATAACTTTTTACTTACAGTTTTATTTTTATGGTCTGATGATGGCCGAAGTGCCGAAACATGTAACCAAGTAGAAAGAAAATAAAGTCTCAAATTTAGCGAGAATAAGACTTTTCCTTTACTATTATCTTTTTTAAACCCTATGCCTTTTTTAAACTATGCTGCTCAAATTATTTTTTGATAAAATTAGGTAGAAAAATTTTAGGTAAATTTGAATTTTAGTTAAATAAAAAATTATATTTACATTTTACTTAAGCTCTTATACAATACAATAACTGGAATAGTTTTTTCAAGCTATCTTCAAAGAATTTTTTACGGTTTTTAGTTCGAGAAAAACAGCAGTTAATAATATTATCATATTCTCAAAACTATGAAAATGTAGTCCTCATCAATTAGATAAAGATCATCGAGATTTATCAGTTTTAATTTATCTTGAAACTATTTCTAATATATGTATAGTTACTTCTATAAATTTTGAGGAAGTGGAGGTACAAAAGCACCAATAAAGTTTTTTGTTTTTTTTTCACCAAGTGAAAAATAATTTTTTTTACTTCTAATGCTTACAGACTGTTCCATAACTTCATTAAAAGTTACCCGCCGATAATAATAATAATTTAAAATAAATATTCTCAAGATTTCAAAATGATATTAAATATTGATTATTTCAAAATTATAAAAAGGATATGTTCCCATTTAATTGATATTTCAGTAGGTATGTGCAACACATGTATTGTGTTCATATATTTGGACAACAATAACTAAAGGGACTAATCGAAGCGTTTGATATTCAATATTTACTCTAGCTTTGGACTGCCATTAAAACTAAAATTAAAATTGAACAGTGATCACTGATCATCAACGCAGGTATGTGTGATTTTATTTCCTTTCACCAGGCTTTGACGGTATTGGGTCATCAAATTCCAAATTCACAACATTATTCGGAGAATGCGTGAACTAGCAATGCAGCCTAACGATATAATGGAGTTTTCAGCATACTTTGAATGTGCTTGGAGTTTAGGTTCGAATAATTTCGAAATACTTAATCCAAGGTATCCCTATTATTCCCCATTATCTAATCATCGATTAATAATTTCAAAATTAATTCACTCCGGGGTAAAATGCCATGATAATTTCGATCGGGAACCAAACCACAACACGACAATCCCCGTAAAAATTCCTAATATATCTTCGAATGTAAAAATATTCAAAGCCACTTTTTAATGATTGCTTACCCATATAGACTGTTAGCATGCGACTCCATTAAAATAAAACATGCGATATGTATGTGGATTGTGGATTTCCTTAATGCATAATTCATCCGAGCTCCTAAATACAAGCTTTGTTGCCACTGTGTGACATTTAATACACAAAACGTTCCCTTATTACAGTCTATTCAGGCTCATAGTGGCGTGTTTTTCCTCATAACAGGACCCTTGTTGGAGTGTCATATAAATTAAGCAAGAAGCAGTAATTTAACCAATACTAGAGCAGCGGTGGTAAGAAGCAACAGGACGATGGCGACGGAAATATTAGTAGGCCGTGACGTCGCGACGCCTGCCCGCCTATGTGGCCTGGCTCCACATGCTGGCTCGGAATAAACAACCCGCAGGAGTAGCCATTAGGAGACAAAGCTGCAAAAAATTCCTTTGGTAGAATAAACCGGGGAAGATGCAGTAAATGTATCTAAAGTAATTTATTAATTTTTTTAATATTGATATACGGCACTTTTTCTTTTAATTGTTGGTTCTGGCAAATAATAACATAAATATAAAGACTTCTGTTGTAATTTGTCCCTTAAAAAAAATATAACAATTATTATTAATTCGGGTAATTTGTTCCAAATAATATAGTGATCAAAGATAATTAGAGAATTAGATAAATTAACAATAATAATTTTTTTTAATCCTAACAAAACTCTGTAAATAATGATAGAAATTTTACAACATGCTCATTTGGAATTGGATTGGATTACTCATTAGTCATTCATTACAACGATAAACTATAAACCTCGCTCGGCTTAATTGGCATGCAGTCCCTACGGTTGATCCAATTTTTCCGCTATATGAGTAGGTACATCATCATTATTCCACTTTGTTGTTTCCCGATAAAACTCACAAAGAAGGATAAAGGTTATATACTTCGGTATTCAATTCAAAAATTCCTGGTTTAATGCTACATAAATTAGCGAAGGCGTCAATTGATATCCAAATTTCCGTAGCATTACCATTGAATTTTTTCCCACATCCGGTTTTTCCGGAAATGTTACCAACTTTTTATTTTTAAATGGGACACCCTATATATTATTATATTTTTGGATTCTATGTATTTTTACAAATCCAACAATATCACATAAGTACCATTTTAAATGTCAAATTTGTTTTAATTTAATTTTTTATTTCTCAATTATAGTGTGCCATGACTTCAGTTGTATTCGTCACAGATGCAAAATGGGTACACCAAAATGTCCCTTATTAAGAGTACTAGTAGATGGTACCTCGGTACCAATATGGTACCATTTGAAAAAAATGAATCCAGCTCAAAAAATCATTCCGGTGCGCATAATTTATCCATAAATCACTTAATTTAGTACTTTGAACAAAAATTCGATTTTTCTAGCATTAGGTGATCCAATTAGAGTAAAACGAAATAGTCATGGCACACTATAATTGAGAAATAAAAAATTAAATCAAAACAAATTTGACATTCAAAATGGTACTTATGTGGTATTGTTGGATTTGTACAAATGTATAGAATCCAAAAATATAATAATATATCCCATTTAAAAATAAAAAGTTGGTAACATTTCCGGAAAAACCGGATGTGTGAAAAAATTCAATTTTCTGCTAAAAAGTGCGCTCTATTGAGAATATGCGACGTACCAAATTTCAAAAAATTATCTCAAAAAATAAAGAAAAAAAGGGGGTGTACCATGACTGTGACACACACTGTATGTCTGTATATAAACGTCATCCCTTATAGGTTAGTCTGGACAATTCGCTAAAACCTCTTGATGCGTTTTTTACCAATAAAAGGTAGTACCTACTTATAATATTTAATTAAAATAAAAATAAAAGAAGATCAAATTATCAACAATAGATTCAGCACCATGAGAAAATAATAATTATTACAGTAAACTTATTGAAGATTGATGAGCTCTTTGAACTCTTTATCTTTATAATTTCTCAATAATCGAGATCGAGCTTTGTATAAAATTCTTTTTATTTCTATTAAGGGGGTGATTATAAATAATTAGAGGCTGTTTTTAAATCTTCAGGTAGTGACTCTGCAAAAACGAGTGAGTCTTTGGTATATTATAAATTTTATCTCAAAATTATGATGAAATTTACGGATGAGTGTGTGCTTTCCTTTATGATATTAAATCACCGTGACCTTTCAGCTGGTGTAACTATTAATGAGAACGACTTTTGTAATAGGATGCTTGAACCCTTGTTATTCCGAAGCCTGGAATTATGTACAAATAATAATTGCAATGCTATTTTATTGTTATTGAGTTACAAAGAGCATTGTAATAATTATAATTGAATGTTTCTTTCAGGCGTCATTCGTCAGAACAAAAATGAGTTCTATGTAGATATTTATTAGTGTTTTTTTAAATATTTTAATAGTTTGGTCCCATGCCAAAAAAATATTGGGAACCTATATGTTACCAAATCATAATTAATCTACTTACACAGCAACCAGATATTATTATTTTGGACAGAAAAATCAATAAAGCCGAATGATATTGCCTGCAGCCCCTTTAGAAAAAGCAGACAAATTTTTCTAAGAAACTCGAGCTTGTTTATGATCCACAAAACTGAAGTTTAAAACATTTTGGTCCGAAAATTCGATGATACATTTACAATAAAAACTGTAAATGGTCGCAATTTTGAATATTTCTCAAATGCAATACCAGGCAACTTTCTCCAGACATCTGACTATTTCAAAGCTTTCATAAACCTCTAGAATGAAAACTGCGACCTGAAAATGGGGGGACAAGAAAGGATCAAATTTTGAAGAGACATCCTGTAGACAGGGATGGGCGTGTAAACAATTAATTGTGAAGAATTTTTTTTATGTAATGAACGTAAAGAATGTAAACAATTAAGTTTACCATGAAACAAGGTTATGAAATATTAGATTTAAAAGTTTATCATCACGTAGGTACTTACTGATCGTCCACGTCAACAACTAATTTTTTTGGAAAAAGTATCTCATAAATTAAATAATAAAACAATTTACTGGTTTATATGTTTATAATAATAGTTGGGTTCAGTTATTGGCTTGGCTACAACATGTTTCTACTTCTTCTGAGACTTCTTGCTTCCTTCTGCTTTGCCTATGCGTAGGTTACCAGAGACGTTAAAGTGTAGTAAGTCTCTGATACCTACTAATAAAAATAAACTATCTTCTCAATCTTGTGCTCAAACCTTCATAAATCTAAGTTGTGTACATACATTTGGCATGTGAAACTTTTCACAGTAATGACGTCACTGATAGCTGTGACAGCGACAGCTGAGACTATTGTTTGATTTCTTCACCTTGTTTACCCATTCAAGCTTCATTGTTCACGTATTCTTTACATTGTTTGCGCATTGTTTACATTGTAACGTATTCTTTACATTGTTTACATATTCTTTACATGAAAAGTGTAAAGAATATTTCTTTGCACGTAAACTCCCATCCCTGTGTAGAAGTAACGCGACTTTATAAATTATTTTATAAATTATTATAAATTTTCAACGTAAATTAAAAGTTCTATAGAATTTAGATACCACTGCTAAATTTACCATACCAATCTTGAAAAATCAAGCTACAGGGGCGTTTTTACTATCGAAAATTTGAAATCTTGGAGAAATAAACAACATCATACGAAAATTTTGAATATCTCTAATGTCATATTTAAAATTTGCTTCTTGAAATTTTGACACAATACATCGTGTGAGCAGATAACGAAAACTGAATTACATACTAAATTTTGACAACTTTGGAAAAAAATTCATTTTCTGACAAAAAAAAAAATGCACATGACAATAAAAACTGTTGAAAGTCGCCATTTTGAAAATTTCCAAAATCTGCAGGCAACTCCCTCCAGACATCTGACTATTTCAAAGATTTGTGTTCCCTAGATTGAAAACCGTGACCTAAAATGTAGGGGGGGGGAGAGAATGGATTTTTTTCGAATTTTTAGGAGACATCTTGTAGAAGTAACGCGACTCGTCCAAAAAAAGTCCTCCGTAAGTTCTATATGATTGCTAAATTTTGCATATTAATCTTGAAAAATACAGCTACGGCGTTTTGAAAATCGAAAATTTGGAATCTTAGAGAAATAAACAAAATTTTACGCAAATTTGAATATCTCCACAATTTTTTTAATTTTGCTTTCTTGGAATTTTTCAAGGTTTGAATCAGTATAGCTGTCACCCTAAAAATTCCAACTCAATTCTTTTAAAAATGTGTCCATATATGATTTTAGAAATTTTTCAATTTATACCATTTTCGTACTTACGCCACTGGCTTATTATTAGAAATAATGAGATTGTTTCTACACTAACGTCAAGTTCAAAAGATGTTCTTCCAACCCTGTTAATTAAGTTTCGAAGTTTTCTCCATCTGGCTTATTATCCAGGAGTTCAAAAAATGTTTTTCCAAAATTCAAATAAACACCATTTTGAAACGGCTCCACCAATTTTGCTCAAATGCAATACCAGACCACTGCTTGTGGAAATTTTACTCCCACAGAAAAGTTCCTTATATCCAGTGCCCAAGAATAAAAACTGCGACCTAAAATGGCGGACAAGAACGGTTTTTTGAGAACTTCTGATTTAGTTTACAGTTTCACAAGTTAATTTACAGTTTTACAGATTCAACTACAGACAAGAAATTTTTTCTAGAGTCTACCTAAATTAATTGTGTTGCTTAGAAAATACAACTATACAACTATGTTTGATTTCGTTCTAAAATTCTAGCATTTTCAATAATAATTGAGAAATGTAATACTCTTAACTAGGTACAGATTTTTCGAGGAGAAACTGGAAGTACTTACCATTGTTAGTCAGCTAATTTTTATCAATTATATATAGGTATTCCAAGCGATAGAATTTTTTTGGATACTTATGGGGCCAGCATCAGAAATATTTCTGATGAGAAGTATGAAAAACTGTCATGATCAAAGATCACACATAAAAGGCATCCAATTTAATATGACCTTATCGTAACTGATGATCATACTATACTTGAGCTTTCTTGGGATTTAGGTTCTAATTTTCACTTGCCACTAAGGTTCTTTGCAGAACAAATTAGAAATTTTCGCACAGCATGCGAGGCGAAGACTGACTCAAAATGAATGTAGGTAGGTATACTTATAGGGATCAGTGTGTGGTTCTTAAAAACCTATCAAGAAGCGGCTCTTAAAAAGTATAACGGTCACAGATCCGTGAGAACTCTATTAATAGGGAGGACGATTAACACGCATGTTTCTCTGGTTGCCTACTACCTATATCATTGAAAATTACAAGTCACTACAAACAGAAAAAACCAATTATAATAAATATAACTTTCAACTTTCGCACGGTATGTCACTGTAGGTATGTATATTCTGGGACTAACTGATATGATATGCTGATGAGTCCTTAATAAGGACTCATTTTTTTCAAGGTCCAATTTTTGAAACGGGAACGGGATGCTGTTCACGATTATTTGGGCTAATAGTTTTGAGCTTTAGCGACTCGATTTATACGCAGGTCAATGTTCCAGGAATCACCTGCGACGTCCTTTGCATATGCTTAAGGAAAATATATGAAGTCTCAAAAGACAAGAGTATAATAAATAGTTGAACATCGCGGACGGCTACGTGGACTTTCAAACAAGATAACTGTTTCTGTGCAGATTTTCAAGCAGAAGTTATGGGTAGAAAATGAACAACTGCGTCTGTGGAATGTCAGAGAGTAATGTCTATGAGTAAAGCAGATGGAAAATATTCCTTGCAAATATTCTTTGAAACGTCAGTTTCCTATAAACATGATAAAGTATTACTAATATTTTATCAGATATTAATTTTACTACGACTGCTTTTTTATAATTTGGTATTCGAGTTCTTATCTTTATAATATCGAATTGTAAATTTTTGTACGGATTTCAAAGCGAAGAAAATTATCCCAAAATTTCAATTACAAAAAGTTACAATTTGGATTCAATTTGGAAATATATTTTCTGGAACAATCTTAGAACAATCTGGAACAATAAAAATTTTGCCGGCTAGTAATAATTTAAAAATTCAAATATCTACCAGAACCACAAAAATGTCCACTCAGCTCGTTTCAATAAACTACCAATTTATCTGTTTACACACATCTAGTCGTAATTACTTATCGAGAACTCGCCTAAGATTAGACAACTGGAATGATTACACAATCATCTTACTTAATTCAAGTCCGCGGGATCCCGTCGTAGCAATAGAGAGCAACAGGACGGCGACGGCGGAAGTACGCCAAGGCGTCGCGACGCCTGTCGCCTCCAATGGCATGCCGACTGGCGATATCGCCCTACTGGAGCCACATGACCACTCTGGGGGTTCTCAAAGACACGCACCCTCAGTCTTGTAACCGCATAACATTATGCAGTCTCTTGAAATGAAGATGCAGGACTGCGGCAATAGATCCTGAAACGGAACATAAATAAATATCAGTTTTGTAATATACGTAGACCCAAATGGAGATTCGAGAGATATTTGAAACTAACTACTCTGCAATGAATACATGAATACTAAAAAAAAAAACACTTCATCTGAATTTCACAATCAATCTGGCGTAATGTCCACCGTTGAAGTATTTAGAACAATGCTTCATTACTGTGTCATAAATGAACATTCATAAAATGCAATGCCCCAATTAAACAAGTTCACGCTCGGCTCGTGTTGTTTGATCTCAATTGCCCGATTTTCAGTGCAATTTATTATTAAAAGTGTCCTCACTTGACGTACAAAGCATTACTCTTACCTCTACTGCTCACCATTACCATCTATGAGGGTTTAGGTGCTTTGAGTTTAGCATTTCAACGAGTCATCCTGAGCTCGTTTAGCGAGGAGTCCTGGCATGTCCGTCGTACGGGGCGCTGATGAGCAGCCGGCTGGCTTTCAATGTGACGCCACTTCTGCACACCGGGGCCATTACAACAGGCATTACTCTTTCTGGAACAAAAGGATCATCAGTGGCGTGCTTCGTTGGTGAATGTGATTAATAATTGCTGTTGGGTGGTGGTTTATGATCGGAGAACTGAGGAATTTTCAGGAAACACGTCGAAATGTGTGCTTGTATTTAGTCCTTCGACAATCATAAAACTAGTACCCTTTTTCTATATTCAATAAAAAATTTGCTTTGTGAAACAAAAATTATAAATAAAGGTATGAATAAATTATGATGTGTAATCCAGAATAAATGAATAAATACATAAATTGGCGCCCAATGTGGAAGCCCATGAAAACTAGTTACAGAACGGAGAGGGTTTAGAAGTACCTATTTTAGCTGCTCATATATTTATCCCACTGTTTCTTATTCTTTAGGATTTATGGTCTTTAGCTTTCACCAGCTATTTGACCAATTTCACTGCTTGAAGATGAAAAAAAAAGCCTTCTTAACTTTTAAGTTCAAAATAAATCAATTCTTTAATGATGAATTATCAAATATTCGAGTTTTTTTGTAATAAAAAAAAATACTAGACATCTTTCCCTCGTGAGAGATCTTTCGTCAGAGTTTTTCTACCCCCATAACACTTCCGATGTCATTAATGGATTAAAAAATAAAGAGAAGGGACCGAGACAAGCAAGACTCAAAGCATGACTGACTTATGGCATGTCTAATGACGCGGTCTTGTGCAGAATGCTCTAGAGAGAGAGACTCTCGATCAATAACAAAAGAACTTGAATATTTTAGAAGATAATACAAACTATGCTATTTACAGAACCAAGGATATAACTAAACAGCAAACCTCGAGGAGAAATAGCCGGTAGTAAATACTGCTTCATCCCCGAAGTATTCTTAAAATTCCAGCAATACCTCACATAGGGACTCGAGGGATGCAACGATAAGCTACTGAAGTGCATGCAACATGGACCAGTTTCTTCTGCTTATCTCATTTGGATTATATAGCAGGTTTCATGCATCAGAAAATCTTTGATCAATTTCTACTATTTGATTAGAATTTTTAATAATATGAACTAGTTTCATTAGAATCTGGAAAATAACGTCTCAGTAATATTACTTCAGCAGCCAATAGAAACAGACCATGTTGGAATAATTTTATAGATTGAGTTCAAAGATTATATTGTGATTTAATAAAATGAGTTGAAGAGAGGCATCAATATCAATAAAAGAGAAAATATGGGTAATATCCCTCCGCTCGTTCTGATAATTCCAAAGAGTAATAGCAGTAGTGATCTGATATTGATAAAATGAATGTAAGGACATTATCGATATAAAATACAACTATTAGATGAGGGAAATGGTTCCTTATTGACTCGAATAACAAGGACGGAAATATGAGATAAATACAATTCAAACAAAGATGTATATTGATCATAAATGGGTCAATGTATCCTAAATCAACTGATAAGTGTCTTCAATCTCACTTCTCTGTTGACTTCAATAACATCTCTTTCCATTTGGCGTTGGCGTCTAATGTTATTACGTTATATCATGAAGTTCTACTATTTGAAATTCTTACAATCAGTACAAATTATGCAAATTTCTTGCCGGGAAACTATATTTTGTAAAAAAAATTTGAAAATTATAATTGTGTTAAGCTATCCTTAAAATATTAAGAGAGATCCTATGGGTCCTAGAATTTTCTAGAAATGATGGATGAAGAAAAAAATTTATTAAATTAAGAGGTGTGAGTCATATGTCTTTGAACTCATGTAAGTAGTTCCCATACTACTACGAGATTTGATATCTCTGGCGATCCTGAAGCACCAACAATCAGTTTACCACTTGGCTATCCCGACATTCAACGTTATCAGTTTATTACCCTATCTTTTCCAAGAATATTTTTAATTTTATTATAATTCTTGATTTTACATATTATAATGGATTTCTTTAAGCATGAAAATACGTTCCCTAATTTGAATAAAAAACAATAATTATTATATTTGATCCATTTCCTTATGATAATCATAACCCCATACCTATTCATAAATTATCTGGATTCTCAATCAACATCCATTACTTTAGGACCCTCCCGAGGGATCTCTAGAAGCAAAACTATGTTCATATCGATTATAACATTCAAGATTTGCTAAGATGATTCCATACTTTCCAGGAGCGTTTCAATTTTCACTTCTGGCACGTTCTCCAGCTCCATCTTCGGGACAAATAATTCCAAGTGGCAGGAAAAGATCTAAAAACACTTATCCTTGTTTTGGGTTAGCGATAGATAATCGATTATACGAAACGATATTTTATGACCAGATTTTCGGCGGGAATAATATCTGTCCGAGAAATCCTACGATGTCTGCTAGCTGGTTATCATAAGAAGAACTTGTGTAGAAATTGTTTGCTTTTTCTCATGGAATCCTTACAAGTGCCCGGAGAAAGAAGTAAAGTTCTTACCTAAGGGTGTAATTGAATATTTGTTCATAAAAGAAATGGCTATTCAATAATAATCTTTAAGACATAACAAACGTGAATTAACCGTAAATCTCAATAATAATATAAAAATATTCAATAAACTCGATTTTCCCTATTTATGAAGAGAATCAATTGTCCAGTTTTGTCCTTTGACGGTTAAATTGCCTGGTTGAGATTGCTTCAATTTTATTGTAGATTCGAGGTGTATTGGCAAATATTGAATAGGGTCTGCCGGCTTCATGAAATGATTTCCTCAATAAAGAGGCAGGTTTCGCGAGTGTAGCTTGAAAATCGATCGTTATTGTAGAAATATTGCATATCGGAGACTTCATTACTTGAATATATAAAGAGATAGACGAAATCTAACTTGTTAAATAATTCCGGAATATGATTCTCATTTTTATAGCTCTCCCATAGTTAGAGTTTTTTGCCAACGATAACATTCCTAATTTAAAATCACATTTAGCAATAAAACCAATGAATGCTAAACTGGCTGTTGTGTCCTCTCTTTATTTTATTAACAATTTCCACAATCGATAACAATAAAATTTGTTCCACACCCCTGACCACGGCCGTGGGCACCACTGCTCGCATACTGATAACGCACGTGTGGAATGAAAAACAAACAAAAGCCCAAACGATCATTCCCCGGTCGAGGAGCTGCATTTACAGGCCTAGCTGCCCTCATTTGCACTTAGGACTCTGCCACATGCCTGCCCTGAAATATGGCGTTAATTTGTGTCCGTCAGAGAAGGTAGCTTACCGGATCCGACTGACAGGGAAACTGAAATGAAGGGAGGATGCGGTATTCCAGATGATTATTTAAAGGAGGATGATATTTCATTACCGGTAATGTGGGCAGGTATTTTAAAACACGATCATTAAGGTCTTGCTGTAGAATATTTTAAATACAATACGCGCTTGAACCAGATTAGACTAAAATCGTTAGAATGTAGCATAATGCCTTATTTATGTATAATTGATTATTTATTTATTTATTTTTTTATGTATAATATAGCGTGGATCAAGTATATTATTTCTGAGATAATGAGATAGTACAGCTGTTGTTACATGACGTCGTACAGCCAGATATTATGTCTCAACGTTGCTTATGACGAAAGCCATGCTTATCCCATTTATCCTATGCGCAAGCAGCATTTTGATCATTTAATTTCGATAGACAATTTGGTCAATTTAATAGGCTTTTGTTAGGTTTTATCATATCCGCAACCACAAGCTTGATGGTAAGTTGCAAAGACTGCAAGATGGACGTCAGAATACCTAATTTTCGTGTCCAGGTGCCTTTGAATGCTTGAGAGCGTCCCCGAATGCGTCCCTTGAGGAAGCTGAGGAGCCACAAGTATGTTTTTAACAGCCAAAAACCTCTATATTGAGTTATCCTAGACTTGCTGATTCTTGCTTTTTTAGTCCCTGAGGAGGATCTAGATCTGGATTGCTGCAAATAGGGTGATTTCACATCAGAACCTAGTCTTCCAGAAGGACGAGCCCCGGCGGGGTCTGTCGAATTCTGGCCATATCAGGTCTGGCTTTCCGCAAAATGGATTACCGATGTTGACGAAGTGCTGGATAGTGGCAGAGCACATTTTCTGCAGTTTCGTCTTCTTCGAAACACCCTCTGAACTTTGAATCCTGTACTATCCCGATCGTGTGAAGGTGTTTATTTAGGCTGCAGTGGCCAGTTATGCCTCTAAGACTCTTTAGATGCCTTTAAGAAATCTTAGGGTTGTTCTTGACAGCTAAAGGAAATATTAAGCCCTTTTCGGACTGGGAATAGTTTTAGCTAACTTACCTTGGTGGCATGTCTTAGGTTTCGTCATATTGTTACGTGCTCTAGATATGTTTTTTCTTTGATTAGGGCTCTGATATTGTTTACAGATATTTCAGGGACCACAGGACTCAAATTTTAGCCTCGCTAAGCCAGCTGATCTGCTATTAGATTTTCTTTATCTACAACATGCTCTTTAACCCGTACACGTTTTATGGTGTTGTGTGATGATAGTTTATCCAGGGCTCCAGTACATTCTATTATAAGGCCAGTAGCTACCCTGGGATTGTTGGGCTGACAGCAAATCTTTACTATCTGCTAGAAGATCGAAATCAAAGAGAGATTTTGGGTGCAAGGCCTCATGTCTTCCCTTTACTTGCCAGAGTGCCGTGCGTGTGTTTTCTGTTTTGGTTTTAATGTGTTTGTTCCAGCTTAGTTTTTGGTCGAGGACCACTCCAAAGTTGCGTATCCGATAATTTTGGCAATTTAAGTTTATTTAACTTTATTTTCTTGATGAATAGGATCAATTTAGTCTTCAGTGGATTTACTGAGAGTGAGTGTTAGTTCATGACACCAGTTTGTGAAGGTCATCAGAGCATTCTGCATGAGTTCGCATAAAACGCTTTCATGATTACTAGCTATCAGGATGCAGAGATCATCCGCATATCAGTGAAGAGGTTGAATGCCATTCCATGTTCTGACGTTTGGTATTCGGGTCGTACTCAAACACCCAAGACTCGTCGCCAGTAATGAGGGGTTCCAGAAAATGGGGATAATGTTTAATCTTGTCTTAACTGGTGTCGGGGTTGCTAGTCCCCCATCGGGAGCCTCCCCGGGTGGCGGATAGGGGAAGGTCGTCCATATAGATGACACCGGGGAAATTAAATACCCCGGGGCTGACCAAAACTAGCAAACCAGATGGTAGAGGACATAGAACCCACACAGCCTCGCCCGGTGCGATACCATCTTTCTGGCTTAGGCGGCGTGAAGTTGTTTTAAAGAGCTGACGTTTCGTTGCTGTGCCAGAGATTCCGGTCCTTGGGGTAAGAAACAATTAATATGCATGGATGGCGTTCCCGGGGTTAAAATTTTCCGGAGTTAAAACGACCCCCCATTCGGATCTCCGGGCGGGGGCTAATCCAGGGGCACATTCATGCAAGAGAAAGAATAATAACACCTCCAGAATGGAAAAATTTATAGTCGACTTTTGTAATATTAGAGGTTTAAACACGAATATCAATTCAGTACACCAACATCTTCAGACAAATAAACCTCACATTCTAGCACTGTGCGAAACAAAAGTCCAAGCGTCATCAAGCACAGTTAATTATCTTTATCCAGGATATGACTTTCATTCCCGATTTAGACGTAACTTCGGAATTGGCATTTTTGTCAGAAGTGACCTCTCCTGCCAACGTGAGGAAGACTTTGAGCCCAATGACTTTGACGTCATGTGGCTCAGGATAATAGACCGACAAACGACGAGATTTATCTGTTGTTTATACCGACCACCCAGCGATACACAGTATAGGACACTTTTTTTGTCCCTCACAAAAACTGTTGAATTCATACAGATAAACTACCCCAAAGCTGAGATATCCATCTTGGGTGATTTTAATGTACATAACATCAACTGGCTGAAATACTCAAACTTCACTGATGAAGAAGGCCGTGAAGCGGAATCGTTTGCGATCAGCTGTGGTTTTACCCAGCTCGTTGAAGAACCAACACGCATTCCCGATCGCGAGGGAGAATTCGCTAGCCTGTTGGATCTGTTTTTGACCACGAACCCTCAAATGTATACGATCACGGTGAAAGCCCCACTAGGTTCCTCAGACCATAAACTAGTCTCAACATCTTGTGTCCTACCAATTACTAGTGTTAAAGAAGCAAGTAAACCTCGTGTAGTCTGGCACTATAGATCTGCTAAATGGGAAGCACTCAGGGAATATTATCGAGATTTTCCATGGAGGAGTGTTTGTTTCGGCTCTGATGATCCATCTGTTTGTGCTAGGGAAATTGCTCAAGTCATCCTAACAGGCATGGAAGCCTACATTCCCTTTTCAAAAAAACAGTCAAACAGCAAACCTTGGTTCAACAAAAGATGCAAGGAAGCTGTCGCCTCCAAACAATTGGCTTTTCGCCAACAACAACAAAACAAAAGAGCCCCGACGGCATAAACCACCACATTTTCATCCTTGCTCGAAACAGATGCAAAGAAATAATAGATCAAACCAAGGAAACTCACAACCAAAGAATTAGGAACAAACTTCTCTCCTGCCCTAACGGTTCGAAATCTTTTTGGTCTGTAACTAAGGCAGTCAGCCAGAACTTCACCAGATCCACGATTCCACCACTTACACGGACAGATGGGACTATCGCATCCTCGGCTACTGAGAAGGCGAACTTGTTGGCGGGAGTCTTTTCTTCATACTCTTCCGTCGACTTTCATGGAAGAACTCCGCCAATGATCCCTTCCGTGGAGACCAAAATGTCAGACATTGTTTTCCGTCAGCGTGTCATAAAGAGCATTATGTTAGCCTTAGACCCAAACAAAGCTTCTGGGCCCGATGACGTACCTGTTATCGTACTAAAAAAATGCGCCACTGAGCTGTCATCTGTTTTCTGCCGACTTTTCAACTTGTCGTATAAAAAGGGAATATTTCCTTCTTGCTGGAAATGTGCACGGATCCAACCTATTCCCAAGAAAGGCAAAAAGACTATACCAAGTAACTATCGACCAGTGGCACTGCTTTCAGTAATATCCAAGATTATGGAGAAAGCTATTAACCAACATCTTTTAAAATACTTGGAAGGAGCTAATATAATCAGCGACCGCCAATACGGATTCCGCAAACAGAGGTCAACTGGTGACCTCCTCACTTACGTCACCGAGCGGTGGAACAGCGCAATCGAGCACCACGGGGAGTCTCGAGGGGTTGCGCTTGATATTTCTAGAGCTTTCGATCGTGTTTGGCATAATGGACTATTGACAAAACTGCAGGCCTATGGCATGCCCGAGAAATTCTGCTTGTGGCTTGCGAGTTATCTCGGAGGTCGTTCATTGCAGGTGGCAGTCGATGGAGTTCTTTCTGAGACCTTTTCCATCAATGCCGGTGTGCCTCAGGGATCCATCTTATCTCCGACTCTCTTTCTAATATTTATAAATGACTTGCTTGAAACGACAAGAAATCCAATATACAGTTTTGCCGACGACAGTACCCTCATATCTTCTTATACGTTAGATGCGCGAACATCTGCCATCGACGCACAGACTCGCAGGGAGCAAGAAGTTGCCATACTTAACAATGACTTGCAAGACATTCTAACTTGGGGCGATAGAAACCAAGTCCAATTTAATGCTGGAAAAACCCAAGCAGCCATCTTCTCCAAAAAGACCAACGTTTTGGAGCCAGATGTGATGATGGCGGGACACTCTCTTACCCCAGCGTCATCTCTTCGTTTACTTGGAGTGAGCCTTGGAGCGAACATGTCTTGGCATGATCATGTTGCAGGTCTGGCGAAGAGTGCTTCTCAAAAACTTGGAACACTCTTCCGCACGAAGAAATTTTATACACCACAACAGCTTCTCCTCTTATACAAGGCTCAAATCCGACCATCCTTGGAGTACTGCTCACATATTTGGAGCTCAGCTCCTAAGCATACGCTGAGACTACTCGACTCTATTCAGAAAAGAGCCATCCGCTTGATTGGGGACCCAGATTTGACAAAGAATTTAGACACTCTCGAACATCGAAGAAGAGTAGCTGACCTGAGTCTGTTTTACAGATATTTTAATGGAAAGTGTTCAAAAGACGTGGCTCGCTTGATCCCACCAAGATCAAGACCGGGCAGAAATACACGCCGAGCCGCAGACGCTCATCCGTATCAGGTTCAGCTCGTTACACCGCGTACCACCCTATTTCAGACTTCTTTTATGTATAGAACCGCATCACTTTGGAATAGCATTCTAAAGGGCGTGTTTCCCGAAGTATACAACCTACAGAGATTCAAGGCCAACGTGAATCGATATCTCCGCTCATGCACCGCTCCCAGAGCGTCATAGGGATTTCCCTGCAGTGCATGTGCATTTTCAATAAAAAAAAAAAAAAAAAAAAAAATCTATTCTAAAACGTCAATACACCCTTGTTTGAATCACTGTTGAACAACAAATATCTTTTGAACGATGGCGTGAATCAAATTCAACTTTTCTTCATCTATTTGAGTGCCAATCCATGATCTGAACGCAAATCCTGGATTCTGGCGATTTACGCTGAGTGGTTCATCTAAAATCGTCTTTCTTTCAACTGAAAATACCTTAAGCCACCCAACCTGTGAAATTTTGTGACACACCAAAATAAGAGAACCAAAGCCCGGAAAGAACAGAAGTTGACTAACATAAAAGCTTTATAGTCAATAGCATTTATTAGTGGAAATGGAGGTACTATTCCATTGCACTCTTCTAGTTTGATGAAATGCCGTAAGTATCATATAAATGTAGAGTAATTTAGCCTAAATTGAGAGTTCGAACAGCTCTCGGTATCAATTTGTAGCCTCCCTCAATTTATAGTTTATAGACGCAGTCGTCCTGTAGTGAAACTCAACTTCATTGTTCCCGTGTGTTTTATCAAGTAATTCACCGCACTGCACGAATTTTATTGACTACACTATTACATACACATACGTGTCGTCTTTCGTCTTCAGTAATCTCCCGTCTTACCACTTATTTTCCACTATCCGTCAAACTCCCCAGTGACTCTTTTCCCAGTCGTACGTGCAGGCACCAGTAATGTCAGACACATATAAATACGGTTTGTATCCAGGATACATCTTTACATTTCCATCTCATGGCACAACTTTCTCACACTTGATAAACTGTCGTACTGCCAGTGACAGCATGGACCGTGGTTTCTTATTATTTAATTTAAAAAACATTCCTTGAACTTTTTTTGAGATATCAATAATTATGTAACTGGCATTAACTTAATAGTATTATTACAAGAGATATTGAAAGCGTAGCATGTCCGTGAAAGTTCTTCCCAATTATTTTTTAAAACAAAATTATCACTCCATTTACGACATTATAAAAAAAATACAACCTCCGGAATTTCACTTAACCGGATCTTATTTTACAACTCACCTGCCAGGCACAGTGGAGAATGTAGTGCATTTTGGAAGTAATGCCGGAGTCTGGTCGTATTTTTATCCGGGGCGTCATAAAGCGAGTTTACGAGGCGGAAAAGTCAGGACTCATCTGCAGTAAATTAAATCAAATTCTGGGCGCGATTACAAGCAGAAGCAGGGAAATAACCGGATGGCGGAGAACTAACAGGCAGGATCAGGTTCAGATGTGACATCAATCAGGGGTGCACAACTGTTGCGCTCAACTCTTAACCGGCAGGGCGTGTTTCAGGCCATTTCAGGCTTCAGGGGACGAGGCAGTGAGACACTGAAACCAGCCGAAGGAAATTATCTACAATTTCCTACATGTTCTCTCCGAGAAACAAGACAAATAGCAGCATTCTAGGACGTTTGTCACAGAAATGTATCACTCTTTGCTTACTCTGTACCGTTCGGGTTAATTTCTCACTTTCCTTTTGCTTCTGTAAACGTTAAATGGAAAATCCCGTAAGAGTGAATTCAGCGATCATAAATAAGTCTTTGAGGATTTTCGGTTCGGTTGGCAGGGAAGTTTCGTGCGATATACAAAAAAAGGGAATAAAATGAAACATTTACTGATAAAAGTTATATAGCAGAAGAAGGGATGTGATTTTGTCACCTTAAAACGGCCCTACACATAATATATTGTCTCAGAGACAAAGCTTGAAAGAGCTGACCCTACTTTACCAGTCAATGTGTCATCCTATTAGGGTTTTTGTCGGCAGTGAATCTAATTCGCCATTCACTCTTAAGCCTTCCTTACCGCTGGAGGGTTCCTAACTCTGACCTAAAGCTTTTAAAATTACCTGAGCGTATTAACACGGTTAATTAAATTAGAAATGACTGAATAATTTGTTTTAATTGTTGATGTGATGGAGGTAATGTATTTTTCACTTAAACTATCCCTTGGAGATCCTGCGGTCGCTGTGCTCGATCCCGCGGTCGCTGCATGTGCTCCAGGGATTTAAGTCTTTACGGTTGAAGTTTGTTATAAAAACATTTCTAAATGCTCTGGATGTTATGAGCTTTGGAATTATGGTCAATAAAAGTAATGGTAAACTAAATAATAATTGTTAGTGTATTTTCGGATTATCCTGAAGAATTACTGAACCTGAAGAATTATCTTAAGATGAATTTAATTTTATCGTTGAAGAATTAGTCCAGCCGGTAAAGTTAAAAATGTACCTACCAAAAGTTAATAAAAAATCTTATTTAAGATTTTCATTCAATTATTGTTAGTAAAGATGTTATAGAACATAAATCCACAAAAATCGATTCTAAGGGTGCAGCACGTACCACCAAAAAACACCCCTTCGGTGAAACCACAATTTTTCGCTAATTTTAATATTTTTATTTTTTATTTTGCCGACTGGACTGTATAGGTACCAGCATAATACATTTCTGGAACTAGATTGCGTGCTTTTGACTCATATTGCCAGGCTAATTGCCCTACACATGTTATTTTTACGATATAAAATCGGAAAATTTACCTTGAATTAGTCGCATAGCCTTATAGAGGCAACCCCGTACATAAATTATTCAAGTTCCCATTTATGAGATATAAATATGACCTCATAAAAATTTAAAAGCCTTACTGATCTTAGAATTTTGATACACGCAAGTCACGAAGGGGTTGTTAATATGATAGAGGGTTTTATGACTCGTAAACAAGATATAAATTACAATAATAAAGGACTATCAACATTTTTATTGAGTTTATGAAATTTAATCGATTTTCCATGGATTATTAATTTGGGAGTATTAATAATAAATTATAAGTAGGTAGGTACGTGAACAAAAATACTCAGCCTATTCGTGTTTCTCCTGGTTCTCTTCTTCCTCTGCTATGGAGCTTTTCGATCTCTACTCATAAAACGCGAGCTACAAACGTTTATGTAAAACAGAAAAGAAAAAGAAATTGTACCGAAGAAGGACGCATATCACGCAATAGGAGAATAAATAAAAATTAGTGAAGAAATTATCAAGAATAAGACTAAGTACCCTATTTACATTTTAAACGAGAAGAACTTAAAATCGTGTATAATGAAATATTAATAAACCTACGTGTACAAAGTGCTTATATAGTTGAAGGATAATGACGCGTGTATAAGGTAATTGTAACGCAGAAAGTAAATATTCGCGCTGAAGTTGAAATGAATATTCATGCGAACTCACGCAAGTAACCAGAGTTAACAATGATATATTTAGAAATTATACAGGTGTGTGTTTTTCATCGCGAATCCTTTTGTTTGAACTAAGCCGTCCTTTCCCTTATTCTAAACTGTGAATTAAATTTGTCAGGACGATAATCCCGAGTAATCCATATGAGGAAACGTTAAATAACTGGAATTCGTAGATTAAAGTTGTTAACATAATAGAATTTGTGACAACGTTTGTCCTGAAAATTCAACACTTACCTAAACTAATAGAAAATTCACACGACTTTGGTTTACTCTAACCTTATCGAAATTCCAAATGTAGGTGGTAGGTAGTCGATTTGTTCCCGAGAGTGTGTAAAGAAAATTCAATTTTATCACGCATGCAAGAATTATAATTTTACCGCGTAAACTCTGGACCTAATAAATTTTCCTCGAGTAAAAGAAAATTGAAACTTCGTTTTAATTACAACTTGGGTTTCATAATAAACTGAAATAAATACACCTAAGTAATCTTAATTCTCATTTTCTAAGGACGGAAACACAAAGTTATGCGATAAGCGCTGCGTGTAGTAAAGCAATAAAATCAAGATATTTTATCACAATCAAAATGAATTATAATTTTATTTCACTAGAAAAAGAGCTCATGGGGGGCTTAGGAATTCGCTGCATTTACTTAGAGATAAAACGTTTTTCTTATTATTATTCGAGTAGCTATGAAGTACAAGTTATCTTTGCTATAAAACAGAGACGTCAAGTTTGAAGCCTGAAATGCGCGACTTTTTTTCGCTTTACTCTAAACTTAGGCTCTAAATAATAGAGTGGCGAAAACTGACAATATAGATGGATGCGCTCTCCGTTTCTCTACCGTGGAGTGTCGATAATACAGGGTGAGGCGCGAGAACCTTAGGGCATTTTTATATGGAGAAGTCCTGGGAGAAGAAGTCTAAAAATTTGTATGTGTATAATCTCAATTTTGACGAGCTGAAATAAAATATTTACAACCTCTCACCATTTCCGGTTATACCGGAAGTTGCCATCAACTTTCTTATTTTAAACGGGACACCCTGTATATTATTACATTTTCAGATTGCCTGAAAAAATGTAATAAAAATGGTATTTATAGTTCAAAATTGGAACTAGTGGTTTATGAGTTATAAACAAATGAAAATCGCAATTTTCCATTTTCAAAGTAGCTTAGGTCGAAAACGGATCAAGATAGATGAAAACGGCTTACATGTCCCTATCTTAACTTTTCACGTAGTATCCTATGGTGCTGATAAAATTTGTATACAAAGTGATGAAAAATCAGCGATTTTCAAAAAAAATTATAATTTTTTTTTATAGGTACTCCAGCATAATACATCTTCGTAAAAAATCATTTTCCTCCCCAACCATATCAAGACACCACAAACAGAACTCAAGTCTGCGGTGGAAGTCTATTTCAGACAGCTTCTGATGCATCTGAATGTAGAATGCGTGGAACTTACTTATGCTTTTTTAATATCCTTCGGATACTGCTTCTGCTCATATCAGGGATTTCCGATTCAAGTTTACGCTGACTAACATGCGGATTTTCAACAATAGATGTAAGTATTCTAAATTCATTTTCTTCATTACCAGTCACAGGCTTTCTACATCTAATTTTTTCGTAGAAAACGCTCCCAGTTCTTCGGAAAACTTGCAGTAATTTTTGAACTACAGCCTTGTTTGGACACTATAAAGGTGGATCCGCATCAATACAAATTTTCGTTGTGCGTTGTTTTTGACACAAATTTGCTCGTGTGCGGCGGAATATTCATATATGTGGGCTGTGCGCCGCAAATAAATTCACGCAAACATTTTTGCAACGAACGACGCACACGATCCGATGAGCTGTCGGTTTTCAACCAACTTCAAAGGGATTTGCTCCGCACAGTGATATTAATGTGGACGTGAATCAGTGCTTGTGTAATTTTTTACTAGATATTTTGGCTACTTTGTTAATTTTACAGTCTTTTGCTTTTCATTTTCCTCTTTTGTTAATTGCTTTTCCTAATTTGTCAAATGCTTTTCCCATTTATCAAACATCAGTGCGTGATTTTTCAATTGAAATTCCTCTTCTGTCAAATAAGATTCCTTTTTTATCAAATATGCTTTTCCAGTATTTATTATAATGTCACTATACGTAAATGGGAAAGCAATTGACATAAAGTGAAACTCATTTGACATAAAAGGAAATTGATTGATGAATCAATGACTACAATTGTTGATAGATAGAAAAATAAGAAAATCATTAGCGAATGTTATTATTTCAAATATCGACGATCCGCATCCCACAAGTGGATTCGCGCGCACAACGAACAAGATATAAAAATTACGTGGTAAAATATTTCATCAGATTTAAATTTATGGCGCAAATTTTTCGCTGAATTTCAACACACAACGCACAACGAAAATTTGTATGGATGTGGATTCACCTTTACGCGTTGGAAATTTCTGCGCATAGACTCTAGAAGCTAGAAAGCAATTAGAGTTAGGTATAGTAAGCCTCAATGCAGATCAAAAGAGAATAAAATTTTGAATCGTATTCTGTCATTACGTACAGGGCGTGCTATTTAAAATAATCTGACCGTGAATATTGACATGATGTTTTGCTAATTAATTATCACCCTGTATAATTTTTTTGTAATATAAAAGTGTTTAATCTGAAATTGGACTTTTACTCTTTGGATTGAGCTTAATGTCTAGCTGGAAGTCTGTTTCTTTAGGACAGAATATATTTTTTTAAATTATGCTGTAAATTTAGAAATATTGAAATATTTGAAAAAGTATCCATATTAGGTATAGGTAACATAACAATAACTTACCTTTATTTTACCCATAGGGTCTAAAAATGATCTAAAATACATGGAGTTCCATAAGAAAAATCATAACTTTGATATGTATCTTTTTGTGGGGACACCCTGTATAATGTAAAATATTTTTAAATTGTTCCTCTGATCAACCTGTATATACCTGTAAAAAATCTTGCAAAAATATCCAACCGTTTTCCTATAAGGAACCGTTTCGTATACCGTGGCCCACCCTGTATATAAAAAGTTAGGATAGGGCAATGTAAGCCGTTTTCCGATATTTCGACCCGTTTTCAAGATAAGCTTCTTTTCAAATGGAAAATTGCAATTTTCATTTCTTAATAACTCATTAATTAGTCGTTACAAATAATTTGAACTGTAAACATAATTTCTATTACATTTTTTCAGGTAATCTGAAAATGTAATAATATACAGGGTGTCCTATTTAAAATAAGAAAGTTAATGGCAACTTCCGGTATAACCGGAAGTGGTGTGGGGTTGTCAATATTTTAGTTTAGCTCGTCAAAGTTGAAATTTTAAATGTACAAACTTTTAGACTTCAACTCCTAACACTTCTCCAATAAAAATGCCATAAGGTTCTCGCGCCTCACCCTGTATAGATGCAATGTTTCGGTAAACAGTGGTGAAAGTAAACCAACAGTAGTAGTAGTTCTTTTTTCTATTCATCGTCGATCGATTCAACGTGTCAGGTACGAGAGATTTTATATTCTCATCTGTTGAGCTCACTGATTATCAAACTTCAGATGGTGTGAATTGAGTTTTTATGGTGCTTTGTGGTGCTATCCTCACAGACTTGTAAGTAGCTGTCTCCAAATGGCATCATCCAGATTTAGCATTTCTTGTAATATTGCGGGGTCTTTTCTGTGTCTACTTGCGCAAAGGAGTTCATTGGATGGTGAACATGAGACTTATTCGCAACTTGATATACGATATTGCTCTGATAGGAAAGCTATTATTTTTTCCACCAGTTTCCCAAGTAATAGTCGCGATAATCTTTGAGATTTTTCACGACCAGCTGTTCAGGGTTCATTGTATTTGTATGGTGTGGGTGTAAGCTGTTGCTGCTGGGCTGATGTGCACCCTGACCTATCAAAGCAAACATTATTTTTGCAGGCTTTTTTTGTATCTGCCGCAAAATAAACATGTCAGATACATCACATCCTTGTTCAATATATTTCCGGTATAATTTGAGTATGGTATTTTTAGCTGCCAGACGTATACAGAGTATTTGAAACTATACATGGTGTTGAAAAAGTCCCGGTACCTCCCAAATTTTTTTTTTAAATTTTGAGTTTAAAAAAAAAAGTCAATTTTATAATTCAATTTACTTTCTATTGATGTAAAAAAACTTTATACAGGTGCTCCTTGGCTCAATAATGACGACATCGTCTTTTTTATAGGATTAAATAGGACACCCTAGTCTACAGGGTGTAACTAAATAAGTGTAAAACATTTAAGGGGGTAATTCCTCATCGAAAAAAAGATAGGATCTTTCATATAAAGAAACTTCATTGGAGCATCCCTTGTTAAGATATAGCCCCTTAAAGGGGGTACATAAAATTTGTTTAACAATTTTTTTCACAAGCACTGAAAAAGTTACAATATTGAAACTAACCTGACATTTTCTACTACCAAAAAGACACTTAGCCGGTAATTTATTTGGTTTACCCCATGGTTGTAAGGGGTGGAAAACGCGCCCCCTAAAATTTATTTCCAATGCAACTTTTTGTCTTATTATTTGTTTACCATTAAAAAATTTATTTCCGATAGCCTGTTTCATTCTAAACAAAAAATGTCTCTTGAATTTTTTGCACAAAATAAACCAGTTCGTAGCAAAAAATTATTTTTATATTTTTATATATAAAATTAATTTATTTATATTAGCTTTGAAAATCTAAAATAGCGTTTTTTTTTTGTAACTTATAAACACTCCTGTCAGACAATATCAATGATGAGAAGTTCAAAATTGCAATCGGTTGTTCTGTGGCTGTCCCCATTTTCAAGATACAGAGGAGGAATTAATGCACGTAATTTTTCGATCGGACCTTTTTTGTGCCGATTTTTGTAAAACCCTTTTCTGACACGCCCATCAACTTGAGGACACTTTTGGTATGAATTATTATATGAAACAGAGATGCCTCGAACATTAGATTATTGTTTGTGACAAAAGTTCACCCATCCAAAGAAAAACACGAATTTTGACGAAATTCGGTTCCTCAGAGGCTTTGAAAATTTACTCGAGGACGTATTGTCCTGCAACTCTGGGTTCTCAAGATATTGCCGTTCAAAGATAACAAAAATGGTGATTTCTTGCCTTTTTTAAATTTTTGTCTGCGTTTTGTGAGAAAACTAAGCTCTTCACGATCAAAATGGATTGTTTCTTAGACTTGTATTCTGGAAACATCGATTTTTTCATGAAAAATTCGAGTCACCATAGAAAAGTTACCAGAAAAGTTATAGTTATCATAAAATCATTAAACATACGATATATTTTTTCGTAAACATCAAGTAGGTGGATTATGCAGGGCGACCCATTATTCTTTTTTTGAAGTCATTGGGAAGGGGCATCATTTCCGGAAAAATAGTTTTAGACACCATGCAGTTTGGAGGGGGAATTCGTTTTGGACACCCTTCCTTAACCCCCTGCCGATGAGTGGAAGTGACTTCGACTTCTTGAATAGGGACCCCCATTTTTTATTGAGGATTATGACTTCCATGAAAAAATAAAAAACTTTTGTTTGAAGCATTTTTTCACGCAATACATCACCCTCATCCCCTAGAATGCAATCCAAAGACCGATTTTTCGATATTCATTTACTTTCTTGTGTGACTAAACAATGGCCTCCAGGGGAAAATTGAAAGAGGTAAAAGTTGTTTGGTTTAAAAAGGGCCATCGGTGCGGACATGAAAACTACCTCTCTACTATGTTTCAGGCAAAAATTTCTTATGGTTTCATAAAAATCGTAATCCGCATTAAAAAAATTGGGGTTCCTATTTAAAACATGGGAGTCACCCCCACCCCTAGACAGACGGTTAAAGGTGGGGGTGGTTTTTTGATCCAAACGATGTCCCCCTTAAAAATGGGTAACTTGTGTCTGAAACTTTTTAAAACGCTCCTGTAGCTTTATCTTTCAAGGTTAGTGAACGGAATTTTGGATCTTTGTAATACTTTGGAATGACGTCAGATTTTCGTTGGAAAAATTTACAAAAGTTGCGTTACTTCTACAGGGTGTCCTTTCAAAATTCCATAAATCCGGTCCATGAGGCACGGTTTCTGGTCGCAGTTTTAAATCTAGGGGGCTGAAATTTTTATGAGAGTAGGACATCTACAAGAAGTGGTCTGATATTACATTTGAGCTGTTCCAAAATGGCGAGTTTTAGGGGAAAGGGCTGTTTTTGATCCTGTATAAGCAAGATAGAGAAAATTTTTACTCAAATTAACAAGATTAGAAAAAAAAAAATTTGAAATTTGAGTAAATGCTATAAAATTTACATTATTTCTATTAGTAATCCAATGGCGTAGGTATAGGAAAAGTGTAAAAATGTCTAAATTTCTATAACCGTTTATGAGCACATTTTTAAGGAAATTAAACTAAAATTTTTACCGTAGACAACTATACTAATAACCTTTAAGCTCTAAACATTTCAAGAAGCAAATAAGAAAAATGGAGGAGATATTCGAATTTTTTTCCATGATGTTTATTTCTCTAAAATTTCAAATTTTCGGGTTTCAAATGAAAATCGCAATTTTTCATTTTGAAAGCAGTGTACTGCGTAAATGGCTCAAAAGATCGGAAAACGGTTTACATGTCCCTATCTTACCTTTTCAAGTGTTATATTACAGTGTGTCTGAAATTTTTATACAGGGCGATTAAAAATCTGGTAATTTTCCTCACCCTGTATTAAAATTTTAACCACATAGTTGGATACCATGTTAAAAGTTAAGATAGAGACACGTAAGCCAATTTTAAGATATTTTGAGCCGTTTCCACAGTACATAGTTTTCAAAATGGAAAATTGCTATTTTCATTTGTTTATAACTCATAAATTACTCGATTTAAACTGCAACTATAAAAACCATTTTTAGCGGTGGGGGTAAAAATTCAAATTTCGGCTTAAAAACTGCCAAATAAAAATTTGAAGTTAAGGTGTGCGAGCTACTTTTTCAAAAACGTTTTTTCTCTTAATAGTGAATTTTATTCCATAAGTGCGTTTCACACTGTATGTTATTATATTATACCGAGCAAGTTAGCGTCGAGCCTGAGTCATGAAAGATTCCATTAGAACTTTTCTAGCTGATAATATCTTCCTTAATTTTGAAAATTGTGGACCATGGCTATTCTATTATCACTGCATGATTGAATCATTTACACCCCTCGAAACTCTTATTAGTATCAAAAAAGGAGAGGCTCCGAAAAAAAAATTACCACAAAAAATAAAAAGTACGATCCCGATCGGGAGTCGGACCTTGACTTCCCGGCACGTATAATAGTCACCGATTCTAAATCAATGGGATTAGGGGGGGTTGAATGGGGACCGCAAATCAATTTCTAAAAAAATCATGGAACAGAGCCAGTAAGTATTATGATTAAATTGATACTGCCGCAGGACTAGTTCGGAAAATTTCTTGAGAGATTTCGACGTTTAATGGAACAGAACGACGATAAGTTGTTAGGTGAAAAATTGAATTAAAAAAGTTTTGAAGCCCGATTGTTAGCATTAGACGACTTATTATTAAATCGAGTTTCATACAAGACTCGAAAGACAATCTTTGAACTTCGAATAACCTGCAGTTCAACCTTAAAATAGGACATTTCTATTTTCCGTTCGTGTTTGCAATTCTTCCACGGGTGGTATAGATCAGACTTCTCGGAGGTAATCTTCTATATCAACTGTCTCACCAACACGAACTTGAAAAGACCGATTTATCAGATATATTGTTTCAATCCCAACATAGTTCTATGCCCATCTGTAATTAGAGCAGCTAGCGAAGATAAGTTACTCTCTGGAGTTTAAAAGAATTCCGTCGATATTGCGCCCAGCTAACGTTCTCGGGGGAATAGAGAGCCAGGGTTTACTTTTCTTTATTAAACTCTCTGATTAAAATGCCAGCGAAAACCTGCTACTCTTATCAAGCTTCCCTCTCGAGATTTTATTGTCAAAATGTCAACCTCACTGACAAGACTAATCCAAAGAGTTTGTATCATAACATGGTTTTTAAAGTTTAGATATTTTTATATATTTTTGTTGCTTGTAGAAGAACCGCAACCGCATATATAGCGGCGTACGAAGAAAAAAAGTTCGTCTGTTACACGCTTATCCAGTCATGAATAATGGAATAAATAGTTTCCGAGATTATTTCTACCAAAAAATAATACAGTGATTAATTCACAGATTATTTAATATTTTTAAACATTTGAGCTTTTGTTTTCAATAAAATTGCTCTGCACTCAATATTTTTTTCGATCTCTCTATATAATTTCACGCGTTTTCTATCTCTCCTTGCTATCAGTTTAATTTCTCTCGAGTTAATTTAACTTGTCTTCACATATTTGAAACAGTTCTCTTCAAGTATTCGTCCAAAGAACGGACGTATTCGATTCAAATTTAATTCACTGTTAATCAAGTTTTCCTTCTCCTTTTCATTCTCTCTGACAGATCGGACAGTTTTCACACAGTAATCTCACGCTAGAGATTAAGTTAGCGGCTTTTTTCTTATTCTATCTTTTGAGCATGAATCAATACTTATTCATTAAGGTTGTCAAAAGTGAATGGTTGTAGAGGCTTTTAGGTTAACACAATTCAATATTATAATATTAAAACTCAGTTTTTCGTGCTTTAAAGGAATTATAATCAAATTCGTCGATCGACAGAAATCACATAATAGTAGCGTGTGTGAGTCGGAAAAAAAACCGAAAATTGTAAATATTTTGAGCCGGAACAAGATTACTTCCCCCCCCCCCCCCCGTTTTCGAGAATGCTGAACACGATGCCGTTGTCAGAATTTCTCTTTGGGGTTGCGCAACCTCTCAAAACGGCCAAAAACCACCCCCTAGAGAGATATAAACCGCGCTTCAATCCATTTCCCTGCAAAAAAAACCTTCCCCCCGTTTTAGAGGATGCTGAGCACAATGGAGGTGCTGGACATTGCGTGCGACCCCGACCAACCCCTCCACCGGCCAATACTCACTATAAACAAGTGAAAATTGTCATTTTTTAAGTTCAATGCCCTGTACAACGAAAACGGTTCAAGATAGAGAAAAACGGCTTACATGTCCCTATTTTAACTTTTTATGTAATATCCTATGGTATAGAAACATTTGTACTTTCTTTGGTTTTTTTATTTGGCGACGCATTTGGCGACGAAATCTCAGATTTTTTCAAATTTTTTATCACCCTGTATAAACATTTCATCTACATCATAGGATAGTACATGAAAAGTTAAAATAAGGACATGTAAGCCGTTTTTCTCTATCTTTAGCCGTTTTCGTTGTACCGGATGGTCCATCACTTATAGAGGTTAATTTTAAAGATAAAAAATTGAAACTTTGAGAATTTGTGTAATTAATATAGGACCACATAATGGCATAATCAGAATAATTTTTTTTTTAGTTGAGCCATCACCGATAAAAAACTGTAATTTGGTGTTAATGTGACCAAAAAAATTCGATTTTTCTTTAATACATCGATAGAAATCAAATAAGAAAATCAAAATCGCTTAAAGGAAATATCAAAAACCTAATTACAAGCCTTTAATTAAATAAAATACTTAAAATATGGAAATGACAGGTAAAATGATTGATATATGGGTAGAGCAATAAAACTGACAAATCTAATGAGGGTAGGTACCTACCATAAATAATCTTCAAAGCAGTCAGAAGAATGTGCCATTGAACTCGAATGGGGCTTCTTTTATGAATGTTTACTTAGGATATGTTTACTTAACATTTGTGCTATACCAGCCCTTCAAAATCCTGAGTTTTATTGCTTCCATAAATCAATCATTCTAGCTGTGATATCCATATTTTAAGTATTTTATTTAATTAAAGGCTTGTAATTAGGTTTTTGATATTTCTTTTAAGCGATTTTGATTTTCTTAATTGATTTCTATCGATGTATTAAAGAAAAATCGAATTTATTTTGGTCACATTAACACCAAATTACAGTTTTTTATCGCTGATGGCTCAACTAACAAAAAAATAATTAATCTGATTATGCCATTATATGGTCCTATATTAATTACACAAATCCTCAAAGTTTCAATTTTTTATCTTTAAAATTAACCTCTATTTCTGGGATGGACATAAGTGATGGACCACCCGGTACAGGGCCTTGAACTTCAAAAATGACGATTTTCACTTGTTTATAACTCAAAAACTTCTGAATTTAAACACCAACTGTAAAAGCCAATCTTATTTTCTCTTCTCAGACAATCTAAAATGCAATAACATAGGAGCATTCCATTTAAAAAAACATAACTTTGATATGTCACTGTCATATGGGACACTCTTTACACTCCAAAATAATTTTAAATTATGGCCATTGTGATTCTGTACTTGAATTTTCAAAAAGTTTTTCGAAAAAGTCCATCGTTTGGCCTACATATACATAAAAAAAAACCACCCATTTCGGGGGTGAGAATTGGCTGCAGGAGGGGTTGGTCGGGGTCGCACGCGATGTCCAGCACCTCCATTGTGCTCAGCATCCTCGAAAACGGGGGGAAGGTTTTTTTTTGCAGGGAAATGGATTGAAGCGCGGTTTATCTCTATAGGGGGTGGTTTTTGGCCGTTTTGTGGGTTTGCGCAACCCCAAAGAGAAATTCTGACAACGGCATCGTGTTCAGCATCCTCGAAAACGGGGGGGGGGGGAAGTAATCTTGTTCCGGCTCAAAATATTTACATGTTCGTCCGACTCACACACGCCACTATAATATGGGTCTGGCTGAAGAAAAACTTCGCCCAATAAAATTTCGACCTTTTTGTTCTAGAAGGAGGGAAGGTACTTAAAACTGGTTTGAACTCACAGCATTTTTCCTAATTTTTCTGGCAATATTCAGCCACGACGAGTTCAAAAGCGAAGCGGCTGTGCCTGTGATCGACGATAACTGACTCGACAATAAAGACACGACTTAAAATTAGATTCATGCACTACTTATACTTTACATCTCATGCCGCTAATAATTTATTACCAGTAACAGTAAATTCTCTAGTCATAGGTGACTAAAAGAACGGCCCAAGCCACGAAAAAAATCTGCAAAGGTTTACAAATTAATAATTTTCGATACCTTTCTGCTTGATCATTTTAAGCGTTCTTCGATTTGCGAAAGAATTTTTTTGTCAAGACCTCTACAACTAGGTATCACTCAGAATGTTGGTTCTTAAAATTTTCAGATACATCATCCTAGTTAGGGGTTGTAAAAAATTACAGAAAAGTAGATTTTCTGCTTGACAGAAACAACTGCTCATGTCTGTTTATTTATTTCGGAGTTATCGTAACGGGGACTTCTCGGACGTTGTCTTTAATGGCTGTACTTTTTTTTACAGCACTCGAACCGCTGTTAAGACACTTCTATTTTTCGCAGGGATCTGGAAGTAATCGTTCGTCAAGCTGGACGCTCTTATTTTGTCAGTTGAATTATATTGTCGGCGCTTTGAGGCCATGACTCACCGATTCTCCCGTCGATTCTAAATGTATTATTCCTCTCAGTCTGTTCGCGCTTCGTGGTTCTGCATGGAAGTTCTGATGCACAACCGCTACACTTGAAAGTCAAAAATGTATTTTTACAAACTTATTCGCTCTAATAATTATTATGATTCATTAGCGCATCACCCAAATATGTTTTTCTCCGTGTAGTTTATTGAAATCAATTTTTTCTTCGTGTAAATATAGACTTGTTTCGATGCGAACAAAAAGCGTTCTCATTAAAGGCAAGTCAGGCGCTGAATTTGTTTTTCATTAAAGCATATAGAGCTCCCAACCAATTCTAACAGAGAGTAGAACAAACAAATTACGATTAATACTTAACTATTACAGCCTGGGATCAAAAAACCGCAAAATACAGCGACTCAGAGAGGTTAATTCCATAGGCGGACATTTAAAATTAGTCAGGGTGTGCACTGTACTTAATAGGAATATTATTACTAGAATGCGATATATCTACAGTACAGTGTACAGTGAAAAATTTAAATTATAGTTACACGACAAAAGGATCAATTGACATAGCCTATGGCTCCTAGAAAGAAATATGTAGGTACCGCCAACTAGAACGTAAAATATTATTTTTATAATTTACATAAAACTTACTACGCTGCTACTATCAGAAGAGCAACTTACCGGATCATATACAAAGTTTTATTTTAATAACAATCAAATCGATAATAATGCCGAGTCCAACAACAGATGCTGTTCGGTTTAAGCGCTAGTGAGTCTCACGTAGCTTAGTATGTGGAGGCTACCATTGGTCCAAAGCGGACATGATTACGGTGTTTCGATGCTTAGAATAGACAACTTGTACCGAGTGGGCAACTAAGAATGGACGCCAACCATATCTCAAGAACGGCTCGTCACACAGCTTTAGGGTAAAATTTTTAAGGAGGAAAGTGACCCCAAGGAATCGCTGAAAAATATTTTTGAGCTTCTAAAACTACCTCTAGGGGGCGTAATAGTCATGGCAGAATGGAAAATGGGTAGTTTCTCCGTATTATTTCAATTAAGGGTGTATTCAAAACACATGTAGTCTAATCCCCAAATAATTTGTTTTTTTTTTAATTCGATACTTTTTCATAACTTCAAAAATAAAGTGGTGAGAGTACGTCAAAATTTTGTTTATTCAAAAGTCGATTATTCCGGTTAACCTCAACGGAATTAAAACAAGACTAGTCTCGTTACAAAGCGTTTTCCTTTTGGGGTCACTTTCCTCCCAAAAAAATTTACCCTAAAGTTGTGTGACGAGCCTTCCTGAGACATATCCCAACAAGTGGGCAACTAAGAATGAACGCCAACCATAGTTGGCGTCCATTCTTAGTTGCCCACCCGGTACAATGAGCATGAGTATAAAGTATTGCATGCGGTTGATGTCCAGTTAAGGATTTAAAAGATAAAATATAAATAATGGTATAATATTATCAAATTAAGAGAAAAAATTCAACGTCTGAACTATATACCTACGTTACACTTCCCCCTCTCGGGAGAATAAAGTGGACGTATTAGGAGAATTTTTTTCCTAAAGATATGGGAGTTATCAATAAGGACCGTCACCAAGTTATGTTTGTCGTAACATAAGGGAGAGGTCACAATCGTACAAATAAAAATTGGAAGAGAATTTAAGGCGCAACGAGAGCATTGGCATCACCGGTGCTACCAGGATAAAACTACACCGTTTTAGCAACCTTTAGCAACCTCAAGCAACCAAACAGGAGCAAAATTAGACCAAGTCACCCTCCCAACCAATTCTGATCAGCCCTAGGATACCCCATGATCCTCCCCAGGAGTTGCTGTCAGACCCGTTTACAGATCAAATCTCTTTCCGGACCTGACAAATTTCCTTGCTGGAACGTAGAGTCCAGTTTATTTAACTGGTACCCCTTGAACCCCTACGATCTGAGGATCGCAGGTTTATGATACTAAGAACCTTAACGACTACGAGAAAGGGGGGAAGAAAACGGAAAAAAGGGCTCATTGTTGACTACTTTTACCTCGCGTAGGCATAAAGAGATTAAGGAAATTCAAAAAATTCAGTCGACAATTAAAAAAAGGAACAAGGAAAGGAAAGAGGGGGATAAAAAAATTTAACATGAAAGATCATCGAGGGCGTTGTCTATGAGAACAAGAGAAAATTTGTGAGGAATCTGACAAACAATATTCTATTTTGGGTTAGTTAAAGAGGTTTTAGTGTTTAGAGTTCCCTCTAAAAGGTTATATAATATTTCAGTGATATGCTGAAGGTAACCACAGCTGATAAAAATAAAAATCTCTCCTTTGATATCTAGACGAGTTTTAATAAAAAGTCCGCTGTTGTGAAGAACAATATGCTCATACTCTATCCTGGATGCGACCTTAACAGTTTGCGATTTCAAACTTCTAATACTTCCTGATTTATACCCACTAGAACCCTAACACACGTGACTGGAAAATAGGATTGCATAGGCATTAAATTCCTACATGCAGCACATCATTTACAGTATTAAGGTAGTAACTGCAACACGTATAGAACTGAAATCTTTTCATAAGTGACGTTATTGATTTCCTTGGAGACTTTACCCTTCAATCGGTAGTTTTTTAAGTTCTCCTCGACAACTTAATTCAAGGATTACCAACAATTTAGAAACTACGCTTAATACCTGTATGGGTTGTTCTGTTATATTATGTCGTATATATAAAATCCCGTGCTTACATAAGCTCAGGGATAAAATCTACCTTGAAATTGTAAAATACTAAAGCTGGTAGGTATTAGTAACTGAAATTGCCTTAAAAGCTAAAGCTGAATGTAACACAATTTAAGGATTTAAATGCCATCGTTCTAGTTTATAGTTGCTACAAATCAGGACACAGATTACCTGCCTGCCTCAGAGATCTGTATTTTATAGACTTGAAAATTTCTCGCAGAAACAACAACGATAATACTTGGCGGATTTAAAAAGTATTCAACGTATTCAAGTTACTAACTGTTCTTTTATTTATTTTATAGTGTTAGTTACCTAGAGTTTCAAGATATTGTTTTGACGATAACTAATTTCATTCAACCTCGTTTAAAGATTTACACTTACAACTGAATCAAAAAACATTATCGGATCAATTAATGTTCTCCCCTTAGTATGTTTGTAAAAACAAGGAGGAAATGTCGAAGGTCATTTTATTAGCATGTGCCGTATTAACATGTCTCATTTGATGCCAAATGGTACTTGTGTGTAGATATACTTTTTATTTAATTATATTTTTTGACTCACATTTACCCTTTTTTTTAGATGAGAATAAGAATAATTTGAGATAGCTCCGTTTTGCAGCGAGAGACTAGAAAAGGAATTTCGAAAGCTCCATGCACATGACTTTCTCTTGCCCTAGACCGCTGGAAAAAAATTTCAGTATAAAAAGGAATTTCTGATTCTATTTCTATCTAACTCGTGATTTTTTTTATTATTTCACGGGCTGAGCTGTGATTGACTTCTATCCGTGAATGTACGTCTATTATCTTATATATGTGGAATGTACGTCATTATTAAATCGAAATCAGCATAACTATGAACGTTTTACTCAATAGTCGTAAAGAAATGTAATTAAAGCCCGAATATAAGCGCAGAGACATCAAAAAATCTTTGCCTCAAGTCTTCGGGTGCTGACAGTTTCTACAGTACAGGTGTCATGCAGTATAATGAAGAAGATTCCGCTATCTAGGTCTTTACCAACCAGCAGGTGAATTAGTCCAATTTTTTCGTCAAAATTCTTCCAAAATATTTCCTTACTATTTCTGTCAGAATTTGGTGATTTTAGAGCCCTGTTGCTTGGCCTATACATGAAATTCTACCCAATCTACCCATGAAACCGTGGACCAATACAATACAATACAGTAGGTACCTAAAAGTCTATAATAGTTCAAACCGTAAATGAAGCGAGATGAAGTCAAAAAAAAACTCGTTTGATAGCTTTGAAAATATCAAAGAAAATGGATGGCGAGTAGTTTAAGTCAACAAGAATACTCACTAGTTCAATTATTATTGAAGTGGCAGAAATTAATTTCATATTACACATATTATTGTTAAGATGTGCAAGTGCGACTGATCGATGCTGCAGTGGCAATGGCCACAGTGGGGACGTGCACCTTGATACCAAGCTACACCTTCGAGTTCCTCATACATCTGAGCCCTTATATTCTCTTGTTATTCTGTGTCCATCTAAGAAAAAATCTCGGCTATAGAAGAGAAAGGTCGAGAATTTACTTTCAAGAAAAAAATCAGGGTTTCCAGATGATATCTGACTAGGAAGCTCCAGGAATATAATATTCGGAACTCTTGGAAAGATATTCGGGAGTTAGTTAATTCTAGAACGCGTTCCAGAAGAACACAAAAGGTTTACATAAGCGGAGCAAGCGAGCCGTGCCAGTCAGTTCAGTCTAGACTACAAGGTAGTAAACGAATAAGGGAGCGAAAATAATATGTCTCAGTATATGATTAACGCTTACAAAATTATTATCGAACCCCCAGAAGTAAAATTCGTAAGAGTATAATAAAAATCTGCACATTTCGCAACATTTTCAGAGCCACCCCAGTAATCGATGTAATCTACTTAGCCATACACGTCTCATTACCTCCCCGACTAGACTTAAAACCCGCAAATACTTCAAATCGGCGTGTCTGTAATTAATAATCTTCGCTATTGATTGAAAATTAATTGCAGCTAATCACCAGCCTACACTCGATATATGGTTAAACGCTAGATTGTAATCGAATATTTGTAAGCCTGCAGGGATAATTACCAAAATGTTTACTCGGAAGAACTGAATTAGTCGACTGAAATAAAAGATAGAATGGGAATTTCTTTACTTCAAAAAGTTTTTGGAATTAGTCACTCTTAACTTTATAGTACACCCCCACTTATGTGAAAAAATATACGGAGTGGTTCTGAATTAATAGACCAAAATTTGAGATTGCAAAGAGTCATAAAACGAAAAAAGCTCCCAAAAAAAGACGACAGTAATAAAAATCAAACTAGAAAAACTCGAAAAAATTAAGACTGATTTTTTTCTCAATATGCAATAGATAACTTTCATCTGTTAACGGTAGCCTTTATTTACGAGTAAAAAAAGCCTTAATAAATAAAGATTGTGTATCCATTGAAAGTGCCACAAAAGATTGAACTTAGGTTAGCATAAAGTTTTGTAAGACTTACATGATCAAACAGCACTAGTTGGTCAACTCTAGGATGATTAAACTCCAAAGTTTCGGATGATTTAAGGGCAAACATTGCGGCTGCCAGGGAGTGGTTGTTTGAAGGAAGAAGTCTCAACCGTAAAACGCAAGACTTCATTTAATTATTTTTTTAAATCCATCAGTCAAACGCGGAAATTTTATATACAAGAGTACTTATAAAAAAATTAATATACTTATACAAGTACATATTTGTATATGACATACTACTGTAGAGATTTTCAAATAACTGTTTCAAAATATATTTGAATATCAATGAATAGGTACCGACAGGAATTCCTGACTCCAATATGATGTAAATTACTTCCATCTAGCAAAATGAAAAGATCTGTTTTCGAGAGGGAAATGAATAGATTCTCTGGTCGGATAATGGTATATTTAACGTACGGGTTGCTTTGAAATTCAATTACACTCATTTGAAATCTTTTAATTAAAGCCGGGGAACGTTTCCACGTGCTCTGTAATTTGCGGTTCGTTTGTCATTTTACAAAGTGCCACAGGAGAAAAAACACTTGGAGAGTGCTGTTGAAGCTCAAGGTTACTAGAGTCATTATTAACGTTACTCGGAATTTCAAGCTTGAAGATATGAGTTTGAAAATGGGCATTGAAGTTGACGTTGGAGGTGAAGTTTCCACTGATACCTGGTTAAACTCTTTGAAATAATAGATCTAATAGGTAGGTAAGACATATTGGGAATTTAGACACAATCCTTGTTCAACTAATCATACTTCATACAAACAAGATTCAGTGTTTTCTATTCCTTTATTGACATTACATTCCGCACCCTGTATAAAGTTGCCGGGGTTTCGAGGAACGGGAAAAGGGGGTTTGAAGTCCCCTGAGATTTTCTTTAAAGTCAAGAAATAAAATAAAGACAGAAATGTGACACGTGACACTTAGTAGGTATTTCATTCATTTTTGTTGCATTTATCTTTATTTATATCAACGTAGATATCTCTTATTATATTTTTACTTTAATAAGCAAATACGGTCAACTAACAATACCGGACCCTCTCTCTTAAAGCAAAGAACAAGTTTTACAGCGCCCTCATGTTAATAAAAAAGCGCACACTTGTTGTTAATAAACTTTAGAGTCTTGTTTTCAATGTTGATATTTAAAATACCCGCCATGTTTCACCAAATACACCTCTTATAGTGTCTAGTGTCACCCTATACGCTTGGCGGCGCTGCTGAAGTTGTCCTCAATCACGGTGTAAGATATATAAGGTGAACGGACGAGAGTTGTAAACGCGGGCAGAAATCGTCACGTTACCTCAGGTGTGTTTCCGCAGTCAGTCGCACTGGGTCACAGTGTTTAGTTCTGCTGAGTCCTTCACTCGGGTAAGCGCTAGCACTCATATTCGATGATAAACGTGTTCTCTTATGTTCTAATTTTATTATTATTTGAACGTTGGGATGTCACTCGATGAAATACCCGTGGTAGTATCATCGCATCAACTTTTACAATTAGACATAACACACTTTCTGTCCATTTTTGCTTACCACTTATTCATAAAAAAATAAAATAGAGTAGCATGATATCCTAAAAGTGGCAATTTCGCCGTGGAAGAGTAAGAGTAAGAGGTCAGAGCCCACCTGGCCTGACTCTCTCATACACTGACTATGAGGTTCTTGTCCGACGTTCACTGTTTAAATTCATCTCCCGTTCTCCCAAATAAATGTCCTCCCAAAAATCTCCCAATATGGGCAAATTTCTTATTATGACTAAAATGTGAAATTTCAATTTTTCAGTTTTTTCAGCATAATCCAGTAACGGCTGAATTAAAAAAAATGTAGTTCCCGATTCTTAATAAGCATCAAATTGTGCCCAACTTTTCCCGTTTAACCGACTCTGTATCTGTCAAAATAAGAAAGTTGCTCATATTGGGAAATAGGTTTTTGGGAACCCTGTATATGTTACTCTGTGTCCTCGATCAACACAACTGCAAGGGAAGTTTAAGACCCCTGACACAGCCGTTCCAGTAATCCTGATAATTTATTGAAAATTACAGACAAGCTTAAAAACTTAGGTACCTACAACAAATAAAACATTCTTACAAAAGTGTTAATCTCTAGTTGTCTAGCAATGAAATAGGTGGAAGTGGTTCTTCACATCACTTGAAAAATATTAGCGGTGCCTACCATTTTAAAAAGAATCAAACTTTACCAACAGTAAGGGTGGTGTGAAACCGGATTATTTACAAATGCCTGTCAAGTTAGTACTAGTAGGTACTAGATCAACATAAGCTCTTTTTCAAACTTTCACCTACCTCCCTATAATACCTACATTGTTTATATTTGCCCTCTTGTATACCTACTTATCACACTTCCAATCCAGCAGTGTATTAATAATCAATAACCCGATAACCCACGTCCGCAAATGACCGCTACTGACCATAAACCCTTCAGCCGTGAGCCTTTACGGCCTTAGGAAGGGATCACGGGGATCCAGGCTTGTTTACGGCGTCGGCTGACGGTGTCCGGCTGTTCCGCCGTTATTACCAACATTGTCCTAATGATGTCCAGTATGAAGTCAGGTCGTCAGATCGTCCTAACAAGCCCCGCAATGGGAAAGTATAGATAGCGACTTATCGCCGGTGACCACACGCCGGATATCCCGAATCTATGTCGAATGGCGGGGGCTAGAAGAATGCCCTCTTGATGTGCGATTGCGGGATCTGCTCGCGTTTGGGGATGTTATCGGATGGTAATGGAGTGATTCGGAGGGTTTTTCTTGTAGGACGAAAATGTGAAGTCGGTCCTGAATTTTTTATTGTAATGAATATTTTATCCCGTTTTGTAGGAGCTATAAATAAACGTTGAAAATTCCAGTTGGCGTTCAATATTATACCGAGTAATCGCTAATTACAAAATTTGTTATATTGCTCACTTTCTTACGGCTGAAGTAAAATTAATTTTTTTTTGTAACTTCATGAAATTAAATTTTGTTGACTAACAAGAAACGACGTATCGTGCCTAGTGTGAAAAAGGCCATACATCTGCACTCAGGTGGTAAATAATTTCGCTCACACAATTTCGAGTAATTATCTCACAACAGTCATTATTAAAGACATGAAAGAAAACAAATGATTTAGGGCATAAAAAAATTAATTAAACAACTACATCGTACATGTTCAACAGACCAACAATTCGGTCAATTTAATAATAAGCTTTTATTCAAAAATGTGAGGGAAGTTATTTCGTTTTGAGTTTCTTTCATGCGTGAACTCCAACGTAAATCTGTGATTATTCAATTTCATCTGGTAACATAGTCTTGAAACTTATTTTACTTCAATCTTTATAAGGTAATTCTGAAGTCATTTATAACTTTTCAACTGTGAAATGAAGTTTAGTTCACATTGGAAGACTCGTTCTAAAATATGTTTGTAAATATTTCAAAAACTTCATCTTCAAATGTCAAGAGTTTGCGAGCAGAAGGACTTTGTATACATACTTAACTAGGTACTTTATAAAATAATATTTTGTCTTCTCTTCTATTTTATTAACTAGCCAAATTTTAGACGTCACTTAGCACTTAGCACTGAACAGTCTAGAACATTTTAAATGGCACCGGGCATTGGAAATTAAGACTGGTAACGATACTGTCTCTCTATGGTGCATTAATAATGAGTGCGAATAGGGTCGCAGTAGGACAGATCAATGAAATCTGTCTACCCTGATGCCCTAATGTGGCGTCCAAAGCACCGGACATTGCAGATAATAACCGCTAATTCCCACTTGAATGGCAATTCCAGTCACCCTGCCTCTCAATTCTCCAAACAGGAAAACCCAGTTGGATGCTGCCTGGTGATGGTGAATAAATTTAACTACATAGTTACTCGGGAGTTGCTCACAGTTACTCAGTTTCAGATGAAACTTGTAATGGATTACATTTTTGGTAAATTTAAAGGTATTCAAACGTGTAAGTTTTCATTCAAAAATTCACTGGTGAGTTATCAGAAAGTAAACGCATTTCAATCTCAAAGTGAAAAAAACTCGTTCGATTACAGCCAGCGGAGGAAGCTTGCAATTGTAGCTAGCAGTTTAATTGCAAGGTCTGACAAATTCGGATGTTTCACTTTGGCGATGTCCTCGAATACGAAAGGCTGTAATAAATTTTTTCTTTCAAACGGTAAATATTCCAACATTTTCGATAAAGGGATGTGGGCTTATTACGTAGGTACGTTAAGTACGTTTTTGTTTCTGAAAATTGCACATCACTATCTTTATAAAAGGATGGTAAAAAGGATGGAGGTAAAATGCTGTCAATGCATATATATTTTGCGCCATTGTTCTTCTGTGTTCAAGTCTAGGATTAAAATGGGAAAATTCGAGTGGAAATTTTGAGATGAAACCAAAAATTGGTAGCCTGTGCAGCAGAGCAATTACTGCGTTGACTTCTGTTAATTAAAGTGCAAATAGGAAAAATTTATTTGTAGGTATGTTTTAATGTTCTCTTGGCACAATCAATTTTTCAGTTTCCATAGGATTCGGTTCCCAGGATTCATCTTCAAGTTTAGGGAATTTATTATCATGAACTTTGTTGACTTCCATCTTGACTTCCATCTAGCCCACTTTATTAAGCAATAGCAATGATTATTGATCAGCCCCACTGTTATCTAGAAAGATCTATTGTTGCCCTTCTTGCACATCTTTCATTGCACCAGATTACAGAAAAAATTCTGTAAAGAAAATATTTTTCTGGTAGATAGTACTTTTGGCAGAGGATATAGTTGCTCATTTAACCTTTAAACAAAGGACTCATGACACGTAAATTTACATAAAGGCTCTACTTCTAAGAAACTTCTGCTAAAGCTATAGATCTTGTAACGGGATTTTCTGTTAGGTCATGGTGATTTCCCAGGGATGGATGTCTGCCCCTTTGTACCCGCGACAAGTCAATTAAAAATTACAAATCTTTATTTACAAGTATTCTATTTACACATATCTATATTTGTCTTGCTAATACTGATAACCACTGTATCCTATGGGCTGGCTCTCGTCCTCCACAATCCGTCTAATTGGTTGCAGATAGCCGCGTCGGGGCGCGTACTAATGCTGATTGGTCGTTTACCTACGGCCACTCTTGAACGGTTCGCGGCCGGCTCTTCGGCACCAGTCGCCCGCTCGCAGTCGCACAGTGCGTGTCGGTTGCTGTAGTCTCCGGAACACGCGCCGGAAAGAAATCTGGGAGGATTTTCTCCGGCGGCGAGGCTACCTGAAACAAAGTCCGTTCCCGATGCCTCAATATGATCTCGGGACGGCTGTTACTGAATCCGGCCCTCCATACAGGCCGGATAGGGACTGAAGGGATCAGCCGGTACTTCAATGCAGCGCCGACTGATTCCCTATACTGAATCGGTTACCGGCCAGAGCTCACTTCACTCTGGTCGGTCTGCCGATACCGGTTTACAGTGAGGTTCGACTCATTTCATCGACCTACTGTAGCCGGCTACGTAAATGGATAGGGTGCACTCAATACATGCCCCAGGTGACCTCCGAGCTCAATTCACAAGGAGAGAGAGTGGTTCTCGAGTCAAAACCTCGGATCCTCTAGTTAGCTCTTCAGTTGGCTCTCTTTATATAGCCGGTGCTGGTGGAGATAACCTGCTAATCACTGTCGTAAAAACTGTATCACTCTGGAATAATGAAAATGAAATAAATAATAACTACCAACGAAAGCCTTGGATTTCGTTACAATCTTCATTACACTCTTATCAGTTACTAGTAAGAATCAAACCGGTGAACAATAAACATCATTCGACGATTCGGGAAATTGTAATTATGAGGCCCAGCAAATTTGCCTTGTAAAGTCAAAAATTCCAGGCCGTAAATTAGCAATTGAGGAGGTTGTGATACAAGGATTTTAAGCCCGGACGAGGTGGGATAACTAGAGCGCCGAGAAAAAGGTACACCAGGCATTCCCGGCAGTAGATATGATGGCCCATAGTGGGTTTACTTTATTAGGTAAAAAATCCATGTCTTACGTCACAATTGAAGAAAATCTTGATTCACCGACATCTCAGTGGGCCTTGAATTCAGAAAAGCTCTCCAGAGGTCCGATTGCGCGGAAAACTAAGGCACCAAATTAAATTTATTATAAAAGCTTGTCTGCCTGATTATTTTCTCCTCATAAAACAATTATTTAAACCCTTTCACTAATAATAAACATTTCCTGGTGTGGGTACAGGGATTGAAGCCTAATTCCCAAATATAACTACGAATAATTAATTAACCTCTGAACTCGTGGATTGAAACGTTCACTGAGTTATTGAGGGTAAACTACTGATAAACGGAGATCCAGCAGTCTCCTGCGGAGTCCTGACCTCGTCACCTGCAAGAGGAAAATAAAGTTGGCGTCCGAGGGTTAGTACGAGTAATAAGATAGTATGTACATCGCCAACTATATCGCCAAAAAACACCCCAAAAAACACCGTCACCGGGATTTTAACAGTAACATTCGGCGCCCGAACAGGTCCCTTGTTGTTAGTTCTGTGGGGCCAGTTTTTGGGCGTTACAATGCGTTACAATTTATTAGATTCGAAAAACAAATTAAGTTTCGTATTTGAAATGAAAGTCCGTCATATTGCAAGTCTGAAGGGAAATCATAATTCCATGTCTCCCTTCAGTGAGTCCCAATCGTGTTGAAATGGAGCATCCAGTTTCCGTTTCGTATTAAATAGAACTTACATTAATATAAACATTCATGTAGTGTGAATGTAGACGTCGTGGCCACGCCTGCCTAAATCCATCCAAAATGAAAATTCCGTTGAATTTATGGCCCTAAAGGGGTAAACATAGCGAATTCCTTTCCGTTTCTAGGCTGGCGCTATAGTCATTGTTATTGCGAGGACTGACCTCTGAAACATTTCCTCATATTTCATAGTTGTGCGGATGTTACAACTTAATGCTCTAGGATTAAAGATATAAACCGTAGTTTGACCACGAGACTGCAGGCATTTATCTTCAGGGCGCGGTGTGAAGTGTAATCGCACGCAGATGGGATGAATAATATGAGGAGCGACCCAGATTCGATAGTGCTCCAGCTGGAGTGACCCGTGAATAACGTGGGATGAATTAAATTCGTTTAAAATGTCACTTGTAGGGATTTAGGATGCATTGTATAAATGTGGATCTGTATGGGAAGGTTGTTCTAAACAAGGGGTGCTAGATGAATGCCGGGAATCATCGTTTCAATGAAATTGAAACTGGTTTCTACATTATTTGATATTGCTTATCGTGTGTTCACAATATTGATTCGAAATAAATTATTTAGCCGATCATGAAGATTCAAATTGTCACATTGTATAATGCAACATATATGGATTTAGATTATGTTCACAGGTCACAATGACGGGCGATATTTATTATAATTTGCATGTTTTAAACGTGTTTTTCTCGTCAATATTATAAACTTTTTGATAAATATGTAACTGATTTTGTCTGTTACTTCAATGTTCCGAATTTGGACACCTGGATTATCAGTTTTTTATTTTTTTTTATTTTTTTGTAATTTTGAGTGATAATTATTCCAAATACAGTATGGCCCGAGTCATTTTTCTTGTGATATACCTAACATGAAAATAGTAAACTTTCCAAAAAAATACATTTTCAAAAAAATTTTCTAAGAAATATTGAAACTAACAACAGGTTGCCAGAATTAACACAAACACAACCAAACCAGAATCTCTGCAGTGAATTCATAAAAAATCATCTCATTCAGGAAAAGCCGCAGTTTTCAACTAGGGATGTCAAATTTTGTAGAGTTAGATGTATGGAAGCAGTCGTTTCAAAATTGCGATCATATGCGTTTTAGAAAAAAAGTAGTATTTTATTGAGTCCGCATGTACCCAAGATGGAAGAAAGCTTTAAAGTAAAATTTACCAGAACGGGAATAAAGTTTTCCGAGCTTTAATAGAGTGAAAAAAAAAGTCTAGAATTGCTTTTTTCTACTCCCAACCTTTAATCTGCATATTAAATATGAATCACCAGTGCTTTAATGGGTCTCATTAAGATACAAATTTTCATTAAAGCACTGGTCAAGCTATCCAATGGCAGAGGAGCATATTTGCAATCGAATCGGTTTCTTTTCGCTCACAATGGGGTCGGTGCAAACCAACCGAAGTCACAGAGTTGTCATACTCACGACAAAAATTGCCTTGTGATATAAGTTCTGTATTTCTGAAAAAAAATTCTGAACGTTTATTTAATTTAGAACATAAGTAACATTCAAAGAAAATTTATCAAGATTTTATGTTACCTTAATTAATTTGATAGGTAGGTATATCGTGTAAAAGATAGGAAGATAAAGTATTAAATCATTCGTAGCGCTCCGTGATAGTATTCAAAGCAGCAACGCTGCGATCGTCGCGTTGCGAAGGTAAACAATATCGTAATTAATGGCTGTCAATGTTATTAAAATTATTATTAATCTGAAAATCAAAGCGTAAAATTCGGAATTCGAACTTCGCATAATAAAAATTACGCAGTAGTGAGTAGTGCCCTTTAAGCTTGATACTAAAACATGTCTCAGCAGAATAATCTTAGCGACGAAGAAAAAATTTGGTACCTAATATGCGTAAGCAAATAGCAACCTATCTTACCCTCAATGATCCGCAATTGTACATGGGTCATTGTTAAAATATATAATTTTTTAATCTTTTCTATGAAATAAAAAAGGGTCGTAGAAAAAATAGTGTATGGAACTCGCAGATAATGGCTATTAATACGCTCTTATGATGGTTAAGACACTCGCCTACGGCTCGTATCTTAACCATCATACTCGCGTATTAATAGCCTTCATTATAAGCTCGTTGCATAATATACTATTATGTTATTAATTAGCCAGTGGCATATTATACGAAAAGGGAGCAGCGTTGTTAAATTTCTATATCCATTTTTATGACAATTTTTTGAAGGAGCTGAAATGAAGCTTAAACGTAGACAGCTATAGGTACCTCCCTAGGTTCCTAAACTAAAAGCCTTTGAACTTAAAAATTCCACGAAGCACATTATGGTGTAAATATTCAAAATTGCGGCAATTCTTAAGTTTAAAACGCTAAAAACCCAGAAAGTAAGATACGTGACTTATCTGTTTTTTTACAGTAACCCCTCGATATGTATTGATTAAGAAAACACATATTATCCTTCTGATAGTTCGATTTATTTTGTTTCATTTGCGTGGTTCTCATAGAAACCGTCCAGTTTGTCTAAACACTCCATCCCGCATAAATAAATAAACGTCAACATTGGTTTTGAATGAGAATTAAATGCACAACACAGAGGATAGAATGTCATTAGGTACGTGAATAAATTTTATGTAGTTGTCAGTGGCTGTCAAACTGACTTCAACCGTTCAATTCATTGTTTGAATGATTCCTTAAGGCAGATTTCTGTGCCCGATTTTGAAGCTAATATTGACCTCGAATAACTTTTATTAAAATTTTTGTAATCCCTTTTATGCCAAGAGTAATTAAATTGCAATAATTTTGACCTAGAGTCTATATCTTCTCCAGAAACGACCACAGAAATCGGCCAGTTAACTTAACCAGCGTTTATAATATTGGCCGTTAATAATAATTATTTACGCTCGTTCACACCTTGAAATTTAACTGTTTGACATTTTCTGGTGAAATGAAAAATCTTAATTCGGACGGTTAGTATGACGTCACATATATGACTTTTTAAACTTAATCGTACCATACAAGTTGTAGTTGTTGTTTCCATTATGGTAATGATGGAAATATATTGTGAACAAAAATACAAACATTGGAAAATGAAAATGGCTTACCTTTGACGAATATCAGGTACCTATTTTATCAGTTGGCTATACAAGGTTATCTTATAAATAAGTGCGAAAAATTCCATTGAGGGGGATTCCTTGACTCATTCTACTCAATGACCGTCATGCCATATTGCACCTGTAGACCTGTAAGTACGTGCACCCGACTGCACTCTGCTGTCGCTGTCCTTGCGTTGTTTTACAGCAATAACACTCAACTATCAACACCGAACACCGGACATTCTTCCTTAAATCGAACAAGTTTTACAACGCACAGTCGCGCAGTGCCCTCACGTGGGATTGGATTGGCTGTCACTTACTGTCAATAAGCATAATTTCAAGCTTTATTTATTATTTATTGTTGTTTCTCAATTCGTAATAATTAATTATTAATGTCCTAAGTTTAAATATATGCTTACGAGTAACACTTATTTGATTTTTTTATTTGGGGCTCTTTTGTGGGCCAAGCCGGGGTCCAGGCTCAGGACCCCCCCCCATATTTTCTTGATTTGAAACTGGAAATTGGAATGAAATATTTAAATATAGTAGGTAAATGGCCCAACTGTCAAGGCCATATCGCTGCTGAAAATTTGTAACAAGAAGAAAGCTGATAAAACAATGCGCAAGCGCATCATCTCGTTATAATATCAAATACACTAGATAATAATACGTGCAGCTTCCACTGAAAATTGTCACCGGAAGTTACTGTCGCCCAAGCGGCCCGATATCTAACTAGCGTTGATTTGAAATGTCAATTTAATTGAACGAAACGTCAATCTGACGTTTACTTTGCTTATGATTTATAAACTTTTTGACTAGTAGTTTATTCTAATTCTAATTACAAAACGTTAAGTGTTGCGAATAATTGCGTAAAGCCAAGACAAGATAGATGTATTGGCCTATTGTCATCGGAAGACCTAAATAATTCCTTAATGGTTTTGGTTAAATATGTACAAACGAGATGCTTTGCTGAAAGAACTGTTTCAACAGAACATTGCAGCAATGTAATGTGGCTCCGTCAATTCGAAATTTGAACCCTTTCTTGGATGAAAAAGTTTTGATTCGCGTTGGAGGAAGGTTGGTGAATTCTGAATTTGATATGGATAAACATCATCCAATTCTGTTACCGGCAAAAAATTGGTTAACGAAATTAATTTTTACAAGGGAACATTTGCGTTTGTTGCATGCTGGTCCGCAACACCTATTAACATCTGTGCGAGAGCGATTTTGGGCAATTTCGGGAAGATATACGACAAAAAGAGTGGTTCACGAATGTGTGAGGTGTTTTCGTGTTGCGCCAAAAAAAATAACTCCAATAATTGGTAATTTGCCAGCTTGCAGAATTAATCCTTCTTACCCTTTTCAAAATACTTGGGTGGACTATGCTGGTCCAATGAATTTAAATGATACGAAGGGGCGTGGTTGTAGGGTTTCAAAGTCTTATATTTGCTTGTTTATATGTATGGTGACCAAAGCTGTTCATATTCGAACTTGTTACAGATTTGTCAACTGATGATTCGTTTATTTTGGCTTTAAAGAGATTTATTGCGCGTAGGGGAAATCCTTCCAATATGTATTCGGACAACGGGACAAATTTTAGGGGAGCAAAAACCGAGTTAGACAAGTTGAGGGTTTTTGTATTAAAAAATAAAGACAGCATTATTGTTGAGGCTGACTGGCGAAGGAGTCGATTGGCACTTCATACCCCCCGGATCACCTCACTTCGGAGGACTTTTTTTCGTCTCTGACATTTGAAGAGATGTATACGTTACTCGTACAAATTGAGGCCATCATGAATTCCAGACCTTTGTCACCCCTCCTCACGATCCCAACAATTTAAATCCTCTTACTCCCGCTCATTTTTTGGGGGGAAGAAGACTATTGTCACTGCCAGATCCGTGTATTTTGAAGATTCTAGAGTCTAGATTATCGTGCTTCCAAAGAGTTCAACAACTCCAACAATAGGTTTACTTAAAAACTGACGACTTATTTATTTGCTTTGAGCAGTCGAGTTATGCAAACGAAACTTGGTGGGTTAAACAGTGGCATGCATACGGGTACCAATTAAAAATATTTCAACAAAAATGCAATAAGCATCGAAATAAACCACTAATTCACCTTATTATTACTGCTGCTGTATTGTATGTAGGTGTCACAAGCCTGACGTCATAGGCTGCGCACTGACATGTTTGTATAATAATTATATATACTTTTTTTCTCGAGTATTACTCGTACCCATACAGCTGTCTGTGCCAAAGTACTTATGAAGTACTTATGAGTAAATACTTACGAGTACATTTTCTGAGTTTCGTACTCGAATTTCAATTTATTTACGAGTACTCTTTCAAGTACTCCTGCCTAGCTCTGCGTCAACCCCAACATTACCTGATACACCAAAATCTCTAGATAATTTTATTATGTCTGTGAATATAATTTATATTACGTCCGTGCTTTTCATATCCGGTGTCTTGTGTAGTTAGCGATCGAGGCGTGTAGATGGCGCTCCTTTTCATACTTCACGTTTATTACATGTAAATAGCGGAGAGCTGCACGTATTATCATCTAATGTATTTGATAATATTTATTATTTCGGTCCAAATTAGGTTGTCCAAGATGCTGTCAAAATGGATTCAATATGGCCGCCTGTAGAACTGAACAGCTCTTATTGAAAGTGGTGTGGATTATTAAGATAACATTATTTGTTTATTTCTTTTTTATATACTTAAAAGTTGAAGCCTTTTAAAAGGTCATATACAATCTCTTATTCCCTATTAAATTGGTTTTGGGTTAAAAATGCCTACCGCCTGCTGTTGTGTTGTAATAAAGTGTGGAATCCGTGGAGATCGCGATTTTGAGCATCGCAAAGATCTCAATGAACTTTCTAAAAAAGACGTGTGAAATGGCTTCAAGCAATTAGAAGATCTGATTTATCAGAAACAACCTAATATGCCAGGGTTTGCAGCAAACATTTTTTGTCTGGTAAGCTGATACTGATACGCATTTATGTAATAATATGTACCTACCTACCTACCTAATCGGATATTTTTTCCTGTAGATGTAAATGGACCCCGTTATGCAATAGGGAACCAACTGACATTCTGCGAAAAAATGAGATAATTTGTATTTCTAGCTTAACTAGGGTTCTAAACGTTTTGCAATAGAGGAGCCAAGTGTTGGAGCTCTGCTTATACCATCTATTGATCACATGCACCAACTGAAAAATTTAGAAGGCATGTAGGTACTACATTTTTACTACATCAGTAATTTCTCATTTAACTCAGTTGTATTTCTGTTGGTTGGTTCCCTATTGCAAAAGGGGGTCCAAATGCAATGTTATAACGATGATAAAAAAATACTCTGTTCACTTCAAATTCTTGATTTCGATATTTAAATTTTAGGAAAACCATCAGCATTAGTTGATGAAAATTGAAAACGATCCTGACAGGTTTCCTTCTTTGGCCATGGGATATAATAACTCAGACGTTGCTTTAAAAAGGGCTAAAGATGATCTGCTCAGAAAGAATACAATACAGAGTTGAGAAAAGAAGAAAAAGTTCAAAATGAGAGTATTTCGGAGGTACTTAATTTGTGATATTTTTTGAGTTTATTTATTTATTAATTTCGTTAACTTGAGAGTTTTTATGTCCTACCTAGGTGACAAATCATGGAGAGTCCTCCAGTAGTGCTGTCGCCAATCTGCAAGATGATGTTGCTGGCAGAAAGTGATAAAACAGATTCAAACCATCTCTGTTCTGTACAGGAGACGACATAACACAAATGTTACCTACTGTCTCTACTACTGTCTTCTAGTGGCCTAGATATTCAGGGTTGGTGCCCTTTTCTTTTTACGAAAGTTTTTTTTCTTAATTGTTAAATATTTATCTGTTATTTTATTCCAACTTAATTTAATTATGACTTGAAGTTGCATTAAAAACCTTTCGCACATCAATCTCATAAATACAGTATTCTTATGCGTTCATTCAATTTTGAATACTTTCACCGTTTTTTAAATTGGCTTTCTGAATTTTTTAGTGACACGATCATATTAGTACTATAGTATTGTTAAAGTTACCTACTGTAAAAATTTCAGTCTCCAATAAATTAATATATAAAATAATAATTGTGTTTTTATAAAACTGTAATTTTATTGACAACTTTGTAATGAGCACCAGCTTATGTTACAATAAAGTATATTATGTTCATTATAATAAATAAAATGTATGTTTCTGAAGTTGTTGATTTTTTCTACAATTGATATGTTATCCTCATGCTGAAGCTATATTATGAAGTTTCATAAACTCAAAATAATTCTTAAAAACATTTATCAAGATTATAATAAAGGTTTAAAAACACAAGTATAAAAGATATACCTATAAAATTTATAATAGTACATTAATAAAATTAGTTGATAATGTAAGAGATTATGGTAGGAGTGATAATGGTGATTGACCTTCAATGGCAGGAATTTCGTCAACAGAATAAGACGGCTTTTCTACATTGGATTTTTTATTTAATTCCATTTCACTAAGTCGAACAATTGGAACTTCTGATATTTTTGGAACGTTCCATGCTGCCGCAGCATCTGTACACGATGAGATGGTTTTTGTTCTGTGATTATGCTCCACTGTGAACAGCAAAGCAGCAACATGACTACAAACTTCAGAGAGCCCAGCCATGCAGGTGCAATGGCCACAATTTATGACACAGTCTTCTTCACAGATAATTCAAGCAAGCAAGGCGGTTTGTTCATTCGTTGAGAATGCTTTACCCTAAACAAAAAACAATACATTAATAAAAACAAGTTAATGATCAAGATATTTTATTGCTATGGGTCATAGGAGGATAGTATTTTCATTTTACCTTTCCAATGAAGATCACACATGATTAGCAATTTGCTTCAATCCCATTAAATGCAAAAGCCTGCACTTGTAGCCGCTTAAACTTTTATAAGCCTTCGTTTTCTTTTGTATAAAAACTGTGTGGCTCAACACTAAATACGACACGATGTCTGGTGCAGAAACAGGTGGTCCAGGATCCTCTGGAGTTAAGAAAAATGGATCAACGCCGTTCAAGATCCTAATTTTTTCTTTATAGCGAACCATAATGTCGGAAGCACCACTTTCTAAAGATAACAGGTAATCATACTTTTCTTAGTAACATCATTTTTATTGTAACGACAAGCACACACACTGAATAACAGTAAACTTAAGATATAGCTCGATGTTCGAATTGATTATTTCGAAATGTTATAAATAAAATAAAACTTCTCTAATTGCCGCGTGCTGACTGTTCTGGTTCGATAATTTGCGTTTGTGTTTCTACAGGCCGCCATTTTGACAGTTGAAAGGTCACGTGTTCTGGACAACCTAATGATTTTTAACAATAATAATAAACGTTTTAGAATTATTATTATCTCGCATCTATTTGTAATTATTTAATTAGAAACGATCATATTAAGTACCTCCTAATTATTATTATTCATGATAATAAATGGTTCAATTCAATAACAAACAGGAATGAAGTTTGAATATGCGCAATGGAGGAGCGAAGTAGTTTTTAGGATATAGTTCGCGTGGTAGGATCGGGTCTGGTCGGGTCGGGTCGGGTCGGGTCTGTTGCGTCGTGTTCGTTTCTTTTCCTTCGGAGATTAATTTGATAAGAGTTCTGACTGTTTTGAGTTTTCGTGTTCAATTTGCTAGTCTCTTTCGGGCTCTAATCAAGTTTTAGCTTCGTTTGAACGCGTAAATAAATGATAGTTTGTTTTAACTTTTCTGTGTTAAGTTTTCGTCTCTTAACTGTATTATGTCGGTGAAGTCGTGAAACGTTGTCGTGAAACGAAGTCGTGAAAGTGATTTTGGTTGAAGTGCCAGGATGCAAGGTGTCCAGACCAGGCGAAATGCTGAATATTTTATTGATCATCAATGAAGGTAGGATTCATTTTTCATTTATCGCAATTGACAAGACGGCATATCCCGCTGCATGCCTAGGGACAAGACGGCATACACCGTGTTAGTTACAGTGCTTCCTAACAGGCAAGGCGTGATATCCCGTCAGCTGGCAATGGTGATTCATTATTGAATTCAAACACGCTGTCCCAGCAGAAATAAAAACATTTTGTGAAATGTCCCTATGAATGTGTTAGAACCTAACTTTCCTATAACCTAAAATGTTGGTGCCCTAGTTGTAATTTCTGAATCTTTTGAAGGTGGTTTATTTAAAGTTTATTGTATAAGTAACAGCAAATATTATAAACGCTGGTTAAGAAGACAGATAACTCGAGAAGAGAGTTAGTCCGTATCTGCCAGTTAAAAAAGCAACAGGTGTATTATATTAGTATACAGGTGTCCCAGCTTATTCGAAGCGGTCTCTGTAGGCCAAACGATGGACTTTTTCAAAAAACTTTTTGAAAATTCAAGTACAGAATCACAATGGCCATAATTTAAAATTATTTTGGAGTATACAGAGTCGATACAGAGTGTCCCATATGACAGTGGCATATCAAAGTTATGTTTTTTTAAATGGAATGCTTCTATGTTATTGCATTTTTAGATTGTCTGAGAAGAGAAAATAAGATTGGTTTTTACAGTTGGTGTTTAAATTCAGAAGTTTTTGAGTTATAAACAAGTGAAAATCGTCATTTTTCAAGTTCAAGGCCCTGTACAACGAAAACGGCTCAAGATAGAGAAAAACGGCTTACATGTCCCTATTTTAACTTTTTATTTACTATCCTATGATATAGAAACATTTGTACTTTCTTTGATTTTTTTATTTGGCGACGTGTGGAGAAATCTCAGATTTTTCAAAATTTTTATCACCCTGTATAAACATTTCATCTACATCATAGGATGGAACATGAAAAGTTAAAATAGGGACATGTAATCCATTTTTCTCTATCTTCAGCCGTTTTCGTTGCACAGGGCATTGAACTTGAAAAATGACGATTTTCACTTGTTTATAACGCAAAAACTTCTGAATTTAAACAGCAACTGTAAAAGACAATCTTATTTTCTCTTCTCAGACAATCTAAAAATGCAATAACATAGATGCATTCCATTAAAAAAAACATAACTTTGATATGTCACTGTCATATGGGACACGCTGTATACTACAAAATAATTTTAAATTATTGCCATTGTGATTCTATAATTGAATTTGCAAAAATTTTTTGGAAAAAGTTCATCGTTTGACCTACAGAGCCGCTTCGAATAAGCTGGGACAGCCTGTATTATGCAACGAGCTTATAATGAAGGCTATTAATACGTGAGTATGATAGTTAAGATACGAGCCGTGGGCGAGTGTAATAGCCATTATCTGCGAGTTCCATACACTATTTTTTCTACGACCCTTTTTTATTTCATAGAAAAGATTAAAAAATTATATATTTTAACAATGACCCGTGTACAATTGCGGATCATTGGGGTTAAGATAGGTTGCTAGTTGTTTACCCGTATTACCAAATTATCTCTTCGTCGCTAAGATTATTCTGCTGAGACATGTTTTAGTATCAAGTTTAAAGGGCACTACTCACTACTGCGTAATTTTTATTATGCGAAGTTCGAATTCCGAATTTTACGCTTTGATTTTGAGATTAATAAAAATTTTAATAACATTGCCAGACAATAATTACGATATTGTTTACCTGCGCAACGCGACGGTCGCAGCGTTGCCGCTTTGAATACTATCACGGAGCGCTACGAGTAATATAATACTTTATCTTCCTATCTTTTACACGATATACCTACCTATCAAATTAATTAAGGTAACATAAAATCTTGATAAATTTTCTTTGAATGTTACGTTTATTTAATTTATTAAACGTTTGTTTATTACGTTTATTTAATTTATTAAATAAACGTTCAGAATTTTTTTTCAGAAATACAGAACTTATATCACAAGGCAATTTTTCTCGTGAGTATGACAACTCTGTGACTTCGGTTGGTTTGGACCGACCCGATTGTGAGCGAAAAGGAACCGATTCGATTGCAGATGCTCCTCTGCCATTGGATAGCTTGACCAGTGCTTTAATGAAAATTTGTATCTTAATGAGACCCATTAAAGCACTCGTGATTCATATTTAATATGCATATTAAAGGTTAGGAGTAGAAAAAGTTTTTTTCAGCTCTCAAGGTTAACTTTTTAACTGCCAGATGACTTTAACTCGGAGTTTGCATTATTAACCTTACTTTTCGGGTTTATAAAGCTATTTTTGGCTTGGTTAGGGTAAAGTAGCCGGTTAACTTTGCCTATCTGGCTGATAAAGTTAACGCCAGATTTCGGTGGATTAACCTGGTGAACTGGCATATTATTTTGTTAAATATATCAAGGTAATTCTTATTGGATCTTAGTTTTTATAGGTTTACATCCTCCCTGATTGATAAAATTTTAAGTGTGTTGTCTAATAATGCAATAATTTCAATATTAACTTCTAACATAACGTTAAAGTCTCGGTTAAAGTACATAATAATAATATTATTATGGATGCATTTCAATCTGCAAATTAATATTTATTTATTTATTTTTATTCATTTATGGTAGGTAGGTATAAGGGGTCAATTGTGACCCAGATACATAGAAACCTAATTGATAGCTAACCCTTCTGAAGGTGAACGACCCCTCCTTTAACTCGCCAAAAGCAACCTCATGCAGAATTTCTCCTCCTGGTTGGTGGTCACATTGTATAATAATATTGTATTGTCTTTTTTTTGCGCTTCGCTTCTTTTGCGTCAAACTTGATCTTTTTCCTAAATTTAAAGACAAGAAAGTCTTCTTCTGTGATAGAAAAATCTTCTAGAACAGAGATTCCATGATTTTTTTTGTAAATATTCATATTCGTGGTTAATACTAACTATTTTAAACTCGACCAGAAATAATAAATTCTTCCAAAAAAGGTGCATTGGATTTAATTTTTGATTTTTTGACAACTACAATAATAAATTGGAAATTGTACATATACAGAATTATCTGGAATCCCCCCCTCTCGATTTATCATTGTTTATTCTACTCATTTGCGAGTAATTAAAACGATTACCGAGACTTTTTTTATTTATACGCGATTTATTACGATTTATATGCAAAAATTAGCTTCTTTTGCGTAAAAAATTTTCCCATTCATAAATTCAAAAAAAAAGTCTTCGTGGAAAAGATGCATCAAAATTGATTTTTATTTGATTTTTTGACATTGACAACTCTAGATAATGAATGGATCTAGAGAATTATCTGGAATCCCCTCGATTTATCATTGTTTATTCTACTCATCTACGAGCAATTATACAATTATCGATATTTTTTATTTGTACGCGTCTCACAACGATTTATACGCGAAAATTCGCTTCTTTTGCGTAAAAAATTTCCCACTTCATGAATTTAAAAATTGATTATTCATAAAAAAGATGTATCATCCCTATGGATTAATTTCATTTGATTTTTGAAATTTTATTATAATTTTTTATTTTATTTTTATTTAAGTTATTACCTAAAACTCCGATCCAAACGTTAACTTTTGCACGATATTGTGTGTGATTTTCTTGTATCCTGTAGGAATTTTCTCTTGCCCAAGTCTGTCTGTTTTGTTTGTCAAGTTTTCCATCTAATGTGAATGAACTCTCATCGGAAAATAGAATGTTCTTTGAAATATTTCTATCTTCATTAATTTTCTCCATGCACGATTCGCAGAATTACATTCTAGGAAAGGAATCCCGCGGCAATAGTTTCTGTACATTCTTAACTTTATACGACTTGTACTTTTCAATTTTTAGGGAATTAAAACAACTGCTTCTTGAAACTTGAAATTCCTCGGACAGCCTAGTAAGGGAGATAGTGCTGTCTTCTTCAACCGCCAAACAGACATTCATTTTTAAATCTTCTGTGAAAATTTCGGAGTTTCCTGTTCCCTTTTTGTGCTCAACATTTAAACAACCTGTTGTACGAAAAGTATTGTAGTACTACATACTTAGGTCAGAATACGCAGCACCAAAATTGTGGCTGATTTATCTACTGGACATGTCGCTAATAAGTGCCGTTACAAGTTCAACACGTTCTTTAGTTGTGAAAATTGGCATTTTCAATGACCAATAACCAGATACAGGCAGAAATTACTTTTTCAAATAACTATAAATGACATTCCCCAAAACTATAATCTATTAAGTAAAACAACGATTAAAAATTTTAGCTCACTTATTAGTTATTCTGTCACTTTTTTTGACTTCCGGTGAAAAATTTTAATTTTTTTATATTTTTTCATCGAATGTAAAAATCTACAAGATCGCTTGGGATGTTGTCTAGCAGTCGAAGGAAAACATTTTGGCAATTTCTTTGATAATTTCAGATTATTTTTGTTAGTTTGCTTGGTTATTTGGATTTTATTGTTTTTTTTTATTTATGAACAAAAAATGTTCACGTGTTCTCTAATAAATTAATAATTTTAACACATTTCTTTATTCTGACACCTTTACTAAAGTTTAATAATAATTCAAATGAGGACCAAATATTAAAATTTATAAAAGGACCGTTTTTTTGACATGTTGTATCGTAAAGTAGATGACATTAGGATTATACCGTTCCCTCCTTAGTTTACCGTAAAAACATTGAAAATATGAGATTTATTGACCAATAGGTACTTACATTATTCAATCATTTTTTAAACAATTATCTCTAGATATTTAAAGGAATCTGATTGCACTGTATTGTTATTTGAGAATAATTGAAGAATAATAATATTATTGTTCATAGCATTTGAGCATTCATTCTCTTCTTTCTTTTGAAATAAATTTACCTCTGTTTCATATTTCATTAATTTTGAATTTAATTTTAGTTTGTCAGTTTGACAGCTTCAACAAAGTCTTCAATGCGTTCCTTGGAGTTTTTGCTGTGACTAGAGTAGCGGCTGAGGAACCCGACTCAGTTTTCGCAAAAAGTCATTAGATAAAGTCAAGCTAAACAACAGTTAAATTTATGCTCAAAAGATGAATAACTACTAGAAATGAACTGTTTTCAAAGAAAATTGAGAAATTTTTTTTTAAATTTCCATTTTATAACAGTGAAACAAGGAAATATGTTTTGCAGGTGACGTCATAGCCGGTACCCGAGTCTGGGTGTGTTGCCGTAACTCTAGTCACAACGTAAATTTTTTGTCAAGGTTCAGGAATCAGGCAACCATCAGAGAATATCAAAATTACTGTTTAGAGATTGTACAGGCTACCAACTTGACAGCTGTTTGACAAGTCCATCTAAATATAAAATAAAGTATAAGTTAATATAGGGTGTAATTTTTTAACATATTATTACCTATGGCAACACTTAAAAAATGCCTTTTTTGACATTCGCTGAAATTTTTTTATTCTTTATTTTTGAAAAAGCAGAAGAAAATTTTTCAAATTTATTTGCAGTGTGATGAATTTTTGGTTTCCTTGATTTTTTTCTATAGCGAATGGTATGAAAAATAAAATGGCGGACATAAAAAAAAACAAAAATTGACTTTGAAAATCCAAAAATCTAGTCGGCTTTGGAAATTTTTGAATCGTCAAATGAGTACGGCTTATGCAAACCTACAAATAATAATACTTTTTTTTATTATAAAGAAGAATGGCTAAAATAATAAATCTGCATGTTTCAAGTTTTTCAGGATATTTCAGGAAATTCTGGGATTATTGAGAAAAAAAATTGCCAAATACTCGTCTCAAAACAGCGCAACTTATTTGTAATTTAACCGACTTCGTATCTCTTACCGTTTCATGCAGTCATTTTACCTAAATAGGACAGCCTGTTATAATTAACTTAAACAACGACCGGCTTTTCTGAAAGGTCGTATTGTAAAGTATATGACATGTACCTACTATTATTATTGAAAATTAAAAACGACTTCCAAAGTACAAGACAACATATAAGTTAACATAAGGTGTATTTTTTACATGCTATTCCCTATGGCAACACTTAAAAAAATGCACTGCTATATTTATATTATATAACCTCTTATTCCAAATCGATACGGAATATCGAGCAATCACAGTGAATACAGACTGTACAGCTTCAATAGCTGTATCTCCTCATAGAATGCAAAAAATACATTCGAAGTTCACCTACACTTTCGAAAACCATGATTTGGATGCAGGATGTCATTCTTATTTGTGAAATCAAGTAGCACTCCCAAAATTACCTATTCGAAGACGTTTGACAATACCGAGGCTGACAGATGGATCGATAATTTCCTATGTTCCCTAATATCAATAATATGGCATATACAAAAGCTGAGTTCTGTACCTCAAACGATTCTTGCGATATCTTCGAAAAACTGGCAAAATAATTTTTGTTTCCCTACATCCGAAAATCTCAAAAACGGTGCTTTTCCCACACACAAGGTTAAAGAGAAATATTTTCCTTAAAATGTGCCAAGGGATCGACTTCAATTGTACGCACTTATTTTGGATAACCCTGTATACAGGGTGTTTCAAAACATGTGTTGTAAAATGAAAGTTTGGTGCGTTCTGAGATGAAAGTTTCTCGTAGGTTCGCAAACCCAGCCTTTTCAAGATGCAGGGTGTCAAAACAATTTCATTTTTATTTCTTTTACGAAATCTCAGGACCCGTTATTGAATATTATTCACTTTTTGAATGCTTTTAAATTCATTTCCATACCTAGATGGCAGTCACGGAGACTTTAGGGTTGTTTCAAATTTTTTTGCGCCTAATTTCTACGACAATGGGCAAATAGGCATTGTAAAAGCAATCACACTTCAAACCGCCAATGTTTTCTACATGGAAAAGAGCTGTTGATCAAAAGCTTTAAATTATTTCGCGAAAAACTTCATTGTACGAGGAAAACATGTCGAAAGTGACAACATGCTTTGTTGTGGACGAAAACATTATTTATTTTTGATAATTGATTTCATGATTTGTTTCATTGCCATTGTTAAAATTTAATTAGTCCTCAAAACGTAAGTAGGTAATACTAATGATAAGATATGTGTGTACAAAAGCTCAGTTTTATATCTCAAACGGTTCCTGAGATATCGTCAAAAAACCGAAAAAAAAAACATTTATTTGACACCCTGCGTATGTAGCAAGCGGTACGTTGTCGGACCCATATTAATAGGAACTCTTTTTCTTGAGCGGGAGGTAGCGCAGATGTTTCGGTCGCTGACTGTTAAGCCGTCGACGCTGCCACCATCTGAGTTCGAATCGGAGCTCGGCATTGTTGTTTGTGTTCGTTAATTTAACTATTTATAAAATTAAAATTTTTGTTTGGCTATACAGGGTGTTATGTAATTGAATGTCAGTATTTAAGGGGGTGATTTTTGGGTCCATTTTAAGGAGAAAACTTTATAAGAACGTATGTCCTAAGAGTCGTAACTTTTGAGATACAGGGTGGTAAAGTTTTATTAAAATAAATCATTTTTTCGTAATATCTTTAATACCGCTCTGTATATTTTAATGAAATTTCGTATACAGGTAATACGCATCAAGGGGCATTTTTTCATTTACCACGTTTCATTTTATTTCCATTAGTGACGATGGTGCACGATCGTGCAGAATTTTACCGGCATATTTTAGCAGACATTGATGGTACTCCACTGATTTCTGTTCAAATAAAAATCATTTTTGGAATCCCCATTCATTTCCAAGAAAATTTGATTACCTATTTTTTTCAGTCCGATGCACGGTTTTAGCCTAAAAAAAATAAAATCTGTTTCTCCACATGGTCACAAGATTGTCGTTAAATGACAATAAAAAAATATAAAAATATGCATAGGTAAAATGCTGCAAGATGTCACTAGTGGAGATAAAACGAAATGTGGTACATGAGAAAATGCCTCTTGATGAGTAATACCTGTCTATTAAATTTAATCAAAATATCCAGAGCGGTATAACAGATATTATGAAGAAATTATTTATTTTTAAAAACTTTACCACCCTGTATCTCAAAAGTTAAGACTTTTAGGCCATACGTTCTTATGAAGTTTTCTTGTTAAAATGGACCCAAAAATCACCCCCTTAAATATTGACATTCAATTACAAAACACCCTGAATAAGGTTGATCTCGATTCCAAATTCTCAGAGTGGAGCGACCATGTTTTAACTACACAGTTAAAACCGATGCTCCTTCTTAAAAAAAAAACTTTTTTTCTTACAACGAGGCAGAGAATCATTCACATCTTCCATTTTTCGACAGATGTCTCGAAACACGCTGTATACCTAATCATTACTTATTTGAAGTAAATAATTCCAGAAATGCATTTTTTTCTAACTTTTTTTTTTTCATAGAAATCACCCTTTTCGAAAATAAAAAGGACATATTATTTATTTATAGAAATACACGAAGAAAATAGAGAACTCTACTGTGTTCCAGTCCAGCCCATCCTAATCCATATTCCATATACAATCCCTGAATAACAGCAAAGTGAAAAAAAAATAACAAATGTCAGATTAATAATAATCAGGTAAATCCTCTGAGAAAACCGACATTTTTATCATAATTACTCGCGAGTAACTGTAAAAAATCCTAACTAAGTACCTACGCAACTCCCCTACCAGAGTTCATTGATTCTGGTTGAAGTTCCGCCGGAGTGTCGTCTCGTAATCCGATAATGCATCGATGGGATGGGATCGAAAGTTAAACAGATAGTAGATTTTAGAAGTTTCCGTATTTTAAATCCTCGATGTTAAAAGATAGACCTTCATTGTGTTGACATGGTTTCTCAACGATCAACGAAAAATTATAAATTGTTTCGAACCGAGTCTCGGAAACCTTACAACGTTCACAAGCCTCCTTTCGCATGTTCAGTGGAATGTCACCGGCATCCCGACGCTTCTCAGGGAACAAGCCACGTGACTTGTTTTATTCATATTTTAAAATTCTGCCTGCTGTTTTTTTCACGCCACCGACAGTATGTTTACATCACGTCTTTGTTCCTTTATTACTCGGATATTAATCCGCTGAAATCTACTCTTTCTTATTGCTTCTAAAAAAATATAACGCTACCTCTGTATATTTTTTATATAGGAAATACTCCGCGAAGAATTTTTCCCTGCAGAATTGTCTAAGTCTCCTTCTGGAGAAGTCACACGTTCCAACCCTTCCTCCCGGGATATTGGCATAGTTGGGCAGCAGCGGTACAGGCCAAGCTTGGCGACATCTACATCAACTTTACGCCCCTGCATTGTCGGGCGCGTTTATTAGGTTCCCAGGCACTCAATAAAAGCAAATACGTGCATAGAATAGTATCTCGAGACACTCTACCGCTTTAAAAATATAAAACTTGAGTCCATTCCGGTGTCCTTGCGTCACATTCTGCATCTTCTATCGCGTGTTTTCATGTGTGCTTCGTATTTGAAAATAGGAACAAGATCATGAAAGTTAATACAGTTACGCCGGTTAAAATGTTTGTCGTTTACTACCTACTAACTGTTTTTATTTTTTTATTTTACCTCTATTCTTAGTGCACTACTAAGGAGAGAGAAAATAGAAGCAATCTTCCAGGCTGTGGAAGATAAATAAACACTTTTTGTTGCACCGAAAGTTACCGCTAATTACATCGATAGAGAGAAACACCACATGTGATTGATTGGTTTGCACCGAATGCCGGAAGATAATCGTTTTTATGTTCACATGTCTATACAAAAAAACCTCCATTTCTAGTTTACTATAAAAAAAAAATAAAATAAAAATTCTTTACCTTCGCATCAAAATTTCACTTTCACTATTTTTACCTCACTATTCAGATGCCCTGATGATAGGTTAACTACTTAACCGAAGCCGGCGAGAATTTTATTCGGGTTACAACAGACACAAAATCGAAATCTAACATAATTTTTTGTAGATATTTAGTCCAGTCAAATAGTAAAAAAATAACTGAAATAGCGTTAATTAGAAGTTTAACGAAATTTTAATAGTAGGGAGGGGCGCTGCTATAGAACGTTCCAGTCAAGTTTCCCCCCTCGGATTCCGTAAGAAATGGCCGCCATCTTGAATTTAAGGGATGAAATTATGTATCTTGGTCAAAATCTTGGAATGCAAGAAAGTAGGTACTAATATTACAAAAATTGTTGAAGAAGATATAGGGTGTTTCTTAATAACATGCTAATACTTCGGGGTGTTTCTTCGGGTCACTTTATGAAGAAATATTAATATGAATATGTACATGTCCGCAACTGCTTGAATTTTTTTCTACAGGGTCTTGAATTTTTGTTTTTTTATTATCTACGAAAGTAGTTTAGATATTTTTTTCTCTTTTGGCATATCTTAATAGGACATAAAATCACATGTTTTAATTATGAAAATTGATCCATTCTGATATTTTCCGTTTCCAAAATAAAATAAATATTATTCGCCAATTTTGTTCAATTAATCGAATTTTCATTTAATTGTTTTAATCAAAAACGGTGCTTCCGACGAGAAAAACGCAATAGACCGTTTTCAAGTTAAATTGATCAGAGTAATCAGAAAAATATCCGCACGGCCAAATGTCAGTGTCGCATCAATTTTTTTGTAAAAAAATGTTAGAGGACATGTTTGCAGGACCACTGGTGGAGCAATATAAAAATATTTCTAGCCAAAAGATGTGGTTTTACATCCTATTAACACATACTAAAATTGAAAAAAAAATCTAAACTATTTTTGGAGATAATAAAAAATAACAGTTAAAAAAACAAAAATTAAGCACCATGTAGAAAAAAATTTAAGCAGTTGTGGGCATACGTTCATATCGAATTTTTTTCATAAAATGACCTAAGGAATCACATTCTAAAATTTTAGCATATTGTTAAGAAATACCCTGAATACAGCAACTTTTTTTTTAAATTTCTTATTGTTCAAAATACATAAACTCCCGGAAATTACACTTTATAGGGGGTGGAAACGGTTTTTTCGATTTTACAGCAAAACGGTCAATCGAGGGTAAAAATGGTCCAAACAAAAGCTGTAGCTGTTGTATTTATCTATAATGTGAATGTTTAAAAAAATGCTTGGTACGAATACAGAGGGCACTATAGTCGACCTGCACTCCTATTATACTCCTATATATTATTGAAAATTAATTCAGGTCATCTCATTTTCACCAAATTCATAATCAGGGGGTTTTCTAAAACGCTAATTAAGGTTTCGAGCTAGCGTTTGCAAAAAACAAAATAGCGGATCCAATATGGCGGAAGACTTTAGTCTAGATCCATCGCAAATTCTTCAAATGCACCATTAGGGGGTTTTCGGAGTAACTGATTAAGAATGCGTATTGCCCCGCATTCTTTTTTTTATATGGAAACCTTAAATAGCGTTTCCAAAACATCCCTGATTATGAATTTGGTAAAAATTCGATGATTTGAATTAATTTTTAAAAATATTAGCGCTGGTCGACTTATCGCGCCCTCTGTTTTCATACCAAGCATGCCTGAATTTCTTTGTAAAAATGCATCTTAGTAGAGAAACTCAAAAGCTAAAAGTTTTATCTAGATGTTGATGTGTGTAGGCTTTCACGGCCGGATTATATTGAAATCGTAATTGATTCCGGGCTGTTGAGCCGTGGTCCATGAAGATTTGCTGCGAACGTTTCGTCTACAGCTGCGGTAGACATCAACAGCGGTTATGTGTGCGCAAATGAAAAGCGATGCTTCCACTCCTCATGTTCGCTGATAACTGACTGCTCGGGCGGAAGAGCGCTCCTATTTATAGGATGATTATCTGGTGACGTCATACCCCCTCCACTGGCTATCTCCACCACAGCAACGGCCGGTCTGTCCGATAATGTAATGGATTCCTGAGTCAGACGATGACTCATTTGGGTCTGACGTAATGCCGGATACCAAATTCTCCGCAGTTTTTTTTCCTTTCTCCTGCCTATTGAAATTATTTGAATGTTTATAAATTTCAATTGCTTCAAGATGTAATCGGGTGTAATAGCGTGAAGTAGTGGACAGGACTTTCGTCTTTTTAAAGCATATGGTATGCGTTTAGTGGTTCCCATGTATACAGCACCACAGGAGTAAGGTATTCGATAAACTCCCGCGGAAGAAAGTGTCTCGATGGGGTCTTTAGCCGAACGGAGAATATTGAGAACTTGTTGTGTAGGGAGAAATTAAGCTCCCGGAACTTTTATCTAGTACATTTTTCAGACCCGTTTGGCCGTTTTGTTGTAATATCGAAAATAAGTGTAATTTCCGAGAATTCTTATCTTTTTAACAATCCTGGTTAACAATTTTTGTAATGGTACTTTTTTACGTACAACCGATATATACCTAAGATACATAATTTCATCCCTTCAGATGACGGCCATCTATTACGGAATATGAGGGGGGAAACTTGGCTGGAGTGTTCTGGTGGCGCCCCCTACCTACCAATAAAATTTTGTTAAACTCTTAATTACCGCAATTTAAAAGTACTTAATAACGTCTCAAATGTTCCCTTTCAATATGGCCATTTGAAACTGAAGTTGACAGCGAATGCAACGTCATTTTTGACATTTGACACGTTATTCCTACGTCAAAAACTAGTAAAAACGACCATTCTTATGTAATAGTTCAATCAGCGTCGCTGAGAGTGGAATAATCAATAATAACAGCCAAGAACGGTTAAAATAACGGTAATACTGTCAACGGTTTCGTCTAGCAAAATTCATAATTCTCCTTAGCGAACCAAGAAGGAAGAACCTATCAAAGTGATACCTAATAAGAGTCGGTCGATTCACGTTTCCCATAAGCCAATTTCTTTTCAGGGTTCATAAATTTTTTTTGATATTCCACATCTCATTGTACCCAGGCAGCACAGCTTGGTGTATTAAACGTTTAATATGCGTAAAATTGGTTTAAATTTGGTTTCAGTTTAATTTCCAAACGTATATTAGTCACGCTTTTTAAACTATACGTATCTTATCTATCAAAATAGACGTTGGTAATATACCTTATACGTTAAATATTAGGAGATATGAATACGTATAAATTACAGTAAGAATTTAACCCTGGTAATACGTATATTGCGTAGGCTATCTAAACCATTTGTATATAATATTCGTTAAATTTCCGTTTAAGTACAACGTTCATCTATGTTATTTTTTTCGACGTTTGGTATTGGTATGTATTCAACGTTTCCCATTAATAGAAAAGCTACTCAAAAAACACGTCGAGACTAAAAACGTTTATTTATTATAAACACGTATATTACGTAGACCACATAAACCATTTGTATATAGTATTCGTTAAAGTTCAGTTCAAGTACAACGTTTATTTATGTTATTGAAATTGTTTCTTTTTCTACGTTTGGTATTGGTATGTATTCAACGTTTCCCATTAGTAGAAAAGCTACTCAAAAAAAAACGTCGAGACTAAAAACGTTTATTTATTATAAACACGTATATTACGTAGACCACATAAGCCATTTGTATTTAATATTCGTTAAAGTTCAGTTCAAGTACAACGTTTATTTATGTTATTGAAATTGTTTCTTTTTCTACGTTTGGTATTCGTATGTATTCAACGTTTCCCATTAGTAGAAAAGCTACTCAAAAAAAACGTCGAGACTAAAAACGTTTATTTATTATAAACACGTATATTACGTAGACCACATAAACCATTTGTATTTAATATTCGTTAAAGTTCAGTTCAAGTACAACGTTTATTTATGTTATTGAAATTGTTTCTTTTTCTACGTTTGGTATTGGTATGTATTCAACGACCAGACTTCCAGTCAAGGGGTACGGGACAGAGAACCTGTTTTCGTCTCCTACTCCGCCATCCGCAACCCTACATCTGCAGGTGCATGGTCTGCAGTCTGTACCTATTTGTTTCCGTGAGAATACAAAAAATTTAAATGAAAATGAAAATATCACTTCCCACCCAGTCAGTACGCTCTCCGTCTCAGTCTCAGTTCCAGTTCTAGTCTAGATGTTGATGCTGATTTAGTGGGTGAGTGACATGATAAAGTTATTATAACACGAGTTATAACACCATAGTAAAGTGAGTGATGGAATTACGTTACGTGCAAAGTAAGTACTTACCTAACAAAGTTTTCAATCAATAATAATAAATACCTATTTTTACATTTTCATAGGTAGGTAGGTGCGTATCTGAGCTGAGATACGATTTCTGGGATTGATGGATTTAAAAATGGCGATACAGGAGTGAGAAAAAGTTACGTGCAAAATACATTTTAGTGGTGGCCTTTTCTACCCTTCAAAACAGCAGGGAAAAATTTGCAAATTGTCCACTGAATGTATTCTCAATAGCAGATCAGGTCGAGATAAACGCCCAGTGAAAGAGACAAGAATGATGTAAGTATAATAATACTCATACACATTTATAATTATTATAATTACTTACATTAATTTATAATAACATATACACAAAACTAATAACTGGTACCTATAATGTGCAAAATAATAATCTAGACTAATTTTAGAGGCTGTAAAACCGTCCTATTCGGGAAGAGAGCAGCTTTTAAACTTTTACCATGCACCGACATACGAAATTTTGTAAAAGAACCAACTGAAAGATTGGCTGAAGTTAGCAAAGTAGAGACACTGATTCAATAAAAAGACACAAAAATAGTAAAAGGAGGAGTAAGAAATAATTAATATTATATGTATACAACAGTATAGAGTGTTACCAAATATTAATTTTGTTTTCTCGAATATTGAATTTATGCTTTATGTTATTAGATAGTGAGCGAACTTATAAATACCTAACAGAAAAAAATATTTGCTTGTGTGGTAGATTCATTCTCACAAAATTAATATCTTTAACAATAATTTTAATTATTTGAAGACATACAACTATTAATGTTCAATGTTTTTTTCAAGTTAATGCTGCATTTTCCTAATAAAAACTTACAGTTTATTAGGTGTTTTTTTCTGATGCCCTAGTCATTTGTAATTTCCAATTTGCAAAATTTAATTTTTCTAGTTACTATAAAACTTTTATACAGCTTGTTATAATAGGCAGAAGGACATATTGAATTCATAGGTTCAAATTTATCTCGTTTTTTAAGTAGGTATTATAGAGTATTATAGGTACTCAGAGTTATAGCAGCAAATGATACGAGTCAGATTCAAATAATAAATATATCAAACCATAAACCTTAATAATCCTGTTAATATTGAAAATCAATATAATAAGGTAAGTATAAGTTTTTTCAATTATATTTTTTGCTAATAATGATTCTAAATTAGGTACCTATACCAAAAATAAATTTTTGACTGGGTACTGTATTAGGTAATTGGTTTCTTTCAAGATTTTTTTTGTGGATTTTTCAGTACATGAAAGGATTACAAAAATATTTACCATAGGGTGGATTAAAGATAATATACATCCTAAGAACATACGTATACAATTGGGTGTTAATATACGTATACGATTGCGTGTCAACATACGTTTAAATTTAAATAAAAAAAAACGCCAAATATACGTCTTTAAGATACGTATAGCATCGAGTGTCAACATACGTATATGATTGCGTGTCCACATACGTTTAAAATTAATTCAAAAGTGAAGGTAAAAATACGTCATTTAAATACGTATAGCATCGAGTGTCAACATACGTAAACGATTAGGTGTCGACATACGTATACGATAGGGTGTCCACATACGTTTTAAATTAGTTCAAAAGTGCAGGTAAAAATACGTCATTTAAATACGTATAGCATTGAGTGTAAAAATACGTATACCATTGGGTGTCAACATACGTTTAAAATTTATTCAAAAGTGAAGGTAAAATATATGTCCTTTAGATGCGTATAACATTTGGTGTCAATGAACGCGTAAAATCGGGAGTCAAACATACGTAGAGAATACGTTTATTTTCAATGTCAAAAAATACGTTCTTATAAATACGTTTATAAGTGGATTGTTTTTAATATGTAGAAAACGTTTCTTTTAAACCTTTAAAACTATCACTATTTAATACGTTTTTACCTCATTTATTCAGATAGTACAAATAGACCTTTATTCTTTCCAATGTTATATACGTTTAACGGGCGGACATTCGAACGTTCGTGCGCACGTAGATCATCGACCGTATCTATACGTACGGTAATACATGAATAAAAACGTTTTTTAAACTAAAGTGTGCTGCTTGGGTACATGATAAAGGTAATAGATTTTATGATCCATGATCCAATGAAATTTACTTAGAATGATCTGAGGCTTACAGATCTACAACAACGGCGAAAATTAGTACAGGTACATTGTGTAAATTGCTGTCACTAAACTGCTTTTCACTGATTTAAAATTCTTTAAAGATTTTGGGTTTTTCCTTGAAGCAAGAGACTTCGTGATCAACGCTGGAGACTGACAAGAAAAATAATACATTGAATAAAATATATGAAGAAAAAATCACTGAGACATGTTGACCTAGATTCAAGCAGGCGTCTTTTACATGTGAATTTAATAATTTTATGTTTACAGAAACTTTTATATTTCAAATACCTACAAAACAATTTCGTGTATTTCAAAGGAAAATAATTGAAAAGCCGTTCCATAGAAAACGAAATCTTGCCAAAGCATCTCGAACAGTTGTTATCGAAATATTAATAATAAAAGTTATTTGCGAAAGAAACTCAACAGTAAAAAGGACTTATTACAAAAAAGTATTCAATAAAGCTGAGTAGTCTGCGGTATTAAAATTAATATCAAAATCATTGCTTCCAAGGTATGCTATTTCGAAGAATGACTGAGATTTAAGAGAGATTTAAAAGCTTCTCAGGTACAAAATGCGCTAGTTATGGAAACGGCGTAGAAAAAGGCGCATTGCGAGGACAACCAGATGGAAGTAATGACAGCTGACGAATCTGCATTATTACGTGGATGGAAATTCACCCTTTAAGGTGAGTGGATGCATAGCATGTGGCTGGTTGGAGTGCTAGATGTATGGGCTGATTTTATAGGTCAAAAGCTTATTGTTTCACGCATTCTCATACTATCCTAATGGAACTAGACTTGGAGAAAGTGTAAAAGCACTCCATTTTCTTCATCATTATTCTCGGTGTTTTTCCACGTTTCTTTGATATTATAAGAGTATCAGCGGCTAATTATCGGAAGAGAGTCGAGGCTCTAATATGAACAACACGTCTGCAAAATTTACAATATTTGAACAAATCTCGTTATAAAAATTAACAACAAGCGGGCAGAAAGAATGAACAGATTTTTTCAGGAGTCAATAGTCAATAGACTCGTTATTATCAGCGACGATGCCACTAGAAACGATCGGCTGAAAAGACTCGACTCTATAGAGAACGCTTAGCGGAGCCCGGCCCCCTTCTACCTATCAGGTGAGCTGAGCCCTCGGCTGAGCCGATAAGCACAGTAGTCGCCTTTCACCAAGTATAACTTTTAGTTTCGCCATTATACGCTTAGCTGCGCTGCTACAGTTGCCCCAAATCATCACAATACATTAAAATGTAGAAGTGCCTGGTCTATAAAAATACTCTTAAATGAACTCGAAAAAAACAGCACCTTGCCAATAAAATAAAATTAATCAAACGATTATCTAGTCAAAGATAGTATTATACCTATAGACATTTTCGTACATCATAGCGGAACACCTCGATAATAATAATAAATTTCTTTACACAGGAACTTTTAATGAAAAAAACTTTTACTTTCAAATTTATATTAGTAATTTCGTAAAAAAAATTCTTATGAAACAGGAACTTGTATATTAAGCTCGTCGTCCTGTAATACTGAAATTTATAAGCGAGTTATAATTTTCTCAGAGGCTTATAAGTTAAAGCCGCCTGTTTTGGGAGTCACATATGGGGTGATATCTCCTTTGACTTAAAATTTTAATATATTGACAAGCTACCAAAGTTATTAAAGTAACTTTCATACTTTCTCCCCTTGGGCTTCAAGTTTCTGGTAGGCGTCAACTTGGTCGGCGCTTGGAAACAAAGACGTCGAGTGAAACTTTGATGACGGAGTCCATCAAAAGACGTTTACTTTGGGGTGACACTTGAACTGCTATAAATGATTAAAATTATTTACTTATATTTGTGCTGGTGTAACAATACAGCTGCAAGGCGCATAATCTAATGACTGACCGGTTTTAACATTTTAACATTTTAACATTGTCCAAACAAACGCTTTGTTTTCGAGTTTTTTTTGTTGTAAATGGTGTTAAAATATGAAAAAATTATAAAACAGTTTTTGGTTATAACTCGTGTAAATTTGAACCCATTTTGATAAAACTCGGCATGAATATTCAAAAAAACTCTTTAATTTTGCTATTTCAGGTTTCGTAGGAGTCTTTCAGTGGCGTAGATATTCATTTTTCTCCCTCATTAGTCCAGTCATTTAAGCTTAAATTAGGTAAGAATCTCGGAATTCCAGATACCCAGCTGTAAGATCTGTATAAATACTTGTATATTGACACGTACCCTAAAAGTTGTCTCAAAACCTACATATGGTAGGGTGTACGCAACTATTAAATTTCAAGGTCAAAGGTCACAAAAATCGTTTTTTTGCGCTTTTTTTTGTAAATATCTCATTTCCTATGAGTTTTTTGCTATTTATATTTATTATCAATATTGTAGAATACAAAATTCTCTACAAATCTTGTTTGAAAAATTATTCATACTCTGAACCGTTTTCGAGATAGAGGGCGGAGAGTGCGCGGTCACAGCATCACTTTAGGTCAACCGGTGCCTCCGGTCGAAAACACGCCAAAATCAATGATTAAGTATAAATATTTGACAATTTTTATTAACTATCATATTACATTTTAATCAGTAACCTCTGTTAAAGTGCATGAAAAGTGCCGAAGTGTTTACACTAGTAAAAACTGCATCCAAGCAGCAAAACGGAAACAAGAAGGAGAAACTATAACTTCTCCATTAGTACTCCGTAAAAAACGAGGTGAAGTGTTTGATTTTAAGAATCAATGTTTACTTTATGCTATATTACGATAATGAAGACCAGTTTGAAATTTACTAGCAGCCGGAAGACGACGATGAAGAGGAAGAAGATGATTAAAATTATAAATTGTAGTTTTTGTACCCTGTATTCCATTTTTTTACTTTTAATAAAAATAAATGTATTGAATGATATTTTTTAATAAAAAGATTAATTCATAATTTATTTGTTTTTTTTTCATCATGTAAGAAGTTATTAATATTAATTAGGTTAAAATTCAAATATAATTCCTATATTTTCATTAACAATTCTGCAATTACAAGGGCAGATAAGTTGCGTTGTTAAATAAATTAATACTGAATAAAAAGTGGATAGGTTAGGGAAAAAATGATAAAATATAATATAATAGTTAATAAAAATTGACAAATATTTATACTCATTGATTTTGGCGCGTTTTCGACCGCAGGCACCGGTTGACCTGAAGTGATGCTGTGACCGCGCGCTCTCCGCCCTCTATCTCGAAAACGGTTCACAGTATGAAAAATTTTTTCAAACAAGATTTGTAGAGAATTTTATATTCTACAATATTGATGATAAATACAAATAGCAAAAACCCCATAGGAAATGAGATATTAAAAAAAAAGCGCAAAAAACCGATTTTTGTGACATTTGACCTTGAAATTTAATAGTTGCGTACACCCTACCATATGTAGGTTTTGAGACAACTTGTAGGGTGTCAATATACAAGTATTTACAGACTTACAGCTGGGTATCTCGAATTCCGAGGTGAACTTACTATAATGACTGGACTACATCTGTCCCTATCTTTTACGCTACTGACTTTATTGCAAATACCAAAACCGAGACCAAAACCTTATTCAATATAACGATTTTTTTTCGAAGATTTTTTCAAACGGGCACCTTTTTCGAGATCTTCGAAGTTTTCTCTCTCAGGTAACGTTGGGCCCATTTACATAGCAAATAATTGATTGAATTGGCTAGAATTTTTATGCGAAAAAAAGTGAGATTGTCTCTGGCAATTTCAAATTATCTGAAAAATGGTGTGTCGAGTGAAAAAAATTAAAGAAAACTTTTATGTTCTATAAAATACATGGCCTAGTAAATAACGTTTTTGTAATCTCAACAAAGTCAGTGGCGTAAAAGATAGGGAGGTAAAAGTGACCCCAGGCCCGAATATTTTAGCCACTGGAAGACCAAACTTCAAACCAAATTTTATCAAAATTGGTTTAAATTTAAACGAATACTAACCAAGAAGAACTGTTATGTATTTTCTTAAATTCTAACGCCCTGATGTATCTCTAAAACAAAGTGTTTTTGGACAAATGTTTATGGGAAAAAATTGTTTCCTTTGACGCCCCCTACTACCCCTAAAAGTTTGTTGGTATATTTATTTATGATATTGTCTTATGTCTTATGACTCATGACCTATATTATTAATCTTAAAAAAGAGTGATGATGATCAAACGGCTTAATCGAATAATGTTAAAGCGCTGGTTTGATATTAAGCCAACAATTTACTCGTATTTTAACGGTCTTTGATACGGTCTCGCGTCTGGTTCGTGTACAAGAAATTACGTATACTTTGCCGAAAATATATGAATGGCTGCAAACGACAGAAACGAAAGCTATAAAGTACACATAAAGCCCTTTATAAGTCGTAAGTCCTAATATTTCCGTCGAAGGAATTTCATTGCAAAAATAAATAATTCCGCACGGAACTGTTTGTGTTGTTTCTTGGAGTATTTAGTGGTGTTGAATTTTTTCCAGGTACAAATGTGTTCCATTTCTTGAAAGAAAATCAATGATATCTCATTAAAAAAGTAATTTCTGAGAACTGAATGAAACAGTACCTACTTCATGATATAATACCATGATTTTTTTTAATATTGTGCACGAATAAACCCATTTTACAATATTTTAAGACTAGTCTTTCGTCTCTAATAAGAGACTAATTTACACAACTATATTATAATTACGTAATATTTCAATCGTAGCAGGTTTTTTTTCAAGATTGAACCATTTTGTAAATATGAAAAAAGGACCAGGTGTAAGGCCATAAAAGAAGTTTCCCTACGTAAAGGAAAATTAGGATTTGAATTCTAAAATAATCCGGGCAGCAATTATTATTGTAAGTAACATTTCGTTAGGGGACCATTGAAGGGGCTCAAAGTCACTTTCAGCATCCCCAGCTTTGAGTATTTTAAGAGAGGGATGTTTTTGCGAATCGATTTAGCGGCTAAATCGGTCCACCCTAAAAAAAATTCAAATAGAAAGGTATAGAGGTATAGGACGTGAAATTTACCCCATAAAGAGGGTTGACATTTGTGAAAACTGTTAATTTTTATAGGTTATAATGTCACGTTGTAGGAAAATCGTGAATCGAAAATCGAAAATCGTCTACAACTTTGGTGAGCATGTTTTTCCTGTTCCGGCAATCCTTGTGGGTTGCCTCTCGAGTTACCTAGTTTCGTGATTTTCTTAACCCCACAGAAAAATTAATAAAGAAAAAGAAACTCTCAAATGAAATTTTGCGCATAAAATGCTCTACAAATTTTTGACTGAAAGCCCCAGAATTTTACTTTGAATTTTCTCACCCTCACTATTATGAACAGTGTGCAATTTTTGTTTATTTCATTTATTTTCTACGTTAAATAGTTTAGACGACCGCAAGCCACTGCTAGAAATAAAACATGAACAAATCATAAACGTCAAAAGGTCACCCTAGATGAATTGTTTTTAATGAAAAAATGTCGCTTGATTCGGCAAGTGCGAACCGGTGGTGTCAACTCAGTAATTTCCCACTTTAGTTGCTTGCAAGCTGTATTATTTTAGAAGCTTATTTATAATCGCCCCGTAAAAAGTTTTAGCTACATAATTTTCTGAATTTATCCTATGCAAAGTTATGAAAAATTAGGATTGTTTAATACTAATTAAAATTTATGGACACGGGAATGCTCGATAAGCGGACAGGCAACACTGGAGTTAGCTCAGCTCTCGCCAGCCTAAGCCAAGTTTAATTAAATCACTTTCAATCTGTTTCTAGACTTTTATGATTTTTTTCCATTAAACTCCCATTATTTTTTTTAAGCAGGAGCTATTTGTTATATCTTTGACCGACTTTTCGGGATGAAACATATTTATTCATCTCCTGATTTTAATATAAATCTCATAGTAGACTTCCACGGGGATCTTTCAAGCACCAAAAACATGAGATGGATTTATGGACATAAACAGCAATACAAAAAAGAGAGACTGGACTTTTGTTTCTTTTTACGCTTACCTAGGCAATACTATTATTTTTTTATGACACCTACGAGACTAAACATGCATATTCGTAACCTGAAATAAAAAAAAATTTCACCCATAACTTTTAGCAGAATGGAATCCAACAGTGATATAAAGTCATAATCCTTAATATAAAACTGAGATATGACTTTAAGGTCGCAGCCTAAAATGCGCGCGTCTTTTTTAAAACCTAGATGTGACTCCAAGTTTGAAGCTTGAAATGTTTGTTGAAATAAATTTGTACTTAGGTATATTGAAACGACGAAGATCCTCAGACTTTTTCAAAAGGTTAGATGGGCGCAAAAAGTTTGGATATTTTTTCTGGAAGATACTTACTATTGAAGAAAGCACTCATAAGGACATTTTGTGCTGTTGGTAAAATATAAGTTAATTTTGCAAGATCATACGGAAATCCACCGTATTAGTTATACTTATCTATATCTCTCATTTTAAATATTTCTGAATCCCAGACCAGGATATAGTTTAAAATACTTGTAGCTTTAGGTAGACAGTACTTTGAACAATTCAAGAAATTTCAACAGAGTCCGTTGAAACTTCCACCATTGTCTAAGTTTAATTTCTCTGCGAATTATAAAAAACAACCAAGAGGTAGGAGGATTAGAGATAAAAACAATCGCTGTGCAGGAAGCTGCTTGTCGGCATATACTTCCCAAACTTTGCAAAGCTGTTTCTCCGAACCGCCTAAACACCTGATCAACAAACAACAAATTTAATTAGGGTATCATTTTAAAGGTAACTTAATGAGCGATAAAATAAGGTGCTCCTCAACCTCCTGTTAAAGATTTTAGTGGATAAACTCGCCCTTCCTGTCGAGTCGGAGGAAGAATTAAGCACACCCACAACGGTTAAAAGTGTCCCCTGGAATCTAAAGTTAACGAGAACTCTGGGAGTTTCGATTTTATTTCCAGTTGCTAAAGGCAGCAAGTTTTCGAAATAACTTCTCATTGAACAGTAAATATCAGTTTTTGATAATTTTCATAAACTTTCAATGATAGAATTTTTTTATTTCACAATTTTCTTAATTTCGAATTATTTTTATTGAAACCTTGAACACGTCGATCTTATTTGTAATTGTTTTATATGTTGTTATGTGAAGAAATAATATCACAGAGAGGATTACATTCCATAGAAAAACATAAAAAAATCACCTTGCTGAGCTCAACAACTCTTAACATGATGGATCTGATATTCTTCGTGCATTTAATATAAAAGAAGAGTACCAGGAACCTGAAACATATTATATAATAGCGCCGGGAATTCAATGATTGAAGAGCCGATATAATCACCGTATCGGCTGTTGGTGCTCTATCTACCCTTAAAATACACAAAGTGCTTCATTTTATTTACAGTATCGATTGATTTTTTTTTTTAATATGATATTTGAGCCGTTTTTTTAATCCATTGATTTTAGAGGGGTTGTTGAACTAGAACCAGATACATTCTCTTTTTTTTGCGGAAAAAGGGGGTTGCTGATAAAATTATTTAATATCTCGAAGGGGTTTTTTATACTACATAAGTATACAGGGTGTAAATGAATAAGTGCCGAGAATAGGGAACGGTTCCTGGTTGAAAATTTATAAACCTTTGTGCCATCTCCTGTTGAGTTGAGGTATTACGACCCCTGAAGGGAAAGTCATAAAAATTATTTATTTTTTCTCACAGACTTTAAAAATTAATTTTGGAAAGTTTGATTGATTTTAAATAAAAACAGTGTATTTCGTAAATTTTCGTAAATTTTGAAATTTTTATGGAAAAAAATATTACAACTCAATTGTTTAAAAAAAAATTTCTATCGAACTTATGCAAATTGTGCTGCGTAATTCTCGAAGATCGATAAATTTTCGAATAAATTACAAGATTCTTATTAAAATTTTTATGTCTACAAGAATATTCTTATTAAGAATTAATCAGTTTATCAAAAAAAAAAAATTGAGAACCAAATAAAAATAGCTGCAATAAAAAATATACGTGGGAAATATTTTCATAAGGGACCTTTTCTACCACTTCAAATATAAGGGGAAAATTGCCAACCTGTCCTCTGAGCCTATTCTCAATGCCTAGCAGATGGTAATTCCATTTCTGTAACTTTTCTGTAAATTTTCTGTAAATTTAAGGAAAAAAATTGAAAACTACTTTTTTGATACCCCCTCAAGGGGTCATATCTAAACAAAAGAATTTTAAACAATGAATCAACTACTATTTTTTTTTTGCACTTACTCATTTACACCCTGTTTCGTGGACGAAGAAAAAACTTTACCAGTTCCAGCTTTTCGCAAAAATCTGCAACTTGTATAAAAATATGCACGTGATGGACACAAAATTGACAATAGGTAATAATCTTGGGAAAATTTTTATAGAAAACTAAGGTAAGCTAAACGGAATGAAACTCAACCTTCCAAGTTTTTGAGTCCAACTTTTTTGGCAAGTTTATTTCCTTAATTCCAAAATAATACGGCCTTCATAAAAAAATAAAAATAGAATAATAAAACTATGTAAAGTAACTAAAACATACAAAATTAGAATTTTAATTTAACGGTAAATTTTTGACATTTATTATTAAAATTGGAAAATATACCAGTTAAAAAAAATAAGAAAAGTGTAAAACTAGTCGGAAATAAATACCTTTTTTATAATATAATAAAAGCATAACAATTTCTCCCAGTAAATTTTTTTCCCATGATTATTTTTAAAAGTTTTATTGATTCTCATTAAAACATAAATGCGATGATCGTCAATAACAGTCTAACTTTTACACATAAAAATCTATTTCGTAATGTTTTCAGGATAATCAAGCTAATGCAAAAAAGTAATAAATTCATTATCAGATCATCATGAAATGCCATTTCTATTTTAGTTTTCACCTCAAACAAGAGGAAACGGAAACAAAATATTACACTACAAGACAATTTTACTCACCAAATTCAATTTCAGACAGTCTTCTTTAAATTGCAACTTCTCGTTTTTATAATTACTTGCAAGCGAAAAGTTCATGAAAACTTTTTCTATTAAGTCTCAATATCGCGAGCACATGTGCTTTTCAGAGAGAGCGCGAAACATCACAGTCACTTCGCTGTCGTAATGAGACTGTCTGAAACTTCATGAAAGCTCCTCCAACTAAAGCTTTCAGGCCGTGACTGGTTACGCCATCTAGATAGCTCCTGCTTAAATTCTGAAATACATGAACTCCTGCTGGAGCTGTTCTTTGCAGAGTTCCTGAAAGTTGACTGGAATAGAAGTTTTGATATTTCACCGGAGCTTTCATCTGGAAAATTACTTTTTTTTCTTAACCGGTTATTATTTTCGGTTGAGCGTTGTCCTCCATCTTGAAATGTTTTTGAAAATATTTCATTATAAGTAACTCTCTCAGTACATTATCCTTGTCCATATAATTTAATATACCCTTAAATAATGAATAATTGCTGGCGCACCTCCTCCTCATCTCCACGCCAGTTCTTTTCCGTCAAAAGTAAAAGGGTACTTTTGATAATGAATGATAATTATTATGATACTGAAATTTTAATTTTTCTATAAAATTTTGTGAGAACTTTTCTCCAAATGACTTGCACACGACCCCTTTGCATACCTATCTGAAAATTTGGAAGGAGTATAGTTACCTGACTGATGAGTGAGGAGGTTAAAGTTTGAGGGCTGGAGATTGCAAAAAAGTGAAACTTCAACAACAAAAATCTACGAGAATTTGTATTTGACTCAAAAGTCGTTAATTTTCCTCCAATATAGTTCATGCATAATAATACATAATTTTCAGCCTGTATTATAATAAATCAGTGGCGGCTCCTGAATTACAAAATTAGTGAAGTGTAGATTCCACACAGGAAAATGTCCGGTCAGCTCTAAAAGTCGGTTTTTGCAAAGTCCGGTCAGCTCGAAAATTAATTTTTCTAAATCAGGTCAGGTCGAAAACAAATCGAGCCAACCATGCATGTTGTGTCAAATCAGATTTTGCAAAAAAAAAAAATTGTCGCTTTATACTTTACTTAAACTGGAAAATATTGCAGCTAGATTTTTGAAATTTTACGATACAATATTTATTGACAAATCGGTGAACCGGCACTTCACTCACTTCATCTGAAAAGCCGCTACTGTAATGGATCTTATTATGCAGGGTGCGTAAATAGTATTGCATAAAGTGGGATAATGCAGAAACGATTTGAATTTAGAGTTGACATTTAATGGGTTTAAACCATACATAAAAGCATAAAGGTAAAAAGAAGACGTTTGTTTGGGTTCTAGGGCTCATAGATAATACTGATCTTAAAGCCAAAAGCAGACAAAAACAATGTTGAAGACATGAATCCATTTCGCTCTTATTAGAGCTCATCGGCATGTCATATCAACAATCGTAATTGTCTACTTCTAGCTAAAGATCAGTTGATACTATAATATATTTGATGGATTTTATTGGGATTTAGGTTCTAATTTAAATTTGCCACTAAAGATTCTTTACAGAACAAATTAGAAAAACTTTCGTACAGCATGCGAGGAGAAGACTGAAGACATGGACGGTACCGTTTCGTCCTTATTATGGACTCATCAGCATATCATATCAGTCAGCTCTAAACCACACATGCTATACGAAATTTGGAAGTTCTATCTATTCTAACTGGTGTTTTCGTTTTGTAGTGACCTTTAATTTTCAAATGAGTGAGTAGGCAACCAGAGAAACGTGCGTGTCTTTATACAGGGTAAGTCATTGATATGGTAAAGCTCGATTGCACCTACACCATTAAAGATATCGAAATGAACCAAAAAGTGCTGTAAATGGGAGGGTAAAGTGCAGTTTGTAAAATTATTTTCAGATACACAGGATGGCCCAATATCGCTGTACGCCATACAACTTTGTTATTTTAAATAGGACACCCTCTATATTATTACATTTTCATATTGTTTGAGAAAAGTCAAAAAGAATGGTTTGTAAAGTTGAAGTTTGTAATGAGCAATTTATGAGTTATAAACAAATGAAAATCGCGATTTTTCATTTTCAAATCAGCTTATATTGAAAACGGCTCGAGATATGGAAAAACGGTTTACATGTCCCTATCTTAATTTTTAATTTGGTATCCTATCATGTAGCTGAAATTTTTATACCGGGTGATGAAAATAATCAAATTTTTTACCACTCTGTATAAAAATTTCATCCATCCAATAGGATACCGCTTGAAAAGTTAAGATAGGAACATGTAAACCGTTTTTCCATATCTCGAGCCGTTTTCAATATAAGCTGCTTTGAAAATGGAAAATCGCGATTTTCATTTGTTTATAACTCATAAATTGCTCATTACAAACTTCAACTTTACAAATCATTCTTTTTGACTTTTCTCAAACAATATGAAAATGTAATAATATAGAGGGTGTCCTATTTAAAATAACAAAGTTGTATGGCGTACAGCGATATTGGGCCATCCTGTGTATCTGAAAATAATTTTACAAACTGCACTTTACCCTCCCATTTACAGCACTTTTTGGTTCATTTCGATATGTTTAATGGTGTAGGTGCAATCGAGCTTTACCATATCAATGACTTACCCTGTATAGTATTATCCCCGCTATAACAGTAGAGTTTTCATGGATTTATGAATTTTACACTACTAATGCAGAGGTTTCTATTAATTCAAGAACTACACATTATTGATTCTCATAAGTATAGCGGGGATAATACTATATAATGACACGCACGTTTCTCTGGTTGCCTACTCACTCATTTGAAAATTAAAGGTCACTACAAAACGAAAACATCAGTTAGAATAGATAGAACTTCCAAATTTCGTATAGCATGTGTGGTTTAGAGCTGACTGATATGATATGCTGATGAGTCCATAATAAGGACGAAACGGTACCGTCCATGTCTTCAGTCTTCTCCTCGCATGCTGTAGGAAAGTTTTTCTAATTTGTTCTGTAAAGAATCTTTAGTGGCAAATTTAAATTAGAACCTAAATCCCAATAAAATTCATCAAATATATTATACAGGGTGTCTGCTTAAGGCTGGCCACCGGCTATATCTCGGAAACTAATGGGCCTAGAACCTCAAAATGAAAAATTTCCAGACATAAGTGATCATGAGAAATTCAATGAAAATATTTTCAAGATGGCCGCGCTTCCGGAAATACAGGAAGTTGACACCTACTTCGTTATTTTAACAGGAACAACCTGTATATTATTATATTTTTTAAATGTCTGAAAAAATCGAATACAGGTGGTTTTCACCATTGGAATTTAGATTGAGCGGTTTATGAGTTATAAACAAGTGAAAATCGAAAATTTTCAACTTCAAAGCAGTCTAGAACTAGAACCGCTCAAGATATCCAAAAACGGTTTACATGTCCCTATCCTAACTTTTCACGCTTTATCCCAGTATGTGGAGTAAATTTTGATACAGGGTGATGAAAATTATCCGATTTTTCATCACACTGTATTAAAATTTAAACCACATAGTAGGATACTATGTGAAAAGTTAAGATAGGGACATGTAAACCGTTTTTAGATATCTTGAGCCGTTCTAGTTCTAGACTGCTTTGAAGTTGAAAATTTTCGATTTTCACTTGTTTATAACTCATAAACCGCTCAATCTAAATTCCAATGGTGAAAACCACCTGTATTAGATTTCTTCAGACATTTAAAAAATATAAAGTTTTACAGGGTGTTTCCGTTAAAATAACGAAGTAGGTGTCAACTTCCGGTATTTCCGGAAGTGCGGCCATCTTGAAAATATTTTCATTGAATTTCTCTTGATCACTTATGTCTGGAAATTTTTTATTTTGAGGTTATAGGCCCATTAGTTTCCGAGATATAGCCGGTGGCCAGCCTTAAGCAGACACCCTGTATAATCAAATAAGTGGTTCAATAAAAATAATTATAAATCTAGATCAGTTGATATCATACAGGGTGTTACAAAAAAGGAGGTTAAGCTCTTGGCCACAGATTGCTGGGCCAAAAATAATGCCACTTTCCTTATGCCATTTTTCACATAGGCGTCCCATTTTCAAGATACAGGGTGTCAAACTTTAAATAAAAAAAAAGTTTTTTATCAATAACTCCGTTATTTATTTTTAGAGCGGTGATTCGGTGGTGGCTGATTCGGATATGTTTCTGCATAACGTGTTCGTCTAATAGTCAAAGTATAATAGGTAAATTCGGATTAAAATGCTGACTGTAATTTATTTAAGACTTACTTAGACGGGACAACAGAATTTTCTAACCAGGCCATAATTTGTTAATTTTGATTGCTAGAGACGCACTTCTCCATTGTCGCTATCCCCCTACGGCAAGTGACCTTAAGCGGTAAGTTGTCTTTTCTGCCCTTAGTTACAGTTTTTATTGTATTATCCTACATTTGTTTCACTTATCATTACAGTCGACTTTTTAACAATGAAACGTCAACTTACCGAGGTGGTAGTGAGAAAAGGTAATTTAAAACACGCCATGTTTAATTATTGAAAATAAAAAAGAAATTGGGAAATTTAAATATCAGTAAGTTGATCAATGACACACACCCAAACATGTTGATATATCTCGTAAACGAAGGCCTAAATCAAAATGATATAAGAGTGAGGATAGTAAAACAAATAAACGCTCAATCAAAAAAACCATACATCAGAGCCATAGGCGTACGCAAAAAAATGTTGGGGGGCCAAGGTCTGCAATAAACCCCCTTTCGTGCGCTCGCGCTTGGATTTTCTTTGATTTTTTTTCCTAAAAATGTGTGTCTGCATAAAAAAGAAGGCTATGCAAATTTTCAAGTGAGTATCTTAAAAAATAACGGAGTTATTGATAAAAAGCTTTTTTTTTATTTAAAGTTTGACACCCTGTATCTTGAAAATGGGACGCCTATGTGAAAAATGGCATAAGGAAAGTGTCATTATTTTTGGCCCAACAATCTGTGGCCAAGAGCTTGACCTCCTTTTTTGTAACACCCTGTATACGGAAAATTCACAATGAACTCCGTTACTTGCATCAAGTAGTGACATCTGTGTAAGTGACGGAAACTACCAACAATTAGAGAAGCTGTTGCTCTAATAGACAAGACCCCCGGCGGTGTTTTATAACCTTTTGGGGTTTGACAAGTCAATAACGGCGTGCTAGCTCATTGCTGGCAGACGCGTGCACCATAACCCAAGGTATAATAATTACAACAACAAAGTGGAGAGTTATTCGAGCCAAGTACATATTAGTAAAAAGAAGACGTTTGTTTGGGTTCTAGGGCCCATATATAATACTGATCTTAAAGCCAAAAGCAGACAAAAACAATGTTGAAGACATGGATGGCATACATAGATAGATACTGCATTGTGAATTTTCCGTATATAGTATCAACTGATCTTTAGCTAGAAGTAGACAATTACGATTGTTGATATGACATGCCGATGAGCTCTAATAAGAGCGAAATGGCCATCCATGTCTTCAACATTGTTTTTGTCTGCTTTTGGCTTTAAGATCAGTATTATCTATGAGCCCTAGAACCCAAACAAACGTCTTCTTTTTACTAATATGTACTTGGCTCGAATAACTCTCCACTTTGTTGTTGTAATTAAAAGCATAAATACCCATATTTTGATTTTAGCTTTATTATTTTTGCAACCGATGTTGTACATGTCCTCATTTTACCTTTTTATGTACTATCCTATCATGTAGATAAAATTTTATTATAGGGTGATGGAAACTATCAGATTTTTCATCACCCTGTATAAACATTTCAATACTACACAGCAGGATACTAGATGAAAAGTTTTCCTAAACATTACTCCATTCCTAACCTTTTTCCAAAACTTTCCCCAACCTTTGCCCAACCTCTCCCAAACGTTTCCATAACCTTTCCCCAACATTTCTTTAATCTTACCGAAACCTTTCCCTAACCTTTCTCAAACCTTCAATATATCGTTCTCAAACCTTACCTAACCTTTCCCTAACCTTTCACAAACCGTCAATGAATCTTTCCCTAACGTTTACCAAACCTTTACCTCTTTTTATCCTGGCCCAAATCTCACCCTAACCTTACCCTAAGCTTTCCCTAACCTTTCACTAAGCTTACTCAAACCTTTCTCTAACATTCTCCTAACCTTTCCAAAACATTTACCTCTCCCTACCCTTGCCCAAATCTTACCCTAACCTTACAACAAGTTTTCCTAAACCTTTCCCGAAACTTTCGCGATCTTTTCCCTTAACCTATCACATATTTTTGTCTGGTTACTAAATTTTCTTGAGAAGAAGAATATTTTATGCGAATAATTTTTTCTCTAAAATTTAATTTAGTATGACACCCTGTCCAAGCGAAAATTTATGTGTGGTTTCAGAGGTTTCTCGGGAAGCAAAATTTTTTATAAAGTTATAAAAACATAATTTTTTTCTCCGTAGAGGGGGAGTTGTTCCTCTTCATTCCCATCGGTAGACCCCATCATAATTCCCGCTATTGAATTTAGTTTTCGTGCCAAAAGTGAGAGGGGGCTTTCACTTCCTCACCGTGTACAGAATGTCCCTTTTTTAGAGCTCTATGGGTATCTTGCGTAATGGTAAGAGATACAGAGTTGTGTCAATTGCAGAAAATATGCCCTTTTATGTTGTTATCTCTAACCGTTCCTGAAAAAACTGAAAGACTCCATTTTTTTATTTTCATAATGGCTCCTTTATTATTTGAAGTTTCAATTTGACAGTAGACATATTGATAGTGCTTGATATTCTGCATTTAATGCACTGAGAAAACTGTATAATAAAAAGTGTATAATAAAGAAAGTATAATTGTTTCAATTATAGATTTTATTTGATTTGACAAAATTGTTTTATGAAAATAATAACAAAAATATGCTAAAGCTTGTATTATGAGATATAATACTTTTTCCTCCAAGTATAATAAGTATTACTATCGGAGATTATAAGATGCCAGTATTAAATGTCTTCTAATTGTATTTATTATGAAATATTATAAAATGTTACTTTAATAATTCGCAAGTTAATAATCATTATTGAAAATTTAATAAGTATGGTATTTTATTATACAGATTCTAATAAAGTTTATTGTACTCTTCTCATTGAGTTAGGAGTTATTTTCTTATAAAGTCGCTATATCTAGAAAATGCATCATTTATGTTGTAAGTTTTGAAAGTGTCGGTCGTGCGTTTCAGTGTGCCCCTGAGTGTTATTTTTCTACATTACATAGGGTTTTTCTTTTGCTTATCCTCCTTTGTCAGTTCTGTGTAATGATTATTTTTCCATTTTCAAATGTCGTTTTCAAATCTTATTTTCGGATATTTGACAAATAGTGAAACAGAATTGATAAAAGAGAAAAGCAAGAGAAAAACTCTGCAGTGAGGTCAGAGCGGCATTTCTTGTGTATTTGTGAACTGCGAAGTGAATTGCGTCACCATTTATCAATGCATTTACAAATAGGATGGTTGGTTCGAGGAATAATTAAATCATGATATCTGAATAGTGCGAAATTCCAATTAAGTATTAATTATGGTGCTATAGAAGAATCACGGGATTTACGAAACTTATTGAAAAATTCACAGGTAGGTAATTGTACTAATCTTGTAGTTCTCCTAATTTTAGACAGCCCATGCAGACACCCCCCATGTCCCATGACAAGCGAAGCTTCCACGGCTTGTATGTACATTATGACAAACGAAGCTGCCATGCACGGTTACAGCAGCAAGTGCGGATACTACTGAGACTAATACTGAACAATTTGGAATCTGACTAAAGATTTTTGATTACATACTTATCGAATTTAAAAATGTTATATTTTCTATCCTCGTTATGTTAACTGTTAATTACTTTTATGAACACTTTGGCATTTATTATTTATTAGCACAGTTAAAATATTTCTAAGCATTTTAAAAAATTAGTTTTATGATGAATTTCTATGCTATTAAATAAATGAAAAACCTATTTCCACTGTTTTCTTTATATCCCCTATTTATAAACATACCTGCTGCATGTTATAAAAATTATTGAAAAATATAATAAATAAAATTATGAAAAATAATTATTCTTATTAAAAACTTTTAATAAAAATTATGAGAAACGCCTAATAGATGACAATTATAAAGCTACTTAATATAATAAGAACAATATAGTAAACCTAATAAAAATTGTTTTTAGCTTTTATTAGAATCTTCTAATAATTTAAGTTTTTACAATATAATGGTTTCTATTATACAAATTTATTAAATATTATTAAACAAGATATATTACAAACAAAAATCTAATATAATTGAATTTATAATCTAACTTTCATTATAATAATATTATAACTCTTATTATCCAAGTTGGCCATCCCAATACGAATTAGAAAATATAATAGTTAGTATTATATTTATAATCATTTGTATAATACATTTTTCTCAGTGTGGTATTATTTGATTTCTTTTTGTTGATTTACATTTTTTTTCTTCATGAGAACGCTATGTTTGATTTTTCTTTTAAAAAGCACAGGTGTACAATGATGTACTATACAGAGTGTTAAGAAAATAACGGATAAACTCTTTAGTACATTGTAGGGGACACTCAGTAGAGTACGGGAAAAATAAATTCTGATCTTCAATTTGGTGCGAAAAAAAATTCCAAAGTTAACATTTTACTATAATTTTTTTTCGCTATTAGCAAAAACTAAATGATTTTACAGATATAAAAAAGGTACTTTAATCGTTTCAATTGAAAAAAATGCTTAAGATGTCTTACTGGCTTGTAAAATTTAATAATATTTTTTTTCTTTTCCAAGATGCTGAAAAAAGCATTTGGCAACAACGGTTTTGATACCTTAACTACCTACATTTAGAAATTACACGAAATTACCAAATACCAGCAGTTATCGTGTTAAACGTTGCCAAATTTATTGTTCAATATTTCAATCTTTTAAAATGTAGCTCTGGATTTTTTTAAATTATTTTTCCCGTGCTTTACTATGAGTATCCCCTCCAATGTACTAAAGAGTTTATCCGTTATTTTCTAAACACTCTTTTTTTCAAATAATCTGCTAGATGGTAAACGTGACAAAAAATAAGTGATCTATATGACGTCATCATAATTATATAAATCCAAAATTCTGTGCCTTATTGCTTCCATACTGTAGGTACCTATGTGTCGAAATGAGAACTGCTTAAAATGAAAAATTGTTTTTTGTCCCGTTTACCATCTAACACGATTATTTGAAAAAAAAACAATAATTTAGTACACCATTGTGCAGTAGAATACTTTTCTATACTTTTTCTAAGAAAATTCTAGCATGGCGTCCATAGTAATGATCTCTTTTAAAACATCTTCTAGAGGTTTCTTTTTTTATGATGTAGGTAGCCTACTGATGGGGTACTTATTCTACGATCAATTTGAATTTCAAACTTTCTATACTGTTAGAGTAGAAGAAGGAATTAACCTTGACGATGTGCATCGGTTAAGAGTGAATTTTATCAAAAGTATCCTCTCGTTTAAGAGCTCTTTTAGGGTTCCATAGACATTAAAAAAGGCGTGAAAGCGGGGTAATGAAAAAGAAACACAGTTACAGTTGGGTATTTTATATTCAAATAAAAATTCGGAACATCACGTCTACGTAATACGTAGTTAATAAATAATTGGAATGTTTCAAAATATAACTCTTATCGTCATTTAGAATATTTATAAGTGAGCAATATTCACTTCCGATTTAGCAAAAGTTGATCAAGATCTTTCAAAAACAGGACGTCCGATCACCTTCTGCTAAAAAACTACGCAACAGGCTTGTCATACTGACTAAAAGCATCGTCCGCTCCTATCATTTATTAATAATGAGTATAATAATTATTTAAATGGAATGAAAGTCAAGGTAAACATGAAAAATGTGATGGATTTGTCAAGTTGTCATTTCTTTGTATTGCTTCGGTGTGTATTTAAAATATATTTATGTGCATTGTGCCTCAAGTTCACCTTATTTGACTCTAATAATACAAGTGTACAATACTTATAAATCATGTCGAATTCGAGTCTTTCTTCTAATTTTTCTTCTAGGAGTACATATACAAAATACGAGTAAGTGCTAATAAATCAGTCATCCAGGTTACACTACTTTTGCTTCAGGTATATTATAATATACTTCACTTTTTCACACTTGCATACGTCTTATTATGTTTATTGTTAGGTATATCAGTAATTTTATGTTTCAATAATAAATATTTCTATAGGTAAATAATACAAATCAGTGTTGGGTATTTCTTCATCATTATTACATGAATACTTTAGTATTGAAAGCACACAAAGAACCATTTCCTGAAGTGATAACCTCTCACTAGAACGGCCAAATTGTCATCAAATAAATGTGATTGAAATAAAAAATTTACTATATTTTTTTCGGCTACACTTAAAATGCCTGCGATATATCACCATCAATCCTTGTCAATTAAATTCTTACTGTTCTGAAGCTTGGCATACAATTAAGGGATCCCATGACCTGTCTAACAGAGGTGTGTGGTGAACTCAGTCAGCTTTGTTCTGTCATGCATAGACTTTAAGTATCGGAATAATTTTTAAAATATCGTGCACCTACCTACCTATATCCAATAAGGCATTTCGACTTTCTCCTATTTCTTTAGAGCACACTATACTTGGTAAAAAGAGGCACGATCCGGGAATTGCGTCAGGTGAGGGACGTTCCAAGACGAAGTTATTCTGATGTCGAAATCAACATCTTAAATCATTAAACGGATATTGCTTAAGACAATTATCCGAAATGGTGGAACAAAGGGCCCTTTGATCAGGAAACCATGCAGCACTATTGGAAGAGGGTAACATAGTTACCAACACTAAGATAAAAATTAATTAGGTACCTATGTATGCTCAGATATTGATTGGGATTAAATACTTCGACACGATTGTTCTGAATACATAAGATAAATAAACTCAAAAAGGAATCCATAAATGGGGAGAACAATCTTCCTTCCTCTGGATGGAAAACAGTAACTTGACCGAACAAACAAATTAAATAAGAGGTTCCTAAGCAAAGGTAACTCTTACTACAAACCCCCTAAATTAGCGTTCTAAAGTGAATATAATATATAATATAAAAATTCCAGATACTAGTCAAATTGTTAATTCAGTTTTATTAAAATGACGCCTCTAGAAAATCTCTGGTTAATATTCATCTTTTACGTCGGAAGGGCGAAACAAAAGGTTAAACAGCTTCGGAGAAGAGAAATAGAGCCAGCATGTTACGTGCAGTAGTTTCAGATGTCTCGAAGGCATTTCATAAACTAAAAGACTAAGATCTATTGAGCAAACTACCATCTTGAGCCTTCCAGCACGTTTTCGCTTCCCAGTGTCAAGTTTCCTGTGTCAAGCTTCCTAGCGGTGGATCATAAACTCAAAAAATTTCACCATAAATGCATCTTTAACAAGAGTCAATCGTCAGTTCCTTACTCTTCTCTATTCAAACTTTTCTCTATTCAATAAATTTTTTCAATCATTTTCAATCAGCCACTAAAATTCTCATTTTTTTCTTTCATTGAGTCCCAGCATCAAGTTTCGTAAGAATAAATTCCACCATCTGCATGACGATTTTTTTTAGAATCATTGGCCAGTAATTCGGGTGTACCACAGGGGTCAGTGTAATAGCCTATTATTTTTAAGTAACCAAATGAGCCAGTTCGATCTTTTGGAACAGTTTTGATAGAAAAAACAGCTCTAGTTTATCTAATATACCGATGTCAGGAAGAACTGTTAGTGTTAGATGGTATTACAGACTAGAACAAATTAAATAAATCAGCTTAGACTTTGAACTTTGGCAGTTACTTAATTTCCAATATTATGATTTTTCTACAGTTAAGAATTCATTGCGTTGCAAAATAGAGCAAGATAAGTGAAGGAGAGAACAACAGAACAGTGAAGATGAGGTAATATTTCATCATTTTTGAGAACCGGTAAATTATTTTTGAACACCCAACTCTGATTTTTCATGTTTTTCTAACTTATAAATGTATATTTTTTTCTATTCCTCGATACAGGCCCTTCTTTATAAATATTATTTAACTTTTTTAATATATTGCATTTAGATTAATTTTTTATATAAATCAATATGAGTAAAGTACATGAAACATGACAAATAATTTTTTAGTAATAGGTAAAGTAGGTGTACAAAACTTTCTAATAAAATTGGAAGCCCTTTAACACACAACATACAACACTTATGATAAGTAAACTTCATACCATCAAATATAATATAGACAATTTAAAAATTATACCGATATATACAGTGTGTTCCGATTATCATAAAATAAATAATTTATCTATTAAGAAGTAATTTTCAAAATTTCAAAACCTAACAGAAATTCCATAATTTACTAAAATTATCATAAATATTTAACAATTCTGTAAATAAAGTTATTTCTATACATTATTATATGATCAAAGAAACACCCCGTACATATTAGTATGATCAAAGTTAATGACAATATAAAATTCTCAAATATCAACATAATTAATCATAACGTCAACTCAACGCTCACTTAAAGAACCCTTCAAATCTTCAATCAATTTTGAATTTGCTTCTCTTGGACTCGCTAACTAACAAAGAATAAAATTCGAAGCATTTCTAAGTTCTAGAGTCTAATTATAAATACCTAAATCTACTCCAAAAAAGTCTAATTAATTGACAATTCAGAGAATAGGAAGTATCCCCTTTATTATTCCGAAGACAAAGTTTTAATGCTTCGAATATTATTAATACAAGTAATAACCAAATTTTAATTAATACTTTCTTTTTTTAATATATAAATATTATCAATTATCATTCTACTGAGCTAATATAATTTCTTTTATTTTTGGTACGTTTATTTTAATCGTGTTATTTAGTTTACATGCCTGCATTACTTTTATTTTCTTATCACCTACATAATATATGCTGTTTTTACTTTAGAATTTTCTTTCCCTGTGCTTTAAGAAAACAACGATAGTTATTATTGTTGATATGAGTAAAAATTGGTGCAGCAAGAATCATGAAATCATATATTGATGGTAGAAGTAAATTTTGAATGGAAATAAAATTGAATGAATCATGATTGTTTGAAATTCCTGATCAATAACAAATTACACTACTGATATAAGTTTTAATGAGTAGGCGTAGGAATCGATCTGGACTGTAACAACCAACCAACATATAATTTAAAAAATTTTACAGTTTTTTTTTCATAATAATCATTCCCAAAAATGATTGGCTATACAAAATATTTCACGAAGCAATATTTTGCTTACTGCTTAAATACCCTTGCATATTGCATATCTTCAAATTTTACAATAAATCGGTGAAAAATAAAATAAGTAAGTAAATGCATAATAAAATTCAAAATTGAGCCATCGATTTCAAGCACTATCGCCTCATGAAGCCACCATACCGAAGCCCCTGAAGAGATATAAATTTCCCTTTCACAGTTGCCTGTAGGTTTTTTTTTAGAGAGCACCTAGTAAGTAAGTGCACAGTAAAATTCAAAATTGAGCCATCGATTTCAGGCAGCAGTACCTCATTAAAAGTGTGGCCACCATAATGAAGCCCCAGGAAAGATATCAATTTCACTTTAATACTGGTAGATGTTTTAGGAAGCCCCTAAGTAAGTAAGGGTACAGTAAAATTGAAAATTGATCCATCGATCTCAAGCACCAGTGCCTCATGGAGACGTTAACGGACGTTGGGAAAATTATAGATTTCACTTTGATACTGCCGATAGGTGTTTTTGCGAGCACCTAAGTAAATAAGTGCATCAAAAAATTCTAAATTGAGCCATCGATCTCAGGCACCAGTACCTCGTGAAAACGTTGTGGTTACCATAACGGCCCCTGGAAAGATATAAATTTCACTTTAATACTCCTGTAAGTGTTTTAATGAGCTCCTGGATATCGATATCTGTAGCAAAGGTTCTTTCACAGCCTGAAAGCTAACACACTTCACCTAATGCTAAAATCTCGAGCATAATTATTATTAATAATACTTTGAGGCCTTAGCTTCAATTATGTTGTAGTATCACCAAATCTTTGCTCAACCACGACCGATAATCCTCTAACCATTTTTTTTTTTTAATTAAGTGCTTCATTCAACGTCCATCAACATTCTAATCCAGTACATTACACTCTTGAGAAACGATTCTATTGAGAAACGAAATATTTTTGCATAAAACGAAGTTAACGAAAAAGGAGACTAGAAAAAACTGAAAGAAAGTCAGGAGATCGATAAAGTACCAGCAAAACTCCAAAATTTACACCGCATTCCATTCCAGGGCAAAAGAATCTAGAGAACTTCTTTTTGATCGTGATCTAGAGACAAAGGCACTGCTTAAGGTTTACTCTCACCATTTTTAAGTTAATGTCTTTCCTTAATACGAGCCATGACATCACCTTCTGTAATGTTTTTTGGGTGCAACCTCTGAACCTTTTGTTTCGCTACCCTCAATCCGCATATTTGTTTGCTTTTCATAGCACAACTTGGTATATCTTGGTAACGCCTTAAATTTGCTAGCGCATCTAATCAATTCTGATGGTTCTCTTTATTTCACGATGTCAACCAACTCGAAACAACATGAAGGCACTTTTCCCTAGACAGCACGTAAGTATTGCACTTTAGTTGTCTGTAAACAACATCAGTCTAAGACGAGGATGTTATACAGTGACGCCAGAAACATAATACTCTGTTATTGTTCCCCAACCTGAATATGATATTTCTGTGAGCGATACAACAAAGTAATGGAATGACGCAATTTACTCCAACTTTTTTCTTTAGTCGTTAGGTTTCCGCCGTGGAATCACTCACAAGACACTTTCGAACGGACAGACCACATGCGCCTAAAAAAAATCTCGTCCCTCTGTGAATTTCCTACTTTTGGGCTCATAAATATTTTAAATATGCTTGGCATCATCATTTCAGCTTGTTTTCAGGATTCGGTTTGTTTCTGAATGCTGAAGGAAACTGGGTCATCTGTGGTCCTTCCTTCTTTCTGACGTCGTTGTTGGCACAGCCAGCCGTAGCGAGGTAGTCATCGATCTTCTGACCGTGAGAGCATTGCCCGTCCGTATTTCGGATGCTGTCAAGAGATTGTAGCACCACGTTTAATTTTTCTGATTCCTCGTTCGACCTGGCAGAACTCCTTTGGGTCATTAGAGTCCTACTGTGATGATTTATTTTGTCGGTGAAAGCTGTTACCGCTTTCATAATTTAAGTGCTCCTTCGCGACAATTCTTGGTCTACTAACTGTAGACGCGCTCTACTTACTCGAAAGCTTTATGAGCACAACCCTCTATGACAACTACGACGTGACTTTGCAAGATCTCCTTTTGGTAAGAAACGTGAAGTCTGGCACATTTTTGAGTTGTAATAGAGGTAACTTCTTGAATGTTGATGTTGTGAGACCTCCATATTTTTTTATCGTAGTAAGAAATTCGCAATGACAAGCATCTCATTATCATTCGGGAAAAGGATTTTTGTGTTATCCTGAAGACCCTCATCTTGCTCAGCTGAAAAAGCTATTTTGCGTCTTTCAACCACTTTTAACGTTTTATGCCAAATTACAACAAGGTACGTTATTGTAAGTTTTCCAAGACAAAATGTACATTTCTTATCATTAAATACAATGAACCCATATCTAGGACCTATAATATGACTCTTACATCAGCTAATTTGTTAGCACCATCTTTATACCCTTTTACCCTTGCGGCGAACTTGAGCTACTTGCTGAAGAAACTGCTGCATGACAAACCGTATGGTTGATTGATGATGAGAGCTTGAATTTACACCTTTGAATCAATTTTTTAAGTTCTGTAGTGTCAATATGGGAACGAACATTCCAAAAAGATGGCTTTAGATGCTTCGACTACTTTCACCTCCACTATGGCAACCAAGAAAAAAAAAACATCAGGACGTCTCTAAAAATACATCCAAGAAAAATTTTGAAATTTCGAAAACAAGTATTTCTATTATGTAACTTTTACAATTCGATCGATTCCGGAGACTCATTAAGACTTATTTAAAGTTCTACACCAAACGGATCTACAGAATATCTCCTACATTAGTTTTCCTACACATTTTGCTTAATTCTGATGCTTGTCATCTGTGAGCCCTTGATTCCTATTGTAATCAATTCCTAGTTTTAAAATTTTCATTACCGGATCTAGTTAAAAATAGTAATGAGTATGAGTTAGAAACAAAATTAAAAACAATATTTACAAAATATAAATATGGAAAGTCAAAAGCGCAAAAACATCACAAATAAAGACAAATAAGGGAAAGGAAACTATTACTTATAGTCACCGGGAGCTTATTGTTTGATTAATTATTAATTATAATATATCATGGACGATTTATGGAGTCAATTTTTGCGTTTTTGACAAAGACGTCGAAACATATTATATGTACGAGTATTTTGATCATGAACAGTTACATAGAGTTTACATCAGTCATATTATTACTAAGTATGTACAAAATTCCGTCAGCTTATCTAACACAGTCTCCTATAATGAGCAAAAAGGTCGTGTGTTTCTGAACTCATTATAGAAACTAGCCGTGTTGTGTTTTCTCAAGTTCAGACCCTTTTAACGTACTCAAATTATTTGGAACAACTTCCAAGTAATCTTCTCCTTTTAGAATTATTTATAATCAAACGGCATGAACGTGAATGGAATCTTAATTTTAACCTGATTTTCTTGGAAGATTAATTTTTAATTTCTCGCTGTAATGGAAAAATTTTATTAAATACGGGTGCTAAAGCAGGAGTGTTTCCTGCTTGGAATTAATTAATTTAAAAATCATTGAATTTGTCTTATGAGTATAGGAATTATATTCTTAATTACTCTATCGTCTTATTCGATAATTATATGATTTGTTAAGCTTAGTTTCGGAAAAAGAAACAATCTCAAGCTACGCAATTAGAATTCGGGCGTGGCGAGTTTTTCTCACGAAGAAGGCTCTGATCATTTTTATTACAGAAGAAGAAACACCCTCCTGAAAGTAACAAATCGAGTCCTCAAATCTAACTCAGAGTAGCAGAAAGTCTTGAGACTTGGAGAAAGCACCACAAAAAAGAGGAAATAATAATAGTAAACAAAAAAACTAAAAAACAGGCATAATAAGAAAAAAAAAACATTCATAAACTCATGTCAGTTCAATCCATTTGAATAACAATAACAGTATTGATCTCATTTTTAACGAGATCCTAGAAAATCGGAGATCAGAGGACGAACGGCGGACCGGTTATAAAAGGCCCGGCTGTCAGTCGTAATGGCAGTTGGGCCCTGGATGAGGACCAGTGAACGACTCGACTCTTGCTGCGAGTTTTGATCCGTGCCCCTACCCTCCTCTCAGCTATCAGGCGAGCTGAGCCGATTTCTTTCTTTCGATTGAAGTGACGATTTTCATTATTTGACTTAAGCTCAGACCAAACCAGAACAGACTTGAATCAAGACCTGTCTAAAACCCAATGCTATTATTTCTATTTCCGAAACTAAGTTTTTAAATTGAAAATTGATCTAAAAAATGAACTAAAATATGGGAAGACTCATTACTTAAGTACTTGTGGACTGATATTTATAATGAATATTTAATTCGAATATCAAGATAGCATAAATTTGTTTGTTCAGATAGTTAAGAGGATATGTAGGTATGACACTTCCAGAACTCTCTGTCATATTTCACAATTTTAGTGTTCTTGATGTAAGTAAACTTTGGTTTACTGATTACGGTGACTTTGGTGTTTGACTTGATTATTGAGATCCTTCAGTAATAATTATTAATTAATAAAGATGAAAATAATTAAGAAATCACAAAGTCCAGAGCCGCATAAAATTTGGCATCATACCTACTCACAACTAAGAGACAACAAATTTAGGTGCCACCTTGATACAGTCTTATAAGAAAATTAAAAATTAAATAAAGTATTATCTAATTATTATTCGTGCATAATGATCGTAATAATCTACTACGTTTGCGTGTTGTCTACTATTTTAAAACACATGTCTTTCAACAATATTTTATTAACAATACTTGTTTTATCAACCAATTATTTACAATTTATTTTCATGAAAATAACGCTATCATAGGTAGGTAGGTACGTGTAAATGTTTCAATCAACTCAAGCACAAAACTTTATAGTTAATGTTAACTCTACAGTTTGTATACTTCTGCTTTGTAATTGAAGATCCAACATATGAGCGATCAAACTACCCAAAATTTCAAGCCGCTTTGAAATTTTAACATCTCTAATTTCTTAAACCTATCAGTTTTTGTATATCTAGGAAGATTACTGCTGGAATTGTTCTGGAACGTTCTGGAACATAGTTATAATCCTACCGTCTAGCGCTGCTCGAGGAGGACGAGATCGTCGGCCACCACGTCCGATATATGCAGGTAGAGTATCCAGTACATCAGGTTGAAGCACACAAAGCACACCGGAAACATTATCCGGCTGTACTTGTCTATATCGGATGGCGTGATGCCGTACATCTTGTTCAGTTCCCGGCCGGCGTGGACGATGTGCTGGGAAATGGCGGCGGCCGCCTCCTCGTCGGGCTGGCTGCCGCCGTCGCCTCTACCCCCGCGGCTTCCGTTCACCGTGCTCTCGAGCGTACCGCCACGGCTGTGCGCCTTCGGGTTGTGGACTTTGTACCGCACCTCCTGGAACAAGGGTACACTAACAAGCATCCAAGGGAAATATTCTTAAATGGGATATAACGACTAGTAAAGTCTGTCCCAGAAAGTTATTCTGGGGCTGCCACCGTTTGCCAATTGGATAAAAAGAGAGACGATAGCGGTTTGCGAAAGAATGCGAGACTCAGGAACATGGAACGGCGGAGGATATTCCGGGTCGCTGAGCTTAAGATTTCTATCTCAAACCTTCGAGTTTCCTCAGTCAGAGAGCAGAGAGGAAATACTCCTGCTGATTCCTGTAAACGGAAATGGGGAAAAGGGGAGGTAACTGTAGAGCCAGCAGGACTAGTCTGCTTTACAGACAGCTCCAGGAAAAAGAATGATTTAAACTAGGAAACTGGGGAGATCGTTTCCCATGGTGTCGACCACAACTGTCTGCCAAACGGAAGTTTACGTAATCCTGCAGCCAGATGAAATTATATATTTGCACCGATAGTCATGCAGCCACAAAAGCGCTGGGCTTACACAAGATTCGCTCCCCACTGATCCAGGAATATATCGAGGCGCTTTCTTGTCGGCTAGCCTATTGGCTGGCCGACAAGAGATCGGTGCAGATCTTATGGATTCAATAATAGCAAGCAACGAGCTGGCAGATCCCTATGCGAAGCTCGGTACCAGGGAAAACTTTTGTGGGCTGGAGTCTGAACTTGGTCTTCTAAAAGAGGCCATTGAGGAATGGACCCAAGAAGATGTAGAGAAATATTGCGGGATAACAGCAGGCTGCAGACAGGCCGGATTGACAGAAACAAGCTGGTCAACAAGATCAAGCTGAACCACTAGGAACTCAGACTACTTGTCGGGGTGCTAGGGGGGACCCGGTTTGTTCACGAACAGACGACGAAGACTCCTATCATCACTACACAGGCGTATGAGAGGTATACACTCGCCTCAGGCTCAACATTTTTGGGTCAGAGTCACAACAACAGGGAGAAATGCGACTTCTCTAATGGAAAGATATTCTGGCTTTTATTAAAAGGTCGGGAAAGTGTGAGTCCCACCATTATTTGGTAATGGCAAAAAGGGCACTTGATGGCCTAATTTCTTTGGATGCACAACCTCTTACTACCATAGTAATTCAAAAATTAGAAGAAAGTAGTTCAGTTGTTAATAAAAAAGTATAAAGTCTAAAATATTTCCATACAAACGAAAGTCTTTTTTAGGAAACAGACGGCCTCGATAAACCATAGTTCCTATAAACCAAGAAAAGTATAAAGGGGATAAATAAAGACAGGACGATTACCAGTGAGAATATAACCTAAAGGCACGGCTTGAAATGAGATGTGTATCAACAATTCAAGAAAGAAAGCTCCTCCAAGAACAATAAATCCTCCATCATTATATTATGGAAAGCAAAAAAAAATAAATAAAAACACTTGCCTCAGGCTCAACATTTTTGGGTCAGAGACACAACAACAGGAAGAAATGCGACTTCTCTAATGGAAGGATCTTCTGGCTTTTATTGAAAGGTCGGGAAAGTGTGAGTCCGACCATGATTTGGGAATGGCAAAAAGGGCACTTGGTGGCCTAATTGCTTGGGATGCACAACCTCTTCCCACCATAGCAATTGAAAAATTAGAAGAAACTAGTTCAGTTGTTAGTAAAAAAATATCAATTCTAAAATGTTTCCATACAAACTAAAAGTGTTTCTGACTCGGTTTCTGAGAAAACAAACGGCCTCAGTAAACCACAGTTCGTGAAATTGTCCATTTCAAATACCATACAGCGGACTAAGAAACATCTTAATCGTTATCCATCCAAGGTTCTTAGTTGTAAGTAGTTAGACAGAAAAAAATAGGCAGGTGGGTTATAATGTGCAACAAAATGAAGAAAAGAACGTTGATTTCTGGACAAGATTCTGTTTATCTATGAGCTATGAGGTTCACTTAAATTTGGGTGGCCGTGGGAATAACCACAGCGATCTCATGAAGAGTGATTGTATGGTGTGTTTTTTGGAACGGCTGAGTTTCTTATAACCCAGCCGGCAATTCTGTTACAGTTGTTAATGATGACTTGATTCAAATTTTGTGGATAGGATGACAGGAAGTGCTTGCTGTCTGCATTGATCCTAATTTAGTGAACACGATGTGGTTTAAGAAAGATAGGACAACCTGTCACAAAGCACCAGATGCTCTGCTGTTGTTGCAAGAAATAGTGAAAAATGAAAATGGCGAAAGAAAAATGACGATCAACCTCCGAGAATCAGTGATCTCACTTCGCTGGGTTTTGGATGCCAGTTTATGTAATTAAGCAAAGAACAGTATAAAGGGGATAAAGAAAGACAGGGCGATTATCAGCGAGAATATAATCTAAAGACACTGCTTAAAATGAGATGTGTAACAACAATTTATTGTAAGAAAGTTCCTCCAAGAACAATAAATCCTCCATCATTCTATTATGGAAAGCAAAAATAAATAAATAAAAACAATTTTACATTTTGTATAATAAAAGTATTTAAAGTATCCAATATGACGAGTACTCACTGCTTGTTTAGGTCCATGATCAACGTGTGGGCCGCCATCAAGGGTGAATTTCCTCTGATCCCTCTGATCTGCTATCTTTTGTAAGGCCATGTATCGGTTCTTCCTCATCTGTATTCGTTTGGCCATGTAACCAACCGTGGCATATTCTAAAATAGAACAAAGTGTGAAATATCCGCGTAACCTGTAACATTTCGCTGTGGTGTAACTGTAAAATTGTCTGGAAACTCGAATTGTGTCTAGATGAGGTAACAACAATAATGAGATCGCAACCACAAATACCTTTTCAATCAAAAGTTTGAACATGATTAAACGAAGTTGAGTTTACGATCGCGAAACTTCCTATAATTTCTCACGCGTATGTAACACTCACACGTCAATCTCAGTAGAACAGCCCAATTATTAAGAGTACGTAGTAAACCGTGTTAATCAAAAATGATCATTAAAACGGTAATGAAAATTTTCCGGGAGTAATTATTTAAATTAAAAGTTTCGCTTTAATCAACTTAAAAGTATCCGAGCATATGTGGTTATTTATAATTAAAGGAAAATCGCGTTCAAGGTTTTAAAATTTAATGAGTAGGTACCTAGATCTTGATTAAATGTTATTCCTGCAGGAGTATCGATCTGTTTTAGCTGACATTTATTAAATAAACGAGGCCTGTCAGAAGCAGAAAAACTTATGAATTGAAAACGAATTCATTTTCGTTATAAAAAGATTTATTACCTGGATTAGGATTTGCATCTCATATACAGAACTCTTTATTCGTTTTAGGAATAAATAATTGACCTAATTTCTTAATAACCCAGCATTTTTTGAATAGGCAGATAATTCCCGAGCAGATATTTTTAATTAAAAACAAAAAATAGGAAGTGTATAAATAAATGTACACTTACCCAAGAGACTGGCGAATACCATAATGAAACACGTTCCGAGGTAGACGTCAATTGATTTGACATAGGAGATTTTGGGCAGGGCAGCGTTGGTGGAGGACATGAGCGTGGTCATGGTGAGTACGGTGGTGACGCCCAGCGCCACCCGAGCCGGCGTCGCGTTCCTGTTCAGCCAGAAGCTCACCCAGGAGATGATCACGATCAACCCGGACGGGATGTAGATCTGGATGAGGTAGTAACCCATCGATCGCACGAATTGGATCTCGCACGCCAGACGGCTGTAGTTGCCTATAAATGAGATTTTTTTTATTTTTCATTACTCATCACTAATCTAAAAGTATATCTTCCGATATAAGCATATTAGGTTGTGCTCTTATTTAGAATGTTTTTAGGAATAATTGGTAGGGAGGCGGTGTAACGCTCTGCTCAGTTTCAGAAAAACATTATTAAGCTGTAATGGATCTGTGAGATTTCATCTCCATTCACTGTAATATAAGATATAGATGAGTTTATAAACAAACATACTCAAACAAGTGTTGAATATATAAGCAATGTTGTTTTCAATAACATCAGCTAATGCGAAAACAGTTCTATTTATAAACAATTCACTGACCATCGATTAAACATGTCTATGATATTAAAGTAATAATAAATAACTTCACACTGAAGTAAATATCTAAGAGGTAGAGTTGGAAAAAATCATCTACGTGGTAGGTATAAGAAAAACATAATAAAATGATGATAGTGCACATGGTTCTTGTGACAAAGTATTTTGTAGACTACTAACCTGTCGTAAGACTGATTTCCATGGCTTGTTGTCTATGACCCAGTACTTTGAACTGGGGTAGTGACACCTCGTTGGAAACCCCGACAGAATTCGGTCCCTCGTTCCATTTATAGCGAATGTCTCTCATTGTATAGCCGACTGAAAACATAAATACACGCCTTTTGATTATCAGAGCATGAGAGGGATTCAGCATTGTTTATTAACATTTCGTTAAATCAATAGTTGAACGTCTCAGTCTAGAGGACTGACGCATGTATGAGAGTTTGTAGGCGAATGTGTGGAACGAATGCTAGGCACGGTTTTCTTATTCTTATGAATATTTAAAGGTTGCTGTCAATGCGAATATATTTCTAAGATAGGTTTTTGCACCCTTAATACGTGATGAGGTAGATAAATAGGTAATATATTTTAAATTGAGAATATCTAAGAGGAAATCTTTTTTTTTTAATTACGAAGTATAGGCTGTTGTTTTAGTTGTGCAAAAAACATCAGTCTAGTTTGTCAACTTTCCTAGTTTGATTTTAACAAAAATGTAGATATGCAAGAAATTTTCAATTGTTTTCGGTGACATTTCACCATAATTTTTTAGATTTCTGGACACGAATTATTCCGTACAAGAACACAACAAATGAGCCTCAAGAAACCCTAAACTTGCCATTCACCAATAAGGGCTAAAGAACTTACAACTGGGTAAAGATAGGAATACCCGGATGAATACTAGAATTACCTGGTCCTGTTTTCGAAAAACGAGAATTTTCTAATCCTTCGCCAATTTTTTTGTGAGATTCAGGTCACGGTCAGGTTTAATTTGTATTTTTTTTAAGTTTCCCCACAAAAAACCAGCTTTACTCAATTTCGGGCTTTACCCTTATAACGCAAGGCACACGAATTCGTGTCAAATTATCTCTGATATAAATTGGTGAAATTTTTGAGGCGGTGAGCATATCGTCTTAATTAAGTTGAGCTCAAAAAAATTACCTACGTAAAAAAGTAGCCAGTCCAGCTCCAAAACCGATCCGTTCAGAAAATTTAGATAATTCTGTGGAGTTGTTTTGGGGGAACCCCGTTGTTTTATTATGAGACTTCTAACTATGATCGAGACTCACATTCAGAAATATTATACTCCAGAAACTAAGAAAAGATTCCAAAATCCAGTCGGTATGGTAAAATCTCTCTCAAAAAAGGAGGTATAAAAAGTAATGGTTCTTTTTATGGGATTCAAAAGGAATTTTGCCTAAAACGTAAGAAGCTATAAGAAACAACAATCAAGAAAAGCCAAGTCGTAAAGAAATTAATTTTTTATTAAATCGTTTCATATAAAGTTACCATTTTGATTGTCATATTTTCGAAATGATATTATTGCAGCCCAGAAGTGCCTAAAAGTGACTTTTGCGCACTTGTGTTTAAAAGTGACATAAAAAAAATCAAAATTTATTTTCATGAATTTTCGTGAAGCCTGTCATTTTGTCAATGTAAAATACCTACCAATCTCTGGATCATAAATTTATATTTCTTGACGACTTAGAATTCATAAATTGTCGTTTCTTGTCGATTTAAGAAACAATCTTGTGACACACGTTGCAACAGGAATGTTCAAAGCACTTAACTCCGTCTTTGGGCTCATTTGACAATTTTCGTCTATGCTGAAAATTCCCCCATTTTGTCATATAAGCACAAGTGCGTAAGAAAGAGTCATTTTTAAATTAAAATGATAATCAAAATGACAGCTTTATGAAACTATTTAACAAACAATATGATTACAAACATTTTAGTTTAAAACAAATGTAGGTTCACGATTTAGCTAGGTTACGGTGTACACACTGGCCGCTCTCACGTGGCACACTCGCCGGGAGGTGATTTTAGTTCCACTGGTGGCCGCGGCGCTGCGCTGCTGTTCTTTCTAGTCTCAAATTGAAATTTGGGTTTCAAACCATCGTGGATTTGAATGCTCGGAAAAGAACATAAAAATGGTAATTCTGTGCTATTAATTAAAGGGATAATCGACATGACTTGGTTCTCTTAGACACGACGCAATGGAGACCGGTTCGTCTATCTCGGTGATTTCACGTAAATTCTCCTCAACAAGCCCGCGAATATTATTGAAATTGTCTATTATTCATGAATTGCAGATAAAGTGTACTTTTTCAAGAAGAAATATGTGGTTCTGAATAATGTGTTTTTTGTCACTCTTGTCACTTGCTGTGCTCGTAGTAAGACATATGGCAAAAAAAAATTGAGAAGAAAAGACAAGGGAAAAAGTGTCCTCCGTCATTCACTTTTGACCTAGTCATGTGGTGAAGAAAATACAGCTTCATGATGACAAATATTTAGTAATTACATTGATTTCATGCTTGTTGTTTTACTTATTAACCAATTTTACCGGAAATCCTATTTTTACAAATAATGCCGTGAATATTACAATCCTCATTTTACCATTTTTACAGCGGCCTGTCCGGCCGGCAGTTAGCCTTGATGTAACAGTAGCGCCTCGGCGGCGGCCGCCGAAACTAATACCTTGTGCGATTCACTGTGCCGTTTTTGGAAGCGTTAAGGACAGGTAATGAGTACACAATAATCTAACTACATCGTGATAGAAGGAGTTATTTATGCGAAGTAAGGAAAAAATGACGTGTAATTTTACAAACGTAGGGAATTCCCAAATAGGTAAATATGTATCAATTTCAGTAAATATTGCCTCATCAACAAATATAGAAACTGGCTTTCTTAACTTCTAATGACATCTTAGTGTCGCCTTAATAATGGACTTATTAGACTATAGGCACTGGAGTAAACTGTGTACATTTCTGTCTATCAAAAAACAATTTTCTAGCATTTCCCTAGGAATAATTTCGATAAAATATAACTTATAAAGTATTCAATTAATAAAACCGTAAAGTTCACTAGACATTTTTCAGCGTGTATTCTTAAACTGGATTTAGTCACCTAAAAAATTGCTAAAAAGAGGAGATAATTTTAACCATAAAGAGATCGAATATATTATATAAAGGGCCGTGAATATAATTAAAAAGCATTGTGGGGGATGACTATGGGAGAGGAGGCTCAGAAGATAAAAAGGGTAGCCAATAAAGCGTGATTAAAACTCTCTGCGGCTGCGATTTCCCGGAAACTGGACAAAGGTAATGCGATCTAGATAGTCATTAAATGGAACCCGTTTGAGGTTTCACTTCACACAATGAATATTATTATTAATATTTTTTACCAGATAAAAGCCGATTTACTTCTTGCAATCGGTTTTTATCCAGATTTATTATTAAAATGGTCATAAAGCTTTAATACTCACAGCTTTCGATTTCAATGTTGCACAACTGTCTGTCCATCGGGAAGTATTGTAAGTTCATAGGACATGACGCTGTTATTGTAAGTCTGAAAGAAAGATCGATCATTAAAAAATTCAAAGAGGACATTTAGGAATTTAGAACTACAATAATAATTAGTGAATTTAGTGACAAAAATATTTAGGGGTTTTCCTTCGGCTCAGCTTTTCCTCTTCAATCATAATAATTAGTCAAATTATTTCCTTATTTACCAAATTTTTTTTCCCGGTTGCTCCAAGGTATTTGTATTTCGCAACGCTTGTTTACCTTTTAGTAGTAAGTCGTAGGTTGTCAAGAGGAGTTTTAGAGATGACCATGACTTATTACCAGAGGTCTCTTTCTTGTATTTTCAATAATTTCTTTCAATTTCCTGTATAGGTTGCCTATGTCGTGTTTCCTGTTCAACTCTTCGATTTCTTGGCAATTTTATTCCATCCAGCGTTCTTTGACTTCCTTGACTCGTTTTTTCATTTTCTTGTATTTCTCTTTGTTAGTGTTATTATGTTTTCGCTTTTTGTCTCTTAGTAGTATTATATCTGAGGCCGGGCATGCTTTTTTTGCAATTTATTCCTTTCTGTTGATGAATGTTTCCCTCTCACTTAGTACTGCTGATTTCTTCATTTCATTCCAGACATTGTTGATATCTTGTGTTATAGTTTCAAGGAATGTTTGCGCAATTGCTTCATTTATTTAATGTTGATGTTGGTAAGTTTCACTCTCGAGTTTTTAAAATTAGTCGTCGAGCTTTCCTTTTTTCCAGTTTTCTTAATTTTGTTTTAACGTTAGCCAGAAGCAGGTTGTGGTAGTCGGCGTCTGCAACAGCATTAGAGGGTAGGTTTTTGCACTAGGAATTCTATTTCTAATCCTTTTGTTAATAAGGACGAATTTGGTTTCATATCAGGTTATTGTCGTTGTCTCCAGGTGCAATCCTTGCATAGTCTTTCTCTATCTATCGAGTTCTAGTTCTAGTTCTTTCTCTTGGCTGACCAGTATTTTTTATTTCTTGCTTCCAACCCATAATTCCCTACATATCTTAGACTTTTCCTTTCCCTACTTTAACGTTAAAGTGGCCCATTATTATGTTGACTTCGTGCTTTTTTACGTTTTTCATTAAAGCTTCTAGAGCTGAATAATACGCCACTATCTCATTATCAGTACTGTCGGATGTTTATATTTTTTGTTCAGTGGTGGGGATTTTAGCTTGTCTTTAAAATTATTTTTCGGTCATTATAAGGAACAAAATTAGAAAAATGCGAGTGTAGTTGCATTTTTATCATGATCCCACGCCATTTCTAAGATCGCCGGTATTATTGCTTCCGGAATGGTAAAGAACACACCTTTCATGATAATATTGTTCAACATTGGGCCACCTTACAAAGGCCAAGCATTTCGATTCCGAGTATGTTCATTTCCAGTGATACTGTTGCGAGTTTTCCAGTTTTATAAAGCATTCGTACGTTGCATTGCCATTTATACCTACTCGGTTTGTCGCAGTTTGAACTCAGAAGCTTTGTCCAGTACATTTTCCACCGCTTAAAGTGTCATTTCCGAGAATTTATATCTTTTGAACTATAACAAATTTCAAAAAAAGTTTCAAAAAGAAGTCGCTTGATTTGTACTCCTTGGGTAACGATTTTTGCAACAGTACTTTTTCACGTACAATCCATATTTACCAAAATGCATAATTTCATCAATTAAATTGAAGATGGCGGGCACTCCCTACAGAATCCGAGGGGGGAAACTTGGTTGGAGTGTTCTAGTGGCGCCCCCTACCTACCATATAAATGTTGTTAAACTTCTAACAGCCAATATTATAAAGGCTCATTAGGCTAACGGGCAGAATTCTGTGACCATTTTTAAAGCTAATATCGACGTCAAATTACTTTTATTAACATTTTTGTAATTACTTTCGTGTCAAGAAGAGATAAATTTAAAAAATTTCTACCTTGACTCGATACGTTCTTCAGAAATGTCCACAGAAATCTGCCGGTTAACTTAATGAGCCTTTATAATACCCGCTGTAAGTAAGTTAAATGTCTAATTAAGCAATTTCAGTCCTGTTTTTTGACTATTTGACTGGACAATAATATAAATAATTTGACAATTTAGAAGGAAAAGCAAAGAACAACTCCAATTAGGTAGTATTTTTCATGACATTTTGTTGTAAAAACTCACGATTACGCATCCACGTATTGATGAAAATAATAACAACGCATAATAAAAGAAAATTGTTAAAAAAATAAGAATTAATAACAAAAAACTCACCTTATACTCCTAGTAATAGATCCAGTGTGATGTATACGGATAAATTCGTTTGAAGTAGTTGCTACGTGGAAGTACGAATGTTTCTCATTTACGAAGAAAGTGTCAGGAACCCAAATGTGTTTGATAAATTGAGATCCGACCGAGAGGGTTTCAACCCCCGGCCTTTTCCTAAATCCCAGTCGGGGATCTGTCCAGAATTGTCTAAAGTAGAAGTCCAAGGTGAAGTCCTACAAAATAATCGCCCAATTTATAATTACTCTACACTCTATTATAAAGGGAAACTATTTAAGCTCATGTAATTAAACTCATGCTTTCATGAACATAAAAATGCGAAAAGTACCACAAACCCCAAAATATCCCGAGGGATATGGAAAGCTACTTTTATTTTTATCTTACCAAAGATTCGACACTTGTTGTAGCGTAAGCATTTGAGTCTACGCGTATTGAATTAAAATGCGGAGACTTTCCAAACGAGACGCAAGGTTGAAGCAATACTGGAAAATTGCACGACGATATAACGAGCACTTAGGAGTTTAAAATCATCCTTTCAGTAAGTATTCGGAAGTGTGCAGATGAGAACCTTCTGGCTAGAGAATCATGAAAGGGAAGTATAATGAATAAAAGGGAGAACTCGGGATTTGAATGAACAGATGCATTTTGTATTTTCAGTAATTTCAGACTTCTTAAGGAATAATTATTTATAACAGACTAAGTAGAGAGTTAATGAATTGTCTGAACGAATTTTTTTTGTTAACTTAGTCTGTTTCGTAACTAACTAGTAGAGTGTATTGAAAATTATTCGCGAATACTAATTATTACATCAGTAAAGTTAACACTAACACTAACACTATTCCGAGAGTAGATGATCAGTTATTTATTTGAAACTTGATTGTTCAACTTCTGTCAAAAAGTTTCTGCTTTCTGCCTAATGGAGCTCCAGATAACTACATAATTTGATTAAGGTATACATCTGGAGCGTTTACCTTTGACCTTTTCAATGCGGGAAGTGATTAAGGTGTAGATAAAATGTAAGTTTTAGACAATCATTTCTAGCCTCTGAAATGAAAGCTTCTGAAAAGGTTTAAAATGAAAAGAGATTCTCCTGGTTGCATATACGCGGAAGGTTTTAATTTGATAAATTATTTAATGAAAATTTCATTAAACTCCTGCATACCTTTACATATTTATGAGAAAAAAGTTATATATTAAAACGGCATAATTGACGTATTTTTAGCCTACACTCCCTATACCTAAATTGAAGTTTCATGTCTGGGGCATATTTGTCTGCCAGGCTAATAGATGTTTAGCCGAACAATTATCTACATGAAAGGTGGATATTTTTATACTCCGGGACTCTTATTGCCCTTGTTACATGTATTAAGACACGAAACGATCTATTTTCTTATTAATTAAAATTACACGAAATGGCATTAAGTAGTATTGTATCAAATCGTGTAATCACACCTTTGGGAATATATTTGGTAAATACGTAGAAGTAATTGAGTGTATATCTAATAAAGTGGATTTCTATAGGGGGAAAATGGGAAGTATGATTTCTCTTCTGTTCAAACAATCAAACTAAGTTAACGAACTTTTTTTATGTTTATCGGGGTGAAAAAAAACTACTGAACTGAAAATAATTGTGTTCTATTATACAAAGCTATCAATTTTAATTATTCACATTTTATTTTCTTAGCAAACGTTTTAGTACATCACTGCCCTGGAGGAGTTAATAGACCTCCATTTTTGTTTAGATGAAAATATAATATAAAGATAATGATGATCGGATTAATTGTGCTAAGCGATTTCCAGAAAATCACCTCAATTCAGCGTCTCTCAAATCACAATTGGTGAAATAGGACAGTCGTACCGAGAATTCAGAGGCGACAGTAGCCTATTGTTGAAAACAATAGGCAGACTGAACCTATTCTTGCGGATTCAACAATTTCCAATAACTTCAGCTCGATAATTCTCGGATGTACTCGTACTTCGAGTATTGTAGGAGATTATAAAAAATACAAAAATATACCCTCACCTAATGTGTTCATACTAATTTACTATATGCAAGGACAATGGACACAATTTATGGGTCCAGAAAAAATAAGTTTGTCAGTCAGAATCATTATAAATCAATATAAATCATTAAAAAAATAGTGGACATGTTTCAATTATAATATACAGAGGTACTAGGCGACAAAACTTATAGTGGCGTCAGCTGGATGGAGCTCCACCACATTATGCTCTGCCAGTCAGTATAATGATTTTCAACTACTTAAATTCAAATCTTCATTTGAATGCCTGATATACAGAGTGATCAGAAACTTGCGCACTTGCAGCATGCTGTGATAAACTTCACTTTTTAAGAGTAGTAAATTTCTGTAAGTTCTTTTTATGGAGATATTACCATTTTTGTAAAAATTAAAGTGGTAGGTAGTAAGTTCAGGTTAAATATCATTTTCATTATCTTTTTATTTTCATGACAATGAAGGTATTTCAATATTTCATACGATAAGTTGAGCTTGCACGGTTGCCAAACTTCGCATTTCTTTCAGATCTAGCTATGTTGGTAATTTTTAACATTTTCGATAATACATCTCAGTAATAGAGGTTATGTGAAAAAAAAACTTTGATCATGTAGTATTTGATTCAGAGAATATAGTAGGCTAAATTATCCACTTATTTTTATCATGGTAATAAAATTAATTAGCTTCAAACGTGGATGAGAGAAACTCTTAAGTTCGAAAACTAACCATCGGATCAATTTTTTTTTGTAAATTGTCGTTAATTTTAATGGGGTCTGTAACGCCTGTATTCTTAGTGCGCGAGTTTCTGATCCACTGTAGAACAAGATATTATTTATCCTAATTTTAATCGGCTTGTTTTTTTTTGTGGGGCTATTTTCATAATAGCCAACAATTTATAAAAAATGAGAATCTAAAGAAAATGATCAGACACGAAGTCAGACGCAACTTTAACAGAAATTTTTTTTTCAAGATAGAAATTGAGCATATTTTGAACAACTTTTATTATTCTCCTAAAAATCCTACACAAATAAAAAAATTGTTTGATTTCTCTTGAAGATTTGAAACATCTATGCCTAATTTGAGAAGTCACAAGTGTCGATAAACTAAAAGGATTACTAATTCCGTCAAAAAATTTACACGGTTGACAATTTTTTCAAAAATATCGCTCGCATGATTTCAAAGATGCAGAATCCGATCAGGTAATCAATGCGTCTAAAAAATATTATTTTCAGTTATTCTGTAAAAATGAACCTTGGAATTGAGGAAATATCAGAAATGACAAAAAAAACTGATTGTTAATTGGGTGTTTCGGTTTTTTCTCATTGCTGTACTGAAAATATTGAGTAGCTTACAACACTGCAAACGTCATCAATCATCATTTCAGAAAATATAGAACCAAAAATTGGATATCAAACGCATCTTTCAATTATTAAAAACTTCGGAGAATTCGACAGCTTTTCAGAGATAATAGTCTCCACGTAAATGTGCGGATTTTGACTACAAAACTGACTGTTATAACCATTACTTTGAGATTTTACAACTACTTATTATAATATAAATTTTAATGTTAGCATGCAGAAAATCTTAAGCAGTCATCACAAAATTCATTAATCGTATCACAGAATCTACACTGAGAAAAATTTTCTGTCCAGCCAGAATGGTAGAACGGTATTTGCAGTACTACGTATGCAGCATCATTAAATCTGGCTGAAACACATTTAATACGAATAAGACAACCGTATAGCAGATATTGAGTTTTGTAGAGACACAATTTCGAGAAATGGTATTACCGTAATACCATTACCTGGATGTCGCTCACGTTGTCTTTCTAAAACACCATTATCATAAACGGTACGTAGCATCCTCCCTGATTTTAACTGTGTAACGTTTCTGCAGAATTATTGGCGTTACAATCTGGTGCTGCTAAGCAGAGTGATCGCTATTTTTCTCTTACGTGAAAATATGCCGGAAAATAATTGTTCATGGTCATTCTTGCCTGGTATTAACAAATATTGAGGTTTGTAGAGACACAATTTCGAGAAAAGGTACGGCCGTAATACCATTACCGTTACCTAGCGTCCTCCCTGATTTTAATTGTGTGTAACGTTTCTGCAGAATAAACGATGTTAGATTCTTGTCCTGCAACGCAGTAAGGAACTCCATTATACACATGGGAATTCATAATATTATATTTCGTGCAGTTAAACTGCCGCTGCTGCACTATTATTCTGATAGTAAAATCAGTAAAAACGTCAACAAAGGTATATCTGCGTTCTTGGTAAATCTGAGCAGTAAGCAAGTTCGGTAAGTTATGTGAAATACTGTGGAAAGCCGTGTGAAGTCCCGGGACGCGTGAAAAGTGTACGGGTGCGATTGCGCGATGGAATCTTTAGTCCTGTTTATAATAATAATTTAGCGTTGCTTGACTTAGTGTTAGTAGTTGTTCGCAAGTTGTGCGTGGTACATGGACGCGGATGCGTTTTTGACATTTTTTATTTCAAGTGGTAGGTACCTACGCGAACATACTTATAATCGATGATTTCCGTGTTATTATTGCATTGTTCGACTGTGTTTCCCCGACTATAATACCTATACCAATTTTACCATAGATATACGTAATAATTTAGTGTGTGTCTTGTTGCAAGTATTATAGTGTGAGCAAAATGAAAACGTTACTGTAGATTTGTGTGATGAAACATTTCAACCGTTCTTTGGAAAAATTAGAGAACATGTGAGGCACAGTGACAGTGTGATTTTTTCTGCAAAATGTTAAAAACTGTCGAGTTCAATTTACATTATTTTGCTCACAATGTATATGTCTTACTACCTTGATGCAGCTTCCTTATTTTCTTATGTGTCAAATATGTTAACATGCAGTCATGGTTAACCTTGAAATGTACGTTACTTAATGCCTTTAAATTAATTTAATTTATTGAGAATGCCTATACAGTGTGATAAATGGTGAACATGGTAGGTATACAGGGTGTTGTAGAGGTTGTTTAGAAAGACTGTAAATTTAAAACAAAAATGGTTTCCTCGGTTTCGTTACCGACATATAGGGTGTGCTTTTTCTAAAATTTAAATAAAAATAACAGTCAAATTTAAATAACTTCCACTGACAAAACACATATCTCCCATAACTATATTACGAAAGCGTTTGTTTGTTTTTTTTTTTATTAACGGTAACGGAATTAGATGCATTCAAACTCTACCAATTCCTGGAGAGTCGAATAAAATTTGCCAATATGGCATCGTTATTCGAATTGGAACTTAAAACAACGGATTGGAAATATATTTTGAATAATATTATCGTCTATGGTATCCCCGCAACGAAAATTTTTTGAAACTTTGCTGAACTTGCCACTTCATCTGTTTCCATGGTAGGTAATATCTGTCTGGGTATTTTAGACCTGCACACTATTTTATTCCTGAAAAAAGGTTGATCATATCTTTTTAAAGAAACCATTCTGGAGAAAAAGTTAATTGATTACTCCGTAAAATCCACAATGAATGCTGTGATGCTATCAGTGTCCACCATTTCGGGATCACCCTGTATATTTATTTTGAATTAAATAATTAGTTTTTTTTATCTTATAATGAGTAATTAAATATGTTGTTTGAATGTTTTTCAATAAAAATTTTATGCATTAAAACCTAACTTTTAATTGCAACATTCCTATCCTAATTCTAATTCTAATAAATTCTAATTCTTTTTAAAAATTACTGAGAGTTAAATTACACAATTTCAGTTAAAATACTTATTTGACATCTACTTAGAATTTTCTCCAAAATCAAATGTATGTTTTAAGCTTTCAGTTAATTATAATTTCGTATGAATTATTACATTTTAAATTAGAAGGATGATGTGGATATATGATTTATAAGTAATTTGAGTTGATTAATTAATTATTATGTTATCAACTTGAAAAAAATACCGATAGAATTAAATTGGCAACTACTTACAGCAAACAGACCTAATGCCAGTTCAGTGCTGAGTGTAAAGTAAATATCGTTTCAGTGAGTATCCAAAGGCTTGCAAGCGATTTTTATCTTGCGCCTCCCTTTAAATATGCCAGGAAATAATTTATCTTGCAGTCAAATAGTGACTGTCTATTATTTAAATACTTGAGTGACCTTTTTAATATCAAAGTGCTGCATCTGGTGATACCAGCAATACGCTCTGCTTGAAAAAATGTTGTACACTGCCTTTCAGTGAACTGGTAACTGCTAAAAAAATCATCACATGGAGTTCTGCCATGCCAAAGGAAAGAGTCTTACGCAGAAATTTCTATTTAATTCTCCATGACCGGCAGTGTGTATTATCCTTACTGTTGTGAATCCATTGCTGAACAGCTTGATTTACAGACTGTTTGAAATGCCATTAGACATTACCATTAGCCTGCTTATACTGTACCAGCAGCCTTATGCGTTTTACGTTCTGTGCATGGCGAAACGTTCTTCTAGCATTTTGCATGATACAAGTAGGAAGGCCAGGGATATCATGATATTCCTTGCTGCCCTTAGACGTCACGATACGCGTGCTTATACTGTCCATATAGCCTTATGCGTTATACATTACTAGGCATGGCAAAACGTACTTGTGGAATTTAGTCCCAGTTTCACCATTAAACAAGTCAGGAAGAACATGATTTAATGCTATTCCACGCTGACATTTTTCTCAGTGTAGGAGCTGGAATTTAAAATGCTTCGATCATTTGAAATGCACTGCAAATCAAAGCTAGATAATAAACTATTTTGAAGCTTTTAAAACTCTACTTAAACCTAAAACTAATAAATATAACTCGAACCTGAAAAATTAGATTATTATAAATCAGTTCAACTCTACTTATAATAATTATAAGTATAAGGAGGAAGAGCTGACAGAAATAGCTTAGGAAAAATTATTACTAGGCCATTCCTTTAGGTCTCTTTACACAAGAACAAATCATAAAAGGTAATTATTATAAATATAAACGGTCCAAGTTTTGAAAAAATGCAAAAGCTCAATTTTTAAATTTAAATTTTCCATCGACGCTTCATTTTTAAATGAGGTGTAAGTAGCTTGTATGAAAACAACCTGTATAAAAAATATTACCTCGATATAAAATAAATAAAATAAAAAGTTTTACCTGTTTTTGCATTTTTTTTCAAAACCTTTTCCCGGACTTTTTCTTCATCCCATATAAACAAAATATGTTTGATAAATGTATGTCTTAAAATTACCTGTGGGTAGATTTTTTTATTTAATTTTGAAGTAGGTAGGTACATAATTTCCCATGACTAAGTATAAATTATTTTTTATAAACTATCACTGATGGTGACAATAATATTTATGTAAAAATATATCGGAAGAAAAATAAATTTGAGGAAAAAGCTCGGACATGTAAACTTTAATTTTTTATTTGGTTTCTTTTCAGCCTCAATTTGAATTTTTTCTTATTCCGGTATCTTCCCCACCATTTTGGGCATATTTTATTGAAATGGCAACTAACCATTTTTTGAATGGAGTTTGGTAGTGTAAATATGAGGACAATCAAAAGTGGGATAAAATTTAATATTTTTTGATAGAAGCATTAGAAAGTAAAGTTATATTATTCACCCTGTATAATTGATAGATGTCAACTTCCTCCCCACTTCCGAGATGCTCTCATAGGTACTCGAAAAAATCCGGACTATCAATTTCCCAGCTCAAAAACGGTAGGTTGTCATTTAAGAAACATCTGCTCAAAATGGTGGGGGAATATCGGTAAGGGTGGAAATTCAACTCGAGGCTGAATAGATGCCAAATAAAAAATCCAAGTTGACGTGTCCCATCTTTTCTCTCAAATATTTTTGTCTCTGAATTACTGGTATACGCATCACTGTATATTCAGACAGAAAATTTTAATATAACAAAAAATGTCAGTGACCTCAAGTCAGATAAGTCCTGCCTGATACAATGTTCAAACTTTGATGAGGGCACAAGAAGCCTAAGTAATCGTGACCAAAGAAACTTTACCGTAACTTTTACCACAAAGCTACAATAATACAAAGCTTAGAGTGGGTGTATAGAACACTCCTGAAAATTCTTCTGACAATTCGCGTTAGTAGTAAAACAGGGCCGATTCTGGGCCAGTTGGCCTGGTCCAGATTCATCGATGACGTCAAAAAGTGCAATGCCGAATGTAGACCAAACAGCCTCTGGTCTACGATCGGCATAATCCTTTATGACGTCATAGATGAAAAGCTATGCCGATTCTGGATCAGTCAAAGTAGTCCAGAATCGGCTGTGTTTTACTACCAACAAAAGAAAGTCATTTTAGGAAGCAGAGTAAATTATGAAGATGTACGAGAAAAACTGCTAACTTACACAAGTAAACATGGTAGGGAAACGATTAGAAGAATTATTACTTTTTGAAAAACTGCTTCCACAGCGATTAAATTTTTAGGAATTATAAAACCTGTGTCGAAATTAAAAGTTGAGAGTAAAATAATTGATTCCAAATGTTGGAAAGCATTGCCCTCTTTTCCGTATCAAAAATTTTGCAGATCTGGTTGAATAGTTAATTAAAAAACTTGGAGTGTAATTTTGTAACGTTAACTCAACCCATGCAAAACTCTAGGCGAGAAAATAGAGTGAGAATGCTTAGCCAACTCTCGCAGAACTGGTAAAAATTTGATTCTTTGTTTTTTTTTATTATTTTTTTAACGCAAGCTAGCCCGAAAAAAACTCTAATTAATTTGTATATTTTACCATTTATGAGGACGACTTTGGGAGATCCGTCTATCTAATCTATTATTGTAAGAAACAATTTTTGTTATTTTACTTGACCGGAAATTGAGTAGGTATTTATCAAATTTATGGCAGAAACTGAACCCCATTCTGCATAACATTTATTATCTTACATTATTATGTCACGATTAACTCAAGAACGAGCTGTTTTGGATTGAGGTCGTCGTATAATAAACTCGCTCCACTGTTAAAAATAAAACATAAATTTACCAAAGTCTTGTACTATATTGATGTAACGAACGGTGTACCTATCACCATAAACCTTTATCATTAACATTTTAAGCAAACTAGGGTCATTCCACAAATAGAAGTAATACATAATTGAGCATGCATATTATGCAACATGACCTGAAAGTTGCATGAAAGGCAACTGAGGTTTTGATAACGACTCCAATTAAACATGTGAATGCCGGAAGCCATGCAACATGCAGAACACTGTTGACCGTAAGCTATCACTTATCTGCATCCCAATGTGCGGTCTGTGCTAGGAGGAAACTCAAGCTGGCGTCTTCTTCAGCTTGAGAATCGCAGATGAGGTCAAGCCTGCGGGTGATCTTGATTTGGTTTCCATAGAGAAATGCTTTAGAGATTTCCAAAAACATTCTGTCTCAAGAAGCCTCGAGTCGGGAATTAAATTGCTTCACATGAGTTAGGGATATCGCAATTTTTGCAGACTCACAAAATCTCTTTTATATTATTTGAGAGTAACTTTATGTGTATCAGGTCAGTTGTAACTTTTTTTTAGGTTAGTTTATATTATGTCATTTTAATTTCGGAAGGTTGAATGGCAAGAAATATCTGTTGTATCTCTTGTACGTCAGGGTGTTACCAAAAGTTTTAACTATTCCAGAGAACTATTTTTTATCAAAATAAAGTAAAAAGTAATAATAACGAGGGTAAAAAAATCTTCTATAGAAAAGATACAGCGCTTTATTTAAGATGCGTCTTCGATGTTTTTTTTTTTTTGCTTTAGGAACAATTTTCACCATAATTACGAAGTTTGGATATTGGATAAACTTTCGATGCCAACGCAGATTCTGTTATTAAACTTGCAGTAGCTCACTCCAAAGGGCTCCGGAAGATTGAACGTTGTAATCGTTTTGTTTCATCAAGTTTCATTAGAAATTATGAAATTTTGAATCATTTCACGCACAAAAGATCGGCTTCAAGTCAATAGGTGCCTTTTAAGCCTTTACAAAATGTTTCGACAAATTCTCGCAGCTCTATATCTCAAACCGCGTTTGCAAGTTACTCCTGAAAGTTTGGAGGTGTTTTTTAAAACCTCCTAGTATAAGCATTATTTCACTACAGGTCATTAGCTTTTTAAATCGTTTTAAAAACTAAAGGAAACTATATAATTTAGTTTAATATAAGTCTTATTGATTAGTGTTTTAAGACAATTTTTTGTGAGCCTTTATTTGACTTTTTTGGATTTAGTACACACGATAACCCCGACATTAAGCAATCATGTTAGTTTCGGGTGAGTTATGAGATTATTGCCAAAAAATGGAAATTAGTAACAATAAATAACCGGTCTATGATTGTAGCAATTTATCACCACACTACGAGAAACTATGCATAATGTATGAGTAAGTACCATCCAGACCATAAACCACCTTTAAGACAATTACGGGCTTAATGGTCTGGATATCTGGATGTGAGTAATCTGACCATATCCGGGTTTGTAATTATTGTAACATGCCAGCTGTTGCTATACCATTTCAACGGCAATTTCGAATGAGTAATTTTATTCCCGAAAGAGTCAATTTCAGGATTGGCAAGGTTAATTCCAAGAAATAAACTAAATTCCAGGTATTTCGGATAAGGTTAGAATTTCCGGAACTTGATTTAGGAATGGTCAAGAAGCGTGTCAAGAAAAAGTAGCTACCTGAGTTGTTTGTATCAGAATGCAGTCATGATGTTTATCTGAAAATATTTAACTGGGTTAGGATAACTATTGCTCAGTACAAGGGGTAATGAGAAATTTCCATCAGCGTAAAAGGGCAAGTATTTAATTACTTAGACTATTATTATTATATTCCGAGCAGCCAGTGAAACTATAGTTTAACTACGTTTAACTTTGCAGGGAGAGTTTATGAAATATAATTATATTAGGTATATATGGATACTACCTACTTATACAGGGTGTCCCAATATTCCATGAACATGGAGCAACCACAGATTACTGAGGTAAAAAAAAAAGTCGCTCGGACCAAACTTATCTCTATACCAAAGTGCTTCGTTTGTCCGTTAGAGGGCTTCAAAGTCTTTTGAAAATTTTAGTTTTTTTGAAATAGCTCAAAGTCGGCCGATTCCAATTCGATGAAATTTGGTAGGTAAATTTCTTATTAAAAGTACTAACTTCTGATGTACATGATAATTTGACGTAAACCCGAGAAGGGGTTAAACTACCCCTACTCTCCATTAAAATCGATCGTAATTGTTGATAGAGTAGCAGGAACACTGTTCATGTTTTTTTGTTTGAAAGATACATCGTTTTAGCCCATTTTTGGTCTCCTACAAAAATCTGTATATCTCCGAGGTGCCATGTGATAAAATAAATTAGTCGATGACACCTAACCAAAATTTTATTTCATTCTTTTAATTTGAAATCAAATTTTCAATTGTCAGGTGATTATTTGATATAATCTCATAAAAGATGTTTAGTATGGTTTGGTTTTTTTTTCAGGTGTTTGCAAACGGTTTTTTTCAAACGCAGTAAACAGTTTGAAAACCGACGAGGTTACAAGAAAAGTTAAAATCATTTTTTTGCGCAGGATGGAACTTTCTAGGGTCCAAACCGGCGCCCACATCGAGCATCTTTTATGAGATTAGATCACATAATCACCTCACAATTGAAAATTTTATTTCAAATTGAAAGAATGACATAAAATTTTGGTAAGGTGTCATCGTCTAATTTATTTTATCACATAGCACCTCGGAGATATACAGATTTTTGTAGGAGACCAAAAATTTGCTAAAACGATGTATGTTTCAAACAAAAAAACATGAACAGTGTTCCTGCTACTCTATCAACAATTACGATCGATTTTAATGGAGGGTAGGGGTAGTTTAACCCCTTCCCGGGTTTCCGTCAAATTTCAAAACCTACCAAATTTCATCGAATTGGAATCGGCCGACTTTGAGCTATTTCAAAAAAAATAAATTTTTAAAAAGACTTTGAAGCCCTCTAACGGACAAACGAAGCACTTTGGTATAAAGATAAGTTTGGTCCGAGCGACTTTTTTTTACCTCAGCTAGTAATCTGTGGTTGCTCCATGTCCATGGAATATTGGGACACCCTGTATAATATGGATATTATACAGGGTGTATCTAAATAACACCGAAAAAAATTAAGGGGTGATTCTGTGATGAAAACTAAGGGGGGTATTTGGTATAGAATTTTTCGAGAAAACTCTCCCCGAAAAAGTTACACTCCTCCGAAGAATAAAAAAAAATGGTTTTTATTTTTTATTTTCCCTGTATATTAAGCTAAAGACACGAAAATTGGTAAATATTAATTGCCAATGAAAGTACATATTTTAAATTTTTTTCAACCTTGAAATATTTTACCATACAATATTTTTTATTTAGATTAAAAATTTTCTCTAAAAAACACGACTGAGTAGCTCAATGAATCTACAAACTTTTTTAGCTTCACAAGTTGTTTCGAAAACTTAAGCATTTACGAGAAAAAAAATAAATGAAATGCATTTTCACAAAGATGAGCTAATGCGAGGATATTTTGCCTTATTAAGGTCTAGTGGTCTGTGCTTTGCAGTGACATTCATAAAAACAATAATACTGGTAGCATTATTATTGTATTGTTGACGTTCGACAGTTTCTTTTTTCATTCTTTGTTTACTATTGTTTTAGTTGTAAGAATCTTTGCCTAATTTTTTGGTTGGCTATTGTTCAATAAAACACTATTTATAACATGAGCTTGCAATACATTTATTTTTTTCTCTTAAGTGCGCAAGTTTCAGAAAAAACTTATGAAGATAAAAAAGTTTGTAGATTAATTGAGCTATTCAGCCGTGTTTTTTTTTTTTAAGAAAAATTTTAATCTAAAAAAAATTGTAAGGTAAAATATCTTAGGGGTTGACTATTTCAATCCCTTCTAAGCATACTTCAGAGTTGAAAAAAATTCAAAATATGTAGTTTCATTGACAATTAATATTTACCAATTTTCGTGTCTTTAGCTTAATATACAGGGAAAATAAACAATAAAAACCATTTTTTTTTTAATTCTTCGGAGGGGTGTAACTTTTCGGGGAGAGTTTTTTCGAAAAATTCTATACCAAATACCCCCCTTAATTTTCGTCACAGAATCAACCCTTAATTTTTTTCGGTGTTATTTAGATACACCCTGTATGACTAATATGTAAGTATGTATATGAAAAAGGAAACTCTCCTGGTTGCACAGTTTAAGAAAATAGTCCCCGTGTACCTCAGCACGGCTTTTGTGAATAGCCGCTAAAAACGGTAGTGCTTTGGGGGAAAAAAATTGATTTTTTAACTTTGAAGATTCCAAAATCAACCCTTAAATAACAATTTTTTTTTTAAATAAAGCCGCAGTTGAAATATTTACCTCTGGTAGCCAATGTAAATTATAGGTAATGATGAAATTAAAAAATAAAGATAAATAAATAAATCAACCCTACTTTTGTGAAAAAGGCCATGAGTTGAAGGCAATAAGAAAAAGGCCATGAGACCTTTATTTGAAAATAATATTTGATTCCGAAGTATAAGATAGGTACCTACATTTATACATTAAATTTCTCAAAAACTCTATTTTACCGTTTTCCTTCCAATTTAAAAAGGAAAAGTTTAAACATTAACCGTAAAAATATATCAGGATAAATAACAAAAAATGCCATATTAAATATTAAAAAAGTAATTATTATTACTGTATTTTGTTTAATTAGTGGAGTCAAATTAGATTTCTACTTCGGAAAAACTGGCGGAAAAGGTAACTTTTTACTGAACATTTGTGAGGATGTTAGGAATAACGTATAAGCAGTTACCAACCGTAGAGCTCTGTAGCTTAACTATTTATTCAACCTCTAAGAAGTAGAATGTTCAATTGTTTATGGAATATCTAAAAAAATAAATTTATCAAGAAATAACTAACTGACATTAGAAAGAATAGGCAAAATTAAAATGTTTGTAAAGTTTTTTTCTAACGCCTGAAAATCGGAAACAGGACAACTCTCCAGGGGCGCACGCCCACGAGCGCGCTGCACTAGATTCGTTATTACTTTTGATCTACTTCATCAAATTGAGCTCACATAAATTTAAATGGAAGGGAGAATTTTATGTGGAGATATTGTAAAATTTTGGTTTTTTGTATTATTATTATTACTGTTATTATTATAGTCGTATTAAGTTTGTAATTAAAAGTCTTGGCCATTTTGGATCCGCTATTTTGAAATTATAATGTTTCTAACATTATTCTTCTTCAGCGACCCCCAAAATCTCTAATGTATCAATTTGAGTAAATTTTTGTTGAAATTTATTGATTTATTTAAAATATTTCGAAGAAAAATTTTTCCAAAAATCCCTCCTTCCACTAATTATTCCGAAATAATGAATTTCTTTAAGCTAATCTGACTCCACTAAATATGTAAACTAAAACACCACTTCCCGGAAGATGTTTCGTTCCGTGATTTCTTATCTTATTATCAGAGCAAAGAAATTTAATTTATTAATATCCATTTAACTGACCCAAGTCAAGTTAGCCACGCTTCGGCCAGACACGCTTTCGGCCAGGGAGCGGGACTTAAAATAATTTCTTAAAATAATGGAAACGAATGTCTTGTTTTGGTTTATGAAAGTATAATTAAGAAATTTCACCCAATTAAAAATTACCGTAAACTGAAAAAACCGTAACAATCATGACTCCACGGCCAGCCACGCTTTCGGCCAATAAGATCCGACAATTTTTTCGGTTTTTCGTTTTTTACGACTGAAATGGAAACGAATGTCTTCATTGGGTGAAATTTAATTGGGTGAAATTTCTTAATTATACTTTCATAAACCAAAACAAGACATTTCTTTCCATTTCAGCCATAAAAAAACAAAAAAAAAAATTGTCGGAAATTATTCTAAGTCCTTCTTCCTGGCCGAAAGCGTGGCTGGCCGAAGCGTGGCTAACTTGACTTGGGTATTTAACTGAGCCGATAATACGCGCAGAACTGCCGTCTTTGCCGAATGTAAAAATTCCTCTAATCAACACGCAAAAAATATACAGGGTTACTGGTAACTGGATACATTCCTTTGGTGATCTGATAAAACAAGAGGAAAGGAGTAAATTAACCCCAACATGCACTATACAAAACTCAATAGATTTTGAGATATTTCGATTTTCAACTTTTCTTAAAAAAATGGTTTCAGATGTCTTGAAATGTAATTTTCAAAAAATCTACTTTAACTTTTTGATTTTTTTTTTTGCTGGAATACTTGTCCAATACTATGCTTCCTTCTGGATTAAAAAATATCCTGAGGTATTTCGATCGTGTGAAAATTTCAAAGAAAAACTTTCACAAACTATTTTTTTTTAATAAGATTTAAAAGTTTTTACAAGTTATTTTCGCAAAATTGTCAAGGCAAGTTGCGTACAAATTGTTTTAAAAACTTCCCTAGTGTAGTAGCTATCTAACAAGGTACGAATCTTGTACAAGAATAACAGAATCTCCCCGCTATGTACCGTTACCGAGGAACAAATCCTTAAGTCGGGACGTTTTAAAAAAAATATGGCCCTGAACGGGGGTCTTAAAATTCTCGGATCCGGCCCATTTTCAACAGGTCGTATTTGGGGGTCCCGAGCTTCGTCCCTACCAAGTTTCGTCCCGATCGGTAAAACTTTCAGACACTAAGAGTGTTTCCTAGGCCATTCCCGAAAAATCCCGAAATTCCCGAAAAAATGACACTTCCCGGGAACGGATCCCGCTCATTTTCAATGGGCATCGTGCCACGGTGCGCCTCTTCAATCGAGCCAAATTTCAACTTTCCCACATGAAAACTGGTGGCTCTAGAGTGTTTCCTAGCAAAGTCACAGAAGTTTCGTAAGTATACGTATTCTTGTGCCCGAAAAATGTCTGTCTGTCGGTCTGTCTGTCTGTGACTTTGCTAGGAAACACTCTAGAGCCGCCAGTTTTCATGTGGGAAAGTTGAAATTTGGCTCGATTGAAGAGGCGCACCGTGGCACGATGCCTATTGAAAATGAGCGGGATCCGTTCCCGGGAAGTGTCATTTTTTCGGGAATTTCGGGATTTTTCGGGAATAGCCTAGTAATAGCCACTCTAATGCCCGTATTCACAAACGATAATTTCCTAAATAATTACGTAATCAATTATCCCCATCTCATTCTATTGCAAAAAAACTGCATATCTCCATCTCACTCATTTGAATAATTACGTAATTATTTAGGAAATTATTGTTTGTGAATACGGGCATAAGTGTCTGAAAGTTTTACCGATCGGGACGAAACTTGGTAGGGACGAAGCTCGTGACCCCCAAATACGACCTATTGAAAATGGACCGGATCCCAGAATTTTAAGACCCCCGTTCAGGGCCGTATTTTTTTTTAAAACGTCCCGACTTAAGGATTTGTTCCTCGGTAACGGTACATAGCGGGGAGATTCTGTTATTCTTGTACAAGATTCGTACGTTGTTAGATAGCTACTACACTAGGGAAGTTTTTAAAACAATTTGTACGCAAGTTGCCTTGACAATTTTGCGAAAATAACTTGTAAAAACTTTTAAATCTTATTTAAAAAAAATAGTTTGTGAAAGTTTTTCTTTGAAATTTTCACACGATCGAAATACCTCAGGATATTTTTTATTCCAGAAGGAAGCATAGTATTGGACAAGTATTCCAGCAAAAAAAAATCAAAAAGTTAAAGTAGATTTTTTGAAAATTACATTTCAAGACATCTGAAACCATTTTTTTAAGAAAAGTTGAAAATCGAAATATCTCAAAATCTATTGAGTTTTGTATAGTGCATGTTGGGGTTAATTTACTCCTTACCTCTTGTTTTATCAGATCACCAAAGGAATGTATCCAGTTACCAGTAACCCTGTATACCGATTTCTAAAACAAAAAAATTGGCATAATCAAATTACTTTTAAAAAAGAGATAATGATCGAATGTCTTTATTATCTACTTAATAATGTGTTCTCTGCTAGAGATTATTGCCCGTATTCACAAACGATAATTTCCTAAATAATTACGTAATTATTTAAATGAGTGAGATGGAGATATGCAGTTTTTTTGCAATAGAGTGAGATGGGTATAATTGATTACGTAATTATTTAGGAAATTATCGTTTGTGAATACGGGCATAGTCTAATATTTATGTCTAATATCTAAGTTTACCGTTTTCATGGCGCCCCACGTACCTATACCTTACAATAACAATCAATTCCCTGGAAGATTGATTGGTCGTCGAACATGACGATATTTACGATTTTATATCTAACGACGACTTTATAAAACACGATAACTGATAGATCCTAACTATTATAGAACGCCGCAGATTTTATTAAAAACGATCAAAGTCTAATGGCTAGAGTTTATGACTCTCTTCTCCGTCGATATATCGACATCGAATCTATTCAATGTGTATGAGGGAAGATAAACTAGATTCTGAAAGTTTATCGTATTCTGCTTTCTAAAATCGACGCTAAAGGTTGTTTCTTTCTTAGTCGATTTAAAAATTTACTTGTCAATTTATTTATTTATTTTATAACTATTTAATTTATATTTTCAATTATGTTATAAAAGGTAAATTTTATTATGAATACACTTTGTGTCAATCAAAAGTAAGATAACATTTTCATATGAAATTTGACAATCGAAAGCAGTCGAATTTCCTTGCCGTGGGTAATTAGGCAGCTGTATACCTATTTACTGAAATCTGAAAAGTTAATGCGATTATTTCTTGTTAAGAAGGTAACCCTAACTCATGTGAAACAATATATTTGAGTTCATTTATTTAGTTTGTTTTTATCAGAGGAATGCATTAAGTTATAAGTATATGATTTTTATAATAATTGTTAGATCAGAAATACAAAAAAATAAAAGTACCTTTTGGCTTTTTAGGTATGTAAGAGACTTGTTTATATTATAACGTTAGATAATTTATTTTATTTTCCTATATAACACAGAAAAAATTAAAACAAACATTGCAAGGTTAAAAAAAACAACGTAAAAACTGCATTTCAAATGAAAATTCGAGTAGGTTGTAAATTTTTGGAACCACCCATCGTGGGGATCTTGTAAACGGTGAGAGATACAGGGTCGGTTAAATTAAATAAATAAGTACCTAATCTCGATTTTTCAGTTTTTTCAAGATATCTCAGAAACGGTAACGTATTATATTATCTTATTATGTCTTGACGGATTCGAGATGACCATAAAATAGCGCATCTTTTCTCTAATTTAACCAACCCTGTATTTCTTACCGTTTACGAGATCCCAATGATCGGTAGTTCAATAATGTTTCACCCTGTATAAAAATTATCAAGAACAGGAAAATGGTAACGAAGCAATTTTTCCGTTATCTTAGGTCATGTTATAAAATATTTCATATCACACCTTACATCCGCATCTTACGGGAAATGTTTTTCCTTCTCGGTCAAGGAAAATTTTGATTTCGCTCTGAAAATTATGTCAAATGACACGAACACTACAGATGTCACGTGACTTTTTAAAACTGTCAAATTTGACAATTGTGGCGGTGCCATTCCAAAAGGAGGAAGTGCCAAAAAGTTGGTAAACATTATTAGAATAAATGCATACCTACTTGCCCACTTTATAGAATCACGGCCACGGCACTTAGGTATACAAGCAATTGATGTACCGGGTGTCCCAACACTAGTGTCCACCTCCTAAATCGAGCTTAATTTAGAGATAAAAAATTGAAACTTTGAGGATTTGTGTACTTGATATAGGACCACTGAATGGCATAATTAATTAGTTTCATTAAAAAACATTTTTAATATCTTTTTAATAATCACCTTTTTCATGAGTCCATACTACGACACTGTCCAGTGCAGGTTCAGTGTGCCGGCTAGCCCAGCAAGAACCGTCTATTTATTTGGGCCTTATTTACTTTGTCATAAAACTTATTGCACCTACCGTTTTCAGATTATATTGATTAAATTGTTCAGATTATATTGTCTACCTGGCATTGCTATACAGGCCTGTATAATATCCTATGGTATAGAAAAATTTTTACTTTCTTTGATTTTTTTATTTGGCGACGCGTGGAGAAATCTCAGAATTTTTCAAATTTTTTATCACCGTGTATAAACATTTTATCTACATAATAGGATAGTACATGAAAAAGTAAAATAGGGACATGTAAGCCGTTTTTCTCTATCTTCAGCCGTTTTCGTTGTACAGGGCTTTGAACTTGAAAAATGACGATTTTCACTTGTTTATAACTCAAAAACTTCTGAATTTAAACACCAACTGTAAAAATTAATCTTATTTTCTCATCTCAGACAATCTAAAAATACAATAACATAGGAGCATTCCATTTAAAAAAACATAACTTTGATATGCCACTGTCATATGGGACACTCTGTATACTCCAAAATAATTTTAAATTATGGTCATTGTGATCCTGTACTTGAATTTTCAAAAAGTTTTTTGAAAAAGTCCATCGTTTGGCCTACAGAGACCGCTTCGAATAAGCTGGGACACTCTGTATAAGTATATTTTATTTAATTAAAGCCTTACAATTAGTTTTTTCACATTTCTTTCAAGCGATATTGATTTTATTAATCGATTTCTACGTATGTATTGAAAAAAAAATCAATTTTTTTTTCTACAAATAGGTTTTTTCTAACTTGGCATGAAACCCCTTACATAGAACGAGTTTTCAAAATTTTGTAAGATGTTATAGGAAAAAGTTGCATCAAATTTGTGCCAATTTTAACTTGTCTTTCTCTGCCGTTTTTCTATTTTTCTAAGAAAACGGTATTTAGAACAACAATGTGTTATAAAAACAACATTGAAAAGATAAATTTTATGAAAAGGTATAATTTTGTGCAAAATTAGCAATTTTTGAAAACTCAGAAATGCTAATTCAGTTTGAAAACTCAATTCAACAAATTTAAAAAAAATATTTTTTTCACTAGAAACTTCAAAATTGGTAGGTCCTTGAATGAAAATGAAATTATCCAAAATTGTGAAACCGGATGCCACAGTTTGTATTTTTTTCGTAGAAAATGTAAAAGTTGACTGTTATAAAAAGTCACATGAGTTTTCTTTGACCAAGAAGGAAACATATTTCCCATAATGCGAACTTCATGTGTGACACTGTGAGGTTTTTGGGATTCCTCAAGTCAAAGCACGTTCAGTTGAAATCGTTACTGGGATCTGCTTGATTTCTTCCCTTCTACTAGTTTCAACTGCTGGACTTTTTTATGGTCTAGTTTTGACCTATTCTTAGTACACAAGAAGAGACAGTTAATTAATTCATCAAATCTTTGATGGTATTTGCTGGAAACATTTTTTCTGTAATTAGATTAGGGAATTCGAGGCAATTATTGTTTCAGAAATATTAAAAGATAACGACCTGGTTTCACTGTTAGGAAGTCGTGATTATCGTTTCGAAAATATTTTCAATATGGAGAGATTGCACCATAATACAGTGCCGGCAACTCTGTGTGATTTTTTTGGGGGAGAGGGAGCAGTCATGGGTTTTCATTTTACCACTATATTAATAATTATTACTTATAAATCAAATTTTCATCGTTTTCAATAGGTATCATTTTGCGAAATTATCCAATCGCTTCACCAAATCATCTTTCTCCAATACTTGCAGATTCTGAATGTGTGGAGAAAGCCATATTAATCCTTGTGCATAAATATTCGTGCTACTCTATAAAATTCCCAAGGAAATTGCATAACGTCAGGCGGAACTCTGTGGGTGTTAACCCCTCACTGCTTCCATATTTTCAGATGTTCGAAGCGACTTCTTTCTCGATTTCCCTTTAAATTTTCCAGGCATATTTTGATCGCTTAGGCTGAAGCTAGCGCAATCATTCCTATACATACGCGTTGAAGTGATGAGCGGAACAAACGTCTAGCTAAAAAGGCTACCGCATGACTGTGATTTTTTAAATGAAACTTTAGGAAAAATTGTATTAATTAATTATTAATTAATCCTTTCTCTACTATATTAAAAACTAAATGAGAGTTTTTTTAATTAACGTGCAAGGAATATTACATCATCAGTTCAAAATTAATCAAGAATCTACATTTATTTCTAAAAAGAAAAAGAATAATAAAACGAGCTTATTTTCCACTCTTTCCCTCCCGGCGCGTTTATCATGAAACAAGGATAAAGATAAATGAGTTCCGGGGAACAGAAAAGCTTAAATTTGTGCCTTAATATTCGGGATTGTCTCATAACCGTAAAGAAAACCAGCACTTTCGAACAATAACAGAAAAAGAAAAACAGAAGGTCTTGTTTCTTGTTAAAACATTCAAAGAATCTTTTTCAGTTTTTAAATGCCCTCCGGAGAGTTGGAGAGTTTTTCTTTGGTCTGTTCAACTATGAGTATAAACGTGCCAAATGTTCGCTTTCATTTTTAAAATTGTTTTTATGGATCGTTTTAAATTTTCATGATTTACTGATGGGGAAAATGTGTCTAAGCTGCTTGGGAATTTTTTCCAACGCTGAACGACCCACTTTTGATTTATTTTCATACAAAACACACTTCCGTTGAGAACTAGCATGAGCTAGCACTACATTAAAAGGACACTGAAAAAATGCAACCCTTACTTTTTGATACAATAATAATAGGGAATAAAATCGCTTCATAGCACGAACTATAAATTATACTGCCTACGACAACGTAAAAAATACGATACTTATACCGAATGAATATAATGGAATTATAATAAATAATGTGTACTAATAGTAATTACTTTTAAATCTAAAAATGATTATGTTAAAGGTACAGGGTGAGTCAAATTATTTTTCTGACTCCTGACTTTTCTAAAGCTAAAATTATTGTAAGTATAATTATTATTATTCATCAAATTGATACAAATGACTCATTACTTTTATACTCAGCTGTGATTAACTAATTCTGCATTAAAGCAGGAATTAAAGGACGTTTTTATCAAAATGTCGTAGTAGGCACCTACAGTAAGAAATTAAGAACTATTATTCGTTGCCAAACTTCAGGATATTATTCCTTGAAAAATTTTTAAATAAACTTTTGCATTATTCGCCCAGTAGAAGTAAAGTTACTTCCGGTAACTACAATGGTTTACTGTTGCCATTTTCCTGTAGAAATACGGACGCTCTGCATTCCAATTCAATCAAATTCCTCATTAATCTTACAACAACAACTGTAATCTTAACTTGATGCCGGCGTTATTAGTTAGTCGTATCTCTGCAGGTATTAATACTTGATGCCTTTTAGACAGCCCGAGGACAACTACCCGTAACATTATAGACTGGTATGAAGTATCCTCATTCCCGTGATAATCACAGGACTCCACTCCTAATTCCTGTAGAAGTTATGCAGATAGAGCGCTCGTATCTGTTGTGCGTGAGGACTCTAAATATTAATCCCTCGTTCTGGGACCGAGGGGATTCCCGAGCCCGTATGAGAGGCCCTGGCTCGAGAAGCTTTTATCTCGGATAATAATAATTCACAGCAAAGTTATTTATAATTTAATAGGGCAGCTCGCCTTCGATTCATTTGCCTTTTCGATGGCGATTCGAAAAATAAGACAAAATCGGCTTTCCGTTTGTTGGCTCGATACGGCCGTTTTATGGATTCGGTGGAGCGTACGTATTATTTATTTACGTCTCTTCCAGGCGAGCGACGTGGAGAGCCAATGTTTTTCCACATTGTAAAAATTTAGAGCCTCAATTCTTCGCTCGACTTGTTCGAATGGACGGCCTGCCCGAGGTACGTGTTGTTTTGCATTCAATACAAACACAAAAAATCATGTGCATGATGTAGTTTGTTTCTGAATTATTGAACTCTTTAATAATGAAAGAAAAAATTCTGCACGAGTCAAATCTTAAAAAATAGAAAAATATTTAAGTTGAAACATTTATCACCTTTATGATTATTGTAGCAGTTTATTAATGATCATTAACAGATTACTTTATTAAGACTAGAATCATAAAATATAATCGCCATGAAGTTACAAAGTTCGAAAATCCGGCTCAAATACATTTTTATGAAACTGCGGAATACATTATTAGGAATCTAAATATTTCTTTCATCCTACAAGACATCAAACCCAAGATTTTGAAGCTTTGTTGGAAATTTCACTTTTAAATCTTTTTTTTTTAGCTTTACAACATTGAGATAAATACTGAAGAGTTGAGGGGGCGTTCGTGATCTTTTGTGTGATATATAAAAAGGTTTCAACGACCTGCTTTGGAGTAAACATCAGATCAGTAGCACCTCTACTGGGGAGAAAACATTTATTGTTGTCCCTTGTGGGGACAATGTGATATCTAACCACGATTGGACACGCGTCTTATAAGAAATTATAGGGTACCTGTAATACCAACACTCAGATAGTAAGCGCCAGTGTCGGTAATACAGGTATCCTAAGTAATTCAGGTTTGGGCTGCCAGTGATCACTTGGTGGAAGAAAATCCCACCAATTTTCAATCACATCTTTTTTGTCTATTAATTTTCCATTTTATTAAAAGATCTTTGTTAGTCCGCAGCCTTCAAGTTAATCCCCTTCAGAGGGGATTTTCGTCAAGCTATGTACTATATTTTTTGAGTCATTCGAATGACTGAGTGTCAGATACACTCAGAAACTTTTAGGGACTAGATCGGTTAATCAAAAAAATGATGAACGATTTAGGCCTAGATACGTTTCTAGACTTATGTGTGTCTTTATGCTGGGATAGCTTGATCACGATAGTAAAAGTTCCTTGATAATTTAAAATGGTCAAATATTTTCTCTACCACAATTAGGGACAAGGCTGTTTCTATACCGCCAGCGCCCCTGCCTCCTCCTACCTCTCAGGCAAGCTGAGCCGATTGGAAGCGCCCTCGTCTAGGCGGATGTGTTGATTTCACGATTTCACGAGGTCGCCGTATCAGTCCTGTCTTCTATGGAGTGCGATTAATCTGCAGGAGGAATCCGTAACCATGCCTCAACTGAAAAAGACATCGTCTGAGAGCACAATGAGACTCGTGAGCGGCGACCTGGGTAATGAATAAAACTGAATCAATGTTTTCTTTGCTCATTGTATTATCAATGTGAATATTGTGAATTAATTTGGGGCTTTAGGGCTACGAACCTCCTGTTTCAATTAGTAAGAAAAACCCCTCAATAGACAATTTTTTTAATTCTGGTAGGTAATTTCTGAGGCTTCGATAACTTGTTCATTGAGTAGTTGAATAGACGAACACGAACATCCATGGCGAGACTGGGATTCAAACCCAGTCTGTGCTAGTCCAGGCAACATAGGTAGTCGCGTGAATGATAAGAAAGTGCGCCACCGCCCGTTCCAAGGTGATCAGTAACGATCAATAACGATCAATATAAGAAAGCTGAATTCCGTAGGTATCTCAAACGAATCCCGAGATATCTTGAAAATAATCTTTTTTTGTATCTCGAAAACGGCGCGTTTGCGGACACACGTTAATGGGAAACTTTTTGTTTATTTTTGATCAAAGAATCTGTTTTCATTTTTTTTTTGCTATATTAAAGATATACCGTATGTAATAGGAGCACGTGAAAAATAAACGGAAATTACCTGCATAGTAACGTTTCGTTGACTTTCTATTTAAATTTTCATGACTATAAGAAATAGAAATAACGAGAGAAGTAATGAGTTACGGCCTTAGCGCGCTGATAACTAGAGGGAAGCTATTCATCAGGACATTTCGAATATTAAATCGCTCTGGATATCGTGGCCTGGAACATTCAAGAACGAGGTGAGGGTGATTACCTTCTAGGGGTGTATGATGTCCAATAAAGTGCAGCAAGAATACGAAAGTAGCGCAGCCATGTTACTTTACATACTTAATAAACATAAAGTAGGAGAACTGTAGTGAAATAACTTCTTACTAGACTACTAAATTTCAAGTAACTCTGAGTTGATTTTATTTTTGAACCAAAAGAGTAAATAATAGTAATAATAATAGACAAAGACGGAAAGACGGTTCTAGTAATCTCATTGAGGACTCCCTTAGGTTACATAATTATTGAAGGGAATATAAATTACTGCAATGGGAGCAATTAATTGAATTGTTATGTAGAACGGCTAATAGTTAATGTGCGAGTACAATGTAAAACCTGATTACTGAGAGATCTTGTAAAATCAATTACATTACAAGATTTATTACATTCATAAGTAATACAATAGCGAACGAAGGATTTATATTATTACCTAGAGAAAATTAATGTTGCACTTGCATGCTTTAACTTGCCAATCAATAACCCGATTGTTATAACAAAAGGTTAGTGGTGGTAATAGTTTTATGCTTGGCAAGGTCTATTTAAATATTAATCGATATACCTACCTGAGCTTTTCTTTGCAAAGTTATAGGTAATGTTTGTAAAGAAAATGTGATTCGCCAGGTAGACAGTTAAGCTATTGTGTTTGGTAATTCAACTTAATGTTCCATCATGTTGGAAATTGGAAATTACACAAAAGGTACACAATGGCTGGAATATACCGGAATGTACTCCGAAGCCCCAAGGTGGGTCAAATTCTGTCATTAATTCTCATAATGTGTAAGCTTTGTCATAATTATCAAAAAATAGATATTCTAGAAATTGGTGTTGGCTTTAAAAGTTTCACTTGCATCTTGCAAGTATTACACGATTATTATCGAACTATCGATGATTTTTTGAGATGTCTTAATTTTTTAAACATTGTGACATTATGATAGAAATATCAAAAAATTATCGAATAAAAAACACGTGATAATGATGAAAACGATTTAAGATGTGATCAATTTTCCACAAATAAAACAATAATAATAAATGAAAATATATTTTGAAGTTGTTGTACTAAACTGTATAAAACTATTAGTAGTTGTTATTGTTAAGATAAGATAAAGTTACATTTTTGAAAATCTAACTTTTCCCCTTACACTACCTAAGTTTAATTATTGACAAAGAAAATTTTCACATAAATACGAGTAGGTACTTCATTAACACAAATACAAAGCCAATCACCAGTCAACGTATTCATGACTGTAGTACCCTCACTTCCACTATGCTGCTCCCTGACATGCGTATTATGATGCGTGAAAGAATGAGAAGGTGATAAATGCGGTGATAATTGCAGTATTGGAAATCAGCATAGTGTAAGAAGGCTTTAAGCTCACAACGACAACACCAAGCATTCCCGTACCCCAAAATAAAGACTGATAAAGAAATGAAAGAGACACACAGACAAGACAGTGCGTACTGTTGATACTCATATAATGCGTACATCAAGGTAAAGAAGGTAATCAGTACCATGAGCACTTCGGAGACTGAGCTGATACTGAGAACGTACATCGTGACACCGACCTCCACTGGCGGTCCTGGAACCACCAAAACTCTTAAATATTTTTCTTAAACTGGAATTAATTTATAGTTTTAATTGTATTTTCAAAATTTGCTGAAACAATTTTAATGTTAGGTGATATAGATCAATAAGTACTGATTTTTTTTAGAAAGAATATCCTATACACAATCAACCAAAAAAACGAACAAAAAAAACAGAATGTTTATTTTTTTAAAGCTTTTTTTACTTGATATATTTTTTTTTTCATTATCTAACACGAACCCTTACTTGAAAGCAAACCAAAATCCGCCACTTGGTTTTCTTAAATTTTGAGATTTGTGGTAAAGAAGAACCATCTAATCTAGGTGTTATTTAGCCTTTCAATCCGATTATTTTTTTATCATTATTTTATAAAGTGTCTACATGAAATAAGTTTTTAACAGTTATTGTACAGCAAGTTAAGAAAGCGATTATTTTTCATGAGTTTGAAGTTTGAAGCACAAATTGCTACAGTCAAACAAGTGAAAAAAGCTTTCATTATGTAATATTTTTACACAAAAATTCTTATAAGTACCTTTAGAAATTGAATGAAAATAAATTGTTTTTTAATACCTACCTATAGAGATTGTTAGTTTAGAGAACAACGTTAAAGATAAATCAACGTTAATCATTCAGTAAGAGCGTCTTTTGTAAATCTGATTCTAGTTATAACGTGTCTTTACCAGACTTAAGAGATATAATTCAACCGAACACTTAAACAGTTTCAAAAATCTCATGGCCCGTGCCCGATAATACTTAAAAGGAGCAAGAGAAACTGTTGGAGTGAGTACGTTTCATCCCTTGCCACTATTCGCCCATCTCATAAATGGAATAAATACAAGAAAATGCCATTAATCCCCCAACTGCATAAAATTATTAGATGATCAATCTCAGCTAGCGCTAGTATGTTCTGAAGCTTCTGTAGCCGAATCTCTCGCCAACCTGTTTTTTATGAACTCCCCTAACTCCAACTTCGATGTAAATTTTCTAGGGCACAAAGTGGGCACTGAGCAAGTAGCTATCCATAACCAACCATAACCATGATCGCTCTTTAAATTTGCCGCTGACCCTGACCTATAAAGCCAAAAGAATGCTTCTCAGAATTTTCAACAGAATATGGCAAAAATAAGAATTCCCCCATGCCTGGTCTGCGAACTACTCGAAAAAATCGGTAATAATCGCTTAATCCGGCACCTCGAGGAATTCAACCTGCTGCATCCTGCCCAGAACGGCTCTCGTAGACACCGATCCACTACTGACTACCTGGTGCAATTTCAGTCTGAGAGGGCTAGCAAACAAAGCCCATTGCAGTCTTTTTCGACCTCGAAATGGCCCATGGTATGACATGGACTCACTCCATATACTCGTACAGCTTGAGAAATGGGGGTTATCCAGGAATATCCTTGCCTTCATTCAAAATTTTCTACTCATCAGAACCATTAAAGACAAAATTAACAATTCGCTATCCAAAAGTAGGAATCTACAACATGGCATCCCTCCCCAAGACGACAGGGTTTCTTGTGCAGTGATCACTCCTTCTAGTGAACTTGGCATATGCCCGTATAGCTTTTGCATCATTTTCTCTGCTGAATCGTATGTCATCCTTAAAGCAATTGACGACGACTCATAATCTACTCTGACTTCTTAAGCTCCCTCCTCGCTATTAAACAGATTTACCCCTTCAATCCTCTTCTCAAACAAATTAAAGCCAAGCTTGCGAAATGCCCAAATTGTATCATCCTCTTATATAATACACCTTCCCCTGTCGATATTCAAGAAAATGAGAAAGCCAACTCACTAGCCAAAAGAACTGGTTCAGGTAGGGATCAAAACATTAGCCAGATGCATCTTTTTAACGACCTCTTTGTCAAAACTTTGTCAAAAAAACTGGAACCAAAATCAATCGTTCCTTAACACATTTAAACCCTCCGTAACTGGCTGTCTACCACCACTCCCATCCAACAGACACGGTCAAGTCAAAATAATAAAGAATCAGACTAGAACACACCTGAATGACTAACCCACGCACTTCTTCTTTCAAGACAACCTGCTCTTGCACTACCAGACTCACCATCCCTGACGTCATTTTCTCATGTCCCACTCGTCACCCCCTCCGTTCCAAACACCATATTGTTGCCTCTAGTGCTTGTGACATCCTCGCAGACCCTTGTTTCATCAACAGCATACTTGGCTTCTTCAAGAGGGCCGGTTTCTTTAACCTGATCTAATCTATTGATATAGCTGCTGCTGTTCACCCCTAAATGGTTGATGCACCCTAATTCAATTAAAAATAATAATAATAATAATTCCTACGACCGACACAATTCGCATTTAAGTCTGAAGACAAAGGCAGAAATATTTCGACTTTTTTAAGGCTGAGACATCAGAGAGATGTGGTGATAGGAGGGCATAATTGCAGACTCATTCCTGTATTCCCAAAGTTTTTTGCTGTGGCTCTAAAATAATGGAATAAATGGGATGGAGATAAAAAATTTATATTAGATATGTATTAGCATGAGATGAAAATTATTGGTTACTTAATTCAGTTGAAAAGATTTGTTTGGGAATACGAGAATTAAGCAAGTTTTGTATGGACTTCCAAGTGACTTATATCACTCAATGCTATCTGGTGGATGGTGGTGTTGCGCAAACCAGTTTACTACTAGAGCGTTTTTTACTAGACTACTAGAGAACTTTCTACGAATGCATAATGCATTTTTACTCATCTATGGACGTTCACTGAAACAACAAATTGTTATTTCAATAAACGACCACAGAGGGGGTAGGTTTCCGGTAAAGATTGCAAAAACCTTAAAATATGAAAAAAATATCGAAGGCCATAAGGTCTTCATGTTGATGGTGTTGAAGCTTTTTATGTTGAGTAAAAGTAATTTGAGACTTTTTCCCAAATTCAGTTGCGTTTTCTCTGATGCCTATCCACCCATAAGTATCAACAGCAACAGCAACATTTTGCATAACGCCCTATTTCGATTATCTCAACTGATTGTCCAGAATACCCTAATTTTATGCAATATCTTCCCATATGTTTTAGAAAGCTTATAAAGCCATACAGATATTAATCAGAGTAAGTTAAGAGACTAACAGTGGGTATTATAAAGGCTCATTATGTTAACGGGCAGATTTCTCAGGCCATTTCTGAAGAAGGTGCTGAGTCTAAGTAGACATTTTTTAGATTTATCTATTTTTGACATGAAAATAATTACAAAAATGTTAAGTAACAAAAGTCATTTGACGACGATATTAGCTTCAAAAACGAGCGCTGAAATCTGCCCGTTAGCCAAATGAGCTTTTATAATACTGGCTGTAACAGTATTATAAAGGCTCATTAAGCTAACGGGCAGATTTCTATGAGCGTTTTTAAGGCTAATATCGGCGTTAAGTGACTTTTATTAACATTTTTGTAATCCCTTTCATGTCCAAGAATAACTAAATTGCTATATTTTCTACTTTCTTCAGAAATAGCTACAGAAATTTTCCCGTTAACTTAAAGAGCCTTTATAATACTGGCTGTTACACTAGCAAGTCCTGTAAGTACAGTATCTTAGAATAAGTATCTTAAAAGACAAGATGCACGCTACCAACGGCGATCAATTCTTCAAGACATTGATTGAACATTCTAATTATACATGGTTCAGTTCTTAAAAATGAGATTAAAAAAATCACAAAAAAATATTATCTCACTTCTCTTGGCAACTGTACCTACTTGAGAAGAGTTTGTCGAAAAGTTTTATTACAAATCTGCTGGTTCGTACACAATATTAGAAATTTTCAAAAAAAAAAGTAATTGTGAAGACTTTTTGTTCGATTTAGTTTGCTCTATCCCCGTGTAAAATAACGACTAGTAATAACATAACACAAAGAGGGTTTAGGTATTCATGAATTTTAGGTAATTTGTTGAAACTCAAATTCGAATTTTCGGATAAAAAACTATGTATCAATGATAATCACAATAATTATATTATTGTCAAGCTGGAACTAATACGAAAGCGACAAAACGTATCGTTTACCTATAACTTCTATAAATGAGTAGTTTTAGATTTAAGAATCTTTAATGATCGAAAATCTTCGGCCCCCTCCTTCATATCAGGCGAGTTGGGCCGATAGGAAAAGTCCTTGCTTTGGGGGATGTGTTGAATCCCCGAGGTTAACGTAGCACATCTGTCATCTGCCGGGTACGTTGAACATGTAGAAGGAATCCGCAACCCTGCCTCGTCGGAGAGAAACAACCGAAAGCCAGGACTTGAAGATTGCTCACGGAGGTTGCAGGTCGTTTATTCTATGTAATATTCGATCATCTGTCAATAAACGAACAGAAATTTTCAAAAACTGTTTCTTGTCAGATATCCTTTGGATTCATTAACTTCCCAGAGAGTCAACGCTTCACGTCTCCTTCTATTTTATTAGCTTTTATCTATTTTAAAATTTTTCATTACCGAAGAGGGTTCTAACCATTTCTAAATACTTTTGTTTCGTCTAGTTTGTTCTTGAATGTACCTATTACTGTTTAAAATCTCAATCTTCTTGTTGTTACATCATAAGATTGCGGACACTTGTCCTGGCAACTAAAAACTGTCCTGATGATGGGTATCTATCCGAAACTGGGCGACTCTATTACAGTAATGTATTCTATACTCATTTGACCTGATTTATTGTTTTATTTAAAGATATACTTTAGGTGTGATCAAGTTTTTGGTCAAAGTGATATAGAGGTTAAGTATTGATGGTGATCTTATCGACTATTAACAAAATTATTAAATATAAATTATTACACGTGATGAGTTGATCAAAAAAAACTCGATCAATTAATAAAATTTGCTATTGAGGCTCTCTTTCAATATAATTAAAGAAAATAATGATTAAAAAAAATTAAACTTATGCAACACAAAATCATAAAAAAAAACTCAGCTGAAAATTTATCTCATGTAGACACTTCACTATGATGAGCACGAAAGTCTTTGGCGAGGATTATTCTCAATTTATCAAATTTTTAAACAAATGTCTTAATTTACGTGAGTATTTTATATAATTTATTTAATTAATTATTTATATTAATTAGTAAGTTGTTTTTCTATTTTTTAAGATTATTCATTCGAAAGCTAAAATAATTACCACTCAGTAGGTATAGGTACATAGTGTCGGTGTTGGATGTTTAGTGATCTGTAATAAATAAAGAAATCGGTGAGTGGATCTGAATTGATGTGAAATTTTCCCCGAGAGTAATAAAACCTCTTAAGATTTTATTTATAAATTGGAATTACTTAAAAAAATATTTAATTAACGTTTCTTCACGTTGCCTTGCAGGGCTTTAGGTTTAAGGCTCCTTCAATCAAGGCCTCTTATTCTTTAAAATGTCTCACTATGGTGTGTTTCGATGGAATAAGTTTGACGTGTCCTTATTATAGAAAAATTGCTGAATATTTCAGCAGACCTACTTTAGATATGAAATTAATTTTTCATCAACAACCATTTTGAGCTGAAATTGGAAGTAATGTCATAAGATATTATGTCTATATATGAATTTTGACTTATTCCATCTCTACTTATTAACACTCCACTTAAAATGTAATAAAACCAGTTTGAAATAATTAATATAAAGTTTTCTGACAATTTTCCTGTAACATTTATAATTATTATAACAAGCATTTCCTTGAAAACCAAATCAATATATAGTTTGTGCCACTCACTAGTGTCGGTGTTTGAAATTTTGTGACTTGTGATACTCAAAACGGAAATCGATGAGTGGTTGAATGGATCTGACTTTTCTAAGTATCTAATTCTCAAAATGCTCTCTCCCATTCCATCCACTCAGCGAGATCGTAAAATTAGTTTGAACTTTAGTGTTGAGGTGCTTAATGTGAAAAATAACTAGTTGATATATCTATTAATACCATGTTGACTTCAGATAGAGAGCTGATACTCAAAACATAGAGAGTAATTCCAACTACAACGGCTGGACCTGAAAGATTTTTAAAATTTTTGTTGCACATACAAATACTATCATAATAAAAAAAAGTATTAAAAATAGGAATAATTTAAATTATCTTACCTCCATAATTTGGTCTAACTCTCTTGTCGTAGCTGACGCTGAAGGAATCTAGTATGGCAGATATGTTAACATCCCCCAGATAGGATCCTCCTTGTTTGCTTAAAAAACAAATTAAATATTTAATTAGCACTCTCAATAATTATTAGGTTGATCAAGATACACCAAGAAACAAGAAACAGATAGCTCGATTTATAAAATATGAAAGAGAGGTTGTGAAATTCTATATAATACGAAATAGGGTGGAAGTTGATTTGCTTATTATTGAAGTTAAAAGAGGATTCCATCCAGGAATCCTGCTTGCGTGTGAAATGAATATAACCAACCATGAGTAGAACTAGAACCTTTGTAATTCTCCAACATTAAGATATTTAAAGCATTCCATTTCCCTCAATGAAGGTGAATCTGTAGCCCCATCTTCCTAAACAGGAACGCCGGGGTGCCAGAAGATGACGTCACGAGGCTAAATAAAATGGTGCCTGTCTCTTCTATATCTGCAGCTCTCGAAATAGGCGCGTAGAGGCAATAAGATTTTTATATTACATCTTTTATTGAACATTTTTATGTATTATGCGCATTTGATTTATGTAAATTTGCCAACATGGATCCAGGCAGTCCTCCAAAATTGCTTGCATATTTGAAATCCATTGCTTTAATTCATGGAATGTATAAGAAGTTGCCAGAAACGCTTAATCGCACTAATAAATAACACAGAATCGATGCTATAAACATCATATAAAGGAATGAAAGGGTACGAACTGTGATAATAATTTCTCCCCTTACATGTAACTTCGTCCATATATTACATCCAATTCATACAACCCTAATTATATTCAAATAAGATTTCACTCTAAGGCAAATTTGCAAGCCAAATTTCAATACAACCCTTTCGTGAGTTAATCAAAAACTCAACCCCCCCAATTCAGCGTTTTTCATAACCCCCTCCAATTATCCCAGTTTTTCCATGCTTTCAAAATGAAGCCAGATTAAATTAATAAGCCCTCAAATAACTTCGTTCACTTTTATCCCTTCAATTGACCCTGTTTCATTCAATTTTCATGTCACTATTCCATTTTTAGAGTCATCTACCTTACGAAACATTTTGCAAAATGTAAATGTTCATCAAAGTTTAAATTATTATTTACTTCAAGTCACATAATAATCATTTAAAAATAAATTCGATAGGAATTGAATCAAGCTAAGGCAGTAGAAGAAAATACGAGTGGTAGGACTTAAGGATCAAAAGATTACTTTTTTCTTGTCTTGATAAGTGTAGCACATACATAGAAGAATCACTAGAAGCTGTATCTTTTTTTTTTAACTAAAGCACGCGAAAGCTTCGTACACAGAGGTCTTGATATAAATTGAGAAAATTGGATTGTTCTGTTGATTGGACTAAAGTATATTATCTGTTAGTTGTAAAATTCCTCTTACGAGGACATCAGTTGAAGAAACTATTGTTATGATTGCTACTTTTTTTTATGAATTTTTGTTAAACCATAAAATCTTGCTAATAAGGTAGGTATCATAAACGATATAATATTTCTTTTTTTGAATGTCGTAGTTGATAGTGATAGATTCACCGGACTTTGCAAAAATATTTTTTCTATATTTCTTGGAGGGCATTGTCTAACTGAGGGTTTCAAAAAAAAATCGAGCTGACCGTAGTATGGAAAAAACGGTTTTTAGAGGTGCTGGACTTTGCAAAAAACACAAGCTCACCGGACTTTGCAAAAATCGATTTTTTTTTATCTTTGTTCCAGGACTTTGTCTATACGGGCCTTGCAAAAAAAAAATCCAGCTGACCAAACTATGAAAAAAAAACTTTTTAAAGGTACTGCACATTGAAATAAATTCATGCTCACCGGACTTTACAAAAATCGATTTTTCTATCGTTGTTCCAGGACTTTGTCAAACTTGGCTTTGCAAAAAAAAATCGAACTCACCGGATTCTGCAAAAATCTATTTTTCTATCTTTGTTCGGAGACCTTGTCTAACTGAGGCTTTCAAAAAAAATCGAGCTCCCCGGACTTTGCAAAAATCGATTTTTATATCTTTGTTCCCGGACTTTGTCCAACTCGGCTTTGAAAAAAAAATCGAGCTCACCAGACTTTGCGAAAATCGGTTTTTCTATCTTTGTTCGAGTACCTTGTCTAACTGAGGCTTGCAAAAAAAAATTCGAGCGGCCCAGATTATGAAAAAAAAAAACGATTTTTAGAGGGGTGTGGCCTTTGCAAAAAAATTCAAGCTGCGACCGGGCTTCCCGAAAATCGACTTTTCTATGTTTGTTCGAGGACTTTGTCTAACCGAACCTTGCAAAAAAATGACCTGACAGAGTAGGTATAAGACTATCAAACCTGACAGTAAAATATTAAAAGGAATAAAAATTTTCCCAATTTATAAATTTATTTAAAAATAAGTGAAGTGGCACTTCACTCACTTAATCTGAAAACCCGCCGCTGAGAGCAGTTCGAGGATCAAACCCAGACAGGAGGTTAGAGCGACTATTTTTCTTGCTTTAGCTGAACAGGTTGGTCCAATTTAGGCTTCTTAGCTATATAATTACGTGATACTGAACAAGGATAACTCACTTCAATACAAAAATAACAAGACCCCATCTATTGGCTCTTGGATCAAACTGGAGCACTTGAAAGCAAGGCAGAGATACTTTTTTAAAGCACGTAAAAATAAATTGATAGTCCTATTGGCCAATTAAAAAACTGTCGAGGGTGCTATTGATCCAACCAACATCTATCCAGCATCATGTTATCCACATCAAAAAATATTTAAGATGAGTATGATAAAACAGGAAAATTGAAAAATTAACTCTTTCATATAATTTGATGTTATAAATCTGCTATTGTTCACATTTTATGCATTTATAATTTCTCGCATATATTAACAATAAGCTGTATTCAGTTAAAAAGAAGTTGTGCACAAAATGTAAATTTATCCGACAACTGGCTTTTCAATTACTTCTGCCAGGACAACGGTGCAACACCGAGTGGATAAGGGCCTCTCACATGTATGCACGTGTTGTGTTGTTTATACAAATTTTAGCATGAGCCTATCAAAGGTAGAGGACTGGCGGAGCGGACGTGACAGAAATTTCAAGTGAGTGAGGCTCAAACTAGACGAGCTGAAAACAAATGGTGCAAAGTGCAGAGTGCAGATTGCAGGCATCTGTCTAGCGCCGCGAGAAGCCTTGCATTTGAGTCCTAGTTGCAAATAGTTTCCGCACATTTTAGATCCAAGTAAACAGTTCCTGAGCAAATTAAATTTGCTTTTAACAATTTTGATTAATAGTAATAATTAAAATATGAAATAGTTGATGGTAAAACCAAAAGCACGGATCCTAAGGTAAGTTTCTCGGAGTAGGTGATTAACTACCTAGTAGCGTCAGGAAAAATGAAAAAGTATCACGCGCATGACGTCAAACGATTTAATAAAACAAGTAATGCCTCTTCAAGTATTCGTCGTAGAGAATCCTCACTAGTCTTACTCGTCTCGTTACACGATTCTCTGCAAATTATGCACTTGATGCCTTAGTCTCGGATTCATAATTTTACCTGACTTCGTTAATCAGTCTCACAATTATTATTGTTGAGTCCTTGCTGCACTCGTAAATGCATGAAAAGAAATTACATCCAAGCTTGCAGGATCTGGCTGGCATGTTATAGGTGCATTTTTATGGATCAACCTTTTTCTGTAATTCATAATTCATGCAGACACATTAAGAGTTGCAAGAATTTCTCTTGTGTATTCTACGGTCGAATTTGTTGTCCAATCTGGATAAATAGCGCTCATGCCCATGAAACTGATTTTGAATTGAACATCACCATGCGAGTTATTACTGGTTGTATTAGGCTAACTCCAACACCTTGGCTGCCGATAATTTCAAACATACCACCAAAAATCAGAAGACAAATAGCGGCTTAGCGAGAAATCGAGAAATACACACCCGAATTTCCATTCTGGTAAGATCTTCAGGGTCAGAATCTTCCTACGACAAGACTGAAATCTCGAAATCCATTTTGGCAACAAAACCATGAGATCTTTTCCCCACTGGACTCTTGGAAGTCTGAAAGGAGAGTTCAGAATGTTTACAGTCATCATCTTATGCAAGATTCAACGAAGGAAATTCCCGGATGCGACCTGCCAAGAAAGCTCTGGAGTAAACTGAATCGTTAAGAACTGACCATGAACGCTGTAACTCAAGGTGGTTCAACTGGATACCAGTTTCAAGTACAAATTGTCTTATTTTTGGTGAACTTGAAAAATAAATTAGTCACATACTTGAAGAGTGTCAAACAATGCTAAATTTTTGACGGTTTCCATGACATCCACCGCTTTACTCCAGATGCAATAGATTGGTTACAAATTCTTAAACGAATATATGAACAGAATGGTGTGTCTAGGTTTTTTATGGAGTTTTCCCTAGACTGGCTTAAAAAGCGAATACTTCACCAGGCTGTCAACAACTCATCCTAATATTCTGCAAACAGTTCTAGTCCCCAGAAATAAAATATTATATATTTGTAAAACATTAATTATCCATACCTTAATCATCTTAGAATGTAACAATTTTACGAAATATAGTTGAAACCATGCCAAACCTACAAAACGTCTTGCTGAAAACTTCACGTTTCTAGAAAACCATTGACCAAAATTTTACCTGCCAGGAATGTCTCAGAGTAGAGATTCTTTCTGATTGATAAGGACAAAAGTGAACACATTTTCTTGGCGTATTGTAAGCATTTGATGATGAACAAAGCAAACTATGGAGAATTTCTATACATTTCTAGCAATTTAAAGTTTATCCTCGGTACAATATTCGGCCTGCCAATTAACCTTTTTTCCGATATTTCCTCTGTTGTTCGAAGATTCGCAACATATCCTGCAGTTTAAATTCGGGGAGCCATAACACCACAATATTTGAAGACAGGTGGCTAAAAAGGAAACACGTCCAAAGTCCATCAAGCAAACGACAATAAAATGTGAGCCACATTTTTCGATTTTACAAAATCAACCAAGTTACACAAAATAAGGTTGCCCTATAATAAAGTTGAAGATCCTTGACGATTGAATTATTGAACGATTGAAATGATATTGACAATATATAAGCATCCATTTGTGTAACTGGACACGGTCCCTAACCGAATGACAGAGTCAGGAGTAAAAGATGGGCAGAGTAACGGAGAAACAATAATCCCTGTGCGAGAAACACTGTTTTCGACCATTTTTCGCATATTTACTGAATGATTTAGAGTCATGGATAAAACGTCAATGATTTGAGAAGAACAATGCACAGTAAAGTCACAGTTATTTTGAAATAACCGTTAAACACATATCAGTTACAGCAATATCCGTGACTATGTATCACTGTACAAGAAAGTCTAATAGTAGACTAATTTCCACGGTCATCTGAGGAAGTATTTTATATTCCGTCAATAAAAAACCGTCAAATGATTTGAATTTTCTTGAATTGAATCGATTAATTTCGATTCGAATGCAGAATTTGTAATCACTTTTCGGGTGCTACAGCTTCACGACAAATACACCGTTAAAATAATTGTTTTCTAAATTGCTTTCATTTTGAAAACGGTTTAATATTTAAATATTTCCTTACACCTGTGATGACCTGAAGGCCCTTTTAGCCTTTTTTATCAAACCTCATGAAACTTACATCTCCCTCTCCATTTTAATTGGTACGATAGTTATTACTACTTTATGGTTGCTGTATAATGACAATAACTGTCCTGATGATGGGATAAGACCCGAAACTGGTAGAGGCAATTTATATGAAATTATCTCTTATCGCCGGACATTTTTTCCTTTTATCGAAATAATATTAGTGTAATCGCAGGAGCTTAAGGCACGTTATACTGAATAATAAAGAAAACACCCGTGTGGGGATGTGCAAAATCATGATCGTAAATCATGATATCAAAGATTTTCTTGATAAGAAAGCCTTCTGACAGCTAGAAAGCCTTCACCTTTTATGCATCATCTTCTGCTGTTATTTAAAAATAAACATATGTGTTATCTGCATCAAAAGCAAACCTGAAACCACATTACCTACATCCTGATTGGCGCGTATTTTTATGTCACGCATTATATCTTAGCCATAGAAAGCTCTCCCGCAAATCGTTCCGAAATCGACACTTTTTCGTGATCAATATTCTCATAGAAATGCGCCGCACAGGCTTTATATTATTTGTTGTTGGCTCTACTTTTATTAAGCGACAGTATTTCATTTGAGGATTAATTTATCACTCGCTACGGCTAGAAAAGCGATCTCGCCATTATTATTAGCCAAACATTTCATATCAGCCAACAGTTTATATCGGGCTCCGTTTCTCGCTCTTAGAGTTGCCTGCTCAAGATCTATATCTCACAAATAATACTTGCCAGAGTTGAAAACAATTTAAGTACTTAAAACTCTCTATTTCTTCATTAAAATTTTGCCTCAGCTTCTTTCATTATCTGGTGGATAAGGAACATTTAAAACGGTGACATGAAAGTCTTAAATGTATTTTCTCAAGTAGAGCTTAAAAGAGTTTCTAACGATACCTAATCCCCTATTTATGTCATTGTAATTAGTTTCATCAATGTAGTTCACATTCTGTTTTTGTTTGCTCTTTTTCCCCATATACAGGATGTCATAGCTTAGAAGCGTCTTTTTTTTTTGACAATTTTAAGTCGTTAAGTACCTTTTACACTTTTGTTCAAAATTTAAAAAAAAAGGTCAATATATCACCACTGCTGAACTTAAAATTGCTCATAACTTCTTTTAACTTTTCTGTTTTGGGCAAAAGGGTTAAATCGACTTACATTGTCTTAAGAATACGCTTTTAAGCTGAGACCATCAAGTCACGGGACACCGCCCTCTATATCTCTTAACCATACAAGCAATCCAGCGTAACAAAAACGTTTTTTTTTTTAACTAACAGCCCTGTTTTCATTATGTCCTATGTCAAAAATGTTAAGTCTCTCTGTTAAAGCCCCACAAGTTGTAAATATTGTAAATAGTTATTCTTTTTCCTTTTTGTTTTTGCGGGTTTCCACTATCACAGAGGTGCCTTTATTTGTTGTTAATTTAATTTTTAATTTGAATCGGGAGTAATTATTGCCTGATAACCCCACTCGCCGTATCGGAGCGAGCGCAGATCGAGCGCCCACTAGGCAATCGTCGTCACGAGAAGGAGTCAGATTCGCTGACCAAAAATTCGGTGCGCCGCGAAAAAAATTATTGTTTTGTCATTCAGTGGTGCTTTATAAGTTTTCTCACACTGTTCTTCGTTCGAGACCACATCAGAGCCAGACTCATCACTCATCACCTAGGCCTAGGACAAGAAGCCCACTCTTCAGTTAGAGAAGGTAGGTGGAGAGTTTGCAGGCAATTTCGTATAGGTACATACAGTCCATTAATTTAATTTTCAAAATCGGTACAGTGTTTGAGGCTATACTTAAACACTCTCATTGTGCGATTCCAGGTTTTTACGCCAGTAGAATGGTATTTTGAGTTTGCGTTATCATGCACAAATTTTGCACTATACAAAATTCGATAGAGGATCATTAAGAAATGTTAAATCCAAATTTGCAGCACCGTGTGATTTTTTTTTACCGAGTTATGCAGAAAAGCGTTTTTTATTTCATTTCCACGAATATCTAGGCTTCTATCCATCGCACATAAGTAAAGGACATATCATTCTCTTCGTTATGGAATTATCTGCATTTTTTATAAAAATATTATTTTTGTTACACTGATAATAAAAATAATATTGAGGTTTAAAGTTAAAAATTTGTCTTTTGAATAAGGTTTTTTGCAAATTACTTATTTTTTCTGCATTTTACCGCTGGAAAGCCCAAGTAGTTTTTTGAAGAACAGTCAATTACCTGTGCAGCGGTAGGTCAATCTTGAAAATCCAATAATCCAGTCTCCGGCAATCTACGCGCATGTATAGATTTCCTAGGTGACTAGGAAAGCGAAAAGGTTGAAAAACATCTAGTTTTTTGCTAGAGTTTAAATAAAAATTGAAATTCCACCAAAATTGGTAAAGATAGGCATAGGAAGACCTTTACAAAAGTTAAAGGAGATTAAAATCCCTACAAGATAGTGTAATCAAATACAGGGTTTGGTTCCATTTAAGAAAATCACGAAAATTAGGTTTAAAGTTCGTAATGTTGGCACGCCCATAGAAAACACCCTGTACAAAAACATTATTCTATGTTACCTTAGACGGCTCCTGTCAACATTCTTCTTTGCTTTAAAAAACTATTTTTTTCCCAATTATTATAAGTTAAAAAATATTACACATTTCATTGAGCCATGTTTTTTCACAAATTTAAAGAATTTTCCAATCTATTTGGCAACGTTGCAAAAATGTGCATAAATAATTGTGTTGCTACCTACAGAATTTCACGGTGAATTAGAATATGTGAAAATATACAGGGCGTCCCATTTAAAAAACATGAACTTTTTACCGTCCCGCCTTTATGGAGCACCCTGTATAGTCGAAAATAATTTTAAAAGATGCATCTCTTAACCCTTAATAACTTTCTTGGAAAAAGTTTTCCGCTATCTTCAATGGTACAGGAGATATTGACCTTTGTCGCACTAATTGGCCATCCTGTATGTCTTCATCATCGCTGCTGTCGTCAGTGATTTCCGCGACGTTTAAACAACTTTGACCTGAGCAGTTCTTGCAAACTGCAGAGCATTTCAGTCCTGCTTGTCTGCAGCCACAAGCTGCCCCGCAATCTTTTGTGCATGCACAGGAAATAACCTTGAGATGTGAAGATGGAATTGGATCTTTAGTGCTCATTACGGGTAATAATCCACATTTATGTCTCTTCCAGCCCCAGGTTTCCGCTTCCAAGATATTGTCAAGCCATGTTTGGATTTGGTAACAAGTTCGAAATGAATGCTGCTGAGCAGCTCACTCTGATGGTGGTAAAGAAGTAAGATCCGATTTTGTCTTTTGTCCCATGCGGGAGAAAAAGTTGAAACGAGATTCGTCGTAGGATTTTTCGTTGTTTCCGCCATAGAGAGCGATAAAGACTTCTTTTCCTGTTGACGCAATCAGTTCGTGGTTCGGCTTTTTTGATTTAAAATATTACAACATTTGTTGCAGATGATTTTTTCTGGTTGAAGAGTAGAACTCAGTTTTTTCTGACCCTTTTCCAAGTTTTTTTGAGAAAAACATTGGTGACGTGTTTTCCGAGTTAATATAAATTGACCGTTTAATTAGTCACGGTGACTAGAAGTTTTCACACAGCTAAGAACGCACGTGATAGCACCGGGAAAACATACACTGACAGATCTCAATATCTCACAATAAACTCACTTTCATAAATAAAATAGATACACACTACAATTTCACTCACAAAAGATAAAAAAATCAACGAAAAAAAAAACAGATAAAATACCAATTTTCGACATGCACAATTTCGCAGGTGGATTACCAGAGACTCGTTTATCGGATTTTTATGATTGACCAATCAACGTAACGGTAATTGACTGTCCTTCAAAAAACTACTTGGGCTTTCCAGCGTTAAAATGCAAAAAAATAAGTAATTTGCAAAAAACCTTATTCGAAAGACAATTTTCTAACTTTAAACCTCAATATTGTTTTTATTATCAGTGTAACAAAAATAATATTTGTATAAAAAATGTAGGTAATTCCATAGCGAAGAGAATGATATGTCATTTGCATATTTGCGATAGATAAGAACCGAGATATTCGTAAAAATAAAAATAAAAACTTTTTTTTTGCATAACTTGGTAAAAAAAAATCACACGGTGCTGCGAATTTGGATTAAACGTCTCTTCAAGGTCCTCTATCGAATTTTGTATAGTATAGAATTTGTGCATGGTAACGCAAACTGAGGACATTTTTGAGGACGATTCTACTGGCCTATTTAGGAAACAGGTGAGGAAAGCGTAGGTGCATGTTCCGTAATGCAAATGCAGCTCGAGCGCGCAAGTTCTCATCATGTCTTGATAGAATTTGAAAGGTCGACTGTTACAAATAATCTGCAATTGAACAATGACACAATACTGTACAAATACTCTGAAGCAGAGGTCAAAGTTGAAACTATTCCAAAAGGGTTATCCCATTAGCGCATTAGAGCTTTAACACAAAATCAAGATTGCTTTGAATGTAAATGTCAGATCGTAATAACAAATTTGTCCAATGCAATAATAATGTCAATAAGTTAACGTGGCAGCATTTAAGCGATTTAACAACAAACTCATAGAAATTATTAAGCCCGCCGCAAATTGAACCCAGCACACGCACAGCCCACGCATAGCACACGCGTGGAAAATTCTGCAGAACACGGCTATAGATCATAAACCGGTTAGGCCTGTTAGTTGTACCACAGAATAGAATTAAGTCTATTCTGTGGTTGTACTCTGCGTGGAATTTGTTCAATATGCGCCATGGCATCTATAATAAGTTGGTGTTCTGCAGAATCTTCCACGCGTGTGCTACGCGTGGACTGTGCGTGTGCTGAGTTCAATTTGCAGGCTTTAAAACGAGAATTTACCATGAACATGCGAATTCTTGATCCCAGAAGTTCAATATTCGTTGCGAGCAATTTATGATCAGCACCATCGAACAACCGAACGATCTGAACGATCTCTTTATCCTTTTTTCATACTCAACTTTTAACAAACCTAACCAGCCCGATAGAAGATGAACACTAATGGTGTGAGCGGGAGAGTAAAAAATGTAACGTTCAATTTTTCCCCATACTTATAGTGGTAAATCCGAATTTTTGAAAATTTTCTATACAGGGTGAGTCACCTAAGATGGAAAGCTCGATTATACCTACACCCTTAAAGATAACGGAATGAACCAAAAGTACTGCAAACGGGAGGCCAAAGTGGTGTTTATGAAATTATTTTCAGGTATACAGGATGTCTCATTTGTTAACTAAAATGGGACACCATGAATATTATTACATTTCCATAATATTGTGAATAAGAATGGTTTATAAAGTTAAAGTTTGTAATGAGCAATTTATGAGTTATAAGCAAATGGAAATCAAGGATTTCCAATTCCAAAACAGCTTACAGTGAAAATGGCTTACATGTTCCCATCTTATCATCGTGTCATTTATACAGGGGAATAAAATTAGTGTATTTTTCATCACCATGTATAAAAATTTCATCCACACAATAGGATACCACATTAATAAAAGTTAAGACACGGACATGTAAGTTTTCTGATATCTTCGGCCGTTTCTACTATTTTCAGTCGATGTAGGTACGTGGCTTTAAAAATGGAAAATGGCGAGTTTCATTTGTTTATAACTCATAAAGTTCTTTTTAAAGAAGTCATCTGTGAAAACTACTCCCCTTTGGCGCACTTTTTGGTTCATTTCGCTATGTTTAACGGTATAGGTATAATCGAGCTTTCCATCTTAGGTGACTCACCCTGAATAGAATGAAGCTTGACAATTTTGAGAAAAACGAACGTAAGCTCGATTTTTATTCTTATTAACAGCTTTTTCTCTAAATTTTCTCACCCATCCCGTACATTAGGACTGATAAGACTTGTTTATTAAAGGGGTTAAAGAAAGTTTCAGGAACACTTATTTTCAAGTTCTATATGTTTTCATTAAGTAATAGTATATTATGCAACGAGCTTATAATGAAGGCTATTAATACGAGAGTATGATGGTTAAGATACGAGCCGTAGGCGAGTGTCTTAATAACCATCATAAGAGCGTATTAATAGCCATTATCTGCGAGTTCCATATACTATTTTTTCTACGACCCTTTTTTATTTTATAGAAAAGATATTTTAACAATGACCCGTGTACAATTGCGGATCATTGAGGTTAAGATAGGTTGCTATTTGTTTACGCATGTTACCAAATTTTCTCTTCGTCGCTAAGATTATTCTGCTGAGACATGTTTTAGTATAAAGTTTAAAGGGCACTACTCACAACTGCGTAATTTCTATTATGCGAAGTCCGAATTCCGAATTTTGCGCTTTGATTTTGAGATTAATGAAAATTAATAACATTAACACCCATAATTACGATATTGTTTACCTGCGCAACGCGAGGGTCGCAGCGTTGCCGCTTTGAATACTATCACGGAGCGCTACGAATGATATAATACTTTATCTTCCTATCTTTTACACGATATACCTACCTATCAAATTAATTAAGGTAACATAAAATCTTGATAAATTTTCTTTGAATGTTACTTATGTTCTAAATTAAATAAACGTTCAGAATTTTTTTTCAGAAATACAATTCAGAAATGACAAAGGCAATTTTTGTCGTGAGTATGACAACTCTGTGACTTCGGTTGGTTTGGATCGACCCGATTGTGAGCGAAAATGAACCGATTGCAAATGCTCCTCTGCCATTGGATAGCTTGACCAGTGCTTTAATGAAAATTTGTATCTTAATGAGACCCATTAAAGCACTGGTGATTCATATTTAGTACGCATATTAAAGGTTAGGAGTAGAAAAAATAACTTACAGCGTGTCATTGATGCGACGTTGCCATGTCATTAATATTGCAATTCAGCATATTTTTAAATGATTAAAAGTAGCATTAAGGTAGGTACTATTTGAAAAGTAACTAGGTAGTATAGGTATCATTATTATTTGACGACCCCTGGAAAATTTTCCTTACCCTTCTCGCATGGCTTATTTGTAACTTTAGGGGTAAATAAACAAAAGTGGTCATCCAGAATTAAACGAAATTTACGCGTCAGCTGACTGTTTCTCAGCGTTGCTAGATTGTACTGATTTTACTATACTTATCGTTACCAATTTTACTGAATAAAGGAGACAACAAGAAGAAAGTGACATAAGTCAGGCTATTGATCATTGCTAGGTTCTCTCTTCCCTGAAATTAAAAAAAAAAAGAAAAGAAAATATAAAAAGAAAAGCCGTAAATGCTCTGAGAAAAATCTCAGAGTAGGATGACCAATGACATGATTTATTTGATTCTGTTGGTTTTCAGGTTATCTTTGTTGAAAAATATGAGTAGGTATTATTAAATGCAGCTACTTAATCAGGCAACACTGTACAATTAACCTGAACAGTGATCCACGTTATTTCCATGAAAACTTGATTGCGTACCACTTCTGTATATTTACCCAATTTGACGATATCTGTGAAAATTTTCCTGGTTCTTCTTGCCTGGCCCATTTGTAACTTGATGTACCTACTTCGGAACAAAAATTTTCAGGATTTTATTCTCACATTAGTCTGACAAACTATTGCTACTTTCACCAAATATTATCACAAGATATAAGTAGGTAATTAAAAAAATTTGGCAACATTGCACAAGATGATTATTGATTGTTGATTCTATGAGTCTGTCCGACAGTTAAGTATATTTTACAGGACATGAACTGTAATTTTTGATCAGTTTTGTGATATCTTGAGCTCAATTTTCTCAATTTCTTATTGAGAAAATGGTCATAATTAAATTATTTTGTGCAAAAATTTTTCCAAAATTCGGAGTGAGTTATATCCGCCTAGTTATTGCTCAGATACGTGTAAATTTTTGCATCTAGATCTTGAGACTGACGCTTCAGTGTCGGTAATACAGGTACCCTACAAAATCTACATTGTGAGGATTTCAAAAGTTCAAACAGCCCAAGAACTTGAGTGAAATGATCACAGTTTGTGTCTAAATTTTATGAACTGTGCACTTAAACAGCTGGAAGTGAAGACAATTGTTGACAATAATTAAAGAATCCATCAAAATCAACGTAAAAAGGTAGCCTGTGGAGGAAAAAATACAATAACATGATCTTATGTACAGGGTGGGCAAATTTATATGTTTCTATAGGAGATCTCGGTAACTATAAGAGCTATGGAAAAATGAATGGCACATTCTCGATCGCTTTTTTAGAGAGGAACTCAATGGTGAAAACCGGAACTCGCTATCTTCTTTTGTTTTCGAGCTATAATGGAAAGTACGATTTTTCACGATATCGATAAATGTCGATATCTTTCTTGGTTTTTAAGTTAGAGAAAAGATATTTGCAAATCCATTCAATTCATTTTGAAAAATGTAACTTTTCATAAATTTTTAACACACATGTTATATATCGTTGCAAAGAGAAAAAAAACTCTATTTAATTAGTTCATGGCCCACTATGACTTTCATTTAAAAAAATACAACTTTATGTTATAACCGAAAAATGAAAAAAGATATTCAAAATCTGTTGAGGCCATTTCATTCTACTCAAAAAAGTGCCTGAAGGATGTGCAAATATCTTTTCTCTAACTTGAAAACCAAGAAAGATATCGACATTTGTCGATATCGTGAAAAATCGTACTTTTCAATATAGCTCGAAAACAAAAGAAGATAGCGAGTTCCGGTTTTCACCATTGAGTTCCTCTCAAAAAAAGCGATCGAAAATGTGCCGTTCATTTTTTCATAGCTCTTATAGTTACCGAGATCTCCTATAGAAACATCCAAATTTGCCCACCCTGTATATCGTAAAACTCATAATACTGAGATATCCCCAACAAGTTCGAAAAAATTCAAGGGGTGATTCCTTGGCTCATTCTAAGAAAAAAAATTCCATTAACGTGTGTCCGAAAATGCACCTTTTTTGATTTATAAAAGTTGAGCTCTCTACCTCAACCAGTTCCTGAGATATCATCAAAAATCGAGAAAAATGTCCCACGTTAATATGAACATTTTTCCTTAGAATCAGCCAAGAAATCATCCCCTCAAATTTTTCGCACCTAAATGCAGATTTATCCTGCATTTATTTAGACATTTAGGCATTTAGACATTTAGGCATTTATTTTTATGCAGAAATTGATCAACACTGCATAATAAATGGAACTAGAATATTGAGCGTTCTGATTTTGTAATCAAAGGGTAGCTCCAGAATCGCAGCAAGAGTCTGCTAAGTATTTGTTTGTCTGTTCATTGACTCCAGAGCTTTCACTAAAACTTCCTGGAGTCTGCACGTGAAGTTCCTAATTAATTTGTTTGGACCATATTAGAAGAAATTGTCCCTACTTAACAAAGTTTTTTTTTTGTAAGCGTTTTAAGAACATTATTAGCTTTCTACTCTCTACAGAAATTACTAACTCTCTCAACTTCTTATGTCTATCTGAACATATTTGATATTTTTGATCATTCTTTAAATCAAAAATCTATCTATGTAAGTGTAGTCAACCCCCTACAATAGCTTCAAGATAAAGCACAGCGAATCGGTCTAGCAACCGAATCAATGAAAACACATATAGGGCGGTTAACGTTATTAATTTCAAATGTATAGCTTCTATAATATAAGCTTGATAAGACTGTAAGATGATAGCAAAAACATTGTGAAGTCTGCAATTGGCTGATTTCAACCTTTTTGTGCTCCCAGAAAAACAGTGCTAGTGCTGAATACTGCAGCGAAGCTCAAACAATAAACGGATTGTGTCGTTGGAGATAATGTCGAAGCGTATCCATTATCCAAGCCTCCTTAATACAGAGTGTCAGGAAACTACTTACTTATTTTAAGGATTGTTTCATCGTATACCTTACCAATTGCCACAACAAGACCACTGATTCATTAATCAGTTGTGGTCGTAAAGATCATAATTATCTACATCGCCGTACGAACAAAAATTTTGTGCGGTACCTATCCAAAACAGATTTCGAAATTTTTGATGAAATTGGAAAAATATAGAAACATTGTTGGCAGTAACTATGACACTACTAAAAAAAGACTAGGTATAGGAAATAAAGATAATAGAAAAAAGAGAATTGTAGACTAAAATAAAGTACCTACTGTGAAAATACATAGGTGGAAGAGGCACGACCAAAAAGTATCCGACGTTGCCACACGGTCAAAAAGTCTGGTTTTTGTAGTTTAGGGATCAGATTGGATAAAAGCGAAGATCTTCTGAAACGTCGAGATGGGGCACCGTTTCCGTTAATCAGAGAAGATCCCGAAGTAAAATCAAATATGGAGGAAGCAAATATGAAAAAATTGCAGGTTATGTTTGCGATAATAAGTGAAGACATGAAAAACATGAATGCTAAAATGGCATTTTTTAAGAGGGAGCATCGTTCTTAACTGTCTAGGTAAGACATAGTCGCTCCACTCTGGTAATTTGGCTTTGAGCACGAACTCTTTAGCCACACACTTTAAATTATATATTTTCCATTTAAACGTTCGATCGCTTGTTTTACTTTTCACAGACATTCGAAAATGAATCTGAAAAGTAAAGCGGGCCGAGGTGAGTTTCGAACCCGCGATCTATGGCTTCGTGAGCCAGCGGAGAACCACTTGGCCACGCAAGTCACTAAAATGGCATTGGTAAACGAGATAAAGGAGGTGAAAATGGAAAATGTAGAGCTAAAAGAGAAAATCGTTTAGTTAGAAAGAGAAATGAGGGTCATAAAGGAAGACAGTGATGAGAACAGGGAAGAAACAAAAGAAAACATGTAACTATGATCGACTCAATGAAAATTGGAATAAATCCGGAGCATGAAATGAAGCAATGAGAGTTGGAAGACCGAAAACTGGAGTAGACAGCTCTATATTATTGAAGCTGACAAAAGGAAATAAAAAGTTCGAGATACTGACACAGAGTAATAAATTAAAGGGTACAAATTGGGTGGACCAGGACTGCCCACAGGATATAATGAAGGAAAGAAACAAAGTTATAACTTAGGAGAAAGAAAAAAAAGTGAGAGAACGGAGAGTTCGAAGAAGGGTAAAGGAACAGAGAACAGTACAGAAGAGAAAAAAATAAAAATATACTTGACGTCGCCAGAAGCCAATAAGTTGGATGAAAAGTTTAAGAAAATAAAACGGTCTTCAAAAACTAACAGGAAGCGTATAGGGGAATCTACAAGCGGAAACGAAAAAGAAAAGGAACGCGAAATCGAACAAGGAAAAATGGGAATATGTAGCTTGAGCAACGAGAACGTGAAGAACGTGAAGTCAAAGATGGGCCAAAAACAGTGAAGACAGAGTAAGAGACAGAACTGAAAAGCCTGAGATATGGAAAGTTTACACTTGGAATGTTAGAGGCCTAGCTGGAAAAGAATGCGAGTTAGTACAGGAATTTGAGAGAGAAAGTCTTTTGAAAGAAATTGACATGGCCAGCGAACATTACTGAGTTGAAGAGAGTATCAGAGCAAAAGAAGGAGTTGGCCTCATTGTAAACAGGAAACACAATGGTGTGGAATATCAAAAAGAATTCCCGAAGTTATAATTGTGGCTTACGGCCCGCACCAAAATGAAAGAGCAGAAGCAAGGGACAGATTCTGGGAAGAACTTAATCAAACTGTTGAGAATGGCAGAGATAGGCTGATAATAATTAGACACATGACAATCTGCGAAATGACAAAGTTGGTAATAATTTGGAACGAAAATGGAGAACGACAGTAAAGTAAATCAGAAACTGTTCTTTAGAGTTCTAAAAACGCTCAGAAAAAGAAAGGCAGATACCACGAGACAGATTAGAGATAAGAGTGGAAACGTTCAAAGAAGGGAAGAAAAGATCATGAATAGGTGGAGAAAAAATTTTGAAGAGAAGAAAAACGAAATCATAACAGAAAATGACGTAGAAGACAACGAGATGCAGGAGGAAGTGATAGATAGAGAGGAAATCAAAATTGAGGAAGTGAAGGGAGCCATCCAGATGCTAAAACAAGGGATGGCGGCAGGACATGATGGTATAACCCCAGAGATGCTACAAAACTTGGGATAAACTTGGAGAAACTGGACAGGGTTAACTAGTTATTTACAATAATGTTTGGATTGGGAAGTTGGAATCATGATTCTACTGTTCAAGAAGGGAGATCCAAATGATTTCAACAATTACAGAGGTATAATTTTATTCAGTATCATACTGAAAGTATATGAGATAATTTTAGAGAGAAGATTATAGTGGTGAGACAGTTGGAAGAGTCGCTGACTGGATTTAGAAGGCGAAGGAGCACTCAAGACCGTGTGTATGATTTTACTGTGAGACAGATAATAGAGATGAAACAGATACAAAAGCAGAATGTGTATGAAGATATTGAGTATGGCAAATTTGAGGCAGAGAAAAATAGGACAAGAAATTCAAAAGTAAACATGCAGAAAACAAAAATCACTGTAGTTGGAAAGAGTGACGAGAGTATGGAGGTGGAACTCTAAGGAACATTGTTGGAAGACGAAAAAAGTCAAATTTTTGGGTGTACAGATACAGACAAGTGGAAAACAAGAAGCAGAAATAAATTAAAGAACTGGGATAGCAACAACATTTTACTATTCATTGAATAAAAACTTTCTTGGGAGAAAAGAAATAACAAGAGACACCAAGATAAAAGTGTATAAGGCAGTACTTTGTCTCATCCTCACATATGGCGGCGAAAGCTGGTTGATTACCAACAGTATCAAAAGCAAATTAAGTACAGGCTGTCGAAATGTATCTACGTCGAGTTGAGGGTATTACCAAAATAGAATAAGAAATGAAACAGTAAACGAGGAGTTGATAGTGGATCCATTACTTACAAATATTCGCGGACAATAACTGAGGTGGTTCTATTGAGGACATCTATTGAGAATGGACGGGAACTGGCAGGTAAAAAAACGTGTGGCAAGCTAAAGTGCAGAAGAAGAAACAAAGGGGTCGTCAAAGAAAACCGTGGGTAAAAAGAAATAGCTGACATTCTGAAGGATACGAGGATTACAGTGTCAATTATGAGAGATAAGAAAAATTGCGCCAAATTTGTTCATGGATAAAACGACTACAAAATCCCTACACCCTGAAGGTAAAAGGGATCAAGATTATATTTTGTATAGGTATAAAAAAGACATTTGGGAGAAGCAGTAAGCGGAAAATTTTCCTCGAAATATAAGTTTCTGTTTGCCGCTTCTCCGAAATTGCTTTTTTAGTAATGTCATAGTTACTGCCAACAATTTTGGTCTGGGACTGTAACATATAAGTAAGTATATGGAAAATCATACAATTAAGGGCCTTTTCAACCCACAAGTTATCATCCTGTACCTATCAAATGTCACCCCTAGTTTTTTTGTCCGGCAGGATTAGGTACCTACTTACTTTGTTCTGAATACAAGGACCTGCGATTTTTTAAAATCTAAACAATCTTAGCTTGTCGAAAACAATTGAATATCTTAAAAAACGGGGTTGCCAAGAAGGAACAAAGGACATACCGTGAGGTTGTTCCAAAAAGAAATTATGCTCTCGCCAAACTTTCATTTCCATGGTTACACCTAACGACAATAAGGCGTAAATATGGTTACGAATAACAACTTAGCGCTTAGAATACTTAAATTTTCAAAAATCGCATGTCATTGTAAGCAAATCAAAGTCAGTAATCCTTCCAAGCAAAAAAAACCAACTAGGGGTGTAATTATTTGAAAAAAAAATTGAAATTTCTCAAATTTTTTTTGTTTCTGTTTTGAAATAACACGAGTTTCCCTTGATAAGAAAAAAATGAGACTGCCTGCATATTTCTGACATTCCGTATATCAGGTACTTAATGTCATTTTTTAATAATGTATGTATATTTTCAAGACAGTTATGAGAAATAGAAAAAGGTGTAACTCTAGAATCAGAAGTGGGAAATATTTCTCCAGTCAAGTACGGTTTCCCGTGATTCTAGGACGGAGGAAAACCTGCCGAAGTGCACTTCTTGTGAAGAGTCTAACTCATTTGCAAGGAGAGCACAAGTATAGAAGAAGATCCATAGCGTAGGTGATAAGGATAAGTGTCACGAATCATCTCGAACGAGTTATCAAACAATGAAATATCCCAACTGAGCTCAAAAAAAATGTTCTACCAATCTATATACTAACGAAAAAAATTATACTTCTTGTATATTTTGTCATAAAATTTGTGAATAACTTATTAGATCCTTACAGTCACGTATTTTAACTCTATAAAGATCCAAAACTTTACAAAGTGCAATCGTTGCAGTAAAAAATAATTACACAGGGCGATTAAAAATAGTTCTTGGGGCTGCTTTGCTGGAGACAATTTTCCTTTCAGGCATTTTTAATAATTGTCTTATGATAAAGGCATTAAATCCTACCAGTTATCGCTTCTTGCAATACTTTATAGCGAATCGATCAGAGACAACAAAGAGATAAAAAAAATATATAACCGGGTTCTTTTTTCGCAACTCGGTAGCTAAATAACATTTAAAAGCGTCAATGACGCACAAGCAAACTCCCCCATACATAAATCACATACAAAGAACGCCGAAATATCACAAAGAACATGCTAAATCAGTCACTAAAGGGTAGAGCTTGTTATTTGTAGAATTATAACATAGAAAGTAAAAGCTCAGCCCCCACCACTAGGACACAACTCCCATGCAAAACGCAAGCGCTCAACCCCTATCCGCAACACTCGGCAATTCATTTATGTCAATTGTAATAAAATTAAGCACATGTTAAAACCAAATCAGAAGAAGATTGGAAGGAAGAACAAGAAAGAGGAGGTGAGACGTTGAGGTAATTTAATTCCAAGACTAGTAGGTAAATTCTGAAATTGATGGCTGTGGAAAAAAATATTCCAGCCACTAACAAGTTTCAAACAAAATTAAACTTATCAACTGTTTGTCAAATAATGTCTATTTAAGTAAGCTAATTTGATAGCACCGGGAGATTATTCAAGAGCGATAACTCAAAGGGATTTAGTAAATATATCCGGCTTTTCAACTTATAACAGAACTAAGTAGTAGAAGATTTAATTATGTTTTTTGTGTCTACTTATTTACAACCAAAATATATCAATCACTGAACATGTTCTGAAGATATGCTTGCTTATGTGATTGACCAAGAAGTTAGTTTTTCATATAACAATAATTACTCCTAGCTTATAAATTGTATACCGTTATCACTGATGACTTTGCTTGGAATTCCATAACGGAGAACGACAAGAGGATTGCCATGATTTCTAAGGGTTATTTTTAAGATGCATCTCATCAGTCTCAAAAAAAATTACGCAGTCACACTCAAATTATTAAATAAAACAATTATAGCTGTGAAGTTGAAAAAATATTTGTTCCAAAGTAACTTTGAAAATTGACAAAGGAAACTTTATCTTCCTTCTAAACTCAAATATTTGTTAAATGTGCCTCCCTCAAAACATGATCATGTTATTATTATAGCCCTCATTTAAATATTCTAATTCCCCTAATCCTTCCTAATTCATCTGCAGTCAGATTTAGAACATCGTCTCTAATCTAGACATGGAATCAAAATTACATCCTCAGATCCTTCAATCTGCACCATTAATTAACTCCTGAAACTTTAACATCCTTCTTAAATTAACTTCCTCTAACCTACCACCATGAAACTTCTCTAGGAACTTTCTCCCCTTTCTACCACTTTCCCAGATAAAACTACCAGGACCATGTAGATTGTAGATGAATCAAGGTTGGAATTTCCTAAAACCCCCAATTTGGTTCATGCAGTGCAGAAAAGCAATAAATTATAAAGCACCATTTTGTTTCTCACAGAATATAATAATAATAATTGCAGACGTTTCACTATAGCAACCCCATCACTACGTTCAGGGTTCTTCTATCTAACAACACCCCAGCATCATCCCTATTCCACCCAAATTAATACACTGATAGATAATAATATAATTAATACATTCTCCAGGATAAGCTCTCCGGAAACATCATCACAAATTTGGGCGTGGAATCAAACTCATTACATCCTTCCTGCTGCGCCACTAATCCACCTCCTTAAGATCACCCCTTTCGCACTACATATCATTAAGAATCTCCTCCACCCAGGTTCGAACGTAAAGACGCAGTAGCAACCCCCCGAGCTAGAGGAGCGTTAATTGGAGGTACTTACCCAGGTTCGGGTTCGTTCCTGCCGCCGATGATGAGGCAGGCGACGAGGGCGAGGCCGAGCAGCAAGTGGGAGCTAGGCGACGGCGTCCACGGGACCCGGGCCATGGCTGCACACGTGCCCGCTCGGGCGCCACACGAGGAGTGGCCCGAGCCCGGCTGCAGCCCGCGCCCGTTGCGCAGGGCCGGCAGCGGGCTATGAACTCTCGAGGCTCCAGGCACGGTGGCGTGTTTAGACACCCTCGTTAGGGGCGAGGCTGCCGGGGATTCTTCTGCATAAATCAAATTGCAAGAAGAAAATTATAGTGGATAGGAAGTGATTGAAGAGTGGAATAAGATGCCATTTGTACGAGATTTGTTTCATGTGTTTCAAGGGATAGTTTTAAGGAGTGGATCTTCATAAAATAATAATAATAATAATCAGACAAAATTGTACGGATTATTAAAGGCATATGATGCAGTAGAAACAGACACACTATTCCCGGATAAAGGAACAACGGTCACGTTATGTTATGACCCAATATCTGTCCTAAAGCCGAAGCGTAATGTTTTGATTATTAAACCACAAAAAAAGGAATTATTGAGCTATAAATACTCCGATCCAAATAAATAGAACATTATAAATTTAGACTTTGGTATTAAAGCAAAACAATAGCAATTACAATGGAATTAACAACTATAAAACTAAAGAAGAACTTTAGATAGTAGGAGAACTAGGGTCCCTACACAAAATAACAAATCAAGAACCATACGACCTTTGACTAAACCCCATAAGATATTTTCAGATAAGTATCGACAAAATGGCTCGTTTCAAGACATAAACATTCTTCAAAGTCTTCAAGAAAGTCAGAATGTGGGAGCCAAAATTTGGGTCAGGACCCCTGTTTTTGAAATGCAAATATTTTAAGACGCGACGCTGAACCGATTCGAGATCGTTCAAATGACATTTGTATAGTAGGCGACCAGATAATAAAACCGTACTCAAGTGTGGACTACCCTCAATATCATGAGGGTTGTAACATATTTTTCAAATCCAAGGGCAGAGTAAAACCTAAATCTAAAGTGGACGCATAATTGAATGAGAGCCTGCAGTTAACGATAAGGTCCTTGGATTCAGTTATCCTTTGAAGAGAATATTTTTCAAAATTGGAGTCTAGGCATTCTGTTTAGATCTGTTAGAACTCTCATAGCTGTTGGAAATTTTACGCCATCGACAAGTTGACAAAGTATTCGGGAGTGTTTCGACTATAGTAGGGCACATGCTCTGAACGTTCTAAAAAAATTGTCATAGAAAAATGTAGAGCATCGGCAAAAGAAAAACTGCAGAATATGCAAAGCATTAGAATCTGCCTGATCTACCCTATCAAAGACCCTAAACAAATTCGTATATACCACTTCACTTGGAATCGACAGACGATCACTTGTAATGTACATTGACCATCTATGAAGCCGTGCTGAAGAAGAGCCTAATATTGAATATTAGAAACTTGATGTATTGGTACAGGACCCCAAAAGCTTCTTGGAAGCTTTACCAAAATTAGGTAAGATACAAATTTGCACAAATTCGTCTATACTATGTACAAATTCGACTACACTACTTCACTTAGGATTGACATATGATCATTTGTAAAGCAAATTCTCCCTCTATGAAACTGTGCTGGGTATCGATTATGAAAAAATTGATCAGATGTTAGAGCACCTCATACAGAACCTTCTCGAAAGCTTTTTCAAAATTAGGAAATATACAAATCTGTACAAATACGACTTCACTTGGGATTGACAGACGATCATTTATTTTATAAAGCAAATACCCTCTACCTCTATGCAATCGTTCTGAGCTGCTGAGTATTGATTATGAAAAAGTGGATCAGTTGTTAGAGAACTCCATACAGAACCTTCTCGAAAGCTTTCCCAAAATTAGGAAACATACAAATTTGTACAAATTCGTCTATACTACTTCACTTAGGATTCGCAGATAATCATTTGTAAAGCAAACTCACCCTCTACGAAACCGTGCTGGGTATTGATATGAAATAAGAAATAATTGATCAGTTGTTAGAGCACCTGATACAGAACCTTCTCGAAAACTTTCCCAAAATTAGGGAAGATACAAATCTGTACGAATTGGTATAATACGACTTCACTAGGGATCGACAGACGATCACTTTTAACGAAAATTGATTCTCTTGTAAACCATGGTGAGTATTGAATTTAAGAAACTTGTTGTGTTGGTATAGAGCACCCCATACAGAGCCTTCTCAAAATGTATACAAAGATACAAATAGACTATAGTTAATGATGTCATTCCTATTTCTCTGTTTGAAAAAAAAAACGTTCTTGATACTTTCCATCGAGCTGGGAACTGAACTTTTCAAAAATGAACAAAATCTTCGCCATTCGCAAATTCCATACAGGTCTTTTGACAGAATAATATCACTTGGAAATATAGTGCAGGCAGAGGACCTCCTAGTTTAAGGCAGTTTACAACAGGATGAAAAAATCTAATGAAAGACAATATTTCGTATCAGAAATATCGTATCGAAGAATTTAAGGAATTTTGATAATTGACAGCTCAGGATCGCGTTGTAGAAGGGGACGATCTCTAAGGACAATTTGTCTCACAGTTCTCTCATAATATTAATGAAACATGTTCGACAGAGTTCCTTGAAACAGGAGGATTTCGTCTTCAGATTATGTCGGATTATTACTTACTCAAATTATTTTCTTACCGGAGGATGATTTTTCGCACTCCAAAATCTGCTTAGGGTGTCATTAACTTAATCCAAAGGAAAAATAAAAAGAATTTTCCAGGACCATGATCAAGAATTTAAATATTATTTATACAGATAAAAAATTGTTGAAAGGAATATTTTTCTTTTTTTCCGAATATTCATATTACTTTTACGCCCGTATTCACAAACGATAATTTCCTAAATAATTACGTAATCAATTACCCCCATCTCATTCTGTTGCAAAAAAACTGCATATCTCCATCTCACTCATTTAAATAATTACGTAATTATTTAGGAAATTATCGTTTGTGAATACGGGCATTAGTGTTGTACCTACTTAATATATTATGGTCTCTTAGATTAACACTTCTTAAAAACTCGATTTAAAGACGATTCAACTCGTTGCTCTTAGGACCATTCCATTATTTAATCAAAATGAGCAGCTGAAAACTCTGCCAATCACTCAGTGAAGGTACGTACTATATATTTCTTCAATTACTACTTGGATTATTAGCGTCAGTTTTTGTGTTCGTGGAAGGTCGCAAGATCAAAATGGCTGTTCAATAAGATCTTTCCTCCACTTTAGTTTAAATACTTTAGTTTACCAGAGTCTCTCAAACTATGTCGTGATTTATCGCAGCAATGGAATACCTTAAGAAAAAACTATAACCCCTTGTATTTTTATTTCGGTCGAATATTATATTAATTTCATCCCTGTCATTACCTCGGTAATAAAATTAAAGGGATCGATACTATTTAGACTCAAATAAGTGACTTTGTTGATTCTATTTATATCTTCTTAATCATAATAATAATTAAAATCGCGTTTATTTTAAATATAACTGAAGTCGAAAGTCGAAAGAATCAACTCTTTCGGTGTGTCAAAGGGTGACTGGGCGAGCTGGGAATCGATTCCGGGAAAATTGGAGACCAATGTTCGTTCGTGGTTAAGCTTCGTGCATCACTGCAGTTACTTCGTGCAGAGTGTACTTACATCAAAAGAAGGTCGCACGAACAAGGTCTTGCAGCCAGGTAACGTAATCGATAGCATATGTTAAACAGAGTACCTACTTTATGTTTATTCTGAGAACTTGGAGAAATTATATTTGGATCAAAGATGTAACGAAATTGTGCTGTGTTATTCGATTTAAGTGTCATTGAGGTTTGACATTTTAGGTCTGCGAAACATGGAGAAAGAATCTAAAAAGTGCCTAGTAAACCATTACCCATGAATCAACGTAATAATATGTCGGGGTAAGGAAGGACAAAGCATGTTTGCAGTACCTAATGATGTTGATGGTTGACTGATGGTCATTATTGTTAACGATGGTTAATTGTGGCGATTATTGTCATTTATGCTATGACATCGGGATGGAAAGCGACACCTCACACGAAGCGCTTGTTTATTGGATCATCCCCTATTGCAATACGGAAGTTGTAAATTCAACGTCCCATCATCAGAGGTATTATCTGCTGTGGATTGTAAAACATTTTACTTAATATAAGCATGAAATTATAGCGAATTTGATAAAGTTATCACCAAATTCAGGCGTTCAGGCATATGCTAATGACTAGGTCATTCTTAACAAAGGAAGATCTGTACTCGAGTGTACTCTAAGGGCCGGTTGCACAAACGTAAATTAAACATTTTCAGATAATTACTGATTTTCAAATGCCCTGTATTATGAGAATATTGGTCTGATATTGCTGAAAATAAGTTTTACTCCCTTTATGGAGAGTTAATTATTGAAAAAAAAAAATATCATTAAATATATTCGCCATATTCTCAAAATTTACAATTTAAATTCAGTAATTATCTCATAATTTTTAATTTTTGTTTGTGCAACCGGTCCTATAATCAGTTATAATTTTGCAAGTGGATGAAAGCTAAAGTACCACAGAGCAAGGAAGACATAAAATAGAAAACAGAGTGAGGTGATTGTGACAAGTGAAATGAATAACATAGTAGTTGTTGTTGACAGTGTATGTAAATAATAGAAAAGCTGGTTATTTAGATTTGGAGGGTAATTGTGGCTTTGCTTTTATTTATGAAGTGACTGGTTTAAATAAAGACTTTGTATTTTGTAAGACTTTTAATTTGGGAAATAGTAAAGTGTAAGACCGTAACAATATGGACAACCAAAAAAGTTAGAAAGCTCAAATTTTGGTCACGGTGTCATACTCGCTATATGACCATGTGATCAACTTTATAAGGGCTGATGGTTTGCTACAATTCGTAATGTGATTCTTGAAATTTGAAGAAACGACATGAAGAAACGAAAGTCAGATGGAAATCGTGATCGAAGTATCGGCAATGGAAAAATTAGTCGTTTACTTCAAAATCAATTCACGATGTTATTAAAATAATAATGCTAACACATTTTGCATTGGAAAATGTGAAAACAGTAACTAAAGTCGATTTTTGACAAAAGAGTTTTCCCTCCAAGTTGTCTAAAAAGTGGGTCAGTATGTTCCTATAAATTACGTAGGTACAAATTCTACCAGAATATTTCCGTAGTTCTGTATCGCTATACAAGAATTCATTTTCACTTTAGGGCTTTTAAGGCAGTTTCATATTTCATTCGCTATAATACGTATAGGTATAGGTATTTAGATGCAAAGAAACTCTTGAAGCCTTAAAAACTTGGCGCTGTCGGTTTCTTAAGAAGAACTTCTTGGTTTGAGTATTCAGAGAATTGAGAAAACGTAATTAAGTTAATCATTAACCAATTAATGTTTTCTGTTATTTTTTTTTTTTTTTTAGTTTATTTATTTGTGGTCCTTAGAAACATAAAGTTTATATCAGGAACCTATGAAATAATTTTCTAATAAAATTAACAGTAAGTAACACAAGATCAATAATAATAACAAAAAATAAGAAAACACTAATAAGAATAAGCATCATAACACTATAACAAAACAAAGAAATGGTTTATTTTCTGTTTTAATTTGCTGAACCCAAAAAATATTCTTTAGTTTTTACTTTAAAATTTTTTAATGATTGCACTTTTTTTATAGTTTGTGGTAAATTATTATAAATTTGAAATCCTTGAAAATAAATCGATTTTTTGCCAAAATTAGATTTTATATTTATTAATGATAAATGATCTCGCTGTCTTGTGTTATAATTATAATTTTGTGAATTGTAACCTTCAAAGTGCATAGAGCTAGTCAAGATTTGCCTCAACCCCTAGTGATTATAGTCATCGCTTGTTATTACTAGAGCTCAGATTATTAGCATGAAAAATGACAAAAATATGCGCATATACCAATAATTATTATTAAGTGACTACCAAGAAAAATTTGAATCCATATAATTCCAAGAGAGCTTCCAAAATACCTAAGGTATCCAAATTTTATTGCCCTCAATCACTTTCAGATGTGATCAAAACTTTTACAAGATAAAAGAGATAAAAAATAGGCCTCGCCTATACAATATAAAGGCAGCTTTGTAAAAAAAAACACTATCAAAATAGTACAGTAAAATCACACAAAAATTGACAAATCCATCATAACGAGATTAAGTTAGAGATAAACGAGATTTGGTTTTGACTTACTTTTGGTTTTTATATTTTCTATTTTTGTATATCCGGAAATAAATAAAATAAAATAAAAATAAATAAAAAAATAATAAAAAAATAATAAAATACCTAATAAAAAAATAAATAAAAATAAAATATAGAAAAGATATTTATGTGGGAAAAATAACAAAATATTCAGAAATATGGAAATTTTCAAAAAACGAAAATCATTTCGTGCGAAAAATGCATTAAAAATGCAAAATATGAAAAAAAAAATTTTTTGCATATAATCCGAGCTCTAGTTACTGCATTTACTGATTTTTTTTTTCAGTCCCACAAAAATCATGAATTTTTTGAAGTTGCAAGTTAAAAATTCTGGATAAGAATTCCCTTGCTGGAACGTAGGTAGGTATCATAAGGATCCAGCAAAAGAAAAAGCTAAAATATCTTTTAAAAAGTATGCAATAATAATTATTGATGATCATTTAAAATTATGAAAACAATTTCCAAACAGGTGACAAGTATCAATTTTTATCTCAGCATACAAAATTTTTAAAAACGTTTGGAAAAATGGTAACAAAACATTAAAATCGTTGACAGTGGGTATTGTAAAGGCCCATTAAGTTAACGGGCAGATTTCTCGGATTTCAATCTAATAATACTTTAAGGATCATGTTTTCAACCCCTTTCATGCGAAGAATCAAAAAATTAAATTGCTATATTTTCCACCACCTAGAGTCGAAAACTTTTTTAGAAACGGCTATAGAAATCTGCCCGTTAACTTAATGGACCTTTATAATAGGTACCCGTAGTTAGCCTTGCTAGATTAGCTTTTTTCAAATATAAAATTAGATCACCAGCTTAAATTCCTATAACTTCATATTACTCTTTAAATTGAAAAAAATCAAAAACCTGTCATTAATTTATTTTTCATAACACTCAAAAGATACTAATAATAATTTCAAGCAGCATTTTTGTTTACTTTATTTCTTTGTACCTTTTTTGTTCCAAGTCTATAACAATTTGTGTCAAGTACATAAAATGTAACGAAATTAGTCCTTCGCGAAAGTAATTGTAAACTACCACAAGTATTCATGCCTTTTAAAACATCTAAACTAGTACCGCTTGGTCTCCGATGTAAGGATTCTATAATGTTTCCAATTATGAGGGTTTAAAACTGTAAGCAATATGTAAAGGGTGTTGGGTGTGAAATATTATTAAAAGGATTCGAAAAATAAACCTGGCCGGTGCCTATCAAAATTTTATAATTGATTACCCCAAAAACATTTAATTAATTCTTGATTTATCTACACAAATTAAACACAGTTTTAAACTCCCTTTAGCCCTTTTCAATAAAAACATTAATAACCCCTTAATAACGAAGGGTTGAAATGCAAACACCTGCTCTCGTGACAGAAAAGATTAAACCTTAAGATCCCCAATGAAACCTAAACCTTCCCGAATCTTAAATTTCACACTGCTGGATATTCGATCCGGGAGCGCTCCCTCAGGATGCTGACCTCCCTAAACACGCAGCCGGGCGCGGACGGGAGCTGGCGGCCTGGCAGGAGGCCGAGCTGGTGGCGGCGCCAAATCGATAGCGTCGACAGGACCGCGACTCCCGTGTACCTAACAGGCGCTCCCGTGACGTCATCACGGTCAGGATCTCGTGTACACAGGCCGCGATGCCGGGTCGTGCATTTTCAGGCCGGCTTCTTTTCTGCCCGTTTGACGGATTTATCAGGGTTAATGATCAAGGAAGTTCGCCGGATTCTATGACATGGTTTAGAGATCATCTAGATATTTTTATTCAAGGGAGACTGAAATGATAAACTAGGATCGGGAGCTGGGTGTATCCACGGAGTTGACGTAGAGATCTAGATTTTAGTGACGTCATTTATGCTCAGATATAGGTCGGCTAGCTTTTTTTAATGCTACAGGAAATTCCATTTTTATATCACATAAGGTAACGCTACAGCTGCTATTATAATGATAGTTGAACAGGATAAGGATATTTGACGCTGGATTGGTTTAGTATAGTAAATCTAAGAACTATCAGTCACGTTGCAACCTGCGCAGCGAAAATACTTTCACTAGCTCTCTGTCTAGAATCTTTATCAAATCAAGGAAGTTGCTAATTTCGATTAAACTTTAAATACTTCTGAGAATTATGAAGTAAACTCGTTAAGTACTTTTTACTTTTAGAATTATCAGTTTTTAAATATTCTTTCATATTAATCAACTTCTACAAATACTTTACAAACATTATAAGTTAAATCTATTCTGAGCAATTACGTTTCTAGTTTACAAAACCCTTGAATGATGTTTTTGAGATTTTTCTACATAATACTAAGACTAATCCTCAGGACTTAATTCCGATGCACTTCCACTCCATTACAGTAGGCAATAAAACTTAATAATCCTTTGACTGTTCTACAGACCGAGACAGGTACGGTCCACTGCGTAATCCGCATCTACTCTGCATAGACCAAAGTTGGATACTGCAGATAGAATTTGTTTTTATTTTTACAGTTTATTATGAATTTTAGTAACTAAGGATGCTCTAGTGTCGTGATCATAAATAATTAATTTTGTCTGATAAATGATCCAGCAACTCTATGCACTTTTGTATCAGAAGATACATTAGGGGGGGGGGGCGATAGTGGGTGTGCCATATGCAACTCTGGCAATGGTTCCAATTTCTTCAGTTTGAAAACCCTCACGCTGCAGAAACTCTGCAGAAACTCACCCCACACGCGACACTCGCGCCGAACAGTGAATGATGAACGTCAACCAGGACCTTCGACTCGATAACGTTCCTCAGGCATCTCATTAGATATGCAACGTTGCTCAGTCCACCTGATATGTAAGATATTTTTGAGCCCCAGGAAAAAAAATCGTCAAATATGACTCCTGGCCGAAGACCTTCTGGTTCTACTCTTATTTGGATTGGCTTGATCACGACTATCCATAAACCAATCACAAGTATTGCACAGAATTCTCGGGGATAGCTTGCAAACTAGCGACATCAGGTGCTACGTTATCCAACGGGGTATCATCCTCATATAAATCAGATCAAAAGTTACAGACTGACAAGCTGAAAAGTAATTTGTGTAGACAATGAAAAGTAACGGCCGAGAATTGAGACCTGCGGCACACCTCTGTTCACCAGACTATCGTTGGAGAACACATAATTCAACTCGTTTCCCTTGTGACTTTCAGTCAGTTTTAACCATTCAATCAAAATGAGCAGCTAAACACTTAAAACTTAAAAACTGAGCGAGCCACTCAGTGAAGATACGTAGGTACTGTAATTTTCTTCAATTACCCACCGTTTGCCTCATTACCATAAATATTTATGTTCGTGAAGGTTGCCAAGTGAAGATGGCTGATGCCGTTTAGAAAGGATAAATTTTACAATACGTCGCTTGATTAGCAGCTATTTTTCCGATTATATTTGTAATAGTAGAACGCTTGAAAGCCCTGGAAGTTATATGTATGAATAATTCATTTAATTATTGTTCGCGTAACAAATCGTTGAGCTATTTATCTGACGTCATCCGCTTTCGAGAGTTCGTCCCGGTTTTATGAGTTTGCTGAATTTATTTTCAAGAAACTCGCCCCTTGTCTGGGATCTTCCTTACGAGGGACCAGACCTCAACATCGAAACAAAGTTCGATTGCTTCGATGCACCATTTCGGCTACCAGTAACAGAAGCAGCACTATTCGCATGCAGCAGTTGGGGTCGATTCACATAGAAGTGCATTGAACTTGACTTCCAAAGCTCGGACATCTTACCTGTTTCATTAAGTTAACCGGTAAAATTTAATATCGCCCAATGATTATATTTATTTTAATTCAATTCATTATATTTACTGTTAAATTTATCTTTATCATATTTAGATTGTTAATTAGTTTTATTTATTAATAAATACATTGACCTCTGGATTTTCTTTGACTTGTAACATTTTTAATTGCCGATTTCCTTTGTGAGCTACCTGGCTGCTAAATAGGGTTCTCTAACTTCCCTGAATATTGTCGTGGGTGGAAAATAATTTATAACTCTACTCTGGAGTACTGTCGGGTCGTTAACACCTGAAACACACAAGCAAAAAATGTCGCCAAAACTTCACAAAAATGAACTTTCGCTCATATTCTGTCTACTTACGCCGGAAATAACAAAAATTATATAGGTACTGTTGGATTATTATTAGTTTCCTTAAAACAACCTTTCGAAAAAAAAAAATTCTTGCTCAATTTTAAGCAGAATAAACTTCCCTGGCTATTTTTCATGGATCTATAAGCAATAAATTCTGCTAATTGCGATTCTTTTCTTGATCAATTCGACCTACGCAGATAGTTTCAGCTGAAGTTTCCCTTTTACTGACTGTGCCATCATCAGCTTTGTATCCCTTTTTAGGTCCGTAATAACTGCTCTTGAGCTTTTGGTTTATGTCTATTCACGTCAAGCTTAGCCAGCTTTTATCATAAAAATATTTGAACGGAAATGTACATTAGGCAAACATAAAAAATCTTTTCATGGTTCAAATAGCGGCAGTCTTAGTTAATTCATGATTAATTACAACGGTTTTTGTACCCCAGAGTTAATCGATAGAACCTCTGCAGGGTTAAGGTTAACAACCTTGAAGACGCTGTCAAATCAAGGTCATCTTAATATGAATAATATATCTAGCACATTCATTCCCCTGCTGCAATGTGAAGGGGTTGTTCGCGTGTTCACCTGCAATTTCTTTCCTATGCGGTATATATCAAAAGAACAGAGAGAAAGGATATTTTAGGCTTATCAATGCATCTACATGACTTATATGTACCGAGTAACATGTTCATTCAAACGTGTCTACATGCTTATTATTTATTAATACGGATGTAGAAAAATGATTTAAATATGGAGGTGCAAAATAATAGTGCTTGTGGCTAGTGCTGCTGCAGGTCTCTACTTAATATATTATGTAGTCGGTGCCAACAGAGTCAGTTGGGAATTATGGTGTAAAGAACAGGTGGCAATAAACTTCTGGACAACCTCTGAGCTCCACCCGTTGTTCAGAATGCGAAAAAAGAATGATATTTTTTAAGCGCGCCTATCTATAATCCTCAAACGAAGAAAAACATTTGAAAAAATTGTTTTGAAAGTGATTTTTGATGACGGTCTGGTGACGTCATATTTTCCTGAGTCAGACGATGACTCATTTGGGTCTGACATAATGCCGGATACCAAATCCTTAACAGTTTCAATCCAGTCCACTACTTCACAGTATTACACTCGATTGCATCTTGAAGCAATACACGTTTCACCCTATAAATAGGATTGCTCTCCCAGCTGTTTAGGTCATTATCAGTGAGCACGATGAGTGGAAGCATCACTTATCGTTTGCGCACACGTAACCGCTGGTGATGTCTATCGCAACTGTAGACGATATGTTCTGCACAAATCTCCATAGATCACGACCCAACAGCCTGGGATCGAATACGATTTCAATAGAAGCATGCCGTGAAAGCCTTATACAAACAACAAAGATATTTATCTTCGTTTATTTAACGAACTTCGTGCCTCTCAAGAAAACCGATAATATGCTTATTAAAGATCTAAAAACTGACACCCTGTATAAATATGGATCGAAGCAAATCTTCCCTGACTAATCTAATTGAAGCTTGCCGATCGAAATCGTCGCCGTTGATGATGTCTATCACAGTTGTAGTAGAAATGTCTGGAAGTTGTCACCATCATTATGGAATGTTTTTCCCCTTATAAATTGTTTCACTTCACATTATCATTAAGTATTTATTTTGTTGAAGTTTCAACCCTGCTAAGCCTGATTTGCTATTTTTAATGATCACGTGTTGAAGGTAACATTTTAATGAACATTTTCTCCTCCCTCGATACATACATTAGTGAGTAAAATGCTCCTTTCGATTGACATACTGTTACTAATATCAATTATTTCATCACTTTCATGGCTCACTACTTAATGTTTCTAATTATGTTCAATGAACTTTACAACTGACTCCGATGGAGTTTGAGATATACCTAATTAATAAGATTCTGGGATATTGATTAAATGCCTATTATTACTCGCAGGTGTATAAAACAAGAGATAAAAACCCGATCTGGCATCAATGTCTTATCCCAGGGATTGTTTACTACGTGTCCTCAAATAGGATACCGTATCACGTTCACGCATGTTTTTATGGGTAACATTAAACAACTCGCTTAACATCAGGTCGTTTCTTCACCTTGTTGATTTCCATTTTATTAACCGAACCCCCTGAGAATTACGCATATCTTATAGGCGTCACGATTATACGAGCAGGAGTAATAATTTATGATCAGTTTAAGACTGGCCTCTCATTATAACAAAATTATTAACGTGAATTTCGGGAATTCACAGGAAATCGCGTGAACGATTAGGGTTTTTTCGTGATTAATTATTTTCCTTTATTATATAGGCAAGGAGATTTCGCAACTGACCTATAAAATTACTCTTACATGCATAATTTTAATTAAGTCTTTAATATTCAAACAACAATTTTTTCCGCCCGAGTAAAATCAATCCGGCTTATTTTCCCCTGAATTTTAAATTGGTTTCAATTTACCCCATTTTAGAAATATTCAATTTTAGAAAGCAGACCCGTGGAATATTTTTGCATTGCGGTGAAAACTTTCCCGAACTCATTCAACTATGCTGAAATTTGTGTTTGAATCTGTCAGCCGCAAAGTTTGTTTGCTTTCGTGATTGGTTTAAGAAACTGGAGCAAAATAAAGCCATCAAGCAGTGTGTCGTGTCTGCTTGAAGAACCCTCGAGTGTCAAGACTCAAGACAAGGACTGTAGGGCAAGGGCTTTCCAGGAGGTATCGATCAAATTCAAATTACAGTGCCACTTGTGCACGACTATCATAATGGAACAGATTAACTCCTTAATGATCGCTGTTCTGAATAAACTGATTGGTTGAGGCATAAAACTCTAACAAACAATTTAATGATTATGGATTTTGCTGGAAAAGTTTGTAATTTTTGCTACCTCTAATGGTCGTTAAGATCTACCCTCAGGGGACATAAATATAGGAATTCTTTTCAGTAATTCTCCAACACTAGCAGAATAAGGTAATAAAGTTTTGTTGCGATTATACGCCTAGAAGTTTTATGCTATTATTAGAAATATGGTGGACTAAATAAGAAATTTTTCACGTTAATAATGTAAGAAAAAAAAATAAGAGAGACTTACAACAGAAAATCCACCAAGGCTTATCAACTTGAACTCGGGAAGTATTATGTTAAACAAATATTGTGCTCAAACAGAAAAGAACTTCCTAAAATGCGCGTTCATTCAAGAATAATAAGTAATTTCCGTTCATAAATTAGATTCGATCATCAAGCGTTCCAAAAAAAACACCAGTTTGTGGTATGGACGAAATGTATATTTTTAAAATCACTTGAAACGTTGTTGAACGGCTACAAGGTTTCAAGATTCTCTAAGACGCGAAATAGGTAGCGGTGATTACAAATAATTATGCTCCCAAATGTCAGACTTTTAAAATCTTCCGGCTTCTCGAATTCTCGAAAAAAATCGAAGAATATCTCACGTTCATCAACAATTTTTAACGTGCTGAAGATCTTTGAAAACTATGCATGCAAAGATATCAAGAATAACTGGGGTAGAACAGGTAACATTGGAGGGTAGAACAGGTAACATTGGAGGCTCGAATACGTGACTGACACCCTAGAATCTTCCAAATTGCCGTATAATATAAAGCAATAATTCATGTTCATGGTAGTAACAGTAGCTCAACACCTCATCAAAGTGTATTTCAAATGTATTTCCAACCCAAGTTTCATGTTGAGAACTCCAGTAAGATCACCATGGATGGTTTAAATTTTCTGTAAAGGTTCAGAAGTTATAGACGATTATATTCACAACGAAAGCTTCACTACTAAATAAAAAAAATATTAATGTCTCTAAAAATTCAATTACTTTCAAGGATCGCACACCCGGCGAGGGACCCCAGTAGCAAATCATGAGCCAAAATACAAAATATCTTAAGGGTTCCGAAACCCCAAGACACCTCTCACTCATGACAATTACACACACCAAGGAGATTTGCACATTTTTGTACAAACTACCTCCACCATACTTCTTAACAGTTATAAATCGCATTGGAACGTGGAACGTACGAACACTTTATAAAACTGGAAAACTCTCAACAGTATTACTGGAAATGAACAGACTTGGAATCAAAATACTTGGCCTCATCAGCGAAGTAAGGGGGCCCAATGCTGGAAAATGTTGTCATGACGGGTGTCTTCTTTATTATTTGGGAAGCAGTATACCCGCGATCATAGACATGGCGTGGGAATGATGCCAAAAATGGAACTACACTTACATATTATGTTTGTTATTTGGTTCCTAATAATGACCGAATAATAAATGTTACAGCTAAAAGCCCAGCCACTGAGCATTGGTGATGAGATAGAGGAGTTTTATTTAGATCTAGAAGCTTTCATGAAAAACGTGCCTAGAAAAGCACGAAGTTAACATAATAATGAGCGACTTTAACATCAAAGTAAGAAAAGAAAAAGTCTAAGATATTGTAGGAAATTATGGGTTGGAAGTAAGAAATGAAAAAGACTGGTCAGTACAATATTGCCAAGAGAAAGAACTAAATCTCCATAGATTAGAGAAAGATTCTATACATGTACTGCACCTGGAGACAACGACAATAACCTGATAAAAAAAAACAAATTGATTTCGTCCTTATTAACGAAAGGATTAGAAATGGTAATCATAGCGCAAAAACCAACCCTAGTACTTTTTTTTTTTAATTTTATTAATCAGCAATCAGAATTACATAGTGAATCCTATAAGCTAATGTGATAACAGGGGACTTTATGCTTAAATTCCGCTTGTGACATGATGAGAATTCTTCCAGTGAAGTAATCTCCTACATCTTATCGCAGATCGGCTGGCCAGCGTCTTTTTAATCTTCTGTTGATATGCTCTTGTAAAAGTGGTTGGATAAGAGGGTTGCTATGTGCTTCAAGTCTGTCATGGTGTTTTCTGCTGTGTTCTTGTATGACGTCCTTAACAAAGGGTATGCCGAGGTCTTCGTGGACAGTTTGGTTGGAAACGTACCAAGGTGCATTAGTTATTGCTCTTAAAATCTTTGATTGTGTTCTTTGTAGAATAGGGATATTAGACTTGCTGGTACATCCCCATAATTCGACACCATATGTCCAAATAGGTTTAATGACTGTTTTGTATACCAGGATTTTGTTTTCAAGTGATAGTTTCGAAGTTCTTCCGAGAAGCCAGTATAAGTCTTTTAAACGTAGCTCGATTTGCTTCTTCTTCTTCACTATGTGTTCTTTCCAGCTTAGTTTTGTATCCAAATGTAGTCCTAGATAGCGTACTGTACGTGTTTCTGGTATAACAATATTGTTGATGTAGACAGGAGGGCATTGTCCTTTTTTTAGCGTGAATGTAATGTGAGCTGACTTTGATTCATTAATTTTAGTTTTCCATGTGTCACACCATTCCTGTACCATATCTAGATGGTTTTGAAGGTTGTAAGATGCTATTGCTGGGTTTTCATGACTTGCAAGGATCACTGTGTCATCGGCAAAAGTACCGATTGTGGTATTTGGTGTAGTTGGTATATCTGAAGTATACAGCAAGTATAGCATGGGACCAAGCACGCTTCCTTGCGGAACACCCGACTTTATTGGAAAAATGTCAGAAGTTTCTCCATTGACTTTGGTTCTAAAATAACGATCGCTTAGGTAGGACTTGAAAAGTGCGAAAAATGATGGGAGCCCTATCTTGACCTTATAGAGGAGACCATCGTGCCATACTTTATCAAATGCTTGCCTTATGTCTAGGAATACAGATGTGCAGTATTTTTTTTTTCTTCCAAGGATTTGTTTACAATATGAACGATCCTATGACACTGTTGGATAGTTGAGTGGTGCTGACGGAATCCAAATTGATGATCCGGTATGTTCTCGATTAGGGGATCCATTCTGTGGAGCACTAGTTTCTCTAGGGTCTTCGAGATGATTGAAATGAGGCTAATGGGTCTGTATGAGGACACGTCATTTGGGTTTTTGTCTGGCTTAGGTATTAAGATTACTTCCGCCATTTTTAATTGTTTGGGCCAGTACTGAACTCTCATGATGGCGTTGAACAGGTACATCAGCATCTTAATACCTTTTTCTGGAAGCTCTTTCAACATTTTGGGTGTTACCTGGTCGGCGCCTGGTGATTTTTTGTTTTTTAGGAAAGATATTTCGGCTTTGACTTCCTTGTATTCAAATACTTCAAACGGTTCAACAGATGTTGTGTTATTACTTATGTGATCAAGTATTTCCTGGTTTGTTGGAGTATCATATCAGGGGTAAAAGTGTCAGAAAGATGCTTTGCGAAAAGGTCAGCCTTTTCCTTATTACTTCGTGCCCAAGGTACTGATGCAGACTCCCCACCACATCCTTCTTCTGGCCAACGGTCAAATAAAATTGAGAAAACAGGAGAGAAAATAAAAATTCAAAGACTAGATTTGTCAAAACTATAGAGAGTGAAACTTACCAACATCAAGTCAAATGAAGCAATTGCACAAACATTCCTTGATACTACAACACAAAATATCAACAATACCTGGAAAGAAATTAAATCGGCAGTACTAAGTGCAGGTGAAACACTTATCGGCAGAAAGGAACAAAATTGCAAAAAAGCATTGACGCCATTAAATATCATACTGGTAATAGACAAAAAACATAAATATAAAAATACTAACAAAGATAAATAGAAGCAAATAAAAAAACCGAGTAGACTACATTATCAAGAAATCCAAAGAACGCTGGATGGATAAAAATTGGCAAAAAATACAAGAGTTAACAGGCAACTTACACAAACTGAAAGAAATTACTGGCCACACGCACTGAAGAGAATACCCCCAGTAATGAGAAATTCAAATGGAGAACTCCTGTTATCAGTAGAAGATAAAATAAACACTTGAGAGAAATACATAAAAGATTTATTTGCATGTAATATTTATGCAGAAGCTTTTCAGAAAACATTAACAAGCAAAGCAAAAAATGGGGCTAACAATTATTATTAACATAGATAAAACCAAATACATGGTCATCTCAAAAGCTGCTGTTGGCAACATACCAGTTAGGTATACCCTTGGAATCCGGTCTTAATTAGACTGCCTTGTATGGTCTCAGCAAAATATTGGGTAGAAACATGGACACTGAAAGAGCATTAGAGGCATTTGAAATGTGGCTTCACAGACGTATGCTTAAAATTCCTTGGACACAAACGAAGTGTAAAAACGCATTGGACATGGCAGAAAACGGATTAAAATTATTAAAATAAGAAAAACAGCATATCTATGTATAGGCCATACATATGTATATACATATACTCCGTAGGTAATGATAAATACTCCTTTTCGCACGTAATCATACAGAGAAGAATCACGTTGCAAGGGATAGGGAAGCGTTTAAAAAAGTTATTAAGAAGAAGAAGAAGAATGGGACTTGCGGTCAAATGACTAATTTTCTTATTAAGGAATATCCTAAAATCCAAGTACCCGCACCTAGTCTAAAAATTAGTCGACGGCCTCCGCTGCAACCCACTGGAAAGTATTTCATTATTAAAAAAAAAGGTGGAGGGGAATAGTGCATACAATGCAAATAACAAAGACATATCTTCATTTAGTTGATTTATTACTAAAAACCTATTCAGTGCAACTGTTTTGTTTCTCTACAGGGTAGTGACGAATATCAGATTTTCTTTTTTTATATTACATATAGCACGTTTCAGAAAAATCTCTATACGTAGGTATATAACATCTCCATGTGATCTCAATGTGTCTCCGTTACTCCAATCTCTCCCTGTAAAGAGACAGAAATGGCGTCTAAGGAAAAGGGTATCGTGTTATTGCCCGTGGTATTTTACTGTTTTTATTGGTTTACTTCTTCACCCCTTCTGGTAGCTCAACAACTTTTAGGTAGGATCACGAATATCGTAGATTTTTATGGTTATATATTTCCTCCCTGTTCTCCCTCAAGCATATAGACGCCAGATATCGGATCCGTTAAAGTCATCTTCGATAATGTCACATTTCGTGTTATTATTATACGCAAACATTTTTGAAATTGGCAAGTAATATGATTTGGAGTTTTTACTGTTTCATTCTTACTGTTACGAGTTTTTTACTGATGAATCTTTACCAAATTTCGGAAGTATTGCTATCAGCTAATTTTAAAATGTTGTGTTTAATTTATTTGATAATTAATAAGAGAACTGGGTCAATTTTTTTAACTATATAACTTCAAATTCGGTGAATATAATAAGATACTCAAAGGAAAGGCAAGTCAACAGCCTTGCTATTTGATAAACGATTATCTTATAGAAAATTGAATGGCACTCTAATAGAGGGGATGTTGTATCTACATCACATGCGACCCTATAGCAGGAGAGGGCACCGCTTATTGCTATTATCCCCAGGTCACTGACTACAATGAATATTTATCGAGCGACACTACCTTTGGTCTATTAATTCCCTTAACAATGCGGCTTAACTACGGGACTGGGATAGCCAATTATATCCCGATGTTCTCGATGTTCTTCCTGCGGCTATTTAACCACAGTGGCACACCACAGCATTCCTGTATTATCTCTCAGCCTCAATTCGTGAACAGCGGCATCATTAATAAGATCAAATTAGTTAAGTTTCGCTTGATGTTTTATTTAAAACGATACTTTTTACTTTTATCAAGTTCTGTGCTATATCTTTATATATCTTAGTAGAGCTATTCAATATCGAGTTCAAAATAAAAAAAGCTAAATTAGGATCTCTCTCATATTGGTTTTAAAAATAGGATATTATCGATCTGATTTTTAGGTCAGGGAGGTTCAGTTCCATATCAGGCGGGGTGGAGCTCCAGGCTTGCTTATTAGAGATACTCATGAAAAAATTGATGACAATTATAATAGTTACCTACCCATGAAGTAACTCTAATACAGTGTGGAAGGTTAGTGACGAATAAATTCAATAATTCCGTGGATATTAATTTTCTCTAGGAAATATTTTCAACCTATTTTCAGTTCCTTTATGTTATTTGTTTTTTCAAAGTTATGACGTCATTTCCTTTAAATCAAAAACCTATTTTTTTTATTTCATTGATTGTGGTTGTACTTTTAAGTCTGTTCCCGACGATATAAAATTTTCAATGTGTTATAATTGAAAAAAATCGAGAAAAACAGTCTTAAAGTTTCTAATATTAAAAATTCGTGTTTTTTTTGTATTAATTAAGATTATGAAAGCAGTTGAAAAATCATATCGAGAAGTCATAGACATTATTATGAGGCAAACATTTTAATAAAAAGAAACTAAATTAATGTTTTTTTAGGTATTTTATGAAGGAGAAACTAGTTCAATTTTCCCTATTTATATCATTAACAAATTTTGTTAATGATTCTTCAATATTTGAACTTTAAGAGTGTTTTTCACGGTTTTTTTTTTCAAATACATTACAACACATTAATTTTTTATATGGTTGAGTATAACGAAATAAAAAGTACAATCAAAATCAATAATAAAAAATATAGGTTGTCATTAAAAAAAAAATTAATGACGTCATAACATAAAATTTAGAAAGAACATAAAAAACCTATACGACTGGGAGCGTGATGGATGTCTCCTGAAAAAAATCTGCTTCTTCCCAGGATGGCATAGCAAAAGCCTTTGAAAACGGGAAAATAAAACTTGAGCAATGTGCTAAGACTTTGAAAGCAGAAAATTACGAAAGAAACTGCTAGTGATTTAATGGAATTCAAAAAATGAAATATTCCTAAAACTAAGAAAAAATAATATTCTTTCATGGATGATGGGGAATAGTCGGACTACTGAAGAAACTGACAAATCGGTGAAGAGAGCCACTGAAAAACTACGAAGAAAAGGAAATGTTTGCTCTCTTGAATCCAGGTAGGTACTTTACTCAGTTTTTTTTACTCGGGAGTTAACGCTGCCTCAGAAAGTGCATAAACTTCAAGTAATTATAGAAAATGGTTTTTTCTTGAAGTTTCAATTTTAGAAATACAATAACAAATGATAACCTATGTCGTAGATATACTTAGCGTTACTTTTAGACTGTCATTGAGACCAAAAGCGTGAAGAGCGGTATGAGAATCCCGCGATTTTGAAATTATTATTCTGTGACTTTTCTCATAGTCTGGCATTCTTTTCTCGTTATTAGACTATTATTTTACCTATTATACAGGGTGTCCTAGAAGGCATGAATCAAACGAAACCCAGTGACAGGGGGGTCATTTGAAGGCAAGAAAATCATTTCATTAGGAATGGTCCGATTGTTTACGGTTGTCGAGTTATTCGCCGCTTTATGATTTTTGAAAAAAAGATTCGATGGAATTTTTTTTTAAACTTTGGCTTCTTTTTTGTAAATAAACTTCTACGCTATTAAATATAACGTCTTATTCTTACAGTTGCTATTTTGGAATTGCTCATTGTATATTATTATAAAACTTAGCCTTTTTTCTTCGGTTTTAGTGATAAAAAAAATCATCGTGATAGTTGAGTGATCATAGAAAAAAAATTAATTCCCAGAAAACGTGAACATTACTTAGAAAAATGGCATGTTTATTAGATTATTTCCACTCAAAATTAAAATTTGACAAAGTTGAAAATGTATAATTTTGAAAATTATCGTCCTATGGTAATATGAACGATAATACATACGAAATGGTTTTCACTTGCGTTTATACAGGGTTTATGGGACACCCTGTATACAGTACCTATAAGCATAATAATGGCATAAGTATGACAATGACATGCTAATAAGTATTGTTTTTGTGAAAAATATAAATAAAAAAATTTATAAATCCCAAATTTTTCATAACTAAATTCGTGTTTCATAAATTTTTTTATTTATTTTTTTTTTAATAAAATTTAATTTCATCATCGTATACATTTATGTATATGCTTGTTAAATGCTTTTAGGTAGATACTGTAAAGAAACGTAATTGAAACCCATTTCGTATGTACTCGTACCTAATTGTTCATAATACCATCATAGGACGATCATTTTTAAAATTGAACATTTTCAACTAAATTTGGAAAATTTGAATTTTGACTGGGCATAATTGAATAAACGTGATATGTATTAGGCAATAAAGGCATTAAACGTAGAAGTTTTTTGAGTAATGTTCTCGTTTTTTGTGCGTTAAATTTTTTATTGTCATCAATTATCAGGACGATTTTTTTTAAGCACAAAAATCGATGAAAAATGGCCTCCAACTTTTAAAATATGAAAATAACAATTCCGAAATAACAACTGTAAGAATAAGACGTTGTTCTAAAACATTATATACAAAAAAGAAGCCATTTTTTTTATTAAGTTTTTCCCTCGGTTTTTCCTTATCAAAATAATGTAACAATTTTTTCAAAAATCTTTAAATGGCGAATAACTTGAAAACCGTAAGCAATCGGACGATTTCTTATGACTTTTTATTGTTCCAATTGTCCCCCCCCCCCCTATCACTGGGTTTCGTTTCATAAATGACTTTTGGGGCAGCCTGTATTTTCGTAATGATGAATATTGTTATTGTTAACCTAAATATGCGAACATACAGTGTGTCACAGGCATGGTACACCCCCTTTTTTTTTCTTTATTTTTGGAGATAATTTTTTGAAATTTGGTACGTCGCATATTCTCGATAGAGCACACTTTTTAGCAGAAAATGAATTTTTTCCCACATCCGGTTTTTCCGGAAATGTTACCAACTTTTTATTTTTAAATGGGACACCCTATATATTATTATATTTTTGGATTCTATACATTTGTACAAATCCAACAATACCACATAAGTATCATTTTAAATGTCAAATTTGTTTTTATTTAATTTTTTATTTCTCAATTATAGTGTACCATGACTTCAGTTGTGTTCGTCACAGATGCAACATGGGTACACCAAAATGTCCCTTATTGGAAGTAGTAGTAGATGGTACCTCGGTACCAATATGGTACCATTTGAAAAAAATGATTTCAGCTCAAAAAATCATTCCGATGCGCATTATTCATCCATAAATCACTTAATTTAGTACTTTGAACAAAAATTCGATTTTTCTAGCATTAGATGACCCAATTGGAGTAAAACGAAATAGTCATGGCACACTATAATTGAGAAATAAAAAATTAAATAAAAACAAATCTGACATTTAAAATGGTACTTATGTGGTATTGTTGGATTCGTACAAATGTATAAAATCCAAAAAATAATAATATATAGGGTGTCCTATTTAAAAATAAAAAGTTGGTAACATATCCGGAAAAACCGGATGTGGGAAAAAATTCAATTTTCTGCTAAAAAGTGCGCTCTATCGAGAATATGCGACGTACCAAATTTCAAAAAATTATGTCCAAAAATAAAGAAAAAAAGGGGGTGTACCATGCCTGTTACATACACTGTATAAGCGAAAAGGGCCGTTATGGACCATAAAAAAATCGTTACGAAACTTTGCTCCTCCTCAAATTTGTTGTAATTGTGGAGATCGATATACATAGTAGTCGAGATCAGAAGTCTCCATAGTCATGCATAAGCCCAGAAAAACTCGATTTCTGGAGATATTAATTCTATGCATTTGTTTAACTCAAATTTATTAACATTATCAATTAAAGAAAAGCAATATAAATTCTACATTTAAAAAATTAATAACCCTCCCACCAATTTAATTTTGCACCTTAGACTTTCCGGTGACGTTGGCAACATAATCTAATTGGCTAAAATATCAGAAATAGAAAACTAAAAAAATATTCCTGATCAATAAAGGGGTTGAAGCCCACTTTATGAAACTCCTGGAAAATAATTCAATTTCCTTTCCGCAATTTTGTATTGCCTATTTTAGTAGTAAGTGGTTGAAAGTATAGTTTGAATTAGGCACCCATAGGTACTTGTAAAATAATAAAGAGGTTTGTGTTGTATCACCTTACCTTAAGCTACCCTCATAGGTACATCCATATACCTAATAATTGCATGCAAAATAATTGCAAATGCACTTAAACCGAAGTTAACTTCTGTGAGTTTATTTAGGTAACAATTTGTAGGGGATGCGCGGAAATTGGCTCATTTTTTAAATATCTTTGTTACTCTATAACCTAAAATAATCATAAGTCGACTGTTGGGATTCCTTAGTCCTTTACAATAGGGATATTATAAATAGTATAATTATTATTATTATTAATATGTAGGTACAAAAAAATTATGGAGGTTTTATTTCTAATAATTTAAAATTGTATGCATCAGGCGCCCTCTGTTGGAAAGCGGCTAAGTTTAACGGACGGCGCAAGAGACCTGTATGCGACATATAACGGAATCTATAGAGATACTGGTAGAAATCATGGGGGTTATTTATACGGTTAGTCAGTGTCTAAGCCTTTGTAAGTGAGGGTTGAGGTAATGGGATAGATGTCGCTGCGCTGCCATGATCTATAAATTTAGGAGTAGATGACACTGTTTCTCTCGTTTTGGTCTTCTAGTTCTTCTTAATTTAATAAATAAATTTAGTTTTCAAAAATCAAGCATACCTTGAAAATTTTCAAAAATCCCTTTATTCTGTGTAGTAAAGTGCCTTTTATGTAGCAAAAAACGACGAAAAGTTATTTTAAAAAGTTGTTTAGAATAAACTATATAATAAATAATAATTTAGGTCTTATGTACCTACCTACCTACATATCAATATCATCGGCCATCTATAATAATGTTTTATTATTGTTATTAAATAAAATTTGATTTGTGAGAAATTTGGTACAGAGGCCTAAATATGTTGATATTAAACAACTTTTCTGAAAATTTTTACAATATTGATATCTACTTGATTTCTCAAAACTAAATAATTATGTTAGAAATTAGTCTTTAACCAAGTAGGGCTGGAGACCGAAAAGAGAACATTAAAATCGAGAATTTCATAGTTTTTATAGGAGTCGTATCACACCTATTCGGGGACATACTGTATAGTATGTATACAGAGATATTGGTAACTGGATACATTCCTTTGGTGATCTGATAAAACACGAGGTAAGGAATAATAATTAGCCCTAAAAATGCACTATACCTACAAAACTCAATTGATTTTGAGATACTTCGATTGTCAATTTTTCTTAAAAAAATAAATTTATATATGTGTCTTCAAATGTAATTTTCAAAAAATGTACTTTAACTTTTTGTATTTTCTTCGCTGGAATACTTGTCCAACACTATGGTCTTCCGTTTGGAATAAAAAATGTACTGAAGTATTTCGATCATGTGAAAATTTCAAATAAAAACAAAAAATTTAAAAATAAATAAAAATCCAAAAAAATTTCCACAAAATGTCTTAAATTTGTTGAATTTTGTATAGTGCATGTTAGGGTTAATTTACTCCTTACCTGTTGTTTTATCAGATCACCACAGGAATGTATCCAGTTACCATCGATAACCCTGTATATTGGGTGATCAGTTAAAGGTACGGAGCGGCCATATCTCGGGAACTATTGATCCTAGAGCCTCAAATTAAAACTTTTCCACACATAAGTGACGAAGAGAAATTCACAGAAAATATTTTCAAGATGGCCGCATTTCCGGAAATCCAGGAAGTTGACTATTATTTGAGTTATTATAAGTTGAATATTTCGTTATTTTAAGAGGAACACCCATCAGTAGGTATATTAATATATTTTTTTATTGTCTGCAACAATCGTAAGTTAATGAGTTATAATAATAATAATAATAATAATAAATAAACAAGTGAAAATCGCTTTTTTCATTTTCAAAACAGTAGCGTACATCGGAAACAGCTCAAGATATTGGAAAATGGCTCACATGGTCCTATCTTAACTTTTCATGCTGTTTCCTATTAGGTAGTTTAAATTTCTATACCTACAGGGTGATGAAAATTATCAGATTTTTGATCACATTCGTATAAAACTTTCAAGTATACTGTAAGATAACACTTGAAAAGTTAAGAAAGGATCAATAGTTCCAGAGATATGGCCTTTAACTGATCATCCAGTATTTGAACTTAAAATGACAAATAAATAAACAGTGAACCGGAAAAACAATGGTGTCGTGGCCTGGCTGGAATCTGGGGTGGTGGATATCGAATGACCCAACGTTGAGACACCTCTGTTCTATGATCTTAGACAAGGAAATCTCTTACCTTGCCTTAGATCACAAATTGTGGATTTAACGAGAAGCAATGGATCAGTTGCGCCGCGGGTTTTGCAACTAGGGGGCTCCACAAGGTGCCAGAATGAGAGAAGAAAAAAAACTAGGAAAAAGTATTTTCCCGCTCCCAGAAATTTTAAGCTACTGCAAAATAAAGTCGGCTTGAATTAGGTATGAAAAAATTTGCCTTCGGCACATTTTTTATATTGTACAATAAATGTAGCAACATTAAACAATAAGCAACAATAAAAAATGATCAAGAAAAATGATTTATGTATACTTACGTAAAAGCTATCATTTTTTATTGTTTTATGTAGGTAAGTACACTTTTAGCAATAAAGAGCAGTTTAGAATGTCTCCATCCTTCAAGTGGTTAGTTATTTTGTAAACTTTCTGAAAAAGTTGCATAGTTTCCCACTGCATGTTTAAACACTCTCATGTTCAACAGAGAGAAGTAGATGAAGTGCCAATTCGGTCCAGCATGAAGAGCTTTCGATCTTGTTTCGAACCTGTCATCAACATTCCACTACGTAAAGCTGACTGGACATTGTAATTATCAAGCATTTTATTGGAGTGCATCGATCGATCCCCGAAATAATTAAAACCAATCAACAACATACTCCCTACTTCGTTACAGGTAAAATCAAACTTGAATATTCCTCCACAATCCATGCAGAATTTAATTATAAGTAGAACTATTTTAAAAATACAGAACGCCATAAAATATATCTGTCACTTTCTTACTCACTTGGTAATGCCATACCTATGGCTTGAGAGGAGAGATTTAAAAAATCTAATTCTGAGTTCAATTGTTGAAATGATTTATTGGGGGTAAAAGCCGGTACTTAGACCGAAGCAGGTAGCTCGCAACAATGTGTATACTGAAATGCAGGTGAGGTTCTAAGACTGTTTCATCTTTTTTCATCTTTTAAAATCCATTAAAGTATCATAAAGTACCTACTATGTATCTGAAAATGATTGAGAACCGCTGGTCAGCCTGAAGCTTGCTATATATGCGTTTTTCTGTTTCTTTCCACTGTTATGGCTTTCCGTATTCTTAAAATGGTTCTACATTGGGCCTGACTAACGATGGTCCAGACGCGTACTGTTTAAAACTGAAATAAAATCTACTTCAGGCACAAGTTCAGGCACCACATCCTCAAGTAGGTAAAAAAGTCATAAGAATTTCTGACTTGTACTTATACACTTGTCTCTATTACACTTTTTCTTGCTGACAAAAAAAGTTTCTCTCCTTTATAACGTTTGAAAGCTCCAAGCAGCATTTTCTATGCTACCAGATCTGTGGTTCTGAGTGTTCTGCACGAGATGTTCCAAGGCCACCTAAATCACAGCACATCAGAACTATCTCGATTAAGGCGGTTTTGTCTCGTATTTCGAGCTGTTATTATAGCAGGAAAATGTGGCAGCTTCCAGAAAATAATTTGCAAAACCTATAATTAGTTTAGGTGGAACACTAACGCAGTGAGTAAAATTCCCGGAATCCAAGTGGCAGTCCGATTGGTCAAGAGGACGAAACAGAGGGTTAAATAATTTATAGGTTTCGTCGGTTGCTCCGGAAACTGACCACACTTTAGAGATAGCAATATGCAATATTAACCTGGTCCTCTACCTTTGGGTCCGGTGCCCCAGGGAATGTTATCAATTATTTGAGCGTACCGCAGTTCCTGTAGGTACAACGCTCACGTTTACCTCGCCATTATGCCGAACGTCATAACTCATGTAATACATCAAAACAATAGTTCCGACGTGCAATATGGAGATTGCTGTCCTGTTAATACAATACGGTGCCGCAATTGCTGATTGGCCTATATTCGGATGAGGATTGAATGAATCTG